>CM075770.1:104433182-106957349 GCA_037974665.1 Ehretia macrophylla
CATGGATCCATCATATATACCAATGTGCTTCAATCCAAACCTTCCTTATCCTATGCCTTATAAAAGAATATGACCCTTCAGACAACCTTCCTTTCAAACTAGATTCATATTGAGTTTGTGGTTTGAGATCTAAGAGCCCTTGCTCTAAACCTATCTAGGTTCATATAACCTTAATCATAGGTCTCACAAGTACTGGTTTATGGTGAACAAAATCTATCTAAAAGAGATTAGAGAATTTCAGAATAATTGTATGTTAGAAATAAAGATAAGACAAAAATCATGCACACTTCTAGACTTTGAATAAAACTTTCATTAAATGAATAAAATACTTGAAATTTATCAAAACAGTACTTTAAAACAATTATCGAAATTTAAAATTGTAAATAGTTTGGAACATGATAAAATTGTCTTTGAAACAAATCTCTAAGTAACAAGATTGTCTTCCAACAGCATTCGCCCAAGCTATCACTCTTAAGCCTACTTCCAGAGTGATGCCCTGTTTACTTAGTCTCCTCGTTACCCGAAAGTCCTGCACAACAATGCAGTCACTGTTAGTGGTTCTTGATTCTACTATCCATGATTCTGTAGAATCAACCACTACACTAGTTTCAATGATATAAGTAAAATCTGTACCTTTATTTTTCTTGGATAGATACTTAGGGCAGTCTTGCTTCTAATGGCCTTTCTGACCACATTCAAAGCACTTCCCCTTGGGCTTCTCTACACCTTTCTTGTGTTTCTACTGATGCTTTGGCCTATTATCAACCTGGTCATTCCCTTTCTTATTTTCCTACTTCCCCTTATTCTTGGACTTCTTCATTTTCGGGTTTTGTCCAAAAGTGGATCCCTAGGCCATATGGGCTTGACCTTTGGGCTTCATGATTGCCTCAACTGCCTAAAGTTCCTTCATAAGCTCAGTGAGCCCCATGTCCATCTTGCTCATATTGTAATTGAGCTTAAACTGGGCAAAGGATTTAGGTAGTGTCTCGAGAATCATATTGACCTTGCTGCCATTATCAATCTGGGCCCTTAAGACTTCTGCAAGGTTAAAATTGTCCATTATCTTGAGAACATGTTCTCTACCAGACGTAACTTCTGCTATCTTCGCCGTCATGATTTCCCTCATAGCAGCTTGTTTAACATGCCTATTCTTATCTGAGAACATCTCAGATAACGAGGACCTGATGTCTTTAGTAGTGTCTTTCTTCTCGTGTTGTACAAGAAACACGTCAGATATAGAGGCTAGCATATAGCACTCAGTCATGCCATTTGCCCTTTGCCACTTATCGTGAGCCTTTTTCTCAGCATCAGTAGAGTCATCCTTTAATGTAGGACACGGCTCAGTCAGAACATACTTGTACCCATCAACTGTGAGTACTATGTCCAACTTCTTCTTCCAATCATTAAAATTCAGACCAGTCAACTTGTCATTAGACAGAATGGCCGACAAGGGATTAAAAGAACTAGTCATCTTAATCTGGATATGCAATATAATTAGGAATGAACAATTTATGTATGACAAGCATATGTGAACAACATGCATGAAAATATGACATTACGAATTCATGAATGCATATGCACATACATAGATGACCCTTTAAACTATGACTAGTGCCCTTAGTAATTACTCCACCACAAATCAATTTGGCTTCTCAAGACCGGATAGCACTTACTCCGAAGGGAGGTTGTTACACCTCAACTTGACCCCACTTACGATCAGTCCGGACGTAACAGAATTTCGGCAAGATAACGTCTGTAATAGAGACAACATGACTCTAAACCAATCCTTTAAAACACCCCACAACTCCATCAACAACTTCAACAACATTCACACATCAAAACCATTCATTACACAACCATACAACATCCCAACCATAAGTCATATGCCTGCGTTTCAACAACATACCACAAGGTATACTATACATATGCATAACATATTCAAAACTAGTCTAGCAACCTATTCATATTCCAAAAATAAGACAACTAAACTAGAATTATACATTTCACTATCTTATATCATCTTTTACATTACAAACTTCAAAGCTTAATCAGTATAACAAACTACATAGTGTAAAGCAACATAAAAACACTCCAGCAAGACATCAAGGACAAGACTCTTGCACATTTGACTCATCCACATAATGCTCGTACTTAGTCTCCTGAGGCACGTACCCTAACTCCAGCTCGGTAACACCTGAAAGTCAGCAAAAAAGGTGAGCTCATACAATATAAAGCTCATCGAGGGTTCAAAAGATGTTTTGGAAACATTTACTCTACCACTTGGGAAATCATCCTATGAACAACAATAGATAATAAACATCATCAACATCAACAATTCAATTCAAACAACATGAATAACCATTCAATTGAGAAATGATACACTAGTTGATGTAGCTCCATACGCCATCACGATCTCAATTAACGCTTTACGCCCATTAATACATTTCGGAAGTACCCCATTCTAGACCCACACTCCATGGCATCTCCGCCCATGTGAGATAGGGGATAACACATGATAGTCATGCCGTTATCAACCCAACAACCCGATACTGTCCGAGAGGTGGCACATACTATCATGACTTACAACAATAATAACAAACATTTTATATTCTGAGAAGCCAACGAAGTAGGTTGTCTTCCAGTACAACGACAATCACCAATCAACATAATCATTAACTAAACAACTAAGACAACCTAGTTAGATGACAAAGTAGGCCACCCAACTTATCCCACATTTCAACATGCATTCAATCCCGAAGCTACTCAACAACAATCCAAGAAACAACTACACGAACACTACCAAACAACTAAAGACAACATTTAAACATTTTAAATAAAGACTGCACTAACTTCTAAAATTCATAACTTACAATCTACTAATCAAACAACCCCCTAACCTTTTCCCGCCACTCAACCACACATACAACTACGCTAACCCCCTCAGAAACCAACCAAAAGCCACCCAAAATAAGCCCAACAAGCCTAATTTTGGCAATGCACCTAGGCTGAATTTTTTGCCCTTTTGCTATGGCATTCAAATTGAAAATTTGGCATTACAACATTACTACACAATAATTAACAAACCTATAGAAGCAACTACAACTCAATTTCAATCTCTACAACAACAATTATTCAAATATAGGCAAATAATCAATTTAAATACCCGAAAAATATAAATACAAGCTACTATCGTTTAATATAGCTACAAATGCATATAATTGGTGCTTGTCATCTTCTAAGCAATAATCTAACATCAATTTAGAAAAATAGCAACTACAAATGTATCAACCAAAAACTCAACTCAACTTTAAAATAATGAACTATATTTTTCCCTCACCTTTGACGCAAAGTGATGTTAAGAATATGTAGAATGGATGCCTAAAAAGCAATATCAAGCTTTGAATAAAGTTATTTGGCCTTGAATTGCAAATTCTATGAAAAATTTTAGTTGAAAACCTAAGCAAAAATGGCTCTTTTCTTCCCCTTGGAGTTTCAGCCTTGTGTGTGTGTGTGTTTGTGGTGTTGTGAGCTATTTTTTATGAGTTATGTATGTATATATGCTAATATAATGTAAGTCAAACATTTAAGCTTTGGTCAAAGTTGACAACAATTTAGTTTTTGTTAGTTTTTTTTAGTCTATATGCTTATATATATATATATATATATATATATATATACATATATATATATATACATATATATATATATATATGTATATATATATATATACTAACTTAAATACTATTTTTTAGGCGACAACATTATATGTAGGTATATGTAAGCATATATAAGCATATATATACATACAATCAAAATAATATGCTTATTTTTGCAAAAGAAGATGATAAATCCATTTAAATTTCTAATTCGTTTTAGAATCAGTTTTTATTGAACACTAGTCTATTCATAGCAGAGGACTAGGTTTTCAAATGTTTAAAAGACCAGTTTCAAAATTTTAGCAGACGTGTCTTCAAACACTATTCATAAAACTCGACGATAAAATTTTCAATGTAGATTTTTATGAAAATTTCATGAACTCTCACATATCATGTAATAGAAGTAATAATCACATAATTAACATATTTTAATTCAAATAACATATAAACAAGTCAAAACACGTAATTTTACATAAAATGGAATTTTGGGGTTTCACGTTCTCCCCTCCTTAAATGAATTTCGCCCTCGAAATTCTTACTTGTTGTGCAGAACAAATTTGGGTATTGCTATTAAATCTGATCTCTTCTTTCCCAAGTAGCTTCTTCAATTCTGTGATGTTTCCACAATACTTTAACCATCAGAATCTTCTTCGACCTCAACTTCCGTTCCATCTGATCTAGAATACGAATCGACCGCTCATCAGAAGTCAAATTCTTACGAAGCTGTAACGGCTCTAGTTCTAGAATATGAGATGGATCTGAATAATACTTTCTCATAGTAGATACGTGGAAGACATCATGAACATTAGAGAAGTTCTGTGGCAAAGCTAACCGATACGTTAATTTGTCAACCCTGCCAGTAATCTCAAACGGCCCTGCAAACCTCGGACTCTATTTACCACCTTTACCATCATGAGCAAAACTCTTACAAGGAGACAATTTCAAGAAGACTCGATCCTCGACTGCAAACTCTGAATCCCAATAGCGTTTATCAGCATAACTCTTGTATCTACTCTGCGTTGTCAATATTCTGTGCCTGATCAACTGTACATTCTCAATCTTCTCTAGAAGCTCTGGCATCATAGTCGGATCAATAATTTTCATCTCTCCTACCTTGTGCCAGTACAAAGGTGATCGGTATTTACGACCGTAGAGAGCTGCATAAGGTGCCATCCTAATAGTCGCTTGATAACTATTGTTATAGGCAAACTCGGCAAGTGGTAGATGTTTCTCCCAGTTCTTCCCGAAGTCTAAACACAAGCCCTGAGCATATCTTCCAGAATCTGAATAGTTATCTCCGAATGACCATCGGTCTGTGGATGACACACTGTGATGAAACTCAACTCAGTACCCAAAGTTTCTTGAAGACGCTCCAAAAATTGAGAAGTAAACGGAGGATCTCGATCAGAGACAATACTGACTGGAATCCCATGAAGTTTAACAATCTGATCCAAATAAAGATCCGCCAATTTCACAGGTTCATCTCCCATCCTCATCAGAATAAAATGAGTTGCCCTCGTCAAATGGTCCGCGATAACCCAAACCGCATCACAACCTCTCGGTGACCTAGGCAAACCAGTGATGAAGTCCATCGTAACATGTTCACATTTCCACTCTGGTATTGCCAACGACTGAAGTAACCTTGTGGATCATTGATGTTTTGCTTTCACTCACTGACACGTCAAACATCTGGATACACACTGATCAACCTCCCTCTTCATGTTGTTCCACTAATAATGTTGTTTCAAATCCCGGTACATCTTGTTTCCACTGGGATGAATGGTGTACTTAGAATTATTAGCCTCCTCCAGAATACCTCTCCTCAAACTTGGTTCATCGGTAACACATACCCTATTCTGAAACTGAAGAATACTAACCTCATGTAATTTGAAGTCTGATTGATCATCCGTAATCTGATCCTTGATCTTCTGAAGTTTCACATTGAGTTGTTGAGCTTCCCTAATCTGAGATAGCAATAAAGGTTGAATCCGTAGATGTGAACACATCACTCCTGTCACGCCCCGACCCAACCCCATGCTAAAAGGTTAAGTCTGGACCCGACAAAAAGATAGAGTCTCCTCTGTACCGTGGACATTCTGAAAACCTGTAAGCATTCAATAAAACCACAACATAACAAGAATTCCATTGCTAATTAAAGATTCTAGCTTTAGGGCCATCCGAGCCTTAAGACATACAAACAGTTTAGATACATAAAAGTATGCATTCACAATATAACTTCTTTATAAAACCGTTTATCATACCACTCCATGATAGCATTTAAACATTCTTAGAAATTAGAAACAACTACACATCCGTTTATTCACACCCAAGCATGCAAGGTAGCTACAAGCAGAAATATAAATTATTACATGTCCTGGAGACTTATCCAACATTTAAATTCAACTTACAACCAAACAATATATACATGAGCTCCAAGCTCCAAAATAGAACATAACAATAAGCAAGTCTTAATAGCACAACAAGCACCACTATCCACCTCAAGCAAGTAGGACACTGCAACTAAGGTAACTGATCAGTCTGGACCTCCTGCTCTTCACCCTCAATTAAATCAAGCTAGGGTTCAACCTCAGCGTCTCCTGAAACATGTCAGCGAGGTATGAGCAACCATAATTACCCAGTGAAGGATAAAGTCTACCGGGGCGTGCAATGCAACGGGTAAAACAATTAAGCAATAAAAGCAAGTTAAAGACAATAGAAATAGCCAATGACCACACAAATCAAAGGATACGATACACTTAACCCCAACACTCCAGAATTCTCTTATCTTCGATCACGAACCACGAGCCACGAAACATGATCAATGTGCCGGCAAAACTTCAATCATCCAGTGGGTGTACTCCGGATGTACCCCGATAAACCTACAACCCAATACCCCTGGCAATCTCTGGACCAAGCAAGTGAAGGACTAGGGCACGGAGATCGAATATCCACTGGCAAACCCGCTGCTGCCCAACCGATATTCAACTCATCCGCCCTTGACACTATGGTTGGACAACCACTATGCAATGCACTTATCAATGACAATACAATATCAATAATGAAAACAATAACACATAGGAGGAACAACAAAGTAGGTTGTCCTCAGAACAACTAGAATAGAAGTATTAGCATAAACAACTAAACGGTTACAAAGGAGCATTTACACATTTCACATAGAACTATCCCAAAAGCTCAATAATGCCTTAAAAACACATTTAAACACCCAAGGAGCCATTACAAGGTCTTAGAAGCATGAGACAATTAAAGTCCTACTTTAACCCCTTTGTAACTCAAACTGTTTTCCTTCCAAACTCATGCTAATGTCCTAGATTAGTAAGTGGCCTATTCCATGATTCTAATTAACCCATTAGGCACGCTTAGGACCCTCGAAGTGACCCAATTATTTGCGTTTAGCACAAAAGCCCCAATTTTCCCCTTATGACTTTGTACTACACGTACTTCAAAAGGGACTCAATCGAGGGCCAACAAAGCTTATTTACAACCTATATAGCCTAGGAATACCAAATGTGAAAGCCAAATTAACCCAGATTTGCGATAACCTCAAAACTTCTTTCAAAAAGTCACACATTTCATGTTTTTGTTAAGTTACGAGCAATTAAACCCTATGAGGCCTTTACACTACCTTCATTAGCACCTAGAGCATCTATTTGGACCATTGATTAAACTATAAGGTTTGATTTCGCAAAACCCTAGAAATTGTCACTATTCATGCCATACGATCAACGAATGAATTCTATCATTTAAACTACGAAACAATAGCATAAATATGGTATCTACTACTTGTATACAACATATATTAACACATTTTAGCATAGCATAAGCATTTGATAGCAAATACACAAAATCAAGAAAAGTATAACATTTTTAAAATGCAAAAATAAGCATGCAATCCCTCACCTATAGTGCGTAGCAGCTCGGGGAAGGTTAGAGAATACTCTAATCTACTTGTACTTAGCTTGGCTTAGCTTGGAATGAAGATTTGAAGAGCCAAAATTCCTCATTTAGCACAAGAAGGGATGTCGGGTTCTACCTGCTACTATTCAGCTTTTTTTTTTTTTGTGCTATTGTATGTGTTGAGTATATATGTTTAAGTGGGGTTGAGTTGTGTGTGTGTGTATTGACCCTAAAATGAGTCTAGTTAGCTTAAAAACGAGTCTAAAAGCACATTAATATGTTAGCTAACTAAAACATAAAGTTTCTCCACGTAATACTATTCATTGATCCACTAAAAATATTTTCCAAACGAAGGCTCCTAACGCAAATCGCTCAAAACATAATTTTTTCATTCCTAAAATAATTAATATAATTTAAGAAAAATGCTAATCCGAAAAAAATAAACAGTTGAAAAACTTGATGAATAGATTTCAAGTAAAACAACAAGTAAAGCACAGTAAAAAAGCGCAAATAGTGGATGCAACAATAGTTAAATGTACGGCTAAGTTCTTCGACGTCACAACTCCAACCTGAGTCAACTAGGGTTTCCAATAACTGACTTCCTCAAGCACCTCCCATTTCTTAACTGCCAAACAAACGATACTGGTCTTACGGTTAAGAGCATCTGCTACAACATTTGCCTTGCCAGGCAGATAATTGATAGAACAATTATAATATCCTAGAAGCTCCATCCATTTTCATTGCTGCATATTCAACTCCTTTTGTGAGAACAAGTACTTCAGATTTTTATGATCAGTGAAGATTTCAAACTTATTGCACCACAAATAGTGACGTCACTCTTCAGTGCAAACACAACAGTTGCCAACTCCAAATCATGAGTCGGATAGTTCACCTCATACAATTTTAACTTTCTAGAAGGATAGGCAATAACCTGGCCATTATGCATAAGTACGCAACCCAGACCTTCCTTGGATGCATCGCTATAGATGACCATATTATCGGTTCCCTCTGGCAACGCAAATACTAGAGCGGTAGTCAATCTCTTTTTCAACTCCTGAAACCCACTCTCTAATTTCTTATCCTACGTAAAGCTTGTTCATTTCTGAGTTAGCTTAGAAAGTGACCCTACAATCTTAGAAAAGTCATTCACAAACCTACAGTAGTAACCCGAAAACCAAGGAAGCTGCGAACCTCCGTAACATTCTCCGGCCTTTTCCAAGACATCACCACCTCAATCTTAATGGGATCTACTGAGATACTATTTTGAGTAATCACGTGGCCCAGAAAAGATATTTGTTGTAGCCAGAATTCATATTTACTGAACTTTGCAAACAACTAATGCTCCTAAAGTTTCCGTAGGACAAGTCGTAGATGCTACTCATGGTCTGATTCAGTCTTAGAATATACTAAGATATCATCAATGAAGATTACCACGAACTGGTCCAAGTACAGCTAAAAGACTCGATGCATAAGATCCATGTGTTGGGAATATGCCCTGCAAGCTAATCATTCGGTGAAGGATGATAGGGATATTTGTGTAACGAAACAATCTTTGTTATAAAGTTTTAATTAAATAAAAGTACCATATGGCATTTACCTTTATCTCTTATACGTTCATATATCGTCTAGTTACATATTACGTATAACTACTAAAGTCCTTGGATATGTTGGTATAGGGTCAAACCATAAGAGCTTATGGTTGACGAGAATCGATACCTAAGACATATCTAAAGCCTGTCCTAGGTCGTAGGATTCATCAAGACTGGGCATTGATGAATCTGGAAAGACTGACATGTATTTAGCTCTATCTAGGTGGATTTCATCAACCAAGTGACATGAGATGTCAAGGCTAATACATGGGTGCGTATGGAGATATGTATATCAGACACGATCCGTAGAGAACACTCAGTGGGGGCTTCATTTTCCTAAGTCAATGAGAAGGTTCTCAGGTGATAATTGTGCAAAATAATCCTTTGACTCGAGGACATCATAGCAACTTGTAAGCAACTCATTGTACTTTGGCCCTGGACAAAAGAGAGGAAGATAAGACCTGCTTGAAAAGGGATTCGGGTATAGTCAAGTACTTGCAAAGCTAGTGAGTGTCGCTGCGAAGATCCACTACTCTGGATAAAAGAGAGAATGCCTTATGTCGTCTCATAGAGATGTTGACAAAAATCAGTGGCCATGGTGATATGATTGGATCATACAGGAAAAGTCAACAGAACATAGGAGCAAGCTTATTAGGGTTTGACTGACATTGACCATACCCTAAGGCAAGCTCGGGGCATCTTGTGAAACCCTAGATTTCACATTTGCATAGAATTGCGTGTTTTACCTCGATTCGTGTGTTTTGTCTCGATTTATGTGATTTAACCTGTTTATGTGTTATATGAGTTAGAATGTGCTAAATATGTGATTTATATTCCTAATACATGCTATGTGTTCATTCATGAAATTTTCATCAAAATCGGCATCAGAAATTTTATCGACGATTTTTGTGAATAGTATTTTAAAAACCTGTCCGCTAAAATTTTTACAGGGGTGTTTTAATAGACCTATGTTTGATAAAAATTGATTCTGAAACGGAATAGTAATTTAAATAGACTTTTCGGGTGAAAAATAGCATTTTTGAGCCAAATAAAGATTTTTTCTAAACCTGATTCTTGCATTGACTTTCGTTGACCTAGTATAAATTAATGTAAATATATTTATATGTGGTATTAAATGATTTTAGATTAATTGTTCATTCAAAAGATATTTGAAAATAAATAATATGATTTTTCACCTTCTTTTGCAAAAATCGAGTTTTTAACCGAGTCGGGTGTAAGTCTATGCATGTGAAACTTGTTTTCAACTAAAAATATACTACTTAAAAATAGTCTATGTGTTAATTGCATTTGGGTGAGCAAAAATAGTCTAAAAACAATTAAAAGACTAAAAATACTAGTTAAAAGACTAAAAATACTAATTTGACTTTGCAAATTTTGTTAACCTTGAGCTTATATCATCAACACACATTAAAAACAAAGCAAAAACACTCACAAAACACACACATTACCGAAAATCCATGAGGGAGAAGAAAGAAGGCATTTTTAAGGTTTTTCAAAGCATTTTTCACATAAATTTTGCAATTCAAGTCCAAATCACTTCATTCAAAGCTTGATTTCACTTGTTGGGCATCCATTCTACATCTTTCTTGGATCAAAACACATCAAAGGTGTGATAAAAATTTTAGATCTCAAAATGTCATTTTGATGTTTTTGCATACAATTGAATTTTGAACCATTAGAAAGTTGAATTGATGTTATATTATTGCTCAGTGCATGCTAAGGATCGTTTATGTGTATTTATATAAGATTTTAACTGTTGTAGCATGAATTTTATTTTTCGGGTATTAAAAGTTGAGTTGTTGGATATTTGTTGAATATCTGGAGTTGTGGTGGTTGGAATCGATTGTTGTTAGCTTGTAAAAGTTTGTTAAATACGTGGTAGTAATGTTGTAATGCCAAAATTTTGATTGTGATGTTGGTGTGAAAGTCCGGAAATTTCAGCCTAGGTTCATTGAGGTTTTAGGGTTGTTAGGCTTGATTTGGATGGTTTATGGTTGGTTTTCGAGGGGGAGAATGTTGTTGATTGAGTGGGTGAGTGTTAGAAACTGGTTTGAAGGTTATTGGATTAGTAGAATGTAAGTTACAACTTTTAGAAGTTTGGGTTGTCTTTCTTTAAAATACTGATATATGCCTTTAGATGTTTGGGTGGTGTTTAAGTGATTGAATTGTGAGTTGTTGATGGTTAGATTACGGTTTGGTTGTGTGTCTAATGCATGTTAAGTTGGGTGGCCTACTTTGTCATCTAACTTAGTTGTTTGTTGTTTAATTGATTAATTGTTGTTATGTTGATTGAATTGCTGAATATTGATTGATAATTGTTGAACTAGGAGATAGGCAACCTACTTTGTTATCCCCCTGTGATAATTGATTATTGATGAACCGGGAGATAGTCAACGGAAAATGTTGTCCTCCTGTGATTGAATGTTTATTATTATTGCTGAGTCTTGGTATGTGTGTGCCACATCTCGGGCAGCATCAGGCTGTCGGGTTGAAACCGGCATGACTACCATAGGCTACCCCCAGCTCGCATAACGGAGGTGTCATGGAGGGAGGGGCTAGAGATGTACCTCGGGTGCGTGTGTAATGGGGAGTTACAAGAAGAATGGTTGAGATCGTGATAGCGTTTGGAGCTACACCAACTAGAGTATCCTTTATTGATTGGTCATTATAGTTAATTTGTTTATATTGTTATTAATGATTATTGTGTGTTTACTGCTCAAAGGATGATTTCCAAGGAGTATAGTAAATACTGTTAGAGATCTATCGAATCCTCACTGGGCTTGTTTTATATAAGCTCACTCTCAATTATTGTATGCATACAGGTGTTACCGATCCAGATTATGGGTACGTGCCTCTAGAAGAGGATAATGTGCCATATGTGGATGAGTCTTATATGCTAGAGTCTTGTCCTTGATATCTGATGTTGTACCTTTTGTTATATTGTATATTAAAACTAGTTGGTTTGTATTTATTTAGAAGTTTATGATATATGAGATGTTGTAAAGATAATAGATTAAAAGTTGCTAGTTTAGTGGTCCCGTTTTTGGAATATGATTAGACTACTAGATTGGTTAAAATCTATTTTGGGAATGTATGTTATATAGTAAATGTATGATGTTGGAACGGAGGCGTATAACCTATGGATGCAATGGTAAAAAATGTTTATTGTATGTTGTGGTTGTGTTGTTAATTGTTGAATTATTGTGGAGTTGGATGTATGAGTTTCGAAAATGTTGGTTTAGAGCCTCGGTATCCGGGTTACAGTCATTATACTATCAAAATTTCGTTGCGTCCTGACTGATCTTAAGAGGGGTCGAGTTGGGGCGTGACGCATCTAGTGGAAGGAATGGACTGTACGTTAACTAGTCGCCAAAAGGTTCTTGAATAAGAAAGCTTGGATTAAACATTCGAGCCATCTAGTTGTCGGGGAGTGTTGCTAGATGCCAACCTTGATTAGTAGCAATTAGAAGGAGTTCTAATGGAGATGGGTAATTGGTACTTATCCCAGCTACTACCGACTTGGCATTCGAACCTACAGGATTGCACACAAGCTGAAGGGTTAGAACTACGAGGGATAGAATACAGAAGTCACGCTAGCACGAGGATCTTCTCGTATTCTATCTAGAAGCAATTATATAATGATTGCATATGGTAAGAATGGGTTTAGGGAAACCATTTGGGTATGCAAGTAAGAGTGATTGTTTGATGGTCAAACGTTTGACTTAGAGTCAAGAGAAATTTGGGAAATTGGCTTTTGTATAAGTTGAATGTCAATTAATTATGGGTTGATGTCTAAATAACTTATAGTTGGTTAGAAAAAGGTTATAAGCTGAATTTAAAGAACCCCATAAGGTCTGGGGTCAAGGTGCAAATATTAAAAACTTATAGCACCTTATAAATACAGCTTAAAGTGAAACCCTAGGAGAGAACATCAGAAAAATTTCAGCAACTCTTTCTCTCACAAAAACCTAGCTGTCATTCTCTCTTTTTCCTTGGGAGTTGTGCCATTCCATTGAAGCTCGGGCAAGAGCTTGCTTCATCTCGTTCTAGCCTCGACGTGGTGTGTGTGAGATCGTAGAGGGCTGCTACGTTGTGGTCTCCAATCGAAGGAAATAGTTCAAAGTCTTTTTCAAGAGGTAATGAATTTTTCAGATTCAACTTTGCTTGGTTTTATCATGTTTTCGAGTTTAAATGCATATTTGGATGATTCAATTCATGGTTCTCTAAATTATTATAGTTTTATTCTTCATGTTTTCGCTGCGCTATATGTGTTTTACATGCTAAAGAACCTTCAATTGGTATCAAAGCCACCCAAACATGCATAGAAAACATGAATTTGTATTATGCACACTGAGATTATATTGTTTGTTTGTCATATTAAAACTCGTTGTTTGTGCCCAATTTTTTTGTATGTTATTCCCCTCTGATAGTAGAACAAATAAGGCTTATACCCGCTTCGTTATTTCGTGATTTACGAAAAATGGCATGAACAGTATTTTTTTTTGTAGAGTCAGCATTCTACACAGACTGCGTAGTGTCTAATCTAGGAGGCATAACTTGGTCCAAACAAATCCAAATTCAGTTCCACTTTTTTCTAACATTATCTACACTTAAAGGGATATCTCCATGTCGAATTTTAGAATTTTTAGAGATGTGTAAGTATGTTAAACGAAGCAATTACAGTCAGGTCAGTGCACAGGTCTGTTATGGCAGATTCTGGAAAAAATCATTTTTGGCACTTGTGAGGATTGTTTCATACTCCAAAGTGGCGGCATGATTTTCTATGAGCTTATGATGTTTTTTCCAGTGTCGAGGTCAATAGAATGGTCAAACCCTAGTCCTAGTTGCCATATTTGGTAATAGATTTGATCTTGGTATGATTTTGGAAAGTCAAAATTAAGGAGTTGATTTTGTAATTCAATTTTCTTAAAGATTCAAATCCTAATCAAATTAATTAACTAGGTAGGTGAATAAATTCACGTTTTATGTGATTTAACCAAGGTTGACCAATATTTGACTTGACAAATTTAATTTGTTGACTTAGTCAAAATTAATAGAATTGAGAATCTAGAGTTAATTTTGATAGTGGGTCATAAATTAAAATTACATGCCTGACTAACTTGGTTTTGGTAAAGCCCAATGTGGGCCAAAAAACCTATGGGCTTAATATTATTTGGATTTTCTTGGAGAAAATTAAATTAAGCCTAGGAACTCTAATTGGATCACGAAGTGGGCTTAGGATGAGTATTGGGCCTTGCACAACAAGTCATCCTGGGGATGTAAGTTGAGCTCAATTAATTCCTAAGGTTATTATAAAGGAGAAAGTAACAAGAAAGTATATGTATGCCTATATAATCCCAAAGAGTTGCAAGAAAACAAAAAGAGGCTTTGTTTTATGAATTGTTAATTTTAATATTGTATTTCATAAATGTTTATGCATGGGATGGTTATGGATCTTAGAGTCATGCATGGATGTATGATTTGCATCTTTCACATAAATGAATGAATGTATTTTTGGAAATGGGGTCTGCGCGTCTCGCCTTCTCTTTATTTTTAGTTGTAATTTCTTCTATCTCCCTCCTATGTAACTCCCTCTTATCTAGGGGTTTCTACTTTTGGAAAGCAATGTAATATAGTATGATAAGACTAGTATAGGAGTAGAGATAGATGGAGATGAAGATGAAGATTGAAGATGGTGGGTTAGCATGGATCGAAGACAGTTTTCATATTGGGAAAGAGTTTCCAATTGTGGAAAATTTTACTATTTCCTCAATTGTCATTTGCATTCATTCTAGGAACCTTATCTAGGTTTCACTAAGTGGCTTGGTGAAACTTAGGAAATATAAAAGCTCCATAACCTATCTAGTAATGTAGTATAGTATATATATAATATATAGAGATATATTATTGCATTGAAAGCATGATAATCTATACGTATGGCCTATGCACTATCCATCTATGATGTATACATGTTAAAATGATGAGACCAAACTAAATAACATTAATAATTCCCTCCAGTCAATATTAAGTCAATAAGCGATTAATCAACACTGGGTGTGTAATCGTAGCCCTTCTATCATAGTAGGTGGGTGATCATTTAACTATGAGGTGAACAACTTGACCCTGCCTCCCAGGGGGTCCTAACTTCATGGTTACTTGATGACTTCTACTCAAGGTGGTATGTGCGGAGGGCTGTGGATGTGTTGGGGATATGCCCTAATGCTAAAGTTTGAGATGACCTTATTAGGGTTTAATAAGAATATATATTTACGTGTTTTATACACAATGTCATTTGTAGGATGTTCATATTCTCCGCTTCGATATGAATATGTCCCTAATGCTTATCCGAGAAGAGAAATGTTCTAAAAGTGTTTAGAATATTTCGCACTTTCTCTTCAATATGATAAACATTAAGAATTGATTCATAGCCCTTCAGATTATTCAACCGAGACTAGAATAATCAAGTACGGGTTATCATATGTTATTACCTTTGATTAACATAGTGATGTTAATGATAAATGATGGGTGCGAAATGGCAGAACAACATGATGATATGGACTAATAAACATATAACTGGTCGTCTACGTACGGATAATTGAATGTGACAATAAATAGTGAACTACATGATTTCAAGTTAATAGTTTACTATTTAGTTGAGAATTGTGCAAATTAATCCTCAGACTTGAGAGATTACGACTGCCGGTTATATCAGGGGCTAAATACTGCGTCTAGACAATACCCGTCTTCCATAAGATGGGTTATGGTCTTTCGCGTTTTAGTCTTATGGTATGAACCGACGTGTAATTGTCAAGATAGGATCTATTAACCTCCGACATGAGGTGATGTCCTATGATATTTGAGATCCGTTGGTAAACGAGGAAGTCCTTGGCCAAGGCGAGTATGAAGTGATGGAAAGGAGTTTTTCCATGGTAGTCATCTCTTGTTTCACTGATTCAGATTTATACATAGTATCGAATGTGGACTTAACCATTTCATGGTCCTTTCCCGATCAGGATACTATTAACAAAAGGATCGGACCGCACACTAATTCTCGACAGTTAAATGGATTCATAAAAGACATCGTCTTTATTATCGTTTATATTCTCATGGTACGTTCGTTGCTAGTGCGTCACTCATGAGCATGAGGGTATTTCGGTAAATGATAGAGACATTTCCGAAATAAATAAGGAGGTTTCTTGGTCCCTCATCTGTACGCGATTATGAATCTAGAAGGTCACATACTAATAAGTATCATGAATAAGTTTACCGGAAGCTTATATTATGTGATTGGTGGCTTTAAGGTGTTAAGAGTCATCAATGTTAATATTTGCGCCAAAAGTGTAATTTCAAAAAAATTTGGGGTCAAATTGTAATTATTAAAACTTTTTGGGGCCAAACTGTAATTATTGAAAAGTTGTTTAAATACATTTATTCTAATAGAGATTAGAATGGGCAAAAATAATATATATATATATATATATATATATATATATATATATATATATAATGATGATGAAATTTGTGAAATACCACGTCATCGTCTTAGTTGTCAAAAGGTGAATTGCAAATTAATGACTAGATAATTACATGTGGCATGTGCATGTAGAGATTGATGACTAGGATTGTCCATGTCATCAATCTTAGTCATTTGAATTTGAAATGAATGGATAGGATTCATTTTTTAATAAAGACAAAAGAATCTTGACTATTGCTTTTGTTGATAAAGCCTTTTTGACAAGTGTGAAAAGAGAGAATAAAGTTACATTTGGATTGTAATTATTACAATTGTCGGATTTGCATGGCTTTTACTTTAGAAGGAAGCAATTTTGATTGGCCACCTAATAAAGTAATATTATATATATGTTTATATGAGTATATAATATATATAATAAAAGATGACAAGCATTCTCTCTCCATCCCCTTGCAATTTCGGCCAAGGGAGAGAGGAGAGAGAAAGTTGTCATCTTGCCATCTATTGCTAATCATTAGGATCAAAAGGCTTGCATGACTTTTGATTAATAGGTGATAGTATGATTGGTCACCTATTATGATAGATTATTATAATAAAGATGATAGCATTTTTCTCTCACATACAAGGCCTCTCATTCACACGACACACTCACCAACTAAGTGCAAAACAACTTCATTTTTCTCCTTGCTAGTTTCAGCCATAGCATGAAATACAAGAGAGAAGTTTTGTTTTGCTTGGTAATATACATACATACTTTCAAAAACTAGAATATATACTAGCATACTAAATCTTCTAGCAGTGGTTGAGCTTTGGATGCTTGGTGGACTAACTAGGGCCTTCAAGTTAGAAGGATTCAAAAGCTTGTCATCCAACCTCATCGTCTCTAAAGTGATCTACAAGTGAGGTATACCTATGAACCTCTCTATTTCTATATGTATAGTTGATATATATATAATGGTTTTACTTGTACATAACTGTTGTATTGCATGAATCCTTTATAAATGTTTCCCGTATACTGTTTCGCTCCCTCACTGGGTATACATGATTGTATACTCACTCCTCATTACCCACCTTTCACGTATTGCAGTGCTAAAAGGAATGTCCATGCTTGTGGTGTTTGATCCTTGCTTGGGAGTCAATGTGTTATGTGGCGTGGGTTGTAAAGATATTACTTTTGAGTTGTATGTATTCAATGAATAAAGAAATATAATTTAAGTTTAATTAGGTCATTAGAGTGGCATGAGAACCTAGTTTATGTAATAGGTTAGTATTATTTCAATTCAAAGCATGAGCGTACTTGTCTAAAGAAAAAGAGTTGAGATAGCCTTTGAATTTGGAAATATATAATTGCTTGTGTTTGTTTATTGAGAACCAAGGCTCGGATGGCCTTGAGTAGTTGTTGAATGTGTTGGACACAGTACTGATCCATTTATATTCTGATGATAGGTTTTGGTTTATCCTATAAACAGGGGAGACTCCGTACGTTTTTCCTAAATTTTGTGCCCGAGTTTGATTTGGGTTGAGTATAGCATGTTTAATAGAATTCCCAATCTCGCGAGGGGTCAGGGCGTTACAATAGTACTCATAACTTTATACAAACTCGTGTTGCTCATTATTTAGCCCTTCCAATTGAACGCTCACCTATGTTTGTTGTGGTTGTTGGCAGTGGTGAATGATTGCTTATTGAAGTCTATGTTTGGCAAGCCAGAATCATAATCCAAGATAACAAAATCTGTACTGATCTTTGCGTTTTGCCCTTACATGGGTCAAACATTGTACTTGGTGTCTCTTGGCTTGTAACTCTTGGTGACATCTGCTTGAACTATGTTAATCTCACCTTGGGATTTCAGCACTAAAGGCACCAAATTGAGTTGTAAGGTGAAACATCATTTACTGTTGAGCCAATGCAATATGTGCCTAAAAACTTTCACTTGGAAGTCCTTCCTCTTCATCAATACAAGCCAGCGATACCACCACCTTCGTTAGCTTCTTTATTGGAAAAATATGCTTCTATTTTTTTTTAAACCCAAAGGTCTTCCTCCCAACAGAGAGCAAGACCACAGAATATAAGGAAAATGTTACAACGCATAAAACAAATCAATTCTAAGCTAATTAAGGATTGCATAAGGAAAAAAATTTCTTGCACAAATCTTTAAAATGAATAACACATGAATAGCTAATTAAACATTCAAACAGTTCATAGTAATCTAAAAGAAATAATTTTTTGAATACCTGTAAGCTCGCAATAAAACAAAACTTGAAAAACTTCACCTTTGAGAAGATGATCCACACACCTAAGAGCTTCAACTCCGCTACTCTGATCTTCCATTGCTATATCAACTCTTAGCTAAAGTGTTGATCAAGTTGTAGGACTCGATCTTACAAAACTAACTAAAGAATAGTGTTTTGTGTTTTCTTATACGTGAGAGAGAGAGATATCTCTTGGAAGAGATGGTGCAATTGTAGAGGTTGGGATAGAGACCTTTATATAGGAAAAACCAAGGGGAACTAGTTCAAGTCTAAAAAGAGACAAGAATCAAAGATTTAGGCTATCCTCTTCATGTTCATACTAGGACTTATCTTATTTGCCACCCAAGCCAAAATCATGCTTAAGACTAGCCCAAGAGCCCCTACAAGGCTGGTCTACATGTCTAAGGCCGTATTCAAGCCAAAATATTCAACCCAAGTCCATAATAAGCTCAAATATCCAAAATAGAAACCTTTTCTGTGCATGGAAAGATTACTAAGGACTTCGAATTACATTAGGACTCTTCAACTCTCATCCCCATGCTACACTTAGTAACACTCAAGTTTAGTAATAACACTTATAAGGTAATCGACTAGAAGAGGGACCGAAGACATAATTACCCTTTCATTGAAAGTGACCAGAATGCCCTTGCCAGTTTCCTAGCAATATTCTGTCACTTTAACCTTAATCTATTCCACTTAAAAGACTATGGTTGCATTATAGGATAATTACTATGTATACAGGAGTATGCCCTACAAAGTATGACAGTTAGTCGTTAGGCTAACTAAATGATAATGACCATATTACTGATGAGTCCCTAATTTTCCCACTAGATCCATCTTTTTGCTTGTACATTCGATTAAATTAGTGTCAAATTAAAACATGTTGTCCTACTTTTCATGCAAGGTGGTCGTAGCCCAAATCACACAATTTTTATGACAAACGAAGTGCGAAATGAAGTAGGGATCAAAGAAGGGCCGCGTGTGATAGATCAGACCACTTCTTAATCAATCGGGCCACATGAATGCATAAGATGCAGAAAAAAAGAGACCATGATCAATCAGAGGAACTTCCCGATCGTTCAGGCTGCATAAGAAGACAATCAAGACTGTGCCCGATCGATCAGACCCATTACCTGATCAATCGTGTCCCTTGGCCGATCGATTGGGCGGAGAACTGAAATTGAAGAACCAATAGCCTGATTGATCGGGCGCTGCTATTGTCACACTTTTATTAGTCAAACCCGTGTTTGACCCAATTTTGAGCTTATATAAAGCCCTTGCACGACCTAAAAAGGGAATTTTGCCCAGTTTTGAAGCCTTAGGACATCAAGAAGCCATTGAACAACTCATCCAAAGCAAGAACAACTCAAGATCAAGCAAGAGTAGATTCAAGAGCTTCAATCATCAGTTTCCTCATCACCCATCAATGAGAACTCTTGAACTTCTTCTCTTTACTTTATTTATTTTTTTCTTAACTATGTATTCACACTAAACACCCATGATTTAGGGTGGTAGCTAGTCTTACTTGATTTTATGTTTGGATTTGGGTTTTAATTTAATGATTTATCCTTGGATTATATGTTTGGATTTTCTTGGTTTATCATCTACATACTTGTAGTTGAAGCTTCGTATCTCAAAAAGTCCTATTATTTTTGTCATTGAATCTTGTAGATTCTTAGGGTATGAATTAGGAATAACATCTTCTAATTTTAGTTGTCCTTAATTGAGATAGGTAATCTACCATGATAACCTATGCCTATTGAGTCAATTAGAAGTTAGGGTTAAATTGGGTTAGTTAATTTAGATTAAGTGAATGATAATCTATATGTGAGAGCCCATATTTTGCTTTATCTCGATTTGCGTGTTTTACCTCATTTTGTGTGAATTGACCTGTTTATGTGCTATATGACTTAGAATGTGATAATTATGTGATTAATACTCCTAATACATGCTAAGTGTGCATTCATGAAATTTTCATAAAAAACGGAATCAGAAATTTTATTGTCGGTTTTGGTGAATAGTATTTTTGAACACCTGTCTGCTAAAATTTTTACAGAGGTGTTTTAAACATTTTAAAACCTAGTCCTCGAGTATTAATAGACCCGTGTTTGATTAAAACGGATTTGGAATCGGTTTTGGAATTTTAAAGATTTTTACACTTTCTTTTGCAAGAAAACGAGTTTTAAGCTGATTCGGGTGAAACTATTTTAATGTAACATTCTTTGTCACCTAAAATATAATGTCTAGAATTAGTTTAAGTGTTAAATTAATAGTTGAGCATGAAATACTCAAGAAATGAATTAAAAGACTAGAAAAACAATTAAAGGACTAAATAAACTAACATTGACCATTTTAATAAGTTTGACCTTTAGCTTATATGCATCAACACACACAAAACACAACACAAAACACACTCATCAACACACACAAAGGGCCGAGAGGTGCAAGGGAGAAAAAGAAAAAGAATTTTCAAGGTTTTCAAAGCAATTATCATAGAAAAACTTAGTTTTTGTCCATAGAACTTCGTGCTGAGTTAGATTACGCTTGTTGGGCACACATTGCACTCATATCTAGGCTTGTATCGCATCAAAGGTGAGAGAAAAATTCTAGATCTCAAAACTCATTTATTATGTTTTTGCTCATAACTGTATCTTGAACCGTTAGAATGTTAATTTGAAGTTATATTATTTATCATGCGTGCTAGGGATCATTTATGTGTATTACTACGAGATTTGAGCCATTGTAGCAAAATTATTTATTTTCGGGTATTTAAAGTTGATAGATTGGCTATTTGAGGATTATCTTGAGTTGTTGTGGTTGGAATCGATTGCCGTCAATTTCTAAAAGTTTGTTAATTACGTGGTAACGCCGTTATAATGCCAAATTTTTGATTGCGATGTTTGGGTGAAAATCCAAAAATTTCAGCCTAGGTGCATTGAGGTTTTAGGGTTGTTGGGCTTGATTTTGATATGTCTTGGTTGGTTTCCGAGAGGGCTAATGTAGTTGATTGAATAGGTGAGTGTTAGAAACTAATTTGGAGTGATTTGGATTAGTAGAATGTAAGATATGATTATTTGAAGTTTAGGTTGTCTTTCTTTAAATTGTTGAATTGAGCCTTTAGATGATTGGGTTGTGTTTGAGTGATTGAATTGTGAGTTGTTGATGGTTAGACTAGGGTTAGATTACGTGTTTAATGCATGTTAAGTTGGATGGCCTACTTTGTCATCTAACTTAGTTATTTGTTGTTTAATTGATTACTTAATGTTATATTGATGATAATTGATGATTTATTGATGATAATTGATGATTATTGATGATTATTGATTGATGATTAATGAACCGGGAGATAGGAAATTCTGCTAGATTGTCCTCCTGTGAATGATGTTTATTATTATTGTTGAGTCTTGGTATGTGTATGCCACCTCTCGAGCAGTGTCGGGCTGTCGGGTTGATAACGGCATGACTATCAGAGACAACCTCCAGCTTGCATGACGGATGTGTCATGGAGGGAGAGGCTAGTGAGGTACCTCGGGTGCGTGAGTAATGAGGAGTTATAAGAAGAATGGTTGAGATCGTGATGGCATATGGAGCTACACCAAATTGAGTATCCTTTATTGATTGGTCATTATAGTTATGTATTTATATTGTATTGATGTTTATTTGTGTGTTTACTTGCTCAAAGGATTATTTCCAAGCAGCATAGTAAATACTGTCAGAGATCTATCGGATCCTCACTGAGCTTGTTTATATAAGCTCACTCTCTATTATTGCATTCATACAGGTGTCCCTGAGCAAGATTACGGGTACGTGCCTCCAGAAGGGGATAATGTGCCGTATGTGGACGAGTCATATGTGCCAGAGTCTTGTCCTTGATGCTTGAGATGTTGTATACTCTATTATCTTGTATATTAAACTAGTTGTCTTTTATTTTTCCTTGTAATTTATGATGTATAAGTTGTAGTAAAGATAATGAACTAAATGATGCTAACTTAGTAGTCTTTCTTTTGTTATGATCTAGGTTGCTAAGTTGGTTTATAATCTATTTTGATATGTATGTTAAAGCTAATGTATTATGTTGGAACAGAGGCGTATAACTATGAATGGATCGTCTAAGAATGATTGTTGTATAATATGGTTATGTTGTATGTTGTTAATGGTATTGAGGAATTGATTGTCGTTTGGTTGAGGAGTTTGATTGTATGATGTTTTGAGAGGTTGGTTTAGAGCCTCGGTGTCTTAATTACTGTTGTTATACTGCCAAAATTCCGTTGCGTCCTGACTGATTGTAGGTGGGGTCGAGTTAGGGCGTGACATTTAAGTGGTATCAGAGTGCATGTTAGCTATCAGCCGGGGTATTCCCGGAATGTGGGTAATGGTCTTAGCATGAAGTATGTATGAAGTGAAAGAAAAGTGAACTATGTGTTAATATGGTTAAGTGATTAAGTGATTATGTGATTTAGTGCTTATGTGATTATGTAATTAATTTGTTTATGTGATTGATACTTAAGTGATTTATGTGTTTATGTGAATTGTTGCTTATTTGCTAATAATTGTCTATAGCCTGTTTACGTGCTATAACCTGTGCTAAATCTTTGATTAGTAGAATGACGGGTAGACCAAGGACCAGAGGTAGGCCTGAGATGACTGATGAGGTTCTGAGAAATGTGGCACCAAGCCAAGTTAGGGATGAAGATCGTATAGGTGCAGCTTTTGATAGGATGAACGAGATTATGGCTAGTCAGGCACAGTTATTAGCAGGGAAGGCTGCCCAAAATCAGGCATTGCAGAATCAGTTGTTGAATGCACAAGGTGGGTACCATGGTCGTGGTACACTGAAAGAGTTTTTAGGGTATTATCCACCATGGTTTCAGGGGGAGCCGGATGATAGGAAGGCTGAGGCGTGGATTAGTAAGGTAGAGAAGATTTTTGACCCTCTTGATTATACCGATGAGCGGAAGGTCACTTTTGCCGTGTACTTGCTGGATGATGAGGCAGAAGAATGGTGGCGCATGGTGAAAACTAGCTGGGAGACTCAGGGTATTCCGTATGTTTAGGATACCTTTCTGTTAGCTTTCTAGGCAAAGTATGTCCCGAGGATCGCGAGGGAGCGGAGAGAGGCAGAGTTTCTAGCCTTAGTGCAGGGAGATGCTTCCGTGGCTTAGTACGAGGCCACTTTCACTAGGTTGTCCCGGTATGCACCAGAGTATGTGGCTGACGAGGAACGTAAGACTCGTAGATTCATGTTGGGGTTGAGGCCCGAGATTCAGGATATGATGGCCCTGAATCGGTATGATATACTTACGGAGGCCTTTGATGCAGCTAGACTGGAGAAGAGAAAGGGAGAACATATTGTATCTAGCAAGCCTAGCAAGAGGCCCTTCCAGCCGCAGGGTCAGCAGGGAGTGTATAGGCCTTCAGTACAACAGGTTGTGTATAGGCTGCCAGCTCAACAGGGTTCTTTCATGCCACAGGGTCAGCAGAGTTATTATCGACCTCAGTTTCAGCAGGGGTCCTATCAGGTTCAGTCCCAGTATAGGCCAGCCCAGTCTCAGGGTCAATACAGGCCTAGTTTTGTTAGACCTCGGCAGCAGGCTGGTATAGCTGCTTCTTCAGCTTCTGGTTCTTCCAGGGGTAGTGTCAGTGCATCATCGCCATAGTGTACTTACTACAAGCGCCAGGGCTATGTGGAGGCCGACTACAGGGTGAAGTCAGGGGCTTGTTTGGGTTGCGGTAGCAATCAGCATAGGGCGAGGGATTGCCCTAGATATCAGAGGATTGAGGGTTGGGCAGCGACTCAGGGTTATCAGGGTCGACCTGCGGGCAATGCACCTTAGCAGCAACGGGTTCAGGCTCAGGCCTACGCAGTTGACTTGGAGGAGATGCCTGAGGAGACTGCAGTTGTGGAAGGTAACTTCCTTATACTTGATCGACTTGTTAAGGTGTTGATTGATTCTGGTGCTACGCATTCTTTCATTACTCTTGCTTGTGTGCAACGTGTTAATGTGCAACCTGAAAAACTGCCTTATGTGGTTGAGATTAGTACCTCTTTGACTGATAAATATATTACTAGCTTAGTATGTAAGGATTGTATAATTCATGTTAAGGGGTATAATTTTCCTTCGGACCTTATCTTATTTCCTATCCGGGGGTATGATGTTATCTTGGGTATGGAATAGCTTTCTAAGTATGATGCCCAGTTGAACTGTAGAACAAAGGTAGTACATTTTCGTTTGCCAGATCAGCCAGTAGTCGAGGTAGTAGGGAATCGGGGTGCTAAGACGAGTTTTGTTATCTCAGCAACTAAAGTCGTTAAGTTGGTGAGTAAGGGGTGTTTAGGTTATCTAGCTTATTTGATCAACAAGCCATCTAATAAGCTACAGTTGGAGGAAGTTCCTATTATTCGGGAATATCCCAATGTATTTCCCGAGGAGTTGCCAGGGTTACCTCCAGAGAGAGATGTGGAGTTTGTGATCAATCTTGTTCTCGGTACTCAACCTATTTCTAAATCAGCGTACCGGATGGCACCAGCTGAGTTGAAGGAGCTGAAAACTCAGTTACAGGAGTTAATAGAGAAGGGTTTCATTCAGCAGAGTTCTTCACCTTGGGGAGCTCCTGTTTTATTTGTGAAGAAGAAGGATGGTACCTTGAGGTTATGCATTGACTATCGTGGTTTGAATCAGGTGACCATCAAGAACAAATATCCTTTGACACTGATTGACGAGTTGTTTGATCAACTTCAGAGAGCTAAAGTCTACTCTAAGTTTGACTTGAGGCAGGGGTATTATCAGCTTTGGATTCGCACAGAGGATGTTCCGAAGTCTGCCTTCAGGACTCTGTATGGGCATTATGAGTTTGTAGTTATGCCCTTTGGGTTAACTAATGCACCGGCAGCATTCATGGACCTTATGCATCGGGTTTTTCAGCCGTACTTGGACCAGTTCATGGTTATCTTTATTGATGATATCTTGGTTTATTCTAAGTCTGAATTGGAGCACGAGCAACATCTATGGCTTGTCTTACAAAAGTTATAGGAGCATCAGTTGTATGCGAAGTTCAGCAAATGTGAATTTTGGCTGCAACGCATATCCTTTCTTGGTCATGTTATCACACAGAGTGGTATTTCTGTAGATCCCACTAAGATTGAATCGGTGATGTCTTGGAAACGTCCGGAGAATGTTTCTGAGGTTCGTAGCTTTCTTGGGTTGGCGGGTTATTATCGTAGGTTTGTCAAGGACTTTTCTAAGATTACAGGACCACTTTCTAAGTTAACTCAGAAACAGACTAGCTTTGATTGGGATGAGAAATGTGAGAATAGGTTTCAGGAGTTCAAAAAGAGATTGACTACTGCTCCAGTACTTGCTCTACCAGAGGGGACCGATAACCATTTACAGCGATACATCCAAGGAGGGCTTGGGATGTGTTCTTATGCAGAATGGTCGGGTTATTGCCTATGCTTCTAGGAAGTTGAAACCTTATGAGGTGAATTATCCGACTTATGATCTTGAGTTGGCAGCTGTTGTTTTCGCACTGAAAAAGTGGCATCATTATCTGTGGGGCAGTAAGTTCGAGATTTTCACTGATCATAAGAGTCTTAAGTATTTATTCTCACAGAAGGAGTTGAATATGCATCAACGGAGGCGGATGGAACTTCTCGGAGATTATAATTGTTCTATCAGCTATCTGTCTGGGAAGGCAAATGTTGTAGCAGATGCTCTTAGCCGTAAGGCGAGTGTTTCTTGTTTGGCTGTCAAGAAGTGGGAGGTTCTTGAGGAATTCACTTATTGGAGACCGGAGTTGACTCAGGTTAGGGTGATGTGTTCACATCTCCGTATTAAGCCTTTATTGTTGTCTCAGATCAGAGAAGCTCAGCAACTTGATGTTAAACTTCAGAAGATCAAGGATCAGATCACGGATGATTAGTCTGGTTTGCCTAGAACATCGAGAGGTAATGATGCAGTTTGGGTTGTCGTGGATCGTTTGACGAAGACAGCTCACTTTATTTTGATGCGGATGGGAGATGAAGTTGCAAAGTTGACAAATCTTTATTTGGATTAGATTGTTAGACTTCACGGGATTCCATCTAGTATTGTCTCCGATCGAGATCCTCGATTTACCTCTCGTTTGTGGGAGAAACTTCAGGAGACATTGGGTACTCAGCTGAATTTCAGTACAGCGTATCATCCACAGACCGACGGTCAGTCTGAGAGGACTATTCAGATTCTGGAAGATATGCTTAGAGCTTGTGTTCTAGACTTCGGGAAGAACTGGGAAAAACATCTACCACTTGCCGAGTTTTCCTATAACAATAGTTATCAAGCTACTATTGGGATGGCACCTTTTTCAGCTCTTTACGGTCATAAGTGTCGTTCACCTTTGTATTGGGATGAAGTAGGAGAGATGAAGACTATTGATCCGACTATTATGCCAGAGCTTCTAGAGAAGATTGAGAATGTTCAGTTGATCAGGCAGAGAATGCTTACAGCGCAGAGCAGATTCAAGAGTTATGCTGATAAGCGTCGTCGGGACTTGGAGTTGGCAGTTGGAGATCGGGTTTTCTTGAGGTTGTCTCCTCGTAAGGGGTTTGCTCGTTATGGTAAAGGTGGTAAGCTGAGTTCGAGGTTTGTGGGGCCGTTTAAGATTACTCGCAGAGTTGGTAACTTAGCATATCGGTTGGCTTTACCGGAGAATTTCTCTAATGTCCACGATGTATTTCACGTGTCTAATTTGCGGAAATATAATCCGGATCCTTCTCATATTCTTTAGCCAGAGCTGTTACAGCTTCGTGAGAATCTGACTTATGATGAGCGGCCGATTCGTATTCTTGATCAGATGGAACGAGAGTTGAGGTCGAAGAAAATTCTGATGGTCAAGGTATTGTGGAAGCATCACGGTATCGAGGAAGCTACTTGGGAGAGGCGAGATCAGATGCAGCAGCAGTATCCAGATCTTTTCCGTTCAGCAAGTAAGAATTTCAGGGATGAAATTTCTTTAAGGGGGGAAGAATGTGAGAGCCCATATTTTGCTTTATCTCGATTTGAATGTTTTACCTCGTTTTACGTGAATTGACCTGTTTATGTGCTATATGACTTAGAATGTGATAATTATGTGATTAATACTCCTAATACATGCTAAGTGTGCATTCATGAAATTTTCATAAAAAACAGAATCAGAAATTTTATCGTCGATTTTGGTGAATAGTATTTTTGAACACCTGTCCGCTAAAATTTTTACAGGGGTGTTTTAAACGTTTTAAAACCTAGTCCTCGAGTATTAATAGACCCGTGTTTGATTAAAACGGATTTGGAATCGGTTTTGGAATTTTAAAGATTTTTACACTTTTTTTTGCAAGAAAACGAGTTTTAAACCGATTCGGGTGAAACTATTTTAATGTAACATTCTTTGTCACCTAAAATATAATGTCTAGAATTAGTTTAAGTGTTAAATTAATAGTTGAGCAAGAAATACTCAAGAAATGAATTAAAAGACTAGAAAAACAATTAAAGGACTAAATAAACTAACATTGACCATTTTAATAAGTTTGACCTTTAGCTTATATGCATTAACACACACAAAACACAACACAAAACACACTCATCAACACACACAAAGGGCCGAGAGGTTCAAGGGAGAAAAAGAGATAATTTTCAAGGTTTTTAAAGCAATTTTTCATAGAAAAACCTAGTTTTTGTCTGTAGAACTTCGTGCCGAGTTGGATTCCGCTTGTTGGGCACGCATTGCACGCATATCTAGGCTTGTATCGCATCAAAGGTGAGAGAAAAATTCTAGATCTTAAAACTCATTTTTTATGTTTTTGCTCATAACTGCATCTTGAACCGTTAGAATGTTAATTTGAAGTTATATTATTGATCAGTGCGTGCTAGGGATCATTTATGTGTATTACTACGAGATTTGAGCCATTGTAGTGAAATTATTTATTTTCGGGTATTTAAAGTTGATAGATTGGCTATTTGAGGATTATCTTGAGTTGTTGTGGTTGGAATCAATTGCCGTCGATTTCTAAAAGTTTGTTAATTACGTGGTAACGCCGTTATAATGCCAAATTTTCGATTGTGATGTTTGGGTGAAAATTCGGAAATTTCAGCCTTGGTGCATTGAGGTTTTAGGGTTGTTGGGCTTGATTTTGATATGTCTTGGTTGGTTTCCAAGAGGGCTAATGTAGTTGATTGAATGGGTGAGTGTTAGAAACTGATTTGGAGTGATTTGGATTAGTAGAATATAAGATATGATTATTTGAAGTTTAGGTTGTCTTTCTTTAAATTGTTGAATTGAGCCTTTAGATGATTGGGTGGTGTTTGAGTGATTGAATTATGAGTTGTTGATGGTTAGACTAGGGTTAGATTACGTGTTTAATGCATGTTAAGTTGGATGGCCTACTTTGTCATCTAACTTAGTTATTTGTTGTTTAATTGATTACTTAATGTTATATTGATGATAATTGATGATATATTGATGATAATTGATGATTATTGATGATTATTGATTGATGATTGATGAACCGGGAGATAGGCAATTCTGCTAGATTGTCCTCCTGTGAATGATGTTTATTATTATTGTTGAGTCTTGGTATGTGTGTGCCACCTCTCGAGCAGCGTCGGACTGTCGGGTTGATAACGGCATGACTATCAGAGACTACCTCCAGCTCGCATGACGGAGGTGTCATGGAGGGAGAGGCTAGTGAGGTACCTTGGGTGCGTAAGTAATGGGGAGTTATAAGAAGAATGGTTGAGATCGTGATGGCGTATGGAGCTACACCAAATTGAGTATCCTTTATTGATTGGTCATTATAGTTATGTGTTTATATTGTATTGATGTTTATTTGCTTGTTTACTTGCTCAAAGGATCATGTCCAATTAGCATAGTAAATACTGTTAGAGATCTATCGGATCCTCACTGAGCTTGTTTATATAAGCTCACTCTTTATTATTGCATTCATACAAGTGTCCTTGAGCAAGATTACGGGTACGTGCCTCCAGAAGGGGATAATGTGCCGTATGTGGACGAGTCCTATATGCCAAAGTCTTGTCCTTGATGATTGAGATGTTGTATACTCTATTATCTTGTATATTAAACTAGTTGTCTTTTTATTTTTCCTTGTGATTTATGATGTATAAGTTGTAGTAAAGATAATGAACTAAATGATGCTAACTTAGTAGTCTTTCTTTTGTTATGATCTAGGTTGCTAAGTTGGTTTATAATCTATTTTGATATGTATGTTAAAGCTAAGGTATTATGTTGGAACGGAGGCGTATAACTATGAATGGATCATCTAAGAATGATTGTTGTATAATATGGTTATGTTGTATGTTGTTAATGGTATTGAGGAATTGATTGTCGTTTGGTTGAGGAGTTTGATTGTATGATGTTTTGAGAGGTTGGTTTAGAGCCTCGGTGTCTTAATTACTGTTGTTATACTGCCGAAATTCCGTTGCGTCCTGACTGATTGTAGGTGGGGTCGAGTTGGGGCGTGACACTATGCCTTAGTGATAGGTTATGCTTCAATACCTCTAAACTTCCTTAACCCATATGGTTAGAGCTTGTAGCCTAATCTACTTGAGCGTAATTGGTTAAACCCGAATCCATGAACATAAATGATAGTAATTTAGGTGAACTACCATCCTAATTAAGCTTTCCCCTATTAATACACCTTAAAGCTTCAAGTTGCGCTGCTTTACAAATTTGTCATTAGTCAATTTTACCTTTCTCGTAATTAGACACAACCAACTTTAAACCACTTTCATTTATTTCCCTTGTTTACGAATTCTTGGCGACAATCCCAATTCCCTGTGGACGACCCTCGAGTAGCCATTCGCGTGGTCAAAGAGGAATTTTGACTTTACTATTATTGTTTAAATTTTATCACTTATTATTGATCGTACAACAACACGATCACTTTTTGGCACCGTTGCCAGGGACTTGGTGTCTAGTTGCTAAGAATTGTTTTAATTGTTTTCCATTTGTCTAGTTGAGTTTCTTGTTTTATTTTCTTCATTTCTTTGAGCTTGTGTCGACTGTTTGCTTTTCGGTTGTTTAATTCTGCACTTGCATGCGTGGGCGCCGTTCTCTAGTGAAAGACCCAATCCCCTTAGATCCTGAGATTGAGAGGACTTTTAGGCGTAGATGCGCACACGCTAGGGTTTTAACCATAGTTGAGAATCAAAATAATGCAATCATTAATCCAGGGAACTAGGGTGGCAATGCTGCCCACCAAAACATTACGAATAGACAAGTTGTTAAGCAAGAACGAGCGATTATAGATTTCTTCACCCTAGTACTTACACGCCGACCACCGCCATTGCTTTACCTGATGCGGGTAATGGGAACTTTAATGATACGAACCTGGTCAACATGTGCCCAGACCCAACACCAAGATTGGTAAAACAAACCCAAGACCTTTCAAGAATGGATGGAACCGCGACCCTTTGCCTAGCAAGACAAGAACCTTGGTATAGTGAATATGATGGAAACCGCGACCCGTTGCTTAGCAAAGCAAGAACCTTGGTATGGTGAAGACGCCACAAACGGGGATGGAAATCCGCTTGATAAGTCTAGGTTGAACGCCACAAGGAATCCCTTGATAAGTTCAAAAGAGTCTCTTGGAGAACTCAAGGAGAATAATCTCACAATTTAATTTCAGAATTGTCTAACTTTATTATCACAAAAAGTGCCTTATATAGGCAATAACAAATAAGTATCCTGCTTGGAAAAGGACTCCTAAACCCTAGCCCAAGTAGGAAAAATGTGAATAGTAACTAGGTCAAAGGAAACAAACTTGGAGACCAAGAAAAGACTCCTATTAACTATTCACATGAATAGTGACGTGAATAGTAACTAAAAAGGAAGCAAACTTGCAGCCCAAGAAAAGCTCCTTTCTAGTGTGAACACCTAATCTTGTAGCCCAAGAAAGTCTCTCTCCTAGTGTGAACACCTAAATTCGTCCATAGGAAATTAAACTAAAACTAAAAACTAAAACTTGGATAAAATTACAAAGAAATCAAATCTTGACTAAATCTTCAAATCTTCTTGAAACTTCTTGAAGAATCTTGAAGTTCTTGAATCTTGAAAATAGAATCTTGACTTGAATCTTTGTTGAAAAATTCATCCAAATGGTGCAATGAATGTGGATGGCTGGTTCGCATCATTCCCCCCCTCTTGAGAAGGATTTGTCCTCAAATCCACCAGGTTCAAAGACCAGCCTAGGTGGTAGACCATGTGGTACATCCGCAGGAAACACTTCCTCAAAATCCTGCAAGAAAGAAACACTATGCAATGCAGAGTAAAGTTGGTTAGTGTTTAAAAGAGCCTCTTTGTACATAAGTATAATCATTGGCCTTTTTGAAATCAAAGCTCTCTTAACCTCACTTGCTTTTGCATAAAAATTTCTTTGCTTTCCCTCTATTTTTACCTCATTGGTTGAATTCTTTTCTTTCCTCTCTACCTTTCCTAATTCGACCTTGCTTTTTTTCTTTTCACTCTCAATCTTTTGCTCACTCAAATTCTTTTGTTCTCTCAAATTCTTTTGTTCACTCTCATAAACTTTTTTTGGTGTTATGGAAACTAGAGTGATTGACCGCTGATTGAACATGAATGTGCACTTATTGGTGAAGCCATCATGCTGCACACGTCGATCAAATTGCCACGGTCTTCCTAAGAGTAGATGTCCAGCATGCATTGTTACCACATTACACAATATCTCATCTTTATACTTCCCAATTTGAAACGGTACTACAACCTGCTTTGTAACCTTTACCTCACCACAATCATTCAACCATTGTAGTCTATATGGACCTGGGTGCTTAACTGTGTTGAGCTCTAGCTTTTCAACCATAGAAGCACTAGCAACGTTAGTACAACTTCCACCATCGATAATAACATTACATACCTTGTCTTTCACGTGGCAACGAGTGTGAAAGATGTTCTCATGTTGTGCTACCTCTTCCTCTTCTTTAGCTTGCAGGCTTAAGGCTCGTTGTGCCACTAGTCCAAGCATCTCTCCATGATTCGCCCCAAACTCCTTGATAAGTCTAGGTTGAACGCCACAAGGAATCCCTTGATAAGTTCAAAAGAGTCTCTTGGAGAACTCAAGGAGAATAATCTCACAATTTAATTTCAGAATTGTCTAACTTTATTATCACAAAAAGTGCCTTATATAGGCAATAACAAATAAGTATCCTGCTTGGAAAAGGACTCCTAAACCCTAGCCCAAGTAGGAAAAACGTGAATAGTAACTAGGTCAAAGGAAACAAACTTGGAGACCAAGAAAAGACTCCTATTAACTATTCACGTGAATAGTGACGTGAATAGTAACTAAAAAGGAAGCAAACTTGCAGCCCAAGAAAAGCTCATTTCTAGTGTGAACACCTAATCTTGTAGCCCAAGAAAGTCTCTCTCCTAGTGTGAACACCTAAATTCGTCCATAGGAAATTAAACTAAAACTAAAAACTAAAACTTGGATAAAATTACAAAGAAATCAAATCTTGACTAAATCTTCAAATCTTCTTGAAACTTCTTGAAGAATCTTGAAGTTCTTGAATCTTGAAAATAGAATCTTGACTTGAATCTTTGTTGAAAAATTCATCCAAATGGTGCAATGAATGTGGATGGCTGGTTCGCATCATTTAAGATCAAACCACAATTCCTACAATCTGTCCCCACTTTCTATGGTCTTATAAATAAAAATCCGTATATGCATGTGAATGCATTTTTGCAATTTTGTTCCACATTTAACATTGGTGGCATTCCTCCTGATGCGATTAAGTTACAAGCCTTTATGTTTTCTTTATAGGATAGAGCTAAATAGTGGATCGATAATTTAGCATCAAGCTCCATAACCACGTGGGTTGAACTACAACGTGCATTTCTTGATAAATTTTATCCCATAGCAAATACCACTTTTATGAGGAGGCAGATTAGTAATTTCACTCAAAATGATAATGAGCTATTTTATGAGAGTTAGTAGAGTTTTTTGGAGTTACTTCATAATTGCCCACCCCATGATATCCCAAAGTGACAATTGGTTCAGTCCTTTTATCAAGGCTTGATTGAGGGCCACCAACAAATGGTTGATGTAGCATTTAGGGGGATGTTTTTGTACAAGAGTCCAACTAAGGCACGTCAATTGTTCAACAACCTCAATGAAAACTCTCAACAACACGCAGCCTTTTCGCGTACTGAATCCAGAGGGGTGAAGAAGGATATGTATGAGGTGTCGCAACATGATGATCTGACCCTTAAGGTATTGGGAATTGTATGCCCTAAAGACCACTAGCACTAAGACATCTCAGTAAAGGGAAATTATAACAATAAATAATCAGTGCATCTTACATGAGCATCTCTATACTCTCATTATATTCTCTCTATATATGCATGCTAAGGCTCCTTGATTTGAGTGAATGACATAGATGCGTGGTGATCTACGTAGAAGGTATATGCCATGAGGCTTGAAACTAAACTATAGGTTCATAACCGTATAGTGAAGTTGGGCACTTCACTATGGAAAGTTATAATGAGAGAGTCTCATATTTGGTAGGGTGACCTACCTCGGCCATTAGAGGGGCTTTCCGAACTTTTCTTATTAGTACATGAGAGTGTATTGAACTGGACCATAATAGATGCGATCTCTGTAAAAGTACTATCGCTCGCATGAGATCAAAAACATCTCAAGCTACTAACAAACCAATGCTCTAGTTCTTGAGCATATGTGAATGACCAATGAACTCAAGGACGTGTTTTGATTCACTATGGGTATGATCTTATATGGGTCAATAGCTCGGTGTTTTGGATACATGGACTTTGTAATACCCTAATCCCTCATGGGACTAGGACTCTTATTCATTCTACTAATAACAACCCGACACTAAACCCTGAGCATGAAAAACGAGGGAAGATGGACGGAGTTACCCCTATTTCTAGGACTAACCAAATACCTGCACTCAGAAGAAATGAACCACAAACACAATATAACATTCATATGACATCTTTTCTCAAGCTCATAAGGCCATCCGAGCCTTCTACCACAGAAAATAAACATTCATTCATCATTCCATTAGCTACTAGTATACTAGGCCACAATCAAGCTTATCATACTACACTAATGTTTTCTACTTAACTAACTTCAATATTAAGACATATTACAGACCAATCAAACCAACAACTATAACTTTAATATATCCATTACAACCACTGAATACATACAAGGCACTAAGGCCTCAAAATAGACATAAGTTCACAGGTACTGTTTCACACATATTCACATAGCATCCAACCTCAGACAAGCTAGCAATCAAATCACGGAAACTCAGCAGTCTCCTCATCCCCAGCCATAACAACTACAGAGACCTATGGATCTAGCTCAGTAACACTTGAAATGTGGTAGAAAAGGGGTGAGCAAACACTATGCTAAGCTAGGGAGGGATAAATGGGGAGCTTTTTCGAAAACCTTTTCTTGCAATGCATACAAGGCATTATAACATTAGCTAAACATTTATGTACGCGAGGATATATCATTATAAACTAACACTTGAAAGCATTAATATCAAAGTGTTAAATAAACACTTTAAAAATGATATCACTAACCCCATGGAACGCTCCGTCCATGCGGGTTCACTTCACTTCCGTTGCGCTTCTCTTTCTCTTAACACTTTGCTAGCCGGTATCACTTATCGCTCCGCTGGGTGTATTCTGAATGAACCCCGATTCTTACGACCCACATCCATAGAACGCTCTATCCATGCGACTAGGGAATAGTCCACAGAGGGTTAGCATCCACTGGCAAGCCTTCTGCCGCCCAGTGAATGATTGCCACATCCAGGTCGACGCTTAAGGTTACAACTTTTGCTACGCTGAATACTTGTTAGCATTGTTAGTTTGTTGGAGATAGTTTATAGCACATAACAGATTGCCACGTTGAAGCACTTTATCACTAGACTACACTAAATGCACGTAAGTGAGAAGTGACAAAAGAAGCCACTCTCATGCACATTATTCACATGCTCTAAGATCATTAAACATGCTCTAAACTACTTTAAACCACTAAACAAACTATTATGACACTTTTAGTCCATAAACTTAGCATTCATTTTCTAACCATCCACTTGGCATGCTCGGGGTTCTAAAGCTCCTAGAATCATTAAACACATTCATTAAGCTAGGTTTACAAAGCTAACACAAGTTAAACACTTAAAATACTTAACATAGAACAATTTCAACTTCTATCAAAATATGCCAATTTTCACTTAATACTAACACATAGTCTTTCTAGCATGCTCAAGACACGGGGAGGGTGGAGATAACCTCGGTTAAAAACAATCATGCCACAAGGCCCAATGGGCTGAATCCTACTCCAAATCGGCCAAAAGGCCCCCATACACACACCATGCATTTTAACTTTGTTCTAATTATATTTAGCATGTATTTAGCTTTGATATCACATATCTAGCCTCAATTATCCACTAGAACACATCAATTACACTTGAACACCATTCTTTAAGCATTTTACTATTCATTGTCTTCTACCTTGCAACCATGTTCATATTACTAGCTACACAAGTAAAAGAACCACAAAAGTCTGCACTACAACATCACAAACTACTATATATTGCATCACAAACTACTATATATTGCATTAGAAGCAACAAAGTTAACATTTGGCAACATTAATAACATTTCACTACAACTTAAAACAAGTAAAAATGCACAAATTGATGGCTTCCTCACCTTTTAGAAGTTTAGGTACACTAGGATATAGCTAAAACACCTTGCAACGGCTTTGATTGAGCTCAATTTTTGCTACCCTAAGATTTTCCCTATTTTTTTCTCCTTCTTGAACCCAACAGTTCACCTTCTTTTTTTTTTTTTTTTTGCTCTTTGTTAGCTCTATGTATATGTATGTATATTATAGGTATATATGTGTAGTTATAATGTGGGTTGGGCTTAATTTATATAAGTAAGACTAACTAAAGTTTAAATGGCCCAAAGATAACTAACTTGCTACTATTTACTCGGGGACACTAGCCATTTTCTATCTCGCGCTCGGAGCATGCAATGCACATAATTTCAATGAACGAATACCTTAAATATAATATAATGTGGGGAAAAATATAAAATTCAGGAAATAAAACAGTTAAAATTTACCTCAGGCACATATTAAACATAAAATTTAAACAAATGAAAGCAAAGTAAAAGGAAAATAAGGCAAATATGCAAATGGAACAATTAAATATATTAAATTAATAGTTTCCCTGGGCTCAGGCGTCATACTCCCTCCTCTTTAATCAAATTGCACCCTCGTAATTTCTTGTTCACAAGAAAGCTTCATATCAACAATAAGAATTCTAGGTCAAGTCTGCCAAGCAAACATGGAGTACTAGCTGCGATTACCCATTGCTGGCTATCAAGCAAGAGCATTGTGCAAGAATACCAACAAGAAATCCTCATAAGAATACCAGTGAATACTGTAGAGAAATCTTGAGTATAGAGACCAAATAAAGGCTCCAATTGAGAATACCACTCAGAAGCCTGAATGAGAAACTCTGTGAATACAATTACCATACAAGAATTCCAGTTAGAAATGCCGAGCAAGAAACCCATTCTAGAATTCCGGATAAGAATGCCAATAAAATACCAATAATAAATCTAAGGGTGAATACCACAAATAATATCAAATAAGAAGTCCAATGAGAATCCCTGCTACGAATACCACAAAGAATACTCAGAAGAAATACTGGAGAAATACTCCAAATAAGAACTTCAATCACTGGCACTGAATACCGATTGAGAATTCTAACGGCCAATTTCGGAGTGTCCATCTCCATACACTGAATATTATCCTCTGATCACCGATTGTAGATCCCTGGAAGATGGAAGAAAGGGCTACATGATGCATGATTATCATTTAATGCACTATTAACATGTTATGTAATGCATATTTCATACACTAAAAAGCAGTTATCACAGGGTAAACACCTATCAAACATGAGGAGCACATATTACACACTTAACACATAATACACATTCTTCATATATCATACAACTATTACACATGAATATACACAATAACTCAAAGCATATAAATCCCATATACAAGCACACACCTATTCAAGACGCGCTTCGCATGCATGCACTCACGGGTTGCTACCTGACATACCGAGGCCCTTGTCCCAGCAAAGAGCTATCTAAGCTCTGATACCACTTATAACTCCTTGATCCCTCACGGGACTAGGACCCCTATTCACTAGACTAATAACAACCCGACTTAAAACCTTAGGCACAAAAAATGAGAAAAAATGGACAGAGTTTCCCTTGTTTCTAGGAATAGCCACATACTTGCACTCAAAAGAAATGAACCACAAATACACTATAACATTCTTATGACATCTTTTCTCAAGCTCATAAGGCCATTCGAGCCTTCTACCACAGAAAATAAACATTCATGCATCATTCTATTAGCTACTAGTATACTAGGCCGCAATCAAGCTTATCATACCCCACTAATGTTTTCTACTTAACTAACTTAGATATTAAGACATATTACAGACCAATCAAACCTATAACTTTAACTTTAATACATCCATCAATCACTGAATACATACAAGGCACTAAGGCCTCAAAATAGACATAAGTTCATAGGCACTGCTTCACACATATTCACATAGCATCCAACCTTAAATAAGTTAGCAATCAAATCACGGAAACTCAGCAGTCTCCTCATCATCAGCCACAACAACTATAGGGACCTATGGATCTAGCTCAACAACACCTGAAATATGGTAGAAAAGGGGTGAGCAAACATTATGCTCAACGAGGGAGGGATAAAAATGGGAGCTTTTTTGAAAACCTTTTCGTGCAATGCATACAAGGCATTACAACATTAGCTAAGCATTTATGTACGCGAGGATATATCATTATATGCTAACACTTGAAAGCATTAATATCAAAGCGCTAAATAAACACTTTAAAAAGGATATCGCTAACCCAATGGAATGCTCCGTCCATGCGGGTTCACTTCACTTATGCTGCGTTTCTCTTTCTCTTAACACTTTGCTAGCTGGCATCACTTATCGCTCCGCTGGGCGTACTCCAGATGTACCCCAATTCCTATAACCCATGTCCATGGAACGTTCCATCCATACGACTAAGGAATAGTCTATAGTGGGTTAGCATCCACTGGCAAGCCCTCTACCCCCCAGTGAATGATCCCTACATCTGGGCTGACGCTTAAGGTTGTAATCTTTGCTGCACTAAATACTTGTTAGCACGGTTAGTTCTCTAGAGATAGTTTATAGCACATAACACATTGCCACATTGAAGCACTTTATCACTAGATTACACTAAATGCACGTAAGTGAGAAGTGACAAAAGAGGTCACTCTCATGCACATTATCATTCATATGCTCTATGATCATTAAACATGATCTAAACTACTTTAAACTACTAAACAAACTATTATGACACTTTTAGTCCACGAACTTAGCATTGATTCTCTAACCATCCACTTGGCATGGTCGGGGTTCCAAAGCTCCTAGAATTATTAAACACATTCACTAAGGTAGGTTTACCAAGCTAACGCAAGTTAAACACTTAAAACACTTAACATAGAACAATTTCAAATTCTATCAAAACATGCCAATTTTCACTTAACACTAACACATAGTCTTTCTATCATGTTCGGGACACGAGAAGGGTCGAGATAGCCTCGGTAAAGAACAATCACGCCACAAGGCCCATTAGGCCGAATCCTACTCCAAATTGGCCCAAAGGCCCCCACATACACATCGTGCATTTTAACTTTGTTCTAATTATATTTAGCATTTATTTAGCTTTGAAATCACATATCTAGCCTCAATTATCCACTAGAACACATCAATTACACTATTCATTGTCTTCTACCTTGCAACCATGTTCATATTACTAGCTACACATGTGTAAGAACCACAAAATTCTACTCTACAACATCACAAACTACTATATATTGCATTAGAAGCTACAAAATTAACATTTAGCAACATTAACAACATATCACTACAACTTAAAACAAGTAAAAATGCACAAATTGATGTCTCCCTCACCTTATAGAAGCTTAGGTACACTAGGATATAGCTAAAACACCTTGCAATGGCCTTGATTGAGCTCAATTTTTGCAACCCTAAGAGTTTCCCTCTTTTTTTTCTCCTTCTTGAACCCGACGGTTTACCTTTTTTTTTCTTTTGCTCTTTGTTAGCTATATGTATATGTATGTATATTATAGGTATATATGTGTAGTTATAATGTGGTTTGGGCTTAATTAAATAAGGTTTGGGCTTAATTTATATAACTAAGACTAACTAAAGTTTAAATGGCCCAAAGATAACTAACTTGCTATTATTCACCTGGGGACACTAGCTATTTTCTATCTCGCGCTTGAAGCATGCAATGCATATAATTTTAATGAACGAATACTTTAAATATAATGTATAATGTGGGAAAAATATAAAATTCGAGAAATAAAACAATTAAAAATTTACCCCGGGCATATATTAAACATATAATTTAAAAAATGAAAGCAAAGTAAAGGGCAAATAAGGCAAATGTGCAAATGGAAAAATTAAATATATTAAATTAATAGTCTCCTTGGGCTTGGCCGTTACAGACTTGACTAGTTGGCACATACATATGTGTTAAGTCATTCTATGCCATGTTAATTGGTAGGTTATAACCCCTTTGTGACATCCTATTAATCATCTGAAACTAAGTACTTGGTAATATAGTCAACCGAGACAATATTTAGATATTGAACTTGTGGGTCACTCCCAATATCAAGAGAATAATTTATAGATGATGATTATTGGAGGATTAGAGATACAAAGAATATAGGTAATCAAGCAAGGTTGATAGTACAAAGATAAGACCTAGTATTGATTACAGGTTCTAAAGATAAGACCTAGTATTGATTACGGGTTCTAAAGATAAGACCTAGTATTGATTACGGGTTTTATATAGAAGGGCATTTCAATCAATTTGCTTAGTAGGTCAAAGACAAAGGTCAACTTTATTCGACCAATCTACTGGATATCTATTAATTGCTATGGAGTGCAACATCAACTTTTTAGTGGAATGAGTTGAGGTTAAAATGGTAAAAATGCAACCAGTGACTAGGAAGGGCATTTTGGTCATTTTGAAGCCAAGGCAATTATGTCTTTTGGTCCCTCCCCTAGCCACTCAATCCTTGTTAGTGCACATTTCTTCTTGGCTCTTAAAATCTATGGAGATATGATGTATATTAGTGTGGTTGCCTATTTGGGAAAACTTAGCTCAAATTGGAAGTCAGGACATTAGGACATAAAACATTCTTTAAGATAAGAATGTATGTCCTAGCGAATATTATCCTTAAACGTGTGGAAGACTTGCTTGAGAATATGTCAAGCTTCTTTAGGCGTGTGGTATCTCTAAGATAAGTTAGAAGCTGATTATCATTTATTTAAAATGAGATAATGTGGAATTATCTTGGGTTTTAAATAAAAGATAATAATCCTAAGACTCCTAGATTCATTAAGACTCAAAGTCTTGTGAATAACTCTAGAACACGCCTATATACTAGACACAAAAACACATAGATATACTACTACAACACTACACACACAAAAATTACATCAAGAAATCCTCCATAGTGCACAACTAGAGCTTGGCAAAAGAAAGGAACAAAATCTTCCACTAATTTTTACACTATAGCGTGAGGAGTCGTGGGATAGAGGAGAAAATTGGAGGGTGATCCATGTTTGATTTCTCCAAGCCCCTTCCCACATTTTTCCAACCCCAAATACTTCAGGTTTCGTTGTGTATTAAGCCAACAAAGAAGGTACATGCAACTACTATTAAACTTTTGTTCTAAGACTCGCATGATATTATGGCTATGTTCTTGTTTGGTATGATTTCGAGTTCTCTATGCATTCCGCTGCGTTTCTTGATTGATCAATATAATTTAAAGCCTTGGTTGATCTAGATATCTATTAGAACTCGTATCCTATCATAAGATTGATGCACTAACCAAGAAAGTTGATCAGCTTTTGTCCTTCAACAATGAATCTGTTCATGCGTTAGATACTAGTCAAGCTTTAAATTGTCCTTTATGTCATAATTCTATGCATGATGTTTTCAATTGCCCCTTAGCTAGTCAATTTCCTAAATATGTGTAGGATCATGCATGCACAACACAAGGATTCACCAAGAATTACAACCCTTACTCCAACACCTACAATCCTAGTTGGTGTGACCATCCGAACTTCTCGTGGAGACCACAACCTCAAGAGGGTGCACTGAGCTTTAGAGCTTTATAAGCAGGCCAATCTGGTACGTCTCATCCACTTGGTTTCTTACCAGGACAAAGGTATGTTGCTCCTTCTGCTCCTTCACCTCCGTTAATAGTGGATATAACCCAGGTTTTGAGGCTACAGTGTTACAGGCTTTGAAAGGCTTACAAGAAAATGCCCAACTTGTGCATTCTCATTTCTAGTCCATAAGCAAGTTGGAAGAGTAATTAGGTTAAATTGCAAATACCTTAGCTAGACGGGACAAAGGGAAATTGCCTGCACAACCCGTACCTAATCCTAAAGGTCAAGCTAAAGGTTATGTCAACATAGCAGACCAAGAGTAGTTACAAGTAGTGACGGTGCCTAAGAATGGGAAAACAATAGATAATCAAGTAAATGTTAAGTCTTACTTGCAACAGGCTGCATTAAAGAAAGATAAACAAAAACAAGTTGCATGTGAGTCTGAGGCATTGTGTGAGTATTCCCATGACCCTACTGTATATGATGCTTTCATTGATGAGGGACCCTTTCCTAGCACTCCCCAAGTCCCGAGCGCACCCTTTCCATAAGCCTTGGGTAAGATGGGAGAGAGTGAGTCTAAGAGAGAAGCCATTCTTGACACATTTAAGCAGGTCAAAATCAATTTGCCTCTCTTAGAGGTCATTAAGCAAATCCCAGCATATGCAAAGTTCTTTAAGGACTTACGAACTCATAAATGTAGACATCATGCACATGTTCCGCAAAAGGTAAGACTGACTGAGAAAGTTATTTGTATCTTGGCATCCCCAGCTCCCCAGGTTGAAAGACCCTAGTATTTTTAATATCCCATGCATCATAGGTGAGCATTACATTGATTGAGCACTCCTTGACCTTGGAGCGAGTGTGAATTTGCTTCCTTATACCATTTATGAACAATTAGATTTAGGGGAGTTGAAAGAAACTCTTGTAACTCTTTAGTTAGCGTATAGGTCAATTAAGGTTTCTCATGGGGTGGTGGAGGATATACTCATTATAGTTGATAAGTTTTATTTCCCTGTGGATTTCATTATGCTTGACATGGTGCCAAATGAGTTGCGTGGATCTTACACCTCTATCATCCTCAATAGACCCTTTTTGGCCCTAGTCAATGCTAAAATTAGTTGTAGAACTAGGGAGATGGATGTGTCTTTTAGGAATATGAAGGTAAGATTAAACGTGGTTAATGCAGCCAATCTTCCTAGTCAAGGTGAGGGCCTTGAGTGTTTTTTGATTGATGAAATAGACCCTTTAGTCGAAGAGTATTTCCCTATGCTTGTTCATGGTAACCCTTTAGAGACAGCGTTAGCTTACTTTGGGATAGGGGATTTTGACATAGAGAAGTCTATAAGGGAAGTTAATGATTTGTTAGATTCTGTCCCCCTCATGGATATTGACTTGCATGCTTGTATGGTTGAACCCTTTCCCACTCTAGCGAGGGAGCCCATGCTACCCTCTATTTAGTCTTCTCTTGAGCTCGAGTTGAAGCCTCTCCTTACCAATCTCAATTATGTTTTCCTTAGCCCTGAGGAAACTTTTCCTTGCATCATTGCATGTGATTTGAGTAGTGACCAAGAGTCTAGGTTGCTAGAGGTTTTGAATGCTAATAAAGAGGCCTTAGGATAGACGGTAGTTGATTTGAGAGGCATAGACCCTTCATTTTGCATGCATAAAATTCACTTAGAGGAAGATGTTACGCCTTCAAGAGAGACGCAACGTAGGTTGAACCCTAATATGAGAGAGGTAGTGAAAAAAGAAGTAGTAAAGCTCCTTGATGCGAACATCATCTATCCAATCTATTGGGCTATGGCCCATTTGTAGTTAATGCATAACTGTCTTCTAAGCCCAATACCTAAAACCCTAGAGATTACCTATAAATAAGTCCTATGACTATTGTTATAGGTGTAGCAAAACAAGAGAGGTGAGAGGCTTTGTAAGAGAGTGCTTGTAATGTATTCATCATATAGTGAATTATTCTTTTGCTGCCCATGGACATAAACTTTAGGCCGAACCACGTAAATCCTGTGTGTCTTATTTCTCGCATTCATCTTTGTTCTGAATCCCGTTTTCATACATGATATCACTCCGCTCACAACAAACTGGTATAAAGAGCTAGGTAGGTGAAGGGTGTATTGTTGCTTCCGTGTGTAAAATTAGATTTTAAAAAAAGAAGGAAATTCAAACTGTGCGAAAAAATTGGGTTTCTGAAAACGGCATCAATTGGTCGCTTCAAGTATACAATCAAAATTCGATGAGGGAAGTGCAACCATACTTGCGGCGTTGTCATTGGACGCCAGGTTTGGCCGAAAATTGAGCTCGAAGGTGATAAAGCTCGTATACGTTTAACGGAGTGTCCAATCAGAGATTAGAAGGTACTTGTCATGCCCCAAACCAACCCCACGCTATAGGTTAAGTCCGAACCCGAAAATCGGACATAGTCCCCTCTGTACCGGGGACTATCCGAAAACCTGCACCCATAAGATTTACACACAAAAGACAATATACAACAATATAAACTGACATTCCATATTTACATGACCTCTACTTCCAGTCCACATGATAGTTCTAGCCTTTACTTTAACTAGGCAATACATAACATGCATAAACTAGAAACAAGAACTAAACATTTATAATAATACATGCCACTACTAGACTTAAGTATTTAACTTAACTTTACAATCTCCCATAAATAAAATACATACAAGACCATCCAAGGTCTCAAATTAGGTACAACACATAAATTGTAACACCCTGATCCCTCCCGAGACTAGGGCCCCGATCCTAAAACCCAAGGCACAAAAAAAAAGGAGAGAAAACGGACGGAGTCTCCCCTGTTTATAAGACAATCCAAAACCTGTACAAACAATTATATCCTCGAAACCAAAGTCCAACCTCCTCCGTAACACCTAACTTCCACTATCACCACATGCAGCTCAAGGCTATCCGAGCCATGGAACTCAACAACATAACACACAGGCATGCAAGGTTAAATCCATTGAAACCTTGTCTTTTAAATCCACTTATCATACCACTCTAACTTTAATTACGAATCTTTCTTATATATTAAGTCCATCCAATCAACATTCTTAAACACACAGGCATGCAAGTCTATTAGGCATAAAAAATAAATCATAAGTTATTATAATCCACTCATAATTACTAATTCATACAGGGCTATAACTTTGCATTACATTACAACTTCCAGGACATCAGGAATTTATACAATGTTCTATGACCTTAAATAGAACACACAAGGCAGCAACTTGCATTCTCTGCACATAGTCCAGCACATAGCATCCAATCTCAGCCTTTCCTGGAACATGTCAAAAAGAAGAATAAGTAACCAAAGTTGCTCAATGAGGGAGGGAAACAGAAAACCGGGGGTGTTTCGCAAATGATTTCATGCAATGCAACAAAGAGTATAACACAAGTAATACAATATAACAAGTTAACTGAATAAACATTAAACACATTAAAAAGGATAAGATTCATCTTCTTATCTTCGTTCTCAAACCACGAACCATGATCCTCAAGCCAATACCGACAAACCCCTTATTCCTCCAATGGAGTACTTTGGATATACCCCAGTCCTACGACCCATTTCTCCCGAGGTAGGTCCGTATGCCCCAATGAGGTAAACCACGCCTCTAGGGCAGAGGCTTATGCCTCAACGAGAAAGGGAATAGGCACCATGATAGCCGAGCTAAACCGACAACCTGATGCAGCCCGGAGTTTCTCGACATTACCATGTCTGAAAAGGTTGCGCAACTCCAAAAAACAAATAATGAATCTCATTTTCGAATCAAGTGGGGAGGTAGCAAAGTAGGCTAGCCTAGCACCATATACAACATATAACTCAAATAATGATCAATTATAACAATTATAGCATTTATATCAATTCAAGTAGCTAATTATGCGCAAGCTCAAGTAATTCTCAAGTAATCTAACTAATCTCCTTCTACATGCTTACAAACTTGATTACAGCCTTCACATAAGATAACAAACTTCAATTCTAACTTCACTAACCTCATGTAGTCACTTTATGATGCACATAAACGCAACAAAACCACATTTTAAGTCATGCTAACACAAAAACTACGAAATGCCTCTTAGGTGATTTGAACTATAGCTACCTAATCCGATTAACAAAACTATGCCATAATTACATTTTAAGGGCTTCCTAACACTTCTAAAACTAATTACATATTCAAACGGATCAAATTCAGCATTTCGTTCCAAAGTCCCCTTTCTAAATCAAGTTATATTTCTAATTCTATTCAAGCTATTGAAAGGACCATAGCAAGAGGTGAATCACAACATACATAATGAGCTAGATAGAAGCAAAGCCTTGATTTCAAAAATTTTCCAGCATTATATAACATTTGTATTCACTATAATACCTTATGTCTAGTCCATGTAATCAACATATCCACTACATATATAAGCATATATATGAATGAACAAGAGTTATCAAGGTATACCTCATGAAGATCTAGCCATGAGGATGAAGAAGCACTACCAAGAATATGATCAAGCCTTTCACACGTGCAAAAGCTCTAGTTTGTCCACACAAGCATCCAATAGCTTATTCTCCACAAATCAAATGTTTACACTAGCTATTTAGGTGGATTGATGAGCCTACACAAGTGTTGAATGCAAGAGAAAATTTCTACCCAAGCCAACTAGTAATGGCTGAAAAATGAGAGAAAGAGGAGAGAACCAAAAATTCAGATTTTTCTCTTGTGTTCTACTTGTGTTGTATTTTTAATGTAATATAATTTAGCTTGGTTTTAGTGGATTCTTATGTTATCTTCCACAAACCAACTTAGTGGAATATGACATAAATCCACTATATAGCCATGCATACAATTCTAGCCTTAGATTTATACAAGATGAAATCCAAGCCTTTGATTCAAATTTAGTGGACTATGATGTCATCTTCCACTAATAAGACTTAGTGGAAGATCTAATCTTTTTCCACTAACTCAATATAGTGGAATATGATGTCATCTTCTACTATATTAGCAAGATCAAATCTTGGCCTTTTATCTGAATCTAATGAAAACTTAGCCATTGATTTATACTTAGTGAAATGTGATGTCATCTTTCACTAACCAACTTAGTGGAAAATTACATAACTTTCCACTAATTATATATATATAATTAAATCAATCGTAATCAATATTAGATTAATCTTTTGGAAATTAACATTCCATATTTATACTTTGGCCCCAAAACTTTCGATAATTATACTTTTGGCCTATTAACTTTTAATGACCAAACACAACCACGTTAAGTCTTTAACGTCTCTACACTAATAGTAAGCTCATTACATAAACTCTATTCATGATGCTCGAACATGTGTGACTTTCTAGATTCACTATTGTATAGCTATGAGGGACTATTAAACCCTTTTAATCTATTCTGAGAATGTCTCCGGCATTCTCAGAATATCCTCACGTTCTGGAGTGACGTCTAGTAACGTATCGAGATAATATATATGGTAATGAAGTTATACCCTTGTGAATCTATTTACAGTCTTGAATTAATGTACAGTTCGATCCTTCCGTTAATATGACTCGATCGAATAAAGACCATGAAACGATTAAGTCCTTTTGTTCGATTCTATACCTAGATCGAAAACGGTGGAATGAGATATGACATTCATGGAAATACTCAATTCCATCATCACGCCTTGGCCAAGGACTTCCTTATTCAACTACCGAAATCAGATCACATAGGACATCGCTTCATGTCGGAAGTTAACAGATCCTATCTTGACAATTACCTATCAATCTCTATACCGAATGAGTAAACTGCAAGAGGCCGTAACCCTTCTTTATCAATAAAGACGAGTATTGTCCTAATGCTAGGGTTTAAACCCTGATATATTAGACAACCATAATTTCTCAAGTTAGATGATTACTTGCACAATCGAAACGAATAATAAAAACTATTAATCCAAAGTCATGTTGTTTATTATTCATGTCACATTCAATGACCTATTCAACTAATAATCATTCATATGTAAGTTAATCGCATCACATGCTGTTATGGCTTGAGGCTTGCCATCCTTTATCATTAATATCATATATTAATCAAATTAAAGAAATATGCCAAGATATGCCAAGATATTCTAAATACTATGAATAATATTTAATGTCAATCATATTTGATTATTCTAATCCCGGTTGAATAATCTAAAGACTATGAATAATATTTAATGTCAATCATATTAAAGAAATATGCCAAGATATTCTAAACAACATTTAGAATGTATTTCTTCTATGAAAAAAAATAAGGACACATTCATACAATATAAAACAGAGAATATGAATATCAACAAAAACTACCATTATATACTACACAGATTTACATCAAAAAGCCCTATTTACGTCATCTAACATATTGCATTAGGGCATATTACTAACAGCTATAACCAATTTTATGACACATATAGCATTCTTAAGTGTTCTAGCATCTACTAGAGGCAATAAAACATCTAGAAATGCAAAAACCCCAATTTAAGCAAAAGTTACTATTCACGTTCTTCCTACAACGTGCATTCTCAAATTCTAACCGTTCAATTTAGTATCGAGCTTCAAAAGATTGTTCTACAACCTCTAACAAGTGTATTTCAAACATATACAAGCATAGGTATAGCAATAATCAAGAATAGCAAAAATTCAATATAACCCTAGAATTTTAGAATGCATATAAGATGAACTCCTTCACCTCAAGAAGCCACAAACTCTTCTCTTCCAACCCTCTTCTCATGCACAAAACTAGCAATTCATGTAGGATTCATAATTTAGAAACTAGCACGGCACAACTAAGCACTTGTAACAAATAACAAGATATTAACATAAAGGTCACATGCAAGTAACACATCAACTCCTAAGCCACCCAACCCCCAACTCAACCACACTAATCACACAACATTATAAAATCATGAAGTAGCATGCAACAAGGTGTGACAAAGTAGGCTACCACCTCAAGCAAACGTACACTAGCATGCTTTAAGAAATATTAACATGCATCAAGTTCATTATCATGTTCTTCATAACATTAAAGTTAAAGAACATGCATTATGAATACTAAACATGCACTATTTTAAACTTAAACTCATAATCCTTAACTTAATTTACAAGACTTGACCACATTCTTGTGCTTCCTAACTTGCAATAACTCCATTTCATAGCTAATACTATCATTCATGAAACTACTCTTTCTCTTGATTCACTAGATGGCAAATAACTATCTCCAATTCAATTGAACATTCGTACATACCACTATTTATCCTAATCCCTTATTATTCATGAGAACCAACCATCAAGGCATCTTAAACCTTTAGCAAGATACGTTGAAATTCTAGTCTACATTGGCTTGAATTTTTTGCTTTGGTTACTAGCCTAATTGTTCTCCCAAAACTCTAAAACTCCCCAGAAATATAGTTCATCGAATGTAGATGGGTTTAGACTCAAACGGATCTCAATTCGGAGTTATATTCAGTGAGATATGGCCTCTACAAAATCATCGCGTGACCTGTCCTGCACCAGCGCGAGAATCCAAATGCTACTGTAATGACCCTATAACTACCCCTTAACGACATAATTAAATCTTGCAACTAAAAGAGAAATTGTTTCCCAAGGTATTGGATACAACATAACCAAAATTCAGCCATTTTCAACAACGTTTGCTAGGTCAAATGGCCTCTGCAATCCAGTCGCGCAACCTACCAGAAAATTCAGAATCTTGCACTTCACATGTTTACCTATTCTCTTGCTACCTTGGCATACTACCACCATTATTTGCTATGTATATGATGTAGGATGCTCTCTATGACATATACACAAACACTTGGTCTTCAATAATTAAACAAAGTAGCCAAGCTTCAACCACAACCCTAAGCCACACACCAAACTAGCAATTCATGCATTAGAGAACTATTACAACATTCTATGCACTAATTACTTAGTTAGACATGCATTTCAAGCTTCTTGGTTACTTATCTACACATGGCATACACACACACACACACACACACACACACACACACACATATATATATATATATATATATATATATATAGCAAGAAAGCAACTAAGAATGCAAATAAGGATGACTCCCTCACCTTAGTTGAAGAAATTGCATAAAACTACCTCAAATCACCTTGTTCCTTCTTCTTTTCTCTTCTTTCTCCTTGATTTTTAGGTGTATGTGTATGTAGAGTGTGCATGTTTTCAGCCGTGTGATTGTGTCTGTGTGTGTGTATATGTCGTTTGTGTGGTGTGTGTGTTTATGTGTTTATGTTTTGTGTGAGTGTGTATATAATATGTATGTGTATGTATGTATAATAAAAGATATATAAACTTAATGACTAACTTGCCCCTAACTAAATACTTATCTACTAGTTTGTCATTTTGGTTAAAATCTAACTATTTAGTTACTCTAGTTCCTAATAGTCTACGTTAATTATTTTCTACGATTCCTACGATTTTTCAAAATATTCAGGAAGTCCCGAAATTGCACGTAAAATGAGAATTATGCACATTAACCAATTAAATGTGCCTACTTATATAAGAATGCATTTATATTGATGCAATACATGTTAATAGATGAAATTTCTTGTTATATTAGATGTATGCACATAGTTTGATATAAATACAGGTTAAACGCAACTAATCGCACGTAGAACAATGAATAACTTCACTAGCAAATAAAAATGTTGTTTCGCACCTTTAAATATATTCTAATTATTTTACTTGCATGTTATTCTTAATTAAATGCACATAACTGTAATAAATGCATGTAAATGTACTCCAAGCATGTAATGTACAAAATAACATTTTTCTCCTACCTTATACGAGTCATATATCATGGCAAAAAAAATGTAAATTCGGAAAAATAGGACTGTCAAATTTCACTATGAATAGTAATTATTCCTAAAATAAGTAAATTTACAAATAAAGTATACAACAGTTAATATAGACATGTTGAGGTCTCGGGCGTCACATCATCTCCTCCTTAAACTAATTGTATCCATGCAATTCTGCTTTCAAAATAATCTCCATAAGCATTCTGAATACTCTAAATAAGTACTTCATGAACTCCAAGGATGAACATTGAGGAATACACCAATAAAAATCTCCCAATAAAAGTTCCAAAGAAAAACCATCAAACATGAATACCGATAAGGATACTCACGAGATTCTCCATATGGATACCAATGGAAACACCTATTATGAAATCTAGAGATAAGAACGCCAAATAAAGGCTCCTATTAAATACCAACACAGAATCTCAAAATGAAATTGCTTCAAGGCGAATACTGTTCAAGAATCCCAATAAGATTGTTAAACAAGAAGTCTAGATAAAATTTCCAAGTGAAAATACCAAAAAAATACCGATGAAGGACCTTTAATTCCTCGCAAACATCAACCGCCTGAGTACCGAATAAAAATTCCGGAAGACAATACCCACTATGAAATCCAGGCATAAACACCCACTCCAATAGATGTCTGATCAATTGCTCTTCCTTCTATTAGTCCACGTCTCCCGAAAATCCGCTGTTGACCTCCTCTTGATAGGAGAGAGTTTACTTACCAGTTTAAAGGGTATTTTATGCATGCATGCAGTTGAAACCATATAAAGCATACATTTATTAACACATACACAATTTATTGAATGTAAGGCTCACATAGCAGGCATTTATCACATAAGCATGGCAGTGATATACAAATAGTCATATAACACATAAAGAGAAAATATTTACCTTCAAGATATCTTATTCACATAATTACACACAATGCACTTACCTTGGAAGACAATCTAGACATTTCACAACTCATGTAACAAACTCTTCATATTCTTTTTTTCATGCTAGCATGCTATTCGCTTGGACAATCATATACTTAGACAAGTAATCAATCATGCAATCTTATAAGCATACAAAGCCACTTAAACCATAAACTAAATACAAATACATAAACCTCACATTAATACATAATTTTGTTGCTATATGTCAATTCCCACCTCATAATAAGTATCGTTAATTTATGTGGTAGCATAAATTAATGATTCTGACTTTAAACGTCGATCAGGTCAAAAGAGACTGCGATGGCTACAAGAAAGAAGTTCTAGAATTTTGAGTTACCTAAGATGACGTCAGGATGATGCAATGCTAAAGTTATCAAATTTGACCAAATGAAGCTTCCTAGAAGTTGGCTTGGATGCTAGCCACCCATGTGGTCAATTGTAGCCACCCATGTGATAAATATGGGTGGTCAATACTCTGAACATGGTTGGTAAAGCCAACCAAGATGGAAATGTTTGATAGGAAAGTCTCCTATGGTGAGCTAGCTGAATTCTATAAATAGCCATGCATTAGTTCATCAAATTCATTCACAACACACCTCCAAACATAAATCCTGAGTTAGTATTTCTTTCTTGTATTCTTCTTGTAAGTCCAGAAGTCATTGAAGCTCTAATCTTGAGAGCGCACGGTGGAAGAATTATCTTGTAAGTGTTATATTGAATTGTTATAACGAGTAGTGTTGTCTTTCTACTTGATTGTTGTTAAGATGTTTCTGGAAATTTGTTATATTCTTACATGGTATCAAGAGCTTAAGGGGCTCTTAACAACAATCTTGTCTAGTAAAGCTCAACAACTATGACTACTCAAGGTGCTAGTTCTTCTTCTATCAGTTCTAGTTCAAGTTTAGTACTAACAATTCATATCCGTCCCCCTACCTTCACAGAAGGAAAGCTTGATAGCACGAACTATCTTTTGTGGAAGTTCAAAATCACTATAGTTCTGGACTCCTACGAACTCCTTGATACAATGTTAGGCACATATGTAAAACCAGTTGCAGTTTGTGCTGAAGATGTCACAAAAAAGGTCACACATCCAAATCCTCAGCTTGTCAAAGAATGGAGGAGACGAAATACTAATGCACTTTGTGCAATTGTAACAAGTGTTCAGGATTCTGTCCTTACTCTAATTCAACACACAACCAAGGCAACTGAAGCTTGGAACATACTGAGAAATCAGTATGAAACAAGAAATCAGACTCGCATTCAGAACTTGGAGAATCAGTTAGCTGCTGAAAGATTAAGTGAAGATGAAGCATCTGAGTCAATTATCAATAGGATGAAAAACCTATGTGATCAAATGGCTGCAGTTGGTATTGCCAAATCAACCGAGGAACTAGCTCTAAGGTGCATTAGAGTGTTGCCTCCAAAATTTGACGGCCTTGTGACAATACTCAATACACAAGTTCGCATTCCTCCTTTAATGTTTGAAGAATTCATTGCCATATTGATGGAGGAAGAGATGAGGCTAAAAAGTAGAGAAAATCAACTTGACTCTACCTTTGTAGCCAAAGCCAGGGGTAGCCAAGAAGAAAAGAAGAAAGAAAACAAGAAGACGTTCTCTGGATCATGCTACTATTGCAATAAGAAAGGTCATGCTCTCAAAGATTGTAGGAAACGAATCCATGACGAGAAGAACAGAACTCTAAAGCCAAATTGGAGAAATAAAGATTTGCCAATACGGCTAAACCAGAAGTGCATATGTTTACTGTAACAGATGTATCGGATGAAATGTGTATTAGCACACATGTACATCAAACAAGTGCATGGATGTTAGATAGTGGAGCTTCCTGACACATGACTTGCAAGAATGAGTTATATGACTCCATAAAACCTCTATAAGAACCAATGAATGTTGCCGTTGGGAATAATGCTAGGTGTCCAGTTGAGGGCACTGAAACCATCTTGCTCGTGTCTAAAGATGGATGAAGCAAGAAGCTGTCCAACATACTCTTTGTACCCCAAATCACCAAAAATTTGCTATCTGTAGCTGCTATTACAGATAATGATCTAGAAGTGCAGTTCAAGAAGATAGAAGCTTTGATTCTTGACAAAGATCAAAATATAGTAAGTAAAGGTATTCGCAAAAATAACCTTTACGAAATCAGCTCTCTTTCTGCCGTCGTGGATGCCAAAACAAGTCAATTTTGGCATGAAAGGTTCAGGCACATTTCGTATCCTGTGTTAAAGGAAATGCAAAAGAAAAAGATGGTGACCGACTTGCCTTCAATTAAAGAAGTTGAAGGACCATGTGAAGCTTGTATGCTGGGCAAGCAACATAGATAGTCACTTCTCAAAGAGAGTCATAACCGATCAAAGGCTCCTCTAGAGTTGGTACATGTTGACCTCTGCGGAAAAATGACTACCACGGCGTTGGGAAGATCTTACTACTTTATGCTGTTAGTCGATGATTATAGTAGGAAGATGTTGGTGTACTTCCTTCAGGACAAGGTTGATGCTCTTGAAAAGTTTAAAGTATGGCACAAACTTGTGACAAATGAGAACACAACTCAGTGGAAGAAACTTCGTACCGATCGTGGGGGGGGGAGGAGGGAATTCTGTTCTACAGAGTTTACCAACTACTACAACAAGCTTGGGATTAAGCGCCAATTGACTGCTCCATACACACCACAACAAAATGGAGTTGTAGAACGAAGAAATCGAACAATTGTAGAAATGGCTCGATGCATGTTGAAAGGTATTGGCCTACTTGACATATTCTGGGCTGAAATAGTCAACACAGCGGTATACATCCTCAATCGGTGCTCAACTAGGGCAGTCAACGATAAGACTCCTAATGAGGCTTATTATGGTTTGAAACCTTCTGTGTCTCATTTAAGAAAATTTGGGTGTGAGTGTTTTGTACACGACCCAAATGAAAATAGAAAGAAATTGGATGACAAAAGCAAGAAGGGCATTTTCTTGGGATATAGTGAAGAGTCTAAAGCATATAGACTCTATGATGTAGAGGCCAAAAAGGTGATCATAAGCCGAGATGTGGTGTTTAATGAGTGACCATACTCAATAGAGGATAGTGGTCCTACCATTTCTTCATCAACCAATGAAGTAGTCCACCAAGTACCTGAACAACGACCGTTGAACAATGAAAAAGTCTCTAATGATGAAGAGATTGAAGACCAACATGTTGTATCCACAAGAAAGCCACAACCAAAGTGGTTCCAATAGCTCTTTGATAGAAGAAATCCAGGAGTTATTGATGATAGTCCACGTCCTGATGGACTAAGACGATCAAAGAGAATAGATGAGCAAAATCGATCAGGACAACAGTTAGTAAACATGGCTTTCATGACCCAAATCATCAATACAGTAAAAGAACCGGTAATTGTGGAGGAAGCCATGTCAGATCCAAATTGGAGAGCAGCTATGCAAGCTGAGTATGATAGTATCATGAAAAATGATACTTGGGAGATTGTTGAAAAGCCACCGAACAAAAAGATCATTGACACCAAATGGATCTGGAAAGTGAAGTACAAGGCAGATGGAGGTCTTGAAAAATACAAGGCACGCCTTGTAGCACAAGGATTTTCACAAGTTGAAGGTTTCAATGTATATGAAGCCATTGCTCCAACATCAAAAATGTCAACAATTAGGTTAGTTGTTGCAGTTGTAGCTAATTTTGGATGGATTGTACATCAAATGGATGTTAAGTCAGCTTTCCTTAATGGGCACCTTGAAGAAGAAGTCTATGTTGCACAACCCCCTAGCTTCTAAGTACCAGGCGAAGAAGAAAAAGTCTGCAAATTGAAGAAGGCTTTATATGGGTTCAAGCAAGCACCACGAGCTTGGTACAAATGTATAGACTCTTTTTTCTTGCAGCATGATTTCTGTAGAAGCAAATCAGAGGCCAACTTGTATGTTCTAAGTGAACAAGGAAAGAAGGTCATTGTAGTCCTATATGTGGATGATCTTGTAATCACTGGTGACCATGAAGATAATATTCAAAAGACGCAAGAATGGTTGAGCCAAGAATTTGAAATGACAAATCTTGGTCTTCTTCATTATTGCTTGGGAATTAAGGTATGGCAAAAATCTCATACTATCTTCATCTCACAACAACGATATGTTCGTGAGCTCCTGAATGTATTTGGTATATCTGAGTGTAAACTAGTTGTCACCCTGATGGAAGTGAGTACAAAGTTATTAATTGACGATCCTTCAGAACAAGTTGATAACAAACTCTACATAAGATTGGTGGGAAGTTTAATCTTCCTTTGTAATTCAAGACCTGATACTAGCTATGATGTGGGAGTTCTTAGTCGGTTTTCAAATAAACCGAGACAAAGTGTGACGCCCCGATCCCTCACGAGACCGGAGGCTCTAATAACCAAGCTATTCTCAACCCAATTCCAACCCAGTCTGAAAATTTTAGGGAAAAACGGACAGAGTTTCCCCTGTACTATGGACATTCTGAAAACCTGTAAACTCTCAAATAAGGTGACTACAAGGTAAACAAACTTTTCATGGCTAAATATTTAAAGATTCAAGGCCATCCGAGCCTTGAAGCAAACAACAGTTTCAAAACCACACAAGCATGCAAGTAACTTGTTTATAATATAGTCTAATAACCATGCCATTCTAGGATAACATTAAAACATACTTAGAGATAAAACATTCTACACTAAGTCATTCACTCCCAAGCATGCAAAGCAACTAGAAATAGAAATATAAGTTATTACAAGCCATAGAATTACCACTGCTACTACATTATCAGACTTCCAGCTTACATATTACTCAAATACATACATGAGCTTTAAGGCCCCAAAATAGATTATACATAGAACAACAAATTCTTCACATAGCAACCAGAAAGCACATCCGCCTCAGACAAATATCACACAGCAGCTAAGGCAACTCCACCAACTGTGCCACCTGAAACATGTTAGCGAGGTATGAGCAACCACTGTTGCCCAGTGAGGGATATAGTCCCGGGGCGTGCAATGCAACAGATAATACAGTTATACAACAATATCACTTAGACAATTTAAGAAGCAATGATAACATAAGTAACCACACATTTAAAAGGATACATTTCACACAATCCCCTATACACCAATCTTCACTGGTCTTCATTCACGATCCACGAACCACGAGCACGATCACGATAAGCCGGCATAATCCCCAAACACTCCAGTGGGTGTACTCCGGATGTACCCCGATAATCCTACGACCCAACACCCCTTGGCAATCTCCGGACCAGGCGAGTGAGGGAATAGGGCACGGAGTTTGAATATCCACTGGCAAGCCCTCTGCCGCCCAGCCGATATTCAACACATCCGCCCCTGACACTATGGTTGCGCAACCACTATGCAATGCACTTTACAATGGCAAGTTAATATCAATAATATAAGCAATAACACATAGGAGGATCAACAAAGTAGGTTGACCTCGATGCAGTTAGAATAGAAACAATTATATAAGCAAATAAGTAGTTTTACAAAGGGACATATACAAGATAAGCATAGAATCATACCAAAAGCTCCAAATCAACTTGAAACCACATATAAACACTTAAGGAGTCATGCCATGGGTTTAGAAGTGTGAGTCAACCGAAATTGCACCTAAACCCCTTTGTTTTTCAAACGATTTCTCTTCCAGACCAAGGTTAGTGATTCCATTTTCAAATGAAACTCTCCCAACCTTCTAACTAACCCTCAAGGTACCCTCTCAACCCTCTAACTCATTCAATTTCCCGCGATTACCCCGAAAGCCCCAAATTCCCTCTTATGGCTTTAAACTACACATACATTGTCCGGGCTTCAACCAAGGGATATCAAGGCTTCTATAGCACCTAGGTAACTTAAGGATACTAGAATTGAAGCCCGAATCCACCCGGATTCGCATTAACCCCAAAAGCCCCAAATTAAAGTCGGCTATTTTCCATTTTAAGCGATTTAAGGACAATGCAAGTGCACGGGGCTATTAGGTTACCTTCACTAGCACCTAAGGCGTCTATTAGAAGCATTACAACAAGCTAATTCGAGCAATTACGCAAAACCCTAGAAAAACGTCACTATTCACCCTAAAAATCAACCTAACGATTCTAACCGTTTAAATTGCGAAACGATGGCTCAAATATGTTCTCTAGCATTCATATAGATGGTATATTAGCATAGATAACTCATACAATAGCATTTGATCACATTTTCAACAAATCAAGAAATTGGAAACTATTTAAAAATGCAAAAACAAGCCGTGAAATCCCTCACCAATGCGCGTAGGAGCCTCTAGGAAGCTTGCACACACCCTAATCTAGTTGCTCTAGGCTTGGAGTGGCTTGAATCGAAGAGTTGAAGAGCAAAAATCAGTTTTTCTCCTCTCCTAGCTGCTCTCGGCCCTACTACAGTATTTCTGCTCAATTTTTTTCTTTTTGTTTTGTGTTTTGGTGCTTATGTGTTTATATGGTGAAGTTTAGTTGAGGTGGGGTCATGGTGGGGCTTAAGTGGACTCCTAAAATGCGCGTAGATAGCTTAGAAACGAGCCTAAAGTGTAAACATAGGCTAGCTAATTAAATCTCTAAGTTATGTTACGTAACACTATTCACTCAACTACAAAAATCATTTTCTAAACGAGCCCTCCTAACGCCTTTAGTTCAAATGCACATTTTTCCCACTACTTTTACAATTAATATGATTTAATAAAAATGCTAATTAACTAATAGAAGGCAGTTTAAAAACGGAGTGAATAGTAGTCACAAAAATCAGTTAGTAAGGCATAGAAGTAAATGCGCACACAAGGGATGCAACAGTAATTGAATGCATGGCTAAATCTCGGGCGTCACACAAAGTCACTGGCAAGCAGAGATGTGAATCCTCAAATATCTCAAAGGCACGTTGGAGTATGGCATATCATACAAGTCTGGAGATACTTTATCTGGGTACTGTGACTCAGACTGGGCTGGTGATATTGACTCAAGAAAATCTGTTATAGGTTACGTATTCATATTCGGTGGTGGAATCATCTCATGGGCTAGTAAGAAGCAACCCACCATTGCACTTTCATCAACGGAGGCAGAATACAAGGCTGCTTGTGTAGCATCTTGTGAAGCTGTTTGGCTTCGATGCATCTTGACTGATATAGGCATTCCAATAGAGGAAGCAACAATGCTGAAATGTGACAGTCAGAGTTGTATAGCCATGTCAAAGAATCCGGTATTTCATGCTAGAACAAAACACATAGAGATTCAGTATCACTATGTGAGGGAATTGATCGAGGATGGTGACATCTACATGGAGTACTGCCCTACAGAAGATAATTGTGCAGATATCTTCACTAAAGCGTTAGGGAGCGTCCAGTTGAGCAAGCATCTTCAAACATTGGGTATTGGCCCAATAGCTTAGTCAACATGAGGTGAACATTGAGGGGGTGTTAGTATATGTCAATTCCCATCTCATAATAAGTATCGTTAATTTATGTGGTAGCATAAATTAATGATTCCGACTTTAAACGTCGATGAGGTCAAAAGAGAGCGTGATGGCTACAAGAAAGAAGCTCGGGAATTTGGAGTTATCTAAGATGACGTTGGGATAATGCAATGCTAAAGTTAGCAAATTTGACCAAAGGAAGCTTCCTAGAAGTTGGCTTAGATACTAGCCACCCATGTGGTCAATTGTAGCCACCCATGTGATAAATATGGGTGGTCAATACTTTGAACATGGTTGGTAAAGCCAACCAAGATGGAAATGTTTGATAGGAAAGTCTCCTATGACGGGCTAGCTGAATTCTATAAATAGCCATGCATTAGTTCGTCAAATTCATTCACAACACACCTCACAAATCCTAAGTTAGTCTTTCTTTCTTGTATTTTTCTTGTAAGTCCAGAAGCCATTGAAGCTCTAATCTTAAGAGCGCACGGTGGGACAATTATCTTGTAAGTGTTATATTGAATTGTTATAACGAGTAATGTTGTCTTTCTACTTGATTGTTGTTAAGACGTTTCTAGAAATTTGTTATATTCTTACAAACTTTACACATTTCAAGCACATAACACATTAATATACTTAGCACACAAATCACATATACCACTTTATCCACGTAATACACTTTACAAGCACACGATCAAATTCACTACTCAATAGGCCGAAGATCTTTTCCCAGCTGAGAGCTAACTAAGCTCTGATACCACCTGTAATACCCCGATCCTTCACGAGACTAGGGTCCCGATCCTAAAACCCAATGCACGAAAAAAAGCCGAGGAAAAACGGATGAAGTCTCCCCTGTTTATAACACAATCCAAAACCTGTACAAGTAATTATATCCTCAAAACCAAAGTCCAACCTTTTCCGTAACACCCAACTTCCACTATCACCACATACAGTAAACTCCTCAAGGCCACTTGAGGCTTAGAACTCAACAACATAACACACATGCATGCAAGGTTAAATCCATTGAAATCTTGTCCTTTAAATCCATTTATCATACCACTCTAACTTTAATTACGAATCTTTCTTATATATTAAGTCCATCCAATCAACATTCTTAAACACACAGGCATGCAAGTCTTTTTGGCATCAAAAGTAAATCATAAGTTATTACAATCCACTCATAATTACTAATTTATACAGGGCTATAACTTTGCATTAGATTACAACTTCCAAGACAACAAGAATTTATACAATGTTCTATGACCTCAAATAGAACACATAAGGCAGCAACTTGCACTCTCTATACATAGTCCAGCACATAGCATCCAATCTCAGCTTTTCCTGGAAAATGATGAAAAGAGGAATGAGTAACCAAAGTTACTCAGTGAGGGAGGGAAACAGAAAATCGAGGGTGTTTTGCAAATGATTATGTGCAATGCACCAAAGAGAATAACACAAGTAATACGGTAACACCCCGATCCCTCTCGAGACCGGAGGTTTTATCAATCGATCTAATCACAACCCAAACCAAACCCGGGCAAAATTTTTAGGGAAAACAGATGGAGTCTCCCCTATTTCTAGGCGAAATGTAAAACCTGTAATAGCATATAAATGGACCACCACCATGTCCAACTATACAAAACTTCCTCAAGGCCATCCGAGCCTCGGTTCTCAACAATTTAAACTCAGCAAGTATACATACATTTCCAATTTAAAAGCTAACTTATTTTTTTTCATTTTGACAAGTACATTCAAACTAGATAATTAAACCATACTAAGCTACTGCATAAAATAAAATATCATGCCATTCTAACTCTTTTCCTTTGGACATTACAAACATGCATTGGAGTTAAGCTACATTAACTAAATACATAATCTAACTTATCAAACCATTCCAACTACTTAGCTAGATTTAAATTACATTTCTTTTAACAATAATGACATACAACATAAAAGCATACAACTTTACAACTTTGACAACTCAAGTCACATAGGCACGCAAGACAACTCTTCAAGCACAGACTTTCAAGAAATCACGAACTTTCCAGCTAACATGGCATTTCCTGAAATGTGGTGGTGAGGAGTGAGTATACACAACACGTATACTCAGTGAGGCGAGACAGATATCAAATTGGAGAGAAAGAAATTCGTGCAATGCAAATAAGACAGTTAAGCAATATAACTGAGAAGTAAGCAATCGAGACAAACAATCAATACAATAAGCAATTACGGAAAGCATTAACACAATTATTCAAAGCTATACCACACTTTGAAGGCTATGGTTCACTCATACGAGCAATGTACCATTTCACGAGCGATACATCAATCTCGAGCTTGATGTTGACAACGATGACAATAAGCGCGCATCTACCTTATAACACCAGTTTGGAATACCCCGGAAGTATCCATCAATCTACGACCCAAATCTCCCTGGGAGGCAACCCAAGCGAGAAGAGGGAATAGCTACGGAGCTAGAGCAACCAACACTGGCAACCCGAGGCTACCCAGAGAGGCCCATCACTCACGTGCTGGACACTATGCAATGCAAGACTTGATACAAGGCGATAAACGAGCGATAAACAAGATATCAAGCATTTACAATCAAACAAGTAACAAGAACAACAGCAATTAACCTTATCAAGCAATAACAAGTATCCTATAGGCATTATAAGCATTCTATAAGCATCATAAACATTCTATAAGCAACATACTATGAAATCACACAAAATTCCAAAAATGACCCCAACTTTCAAAACGCTACTACTTTCAAACGAGCCACGAGCTTTGAAAACCGACTTCACCAATCCTCCTAGGTCACCATAAGGCACGTCTAAAGACCCCGAAACCCTACTTTACCCTAGAATTCACGCAAAGTCCCGATTTTCCCCTTTTGCTCGTTTGAACTACAACTATACCAACCAAACACCCAACCAACGCCATAATCGGACCAAAAGTACTTCCATGGCCTCCCGAAACAATGCCAACACGCAAAACGAGAAAACGCCAAACTCGACCTAAACAACCCCGACTTTCACTAAGCCATTTTTTCTGTTTTTCCATTACACATTCCAATTAAACCACATATTTAGGCATTCTAGCATATCTAGCATCTTCCTACATCAACAGAACGCGTAACGGAGCAACTTCATCGAAACGGGGGTTTACTATTCATAATTTACTATTCATTATACAATTTATATTTCAATTTCAATATTCAACCGCAGAAAATGTTAAAAAGCTATAAATACATGTTCTACAATCAACAAGGAACATTCTTTAAGCATTAAAACGATTAAACTAACGATCTTCGCATAAAATCCAAAAATCAAAGTTTAGATACAAATATTTCAAATGTGCAAATAACGATGAAACCCTCACCTTAGACGCTCCTAGACGCTAGGAAAACCTCGTAGGACGCCTCGAAAACCACCCCGTGCAAGCTCACGTGAAGAATCGAAGATTTGAATTTGAAATCTTTTTTTTTCTCTCCTTCATATTTTCGGCCCTTCCTCACTGTTTTCAGCTGGTTTTTATTTCTTTTTCTTTGTTATTTTGCTTAATAAAGGATGACAAAGTTAGTCAAATGGTCAAGCATTGGTCAAAATTGCTTAAGTTGGTCAAAGACTTGTTTTTATGCATTTTTAGGCTAAAACAACTAAGGAAATATCAATTCTAGCTAACAACAATTAAATTATAAAATTTAAGGCACTAAAATACTAGTTTCACTATTTGCTAAGGACTCGAATTCATTTCCTAACTATCTCTCTCGATATGCTATGCACTTTGCGTCAATAGAAGAATAACAATTAAATCTCAAAGAATTTAAGAAATATATCATTTTTGAAAAGTATCATAGTTTAAAATTTACTCCGACTCGGAGTTACTTTTCTTATTTATTTGAAAACCGAGTGATTTTAACGCAAAACAACCAAAACCGATTATTAAAATAATCAAAACAATCAAGGTAATCAATATTCATTTAAAATAATTAATTTAACTATTTCTAGAACATTTTAAAGAATTATGAAGTTAATATTAAGATACAAATGAAAGTTAATATAACACGTAGTCAAATACAATCAAACCCTAACATTTAAGATGACATTAATTAATCACAAGAGAATAAATTCAATTACTATAATCATTAGAAATAGATAATAATCTTTTAATTATTCAATACACAACTACTAAATACTTCCAAGAGAAATATTAAAATAGTGCAAATTGGTTGATTTAACTAATTAAACATTTAATCAAATGCAGTCAAGTGCTATTAAATGCATGCTAGGTTCGGGTTATCACAAATACAATATAACAAGTTAACTGAATAAACATTAAACACATTAAAAAGGATACGGTTCATCTTCTTGTCTCCGATCTCAAACCACGAACCATGATCTTCAAGCAAATAATGGCAAGCCCCTTATTCCTCCAATGGGGTACTTCGGATGTACCCCAATCCTACGACCCATTTCTCTAGAGGTAGGTCAGTATGCCCCAACGAGGTGAACCACGCCTCTGGGGTAGAGGAGTATGCCTCAGCGAGAAATGGAATAGGCTCCATGGTAGCCGAGCTAGCCGACAGCCCGATACTGCCCGGAGTTTCTCGACACTACCATATACGAAATGGCTGCGTAACCCCGAATAAGGAATCACGAATCTCATTTTCGAATAGAGTAGGGAGGTAGCAAAGTAGGCTAGCATCGCCCCATATACAACATATAACTCAAAGAATGATCAAGTATAACAATTATAACATTTATATCAATTCAAGTAATCTAACAAATCTCATTCTACATGGTTACAAACTTGATTCCAACCTTCACATAAGATAACAAACTTCAATTCTAACTTCACTAATCTCATGTAGTCACTTTATGATGCACATAAACGCAACAAAACCACATTTTAAGTCATGTTAACATAAAAACTCCTAAATGCCTCTTAGGTGTTTGAGCTATAGCTACCTAATCCGATTAGCAAAACTACACAATAATTATATTTTAAGGGGTTCCTAACACTTCTAAGACTAATCACATATTCAAACGGATCAAATTCAGCATTTCGTTCCAAAGTCCCCATTCTAAATCAAGCTATATTTTCAATTATAGTCAATCTATAACCAATTTTATGACACATATAGCATTCTTAAGTGTTCTAGCATCTAATAGATGAATTAAAACATCTAGAAATGCAAAAACTCCAATTTAAGCAAAAGTTACTATTTGCGTTCTTCCTACACCGTGCATTCTCAAATTCTAACCGTTCAATTTACTATCAAGATTCAAAAGATTGTTCTGCAACCTCTAACAAGTGTATTTCAAGCATATACAAGCATAGGTATAGCAATAATCAAGAATAGCAAAATTTCAATATAACCCTAGAATTTTAGAATCCATATAAGATGAACTCCTTCACCTCAAGAAGCCATAAACTCTTCTCTTCCAACCCTCTCCTCATGCACAAAACAAGCAATTCATGTAGGATTCATAATTTAAAAACTAGCACGGCACAACTAAGCACTTGTAACAAATAACAAGATATTAACATAAAGGTCACATGCAAGTAACACATCAACTCCTAAGCCACCCAACCCCCAACTCAACCACACTAATCACACAACATTATGAAATCATGAAGTAGCATGCAACAATGTGTGACAAAGTAGGCTACCTGTGATAACCCGAACCCGGCATGCATTTAATAGCACCTGACTGCATTTGATTAAATGTTTAATTAGTTAAATCAACCAATTTGCACTATTTTAATATTCCTCTTGGAAGCATTTAGTAGTTGTAAATTGAATAATTAAAAGATTATTACCTATTCCTGATAATTATAGTAATTGAATTTCTTTTCTTGTGATTAATTAAGTGTTATTTTAAATGTTAGTGTTTAATTGTATTTGACTACGTGTTATATTAACTTTCATTTGTATCTTAATATTGACTTCATAATTCTTTAAAATGTTCTAGAAATGGTTAAATTAATTAATTTAGATGAATATTGATTACCTTGATTGTTTTGATTATTTTAATAATCGGTTTTAGTTGTCTTGCATTAAAATCACTCGGTTTTCAAATAAATGAGGAAAGTAACTCCCGAGCCGGAGTAAATTCTAAACTATTATGCTTTCCAAAAATGATATATTTCTTAGATTCTTTGAGAATTAATTGTTACTTCTTTGTTGTCGCAACGTGCATTGCATATCGAGAGAGATAGTTAGGAAATGAATTCGAGTCCTCAGCAAATAGTGAAACTAGTATTTTAATGCCTTAAATTTTATAATTTCATTGTTGTTAGCTAGAATTGATGTTTCCTTAGTTGTTTTAACCTAAAAATGCATGAAATAAGCTAGTTTGACCAACTTAAGTGAGCATTGACCAAGCCTTGACCATTTTGACCTTGTGCCCTCTTTTAATAGCCTAAAATAGAATAAAATAAAAGGAAAAACAGAACTGAACAGAAGCAAGCAGGGCCGAAAATGAGGGAGAAGAAAAAAAGAAAAATTCAACTTCAATTCTTCGATTCTTCGCGTGAGCTTGCACGGGGTGGTTTCCGAGGCATCCTAGGAGGTTTTCCTTGCGTCTAGGACCGTCTAAGGTGAGGGTTTCATGTTTATTTGCGCATTTGAAAGTTTTATGCTTTAACTTTAATTTTTGAGTTTTATCCGTAGAATGTTATTTTGATCATTTTGAGGCTTGTAGAATATTCTCTAGCAATCGTAGAACATGTATTTATAGCTTTTTAACATTTTCTGCGGTTGAATATTGAAATTGAAATATAATTTGTTAGTTGAATAGTAAAACGTGAATAGTAAACCCTTGAAATGATAAAGTTGCGCTGTTATGCTGTCTGTTGATATGAAAAGGTGCTAGGTATGCTACAATGTCTAAATGCATGATTTGTTTAGATTGCATAATGGAAAAAATGAGAAAAATGCCTTGGTGAAAGTCGAGGTCGTTTAGGTTGAGTTTAGCGTTTTCTCATTTTGCGTGATGGCATTGTTTCGGGGGGCCATGGAAGCACTTTTGGTGTGATTATGGCGTTGGTTGGATGTTTGGTTAGTATAGTTGTAGTTCAAACGAGCAAAGAGGGAAATCGGGGCTTTGCGCGAATTCTAGGGTAAAGTAGGGTTTCGGGGTTCTTAGACGTGCCTTATGATGACCTAGGAGGATTGGCGAAGTTGGTTTCCAGAACTCGTGGCTCGTTTGGAAATGGTAGTATTTTGATAGTTGGGGCCGATTTGTGATTTTGCTTGTTATCTTGATATTATGCCTATAGAATGCTTAGGGTTGCTTGATAGACTTGTTTAATTGGTGTTATTGTTGCTTATTATTGCTTGTTATGCTTGAAAAGTTAGTTGAATGTTAGTATTGATTGTGATTGCTTGTTATCTCGTTTGTTGTCACTAGTTTGTATTGTTGTGCTATCGCTCGTTTATTGCCTTGTATAGAGTCTTGCATTGCTTAGTGTCTCGCGCGTGAGTGATGGGCCTTTCTGGGTAGCCTCGGGTTGCTAGTGTTGGTTGCTCTAGCTCCGCTGCTATTCCCTCTTCTCGCTTGGGTTGCCTCCCAGGGAGATTTGGGTCATAGATTGATGGATACTTCCGGGGTATTCCAAACTGGTGTTATAAGGTGGTTGCGCGCTTATTGTCATCATTGTCAACATCAAGCTCGAGATTGATGTATCGCTCGTGTAATGGTACATTGCTCGTATGAGTGAACCATAGCCTTCAAAGTGTGGTATAGCTTTGAATGGTTGTGTTAATGCTTTCAGTAATTGCTTATTGTATTGATTGTTTATTTTGATTGCTTATTTATCAGTTATATTGCTTAACTGTCTTATTTGCATTGCACGACTTTCTTTCTTTCCAATTCGATATATGTCTCGCCCTCACTGAGTATACGTGTTGTGTATACTCACTCCTCACCACCACATTTCAGGAAATGCCATGTTAGCTGGAAAGTTTGTGATTTCGTGAAAGTCCGTGCTTGAAGAGTTGTCCTGCGTGCCTATGTGACTTGAGTTGTCAAAGTTATAAAGTTGTCTGCTTTTATGTATTATATGTATTTAATGTTAAAGGGGATGTAATTTAAGTTTCACTAAATCATGTATTTAGTTAATGTAGCTTAACTTCAATGTATATTTGTAATGACAAAGGAAAAGAGATAGAAAGGTATGATAGTCTAGCTTATGAAATAGGTTGGTGTAGTTTAATTGCTAAGCTTGAATGTATATTTACTGGTGTTTTGCTTGTTGTGAACCAAGGCTCGGATGGCCTTGAGGTGGTTGAATGTTTGGACATGGTATTGGTCCACTTATCTGCTGTCACAGGTTTTACATCTCGCCTAGAAACAGGGGAGACTCCATCCGTTTTCCCTGAAAATTATGCTCGGGTTTTGGTTTGGGTTGTGAATAGATTGATTGTTAGAACTCCCGGTCTCGAGAGGGATCGGGGTGTCACAGGTGGTATCAGAGCTTGTCTAGCTCATAAGCCGGGACAGGGTCCTCGGTCTGGTTGGTAGTGACCCTTGAATGTGTGCTTGTTAAGTGTGTCTTGAAAGTGTATGCTTGTATGTGAGATTGTGTGTCTTGACTTGAATGCATGCACTTATGTGATAAAGTTATGTGTTATGTGTTAAATGTTTCTCAAGAAAGGTGAAATGTCTAGTTGTCTATCGAATTGGCTTATTGAATTGGCATCGTGAATTGAATTGACCTCGTAAATTGTTATTTGCTTGAAGTATTACTTGTAATGTGTGTATAGAATGTCTTGAATTAGCTATGCCATGATTTGAATCGATTATGTTGTGCTTGACTTGATTTTCGTGATTGAGTGACTTTGTTCAATAAACTGTTTTGTAAACTTGCTTGCATAATAGTTTAAGGCATGTGTATAACTGTGATATCTTGGCATTCATACATGTTCCGTGGAAATGGTAAGTAAGTCCTCTTCCTCCCCTGAAGAAAGTGGTTCACAGCTGGCTTTTCAAGGTGTATGGATTGGCAGGAAATGAATGGCATTTGGCTAGCCTTTATTTGGGAATTGGTGTTTGCTTTTAAAGCTCGGTTATTGGCAAATCTCTATGGTCCTCTTCTGTGCTTAACAGTTGTGAAAGAGTAAATTTCTTTGGGGTTTCTGTATGATGGCTCTTGGTAGCATTCTTGGGTTTCTTACTGGGTATTCTTTGGAGACTTCTATTGGCACTTCTTGGTAGACTTGGCTATTGGGTTTTCAGTTGGACTTACTGCATGGTATTATCTATGGTATATGTGTCTCGGTCTTTATTGGAGTGTTACTGGTATTCCTTATTGGAAATTCTTCAATGGCATTCTCTAAGATTCTTAGTGGTCATTTATTTAGTATTACTTATTGGCCAATTCTTGGTACTTTCTTACTGGAGCATTGTTCGGGTATTTTCTTTGGCATCCCTCAGTTTGTTTGGTAACTGGAATTCCTATCAGACTCATTATCTCATATTACTTATGGTATTCTTTGGAATTCTTATTGGGCCTTCTACTAGTATTTTCCTTATTGGCATTTATTGGAAGATCCTACACTTGGAATTCTGCTTGGACATATTATCTTGTACTGTTTACGGCTTCTCCTTCGGCCTTTCCACTCAGGGGAAATCTATACTTGCTGTTTGACTAAGATGTTGCGGTAGGAACTCAGTGATTGGAATATTTCATTTAGAGGTTGGCCTTTGGTATTCTTCTCTATATTCCTTTACAGAACTTTCAGCTGGGTCTATTTACAGTAATCAGCACTGCATGAGGTGCATCTACTCTGGCTATCTCTTAACTTTCTTATTTGGTACTTGTTAGACTTCTATTGAAGATTCTTAAATAGGGTATTCCTTCGGTACTCTTTGTGATACCCTGAACCTGGCATGTATTCAATAGCATTTAAAGTTCATTTAAATTGCATTTTATTGACCTTTCACCTTCTTTGACCAAACTAGTTGACTTTTCATCTACATTGACCAACTAGGACAAGGTGAAATTTTTTGAAATGTTTAATAAAGGGCAAACTTGGGATTAGAAATAAAAAAATGCAATGTTAAGTTAGTCAAATTTTGGGTCAACTTTGGAATTAAATATGAACCAATTGGGGAAGAGTTACGTAGCAAATTATATATGGTTGGAAAGCTCTATGAGTCTAGTTTCTGAGGCTTCAAACCGTTCGTGAATTGGAGTTTTCTAGAAGAAGTTATGACCGTTTTCGTAAGGTCGCGCATAGCTGTTTTGGTTTAGCGGGTTGACCAAATCTTTGACCTTTGACTTGTCATTTTTTTTCCTAAATAAGCAGAATTGCACACGAAAAAAAACAGAGAAGAAAGGCTTGAAACCATGAGGAAAAGAAGGAGAAAAAAAAAGAAAATTTCAACTACAAATCACCAAATCTTGGCGTGAGCTTGCACGGGGTGGTTTCCGAGGCACTCTACGAGGTTTTCCTAGCGTCTAGGAGCGTCTAAGGTGAGGGTTTCATCGTTATTTGCGCATTTGAAAATTTTGTATCTAAACTTTGATTTTTGGATTTTATGCGTAGATTGTTGTTTTAATCGTTTTGTTGCTTAAAGAATGTTCCTTGTTGATTGTAGAACATGTATTTATATCTTTTTAACATTTTCTGCAGTTAAATGTTGAGATTGCAATTTAAATTGATTAATGAATAGTGTTTTGTGAATAGTAAACCCTTGAAACGATGAAGTTGCTCCGTTATGCTGTCCGTTGATGTAGAAATGTGCTAGGTATGCTAGAATGCCTAAATGCATGGTTTCTTTGGGTTGCGTAATGGAAAAAACGGGAATTATGCCTTGGTGAAAGTCGGGGTCGTTTAGTTCGTGTTTAACATTTTCTCGTTTTGCGTGATGGCATTGTTTTGGGAGGCCATGGAAGGACTTTTGGTGCGATTATGGCGTTGGTTGGATGTTTGGTTAGTATAGTTGTAGTTCAAACGAGCAAATGGGGAAATCGGGGCTTTGCGCGAATTCTAAGGTAAAGTAGGGTTTTGGGGTCATTAGACGTGCCTTATGGTGACCTAGGAGGATTGGCGAAGTCGGTTTCCAAAACTTGTGGCTCGTTTGGAAATGGTAGTGTTTTGATAGATGGGGCCGATTTGTGATTTTGCTTGTTATCTTGATATTATGCCTATAGAATGCTTAGGGTTGCTTGATATACTTGTTTAATTGGTGTTATTGTTGCTTATTATTGCTTGTTATGCTTGAAAAGTTAGTTGAATGCTAGTATTGATTGTGATTGCTTGCTATCTCGTTTGTTGTCACTAGTTTGTATTGTTGTGCTATCGCTCGTTTATTGCCTTGTATCGAGTCTTGCATTGCATAGTGTCTCGCGCGTGAGTGATGGGTGTGAAACCCCACTTTCTTGCTTATCTCATTTTACGTGCTTTACCTCGTTTTGCGTGCATATGATCTGTTTATGTGCTATAGGACCTAGAAAGTTATAATTTTGATTTCAATACTCCTAATACGTGCTAAATGTGCATTCATGAAATTTTCATCAAAAACGGAGTCAGAAATTTTATCGTCGATTTTCAGTGAATAGTGTTTTCGAAACACGTCCGCTATAATTTTGAAACTGGTCTTTTTAACCCTTCTAGACCTAGTCCACGGACTTTAATAGACCTGTGTTTGATGAAAACAGTTTTAAAATCGGCTTAAGAATTTATTAGGGTTTTTACACCGACTTTTGCGAAAATCGAGTTTTAAGCCGACTCGGGTGGAATTCTTTGAATGTAAAACTTCTTGTCACCTAAAAATAATCCACTTGAGATATCTTGGGGGTTGCATAATTAATTTTAACTTGGTGAGCACTAAAATGCAATTAAAGTCATTCAAAACACAAAAATACCTATTAAAATAACTTTGACTTTAATTAAATAATTGACCTTATAAGCTAATGTCCTCAACACACACTCACACAACACAAAAACACCATCACACACACACACATTGCCGAGGGGTTGAGGGAGAAAAGAGAAGAAAGAAAACTCAAGCTTTCAATCCAATTTTTCAAAGAAAACCCTAGTTTTTGTCCGTGAAACTTCGCACCGACTTGGATTCTGCTTGTTGGGCACGCATTGCACGCATTCCTAGGCTTATATCGCATCTAAGGTGAGAGAAAAATTCTAGATCTCAAAATGTCATTTTTGTGTTTTTGCGTATAAATGAAGATTGAACCGTTAGAATTGAAATCTGATGATAGATTATTGCTCCTTGCATGCTAGGGATCATTATATACTAATACTACGAGTTTCTGTCGGATATAGCATAATTTTTATTTTCCGGGTATTTAATTTTGATTAAAATGTTCAAAGTTGATTTAATTGAGTTGTGTTGATCGAAATCGATTGCCGTCGATTTCTAAATACTTGATAATTACGTATTAGCGCTGTTGTAATGCCGAATTTTCGATTACATTGTTTGTGTGAAAATCCGGAAAATCCAGCCATGACATCTTAGGGTTTTAGGGTTATCGGGCATGATTTAGAGGTGTTATGGTGGATTTCCGAGAGGGCTAATGTAGTAGGTTGAATGGGTGAGTGATAGGAACTGATTTGGCAATGTTTGGATTAGTAGATTGTAAGTTATGAATTTTAGAAGTTTAGGTTGTCATTCTTTAATTTCTTGAACGATGCCTTAGATGGTTGGGTAGTGTTCGAGTGATGAATGGTGAGTCGTTGTTGAGTAATTTAGGGTTTAATTATGTATATTATGCATGTCCGATTAGATGGCCTACTTTGTCATCTAACTACGTTGTTTGTTGTTTAATTTAATATTGATGTTATATTGATGTTATTGATTGATTATTATTGAATGCGGGAATCGGGCACTCTTGTTGCTGATCTCCCAATTGATTGATTGATTTATGCTTGCATGATGATTGATGAATATGGAGTCTTGGTATGTGTGTGCCACCTCTCGGGCAGCGTCGGGCTGTCGGGTTGATAACGGCATGACTGCCATAGGCTACCCCCAGCTCGCATGACGGAGATGTCATGGAGGGAAGGGGCTAGTGAGGTACCTCGGGTGCGTGAGTAATGGGGAGTTATAAGAAGAACGGTTGAGATCGTGATGGCGTTTGGAGCTACACCAAATAGAGTATCCTTATTGATTGGTTATATAGTTATGTGATGATAGCATTATTTATGTGATTATTGTTGTTGTGTGTTTACTTGCTCAAAGGACTAAATCCAAGGAGCGTAGTGAATACTGTCGAGATCTATCGGATCCTCACTGGGCTTATGTATATAAGCTCACTCTCTATTAATGCATGTTTCAGGTGTACTTTCACAAGATTACGGGTACGTGCCTCCTGAAGAGGAGAATGTGGAAAACGTGCCTTTCGTGGATGAGTCATATGTCCCTGAGTCTTATCCATGATTCTATGTTGTTAAACGTTATGTATATTAGCTTAATGGACTTTTATATGATTTACGGTTCTTAGTGTAATAGTTGTTGAAAAGATGATGATCCAAACGATGTTAATTTAGTGGCTTCCTTTTGTCTATGGTTAAATTGTAGTTGTGTCTCAACTTACTTTTGAAATGTATGATAAAGTTGAGGTATTGTATGTCATGTTGGAACGGAGGCGTATAACGAGGATGTTTTATTGTATAATATGGTTGTGTTGTATGTTGTTGTTTGCATTGAGGAATTACTGGATGTATGATGTTTAATGAGGTTGGTTTAGAACCTCGGAAATCTGTTTACTGTCGTTATGCCGCCGAAATTCCGTTGCGTCCTGACTGATCGTAGGTGGGGTCGAGTTGGGGCGTGACAGTTTAAGTGGTATCAGAGCTCATGTTAGTTGTCAGCCGGGGTATTCTCGGAATGTGGGTAATGGTCTTAGCATGAAATATGTATGAAAGGAAAGAAAAATGAAATATGTATTGGTATGATTAATTGATTAAGTGATTATGTGATTTAAGTGCTTATGTGATTATGTGATCAATTTGTTTATGTGTTTTATATGAGTTTGTTATTTATGTGGTAATAGTTGTTTATAACCTGTCTACGTGCTATAACTGTGCTAACTCTTTGATTAGTAGAATGGCCGGTCGACCGAGAACCAGAGGTAGGTCTGAGATGACTGATGAGACTCCGAGTAATGTGGCACCGGGCCGTGACGGGGGTGATGACCGATTTGGAGCAGCTATGGAGCGGATTGCAGAGTTAGTGGCTAGTCAGGCACAGTTATTAGCAGGGCAGGCTGCCCAGAATCAGGCTATGCAGGATCAGCTTCTGAATATTCAGGGTGGTAACCACGGGCGTGGTACCCTGAAGGATTTTTTTAGGATATCACCCACCGAGATTTCAGGGGGAGCCGGATGATAGGAAGGCGGAGGTATGGATTAGCAAGTTGGAGAAGATTTATGATCCACTTGGCTATACTGATGAGCAGAAAGTCTCTTTTGCCGTGTATTTGTTAGATGACGAGGCAGAGGAGTGGTGGCGCACAGTAAGGACTAGCTGGGCGGCACAGGGTATTCCTTATATTTGGGGTACCTTTCTGATGGCTTTCCGAGCAAAGTATGTCCCGAGGATTTGCAGGGAACGGAGAGAGGCCGAGTTTCTAGCCTTGGTCCAGGGAGATGCTACAGTGGCTCAATATGAGGCCACATTTACTCGATTGTCCCGGTATGCACCGGAGTATGTGGCAGACGAGGAGCGGAGGACTCGCAGGTTTATGTTGGGGTTGCGGCCCGAGATTCAGGATGTGATGGCTCTGAATCGTTATGATATTTTCACTGAGGCTTTTGAGGCAGCTTCTAGGTTAGAGAAGAGGAAAGGGGATCAGATTGTCTCCAGTCAGCCTAGTAAGAGGCCATATCAGCCGCAGGGCCAGCAGGTTTTATATAGGCCTCCAGTACAGCAGGTTGTCTACAGGCCACCTGCCCAGCAGGGTTCTTATAGGCCACAGGGTCAGCAGAGTTACTATCGGCCCCAGTTTCAGCAGAGGCCATATCAGGTTCAGACTCAGTATAGGCCAGCCCAGTCTCAGGGTCAGTATAGGCCTAGTGTGGTGAGACCTCAGCAGCAGGCTGTATCAGCTGCTTCATCAGCTTCTGGTTATTCTAGGGGCAGTGTTAGTGCCACATCATCGCAGTGTAATTACTGCAAGCGCCCAGGGCATGTAGAGTCCGACTGCAGGGTAAAGGCAGGGACATGTTTGGGTTGTGGTAGCAGCGAGCATAGGGCGAAGGATTGCCCTAAATATGCGAGGACTGAGGGTCGGGCAGCGACTCAGGGTTACCAGGGTAGGCCTACGGGCAGTGTACCACAGCAGCAGCGGGTTCAGGCTCGGGCTTATGCAGTTGACTTAGAGGAGATGCCTGAGGAGACTGCAGTTGTGGAAGGTAACTTCCTTATACTTGATCAACTTGTTAAAGTGTTGATTGATTCTGGTGCTACGCATTCTTTCATTACTCCTGCTTGTGTGCAACGTGTTAAATTGCAACCTGAAAGATTGCCTTATGTGGTTGAAATTAGTACCTCTTTGACTGATAAGTATGTTACTGGCTTAGTATGTAAGGATTGTTTAATACATGTTAAGGGGCATAATTTTCCTTCGGACCTTATTTTATTTCCTATCCGGGGGTATGATGTTATCTTGGGTATGGATTGGCTTTCTAAGTATGATGCCCAGTTGAACTGTAGAACCAAGGTAGTACAGTTTCGTTTGCCAGATCAGCCAGTAGTTGAGGTAGCGGGTAACCGGGGTGCTAAGACGAGTTTTGTTATCTCAGCAACTAAAGCCGTTAAGTTGGTGAGTAAGGGGTGTTCGGGTTATCTAGCTTATTTGATCAACAAGCCATCTGATAAGCTACAGCTAGAGGAAGTCCCTATTATCCGGGAATATCCTAATGTATTTCCCGAGGAGTTGCCAGGGTTGCCGCCTGAGAGGGATATCGAGTTTGTGATTAATCTTGTTCCCGGTACTCAACCTATTTCTAAATCGGCGTACCGGATGGCACCAGCTGAGTTGAAAGAGTTGAAGACTCAGTTACAGGAGTTGTTGGAGAAAGGATTTATTCAGCAGAGTTCTTCACCTTGGGGAGCTCCTGTTTTATTTGTGAAGAAGAAGGATGGTACTTTGAGGTTATGTATTGATTACCGTGGTTTGAATCAGGTGACTATCAAGAATAAATATCCTTTGCCACTGATTGATGAGTTGTTTGATCAACTTCAGGGAGCCAAAGTCTATTCTAAGTTTGATTTGAGGCAGGGGTATTATCAGCTTCGGATTCGCGCGGAGGATGTTCCGAAGTCTGCCTTCAGGACTCGGTATGGGCATTATGAGTTTGTTGTCATGCCCTTTGGTTTGACTAATGCACCGGCAGCATTCATGGATCTTATGCATCGAGTTTTTCAGCCGTACTTGGACCAGTTCGTGGTGATTTTTATTGATGATATCTTGGTCTATTCTAAATCTGAATTGGAGCACGAGCAACATCTACGGCTTGTATTGGAGAAGTTGCAGGAGCATCAGTTGTTTGCCAAGTTCAGCAAATGTGAATTTTGGCTGCAACGGATTTCTTTTCTTGGCCATGTTATTACACAGAGCGGTATTTCTGTAGATCCCACTAAGATTGAATCGGTGATGTCTTGGAAGCGGCCAGAGAGTGTTACTGATGTCCGTAGTTTTCTTGGCTTGGCGGGTTATTACCGTAGGTTTGTCAAGGACTTCTCAAAGATTGCGGGGCCACTATCTAAGTTGACTCAGAAACGGACTATCTTTAATTGGGACGAGAAGTGTGAGAGTGGATTTCAGGAGTTGAAAAAGAGGTTGACTACCGCTCCAGTACTTGCTCTACCAGAGGGGACCGATAATATGGTCATTTACAGCGATGCATCCAAGGAGGGCTTGGGATGTGTTCTTATGCAGGATGGCCGAGTTATTGCCTATGCTTCCAGGAAGTTGAAGCCTTATGAGGTGAATTATCCGACTCATGATCTTGAGTTGGCAGCAGTTGTCTTCGCACTGAAAAAGTGGCGTCATTATCTGTGGGGCAGTAAGTTCAAGATTTTCACTGATCATAAGAGTCTTAAGTATTTATTCTCACAGAAGGAGTTGAATATGCGCCAGCGGAGGTGGATGGAGCTTCTTGGAGATTATAATTGTTCTATCAATTATCTGCCTGGAAAGGCAAATGTTGTGGCAGATGCTCTCAGCCGGAAGGCTAGTATTTCTTGTTTGGCTGTCAAAAAGTGGGAGGTTCTTGAGGAGTTTAGTTATTGGAGACCAGAGTTCACTCAGGTTGGGGTGATGTGTTCACATCTCCGTATTCAGCCTTTATTATTGTCTCAGATCAGGGAAGCTCAGCAACTTGATGTTAACCTTCAGAAGATCAAGGATCAGATTTCTGATGATCAGTCTGACTTCAAAGTGCATGAGGACGGTATTCTTCGGTTTCGGAACAGGGTTTGTGTTCCCGATGAACCGGGCTTGAGACGAGGTATTCTGGAGGAAGCTCATAATTCTAAATATACTATTCATCCCGGTGGAACCAAGATGTATCGGGATTTGAAACAGCATTACTGGTGGAACAACATGAAGAGGGAGGTTGCTCAGTTTGTGTCTAGATGTTTGACTTGTCAGAGAGTGAAAGCCGAGCATCAACGACCAGCAGGTTTGCTTCAGCCGTTGGCTATACCAGAGTGGAAATGGGAGCATATTACGATGGACTTCGTCACTGGTTTGCCTAGATCACCGAGGGGTAATGATGCAGTTTGGGTTGTCGTGGATCGTTTGACGAAGACAGCTCATTTTATTGCCATGAGGATGGGAGATGAGGTTACAAAGCTGACGGATCTCTATCTGGATCAGATCGTTAGACTTCACGGTATTCCATCTAGTATTGTCTCTGATCGAGATCCTCGATTTACTTCTCGTTTGTGGGAGAAACTTCAGGAGACCTTAGGTACTCAGTTGAACTTCAGTACAGCGTATCATCCACAGACCGACGGTCAGTCTGAGCGGACTATTCAGATTCTGGAAGATATGCTTAGGGCTTGTGTTCTGGACTTCGGGAAGAATTGGGAGAAACATCTACCACTTGCCGAGTTTGCCTATAACAATAGTTATCAAGCTACTATTGGGATGGCACCTTTTGCAGCTCTTTACGGTCGTAAGTGCCGTTCACCTTTATATTGGGACGAGGTAGGAGAGATGAAGACTATTGATCCGACTATTATGCCAGAACTTCTTGAGAAGATCGAGAATGTCCAGTTGATCAGGCAGAGAATGCTTACGGCGCAGAGTAGATTCAAGAGTTATGCTGATAAGCGTCGTCGAGACTTGGAGTTTGCAGTTGGAGATCGGGTTTCTTGAGATTGTCTCCTCGAAAGGGGTTTGTTCGTTATGGTAAAGGTGGTAAGCTGAGTCCGAGATTTGTTGGGCCGTTTGAGATTACTGGCAGGGTTGGTAAGTTGGCATATCGGTTGGCTTTACCGGAGAACTTCTCTAATGTCCACGATGTGTTTCACGTGTCTAATTTGCGGAAATACAATCCGGATCCTTCTCATATTCTTGAGCCAGAGCCGTTACAGCTTCGAGAGAATTTGACTTATGACGAGCGTCCGATTCGTATTCTAGATCAGATGGACCGAGAGTTGAGGTCGAAGAGGATTCCGATGGTTAAGGTATTGTGGAAGCATCACGGCATTGAGGAAGCTACGTGGGAGAGACGAGATCAGATGTAGCAACAATACCCAGATCTATTCCGTACATCAAGTAAGAATTTCGAGGACGAAATTTCTATAAGGGGGGGAGAATGTGAAACCCCACTTTCTTGCTTATCTCGTTTTACGTGCTTTACCTCGTTTTGCGTGCATATGATCTGTTTATGTGCTATAGGACCTAGAAAGTTATAATTTTGATTTCAATACTCCTAATACGTGCTAAATGTGCATTCATGAAATTTTCATCAAAAACGGAGTCAGAAATTTTATCGTCGATTTTTAGTGAATAGTGTTTTCGAAACACGTCCGCTATAATTTTGAAACTGGTCTTTTTAACCCTTCTAGACCTAGTCCACGGACTTTAATAGACCTGTGTTTGATGAAAACGGTTTTAAAATCGGCTTAAGAATTTATTAGGGTTTTTACACCGACTTTTGCGAAAATCGAGTTTTAAGCCGACTCGGGTGGAATTCTTTGAATGTAAAACTTCTTGTCACCTAAAAATAATCCACTTGAGATATCTTGGGGGTTGCATAATTAATTTTAACTTGGTGAGCACTAAAATGCAATTAAAGTCATTCAAAACACAAAAATACCTATTAAAATAACTTTGACTTTAATTAAATAATTGACCTTATAAGCTAATGTCCTCAACACACACTCACACAACACAAAAACACCATCACACACACACACATTGCCGAGGGGTTGAGGGAGAAAAGAGAAGAAAGAAAACTCAAGCTTTCAATCCAATTTTTCAAAGAAAAACCTAGTTTTTGTCCGTGAAACTTCGCACCGACTTGGATTCTGCTTGTTGGGCACGCATTGCACGCATTCCTAGGCTTATATCGCATCTAAGGTGAGAGAAAAATTCTAGATCTCAAAATGTCATTTTTGTGTTTTTGCGTATAAATGAAGATTGAACCGTTAGAATTGAAATCTGATGATAGATTATTGCTCCTTGCATGCTAGGGATCATTATATACTAATACTACGAGTTTCTGTCGGATATAGCATAATTTTTATTTTCCGGGTATTTAATTTTGATTAAAATGTTCAAAGTTGATTTAATTGAGTTGTGTTGATCAAAATCGATTGCCGTCGATTTCTAAATACTTGATAATTACGTATTAGCGCTGTTGTAATGCCGAATTTTCGATTACATTGTTTGTGTGAAAATCCGGAAAATCCAGCCATGACATCTTAGGGTTTTAGGGTTATCGGGCATGATTTAGAGGTGTTATGGTGGATTTCTGAGAGGGCTAATGTAGTAGGTTGAATGGGTGAGTGATAGGAACTGATTTGGCAATGTTTGGATTAGTAGATTGTAAGTTATGAATTTTAGAAGTTTAGGTTGTCATTCTTTAATTTCTTGAACGATGCCTTAGATGGTTGGGTAGTGTTCGAGTGATGAATGGTGAGTCGTTGTTGAGTAATTTAGGGTTTAATTATGTATATTATGCATGTCCGGTTAGATGGCCTACTTTGTCATCTAACTACGTTGTTTGTTGTTTAATTTAATATTGATGTTATATTGATGTTATTGATTGATTATTATTGAATGCGGGAATCGGGCACTCTTGTTGCTGATCTCCCAATTGATTGATTGATTTATGCTTGCATGATGATTGATGAATATAGAGTCTTGGTATGTGTGTGCCACATCTCGGGCAGCGTCGGGCTGTCGGGTTGATAACGGCATGACTGCCATAGGCTACCCCCAGCTCGCATGACGGAGATGTCATGGAGGGAAGGGGCTAGTGAGGTACCTCGGGTGCGTGAGTAATGGGGAGTTATAAGAAGAACGGTTGAGATCGTGATGACGTTTGGAGCTACACCAAATAGAGTATCCTTATTGATTGGTTATATAGTTATGTGATGATAGCATTATTTATGTGATTATTGTTGTTGTGTGTTTACTTGCTCAAAGGACTAAATCCAAGGAGCGTAGTGAATACTGTCGAGATCTATCGGATCCTCACTGGGCTTATGTATATAAGCTCACTCTCTATTAATGCATGTTTCAGGTGTACTTTCACAAGATTACGGGTACGTGCCTCCTGAAGAGGAGAATGTGGAAAACGTGCCTTTCGTGGATGAGTCATATGTCCCTGAGTCTTATCCATGATTCTATGTTGTTAAACGTTATGTATATTAGCTTAATGGACTTTTATATGATTTACGGTTCTTAGTGTAATAGTTGTTGAAAAGATGATGATCCAAACGATGTTAATTTAGTGGCTTCCTTTTGTCTATGGTTAAATTGTAGTTGTGTCTCAACTTACTTTTGAAATGTATGATAAAGTTGAGGTATTGTATGTCATGTTGGAACGGAGGCGTATAACGAGGATGTTTTATTGTATAATATGGTTGTGTTGTATGTTGTTGTTTGCATTGAGGAATTACTGGATGTATGATGTTTAATGAGGTTGGTTTAGAACCTCGGAAATCTGTTTACTGTCGTTATGCCGCCGAAATTCCGTTGCGTCCTGACTGATCGTAGGTGGGGTCGAGTTGGGGCGTGACAATGGGCCTCTCTGGGTAGCCTCAGGTTGCCAGTGTTGGTTGCTCTAGCTCCGCTGCTATTCCCTTTCTCGCTTGGGTTGCCTCCCAGGGAGATTTGGGTCGTAGAATTGATGGATACTTCCGGGGTATTCCAAACTGGTGTTATAAGGTGGATGCGCGCTTATTGTCATCGTTGTCAACATCAAGCTCGAGATTGATGTATCGCTCGTGAAATTGTACATTGCTCATATGAGTGAACCATAGCCTTCAGAGTGTGGTATAGCTTTGAATGGTTGTGTTAATGCTTTCAGTAATTGCTTATTGTATTGATTGTTTGTCTTGATTGCTTATTTATCAGTTATATTGCTTAACTGTCTTATTTGCATTGCACGACTTTCTTTCTCTCCAACTCGATATCTGTCTCGCCCTCACTGAGTATACGTGTTGTGTATACTCACTCCTCACCACCATATTTCAGGAAATGTCATGTTAGCTGGAAAGTTCGTGATTTCGTGAAAGTTCGTTGCCTGAAGAGTTGTCTTGCGTGCCTATGTGGCTTGAGTGTCGAAGTTGTAAAGATATATGTTTTCATATGTTGTAGGTATTTATTGTTGAAAGAAATGTAATTTAAATTTAGCTAAGCAATTGAGGTGAATTGATAAGCTAGTTTATGTAATCAGTTAGCATATCTTATCTTCAATGCATGTTTGTAATGTCCAAAGGAAAAGAGTTAGAATGGCATGATAGTTTATTTTATGCAGTAGCTTAGTATGGTTTAATTGTCTAGTTTGAATGTACTGGTCAAAAATGAAAAGAGATAGGTTAGCTTTTAAATTGGAAATGTATGTATACCTGCTGAGTTTAATTGTTGAAAACCGAGGCTCGGATGGCCTTGAGGAAGTTTTGTATGGTTGGACACGGCGTTGGTCCATTTAAATGCTATTGCAGGTTTTATATTTTGCCTAGAAACAGGGGAGACTCCGTCCGTTTTCCCTGAAAATTATGCCCGGGTTTGGATTTGGGTTGTGATTAGATTGATTGATAGAACTCCCGATCTCGAGAGGGATCAGGGTGTTACAGGTGGTATCAGAGCTTGTCTAGCTCATAAGCCGGGACAGGGTCCTCGGTCTGGTGGGTAGTGATCCTTGAATGTGTGCTTGTTAAGTGTGTCTTGAAAATGTATGCTTGTATGTGAGATTGTGTGTCTTGACTTGAATGTATGCACTTATGTGATATAGTTATGTGTTATGTGTTATGTGTTAAATGTTTCTCAAGAAAGGTGAAATATCTAGTTGTCTATCGAATTGACTTATTGAATTGGCATCGTGAATCGAATCGACCTCGTGAATTGTTATTTGCTTGAAGTATTGCTTGTAATGTATGTATTGAAATGTCTTGAATTGGTTATGATGTGATTTGAATTGATTATGTTGTGCTTGACTTGATTATCGTGATTGAGTAACTTTGTTGAATAAACTCTTTTGTGAACTTGCTTGCATAATAGTATAAGGCATGTGTATAACTGCGATATATTGGCATTCATACATGTCCTATTGAAATGGTAAGTAAGTCCTCTTCCTCCCCTGAAGAAAGTGGTTCACAGCTAGCCACTCAAGGTGTATGGGTTGGCAGGAAATGAATGGCATTTAATTAGCCTTTATTTGGGTGTTGGTGTTTGCTTTTGGAGCTCGGTTATTGGCGAATCTCTAAGGTCTTCCTCTGTGATTAACAGTTGTGAAGAGTAGCTTTCTCTTGGGGTTTTATTTGATTGTTCTCTGGGGCATTCTTTGGTTTTCTCAATGGGTATTCTTTGGAGACTTCTGTTGGCACTTTTTGGTGGACTTGGCTATTGGGGTTTCAATTGGATTTACTGCACGGTATTATCTATGGTATATGTGTCTCGGTCTTTATTGGTGTGATACTGACATCCCTGATTGGAAATTCTTCAATGGCATTTTATAGAATTCTTAGTGGGCATTCTACTAGTATCTTTCCTTGATGGCACTTATTGGAAGTCTTACACTTGGAATCCTGTTCAGACTTATTATCTCATATTGCTTATGGTATGTCACGCCCCAACCCAACCCCCAAGCTAAAGGTTAAGTCCGGACCCGACACACGGACAGAGTCTCCCCTGTGCCGTGGACATTCCAAAAACCTGTAAACACTTAAACAAAGTCCCAACAATACAATACAAGCTTTTCTTAATTAAACAACAAAGCTATAAGGCCATCCGAGCCTTATGGTACACAATAGTTCCAAAACACACAAGCATGCAAGAACTTGTTAAACATAGTTTTATAATCATGATATCCTAGGAAATCAATTAAACATAATTGAAAGGTCAAACATTTCTACTTTAAGCCATTCACTCCCAAGCAAGCAAAGCGAATAGAAGTAGATCATAAGTTATTACAGTACATAGGTCATCAAAGCTACAACACAACCAACTAGTCTTCAACTTATACAACAAGCATATACATAGCCCTTAGGCTACAAAATAATACATAAGATAATCAAATGAATCTTCCACATAGCAGCAAATTCATTAACCACCTCAAGCTATCAGGCACAACAACTAAGGTAAAGGCTCAATCTGAACTTCTTCTTCCTCAATTAACTCAACAAGCTGGGGATCACCCTCAGCATCTCCTGAAACAGATATCGAGGTATGAACAACCACTGTTGCCCATGAGGGATATAGTCCCGGGGCGTGCAATGCAACAGATAATACAGTTACACAACAATAACACTTAGACAATTAAAGAAACAATGATAACTTAAATAATCACACATTTAAAAGGATACGGTTCACACAATCCCCTATACACCAATCTTCACAGGTCTTCAATCACGATCCACGAACCACGAGCATGATCACGATAAGCCGGCATAATCCCCAAACACTCCAGTGGGTGTACTCCGGATGTACCCCGAATCCTACGACCCAACATCCCCTAGCAATCTCCGGACCAGGCGAATGAGGGAATAGGGCACGGAGTTTGAATATCCACCGGCAAGCCCTCTGCCGCCCAGCCGATATTCAACACATCCGCCCCTGACACTATGGTTGCGCAACCACTATGCAATGCACTTAACGATGGCAAGTTAATAGCAATAATATAAGCATTAACACATATGAGGATCAACAAAGTAGGTTGACCTCGATGCAATTAGAATAGAACAATTATATAAGCAAATATGCAGTTTTACAAAGAGACATTAGCAAGATAAGTTTAGAATCATACCAAAAGCTCCAAATCAACTTAATATCACTTATAAACACTCAAGAAGTCATGACATGGGTTTAGAAGTGTGAGACAACTTAAATTGCACCTAAACCCCTTTGTTTTTCAAACTATTTCTCTTCCAAACCAAGGTTAATGATTCCATTTTCAAAGGAAACTCTCCCAACCTTCTAACTAACCCTCAAGGTACCCTCTTAACCCTTTAACTTATTCAAATGCCCGCGATTACCCCGAAAGCCCCAAATTCCCTCTTATGGCTTTAAACTACACATACATTGTCCGGGCTTCAAACAAGGGATATCAAGGCATCTATAGCACCTAGGTAGCCTAAGGATACTAGAATTGAAGCCCGAATTCACCCGGATTCGCATTAACCTCGAAAGCCCCAAATTAAAGTCGGCTATTTTTCATTTTTAGGCGATTTAAGGGCAATGCAAGTGCACGGGGCTATTAGGTTACCTTCACTAGCACCTAAGGCGTCTAATAGAAGCATTGAATCAATCTAATTCGAGCAATTACGCAAAACCCTAGAAAAACGTCACTATTCACCCAAAATTTCAAATTAACGATTCTAACCGTTTAAAAAGCGAAACAACGGCTCAAATGTGTTCTCTAGCATTCATATAGATGGTATATTAGCATAGATAACTCATACAATAGCATTTGATCACATTTTCAACAAATCAAGAAATTGGCAACTATTTAAAAATGCAAAAACAAGCCGTGAAATCCCTCACCAATACGCGTAGAGGCACCTAGGAACCTTGCAAACACCCTACACTAGTTGCTCAAGGCTTGGCTTGGCTTGAATTGAAGAGTTGAAGATGAAAAATTCCTCCCAAGTGCAAAGAGGGGCTGTCGGGTTTGGGCTCCTGTTTTCAGCTTTTAATTTTTTTTTCTTTTGCATTTTGTGAGCTTAGGTGATATATAGAAGGGGCTAAGTTGAGGTGGGGTCATTTGGGTGCTTAAATGATCTATTATAATGCGCGTTGGTAGCTCCAAAACGAGGCTAATGTATAAAACTTAGGCTAGCTAATTAAATCTATAAAGTTATTACGTAACACTATTCATTCAACTACAAAAATCATTTTCTAAACGAGCTCTCCTAACGCCGTTAGCTCAAATGCACATTTTTCCCACTACTTTTACAATTAATATGATTTAATAAAAATATTAATTAACTAATAGAAGGCAGTTTAAAAATGGAGTGAATAGTAACTCAAGAAGGCAGTCAATAATGCACAGAAGGAAATGCGCAAACAAAGATGCAACAGTAATTAAATGCATGGCTAAATCTCGGGCGTCACATGGTATGCTGTGGAATACTTTGGGCTTTCTTGGTGGTAAATTGTATAAGTTCTCACCTGGCGAACAGTGAAGAGGCCTTGGAGTTTGGTTTTGTATGTTGTACACCTGCTCGGGAATCTTACTCGGATTTCTCATCTAGTTGGAAAAATTATATTTGTTATTTAACTTGACTGTCTTATTAGACACATGATAATTCCTCTAGTATTTCCTTAGACATTCTTCTCAGCATTTGATAGCGATACTCGGAATCTAATGGGTTGTCCTATGGGGTTTTTATTTGGAAGGCTTCTTTGGAACTTTTGAAGTATATTTGATTGGGTTTCTTAGTATTTTCTTCGCACTCTTATCAGGGAATTCTTCTATGAAATTAATGACAAGTGGGGTACTTATTTGGACCTCTGGATGGAACCTTTGTTTGAGCCTTTATTTGGCTTCTTGTTTGGGAATTCTCGGGCAGTAATAGTTGAACTTCTACTCGAGATTCATGTATGGGGTATTCATTCGGTATTCTTCTTATCATTAATATGTGATGTGATTTTATCTACAGTATCTTTGCTTAGGTCTTTATTGGTATTATCTCAGCGCTTTTGGTTGGAATTTTATTCTTCTTCGGTATTCGTGTCAACGGGATTCTTCAACCGATGAAGATTAGTCAGAATTGGATTTCAGATGATGCTGAGTTCTATTGGAAGAAGAATTGCGAGGACGCAATTGTTTTAAGGGGGGAAGGATGTGATACCCCGAACCTGGCATGTATTCAATAGCATTTAAAGTTCATTTAAATTGCATTTTATTGACCTTTCACCTTCTTTTACCAAACTAGTTGACTTTTCATCTACATTGACCAACTAGGACAAGGTGAAAATTTTTGAAATGTTTAATAAAGGGCAAACTTGGGATTAGAAATAAAAAAATGCAATGTTAAGTTAGTCAAATTTTGGGTCAAATTTGGAATTAAATCTGAACCAATTGGGGAAGAGTTATGTAGCAAATTATATATGGTTGGAAAGCTCTATGAGTCTAGTTTTTGAGGCTTCAAACCGTTCGTGAATTGGAGTTTTCTAGAAGAAGTTATGGCTGTTTTCGTAAGGTCGCGCATAGTTGTTTTGGTTTAGCGGGTTGACCAAATCTTTGACCTTTGACTTGTCATTTTTTTTCCTAAATAAGCAGAATTGCACACGAAAAAAAACAGAGAAGAAAGGCTTGAAACCATGAGGAAAAGAATGAGAAAAAAAAATAGAAAATTTCAACTACAAATCACCAAATCTTTGCGTGAGCTTGCACGGGGTGGTTTCCGAGGCACTCTACGAGGTTTTCCTAGCGTCTAGGAGCGTCTAAGGTGAGGGTTTCATCGTTATTTGCGCATTTGAAAATTTTGTATCTAAACTTTGATTTTTGGATTTTATGCGTAGATTGTTGTTTTAATCGTTTTGTTGCTTAAAGAATGTTCCTTGTTGATTGTAGAACATGTATTTATAGCTTTTTAACATTTTCTGCAGTTAAATGTTGAGATTGCAATTTAAATTGATTAATGAATAGTGTTTTATGAATAGTAAACCCTTGAAACGATGAAGTTGCTCCGTTATGCTGTCCGTTGATGTAGAAATGTGCTAGGTATGCTAGAATACCTAAATGCATGGTTTGTTTGGGTTGCGTAATGGAAAAATCGGGAATTATGCCTTAGTGAAAGTCGGGATCGTTTAGGTCGGGTTTAGCATTTTTTAGTTTTGCGTGATGGCATTGTTTCGGGAGGCCATGGAAGGACTTTTGGTGCGATTATGGCGTTGGTTGGATGTTTGGTTAGTATAGTTGTAGTTCAAATGAGCAAAGGGGGAAATCGGGGCTTTGCGCGAATTCTAGGGTAAAGTAGGGTTTCGGGGTCCTTAGACGTGCCTTATGGTGACCTAGGAGGATTGGCGAAGTCGGTTTCCAGAACTAGTGGCTCGTTTGGAAATGGTAGTGTTTTGATAGTTGGGGCCGATTTGTGATTTTGCTTGTTATCTTGATATTATGCCTATAGAATACTTAGGGTTGCTTGATATACTTGTTTAATTGGTGTTATTGTTGCTTATTATTGCTTGTTATGCTTGAAAAGTTAGTTGAATGCTAGTATTGATTGTGATTGCTTGCTATCTCGTTTGTTGTCACTAGTTTGTATTGTTGTGCTATCGCTCGTTTATTGCCTTGTATCGAGTCTTGCATTGCATAGTGTCTCGCGCGTGAGTGATGGGCCTCTCTGGGTAGCCTCGGGTTGCCAGTGTTGGTTGCTCTAGCTCCGCTGCTATTCCCTTTCTCGCTTGGGTTGCCTCCCAGGGAGATTTGGGTCGTAGAATTGATGGATACTTCCGGGGTATTCCAAACTGGTGTTATAAGGTGGATGCGCGCTTATTGTCATCGTTGTCAACATCAAGCTCGAGATTGATGTATCGCTCGTAAAATGGTACATTGCTCATATGAGTGAACCATAGCCTTCAGAGTGTGGTATAGCTTTGAATGGTTGTGTTAATGCTTTCAGTAATTGCTTATTGTATTGATTGTTTGTCTTGATTGCTTATTTATCAGTTATATTGCTTAACTGTCTTATTTGCATTGCACGACTTTCTTTCTCTCCAACTCGATATCTGTCTTGCCCTCACTGAGTATACGTGTTGTGTATACTCACTCCTCACCACCATATTTCAGGAAATGTCATGTTAGCTGGAAAGTTCGTGATTTCGTGAAAGTTCGTTGCCTGAAGAGTTGTCTTGCGTGCCTATGTGGCTTGAGTGTCGAAGTTGTAAAGATATATGTTTTCATATGTTGTAGGTATTTATTGCTAAAAGAAATGTAATTTAAATTTAGCTAAGCAGTTGAGGTGAATTGATAAGCTAGTTTATGTAATCAGTTAGCATAGCTTATCTTCAATGCATGTTTGTAATGTCCAAAGGAAAAGAGTTAGAATGACATGATAGTTTATTTTATGCAGTAGCTTAGTATGGTTTAATTGTCTAGTTTGAATGTACTGGTCAAAAATGAAAAGAGATAGGTTAGCTTTTAAATTGGAAATGTTTGTATACCTGCTGAGTTTAATTGTTGAAAACCGAGGCTCGGATGGCCTTGAGGAAGTTTTGTATGGTTGGACACGGCGTTGGTCCATTTAAATGCTATTGCAGGTTTTATATTTTGCCTAGAAACAGGGGAGACTCCGTCCGTTTTCCCTGAAAATTATGCCCGGGTTTGGATTTGGGTTGTGATTAGATTGATTGATAGAACTACCGATCTCGAGAGGGATCGGGGTGTTACACTCTTCCTGCCATTAGTATGTGGTATTGATAATATCTACAGTATCTTTGCTTCGGTCTTTAGTTGGTATTTCCACGGCATTCTTGATTGGAATTTCTATTCGGGATTTCCTATGAGCATTCTTATATACTATCTTGCTCAACAACCGATGAAGATTAGTCAGAGTTGGATTTTGGATGATGCAGAGTCCTATTGGAAGAAGAATTGCGAGGACGCAATTGTTTTAAGGGGGGAAGGATGTGATAACCCAACCCGGCATGCATTTAATAGCACCTGACTGCATTTGATTAAATGTTTAATTAGTTAAATCAACCAATTTGCACTATTTTAATACTCCTCTTGGAAGCATTTAGTAGTTGTAAATTGAATAATTAAAAGATTATTACATATTCCTGATAATTATAGTAATTGAATTTCTTTTCTTGAGATTAATTAAGTGTTATTTTAAATGTTAATGTTTAATTGTATTTGGCTACGTGTTATATTAACTTTCATTTGTATCTTAATATTTACTTCATAATTCTTTAAAATGTTCTAGAAATGGTTAAATTAATTAATTTAGATGAATATTGATTACCTTGATTGTTTTGGTTATTTTAATAATCAGTTTTGGTTGTCTTGCATTAAAATCACTCGGTTTTCAAATAAATGAAGAAAGTAACTCCCGAGCCGGAGTAAATTCTAAACTATTATGCTTTCCAAAAATGATATATTTCTTAGATTCTTTGAGAATTAATTGTTACTTCTTTGTTGCGCAACGTGCATTGCATATCGAGATAGATAGTTAGGAAATGAATTCGAGTCCTCAGCAAATAGTGAAACTAGTATTTTAGTGCCTTAAATTTTATAATTTCATTGTTGTTAACTAGAATTGATGTTTCCTTAGTTGTTTTAGCCTAAAAATGCATGAAATAAGCTAGTTTGACCAACTTAAGTGAGCATTGACCAAGCCTTGACCATTTTGACCTTGTGCCCTCTTTTAATAGCCTAAAATAGCATAAAATAAAAGGAAAAACAGAACTGAACAGAAGCAAGCAGGGCCGAAAATGAGGGAGAAGAAAAAAAGAAAAATTCAACTTCAATTCTTCGATTCTTCGCGTGAGCTTGCACGGGGTGGTTTCTGAGGCATCCTAGGAGGTTTTCCTTGCGTCTAGGAGCGTCTAAGGTGAGGGTTTCATGTTTATTTGCACATTTGAAAGTTTTATGCTTTAACTTTAATTTTTGAGTTTTATCCGTAGAATGTTATTTTGATCGTTTTGAGGCTTGTAGAATATTCTCTAGCAATCGTAGAACATGTATTTATAGCTTTTTAACATTTTCTGCGGTTGAATATTGAAATTGAAATATAATTTGTTAGTTAAATAGTAAAACGTGAATAGTAAACCCTTGAAACGATAAAGTTGCGCTGTTATGCTGTCTGTTGATGTGAAAAGGTGCTAGGTATGCTAGAATGTCTAAATGCATGATTTGTTTAGATTGCGTAATGGAAAAAATGAGAAAAATACCTTGGTAAAAGTCGGGGTCGTTTAGGTCGAGTTTAGCGTTTTCTCATTTTGCGTGATGGTATTGTTTCGGGAGGCCATGGAAGCACTTTTGGTGCGATTATGGCGTTGGTTGGATGTTTGGTTAGTATAGTTGTAGTTCAAACGAGCAAAGAGGGAAATCGGGGCTTTGCGCGAATTATAGGGTAAAGTAGGGTTTCGGGGTTCTTAGACGTGATTTATGTGACGCTCGAGATTTAGCCATGCATTTAATTACTGTTGCATCCTTTGTTTGCGCATCTCTTTCTATGTCTTATTAACTGTCTTCTTAGGTTACTATTCACTCCATTTTTAAACTGCATTCTATTAGTTAATTAACATTTTTATTAAATCATATTAATTGTTAGAGTAGTGGGAAAAATGTGCAATTGAGCTAGAAACGATAGGAGAGCTCGTTTAGAAAATGATTTTAGTAGTTCAATGAATAGTGTTACGTAACTAACTTAGGTAATTAATTAGCTAGCATATATTTTACTATCTAAGCTCGTTTTAAGCTCAATAAGCGCATTATATTAGATCACTTAAGCACCCAAATGGCCCCACCTTAACTTAGCCCTTTTATATATCATTTAAACTCTCAAAATGCAAAAGAAAAAAAAATAAAAGCTAAAACAGAAACAGAAAAGGGCCGACAGCAGCATAGGGAGAAAAGATGAAGATTTTGTTCTTCAATCCTTCAATCCAAGCCCTCCCAAGCCTTGAGCAAGTGGATTAGGGTGTCTTCAAGCCTCCTAGGTGTTCCTACGCGTAGTGGTGAGGGATTTCACGGCTCATTTTTGCATTTCTAAATAGTTGTCAATTTCTTGATTTGTTGAAAATGTGTTCAAATGCTATTGTATTAATTATCTATGCTATTATACCATGTATATGAATGCTAGAGAACATATTTGAGCCATCGTTTCGCAATTTAAACGGTTAGAATCGTTAGTTTGATTTCTAGGGTGAATAGTGACATTTTTCTAGGGTTTTGCGTAATTGCTCGAATTAGCTTGATTCCATGCTTCTAATAGATGCTTTAGGTGCTAATGAAGGTATTCTAATAGCCCCGTGCACTTGCATTGTCCTTAAATCGCTAAAAATGTAAAATAGTCGACTTTAATTTGGGGCTTTCGGGGTTAATGCGAATTCGGGTGAATTCGGACTTCAATTCTAGTATCCTTAAGCTACCTAGGTGCTATAGAAGCCTTGATATCCCTTGTTTGGAGCCCAGACGATGTATGTGTAGTTTAAAGCCCGTAAGAGGGAATTTGTGGCTTTCGGGGTAATCGCGGGCATTTGAATGAGTTAGAGGGTTGAGAGGGTACCTTGAGGGTTAGTTAGAAGGTTGGGAGAGTTTCCTTTGAAAATGAAATCATTAACTTTGGTTTGGAAGAGAAATAGTTTGTAAAATAAAGGGGTTTAAGTGCAATTTCGGTTGTCTCACACTTCTAAACCCACGGCATGACTTCTTGAGTGTTTATATGTGATATTAAGTTGATTTGGAGCTTTTGGTATAATTCTATGGTTATTTTGTAAATGTCCCTTTGTAAAACTGCTTATTAGCTTATATAATTGCTTCTATGCTAATTGCCTCGAGGTCAACCTACTTTGTTGATCCTCATATGTGTTAATGCTTATATTATTGCTATTAACTTGCCATCGTTAAGTGCATTGCATAGTAGTTGCGCAACCATAGTGTCAGGGGCGGATGCGTTGAATATCGGCTGGGCGGCAGAGGGCTTGCCGGTGGATATTCAATCTCCGTGCCCTAGTCCCTCATTCGCCTGGTCCGGAGATTGCCAGGGAATGTTGGGTCGTAGGATTATCGGGGTACATCCGGAGTACACCCACTGGAGTGTTTGGGGTTATGCCGGCTTATCGTGATCGTGCTCGTGGTTCGTGGATCATAAATGAAGACCAGTGAAGATAGGTGTATAGGGGATTGTGTGAAATGTATCCTTTTAAATGTGTGGTTACTTAAGATATCATTGTTTCTTAAATTGTCTAAGTGATATTGTTGTATAACTGTATTATCTGTTGCATTGCACGCCCCGGGACTATATCCCTCACTGGGCAACAGTGGTTGCTCATACCTCGATATCTGTTTCAGGAGACGCTGAGGGTGATCCCCAGCTTGTTGAGTTTGTTGAGGAAGAAGAAGTTCAGATTTATCATTTACCTTAGTTGCCGTGCTTGATAGCTTGAGGTGGTTAATGAATTTGCTGCTATGTGGAAGATTCATCTGATCATCTTATGTACTATTTTGTAGCCTAAGGGCTATGTATATGCTTGTTGTATAAGTTGAAGACTAGTTGGTTGTGATGTAGCCTTGAAAGCCTATGTACTGTATTAGCTTATGATCTACTTCTATTCGCTTTGCTTGCTTGGGAGTGAATGGCTTAAAGTAGAAATGTTTGATCTTTCAATTATGTTTAATTGATTTCCTAGAATGTCATGATTATAAAACTATGTTGATAATAAGTTCTCGCATGCTTGTGTGTTTTGGAACTATTGTGTACTATAAGGCTCGGATGGCCTTAGAACTTTGATGTTTAATTAAGAAAAGCTTGTATTGTATTGTTGGGACTTTGTTTGAGTGTTTACAGGTTTTTAGAATGTCCACGGTACAGAGAAGACTCTGTCCGTGTGTCGGGTCCGGACTTAACCTTTAGCTTGGGGGTTGGGTCGTGGCGTGACATTTAAGTGGTATCAGAGCTATAGATTGCATGAAGCCGGGTTAAATTTCTCGGTCTGTGGGTAGAGATTTGTTATATGACTTTGTGAATGCATGAGTCTGTGATTTCGATTTGCCTAAGTGAAATTTGAATTAGGAACGAACATGCTAGCTTGGAAATAGAATATCAAGAGTCTAGAATGTCAAGTATGATCTAGTGATTTACGTGTACTTCAAGAATGTGGAATATTTATTTGAACCTCTATGTACTTGACTTTATGTGAATCTAATTGGACTTTTCTTTATGTGTTTACTTATAAATTGCATATATACATATATATACTTGTCATAACACTTTGCATTCTAGCTATTCGAGATGGGGCCCCGCCGTCGTGCTGATAATCCGAATGTTGGTAGAGAACCCGAGGGGGTTCATGGGCAAGAAGCTGAGGTGGCCGAAAATGCACCGCAGGTTCAAGAACCGAGCACTGCACAGATCTTGGCCACGATGGCCACTGCTATGAACACTATCGCCCAGTTTGTGACACAACAGGGTTAGCCAGGGTCGTTGGAGGTAATCAGACTGCGAGAGCCGGAGGTAGTGGCCCTACCGGAGGTAATCTGTATGACCGGTTCATTCATCATGGGGCCTATACTTTCTTTGGAGAACCGGACGATATGAAGGCTGAGATGTGGCTAAGGAAGTTTGAGAGAGTGGCAGCAATACTCGAGTGCCATGATGACAGGAAGATTACTTATGCCACTTTCCTTCTTGAGGGTGACGCTGAAGATTGGTGGAATACCATCAGTGAGAAATGGGAAGCTGAGGGAGTTCATCATTCGTGGGCCGACTTTGTCCGAGAATTCCGAGACAAGTACATATCAGTGGTTGCCCGCGAGAGGCGTCAAACAGAGTTCATAAACTTGAAGCAGGGAAGTATGACGGTAGATCAATACGAGGCTACTTTTACCCGGCTTTCCCGTTATGCACCAGCTTTGATTCAGCCGGAAGACATGAAGATCCAGAGGTTCATCCTGGGTTTGAGGAGAGATATTATGCTGAATTTTTCTGCAAATGATTTTCCTAACTATGCTGCAGTAGTCCGAGCCGCCTCGAGATATGAGAAACGCAAGGCGGATGTGTTAGCCTAGACCAGTCAATCGAGTAAACGGTATCAGTCTCAGAGTCAAGGGTACCAGGGGCAGGCTGTATCAGTTGGGCAGAGTTCACAACCGAGGCAGACTCAGAGTTATACAGGGCCTACTCAGACTCAGTCACGACCAGTTCAGAGTCAGACTCAGAGTCAGTTCCGTCCAGCAGTTTCCCGTTCGCAGTAGGGTAGTTCAGCTACCTCTACTTACAGAGCTCCTTCGGGAGGCACTGTTGCAAGACGTCACCAGCAGTGCAGCTTCTGTCAGCGCCAGGGCCACACTGAGGATGCTTGTTGGAAGAAACATAACAAGGGTACAGGTTGCGGCAGTGATCAGCACAGGGTTAAAGACTGTTAGAAATTTAAGAACCCTAGGGGTCAGACATCAGCTCAGAACTCTCAGACCAGGGCACCAGCTACAGCACCACCACCACGAGGTCAGGCCCGTGTATTTGCTTTGGATGCTGAGGAGCTTCCGGATACTACCGCTGTGGTAGAAGGTATTTTTCTTCTTAATGATCAGTCAGTTAAGGTTTTAATTGATTCCGGGGCTTCGCATTCTTTTATTACTCCTACTTGTGCACAAAATGCTAAATTGAAACATGATAAACTGTTGCATGAGATTGTGGTTTATACTACTATGGGTCCGAAGTTTGTTACTAGATCTATTTGCAGAGCATGTAGTATATTTATTGAGGGTCGTGTTTTTCCTGCTGATTTGATTATCCTACCCTTCAATGACTTTGAAATTATATTGGGGATGGACTGGTTAAGTAAATATTATGCCCAGCTTGATTGTAGAAAAAAGATTGTGTATCTAGAAATGCCTGACCAGCCTGTACTTAAAATAGTTGGTAGTAGAAAATCTATGGGAACTCCTATTATTTCTTCTATTAGGGCATCTAAATTATTGAGCAAGGGTTGTGAGGCTTATCTTGCATATTTGATTAATCAACCTGGGGATCAATTGGAATTGAATGATATACCTATCGTGAGAGAGTTTCCGGGGGTCTTTCCTGAGGAATTACCTGGGTTACCGCCTGATAGAGAGATAGAGTTCATGATTGACTTACTGCCGGGGACTTCACCTATCTCTAGGACTCCGTATAGAATGGCTCCACCTGAATTACAGGAATTGAAAGTTCAATTACAGGGTTTGCTTGAGAAGGGATTCATTCAGCCGAGTTCTTCGCCTTGGGGTGCGGCAGTCCTATTTGTTAAAAAGAAAGACGGATCTCTTCGCTTATGCATTGATTATAGGGGTCTTAATCAGGTAACCATCAAAAATAAATATCCTTTGCCTTTAATTGAAGAGTTATTTGATCAGTTGCAAGGCGCCAGGGTATTCTCTAAATTCGATCTGAGGCAAGGCTATTATCAGTTAAGGATTAAGAAAGATGATGTTCCTAAAACTGCTTTCAGAACTTGATATGGCCATTATGAGTTTGTTGTCTTGCCGTTTGGTCTTACTAATGCTCCAGCCGCATTCATGGATTTAATGCAGAGGGTATTCCGTCCTTATCTGGACCAATTTGTGGTCATATTCATTGATGATATTCTTGTCTATTCTAAACTGAGGCGGAACATGAACAGTATCTCAGAATTGTGTTGCAGACTCTTCAGGAGCATCAGTTGTTTGCAAAGTTTAGCAAATGTGAATTCTGGCTTAAGCAAGTTGCTTTTCTGGGCCATATTATCTCGTAGGATGGTATTTCTGTTGATCCAGCAAAGATTGAAGTTGTGTTATCTTGTAAACGACCCGAAACTGTAACAGAAATTCGTAGCTTCCTTGGTTTAGCTGGGTATTATCGGAGGTTTGTCAAGGATTTCTCTAAGATTGCAGGGCCTTTAACTCAACTTACTCAGAAGAAAACAGTATTTGACTGGAGTGATAAATGCGAGGCCAGCTTCCAGGAATTGAAGAAGAGGTTGACTACAGCTCCTATCCTTGCGTTACCTGAGGGATATGATAATCTGGTGATCTATAGTGATGCTTCGAAGGAAGGTCTGGGTTGTGTATTGATGCAGAATGGCCAGGTTATTGTTTATGCTTCCAGGAAACTAAAACCTTATGAACTCAATTATCCGACTCATGATCTTGAGCTTGTAGCTATCATTCTTGCATTAAAGAAATGGCGTCATTATCTCTGGGGCAACAAGTTTGAAATCTTTACAGATCATAAGAGCTTGAAATATCTGTTTTCACAGAAAGAGTTAAACATGAGGCAGAGGCGTTGGCTGGAATTACTTGAGGACTATAACTGCACTATTAACTATCTTCCGGGCAAGGCCAATATTGTTGCTGATGCTTTGAGTCGAAAGGCTACTGTTGCTAGCTTGATTATCAAGAATTGGGAATTCATGGAAGAATTATGCTTATGGAAGCCTAGTACTTCAAATTATGGTATTCAATTCGCAAGTTTGCAGATTCAATCTCTGTTATTATCCAGGATTCGAGAAGCTCAACAGGCTGATCTTCAATTGTTGAAAGTCTTAAAGAATTCTAAAGGGGGAGAGTCGGATTTCAAACTGCACGACGATGGTATTCTCAAATTCAAAGGTAGAATCTGTATTCCGAATGATCCAACTCTAAAGAAGGATATTCTTGCTGAAGCACACAGTTCCAGATACACTATCCATCCAGGCAGTACTAAAATGTATAAAGATTTGAAGCAGAATTTCTGGTGGAATAATATGAAGAGAGAAATTGCTGACTATGTTGCCCGATGTCTTACTTGTCAGAAGGTTAAAGCAGAGCATCAGAGACCTGCAGGGTTGTTGCAGCCTTTGGCTATTCCTGTTTGGAAATGGGATCATATTACCATGGATTTCGTCTCTGATTTACCGAGGTCTTCGAAGGGTAATGACTCAGTTTGGGTTATTGTGGATAGACTGACCAAGACTTCTCACTTTATTGCTAAAAAGAAGTCTGATTCTCTTGATAAACTGGTAGAGTTGTATATTGAGAATGTTGTCCGACTTCATGGAATTCCAAAGAGTATCGTGTCAGATAGAGATCCCAGATTCACATCTCAGTTCTGGCAGAAGATTCAGAAAGCTTTGGGCTTGACTTTGAATTTCAGTACAGCTTATCATCCTCAGACAGATGGTCAATCCGAGAGAACTATCTTAATCCTCGAGGATATGTTGCGGGCTTGTATTCTGGACTTCGGTAAGAGTTGGGAGAAGTACTTGCCACTCGCAGAGTTCGCCTATAACAATAGTTACCAAGCTACTATTGGTATGGCACCTTATGAGGCACTTTATGGGCGTAAATGCCGGTCTCCTCTCTACTGGGATGATGTTGGTGAAATGAAGACTATCGACTCTACTCTCTTACCTGGAATGAACAAAATGATTGGTCATGTGCAGCTTATCAGAAAAAGAATGCTTACAGCACAGAGTCGACAAAGAGTTATGTAGATAGACGCCGTCGTGATCTGAAATTTGTCGTGGGGGATCGAGTATTTCTGAAAATTTCTCCTCGCAAGGGTTTGATTCGGCATGGTAAAGGAGGTAAACTCAGTCCTCGATATGTGGGACCATTTGAGATAACTGAAACTGTTGGTGATTTGGCTTACCGTCTAGCTTTACCTCCCAGTCTGGGCAGAATTCATGATGTATTCCATGTTTCTATGCTTCGGAAGTATCAGCCAGATCCCTCTCACATACTTGAGCCGGAACCGCTAGAGATCAGTGAAACTTTGACCTACACAGAGAAACCTCTTCGAATTGTTGATCAGAAAGTTCAGGAGCTGAGGACTAAAAGCATTCCGATGGTTAAAGTTCTGTGGGATCATCATGGCGTAGAGGATGCGACGTGGGAGAGAGAGGGGCAGATGCGGGAACGGTATCCAGAGTTATTCGCCGAGTCATGTAAGAATTGCGTGGACGCAATTAGTCTAAGGGGGAGAGGATGTGACGCCCAAGATTTAGCCATGCATTTAATTACTGTTGCATCATTTGTTTGCGCATCTCTTTCTATGTCTTATTAACTGTCTTCTTAGGTTACTATTCACTCCATTTTTAAACTACATTCTATTAGTTAATTAACATTTTTATTAAATCATATTAATTGTTAGAGTAGTGGAAAAAATGTGCAATTGAGCTAGAAACGATAGGAGAGCTCGTTTAGAAAATGATTTTAGTAGTTCAATGAATAGTGTTACGTAACTAACTTAGGTAATTAATTAGCTAGCATATATTTTACTATCTAAGCTCGTTTTAAGCTCAATAAGCGCATTATATTAGATCACTTAAGCACCCAAATGGCCCCACCTCAACTTAGCCCTTTTATATATCATTTAAACTCTCAAAATGCAAAAGAAAAAAAAAATAAAAGCTGAAACAGAAACAGAAAAGGGCCGACAGCAGCATAGGGAGAAAAGATGAAGATTTTGTTCTTCAATCCTTCAATCCAAGCCCTCCCAAGCATTGAGCAAGTGGATTAGGGTGTCTTCAAGCCTCCTAGGTGTTCCTACGCGTAGTGGTGAGGGATTTCACGGCTCATTTTTGCATTTCTAAATAGTTGTCAATTTCTTGATTTGTTGAAAATGTGTTCAAATGCTATTGTATTATTATCTATGCTATTATACCATGTATATAAATGCTAGAGAACATATTTGAGCCATCGTTTCGCAATTTAAACGGTTAGAATCGTTAGTTTGATTTCTAGGGTGAATAGTGACATTTTTCTAGGGTTTTGCGTAATTGCTCGAATTAGCTTGATTCCATGCTTCTAATAGATGCTTTAGGTGCTAATGAAGGTATTCTAATAGCCCCGTGCACTTGCATTGTCCTTAAATCGCTAAAAATGTAAAATAGTCGACTTTAATTTGGGGCTTTCGGGGTTAATGCGAATCTGGGTGAATTCGGACTTCAATTCTAGTATCCTTAAGCTACCTAGGTGCTATAGAAGCCTTGATATCCCTTGTTTGGAGCCCGGACGATGTATGTGTAGTTTAAAGCCATAAGAGGGAATTTGGGGCTTTCGGGGTAATCGCGGGCATTTGAATGAGTTAGAGGGTTGAGAGGGTACCTTGAGGGTTAGTTAGAAGGTTGAGAGAGTTTCCTTTGAAAATGAAATCATTAACTTTGGTTTGGAAGAGAAATAGTTTGTAAAATAAAGGGGTTTAAGTGCAATTTCGGTTGTCTCACACTTCTAAACCCACAGCATGACTTCTTGAGTGTTTATATGTGATATTAAGTTGATTTGGAGCTTTTGGTATAATTCTATGGTTATTTTGTAAATGTCCCTTTGTAAAACTGCTTATTAGCTTATATAATTGCTTCTATGCTAATTGCCTCGAGGTCAACCTACTTTGTTGATCCTCATATGTGTTAATGCTTATATTATTGCTATTAACTTGCCATCGTTAAGTGCATTGCATAGTGGTTGCGCAACCATAGTGTCAGGGACGGATGCGTTGAATATCGGCTGGGCGGCAGAGGGCTTGCCGGTGGATATTCAATCTCCGTGCCCTAGTCCCTCATTCGCCTGGTCCGGAGATTGCTAGGGAATGTTGGGTCGTAGGATTATCGGGGTACATCCGGAGTACACCCACTGGAGTGTTTAGGGTTATGCCGGCTTATCGTGATCGTGCTCTTGGTTTGTGGATCGTGAATGAAGACCAGTGAAGATTGGTGTATAGGGGATTGTGTGAAATGTATCCTTTTAAATGTGTGGTTACTTAAGATATCATTGTTTCTTAAATTGTCTAAGTGATATTGTTGTATAACTGTATTATCTGTTGCATTGCACGCCCCGGGACTATATCCCTCACTGGGCAACAGTGGTTGCTCATACCTCGATATCTGTTTCAGGAGACGCTGAGGGTGATCCCCAGCTTGTTGAGTTAGTTGAGGAAGAAGAAGTTCAGATTGATCCTTTACCTTAGTTGTCGTGCTTGATAGCTTGAGGTGGTTAATGAATTTGCTGCTATATGGAAGATTCATCTGATCATCTTATGTACTATTTTGTAGCCTAAGGGCTATGTATATGCTTTTTGTATAAGTTGAAGACTAGTTGGTTGTGATGTAGCCTTGAAAGCCTATGTACTGTAATAGCTTATGATCTACTTCTATTCACTTTGCTTGCTTGGGAGTGAATGGCTTAAAGTAGAAATGTTTGATCTTTCAATTATGTTTAATTGATTTCCTAGAATGTCATGATTATAAAACTATGTTGATAATAAGTTCTCGCATGCTTGTGTGTTTTGGAACTATTGTGTACTATAAGGCTCGGATGGCCTTAGAACTTTGATGTTTAATTAAGAAAAGCTTGTATTGTATTGTTGGGACTTTGTTTGAGTGTTTACAGGTTTTTAGAATGTCCACGGTACAGGGGAGACTCTGTCCGTGTGTCGGGTCCGGACTTAACCTTTAGCTTGGGGGTTGGGTCGGGGCGTGACAATTTATGGTGACCTAGGAGGATTGGCGAAGTCAGTTTCCAGAACTCGTGGCTTGTTTGGAAATGGTAGTGTTTTGATAGTTGGGGCTGATTTGTGATTTTGCTTGTTATCTTGATATTATGCCTATAGAATGCTTAGGGTTTCTTGATATACTTGTTTAATTGGTGTTATTGTTGCTTATTATTGCTTGTTATGCTTGAAAAGTTAGTTGAATGTTAGTATTGATTATGATTGCTTGTTATCTCGTTTGTTGTCACTAGTTTGTATTGTTGTGCTATCGCTCGTTTATTGCCTTGTATCGAGTCTTGCATTGCTTAGTGTCTCGCGCGTGAGTGATGGGCCTCTCTGGGTAGCCTCGGGTTGCCAGTATTGGTTGCTCTAGCTCCGCTGCTATTCCCTCTTCTCGCTTGGGTTGCCTCCCAGGGAGATTTGGGTCGTAGATTGATGGATACTTCCAGGGTATTCCAAACTGGTGTTATAAGGTGGTTGCGCGCTTATTGTCATCGTTGTCAACATCAAGCTCGAGATTGATGTATCGCTCGTGTAATGGTACATTGCTCGTATGAGTGAACCATAGCCTTCAAAGTGTGGTATAGCTTTGAATGGTTGTGTTAATGCTTTCAGTAATTGCATTGTTTGTTTTGATTGCTTATTTATCAGTTATATTGCTTAACTGTCTTATTTGCATTGCACGACTTTCTTTCTTTCCAATTCGATATATGTCTCGCCCTCACTGAATATACGTGTTGTGTATACTCACTCCTCACCACCACATTTCAGGAAATGCCATGTTAGCTGGAAAGTTCGTGATTTCGTGAAAGTCCGTGCTTGAAGAGTTGTCCTGCGTGCCTATGTGACTTGAGTTGTCAAAGTTATAAAGTTGTGTGCTTTTATGTATTATATGTATTTAATGTTAAAGGGGATGTAATTTAAGTTTCACTAAATCATGTATTTAGTTAATGTAGCTTAACTTCAATGTATATTTGTAATGACAAAGGAAAAGAGATAGAAAGGTATGATAGTCTAGCTTATGAAATAGGTTGGTGTAGTTTAATTGCTAAGCTTGAATGTATATTTTCTGGTGTTTTGCTTGTTGTGAACCAAGGCTCGGATGGCCTTGAGGTGGTTGAATGTTTGGACATGGTATTGGTCCACTTATGTGCTGTCACAGGTTTTACATCTCGCCTAGAAACAGGGGAGACTCCGTCCGGTTTCCCTGAAAATTATGCCCGGGTTTTGGTTTGGGTTGTGAATAGATTGATTGTTAGAACTCCCGGTCTCGAGAGGGATCGGGGTGTCACACTACCACCTCAAGCAAACGTACACTAGCATGCTTTAAGAAATACTAATATGCATCAAGTTCACTATAGGCCAGCAGGTTATATATAGGCCTCCAGTACAACAGGGTTCTTATAGGCCACAGGGTCAGCAGAGTTACAATCGGCCTCAGTTTCAGCAGAGGCCATATCAGGTTCAGACTCAGTATAGGCCAGCCCAGTCTCAGGGTCAGTACAGGTCTAGTGTGGTGAGACCTCAGCAGCAGGCTGTATCAGCTGCTTCTTCAGCTTCTGGTTCTTCTAGGGGCAGTGTTAGTGCCACATCATCGCAGTGTAATTACTGCAAGCGCCCAGGGCATGTGGAGTCCGACTGCAGGGTAAAGGCATGGACATGTTTGGGTTGTGGTAGCATCAAGCATAGGGTGAAGGATTGCCCTAGATATGCGAGGACTGAGGGTCGGGCAGCGACTCAGGGTTACCAGGGTAGGCCTACGGGCAATGTACCACAGCAACAGCGGGTTCAGGCTTGGGCTTATGCAGTTGATATGGAGGAGATGCCTGAGGAGACTGCAGTGGTAGAAGGTAACTTCCTTATACTTGATCAACTTGTTAAAGTGTTGATTGATTCTGGTGCCACGCATTCTTTCATTACTCCTGCTTGTGTGCAACGTGTTAAATTGCAACCTGAAAGATTGCCTTATGTGGTTGAGATTAGTACCTCTTTGACTGATAAGTATGTTACTGGCTTAGTATGTAAGAATTGTATAATACATGTTAAGGGGCATAATTTTCCTTCGGACCTTATTTTATTTCCTATCCGGGGGTATGATGTTATTCTGGGTATGGATTGGCTTTCTAAGTATGATGCCCAGTTGAACTGTAGAACCAAGGTAGTACAGTTTCGCTTACCGGATCAGCCAGTAGTAGAGGTAGCGAGTAACCGGGGTGCTAAGACGAGTTTTGTTATCTCAGCAACTAAAGCCGTTAAGTTGGTGAGTAAGGGGTGTTCGGGTTATCTAGCTTATTTGATCAACAAGCCATCTGTTAAGCTACAGCTTGAGGAAGTCCCTATTATCCGGGAATATCCTAATGTATTTCCCGAGGAGTTGCCAGGATTGCCGCCAGAGAAGGATATAGAGTTTGTGATTAATATTATTTCCGGTACTCAACCTATTTCTAAATCGGCGTACCGGATGGCACCAGCTGAGTTGAAGGAGTTGAAGACTCAGTTACAGGAGTTATTGAAGAAAGGATTCATTCAGCAGAGTTCTTCACCTTGGGGAGCTCCTGTTTTATTTGTGAAGAAGAAGGATGGTACTTTGAGATTGTGTATCGATTACCGTGGTTTGAATCAGGTGACCATCAAGAATAAATATCCTTTGCCACTGATTGATGAGTTGTTTGATCAACTTCAGGGAGCCAAAGTCTATTCTAAATTTGATTTGAGGCAGGGGTATTATCAGCTTCGGATTCGTACGGAGGATGTTCCGAAGTCTGCCTTCAGGACTCAGTACGGGCATTATGAGTTTGTTGTTATGCCCTTTGGTTTGACTAATGCACCGGTAGCATTCATGGATTTGATGCATCGAGTCTTTCAGCCGTACTTGGACCAGTTCATGGTGATTTTTATTGATGATATCTTGGTCTATTCTAAATCTGAATCGGAGCACGAGCAACATCTACGGCTTGTATTAGAGAAGTTGCAGGAGCATCAGTTGTTTGCCAAGTTCGGCAAATGTGAATTTTGGCTGCAACGGATTTCTTTTCTTGGCCATGTTATTACACAGAGCGGTATTTCTGTAGATCCCACTAAGATTGAATCGGTGATGTCTTGGAAGCGGCCAGAGAGTGTTTCTGATGTCCGTAGCTTTCTTGGCTTGGCGGGTTATTACCGTAGATTTGTCAAGGACTTCTCGAAGATTGCGGGGCCACTATCTAAGTTGACTCAGAAATGGACTATCTTTAATTGGGATGAGAAGTGTGAGAGTGGATTTCAGGAGTTGAAAAAGAGGTTAACTACCGTTCCAGTACTTGCTCTACCAGAGGGGACCGATAATATGGTCATTTACAGCGATGCATCCAAGGAGGGCTTGGGATGTGTTCTTATGCAGGATGGCCGAGTTATTGCCTATGCTTCTCGAAAGTTGAAGCCTTATGAAGAAAATTATCCGACTCATGATCTTGAGTTGGCAGCAGTTGTCTTTGCACTCAAGAAGTGGCGTCATTATCTGTGGGGAAGTAAGTTTGAAATTTTCACTGATCATAAGAGTCTGAAGTACTTGTTCTCACAGAAGGAGTTGAATATGCGCCAGCGGAGGTGGATGGAGCTTCTTGGAGATTATAATTGTTCTATCAATTATCTGCCTGGAAAGGCAAATGTTGTAGCAGATGCTCTCAGCCGAAAAGCTAGTATTTCTTGTTTGGCTGTCAAGAAGTGGGAGGTTCTTGAGGAGTTTAGTTATTGGAGACCAGAGTTGACTTAGGTTGGGGTGATGTGTTCACATCTCCGTATTCAGCCTTTATTATTGTCTCAGATCAGGGAAGCTCAGCAACTTGATGTTAAACTTCAGAAGATCAAGGATCAGATCACGGGTGATCAGTCTGACTTCAAACTACATGAGGATAGTATTCTTCAGTTTCGGAACAGGGTTTGTGTTCCCGATGAACCGGGCTTGAGGCGAGGTATTCTGGAGGAAGCTCATAATTCTAAATATACTATTCATCCTGGTGGAACCAAGATGTATTGGTATTTGAAGCAACATTACTGGTGGAACAACATGAAGAGGGAGGTTGCTCAGTTTGTATCTAGATGTTTGACTTGTCAGAGAGTGAAAGCCGAGCATCAACGACCTGCATGTTTGCTTCAGCCGTTGGCTATACCAGAGTGGAAATGGGAGCATATTACGATGGACTTCGTCATAGGGTTGCCTAGATCACCGAGGGGTAATGATGCAGTTTGGGTTGTCGTGGATCGTTTGACGAAGACAGCTCATTTTATTGCAATGAGGTTAGGAGATGAGGTTACAAAGCTGACGGATCCCTATCTGGATCAGATTGTTAGACTTCACGGTATTCCGTCTAGTATTGTCTCTGATCGAGATCCTCGATTTACTTCTCGTTTGTGGGAGAAACTTCAGGAGACCTTAGGTACTCAGTTGAACTTCAGTACCGCGTATCATCCACAGACCGACGGTCAGTCTGAGCGGACTATTCAGATTCTGGAAGATATGCTTAGGGCTTGTGTTCTGGACTTCGGGAAGAACTGGGAGAAACATCTACCACTTGCCGAGTTTGCCTATAACAATAGTTATCAAGCTACTATTGGGATGGCGCCTTTCGCAGCTCTTTACGGTCGTAAGTTCCGTTCACCTTTATATTGGGACGAGGTAGGAGAGATGAAGACTGTTGATCCGACTATTATGCCAGAACTTCTTGAGAAGATTGAGAATGTTCAGTTGATCAGGCAGAGAATGCTTACGGCGCAGAGTAGATTCAAGAGTTATGCTGATAAGCGTCGTCGAGACTTGGAGTTTGCAGTTGGAGATCGGGTTTTCTTGAGATTGTCTCCTCGAAAGGGGTTTGCTCGTTATGGTAAAGGTGAAAAGCTGAGTCCGAGATTTGTTGGGCCGTTTGAGATTACTGGCAGGGTTGATAAGTTGGCATATCGGTTGGCTTTACCGGAGAACTTCTTTAATGTCCACGATGTATTTCACGTGTCTAATTTGCGAAAATATAATCTGGATCCTTCTCATATTCTTGAGCCAGAGCCGTTACAGCTTCGAGAGAATTTGACTTATGACGAGCGTCCGATTCGTATTCTAGATCAGATGGACCGAGAGTTGAGGTCGAAGAGGATTCCGATGGTTAAGGTGTTGTGGAAGCATCACGGTATTGAGGAAGCTACGTGGGAGAGACGAGATCAGATGCAGCAGCAATACCTAGATCTATTTCGTACATCAAGTAAGAATTTCGAGGACGAAATTTCTATAAGGGGGGGAGAATGTGAAACCCCACTTTCCTGCTTATCTCGTTTTACGTGTTATACCTCGTTTTACGTGTATATGATCTGTTTATGTGCTATAGGACCTAGCAAGTTATAATTTTGATGTCAATACTCCTAATACGTGCTAAATGTGCATTCATGAAATTTTCATAAAAAACGGAGTCAGAAATTTTATCGTCGATTTTTAGTGAATAGTGTTTTCGAAACACGTCCGCTAAAATTTTGAAACTGGTCTTTTTAACCCTTCTAGACCTAGTCCACGGACTTTAATAGACCTGTGTTTGATGAAAACGGTTTTAAAATCGGCTTAAGAATTTATTAGGGTTTTTACACCGACTTTTGCGAAAATCGAGTTTTAAGCCGACTCGGGTGAAATTGTTGGATTGTAAAACTTCTTGTCACCTAAAAATAATTTACTTGAGATATCTTGGGGTTTGCATAATTATTTTGAGCCTTGGTGAGCAATAAAATGAGTTTAAAGTCATTAAAACACAAAAATACTAACTTAAACTACTTTGACTTTGCATTTTTTTAATTGACTAAGCTTTTAATTATATATTGTCATCAACACACACTCAACACAACACAAAACACACTCAAAAAAACACATAGGAGGCCGAGAGGGAGAAGAGAGAAAAAGAAAGAGAAAAACTCAAGCTTTTCAATCAATTTTTCAAAGAAAACCTAGTTTTTGTCCGTAGAACTTCGCACCGACTTGGATTCTGCTTGTTGGGCACGCATAGCACGCATTCCTAGGCTTATATCGCATCAAAGGTGAGAGAAAAATTCTAGATCTTAAAATGTCATTTTTATACTTTTGCTCATAAATAAAAATTTAACCGTTAGAATTGAAATCTGATGATAGATTATTGCTTCTTGCATGCTATGGATCATTTTGATGCAATACTACGAATTTCTGTCGGATGTAGCATAATTTTTATTTTTCGGGTATTTAATTTTGATTAAAATGTTCAAAGTTGAATTAAATAAGTTGTGTTGATCGAAATCGATTGCCGTCGATTTCTAAATACTTGATAATTACGTGTTAGCGCTGTTGTAATGCCGAATTTTCGATTACATTGTTCGTGTGAAAATCCGAAAAATCCAGCCAAGACATCCTAGGGTTTTAGGGTTATCGGGCATGATTTGGAGGTGTTATGGTGGATTTCCGAGAGGGCTAATGTAGTAGGTTGAATGGGTGAGTGATAGAAACTGATTTGGCAATGTTTGGATTAGTAGATTGTAAGTTATGAATTTTAGAAGTTTAGGTTGTCATTCTTTAATTTCTTGAACGATGCCTTTAGATGTTTGGATTGTGTTTGAGTGTTGAATGGTGAGTTGTTGATGAGTAATTTAGAGTTTAACTGTGTATATAATGCATGTCCGGTTAGATGGCCTACTTTGTCATCTAACTAAGTTATTGATTGATTATTATTGAGTTCGGGAATCGGGCACTTTTGTTGTTGATCTCCCAGATTATTGATTGATTATTATTGAGTTCGGGAATCGGGCACTTTCGTTGCTGATCTCCCAATTGATTGATTGATTGATGATTGATGATGATTATGGAGTCTTGGTATGTGTGTGCCACCTCTCGGGCAGCGTTGGGCTGTCGGGTTGATAACGGCATGACTGCCATAGGCTACCCCCAGCTCGCATGACGGAGGTGCCATGGAGGGAGGGGCTAGTGAGGTACCTCGGGTGCGTGAGTAATGGGGAGTTATAAGAAGAACGGTTGAGATCGTGATGGCGTTTGGAGCTACACCAAATAGAGTATCCTTTATTGATTGGTTATATAGCTATGTGATGATAGTATTATTTGTGTTATTGTGTGTTTACTGACTCAAAGGATTATTCCAAGGAGTTTAGTAGACCTTGCTCGAGATCTATCGGATCCTCACTGGGCTTATGTATATAAGCTCACTCTCTATTATTGCATGCTTATAGGTGTTGCAGAGCCAGATTACGGGTACGTGCCTCCTGAGGAGGAAAATGTGCCTTACGTGGACGAGTCATATGTTCCTGAGTCTTATCCATGATTTTATGTTGTTTAATGTCTTGTACATTAGCTTAATAGACTTCTATATGCTTTATGGTTCTTATTGTAATAGATGATGATCCAAATGATGTTAACTTATTGGCTTTCTTTTGTCTATGGTTAAGTTGTAGATGTGTCTCAACTTATTTTTGAAATGTATGATAAGGTTGAGCTATTGTATGTTATGTTGGAACGGAGGCAGATAACGAAGACTGATTATTGTATATTACGGTTATGTTGTGTGTTGTTATGCTGTTGAGGAGTTGTTGTTTGTATGGTTATGGAATTGGATGTTTAATGTTATTAATGAGGTTGGTTTAGAACCTCGGTAATCTATTTACTGTCGTTATGCTGCCGAAATTCCGTTGCGTCCTGACTGATTGTAGGTGGGGTCGAGTTGGGCCGTGACATTGTGTGTGTTTTTGGAGGTGTTTTGCTTTGTTTTTAATGTGTGTTGATGATATATTAAGCAAAGGTCAACAAATAAAAGAAAATCAAAGGTGGAAACTAATTATTTTTAGTGTTTTCTTGTCTTTTAATTCATTTTCTTGACTACTCTTGCTCAAATTAATTATGCAACACCTAAACTATCTCAAGTAGTTTATTTTTAGGTGACAAGAAGTTTTACATTCAAACAATTTCATCCGAGTCGGCTTAAAACGTGATTTTTGCAAAAGAATGTGAAAAGTCATATTATTTATTTTCCAATGTCTTTTGAATGCACAATTAATCTAAAATCATTTAATACCACATATAAATACATTTATATTAATATATACTAGGTCAATGAAAGTCAATGCAAGAATCGGGTTTAGAAGAAATTACTATTTGGCTCAAAAATGCTACTTTTCGCCCGAAAAGTCTATTAAATTACTATTCTGTTTCAGAATCAATTTTTATCAAACATGGATCTATTAATAATAGATGACTAGGTTTTAAGACGTTTAAAACACCCTTGTAAAAATTTTAGCGGACAGGTATTCAAAATACTATTCACAAAAATCGTCGATAAAATTTCTGATGCCGTTTTTTATGAAAATTTCATGAATGCATACTTAGCATGTATTAGGAGTATTAATCACATATTTAACACATTCTAAGTCATATAGCACATAAACAGGTCAATTCACGCAAAACGAGGTAAAGACACGCAAATCGAGATAAAGACAAAAACTGGGGTTTCACACTAATACTGCCTCGGCTGCCCCTGACTCTGAGCCTAGTATGGCCTTTTACTCAACTGGTTGGACTCAGCTATTATCTCTGCTTTCCATTTCTCAAATCTCAAGGCTGCTTAAACGGCCTCGGGGTAGGTAGCAAAATGATGAGTATATAGATATAATTGTATGTCAGATCTCAACCCTATGATAAACCTCTGTATCCGCCTCCTAACTGGCTGCACAAGCTCGGGAAAATATTGAGACTGTAACGCCTCGATTCCTCACGGAACCGGGACTTCTATTAACCATACTAATCACAACCCAATTCCAACCCGGACTCAAAATTTTAGAGAAAACGGACAGAGTCTCTCCTGTACCGTGGACATTCTGGAAACCTGTAAGCATTCAAATAAAACACGAAGCAAAAAGAACAACATTTCTAATTGAAATCCCAACTTTAAGACCATCCAAGCCTTAAGCAACACAAGACAATATAAACACATACAAGCATGCAACCATAGTCATAAAATCTTTGTCTTCATTCGCTTATCATACCATTCTTTGTTAGCAATTAAACATTCATAGAAATTAAAGCCAACCATACATCCGTTCATTCACACCCAAGCATGCAACGTAGCTAGAAGCAGAAGATAAGTTATTACATGCCACAATTCCATAACATTTACTACATCCACTTAGCTTTCAAATTTGCAACCACTCAAATATATATACATAAGCCCTTAGGCTCCAAAATAGAACATAAAGTAGACAAGCAAGGTCTTCTACAGTTTAGCAAGCAATCACTCCAATCTCAAGTAATAGTACACAGCAACCAAGGCAACTCCTCCAACTGCACCACCTGAAACATGTTTAGCGAGGTATGAGCAATCACAATTGCTCAGTGAGGGATAAGGTCTACTAGGGACGTTCAATGCAGCAACTTAACACAATTAATACAATAGATAAACAGTGAATAACAATTCTAATACCACATTTTAAAATGATACAATCGATAACCCTTATCACTCCAAATCTTCGATCCCCGATCCACGAACCACGATCTCAATCTCGATATGCCGGCATCCCTTACACCAATGGGTACTCCGGATGTACCCGATCCTACGACCCAACACCCCCTGGCAATCTCCGAACCAGGCGAGTGAGGGAATAGCAGACGGAGCTAAGGCAACCAACACTGGCAAGCCTGATGCCGCCCAGCGAGGCCATCGCATCCGTTGCGACAATGAGGTTGCGCAACCACGATGCAATGCAAGAATGATAACAATGACAATATAATCAGGAAACACATTTAAGGACAAAAGTGAGTTGTTCTCGCACCAAGTTACAATTTAGCAATAATAAGCATATATCAATTACGCAATTATACTAAATAATATACTATTTTAGAAAGAAAATAAACTATAATGCACGTAAGGATGCAGGTCCCTCACCTTTAGGAAGCCAAACATACAAAACTTAGCCAAACTCCCATTTGAACCTTCTCCCATGGCATCAATTCCCTTCAATTCCTAATTAGGAAGTTATGCAATAAAATCATTCTACATTCATCCGATTGACCATACACAAATAACATGAGTTAGGAATGCTAATCATGCAATTAATTAGCTAGTTCTACAAGTTCATGTCACAATATCAAACTCTAAAATCTCTAGACATGCATTATCTTAACTTACTTAGAGGATATGACAAGAATCATTCTTTGCTTTTTAGCATTAGCATGCACAAGGCCCTAATTCCATTTAGTTAGCTAAATGGCAGCCAATCACCTCCCACTTCAACTTACATGTTCAACAAGCTAACCATTTGTCTAAACTCAACTCTAGCTAATTACAAGATAATTCAAGTTATCATACTCATTTTTCCTAATTTACATTTTATAACTCAATCAATAGACAAATATAGCAATTATAACAAGTATAACAATTCAAATAGCTACTTATGCAATAAGCTTAACTAATTCACATAAGCTTCATTTAGACACTTTTCACATGCTTGGTATTTAGGTCATAAACTTCACACTTATATAACATATAACTCTATTATGATCAATTAGAGCAAACATAACAATATAATAACTACTAATGCAACTAATTCAAGTAATTCACAAGAAATCTAACAAATCTCCTTCTAAATGCTAACAAAATAAGTTCTAAACTTCACACAAGATAACGATCCTCAAATCTAACTATACTAAATCTCTAATGACACTTTATGGCACCACTTAAGCCCTTGAAATCTCACTTTAAAGTACAATTACCCGAAAAGTCCGAATTTGCCTCTTCATGCATTACTCTACAAGTACTCTAATCGGAGCTCAACTAAGCGAAGCGAATACATTTCTAGCACCTCCTCACTTACTAGACACTTGCCCTAATGCCCGAACGCACCCGGATTTACTTTCAACCTGAAACCCCTTTGTCAATCTTTGCTATTAAGCTCCAAACCGAAAGGCAAAGTTCAAGATTCCCAAACAAGTTATCCTATCCTTCAAATCACACCTTCTAGCACCCCAAGGACCCTCGAGTTCACCCGTTAAATCTCGTTTACCATTAAATCCCTGATTTCCTCTTTGTGCGTTTACACTAGAAGTACCAATTTTGAAACCCAAACAAGCGAAACGAAGGCACTTCTAAAGCTTCAATACTTAATAAAGAGTAGCCATAACCTCGAAACGTGCCCGGATTTGAGTTAACCCCGAAACCCCTTATTAAAGTAGCTTAATTTGATCAAATTATTCAAATTTTGTACATGGCAAGTGCAACTAATATTTTTTCCACACTCAAGGACCTAATTAGCAACTACTAGAAGCATTGAATCAAATTAAATTGCACAAATTTTCGGAACCCTAGAAATTTCACCATTCATCATCTTCCTCAAAGCTCCAACTCTATTTTCAACCATTCAAAATGTTATCTAACCACAAAAGTATGCTCTATGATCATTAATAAGAGTAATTTAAGCATAAACAAACATAACCAAGTAATATCTCAACAAATCCCAAAAAAAATAAAGTTTAGGTGCAAAATTTTTAAATACAAAAATAAGATGAAATTCTTACCACACAAGGCTAGAGAAGCTTGAAGAAGGTGTAAACATGTTCAAGAACTCAATATTCAAGCTTGGAATGGATGAAAATGACCAAGTATAACAATTTTGCAAGAAAAAGTTACTATTCCCGTAACTATTTTTTGGCCATTTTTTGACTCTTTTTTTTTTTTTGTTCTTGGCTTATATTATTCTCATGAGAAGGTCAAATGGTAGGACAAATAATTAAGGCATTTTAGTAAGGGCAAAAGGGTCATTTGGGTGATCAAATTTCAGCAAAACAAATGCCAAAAATCTGAAAAAAAAATCTGGAAAAAAAATCCTGTTGGTACTATTCATCAGACATTTCGCGAATTTTTTTCTGTTGATCCCGATATGCAATGCACGCACGGTCAGGGGCTGTAGTCCCTTAAAAATATGTAGTATTTTATAAAAATATAAAATGCATGAAAAGAAACAATTGAATTTATGAAAATATGGAAAATAGAAATAAAAAGTAATTAGCTAAGTTACATCCAAATTAACCATTTAATGAATGCAATTAATGAAGTGCTGGGTTCGGGGTGTCACAGAGACACTCTATTAAACACTGCCTCATATTGTGACACAATCATGTTTCCTTGTTTCAAGGCCACAAATTCTTCTTCCTGTTTTTCTCTGGCCATCTCGGGAATATAGTTGCCCCGGAACTCTGTCACAAAGTTTGACCATAGATGAGGAACATTTTCACCGTCCTATCTCAGCTTAACTGACCTCCACCATTGCTTGGCATCAGTATCGAGCAAGAATACTGCAAAGGCTATTTTGTTCTCATCATTATACTCGAGAGCTGCATAGATTTTCTCAATTCGAGTCAGCCACTGTTAAGCTAACTCATCATCCGGCTCCTGTGACACCCCGATCCCTCTCGAGACCGGGAGTTCTGTCAATCGATCTAAACACAACCCAAACCAAACCCGGGCATAAATTTTCAGGGAAAACGGACGGAGTCTCCCCTGTTTCTAGGCAAAATGTAAAACCTGTAATAGCATTTAAATGGACCAACACCGTGTCCAACCATACAAAACTTCCTCAAGGCCATCCGAGCCTCGGTTCTCAACAATTTAAACTCAGCACGTATACATACATTTCAAATTTAAAAGCTAACCTATCTCTTTTCATTTTGACAAGTACATTCAAACTTGAAAATTAAACCATACTAAGCTACTACATAAAATAGACTATCATGCCATTCTAGTTCTTTTCTTTTGGACATTACAAACATGCATTTGAAGTTAAGTTATAATAACTAGATACATAATCTAACTTATCAAACTACTTCAACAATCTAACGAAACTTAAATTACATACTTTTAGCATTAAATACATACAACATATGAAAGCATATCTTCACAACTTCGACACTCAAGCCACATAGGCATGCAAGACAACTCTTCAGGCAACAACTTCCACGAAATCACGAACTTCCAGCTAACATGACATTTCCTGAAATGTGGTGGTGAGGAGTGAGTATACACAACACGTATACTCAGTGAGGGCGAGACAGATATCGAATTGGAGAGAAAGAAGATTGTGCAATGCAAAAAGGTACAGTTAAGCAATACAATCAATAAAAGGCATACAATATAAACAACAATACAATTAAACAACTAAAGAAAGCATTAACACAACCAATCAAAGCTATACCACACTTTGAAGGCTATGGTTCACTCGAGCGAGTAATGTACCGATCACGATTCCGATGACTTTAACGATGACGCGCCGGCCCAAACCACCTTATAACACCAGTTTGGAATACCCCGGAAGTATCCATTAATTCTACGACCCAAATCTCCCTGGGAGGCAACCTAAGCGAGAAAGGGAATGGCAGCGGAGCTAGAGCAACCAACACTGGCAACCCAAGGCTACCCAGAGAGGCCCATCACTCACGCGCGAGACACTATGCAATGCAAGACTCGATACAAGGCGATAAACAAGCGATAAAGCCACACGTGGGAGAATAACAAAGTAGGTTACTCTCGCACGCAATAGCAGCAATTTGATAAGCAATTCAATCCAAAACAACTCAAACAAGTAATTCAAGTAATTCTAAGCATTCTATAAGCATAAAGACAAGAAAACACACAAAAACACAAATCGGCCCCAACTATCAAAACGCTACCATTTCCAAACGAGCCACGAGTTCTGGAAACCGACTTCGCCAACCCTCCTAGGTCACCATAAGGCACGTCTAAAGACCCCGAAACCTTACTTTACCCTAGAACTCGCGCAAAGCCCCGATTTCTCCCTTTCTCGTTTGAACTACAACTATAACAACCAAACACCCAACCAACGCCATAATCGCACCAAAAGTGCTTCCATGGCTTCCCGAAGCAATGCCAACACGCAAAACGAGAAAACACTAAAGTCGACCTAAACGACCCCGACTTTTCCAAAGGCATAATTCTCGTTTTTTCCACTACGCAACCCAAACAAACCACACATTTTAGCATTCTAGCGTACCTAGCACATTTCTACATCAACAGAAAGCATAACAGCGCAACTTCAACGTTTCAAGGTTAGACTATTCACAAAACACTATTCAATTAACAATTTAATTTGCAATCACAACATTTAACCGCAGAAAATGTTACAAAGCTATAAATACATGTTCTACAAATGCCAAGGAACATTCTAGAAGCATCAAATCTCTTTAAATAACGATCTACGGATAAATCTAAAAATTGACAAAGTTAACATACACAACGTATAAATGCGCAAATAACGATGAAACCCTCACCTCAGACGCTCCTAGACGCTAGGAAAACCTCGTAGAGTGCCTCGGAAACCACCCCGTGGAAGCCCTCGCGAAGAATCGAAAAATTGAAGTTGAATTTTCTTTTTTTCTTCTCCTTATTTTTTCGGCCATGGCTGCTCTGTTTTCAGCTCTTTTCTTTTTTATTTTTGTGCTATTTTAAGCTATTTTAAAAGAGGCAACAAGTCAAATTGGTCAAGCTTTGGTCAAACTAACTTAACTTGGTCAAATAGGCTTATTTTAGGCATTTTAGGGCTAAAACATGTAACATAATTTTAATTCTAGCTAACAACATTTAAAATACAAAATTTAAGTCATCTAAATACTAGTTTCACTATTTGCTGAGGACTCGAATTCATTTCCTAACTATCTCTCTCTCGATATGCAATGCACGTTGCGACAACAAAGAAGTAACAATTAATTCTCAAAGAACCTAAGAAATATATTATTTTTGGAAAGCATCATAGTTTAGAATTTACTCCGGCTCGGAGTTATCTTTCTCATTTATTTGAAAACTGAGTGATTTTAACGCAAAACAACCAAAACCGATTTTTTAAAGTAATCAAAACAATTAAGATAATCAATATTCATTTAAAATAATTAATTTCACTAGTTCTATAATATTTTAAAGAATTATAAAGTTAATATAAAGCTACAAATGAGGGTTAATATAAACACATAGTCAAACACAATTAAACCCTAACATTTAAGATAACACTTAATTAGTCACAAGAAAGGAAATTCAATTACTATAATTATCAGGAATAGGTAATAATCTTTAATTATTCAATTTACAACTACTAAATGCTTCCAAGAGGAATATTAAAATAGTGCAAATTGGTTGATTTAACTAATTAAACAATTAATCAAATGCAGTCAAGTGCTATTAAATGCATGCCGGGTTCGGGTTATCACAGCTCCCCTACAAACCTGGACGAACCATATTTGAGGAACCGCTCAAGTTGATTACTGTTATTGCTCTCGGCTCTGTGACCTAGATTACCTGGATTAACTGGATTAAACCCATGATTATTAACTATACCCTACCTCTGCTCCTCAAGAACCTGAGTAATCCGGCCTATAGCAGTGGCCATTTGTTCATTATGGATTGTTGATCTGCCTTATCAACATTCTAACCTTGAGTCTGACGAGAGGGCCCCATAGTAGGTGACAACTAAAGTGTAGTTGTATAGTGACAAGTAACAAGTAATACATAAATATAACACATAAGAACAATTACATTCAAGGCACCTAGTTCACACGATTCACATACTATGCATTTAACACTCAATAGACTCAATACCTTTCACACAGACACTTCTAGGAAATAACACTTCAATATTCACACATTCATGCAATCATTCTTTCATACTTTCTATTTTCACATATAGATCTCTACCCCATAGATCGAGAAATATATCTCGGCTCATACAATTCTATATGCTCTGATACCACCTAAGATGTCACACCCCGAACCAACCCCATGCTATAGGTTAAGTCCGGACCCAAAAATTAGATAGAGTCACCTCTGTACTCGGGACTATTTGAAACCTATACTCAAAATATTTACACACTAAAGACAATATACAACAATATAAACTGACATTCCACATTTATATGACCTCCACTTCCAGTCCACATGATAGTTTTAGCCTTTACTTTAACTAGGCAATACATAACATCCATAAACTAGAAACATGAACTAAACTTTTATAATAATACATGCCACTAGTAGACTTAAGCATTTAACTTAACTTTACAATCTCCCATAAATAAAATACATATAAGACCATCCAAGGTCTTAAAATAGATATAACACATAAGTCACTTGATACACATAGCAAGCAAGCACGCAAGCACTCCGATCCAACCTCATGCAAGACATTCACGAAAGACCTCCACTGGCACTTCCTCTTCCTCAACCACAACAAACTGAGGATCAATTTCAGCCTCTCCTGAAACATGTTAGAAAGTGGGAAATCCCAATTTTCATTTTTACGTCGATTTGTGTGTCTTTGCCTCGATTTGCGTGATTTGACATGTTTATGTGTTATATGAGTTAAAGTGTGCTAAATATGTTATTTATATTCCTAATACATGCTAAGTGTGCATTCATTAAATTTTCATAAAAAACGGAATTATAAATTTTATCGTCGATTTTGGTGAATAGTATTTTGAACACCTGTCCGCTAAAATTTTTACAAGGGTGTTTTAAACGTTTTAAAACCTAGTCTTAGGGTATTAATAGACACATGTTTGATTAAAATGGATTTGAAATCGGTTTTGAAATTTTAAAGATTTTTACACCTTCTTTTGCAAGAAAACGAGTTTTGAGCCGACTCGGGTAAAACTATTTTAATGTAAAACTCTTTGTCACCTAAAATATATTGTCTATAATTAATTTAGATGTTAATTCAATAGTTGAGCAAGAAATAGCCAATAAAATGAATTAAAAGACTAAGAAATGAATTAAAAGACTAAAAAAAATTAACTTTGACTATTTTTAATTGTTGACCATTTCATGATATATCATCAACACACACTTGCAAAGCACAAACACACCCTCAAAAACACACACATAGCCGAGAGCTTCAAGAGAGAAAAGAGAAAGAAATTTCAAAGGTTTTCAAAGCAAATTTTCATAGAAAAACCTAGTTTTTGTCCGCAGTTTTTTGTGCCGAGTTGGATTCTGCTTGTTGGGCACGTATTGCACGCATATCTAGGCTTGTTTCGCATCAAATGTGAGGGAAAAATTCTAGATCTGAAAAGTCATATTTTATATTTTTTCTTATAATTGCATTTTGAACTATTAGAATGTTAATTTGAAGTTATATTATTGCTCAGTGCATGCTAGGGATCGTTTATATGTATTCTTGTGAGATTTGAACTGTTGTAGCATAAATTTTTATTTTCGGGTATTTAAAGTTGATAGATTGGCCATTTGATGAATATCTTGAGTTATTGTGGTTGAAATCGATTGCCGTCGATTTCTAAAAGTTTGTTAATTATGTGGTAGCGCCATTATAATGCCGAATTTTTGATTGCGATGTTTATGTGAAAATCTGAAAATTTCAGCCTAGGTGCATTGAGGCTTTAGGGTTGTTGGGCTTGATTTTGATGCATCTTGGTCCGTTTCCGAGAGGACTAATGTAGTTGATTGAATGGGTGAGTGTTAGAAACTGATTTGGAGTTGTTTGGGTTAGTAGAATGTAAGATATTATTATTTGAAGTTTAGGTTGTCTTTCTTTAAATTGTTGAATTGAGCCTTTAGATGATTGGGTGGTATTCGAGTGATTGAATTGTGAGTTGTTGATGGTTAGACTAGGGTTAGATTACGTGTTTAATGCATGTTAAGTTGGATGGCCTACTTTGTCATCTAACTTAGTTGTTTGTTGTTTAAATGATTACTTGATGTTATATTGATGGCAATTGATGATAATTGATGATTATTGATTAATGATTGATGAACCGGGAGATAGGCAATTCTTCTAGATTGTCCTCTTATGAATGATTGATTATTATTATTGCTGAGTCTTGGTATGTGTGTGCCACCTCTCGGGCAGCGTCGGGTTGTCGGGTTGATAACAACATGACTACCAGAGACTACCTCCAGCTCGCATGACGGAGGTGTCATGGAGGGCAAGGCTAGTGAGGTACCTCGGGTGCGTGAGTAATGGAGAGTTACAAGAAGAATGGTTGAGATCGTGATGGCGTTTGGAGCTATACCAACTAGAGTATCATTTATTGATTGGTCATTATAGTTATGTGTTTATATTGTTATTGATGTTTTATTGTGTGTTTACTGCTCAAAGGATCATTTTCAATGAGTATAGTAAATACTGTTAGAGATCTATCGGATCCTCACTGAGCTTGTTTTATATAAGCTCACTCTCTATTATTGAATGCATACAGGTGATATTGATCAAGATTACAGATATGTGCCTCAGAAAGCTAAGAATGTGCTTTATATGGACGAGTCTTGTGTGCCGGAGTCGTTGCCATGAATTTGTCTTAGTTGTTGTAATATGTTATATTGTATAACTTACTCAATTATAAGACTTATGTATATTGCTAATTTAGTAGTCTTGTTTTATAACATGGTTAGGTTGCTGAATTGGTTATAATCTATTTTGGAAGTGTATGTTATATAATAAATGTATGATGTTGGAACGGAGGCGCATAACTATGAATGAGTTGATGAAAGAATGTTTAATGTATGAAATAGTTGCGTAGTATGTTGTTAATTTGATTGTGGAGTTGGTTGGTGATTTGTGGAGTTTGATGTATGTTGTTCTTAAGGGTTGGTTTAGAGCCCTAATGTTCATGTTATTGTCGTTATGCTGCCGAAATTCTGTTGCGTCCTGATTGATCATAAGAGGGGTCGAGTTGGGGTGTGACATTTTAGTGGTATCAGAGCGCATGTTTGCTGTCAGCCAGGGTATCCTCGGAATGTGGGTAGTGGTCTAAACATGCAAGTATGTATTAATTGAAAGAAAAGTGAAACATATGTTTATGTGATTAATTTACTTATGTGTCTAACTTTCTATGTGATCAATAAGCTTTATGTGTTAAGTGAACTAATGTGGTCAATATGTTTTATGTGACAACACGCCTTACGTACTCAATGTGTTGTAATTAATGTGCATTATGTGATTAATGTGCATTATGTGATTAATGTGTATTATGTGACAATTGTGTTTTATGTGATCAAAGTGCCTTGTGTGAAGTTAGTTGTTTATTTGGTTTTAATTGTTTATAACTAGCTTATGTGAAACAACGTGCTTTAGGTGCTCAATGTACTTTAAGTGACCAATTTGAGTTACGTGATGAACTTGTCTTATGTGAAGTTTGTTGCTTATGTGACTTTAATTGTTTATAACTTACTTATGTGATATAACCTGTTTATGTGATGTTGGCTTCTTATATGTTGAATTGTATGTTGTGTGATAATGTTGCATTGTATGATAATTGCGCATTACGTGTGATAACCCGAACTCGGCATGCATTTAATAGCATTTAATTGTATTTAATTAAGTGTTATCATAAATGTTAGCATTGAATTATGTGTTTATTTTTAGTTAAACATTCATTTGTAGCTTTATTTTCATATTTTGTTAATCGGTTTTAATTTTTCTTGCATTTTAGTGCTCGATTTTCAATTAAATGAAAAGTAGCTCTGAGTCGGAGTAAATTTTGAATTATGTTACTTCTCGAAAATTATATTTTCTTAAATTCTTTGAGATTTAATTGTTATTCTTTTATTGTCGCAAAGTGCATAGCATATCGAGAGCGATAGTTAGAAAATGATTTCTAGTCCTCAGTAAATAGTGAAAACTAGTATTTTGGTGTCTTAATTTAATATTTTAAGTTGTATTTAACTAGAATTAGATTTGTGTTGGTTGTTTTAGCTTTAAAATGCATAAAACAAGCTTATTTGACCAATTTTTAAGTTAGTTGACCAAGCCTTGACCATTTGACCATTGTCATCTTTTATTTAAGCATGAAATAAGAAATAAAAGAAGCAAAAATCAGAAAAAATAAAGAAGCCATGGCCGAAACCATGAAGGAAAAAGAAAAAAAAACATTTCAACTTCAAACTTCAATTTCTTCGCGGAAGCTTGTGCGGGGTGGTTTTCGAGGCATCCGGCATGGTTTTCCTAGCGTCTAGTAGCGTCTAAGGTAAGGGTTTCATCGTTATTTGCGCATTTGAAATTATTGTATCTAAACTTTAATTTTTGTGATTTAGACGTAGGTTGTTATTTTATCCATTTTGTTGCTTAAAGAATGTTCCTTGTTGATTGTAGAACATGTATTTATAGCTTTTTAGCATTTTCTGTAGTTGAAAATCGAAATTGCAATTTAAATTGATAAATGAATAGTAAATTATGAATAGTAAACCCCCGTTTCGATGAAGTTGCTCTGTTATGCGTTATGTTGATATAGGAAGGTGCTAGATATGCTAGAATGCCTAAATGTGTGGTTTAATTGGATTGCGTAATGGAAAAAGGGAGAAAAATGGCTTAGTGAAAGTTGGGGTCATTTAGGTCGAGTTTGGTATTTTATCATTTTGTGTGATGGCATTGTCTCGAGAGGCCATGGAAGCACTTTTGGTGTGGTTATGGCGTTGGTTGGGTGTTTGGTTAGGGTAGCAGTAGTTCAAACGAGCAAAGGGAGAAATCGGGGCTTTGCGTGAATTCTAGGGTTAAGTAGGGTTTCGGGGTCTTTAGACGTGCCTTATGGTGACCTAGGAGGATTGGTGAAGTCGGTTTCCAAAACTCGTGGCTCGTTTGAAAGTAGTAGCATTTTGAAAGTTGGGGTCATTTTGTAATTTTGTGTGTTTTCATAGTATAATGCCTATAGAATGCTTAATAATGCTTGTTATGCTCGTTAAAGTTGATTATGATTGAATTTGTATGTCAATTGTTGATAATGCTAGTTAGTGTTGTTCTTGTTACTTTATTGATTGTAATTGCTTATTGTGTACTTATTGTATCACATGTTGTTACTAACCTACCCTTCAGTGCCTTGCTCGATTATCGTTATATATATATCTCGTATTGCATTGCATAAGTGTCAGGCGCGTGAGTGATGGGCCTCTCTGGGTAGCCTTGGGTTGCCAGTGTTGGTTGCTCTAGCTCCGTGTCCTATTCCCTTTTCTCGCTTGGGTCGCCACCCAGGGAGTTTGGGTCGTAGAATTGACAGGGTATGTCCGGAGTACTCTAAACGGAAGTTATAACGTGGGTGAGCCGGCGCGTCATCGTTAAAGTCATCGAAATCGTGATCGGTACATTACTCGCTCGAGTGAACCATAGCCTTCAAAGTGTGGTATAACTTTGAATGGTTGTGTTAATGCTTTCTTAATTGTTTATTGTATTGTCGTTTACATTGAATGTTTCCTTATTGATTATGTTACTTAACTGTACCTATTTGCATTGCACGAACTTCTTTCTCTCCACTTCGATATCTGTCTCGCCCTCACTGAGTATACGTGTTGTGTATACTCACTCCTCACCACCACATTTCAAAAAATGCTATGTTAGCTGGAAAGTTCGTGGATATGTGAAAGATCATGCTTGAAGATTTGTCTTGCGTGCTATGTGGCTTGAGTTGTCAAAGATGTAAAGATGTATGTTCATATGTTGTATGTATTTATTGTAAAAAGGAATGTAATTTAAATTTAGCTAAGTAGTTAAGGTAGATTGATAAGCTAGTTCATGTATTCAGTTAGTATAGTTTAACTTCAATGCATGTTGTATTGCTAAAAGAAAGAGTTAGAATAGTCTAGTACTTGGAAATGTATGTATATTTGCTGTGATTAATTGTTAAGAACCGAGGCTCGGATGGCCTTGAGATGGTTGAATGTTTGGACATGGTATTGGTCCATTTATATGCTGTCGCAGGTTTGTCTTTTTGCCTAGAAACAAGGGAAACTCCGTCCGTTTTTCCTAAAAAAAATTTGCCCGGGTTTGGAATTGGGTTGCGATTAGATTGATTGATAGAACTCCCGGTCTCGAGAGGGATCGGGGTGTCACATTACGTTTTACTTATCTTTCATATGATATAGTTGCATACATGTTTTAACTCGTGAGTGACCTTTTAATGTCTAGGGTGGTTGTAAGAGCTTTAAGAACTAGAGGTAGGTCGTGATTTTGAATTATTATTATTCTGGTAGTTTAGCATTGAGATCTTAATTATTATGTTTATGGATTTTAGTCTCAGTTTAATGGATATGTTCTTGATGTTCCTTTAGCGAGAATGAAGTTGTTCGAGAAAATAGCAATGTATCTTGATGATTATAATTACTTTTATTGTCATGTTTAACTTGTTATTACTTGGAGATGGATCATAAGTTGAGGTTTCCATGAGGTTGTGATTAGACACTTTTGGAGTCTCAACTCATACTATACTTTCTTGAGGTTATTTTAGAATGAATTTATTTGAGGAATTAGTGATGTATATTTGTGAATGGAATAGATTGTGGTATAACATGTGAATATTTACTATTTGGGATTGCTATATTATTAATGGGTATTTTGGAGTTTTGATCGTTGATCATAAGTTGAGGTTTCCATGAGGTTGTGATTAGACACTTTTGAAGTCTCAACTCATACTATACTTTCTTGAGGTTATTTTAGAATGAATTTATTTGAGGAATTAGTGATGTATATTTGTGAATGGAATAGATTGTGGTATAACATGTGAATATTTACTATTTGGGATTGCTATATTATTAATGGGTATTTTGGAGTTTTGATCGTTAAACCTTAGAGCCTACTAGAGTGATTCCCGACTAAAGTTACTTTGTTCGAAGATGTAATTGTTGGGAGATAGAATTATTTGAGGAAATAAGAATGCATTTTGGTGACTGAACATTTACTTGCCTACATCGCGCTTTTGAGTTCTAGGTGGTATGACTTTCTAAATTGTTGATTGGGGGTTCTTTTGTGTTATAACGGGTTAGTATGAATCTGTATTGTGTTATCAGATTTTGGAGTCTTCGTTAGTCAATCTTGTTGGGTACTCGGTGATTTATCTTGTTTGGTGATTGGTATGACTCCTTAGGTTCTCTAGATCTCCTTAGTGTCTTGTTTTGGAGGAAGATTGATTGTAGGATTTGACTTGTTGGTGTTTAAATGTGTAGGTGGGACAACCCTTTTGTGCTTCTTATTCTATTGGTTTTATTATTCTTTTCTACTCTATTCTCTCTTATTTGAGAAAGAGTTACACTTTTCTAGCATATCAATTATTTCTTGAAAGTTTTGCTTATTGGATTAATGGATCATATACTCATTTGACATTGTTTCTATTCTTAACATTCATATTTGCTTCTTATAGCAATGTCACTTATTGGAGTTAAGGTTTTAGACTTCTATATTTCATTCTATATCTCCAGCCATTGATTTCAATATATTTCATTTCATCCTATTACTATTCATTTGAAAGTAACTTTTCCTTTGGTATACCATTTTACTTGTTCGAATTTCACTTGCTTTATGTACCCCCTACCTAAGTACATCATTGTCATTCTTGTTGATTTTTGTTAATCCTATTGTTTTATTATTAAATCTTGAGCCATTACTTTGCTTGTAATTCCTCATTTAATATACTCCGCACTATCCTTTCTTATTTATACTTCTTTGGTTATTGCGTGCTGAGATACTCGTTATCTTGACACTCATATTTTCTATTGAATTAATCATCTCTTATTTCTTAATTTCATTTCGCCCCAAGTACAACCTACTTGTTGGTTCCTTGAACAATCATCGAGAATTGAAATGTCTACTTGTTCAGGAATTTTGTTCAACAAACTCAGCACTGTTTTGACTCGTCATCATCCTTTGTTCGTACTTATTTAACTGATAGGTGCTGAGACATTTCTTATCTTAGTTATCATGCTTCCTTATTAAACTATTAGCCTCCTGATTCTGTAATCTGTTTGACCTCTTGTTCACTTGATTGTTGGCTCGAATATGACTTTCCATATTCTTATTTCCTTGTAAATTTCATAAGAGCCATATTCTGACCAATGTCACTTTTGAGATATTTCCTTGATCAGTAATCATTCATGTTATCGTGAATGAGTTTTTAAACCCTCGGGTGTTCATAGAGCTCTTTTGTGTAGTAGGGGATGATTGATAAGTAGTGGTGCCATGCTAAGACTTTGGAGTTGCGAATTATTTCATATGCAATATGATATTAGGTGCGAGAGAATTATGAATTGAAGATTGCTTTGGAATTATGATAATCATCTTGCAATCAACGGAGTTTATTTCTATTGAGGTCTTTGGTTAGGTATCATCCTAAGAGATAAATGGGAACTAAGAGAAGTATTGTTAAGTGTAACGATTGAGGACTAATTGTCCGTCAGTTCGAGAATTGCGCGGACGCAATTGTTTTAAGGGGGGGAGAATGTGAAATCCCAGTTTTTGTTTTTACCTCGATTTGTGTGTCTTTGCCTCGATTTGCGTGATTTGACATGTTTATGTGTTATATGAGTTAGAATGTGCTAAATATGTGATTTATATTCCTAATATATGCTAAGTGTACATTCATGAAATTTTCATAAAAAACGGAATCAGAAATTTTATCGTCGGTTTTGGTGAATAATATTTTGAACACCTGTCCGCTAAAATTTTTACAGGGGTGTTTTAAACGTTTTAAAACCTAGTCCTCGGGTATTAATAGACCCGTGTTTGATTAAAACGGATTTGAAATCGGTTTTGAAATTTTAAAGATTTTTACACCTTCTTTTGCAAGAAAACGAGTTTTGAGCCGACTCGAGTGAAACTATTTTAATGTAAAACTCTTTGTCACCTAAAATATATTGTCTATAATTAATTTAGGTGTTAATTCAATAGTTGAGCAAGAAATAGTCAATAAAATGAATTAAAAGACTAAGAAATGAATTAAAAGACTAAAAAAATTAACTTTGACTATTTTTAATTGTTGACCATTTCATGATATATCATCAACACACACTTGCAAAGCACAAACACACCCTCAAAAACACACACATAGCCGAGAGCTTCAAGAGAGAAAAGAGAAAGAAATTTCAAAGGTTTTCAAAGCAAATTTTCACAGAAAAACCTAGTTTTTGTCTGTAGTTTTTCGTGCCGAGTTGGATTCCGCTTGTTGGGCACGTATTGCACGCATATCTAGGCTTGTTTCGCATCAAAGGTGAGAGAAAAATTCTAGATCTCAAAAGTCATATTTTATGTTTTTGTTTATAACCGTTAGAATGTTAATTTGAAGTTATATTATTGCTCAGTGCATGCTAGGGATCGTTTATATGTATTCTTGTGAGATTTGAACCGTTGTAGCATAAATTTTTATTTTTGGGTATTTAAAGTTGATAGATTGGCCATTTGATTAATATCTTGAGTTGTTGTGGTTGAAATCGATTGCCGTCGATTTCTAAAAGTTTGTTAATTATGTGGTAGCGTCGTTATAATGCCGAATTTTTGATTGCGATGTTTGTGTGAAAATTCAAAAATTTCAGCCTAGGTGCATTGAGGTTTTAGGGTTGTTGGGCTTGATTTTGATGTGTCTTGGTTGGTTTCCAAGAGGGCTAATGTAGTTGATTGAATGGGTGAGTGTTAGAAACTGATTTGGAGTTGTTTGGATTAGTAGAATGTAAGATATGATTATTTCAAGTTTAGGTTGTCTTTCTTTAAATTGTTGAATTGACCCTTTAGATGATTGGGTGGTATTCGAGTGTTTGAATTGTGAGTTGTTGATGGTTAGACTAGGGTTAGATTACATGTTTAATGCATGTTAAGTTGGATGGCCTACTTTGTCATCTAACTTAGTTGTTTGTTGTTTAAATGATTACTTGATATTATATTGATGACAATTGATGATAATTGATGATTATTGATTGATGATTGATGAACCGGGAGATAGACAATTCTTCTAGATTGTCCTCCTGTGAATGATTGATTATTATTATTGCTGAGTCTTGGTATGTGTGTGCCACCTCTCGGGCAGCGTCGGGCTGTCAGGTTGATAACGGCATGACTACCAGAGACTACCTCCAGCTCGCATGACGAAGGTGTCATGGAGGGCAAGGCTAATGTGGTACCTCGGGTGCATGAGTAATGGGGAGTTACAAGAAGAATGGTTGAGATCGTGATGGCATGGAGATACACCAACTAGAGTATTCTTTGTTGATTGGTCATTATAGTTATGTGTTTATATTGTTATTGATGTTTTATTATGTGTTTACTGCTCAAAGGATCATTTCCAAGGAGTATAGTAAATACTGTTAGAGATCTATCGGATCCTCACTGAGCTTGTTTTATATAAGCTCACTCTCTATTATTGAATGCATACAGGTGATATTGATCAAGATTACAGATATGTGCCTCAGAAAGCTAAGAATATGCTTTATATGGACGAGTCTTGTGTGCCGGAGTCGTTGCCATGAATTTGTCTTAGTTGTTGTAATATGTTATATTGTATAACTTACTCAATTATAAGACTTATGTATATTGCTAATTTAGTAGTCTTGTTTTAGAACATGGTTAGGTTGCTGAATTGGTTATAATCTATTTTGGAAGTGTATGTTATATAATAAATGTATGATGTTGGAACGGATGCGCATAACTATGAATGAGTTGATGAAAGAATGTTTAATGGATGAAAGAATGTTTAATATATGAAATAGTTGCGTAGTATGTTGTTAATTTGATTGTGGAGTTGGTTGGTGATTTGTGGAGTTTGATGTATGTTGTTCTTAAGGGTTGGTTTAGAGCCCTAATGTTCATGTTATTGTCGTTATGCTGCCGAAATTCTGTTGCGTCCTGATTGATCATAAGAGGGGTCGAGTTGGGGCGTGACAGAAAGAGGGTGAACAAAACCACTATGCTTAGTGAGGGAGGGAAACAATAATCTGGGGCGATTTCAAAAAGGATTTCGTGCAATGCAAATAGAAAAAGTCAAGTATCAATAACAAGATATGATAATCAATCAATATATAAAACTAGACAATTCAATTGAAGGATACGATTAGATAACCCTCATCACTCCAACTCACGATCTCGATCCACGAACCACGATCACAATATAGTTGTCATCCCAAATGCCAATAAGTACTCTGAATTATACTCAATATCTATGACCCAACACCCCCTGTCGATCTCTAGACAAGCAAGTAAGGTAATAGAACACAGAGCTAGAGAAACACAGCTCCGGCAAGCCCAATACCACCTCGAGAGGCTTGTCACATATGTCCCAAGTTTATGGTTGCAACCATCAATGCGATGCAATACATAATTGAAGGAAAACGTGGTTAGGTTACATGATTCATACTCAAAAAATTTCTTTGAACATGGTAGAAACAATCATGTAGGATCTTACTGCGATTAAACATGTAATAGTAAAACCAAAAACAGTTTACAATTTAATTCCCAATTGAAACAAGTTTAGATACTTAACAAGGTAGATGGCTAGAAGAGGGACCAAAGACATAATTAACCTTTCTTCTGGAAATGAATAAAATATTCTCGCTAGTCCCCTTGCAATACTTTACCATCTCAACCAAGTCTATTCCACTAAAAGACTTCGGCTATACTTAAGGATAATTACTGTAAGTACATGAGTCAGTCAATCTATACATGACGCTCTGTCTTTTGACCAACTAAGTATTATATTGACCATAATGCCCCTTTATACTCACTCATAGTCAAAGACAGGTTCACGAAGTTTACTATCATATCTTTGACTACATCTTGTCTCCTTAGAACCTCTTATCCACAATCCAACCATCCTCCTGAAGTTATCTACTTATCTAAAGGAGCTACCCTTAAGTGTAACATTCAACACCTCAAGTGTTACTGTAGCCACTGATGCAGGATGATGTAGCTTGGATTATTCTAAGGGAGTGATTAATGTATAGACTCCTTATTGCATATGCACGTCCCTCCTAATCAAAAACTATACACCCAAACCATAGTGTATGTGATCTAACTATTAAGACCACACCCATATGGATCAAAGTGCAAGTACTCAACTTCGTCAGTTCATCAACATATGCTCAAAATTAAGAGCTATGGTCTACTTAGAAGTTTGTAGGTTTAGGTGAACTCTTTCTTTGATAGTACGTATTTAGAGTCCACACCTATGGGGTCTGTCCAATGCATATACATGCATAAGCATAATAAGTCCGTAACAAATCCATGATCAAGGCAAATCACATTTTTTCAAAGGAAACTTATTGACTTTGACTTCTTCCATAGTAAAGTGCCCAACTCTACTACTTAGTCATGGACAAAGCTACTTTGCTTTTTCAAGTGATCATGACTTAGACCTTCTGTGCGTAACCACCTCGCACCTATGTCACTTCTTGAAGCAAGGACCTTATATTCATATATATATATATATATATATATATATATATATATATATATATATATATATATATATATATATATATATATATATATATCTATGTCAATCCACATAATGAGAGAAATATGCCCATATGAATATGATGAGACTAATTATCTTATTGCGGATGGTCTAATGAATAAGTGCTAGTGGTCTTTTGGGCATACCAATCCCAACAGACTCCCACTTGCATGAAAGAACACTAGCCTGACCTTCACTGACTCAATATCTACAGAAAAGACCTTTCTTCGAAAAAATCCTTGTAAGAGGATTAGCTAAGAGATGTCGCAAAGGCAATTATCTCACTAAAACTCTTCTATAAAAGAATTCCTGGATTAGTGAAACTTCTCTCAAGGAACCCTGCCTTTCCACGATCTCTACTTAAGTGTTTTATTGTATTATTTATCTTGGTAGAATAACATACAAGTTTCCATTCTCTAAAGATACTAGAATGTATGCTTTCCACTACCAAGTGAGCTTGTCCTGAATTCAACTAAAAAATAGCCACATGTTCCCTTCATAATATATGTACCTTGGGCCTATGCTAGTATCTCATTCTAGTAATCTCAAAGGAGATTAATCCCTAGAACATAGCTAATATATCGCAGGTCCATTACACAAAAACCTTAAGAAGTCAGTCAAACTTCTAAGGATGTATATCTAAATAGTTTAGCTATTTCCTTTTTCCAAAGTATAACATCCAACAAAGCCTTGTTCAATGTCAATGACTTCGACTGTTCCTTTGAAGATGTTCTGCCTTTTGTAATGGATTTCATCTGGTTTGAAAAGTTGTCAAGATTCCAGTTAAGGAATGTGACCTTGACATCTATCAGCCAAGTTTCTGCAATTAGCAATGGCTAAGAGATCTTCTTATGAACTACATTAGGGCTACTAGTGTGAAAGTTTCCACATGATTGATACTCTCATAAGAGTGTACCATTTTCATCACTAGTCTTATTGTCCTTGTCCATTAATCTTTTTTTTTTTTGTATTCTTATTACACACTAAGGGTTCTACCCTTGTCTAAGTATAACTACAAAATTCTAGACAAAAGGAATCCAAACCTTTCAACAACAACCGAGTCATTGTTTTATCGTTCTTAGTGGATAAGGAAAACTTGCATGGAAACTATCTTGAGAGACTTTCCAAGTTAGTCTGATTCTTTCCTTAGTCTCCCACTACGATGAGGCTCCATGGTACTTTAAGGAAATTTCTGTTTTATACACTGATGCAGGTAAAGTGGAAGTTCCGAAAACTTTCGCTTTTATAACTTCTTAACATAATCCCTCATAAATGGATCATACCATCATTCTCCAAGTTTCTTAGCAAAATACTTATTAGTACCCTTTGAATCTTAGAATGATGGAAAATCCACTTTTGTTCTTCTAGAATGATTCATTGAAACTACATATCTTGAACTTACAACCTCAGTCAGGAAGCTAAGCAATTCAGCACTCAAGGCAGATGTCCTACATGTGAATGTGCCTTATACTGGGCTTTCCAACCTAATCACATGTCTTAAGGAATCTTAAGTACTGGTCTTGAAGGCACTTGTTGTCAAAATCTGTGTGGCTGTTTCAATAATACTCAATCCCGATATGAGTGGAGTTTTGCAACTCAACATGGATTTACTCATATCTAATGAGTATGATTTTGTTTCTCAGATACACTTATTGTAACACCCCGATCCCTCTCGAGACCGGATGTTCAATCTATCAATCTAATCACAACCGAATTCCAAAGCCGGGCAAAATTTTAGGGAAAGACGGACGGAGTCTCCCCTGTTTCTAGGCAAAATGTAAAACCTGAAATAACATATAAGTGGACCAACACCGTGTCCAACCATACAAACACCTCAAGGCCATCCGAGCCTTGGTTCTCAACAAGCGAACACAACCAAATATACATTTCCAATTTAAAAGCCAACCTATCTCTTTTCATCTTTGACAAGAACATTCATGCTAGGCAATTAAACTACAGTTACCCATTACATAAAATAGACTATCATACCATTCTAACTCTTTTCCTTTGGGCATTACAAACATACATTAAAATTAAACTATTCTATCTGAATACATAAACTAGCTTTTCCAAATCACTTCAATAACCTAGAAAACTCATATTACATTCCTTTTTAACATTAAATACAACCAACACATGAAACATACATCTTTGCATCTTTGACAACTCAAGCCACATAGCACGCAAGACAACTCTTCAAGCATGATCTTTCACATATCCACGAACTTTCCAGCTAACATGGCATTTCCTGAAATGTGGTGGTGAGGAGTGAGTATACTCAACACGTATACTCAGTGAGGGCGAGACAGATATCGAGGTGGAGAGAAAGAAGATCGTGCAATGCAATTAAGACAGTTAAGCAATATATAACTGACAAGTAGGCATTCAATCTATCAATCAATACAATAAATAGTTGATTAAGCATTAACACAACCATTCAAAGCTATACCACACTTTGAAGGCTATGGTTCACTCAAACGAGCAATGTACCGATTTCGATGACTTTAACGATGACGCGCCGGCTCACCCACCTTATAACTTCCGTTAGAGTACTCCGGACATACTCTGTCAATTCTACGACCCAAAACTCCCTAGGCGGCAACCCAAGCGAGAAAGGGAATAGGACACGGAGCTAGAGCAACCAACACTGGCAACCCGAGGCTACCCAGAGAGGCCCATCACTCACGCGCTTGACAATTATGCAATGCAATACGAGATATATAATGATAATCGAGCAAGGCACTGAAGTGTAGGTTAGTAACAACATGCAATACAATAAGCATTTACAATCAATAAAATAACAAGAACAACACTAACAAGCATTATCAACAATTGATATACAAATTCAGTCATAATCAACTTTAACAAGCATAACAAGCAATATTAAGCATTCTATAGGCATTACACTATGAAAACACACAAAATCACAAAATGACCCCAACTTTCAAAACGCTACTACTTTCAAACGAGCCACGAGTTTTGAAAATTGACTTCACCAATCCTCTTAGGTATAAGGCACATCTAAAGATCCCGAAACCCTACTTAACCTTAGAATTCAAGCAAAGCCCCGATTTTCCCCTTTGCTCCTTTGAACTACTGCTACCCTAACTAAACACCCAACCAACGCCATAACCACACCAAAAGTGCTTCCATGGCTTCCCGAGACAATGCCATCACGCAAAACGATAAAATGCCAAACTTGACCTAAACGACCCCAACTTTCACTAAGCCATTTTCCTCTATTTTTCCATTACACAATCCAATTAAACCATATATTTAGGCATTCTAGCATATCTAGCACCTTCCTACATCAACAAAACGCATAACGGAGCAACTTCATCGAAACGGGGGTTTACTATTCATAATTTACTATTCAATTATCAATTGAAATTGCAATTTCGATATTCAACCACAGAAAATGCTAAAAAGCTATAAATACATGTTCTACAATTGCTAGGGAACATTCTTCAAGCATCAAAACGAATTAAATAACAATCTATGGCTAAAACCCAAAAATTAAAGTTTAAACACAATTATTTCAAATGCGCAAATAACGATGAAACCCTCACCTTAGACGCTCCTAGACGCTAGGAAAACCTCGTTGGATGCCTCGGAAACCACCCCGTGCAAGCTCACGCGAAGATTTGAAGATTTAGCTTGAAAATCTTTTTTTTCTCTCCTTGTATTTTCGGCCAACCCTATTATGTTTTCAGCTTTCTTTTTTTTTGTTTTGTGCTATAATGTGCTATTATAAAAGATGACACAAGTTCAATGGTCAAAGCCTTGGTCAAACCACTTAAAAATTGATCAAATAAGCTTATTTTAGGCATTTTAAGGTTAAAATAACTAACACAATTTTAATTCTAGCTAACAACAACTAAAACACTAAAATTAAAACACTAAATACTAGTTTTCACTATTTGCTGAGGACTAGAAATCATTTCCTAACTATCGCTCTCGATATGCTATGCACTTTGCGACAATAAAAGAATAACAATTAAATCTTAAAGAATTTAAGAAAATATAATTTTCGAAAAGTAACATAGTTCAAAATTTACTCCGGCTCGGAGCTACTTTTCATTTAATTGAAAACCGAGCATTAAGGTGCAAGGAAAAAAAATAAAACCGATTAACATAAATATGAAAGTAGTTGATATTCCGTTAACATATTAACTCAAGTATTATTTTAATTACTTCCAAAAGAAATATGAAAATAAAGCTACAAATGAATGTTTAACTAAAAATAAACACAAAATTCAATGCTAACATTTAAGATAACACTTAATTAAATGTAATTAAATGCCATTAAATGCATGCCAGGTTCGGGTTATCACACTTATTCCTTTGAGGAATGGCTGGTGTAACCTACTAAGACACAATCTCTATTATACATGATTATCAACCGAACTCACCCAAGAGGACTATTCCTTCTTGTTCTGGTGTGCTCATGGATCCATCACATATACCAATGTGCATCAATCCAAACTTCCTTATCCTATGCCTTATGAAAGAATATGACATTTCAGACAACCTTCCTTTCAAACTAGATTCATATTGAGCCTGTGGTTTGAGATCTAAGAGCCCTTGCTCTGAGCCCATCTAGGTTCATATAACCTTAATCATAGGTCTCACAAGTACTGGTTTATGGTGAACAAAATCTATCTAAAAGAGATTAGAGAATTTCAGAATAATTGTATGTTGGAAATAAAGATAAGACAAAAATCATGCACACTTCCAGATTTTGAATAAAACTTTCATTAAATGAAAAAAATACTTGAAATTTATCAAAATAGTACTGTAAAACAATTATCAAAATTTAAAACTGTAAATAGTTTGGAACATGATAAGATTGTCTTTGAAACAAATCTCTAAGTAACAAGATTGTCTTCCAATAGCGTCCCCCCAAGCCATCACTCTTAAGCCTACTTCCAGAGTGATGCCCTCTTTACTTAGTCTCCTCGTTATCCGAAAGTCCTGCACAACAATGCAGTCACTGTTAGTGGTTCTTGATTCTACTATCCATGATTCTGTAGAATCAACCACTACATTAGTTTTAACGATGTAAGTAAAATTTGTACCTTTATTTTTCTTGGATAGGTACTTAGGGCAGTCTTGCTTCTAATGGCCTTTATGACCACATTCAAAGCACTTCCCTTTGGGCTTCTCTACACCTTTCTTGTGTTTCTGCTAATGCTTTGGCCCATTATCAACCTAGCCATTCCCCTTCTTATTTTCTTACTTCCCCTTATTCTAGGACTTCTTCCCTTTCGGGCTTTGTCCAAAAGTGGATCCCTAGGCCATATGGGCTTGACCTTTGGGCTTCATGATTGCCTCGGCTACCTAAAGTTCCTTCATGAGCTCAGTGAGCCCCATGTCCATCTTGCTCATATTGTAATTGAGCTTGAACTGGGCAAAAGATTCAGGTAGTGTCTCGAGAATCATATTGACCTTACTGCCACTATCAATCTAGGCCCCTAAGACTTCTGCAAGGTTAAAATTGTCCATCATCTTGAGAACATGTTCTTTGACGGACGTAACTTCTGCCATCTTGGCCGTCATGATTTCCCTCATAGCAGCTTGTTTAGCAGGCCTATTCTTATCTGAGAACATCTCAGATAACGAGGTCCTGATGTCTTTAGCAGTATCTTTCTTCTCGTGTTGTACAAGCAGCATGTCAGACATAGAGGCTAGCATATAGCACTCGGCCATGCCATTTTCCCTTTGCCACTTATCATGAGCCTCTTTCTCAGCATCAGTAGAGTCATCCTTTAATGTAGGACACAGCTCAGTCAGAACATACTTGTACCCATCAACTGTGAGTACTATGTCCTACTTCTTCTTCCAATCATTAAAATTCAGACCAGTCAACTTGTCATTAGACAGAATGGCCGACAAGGGATTAAAAGAACTAATCATCTTAATCTGGATATGCAATATAATTAGGAATGAACAATTTATGTATGACAAGCATATGTGAATAGCATGCATAAAAATATGACATTAGGAATTCATGAATGCATATGCACATACATAGATGACCCTTTAAAATATGACTAGTGCCCTTAGTGATTACTCCACCACTAATCAATTTGGCTTCTCAAGACCGGATAGCACTTACTTCGAAGAGAGGTTGTCATGCCTCAACTCGACCCCACTTACGATCAGTCAGGACGCAATAGAATTTCGTTAATATAACGTCTGTAATATAGACAACAGGACTCTAAACCAATCCTTTAAAACACCCTACAACTCCATCAACAACTTCAACAACATTCACACATCAAAACCATTCATTACACAACCATACAACATCCCAACCATAAGTCATATGCCTGCATTTGAACAACATACCATAAGCTATACTATACATATGCATAACAAATTCAAAACTAGTCTAGCAACCTATTCATATTCCAAAAATAAGACAACTAAACTAGAATTATACATTTCACTATACTTATATCATCTTTTACATTACAAACTTCAAAGCTTAATCAGTATAACAAACTACATAGTGTAAAGCAACATAAAAATACTCCAGCAAGACATCAAGGACAAGACTCTTGTACATTTGACTCATCCACACAATGCTCATACTCAATCTCCTGAGGCACGTACCCTAACTCCAGCTCGGTAACACTTGAAAGTCAGCAAAAAGGGTAAGCTTATACAATACAAAGCTCAGCGAGGGTTCAAAAGATGTTTTGGAAACATTTACTTTACCACTTGGGAAATCATCCTATAAACAACAATAGACAATCAACATCATCAACATCAACAATTCAATTCAAACAACATGAATAACCATTCAATTAAGAAATGATACAGTAGTTGATGTAGCTCCATATGCCATCACGATCTCAATTAATGCTTTACATCCATTAATACATTTCGGAAGTACCCCATTCTAGACCCACACTCCATGGCATCTCCGCCCATGCGAGATAGGGGATAACACATGATAGTCATGCCGTTATCAACCCGACTGCCCGATACTGCCCAAGAGGTGGAACACACTATCATGACTTACAACAATAATAACAAACATTTTACATTCTAAGAAGCCAATGAAGTAGGTTGTGTTCCAGTACAACGAAATCACTAATCAACATAATCATTAACTAAACAACTAAGACAGCCTAGTTAGATGACAAAGTAGGCCACCCAACTTATCCCACATTTCAACATGCATTCAATCCCGAACCTACTCAACAACAATCCAGGAAACAACTACACGAACACTACCAAACAACTAAAGACAACATTTAAGCATTTTAAAGAAAGACTACACTAACATCTAAAATTCATAACTTACAATCTACTAATCAAACAACCCTCTAACATTTTCCTACCACTCAACCACACATGCAACTACGTTAACCCCCTCAGAAACCAACCAAAAGCCACCAAAATAAGCCCAACAAGCCTAATTTTGGCAATGCACCTAGGCTGAATTTTTTGACCTTTTGCTATGGGATTCAAATTGAAATTGCGGCATTACAAAATTACTACACAATAATTAAGAAACCTATAGAAGCAACTACAACTCAATTTCAATCTCTACAACAACAATTATTCAAATATAGGCCAAATAATCAATTTAAATACCCGAAAAATAAAAATACAAGCTACTATCGTTTAATATGGATACAAATGCATATAATTGGTCCTTGTCGTCTTCTAAGCAATAATCTAACATCAATTTAGAAAAATAGCAACTACAAATGTATCAACCAAAAACTCAACTCAACTTTAAAATAATGAACTATATTTTTCCCTCATCTTTGACACAAAGTGATGTTAGGAATATGTAGAATGGATGCCTAACAAGCAATATCAAGCTTTGAATGAAGTTATTTGGCCTTGAATTGCAAATTCTATGAAAAATTTTAGTTGAAAACCTAAGCAAAAATGGCTTTTTTCTTCCCCTTGGAGTTTCGGCCTTGTGTGTGTGTATTTGTGGTGTTGTGAGCTATTTTTTATGAGTTATGTATGTATATATGCTAATATAATGCAAGTCAAACATTTAAGCTTTGGTCAAGTTGACAACAATTTAGTTTTTGTTAGTTTTTTTTGTCTTTATGCTTATATATATATATATACTAACTTAAATACTATTTTTAGTAGACTATTTTTTAGGGGACAACATTATATGTAGGTATATGTAAGCATATATAAGCATATATATACATACAATCAAAATAATATGCTTATTTTTGTAAAAGAAAATGATAAATCCATTTAGATTCCTAATTCGTTTCAAAATCAGTTTTTATTGAACACTAGTCTATTCATAGCAGAGGACTAGGTTTTCAAATGTTTAAAAGACCAGTTTCAAAATTTTATCGGACGTGTCTTTAAACATTATTTACAAAACTCGACGGTAAAATTTTCATTGCAGATTTTTATGAAAATTTCATGAACTCTCACATATCATGTAATAGAAGTAATAATCACATAATTAACATTTTTTAATTCAAATAACATATAAACAAGTCAAAACACGTAATTTCACATAAATGGAATTTTGGAGTTTCACGTTCTCTCTCCCTTAAAGAAATTTTGCCCTCGAAATTCTTACTTGTTGTGCGGAACAAATCTGGGTATTGCTGTTGAATCTGATCTCTTCTTTCCCAAGTAGCTTCTTCAATCCGGTGATATTTCCACAATACTTTAACCATCGGAATCTTCTTCGACCTTAACTTCAGTTCCATCTGATCTAGAATATGAATCGACTGCTCATCAGAAGTCAAATTCTCACAAAGCTGTAATGGCTCTAGTTCTACAATATGAGATGGATCTGAATAATACTTTCTCATAGTAGATACGTAGAAGACATCATGAACATTAGAGAAGTTCTGTGACAAAGCTAACTGATACGCTAATTTGTCAACCTTGCCAGTAATCTCAAACGGCTCTGCGAATCTCGGACTCTGTTTACCACATTTACCGTGATGAGCAAAACTCTTACGAGGAGACAATTTCAAGAAGAATCGATCCTCGACTGCAAACTCTAAATGTGATGCTCGAGATTTTTGTCGTACATTCATTCACTTTGCATCCACTAATTGCGCATTTCTTCTGTGCTTTGCTTGTTGTCTTCTTTAGTTACTATTCATTCCATTTTTCAACTACATAATTACCATGAATTAGCATTTTTTTTAAATCATATTAATTGTTATAGGAATGAGAAAAATGTGCATTTGAGCTTAAAGCGATAGGAGCCTTCGTTTAGAAAATGATTTGTTAAAGCTAATAAATAGTGTTACGTATGAAACATTATATTTTAGTTAGCTAACTTAATTTATGCGCATTATACTCATTTTTAAGTTGACTAGGCTCATTTTAGTAGGCAATAAACTCATCCAACTTGACCCCACCCTTTAAATACTCAACATATACATATAATAGCTCATAAAACAAAACAAAAAAAGAAAAGAAAAGCTAAAAACACTGTAGCAAATCCGAAAATCAGCATAGGAGGAGAATGAGAGATTTTTGCTCAACAAATCTTCAATCCAAGCCTTTCCAAGCCTAGAGCAAGTAGTTTAGGGTGTGTACAAGCCTTCTAGGTGTTCCTATGCACTTTAGGTGAGGGATTTGCATGCTATTTTTTCATTTTTGAAATGTGACAACTTTCTTGAATTTCTTGTTTTGCTCTTAAATGCTAATGCAATGCTCAAATATGCTTATGTATGTTATATATAAGTAGTACATACCTAATTTATGCTATTGTTTCGTTGTTTAATCGGCTGAAATTGCTCGTTGAATATTTGACATGAATAGTGATGGGAATGTTAGGGTTTTGTGAAATTGGACTTTATAGCTTGAATCAATGATCCTAATAGATGCTTTAGGTGCTAATGGAAGTAGTGTAAAAGCCCCATAGGGTTTAATTTCCCGTAACCTAGTAAAAAAATGAAATAGCCGACTTTTAAAAAGGGGTTTCGGGGTTATCGCAAATCCGGGTTGAATTGGCCTCCACATTTAGTAATCCTAGGCCATTTAGGACCTAACTAAGCTTTGCTAGCTCCCATTTGAGTCCCAGTTGATATAAGTGTAGTACAAAGTCAAAAGAGAGAATTTGGGGCTTTCGGGCTAAACGCGGGTGTTTGCGAGATTTCGAGGGTCCTATAGGTGCCTAAGGGGTTAACTAGAAGCATGGTATAGGCCACTTGCTAATCTAGAACCATAACATGAGTTTGGAAGGAAAACGAATTGAATAACAAAGGGGTTTAAGTGCAAATTCGATTGTCTCACGCTTCTAGGACCTTGACATGACTCCTTGTGTGTTTAAATGTGTTTTCAAGATGTTTTGGAGCTTTTGTTATAGTTATATGTGAATCTTGATTATGCCCCTTTGTAATTTGCTTAATTGTTATATGAATTGCTTCTGTTGTTATTGTTATATTTGTTGTTGTTGTTAATTTGCTATCTTTGGACATGTTTAGGCTAGATGTTTGATAAAAATACTTAATTAAGTGTGCAAACAGTTATATATGCTTGAATAATGTTTAAAACTAGCTAGGAATGTAAGGGAACCAAGCAAAATTCACGCGTGCACATGTGTGTGTGTTCAACCGTGGCTATCCAGATTTTTTCAGCAAAACTAAGGCAATTTTGATCTTAAAACTATATTAATTGGAGAAGTTAGGGGTTGAATTATATACCGTTAGAAATCCTTACGAGTCTAGTTTCTAATGCTTTTTACGGTGCATTAATCGGAGTTTTCTAGAATAAGTTATGATCATTTTGGTGAGATGTGTCAGAACTATCCTATTGCACGAGAATCTGAATTTCATTGTTATTTTGCTAGAAGTGATGATATATTTCAACTCTAATTGGATATCTTCAATCAAGACTTTATTGTGTAGTGTTCTTGGATGATTAGTAGCGTAATGGAGCTCTTATAATTATGTAAATTGTGATATAATTGAGATTGAATGAGTAAATAGAAATCATGAGTTAGTATGGAATGCAACTGCCTTTTCCCTTGCCCTTTTTCCCATCTTGCTAAAATGTGAACTCATTTATTAAGTCATGTAGAGGTTAATTATAGCTTGAATGTCATACTACCTACATGAAAATAATTATTTAGTTATAAATGAATGTGATTTAGATCTATTGTTTATCTTGAATGCTAATTTGATTGGAAATGAAGACAAGTGTTTTGGTGTAGCATATATTCTTTAAGCTTATGATTTAGTTTTAAATTGAAGAGTTAGTTTAATTGTGTAGGGGTTTAGTTAGAATGTAAGTTAATTGTGAAGTAGTTATTTATTGGCTTGTTAAATGTTATCTTTAACCTGAGTTTGCTATGAAAGTGAGATGAAATTGTTCTTATTTTAAATTGCTATCAAGTTAATGTTGAAGTTTTTGATAGATAGGCTCCCTATCCCGTGTCTTACTTGTGAAATAATGAGTTATAAGTTATATGAAATTTTGTTGAGCTAGATAATGATATGATTAGGATGGTTCGTTATCAGTTATAAAGTCTTAAGTGAAACACTTATTTCTTGAATAGTTAGCTAACTAAGAGCTGGAATGTTGGTTGAGTTAAATATTATGCACTAACTAATAATCATTGGAAAGTAAGAGAATGCATGATTTAGAAGTCTTTTAAGAAGTAAATGTTTGGAAGTCGATGTTAACGAACGTATTATTGAGCAATTATAGAACTTGTCTTATTTTAGCTATAAACTCTTAAGAGGATTCCCTAAATTGAGTTAATTGCTAGTCTATTATTAGGTGGAGTTGAACTAGTTTCACATGTAAGTTATTATCTAATCTAGAATGAAGAAAATCATAAACAATGTATGGTATTATGTTAACTTGGGTTAACTATGTTTTAACTTAAATGCACCTAACTTTAATATTCTAGTTGAAACACTCCCTTCTTGAGTTGTTAAGTCATCCTTTTACTTTTAATCCTAAGTTTGCTAGTGAGAAGCTTCTAACTTAGATTACTTATTTCAGGATCATGTTATGTAATATTTACACTTTCTTAACTCATGAAATTAATGGATTGAAATTATGAGTTTAATTACCTACAAGTAAATTGCTATTTATATATGAATTATTGGATTATTAATGGTTGTTACAAAAAAAATTGATTGACCTTGTTATAAAGGTTACTTGTAAAATATTAATATAGTTAATGCCATCTAGGAGGTTATGAAATGTTTTATAGCCACAAGAATGCTTCAGTTGACTATCCAAAATGTTTGAGAGTGAAGCCAATTCTTGCATCTTGGAGCTTGGTAAAGGTGAGGGATTTTCATCCTTTTGTGCATTTTGGTTAATTTTCTCTTTAATAAATTGTATGACTTAAGATAATTGCTTGAGTTATATTCTTTTTATATCTTAATTGTTTTCGAGGGCAACCTACTTTATTGTCCCTCCTATGTGTTATTGCCCTATATTATTGTTATACTGTCATTGGATTTAAGGCATTGCTTAGTAGTTGCACAACCATAGTGTCAGGGGCGGTTGTATTGAATATCGGTTGGGCGGCAGCAGGCTTGCCAGTGGATATTCGATCTCCGTGCCCTAGTCCCTCACTCGCCTGGTCTAGAGATTGCCAAGGGTGTTGGGTCATAGGATTATCGGTGTACATCCGGAGTACACCCACTGGAGTGATTGAGGTTATGCCGGCACATTGATCGTGGTTCATGGTTCGTGATCAAAGATAAGAGAATTCTGGAATTTTGGGTTAAGTGTATCGTATCCTTTGAAATGTGGGGTTATCTACTGTTGCAAATGTACTTTACTTGTCTTCTTGTTTAATTGTTATAATTGTTGCATTGCACGTCCTGGGTAGTCCTTATCCCTCACTGGGCAATTGTGGTTACTCATACCTCGCTAACATATTTCAGGAGAAGCAATTGGAGGAGGAGTTGTGTTAGTTGCTGTGTGATACTTGTATGAGGTGGATTTATGGTTCTTGCTGTTATGTAGAGATCTTGTTTGCTCTACCTTATGTTCTATTTTGTAGCCTAAGTGCTTATGTACATGTTTGAGTGATTGTAAACTGAATGCCAATTGATTGTAGAAGGAGATATGAACTATGGCATGTAATAACTTATATTTCTGCTCTTAGCTTCTTTGCATGCTTGGGAGTGAATGACGGGTTGTTTTCAATTTCTAAGAATGCTTAAAAGCTATCATGGAGTGGCATGATAAGCGGTTTTGTAAAGAAGTTAAGTTATGAATGCATGCTTGTGTGTATCTAAACTGTTTGCATGTCTTAAGACTCGGATGGCCTTAAAGTTGGGATTTTTATTTTGGAAATGGCTTTAGTGTTATTCAATAGCTTATTTGAATGTTTACAGGTTTTCAAAATGTCAACGGCACAAAGGAGACTTTGTCCATTTTCCTTAAAATTTTGAGACCGGGTTAGAATTGGGTTGAGAATAGCTTGGTTTTTAGAGCCTTCGGTCTCGTGAGAGATCGGGCATTACACTGAATCCCGACAGCATTTATCAGCATAACTCTTGTATCTGCTCTGCGTTGTCAGCATTCTCTGCCTGATCAACTGTACATTCTCAATCTTCTCTAGAAGCTCTGGCATCATAGTCGGATCAATAATTTTCATCTCTCCTACCTCGTCCCAGTACAAAGGTCGATCGGTACTTATGGCCGTAGAGAGCTGTATAAGGTGTCATCCTAATAGTCGCTTGATAACTATTGTTATAGGCAAACTCGGCAAGTGGTAGATGTTTCTCCCAGTTCTTCCCGAAGTCTAAACACAAGCCCTGAGCATATCTTCTAGAATCTGAATAGTTCTCTCCGACTGACCGTCGGTCTGTGGATGATACACTGTGCTAAAACTCAACTCGGTACCCAAAGTTTCCTGAAGATGCTCCCAAAATTGAGAAGTAAACCAAGGATCTCGATCAGAGATAATACTGACTGGAATCCCATGAAGTTTAACAAACTGATCTAAATAAAGATCCGCCAATTTCACAGGTTCATCTTCTATCCTCATCAGAATAAAATGAGTTGTCCTCATCAAATGGTCCGTGATAACTCAAACTGCATCACAACCTCTCGGTGACCTAGGCAACCAGTGATAAAGTCCATCGTAACATGTTCACATTTCCACTCTGGTATTGCCAACGACTGAAGTAACCTTGCGGGTCGTTGATGTTTTGCTTTCACTCACTAACACGTCAAACATCTGGATACATACTGATCGACCTCCCTCTTCATGTTGTTCCACCAATAATGTTGTTTCAAATCCCGGTACATCTTGTTTCCACTGGGATGAATGGTGTACTTAGAATTATGAGCCTCCTCCAGAATATCTCTCCTCAAACCTGGTTCATCGGGAACACATACCTTGTTTTGAAACTGAAGAATACCATCCTCATGTAATTTGAAGTCAGATTGATCATCCGTAATATGATCTTTGATCTTCTGAAGTTTCACATCGAGTTGTTGAGCTTCCCTAATCTGACACAACAATAAAGGTTGAATCCGTAGATGTGAACCCATCACTCCTGTCACGCCCCGACCTAACCCCACACTAAAAGTTTAAGTTTGGACCCGACAAATGGATAGAGTCTCCTCTGTACCATGGATATTCTGAAAACCTGTAAGCATTCAATAAAATCACAACATAACAAGAATTCCATTGCTAATTAAAGATTCTAGCTTTAGGGTCATCCGAGCCTTAAGACATACAAACAGTTTAGATACATACAAGTATGCATTCACAATATAACTTCTTTACAAAACTGTTTATCATACCACTCCATGATAGCATTTAAACATTCTTAGAAATTAGAAACAACCATACATCCGTTCATTTACACCCAAACATGCAAGGTAGCTATAAGCAGAAATATAAATTATTACATGTCCTGGATACTTATCCAACATTTAAATTCAACTTACAACCAAACAATATATATATGAGCTCCAAGCTCCAAAATAGAACATAACAACAAGCAAGTCTTAACAACACAACAAGCACCACAATCCACCTCAAGCAAGTACGACACTGCAACTAAGGTAACTGATCAATCTAGACCTCCTACTCTTCACCCTCAATTAAATCAAACTGGGGTTCAACCTCAGCGTCTCCTGAAACATGTCAGCGAGGTATGAGCAACCATAATTGCTCAGTGAGGATAAAGTCTACCCGGGCATGCAATGCAACGGGTAAAACAATTAAGCAATAAAAGCAAGTAAAAGACAATATAAATAGCCAATGACCACACAAATCAAAGGATATGATACACTTAACCCCAACACTCCAGAATTCTCTTGTCTTCGATCACGAACCACGAGCCACGAACCACGAACCACGATCAATGTGCCGGCATAACCCCAATCACTCCAGTGGGTGTACTCTGGATGTACCCCGATAAACTACGACCCAATACCCCTTGGCAATCTCCGGACCAGGCAAGTGAGACACTAGGGCACGGAGAACAAATATCCATTGGCAAACCCGCTACCGCCCAGCCAATATTCAACTCATCCGCCCCTGACACTATGGTTGAAAAACCACTATTCAATGCACTTATCAATGACAATACAATATCAATAATGAAAGCAATAACACATAGGAGGAACAACAAAGTAGGTTGTCCTCAGAACAACTAGAATAGAAGTATTAGCATAAACAACTAAACGGTTACAAAGAAGCATTTACACATTTCACATAGAACTATCCCAAAAGCCCAATAACGCCTTAAAAACACATTTAAACACCCAAGGAGCCATTACAAGGTCTTAGAAGCATGAGACAATCAAAGTCCTACTTTAACCCCTTTGTAACTCAAACCGTTTTCCTTCCAAACTCATGCTAATGTCCTAGATTAGTAAGTGGCCTATTCCATGATTCTAATTAACCCATTAGGCACCCTTAGGACCCTCGAAGTGACCCAATTACCCACGTTTAACACAAAAGCCCCAATTTTTCCCTTATGACTTTGTACTAAACGTACTTCAACCGGGACTCAATCGAGGGCTACCAAAGCTTATTTAGAACCTATATAGCCTAGAAATACCAAATGTGAATGCCAAATTAACCCGGATTTGCGATAATACTATTCATTAATCCATTAAAATATTTTCCAAATGAAGGCTCCTAACGCAAATTGCTCAAAACATAATTTTCTCATTCCTAAAATAATTAATATGATTTAAGAAAAATGCTAATCCGAGGAAAACAAATAGTTGAAAAATGTGATGAATAGTAATCATGTAAAGCAACAAGTAAAGCACAGTAAAAATGCACAAATAGTGGATGCAACAATAGTTAAATGTACGACTAAGTTCTCGGGCGTCATAACTCCAACCTGTGTCAACTGGGGTTTCCAATAACTGACTTCTTCAAGCACCTCTCATTTCTTAACTGCCAAACAAGCTATACTGGTCTTACGATTAAGAGCATCTACTACAATATTTGACTTCCCAGGCAGATAATTGATAGAACAATTATAATCTCCTAGAAGCTCCATCCATTTTCGTTGCCGCATATTCAACTCCTTCAGTGAGAACAAGTACTTCAGATTTTTATGATAAGTGAAGATTTTAAACTTACTACCCTACAAATAGTAACGCCACTTCTTCAGTGCAAACACAACAGTTGCCAACTCTAAATCATGAGTTGGATAGTTCACCTCATACGGTTTTAACTTTCTAGAATGATAGGCAATAACCCGGTCATTTTGCATAAGGACGCAACCCATACCCTCCTGGAATGCATCGCTATAGATGACCATATTATTGGTTCCCTCTGGCAATGCAAGTACTGGAGCGATAGTCAATCTCTTTTTCAACTCCTGAAACCTACTCTCTAACTTCTCATCCCACGTAAAGCTTGTTCATTTCTGAGTTAGCTTAGAAAGTGGCCCTACAATCTTAGAAAAGTCCTTCACAAACCTACGGTAGTAACCCGAAAACCAAGGAAACTGCGAACCTCCGTAACATTCTCCGGCCTTTTTCAAGACATCACCACCTCAATCTTAGTGGGATCTATTGAGATACTATTCTGAGTAATCACGTGGCCCAGAAAAGATATTTACTGTAGCAAGAATTCACATTTACTGAACTTCGCAAACAACTAATGCTCCTGAAGTTTCCGTAGGACAAGTCGTAGATGTTGCTCGTGCTCCGATTCAGTCTTAGAATATACTAAGATATCATCAATGAAGATTACCACGAACTGGTCCAAGTACAACTGAAAGACTTGATGCATAAGATCCATGTGTTGGGAATATGCCCTGCAAGCCAATCATTCGGTGAAGGATGATAGGGATATTTGTGTAACGAAACGATCTTTGTTATAAAGTTTTAATTAAATAAAAGTACCATATGGCATTTACCTTTATCTCTTATACGTTCATATATCGTCTAGTTGCATATTACGTATAATTGATAAAGTCCTTGGATATGTCGGTATAGGGTCGAACCAAAAGAGCTTATGGTTGACAAGAATCGATACCTAACATATATCTAAAGCCTATCCTAGGTCGTAGGATTCATCAAGACTGGGCATTGATGAATCCGGAAAGACTGACATCTAGTTAGCTCTATCTAGGTTGATTTCATCGACCAAGTGACATGAGATGTCAAGGCTAATGCATGGGTGCGTATGGAGATATGTATATCAGACACGATCCGTAGAGAACACTCAGTGGGGGCTTCATCCACCTAAGTCAATGAGAAGGTTCTCAGGTGATAGTTGTGCAAAGTAATCCTTTGACTCGAGGACATCATAGTAGCTTGTAAGCAACTCATTGTACTTTGGCCCTAGACAAAAAGGAGGAAGATAAGACCTGCTTGAAAGGGGATTCGGGTATAGTCAAGTACTTGCAAACCTAGTGAGTGTCGCTGCGAGGATCCATTACTCTGGATAAAAGAGAGAATGCCTTATGTCGTCTCATAGAGATGTTGACAAAAATCCATGGCCATGGTGATATGATTGGATTATACAGGAAAAGTCAACAGAACATAGGAGCAAGCTTATTAGGGTTTGACTGACATTGACCATACCCTAAGGCAAGCTCGGGGCATCTAGTGGAAGGAATGGACTGTACGTTAACTAGTTGCCAAAAGGTTCTTGAATAAGAAAGCTTGGATTAAACATTCGAGCCATCTGGTTGTCGGGGAGTGTTGCTAGATGCCAACCTCGATTAGTAGCAGTTAGAAGGAGTTCTAATAGAGATGGGTTAATTGGTACTTATCCCAGCTACTACCAGCTTGGCACTCGAACCTACAGGATTACACACAAGCTGAAGGGTTAGAACTATAAGGGATAGAATAGAGAAGTCATGCTAGCACGAGGATCTTCTCGTATTCTATCTAGAAGCTATTATATAATAGATTGCATATAGTAAGAATGGGTTTAGGGAAACCATTTGAGTTTGCAAGTAAGAGAGAATGTTTGATGGTCAAACGTTTGACTTAGAGTCAAGGGCAATTTGGGAAATTGGCTTTTGTATAAGTTGAATTGATAATTAATTGAATGTCAATTAATTATGGGTTGATATCTAATTAACTTATAGTTGGTTAGAAAAAGGTTATAAGCTGAATTTAAAGAACCCCATAAGGTCTGGGGTCAAGGTGCAAATATTGAAAACTTATAGCACCTTATAAATACAGCTTAAAGTGAAACCCTAGGAGAGAACATCAAAAAAATTTCAGCAACTCTTTCTCTCACAAAAACCTAGCTGCCACTCTCTCTTTTTCCTAGGAGTTGTGCCATTCCATTGAAGCTCGGGCAAGAGCTTGCTTCGTCTCGTTCTAGCCTCGATGTGGTATGTGTGAGATCATAGAGGGCTGCTATGTTGTGGTCTCCAATCCAAGCAAACAATTCAAAGTCTTCTTCAAGAGGTAATGAATTTTTCAGATTCAACTTTGCTTGGTTTTATCATGTTTTCGAGTTTAAATGCATATTTGGATGATTCAATTCATGGTTCTCTAAATTATTATAGTTTTAGTCTTCATGTTTTCGCTGCGCTATATTTGTTTTACGTGCTAGAGAACCTTCAATTGGTATCAAAGCCACCCAAACATGCATAGAAAACATGAATTTGTATTATGCGCACTGAGATTATATTGTTTGTTTGTCATATTAAAACTCGTTGTTTGTGCCCAATTTTTTTGTATGTTATTCCCCGCTGATAGTAGAACAAATTAGGCTTATACCTTCTTCGTTAGTTCGTGATTTAATACATGAAAAATGGCATGAAGAGTACGTTTTTTTTTAGAGTTAGCATTCTAGATAGACTGCATAGTGTCTGATCTAGGAGGCATAACTTGGTCAAAACAAATCCAAATTGAGTTCCTCTTTTTTCTAACATTATCTAAACTTAAAGGGCTATCTCCATGTAAAATTTTAGAATTTTTAGAGATGTGTAAGTATGTCAAATGAAGCAATTACAGTCAGGTTAGTGCACAGGTCTGTTATGGCAGATTCTGGAAAAAATCATTTTTGGCACTTGTGAGGGTTGTTTCGCTACTCCAAAGTGGCGGCACGATTTTCTATGAGCTTAGGATGTTTTTTCCAGTGTCAAAGTCAATAGAATGGTCAAACCCTAGTCCTAGTTGCCATATTTGGTAATAGATTTGGTCTTTGAACGATTTTGAAAAGTCAAAATTAAGGAGTTGATTTTGTAATTCAATTTTCTTAAAGATTCAAATCCTAATCAAATTAATTAACTAGGTAGGTGAATAAATTCACATTTTATGTGATTTAACCAAGGTTGACCAATGTTTGACTTGACAAATTTAATTTGTTGACTTAGTCAAAATTAATAGAATTGAGAATCTAGAGTTAATTTTGATAGTGGGTCATAAATTAAAATTACATGCCTGACTAATTAGGTTTTGGTAAAGCCCAATGTGGGCCTAAAAACCTATGGGCTTAATATTATTTGGATTTTCTTGGAGAAAATTAAATTAAGCCTAGGAACTCTAATTGGATCACGAAGTGGGCTTAGGATGAGTATTGGGCCTTGCACAACAAGTCATCCTGGGGATGTAAGTTGAGCTCAATTAATTCCTAAGATTATTATAAAGGAGAAAGCAACGAGAAAGTATATGTATGCCTATATAATCCCAGGGAGTTGCAAGAAAACGAAAATAGGCTTTGTTTTATGAATTGTCAATTTTAATATTGTATTTCATAAATGTTTATGCATGGGATGGTTATGGAGCTTAGAGTCATGCATGGATGTATGATTTGCATCTTTCACATAAATGAATGAATGTATTTTTGGAAATGGGGTCTGCACGTCTCGCCTTCTCTTTATTTTTAGTTGTAATTTTTTCTTTCTCCCTCCTATGTAACTCCCTCCTATCTAGGGGTTTCTACTTTTGGAAAGCAATGTAATATAGTATGATAAGACTAGTATAGGAGTAGAGATAGATGGAGATGAAGATGAAGATTGAAGATAGTAGGTTAGCATGGATCGAAGGCAGTTTTCATATTGGGAAAGAGTTTCCAATTGTGGAAAATTTTACTATTTCATCAATTGTCATTTGCATTTATTCTAGGAACCTTCTCTAGGTTTCACTAAGTGGCTTGGTGAAACTTATGAAATATAAAAGCTCCATAACCTATCTGGTAGTATAGTATAGTATATATATAATATATAGAGATATATTATCGCATTGAAAGCATGATAATCTATACGTATGGCCTATGCATTATCTATCTATGATGCAAACATGTTAAAATGATGAGACCAAACTAAATAACATTAATAATTCCCTCCAGTCAATATTAAGTCAATAAGTGATTAATTAGCACTAGGTGTGTAATCGTAGCCCTTCTATCATAGTAGGTGGGCGATCATTTAACTATGAGGTGAACGACTTGACCCTGCCTCCCAGGGGGTCCTAACTTCATGGTTACTTGATGACTTCTACTCAAGGTGGTATGTGCGGAGGGGTGTGGATGTGTTGGGGATATGCCCTAATGCTCAAGTTTGAGATGACCTTATTAGGGTTTAATAAGAATATATATTTACGTTTTTTATACACAATGTCATTTGTAGGATGTTCATATTCTCCGCTTCGATATGAATGTCCCTAATGCTTATCCGAGAAGAGAAATATTGTAAAAGGGTTTAGAATATTTCGCACTTCCTTTTCGATATGTTAAACATTAAGAATTGATTCATAGCCCTTCAGATTATTCAACCGGTACTAGAATAATTGAATACGGGTTATCATATGTTATTACCTTTGATTAACATAGTGATGTTAATGATAAAGGATGGGTGCAAAATGCCAGAACAACATGATGATGTGGACTAATAAACATATAACTGATCGTCTATGTACCGATAATTGAATGTGACAATAAATAGTGAACTTTATGATTTCAAGTTAATAGTTTACTATTTAGTTGAGAATTGTACAAATTAATCCTCAGACTTAAGAGATTACGGCTGCCGGTTATATTAGGGGCTAAATACTGCGTCCGGACAATACCCGTCTTCCATAAGGTGGGTTACGGTCTTTCGCATTTTAGTCTTGTGGTATGAACCGACAAGTAATTGTCAAGATATGATCTGTTAACCTCCGGCGTGAGGCGATATCCTATGATATCTGAGATCGGTTGGTAAATGAGGAAGTCCTTGGCCAAAGCGAGTATGAAGTGATGGAAAGGAGTTTTTCCATGGTAGTCATCTCTCATTTCACTGATTCAAATTTATACATAGTATCGGATGTGGACTTAACCATTTCATGGTCCTTTCCTGATCGGGGCACTATTAACAGAAGGATCAGACTGCACGCTAATTCTCGACAGTTAAATGGATTCATAAAAGACGTCGTCTTCATTATCGTTTACATTCTCATGGTACGTTCGTTGCTAGTGCGTCACTCATGAGCATGAGGGTATTTCAGTAAATGATGGAGACATTTCTGAAATAGATAATGAGATTTATTGGTCCCTCATCAGTACGCAATTATGAATCTAGAATGTCACACACTAATAAGTATCATGAATAAGTTCACCGGAAGCTTATATTATGTGGTTGGTGGCTTTAAGGTGTTAAGAGTCATCAATGTTAATATTTGGGCCAAAAGTGTAATTTCAAAAAATTTTAGGGTGAAATTATAATTACCAAAACTTTTGGGGTAAATTGTAATTATTGAAAAGTTGTTTAAATATATTTATTCTAATAGAGATTAGAATGGACAAAAATAATATATGTATATATATATATATATATATATACATATATATACATATATAAAGGTGTTTATATATGTATATGTATAATGATGATGTAATTTGTGAAATGCCACGTCATCGTCTTAGTTGTCAAAAGGTGAATTGCAAATTAATGACTAGATAATTACATGTGGCATGTGCATGTAGAGATTGATGACTAGGATTGTCCATGTCATCAATCCTAGTCATTTGAATTTGAAATGAATGAATAGGATTCATTTTTGAATAAAGACAAAAGAATTTTGACCATTGCTTTTGTTGATAAAGCCTTTTTGACAAGTGTCAAAAGAGAGAATAAAGTTACGTTTGGATTGTAATTATTACAATCCTAGGATTTGCATGGCTTTTACTTTAGAAGGAAGTAATTTTGACTGGCCACCTAATAAAGTAATATTATATATATGTTTATATAAGTATATAATATATATTTAATAAAAGATGACAGGCATTCTCTCTCCATCCACTTGCAGTTTCGGCCAAGGGAGAGAGGAGAGAGAAAGTTGTCATCTTGCCATCTAATGCTAATCATTAGGATCAAAAGGCTTGTATGACTTTTGATTAAAATGTGATAATATGATTGGTCACCTATTATGATAGATTATTATAATAAAGATGATAGCATTTTTCTCTCACATACAAGGCCTCTCATTCACACGACACACTCACAACTAAGTGCAAAACAACTTCATTTTTCTCCTTGCTAGTTTCGGCCATAGCATCAAATTCAAGAGAGAAGTTTTGTTTTGCTTGGTAATATACATACATAGTTTCAAAAACTAGAAGATATACTAGCACACTAAATCTTCTAGCGGTGGTTGAGCTTTGGATACTTGGTGGACTAACTAGGGCCTTCAAGTTAGAAGGATTCAAAAGCTTGTCATCCAACCTCATCATCTCCAAAGTAATCTACAAATGAGGTATACCTATGAACCTCTTTATTTCTATATGTATAGTTGATATATATATGGCAAGTGTTGATCAACAATGGATATAATAGAAAGTTAACATGTTGATCCTTTGTAACAAAACTTGTAAAATTTTGTTGATAGCCTATGTAGTTTCGGCTTTACCTAGGTATCCATGCACAGCTTTTCCGATCTTGAATCCAACTTATGATTATGTTTTGACATGATATCTTATGTTGGCTTAGTACTTTCAAGTGGTATCAGAGCCATGTTTATATATCCATTGATTATCAAACGTTGGTCATGTGTTTTTGAACCCTATGGCCAAAAATTTGCTAGTAGTTTTGCAAGTTTTTGATGTTAAAACCTTAGCTTACACACATGCATGTTCAAATCTAGTTTAGATCTTTGATTGATAATGTAGACCTTGAATATATATACATGTGTGTATATGTCTTAGCTTGAACTTGCATGCTACACCTATTTGTAGAGATGGCCGAAAACCACATCTATCTTTGGATGATTTGTCTTATTATTTAAAGTGCTAACTTGTGAAGATAAATGGAGATTTGGTCTTTGCATGTTGACTTTAGACTTGGAATAAGTAGACTATCTTAATATGTTCCAAAAGGGTACTTGTTTAAAAGGGTCTTTTTTGTAGATTCATAAAGTCAAAAGTTTAGAAAAGTCAAGTCTTGCCTTTATATGGTGTTGGCCAAAAATATTCTTTGTTGAAGGAGATTTATTTTGCTATTGTTGTATATGACAAGATGATAGTAGTTTCCTTGAAGTCCTCAAAAGTTTATTTCTATTAAATGCATGTGTTGGAATAAAAGTTTAAAAGATAGTTTAAGCTTATTTTATATGATCATGCGTATGAATTTAATTGAGGACTACTTGATGATTAAAAGTGTTTAATAGTCAAGATTACAACTTATCTATGTGCCTTGAATATTGCAAAATGTATTTCACATAGTTGGCCTATATGTTTTAATCTTGAAATTAGAAATTATCTAATAAGTAGTATTGAGATATTTCTAAATTTAAGAAAGTAGAAAGTTGATTATACAATGATATAATACTTTCAAAGGACTGTTGGGCTATAGTTAATGTATGTGGGCCTTTAGAGACATGTTGATTTGGGCTTGGGCCTTGTGTACATCTACTTGTGCTCGATTTTAACCTATTAGCCACTTTGTATGAATAGGTCATGGACTTGTGTTCTTCTTTAAAGTTTTGGACTTAGATGTGAATATAATTAATTATAAGGAGTTATTAATTAATGGGCCATTATGACTTGCATCTATAAAAGGAGTTTTATAATTATGCAAAAGGGCATTGATTTAGTTTATTCTTTCATGATTGATGAGTGGATTAAACTTGAATGCTATAAATTAATATGTTGGTTATTATATTATGATATGAATAATCATGCATATTTATTATTTTGAGAATAGTGAATTTGATCATGGACTTGGGCTTTAGGGTCAAAAGTTATTGGGTTGTAATATGAGACATAAGTCTCAATTTATTTCTTGTCATTTGAGAGAATTATGTAGTGAGGACTTTTATGTAATTCTTCAAGAGAAAGCTTGATTAAGGCCCAATGGACTTTTCCAAGGAGTCGGAGGTCCAATGGACTTTTTCAAGGAGTTAGAGGCCCAATGAAGATTTCAAAGTGTTGAAGATCTTTTAAATAGAATAGTTTTATTTCTTTAAGCCGAAAGGTCAAGCCCATGATCCACCATTCATATATCTTTGCATTAATACCATTTAAATTGTTATAATTATGATTATTAGCTTAATAGTATGTTGAATGCTTATTGATTTGATGAGATTATATTAACTCCCTACGTGCAAACAAATATTAGATTTTCAAATAGTAAAAGAGATTTTATCGTAGTCCTCCGCCATCCTAGGATATTTAATAAGACCTAAATGAATGCAACCCTTCTTACCCAAAGGTAAAGGACTTGTCTCAAAGTAAGTTTATTAAAATCGCTAGAATGAAACATAGAGATGTGGTTATCTTCCAAAATCTAACGGCCAATTATAGCCACAAAGGCTTGAGGTTATTGATTCAATTTATCGGATAACTAAGTAATGGAAGGTACAATCTAACTAGATCACCTAATCAATTATAACCACAAAGGTTTGAGACCAAAGTGATTTATGGACTAAAGTAGAATATACCCTATTTAGAGAAATAGACAACAAAGAGTTGTTGATCCTATTCTGGGTTCTCTAGGAATGTTTATTGCTTTATTACATTATTCCGTTGTGTATTATGTGTTTGTGCATGCTAGAGAACCTTCAATTGGTATTAGAGCCACCCAAACATGCATGAAAAACATGGACTCATTTTTTGTGCACTGAGATTATATTATTTTATTGTCATATCAAAACTCGTTGTTTAAGGATAATTTTTGGATATGTTATTCTACACTAATTGCAGAACAAAGTAGAATTATACCTGCTTTGTAAATTCGTGTTTAATATGTTAAAACTTGCATGAACACTCAGTGTTTTGTAGAGACTACTTTCTGGACAGACTGTGCAGTGTCTACTCTAGAAGGCATAACTTGATCAAAACAAATCCAAATCGAGTTTTGTTTGATTCTAACATTGTTTACAGCTAAAGAGATATCTCAGTATGAAATTTTAGAATATTTGGAAACCTGTAAATAGGTCAAACGAGTCAATTATAGTCAGGTCAGTGCAGTAGATCTATTATGGCAGATTCTGGAAAATTTACTTTTGCCACTTGTCAAGGTTGTTTAGCTACTCCAACCTGGTGGTATGACTTTTTATGAGCCTAGGAAGATTTTTCAGATTCAAGATCAATGGGTTGGTCAAACCCTAGTCCTAGTTGCTATATTTTGTAGTGGATTTCATCTTCGTACGAATTTGGAAAGTCAAAGTCAAATATTTCATTTTGTAATCCAATTTTCTTAAAGATTCAATTGCTAATCAAATTAAATAATTGGGTAGGTTAATTAATTCACATTTTATGTGAGTTAACCAAGGTTGACCAATTTTGACTTGGCAATTTAATTTGTTGACTTAGTCAAAATTAATAAGATTGAGAATCTAGAGTTAATTTTGATAGTGGGTCTCAAATAAAATTGCATGCCTATCTAATTGGGTTTTGGTAAAGCCCAATTGGGCCTAAAAATCTATGGGTTTAATTTTAGATAGGGTTTCTTGGAAAAAATTAAATTAAGCCTAGGAACTCAAGCTACGGAAGTGACCAATTAAACATGTGAAGGCTAAAAAGACGCAAACAAAAGACATCTTAGCAATAGGAGAAACATAGAATCATAATCCACACCATAAACTTGTGTGAACCCATTGGCAACTAACTGAGCTTTCAATCGATCTACTTGCCTATTAGGAGAACATTTCAAGTGTAAACCCAACGACACCCGACAACAGATTTACCCGAGGATAGATCAACCAACTCCGAAGTACCATTGGAGTACAAGGTTGACATCTCCTCTACCAAGGCTTCATGCCAACCAGGATGACCAAGGGCCTATGAAACATTGTAGGAATAGGACAGACAAGAAGGAAGTAACAAAGGATATGAACGAAGGGGATAATACATGATAAGAAACAAAATTAGAGATAGGATGCTTAGTAGTCCAACTACGAGTACCTTTACGAAGAGCAAGAAGGACATCTAAATCAGAAGGTAGGAAAACTGGCACTAGATCTGTAGACGATGAGGCAGGCAGTTTAGGGCCCTTTGTAGGAATGACAGGCATAGACGTCGATGATATGCCATTAGGTCCAGACGGTCTAGGCTAAATTGGTCAGGAGAAGGAGGTAAGGGCACTATAGGAGATGGTGGATCTGGTGAGGGATTGAAATATAGAGTCGGAAGAGGCACATCATCGATGACTATATCGGGAGAATGAGAAGGAGGAGCATAATAAGGTTTAGAGTTAAAGAAAGTTACATCAACATAAAGGAAAGATTTATCAAACTCTAGAGAATAGCATCTATACTCTTTCTGGTTTTGAGCATATCCAAGAAAAATGCACTTGAAAGACCGAGGATGCAATTTGTGAGATCTAGGAGAAAGATTATGCACAAAACAAACGATCCAAATATCTTTGATGGCAAAAATTAAATAGACTAATGAGGAAATAGGAAAGAGGAAAGAGGAAGAGAAAGAGATTTTATCATTGAGAACAAAAGAAAGCATGCAGTTAATGAGATAATAGGCAGTAAAAATACCGTCAACCCAAAACCGGATTGGAACATTCATATGAAGAAGAAGTGTCTTAGCAATTTCAATAAGATAACAATTCTTGTGCTCAACAACTCCATTTTGTTGAGGAGTGTAAGCGCAAGAAAACTAGTGAATGATTCCCTTCGAGGTTAAAAATGCAGAAAAATAGGATTAGAAATATTCATGGACAATGTCACTACGTAACACAAGAATAGTGGCACCAAATTGAGTACAAACTTTAGTATAAAATGTTTGAAACAAAGAAAAAACTTCAAAATGATCTTTCATTAAATATAACCAAGTAACACGAGAAAAATTATCAATAAATGTATCAAAGTAATGATAGCCAAATTTGGATACATGATGATTAGGTCCCCAAACATTGTAATGAAGTCAAATGGGCCACTAGCCTGCTTATTGAAACTATTAGGAAAAGAATTACGAGTGTTTTCCTAACTAACATGACTCATATAAAATACTACTGGCACAACTCAAGGTAGGAACCATCTTCTTGAGATTAGAGAGAAACAGATGGTCTAGTCGGTTGTAAGTTCAAGAGTGGAGATGGTTTCATATGCAACAGAGGATTCGTCATCAACGTAGTAAAGGTCATTAGACTCATGCCCTGTGCTAATTCAAGCTCTCGTTTGCAAATCTTGGACAATTACAAAAGTATAGGTAAAGCTGATAGAACAGTTAAACAACTTAGTTAGTTTGTTGATATATAATAAATTACTGAGAAAGGTAGAAACATAAAAGACAGAGGAAAGGGTTATGGACAACGTAAGATTCGCCGATCCAACCCCGGTAACTTAAGTAGAAGAACCATCGGCAAAGGCAATAGGGTGACGTGAAGTAATAGGACGAATGTTAGAAATTAAGAAAGAATTACCACTTATGCGATCAGAAGCACTAGAATCGATGATCCACTTACCAGAGCTAGAAGATAGTTGAAACATGTGAAACCCCACTTTCCTGCTTATCTCGTTTTACGTGTTATACCTCGTTTTGCATGCATATGATCTGTTTATGTGCTATAGGACCTAGAAAGTTATAATTTTGATGTCAATACTCCTAATACGTGCTAAATGTGCATTCATGAAATTTTCATCAAAAACGGAGTCAGAAATTTTATCGTCGATTTTCAGTGAAAAGTGTTTTCGAAACACGTCCGCTAAAATTTTGAAACTGGTCTTTTTAACCCTTCTAGACCTAGTCCACGGACTTTAATAGACCTGTGTTTGATGAAAACGGTTTTAAAATCGGCTTAAGAATTTATTAGGATTTTTACACCGACTTTTGCGAAAATCGAGTTTTAAGCCAACTCGGGTGAAATTGTTGGATTGTAAAACTTCTTGTCACCTAAAAATAATTTGCTTGAGATATCTTGGGGTTTGCATAATTATTTTGAGCCTTGGTGAGCAATAAAATGAGTTTAAAGTCATTAAAACACAAAAATACTAACTTAAACTACTTTGACTTTGCATTTTTTTAATTGACTAAGCTTTTAATTATATATTGTCATCAACACACACTAAAAATAACACAAAACACCATCACAAACACACACATTGCCGTGAGAAGAATGAGAGAAAATGAAAAGAGATTTCAAAGCTTTTCAATCCAATTTTTCAAAGAAAAACCTAGTTTTTGTCCGTAGAACTTCGCACCGACTTGGATTCTGCTTGTTGGGCACGCATAGCACGCATTCCTAGGCTTATATTGCATCAAAGGTGAGAGAAAAATTCTAGATCTCAAAATGTCATTTTTATACTTTTGCTCATAAATAAAAATTTAACCGTTAGAATTGAAATCTGCTGATAGATTATTGCTCCTTGCATGCTAGGGATCATTTTGATGCAATACTACGAATTTCTGTCGGATGTAGCATAATTTTTATTTTCCGGGTATTTAATTTTGATTAAAATGTTCAAAGTTGAATTAAATGAGTTGTGTTGATCGAAATCGATTGCCGTCGATTTCTAAATACTTGATAATTACGTGTTAGCGCCGTTGTAATGCCGAATTTTCGATTACATTGTTCGTGTGAAAATCCGGAAAATCCAGCCAAGACATCCTAGGGTTTTAGGGTTATCGGGCATGATTTGGAGGTGTTATGGTGGATTTCCGAGAGGGCTAATGTAGTAGGTTGAATGGGTGAGTGATAGAAACTGATTTGGCAATGTTTGGATTAGTAGATTGTAAGTTATGAATTTTAGAAGTTTAGGTTGTCATTCTTTAATTTCTTGAACGATGCCTTTAGATGTTTGGGTTGTGTTTGAGTGTTGAATGGTGAGTTGTTGATGAGTAATTTAGAGTTTAACTGTGTATATAATGCATGTCCGGTTAGATGGCCTACTTTGTCATCTAACTAAGTTATTGATTGATTATTATTGAGTTCGGGAATCGGGCACTTTTGTTGCTGATCTCCTAGATTATTGATTGATTATTATTGAGTTCGGGAATTGGGCACTTTCGTTGCTGATCTCCCAATTGATTGATTGATTGATGATTGATGATGATTATGGAGTCTTGGTATGTGTGTGCCACCTCTCGGGCAGCGTTGGGCTATCGGGTTGATAACGGCATGACTGCCATAGGCTACCCCCAGCTCGCATGACGGAGGTGTCATGGAGGGAGGGGCTAGTTAGGTACCTCGGGTGCGTGAGTAATGGGGAGTTATAAGAAGAACGGTTGAGATCGTGATGGCGTTTGGAGCTACACCAAATAGAGTATCCTTTATTGATTGGTTATATAGCTATGTGATGATAGTATTATTTGTGTTATTGTGTGTTTACTGACTCAAAGGATTATTCCAAGGAGTTTAGTAGACCTTGCTCGAGATCTATCGGATCTTCACTGGGCTTATGTATATAAGCTCACTCTCTATTATTGCATGCTTACAGGTGTTGCAGAGCCGAATTACGGGTAGTGCCTCCTGAGGAGGAAAATGTGCCTTACGTGGACGAGTCATATGTTCCTGAGTCTTATCCATGATTTTATGTTGTTTAATGTCTTGTACATTAGCTTAATAGACTTTTATATGCTTTATGGTTCTTATTGTAATAGATGTTGAAAAGATGATGATCCAAATGATGTTAACTTATTGGCTTTCTTTTGTCTATGGTTAAGTTGTAGATGGATCTCAACTTACTTTTGAAATGTATGATAAGGTTGAGGTATTGTATGTTATGTTGGAACGGAGGCAGATAACGAAGACTGATTATTGTATATTACGGTTATGTTGTGTGTTGTTATGCTGTTGAGGAGTTGTTGTTTGTATGGTTATAGAATTGGATGTTTAATGTTATTAATGAGGTTGGTTTAGAACCTCGGTAATCTATTTACTGTCGTTATACTGCCGAAATTCCGTTGCGTCCTGACTGATTGTAGGTGGGGTCGAGTTGGGGCGTGACAAAACATATAAGCAATAGAAGTGGTGGCATACGCAAGAGAGGCCGTGGATGATTGACTGGCCTAGTTGGAGACTTGGAGCTGAAGTATTACTTATATTCAACCTTAGATAAAGCAAAAGTATGAGGGTTATGTTGTTGTAGTGACACAGAGGTAGTGTTTGGGTCTTCAGTTTCAATATGAGTTGCATAAGCAACACCAAATGGGCATCCAAAGATCCCGACACTTATCACGAGCATGACCCATTTTATGAAGATAAGTACATTGAGGTCTGGAATTAGTGCAAGAGCGACCACCTCCCTTATTATTACCACGTCCTCAACCTTACCCCGATGAGAAGCATTATCAGGGTATCCCATTGGATGAGTGAGAAATGAGGCATTATCATAGTAGGAGGAAAGACAGTGATAGAGACACGGTTAAAACAAGAATAAACTTCAGTCATCATGGGAAAATTCGGGTTGCAAAGAATCTGCCAACGAACTGCCTCATATTGAATTGGATGGCCCCGGATCATGAGAACCACAAAAGGTTGCTCTCATTGTTGGCGAGTAATATTAGTATCAGGAGGAAAGATTTTATTGTATTCTTCTATAGCCCTTTGAAATCGGCCAAAATATATAGTGAGACCCCTGTCATCAAGTTGGATATTTAGTAGGTCAGTAATCACATTAAGAAAGAGGCACATTAAGAGACAAAGAAAGGCATTTTTGTGTGTATTACTATAAAGAATTAGCCCTCTTATATAGGACTTAGTACATAAGACAAATACTTCATTCTTCTAATGGGAAAAAAATAACACACATATAAAACTAATAATAATAACCGAGTTACTACTTCAACACTCTTGATTTTGTTGGTTCATCCACATACGCTCAAGAATTAGAGTATTGGTCACGTAGTAGCTTTAGATGTCTTGATCTCTACATATTATAGTACAGTTACTAAGATAACAAAAACCGTGATCCTGTCCAATCATTTCTAGAACTAATGAGATGAGTGTAGAAAGTCCTCCAATGATCAAGGTAGGTCATCCTTAAAATGAGACACTATCATTATAACTTTTCCATAGTGAAGTGCCTAGCTCAAGTATTCGGTAATGAACTAGTATTTCGTTCAAGTCTATGATAGAGACTTTCCATACATGACCATCACATATCTAAGTGATTCACTTGAAACCAGGGACCTTATACATGAATACGCTAAAAAAGGTAAAATATTTTAGGGGTTTACTAAACTATACCGCTAATCTTATTTTGACCATCGAATTATTTTTAGCTCTAAAAGTACTATTAGTTGTTTTAAATGATTTCATTTAAAGCACTTTGTTAGTTAGCGTATAAAAAGACCAACGGAAAGAGGTTAAACATAAATAGTTAAGATTAAGAACTAAAATGAAATTTTTCTTTTTATTTATGTTTTTATTCTTTATCTTTTTTTGTGGTTCTTTTGCCCTTTTCTTATTCTTCAACATTTAACTTTTTCTTTTTTATTCAACATCATCATTATCGCTCTTGCGCCTTTTCCCTCTCCCCCCTTTCCTAATGTACATATCAACCTCCGAATGGATAAAACTTTCAACTCTTTATTCCTAATCGGAATATAGCCAAGCCATTCAGTTAATTAATCATTTCGAGATTGTGAACTAGCAAATGTTAACTAATTGTTATTAAAAATCAATTTGACCACTGCCATGAGTATATCTAGCATATATTACTTCTGAATTCTACAAGGGCGGGCTTATATTCCAAGACAAGAAGCTCATTTTAATTTATGAGGATTACAATCACAAAATCCTTGTCTGCATTGAGGATACCCAATTGAAAAAAGGAATGCATTAGAGAAAATGCAATCGCCAAAGCCGGAAGCTCATCTCAAACAAAAGCTATAGAGGAGAAGAGAGCCACAGAAGACTTAGCACAACTACTTAGCACAAGGATTATTCTGAAATTACTAGATGCAATCAAACTAAAGAAAAGCATTGACCGATATGATATTAATAGAATATTAATGTGCTCAAACAACCACACTAAGCGAAGAAAGCCCTTTGAGCTTCCCTTAGAGGTTAGTTCTAGGTTCTTTTCGTTAGTCTTTTTTTACACTAATGAATGGAATAAGCTGAATAAAACCATTTTAAACATAATGACAAGAAGGAATGAATAGTAGAGATAAATAATTCATGCCATGATAGAAGATCACAATATATTAATTGAATAATATCTAACGCACTAAAATATTCTAGTGTTAGTGGTTTTTAGAGCATACCATCCCAACATGTACAGAAGGTCAAGGGTGCCAAGTATTACTAAAGTTTTGGTAAACATTAGGAAGAATATAAGGGGGCGTTTGGTTCGAGGAATGTTACAAGATTCTTGGGAATGTGAAGTTTGGAATATGACATTCCCATATTTGGTTTGCGACTTGTTGTTGCTTTAGTTGACCGACTTATTGTGGTATAGATGTTGCGTGTTCCTGCTTTCTTAAATTCTTTAATCTAATTTCATCAGTTTAAAGCTTATTTATTTTTGAAGATATCTTTTTGTTGTTGCTAAGATATCAATTTATGGTTGTAAATGGTGAATAACAATTGATTGGTCAAATATATTATCACTTAAACCATCAAGCATGGTATATTATGACAAACAATTAAAATAGGACATTGCAAATGAAAAGGAAGAGTCAATAAACAAGTTAATTTGGTCACTCATTTTCATTTTATGGTCAATAAAACAATCAAAACAAACAATCAAAATTAAGATGCAACTTCATCGATCATATCACCATCTTCACTCTTACTAGGGAGTGATCCGGCTTTACCAGTCTCCGGTGGTCGGGCTCCACAAACTGAGTTCCCATGTAATAAAAAAAAAAAAACTTTGCCAACATCCTCATAACGGAGTCACAGAAAGGCAGTCCACTATATATGTTTCCATGTTGCCTTTTCAAGAAAACACCATCTAAAGAAATCACAAGCATTACTACTGTACATATAGAATCCTTAATTTGGATGGTTCCCCCTATGACCCTACAACTCAAATTTACCCACAACTCAAATTTTAGGGTTTCTTTACATTTACATTGCTTATTTGTATAACATTAGCAGATCGACTGTTTTTTTATGTTTTTTTTTTTTTGATGATGTGGGAAGCCAATTAGCGAAATTCGACCATCAACTAATAAACCTCAAGTGTAGCAGTGTATCCTCACACATACGTCAGGTTAACATGCAACGGTGTGCCCTAGGGTAGATCGACTGTTTTGATATATCCTTAAATGTTCTAATACTGCTGCTCACCCTCGACATTATATCTGGTCCAACAAAATTTTTTTGCACAAAAATATAACACCATGAGATTAGTTACTAATAGTTGCACATAAAAAATATAACAACAAAAATGTGAAATTAGTGAATAATTCCCTAATTTCTTGAACATCAAAATGCATGTTAATGGAAATAACAATGACAAACTAAGAAGAAATCATTAGTCACCCAAACAATTAAGTGTAGTTGAGTCTTCGAACAAAAAAAAACAATCTATCTGACTGATGACGGTGGAAAAGTTAATGTCCACCTGAGCTCAGTGATCCGACCTTAATCTACCTGGACCTGCAAAACAAAGAAGGAATCGCGGGGCTGGCGGCCCATGCTTCCCCTCATGCGTGAGAGTGATTAGCGTGTCCAAACTGAGCAAGTGGTAGTTGAGGGTAATAAATGCCAGAACGACTTACCTCTTTATGATGAAAGAAAGAGGTATTTATACTGCTTTAGGGCCCGGGCAGCATTTAATGCTTAGCTCTGCCCGGCACTATTCATACCTGCCCAACACCGTCTCAACTTATATCTTATTAGATATGACAATCGTACCACATAGACAACTGAGGTCAGGCCTAGAGATTACCACTAACTCCAGATCGGGGAGCCTATCAAGCTCGGGTTCACCCCCATCATTTCCCCTATCCCCTCCTCACCCCTACCACCACCCCCAACCAAGTCTAGAACTTAAGAAGGGTTATAGAGAAGCAGATTGGTCTCTCGAGCTGGATATACCTGACCTGAACTAGGTAATTGCCACATCACCCTGCCGCTAGCTGAGATGCTGGCATGTCATCATTTTTTATGTGATGGTTGGTATTCCCGAGGTGATCAGATTTTCGCCTATAAATAGGACTTGGCCCTTTAGAAATTCTTTTCCACCTTTTGCGATCAAGATCAAGAAATTCTCTAAGGCATTTTTGCCTTGCTCGCGATACTTAGCTCGGAAGTGCTTAGCTCGATTCCATCAGGTCGAAAACACTTTCAGAATTTAGACATTATGTACGTCATCAACCCTTTACTTTTCCTTTCTTTATATCCATTTCTGTGTGCAAGTCAAAACTCAACTTGTGTGGGTGGTTTTACTTCTCTACCCGACCTAACAATGCCCTCTTCACTCAATGGAAATCTCCTAACAAAGACTAGCACAACAACAACTACTTCGTCAAGTCAGCCATATACCCCAGGGTGAGGAGGACTTGGACGTCGGGCCTGAAGAAGAATGTAAACAGACCTCCCAAGTTCTCTGTCTCGGAACGCACCACAGCGAACAAACTTGAAGTGGGTGAGTACCTGCTAAACATAAACTACCACCTCAAATGGTCGAGGATATGGGAGAGCAAGTTGTTTGGGGAAGGACCTCCAGATTTGGAGAAAGTGCACCCCTGGCTCCATCCAGAAGAAAAGGAAGAGGAAGAAAATGAGGAGGGTGAAAAAGTGAGTGAAAAGGCGGAACAGCCAAAAGAGGATCAGACTCGGACCGATCTCCCTATTTATCGACCTTATTTACCTTGTCTTTCTTACCATGCTTTCCTGCTTGTAAATTAACATTTACATTCTTTCAGAAATGGCGAGCTGAGCTACTGCTATCTACAGTCTGAAAAAGAAGTGCAGCCAAGGCCAAGACCCACCGGCGCCCAAAGACTTAGGTATGGGGCCTACTGCCTCCCAAGTCTTTCTAAAATCTAAAAAGATGCCACCCAGCCACCGGGAGGAGTTTGGAAAGGGTCGCGATGACCCTACCAAAGAGGTATCCTCAAGAAAGAAGAATAAAGGAATGGAGCTCAACGAGCGTGCCGGAGGCCGAGCTGAGGGTGAGTCCCCATAGAAGGAGAGGACTCGACCTCAAGGTGATAACCATGGGAAAGGCGTGGAGGTCTACTTGTCACGCCCCAACTCGACCCCGCAAAAGGCCAAGCCTGGAGCCAACACACGGACGGAGTCTCCTCTGTACTGTGGACGATCCGAAAACCCTACATTCAACATAATATTTGCAAAAACCACAATAATCATTTAAAACAAGTCAACTTTCTTTTAGAAACATACATCTTCTCATTATCCAACTTTGCAACCCAAAATGACATGCATACTACACAGGTACTTATGCCACTAAGCAATAAAACCATTAGCATGCAGTTCTTTACTAGTCACGAGAGTACATCTTTACAACTTTACAACCTTTCAACTTTTACAACATAAGACCATAGAGGCCTCAAAATAGAACTACATACAAGGCTACAAGCCTCAAAATGAAGCGACAACCAAGCAATATACATATCAAGCATGGCCCGCACAAAAGACTGGCAACCAACCACTAGCTAAGCAAAGAAAGTGCTATCAAGGAAACACCTCCATTTGCTCCTCCTCCTCCTCAACCACCTCAATAGGATCAGCTTCAACTACTCCTATAAAATATAGTATAGAAAGGGATGAACAAAAACTATTGCTCAGCGAGGGTTAATTGGTCCCAAGGACGGAGGTGAGAGGAGAATGCAATGCAAATAGTCAAGTAGATCAGTCAATTAACATATAGAGATACAAGCTAAGCCAACAATAAATCAAGGCAAGCATTAAGGCTATAATCATTCAATTAAAGGATACAATTCACTTTCCACGAGCGACTCTCAATCACGAATCCGTTGACGACACGCCGGCCCAACCACCTTATAACTTCAGTTTGGAATACCCCAGAAGTATCCAATCAATTCTACAACCCAAATCTCCCTGGGAGGCAACCTAAGCAAGAAAGGGAATAGGACACAGAGCTAGAGCAACTAATCCTGTCAACCCAAGGCTACCCAGAGAGGCCCATCACACCGCCCCTGACTCTATGAATGCAATACAATATACAATACAACAATCGAGCAATAGAGCCATACATGGGAGAATAACAAAGTAGGTTACTCTCGCACGCAATAGTAACAATTGATAACCATTTCAATCATAATCAACTATAATAAGCACAATAAGCAACAACAAGCAACAATAACATTCTAAAAGCCAAAACATGCTAAAGCCCAATAAAACACACAACGACCCCAACTTTCAAAATGCTACTACTTCTAAACGAGCTACGAGTTTTGAAAACTGACTTCACCACTCCTCCTAGGTCACCACAAGGCACGTCTAAAGACCACGAAATCCTACTTTACCCTAGAATTCCCGCAAAGCCCCGATTTTCCCCTTTGCTCATTTGAACTACTGCTACCTCAACCGATCACCCAACCAATGTCACAACTACACCAAAAGTGCTTCCATGACATACCTCGACAATGCTTTCACGCAAATCGAGAAATTTTCAAACTCGACCGGAACGACCCCAACATGTACCAAGCTATTTTTCTCCAATTTTCCATTACACAATCCAAATAAACCATACATTTAAGCATTCTAACATATCTAGCATATTTTCACATCAACAGAACGCAAAACGGAGCAACTTTGACAAAACGGGAGTTTACTATTCATAATTTACTATTCCATTGTCAATTTAAATTGCAATTGCTATATTCAACCATAGAAAATGCTAAAACCCTACAAATACATGTTCTACAATCATCAAGGAACATTCTTTAAGCAACAAAATGGATAAAATAACAATCTACGCATAATTCCCAAAATTTAAAGTTTGTACAACATGTATTCAAATGCGCAAATAAAGATGCATCCCTCACCTTAGACGCTACTAGATGCTAGGAAAACCACGTTGGAAGCCTCGGAAACAACCCCGTGCAAGCCCTTGCGAAGATGTGAAGATTTGAAGTTGAAAATATTTTTTTTTATTTCTCTTTGAAGCTCACGGTTTTCCCTTTCTTTTTTTCAGCTTTTGTTGTTTTATTTATGCTATTTTGTCTGTTTAAAAGATGACAAGCTAAGTCAAAGTCAAGGTCTTGGTCAAAGCTAACTTAAACTTGGTCAACTAAGCTTATTTCGTGCATTTTAAGGCTAAAACAACTAATACAATTATAATTCTAGTCAACAACAACTAAAACACTAAAATTAAAACACTAAATACTACTTTTCACTATTTGCTGAGGACTAGAAATCATTTCCTAACTAACACTCTCGATATGCAATGCAGTTTGTGACAAAGAACGAATAACAATTAAATATCAAGGAATTTAAGAAAATATGATTTTCAGAAAATAAACAGAAAAATTTCACGTTCCGGGCTCGAGTATTACACTACTGATCCAAGAAAGATCAGGTCGTCGCCTCGGCTATTGCTGCTACCTCTACCACTATCAGGGATCCAAAGCTTAGGTCGATCCTGCATGATCAAGTGGCCTGCAATCTGAAGACAGCCCTCGCCACTGTAAGTCTCTTGAACTTTACAAGTATCTTAGCTTGAGGGTTCCCTTTGGCTAACCATTTATCTTATCTTTTCAAGCGGAGTCCCATGCCCTCTCAATTCTCAACCTTCTCAGCCAAGCCCAGACCTACATACTCGAGCTCGAGAGTAAATATAAGAAGGTTGTGATCGCGCTGTCGTCCCAAAAGGACGAGGTGAAACAGCTATTTGAAAAGGATGCGGCCGAGATCCAGCGCTTGAAGGTAGTGGTCAAAACCAAAGACAAGGCATTCGAGGAGAAAAGGGCTAAAATGGAGATGTGTGCCCAAGATGCCCTGTATCACGCCCCAACTCGACCCCACCAACAATCAGTTAGGTTGCAACAGAATTTCGGCAATATAATGACAATAACACGGACATCAGGGCTCTAAACCAACCCTTTATACATCATACAACCAACTCCAAAGATCAACAACAACTTCACAACCAAATTAACAACATACAACGCAACCATCTCCATATATTAAACATTCATTCATCTGATCATTCACAAGTTATACGCCTTCGTTCCAACATCATTCATAGGCTATATCATGCATTTTCAAAATAGATTATAAGCCAGTTCAGTAACCTAATCATGTTCAAAAGGAAGACTATTAAACCAGATTTATATAATTCTTTATCTTTAAGTAAGTCATACAATACATCATACTACAAAAGCTAAGATAAACTCATGGATATGACTCCGGCACATAAGACTCCTCCACAGAAGGCACATACTCAGCTTCTTGAGGAACGTACACAAAGTCTGGTTAATAACACTTGAATGTAGATAACGAATGAGAGTGAACTTATATAAAACAAGCCCAGTGAGGATTTGATAGATCTTTTAAAAGCATTTACTATACCCCTTGGAAATCATCCTTTGAGCAGTAAACACACAATGAACATCAATATCAATATAAGTACAACAAATACAATAACCAAACAATAAGGATACTCTAGTTGGTGTAGCTCCATACGCCATCACGATCTCAACCATTTTCTTGTAACTCCCCATTACTCTCACACCCGATGTACCTCATCTAGCCCCTCCCTCCATGGCACATTCGCCTATGCAAGCTGGGGGTAGTCTATGATAGTCATGCAGTTATCAACCCGATAGCCCAATGCTGCCCGAGAGGTGACACACACTATCAAGACTCATGACAATAATAATAAACATTCATATCACAGGAGGACAACAAAAGTAGGTTGCCTATCTCCCGGCTTCATCAATAATCAATCAATTAACATCATTTCAACAACATAACATCAATTAATCAAATAGACAACTAACAATTAAGTTAGATGACAAAGTAGGCCACCCAACTTAACATGCATTAAACCACACAACCAAACCCGTATCTATTCAACAACATCCCAAGATTCAACCACTCAAACACTACCCAAACAACCAAAGACAATATTTCAACATTTAAAGAAAGATTACACAAACTTCCAACAATCATAACTTACATTCTACTAACCTAATAACCTCCAAACCACTTTCTATCATTCACCCACTCAAGCATCTACATTAGCCCTATCAAAAACCAACCATAACCCATCCAAAACAAGCCCAACAACCCTAATTCCTCAATGCACTAAGGCTGAATTTTCCGGACATTCACCACAACATTCAAATAAAAAATTTGGCATTACAACATTACTACCCCATAATTAACAAACTTTTAGAAGCCACATCCAACCAATTCCAACTACTACAACAACAATTATTCAACAATGAACTCAAAATCCAACTTTAATACCCGAAAAATAAAAATATATGCTACTATAGTTCAAAACTTATATAAATGTACATAAACGATCCTTTGCATCCACTGAGCAACAATCTAACAACAGTTTAACATTTCATCAGATAAAAAATTCAATTATATGAAAATGACACAAAATAGCATTTTGAGATCTAGAATTTTTCTCTCACCTTTGATCTGAAACAAAGCTAGGAATGCGTGCAATAAGTGCCCAACAAGTGGAATCTAGCTCGGTTTGAAAAGATTCGGACAAAAATGAAGTTTTCTATGCAAAATTTGCTTTGTAAAATAAAATGAAAAACTCTCCAAAATGCTCAAGGAACTCACAGAAATGTGTGTGTGTGTGTGTGTTTGTGGTGTTTGCTTTGTTTTTAATGTGTGTAGAGATTTTATATGCATAAGTCAACAAAATATGAAAAAGTCAAAGTTGAACATTTAGTTAATTTTTTTAGAATTTTTAGTCTTTTAATTGTCTTTTAAACTATTTTTGGTCATATATATTCATTTAAAACTTAGACTATTTTTAGGTAGTTTATTTTAGGTGACAACAATTTTCATTTGCACATATTAAGACCCGACTCGGTTAAAAACTCGAATTTTGCAAAAGAAGGTATAAAAACCCTTTTAAATTTCTAATCCGATTCAAAATCCGTTTTGATCAAACACGGGTCTATTAATATCCTAGGGCTAGGTTTTCAAACAATAAAAATACTAGTTGAAAAATTATAGCAGACGTGTTTCAAAAATACTATTCACAAAACTCGATGATAAAATTTTCAATGCCATTTTCGATGAAAATTTCATGAATGTACACATAACATGTAATAGGAATATAAATCACAGAATTAGTGTATTTTAACTCATATAACACGTAAACAGGTCAAAACACGCATTTCTATACCAAGGTAAAATCTGGGGTTTTACATTCTCCTCCCTTAAAACAATTGCGTCCGCGCAATTCTCAAACTGACAGACAACTAAGTCCTCTATCGTTACACTTTAACAATACTTCTCTTAGTTCCCATTTATCTCTTAGGATGACACCTGAACAAAGACCTCAAATGAAATAAACTCTGTTGATTGCAAGATGATTATCACAATTCCAAAACAATCCTCAATTCATAATTCACTCCTACTTAATATCATATTGCATATGAAAGAAATCGCAACTCTAAGGTCTTAGCATGACACCACTACTTATCAATCATCCCCTACTACACAAAAGGGCTCTATGAACACCTCGAGGGTTTCAAAACTCATTCACAATAACATGAATGATTACTGATCAAGGGAATATCTCGAAAGTGACCTTGGTCAGAATATGGCTTTTATGAAATTTACAAGGGAACAAGGTTATGGAAAACCACATACTAGCCAACAACCAATTGCATCAAATGTCAAACAAATTAGAGAATCAAGAGGCTAATAGTTCAATTGGGAAGCATGATAACCAATATGATGAAGGTCTCAACACTTATCAGTTAAACAAGTACGAACAAAATGACGACGAGACAAAACAGTGCTGAGTATGTTGAACGAACATTCCTGAACAGGTAAACATTTCAATTCTCGATGATTGTTCAAGGAACCAACAAGTAAGTTGTACTTGAGGCGAAATGAAACTAAGAAATAAGAGATGATTAATTCAATTAAAAATATGAGTGGCAATATAACGAGTATCTCAGCACGCAAAAGCCAAAGAAGTATAAATAAGAAATGATAACAACAGGATAGTGCTGAGTATATTGAATTGAGCAATTACAAGCAAGGTAATGGCTCAACATTTAATAATAAAACAATAGGATTAAAAGATTAGCAAGAATGACAATGATGTACTTAGGTAGGGAGTACATCAAGCAAGCGAAGTTCGAACAAGTAAACGGTATACCAAAGGAGAAATTACTTGCAAATGAATAGTAATATGATGAAATGAAGTAATGAAACCAATGGGTGGAGATATAGAACGAAATATAAAAGCCTCAAACCTTAACTTCAATAAGCGACATTGCTATAAGAAGCAAATATGAATGTTAGGAATAAAAACAATGTCAAATGAGTATAGGATCCATTAATCCAATAAGCAAAACTTTCAAGAAACAATTGATATGCTAGAAACGTGTAACTCTCTCTCAAATAAGTGAGAATAGAGTAGAAAAGAATAATAAGACCAATAGAATAGGAAGCACAAAAGGGGTGTCCCACCTACACACTTAAACACCAACAAGTCAAATCCTACAATCTATCTCTCTCCAAAACAAGACACCAAGGAGATCTAGAGAACCTAAGGATTTATACAATCACTCCAAAATTTACATTCTGCACTAGACCAATCACTAAACAAGATAAATCACTAATTACCCAACAAGATTGACTGATGAAGACTCCAAAATCTGATAACACAATACAAATTCATACTAACCCATTATAACACAAAAGAATCCTCAATCAACAATTTAAAATGTTATACCACCTAGAACTCAAAAGCTCAATGTAGGCAAGTAAATGTTCAGTCACCAAAATGCATTCTTATTTCCTCAAATAATTCTATCTCCCAACAATTACATCTTCGAATAAAGTAACTTGAGTCAGGAATTACTCTAATTGCCTCCAAGGTTTCAAGATCAAAACTCCAAAATATCCTTTGATAAGATAGCAATCCCAAGTAGTAGAAATATATACATGTTATACTGCACTTCATTTCATTCACAAATATGCATCACCAATTCCTCAAATAAATTCATTCTAAAACAACTTCAAGAAAGTATAATCTGAGTTGAGACTCCAAAAGTGTCTAATCACAACCTCACGGAAACCTCAACTTATGAGCAATCTCCAAGTAATAACAAGTTACACATGGCAAGAAAAATAACTCTAATCATCAAAATTGATTGTTATTTCCTCGAACAACTTTATTCTCGCTAAAGGAACATCAAAATCAATCTATTAAGCTAAGACTAAAATCATTAAACATAACAATCAAAATCCCAATACTAATCTACCAGAATAATAATAAATCAAAATCACAGCCTACCTCTGATTCCGAAAGCTCTTGTAGCCATATTTACTTCACCCAAAAAAGTCACCCACAGTTATAGCATATATACAATTATATCTCATGAAAGCAATTACAACATATTGCATGATTATCATATATTACAACATTATCACATAACGCACAATTCAGCACAAAGGAAGCCAATATCACATAAACAAGTTATATCACGAAGGTAAGTTATAAACAATTAAAGTCACATAAGAAACAAACTTCACATAAGACAAGTTGATCACGTAACTCACATTGGTCACTTAAACATTGAGCACATAAAGCACGTTGTTTCACATAAGCTAGTTATAGACAATTAAAACCACAAAAACAACTAACTTCACACAAGACACTTCAATCACATAAAACACATATGTCACATAATGCACATTAATCACATAATGCACATTAATTACAACACATTGAGTCCATAAAGCATGTTGTCACATAAAGCATATTGACCATATTAGTTCACTTAACACATAAAGCATATTGGTCACATAGAAAGTTAGACACATAAGTAAATTAATCACAAAAACATATTAACATATGTTTCACTTTTCTTTCAATTAATACATACTTGCATGCTTAGACCACTACCCACATTTCGAGGATACCCCGGCTGATAGCTAAAAAGGCGCTTTGATACCACTTAATGTCATGCCCCAACTCGACCACACCTACGATCAGTCAGGACGCAACGAAATTTCGGCAGTATAACGACAGTAACACGAACATCATGGCTCTAAACCAACCCTTTATACATCATACAACCAACTCCAAAGATCAACAAGAACTCCACAACCAAATTAACAACATACAACGCAACCATCTCCATATATTAAACATTCATTCATCAGATCATTCACAAGTTATACGTCTCCATTCCAACATCATTCATAGGCTATATCATACATTCTAAAAATAGATTATAAGCCAGTTCTGTAACCTAATCACGTTCAAAAAGAAGACTATTAAACCAGATTTATATAATTTTTTATCTTTAAGTAAGTTATACAATACATCATACTACAAAAGCTAAGACAAACTCATGGATATGACTCCGACACATAAGACTCATCCACATAAGGCACATACTCTGCTTCCTAAGGAATGTACACAAAGTCTGGCTTAGTAATACCTGAATACAGATAACGAATGAGAGTGAGCTTATATAAAACACGCCCAGTGAGGATTCAATAGATCTTTTACAAGCATTTACTATACCCCTTGAAAATCATCATTTGAGCAGTAAACACACAATGAACATCAATATCAATATAAGTACAACAAATACAATAACCAAACAATAAGGATACTCTAGTTGGTGTAGCTCCATACGTCATCACGATCTCAACCATCTTCTTGTAACTCCCGATTACTCACACACCCAAGGTACCTCATCTAGCCCTTCCCTCCATGGCACATCCGCCCATGCGAGCTGGGGATAATCTGTGATAGTCATGCCGTTATCAACCCGACAACACAATGATGCCTGAGAGCACACACTATCAAGACTCATGGCAATAATAATAAACATTCATATCACAGGAGGACAACAAAAGTAGGTTGCCTATCTCTCGGCTTCATCAATAATCAATCAATTAATATCATTTCAACAACATAACATCAATTAATCAAATAGACAACTAACAATTAAGTTAGATGACAAAGTAGGCCACCCAACTTAACATGCATTAAACCACACAACCAAACCCGCATCTATCCAACAACAACCCAAGATTCAACCACTCAAACACTACCCAAAGAACCAAAGACAATATTTGAAGATTAAAAGAAAGACTACACAAACTTCCAACAATCATAACTTACATTCTACTAATCCAATAACCTCCAAACCACTTTCTATCCTTCCGCCACTCAAGCATTTCCATTAGCCCCCCCAAAAACCAACCATAACCCATCCAAAACAAGCCCAACAACCCTAATTCCTCAATGCACTAACGCTGAATTTTTCGGACTTTCACCACGACATCCAAATCAAAAATTCGGCATTACAACATTACTACCTCATAATTAACAAACTTTTAGAAGCCACAACCAACCAATTCCAACCACTACAACAACAATTATTCAACAATGAACTAAAAATCCAACTTTAATACCCGAAAAATAAAAATACATGTTACTACCGTTCAAAACTTATATAAACGTACATAAACGATCCTTAGCATCCACTGAGCAACAATCTAATAACAGTTTAACATTTCATCAGATAAAAAATTCAATTATATGAAAATGACACAAAATAGCATTTTGAGATCTAGAATTTTTCTCTCACCTTTGATCCGAAACAAAGCTAGGAATGCGTGCAATAAGTGCCCAACAAGTGGAATCTAGCTCGGTTTGAAAAGATTCAGACGAAAACTAAGTTTTCTAGGCAAAATTTGCTTTGTAAAATAAAATGAAAAACTCTCCAAAATGCTCAAGGAACTCACGGAAATGTGTGTGTGTGTGTGTTTGTGGTGTTGTCTTTGTTTTTAATGTGTGTAGATATTTTATATGCATAAGTCAACAAAATATGAAAAAGTCAAAGTTGAACATTTAGTTAATTTTTTTAGTATTTTTAGTCTTTTAATTGTCTTTTAAACTATTTTTGCTCACATATATGCATTTAACACTTAGACTATTTTTAGGTAGTTTATTTTAGGTGACAACAATTTTCATTTGCACACATTAACACCCGACTCAGTTAAAAACTCAATTTTTGCAAAAGAAGGTATAAAAACCCTTTTAAATTCCTAATCTGATTCAAAATTCGTTTTGATCAAACACAGGTCTATTAATATCCTAGGACTAGATTTTCAAACTATAGAAAGACCAGTTGAAAAATTATAGCGGACATGTTTCAAAAACATTATTCACAAAACTCGACGATAAAATTTTCAATGCCATTTTCGATGAAAATTTCATGAATGCACAATAACATGTAAGAGGAATATAAATCACAGAATTGGCACATTCTAACTCATATAACACATAAACATGTCAAAATACGCAATTCTATGCCAAGGTGAAATCTGGGGTTTCGAACCCAGGACCTGGAGAAGGTCCGAGCTAAGAAAAGGGAAGCCAACTAGAAGTTTGAGGACTTCATCAACAAGGTCAGCCCCAATGGTGAGAAGGCCATCGAAACGTTCAAGGCCTGTGAGGAAGGGAACCTGTTCGTAGGCGAGTCTGCCGATGAACTATCTAAGTTTGGCTACGCCGAAGGTTACTTCCGAGGCAAACTCGTAACTAGAGAGCGGGCCAAGACCTTCTACCCCCAGGTGAAGACAAAGTTCATTGAGATCGTGGAGGCCCCCTCCCCCCCAAGGAGCTTTGGGAGTTCCCCGACCTAGTGCCTGAGCTTAAGGTTGTAGCCCAAGAGGTGCAAAGATACATTGATAACAATAACTCGGCGAGGACTCCCAAGACGAGGAGGAAGTCTACACCATCGATCCTACCACCAAGGGGTCCAGCTCGGCCATCCCTCCTCAAGCTTGAAAATTTTATCTTGTTTGTAACATGGCCCAAGGTAGCCCTCCCTCTTTGTAACTTTTTTATTTTATAAATAAAAACATTCTTGGCTCATCTCGCCTTTATTTACTTTATTCATTTAAATGTGCAAAGTAGTTTAGGTCGGCAACCAACCACAACTTGGAACTGAATTAATCGATGAACAAGTAGGAACTTATATCGATATTACACCTGATTTGGACGTCCTAACAAATCAAGTTAGTCTTAAATCCAAGCTGGACTTTCAAATAATTAATGAATAAGTGCGAAACCACAACCTTATGTTGATAATGTGCCCGATTTGGGCATTCTTCAGTTCTGGATTTAATCAAGCCAAATCACTGCTAGATCAGATATAGATCTTCAATAATCAATAAATGTAAAACCACGACCTTATATTGATTTCGTGCCCAAGCTAGGCTTTCATTGAGTGTTTTCATATAACAACCTCAATTAATCTTAGGCATAGAGCAGCCTAGGTAGTCTTAGCTAAGAGTGTATATTCACGACCTCGTCTCGCCTCGTACCATTGATATGACAAGCATGCATTCACCTTAAACAACCAAATTAATCTCGCAAGTGACGAGTACGGTAAGAGTCGCGACCTCGCCACTGCTTCAAATTTAGATAAAATAAGCCGACCTTGCAAAGACGTACAAAGTTCTACAAGTGTGCACAAAAACATAGACTTGATTACTTGGCAAATACTCTTTGTAATTTACATGATGTAGCGCTTCAAATGCTCAGCATTCCAAGCATTTCTCAGTTGTTTTCCATATTTATTGACAAGATAGAAGGTCCCAGGTTGGAGCTCATTCACTACTTGGTAAGGACCCTCCTAGAGCGGGGAAGGCTTACCGGTCGAGGTCGACTGAAAGATGGCCCTTCTTAGGACCAGTCCCCTTCCTTGATTAATTTTGGCTTCACTTGCTTTGTAAAGGCTCTCTCCATTGCAGATTTGCTAGCTAGCATCCTGACTTGAGCCTTAACCCGTAGCTCTTCAGCCAAATCAAGCTCTTCTCAAATCCTGGCCCCATTTATTTCCTCCTCATGGAGAAGGGTCCTATTGGTAGAAGACCCAATCTATACTGGTAGGACAACTTCCATGTCAAAAGTCAGATTGAAGGGCAATTGTCCCGTCGCGGAGTTAGGGGTGGTATGATAAGCCCAAAGAACTTCGGGGAGTATCACTGCCCATTGTCCTTTTGCCTCTCCTAGCTTTGTTTTGAGACCTTGCAAAATAGATCTATTAGTTACCTCGACCTAGCCATTACATTGAGGATGAACAATAGACGAGAATCTAAGTTCAATCCCTATCTCGACACATTTTTCACGAAAGTATGTACTATCAAATTGTTTGTCATGGTCGATCACCATGACTTTGGGTACTCTAAATTGGCAAATAATAAACCTCCACACAAAGTTCCAAGCTACCTTGTCAGTGATCCTTGCCACTGTCTCGGCCTCGGGCCATTTGGTGAAGTAATCAACAGCAACAAATGGATGTTTATTCTGCCCTATGCTGTTCGGAAGAGGTCCAATTATGTCTAAACCCCATTGGTAGAATGACCATGGGCTCAGCATCACTGTTAGGTCTACAGTGGGTTTTCTCTAAATGTTGGCAAACTTCTAACAAGTATCTCATCTCTTCACAAATTCTTTGGCATCCTGCTCTAAGGTTGGCCAAAAATATCCGTGCCTTAAAGCTTTTCGAGCCAATGCTTGCCTCCGAGGTGATTCCCACATATGCCCTCAGATATTTCTCTCATAATGTAGTTTCCCTCCTCGGGTCCTACACACTTAAAAAGAGGCCAGGTATATGCCCTTTTATACAGTTGCCCAGCCACGATAACAAATCTTAAAGCCTATCGTTCAATTTTCTGAGCTGCCTTTTCATCATTTGGGACTATCACCTCCACGAGGAAGTCCCTGATTGGTTTGGTCCAATCTGGACTCACATTTATCTCCGAGACCTTGTCTCCACCAATCTGGACGCTCGGCTCAAAAATTTCTTCGACGTGAACTAGAGCTGGCTGATTTTTCTCAACTGTCAATTTGGACAAGGCATTTGCTTTAACATTTTCTTCCCTCAAAATCTGTTGTACCAAAAACCTCTGGAAACCCGAGGTGAGCTCCCTCACCTTACCGAGGTAAACGAGTATCATGGTGTCCTTGGTTTCGAATTCTCCTGAAACCTGGTTAGCAATCAACTGAGAATCCGTATAAACCTCTAGAGTTTGGGCCTTGAGCTGAGCTGCTATCCTCAACCCTGCCACCAAAGCCTCATACTCAACTTCGTTGTTTGAGGTCGAGAAGGCAAACTTCAAGAAGTATTGGTGTCCATGCCCTATAGGGTCGAGAATTACTACTCCAGCTCCATTACATGACATCCTTGAGGCCCTATCCATATGAATTTTCCATACTTCTTCGGGATTATGCTCAGCTCGACCGGTGCATTCTACCACGAAATATGTAATTACTTGGGCTTTAACTGTCATTCTCGGCTAATACATTATGTCAAATTGACTTACCTCTATCGCCCACTTGAGAAGTCTTCCCGAGGCCTCTGGTTTGTACAGAATTGACTTGAGCAGAGCAACGGTCATTACTTTGATAGTATATACATCAACATAAAGCCTCAATTTTCTAGACGTTGTAACCAAGGTCAAATCAATCTTCTCCAATGAGGAATACCTCGTCTCGGCACCTCTAAGAGTTTTACTAACATAGTAAATAGGCTTCTAATCCTTGCCCTCTTCTCGGACCATCGCAGTTGCCACCGCTGTATCGGAGCATGCTAAATACACTACCAGTTCATCCCCTTTCTCGGGTCAGGGGGTACAAGATCTAAGATAGCTTAGATCTTCTGCGGGTTGGCCTCGATTCCCTTGGCCATGGCCATAAACCAAAGGAACTTCCCGACTCTAACCCCGAAGGCACATTTATCGGGATTCAACTTGATCCCAAACTTCTACATGGTGGCAAAGGCTTCTTCTAGGTCAGAGATGTAGTCTTTAGCCTTCTTGCTTTTGACTAGCATGTCATCAACATAGATTTCCATGTTCCACCCAAGGTGGCTCTAGTGTTTTTTAGGCCGAACGACATGACTTCGTAATGATAAGCCCCCTATCCGTGATGAAGCTGTCTTATCTCGATATCTAGGTGTTATCTTGATCTAGTTGTACCCTTTAAAAGCATCTATAAAAATAAGCAATGCATACCCCGAAGTGGCATCAACCATCTGGTCAATTTGATGTAGTAGGAAACAATCCTTAGGGCACGTTTTATTTAGGTCGGTGAAATCTATGCACAATCTCCACTTTCTTGGTGTCTTTGCAACCAAAATCACATTGGATAACCAGGTCGGATACACAATCTCACGTATATGATCAGCATCAATCAACTTGTCTACTTCCTCGGAGATTATTCGTTATTTATCATAATAGAGGTTTCGATGCTTCTGTTACACTGGGCGGTAATCGGGCTCAATATTCAGGTGATGTTCGATTACGCTCGAGTTGATACCTATCATATCAGTCGCAGACCAAGAAAATATTTTTTCATTTTGCTAGAGAAAATGGGATATACCTTGTTTCAGGTGATTAGGGAGTTTTATCCCGATCTTGGTTTTCTTGCTCTCTTTTGAGAGCTAGATCTCCTTCAAATCCTCAGCCGGGCTACCACGCTTGGCATCCCTCTTATCCTTAGGCAAGTCTGAATTCCAGTTTGCTTGGTATTTTGGGCACAGTGATGTTTCATAACATTCCCAAGCTGAGAGTTACGCCCCTCTGAGCTTAACAATTCCCATGGGGGTAGGAAACTTGAGCACCTGGTGATAGGTTGAGGGAACCGCCCTAAAATAGTTCAAAGCTGCCCGACCCAAGATCCCATTATAGGTGGAATTGCAATCCATCACTATAAATTTGGCTTACATGGTGGCCCGCTTATTTCCGACCTCAAAGGTCAATGGGAGGTTGATTATGCCCTCAACTTTGTACTCGTGCCCGGTAAATCCTGCTAAGGTTCCCCTTATTGGTCCCAACTTGCTTTGGTTCAATCCCATGTGCTCAAAGGCGTTTAGGAATATCACCTCCTCCGAGCTCCCCATGTCTACCATGATCCACCGAATTGTATGGTTTGAGACTGTAACACTGATCATCAAAGGGTCATCATGTGGGAACAACACCCTTTCCAAATCATCCGAGGAAAAGGTTATCCTTACCAAACCTCGAATTATTCCAACAACGGGCCCCTGATCTCGCCCAGCTCGAACGCAACCCTTCTATATTGCCGAGATCTTTCTACCTGAGGCCAAACCTCCTACAATTGTCTCAATCACAGCCTGATGGACACCACCTTCTACTCGCCTTGAGAGAGTTATTTCCTTTTCTCTCCCCCCCCCCCCTCCTTGGTCTAGATTGTGTGGAGGTTATCCCGCCACATATCTCATCAGGTGACCTCAAGCAATCAGGGACTTGATCTTCTGCTTCATTTCTCTACGCTCCTCGGTGTTATGCCCGAAGTCATTATGGAAACGGCAAAACTTATTCTTTGACCACCTTTTAGTCTTACCTGTGATACCCCGAACCCAGCATATAGAAATTAGTACCTATTTGCATTTAATTACGTTTTATTTTGAATGCTAGTATGAAATTATGTGTTTACTTTAATGAGATACATTCATTTTTAGCATTACTTTCATATTATTTCAAAATTATTCAAAAAAAAATAGTCAAATTAATTATTTGAAATGAATATTAACTATCCTATTATTTATAATATTTGATTTCATTTTCTTGGATTTATTTACTTTGTTTCAACTAAATAAACAAAGTAGCTCCGAGACCGGAGTGATTTTCAAATTATTTTACTTAATTATTTGGCATACACATTTACCTCATTTAAATTATTTCTAAGGTACGTTCATTGAGAAAATTTTGGAAAGGTCCTGAGTAAATAGTGTCATAAACGAATAGTAACTAGTTTAAACTTTTAATTGGGCCATTAAGTGAACTAGACTTATTTTGGACCTTACCTTAGCAATTTTAATTAGCTAACCAAAGCCCAAACTTAATTAAATTAAGAGCCCAATTCATAACTATATCTATTAAAATTACGTGATTTCACCAGTTTATATGTTATTTGAATTAAAATATGTTAATTAAGTTATTATAACATCTATTACATGATATGTAAGCATTCATGAAATTTGCATAAAAATCTGCATCGAAAATTTTATCGTTGATATTTGTGAATAGTATTTTGAATACACGTCCGCTAAAATTTTGACACGGGTATTTTAAATATTTTAAAACCTAGTCCCATGTTATTAATAAACCTGTGTTTGATAAAAACTTATTCTGAATCGAAATAGGAATTTAAATTGATTTTACGGGCAAAAAAGTACATTTTTAAGTAAAGATAGTGATTTTTGCTCAAAATGACTCTTGCGTTGACTTTTGTTGACCTAGTATATATTAAATACAAATTATATTTCATCTTAAATATTTCTAAAATGGCACAATTGAAAAATGCATTTAAAAGACATTTGAAAAATAAATAATATGAATTTTTCATCGTCTTTTGTAAAAATAAGCGTTTTATTTTAATCGTAGGTAGATATATGCTTATGAATATTAGTGATCCTCAAAATATAGTCTACTAAATATATAGTATAAGTTAGATAGTATTATTATTACTATTTTTGGCTAAAACAACTAAAAATAACAAAGTTAATTAAGTTGACTTTGTTGTCTTCCATTGACCCTTTGCTTATAAGATGAAAACACACATTAAAACAAGCCAAAAATACCACACAAACTCACACAAAACTGTGAGTTCAAGGAGGAGGAAGAAGAAGAACATTTTCAAGGTTTTTCAAACCATTTTTCACATAAAAACTTCATTTCAAAGCCAAATCACTTCATTCAAAGCTTAAAATTGCTTGTTGGGCACTATTCTACCTATTCCTAGCATTACTTTGGATCAAAGGTGAGAGAAAAATTTAGATCTAGAAATTAAAGTTTACATAGAAATTTTATAATTGCATATTTTGTTAATCTGTCTTTAGATTATTGCTAGTTAAGTGTTGTAGACTAAGTTGAATTATAGCCATTTCTATCCGTAGTAGCATGTATTTTTATTTTCCAAGTATTAAAATGATAATTTGGCTTATTTCCTGAATAATTATAGTTGTAGTAGTTGAAATTGAGTTGTAGTTTCTTCTATATTCTTGTTAATTATTGTGTAATAATGTTGTAATGCCAAATTTTCAATTTGAGTGCCATGTTAAAAAGTCCAAAAATTCAGCCTTGTATGCATTGCCAATTTAGACTTGTTGGGCTTGTTTTGGTTAGCTTTTGGGTTGTATTAGAAGTGGTTTATGTACTTGCATTAATGGTTGAAAGATAGAAAGAAGTTCGGGGGTTATTGGGTTTCTAGATTATAAGTTATGATGTTTAGAAGTTTGTGTAGTCTTTCTTAGAAATGTCTAAGTGTTGTCTTTAATTGTTTGATAGTGTTTATGTAGTTGATATTTGAGTAGGTTCGAGTTTGAAAGCATGTTGAAATATGTGTTGAGTTGGATGGCCTACTTTGTCATCTAACTTAAGTGTTTGAATTGTATAGTTGTTGATTGTTTAAATGTTGTTTAATTGATTGTTGAAATATTGTTTAATTGATTGTTGATTATTGAAGTGCCGGAAGTCAGACAACTTACCTAGTTGTTCTCTCGGGATATCAATGTCAAGTGTTATGCAGTGAGTCAGGCAACTTTCCTTGTTGTTCTCTCGGGATATCAATGTCAAGTGTTATGTCGGGAGATAGGCAACCTTCAAAGTTGTTCTCTCAGTATGTTAAGTGTCAAGTGTCTATTGTTGTTGTGAGTCATGATACTGTTGTGTCACTTCTGGAGGCATCCCGGGTTGTTGGCACAGTTATCATGTACTAATCCCTATCTTGTGTGGTCGGAGAGTGCCATGGAATGTAGGTCTAGAATAAGATACCTCAGGAATGTATCAGTGGGCATTGACAAGTTGGTTAACATTGAAACGGCATATGGAGCTACATCAACAAGTGTATCGTATCCTTATTGATTGTTTACTTTTATTATTGTATTTGAATTGTTATTAATGTTTATTGTGTGGTCATTGCTCCTAGGATGATTTCCCAAGTGGTAAAGTAAGTAGTTCCAAAACATCTTTCGAATCCTCACGGAGCTTTGTTATATATAAGCTCACCCTCATTCGTTTATTCATCAGGTGTAACTAAGCCAGATTTTGGGTACGTCCCTCAAGAAGCTGAGAATGTGCCTTTTGTTGAGGAGTCATATGTGCCAAAGTCTTGTCCATGATGTCTTGGCCGAAGTTCTCTTTTTGTTGTCTTATATGTTAGAACAAGTTGTATTGTATTTACTCTGAAGTTTGGGTTGTATAAGATGTTATAAAGATAGTGAAAAGTATAATGCTAGCTTAGTTGTCTTACTTTGGATTATGAGTTGTTTGCTAGTCCAGTTTTATATCTATTATGCATATGTATAATATAGCTTGTGGTATGTTGTTGAAACAGAGGCGTATGACTTGTGGTTGGAATGGTGTACGGTTGATTAATGTATTATGTGGAATGTTGATGAATGGTTGTGGATCTGTTGTTAATATTCGAAGTTGGTTGTGTGATGTTACAAAGGGTTGGTTTAGAACCTTGATGTCCATATTACAGACGTTATATTGTCGAAATTTTGTTGCGTCTTGACTGATCGTAAGTGGGGTCGAGTTGGGGCATGACACTTATTATATATATATATATATATAACTAGAACAAACAAAGCACAAAAGGAAAAAGAAAGAGGGGTCACGAGTAGGGGAGAAAAGAAAAAGAAAAATAAAAACAATTTAGGGTTTTAATCTTGAATCTAATTGGGAGCAAATTCAAGGGTTTTGGGTGCAACGGAAGCCATTTTCTAGCTCTTCTAACCTTGTTGGTGAAGGATTCATACTTTATTTTCATTTATTTTGGTGTATTGATGCTTCTATAATGTTGGTGATAAAGTAGATATATAATGCATTAGTTTATTCTTGCATAAAAAAATGATATCAAGCATGTAATGTCTAGTAAGAATTCTCTTTTGTATATTAGATAAGTGTAGCATAAGGATTAAGTGTTGTTGTTATTTAGCTACTTTTCAATTTATATGTGCATGTTAGATGTTTGTTAAAAGTCCCCAATGAAGTTCACATTAGTAGTACTTGCTAGATTAATGTTAAAACTAGCTAAAATGCAAGAAAAGTTAGAAAATAAGCTAAAGCTCTGCCTAGACAGTCTTCTGAGAGCCATTTTGACATAGTAAACGAGCTTAGAAATTAATGAAATTTATACAGCAGCTAGATTAGGCAGTTTAGAGCAAATGTTGAGTTCTAGGACTAAGGCTAATTCTAACGTTTTAGCCCTCCGATATAGCTATTTTATAAATGTGTCCTGAAAATCGCTGCTAATGGTCAGTTTGCGTAGTTGCACGGGAAAGGTTGTAACTTGCTTATTTTAACTCGGAATTCGGCACCGTTTGATTCTCAAATTATCTACACTTCAAGATCTACGATTATACATAAAAATCATACCGTTTGGCCGTCAATAGAATAGGTATCTAAATTGATTAATTTAAGCTTCTGTTAGAGAAATTAGAAAATGTTTTAGTTGGATTATTATTTGATATTGTTATTTGGGGTCACTAAGTGTTGAAACTGTTAATGTCTATTGTTGCTAAGTGATATCTAATCATGTAGAATAGCTAGTTTAGCCTTAATTTGTCCTAAAATTCTAATTGTGATGTTGTTAGCTCGCTAGTGGTTGTAAATGTTGTTATTAATTGGTAATACTAAAGTATAATTGAGCTTAACCACCATTTGGGCTATTAATTTCCTAATGAAATGATTCTAACTTAAAGGTCAAAGTTAATAGTATTAGAAGCATTAGTTAGTTAGATAATTTACTTTCTTGTTCTCTTATCCTATTTGGTGCAATATAATGTATTTATGTATTATAATAGTGCTTGAAGTGTAAAATTAAAAGTACATTAATAACTACCTAATTTCTATTGTTTATGTATTGAGTGTATAAGTGAACTAAAATGTATTCGAAATCTATGATTAACCTAGTTGTTATCTTGTGCCATATATGTTCATAATGCTAAATTAACGCTTGAATTGATTAGAGTATAGTTAGAATTCATTGTAGGTGTTTAAGATTGAATTGGAGCCAAATCTTGCGTCCTGGAGCTTGGTAGAGGTGAAAGAGTTCTTCATCCTTTTGTGCATATTAGTTTATTATCTTGCTCGTTGATTATGTGATTTAGTATAACTGTTAAAGTAGTGTGTACTTATTGATTGTCATACTGTGAGTGAGGGCAACCTACTTTGTTGTCCCTCATTTATGTGGTTATTGGCTTTTATTGTTATATTGTTTTATTGTTGCCTTCTGTGGTTTTGTATCGATGATTGTGCAATCATATCATTCGGGACGGATACGATGGGCCTCTCTGAGTGGCATCGGGCTTGCCAGTATTGGTTGCTCTAGCTTCCTACCCTAATCCCTCACTCTCCTGGTATGGAGTATGCCAAGGGCTGTAGGTCATAGGATCAAGTACATTCGGAGTACCCATTGGTGTTTGAGATGTCGGCATATCGTGATCGAGGTTCTTGGTCGTGGTTCGTGACTCGATGAGTTGGAGTGATAAGGGTTATCGCATTGTATCCTTTTTAAATGTGTGGTATTTCATAGTTTAATTGCTTCTCTATTGTATATCTGCTATCTTCTGTGACTAACTGTTGCATTGCACGAAAATGATTTTGAAAACCTCCCCGGTTAATGATTCCCTCCCTCACTGAGTATACATGCACTGTATGTTCACCCATCTTTCTAACATTTCTAGATTTAGTTCGAAGCAATAGAAGGGCCTACAAGCTGTTTGGTTCCCTGTGCAGTGAAGTGTTGCTTGCTCGTGATAGTATAATTTGTAAAGTAGAAGTCTTGTGTGTATTTGATTTGATTCATATTGTGAAGGATTGTAATAAATAGTTTAATGTTTGTATGAGGTGATAATTGTAATGGTATGTGATAATTTGTAATCTTTACTTTATTGCCTATTCATTGCATGCTTGCATGTCTTGAATGGTTGGCGGACTTAATTCATAAGAAAGATAGATAGAGAATATTAGAGCGGTAAGATAAGCGGCTTAGAAACATAGAATTTCAACAGTTGTCAAAATGCATGCTTGTGTGTTTACTATGTCTTGCTTAAGGCTCGAATGGCCTTGAAGCTGGGAGAAATTGTAGAGTTGAAGTTGGAGTATGTTGTTGACATGTTGTAGAATGTGGTTTGGGGTTTATCTTGTGAAGCCCCGCACAAAACTCCATATGCATATCATATCACTTAGTACGTGTTTATATCGATTTACGTGTATTTGAATGATTTTACGTGCAAATGCATCATTTTACGTGCATTTGCGCCTACATACGTGCATTTGAGTGTTTTAGATATCGCAGGCATCAATTAATTGCAACACAATTACAATAGCTAACTAAATAGTTGAAACAAAACTAGAATGGAAAATTTGAAATAATTCATTAGTTAGAGGGGTAAGTTGGGAAATGGGGTTAAGTTAAAATATCATACCTAACAATAAACACACATATACATACAATATATCATGCATACACACATATACACTACACACACGACACACACTACACACACACAAGAGCAACACGACTGGGAGATAAGGGAAAGAAAAAAAGGAGAAGAAGAAAAGAAGAGGAAGTAGGAGAAAGAGGAAGGCATTTCCAAGCCTATTCAAGCTCTTTTCTTGCATTCTTTAGCATTTTCAAGCTACATCCTTGCTTCTTTTACTTCTCAACTTCAAGAACAAGGTGAGGGATGTTTCATAAATGATTTACAAGTCATATAGAGCTTGATTTGTGTGTATGTAAGTATAGTGAATTTGTTCTAGCAAGAATGTGAGCTTAGTTGATGATATTGAGCTTGTGGAGTATTTTGTGTCTCATAGCCTTGATCTTGTTATTTCTTGTTTACCCATAGTTATATAAACTCTTATGATGCTTGAATATGAGTATTATATTTGGTTTGGAGGGAAGATTGTTGGAATTGCAACTTTAAGATCACAAATCTTGCCTTGAGTTCTAGTTGATGAATATAGTGAATAATGTTGGTTCTTGAGAGATTCTGTGTTGTTGTTGAGTATGTATGATGTTATAGCATGTTTATATGATGCATTGGAGGGCATGAATGTTAAGGGTTAAGGCATAAGAATGAAGGATTCAAAGGTAGGAAGTAGATGAGCAAAGGATGAGAAGAGTTGGTGCAAAAACGTGGAGTTTCGTGTGCTTTTCTGGCATGACCGGTGGACCCCTCCTCCACCGGTCGACCTGTGGAGGACCCTCGTCCACCCGAAGCCTCCCCACCGGAAGACCCTATGGGCACCGGTCGACCGGTGGCTCGAGGGTCTACCAGTTTGACATCTTTGCGCATTGAACTTGTTTTAGTGATTCCAGGAGTTATAGATATCGGATTGAGGCACGGTCGGATGCGTTAGAACCGTATCGAACCCTAGATTATTATGGTGGAATTTAATTATGGATTTGTGCCACAAGTCGAGTGCTATATTATTGTCAATTCCTATATGATGATGGAAAACTAATTAATGTAGGCAATATAGGATGGCTAATTCTTGTATAATGTCATAAATGTTATACATGAAAGATGATTCCGTGCTTATTTAGTATGCTAGTTAATGGAGGTATTACAAATTTCCATATATGTGAATATCTTGTATACATGAAATTAATACCGATCATGAACACCAAGCTAAAGTGGATTACTTAATACTACATGCTTATACATGTTATATGTGGATTAGACCTAATTGAATTCTTGATATGCTTGCTTGTTATACGGGTCAGAGCAACCTACTTTGTTGCCTCCCCTCTATGTTATTATTCATGTTATGGTTACAATGTTAACCACTATGGGCGTGATGGTTGCAACCGCACTATGGGCATGGTAGCATTCATTTCCTCCATGTAGCATCGGGCTACCAGTCAGTCTCGACTACCATGGTCCTCGGTGGATATTCGGATATCACCTAGGGGTTTGGGGATTTGGAAGAAGATTGATTTAAGGCCGGCTGTCTACAGCAATTGCAAGAACAAACGTATCCTTTTAATATTATGTGCTACCACTCCTGTAGGAGCCTTTGCCCTAGGAGTTAGGCTATTTGTCACCATAACTTGTTATTGCTATAACCTGTTAATTGGTATTATGTGCATTGCTTGGCATGGTTTTCAGAAGGATTTTGAAATGGAAAAATGCTTGTGAAAGACCCCGTTTCCCGTGGCCGTCACTAAGCTATATGCAAGGATCTAGCTCACCCCTCTTTTACGACACTTACAGGTAAGGCTAATTGAGTAACTTTGCAAGTTGAAGAAAAGGATTGCATACATGAAAGACTTCTAGATTGAATGTTGTATAAGTACATGAGATACCTGATGTAAATTGAAGAATCTAGATCTTGTATATATGTATCCAGGGATAAGAATTATGTAATTTGATGGTTTGTGATAGTATTCTTAATTATCAGTGATGAAGTTTATATAATGTCAGTGTTGGATAATATTACTTTAAGTTGGTGATTATTCTTCTGAGACCCAGAAACCTTATCATTAACTAGTTATTATATTTGTTAAGCAGTTAATTGCAGGTTCTAAGTGACTTGAACGTCATGTTCTGGCTTTAACCTAGCGATGGGTTGGGTTCGGGGCTAACATATCTTTTGTTTACAAATAACCAGTTAGGCCTAGAAATAGTAGAGACTCCACCCGTTTTCCCTCATTTTTCGTGACCTTGGGTATTGGATCGAGGCTTCGGTCTTGTAAGGGATCAGGGTGTTACAGGTAGTATCATAGCTTAGTAGTTCGCAGCAGAGATAGGGTCCTCGGTCTGTCAGGTAGTAAACCTCAATTGCATGCATGTGAAGTGTGATTTGTATAGGTGTGTGCTTGCATGTGAGATTTGTTTGTTCTTGAATGAAAACATGCATTATGTATTATACTTGTGTAAAATATGAAAGATGAGCAAATGTGCGATTATGTGTTTATTTTATATTCAACCACTGCATACATATATTACCCTTAAAAAATGGTAAGTAAATTATCCCCCCCACCCCCTAAAAAGGAAGTGGTTGATCGGTCGACTATCGGTGATCAATGCTTGATTTCTAATGCTTGGTAGTTGGACTTCTTATTCAGCAATTATGTTTGGAGTTCAGTCATTGGGATTCTTGTTGGGTACTCTCTCAGAATTCTTGCGCAGTACTTGGGTATACTTCTGACATTTGAATTTGGGATTTTATTGGACTTCTTATTTGGTAATATCATTAGTATTCTCACTTATATCTCTTATTGGTATTTTCTCGGCATATCTAATTGAGAATTCTTCTATGGTATTCGTTTTCCGTTGGATTCTCATTCGGACTTCTAAGTGGTATTTTCATTGGAGCCTTTATTTGGCCTCCTTACTTGGGAGTTCTCATTGTAGTATTATTTGGATTTCTTATTGAGCTTCTCCTAGCATTCTTATACAGTGTTCTTGCTCAACATGTGGTTTTAAGTTGATGCCGAGTTCTCTTAGAAGAAGAATTGCGAGAACACAATTGTTTTCAAGGGGAAATGATGTGATACCTCGAACCCAGCATATAGAAAATAGTACCTGTCTGCATTTAATTAGGTTTTATTTTGAATGGTAGTATAAAATTATGTGTTTACTTTAATGAGATACATTCATTTTTAGCATTATTTTCATATTATTTCAAAACTATTCAAAAAAAAAGTCAAATTAATTATTTGAAATGAATATTAACTATCATATTATTTATAATGTTCGGTTTCATTTTCTTGAATTTATTTACTTAGTTTCAACTAAATAAACAAAGTAGCTCCGAGCCCGAAGTGATTTTTATATTATTTTATTCAATTATTTGGCATACACATTTACCTCATTTAAATTATTTCTAAGGTACGTTCATCGAGAAAATTTCATTTAGAGGATTTCGGAAAGGTCCTGAGTGAATAGTGTGTCATAAATGAATAGTAGCTAGTGTAAACTTTTAATTGGGCGACTTATTTTGGACCTTTCCTTAGCAATTTTAATTAGCCAACCAAAGCCCAAACTTAATTAAATTAAGAACCCAATTCATAACTATATCTTACTGTGACACCCGAGATCACTACCATACTCCCTATTAACTGTTGCATTCACTATTGTGCATTTTAAATGTGCATTTATTTATTTTTTCACTAGTTACTATTTACTTGGTTTTCAACTGCTTATTTTCTTTGAATTAACAATTTTCTTATATTATATTACCTATTTGAGGAATGAGAAAAATGAGCATTTGAGCAATTCGCATTAGGAGAGCTCGTTTAGAAAATAATTCTCGGTCCGTGTGAATAGTGAAATATTAGTTAGTAGGCTAAATGAAATTATTTGCATTGGAATTGTTTTAAGTAGATTATACAAGTTATTTTTGGCCATATTGTTGTCAACACACACACATAACTAATATATAAAATATATATACACATTAAGACACAAACATATAACAAATAGCTCAAAAACAAATCCAAGAATTCCACCCTTGTCCTTCCCAAAACCCGAGAGGCAGAAAAGGAAAATAGGAAAAGAAAAACTCCATTTTGCTTGCAATTTGATCCTCTAGCTTGTGTTTGGAGCCATTTTGGAGTATTCTAAGGCCTTTCCTAGCATCCTACACATCTTGGTGAGGAATTTTAGCATAATATTTGCATTTTAAAAATGTTGTCAAATTTTATAATTTCTAGATTTGTTATTAATTGCTTATGGAATGCTTAAATAAGTTTATATATGATGCCTACATGTTGTAGAGACCTTGTTTATGTAGTTTTAAAGCTTAGTTATGGAGTTTTTGCTTAGGTGCTAATGTGGAAGACAATGAATAGTGCATTTTCTAGGGTTTTGTAGAATTGTGGCTTAGAGCTTGATTCCATGCTTCAATTAGATGTTATAGATGATAATGAAGATAGACTAATGACCACGTATAGTTAAATTTCCCGAAAGTTAGTTAAAATGCGAAAATAGCTAATTTTAAAAAGCGATTTTGAACGAAAAGTAAATTCGGGTGAAATTTGAAGTTAATTTGGGGTTCTACTAGGCATGGAAGCACTTTTGGTGCTTTTGTTGCATTGAATTGCAGGGCGGATTGGGTAGCTATCGTTCAATGCACCCTCGGGGCCTTCCCGAGCTGCTGTGCTAAAAGTAAGTTTTTAAGGCTTGGATAGGTGTCGTTTGGTGTTATTAGAGATGTGTGATAGTTGGATTGAGTAGATTTTGATTCATGTTTCATTTAGAACCAAAATCGTGCTTATAGACAAAGGGGTTATGCGCTTAAGTTATGTTTAATTCTTGCAATAGCTTGAAGACTCTCTTATCTTGTTATTTTAATGCTTATTGAACTGCTTATATATTGAAATGCATGTTTAAGGGCAACCTACTTTGTTGTTCCTCATTTATGAGTTTAATCACTTTTATTATTATATTGTTATATTATTGTGTTATGCAGTTCTGTTTCAATGGTTGCGCAACCACAATTTTCGGGACGGGTGTGATAGGCCTCTCTGGGCAGCATTGGGCTTGCCAGTGTTGGTTGCTTTAGCCCCGTACTCTAGTCCCTCGCTCATCTGGTATGTAGTATGCCAGGGGGTGTTGGGTCGTAGGATTGGGTACATCCAGAGTACCCATTGGTGTTTGGGATGCCGGTATATCATGGTTCGTAGTTCGTGTATCGTGGTTCGTGGTTCGACGGTTGAAGTGGTAAGGGTCAAAGATTGTATCATTTTTAATATGTGGTATCTTATTGTTTATTCGTACTTTAGTTACTTAATTGTTTTACTTGTATTTAACTGTTGCATTGCATGAGCACGCCCTGGTAGACTGTAACACCCCGATCCCTCTCGAGACCGGGAGTTCTATTAATGAATCTAATCGCAACCCAATTCCAAACCCGAGCATAATATTTAGGGAAAACGGACAGAGTCTCCCCTGTTTCTAGGCAAAATGCAAAACCTGCGACAGCATATAAATGGAACAGTACCGTGTCCAACCATTCACAATTCCTCAAGGCCATCTGAGCCTCGGTTCTCAACAATTAAACACAGCAAATATATATATTTCCAAGTACCCAGACTATTCTAACTTTTTTCCTTTGGATATTACAAACATGCATTGAAGTTAAACTATACTAACTGAATACATAAACTAGCTTATCATACCATTTCAATAACCTGGTTAAACTTACATTACATTCCTTTTAACACCAAATACATACAATACATGAAAACATACATCTTTGCATCTTTCTACCACTCAGCCACATAACAAGCAAGACAACTCTTCAAGCACGATCTATCACATAATCACGAACTTTCTAGCTAACATGGTATTTTCTGAAATGTGGTGATGAGGAGTGAGTATACACAACATGTATACTCAGTGAGGGCGGAACAGATATCGGGGTGGAGAGAAAGAAGATCGTGCAATGCAAATAAGACAATTAAGCAATATAACTGTCAAGTAAAGCAATCAATATAACAACAATACAATAAATAATTAATAAAAGCATTAACACAACCATTCAAAGCTATACCACACTTTGAAGGCTATGGTTCACTCATACGAGCAATGTACCATTTCACGAGCGATACATCAATCTCGAGCTTGATGTTGACAACGATGACAATAAGCGCGCAACCACCCTATAACTTCCACTAGGTGTACTCCGGATATACCCCGACATATCTACGACCCAAATCTCCCAGGGCGGCATCCCTAGCAAGAATGGGAATAGGACACGGAGCTAGAGCAACCCAACCCTGGCAGCCCGAGACTGCCCAAAGAGGCCCATCACTCACGCGCTTGACACTATGCAATGCAATACGAGATACAAGCAATAAACGAGCGATAGCACGAAGATGCAGATTAGTGGCGATATACGAGATATCAAGCATTTACAATCAATATTAGCATTCAATTAACTTTTCAAGCATGATTATCATTAACATCAACAGTAACATCAATTAAACAAATAATAGCAGTTCAAACACGAAAAAGACAATTATCACTATTCAATCTCTAACTTCCAAAGGCAATTACGAGCAAACGAGCTACGGGATTAAGAAACCGATTTCACTACCTTCACTTAGGCACTACAAGGCACGTTTCTATGTCACGAAACTTCACTTTCTCACCCGAAGCCCGAAAGTCCACCTACTACGTTTGAACTACAGCTATGCTAACCGGTTGCTCAATCAACGCCACAACAGCATCAAAAGTGCTTCCATGCCCTCAATAGCAAAACCCCCAACTCAATTCGAGCACGGTCAACCCTTGGTCAAACGGCCCCTTTACGTTTCTTTGTCTAATTTTTAATTTTAACAAAGGCTGGTCCGTTTTTATTGTACATTTTATCTTTCTAACATTAATGGCACCAAACCAAATCAAGAAATAGCGATTCGGACCAAAAATCTGAAAATCTAGGGTTTTACTATTCAAAAATACTATTCATTATTCTTCCCCAATTTCAATTTGCGTTTCTAGCGGTAAAAATTTCTAAATAACTAACAAGCAATGCTCTACGATCCCTAAAGAGACAATTTCAAGCAATTTCAGGCATTATAACGCATTAAATATCAAATCTAAGAAATTGAAACAAAAATCAAATTCGAAATAAAATGCACAAAAACGTGAAAACTCTCACAGAGATTGAAGAAGAAGCCTTGCAAGGACCCAAGCCACGATCCCCGAGCAATTCCACGCAAGATTGTAGAAGAAAATGGAAGCAAAATCTTTTTTTTTTCCTTGGGAGCTTCGGCCATGGGAGGGACATGGGGGGAATTTAGGGAATTGTTTTTATGCTTCTTTTGGTTGATTTTGGCTATTTAAAAAGATGACAAAGGCTCAAGGGCAAAATGGTGATTTAGCAAAGTCAAAACTCAAGTTAAAATGATCAAATAAGCTTATTTAATTAGCATTTAGTCTAAGTCAAGTTAAAACAATGCAATTTAATGCAAATCAACTAAAAACTAATTAAATAAAACTAGAAATACTATTCACAAAATCCGAGAAATATTTCTCTAACTCTCGCTTTCGCTGCGTTACGATCGAACGGTCAATGAACGAACACTAATAGAATAATAAGAAATTTCATAAAAATATAATTTTTGAAAAGTAATTTAGTTTAAAATTCACTCTGGCTCAGAGTTACATTTCTCATTTAATTGAAAACTGAGTAATTAAATGCAAGAAAATAAAACCGATTATTAAAATAATCAAAATAATCAATTAGTTAATTACAAGGAAATGAAACCGAATATTAAATATAATAACATAGTTAATACTTATTTAAAATAATTAATCCAAGTATTAGTTGAATACTTTTAAAAGAAACATGAAAATAGTGTGTAATGGATTATTTAACTAATTAAACACTTAATTAAATGTAGTCAAATGCTATTAAATGCATGCCGGGTTCGGGGTATCACATAGACTATATCCCTCACTGAACAATTGTGGTTTCTCATACCTCGTTAAACATGTTTTAGGAGGTGTTGAGATAGACCCCCAGCTCTTAGCTATAGAAGGAGAGGAGGAGGTGCAGTTGGAAGAGTTGCCTTGAGTGCGGTGTTGTTATGTGCTTATACTTGAGGTTGGAGTGTTGCTTGCTAAACTGTGTGAAGACTTTGCTTGTATTATATTGTGTTCTATTTTGTACCGGTGGGCTTGTATATATTTGGAGTTGTTGAAGGATTGTAATAGTTAGATTGATGTATGGCTTGTATGGTAGTAGCCTGTAATAGCTTAACTTTACTTATCTTTATGTTACTTGCTTGTGTGTGAATGGAAGCTAGTTTGACGGTTGGCCTTGAATTATAAGAATGTTTAAATGATAATGTTAGAGTGGTAAGATAGGTGGATTAAAAAGAATGGGTTTCAACGGCTTTGACCTTACATGCTTGTGTGTCATAATGTCTTGTCTTGCTTAAGGCTCGGATGGCCTTGAAGTTGGGATAAGTGGTGGAGTTGGAGTTGGAGTTGGAGAAGGTTGTGGTTTGTATTTATGGCTTTATTTTCAGTTTACAAGTAACCAGATAGTCCACGGTACAAATGAGACTATGTCCGTTTGTCGGGTCCAAACTTAACCTTTTAGCGTGGGGTTGGGTCGAGGAGTGACATTTAGGTAGTATCAGAGCTTATAGAATGCATGAGCTGGGATAGGTTTCTTGGTCTGTGGGGTAGAGGTCTATTATGTGAAAGTGTAATTGTGTGAATAAGTGTTTCTTTGATTGATTAAGTGAATGATTAATTAGGTAAAAAACATGCTAGCACGAACGTGAGAATATGAAGTGTTTTCTATGAGTTTTGGTATGAATATGAAAAGTTTAGGATTAAAAAGCATGATTAAGTTACTTATATATAACTTTTGTGCATAAAGAGTTTGTATGATCTTGTATGATTTCATGTGAACTTATTTGAGCTTGTTTTTATGTGATTTATCTGTGGATTATATATATGCCTATTGTTATACTTTTGCATTCTAGTTTCTACTATGGGGCCCCGTAGACGGACCATGGCACAAGATGCTGAACAGCCAGGTTTGGGTCCACAGCCGAGTAATGAACAAGTGATAGCTACTATGGCAACAGCAATTGACATAATTACTCAGTTCATAGATGAACAGCATCAGACGGGGGCTCAGCCTGCAGTTAATCCTGGCCATGGTAGGGACAGGGCCGAGGACAGTAGTGCTATAGGAGGTAGTAATCAGCTTGAGAAAGTCTTGAAACATAGGGCAACAAGCTTCCTGGGTGAGCTAGATGATGAAATGGATGAGAGATGGATCAATAAAGTTGATAAAATCTTTAATGTGCATGAATATAATGATGATAGACGGATTCACATTGCCACATTTCTTCTAAAGAGTGATGCTGAAGAGTGGTGGAGAACTGTACAACAGAAATGGGCAGATGAGGCCGTACAGCGTACCTAGGCTAATTTTACGAGTGAATTCAGGGAGAAATATATTTTTGAGATGACTAAAGAAAGACGTGATAAAGAGTTTGTCTCTCTGAGACAGGGCAATATGACTGTTGCCCAGCATGAGGTCGCATTTGATTGATTGTCCCGGTATATGCCAGAGTTGGTTCACCTTGAGAGACGCAGAATTCAGAGATTTATTCGGGGTCTGAGAGGGAACATCAATTTAAATCTGTCTACTCATACATATGCCACATTTTCAGAGGCAATACAGGCGACTTCACGATTTGAGAAGCGTAAGGCCGAGTTGATTGCGAGTTCTAACCAGCCTAGTAAGAGGCAGGCTGTTTCTCAGGGACAGTAGGCACCTCGTCAGACTTAGTCAATCGGTCCGATTCAAATTCAGCAGCAGCGATAGTTCCAGACACAGAGTTACTTGGGATCGGTTCAGTTACAGTCACAGGGTAGACCTGCACAGAGCCAGCTATAGAGCCAGACTATACCTGTTACAACTAGGTCTCTGCAGGGTAGCACAGCTACCTCCACTTACAGAGCTCCTACGGTAGGCACTGCTGCAAGGAAAAACCAGCAGTGCAGCTTCTGCCAACGTAGGGGTCATACTGAGAAGAATTGCTGGAGAAAGTCAGGGCAGTGCACAAGTTGCGGAAGTGAGCAGCATAAGGTTAAGGATTGCCCTAAATATAAGAATCCTCAAGGGCAGACTTCAGGGCAAACGGGTTAGACTTGAGCAGCAGGTGCAGTGCTAGTTCAACGAGTCAGGCTCGAGCATTTGCTTTGGATGCGGAGGAGCTTTCAAATACAATTGCAGTGGTAGAAGGTACCTTTCTTCTTAATGATCAGTCGGTTAAAGTTTTAATTGACTCTGGGGCTACACATTCATTTATCACACCTGTTTGTGCACAAAATGCTAATTTAAAACATGATAAACTGTTGCATAAGATTATGGTATACACACCTATGGGTCCGAAGTTTGTCACTAAGTCTGTATGTAAGGCATGCAATATTTGTATTAAGGGTCACGTGTTTCCTACTGATTTGATTATTCTACCTTTCCGCAACTTTGAAATTATATTGGGGATAGATTGGTTAGGAAGATATTATGCACAACTTGATTGTAGAAAAAAGATTGTAAAACTGGAAATGCCTAACCAACCTGTAATTGAAATAGTTGGGAGTAGGAAATCAACGGGGACCCCTATAATTTCCTCAACTAAAGCATCAAAAATTTTGGGTAAGGGTTGTAAGGCGTATCTTGCTTATTTAATTAATCAACCTAGGAATAAATTAAAACTAAATGAAGTGTCAATTGTAAAGGAGTTTCCGGGAGTGTTTCCGGGAGTGTTTCCCGAGGAGTTGCCAGGTTTGCTACCTGATAGAGAGATATAGTTTATAATTGATTTACTACCAGGGGCTTCCCCTATCTCTAGGACTCCATATAGAATGACTCCCCCTGAACTACAAGAACTGAAAGTACAACTGTAGGGTCTGCTTGAGAAAGGATTTATTCAGCCTAGTTCTTCTCCTTGGGGTGCACCAGTCTTGTTTGTTAAAAATAAGGACAGATCCCTTCATTTGTGTATTGATTATAGGGGACTCAATCAGGTGACAATAAAGAATAAGTATCATTTACCTTTGATTGAAGAACTATTTGATCAGCTTCAAGGTGCCAAAGTGTACTCCAAATTTGATCTCAGACAAGGAAATTATCAGCTGAGAATCTGAAAGGATGATGTGCCTAAAACTGCTTTCAGAACAAGGTATGGTCACTATAAGTTTGTTGTGCTACCATTTGGGTTAACCAATGCTCCCGCCGCATTTATGGATTTAATGCAGAGAGTATTCCGACCATATTTAGACTAGTTTGTGGTTATTTTTATTGATGATATACTGGTATACTCAAAATCTGAGGCTAAACACGAACAACATTTGAGGATTGTGTTACAGACCTTGCAGGAGCATAAATTGTTTGCAAAATTTAGCCAGTGTGAATTCTGGCTGAAGCAAGTTGCTTTTCTAGGTCACATAATCTCGTAGGATGGTATTTCTGTTGATCCGACTAAAATAGAGGTTATATTGTCATGGAATCAGCCTGAGACTATTATAGAGATCTGCAGTTTTCTGGGTTTAGCAGGTTATTATAGAAGATTTGTCAAAGATTACTCTAAAATTGTTAGGCATTTGACTCAGCTTACTCAAAAGAAGACTGTGTTTGATTGGAATGAGAAATGTGAGGCTAGCTTCCAGGAACTGAAGAAAAGGTTAACAGTTGCTCCTATTCTTGTTTTGCCTAAAGGAATTAACAATTTTGTGATCTATAGTGATGCTTCAAAAGAGGGTTTAGGTTGTGTTTCAATGCAGAATGGGAAAGTGATTGCATATGCTTCAAGGAAATTAAAATCCCATAAACTTAAGTACCCTACACATGATTTGGAACTTGCAGCTATCATCTTTGCACTAAAGAAATGGTATCACTACTTATGGGGTAACAAATTTGAAATTTTCATAGATCACAAGAGCCTGAAGTATTTGTTTTCGCAGAAAGAGTTGAATATGAGGCAGAGGCGTTGGTTAGAGTTGCTTGAGGATTATAACTACACTATTAGCTATCTGTCAGGTAAAGCCAATATTGTTGTTGATGCTTTGAGCCGAAAGGCTACGGTTTCTAGCCTGATTATCAAGAATTGGGAGTTTATGGAAGAATTATGCTTGTCGAAACCGAAGACTTCAAATTCAGGCATTCAATTTACAAGTCTACAAATTCAATCTTTTTTGTTATCAAGAATCAGAGAAGCATAACAAACTGACCCTCAATTGTTGAAAAGGCTAGAAAAGTCAAAAGAGGGAGAGACGAATTTTAAACTTCATGATGATGGCATTCTCAGATTTAAGGATATAATTTGTATTCCAAGTGAGCCAACACTTAATAAAGAAATACTAGTAGAGGCACATAGTTCAAGATACACAATTTACCCATGTAGTACAAAGATGTATAGGGATTTGAAACAAAACTTCTGGTAGAATAACATGAATAGAGAAATTGCTGACTATGTAGCTAGATGCTTGACATGTCAGAAAGTTAAAGTTGAGCATCAGAGACCTACCTAGTTGTTGCAGCCTTTGGCTATTCCTGAGTGGAAATGGGACCACATTACTATGGATTTTGTGACGCCCGGCTCCCAGTGCATGTATTTATCATTCATGTGCATTTATGTGTACAACTATTTGTTTAAATGCCTATTTTTCCTATAAAATGCTATTAAGTGTTTATTTACTCTCTATGTGCTAATATTTGTTAAATTGTTTTTAAATATCAAAATTTTGAGTTTATTTATTTTACTAAATAATAAATAAACATTCAAATTATTTTCATCATAGACTTTTTAGTAAAACTTGCATTTAAAAAGCTTTCTATTAAATTGAACCCAAACTAAAATTTTTATTATCTTATTTCTCGGATTTCTTATTTTTCTATTATTACTTAACTTATAATTAGCCTACGTTCACAAAAATTATATTCATTGCATATATGATGAGTGATTTGCAAAAATATATTGATATTATATGAATAGTAAAACTATATATTATTTTGGGCTTAAAGAAGTTTTCTTACATTTATTATAATACACCTAAACTCAAATCCATTTTAACCCACAATCCAAACCCAATATCCAACCCATCAACCCATATAATCATCCTATACATATATATACTAAACAAAACACAAAAAAATACTCAAATAAGCCAAAAAAGGGCAAAAATCAGCCAAAAAAGCCAATTACGGGAATCGTACTTTTCTTGCCAATTTTGCTCAATTTGATCTTCCAAGCCTTGCCAAGCCATCTCCAAGGAGTTTTCATAGCTTCCAAGCCTTCTCCTAGCTTCCTTGCACGTTTTTGGTGAGGGAGAATCATTTTATATGCATTTTTTGAATGTTAGGGTTTATGTTGAGTTTTGCAAATTATTGTATATTGTGATATAAATGCTTATGAATGCTTCTAATATCTTCTAAAATGCCTAGAGAACACTCTTTTGTAACCTAATAGCGTTTGTTATGGCTAAAAATTGGAATTGGTAGTTGGAGAAGACAATAAATAGTGTCATTGTAGGGTTTTGAAAAAAATTGCTTATTGGATTGATTTCATACTTGTAATAGATGCTAGGGATGCTAACTAACATAGAATTATAGTTGTATGGACTTGGAATGCCTAAAGCTTGGTTAAAAATGCAATTTTAGCTTAGGTAACAAAGGGGTTTCGGGGTAAAAACGAATCCGAATTGATTTGATCGATATATCTAGTGTTTTTAGGGTATATAGGTGTTAGATGTACTTTTCTAACGCTTGTTTGGACATCAGTTAGGGTATGTGTAGTTCAAAGGCATAAAGGGAAAAATCGGTGTTTTGTAGGAAACGAGGGCTATCGGGTGGACTTAAGGGTTAAAAGGGTGCCATAATGTGGGGGTTAGAGGATAGGATAGTTTGTTTGTGAATTGGGAACCTTGTCTTCCGGTTAGAAGCTAAAGAGCCTATGTTAACAAAGGAGAAAAGTGGAAAATTGATTGTTTGAGCGCACCTAGTTACTTGTAGATGCTTATATTGTGTTTAAATGCATTTTTAAAGTACTTGAGAGCTTTTGGGAAAGTTGTGAGAAATGTGGCATTGACCCCTTTTGTGCTCGTATAGTTATTCTTATAATAATGCTTATATCGTATAGTTATGTCCATGTTAATGCAAATATTGTACATGTTCTCGAGGGCAACCTACTTTGTTGTCCCTCCTATGTGTTATTGCTTTATATTATTATTATATTGTCATCGGATTTAAGTGCATTGCATAGTGGTTGCACAACCATAGTGCTAGGGGCAGATGTATTGGATATCGATTGGGTGGCAGCGGGCTTGCCAGTGGATATTCGATCTCCGTGCTCGAGTCCTTCACTCGCTTGGACCGGAGATTGCCAGGGGGTGTTGGGTCGTAGGATTTTTTGGGGTACATCTGGAGTACACCCACTAGAGTGTTTAGGGTTTATGCCGGCTTATCGTGATTGAGATCGTGGTTGAGAATTGAAGAATTGGAGTGATAAGGGTTACCGATTGTATGCTCTTTAAATGTGGTATTTAATTGCTTTCTAGTGTTTATTTCTTATTGTTATTAATGTTTGATGTTCCTATGTTGCATTGCACGAATCCCCTTATAAATGTTTTCTGTAACTGTTCCCCTCCCTCACTGAGTATATATTATTTGTATACTCACTCCACATCATCAATCTTTCAGGTTATAGCTAAAGAAAGTGAAATTCGTGATTATGTGATAGTTCGTGCACGAATAGTTGTCTTACGTGTTATGTGGCTTAAGTTGTAAAAGTTGTAAAGTTTTACCTTCATGAACTGTACATGCTTAATGTATGAAAGAAATATAATTAAGCTTAACTAAGTTATTAGAGTGCTTTGATAACCTAGTTTATGTAATAAGTTAATGAGGTTTGAGTTCAATGCATGTATATAGTTATTTTAAGAAAGAGTAGGGTAGTCTTTGTATTCAGAAATGCACATTTGATTGTGAATTTTTGTGGTGAACCAAGGCTCGGATGGCCTTGAGGAGTTGTTGAATGTTGGACATGGTACTAGTCCATTTATATGTTGTGTGCAGGTAAACTGTTCGTCCTATAAACAGGAGAAACTCCGTCCGTTTATCCTAAATTTTATGACCGGGTTTGGTATTGGGATGAGTATAGATTGTTTAATAGAACTTCTGGTCTCGTGAGGGGCCAGGGTGTTATAGATTTCGTGTCAAACTTGTCAAGATCTTTGAAGGGGAATGATTCTGTGTGGGTTGTTGTTGATAGACTAACCATGACTTCTCACTTTATTGCCACGAAGAAAACAGATAATCTTGACAAGTTAGCTAAGCTGTATATTGAAAATATTGTTAAACTTCACAGGACCCCAAAAAGTATTGTGTCAGACAGAGACCCCAGGTTCACATCACAATTCTGGCAGAAGATACAGAAAGCTTTAGGCACAATGTTGAGCTTCAGCACATCATATCACCCTCAAACTAACGGGCAATCAAAAAGAACTATCAGAATACTTGAGGATATGCTACAAGCCTGCATTCTGGACTTTGGTAAGAGTTGGGAGAGATATTTGCCACTTGCAAAATTTGCCTATAACAATAGTTACCAAGCTACTATTGGTATGGCATTGTATGAGGCACTGTATGTGCGTAAGTGTAGATCTCCTTTATATTGGGATAAAGTGGGATAAATGAAAACTCTTGATCCTACTTTGATACTGGAGATGAATAAAATGATTGATAATGTACAGTTAATCAAGAAAAGAATGCTTACAACTCAGAGTCAGCAAAAGAGTTATGCAAATAGACGTCGTCGTGATCTAGAGTTTGCTGTGGGTGACCAAGTATTTCTTCAAATCTTTCCTCGTAAAGGTCTGATTCGGCATGAAAAAGGGGATAAACTATGTCCAAGAAATGTGGGACCATTTGAAATAATTTAGAAAGTTAGCGCATTGGCCTATAGATTAGCTTTGCCTCCAAGTTTGGGGAGACTTCATGATGTCTTCCATGTCTCGATACTTCGAAAATATTAGCCAGGTCCTTCTTATATTCTTGAGCCAGAGCCTTTGGAGATAAGTGAGACTTTGTCGTATACTGAGAAACCTATTCGGGTTGTGGACTAGAAGGTTTAAGAGCTCAGAACTAAAAGCATTCCGATGGTTAAGATTATGTGGAATCATCATGGGTTAAAGGATGCTACCTGGGAGAGAGGGGATCAGATTCAAGAAAGATATCCAGAGTTATTTGCCGAATCATGTAAGAATTGCGTGGACGCAATTAGTTTAAGGGGGAGAGGATGTGACGTCCGAGATCACTACCATATCTCCTATTAACTGTTGCATTCACTATTGTGCATTTGAAATATGCATTTATTTATTTCTTCACTAGTTACTATTCACTTGGTTTTCAACTGCTTATTTTCTTTGAATTAACATTTTTCTTATATTATATTACCTATTTGAGGAATGAGAAAAATAAGCATTTGAGTAATTCGCGTTAGGAGAGCTCGTTTAGAAAATAATTCTCAGTTCATGTGAATACTAAAACATTAGTTAGTAGCCTAAATGAAATTATCTGCATTGGATTTGTTTTAAGTAGATTCTACAAGTTATTTTTGGACATATTGTTGTCAACACACACGATTAATATATAAAATATATATATACACATTAAGACACAAACATATAACAAATAGCTCAAAAATAAATCCAAGAATTCCACCCTTGTCCCCCCCAAAACCCGAGAGGCAGAATAGAAAAATAGGAGAAGAAAAACTCCATTTTGCTTGCATTTTGATCCCTCTAGCTTGTGTTAATATTTGCATTTTACAAATGTTGTCAAATTTTATAATTTCTAGATTTGTTATTAATTGCTTATGGAATGCTTAAATAAGGTGATATATGATGCCTACATGTTGTAGAGACCTTGTTTATGTAGTTTTAGAGCTTAGTTATCGAGTTTTTGCTTAGGTGCTAATGTGGAAGATAACGAATAGTGCATTTTCTAGGGTTTTGTAGAATTGTGGCTTAGAGCTTGATTCCATGCTTCAATTAGATGCTATAGATGATAGACTAATGACCACGTATAGTTAAATTGCCCGGAATTTAGTTAAAACGCGAAAATAGCTAATTTTAGAAAGCGATTTTGAACGAAAAGTAAATCCGGGTGAAATTTGAAGTTAATTTGGGGTTCTACTAGGCATGGAAGCACTTTTGGTGCTTTCGTTGCGTTGAATTGCGGGGCGGATTGGGTAGCTATAGTTCAATGCACCCTCGGGGCCTTCCCGAGCTTCTATGCTAAAAGCGAGTTTTTAAGGCTTGGATAGGTGTCTTTTGGTGTTATTTGAGATGTGTGTTAGTTGGATTGAGTAGATTTTGATTCGTGTTTCATTTAGAACCGAAATCGTGCTTATAGACAAAGGGGTTATGTGCTTAAGTTATGTTTAATGCTTGCAATAGCTTGAAGACTCTCTTATCTTGTTATTTTAATGCTTATTCAACTACTTATATATTGAAATTCATGTTTGAGGGCAACCTACTTTGTTGTCACTCATTTATGTGTTTAATCGCTTTTATTATTATATTGTTATATTATTGTGTTCTGCAGTTCTGTTTCAATGGTTGCGCAATCACAGTATTCGGGACGGGTATGATGGATCTCGTTAGGAAGCATCGGGCTTGCCAGTGTTGGTTGCCCTAGCCCCGTACCCTAGTCCCTCACTCGCCTGGTATGGAGTATGCCCGGGGGTATTGCGTCGTAGGATTGGGTACATCCGGAGTACCCATTGGTGTTTAGGATACCGGCATATCGTGGTTCGTGGTTCGTGGATTGTGGTTCGTGGTTCGAGGGTTGGAGTGATAAGGGTCAAAGATTGTATCTTTTTGGTATCTTATTGTTTATTCGTACTTTAGTTACTTAATTGTTTTACTTGTATTTAACTGTTGCATTGCATGAGCACGCCTCGGTAGACTATATTCATCACTAAGCAATTGTGGTTGCTCATACCTCATTAAGCATGTTTCAGGAGGTGCTGAGATAGACCCCCAACTCTTAGTTGTAGAGGGAGATGAGGAGGTGCAGTTGGAGGAGTTGCCTTGAGTGCGGTGTTGTTGTGTGCTTATACTTGAGGTTGGAGTGTTGCTTGCTCAACTATGTGAAGATTTTGCTTGTATTGTATTGTGTTCTATTTTGTGTCGGTGGGTTGTATATATTTGGAGTTGTCGAAGGATTGTAATAGTTAGCTTGATGTATGGCTTGTATAGTAGTGGCCTGTAATAGCTTAATTTTACTTATCTTTATGTTGCGTGCTTGTGTGTCAATGGAAGCTAGTTTGACGGTTGGTCTTGAATTATAAAAATGTTTAAATGATAATGTTAGAGTGGTAAGATAGGTAGACTAAAAAGAATGAGTTTCAATGGCTTTGACCTTGCATGGTTATGTGTTGTAATGTCTTGTCTTGCTTAAGGCTCGGATGGCCTTGAAGTTGGGAAAAGTGGTAGAGTTGGAGTTGGAGAAGGTTGTCGCTTGTATTTGTGGCTTTATTTTCTATTTACAGGTAACAAGATAGTCCACGGTATAGAGAAGACTCAGTCCGATTGTCGGGTCCAAACTTAACCTTTTAGTGTGGGATTGGGTCGGGGCGTGACACTTACTATCTATATATATACATATATATATACATATATATACATATATATACATATATATACATATATATACATATATATACATATATATATATATATAACTAGAACAAACAAAGCACAAAAGGAAAAAGAAAGACAGGTCACGGGTAGGGGAGAAAAGAAAAAGAAAAATAAGAACTATTTAGGGTTTTAATTTTGAAGCTAATTGGGAGCAAATTCAAGGGTTTTGGGTGCAACAAAAGCCATTTTCTAGCTCTTCTAACCTTCTTGGTGAGGGATTCATACTTTATTTGCATTTATTTTGGTGTATTGATGCTTCTATAATGTTGGTGATAAAGTAGATATATAACGCATGAGCTTGTTGTTGCATAAAATTATGATATCAAGCTTGTAATGTGTAGTGAGAATTCTCTTTTGTATGTTAGATAAGTGTAGCATAAGGATTAAGTGTAGTTGTTATTTAGCTACTGTTCAATTTATATGTGCATGTTAGCAGTTTGTTAAAAGTCCCCAATGAAGTGCACATTAGTAGTACTTGCTAGTTTATGTTAAAACTAGCTAAAATGAAAGAAAAGTTAGAAAATAAGCTAAACCTGAATAGTTTAGCTAAGAACATGTAGGTGTAAAGTGCCTAGCTTAGGTTATTAATTGGTAATACTAAAGTATTAATTGAGCTTAACCACCATTTGGGCTATTAATTTCCTAATGAAATGATTCTAACTTAAAGTTCAAAGTTAATAGTATTAGAAGCATTAGTTAGTTAGATACTTTACTTTCTTGTTCTCTTATCCTTTGGTGCAATATAATGTATTTATGTGTTATAATAATGCTTTAAGTGTTAAATTAAAAGTACATTAATAATTGTCTAATTTATATTGTTTATGTATTGAGTGTCTAAGTGAACTAGAATGTATTCGAAATCTATGATTAACCTAGTTGTTATCTTGTGTCATATATGTTCATAATGCTAAATTAACGTTTGAATTGATTAGAGTATAGTCAGAATTCATTGTAGGTATTTAAATTGAATTGCAGCCAAATCTTGCGTCCTCGAGCTTGGTAGAGGTGAGGGAGTTCTTTATCCTTTTTTGCGTATTAGTTTATTATCTTGCTCGTTGATTATGTGATTTAGTATAACTGTTAACGTAGTGTGTACTTATTTACAGCCATACTATGAGCGAGCGAGGGCAACCTACTTTGTTGTCCCTCATTTATGTGGTTATTGTTATATTGTTTTATTGTTTCCTTATGTGGTTTCGTATCGATGATTGTGCAACCTTATCGTTTGGGACGGATGCGATGGGCCTCTCTGAGCGGCATCGGGCTTGTCAGTATTGGTTGTTCTAGCTCCGTACCATAGTCTGTCACTCGCCTGGTATGGAGTATGGCAGGGGGTGTGGGTCGTAGGATCAAGTACATCCGGAGTTCCCATTGGTGTTTGGGATGCCGACATATCGTGATCGAGGTTCCTGTTCATGGTTCGTGATTCGAAGAGTTGGAGTGATAAGGGTTATAGCATTGTATCCTTTTTAAATGTGTGGTATTTCATAGTTTAATTGCTTCTTTATTGTATATCTGCTATCTTCTGTGACTAACTATTTCATTGCACGAAAATGATTTCGAAAACCTCCCCAGTTAATGGTTCCCTCCCTCACTGAGTATACATGTATTGTATGCCCACCCCTATTTCTAACACTTCCAGGTTTAGTTCGAAGCAATGGAAGGGCTACAAGCTGTTTGGTTCCTTGTGCAGTGAAGTGTTGCTTGCTCGTGATAGTATAATTTGTAAAGTAGAAGTCTTGTGTGTATTTGATTTGATTCATATTGTGAAGGATTGTAATAAATAGTTTAATATTTGTATGAGGTGATAATTGTAATGGTATGTAATAATTTGTAATCTTTACCTTATTGCCTATTCGTTGCATGCTTGCATGTCTTGAATGGTTGGCGGACTTAATTCATAAGAAAGATGATAGAGAATATTAAAGTGGTAAGATAGGCGGCTTAAAAACATAGAATTTCAAGAGTTGTCAAAATGCATGCTTGTGTGTTTACTATGTCTTGCTTAAGGCTCAGATGGCCTTGAAGCTGGGAGAAGTTATGGAGTTGAAGTTGGAGTATGTTGTTGACATCTTGTAGAATGTAGGTTTATCGTTTGTTTACAAGTAACTAGCTAGGCCTAAAAACAGAGAAGACTCCGCCCGTTTTTTCTCATTTTTCGTGACCTCGGGTATTAGATCACGGCTCCGGTATTGTGAGGGATCAGGGTGTTACAGGTGGTATAAGAGCTTAGTATTTCGCAACCGGGACATGGTCCTCGGTCTGTCGGGTAGTAAAGCTCGAGTGCATGCATGTGAAGTGTGATTTATATAGGTGTGTGCTTGCATGTGAGATTTGTATGTTCTTGAATGAAAACATGCCTTATGTGTTATACTTGTGTAAAATATGAAAGATGTGCAAATGTGCGATTATGGGACCATATATGCACTTATGTGATTTGTCTGTGCAATAAGTGAAGAATGATAGATAAGTGCATTTATGTGATCAATTGTGCATCTAAGTGATTTCTTGGGTGTTTACTTGCCTTAGTTATTTATAATAATGTGTGTTAAGTGTTTATTTTATATTCAACCATTGCATACATATATTATCCTTTAAAAATGGTAAGTAAATTCTCCCCCCCTCCCCCCTCCCCCCCCAAAAAAGGAAGTGGTTGACCATTTGACTATCGGTGATCAATGGTTGATTTCTAATGCTTGGTAGTTGTACTTCTTATTCGGCAATTCAGTCATTGGGCTTCTTATTGGGTACTCTCTCAGAATTCTTGCGCAGTACTTGGGTATTCTTGTGACATTTGAATTTGGGATTTTATTGGACTTCTTATTTGGTAATATCAGCGGTATTCTCACTTATATCTCTTATTGATATTTTCTCGGCATATCTAATTGAGAATTCTTCTATGGTATTCATTTTCCGCTGGATTCTTATTCGGACTTTTAAGTGGTATTTTCATTTGAGCCTTTATTTGGCCCCCTTACCTGGGAGTTCTCATTGCAGTATTAATTGGATTTCTTATTGGGCTTTCCTCTCCTAGCATTCTTATATAGTATTCTTGCTCAGCAGTTGGTTTTCAATTGATGTTGAATTCTCTTGGAAGAAAAATTACAAGGACGCAATTGTTTTAAGGGGGGAATGATGTGATACCTTGAACCCGGCATATAGAAAATAGTACATGTTTGCATTTAATTAGGTTTTATTTTGAATGCTAGTATAAAATTATGCGTTTACTTTAATGAGATACACTCATTTTTAGCATTATTTTCATATTATTTCAAAATTATTCCAAAAAAAATAGTCAAATTAATTATTTGAAATGAATATTAACTATCCTATTATTTATAATATTTAGTTTCATTTTCTTGAATTTATTTACTTAGTTTCAACTAAATAAACAAAGTAGCTCCGAGCCCGTAGTGATTTTTAAATTATTTTATTTAATTATTTGGCATACACATTTACCTCATTTAAATTATTTCTAAGGTACGTTCATCGAGAAAATTTTATTTAGAGCATTTCGGAAAGGTCATGAGTGAATAGTGTGTCATAAATGAATAGTAGCTAGTGTAAACTTTTAATTGGGCCATTAAGTGAACTAGACTTATGTTGGACCTTACCTTAGCAATTTTAATTAGCTAACCAAACCCCAAACTTAATTAAATTAAGAGCCCAATTCATAACTATATCTTACTGTATATATATACATATATTTATTATATAATTATATATATCTATAACTAGAACAAACAAAGCACAAAAGGAAAAAGAAAGAGGGATCACAGGTAGGGGAGAAAAGAAAAAGAAAAATAAGAACTATCTAGGGTTTTAATCTTGAAACTAATTGGGAGCAAATTCGAGGGTTTTAGGTGCAACGGAAGCCATTTTCTAGCTCTTCTAACCTTGTTGGTGAGGGATTCATACTTTATTTGCATTTATTTTGGTGTATTGATGCTTCTATAATGTTGGTGATAAAGTAGATATATAATGCATGAGCTTATTGTTGCATAAAAATATGATATCAAGCTTGTAATGTGTAGTAAGAATTCTCTTTTGTATGTTAGATAAGTGTAGCATAACGATTAAGTGTTGTTGTTATTTAGCTACTCGTCAATTTATATGTGTATGTTAGAGGTTTGTTAAAAGTCCCCAATGAAGTGCACATTAGTAGTACTTGCTAGATTAATGTTAAAACTAGCTAAAATGCAAGAAAAGTTAGAAATTAAGCTAAAGCTCTGCCTGGACAATCTTTTGCTCGTGACTTTGAGAGCCATTTTGACATAGTAACGAGCTCAGAAACTAACGAAATCTATACAACAGCTAGATTAGGCAGTTTAGAACAAATGTTGATTTCTAATACTAAGACTAATTCTAACTCTTTAGCTCTCCAATCTAGCCATTTTATAAATGTGTCCTGAAAATCGCTGCTACTGGTCAGCTTGCACGGTTCCACGGGAAAGGTCATAACTTGTTTATTTTAACTTGGAATTAGGCACCATTTGATTCTAAACTTATCTACACTCAAATAGCTATGTTTGTACATAAAAATCAGATAGTTTGGAGGTCAATAGCATAGGTAATTGAATTGATTAAGTTAAACTTCTATTAGAGAAATTAGAAAATATCTTAGTTAGATTATTATTTGATATTGTTATTTGGGGTCACTAAGTGGTGAAATTGTTAATGTCTATTGTTGCTAAGTGATATCTAATCATGTAGAATAGCTAGTTTAGCCTTAATTTGTCCTAGAATTCTAATTGTGATGTTGTTAGCTTGCAAGTGGTTATTAATGATTGTTTAAAGTAGAAACAAATTTGCTATTGTATAAGTACTTGACCTTAGTAACTAAAAGATATTAAGAGTAGTTTAGCGAAGAACATGTAGGTGTAAAGTGCCTAGCTTCGGTTATTAATTGGTAATACTAAAGTATTAATTGAGCTTAACCACCATTTGGGCTATTAATTTCCTAATGAAATGATTCTAACTTAAAGTTCAAAGTTAATAGTATTATAAGCATTAGTTAGTTAGATAATTTACTTTCTTGATCTCTTATCCTTTGGTGCAATATAATGTATTTATGTGTTATAATAATACTTTAAGTGTTAAATTAAAAGTACATTAATAATTGTCTAACTTATATTGTTTATGTATTGAGTGTCTAAGTGAACTAGAATGTATTCGAAATCTATGATTAACCTAATTGTTATCTTGTGCTATATGTTCATAATGCTAAATTAACGCTTGAATTGATTAGAGTATAGTTAGAATTCATTGTAGGTATTTAAGATTGAATTGGAGTCAAATCTTGCGTCCTCGAGCTTGGTAGAAGTGAGGAAGTTCTTTATCCTTTTGTGCATATTAGTTTATTATCTTGCTCGTTGATTATGTGATTTAGTATAACTATTAAAGTAGTGTGTACTTATTTATTGTCATATTGTGAGCGAGGGCAACCTACTTTGTTGTCCCTCATTTATGTGATTATTGGTTTTTATTGTTATATTATTTTATTGTTTCCTTCTGTGGTTTCGTATCGATGATTGCGCAAACTTATCATTCGGGACGGATGCGATGGGCCTTTCTAAGCAGCATCTAGCTTGCCATTGTTGGCTGTTCTAGCTCCGTACCCTAGTCCCTTACTCGCTTGGTATGGAGTATGCCAGGGGGTATGGGTCGTAAGATCGGGTACATTCAAAGTACCCATTGATGTTTGGGATGCTAGCATATCATGATCGAGGTTCTTGTTCGTGGTTCATGATTCACAGAGTTGGAGTGATAAAGGTTATCGCATTGTATCCTTTTTAAATGTGTGGTATTTCATAGTTTAATTGTTTCTTTATTGTATATCTGCTATCTTCTGTGACTAACTATTGTATTGCACGAAAATGATTTCGAAAACCTCCCCGGTTAATGGTTCCCTCCCTCACCGAGTATACATGTATTGTATGCTCACCCTTTTTCTAACACTTTCAAGTTTAGTTCGAAGCAATGGAAGGGCTACAAGTTGTTTGGTTCCCTGTGCAGTGAAGTGTTGCTTGCTCGTGATAGTATAATTTGTAAAATAGAAGTCTTGTGTGTACTTGATTTGATTCATATTGTGAAGGATTGTAATAAATAGTTTAATGTTTGTATGAGGTGATAATTTAATGGTATGTAATAATTTGTAATCTTTACTTTATTGCCTATTCGCTACATGCTTGCATGTCTTGAATGGTTGGCGGACTTAGTTCATAAGAAAGATAGATAGAGAATATTAAAGTGGTAAGATAAGCGGCTTAAAAACATAGAATTTCAAGAGTTGTCAAAATGCATTCTTGTGTGTTTACTATGTCTTGCTTAAGGCTCGGATGGCCTTGAAGTTGGGAGAAGTTATAGAGTTGAAGTTGGAGTATATTATTGACATGTTGTAGAATGTGGCTTCAGGTTTATCTTTTGTTTACAGGTAACCAGTTAGGCTTATATACATGGGAGACTCCGCTCATTTTTTCTCGTTTTTCGTGACCTCAGGTATTGGATCGGGGCTCCGGTCTTGTGAGGGATTAGGGTGTTACATTACCACCCATGGGCCGAGGTGGAGGTATGTTATAATGGGTCTGCACCTCCATCAAAATCTGTTCTCTCAGTGCATTGAGTGGAGTGAAAACTGTAAACTTGGGTTGTGGTCTTCTCTGCTGCTGCTGCTGATTTGCTTTGCCATCACCTTGGGCTTTATACCTGGGCTGACCTTTTGGTGCAGAAGGTTCCTCCTTCTTAGCCGACTCCTTCTGCTTATCGTCATCCATTTTTGCCTGATGGATCTCCTTTGCATAGATGTACCCTTGGGCCCTAACCATCAAGTCAACTATGGTATCCATTGGGTCGATCGCTAATGACGATATGAGAGCCCCCGACCTAAGGCCACTTTGGTAGGCCATTAACACCATCGAATTCTCAAGGTGAGGGGTTCTCAGGGACTCCTCATTGAATTGTGTTGTGTAAGACCTCAGGGGCTCTCCCTTCTGCTGCTTGACGATCAACAATGATAAAGTGTAGCGGGTTGGCCTTCGACTGCCAGCAAACCGGCCTAAAAAGGCTTCCGCTATCCTGGCGAATGAGTCCGTGGACCTCGATGTAAGCCCCTGGTACCAAGTCAGAGCGTTTCCAACCAGCATAGTGGGGAACGCTTTGCACTTCACCGCATCGGGCATGTCGTGGAAAGTCATATGGTGATCAAAGTTTCTAAGATGGCTGGTGGGATCCCTGTCTCCGCTATACACGGGCAGATTGGGCATCATGTTTCCAGTTGGTAGTGGTATGGCTAAGATATCCGGGGTCAAGGGGCTAACCCTGAGTTGGTGAACAACTTTGGCTATCGCCGCTGCAGTCTTGGTCGGTTCAAGTTTCGCACCGGCCATCCTTTTGCCCTTCGTCACCTTGAGGCGATTAACAAATCCTGAGGAACCTCGACCGTTTGCCTCTAGGCAAACTCTCCTTAGGTGTCCCTATGCAGTCCTCTCATCCCCAGGGTCAGCTACATGAACTTGGGGTCAATGTTGCAGTGGAGCCACTTGGTTTGCAACAAGGTGGGCCACCATTTCCTAGAGCTACCCAAACATTCGGTACAACAGCTTTATCTTTGGGCTCATAGAAGCCTTTGGGTCGACTACTTCAGGTTGGGGGACATTTGAGCTTAAGTGCACGCGCTGGCTCGATCCAGCACGTACTTCAGTCTAGCTTATCCCGGGGGCCATTTTAGGTACCTCGCCCTCAGGTGGAGGGTCCCCGGCCTCACAGTTATGGCTTCTTGTAGTTACCATGATAGTTTTTCTCAGTAGGTTGTTTGGAAAAGTTAGGGAATAAACATATTTCCCATAGACGGCACCAATTGATAAGGGTGGAAAAGTTAATGTCTGCCCGAGCTCAGTGATCCGACCTTAAGCTACCTATACTTGTAAAACAAAGAAAGAATCGCGAGGGTAGCGGCCCCTGCTTTCCCTCAGGCATGAGAGTGATTAGCATGTCCAAGCTGAGCAGGTGGTAGTTGAGAGTAATAAATGCCAGAACGACCTACCTCTTTATGATGAGATAAAGGCGTATTTATACTACTTCAGGGCCTGGACAGCATTTAATGCTTAGCTCTACCCGGTACTATTCATACATGTCCGGCACCATCTCAACTTTATGTCTTCTCAGATATGACAGTCGTGCCACGGAGACAGTTAGGTCAGGCCTAAAGATTGCCACTAGCTCCAGGTCTGGAAGCCTATCGGGCTCGGGTTTACCCCCATCACTGACAATTTGAGTGTTCTAACAATCAAATGTGACAACAAAGAAGACACTTGAGAGTTTTAAGATGTCAGCTTCAACCTTTTTCATAAACACTTTAAGCTCACAAGCTCAAACTCAGCCATAGACATAAATAAACATGGAGCCACAGATGAGTTGCAAAGGCAAGATTATGCAACAAAAGATAATTCAAAGTTTTACAAAGATAACTATATTCACCAGTTATCGTGCCAAGAAGAAATGATGGGAAGGCTAATGGATTCAAGAGAACTTCTAAGATTTTATTTTGGTATCTATTAAGGTCCAAATTTGATTTCTTTTTCTCGAGTTAAAATTCGAATGGCTAGTCCTTCAGAGGAAAACAGCGTAGGCTCAATCCCAGTGGATAACTCCCAACCCCCAAATCAATAATTTGAATGACTTGAGTTGAAACATTTAGTCGGCAAATAAAAGAGAGAATTTAATTATCTACTACTGTTGATTAATAAGATATTTATACTATTGTAAAGAATAATTCCCCAGATTTTACAAGCATCTAGGTGACATCTCAAAGTCTCTTTAACTTGGTTATAAAGGGAATACTCGCAAACTGCACTCCCAAAATTTCGCGGTAGACACCCAAAATTTTCCGCTACTACTTGCAAAACATTAGGCATATTCTCTTAATAATAAGTTAAGTTGAATAAAGTTCAAAGTGTGAAAAAAGGTTGAGTGGTCGGGTCAAGTCAATTAGGTCGGGCATTCCCCGATCAAGATATCTCGCCTGCAATTACCTCAAATTGAATCAAAACTTAGTCACTATTTTTATCATTAAGTCTGGTAAACACCAAGATTCACAAAATCAATCTTATATACTGCTAGAATGGTATACCTTTTGCGCAACTTATCTTGATATATTTACATATATGTATTGCGGCAGAGGCTCAAACTTCTAGTTAGCTCAGACTTCTAGTTTTTCAGACGTTTAGGAATCTTCATCTTTGATACAAGTAGTAAACATATAAAACTAAAAAGACTAGATATTACATAGGAAAACACAGAAAATACCTTCGTCCCAGATGTGAGTTGTGACAATTAAGAAACCAAATGCAAATATAACGTTGCCAACAGCACGCTAGAATTTTTTGTTTTATTACACAATATTGGAGAGTCAAACTGCACCTTGCCTAAATGCCAAGAGGAGGAGGAGGAGGAAGAGGAAGAGGAGAAAATGAGCTGGTATAGATATTTAGTTACTCCCCGTACTAGCAGTAAACAAGAATCAATTAAGACAAGGCTCCTAGCAGCAGTTCCATACCAAGTATTCCCCCCATGCATCAGCTTACAACATCTGCTGGGAGTGTATATGAATAAATGAATGATGTAGATGGCCAAATCATTCTTTATATGGCCTCTTCAGCTCAAAATGAAAATGTTGCATTCATTTATATTCAAGTATAGCACCCGTATGATTGAACCCGCATGATATTTGCAATGCCTTTACACTCTCATGATACTCAACTATTACAGGCTCCAAGTAGTCAACATCATTACCTTGACCCTGTATACACAACTTATTTGAAATAACACGTCCTGATGAATAAACAGAGCCAAAAAGAAACAGACATAATAACAACATACAACGTCTGACTTAGATGGATTCTAAACTGTGAAGCAAGGCCATAAAGCCACCAAGACAATCATGTGTAGGAAAATCTTTAGCATTACGCAGAATAGGCGCATATCTTCCAAAGATGCTGAGGCTAGCTTCATCTTAGATTATATAAATTGAGCTTACACGTAGACATGACAAAATTAATAAATTAAACATATGGGACTAATCATTTTAGAACACCAGTAATCAATTAGTATGGGAAGTCCTGACTGGAGAATAATTGGTTTAGGACATGCAAAAGACTTATTTGTTTACTCAAGCACCTCGATTTCAGAATACGAAATGCACAGAAGGGCGCATCATTATAGTTTAAATCTATTTCTCTATCCTTTCATATACAGATCTAATGACAGCACTGCTTCTATGTTCACTTTCCAATTTGAACTTTGAAACTCGAAAATTGAGACATATTTGGTATACTTTCCTCTCTAGAGAATTAAAAAGTAAATTTTCTTCCTGCATCAACATAGAAAAAAAAAATGATTTGACATAACAGCTTACTGCTGCCTTAATATAATTATATAATGCAGTTTGACAAACACTCTTCTAGTATTAACCAAGTTATATATCTTGCTATTTAACAAGCCATGTTAACACAGACTAGAAACATATGCATACCAGTTGCCCGCCAGAAGAATTTCCATCTTCCATAAATGTTCCATGTGAACCTCCCCAACCCCACATGTATACATTACCTCCTGTATGCCAGCAATTTCCAATGATCAAATTCACTAATGAAACAACTATTTAAAATGTACAATTAGAATTTGTGTTATGATGTACGACTCAGAAGGCCTACAGAAACAGAATAAACATAAAGTTCAACAAATGATGCTATTCCAAAAATTTTCTGATCACAGGCAATTGGAGAATAATCTAAAAGATATGTCTACTATCATTTTGTCCTTTTTATTATTAGCTAAAATACAACACCAATATTGGGATCACCTGTCATATTGTATTCATTACTTGCATATGTAGTTGAAATTTGACCACGCGTATAAGCATGAATAAAGTCATCATATTGGTTTCACTCCTTGTCCTATAAATATTTTAAGGTATGTTTCACAATATTTTTCTATTTAGTTTATTACATTTTTTGTTTGCAATAACGATCGAGCAACTTAATTATGAGCACTTTCAATATAAGTTGGACACCTGATATAAAATGGACCCACATGAAATCTGTTATTTTGTAAAACATATCAAGGAAAGAGAGCGAAAGTAGAACGTATGCTGCAGCAAAAACCTAAAAGTCTTAAGAGGCTATTTGGCTTAGCCATTGGGCTATCCAAATGGTAGGCCAACATGAACGCGAGCCTGTTTATCCACCGTAGTCCATGCGACGTTTCAGGCCCAAACGTGGGGCATCCACATGTGGGTTTCCCAATATGGGTAGCTCAACTGTGCATTTGGGCAAAAGCAAGTCAAATGGCCCGTTAGCAAGATGGTAACAAGCCCCTAATCAATAAACTAACCACAATGATGCCTCAAACAAGAAGTGGCATCATCCTTCTTCCAAACTTACTCTTTAATTTGCAAATCTCCAACTCTTGTACAACAAATATCCAAGGGACTAAACACCTTTTTAACCTGGAAAAACAAAGTAGGGCCATATAAGCCACCAACCCCATGTTACTAAGTAGGTGAATCATTGTAGTTTGCGGAACGACCAGAGAATGAAATTTTATGCCAAGTATATAATATATTGAACACTAAGGGTACAATCCTTTAGGCCAACCCACAAAAGTACTTTTAGAATTCTTAATGAATTAATTGGTATGTTTGAACAAATGAGAAGCTTTTGAATAAGATATAACTAGATCACATGATTTGATGTTGTTACTTCAAATAGTAGTGCAAAAATTACTATATTGTTTATTTAAATGAATTAGTTCCTATGCACTGTTTGAATCACCAAATTTTCAATCCTAAAGTGCTTAAGAACCCTTTTTTTTTGGAAAAAAGAAAAATTCATTTCTCCCTTCCCCAGTTAGGATCAATCATACCAATTCGCAATTCACTATGAGTTTGGCAATTTCTGATAAATACAAGAAACCCTTGTAATATAATCAAGCATTGTACATAAGATATTTACATAAGGTTTTGAGAACAAAATTTCCTACCTAGGACAACATTATGAACACTAAGGTTACATTGCTTTAGGCCACCTACAAAAAATATTTTGATAATTCTTATTGCATTAATTGGTTTGTTGGTGAAATTGGAAAAAAATATAATGTTTAAATTAATCCTCGTTATTTTGTAAAAGTTCAATTTCTTCCCAAATTTGACAATATTTCAATTTATTCCCCAAACAATCTTCTTCTTCCCCTTTTTCATCTCTATTAATACACACCTACCACCAACCCCCTCCCTCCAAAAAACAAAACACAAAGCACACAACACACATGCACACACACACCAAGTGCACACACAACGCACAGCCCATGCATACATACACGCAAATTTTATATATAGATATACACACCTATACTGACACCATATATATATATATATATATGCACCCCCGCATACACATATATATACACATATACAAATAGGGGTGTTTGAAATGTGTGTTTGTATATAATTGTGTGTGTGTGTATATATATATATACATATATATGCATATATATATAAATATAATAATATACATAAGGTATGTGAGTGTGTGTATATGTGTGTGTATATATATATATATATAATATGCACTTGTCTTACATCAGAAAATCAGAAACTCTAAGACTACTTTATAAGATCATAGGCTACTCCACTTGACACCAATTGATTTTAGGATAGAACCCCAGTTATAAAAAAATTCGGTCCACACGTATTCAATCTTCTAAGTGTAACCATCTCAAAATAAGGTCCACGTGTGTTCAATCTTTCACGTGTGACTCCTTCCAAATCAAGTCACAAGTGAAGGAAAGTGTTAGAATATGCATTTGTCCCACAACGGAAAATCAGAAACTCTAAGACCACCTTATAAGATTATGGGCTACTCCACTTGACACCAATTGATTTTAAGATGGAATCTAATTTCTTAACATGGTATCAAAGCTGGGATCCTATTCAATCTTCCAAGTATGACCATCTTAAAATAAGGTCCATGCATGTTCAATCTTCCACGTGTGACTCATCACAAATCAGGTCACACGTGAAGGGGAGTGTTAGAATATGCACTTGTTTCACATCAAAAAATCAGAAACTCTAAGACCACCTTATAAGATCATGAACTACTCCGCTTGGCACCAATTGGTTTTAAGGTAGAACCTCAGTGGGCATAGGGATATGTCATCAAAGGGAAAAGGGGAAGAAAGGAGGGTTCAGTGGGCGAAGGAAGGAGAGAGAAATAATGGGGGTTTCAAGGGGGTCAAGGGGTTTTTGTTTTGGGGAGGAAGAGGGAGGGGGGAAAGGGGAAGGGGGAAAAGTGGTTAGTGAGGGCAAGGGCACTGGGGTTTATAGGTTAAGTTGGGGTAGGATTACGGGTAAGGTAGGAGGGAGGGATTTCGGGGTTTAAGGCGAATGGGGTGGGGTATTCTTGTTCTTAGAGTGCAAAGGTACAGGTTACGTGTAAGGTGAGGGGTTCATGGGGGTGGGGGTGGTCAATATGGTAATTTTAATAGTTTTTAAGGGTAGTTAAATCAACAATTTTCTTCTAAAAATTTAATGTTGGAGACTAGTTTGGCCATGTTTAAGAAACATTAGGACTTAGTTGTACATTTTCAAACAATAAGGACCAAATCGGATAAAACTTCGACTTTAGGGATTAATTACGCAATTAACCCTTGTTTAAACAAATGATAAGTCTCTCACTAATATATAAGTAGATCACATGATTTAACGTTTTCACTTCAAATAGTAGTGTGAAATTGTTATATTCGTTTTTCTAAATGAATTAGTCCATATGCACTGTTCGGATCACCAAATTTCTTATCCTAAATCGCTTAAGTACTACATTGGCAATTCACTGAGTAACAATCTGTGCAATATAAGCAAGCATTGTACATTAAGATATTTACATAGGTTAGGCTTCTCACCACAGCTCTTTGCATACCAAAAGGAAAAAGACACTCATTGCAAACTATCAATGAATTCAACATGACTTCAATCAATACCCTTAGAGTGGAACATAATGATCCCTAATTAACACTTTAATCATCTGAGAATTAAGCATGCCCCCTCAGAGAAGAAACATGTTCCCTAACGAACAATTTTTGTATTCCAAAATGTTGTGCAATATTTAGGATCAATTTCCAATTTACAGTCAGGTTGGAGTCTGGTGATTTCTGCAACATATCTAGGCCCACAGACAAGATTTTCTCATTACAGCTCATTGCATACCATGAGGACAGGTTTCTCTCGACAGTAATTCACTCTCACTAAATGATGTATATACATGTGTCGTGAAAATTCTTTGATGATCTCAAATTTGATCATCTAAAGTTGTTAGAATATACCTTATCACACATCAGAAAAACATAAATTTTTATACCACCTTATAAGATCCTAAACTACTCCACTTAACACCAATTAGTTTTAGGATGAAACCCCAGTTATGTTAACATGGTATTAAAGCTGGGCCCTTGGTCCAGTTTTATTCATTCACGTGTGACCCATCTCAAATCAAGTCCACGTGTATTCAATCTTTCACATGTGTCATGTTTCACGCATCTTCAATTTTCAACGTGTTTCACACGTGTATTCAATCTTCCACATGTGTTAATCCACCATGTGTGTTCAATCTTCCTTGTGTGACCCATCTCAAATCAAGTCACACATGTGTTTAATCATCCATGTGCGACCATCTCAAATCAAGTCACAAGTGAGGGAGAGTGTTAGAATATACGTTATCCCACATCATAAAAACATAAATTTTTAGACCACCTTGTAAGATCATGTGTTACTTTACTTAACATCAATTAGTTTTAAGATGAAATCTCATAATTTTTAATAAAAGTAACACACTTTCGAAACTGTCGGTGACACTAGATTTATTGTCTTTTAGATTTTGTGTGGGTAATAGCCAACCATTACAAATTGGATATCTGTGAAATATCAATGAAGTAGAAATAATTATTCCGCGATCTAGAAGATGCAAAAGCAACAAGATGTCAAGATGCCTACCAGATATTGCTGCTGTATGCTTCCAACCACAGGATACCTGTCAATCAAATGTAATGGAATAAAGAAAAGAAGGAAAATGAAACAACAATTAGATAACTGGAGTTGTAATTACCACTATTCATGCAATAACATATTACACCCTCTCCTCAAACTTAGGGCTTTGTTTGTTTTGTAAATGGAAGGGAGAGGGAAGCAGAAGGTTTTCTCTAGGGAGAGGGGAAGTAGAAGGTTTCCTCTAGGGAAGGGGAAGTGTACCCCCACCTCTTTATGCTGTTTGGTATTGGAGTAAGGGAAGTAAATGAGTGATACTATTGGTTCGACTGCTCTTCGAAGAGCAACTATGTCACTTCTATCCATTAGTGAAAGGTTCCATCCCAACCGAGAGAAAACTGAGAGGGAGGAAACAAACAAAGCATACATTGCATATATACCCTCAATAAAGCAGAATAAAGAATAGGTGTATGTGTAAACTGTCTTAACGGGTCAATACCCCCTCCAAGCCACCAACTTTGAAGGGATTTGGAAAATCTGATGTGGAAGAGTTTTCCTTTCACTTCCTACAGACATCATTGCCAAAAGAGTGGAGGAGGACATACATATCCACTTCTACTTCCACTTCATTTGTCCTTCTGCATGTACTTCCTACCCAACATAGCCCAAATGTCCATTCTTTGGGCCCACTAATCTATTGTCAGTTGTTTAAGAGTTCAACAAGTAACACATAACCCCAAATCAAATCCCCAATTTTATTCAGTAGATACTACTCTTGCATGAAACAATTTTTTAAGTCTAAAGTGGACATTGTTATCTGCTTCTATCTCACTTATAAGTCTATAAAAGCCAATTATGAATAAACAGATATAGATACGGAATAGTACAAACCTTTACAACAGAATGCCTCAAAAATGGACCTTGAACTCTTTCAGGTGAGTGAGCAACATCTGTGCAGCTGATACAAATTAATGGCAGCACTTAATAAAAACATCAAATATTTCCGGAAAAAAAAAAAAAAAAAGCCAACCAAAAATTGAAACAATAACAATATTCCGTAAAGCTAAGCATATCGACATTAGGTATGTTACAGGAAAGATACCCGATACCTAGACAGCCACTCTCATTGGAGCCCCATGTGTACAGTTCTCCACCACCTACATGAAAATATTAGCTAAACACCCTATTTAAACTTCAAAGATGAAAGATAGCCATAGATCTGTCCACAATCCTCGGTTAGAGACGACAAAACACAAACCACAAAATTTGATTTCATTGTCTTTAGTTTTGCTTAAAGAGCTTAAGCCCCTATTTTCCAATCAATGAAGATTAGTAATAATTTGTGGTGGAGCCACACGCTAACAACACATGTAACTCACAAGAGTAGGGTCACTTGACCCCTCTGCACATTGGCAGTACAAGGATGTAAATTGAAAAACCACAGTTGACCATACTGAAATTTTCTGAGGAACTAAAATGTCTTTTGAGTAGAATCATATAATTTACATGTAACGAGGTAACAAAGTCATTCCACATAATGACTTGGTTGTTATCAGTATTATCATAATAAATATTACTCGACTTAATTAATGATAAATAAATATTGGTTGACTTAATTAAATTAAGTCCATAGGGACTAGAAGTTACATATGGAAAGGAGCTGACCCTTTTGAAGATTATTATGCACTATACAATTTAAAATTAGGAACTTGCAGCACTTAATTAAACTATAAATTTACCATTACACTAATTTTTATTTTAATTGTTCGTTAAGTTGACATCTATTCTTATACTCCTTTTTGTATATAACGTCCACAGAGCAATTTTTACTTTACCCTAATCAGTGCTATAATTTATGTACATGATTGGAATGGTTGGTTATTTTCTTTCTTATTCACAATCACAAGAAAAAGAAACAAAGACTGAATAAATATTCATCAAGCTCACAGAACCATTACAAAAATCCTCATACCCCATCCAACCTCTGACATTTCTTTTCTAGCATAAGAGATAAGTCAATATTTAAACTGTATCAGGCTCCCGCCTTTCCTGCAATGCAACTTAATTAATTTTAGTAACACATTAGCAAACACTAAGGCACGTGTGCAAATCAAACATGTCCTAGTGAGTATGGGTGTTACAATAGGCATCAAGTTAGGAACTACCCGAGATCATGGGTGTTGGGAGCTAAATGCTGGGTACGAGTAAGTACTATGTGTGCATGGTGGAAGAACCTCAAAAACCTGTACGAGCCACCTCTACGATCCTACAAATCAAGTTGGATCTTCAATGGACCTCGCACAATAAGAACACCACATATATGCCAAGGGTATAAGGCAAAGGTGGTTGTAACACTCCAACTCTTCGTCCCATCTCGGATAATATAAAAGTTTTGTGACTATATATAATCCTTTTGGATCCTATGCAAAAGCTGAGAAATTCCTTTATGTAGTGGAGTAGCCAACACAAAGTCAAGATTAGAAACGAGGTAAAACGAGCAAAAGTGCGGGTGGCCCCTGTTAGAATATACACTTATCCCACATAGAAAAATCATAAACTCTTAGACCACTTAATAAGATCCTGGGCTACTACACTTGCCACCAATTGATTTTAAGATGAAAACTCAGTTATCTTCACATGGTATCAAAGCTAGGCCTATGATCTAGTCTAATTCATCTTCCGCGTGCGACCCATCTCAAATCAGGTCCACTTGTCTTCAATCTTTCACATGTGCATAGTCCACACACCCTCAATCTTTCACATGTGTTATCCACCACATGCATGTTCAATCTTCCATGTATGACCCATCTCAAAAAAAATTCGGTCCACATGTATTCAATCTTCCAAATGTGAACATCTCAAAATAAGGTCCACGCGTGTTCAATCTTCCACATGTGACCCCTCTCAAATCAAGTCACACGTGAGGGGGAGTGTTAGAATATACACTTGTCCCACATAGAAAAATCATAAACTCTTACACCACTTCATAAGATTCAGGGTTACTCCACTTGGCACCAATTGGTTTTAAGATGGAAACTCAGTTATCTTCACAGCCCCAAATGAGGATAAACCAAGGGAGAACTGTTGTCGATGGTTCGCGCATGTTAGGAGACGACCCAATAGAGGCACCGGTTGGAAGTGCAAAGGTATGGAGGTAGTACACCGTAAAAGAAGCAAAGAAACACCTAAAATGAGTTGGATGAAGACACTCAGACGAGATCTCGCAAGTATAAAGCTAACAGAGGAGGCAATTCAATAGAAATGTATCATCGCCTCACCTATTGGAATAAAGCTTGGATTGGTTAAGTGGAATATCCAACATAAGGTGCATGTATAGCCCAAACTCTAGTAGCACTCCGCAAGTATAGGGCATGAATTCCAAAAGAAAAACGTTATGGATCTTTATCTTCAGTAAAATAAAACACCCATCTTTTTATTAGCAAACGTTCCACAGGCACAAAGGATAAAAAAGGGAGGGCGCTAGAAAAGAGAAACAAACTTGGTGCTTCACATACATTCCCTATGTCTGTTTGGTTCATAACTATCAAGTGCAGCTATTGATTTATTTTCTTACAAATTTGAAACGAATTAAGAAGATAAGTGTAGTTCACAACATAGAATACAAGATTGAAGCTCAGACAACCACGAAACCTGAAACTTCATATGGAAAACAAGTTCAGAATAGCTACTTCTTTCATTCTTATTTGATGGTATATATTGCTCATTCACATTATTATGCCAACAAAGAAAAAAAGTAATCTACTAATTTTTGAAAGCACACTAGCAAAAGTCACTTATGTAATACGCACATTAATGAATAAGAGAATCTAAAAATTACTTGTAATAACACAAGTGTGATAACCACCGCATGCAACTTCTTCAGAATATGACAGTTCACTGATCATAGATGGTGTTGTAGAATATTTTGCTTCACCAAACCCCTATATGTGTAAACAAAAGTAGCATTTTCAGATAGATTTCAATTGTAGCAGAAGATATGTCTAAATGGAAACCTTAATTCGCACCTAAAGACCTAAAATTCTGGTTCATGAAGAAATCAAGCCTAATTGTACGACTTTTGAGCTTACCAATTTTCCCATTGCTCTTTCACCGAAAATGTATACAGAGCCATATTCTGTAAGATTCACACAAACCAAAAGCTGTAAAATGAGATCTAACTATAGCATGTTATACATTTTTTCAGTTATAATATAAATGAAGAACCACAGTTTACCATCAACGCACGCAGAATGCATCATTCCCGCAGCAACATCTTTGACCTAATTTTGCATAATTAGCACTTAAGAGGGATTAACATTAGATCAGCATATCTGACCAGCAAACAACTGTGAAAATATAGAAGTACCTTCACTCCCTGAAGTTCTTTGATCAGTCGCGGTCTATATTCACTGCATTTGAAGCAATAAAAAGTATTGGAACAATATTTTGTTAATTACCAGAAGGAAAGACTTTCATATTCTTTGTTGTACTCATTGGAGAAAGGATCACTCTAAAGTCAACGGTTAACTGAGAGGACATCAATTAGTTTTCTCAATTCATTTAGTAACTACTTTTTCAAGATAAGTAACTCATGTGGATGCTACTGAGTTCCAAAGAGCAATCCTCCGTCCATTCATAGACATGTAAATAGTTTCTATTTTCATAGAACCATGAAAGCAGTTTGAGTTTCAAAAGACTAAGTAGAAAATCTGAAGACATTGAGGGAGAGTAGAGCAGCATGTGTTTCCAATATGCAGAATGATGTGCCACCAATTAGACAAAAGTGAAGAGTAGGCAATAAGGATACTCTTCATTCAGTAGGATATTAATAGAACCAAGGTAGAAAAACAAAAAAGAAACATATAAATAACCAGGTGTTTAAAGATATCAAAAATGTAAAAAAGAAGTATCTGCAACTCATAGAAACCACAAAATCAGTAAGAGCTTGAAAAAATGAGTTGCAAATCGGCAGATGTTGAGGGGAGAGTAGAGCACCATATGCTTCCAATATGCAGCACGCTCTGCTCTCCCATTTAGACAAACACTGCCATGGAAGCTGAATTGTTGTGGCATGTGAAATGAGAATGGATAATGGTGCATAGGCCGACAATAAAGCTGAGAATCCATTAATATGACGTCTATTATTTTTAAGAAGTAAATAGAATTTTATTGATATCCACCAAGGGAGGGGCAACCCCAAAAATATTTACATCAACTATTTAGACTATCTTTACATTCTTGTATGCCATCCATATGAAATTTACACGGCCCCCTAGTCAAAAACAATGATCATGAATCCAATAAAAATTCAAAAAAGAAATAGACAACTCCTTTCCTTCAAAAGGTCTCCTATTTCCTTCTTTCCATAAGGACCAAATGATGGATGGCAAGGGGTATTGTACAAAGGGCTCTTTTCTTGTGCTTTAAAAAAATAGAGGTTTATTATTGCTTAAACATATCCTTACCAGAGATGGTTGGAACAGACAAGAGGTGATAAGGCGTTTTGAACAAGTTGCTCTAGCATTTTGGTACATGGAACATGATCTTCTTGGACAATACATAGATTGCTAATTCTCCCACTACCCAAAATTTCCATTTTGTTACCTCACTGTGATTAATATTAAATGGAAAGGACGTTGATTAAATGAAAGAACCTATCTCCCAATAAAAGCTTACAATATTCCACATGGTCTTTGTCTGTATCCCAATCCATTACAGCTAAAACTTGATCAACCATTCTTGTCCCCACCCCCCGGCCCTTGTGTCTCACACCCATGAGAAAAGGAAAGAAAAGAAGAGGGATACAGTTCTCCATAATAATGGCACACCACAGGCTTTCCTAAATAGGTAATTATGCATATATGTAATAGTCATCACTCTACACTTTGCTTTGGAAGGAGATATTTATGTCTGAGGCACAATAGAGATCATAACAACATTATTGTCCTCCACACATCAGGAATGAAGAAAACAATATATATCAGCAATTTATAAACCATCGAAACAGACCTATTACTCTTCAGAAACCCCAAAACACCCGCTGCATATCCATGACCTAGTCTTCCAGATGCTCCACCTCCCCAACTCAAGGTCTCACCCTTATCTGACAAACAAAATATGGAAAAGTATATATTAATGCCTATTTAAATAACATGACAGTTATGCCAGTTCTCTATAAATCATGACACAAAAACAAACTTATTTTCCTATATATGTGTGTTCACAAGAAACCTTGTGGCTAAGGAGAGTCGGAGAAATGTACGATGAGCACAACAGGGAGAGGGAGAATTCGAAGATAAGGAGGCATGAAGAAGGTGCCAGAGTTTGAGCTTCTCAAGGAATCCATTTTCCACTGTTTATGCAAGATTAGTTTCTTGGGGACGTTTACCATTAGTAGCAGTAGCTTCCTGTTAATTGAAACCAAAACAAAGTTCGAGAAAATTAAACTCTGTGCACTTTCCTTTCTCTTCCCATTTTATCCGATGGGGCCTAAAGGAAATCACCATAGAGTAATGCCCTTACATAAGCATAATGCAAGAAGTAATACATAACAATATGAAACAGGCCCATGTCTACATACACATGAAACCAAGGTAGTTTTAGCATTTGGATCTCAAACCTGTGACAGCAATTGAGTGCTCAAAACCCAAAGAGGTGGTTGTGATGGTGACTCCATCCAAGGATTCAACTTTACTTGGTATGTAAACTACAGATGCTGCCTCTGCAAATAATTAAAAAAAAATCTAAATGACACAAATTGGTCTAAAGTCTACAGATTTCAGCTGTACCTTGTAATCAAGTTCACTAATTAGGTATCAAGGGGCAGTAACCCATGTATAAAAAAAGGTTACAAATCCCTTTGATATAAAAACACATATACCATATGAAGATTTGGAAGTCTATCTTGAGTATCCCCCCAGAATAATAGCAAAGAAAATGACCCAGCCGTTTGACAATGAAACAGCAATATTTTCACAAACATTCAAGTAGTCCAATGTTACCCATACACAAAAGAAGATGAAAGCACAATGTGTCCCAAAAATCAAGCATGGCAAAAGCACCAGTCAATTAAGTGCAAGTGTGGTACACATTGAGGAAAAATAATGGAAAAATGAAGAAATTTCTGAAGTCGGGTACGAAAGTCCCTCCCCGGAAAGGAACAAAAAAAGTTAAAGAGAAAGAAATCCAGAAGAAAAAGAGAAGGAAAATCAAATGGGGAAGAAATGGATGAACAAATGTGGATCATCATTTTCTGGACAGACATTCCTATAAATAGGTAGCAGGAGAGATTTCCTCTATATAATTTTTTTTTTCCTCCAAGAAGAAGCTTTTGTATAAAATATGTATCAGCAACAATTAAAATACCAGAGAATCATCATTAATTAACACTATAAGATGGAATACAGATTGGATTGTTACTTTTCCCAAGGCCAAGTTGACCATTTGAGTTCTTTCCCCACATATATAGTTTGCCATCCACTGCAAAATAATGCAAAATCAGTCTAACATGGGTACCAGAGATGCACAAAGCAGGTGAAAATAGTAAAAAGTTGAAAGTCGCAAATCAGCACAAAAAGATGAGTACGAGCGAGAAAGAAGATATGTCAGCATATTCAAAAGCAAAAATTAAAGTAGTAGTACCATCCACTCAAAATATTTAAAAAATGAATTGACCATATGCCATCACGGTAAGAAATTTGATGACAAGCATCATTGTTTTTCACAATGTGGATTTTTAAAGTCTAACGGCCAAGTAAAATGCACAACCAAACACAATCCCTGCTGCCTCAGATTATTTCTCGATTCTCAATGATAAAAATGCATTCTCGATCAAATACTTCTCTCTCCAAACAAATTGAAAAGTAGATACTGGGTTTTGGGTTTGTTAACTGTAATTTGGGTTTAAATACAAGGAGTACTCATGCTTCTGTACCCTCCCCTGGACCCAAAAAAGAGAAACATTGCAACACTAGAATTTTCTAACCAAATTTTCTGTGTAACATTCCTTTGTTTGTCCTCTATCCCCGCATTCTTTTGAGCACTCATAGCAGGCACCTTAAACGGGTTTTGCAATTGCCAAAAGTTTAGCCCCAAATATACCAAGGTAAATCTTGCACCCTCCATCACTTAAATTCAACTCATATGACTCAACCCATCAATTCGGCAGATCACAATCCACCTCACATTCCCAATGTCCAAGAACTAGCTAGTACACACAGTAAGATCTTTGGTACACATTGATCCCCACCCCCTCTAAAATCATTATGTCACACCACTTAGTCTTACCTCCCAACTGCTGTCATGTGACCTCTGTTATGGTTTCTCCTGGTCACTCAAGTTGCTTTGTAGATACCAAAAGGACAGATTCAAATATACAGTTCAAGCTCCGCAAATGCCACTTACATGACTCTTTTCTTTCTCAGACCAAGAATGTCGTGATAAAAATTCAACAGCCAGCATCCCTCAGAAAAGAAGTTTAATAGGCAAGAAAACAACCAATTAGAGGTGCCATTGTTCAGGCAGCTTCGCTATAAGTTCCTTTTAGCTGCTTATGGAATTTCTCTTCTTTCTTTTATCTTCATCTTTTGGAGGTAAAAATAACTTTCATAAAATGTGCTGATGACTCATAAGCAACTAACCACTTACAAAATTTCCAAAAGGAGTCCAAAATAAAAGACATTAGAGGCCCTGGCTTTGCAATTTAATTTGAATTCCATAAAGAAGTGAAGAGAAAAATACTAGCCAGTTAAGATGCAAATGTGTCCAAAGATGCATCTATATATAGTAAAAGTTGTTAATTAAATTGTTTCATTGTAGCTGAAAGTGCACCCACAATAATTTTTGAGCTTTAATGCATTCAGAACATCATACTTACGTACTGGTTGGAAGATTGGTTTTGCTTCAGAATTCAACTGGAAGTGAAACCACAAAGACTCAAGAACATACAACCAGACTTGTGATATTCCATACAATGAGAAAAGTGCATTGTTGAATATAATAAATAATATAATAAACTCCTCTCTCACAACTTAAACTTTTAGATTAAGATGGTATCAGAGCCTAGGTGCCAAAAGGCCCTGGGTTCAAAACTCACCGCCACCCATTAAAACTGTCCAAGTACAAGGCTCAAAAAACTAATTCCGCCTACACTTGCGGGGGGCGTGTTGAATATAATAAATAATATAATAAACTCCTCTCTAACAAGTTAAGCTTTTAGATGAGATGGTAACTTAACATGCACAAAGCCCTTTAACATAGGAGGACCTTTTTAAGACAGAGGGGAGACAGAAAGAACAGTGAGAGAGAGGAGAAGAAGACATGTTACAACTCATTCAACTCATGCATTCACTGGCTATTATTTCATGAACAATTGACACAATGATACAACTATTATCTTGGCCTATAATATTTGACCTGTTATAGCAGAAGAGTGATGATAACCAGCTGAAATTTTTAAGACTTCTTTAGGGAGTCCAGACACTTGAAGTGGTTCCTGCAAGACATTAGTCTAATCAAGTGGCAACAATGGATTTTAAACACAAAAAACATGCTCAGTTAAGTAAACAAGGAAAAAGAAAAACCACAGTTCAATGCTTGAGGCTGTTAAATATAATAAATAATATAATAAACCCTTCTCTAACAGTTTAAAATTTTGGATGAGGTGGTTATTTAATATGGTGTCAGAGCTGGCCCTTGGCCCTTAGTTCAGCCTTGTTCTCTTCCGCGTGAGTCTCACTCATGTTCAATCTTCCACGTGCAGCCTTTCCACGTGTGTTCATCCACTTTGTGAACCATATCAATTCAGGTCCACGTGTGTTCAATAATGTTATCTTCCACATGAGGGGAAATGTTACAATATACACTTGTCCCACATTGTAAAATCATAAATTTGTGTACCACCTTATAAGATCCTGGGATACTTCACCTAATACCAATTGGTTTGGATGGAACCTCAAGCTTCTTTACATGGTATCAAAGCCTAGGCACTAAAAAGTCCTGGGTTCAAAAACTCATTGCCACCTAGTGTAAGGCTCAAAAACTAACTCCGCTTGCACTTGCAGGAGCGTGTTGATGACAATAAATTATATAATAAACCCCTCTCTAACAATTTAAGCTAAAGATGAGGTGGATATTTAACGAAGGCACTGATTCGAACTGCTGACCAGCATAATCCTTCTCAAAGTAGAACAAACTACTTTCTATCCAACAGATATAATTCCTCAAACAAGTACCTAAGTTTAGGTCTATAGAAAATTAAGCTTATAGCTAAAGTGCTCAAGTATTAGACAGTTTTGGAGCAAGCATATAGATTCTGAGCTCCACAAATATCTGGGAGGGAAAAATATTCATATGACATCCAAAGTACATTACACCATGTAACCTAAATGCAAAAGGCAGAAGACCAACTACATGATAATGAGGCCAAGATAGCGTACAGTAGTATAATTTTTGTTGTCAGAAATTCCTAGCTGTCCAAAATCATTCAGACCAGTTGCATAGACACTGCCACTTTCTGCCAAAACAGGATAATTAATGTATGAGCCTCTGCAAATGAAGTAGAAATTATTTTTGAAATTGATCACCAATCTACAAGGCATTGACCCACATGCAAAGATCACAATCATTTGACTAACAGCATTCACAAATCTCCGAAAAAGAAGTGAGGAAAATTGAATTGTTAGTGTCTTGTTGGTGACCTTAAGTTTAAGCAAGAATTCATCCATTTAGACAATCATTGCTTCTTTCTTTCTTTCCGTAGGCACTATTATAAACGCATGAATCATCAATGAATGGGTTGGTCACCTCTGATATTTTGTTGCTAAGTGTCTGTTGGTGATGGACTATGCATCCTTTTCTTTATGTTTTTTGTGGGTGGGGAGAGGGGAGGCAGGTATGCACTTTCATATTATCATATTTGTTAAATCGTGAATCATATCATTAATCGAAACATCATTTCTCCGAATTTTAAATCGTAACGATCCAGTCACATTATAAAACATAATTTTGTCATCTCATAAACCTTAAAATCAAGCTGACAAAAAGACCAACTGCATTATCACCAAGAAAATAACAATCATGAACAATTACCCCCTTCTCTTCATAACCTTCATCTTCACCAAGGATTCTGGCTAGCAGCGCAAGAGGATGTGTTTGGCGTTGGCATGATTGTGATTCTACTGATGGCCTACTTTTTTATTCAGCGAGGTAGATGTTTCATGTTTGGCTTTCCCTATTATAGTTATATTAACTTTATTACGGTTTGAAATTTTTTAAAAATAAAATTAAAATAAGAGTGCGACCCGACCTTGATATTGAATAAGTGAATTGTACCAAATCAATGAATCATAAGATTCACTATGATTCAGTGCGATTCATGTCATACATGCCGACTTGAATTATTTTGCTTATGAATTGAACTGAATTGAAAGATATGAATCGCAAATCCTACAACTTTGATAACTATTGAATATCATTAGCCGAACACAGGAAAGGAATGGAGGATGACTTTTCTTATGCAAAACAACTCGCACCTAAAAGGTTTTTCCATGCCAACATGTTACAATCAACAAAACGATGAACCAAAGAAACTTAGTACCTTTTAATTTAAGAACATGGAAAAAGAAACAAAATTTACTGACTTGAGTTTGAGCTCCATCACTAACAATCTTACTGAAGCAGTCCAAGCAATTACAAGTTTATTTTGATTCTCATCAATTATTTCTTTCATATTCTAACTTCCTATTTGTATTTAGTCAGTTTGTAGCTGATGAAAGCAAAATAGTTATGAAGGGCAGTTTAGGAAAATAATATGCCAAGTCTGAGCACAAGGAGGTCTCTGTTGTAACTTGTAGGAGTGGAAAATGAAAATCAATTTCACCTTGCTCTCGAAAACCCCTCTCAATTTTCTATTCTATCTAAAGACCCTATGATTACTCAATTCTCCTCAAAACCCAGTTTCATCCTTCATTGAGATTCCTGGAACTAGGCAGCAAGATTTTAAACAATTGGACAAGATGATTCAGGGACATAATGAGCAAAGACACTGAATTTCTCAAAGGTAGCGAGAAATAGAAGACCAATTACCGGGGCAGTGGATACCATTATGTAGTTGTTGTTTAAGCGTTTGTAAGAGGCAGATAAGATGAGCATGCATTTCCAGCAAAGTACCAAAGAATCAAAGTGGTTCTGGTTTCAGATCAAATAAAAAAAAAAAAAAAGCCTCTGCCAGCTGACCTAAATCTTAATCAAGCAACCACCACTCTTCAACCTATAGCTGCAAGCAACAGGATGACCTTCAAAGGGTAAAAAAGTATTTACAGCTGACCTAATCAAGCACTCTTAAACACTTTGTTTTTCAACTCATTCGGTATTCTACATTTCCACAACTCGGCAGTGGAAAAGGACATTGGTTATATTTATACAATCAATAAAGCACCATAACTATTATTATTATTACCAGTTAAGAAAAGCGTATGAGCACCGCCACAAGCAATCTGTTGAAGAGTTTGATCGGCAAAAGCAGAAGCATACAAAGGCTTTGGCCTCCACTGAGAATCCAAACTCCCTAACCCAAGCCTACCGTAATCGCCGTTCCCCCACACCGCAGCGAATCTCTTCCCGCTCTTCGCGGCTTCCTTATTACTATTAATTGAAATCCACCTCCGATGCGCAATCCCTAATCCCACCTTTATCGACTTGGCGCAAGTCCTTAACATCGTTATCATACTCGAAACTAGTGTATCTAAAGGCGTTCATGTGACGAATATGTAAAAGCTGGGTGCAGATGTTATATATATATATGGTGAGGGAGAGTAGAAGAAGAATTGATGGCTTGTGATGCTGCAACGTCTGCTGGTGGGTGAAATGTGAAGGTGGCAAAGAAGGGAAGTATCCAGAGTTAGTTGGACAAAACGGGGCGCGGTTTTAGATATTTTTAGCTTATTATTACTAAGTAAAAGGTAACTGCTCTAATTTGCCCTTATAGGAATTTTTATTTAGGCTCCATTTGCTTTTTTTTTTTTTTTTTTTTTTTGGGACAAAAGGCTCCATTTGTTTACTGTAATATAATTTGTTAGTAAAAAATATTTTTATAAAAATATAATATTTTTTATTATTTAGTTATTATACTGAAAAAAAAATTTGTATTTAGATGTAATAGTGAAAAAATTGCTTAAAATTATTTATTTTATTTATTTTTTTAAATTGTTTATAATCTATCACTATTAATTAATTATTTACTAAAATAATTAATTAATAAAAAATTTACTTAATACATAATAAATTAATTAATTAATATAAATAAATTAATAATTTTTAATTAATACATGATAAATAAATAAACAAAATTAATAATTTCATAAGTTAATAATAATTATTCAATTAGTTATTACTGATTTATAAAATTATTAATTTAAAACTAAGTTAGTTGAATAGTTTATTAATAGCTAATAAATAAATAAAAATTCATAAATTAAACCATTAATTAATTAGATAATGAATTAATATTAATTTGTTGAATATAATTTTATTAATTAATAATATTATTTATTAATTAATCATTAATTTAAAGTTAATTTATTATTATTAATTATTAAATATTAAATATAATTTTATTAATTATTAATATAATTAATAAATTAGTCATTAAACTAAAATAAATAATTTTTATATTAAATTAATTAATTTTATATTTGTTAAATTAATTATTTTTTTATTAATAAATTAATTAAATTTTATTTACTAAAAATTAATTAATAATGTAACAGGAGCAGGGTAGGGTAGGGTGGGGTGGGGTGAAGGTAGGGTAGAGTGAGTGAAAAATATTTTCATGTATTTTTTTCTCCCAAATGACATTTTTCACTTTTTTTAACTAAACAATTTCTTTTGACCGAAAATATTTTCCGGTTGACTAATTTTTCAATATTACCAAACACTGAAAAATTAGTACAATGTTTTACGGCAAACAAATGGAGCATTAATTACATCAATTCCACACATTCCTAGAGCATACACATCGGCAAAAATATACATGTTTTTATGAAATTATTTATGTAGAAGTGGATATTCATGGATTATAAAAGTTATTATTGAGTATGACCCAAAACCAAACCCAAGAGGACAAAGGCATTCTAAAAATTATTTGGAGAATAAGTTATATTTTTCTATAAATAGAGTTTCTGCATTGTAAGATTACACCAAGAAAAATCTATAGAAATACTATTTATCTTTCTCTATTTTATTTCCTTATTTACTTTTATTATTTCTTCTAGTTTCTCTCTAGTTTCATCACACGTTATCAACACAATTAATGTCTACCAGTTATCAGTCTCAAAGGCGCGAAAAGTTTCTACTATTATCAAAAGTGTGAAAAGACCAACACCTCAAGATCGGGTAAATTACTCTACTATATATAGCTATGAACATGATTCTTTTTCTAATTGCTAGTGCTTGTTACTTGGACTTATAGTGATCCTTTGTACAGTACTTACATATGTTATCAACTGTTTATAATTGCTAGTACATGTTACATGGCCTCACAATGATCGGTTGTACTTGTTAGGAATATGCATTTCAAGCCAATCATTCGGTGTAGAATGATAGAGATATTTGTGTAACAAAACAATCTTTGTTATAAAGTTTCAATCAAATAAAAGTACCATATGACTTTTCTATTTATCTCTTATACATTCATATATCGTCTAGCTACATATTATGTATAACTAATAAATCCCTTAGATGTGTCGGTATAAGGCCGAATCATAAGAGTTTATGGTTGATAAGAATCGACACCTACAACATACCTAAAACCTATCCTAGGTCGTAGGATTCATCAAGACTGGGCATTGATGAATCTGGCAAAACTAACATGTAGTTAACTCCATCAATGTTAACCTTATTGACCAAGTAGCATGAGATGTCAAGGCTAATACATAGGTGCGTAGAGAGATATGTACACTAGACACGGTCTGCCAAGAACACTCAATGGGGGCTTCATCTGCCTAAGTCAATGAGAAGGTTCTCAGGTGATAGTTGTGTAAAGTACTCATCTGACTCGAGGGCATCATAGTAACTTGCAAGCAACTCACTGTATTTTACCCCTGGACAAAAAGGAAGAAGATAAGACCTACTTGAATAGGGATTCGGGTACAATCAAGTACTTGCAAAGCTAATGAGTGTCGCTACAAGGATCCACTGTGGTAACCCCATCCCACATCGGAAGGCTTGGAGCTGGGCCAACTGAATATATAGAGCTTGCTCGTGTATTCGTGCAGACGCGTTTTCACGTACAGTGCGTGCATGGGAAGCAAAACCGTGAGGGGTATGGGCCCCAGAGCAAACAATATTTGCATAGTACGCTTCCGGGCTCACTCGCTATGGCCTCGGTGCTCGCTTGGGCACTAAGTCCAAGGAGTATCCTGTAGGGGTAGGAGTGTTGGTTTCGGGGCGTTACATCCACCACTCTGGATGAAATAGAGTATGCCATATGTCGTCTCATAGAGATATTGACAAAAATCCATGGCCATGGTAGTATGATTGGATCATACAGGAAAAGTCAAAGGAACATAGAAGTGAGCCTATTAGGGTTTTACTTACATAACATTGACCAAACCCTAGGGTGAACTCGAGGCATCTAGTGGAAGGAATTGTAACGCCCTGATCCCTCACGAAATCAATACCATTAGTAGCAACCCGTCTCAATCCCAAGGCACGAAAAATGAAAAAAAATGGACAAAGTTTCTCCTGTAATTAGGTCAAACCAAAACCTGCAAACAGAGGATTTCCACAACAACAACACATATTGTAACATCCCAACCCCTCACGGAATCGAGATCCCAATCCAAAATCTCGGGGCACGAAAATCGAGGAGAAACGGACGGAGTTTTCTCTGTATTTAGGCCTAACCAAAACCTGCACACAGAAGAATTTGACCACATACAATAGTCATAACAAATATAAGGTTTCATTCTAGTCCATACAACAGTTCTAGCTCATTATTTACCATATTACATACATTTGTCTACTAAGATAAACAATGAAAACTAAAGTAACTATGAAAGCTAATAATATACTGCCAACTAAAAACTTAGTTTTACGTGAATAATCCCTGTATACATTGATTATTGACAAAGCTACCTAGCCACAAATTGAAATTCAAGTACATGGAAATCATGTAGACAAACAGCTTTAGCTACGAGCAATCAAGTAGTCCACAACTTGTTCTTCTACTTCTTGGAAATAATCCTCGTATTGCCTGTAAAATTCTTAATAAAAAGGGTGAGCATACACTTATGCTCAGTGAAGGAGGGAATAACCGGGAAGTTTTCAAAAAACATTTCGTGCAATGCAATTCTTACCGGCTTCCTGAATTTTTCTGTTTGTAGTTTGACCTCGAACACTTGGCCATTTCGTATAGTTCTTTTTCCTGTGTTGATCACTGCTACACCCTGTACATTTTCCTTGTTTCTTCCAACACTCTGTCTCAATATGGCCCCTACGTTTACAGAAAGCATACTGCCGAACTTGAATAGTAGTATTACCTCCTGAGGAACCTGGAACTGACGAAACAACTGGATCATTCTGCAATCTCAAAGTAGCTTGTCTGTTCTGACTCTGAACCTGGACCTGCCCTGGCTAAGACCTCACAACAATCGGTTGACCCTGTAGCTGACCGAGAGAGTGTTGTAACTGTAGCAAAGGTTGAAGAGATTGTTGCTGGTCAACCATCGGGATCTGGGGCTGATAGGGACTCTGCTTGCCCTGGCTCAAAGTCTGGGTCTAACTCGGCTGGCTCTGACCCTGTGATAGATTAGGCCTCTTGTTAGGCTGACTAGACTCAGTTGTTAACTCGGCTTTCCTCTTCTCAAACTTAGTTGCAGCATTAATGACATCCCCGTAAGTGGCAAACTGTAATGTGGACAAGTGGAGCTGAATGTCTGGGCTCAAACCCCGAATGAATCTCTGTATTCTTCTCTTCACTGGTTATACTAACTCTGGAACATACTGAGATAACTGGTTGAATGTAGCCTCATATTGTGCAATAGACATATCGCCCTATTTCAAAGTCACAAACTTTTCTTCATGTCTCTCGTGTGCCACCTCGGGAATATACTTGTCTCAGAACTCCCTAACGAAATCAGCCCATGAATGTGGTGTATCCTCATTCCCCCATCTGAGCTTCACAGTCTTCCACCATTACTCGGCATCACCATCGAGCAAAAACACCGCAAATGAGATCTTTCTCTCATCCAAATACTCTAAAGCAACATATGTCTTTTCAACTCGGCTCAACTACAACTCAGCCTTTTCATCATCAGGCTCTCCTAAAAATCGGGGCAGTTCATATTTCAGAAATCTTTCTAGTTGGTTGCTGTTGCTGTTATTACTATCACTGTCATCACCCTGAATACCTGCATTACCAGTTCCCTATTGCCTCATAGTCCTTTTAATTAAATATTAATTAGATTAATATTATTTCGTTGTCAATTAATTATGAACCCAAGAGGTCAAATACAAAAGAGATCCAGAAATTAGTTAGCGAGAAAAAATAAATTAAATATTGGAACAATATTTAATTTGACTTTAGATTGATTAGATTGAATTTTTAGTCCAATCAATTTATCAATCCAAGTTTAGTGTTAAGGATTGGCCCAAGAGCTAGCCCTAACATATACAGTGTTTCTTATATATAGGAAACTATGGCAAACAAAAAAAGCTAGTACAAATCCTGTCTTTTATAGGAAATAAGTTTTCTCTAAAACTCATAGTGGGGTTTTGCTGATTGATGCTCCGGGATCTCGTGTGGATATTTTCGGAGGCTTCACAATTGGGGAGCTCTGAATTGTTCAATCTCTACATCAAATCCGGCATCTTAAAAGTAATCCTGAAATCCTTCTATGCGTATTTAATGTCAATTATTTATGCATGAATTATAATATACGTAATTAACTATGAACGTGATACATGAGTATTTTTCTGCTGCATTTTATTTAGATAAAAATTTTAAATACTATGCACGATTCTCAACATTTAAGACATCACAATCGAGGTCGAATTATAGCAGTACCACCCATAAAATATGGGGATATTTTTCCAAACTAGTATAAATAGGTCATTCCTTTCAAAAAGATAACTAGTATTTACTCTTCTCTTATATATGTAAATTTATATTTTCTTACTTTATAACTCGATATTGACTTAAATGTCGGAACTTATTCCGTGTGTTGAACCCCCACTTCTCATTTTGCAGATCATTTAGCTCGGTGCGTAGCTCGAAGTCATTCTCTTAATTTTTAACTTAAAAGCTGTATGCAATTGTACCTGTAATATTTTGATAACATGCACCATAATCATCGTAGTATATACTTTTTTAAGGTTATGCTCACACAAGCAGTCTATAATTAGCAATTGGATTTTAGTAGATTACAACATACATGTCGTCACCATCTGAAGACGGGTAAGGGGAACATCTGATGGTCGAAACTATATTTTTTTTCCGAGTGATAATACTTGTTGAGACCCAAAACCACAATCTCCTCGAGTAGGAATGGTAGGGTGAATTTTGTGAATACCTGCTCTACTCTTTCTCCAAGTAGGAAGGATTTTGGGTTGAAAACTCAGAATGAGAGATCGGGTGGAGATTAACTTTTAATCCCCATGCAAAAATTGGGCGAGACATAGAAATTAGTATTCTCTGCCTCATCGCAACATGTAAAATTACTTTACATTTTTCTTCTTACTTATGTACTACAATTTTAAAGTTATAAATCTAAAAGTATAGACCAATAACATTAGACAAAGTATTATTAAAATGAAGGAGAAAATTGATCACCCATAAGAATTTATAATTATTCTTTTAATCCAAACATTACTTGTTCTTTACAATCATTTTACATAAATAACTCTATTTCATTCCTGATCACTATGGATTCAAGAGATTTATTAATTATTCCTAACCGTGCTTCAAGATAATTTCAAAACATATAATTAAGGATTATATTTCAAAGATTCATGATTAGTAACTATATATGAATCTACAATAACGAAAAAAGAAAAAAAAAAGTTTTATAATGATCCATGTGCATCCAAGAGAACAAATAAGTACTTTTTTTTTCTCCCACGTAGTGCTCATGGGCAATTATTTTAATCAAAACTTATTTGAAATGTTTAAAACTCAATTATTATAATATTAGTTTCACTATTAGAAGCACACAACTCGATACCTAATTCATATTTGGTATTTATTTAAAATTTATATTTATCATATGTTATAATTTTAATTTATATTTTGAAGTTATGTAAATCAAATTTAAACTTAATTTAGCATAACTTAAAAGAATAATAAAAAATTTGTGGGAAATCCCCATTCCCACTGGAATTCAGGCATGGGCCAAGGGCGGGAGGGGAGATTGGGGGTGAAGAATGCGGGAACGTAGCAAGTGTTAAGATGACTTTTTTAGATGACGAAATAAATATCCTTGAGTAATACAATTATGAACATACTAGTACAGAATGCGCGTATAATTATGAAATTGAACCAATAAGTTAGGGGCAAACATTTTGCTTCCTTGTATACAATAAAATGATGATGGGGGTCGAAGCTGCTAATTTGTCATAATGCTTTGGAATATGGTATTGTCACTATCTGTTAAACTCGTTCAAAGTTGTAAATCATTTACTAAATTTTTATTTGTTTATTTATTTATTTTCCAAATCACCAACTGAACGAACTTTTTGTCATTTGATAACGTGTAAAAGAAATTAACCACCGAAATATATATATATATAAGGGAAGTAAAATGTATATGAAACATGATCAGCGAAGAAAATCCCAGCATAAATAAATAAATAAATAAATAAATTATTAGTCTTTCAAGAACAAAAGTTCTAGCATAGCCTTCATTCAGTTTTGAAAGAGAATTGGCAGTGTGCGCATCTTAATTCGAAAAAGCTCTACACGTTTTTCTATTATCCACCCACCCTTGTAGGACGGCAACGACTTGGTCTTCTATCCACTTCATAATATACATACACACACACACACACACACACACACACATATATATATAACGTCACTAAACTCCTCGCACGCTTTGCTATCTAAATTTTGTTGTAAAATTCTTTCTTTTCTCTAACACCAATGCATTATCTCATACAAAGACTTTAGCAGAAACATCAGTAGTGATGAATTACAAGATAGTGAAATAGAGTTTCAAACACACAACCAATATTGCATATGCTGCTGATTCTCCACCTCTTTGGAGAAGAAAAGCATCCGCATCAAGGGATGCAACGTATGAAGCTTCTCCTTTGCTGCCATACCATCAAACAATTAGATTACAGGAAATTGCAGATAGCCGAATGGCGCTCATGGAGATGATCCAGAACATGCCCGAGTCTTCGTATAAATTATCTTTCAAACACATTGTCCAACAACAAGAGATAGTAGAAGAGAGCACTGGGGAATGTACAACTCAAGTTAAAATTGTTCACAAGAATAAAACACCAAGACAGGACCAGCATCATGGACTGGAAGCATGGACAATGGAGTTTTCCTGCTAAAGATGTTTCTCCCAGTTTCTCTCGGCTCCAAGAAGAAACCAAACAGAAGAAATTGCTGTAATGTTTCTTCAAGGCCACCGCTTCACAAAGCTGATATTTGTAAATGTATAAGCAGAAGCACAAGTAGGCATCAGTGACAGCACACACAGGAAACTTTCAGTACTTTATAGCATCCGCAGTTGTGTCAGGAAAAGAAAACATTGAATCTTTTCTGATAAATTTGCAGATCACAAAAATGAAAGTACATCCTAATTAGCCAAATAATAAGGTCCAGAAAATAATGCCACATAATCTCTATTGCCAAATCCTTGCAATGACTTTGATAAAATGCATAACAAGAACAAGCCTAAAAATTTACAACATTTTATAGGCTCAAAAACTGTAATGTAGATTGTTCATGGACATGGGCATATACATATTATATCTCAACCATGTAATACGAAACAAAATTTCAATGTAAGCTACAAATAGTGTTTTGAACTCATAGACTTACCCATTGTCTTTTGGCAGATTACTCCGGAGTTACTTCCTAACTGGTTGGGGGTACTCCCATGGTGCAAAATGCAAATCAAGAAAAAGGGGATGCCTCTTCTGAGTAAATGAGCGATAAAACCATGGCAGCAATAGAAAAAATTGATCGTGCTAGCATGATAAATTACATGGGGCTTATTTTTAATTCTCTACTAGTGCTTTGTAACAGTTGATGTTCAAGTGCTGATACAAGCATGGAACGATCAGATATCTTGCAGGCTCATTCAACTGATCAAGATATATGAGAGAATTACAAGTTCAACGCTCCACTTATCCTATACTACATTTGCTGTGTTTGCTTTTTTATTTACCTACAAACTGTTCCACGATTAATTAAGCAAAATGATGCAAAAGCGTCAACATGGATTTAGATGCAACCAAACATTTTGCACAGTGTTCCTCATGCAATTCATATCCTCGATAATTGAATAAGAGACTCCACAACAATCTGGAAATGTATCAACCCTGTCGTGATAGAATTTTGTACTAATAGTTAATCCTGAGAGTTCTTGCTATTTTGTATAATTGACAGGTTTTTTGCTGTATATTTACATGATCAACAAATTAGAACCTGAACTTTTGGGCATACCATACTAAACATCATACCAATTTGTAACTCATTACTAGTGAAATGCAAGATGTCACCCTATTTTTATCGCCCATTTATCACCTCTTATGTGCATGGCAACGCTCTTGTTACTAATCTTGTTCATCTTCAGTGTCCTGCAAAAGAACTCCCCGTACTTTTGCCCTGCAAAACAAAATTTGAATGTATAATTGATAGAGACAGTAAATTGGATATATAAGCAACCAGCCTACATAACATTATGTTTATCACAATTAAAAAAAAACAAAAAAAACCAAGTGTTCTACACAAATAGTTAAATATGATAATGACCTGCGATGCGCTGGTACAACACGATTAGAGACTTTTGTTGAGGCAGTGGTTTGTGTTGATTGCTTGTCTGCAGTTCAAACTTTGTTTCAGTTATGCATCCAGACAGAATTATTAAACAAAACAAAAAAGCAACAGGATATATACAATGAGATATGTAAAGGCGTGTTTGTTAATACATCCAGGGATGGTGCCCATGCTAGTAAACTTTGAAATAGTTTATCCTGTGAATAAATAAGCTAATCCCAACGCAAACTAGTAACAGAAGAGACGGCTGATTACCAAAGATGTTCTCACTGTATAGTGTATTGCATGAGGCATGAGAGCTAATTCAAACAATTTTTAAATCAAATAAATAAATTTTTTGCCTCAGGGATCCTCCATTTTTATTGCCTATGATTAAATCATCCTTACATTGTTTTCTCCTTCAATATACAAGTTGATGGCAAAATTCCCTCAATCTATAGCATGACGCATGAGAGAGAGTTAATTCATATAATTTGTTAAACAATCAAATTACCCATAATCTGTACTGGCTTTAGCATTTTTCCTTTAATGTGCCAAAAGTTGATACCAGTGCATGTAATTTTTTTTTTCTTTTTTTTTTTTTTTGTGATAAGTAGATGGCAATGCATATAAAATAGAAAGGTCAGATAAAATATCTTATGGTGCATAATTCATTTTCAACTGTGCAATATACAGACTATTAAGTGTCTAATTTTCCATGCAAATCAGAAGACGAATCGCAATACGAGTGACTGGCATCACCTTTTGTTTCCGCTCTTTTTGTTCTCTTTTCCCCGCAAAGGAGAACTAGCCACTTTACTATAATTACCTGAAGAATCTTGCGTGACATCTGAGGTTGATTTATCAGAGGTCTTCTGCCACTTCTGCCTTTTGGAGAATTGTAATGTATCAAGTTGCCTCTGGATACTTTCACTCTTTTCCTGGCAGATATCAAAAGAAGCAAGCAGCTTATATTTCGAATAAATTCATGTAGCAACAAGACATGACAATCAGCTCCAAACTTGTATGACTCAACCATGACAAACATGTTCACTTTGATTTTCCTTTCATCGGATGTAGTAATAATGAATATATTCACTGGACATCACTCGCTCAGTAAAAAAAAGCTCATTGGACCAAACATCAAACAGGTGAATCAAAAAGAAGTTGAGGTAGAGACATAATCCAAAATTATTAACTCATCAAGGTAGAAATTAAAACAATAAAAAAATTTTTAAGGCCCAAGAAGATCAGGAAAAGATACATGACAGTTTATATATGCTCTTGAATGGTTGGCAGGATAAAGTGGAACCAAATTATATATAAATATGACCAAATCACAAGAAGCTAGCAAAGGAAAAGAAAGACTATACTAGTAAAAGGACTACTAATGCATCTACCAGCTATCAGTACTGTAAGAATAATGGAATTCTATCTTAAAATCAATTGATGCTAATTTGGGTAGCCCCAGATCTTATATGGTGGTCTTGGAGTTTATAATTTTTCTATGTGGAACAAGTGTAAATTGTGACTGTTGTGTGTGTTGTTATTGTGAGTTGTCCTTTCTCCCACATTTGAAGAGAGGAAGTACCCTTGTGTTTAGAGAGCCCTATAAAAGAAGGGTCTAATGCCTTGTACTAATAAGCCATTATCTAATTAATACACTATCATATCTCATGTTCTCCTCCATCTTTCTCTTACTCAACATGGTATCTAGAGCCACCTATCACCTCCCACCCTAACCCACCACCACTACCACCAAAAATAAAAAAATAAAAACGTTATTCAGTCATTGTTTATCATCTTCTTTGATCTGTCTTTTCTTCTTCTCTTCTTTTTCCAGCCACCACGTCAAAGCTTCAACACCACCATCTTGTTCCTCCTCTCCCGATGACCCTCCCTCACCTTTCTCCCTTGCCGCCGACCACCCTAAACCCACCAAAGCTCTACCACCTCAAACCACCTTTTTCTTAGATCTACACAGTTTCAGTCACCTTTTCCACTCGTGACAGCCACCCATCAGACTTGCCTCGAAGAGGGGACTCCACTGCTGCTGCTCTCCGCCTCCACCGCCAGCACATGATCTCATGCACGACCTCCTGCCAGCGCGTGACAGCCATGCGCCACCTTATCCGCCCACTGCTCACTTATAGAATGCTCAGCCTTTTCCTCTGAGTCCTTTTTCGCTTGTTTTCACCACTAACTTTGCACTTATTCTGTCATTTTTCTCTTTAAATGACCATCCTCTTCTTTTAGTTGTTTTCTCAAGCTAACTTGTAATTAGGGAACGTCTTTTATCTTCCTTTTGTTGTCATGGATACCTCAAAGTCTGAAGCAACTTCTACAACTGCAGTCCCTCCTACTTCAAGTTCTACATCGTTGGTGTTTGCATCTACCTTGTCAGGCACTCATACCCTCACTACGACCCGTCTTAATAGTCGTAATTATTCCAATTGGTTTGTGGCGGTTGAACTCTAGTTTGTTGGTCAAGGTTTCGAAGACTATCTGTTTAAACCACCTCCTCCTAATTTATCTGAGACTGATGGAGCGATTTGGCGTCGTATGAATGCCCAACTGGTGAATCTTCTTTATCAGTCACTTGATCCAAAGATTCAGAGTATGTTCATCAGTGTCGTACTTGTTATGCCTTTTGGAATTTGGCCAAAAAATGTACTCTGGAACCTATGAGGTCATTTCTAATATGTTACATGGTCAAGCTGCAGATTCGGGTTTAACGGAATATTATGGTCAATTTCAAGATGCAGTATCTGAATTCTCATAACTTTTTCCAGTTAGCACAAATCCCAAGGTTATTGAGATGCAACGGGATCAACTGTTTGTTATACTTTGGCTTAATGGTCTCAACCCAACTTATGCTATGATTCACTCTCAACTCCTTACGACTCCCACTTAGCGTACCTTGCACGAAGCTTAAGCTCATCTGAGTCGTGTACCTGATCTCTCTGGTCCTTCCAAAAGCCCTATTGACCGTTCAGCTCTTGTCACTCATTCTATAGGCTGTGATGACACTCGTGGGGGTCATGGTCGAGGACGTGGTGATAGTGGAAGAGGAAGTGATCAATCAAATGGCCAGCGCCCGAGATGTACTTATTGCAATAGGCTTGGCCATGTACGGGTCACTTGTTACATGGTCGCCTATCCCGTGTTTCTAATGTCGTCCAACATGATTCTCCTTCCTCCGTTTCATTGCCAACTAGGACCCCACTGGTCTCTGCTTCTTCCACAGTGTCTCTCACTCTTCCCAAGGAAGAGTATAGTAAATTTCTCCAATTTCAAGCATCTCAGCAGGCCTCTCAACATTCTCTATCTTCTACAACATCTCTTGCACATACAGAGTCATATGTGGCCTGTCTTTCTCAGAGCAAACCTGGTCTCACCCTTTGGGTAATTGATTCAAGTGCTTCTGATCATATGAGTGGTAATGTTCAGTTATTCTCAAATATTCAATCTCGTTCTCTTCACCATGTTAAACTTGTAGATGGTTTATCCACCTATGTTCAGGGGATTGGTGAAGGATATGGATTTCTAGGCTAATCTTACATGTATTTTACAGATTATGTGCATTTTATAATCAAACACAAGCAAAACCATAATCCATAAGCGGAAGAATTTGCGAAATCATGCAATTAACAAACCCAATATCATGTATCTAATGCTAGAATCGGTTGTACACGAGATTACCTTTAAGTGTTGGCTTAAAATCTCAGCACACAAGTAATGAGCGAACCGTATGGTGGCTGGAAAATTCATCAAGCACGAGAATCCTCGCAGTAGGCATGACTCTTTGAGTCATCTCCCTTATTCCACGATCCTAGCGAATGGTGTGTGAAATTGGTGGAAATTTCTCTTTGACTTTTCCTTTCTCACCTTGGTCGTGTACTTTAATAAAGGAAAGCTGACACGATACAAGAGAAATCTAAATAATTCACAACAAAACAAACCTGACACGACCTAAAGTAGTTTCCTTTAATAAAGGAAACTCAATAATACATAACAGACAAACTGGACGTGACTAAAAGGGAATCAGATTCCCGAAATGACTAAGGGCTCCTGTCATATCTCGTGGAGGAGAATTATTACACACTACATGACAAACTATTTACAAGACACAAAGCATCAAAGTGGGGACCACCCGGTATCTTTGGAATCCTATCTGCTTTATGTCACCACCTGTCATTGTTGAGGTCAATGTCATATATATGCATATATATGTATGTGTATATATATGCATATATATGTATGTGTATATATATATATGGCCAAATATTCGCTTTTGTCATGGGCATGATAAACAAATATCAGTCAAACCTAAGACCAGGTCATTGAATGATTGATAAGCATATACTCAAGTATCTTAGGAAAAAAAGGAATTATATGTTGATATATCTGTCTGATGATTTAATGCCTGCAAGGTATGTATAGTTTTTTTTCAAAACTAGTCATGTAGATTCCAAGGAATCGATCTCAGGATATGTCTTCACTCTGTGTATTGGAGAGGGCACAACAATCTGGTATTGTTGACTCAACCAAGGACATCAGAGTTTGCAACTATACCAAAAGCTGGATAGAGAGAAAGTAGCTCAGCAAATTCCTAATGGAATTAAGGCTTTATCGATAGTACAAAAATTGGCAGCTATGTACCATTATGTACTACTAGATACGAAACTTATAAGAAGAGAGCACCACTTAGTTCGGGAATTCACCCAAAGGGGTGAAGTGGTGGAGATGATAGCTTCAGTTGATGATTTAACAAGCCCTGTTTTAGCTATGAGTCTCACTAAAAGAGTATTTATACTCTTGTGAAGGCTAAGGATGCTGAATGAAGGTTGGTGGTAGTGTTCTTTAGTGCAATAAGGTTCCATGATACAAGTGAATGACATAGGTACATGGTGATCCGCACATAAGGCAAGTGGGAGTATGTTGGGAATAATATGCCTTTAAGACCACTAGAATTAAGACATCTCGATATGATGGATATTGAAACAATTGATAATCAGTGCATCATTCATTAGCATCTCCTTATTCTCTTTATATTCTCTATATGTATGCAAAGACTCAATGATTTGAGTGAATGACATAGGTGCGTGGTGGTCTCACATGGAACGTATATGCCATAAGGCTTGAATCTAAACTATAGGTTCATAACCGAATAGTGAAGTTGGGCACTTCACTATGGAAGGTTATAATGAGAGAGTCTCCTATTTGTAGGGTGACCTACCTTGGTCATTGGAGGGCTCTCCAAATTTCTTTCATTAGTGCATGAAAGTGCATTAAATAGGACCATGGTAGATGTGATCTCAGTAAAAGTACTATCATCTCAAGCTACTAAGAGACTAATGCTCTAGCTCTTGAGTATATATAGATGACCAATGAATTCAAGGACATGTATTTTGATTCAATATGGGTGAGATCTTACATAGGTCAATAGCTCGGTGTCTTGGATACATGAACTTGACTAATTGGGACATGCATATATGTCAAGAGGTTTTATGCCATCTTGACCGGTGGGTCATAGCCTCTTTGTGGCTATCCTTTTAATCATCTGAATCTAAGTAATTAGTAATATAGTCAATCGGAACTAAATTTAGATATTGAACTTGTGGGTCGCTCCCTGGATCAAGAAAATAATATCTAGATGATAATTATTAGAGGATTAAAGGCACAAAGTAATAGATGTAATCGATAAAAGTTGATAGTACAAGGTTCAAACCTATTTTTGATTACAGGTTCTACAAAGAGGGGCATTTCGATCATTTTATTTAGTAGGTCAAAGACAAAGGTCATGTTTTTATGACAAGCTTTTTGCATGGGTGCAATAATCGTCAGAGTGCAAACCATGACTCTTTCCAAAATGTAGCTAAGGTTAGCGAGGGCATTTTGGTAATCTCATGAGCTAGGGCGATTATGTCCTCGGGTCCCCTTTCTAGCCGAAATCCTTAATTGATATGTTTAGTAGTAGAGTGTGGTTTCTAAATATGACATTGGGTCAAATTTAAAAAGTCCTAATACAATTGGGATTCCATATTAGGAAAGAGTTTCATCTTTTAAGTGAAACTTCCTAAAATTGATAGTCGAGCTCATTATGGAAACTATTGGATAAGGTAGCATGTGTCAGCGTATACTAGGCTTATCCAAGCGTGTGCCAAGCATGTGGAGGTGTGTAGGCGTGTGGTTTGATCATGCAAGCAAGAGTTATCTGCAAAGAAAGCTAGAAGCCAGGAATGGGTCCAGATACATTCTTGATTGCAGTGGGACTCTGTGACTTGAACTCTTGCATGATCAGAAGTATATCAAGCTGATATACACAAAAATTCTAATGCCTACCATCTTCCAAGTTGTGCCTCTGTTTCACACACACGAAAATACACACAAAAATCACTCTGCAAAGTGAATTCAACTCCTACAAGTCGATTAAGCATCAAATTGAAAAGGCACTCGGTCATAGGATGGAAGACCATTGGAGGATCACCCTTGCAGGTATTTTTCTTGCAATGAACAGCCTTTACACGCCTAAGGACAGTCCACACACCATTCTTGTGTTGAGATCTAAGCAAACAATCGAGGTATATCGCTTGACTATTACACTACTACTTAATCTAGCGATTTAGTTACATGGTTATGTTCCTATGTGGTTTTATGCGAGTTCTTATTTATATTCTGCTGTGCTTATACCTGGATATTGAAATATCTTGAAGTTCAATTGGCCTAGGATGCTTTAGAACTCATTTCCCTTAATATCTTTGCCTATGCCCACATTTCATCTTCCTTCTCCTTCACCTATTCTTTCCGATCCTCCCTCCATACCCACTTTGGATACCTCTTCACCTCCTGAACCCCCACCTACCACCCGGTTAGACCGACCTGATCTTCGAGTTTATACAAGGCGTCCACGCTCTCCACAGGCCATTACCACCCCCATACCACCTGATTTGTCGTCTCCAGCTCTTGTGCCTGACGCTCAACCCTCTGCCCTCTGATCTAGATCTTCCCATTGCACTTAGGAAAGGTACTCGGAGTTGTACTACTAAACATCCAATCTCTAAATTTTGTTTCTTATGACTCTTTATCACCCTCATATGCATCCTTAATTGCTTCACTTTCTTCCGTCCCTATTCCTAAAACCCTCTCAAAGGCCCTTGCACATCCTGGTTGGCGTGATTCTATGTAGGAGAAGATGTCTACTTTGCCTATGCCCACATTTCATCTTCCTTCTCCTTCACCTATTCTTTCCGATCCTCCCTCCATACCCACTTTGGATACCTCTTCACCTCCTGAACCCCCACCTACCACCCGGTTAGACCGACCTGATCTTCGAGTTTATACAAGGCGTCCACGCTCTCCACAGGCCATTACCACCCCCATACCACCTGATTTGTCATCTCCAGCTCTTGTGCCTGACGCTCAACCCTCTGCCCTCTGATCTAGATCTTCCCATTGCACTTAGGAAAGGTACTCAGAGTTGTACTACTAAACATCCAATCTCTAAATTTTGTTTCTTATGACTCTTTATCACCCTCATATGCATCCTTAATTGCTTCACTTTCTTCCGTCCCTATTCCTAAAACCCTCTCAAAGGCCCTTGCACATCCTGGTTGGCGTGATTCTATGTAGGAGAAGATGTCTACTTTGGATGCTAACAACACTTGGGATCTAGTTGACCTTCCTCCAGGGAAGTCTGTGATTGGACGTTGTTGGGTGTATACACTAAAAGTCTTTCCCGACGGTACTGTTGATTGATTGAAAGCTCGTCTTGTTGCTCGAAGGTACACTCAGGTATATGGAGTTAATTATGGTGATACATTTTCTCCTGTTGCCAAAATGTTGTCTCCCCGATTTTTCTCTCTTTAGCCGACCTGGATTTGTTGCTCAGGGAGAGTCTGGTCAGGTATGCCACCTCAAGAAAGTTTTGTATGGTCTAAAACAATCCCCGAGGGCATGGTTCGGACAATTTAGTATGGTTGTGTTAGAGCTTGATATGACTCGCTGTGGAGTAGACCATTCAGTCTTCTATCAACACTCTACTTCAAGGAAACGCTTTTTTCTTATAGTGTATGTGGATGATATCATTATAACTGGTGATGACATAACATGTATAAATGACATAAAAGTGTTCCTTCATAAATAGTTTCAAAATAAAGACTTGGGACAATTATGATACTTTCTTGGGATTATAGCACAGTCAAGCCAAGGAGTGTTCATTTCTCAGCGCAAGTATGCCTTAGATACACTAAGTGATGCAGGGATTCTTGGTGCATGACCATGTGAATCTCCTATGGACCCAAATCTAAAACTGATGCCAGATGAGAGGGAGCCAATGACAGACCCGGGAAGGTACAGAAGATTGGTTGGAAAACTCAACTACCTTACTGTGACCTGTCCAGATATCTCATTTGCAGTTAGTGTTGTTAGTCAGTTTATGAACTCTCCGAGGGAAAGTCATTGGGAGGCAATCGTTCATATTCTTCGGTACATCAAAGGTGCTCCAAGAAAAGGGTTATTGTACAGTGATCATGGGCATACTGAGATTACTGGGTATTCGGATGCTGATTGGGCAGGTAGTCTATCCGACAGATGCTCCACACTAGGGTATTGTGTTCTTATTGGAGGAAACTTAGTCTCATTGTTGAGGATTGTGAGCTTTATGTGAGATGGAATCTTGGCAAAGGCAATATAAGCCTTTGGAAGGATATCTGGATGGGTGAAAAACCTCATCAGTCTATCTTTCTTAACCAAGATTTGGGTTTCTATAATGTTTGGGCAGAAACGGACTCTTTAAGTGTAGTTCAGCCGGTGTGCAGGAACAAACATGATATTACTCAGGAATTAAGGAGAGCGAGAAGATATTTGGCTACTTGCAATGGGACTCTGACACACATCTTCCGTGAAGGTAATCAACCGGCTGACTTTCTAGCTAATTTGGGAGCTAAAGCAATGTCTGCTACTATTTTGCAAGATGCAACAAACCACAAAGAGCTTCAAGGAATGATCAAGATAGATAAACTTGGTTTGCCTTGTTTTAGAGTCTGAAATAGGTTTAGGATTGTGGTTTGTTTTCTAGATTTAATTTTCTAAATTGGTCTTTGTAAAAAGGAGTACTTGTATTCCTTTTAGAGTAGATGGACGATAAGACAAGTAAGTCCCCCATCTTCCCACGAAGGTTAGGCTTTATGTCCCCTTCGTTTTTGTAACTTTTTTTTTTTTGGTATTAATAAAATTTCGGAGGGTACCGTCCCTCTTTTTTTTATAAAAAAAATAGAAGAGTAAGAAACAGAACGTTGTCGCTCAATCAAGTGCTTAATCAGAATATCAATCCATGAGTTTGGCCAAATGTGAACTAATATGGATCAAGCACTTACTTACAGAGATTGGAATCAAATGTCCTCTTACTATGAAGCTAATTTGTGATAATCAAGCAGCAATCCATATTGCATCAAATCTGGTGTTTCATGAGTGGACTAAGCACATTGAAGTTGACTGTCACTTTGTAAGAGAGAAGCTCTTAGTAAAAGAGATAGTTACATCTTATGTTAGCTCTAATGATCAATTAGCTAATTTGTTTACTAAATCCTTGAGAGACCCTCGAGTTGATTAGATTTGTAACAAGTTGGGCACATGTAATATCTATGCTCCACCTTGAGGAGGAGTGTTGTGTGTATTGTATTGTGAGTTGTCCTCTCTCCCACATTGGAAGAGAGGAAATGCCCTTGTGTTTAGAGAGCCCTATAAAAGAAGGGTCTAATGCCTTGTACTAATAAGCCATTATCTAATTAATACACTATCATATCTCATGTTCTCCTTTATCTCTCTTACTCAACAGTGACAAGTACAAGACAATAAGCAGTTCCCAACAGTTCCATTGCAAACAGATCAACCTTTAGGTAATTTAAAATTTGGAAGATTACAGCTTCACATGGAACCACCTCATCTCTTCGATATGAAGCTAAAACATCTACAAAACTTAGAAGAGATTGATATACCCAACACTTCATAAGGATCCAAGGTAATAAGAATGGCACTGGGATGTTTCAATCATAAAAGTTGGTCAAAGGACCAGCCTCATTACTATTATTATAACGCGATTTCAACTTGTATAACACCAACCCAAAAGGAAGATAGAACGTTGTCATTTTAAGGGGCTGGAGGGGACAGAGTTCTCATTCCTTTCACACAAATCTAGAGCAAAAGAGATTACCATGTTCTCATAACATGCTCAACAATATTGATATTTGCCAACATATAGTTCTGAGAGTTGGAGTCTATGGGTCATATCACAATTATCTCCGTGCAAACTCAGAAATAGTCTCACCATTAAATCTAACAAATACGATTTTAGAGTAACATCAAACGTAGAAAAAGTGCTTGTAACAGCTTAAGATGAGAAACATAAACATCAGATCAATGGCTAATATTAGGTCTATTAGTAGAGTTACCCTATTAGACATACCTGCTCTGCTGCCAAAATCTTTGTCACTTGACAACAACGTTCTTGCTCTGTAAGATTAATTGAGGGATAGCAATCAGAAATACTGCTCTAAACAACACTGGATACAAGAAAACATATCCCATATAGGCACAAATTTGTATGTTCAGTTGATGCAAAACTTGACTCGAAAAAAGAAATAGTTAAAATTAAGCAGCTAACTGCACAAACAAACCCCATGTGTCCTCAATTTCCTATAATGTCCCATCCCGATCTCCCTAAAAGAAAGGAAGAGGTTGAAACCAAAACAAATCCTTCAAAAGGGAGAGATATTAAAGATCGTATACACGTCACAAGCAATAACAATGTCAAGTAAAAAAATTGTATCTGTTTCATCGAATGAATAAATACAAAAGAGAGTAAAACTCATATTTCATGTAATTGGTCCCATGATGCACTGCCTATCACCCAAAGTGAATATACTACGTATTTTCTTGGCATGGTAAAATATGGATCAGAAGGGGGATTGCTTCTCTATTTCTAGAGAGTATTGCCGGCCTATTTTCCCACGTGTAGTAGAACCAAAATAATAATAAAATATTATAGAGACCTTAACTTTCTGCACACAATCATTTCTCAATACAAGTAAAAGCAATACTTGCACAAACAGAAAGTGGTGAGCATGGAGGGTCAAGACCTAATGAACAATATGATTCATACGTGAAAGGTAGTAGCCAGAAAACCATCAACTGCAACAAACTCGGGATTCTTGACAAAAGCAAAAGGTTGTCATTTGCAAAAGGTTTTCTAGACAAAAGGATCTCTTTGTACTTATAAAGAAATTGCAAATCAAATGGGATGGATACACTTCAATCATCTGATCAAAAGTATCGCCAATCCTTTATTGCTTAGACTTTTCATCTTATCTTGAGACCTAAGTGATATCGCAAAAGAATAAAATTCCCAATTTTCAAGTTGAATGTCATGGTTTGACTTGGCATAGATTTTAGAGTAAGTTCAATTAGAAAAGACATAATGTAAATAGAGTCAAATGTGGGGGGACAGAAAAGTTCTTAAATTTCTAAACATTCAAAAATTTGAAATTAGGAGTAAAGTGGGTCCCACGAGAGGAAGTTCAATAATATCATATCACTAGAATGGGCATTTGGAAAATTCTACTGAGGGAAAGTGGACCCTATTTGCAATCAGCCCAAAAAAGAAAAGTACGACATTCAATTTGGGATGAAGGGTGTAACACAATGTCAGGGCAAAGAGAGGAAATTAAGTAGATAGCCTTTTTGTGCTTGTTCCATTTTTTCCCTGTATGTACAAAAGGTCAATAGGGACACCAAAAGGATCAAGGCATTAAGATCAGTATGGAATATCTCTAAGCTTGGTACAACTCAAAAGATTCTAGTAAAGATCATCTATATACTTCATCAAAACAACAAATTCAAAGGTAGCTTAAGATGAGAACACAACCTATTATCAGTAAGTTACGTGTTTGTTTAAATGCTTTGAACATCTCCTTCGAAATAGTAGCCATTGTCTCACTGGCAGCAGCATCCACAAGTTTAGTAAGAGACAGAGAGATTCTTGGCATTCCCTTGGCTTTTTGAGCAATCAATTTTGCATAAGCAGCACCTAAATTACACGATGACATATAGAAGATATCAGAAGATTTTCAGATTGAAAGTTAGGAACCCATATTGTGAAAGTCACCAATAATAGACATAGAATAAGGGTTTGTTTGGTCTAGCTTTTATACACTTAAAAGTGCTTCATGTGAGTTTAAAAACTGAAACTAAACTGTTTTACCCATTCTTTAAAGAGCTTTTAGGTAAAAACTGACGTTGAAAAAAGCTAAAAAATGGGAAGCTCCAAAATGGAGCTTTTCAAAAAAAAGCTTTTTACAAAACTATTTTTACATAATGTGGGAAACTGTTTTTCTTTTTCTTTCTCAAATATACCCTTCCATATTTTTTAAATAAAATTTTTAAAAGCCCAACATTATCCACCACAAGCCAAACAGTCAACAACTTGTGTTCAACCGCACTTCTAACGAAAGCTTACTGCTAAAAACTCTATAACTGAAAAGTTAAAATTTTACAATTAGATCAAATAGAGCCTAAGGCATATGAGAAAAGATTATGCATCAAATACAAAGACGGGATGAAATTGTTAAGCTGTCTATACATCTGGTACCATATTGATCCCTGAAAAAAGCAAGATCTTAAGGAAGCCATGCATCTTGAAACCAGAAAATGGCTTGCACATAAGCTTATTGTAGCGAAAGCTAGAGATAGCATTAATTGCAATAATTCTAATACAAAAAGGCATATTTTCTTCAACTTCTTATCCATACTTGCCAATTGCAGCAGCAACAATCAGAGACATACCAATTCTAGCATCTCAAAGATCAAAGAATACCAAAAACTTCAGTATAAAAATGAAAAACTAGCTTGTGACTCTAGGAAAAGGAAAAGAACCTGACTAATATTTAATTCAATAACATGACAGTCACATAGAATCACCTAACCTATCAGAAAAATATGCATGACATTGTTGTCACTATTGTAGCCAACACTATTACAAGTATATGCCAACTCTCACAATCGTATCAAGCCAACATTATATGATTCTCCAACTATACATTACCATGTGTACATGTTCTCAACCACATCTAAAATCCTGACCACACGAACATCAGTGACATCAAGTAATGACAGAAACCCTAGACGGAAGCACATATATTTTTAGCATATATTGCAACTTCTACTGTGCAGAAATGCTAGGAAGGATAGGATTAGAGATTGTGTAATTCGTGAAAAGGTAGTGATGGCACAAGATGAGAAAAAACCACTTAAGATGGTTTGAACATATTAGGAGGCGACTATTAAAGGCACCTGTTAGAAGGTCTAAAGATATGGAGCTTGTACCGCAAAGGGGAGGTGAAGTAAGATCTAAAAAGAGTTGGATGGAGACACTTAGTTGAGATCTCGAGTGCATGGAGCTAACAGGATGGCTCTCCTCATCAGATGTACACCGCCATCCCACCTAGTGAGATAAAGCTTAGTTTGGTTTGGATTGTTGTTGCAATTCCTATTGGGGGAACTTGTGGATATTGCTAATCAAGTCATCTCTCACTAAAACAATACAAACACACAAAACCACTAGCGAAGCAAAACATCACAAACAAAAAAGCAGGGAAAATAGTTGGCATAATGCACGTATAAGCAAGTTAACCTCTAAGCTCTTTCTCCACCCCACCCCACTCCACAAGGCCATAAAAAAGTAAAGGCAAAGGGAAAAAGGACATCTTAGAAAATCATCTGCCAACAAGTCAAAAACAGCAATATCAAGCTCAGTATCTAAACAATTGGCAGTAAAAGCATATGGAAACCTGTTAGTATCTAAGCAATTGACATTAAACTCATATGGAAACTTTTCAGTAAATATATTGGTCATGCTTACATACATGGCATCAAATGACTCAGGAATATATATGTTAATCACCTCCTGATTTTGACTGCCCCTCCAAAACAAGCCTTACATCTTCAGACTTGAAGGAGGCTATGACATAATCTACGAATTCAGACCATGAGCCCCCAATTCCAATCATATCTCTCTGCATATAGAAGCGAAAAAATAAAAATAAAAATAAAATTAAGCTGACTGCCCTTTACAAAAACACAAAAACATAATAATATTCTTTGAATATCATCTACAACTTTCAGCACAATCACATAATAATATTAATACTAGAATAGCTTAAGAAAAAAAAAAGGGGGGGGAAAATAGAAAGAAAAATAAAGAAAGAAAAAAAGAAAAAGGCAAACCAACCATGTCCTCGAGTTGCTGTACAGATTTGAGGGTTTGCCAGGTGTTGGAGTGAAAATCAGTGACGTGAACGGCGAGGGCAGAAGGGTCATTTCGCATGCCATGGATATGAAAGAAGAAAGGCTTCGACCATTCCTCATTCTCCGGGTTCACTTGCCCAAAAATGGGTTCCATTTCCTCAAAACCACCTCCCATTCCTTGTATATTACCTTTTTTAAATTTATTTTTCCCCTTTTTTTCTGCAAAACACTAGCATAAATCAAACGTCGTAAAATAGGGCGTTAAAATTCAAAATTATACACATATGCGTATTTATCATTTACGGGTGCCGTACGTAAAAGAGAAAGCTTAATAAATGATTGAAGAAGAGGACCAAAGAAATTACTTCTCTTTCTTTCTGTACCGTACGCGTTATCGTCTCACTTGCTTGAAAGGGTAATGACACAAATGATCCTTTTATAGTGCCAACTAGCCAATCTTTTATTTGTGATGAATTGGTTCCGAATATCTTTTATTTGTGATATATTAATTCTTTATTTTGATGAATATAATGTTTGGAAGTAGTTAAGTGGTAAAATTTATTTGATTTATAAATAAATTTTGTAATAATTTATATTTATAAATAAATTATCTTATTTAGAATTATAAAATAATATTAAGTCAATTTTATTATTTGTAAATATAAATTGCACTTAGAACACATGTAGAATTGAAAATTAATATTTATATTTTATTTAAATATCTTTCTTTTATTCTGCTCAAATTAAGCTTGTCATATAAAAGTTATCATCTCATCTCAGTATTAATTATTGCTATTATAATAAAATTGTCTAAAAAAATAACAAAGAAGTTTTTTTTAACAAAGTCAAACATTACAAAATAATCATAATTTCAACCATCAGTTCAAAATTATAAAATAAACTTACATTTCACGTGATAAAATAACCTGAAGCTCAACTATACATTTAATATAAAAAAATAATCTTAAAAGAAATGTGTTAGTGGTCTTTTGGGTATACTTATTCCCAACATATGCAAAACATTATTTCGTTCACATTAAGATAATAAAGACTACACCAAAATGTCTTTAATAACGTAGATTCATTACAATAATGAATTTGAAATACATTGTTTACAAAAGAAAATTCATAATTTCCTTTTATAAGCTTTAGAAACAGACACTATATTTCTAACAATATTAGATATAATCCTCAAAATACAAAATATGTCCAGAAGGCATACAAATAAATTGTGCTTAGTTAATGCAATAACAATTGTTCCATTTGTTAATACTAAACCATTTCATGCTTCTAAAACGCACCTTGATTAAGATTCTGTCAGAGAACACATACAATTATGTCACATAAGAATCAAAATTATAAAGTAATAATAACCATATATAGAGAAGACCTACCATTCATTATAGTTTCATAACATTGACATTCAAGCCACAAAGATGCAATGAATATACCCTCTCTGAATGCCCGATCTATTGGTCATGAAAACAATTTACACATGCTGATACAATCCTTAATTATCTTTTAGATTATGCTCCAACTAACTAATAGAAATCATCTTTTTTTGTCTTTCTTCTTTGCATTACAAGTAATCAAAGATTAAATACAAACATAAGAAAGATTACCATTAATATCATATATCATGCCAATAAAATATGTTTACCACTCAACTATTGTAAGTTTAGAATCACATTCTTTCACATCTTTCATACACTTATTCAAACAATGAAAGAATACAACTCATTAGCATAATAAGACTATTTTACTTATCAACCATAAGTATCACAATTTTCTCTTATGATACCTTATCATGAAGAAAATAAAAGAGCATACAAATCTAATACATGATTAAATTTCTAAGAACTATTCTTAGACTATAACATTAATCATTAAAGTTTGGTTCAGTTATGCAATATAAAGTTTAGTATACAAAATAAAACTAGGTTCATACTTGTAGCCATAAACATGCGGAAAAAAAAAATATTGCTAGTTGACTTTAACTTGTTTAATCATTTAATTTGACCTTTAATTAAATGATACATCCCACTAATTTAATCGAATCTCACACTTCTTAAATGAGAAACGTGAATTTAATTAAAGACTCAATAGTAAGTGACCAAGTTCTATTTTATATGAATACCCCTCAGTTTAGGTGCATTATTGAAGTATACATAGAAAGAGTAAACAACTATTGTTATCTATATATCCATATAGGTTATGGTCATTTTGTCCTTAAATCATCGTAACCTCGGCTTTAGTGCATAATTGGCCATATGATCTAGTTAGATTACACCCACCATCAAAGTATGATGCCACAATTTAAATCTCGAACCTCAACTTTGGTACATTATTGACCATGAAATATTGTCAGCTACACAACATCACTATGCTTGCTAGGTGAACATTATACTTATCATGGAACATGTCCTTTCTACCTTTGGGTAAGCAAAGGACACAATCCTAATCAATCACATGTAGACCTAAGATAGTGGAGGGCAACGACAAACACTATACCGCTTGACAATCTAATATTGAATTGCACATAGGAAGATTTTGGTCTTTAATGTCTCACTTTGCACATTAGTTCATTTATAAGCAAACATCACATATAAGCAAACAAATAAACACATATGCAAAAATCATACAACATGGTGGATCATGAACTTAGTTGTTGACAAATCCAGCCTATAGAAACAAATCTATTACAACCAAGGAAAGCACATCAAATGTCTTCAAAGTCTTGGCTCCTTGATTTCTTCAACAATCCGAAGGCCAACAACTCCTTGAATGTCTTCAACTTTTTTTGCAAATCTCTTTGTAGAAAATACATCAAATGCCTCACTACAAAGTCCACTCACTTGTAAAACTAAAATGAGACTTATGTCTCAATTACAAACAAATGAATGAATGAAATAAGATTACAAAGTCATCAAATGAATTTACAACCATTCAACTATTCGTAAACCAAGTCCATAATCCATCCAACATCTAACATCTCTATGTAAGATAAAGCTTATAGAGCATAGAAAAACATCATATACACAATCTATCGAAAGTTAAACAAGCTACTTGGCACAAGTCATGTACCTAATACATAAATGACATAGAACATGCATCATGTACACAATCATCACATGACTAAAACACAACAAACACATTCACATGTATCATATACATCAAGTCAGCAAAGCTAAATCAACTACTAGTACATCCATATGTATCACATACATAAAGACAACTCATATTCCAATCTTTAACACTTTAACAACACTTGTTAACAGACATATAGGATTAGATGATTCTTGAGTCATAACCACACTTATGATATGCATGTAAGCTATGATTAAACACAAAAATGCATGCCTAGCAACAATCTTGACAAAATCGGCCAAGCTAACCCAAGGGGTAATTTTGGCCATATAAAGTTCTAGTAGCTAGGCATACTAGTTTATACAAGATCATATCCATTATATATCCATTCAAAGGTAGAACCAATCAAACCCCTTTAGATCAACTCAACCTTTATGCATAAAACTTCATATTCAAAATATGTTCAACTTTGCATAATCTATATCTAAAATAATTATAAAATAAAAAAGTATAAATGTGGTCTCCGTTTGGTCGCTATTAAGGGACCAAATGGCGACCAAAAACGTAAATATATCTTTAGAAAAAATTATAAAAAAATAAATTGACAAAAAAAGGTTAAATAAATAAAATAAATAATTGTCGCCCTTAAGTCGCAAAAGGGCGACCCATACGCGACAAATATCATTTGATTTTTCAAAAAGAAATTATAAGAAAACTAAAAAGTTATAAAATAAATAAAATTAAATAATTAATTATATCAATCAAATTCTATCTTTTGCATGATAGTTCGTAGCCCCGTGGTGGCTATTGGCCACAAAATGGCGACAAAAAGTAAAATTTTGATCGCTAATAGCTACGAAGGGGCTACGAAGTATCCATGTTCATAAAGTGTTAGGTTGATTTAGAATATGAAAGTTAATAATAACAAATACATTACAAGTTTGTGCAAGATCTATTTTGTTTTGATTGAAAATATATTATAAAGTTTACTCAATGGTATGAAGTTGTACATATTTAAGATATAGGAGTATGAAAATGAATTAATGATTAATAATTTTATATTTAACAAAAGCGGGATTATGAAATACAAAGTGAAAAACAATGAAGATTTTATCATTGTCATTAGTTTTTTGCACACCAATCAAATTGTAATTTCGCACTAACATCAATGAATTAGTATAAATTGAAGAATAGCTATAATAAAAGATAATATTTAGCTTATAAGAGCTATTTAAAATAAAATAATTGATTATATGAAACAAATTTTATCTTTTGCATGATAGATCGTAACTCTATGGTGGCCATTGGCCACCAAATGGCAACAAAAAGTAAAAGTTTGGTCGCGCTTTGGTCGTCAATTGCTACGAAGTATCCATGTTCGTAAAAGGTTAGGTTGATTTAGAACATAAGAATTAATAATAACAAATACATTACTGAAAGGGATCGGTTCTCGAAATGCGTGATTCACAACATAAAAGAGTTAAAGCGGAAGCGTTGAGCATTTTAAAATTTTCAACATTAACTTTTGTAATCACATGCATTTCCAAAGTAAAGTCCATGATAATCAACATGCAACATATAATATATCAAATATACTATAAAGTAAACGAGAGGTAAAACGACATTCCTCCCATTTATAGCTGAGTGAAGGTGGAACCACGACGGAGATACTATGGTGTGGTCAAGCCTTCTTCACACATGCAATGGCTCTAGATCAAAATACACAAGCATCCAACAGTTATTATTACAAACTAAGTTAATGTGCAAGATACTTAGTAGTAGAAATAAGCTTGTATATAATTATAAAGGAAAAAAGAATAATACTTATCTTTTTTCGTGCTTTGGCCGAGAGCATCAAGATGAAAACAAGATGACATGGACTAGCCTCCTTCACAAGTGTAAAGGTCATAGATTGAAACACACGAGCATCCAATGGTAAACACTACGAACCAAGTATATGTGCTAACTTCTCGGTAATAGATCTAAGCTTGTATAAAGTTAGAAAAGGAAATTCCCTACCACTTTTCTCTACTATGGCCGAAAATACCATAGGAAAAAGGAGAGGATTTTCTTGCTCATGTTTGTGTGCCTTGGCCGAAAAAACAACTTGAAACAATGAAGAGAAGTTGGCTTTATATAGAGTCTTGAGATATGTAGGCATATGACAAGTGGCATGTTATGTCTTTTCAAGACATCACCTTTTTGCCAAGTGTCAAACATGCATATATATTCAAGCCAACTTGTTCTTTGTCTTTTAGTGTTTGTGTTTTAGTGCAAGTTGTTGTTTGTCTTCTAGTGTTTTGTCTTTTAGTGCAAGTTGTTGTTTGTCTTTTAGTGAAGACAAACATTAATTAATTATAAACCCTTTTAGAATAATTAATTGAAGATTGACCCCTCAATCTATTTGTACTTAGACCCCAACACTTTCAGTATTTGCACTTAGACCCCAATACTTTCAAAAATTACGATTTTGGCCTACTTAACTGTTAATGGCCAAAATAACACCGTTAACACTTTAATGTGTTTCCAACTCAGTATTTACACTTTGACCCCAACACTTTCAGTATTTATAATTTGGCCTCAATACTTTCAGTATTTGTACTTTTGGCCCGCTTAACTATGAACGTCCAAAATAAACAACGTTAAAACTTTAACGTGTTTCTAACTTAATATCAAGCTCGTTAATTGCCTTATTCTTAATGCTCTTTATGTGTGTGACTTTCTAGATTCATAACCATATAGCGATGAGAGACTATTAAACACTTTTAATCTATTCCGAGAATCTCCCGTCATTCTCCGGAATACCCTTATGTTCAAGAGTTACGTCTAGCAACATACGCGCATAATGACAATTTATATGGTAATGAAGTCCAACTTTTATGAATCAATTTATAGTTGCGAATTAGCGTGCAGTCCGATCCTTCCATTAAATATATCCCGATCGCTGTGGAGATCATGATACGATTAAGTCCACTAAACAATTATATGCATAGATTTATTCGGTGGAATGAGATATGACACCTATGGAACCCTTTCCATCATTCCATCTGTTATGTGCCCCAGTCGAGGACTTCCTCATTCAACAACCAAAATAAGATCGCATAAGATATCGCCTCACGTCGGAGGTTAACGGATCCTATCTTGACAATTATCTGTTAGTTCATACCATAAAACTAAAACGCGAAAGGCCGTAACCCACCTATTGGAAGACGGGTATTATCCAGACGCAGTGTTTAGCCCCTGATATAACCGGCAACCGTAATTTCTCAAGTCAAATGATTAATTTGCACAATTCACAACGAATAACAAACTATTAACCCAAAGTCATGTAGTTTGTTATTCTGGTCATATTCAGTGATTCGTTCAACTAACAATCACCTATATGTAAGTCAGTCGTATCCCTATGCTGTTATGGCACAAGACTTACCATCCTTTATCATTAATATCTTTATGTTCATCAAAGGTAACTTACATATGATAGCCCGTACTTGATTATTCTAGTCCCAGTCGAATAATCTGAGGGCTATGAATCATTTTGAATGTTTATCATATTGAAGAAATATGCCAACATATTCTAAACTCTTTTAGAATATATTTATTCTCCAAAAAATATTAAGAACACATTCATATAATAGGAATGGCGGAGAATATGAACGTTACAAACAAGTCAATATGTAAACAAACATATAGAAATAAATGCCATTAGGTACAAGTTAATGCCAAAATATCCCAAAATAGGTCATCTAACTATATAGCATTAGGGCATATCTCCAACAATCTCCTACTTGCACTAATGCTATGATATATATATATATATAGTATTAGTGCAACACACAATGATATCACATATCAATCTTCACATGACGTGGACCTAGCTATGACAAATTCATGGCTAAGGTAAGTAGGTCAGCTACATAAAAAGATATGGTCATTTTTCCGTAATAACATATCATAATATTGTTATAGGCTACATATACAATATATATGAAGATAGAAACACCTTTCCAAATGTTTGGACATACTGTGAGACCCTGGTTCCTTTAGCTTGTGCAATAGCTCCATTATAGACATAACGCAAAAGCATCACAACTAAATGATAAGAACCTTTATCAACTTGTATGATCACTTTGATCCAAACAAATTCAGGTACTTAAGTAATTCCAGCCAATGCCTCTGCCTCATGTTCAACTCTTTCTGTGAAAACAGATATTTCAGGCTCTTATGATTTGTAAAGATTTCAAACTTGTTGCCCCAAAGATAATGACGCTATTTCTTTAATGCAAGAATAATAGCTGCGAGCTCAAGATCGTGCGTCGGATAGTTGAGTTCATAAGGTTTCAGTTTCCTGGAAGCATATGCAATAACCTTTCCATTCTGCATCAATACACAGCCCATACCCTCCTTAGAAGCATCACTATAGATTACTAGATTATCATAACCTTTAGGCAAAGCAAGAATAGGAGTTGTAGTTAACCTCTTCTTCAATTCCTGGAAGCTAGCCTCGCACTTATCATTTCAAACAAATACAGTTTTCTTTTGAGTAAGTTGAGTCAAAGGCCCAACAATTTTAGAGAAATCCTTGACAAACCTTTGATAATACCCTGCTAAGCCAAGAAAGCTACGGATCTCTGTAACAGTTTCAGGCCGCTTCTTAGCTAATACAACCTCAATCTTTGCTGGATCAACAAAAATACCATCCTGCGAGATAATATGGCCGAGAAAAGCAACTGGCTTTAGCCAGAATTCACATTTGCTGAACTTTGCAAATAGTTGATGTTCTTGAAGAGTCTACAATACAATCCTGAGATGTTGTTCATGCTCCGCCTCAGATTTAGAATATTCAAGAATATCATCAATAAAGATAACCACAAATTGGTCCAAGTAAGGACGAAATACCCTCTACATTAAATCCATGAATGCGGCGGGAGCATTAGTCAAACCAAACGGTAGAATAACAAACTCATAATGACCATAACGAGTTCTGAAAGCAGTTTTAGGAACATCATCTTTCTTGATTCTCAACTAATAATAACCCTGCCTTAGATCAAACTTAGAAAATACTCTGGTGCCCTGCAACCAATCAAATAACTCCTCAATTAAAGGCAACGGATATTTATTTTTGATAGTCACCTGATTAAGACCCCGATAATCAATACATAAGCGAAGAGATCCGTCTTTCTTCCTAACAAATAAGACTGGTGCACCCCAAGGAGAAGAACTCAGCTGAATGAATCCCTTCTCAAGCAAATCCTGTAACTGAACTTTCAATTCCTGCAATTCGGGTGGAGCCATTCTATACGGAGTCCTAAAGATAGGTGTAGTCCCCGGTAATAAGTCAATCATAAACTCTATCTATCTATCAGGTGGTAAACCAGGTAATTCATCAGGAAAGATCCCCAGAAACTCTCTCACAATAGGCACATCATTCAATTTCAACTTGTTCCCAGGTTGGTTAATTAAATATGCAAGATAATCCTCACAACCTTTGCTCAACAGTTTTGATGCTTTAATAGAAGAAATTAGAGGAGTCCTAATTGATTTTCTACTTCCAACTATTTCAATTATAGGCGGGTCAGACATTTCTAATTTCACAATCTTCTTTCTACAATCAAGCTGTGCATAATATCTTCCAAACCAATCTATCCCCAGTATAATTTCAAAGTCATTGAATGGTAGAATAATCAAATCAGCAGAAAATACCTGACCCTCAATAAAAATATTACATGCTTTGCAAATAGATTTAGTAACAAACTTTGGACCCATAGGTGTATCAACCATAATCTCATGTAGCAATTTATCATGTTTCAATTTAGTATTTTGTGCACAAGTAGGAGTAATAAATGAATGAGTAACCCCGGAGTCAATTAAAACTTTAACCGACTGATCATTAAGAAGAAAAGTACCTTCTACCACAACAGTCATATCTGAAAGCTCTTCAGCATCCAAAGCAAATACTCGGGCCTGCCCCCGTGGTGCTGATGCTGCAGCTAGTGCCCTGGTCTGAGTACCCTGACCAGATGTCTGACCTCTGGTGTTCTTGAATTCAAGCAATCCTTAACCCTGTACTGGTCACTCCCGCAACCTGTACACCTATTCGATTTCCTCCAGCAACTTTCCTTAGTATGGCCCTGACGTTGACAGAAGCTGCACTGTTGGTGATGTCTTGCAACAGTGCCTCCCGTAGGAGCTCTGTAAGAAGAGGTAGCTGAACTACCCTGCTGAGATCGCGTTACCGCTAGACGAGACTGCCCCTGATTCTGACTCTGAACTGGTCGTGCCTGAGTCTGAGTAGGCCCTGTATAACTCTTAGTCTGCCTCGGCTGTTGACTCTGACCCACTGAAACAGTCTACCTCTAAAACCCCTAACTCTAAGTCTGATGCGGTCGTTTACTAGGCTGACTCGGCTCTTCAAACAGGTCTGCTTTGCGTTTCTCATACCTGGCAGCTATCCTGACTGCGGCTGCATAAGTGGGATAATCTTGAGTGGACAGATTCAATGAAATATTGGGCCTCAATCCCATAACAAATCTCTGGATTCTTTTGCTCTCTGGCTGAACTAAGGTTGGCACATAGCGGGACAAGCGAGTGAAAGTAGCGTCATACTGGTCAACGGTCATGTTGCCCTGTTTCAAATTGATGAATTCTTGCTCTCGCCTCTCGATAGCTGTTTCAGTAATGTATTTATCTCGGAATTCTCTAACAAACTCATCCCAAGTCCGAGGTACAGCTTCCGTCTCCCATCTAGATTTCATGGTGTGCCACCACTGCTCGGTATCTCCCTCGAGCAAAAATTCAGCACATGCAACCCGCCTCGCATTAGAGTACTCAAGGCCTTCCCTACTTTGTTCAACCACTGTTCAGCCTGCATGTCATCTGGCTCCCCAAAGAAACTAGATGGTCCATGGTGCAGAAATTTTTCAAGGTAGTTATTACCACCGCCCTCTGCTCCCGTCTGATCCTGAATTGTATTGCCTGCGGGGACATTTCCTCCCTGTCTCTGAAGTACTTGAGCAATCTGCCCTATGGCGGCGGTCAACTGTGCATTAAGTGTCTGCTGATCTATTTCCTCTTCCCCAGTAACATTATGATTTAAGTTTTGTCGACGAGGCCCTATCTCAAGCAGCTAGAATGCAAAGTGTTATGACAAGTATATATGTAGTTTGCAAGTAAAGCACATAAGAAGAAGTTCAAGTAAACCCACATAAAGTCACATATAAGATTAGAAGAGTATTCATATACAAGAAATACATATAAGTCACTTAATCATACTCTACATTCTAGACTTTTCACATTCAAACATTAACTCTTAAAAGACCTTTCATATTCCATTTCCATGCTAGCATGTTCTTTACCAATTCAATTTCCACTCAATCAATCAACGGGTCATTAATTCATGTAATCACGCAATCACTTAATAGCCCTCTCCCCATAGTCCAAGAAACCTATCCCGGCTCATGCATTATAATAGCTCTGATACCACCTAAATGTCACACCCCGACCCAACCCCACGCTAAAGGTTAAGTCCGGACCCAACAAACGGACAGAGTCTCCTCTGTACCGTGGACATTCTAAAAACTTGTAAACATACAATTTAAGCCACAAAACAAAAGGAATACCATTTCTAATTAAAACTTAGCTTCAAGGCCATCCGAGCCTTGCGCAACGCAAACAGTTTAAATACACACAAGCATGCACTTCACAATACGAACTTTTCTTTTACAAAACCACTTATCATACCACTCTATGATAGTTTTTAAACATTCTTAGAATTTAGAACCAACCATACATCCGATCATTCATACCCAAGCATGCAAGGTAGCTATAAGCAGAAATATAAGTTATTACATGCCATAGTTCTACGTCTTCTACTACAATCATCTAGCTTTCAACTAGCAACTACACAAATATATACATAAGCACTTAGGCTACAAAATATAACATAATGAAGAACAAACAAGGTCTTCATATAACAACAAGAACCATAATCCACCTCAAGCAAACAAACACTGCAACTAAGGCAACGGATCAGTCTGGACCTCCTGTTCTTCACCCTCAACTAGATCTAGCTGGGGTTCAACCTCAGCGTCTCCTGAAATATGTTAGCGAGGTATGAGCAACCACAATTGCCAAGTGAGGGATAAAGTCAATCGGGGCGTGCAATGCAACAGGAAAAACAATTAAACAATAAAAGCAAGTAAAAGACAATAGAAATAGCCAATGACCACACAAATCAAAGGATACGATATGCTTAAGCCCAACACTCCAGAATTCTCTTATCTTTGAACCACGAACCACGAGCCACGAATCACGAACCACAATCAATGTGCTGGCATAACCCCAATCACTCCAATGGGTGTACTCCGGATGTACCCCGATAACCTACGACCCAACACCCCCTGGCAATCTCCGGACTCGGCGAGCGAGGGACTAAGGCACGAAGATTGAATATCCACTGGCAAACCTGCTACCACCCAGCCGATATTCAATACAACTGCCCCTGATACTATGGTTGCGCAACTACTATGCAATGCACTTATCAATGGCAATACAATATCAATAATGGAAGCAATAACACATAGGAGGATCAACAAAGTAGGTTGACCTCGGAACGGTTAGAATATAAGCATTAACATATAGATAACCAAGCGATTACAAAGAGGTATAATCATGATCCACATAGAACTATACCAAAAGCTCAAGAATATCTTTAAAACATATTTAAACACCCAAGGAGTCTTTACAAGGCCTTAGAAGCATGATATATTGGAATTCTTACCTTAACCCCTTTGTATCCCAACCCGTTTTCTTTCCAAACTCATGTTATGGTTCTAGATTAGTAAGTGGTCTATACCATACTTTTAATTAACCCCTAAGGCACCCTTAGGACCCTCGAAATGGCCCAATTACCTGCGTTTAGCATAAAAGTCCCAATTTTCCTCTTATGACTTTGTACTACACGAACCTCAACCGGGACTCAAACGGAGATTAACAAAGCTTATTTAGAACCTATATAGCCTAGGATTACCAAATGTGAAGGCCAATATTACCCGGATTTACGATTACTCTGAAACCCCTTTCAAAAAGTTAGCTTTTTCATGCTTTTGCTAAGTTATGAGCAATTAAACCCTACGGGGCCTTTACCCTACCTTCATTAGTACCTAAGGCATCTATTTGGACCATTGAATCAAGCTATAAGGTTCAATTTCACAAAACCCTAGAAATCCCGTCACTATTCATGCCATACAATCAACGAGCAAATTCAACCGTTTAAACTACGAAACAATAGGATAAATAAGGTCTCCACTACTTGTATACAACATACATTAGCATATTTAAGCATTGCATAAGCATTTGATAGCAAATCTAAGAATTCAAAAAAGTTGCAACATTTTTAAAAATGCAAAATAAGCGTGCAAATCCCTCACCAATGCACGTAGGAACTCGTAGGAGGCTAATAAACACCCTAAAGCACTTGCTCCTAGCTTGGCTTGGCTTGAAAGGAGGATTTGATGAGCAAAAAAAAAATTTATTTTCCCTTGTTGCTGCTGTCGGGTTTGGGGAGGGGGTTATTTTCAGCTTTTTTTTTGTTTTTTTGTGTTATGTTTTGAGTTGTTGTGTTGTGTGTGAGTATATACTAAGTGTGGGGTTAAGTAGGAAGTGTGTGTGTGGGTACAAAATGAACCTAGTTAGCCTAAAACGGGTCTAATTGCACATTAATTAAGTTAGCTAACTAAAACATAAAGTTTCCTTATGTAACACTATTCACTAGTTCAATAAAACATTTTCTAAACGGATGCTCGTATCGCCTTTAGCTCAAATGCTCATTTTTCTCATTCCTAAATTAATATGATTTAAGAAAAATTCTAATTCGAAGGAAATAAACAGTTGAAAAATGCAATGAATAGTAGTCAAAGAAAACAACAAGTAATGCACAGAAAAAATGCGCAAATAGTGGATGCAACAGTAAATGATGTACGGCTAAGTTCTCGGGCGTCACATGAACTCTTCCAAATACAAATACTGGACAAGGACTCCACGTATGATGTTAAATAAAATTTCATCCTTGGTGGTCAAGTGCTATTACTTATAGAACTACCATTAAAGAATACTGCCATCAAATAGCCTCGACAGAAATGGCAAAGTGAATACCTTTCCAGAAGTTCAACCGTATATATATAATTTTCTCGTAGATCACAAGTCATATACATATATATAGATGAATGATTCTAGATGCCTTATTCTTAGAGATATAAATGCAACCCCACAGAGGTATCAATCATAGCGACAGAGATGGGTTCATTCTTATCCTTACTTGTTCCATGACTTTCTCTTGTCGATGTCTCTAACTGCCCCCTCTTCTTTTGCTGGATCACTTTTCTAGAAAATCTGTTGTCAGCCATTCGACTATAGGAGGAGCGATCACATACCAATTCAATGGGTAATATGTATACATGCAGTCGAAATCATATAAAATATACATGTATTAACACATACACAACTTATTGTATGTAATGCTCACGTAGCAGGTATTTATCATATAGTCACAATTAGTTTTTAAATGAAACTATTATGCAACATTAGTTAGACTAGGATGTATTATCACCCACTTTTACTTGACAGGTTATCTTAACATAAATGCCAATGTGCTTGTAAAATTAAATCGTACACGTTATTGCTAGTAAACAAAAGAAGTTTTTCACTAAGAATCAACGAAATGTACACATAATCACACATTGGCACATATCACATACTCTTTCACGTATTGCATAATTAGATCTCGTAGATGTACACCTAGACACATAACTGCATACATTACACATATTTTCATAGTTTACACAAGCATGGCACATATATGTACATATTTTCATTTAAAACCTACAAGTCTCACATACATACACATACATTCAAATTAAGTCTTCCTAGCATATAAATCTAATTCAAATGCTATACTTCTTCCACCATGTTAAACTAAACATTTATATGTAACATAAGATTACTAAATCAATTCTAGACAACTAAATGTCAACCTAATCATTCAAATAAGATTAAACCAAAAGATTACTTACATCATTTGAATAACTAGGTAAATATGCATATAAGCTCAAATATCAATTAATCAACATGCAATCAACATTTATTCTAACTCTAAACCATCAAATAATGCACAAAGATAATTTCATCTCATTTAGGTTGAGGACCATACAAAGAGTAACTAAAGTAAACTTGTTCTTTTTAACCTAAACAAGACATAAGCATATATACAGCCAGTAATTAGATTGACATATAAGACATATAAACAAAACATTTACACTCAAGACACATTGTTCACATAGTCACATACGATGTGTTCAATTTACAAGGCAATCCTGACATTTCATTAACTCACGTATTCATGTAATAGATTCTCTTACTCTCACGCTAGTATGCTACTCACTTAGACAACCACAAGCCTAGACAAATAAACAGCCACACAACCTTATATTCATACCAAGCCCCCTAAACCATAAACTAAATACAAATATATAAGGCTCACATTAAGACACAACTCTATACATTCCGAGCACTTAATGTAACACCCCAATACCTCATGAGACCGGGGTCCTGATCCAATACCCGAGGTCATGAAAAATAAAGGAAGACAGACGGAGTCTCCCCTGTTTATAGGACAATCCAAAACCTGTACAAGCAGTTATAACCTCAAAACCAAAGTCCAACCTTCTCCGTAATTCCCAACTACCACTAACATCGCATATAACCAACTCATCAAGGCCATCTGAGCCTTGGAACACAACATTGAAGACATACAAGCATGAAAAGTCAAATCTATTGAATTTATGTGTTTTAGAACCGCTTATCATATCACTCTGATATTATCAATTTAACCTACTTATAATTTAAGTCCAACCAATCAACTAACCTCCACTAGAAACACAAACATGCAACATTAACAATAAAGCAAAGTCAGAGTTATTACATGCCGCTACAATCTCAACTGTACATCAACATATTAACTATTACAATCTTCTAAGCTAGTAAATAAATACAAACAAGACCAAAACATCGCAAAATTAAGCATATACATGACAACATCACATTCTTCACATTAGCCATCCAACCCCGGTAAGCAACAAGTCTAGGCATTTGACCAAATTGAACCTCTTCTTCTTAATCTCTGAAGGACGCGAACCTGGGATGATTAAAAAGAGGGGTGAGCATACAACACATGTATACTTAGTAAGGGAGGGGAAATAGTAAACCGATGGTGTTTCGAAACTATTTCATGCAATGCAACAAAGATAAGAACAAAGTAACACAATATAACAAGTTAACTGAATAAGCATTAAACACATTTAAAAAGGATATGGTTCATCTTCCTTGTCTTCAATCTCGAACCATGAATCTTGATCCTTGCTAACAAGTGCCAGTAAATCCACTTATTCCTCCAATAGGGTACTCCGGATGTACCCCGATCCTTCGACCCATATCTCCTGAGGTAGGTCCGTATGTCCCAACGAGGTGAACCACGCCTTTGGGGTAGAGGAGTATGCCTCAACGAGAAAGGGAATAGGCATCATGGTAGCCGAGCTAGACCGATAACCCGATGCTGCCAGAAGTTTTTCAACACTACCAAGTCCGAAAAGGTTGCGCAACCCTGAATAACGAATCACGAATCATGAGATACCAAGACCGAATCAAGTGGGAAGGTAGCAAAGTAAGCTAGCCTCACCCCATATATAACATATAACACATTAGATAATCAAATAAAACAATTATAACATTATAAATAATTACTCCTGCAACTAACTCAAGTAATTCACAAGATATGTATCAAAATACTATTCCAATACTTACTAAATAGATCATATTCTTCACACAAGACAAAGGGTTCCAAATCTACTTTACTAAATGATCAAGTAAAAATACAACTCAAGTAACTTGGTTAAATCATAAAATTTTTGAACAAGTAAATAAACTAAATGCACAATAGGACGGAGTCCCTCACCTTAGATTAAGCCAAGCATGCAAGAAATAGCCTACATGCACTCCAATTCTCCTTGCATTAGCTCAACATGTACCGTACTTGACCATACAATTATAACATTTCTTATTTTGCATGTTATTTATAACCCACAAGTAATTCATAACATCTAATAAGCATTCACTAGCATGGAGCATTACATCTTCAATTCAATAAATGACAAGTAGTTATACACATTTACAAGGCATTCAATACTTCATTGCTCAATCAATATACATATGAACTAGATAATATGCTTAAACTCAATTAAATGGAAGAAGAACTCTAAACTAACCAATCAACTAAACAGTTACATCTAAACGTTAACGAAGATCAACTAACGAACTAATATAAGGCTTCAAGATCATTAGGGATGCCTTAACTGCTTTAAATTACAAGACATGTTAGAATGACATTCTTATTTTAGCACTAAAACACAATAAGCATCAAATTCACATTCTTTAACCAAGTTACTACTTATTTCTTCTTCAATTCACTTATATACACAAGCTTATATTCCACATGCAACCAAGCTAGAAAGTTCACTCTACCATATCATTAGATAGCATAGAAGGTATTAGAAACATTAAAATATCATTAAGTGAAGATCATAAGTTATAAACTCCATTTACCCCTTTGTCCAATGCTTACAATTGAGGTTCTAAACTTCATACACGATAACGAATTCCAAATCTAACTCCACTAATCTCATATAACCACTTTATGATACAACTAAATTCCATGAAATCATATTTTCAAGCATGATAACCCAAAAATACCGAAAAGCCCCTTAGTTGATTCGAACTATAACTACCTAATTCGATTAGCTAAACTACGCCATAATCACGTTTTAAGGGCTTCTTAATACTTCTAAGACCAACTACATTATCAAACGTGCCAAACTCAACATTGCGTATTAAGGTCCTCTTTGCATTTCAAGCTAAATTTCCACTTCTAGCCAAGCTATAACCAATTTCATGATACATATAGCATTCTTAAGGGTTCTAGCATTTAATAGAAGCAATAAAACATCTAGAAATGCAAAAAACCCAATTAACAATATCAAATAGTAATCCCACTAAAATATTTTCCAATTTCTTTAACAGAGACTTAACTAAATCAATTCGGTTGCCTATGCTATTGACCTCCAAACTGTCTGATTTTTATGTATAAACGTAGCTCTTCGAGTGTAGATGACTTTAGAATTAAATGATGCCTAATTCCGAGTTGAATTCTATGAGTTATGCCCTTTTCCGTGCAACTATTCTAAACTGCCCTGCAACAGCGATTTCAAGACACATTTCAGAAATGGCTAAATCAGAGGGTCAAAACGTTAGAATTAGCCATAACACTAGAAATCAACATTTTCTCTAAACTGCCTAATCTAGCTACTGTAAAAATTTTGTTAATTTCCAAGCACGTTTACTATGTCAAAATGTCTTTAAAAGTGAAGGGAAGGAGGCTGTCTAGATTATTACCTTTGCACTAAATGTTCTCTTAGCTTGCAATTCTTGATTTTATGAGTTTGGTGTTACATTCTAGAGTTAAGACAAGGTTCTTTCAAATAATTCTACAAACACTAAAGCTACATTAATTCATCATCTTCAACCTCTACATCAACAACAACTAACAAGCCAACAACTTTAGATTTAACTAGCAACAACACTCGTATTTCACATATTCATCACAAGTAACAAGTTAGCTAGCTAATACAAGTCATCAATCAACTTATTTCATCCTTTCGTAAACATACCATTTTTGAAAATTCAAGAAAACACAAAGAAATACAAACTCCTCACCTTGAACTTAGCTAGAGATACAAGAATGGCTTGAACTTGAGCGAATTCTCCCTTTTCCTTCCTTTTTATTCTTCTTCTTTTCCTATTTTCAGCCATGAGTGTGTGTATGTGTGTGTGTGTAGAGATCGATTTTTTTTTGTGTGTGTGTGGTGTTGTGTTTGTTTTTTGTGTATATGCTAATATGTATGTATATTAGATGACTAAATGGGCTAATAAGTGGTTGGGCTAGAATTAAATGCAATTGGGCTTATATAACTTCGTAAAAATTTAGTTAGGAAGCTTAAGGCCCAAAAACAATTAAACTATCACTATTCACTCGGGGACACTAAACATTTTCTACTTCATGCTTGGGACATGAAATGCACATTCTTTCAGTGAACGAATACATTATATATAAAGTATATTAGAGGAAAAATATCAATTTTGAGAAATAAATTAGTTTAAAATTTACTCCGGGCTCATCTCAACATAAATTTCCAGCAAATAAAAGCAATATAAAAGGGCAATTAAGTCAAATATGCATATAGAATAATTAAATACAATAAATTAAGAGTCCCTATGGGCTTGGGCGTTACACTTAACACATTAACATACTTAGTACACAAGTCATGTATAATATTCTATCCACGTAACACACTTTACAAGCACACGATTAAAGGTCACTACTCAATAGGCCAAAGATCCTTTACCGGCCGAGAGCTATCTAAGCTCTGATACCTCCTGTAACACTCTGATCCCTCACGAGACCGAAGCCCCGATCCAATACCCGAGGTCACGAAAAATAAAGGAAGACGGACGGAGTCTCCCCTGTTTATAGGACAATCCAAAACCTGTACAAACAATTATAACCTCAAAACCAAAGTCCAACCTCCTCCATAACACCCAACTTCCACTATCACCACATGCAACAAACTCTTCAAGGTCATCCGAGCCTTGGAACCCCACAACGTAACACATAGGCATGCAAGGTTAAATCCATTGAAATCTTATATTTTAAATTCACTTATCATACCACCCTAATATTATTTACTTAACCTTCTTATATTCTAAGTCCTTCAATCCACTTTCATTAAACCATACAAGCATACTACTACTAAGCAATAAAGTAAAACAATAGAAGTTATTACAAACCCACTAGTACATAACTATCATACAAGACTAAAACTTTAATGTTGCATTCCTTAGTATAACACAAATACATACATGACCATAAAGTCTTAAATAGAATACAAGCATGTCATGATCACATTCTTCCATGTTCTACACATTAATAGAGCAAGCAGGCCACACAGAAGGCAATCCAGTCTTCAGTTTTTTCCTGAAATATGTTGAAAAAAGGAATGAGTAACCAAAGTTACTCAATGAGGGAGGGGGATACAGTTAACTGAGGAGTTTTCAAAAATCATTTCGTGCAATGCAACAAGGACAATAACACGAGTAACACAATATAACAAGTTAATCAAATAAACATTAAACACATTTAAAAAAGATACGGTTCATCTTCTTTGTCTTTGATTTTGAACCACGAACCATGATCTTTAAGCAAATGCTGACAAACCCCTTATTCCTCCAATGGGGTACTCCGGATGTACCTTGATCCTACGACCCATTTCTCTCAAGGTAGGTCTATATACCCCAACAAGGTGAATCACGTCTCTGAGGTAGATGAGTATGCCTCAGTGAAAAAGGGAATAGGCACCATGGTAGTCGAGCTAGACCGACAACCCGATGCTGCCCGGAGTTTCTCGACACTACCATGTCCAAAAAGGTTGCGCAACCCCGAATAACGAATCACGAATCATGAGATACCAAAACCAAATCAAGTGGGGATGTAGCAAATTAAGCTAGCCTCACCCTATATATAACATATAACACATTTGGTAATCAAATAAAGCAATTAAAGTAATATAAACAATTACTCCTGTAACTAATTCAGGTAATTCACAAGAAATGCATCAAAATTCTATTCCAATGCCTACTAACTAGATCATATTCTTCACACAAGACAAAGGGTTCCAAATATACTTTACTAAATGATCAAGTAGATATACTACTCAAGTAACTTTGTTAAATCATGAAACCTTTGAACAAGTGAATAAACTGAATGCACAACAGGATGAAGTTCCTCACCTTTACCAAGCTCAAGATGCAAAAATGACTTCTACTTACTTCCAATCACCTTGAATTAGCTCAAATATACAATCCTAGCTTGATCATATAAATGCAATATGACTTACTTTACTTGACATTCATGAGTTACAAGTAATTCTTATCAACTAATAAGTATTAACAAGCATGAACATAATATTTTCAATTCAATAGATGACAAGTAATTAATTACAATTACGAGACACCTAACTCTTCTCTACTCAATTATTATATAATTAGATGACATGCTTGGAGACATTCAACAATAGTATCACATCAAGTTATAAGCATATTCAATCCACCCTTAACAAAATAATCATGTAACTCAACTCATAAGACCTCACCCAAAGGATAAATATTCTATACAAATACACTTAACACTTAAACATAATCTAACTATAAACATGATCTAAGAATCATTATCTTGATTATTCACCCAATTTGCCATTTACAACTCAATCAATAGACAATATAACAATTATAATAACTCAAATAGGTAATCATGCAATAAGCTCAACTAATTCACATAAATTCTAACAAAACTATTTTCAAATGCTTACAATTTAGGTACTAAACTTCACACAAGATAACTAACTTTACTAATCTCATATAGCCACTTTAGTTCTCAACACATGCACACGCCACGTCCACCTTATTTTAGCCATCTAACATGTATTTCTAATCTCTACAACAAGTATAGCACAACAAGCAAGCTAAAGCTAAGAACAAATGACACCCTAACCAAGCATTAAACTAGTTTTAAGGCTATACTTGCATCAATTCTAACGTGCGCATACAAAGGGCTATGAAAATCAACGTTCTCCGAATTCGATAAATTCTAACGTGGGGACGTTTTAGCAACCCAACAACATATATCTAGCATTAGATTAAGGTTTGGAGCAATATTTCATGGGTCTGTGTGAATAGTGCCAATTCAAGACTTTACAAAATGATTTCATACATACACTTCATAAACACATGAAACAACCATATAAGTGTCTTTCCATAGTTCTAGAGGCATGATATAAGGCTTCAAAATGAATAATAGTAAGCATATATAACAATACCAATTTTGGACATAAACTACAATAGCAAATAAAATGCAATTTTTGTAAAATCCCTCACCAAAACCAAGTAGAACAAGCAAAGATGAAGCTTTGTGATGGATTAGTACACCCTAAACAATCTTGAAGAGATCCAAAGAGAAAAATTTGCAAGAAAAGTACTATTCTCGTAATAAGGGTTTTTGGCTGATTTTAGACATTTTTTTGGCTTATTTTGAGCATTTTTTTAGTGTTTATTGTGTTTTGTTTGATATATATATATGTGTGTAGGATGATTATATGGGTTGATGGGTTGGATATTGGGTTTGGGTTGTGGGTTTAAATGTGTTTTGGGCTTGGTTTTTGTTAATAAAATGTAAGACAAACTATTTTTAGCCCAAAGATAATACATAGTTTTTACTATTCACGTGATATCAAAACATTTTTGTAAATCACCTAACAAATATGCAATGAATATAATTTTTGTGAACGTAAGCTAATTATAAGTTAAGTAATAATAAAAAAATATGAAATCTAGGAAATAAGATAATAAAAATTTTAGTTCGAACTCAATTTAATAGAAAACTCTTTAAATGCAAGTTTTACTAAAAGTCATTTATGAAAATAGCTTAAATATACATTGATCATTTTCTAAAATAAATTAATTTACCATTTTACTGTTAGAAGTGAATTAAACATGAAATTTCATATAAAATGTCAAATAAGCATTTAATAGCACGTTATGACAAGTAAACATTTAAACAAGTAAATTTACAATATATATGTACATGAATGATAAATGTATGCACTAGGAGTCGGGCGTCACAATAAATGTTAAATAGTAGTTAAAATATTTTATTTAAATTAATAGTATTAGTGTTCTTTTTTTTATATGAAGAAAATAAGAGAAATAAAAGAAAATAAAACTACTAGTTAAATCTTAAACGCTAAAATAAACACATTCACACATGTAAAACTTAAACTGGCACCAATTTATATGCAATTAAGTATACGATGCTACATGTTAAGTCTGGGTCGTCATAATTTGGGCTTGGTTTTGGATAGAAAAAAAAGGGTAAAGTTTGCTAGACTTAATCCAAAACAAGGTTAAACTCTAGAAAGCCCAAAATACAAACTAGTTTTCTACTATTCATATAGTACCCAAAACATTTTTATAACTCACACTTTCGATATGCTATGCATGTAAAATTTGTGAATGTATGCCCAAGAACAAGTGTATATTAAGGAAAAAACACAAAATTCATAAAATAAAATACTTTAATTTTCACCCCTGCCTTAGGGCTCATTTTTAAATAATGAAAATTAATCTATTGAATGTAGGAAAACAATTCCATATAATTCAAATACTAAAATAATAGATTAATTATTTTATATACGTTAATTAAACATAGTTTACTTATTTTTTCAAAAACATGTCAAAGTATTCTAAATATTGAATGCAAATTACTAAGTTAACAAGTAATCACATATTAACACTTAATTAAACACATAAATATATACAAATAAATAAATTATGCATGCACTTAGTCTCAGGAGTCAAAGAAAGGGCTACGAAATTTTCATGTTCATAGAAAGTTAGGTTGATTTAGAACATAATAATTAATAATAACAAATACATTACAAATTTGTGCAAGATCTATTTTGTTTTGATTGAAAAATATATTATAAGGTTTACTTAATGATATGAAGTTGTACATATTTAAGATATAAGAGCATGAAAATGAATTAATGATTAATAATTCTATATGTAACAAAAGTGGAATTATGAAATACAAAGTGAAAAACAATGAAGATTTTATCATTGTCATTAATTTTCGCACACCAATCAAATTCTAATTTCGCACTAACATCAATGAATGAGTGTAAATTGAAGAATGACTATAATAAAAGATAATATTTTGCTTAGAATAGCTACTTAAAACAAAAGAATTGATTATATGAAACAAATTCTATCTTTTGTAGGATAGTTCGTAGCCCCGTGGTGACCATTGGCCACCAAATGGCGACAAAAAGTAAAATTTTGGTTGCCCTTTAGTTGCCAATGGCTATGAAGGGGCTACGAAATGTCCATGTTCATAGAAAGTTAGGTTGATTTTGAACAAAATAATTAATAATAACAAATACATTACAAGTTTTTGCAAGATTTATTTTGTTTGGATTGAAAATATATTATAAGGTTTTCTCAATTGTCTGATGTGGTACATATGTAAAATATTAGAGCATGAAAATGAATTAATGATTAATAATTCTATATTTAGTAAAAGTGGGATTATGAAATACAAAGTAAAAAATAATTAAGATTTTATTATTGTCATTAATTTTTCGCACACCAATCAAATTCTAATTCGCACTAACATCAATGAGTTAGTGTAAATTAAAGAATGACTATAATAAAATATAATATTTTGCTTAAGAACAACTACTTAAAACAAAAGAGTTGATTATATGAAACAAATTGTATCTTTTGCAGGATAGTTCATAGCCCCGTCGTGGCCATTGGCCACCAATGATACAAACCTGATCAACATGTGCCGAGACCTAACACCAAGATTGGTACAACAAACTCAAGATCATTCAAGAATGGATGAAAAACTGTGACCCTTTGCTTAGCAAAGCAAGAACCTTGGTATAATTGATGAAGACGCCACAAACGGGGATGGGAATCCGTTTGATAAGTCAAAGGTTGAACGCCACAAGAAAACCTTGATAAGTTTGGATGAGTTTCTTGAAGAACTCAACATAGAATAATCTCACAATTTTAATAGTCAAAAAGGTCTAACTTTTATTTCATTAAAATCAGCCTTATATAGGCAAAGAACAAATAAGTTTCCTATTTAGAAAAGAACTCCTAAACCTTATCCTACTAAGAAAAATGTGAATAGTAACTAGGTCAAATAAGTAGACTTGGAGCCCAAGAAAGACTCATTTTCTTGGAGCCCAAGACTCTTTTTCTCGTCCATAGTGGACTCTAGAGAATAAACTAGAATTCAAATCAAACTGAACTAAAACTAAGATAGAATTACAAAGAAATCAAATATTGACCAAATCTTCCAAGTTTCTTGAAACTTCTTGAAGAATATTGAATTTCTTAAATCTTGAAAAATGTAATATGGACTTGAATCTTTGTTGGAAAATTTGCCCAAATAAATGGTTCATTGAACTTGGACGCTCATGGCTGGATCTTGGCGCTCTCTTGTGTCTACTTGGATGAGTACAACTAACATTTCTTCTTCCCTACAGGCCAACACGTTTTTCTCTTGTTGTAGAACTTTCTGAACCAAGTTATTCAGCTCTTCCTTGAACCTTTTAGCGCGAACCCTCGTGACTGGACCAACTGGAACTTGAACTGGATATTGAATTGTCCTTGCAGCCTTGATGTCCTCATCATTCCCTCCTCTTGAGAATGATTTATCCTCAACTAGTCACCTACATCAAAAGGACTTAAGTCGGTAACATTAAAAGTAGCACTAACACTGTACTCACCTAGTAAATCAAGTTTGTAGGCATTGTCATTGATCCACTCTAGGACTTGAAAAGACCCATCTCCTCGAGGTAGCAACTTAGAACGTCTTTGAGCTAGGAATCGTTCTTTCCTCATGTGTACCCATACCCAATCTCCAAGCTCAAAAATCAGCTTGCGACGTCCCTTGTTAGCTTGCTTGGTGTATTGTTCAATCCTTCTTTCTATGTTGAGTCGTGCCCTCTCATGGAGTTGTTTCACCAATTTTGCCTTTTTCTTACCATCTAAGTTCACATGCTCAGAAATAGGTAAAGGTGATAAATCCAATGGAGTTAAAGGATTAAAACCATAAACAATTTCAAAAGGTGAAAACTTGGTAGCAGAATGAACAGTACGATTATAAGCAAACTCAACATGTGGTAAACAATCCTCCTAAGTTTTAATGTTCTTACTTATGATAGCCCTTAACAATGAAGATAAAGTCCTATTAACTACTTCTGTTTGACCATCAGTTTAAGGGTGACAAGTTGTAGAAAACAAAAGTTTTGTTCCTAGCTTGCCCCACAAAGTCTTCCAAAAGTAACTTAAGAACTTAGCATCACGATCTGAAACAATTGTCCTAGGCATATCATGTAACCTCACAATTTCTCTAAAGAATAAATCTGCAATATGTGAAACATTGTCAGTCTTATGACAAGGGATAAAATTAGCCATCTTAGAAAATCGATCTACAACAACAAAAATTGAATCCCTTCCGCGCCTACTCCTAGGTAAACCCAAAACAAAGTCCATAGAAATATAAATCCAAGGTGAACTAGGAATAGGTAGTGGTGTGTAAAATCCATGTGATTGAACCCTAGATTTAGCTTGCCTGCAAGTGACACATCTTCCACAAGTTCTCTCAACATCTTTTTTCATGTATGGCCAATAAAAGTGCTCTTGCAAAATAGCTAAAGTTTTAGCAACCCCAAATTGTCCCATTAAGCCACCACCATGGGATTCTCAAACTAACAAGTCTTTTAAAGAACAATTAGGCACACACAACTTATTCTCTCTAAACAAAAACCCTTTATGCCTATAGAACTTACCTTATGCAGATTTTTCACTAGCCCCATAAACTTCACTAAAGTAATGGTCATCTTGATAAAGGTCTTTAATATGCTTAAAATCTAGAAATTTAGCATCAAGAGTAGAGATTAAGGCATACCTTCGTGACAGTGCATCTACAACCACATTTTCTTTACCTTGTTTATAGCGAATGACATATGGAAAAGTATCAATGAACTCAACCCACTGAGCATATCTCTTGTTCAGCTTGTGTTGACCTTTTAAATGCTTCAAGGATTCATGATAAGTATGTATTACAAACTGTTGGAGATATACCCTAATGCTATATAGTTAAATGACCTATTTTGGGATATTTTGGCATTAACTTGTACCGAATGGCATTTACGTCTATATGTTGTTTACATATTGACTTGTTTGTGACGTTCATATTCTCCGCTATTCCTATTATATGAATGTGTCCTTAATATTTTTCGGAGAAGAAATATATTCTTAAAGAGTTTAGAATACGTTGGCATATTTCTTCGATATGATAAACGTTCAAAATGATTCATAGCCCTCAGATTATTTGACTGAGACTAGAGTAATCAAGTATGGGCTATCATATGTAAGTTACCTTTGATTAACATAGAGATGTTAATGATAAAGGATGGTGAGCCTTGTGCCATAACAGCATAGGGATGTGGCTGACTTACATATGGGTGATTGTTAGTTGAACGAATCACTGAATGTGACCAGAATAACAAACTACATGACTTTAGATTAATAGTTTGTTATTCGTTGCGAATTGTGCAAATTAATCATTTGACTTGAGAAATTACAGTTGCCGGTTATATCAGGGACTAAATACTGCATCTGGACAATATCCGTCTTCCAATAGGTGGGTTATGGCCTTTCGCGTTTTAGTTTTGTGGTATGAACTGACAGGTAATTGTCAAGATAGGATCCGTTAACCTCCGATGTAAAGCGATGTCCTATGCGATCTTATTTCGATTGTTGAATGAGAAAGTCCTCGGCCAGGGCACATAACAGGTGGAATGATGGAAAGGGGTCCATAGGTGTCATCTCTCATTCCACCGATTAGATCTATGCATAGAATCTTTTAGTGGACTTAATCGTATCATGATCCCCACAATGATCGGGACATATTTAATGGAAGGATCAGACTGCACGCTAATTTGCGACTATAAATAGATTCATAAAAGTTGGACTTCATTGCCGTATAATTTGTCATGATGCGCGTATGTTGCTTGACATAACTCTTGAACATGAGGGTATTCTAGAGAATAACGGAGACATTCTCGGAATAGATTAAAAGCGTTTAATAGTCCCTCATCACTATACGGTTATGAATCTAAAAAGTCACACACAAAAAGAGCATCAAGAATAAGGCAATTAACGAGCTTGATATTAAGTTAGAAACACGTTAAAGAGTTAACATTGTTTATTTTGGACGTTAATAGTTAGGCGGGCCAAAAGTGCAAATACTAAAAGTATTGGGGCCAAAGTACCAATACTAAAAGTATTGGGGTCAAAGTACACATATTGAGTTGGAAACACATTAAAGTGTTAACGGTGTGATTTTGGACATTATTGGTTAAATAGGCCAAATTCGTAATTTTTGAAAGTGTTGGGGTCTAAGTGCAAATATTGAAAATGTTAGGGTCTAAGTGCAAATAGATTGAGGGGTCAATCTTCAATTAATTATTCTAAAGGGGTTTAGAATTAATTAATATTTGTCTTCACTAAAAGACAAACAACAAGTTACACTAAAAGACAAACACTAAAAGACAAACAACAAGTTGTACTAAAAGACAAAGAACAAGTTGGCATGAATATATATGCATGTTTGACATTTGGCAAAAAGATGATGTCTTGAGAAGACATAATATGCCACTTGTCACATGCCTATACAACTCAAGACTCTATATAAAGGCCAACCTCTCTTCATTGTCCAAATTTTTTTTTTGGCCAACATAAGCAACAACACAAGGAAAACTCTTCATCTTCTCCCTTGGTAATTTCGGCCATGGTAGAGATTAATAGGAAAAAATTTTCTTTTGCTTTTTTAACTTTATACAAACTTAGATCTATTACTGAGAAGCTAGCACATTTACTTGGTTGATGGTGTTTGCCATTGGATGCTCGTGTGTTTCGATCTATGACCTTTACACTTGTGAAGGAGGCTAGTCCACACTATCTACGAGATGAGAACTAAATTTTCTTCCTTGATGCTCTCGGCCAAGACACGAAAAAGATAAGTGTTATTCTTTTTGCTTTATAATTATATACAAGCTTATTTCTACTACTAAGTATATTGCACATTAACTTAGTTTGTAGTAATAACTGTTGGATGCTTGTGTATTTTGATCTAGAGCCGTTGCTTGTGTGAAAAAGGCTTGTCCACACCGTAGCATCTCCGTCGTGGTTCCACCTTTACTCGGCTATAAAAGGGAGGTATGCCATTTTATCTCTCGTTTACTTTATAGTATATTTGATATATTATATGTTGCATGTTGATTACCTTGGACTTTACTTTGGAAATGCATGTGCTTACAAAAGTTAATGTTGGAAATTTTAAAATGCTCAACGCTTCCGCTTTAACTCTTTTATGTTGTGAATCACACGTTTTTGGGAACCGATCCCCCTTTCACAAACTCCTTTTGCCACAGGTAGTTCTGCCATGTCCCCAAAGATCGAACCAAAGCATACAACTCTTTGTCATAGGTGGGGTAGTTAAGTGCAGCCCCACTGAGCTTCTCGCTAAAGTATGCAAAGGGTCTTCCTTCCTGCATAAGAACAACGCCTATACCTACACTTGAGGCATCACATTCAATTTCAAATGTTTTAGTAAAGTTAGGTAAAACAAGTAAAGGAGCATGAGTAAGCTTGTATTTAACAAGCTGAAACGCCTTCTCTTTTATCTTCACCCTACTTGAACCCAACGTTCTTCTTGATGACCTCAGTAAGTGGTGCTGTGATGGTGCTAAAAGCTTTCACGAACCTCCTATAAAAGCCAACAAGTCCATGGAAACTTCTAACATCACCTACACTGAAGGGGGTTGGCCACTCTTGGATGGCTTTGATCTTCTCTTCATCAACCTCGATACCTTTAGCACTAACAACAAATCCTAGGACAACAAGCTTATCAGTGCAAAAGGTACACTTTTTGAGGTTAGCATATAACTTCTTCTTTCTAAGCACATCCAAAACTGAATTTAAATGTGAGACATGTTCATGCAAACTCTTGCTATAAACCAGAATATCATCAAAATAAACAACAACAAACTTACCAATGAAAGCACGCAAAACATGATTCATTAAGCGCATGAAAGTACTAGGTGCAGTAGTTAATCCAAAAGGCATGACTAACCACTCATACAATCCATATTTAGTTTTAAATGCTGTTTTCCATTCATCTCCTTCTTTCATTCTTATCTGATGATACCCATTTTTAAGATCAATTTTAGAAAACACACAAGAACCATGCAATTCATCTAACATATCATCTAAGCGAGGAATAGGATGTTTATACTTTACCGTTATGTTGTTGATGGCTCTGCAATCAACACACATCCTCTATGTCCCATCCTTCTTAGGCACTAAAATCACCGGAACTGCACAAGGACTCATGTTTTCTCTCTCATACCTTTTCTCCATTAATTCTTCGACTTGCCTTTGAAGATCCTTCGTCTCATCTGGATTGCTCCTATAAGCTGGACGATTTGGAATTGATGATCCAGGTATGAAATCTATCTGATGTTCAATCTCTCGGAGAGGTGGTAGACCATGTGGTATCTCATTGGGAAACATATCCCCAAAATCCTGCAAGAGAGAAACAACAACACTAGGCAATGCAGAATCAAGTTGGTTAGTGTTTAAAAGAGCCTCCTTGTACAAGAGTACAATCATCGGCCGTTTTGATATCAAATATCTCTTAACCTCACTTGCTTTTGCATAGAAATTTCTTTGTTTTCCCTTTGTTTTTACCTCATTGCCCGAGCTCTTTTCTTTTTTTACTACCTCTCTAGCTTTGGCCTTGCTCTCATTCTTTTCACTCTCATTCATTTGTTCTTTTATGTTCTTTTGATCACTCAATTTTTGCATCCTAACTTGATCCTCATAAACTTGTTTTGGTGTCATCGGAACTAGAGTGATTGTCTGTTGATTGAACATGAATGAGTACTTGTTGGTGAAACCATCATGCTGTACACGTCGATCAAATTGCCGTGGTTTTCCTAAGAGAAGATGTCCAACATACATAGGTACTACATTGCACAATACCTCATCTTCATACTTTCCAATTCGAAATGGTACAACAACCTGCCTGGTAACCCTTACTTCACCACAATCATTCAACCATTCCAGCTTGTATGGACGTGGATGCTTAATTGTGTTGAGCCCTAGCTTTTCAACCATAGAAGCACTAGCAATGTTAATATAACTACCACCATCGATAATAACACTACATACATTGTCTTTCACGTGGCAACGAGTATGAAAGATGTTCTCATGTTATACTACTTCTTCATCTTCTTTAGCTTGCAAGCTCAAGGCTCGTCGTGCCTTTAGTCCAAGCATCTCTCCATAATCTGACCCAAACTCTTCTTCTCCCTCTGCGATGTCCTCTAGTATGGGCATGTCATCAGAATGCGTATCATTTTCAGATTCAATCTCACCACTTTCCAGAATTACCATTGCTTGCTTGTTTGGACATTGGCTCGCTATGTGACCTCGTCCCTAACATTTAAAACATTTAATCTCACTAGTTCGAATTGGAGTGAAAATTGATTTACCTTGGGAGGTCGTGGCATTGGTGGATGGTTTAGGCTCGGGCTTAGCCTTTGACGAATTTTCTTCTTTCTTTGGGTAGTTCAGCCTCCAAGGTGCACTCGAGTAATGTGAGGCTTGTCTTGGTCATGTACCACTCCTCTTCAATTGCTTCTCCACCTTAATTTTCATATGCACCAGATCTTCTAATTCAACATAATGATGCAACTCGATGGTGTTAGCAATCTCTCAATTCAACCCATTCAAAAATCTAGCCATTGTCGCCTCCTGATCTTCCTCTATATTGGCTCTAATCATAGCCATTTCCATCTCTTTGTAATATTCATCCATGCTTTTATTACCTTGGTGGAGACCTTGCAGCTTGAGGTAAAGATCCTGGTAGTAATGACTCGGCACGAATCGTCTCATTACCCTCTTCATCTTATCCCAAGTTACAACCGGACGTTCTTCATTCCGCCTCCTATTAATGCATAATTGATCCCACCACACAATACCATAATTTGTAAACTCAATTGCAGCAAGTTTTACCTTTTTCAACTCGGAATAGTTGTGGCAATCAAACACCAACTCTATATTCTTTTCCCACTCAAGATATGCTTTAGGATCACTTATTCCTTGAAACGCATGAATCTTCATCTTGATGGTTCCTAAGTTGTTATCAACATGATCAACACGATCCTTAGCATCTATATCTCGACCATCTTCCATTGCTACCCATAGACATTCTATCAAGCTTTTCATCTAAACATTCCTCATCGATTTCATCAGCATCTTTAACTCTTTGGTGCAACTTGTTCCTCCTTGGTGCATTCAGAGCAATTGGTGGTGCGCCCTTTCAGCTCTCTGTTCTACCTTATCCAACCTCTCATGTAGTTGTTCTAATTCAGCCCGCATCATCCGTCTCATCTCTCCCATCAAAGCTTGCATCTGTAAATTAGGGACTATGGGTTGTTGACCCTCTACATGGATGTCATCCTCTTGATTATGAGCCATGATTGAAATTTCACTCCCTCACGTGTTTCACTCAACTCACTTTGGCTCTTATCCTCTATTAATCTCACACACACTGCCTTTTTCCATTCTTAATCTTCTTTAAGTTCTCCAGAAACTAACCAAGAGTATCAAAAAAGGATCCAAAGCAGCGTATCAAATTTCACAGATTCTAATTTTGTTTTTTGACAGACCTCTAAGACTTTGGAACAAGTTTAGACAAAGAAATTTGACAAAAAACGAAAGAAGGAAACCTAGAGAAATAAGAAAAGTTGAAAAAAATATATTTGAAAATACAAAAACACCCAAAACTCCTAGCAAACGATGAAATTTGGCCCTAAGAGGGTGGTGCCCACAGTATAGTTGTGGGTTATGCTCAGAACGTTGTTTTCCTTCAGAAAAGCTTGGCCTCAACGGCTAGTTCCACAAAATTTTTTTATACTGTTCACTATTTTTGTTTTTTGTTTTTGACTCTTTAGCTCCAAATTATATTTTTTTCTCTCTTTTCTTTCTTTTCTTGACTATTTTTTTTTTCAGAAACGAAAACAATGAGCAAGTCACAATAATTCAAATTTAGAAGCACAAGAAACCCTAGTTCATGTTTCTAGGGTTTGGCCAATTGAAAGCAAGAAACGGAATTGAAAAACAAGACTCAAGAAACAGAAAACAAGAATCAAGACACGGAATTGACACAAGACAAAAATGAGCAAAGCAAAAAAAAAGAATTGACAGCAAGACTCAATCAAGAACGAAGAAAGAAAATTGAAACCTAACCTAGACACACGAATTTGACCAAGAAAACAAGAAAAATGATAGGCAAACCTGATAAACCTAAGCTCTGATTACCAACTAAATGATGAGGACATCAAGGCTGCAAGGACAATTCAAGATCCAGTTGGTCCAGTCATGAGGGCTCGCGTTAAAAGGTTCAAGGAAGAGCTGAATAACTTGGTTCAGAAAGTTCTACAACAAGAGGAAAACATGATGGCTAGTAGGGGAGAAGAAAGGCTAGTTGTACTCATCCAAGTAGACATAAAAGAGCGCCAAGATCCAGCCATGAACGTCCAAGTTCAATGAACCATTTATCTGGGTGGATTTTCCAGCAAAGATTCAACTCTAGATTACATTTTTCAAGATTCAAGAAATTCAAGATTTTTTAAGAAGTTTCAAGAAGCTTGAAAGATTTGGTCAAGATTTGATTTCTTTGTAATTCTATCTTAGTTTTAGTTCAGTTTGATTTGAATTCTAGTTTATTCTCTAGAGTCTACTATGGACGAGAAAAAGAGTCTTGGGCTCCAAGGAAATGAGTCTTACTTGGGCTCTAAGTCTACTTCTTTGACCTATTTACTATTCACATTTTTCCTAGTGGGATAAGGTTTAGGAGTTCTTTTTTAAATAGGAAACTTATTTGTTCTTTGCCTATCTAAGGCTGATTTTCATGAAATAAAAGTTAGACCTTTTTGACTATTAAAATTGTGAGATTATTCTCTGTTGAGTTCTTCAAGAAACTCATCCGAACTTATCAAGTTTTCCTTGTAGCGTTCAACCTTTGACTTATCAAACGGATTCCCATCCCCGTTTGTGGCGTCTTCATCAATTATACCAAGGTTCTTGCTTTGCTAAACAAAGGGTCGTGGTTTTCCATCCATTCTTGAAAGATCTTGGGTTTGTTTTACCAATCTTGGTGTTGGGTCTCGGCACATGTTGACCAGGTTCGTATCAACCAAATGGCAACAAAAAGTAAAATTTTAGTCGCCCTTTGGTCGCCAATGGCTACGAAGGGGCTACGAAATGTCCATGTTCATAGAAAGTTAGGTTGATTTAGAAATACGAATTAATAATAACAAATGCATTACAAGTTTGTGCAAGATGTATTTTGTTTTGATTGAAAATATATTATAAGGTTTACTCAAGTGTATGAAGTTGTATATATTTAAGCTATAAGAGCATGAAAATGAATTCATGATAAATAATTCCATATTCTAATTAACAAAAGTGGGATTAATGAAATACAAAGTGAAAAACAATGAAGATTTTATGCAATGCAACATTACTAGGCCAAGTTTGACAAAAAAAAAAAATCAATTTTGTCCGTTTTGGACGAACTATACCACTTTTTTGGGTAGAAACAACCTTTTGAGCAAAATGCAATCAATAGCTTGTGCCCAGCATGTAATAGCCCAGACCCCGTATATAGTGATTAATATACTTAATTGCATGTGCCTATGTGTTCATTTTAAGTGAAAGTGTATAATTATGTGACTTTAGTAATTATTAGCATATGATCATTAGTTTAATTTCATTTGTTTTTGGAAACGTGCAAATTGTGGTTAACTAATTTAAGTAAAATAATTATTTTAGTATTATATATATTTTATTGAAAATGTATCTTGCATTTGCATGCTAGTTTTCATTAATTTCAATAACTAGATAAGTAGCTTTGAGCCCGGAGACAATTTTTTAAATATTTTATTTAATTATTTGGCATAAACGGTTCACTCATTTTAACTAGTTTTAGGCTACGTTCATTGAAGGAATTTCATTTAGAGCTTTTCGGAAAGGTCCTAAGTGAATAGTGTACTGTATGAATAGTGAATTTTTGTAGAGAATTTAGTTGGGCTTTTATAGTGTTAGGTAGCATTAGACCATAGTGTACCATCCAAATTAATCAACTTAGGCCCATGTCCCAAGCCCAAACCTATTAACTCAATTGACTTATCTTATATTAACCAATTAAGACCAAAAAATCAACAAAAAGGAAGAGGAAAAAATCGTGAGAGGTAGAGAGAACCGTGAGGGTGTATTTGTGAGCTAGGGCTTGGTCTTTTATCTTTCTTGAGCAATTTTAGCAAGAACCAAAGAGTCTCCTTGCATATTTCCACAATTTTTGGCTTCTTGAAGGTGAGGGAAAACTATCTATGTGCATTATTTTGTTGATTTAAAGTTAGATTGAATATTGACTATATGTGGATAAATGATATTTGACCTTTAGATGCATATTTTCTAATTGTTGAGGTTGTATATGTAATCTTTTAGGTTGTTGATGCTTGTATAACAAGTATTGGTGTTAGGTTTAGTTGTATGTTAGTGGAACTTGAGTTATAATTTAAGATGTGGATTATGTGTTTGTATTATTGTCCAAAAGAAGTAATAGAAGTAAACCATTGCAAAACAAGTGCAAAAGCTAGCTAGAAATGCAAGGAAACAACTAAGGTGCAAGGTGCAATTTTTGGACAGAAAATGTTACCTATTTTCTAGAGCCTTTTTGACATAGTAAACGTGCTCAAAACTTAAAAAAATATTTACAGAAGCTAGATTTGGAAGTTTAGAGAAAATGTTTATTTCTAGGACTAAGGCTAATTCTAACGTTTTAGCCCTCTGATTTAGCTATTTTAAAAATATGTCCTGAAAATCATTGAACAGGGACAGTTTGTGCAATTGTACGGGAAATGTCGTAACTCACTGATTTTAAATCGGAATTAAGCTCCGTTTGATCCTAAAATTATCTACACTTGAAGAGATACGTTTATATATAAAAATCACAGAATTTGGAAGTCAATAGCATAGGTAGTTGGTTTGGTGAAGTTAAGAATTCTGTTAGGAAATAATGGCTAGTGCTTTAGTTAAAGATTGTTAACTTTTAAATTATCTACTTATTTCTATACTCTAAATGCATGCCATAAATCGTTATATTGCTTGTTTAGTGCTTATGGAGTGTAGAGAACAATCTTTTATAGGCTTTATGTGTTATTATGGTTGAAATCATTTTGAATAAAAGTTTGTAGCTTAAAGTAGAAATTTTAGATCATATGCTGATATAATACTTGTATGAAATGTTTTTTGTTAGAATTAGACTCCATGAAAGCTATGAACCATTTAATGATCAAGAAATTAATGAAATATAGCATGCATCATTTCGGCCCTTTGTATTGCTTGGGGATTTTGAGATTTTAATTGTGGTTTAAGCTTAAATATGGTGTTTAATAGTCTTTTAATGGCCTTTGATCTTTATTATGTATCATACGATAATTGGATAAGTTAAAGTTAGTTAATTAGTTAGCTAATTACGGGTAAATGTAGCTTAAAGATGTTTGGAAGCTATTGTAAGTAAATGAGCATTGAATTAGCTTATTACAAGTCATAAAGTTAAAGTGTATTCAAATATGTAAAAGAATGTAACTCATACTAGTTTAAGATAATGCAAGCAATGGTACTTGGAACTTGGTTTAAATGGTTGAGCTTTGTTAATGTTGTAATGTATTTGCCTTGTTAAATGTTAGCTTGAGGTTCTTTTGTGATCTAATTGAATTAAGCTTATTGTAGAGAATTTTGATATCGTTGTTAATTGATGATATAACGCTTCAAATATATCAAATGCTAGCTAGAGATAATGTAGAGCAAACTTTTGAGCCTTTATTACATGTATAGTTGCAAGGTTGAAAATGATGAGTAGTAATCTAGCTTAAAGAATCATGTTTGTATGAAATGTGTTTGATTTAATGTCTAGTTGAAGTTAGTTAAAGGTTAATTTGTTAAATGTTAATGTAATTAATCGGCTAGGAAGTTATGAAATGTTTTAGAGCCTCAACAATACTACAGTTGATTATCCAAGGTATTTAGAAGCGGATTGAAGCCAAATCTTGCATCTTTGAGTTGGTAAAGATGAGGGACTTGCCTTATATTTGCATTTCTAGTTTTGGCTATGTTTGTGTAACTTATTGGTTAGTTGATATATGGTGTTCCTATTTATATGAATTGTCAATGCTAATGTATATGTTATTTATTATGCTATTGTCTTCGAGTATTACTTGGAACTTAAGGAATGATACTTATGTGATTGCTTGAGTTATATGCTTTTGCCTATTGATTGTAAATCATGTGTGAGGGCAACCTACTTTGTTGTCCCTCATTTATGTGTTTATTGGTTTTTAATCTTATATTGCCATTATTGTTGCTATTTGTGTTATCATATCGACGGTTGTGTAACCTCATCGTCGGGACGGATGCGATGGGCCGCTCTGGGCGGCATCGGGCTTGCCAGTATTGGTTGCCCTAGCTCTGTACCCTAGTCCCTCACTCGCCTGGTATAGAGTATGCCAGGGGGTGTGGGTCGTAAGATCGGGTACATCCGGAGTACCCATTGGTGTAAAGAGATGCCAGTATATCAAGGTTCGTGATTCGTGGCTCGTGATTCGTAGTTCGAGAAATAGAGTGATAAGGGTTATTGATTGTATCCTTTTAATGTGTGAAATACTTTATTGCTTAATTGTTCTCCTATTTGTGTAGTTTCAATTCCTTGTAATTAGCCGTTGCGTTGCATGAAAATGATTTCGAAAACCTCCTCGGTTATCTGTTTCCCTCCCAAACTGAGTATACATGTAGTGTATGCTCACCCCTCTTTCTAATTATCTCAGGTTTGGGTCCCTTAGTGGCTAAGAGGAAGAAGTTCAGTTTGGTCAATTGCTTTGACTTGTTGCTTATTGAGGTTGGATAACTTGTGTGAAGAATGTGATGAAGTCGTGTATATATTCTATTTTGAGGCGTTTTGGTCTTGTATGTATTTGTTTATTATCTTGGAGGATTGTAATAGATAGGTTAATGTTTGTATGATGCGATAAATGCAGTATGTAAAAAGTTAAAACTTTACTTTATTGCTTAGTAGGCTGCATGCTTGCATGATTTGAATGATTGGCGGACTTAATTCATAAAAAAATAGTTAGAGAGTATTAGAGTGGTATGATAAACGGATTTAAAACATAGAATTTCCATGGATTTGAATGCATGCTTGTATGTCTTCAATGTTAGGTTCCAAGGCTCGGATGACCTTGAGGAGTTTGTTGTATGTGATGATAGTAGAAGTTAGGAATTACAGAGAAGGTTGAACTTTGGTTTTGATGTTATAATTGCTTGTACAGATTTTGGATTGTCCTATAAATAGGGGAGACTCTATCCATCTTCCATTATTTTTTTTTTCATGACCTCAGGTATTGGATCGGAGCTCCGGTCTCGTGAGGGATCGGGGTGTTACATAGCGTGATTTTAACGAAATTCCATAGTCTCGAGGGTCAAAACGACTTTTTTTCATTTTACGATAAAAAGTGTGGTAGTTTTGCATTTTTCCAATAATCAAATTATTCATATGAATAAATAAATTCATTTATTTAGAAAAAATGAATAATATAAATCAAAAGTTGTTTTTAGATAATATAAAATATATTTGCAAAATTTAATGTTAAATAAATTTACTTATTTAATATAAAATTAATTAATTTATAATTTATTATAACATATTTATATACAATTAAAAACAATATAAGAACCTATAATAAAACATATAAATTAACAAATATATATATATATATGTAACAATTAGGGCTTGGGGAGACCAAAGGGCCTCCACCAAAGGGCTGGAGGCCCTTTGGTTGTAGCCCTACTAAAATTAGAGCGTAGTGCCACTACTCTCTGATTTAAGTAGGCGACCAATGGGCCTTAGGGCCCTTTGGTCGCCCATTCTTATTAACAACAGGGGGCAGCAACGGGGGCAGAATGCTGCCCCCTGTTTTTAGTAAGAAGATAAGTTTTTTTTTTCAAAAGACCCACCCTAACTCACCCGCCCACCCGACCCTTAAAAGGTACATTTTTTTGTTTTTATTTTGTTTATTACATTATACATATAGTAATATGTATATGTATATCTATATATATGTATATGTACCTATCTGCATATATATATATATATATATATATATATATATATATATATATATATATATATATGCATTCCCTTTTTTTCTGTTTTGCTTAATTTTCATTTTTCCCTTTGTTTTATATATAGATCCTATATATATTTTTATGATATATATGCATTTTGTTTTTTTTTTCTTTTTTTTTTTTCATTTTTCCCTTTTTACATATATATAGATCCTATTTTATATTTATAGATCTTATATATATATATATATATGTATTTTGCTTTTATTTTTTCTATTTTTTTATTTTTATTTTTTTCGATTTTCTTCTTTTTTTCTTTCTTTTTTCATTTTTAACTTTAAAAAATATATGTATTTATATATATATATATATATATATATATATATATATATATATTATGATTTTCTTTTTTTTTATTTTTTATTTTATTTTATTTTTATATTTTTTGGATTTTATTATATTTTTTTTTGTATTTTACGTTTTTTAAATTTTGTTTTCTTTTTTATCATGCTGACCTTATTTTTGGGGTTTTTAATTTTAGGTTTTTTTTTCTGTTTTTTTAATGTTTGAATGTTTGAATGTTTGAATTTTTGGTTTTTATTATTTGTTGTTTTCTAGTTTGTTTGCATTATTTTTGTGTTTAGTTTGTTTTTAAATGTCCAAGTATTTATATATATGTATGTTTATGTGTATGTGTAATGTATTTTTTGGTTTTTGGGTAATTGCTAATGATGCAATTGTTGGTTGTTTGAAATATATTTTTGAAGGATTGAAGTTTGTTTAGTGCGATAGGCCAGACTATTACGGCTCAGGTTACTCTTCTAATTCACTATGCTTTATATTTGTGTTGAGATATTATATTTGAAATAATGTTGTAGGTGAGATATTATTATAGAGATAACCGTCTTTGGAAATGTGATGCTGTGTTGTGGTTGAAATAATGTTGATAAAATGACTTTGAATTTAATGGAGGTTAATGTTTTAGGTGAGATATTGTTGTAGAGATAACTGTCTTTGGAAATGTGATGTTGTGTTGTAGTTGAGATAATGTTGATAAAATGACTTTGAATTTAATGGAGGTTAATATTGTAGGTGAGATATTGTTGTAGAGATAACTGTCTTTGGAAATGTGATGTTGTGTTGTAGTTGAAATAATATTGATAAAATGACTTTCATTTTAATGGAGGTTAATGTTGTAGGTAAGATATTGTTGTAGAGATAACTATCTTTAGAAATGTGATGTTGCGTTGTAGTTGAAATAATGTTGGTAAAATGACTTTGAATTTAATGAAGGTTAATGTTATAGGTGAGATATTGTTGCAGAGATAACTGTATTTGGAAATGTGATGTTGCCTTGTAGTTGAAATAATGTTAATCAAATGACTTTGAATTAATTTAACTATGTAAAAGGTAAAATTAAAGGACTTAGAATGTTACTTTGGAAAGATAAAATTAAATTTGAATTACTTTGTAATTAATTGTTGTCTATTATTGTTAATAATATTTTGTAGTTAATTATTTTGGGAGTTGTGAAACTTACAATAATGATGAATTGTGTATATAATTAGGTTAAATTGGTAATACAAATTTAGTCGAAATGGAAAAGGATCGGCAGTCCTGGATGAACAATCGCTTAACACCTGATGGAAAATCATTGAATCCTATTTTTGTTAAGGGCGTAGAAAATTTTGTTGTGTTTGCATGTAGCAAACCACAATACACGGATAAAACCAAAATTAGATGTCCTTGTGCGAAATGCAAAAATTGTTGATTTCAGAAACCCGAACAGTGTACTATTCATCTATTTAGAAAGGGGTTTATGCGTCATTATTACGCATGGACTTCACATGGGGAATATGGAAATCTGAACGAGAATAATGACGATTGTAATGAAGGGGATCATTTTGGGCATGATGAAGGAAACACTTATAGGACAATGATATTCGAAGCTGCTGGGCCAGAAATATTACTTCCAACGGGTAATAACAATGAACCGTATGAAGAAGAACCTAATATGCAAGCAAAACAGTTTTATGATCTATTAAAGGCTGAAAATATGTCATTGTGGGATAGGTGTGATGAATACAGTCGTTTGTCAGCAATGTCTGAGTTATTGAATATCAAGGCAGATGATAACATGTCTGAGCAATATTTTAATCGAATTTTTAGATATGTACGAAGAATGTTGCCTAAGAAAAATAAATTGTCAAAGAACTTCTATAGGTTCAATAGTAATTTGAGGCCATTGGGTTTAACTTACCAAAAAATTGGCATGTGTATAAATGGGTGTACACTGTTTTTCTTGGATAGAATTGACATCGAGTTGTGTCCAAAATATGGTCACGAGCGGTACAAGACATTCCCAGTTGGTAAAAAATGCAGTAGACCGATATCATACAAAAAAATGTGGTGGTTTTCGTTAACTCCTAGGTTGAAAAGATTATACTTGTCGCATGCAACAACTGAACATATGCAATGGCATTATAGACACCACGTTGAGGATGGAAAGATACGTCATCCATTAGATGCCGAGGCATAGAAACACTTTGACAAAACTTATCCAGATTTTGCTCTCAGCCAAGGAATGTCCGTCTTGGACTTTATTCAGACGGGATTAATCCGTTCAACTCTAATACTCAATTGTATTCTTGTTGGCCAGTGATAATCATACCGTACAACCTGTCACCATGGATGTGTATGAAAACTTCTGTCATGTTCTTGACCTTTCTTATTCCAAGTCTGAAAAGTCCGGGTAAGAACATAGACATATTCCTTGAGCCTCTAATTAATGAGTTGAAAGAATTGTGGGTGGGAATACCTCGTTATGATGTGTCGAATAATTTAAACATTCAAATGAGGGAAGCTTTAATGTGGATAGTCAATGATTTTCCAGCATATGACTTGTTGTCTGGTTGGAGTACGCATGAAAAATTTTCGTGTCCGTATTGTATGGAGAATACTAAGGCAATTCAATTGACTGCAGGGAAAAAAAATTGCTTCTTTGATTGTCATCGACAGTTCTTACTGAGTAACCATCCATTTCGATGCAACAGAAAGAACTTTCGCAAAGGTAGGATTAAAAAATCTACACCTCTACCAAGATTGAGTGGTGAAGAGATTTGGGAACGTGTTGAAAATTTACCAATGATTAATGATTTGTCTGGCAACAAAATAGCTGATTTTGGAGAGTTGCATAACTAGACAAAATAAAACATCTTTTGGGATTTGCCTTATTGGCGGTCACATCTGTTGCGTCACAATCTGGACGTCATGCACATAGAGAAGAAAGTTTTTGATAATATTTTCAACACTGCGATAGATGTAAAGGGTAAGACAAAGGATAATAAACATGCAAGGGATGATATTGAAAGATTTTGTGATCACCCAGAATTATGTATTCGAGATGGCAAAATGTCTATGGCCGTGTACACACTCCCTGTTTCATCTAGGAAATTGATTTTAGAATGGGTAAGTGAGTTGCAATTCCCTGATGGATATGCCTCAAATATAGCACGATGTGTTGACATGAAGGATTTGAAGTTGTCACATATGAAAAGTCATGATTGCCATGTATTTATATAGAGAGATTGCTTCCTATAGCCTTACAAGAGTTACTGCCAACATATGTATTGTCACGCCCTGACCCAACCCCACACTAAAGGTTAAGTCTGGACCCGACAAACGGACAAAGTATTCTCTGTACTATGGTTACTCTGAAAACTTGTAAGCATTCAATAGAACCACAAAACAACAAGAGCTCCATTTCTAATTAAAATCCTAGCTTCAAGGCCATCCAAGCCTTAAACAATACAAGTAGTTTAGATACATACAAGCATGCATTCCACAATACGAACTTCTTTACAATACCGCCTATCATACCACTCTAAGATAGCATTTAAACATTCTTGGAAATTAAAGTCAACCCTACAACCCCTGCAACCACACACAAGCATGCAACAAACTAAAAGAAAGAATATCAGTTATTACATGCCATGGATACTTATCATACAATACATTCTAACTTACAACTACACAATATATACATGAGCTCAAGGGCTCCAAAATAGAACATAAAGTAGAACAAGCAAAGTCTTTACATAACAACAAGAACCACAATCCACCTCAAGCAAATATGACACTGCAACTAAGGTAACTGATCCGTCTGCACCTCCTGCTCTTCACCCTCAACTAAATCAAGATGGGGTTCAACCTCAGTACCTCCTTAAACATGTTAGCGAGGTACGAGTAACCACAATTGCTCAGTGAGGGATAAAGTCTACCCGGGGCGTGCAATGCAATAGTTATAGCAATTAAGCAATAATAGCAAGTAAAGGACAATTGAAATAGCAAGTAACCACACATATCAAAGGCTATGATACACTTAACCCCAACACTCCAGAATTCTCTTGTCTTCGATCACGAACCACGAATCACGAACCACGATCGGTGTGTCGGCATAAACCCCAATCACTCCAATGGGTATACTGTGGATGTATCCCGATAACCTACGACCCAATACCCCTTGGCAATCTCCGGACCAGGCGAGTGAGGGACTAGAGCACGAAGATCGAATATCTACTGGCAAGCCCATTGCCGCCCAGTTGATACTAGATACATCCACCCTTGAAACTATGGTTGCGCAACCACTATGCAATGCACTTTAACAATGGCAATACAATAACAACAATGGAAGCAATAACACATGAGAGGAACAACAAGTAGGTTGTCCTAAAAATAATTAGAATAGAAGCATTATCATATAAGCAATTAAACGATTACAAAGGACATTTGCACACTTCACATAGAACCTTACCAACAACTCAAGAATGTCTTAAAACACATTTAAACACCTAAGGAACAACCGATTTCCTACTTTATCCCCTTTGTAACACAACCCACTTTTCTTCCAAACTCAAGCTATTGTTCTAGTTTAACAAGTGGCTTATTCCATACTTCTAATTAACCCAAAAGCACCCTTAGGACCCTCGAAGTTACCCAATTACCCGCGTTTAGCACAAAAGCCCCAATTGCCCCTTTATGACTTTGTACTACACGTACCTGAACCGGAACTCAAACGAGAGTTAGCAAATCTTATTTAGAACCTATATAGCCTAGAAATACCAAATGTGAAGGCCAAATTAATTCGGATTTACGATAACCCCGAAACCTCTTTTAAAAAGTTGCCTAATTCATGTTTTTGTTAAGTTACGAGCAATTAAACCTTACGGGGTCATTACACTACCTTCATTAGAATCTAGAGCATCTATTTGGATCATTTAATCAAGCTATAAGGCTCATTTTCACAAACCCTAGAAAAATGTCACTATTTATGCCCTACGAATCAATGAACGATTTTAACCGATTAAAAAGCGAAACAATTACATAAACATGGTCTCTAACACTTATATATAACATATATCATCACTTTTGAACATTCAATATTCATTTGATAGCAAATCTCAAAATTCAAGAAAGTTACATATTTCAAAAGATGCAAAATTCAAATGCAAATCCCTCACCGATGCGTGTAGAAGCTCTTAGGATACTAGAGTACCCTTGAAAACACCTAATCCTAGCTTAGGAGAGCTTGAGATGCAAGAATGGTGAAGCAAAATTCCTCCTTGGCTGCATAACGGGCTGTCGAGTTTCTCCTGCTACTATTCAACTTTTTTTTTTTTGGTTATGTTATGAGCTATTGTGTGTGTTGAGTATATAATATGAGTTTGGGTTATGTTTGTGTGCATATGTTGACTACTAAAAGGGGTCAAACTAACTTAAATTAAATCCCAAGGTACAATTATATGATAGCTAGTTAAAATATAAAGTTTAACTACGTAATACTATTCACTAGATTTTGTAAAACATTTTCTAAACGGGTGCTCTCAACCCTAATCGCTCAAATGCATATTTTTTCATTCCTAAAACAATTAATATGATTTAAGAAAAATGCTAATTCAAAGTAATTAAGTGGTTGAAAAACGTGATGAATAGTAACCATATAAAGTAACAAGTAATGCACAGTGAAAATGCACAAATGGTGGATGCAACAGTAAATAAAAGTACGGCTAAGATCTCGGGCGTTACACCCTCTCCCCCTTAACTAATTGCGTCCAAGAAATTCTTAGATAATTCGGCGAACAACTCCGGATAGCGATCTCGTATCTGATCCTCTCTCTCCCATGTAGCATCCTCTAACCCGTGATGATCCCACATAATTTTAACAATCAGAATGTTTTTATTCTGAGCTCCTGAACTTTCCAATCAACAATTCGAAGAGGTTTCTCAATATAAGTCAACGTCTCACTAATCTCTAACGGTTCAGGCTCAAGAATATGAGAATGATCTGGCTGATATTTCCGAAGCATAGAAACAAGAAAGACATCGTGAATTCTGCCCAAACTAGGAGGTAAAGCTAATCTATAGGCCAATGCACCAACTGTCTTAGTTATTTCAAACGGTTCCATATATCTCGGGCTGAGCTTTCCCACTTTTCCGTGCAGAATCAGGAATACCCGATCACCCACGCAAATTTCAAATCACGACGACGTCTATCTACATAGCTCTTTTGCCAGCTCTGTGTTGGCAACATTCTCTTTTTAATAAGCTGCACATTATCAATCATTTTGTTCATCTCAGGCAACAAAGTGGGGTCAACAGTTTTCATCCCACCAACCTCATCCTAATATAAAGGATATCTGCATTTAAGACCATACAGTGCCTCATACGGTGCCATGCCAATAGTAGCTTGGTAACTATTGTTATAGGCGAATTCTGCACGTGGCACATATCTCTCCCAACTCTTACCAAAATCCAGAATACAAGCTCGCAACGAGGATTATGATAGTTCTCTCAGATTGACTGTCCGTCTGAGGGTGATAAGAAGTACTGAAGCTCAAAGTTGTGCCCAAAGCCTTCTAAATCTTCTACTAGAACTGAGATGTGAACCTGGGATCTCTATCTGACACAATACTCTTTGGAATTCCATGAAGTCTAACAATATTCTCAACATATAATTTAGCTAGCTTGTCAAGAGAATCAGTTTTCTTAGTACCAATAAAGTGAGAAGTTTTAGTCAGTCTATCAACAACAACCCAGACTGAGTCATTATCCTTCGAAGATCTTGGCAAGTCTAACACGAAATCCATAGTAATGTGGTCCCATTTCCACTCTGGAATAGCCAAAGGTTGTAATAATCCTGCAGGTCTCTGATGCTCAACTTTAACCTTCTAACATGTAAGACATCTAGCAACATAGTCAGTAATCTATCTCTTCATGTTGTTCCATCAGAAGTTCAGTTTTAAATCCCTGTACATTTTGGTACTGCCTGGATGGATAATATATCTAGAACTGTGAGCCTTTGCAAGTATATCCTTCTTCAAGGTTGGCTCACTCGGAATACAGATTCTACCTTTGAATTTGAGAATGCCATCATCATGCAGTTTGAAATCCGACTATCCTCCTTTAGACTTTTCTAGGATTTTCAACAATTGAGGATCAGTTTGTTGAGCTTCTCAAATCCTGGATAATAATAGAGATTGAATCTGCAAACATACAAATTGAATACCAGAATTTGAAGTTTTGGGCTTCCATAAGTATAATTCTTTCATGAACTCCCAATTTATGATAATCAAGCTAGCAACTGTAGCCTTTCAGCTCAAAGCATCAGCAACAATATTGGCCTTACCTCGTAGATAATTAATAGTGCAATTATAGTCCTCAAGTAATTCCAACCAATGTCTTTACCTCATATTCAATTCTTTATGCGAAAAGAGATATTTCAAACTCTTATGATCGATATAGATTTCAAATTTATTACCGCAAAGATAGTGACACCATTTCTTTAGTGCAAAGATAATAGCTGCAAGCTCAAGATCATGCGTCAAATAGTTGAGTTCATAGGATTTCAATTTCCTGGAGGCATATGCAATAACTTTTCCATTTTGCATCAATACACAGCCCAAACCCTTCTTAGAAGCATCACTATAAATCACCAAATTATCAGTACCCTTAGGTAGAGCAAGAATAAGAGTTGTGGTTAACCTTTTCTTCAATTCCTGGAAGCTAGCCTCACATTTCTCAGTCCAGTCAAATACAATTTTCTTATGAGTAAGCTGAGTCAAAGTTCCGACAATCTTAGAGAAATATTTGAAAAATCTTCTATAATAACCTGCAAAACCCAGAAAACTGTGAATCTCTGTAACAGTCTCAGGCCGTTTCCAAGCTAATACAACCTCAATCTTCACCGGATCAACATAAATACCATCCTGCGAGATAACATGACCGAGAAAAGCAACTTGCTTTAACTAGAACTCACATTTGCTGAATTTTGCAAACAATTTATGCTCTTGAAGAGTCTGTAATACAATCCTGAGATGTTGCTCGTGCTCAGCCTCATATTTAGAATACACAAGAATATCGTCAATAGAAATAACCACAAATTGGTCTAGATACGGACGGAATACCCTCTGCATTAAGTCCATAAATGTGGTTGTCACGCCCCAACTCGACCCCTCCTATAATCAGTCAGGACGCAACGGAATTTCGGCAGTATAACGATAGTATATAGGACTCCAAGGCTCTAAACCAACCTGAACAGAACATCATACATCTAACAACTTCTCAATAAAATAATAACATACATCATAACCATATTATACAATAATCATCTCTCGTTATACGCCTCCATTCCAACATAATACATAAACCTTAATATACGTTACAAAACATATTGAGCCAATCTAGCAACCTAATCAAAGACCAAAGAAAGGCTACTAAGACAGCATCAACTAATTCATTATCTTTTCAACATCTTTTACATAATGAACTACAAAGCATATAAAAGTCTACTAAGTTAATATACAAGATAGTAAGACAATACAACATCAAGGATAAGACTCCGGAACACAAGACTCATCCACGTAAGGCACATTTTCCACATTCTCCTCTTCAGGAGGCACGTACCCGTAATCCTGCGATAGTACACTTGTATGCATGCAATAATAGAAAGTGAGCTTATATAAAATAAGCCCAGCAAGGATCCGATAGATCTCGAACAAGGTTTACTAAACTCCTTGAAAATAATCCTTTGAGTCAGTAAACACACAATAACATCAATAATCATTATAAATGCAACAATAGTAATAACTGTAAACATACAATAAGGATACAATACGTTTACTGATGAAGCTCCATACACCAATTCCATGCTCAACAACCCCTCCAAACTCAATGACACAATCCTGAGGTACCTTGACCTAGACCCACACCCCATGGCCTCTCCGCCCATGCGAGATAGGGATAAGCCATGATAACTGTGCCCGCAGCCCAGGATGCCTCCCGAGGTGACACAACATTATCAAAGCTCACAACAATGAGACTTAACATAAATAAATCGAGAGATCAGCAACAAAAGTGTCCGATTCCCGTAATCAATAATCAATAAATAAACTGGGAGATCAGCAACAAAAGTGCCCGATTCCCATACTCAATAATAAATAAATAAACAGGGAGATCAGCAACAAAAGTGCCCGATTCCCGTAATCAATAATCAATAAATAAACTGGGAGATCAGCAACAAAAGTGCCCGATTCCCATACTCAATAATAAATAAATAAACAGGGAGATCAGCAACAAAAGTGCCCGATTTCCATAATCAATAATCAATCAATAATCTGGGAGATCAGCAACAAAAGTGCCCGATTCCCATACTCAATAATAATCAATATAACATCAATATAACATCAATATAACATCAATATTTAATTAAACAACAAACAACTAAGTTAGATGACAAAGTAGGCCATCCAACTTAACATGCATGAAACGCGTAATCTAACCCTAGTCTAACCATTAACAACTCACAATTCAATCACTCAAACACCACCCAATCATCTAAAGGCTCAATTCAACAATTTAAAGAAAGACAACCTAAACTTCAAATAATCATATCTTACATTTTACTAATCCAAACAACTCCAAATCAGTTCCAAACACTCACCCAATCAATCAACTACATTAGCCACCTCAGAAACCAACCAAAACACATCCAAATCATGCCCAATAACCCTAAAACCCTAGTGTATCATGGCTGAAATTTTTGGATTTTGGCACGGACATCACAATCGAAAATTCGGAATTACAACGGCGCTACCACGTAATTATCAAGTATTTAGAAATCGACGGCAATCGATTTCGATCAACACAACTCATTTAATTCAACTTTGAACATTTTAATCAAAATTAAATACCCGGAAAATAAAAATTATGCTACATCCGACAGAAATTCGTAGTATTGCATCAAAATGATCCCTAGCATGCAAGGAGCAATAATCTAACATCAGATTACAATTCTAACGGTTCAATCTTCATTTATACGCAAAAACATAAAAATGACATTTTGAGATCTAGAATTTTTCTCTCACCTTTGATGCAAACCAAGGCTAGAAATAGGTAGAATGGATGCCCAACAGGCAAAATCAAGCTTTGAATGAAGTGATTTGACCTTGAAATGAAGTTTTTATGTGAAAATTACTTTGAAAAACCTTGAAAATGCTCTTATTCTTCCTCCCCCTTGAACTCACGGTTTTGTGTGTATTTTGTGGTGTTTTTGGCTTGTTTTAATGTGTGTAACTACTTATGAGCAAGGTGGTCAACATTTAAATGAAAGTCAAAGTTAAAAACTTAGTATTTTTAGTGTTTTCTTGTCTTTAAATGCATTTTCTTGATCACCAATGCTCAAAACAATTATGCAACACCCAAGTTATGTCAAGTGGGTTATTTTTAGGTGACAAGAAGTTTTACATTCAAACAATTCTACCCGAGTCGGCTTATAACTCGATTTTCGCAAAAGTCGGTGTAAAAACCCTAATAAATTCCTAAGGTGATTTTAAAACCATTTTCATCAAACACAGGTCTATTAAAGTCCATGGACTAGGTCTAGAAGGGTTAAAAAGACCAGCTTCAAAATTTTTGCGGACGTGTTTCGAAAATACTATTCACTAAAAATCGACGATAAAATTTCTGACTCCGTTTTTGATGAAAATTTCATGAATGCACATTTAGCATGTTCTAAGAGTATTGATATCAAAATTATCACATTCTAAGTCATGTAGCACATAGACAGGTCAATTCATGCAAAACGAGAATAAAACACGCAAAGCGAGATAAGGTCAAAAATTTGGGGTTTCACAGTGGCGGGAGCATTAGTCAAGCCAAACGGCAGAACGACAAACTCATAATGACCATAGCGAGTCCTGAAAGTAGTTTTAAGTACATCATCTTTCTTGATCCTTAACTGATAATAACCCTGCCCCAGATCAAATTTATAAAATACTCTGGCACCTGGCAACTGATCAAATAACTCCTCAATTAGAGACAACTGATATTTATTTTTAACAGTTACCTGATTTAGACCCCGATAATCAATACATAAACGAAGAGATCCGTCCTTCTTTTTAACAAATAAGACAGGTGCACCCTAAGGCGAAGAACTCAGTTGAATAAATCCCTTCTCAAGTAAACCCTGCAACTGAACTTTCAATTCTTGCAATTCGGGTGAAGCCATTCTATACGGAGTTCTAGAGATAGGTGTAGTCCCCGACAATAAGTCAATCACAAACTCTATCTCTTTATCAGGCGGCAACCCAAGTAACTCATCACGAAAAATTCCCGAAAATTCACTCACAATTGGCACCTTATTTAGTTTTAGCTTATCCGTAGGATGATTAATCAAATAGTCCAAATAAGAATCATAACCTTTACACAACATTTTAGTGGCCTTAATTGAAGAAATTATGCGAGTACCCGTAAACTTACGACTACCGACAATCTCAATTACGGGTTGATTAGGCATTTCTAGCTTCAGAAATTTTCTTCTACAATCTAGATAAACATAATATTCACTCAACCAGTCCATACCCAGAATTATTTCAAAGTTTTTAAAAGACAATATAATCAAATCAACAAGAAAGACTCGACCCCTAACACACAATTCACAAGCTTTACACACATATTCAGTGAAAATTTTAACGCCCACAAGTGAACCTACCTCAATCTTATAAGGCAACTTATCAATTTTCAATGTAGAAGATTGAGCACACATAAGTGTGATAAATGAGTGTGTAGCCCCGGAATAAATTAAAACTGTAACTGATTTATTATTGAGAAAAAAAGTACATTCAACAACTGCCGTCGTATCAGGAAGCTCCTCTGCATCTAAAGCAAAAACTTGGGCCTGCCCCCGTGGTGCTAATGCTGCAGCTGGTGCCCTGGTCTGAGTACTCTGTCCAGATGTCTGACCTCTGGTGTTCTTGAATTTCAAGCAGTCCTTAACCCTGTGCTGGTCACTCCCGCAACCTATACACCTGTTCAATTTCCTCAAGCAATTCTCCTTAGTATGGCCCTAACGCTGACAGAAGCTGCATTACCGGTGACGTCTTGCAACAATGCCTCCCGTAGGAGCTCTGTAAGAAGAGGTAGCTGAACTACCCTACTGAGACCATGTTACAACTGGACGAGATTGCCCTTGATTCTGACTCTGAACTAGTCGTGCTTGAGTTTGAGTAGGCCCTGTATAACTCTGAGTCTACCTCGGCTGCTGACTCTGACCAACTGAAACAGTTTGCCTCTGAAATCCCTTACTCTACATCTGATGTGGTCATTTGCTGGGCTGACTCAGTTCTCCAAACATATCTGCTTTGCGTTTCTCATATCTGGCAGCTATCCTGACTACTGCTGCATAAGTGAGGTAATCCTGGGCAAACAGATTCAACGAAATATCAGGCCTCAGCCCCATAACGAACCTCTGAATCCTCTTACTCTCCGGATGCACTAAGGCTGGCACATAGCCGGACAAGCGAGTGAAAGCAGCGTCATATTGGTCAATTGTCATGTTGCCCTGTTTCAGATTGATAAACTCTTGCTCTCGCCTTTCAATAGCTGTCTTAGTAATGAACTTCTCGTGAAACTCTCTAACAAACTCATCCCAAGTCTGCAGTACTGCTTCAGCCTCCCATATGGATTTCATTGTATGCCACCATTGCTCGGCATCTCCCTCGAGCAAAAACTTAGCGCAAGTAACCCTCCTCGCGTCATTGTACTCGAGGCCAGTAAGAATCTTCTTCACTTTATTCAGCCATTGCTTAGCCAACATATCATCGGGCTCTCCGAAGAAGCTAGACGGATCCCGATTCAAGAACTTCTCAAGGTAGTTGCTACCACCACCCACTGCTCCATCTTGACCTTGACCCGGATTACCTGCGGGTACAAATTCTCCCTGCCTATGCAATACCTGTGCTATCTGGCCTATTGCAGCAGTTAACTGTGCATTGAGAGTCTGTTGATCTACCTCTTCTTCCCCAGCATTCTGATTTCTGGTCTGCCGGCAGGGCCCTATTTCGAATAACTAGAATGCAAAGTGTTATGACAGGTACATATATAGTTTACAAGTAAAACACATAAGAAGAAGTTCAAATAAATCCGCATAAAGTCACATATAAGATCATGTGAATATTTTTTATATAAGAGATACATATAAGTTACTTAAGCACACTTTACATTCTAGACTTTCCCCGTTCATACAATAACTCTTAAAAGACCTTTCACATTTCCATTTCCATGCTAACATGTTCTTTACAAAATCAATTTCCACTTAGTCAATCAAAGAGTCACTGATTCATGCAATCACGCAATCACGTAATAGACCTCGACCCACAGACCAAGAAACTTATCCCAGCTCATGCATTCTAATAGCTCTGATACCACCTAAATGTCACACCCCGACCCAACCCCACGCTAAAGGTTAAGTCTGGACCCGATAAATAAACAAAGTCTCCTTTGTACCGTGGTCATTCTGAAAACCTGTAAGCATTCAATAGAACCACAAAACAACAAGAGCTTCATTTCTAATTAAAATCCTTGCTTCAAGGCCATCTAAGCCTTAAGCAATACAAGCAGTTTAGATACACACAAGCATGCATTCCACAATACAAACTTCTTTACAAAACCGTTTATTATACCACTCTAAGATAGCATTTAAACATTCTTGGAAATTAAAGTCAACCCTACAACTCCTGCAACCACAGCAAGCATGCATCAAACTAAAAGTAAGAATATTAGTTATTACATGCCATGGATACTTATCATACAATACATTCTAACTTACAACTACACAATATATACATGAGCTCAAGGGCTGCAAAATAGAACATAAAGTAGAACAAGCAAAGTTTTCACATAACAACAAGAACCACAATCCACCTCAAGTAAATAGGACACTGTAGCTAAGGTAACTGATCCGCCTGCACCTCATGCTCCTCACCCTCAACTAAATCAAGTTGGGGTTCAACCTCAGCACCTCATGAAACATGTTGGCGAGGTATGAGCAACCACAATTGATCAGTGAAGGATAAAGTCTACCCGGGGCGTGCATTGCAACAATTATAGGAATTAAGCAATAACAGCAAGCAAAAAACAATTGAAATAACAAGTAACCACACATATCAAAAGATACAATACACTTAACCCCAACACTCCAGAATTCTCTTGTCTTCGATCACGAACCACGAACCACGATTGGTGTGCCGGCATAAATTCCAATCACTTTAATGGGTGTACTCTAGATGTACCCCGATTACCTACGACCCAATACCCCTTGGCAATCTCCAGACCAGGCGAGTGAGGGACTAGAGCACGGAGATCGAACATCCACTGGCAAGCCTGCTGCTACCCCGCTGATACTCGATACATTTGCTCCTAACATTATGGTTGCGCAACTACTATGCAATGCACTTTAACAATGGCAATACAATAACAACAATGGAAGCAATAACACATGAGAGAAATAACAAAGTAGGTTGTCCTCAAAACAATTAGAATATAAGCATTATCATATAAGTAATTAAACGATTACAAAAGACATTTGCACATTTCACATAGAACCTTACCAATAGCTCAAGAATGTCTTAAAACACATTTAAACACCTAAGGAACAATTACAAGTTCATAGAAGCGTGACACAACCGATTTCTTACTTTGTCCCCTTTGTAACACAACCCACTTTTCTTCCAAACTCAAGCTATTGTTCTAGTTTAACAAGTGGCTTATTCCATACTTCTAATTAACCCAAAAGCACCCTTAGGACCCTCGAAGTTACCCAATTACCCGCATTTAGCACAAAAGCCCCAATTGCCCCTTTATGACTTTGTACTACACATACTTCAACCGGAACTCAAACGAGAGTTAGCAAATCTTATTTAGAACCTATATAGCCTAGGAATACCAAATGTGAAGGCCAAATTAACCCGGATTTACGATAACCCCGAAACCCCTTTTAAAAAGTCGCCTAATTCATGTTTTTGTTAAGTTATGAGCAATTAAACCTTACGGGGTCATTACACTACCTTCATTAGCACCTAGAGCGTCTATTTGGATCATTTAATCAAGCTATAAGGCTCATTTTCACAAACCCTAGAAAAACATCACTATTCATGCCCTACGAATCAAGGAACGATTTTAACCAATTAAAAAGCGAAACAATTGCATAAACATGGTCTCTAACACTTATATATAGCATATATCATCACTTTTGAGCATTCAATATTCATTTGATAGAAAATCTCAAAATTCAAGAAAGTTATACATTTCAAAAGATGCAAAATTCCAATGCAAATCCCTCACCGTTGCACGTAGAAGCTCTTAGGATGCTAGAGGACCCTTGAAAACACCTAATCCTAGCTTAGGAGAGCTTGAGATGCGAGAATGCTGAAATAAAATTCTTCCTTGGCTGCACAAAGGGCTGTCGGGTTTCTTCTGCTACTATTCAGCTTTTTTTTTGTGTTATGTTATGAGCTATTGTGTGTGTTGAGTATATAATATGAGTTTGGATTATGTTTGTGTGCATATGTTGACTACTAAAAGGGGTCAAACTAACTTAAATTAAATCCCAAGGTACAATTATATGATAGCTAGTTAAAATATAAAGTTTTACTACGTAACACTATTTACTAAATTCTGTAAAACATTTTCTAAACTTGTGCTCTCATCCCTAATCGCTCAAACGCACATTTTTTCCATTCCTAAAACAATTAATATGATTTAAGAAAAATGCTAATTCGAAGTAATTAAGTGGTTGAAAAAAGTGATAAATAGTAACCATATAAAGTAACAAGTAATGCATAGTAAAAATGCACAAATAGTGGATGCAACAGTAAATAAAAGTACAACAAAGATCTCAGGCGTCACATGTGTGGGAAGCTTTGACCGAACTGAGCTTATTTTTTCGAGACATTCGTTGCACAACACTCCAAAAAAAAAGAGCTTGAAAGGATGCAACTAAATATTGCAAACATTCTTTGTAAGTTGGAAAAGATATTTCCACAATCATTGCAAACATTCTTTGTAAGTTGGAAAAGATATTTCCACAATCATTCTTTGACTCAAAGGAGCATTTTCCTGTTCACATGGTTTATGAAGTAATTTGTGGCGGTCCTGTACAATTTCGGTGGATATACCCTTTTGAGTGGTTCTTGCATCTTTTGAAGATGAGGGTAAATAATAAAGCACGAGTTGAGGGATCTATATGTCAAACATATATTCTTCTTGAAACGTCGACATTTTGTTCTTATTATTTTGAACCACATGTAGAAACTAAAACAAGGAACGTCGGTCGAAATGATGAATCCATGGATACAAATTACCCTGAAGGGTGTTTACTTATATTTTGTTACCCAGGTCGTCCGATGGGCTAAACGAACAATCCCTATTTAGACGACTGACACTTGAAGGCTGCACACTTGTACGTTTTGATGAATTTTGAAGAGGTGTCCCCATATATCAAGTAAGTTAATGACCCGACATATGTGTATTAATTCTATTAACTAGATTTAAAAAAAAGAAATGCATTTACAGTTCAATAATTAATATTGTACAGGATGTTTGAGGGTGAACTTCTTCTCAATTTCCTAACATTGACTGAATCGGAAATCATGTACAACATGGATAACAATTTCCCAATATGGTTACGTAACCATGTAAGTAAATGCTCAACCTTAATTAACGTTTCGACCTTTATTTTGTCTATACTTTGACATATATTACATTCAACTTTAATTAATGTGTTTTATAACTTATCAACACTAATGGTCTGGATGATCGAGTAAAATATCTATCAATGTGGCCAAGTAAAAAAGTGCGCACATGGCCAGGGTACTTGGTAAATGGTTACCGATACCACACTTTGACTTATGGAGCATCGAGGACTACTATGAATAGTGAAGTCTTTGTAAAAGGGTCAACAGACAATACGGATGAGAGTGATTATTATGGTTTGTTGACTGACATAATTGAGTTGGAATACCATAATCCAAGTCTCAAACATACAAGAGTTGTCATTTTCGAGTGTAAGTAGTATGATTCTCAAATTAATAAGGGGTTAAAGGTTCATCCAAAATTTCTATTGATTGATGTAAATGTGAAGAAAAGATACTCAAATTATGAACCCTTTGTCTTAGCCGAACAGGCATATCAAGTTTACTACGTTAGATATCCTGGTGCTAAGAGAAGACTGAGCAATTGGTTGCATGCAAGATCAGACCAAGGAACCAATATGATGTGTCTAGGGCAGATGATAATAATGTTATAAATGAAGACACGACATTTCAAGCGGATAAGATGGATGTGTCACTTGTACAACCAGATGAAAATGTTGTACTTGTGCGTTTTCATGAGTCAGGTGAATGCATTGAGGTAACTGGAAATACTGAAGAAGAGCATGATGACCAAAACAACGATGTTGAAGATAATAAAAGTGCAGATGACGAAGGCATAGAAATGAAGAAGAACATGATGACCATAGAACGATGATGAAGATATAGAAAGTTCAGATGATGATGACATACAATTTGAACACGATGAATGACCTGAAATAAATTTGTATTAATAACTTTAATATTGTGGCTGTTTATTATTGTATAATGAAAAGTTTACATATTTTCTATGCATTTATCGATATTTTTTATCTTATTGTTATTTTTTTAAAATTTAGTCATACCTAGACATAGAGGTAAAGGTAACAGCTCGTACAGTGGATGGTCACGATCGGGAAAACCATCATCTTCAACACCATCTAGATCACGTGGTGATGAGGATAGTATGGACACTTCTACCCACGTCGAGATATCACCTCATTCGATCGGATTATCTGGTCATTTATCTGGCTTCCACGTGCACGACGAGGATAAGCACGTAGACGTGGTTGGTGTCACACCTACTTCTACTCGCCATCGTCCATCCACAGATCAGGCATAGTCATCATCACGTGCCAAGGGTAGTATGGACTTTCGTCAATTGGGCTTCCATTCATTGGAAGAGTACACTAGATGGCTGGGAGATACACGTACACATCTTCGACTATATGAAAACGGGTAAAGATATTCTTAATTTTTGTAAATAGATTTGTAAAAGTTATAATGAGTTGTTGCAAATGAAACTAACAAAGATATTCTTTATTTTTGTTAATGGTTTTGTACCAGCTGCAGTGGTACAAAACTTCAGGGCGATTTTTTCTGGCAAGTACGCACAACCATGGATCACTTATGGAAAGGTCCCACAAGATATCAAGGATCTATGGTTCTACAAATTTGAGGTATAATAAATATTTATTATTGCTTTTATATATTATGTAGACATGCATGTTGTATTAACTCATGTACTTGTTTTTATTCTTTTTAGGTATAGATGGATTTCAAGTGGTACCTGTGTAACACTGACTGGATAAGGAATCATTTCCATTTCAAGGAAAGAGAGAGGTTGAAGGACCTATTGAATAAGGCACGTAAAGTAGACAAATGTCCTAAATGGATCATAGAGAAAAATTGGGCACAAATGAAAATTAAACGGAGGGATCAAAAATGGATAGATATATCTGACAAGAACAAGGAAAACAGGAAGAAAAATACATCGGTCCACTTTGCGGGTGCTACTGCTTTTCATGAGTACAAGAGAAGAATGGTATGTAAACCAATTATGTAATAAATTCAAATACATAAATTACTTTATTTTATGTCTTATCTTACAATTACATACTAATTATGCGTTAATAATGCAGGAGTTAAAAGAAAGCCGTCGGGTGACCCACGCCGATGTCTTCAAAGCAATGCATAACAGAATAGTGGATGATAAAATCTAGAGGTGGCATTTGGGCCGGGCCGACATAGGTCTAGTTCAGCCCAACACACGAAAATTCGGGCCTAACCTAGCTCTAATGAAAGTGGGTTCGACTTGGCTCAGTCCACCACATATAGGCGAACCGAGTTGGGTCATATATTTTTGGACCCAGCCCGTTTGTGCCCAAGCTCAGCCCAGCCCAACTCGAACCCAGCACATGCCCAACTCAGGCCCAATTCGAGCCCAGATAAAGCCCATCTTGAGATTATAATTTGTATATGTAATTTTTCTTATAAATAGTTAGTGTATTCAACTTCATTTTACTACAAAACTATATATTTATTTTACTACAAAACTATATATTTATTTTACTACCTATTGTCTCTTTATTTTACTATAAGAGAATACATAATATCTATGGCTATGGGAGAAGAAAATCTTTCACAACGATTATGTTCAAAAGTTTGGAATCATTTTGCTTACTTTGAAGAACATGGGTATGTAATTTGTAACTATTGTGAACATAAATATATATTTCGTCGTCAATTTGGAAGTGGAACGCTTGTAAGACATCTTGTATCTCAACATTCAAATATTCCAAACTTTTTTAATCCTCAACCACTGCCACCACCACCACCAACAGGCCCAGCACCCGCACAAAAAGCATAATAAAATGGAGAACTTCTCCACCAACTTTCTTCAAGCATTTATGTAATGTTCTTTTTTTTATGTTTATTAGTAACATATCCGTGTCTCGTGAACTTGTGATTTGTTAAGTAATATTTTATCATTTATATTAATATTATCAATCAACTTATGTTTTGTTAATTGTTAAATTAACTTTTTCGTAAAAAATGTTAAGCTTAATCTTTTTTCATTATTAATCCAACTATCAAAATTCAGAACACACTAATAAAAAATGAAAAATAAGGATAGGCTGGCCTAGCCCAACTCGGCCTAGCTCGCGACTTATGGTAGCGGGCTCGTGGGCCGAGTTGGGTCCTATATTTTAAGAATTGAGCCCAACCTAGCTCAGTCTACTAAACATATGTGCTGAGTCGGACTCATTTTTCTTAACCCATGATTCGACCGAGCCGTGCCATGCCGTACCGGGCTAGCCTATTTGCCAGCTCTAATGAAACCCATTACTCTGATGAAAAGACTGCTCAATTAATGATAAGTATTATTACAGTGTACTAAGTGTGTTATAAAGTAATAAGAAAACTTATTATTTCAAATTTCTCTTTATAGGAGCGATATAATGAGATGCTCTAGCAGCGTGAGGCGGCGAGCCAAGCCAACCCCACAGCGTTGCCCATTGACCTCGACCAGATCTTCTTCAAGGCGGTTGGTGGGTTGAGGATGGGACGCGTTTATGGACTCAGAACGCATGGCATTCGTATTGGGAGGGGATTACACGAAGCATCCACCATTCCCTCAACTGGATTGACGCAGCAAGATGTCGACGCTACTGTTACTCAGGCAACGAAGACCATTAAACAACAACTTAAGGAGTAGCAGCAGGTGCAGGCGAAATTATTGAGCATTGTGACGTAGCTGCAGGATGAGATGACCCGGATGCGAGACAACCGCCTATCCCCTAATCCAGACCAACAAAACAATTAGTAGGTTTTAGTTTCTTTTTAAAAAAATTCTAAACCTAATATTATGTACTTTATTTTGAAGATCTTTTAAATACTAAAATATGTATATATTAAATTATTTTATTTTTTTAAATATTAAATTAATTTTTTTTAAAATTATTGTGTGGCGACGACATGGCAACAAAAACGTAGCTACCACGTGGCGATTATTATTGGCTACGATATGGTTAAAAAATGACGACCAATAATTGGCTACTATATGGAGATGAAAATTAATGAATAAAAAAAATTAAAAAATTTGGCTACCTAGTGGCTGTTGGGAATTGTATACCCTAAAGACCACTAGCACTAAGTCATCTCAGTGAATGGATATTATAACAACTAAGAATCAATGCATCTTACATGAGTATCTCTATACTCTCATTATATTCTCTCCATATATAAGAGACCCCGAAATTTGCCCTATTTGTAAATCTATATTTTCACCTGTTTAAATGCTATTAGAATTAGTATATATGTTTATATGTGAGTTATTAAATGATATTGGATTAAATGTGCATTTAAAAGACATTTGAAACATAAATAATGTGACTTTTATTTTCTTTTGTAAAATTGTGTAGTATAACTAGACTATATGTAATTAAATGCTTATGAATAAATATTGTCCCCAAAAATAGTCTACTAAAAATAGTATTTAAATTGGATAGTATTAATATTACTATTTTTGGCAAAGATAACTAAAATAGCTTAAGTTATCAACTTTGACCAAGACTTTTAGCTTTGACTTTATTAAAATCGATTATTGCGTTGACTTTTCATCTACCTTGACTTTTGAAAAATGTTGACTTTCATTTACTTTGACTTTTTGAAAAATGTTGACTTTTATTAACTTTGACTTTTTAGAAAATGTCGACTTTTATTATCTTTGACTTTTTGTAAATGTTGACTTTTTGGTCTCCTTTGACTTTGAATTTTTATATTATTTGACCAAACTAGGTTTATTTAAATACTACTCCTGTTACATGATATATGTGCATTCATAAACTTTTTATAAACATTTTTGGAGAAAATTTCATTTAAAGTGCCGTTAAATGGCATTTGAAGACCCTTTTGTTAAATTTTTGAAACTAGTCTTTTAAACATTTGAAAAACTAGTCCTCCATTATTAAAAGACCCGTGATTTACTATAAATTATTTTTGAAACAGATTAGGAATTTAAAATAGACTTTTCGGGTGAAAAAGTAGTATTTTTTAGCCAAATAGTGATTTCTGCTAAACCTGATTCTTGCGTTGACTTTTGTGGACCAATTATATATTGCAAATAAATATTTCATTATCTTAAATATTTTACTAAGGTAAAATTTCAATTAGAATTAAAAACAAAGCTAATTTAGACTTTAGTCATTAAAAAACTAATTTTTGACAACTTTGACCAATTCTTTTTGCATTGACTTTTTACTTAACTTAATATATACTCAAATATCGGCCAAAACACCACAAAAACACACCAAAAACCGTGGCTTCTTGGAGGAGAAAGAGGAAGAACATTTTCAAGATTTTTTAAAGCATTTTTCTCATAGATTTTGCATTTCAAAGCCGAATTGAGTCATGCAAAGCTTGAAATTTCTTGTTGGACACCTATTCTACCTATTCCTAGCATTACTTTCCATCAAAGGTGAGAGAAAAAAATAGATCTAGAGATTAAAGTTCATGTCAAATTTTATTTAATGCATGTATAGTTATTGTTTTGTTAAATTGCTTATAGATTATTGCTAAGTAGTTGATAAGGTCCAACTTGATGAGTTTATAGCCATTTTGAACGGTTGTAACGTGTATTTTTATTTTCCGGGTATTTAATTGATAATTTGACTTGTTTCTTGGATAATTGTAGTTGTAGTAGTTGAAATCGAGTTGTAGTTGCTTCTATAGGTTTTTTTATTATTGTGTAGTAATGTTGTAATGCCAAATTTTCAATTTGATAGCCGTGGGAAAAGTCAAAAATTCCAGCCATGGTGCATTGCCATTTTTGGGCTTGTTGGTCTTGTTTTAGGTGGCTTTTGGTTGATTTAAGAGGGGGCTAATGTACTTGCATTGATGATTGAGTGATAGGAAGTGGTTTGGAGGTTATTGGATTTCTAGATAGTAAGTTATGAATTTTAGAAGTTGGTGTAGTCTTTCTTTAAAATGTTGAAATGTTTCTTTTGGTTGTTTGGGTAGTGTTTGAGTAGTTGATTCTTGGGTTGTTGTTGATTAGGTTCGGTATTGAATACTTGTTTAAATGTATGTTAAGTTGGGTGGCCTACTTTGTCATCTAACTTAGTTGTTTTAGTTGTTTTATTGATTTTATGTTATTTTGAATATTGTTAACTAATTGATGATTGTTGTTGTACTGGAAGACAACCTACTTTGTTGTCTTCTCAGAAAATGAAATGTTTAATGTTATTGTTGTGAGTCATGATAGTGTGTGCCACATCTCGGGCAGTATTGGGCTGTCGGGTTGAAAACGACATGACTATCATGTGCTATCCCCTATCTTGCATAGGTGGAGATGTCATGGAGTGTGGGTCTAGAATGAGGTACTTCCGGAATGTATCAATGGGCGTATAGGATTAATTGTGATCGTGATGGCGTATGAAGCTATATCAACTAGTGTATCCTTTCTCAATTGAATGGTTATTTATGTGGCTTGAATTGAAATGATGATGCTAATGAAATTTATTGTGTGTTATTGTTCATAGGATGATTTCCCAAGTGGTAAAGTAAAGGTTTTCAAAACATCTTTTGAATCCTCACTGAGCTTTGTTATATATAAGCTCACCCTCATTCGTTTATTTGGTCAGGTATAATTGAGCAGGATACTGGGTACGTTCCTCAGAAAGCTAAGTTTGTGCCTTCTGTGGAGGAGTCTTATATGCCAGAGTCTTATCCATGAGTTATGTTGGAGTGCTCCGTGTTTTTGTCTTAGCTTTTATAGTATGTGGTATTGTATAACTGTCACGCCCCGACCCAACCCCCAAGCTAAAGGTTAAGTCCGGACCCGACACACGGACAGAGTCTCCCCTGTACCGTGGACATTCTAAAAACCTGTAAACACTCAAACAAGGTCCCAACAATACAATACAAGCTTTTCTTAAATAACCCACAAGTTCTAAGGCCATCCGAGCCTTAGAGTACACAATAGTTCCAAAACACACAAGCATGCGAGAACTTATTATCAACATAGTTTTATAATCATAACATTCTAGGAAATCAATAAAACAACTTAAAGGATAATGCATTCTCCCAAGCATGCAAGGAAATAAAGGCAAGAATAAAAGTTATTACAAAACATGGCTTCCAATTCTACACCACAATCTACTATCCTTCAATTTGCACAACAACATATACATAGCCCTTAGGCCACAAAATAGTACGTAAAGTAATCAGATGAATCTTCCACATAGCAGCAAATTCATTAACCACCTCAAGCTATCAGGCACAGCAACTAAGGTAAAGGCTCAATCTGAACTTCTTCTTCCTCAACTAACTCAACAAGCTGGGGATCACCCTCAGTGTCTCCTGAAACAGATATCGAGGTATGAGCAACCTCTGTTGCCCAGTGAGGGATATAGTCCCGGGGCGTGCAATGCAACAGATAATACAGTTACACTACAATAACACTTAGACAATTAAAGAAACAATGATAACTTAAATAATCACACATTTAAAAGGATACATTTTACACAATCCCCTATACACCAATCTTCACTGGTCTTCATTCACGATCCACGAACCACGAGCACGATCACGATAAGCCGGCATAACCCCAATCACTCCAGTGGGTGTACTCCGGATGTACCCCGAATATCCTACGACCCAACATCCCCTGGCAATCTCCGGACCAGGCGAATGAGGGACTAGGGCACGGAGTTTGAATATCCACCGGCAAGCCCTCTGCCGCCCAGCCGATATTCAACACATCCGCCCCTGACACTATGGTTGCGCAACCACTATGCAATGCACTTAACGATGGCAAGATAATAGCAATAATATAAGCATTAACACATATGAGGATCAACAAAGTAGGTTGACCTCGATGCAATTAGGATAGAAGCAAATATAGAAGCTAATAAGCAGTTTACAAATGAACATATACAAAATAAGCATAGGATCATACCAAAAGTTCCAAATCAACTTAATATCACATATAAACACTCAAGAAGTCCTGACATTGGTTTAGAAGTGTGAGACAACTTAAATTGCACCTAAACCCCTTTGTTTTTCGAACTATTTCTCTTCCAAACCAAAGTTAATGATTTCATTTTCAAAGGAAACTCTCCCAACCTTCTAACTAAGCCCCAAGGTACCCTCTCAACCCTCTAACTCATTCAAATGCCCCCGTTTACCCCGAAAGCCCCAAATTCCCTCTTATGGCTTTAAACTACACATACATTGTCCGGGCTTCAAACAAGGGATATCAAGGCATCTATAGCACCTAGGTAGCCTAAGGATACTAGAATTGAAGCCCGAATTCACCCGGATTTGCATTAACCCCGAAAGCCCCAAGTTAAAGTCGGCTATTTTCCATTTTTAAGCGATTTAAGGGCAATGCAAGTGCACGGGGCTATTAGGTTATCTTTACTAGCACCTAAGGCATCTATTAGAAGCATTAAATTAAGCTAATTCGAGCAATTACACAAAACCCTAGAAAAACGTCACTATTCACCCTAAAAATCAAACTAACGATTCTAACCGTTTAAATTGCGAAACGACGGCTCAAATGTGTTCTCTAGCATTCATATAGATGGTATATTAGCATAGATAACAATTACAATGGCATTTAATCATATTTTCAACAAATCAAGAAATGAGCAACTATTTAAAAATGCAAAAACAAGTCGTGAAATCCCTCACCAAAGCACGTAGGAGCACCTAGGAACCTTGCACACACCCTACACTAGTTGCTCAAGGCTTGGAGAGGCTTGGATTGGAGGCTTGGTGAGCAAAATCTCTTCCTTTCTCTCCCTTGGAGCTGTCGGGTTTCTGCTTCTATTTTTCAGCTTTTAATTTTTTTTTTCTTGCATTTTATGAGCTTAAGTGATATAATAAAGGGGTTAAGTTGAGGTGGGGTCATTTGGGTGCTTAAGAGATCTAATATAATGCGCGTATTGAGCTTAAAACGAGCTTAGATAGTAAAATATATGCTAGCTAATTAAATTTCTAAGTTATGTTACGTAACACTATTCACTCAACTACAAAAATCATTTTCTAAACGAGCCCTCCTAACGCCTTTAGCTCAAATGCACATTTTTTCCACTACTTTTACAATTAATATGATTTAATAAAAATGCTAATTAACTAATAGAAAGCAGTTTAAAAATGGAGTGAATAGTAACTCAAGAAGGCAGTTAATAAGGCATAGAAAGAGATGCGCAAACAAAGGATGCAACAATAATTAAATGCATGGCTAAATCTCGGGCATCACATCCTCTCCCCCTTAAACTAATTGCGTCCACGCAATTCTTACATGATTCGGCGAATAACTCTGGATACCGATCCCGCATCTGATCCTCTCTTTCCCACGTCGCATCCTCTACTCCGTGATGATCCCACAGAACTTTAACCATCGGAATGCTTTTAGTCCTCAGCTCCTGAACTTTCTGATCAACAATTCGAAGAGGTTTCTCTGTGTAGGTCAAAGTTTCACTGATCTCTAGCGGTTCCGGCTCAAGTACGTGAGAGGGATCTGGCTGATACTTCCGAAGCATGGAAACATGGAATACGTCATGAATTCTGCCCAGACTGGGAGGTAAAGCTAGACGGTAAGCCAATTCACCAACAGTTTCAGTTATCTCAAATGGTCCCACATATCGAGGACTGAGTTTACCTCCTTTACCATGCCGAATCAAACCCTTGCGAGGAGAAATTTTCAGAAATACTCGATCCCCCACAGCAAATTTCAGATCACGACGTCGTCTATCTGCATAACTCTTTTGCCGGCTCTGTGCTGTAAGCATTCTTTTTCTGATAAGCTACACATGATCAATCATTTTGTTCATTTCAGGTAAGAGAGTAGGGTCGATAGTCTTCATTTCACCAACATCATCCCAGTAGAGAGGAGACCGACATTTACGCCCATACAGTGCCTCATAAGGTGCCATACCAATAGTAGCTTGATAACTATTGTTATAGGCGAATTCTGCGAGTGGCAAATACTTCTCCCAACTCTTACCGAAGTCCAGAATACAAGCCCGCAACATATCCTCGAGGATTAAGATAGTTCTCTCGGATTGACCATCTGTCTGAGGATAATAAGCTGTACTGAAACTCAAAGTCGTGCCCAAAGCTTTCTGAATCTTCTGCCAGAACTGAGATGTGAATCTGGGATCTCTATCTGACACGATACTCTTTGGAATTCCATGTAGTCGGACAACATTCTCAATATACAACTCTACCAGTTTATCAAGAGAATCAGACTTCCTTTTAGCAATAAAGTGAGAAGTCTTGGTCAGTCTATCCACAATAACCCAAACTGAGTCATTACCCTTCGAAGACCTCGGTAAATCTGATACGAAATCCATAGTAATATGATCCCATTTCCAAACAGGAATAGCCAAAGGCTGCAACAACCCTGCAGGTCTCTGATGTTCTGCTTTAACTTTCTGGCAAGTAAGACATCGGGCAACATAGTCAGCAATTTCTCTCTTCATATTATTCCACCAGAAATTCTGCTTTAAATCTTTATACATTTTCGTACTGCCTGGATGGATAGTATATCGAGAACTGTGTGCCTCAGCAATAATATCCTTCTTTAGAGTTGGATCATTCGGAATACAGATTCTACCCTTGAATTTAAGAATACCATCGTCGTGCAGTTTGAAATCCGACTCTCCCCCTTTAGAATTCTCTAAGACTTTCAACAATTGAAGATCAGCTTGTTGAGCTTCTCGAATCCTGGATAACAACAGAGATTGAATCTGCAAACTTGCAAATTGAATACTAGAATTTGAAGTACTAGGCTTCCATAAGCACAATTCTTCCATGAATTCCCAATTCTTGATAATCAAGCTAGCAACAGTAGCCTTTCGGCTCAAAGCATCAGCAACAATATTGGCCTTGCCCGGAAGATAGTTAATAGTACAGTTATAGTCCTCAAGTAATTCCAGCCAACGCCTCTGCCTCATGTTCAACTCTTTCTGTGAAAACAGATATTTCAAGCTCTTATGATCTGTAAAGATTTCAAACTTGTTGCCCCAGAGATAATGACGCCATTTCTTTAATGCAAGAATGATAGCTGCAAGCTCAAGATCATGAGTCGGATAGTTGAGTTCATAAGGCTTCAGTTTCCTGGAAGCATAAGCAATAACCCTGCCATTCTGCATCAATACACAACCCAGACCTTCCTTCGAAGCATCACTATAGATCACCAGATTATCATAACCCTCAGGTAAAGCAAGAATAGGAGCTGTAGTCAATCTCTTCTTCAATTCCTGGAAGCTGGCCTCACATTTATCATTCCAGTCAAATATTGTTTTCTTCTGAGTAAGCCGAGTTAAAGGCCCTGCAATCTTAGAGAAATCCTTGACAAACCTCCAATAATACCCAGCTAACCCAAGGAAGCTACGAATCTCCGTGACAGTTTCAGGTCGTTTCCAAGATAACACAACTTCAATCTTCGCTGGATCAACAGAAATACCATCCTGCGAGATAATATGGCCAAGAAAAGCAACTTGCTTAAGCCAGAATTCACATTTGCTAAACTTTGCAAATAACCGATGCTCCTGAAGAGTCTGCAACACAATTCTGAGATGCTGTTCATGTTCCGCCTCAAATTTAGAATAGACAAGGATATCATCAATAAATATGACCACAAATTGGTCCAGATAAGGACGGAATACCCTCTGCATTAAGTCCATGAATGCGGCGGGAGCATTAGTAAGACCAAACGGCAAAACAACAAACTCATAATGGCCATATCGAGTTCTGAAAGCAGTTTTTGGAACATCATCTTTCTTAATCCTCAGTTGATAATAGCCCTGCCTCAGATCAAATTTAGAGAATACCCTGGCGCCTTGCAACTGATCAAACAACTCTTCGATTAAATGCAAAGGATATTTATTTTTGATGGTTACCTGATTAAGACCCCGATAATCAATGCATAGGCGAAGTGATCCGTCTTTCTTTTTAACGAATAGAACTGGCGTACCCCACGGTGAAGAACTCGGCTGAATGAATCATTTCTCAAGTAAGCCCTGCAATTGAACTTTCAATTCCTGCAACTCAGGTGGAGCCATTCTGTACGGAGTCCTAGAGATAGGTGAAGTCCCCGGCAATAAATCAATCATGAACTCTATCTCTCTATCAGGCGGTAACCCAGGTAATTCCTCAGGAAAGACCCCCGGAAACTCCCTCACGATAGGTACATCATTCAATTTCAATTGATCCCCAGGTTGATTAATCAAATATGCAAGATAAGCCTCACAACCCTTGCTCAATAATTTAGATGCCCTAATAGAAGAAATAATAGGAGTTCCGGTAGATTTTCTACTACCAACTATTTTAAGTACAAGTTGGTCAGGCATTTCTAGATACACAATCTTCTTTCTACAATCAAGCTGGGCATAATATTTACTTAACCAGTCCATCCCCAATATAATTTCAAAGTCATTGAAGGGTAGGATAATCAAATCAGCAGGAAAAACACGACCCTCAATAAATATACTACATGCTCTGCAAATAGATTTAGTAACAAACTTCGGACCCATAGGAGTATAAACCACAATCTCATGCAACAGTTTATCATGTTTCAATTTAGCATTTTGTGCACAAGTAGGAGTAATAAAAGAATGCGAAGCCCCGGAATCAATTAAAACCTTAACTGACTGATCATTAAGAAGAAAAATACCTTCTACCACAGCAGTAGTATCCGGAAGCTCCTCAGCATCCAAAGCAAATACACGGGCCTGACCCCGTGGTGGTGGTGCTGCAGCTGGTGCCCTGGTTTGAGAGTTCTGAGCTGATGTCTGACCCCTAGGGTTCTTAAATTTCTGACAATCTTTAACCCTGTGCTGATCACTGCCGCAACCTGTACACTTGTTATGTTTCTTCCAACAAACATCCTCAGTGTGGCCCTGGCGCTGACAGAAGCTGCACTGCTGGTGATGTCTTGCAACAGTGCCTCCCGAAGGAGCTCTGTAAGTAGAGGTAGCTGAACTACCCTGCTGCGAACGGGAAACTGCTGGACGGAACTGACTCTGAGTCTGACTCTGGACTGGTCGTGCCTGAGTCTGAGTAGGCCCTGTGTAACTCTGAGTCTGCCTCGGCTGTGAGCTCTGCCCAATTGATACAGCCTGCCCCTGGTACCCTTGACTCTGAGACTGAAACCGTTTACTCGATTGACTGGTCTCGGCTAACACATCGGCCTTGCGTTTCTCATATCTCGAGGCAGCTCGGTCTACTGCAGCATAGTTAGGAAAATCATTTGAAGACAAGTTCAGCATAATATCCCTCCTCAAACCCAGGATGAACCTCTGGATCTTCATGTCTTCCGGCTGAATCAAAGCTGGTGCATAACGGGAAAGCCGGGTAAAAGTAGCCTCGTATTGATCTACCGTCATACTTCCCTGCTTCAAGTTTATGAACTCAGTTTGTTGCTTCTCGCGGGCAACTACCGATATATACTTGTCTCGAAATTCTCGGACAAAGTCGGCCCACGAATGATGACCTCCCTCAGCTCCCCATTTCTCACTGATGGTATTCCACCAATCTTCAGCATCACCCTCGAGAAGGAAAGTAGCATAAGTAATCTTCCTGTCATCATGGCACTCCAGTATTGCTGCCACTCTCTCAAACTTCCTTAACCACATCTTAGCTTTCATATCATCCGGCTCCCCAAAGAAAGTATAGGCCCTATGATGTATAAACCGATCATACAGATTCCCTCCGGTAGGACCACTACCTCCGGCTCTCGCAGCCTGATTACCTCCAACGACCCCTGGCTGACCCTGTTGTGTAACAAATTGGGCGATAGTGTTCATAGCAGTGGCCATCGTGGCCAAGATCTGTGCAGTGCTCGGTTCTTGAACCTGCGGTGCATTTTCAGCCACCTCAGCTTCTTGCCCATGAACCCCCTCGGGTTCTCCACCAACATTCGGATTATCAGCACGACGGCGAGGCCCCATCTCGAATAGCTAGAATGCAAAGTGTTAGGACAGGTATATATATGTATATATGCAATTTATAAGTAAACACATAAAGAAAGTCCAATTAGATTCACATAAAGTCAAGTACATAGAAGTTCAAATAAATATTCCACATTCTTGAAGTAAACATAAATCACTAGATCATACTTGACATTCTAGACTCTTGATATTCCATTTCCATGCTAGCATGTTCATTCCTTATTCAAATTTCACTTAGGTCAATCAAAATCAAAGACTCATGTATTCACAAAGTCACATAACAAATCTCTACCCACAGACCGAGAAATTTAACCCGGCTTCATGCAATCTATAGCTCTGATACCACTTAAATGTCACGCCCCGACCCAACCCCCAAGCTAAAGGTTAAGTCCGGACCCGACACACGGACAGAGTCTCCCCTGTACCGTGGACATTCTAAAAACCTGTAAACACTCAAACAAGGTCCCAACAATACAATACAAGCTTTTCTTAAATAACCCACAAGTTCTAAGGCCATCCGAGCCTTAGAGTACACAATAGTTCCAAAACACACAAGCATGCGAGAACTTATTATCAACATAGTTTTATAATCATAACATTCTAGGAAATCAATAAAACAACTTAAAGGATAATGCATTCTCCCAAGCATGCAAGGAAATAAAGGCAAGAATAAAAGTTATTACAAGACATGGCTTCCAATTCTACACCACAATCTACTATCCTTCAATTTGCACAACAACATATACATAGCCCTTAGGCCACAAAATAGTACGTAAAGTAATCAGATGAATCTTCCACATAGCAGCAAATTCATTAACCACCTCAAGCTATCAGGCACAACAACTAAGGTAAAGGCTCAATATGAACTTCTTCTTCCTCAACTAACTCAACAAGCTGGGGATCACCCTCAGCGTCTCCTGAAACAGATATCGAGGTATGAGCAACCACTGTTGCCCAGTGAGGGATATAGTCCCGGGGCGTGCAATGCAACAGATAATACAGTTACACAACAATAACACTTAGACAATTAAAGAAACAATGATAACTTAAATAATCACACATTTAAAAGGATACATTTCACACAATCCCCTATACACCAATCTTCACTGGTCGTCATTCACGATCCACGAACCACGAGCACGATCACGATAAGTCGGCATAACCCCAATCACTCCAGTGGGTGTACTCCGGATGTACCCCGAATATCCTACGACCCAACATCCCCTGGCAATCTCCGGACCAGGCGAATGAGGGACTAGGGCACGGAGTTTGAATATCCACTGGCAAGCCCTCTGCCGCCCAGCCGATATTCAACACATCCGCCCCTGACACTATGGTTGCGCAACCACTATGCAATGCACTTAACGATGACAATATAATAGCAATAATATAAGCATTAACACATATGAGGATCAACAAAGTAGGTTGACCTCGATGCAATTAGGATAGAAGCAAATATAGAAGCTAATAAGCAGTTTACAAATGAACATATACAAAATAATCATAGGATCATACCAAAAGTTCCAAATCAACTTAATATCACATATAAACACTCAAGAAGTCCTGACATTGGTTTAGAAGTGTGAGACAACTTAAATTGCACCTAAACCCCTTTGTTTTTCGAACTATTTCTCTTCCAAACCAAAGTTAATGATTTCATTTTCAAAGGAAACTCTCCCAACCTTCTAACTAACCCCCAAGGTACCCTCTCAACCCTCTAACTCATTCAAATGCCCCCGTTTACCCCGAAAGCCCCAAATTCCCTCTTATGGCTTTAAACTACACATACATTGTCCGGGCTTCAAACAAGGGATATCAAGGCATCTATAGCACCTAGGTAGCCTAAGGATACTAGAATTGAAGCCCGAATTCACCCGGATTTGCATTAACCCTGAAAGCCCCAAGTTAAAGTCGGATATTTTCCATTTTTAAGCGATTTAAGGGCAATACAAGTGCACGGGGCTATTAGGTTATCTTTACTAGCACCTAAGGTATCTATTAGAAGCATTAAATCAAGCTAATTCGAGCAATTACACAAAACCCTAGAAAAACGTCACTATTCACCCTAAAAATCAAACTAACGATTCTAACCGTTTAAATTGCGAAACGACGGCTCAAATGTGTTCTCTAGCATTCATATAGATGGTATATTAGCATAGATAACAATTACAATGGCATTTAATCATATTTTCAACAAATCAAGAAATGAGCAACTATTTAAAAATGCAAAAACAAGTCGTGAAATCCCTCACCAAAGCGCGTAGGAGCACCTAGGAACCTTGCACACACCCTACACTAGTTGCTCAAGGCTTGGAGAGGCTTGGATTGGAGGCTTGGTGAGCAAAATCTCTTCTTTTCTCTCCCTTGGAGCTGTCGGGTTTCTGCTTCTGTTTTTCAGCTTTTAATTTTTTTTTTCTTGCATTTTATGAGCTTAAGTGATATAATAAAGGGGTTAAGTTGAGGTGGGGTCATTTGGGTGCTTAAGAGATCTAATATAATGCGCGTATTGAGCTTAAAACAAGCTTAGATAGTAAAATATATGCTAGCTAATTAAATTTCTAAGTTATGTTACGTAACACTATTCACTCAACTACAAAAATTATTTTCTAAACGAGCCCTCCTAACGCCTTTAGCTCAAATGCACATTTTTCCCACTACTTTTACAATTAATATGATTTAATAAAAATGCTAATTAACTAATAGAAAGCAGTTTAAAAATGGAGTGAATAGTAACTCAAGAAGGCAGTTAATAAGGCATAGAAAGAGATGCGCAAACAAAGGATGCAACAATAATTAAATGCATGGCTAAATCTCGGGCGTCACAATAACTTACTCAAAGATAATGGTTTATATAATACTAGTTTAGTAGTCTTCCTTTTGAATATGATTAGGTTGCTGGACTAGTTTATAATCTATTTTGTAAATGTATAGTATAACTTATGGTATGTGGTTGAAACAGAGGCTTATGACTTATGTTGGAATGTCGTATGGATGTAAAATGAATGGCTTTGTATTTGATGAATGGTTGTGGAGTTATTGTTGAAATTTGGAGTTGGTTGTGTGATATTATAAAGGGTTGGTTTAGAGCCCTGATGTCCATATTACAGATGGAATATTGTCGAAATTCCGTTGCGTTCTGACTGATCATAAGTGGGGTCGAGTTGGGGCGTGACAATATATGCATGCTAAGGCTCCTTGATTTGAGTGAATGGCATAGGTGCGTGGTGATCTGCACAGAAGGTATATGCTATGAGGCTTGAATTTAAACTATAGGTTCATAACCGTATAGTGAAGTTGGGCACTTCACTATGGAAGGTTATAATGAGAGAGTCTCCTATTTGGTAGGGTGACCTACCTTGGTTATTGGAGGGGCTTTCCGGGCTTTTCTCATTAGTGCATGAGAGTGCATTGAACTGGACGATAGTAGATGTGATCTCTATAAAAGTACTATTGCTCAAATGAGATTAGAAACATCTCAAGCTACTAAAGGACTAGTGCTCTAGTTCTTGAGCATATGTATCCCAATGAACTCAAGGACATGTATTTTGATTCACTATGGGTGAGACCTTATATGGGTCAATAGCTCTGTGTTTTGGATATATGGACTTGACTAGTTGGCACATGCATATGTGTCAAGTCGTTCTATGCCATCTTGACGATGGGTTATCCCCCTTTGTGATATCCTATTAATCATCGGAACTTAAGTACTTAGTAATATAGTCAACTGGGACTATATTTAGATATTGAACTTGTAGGTCGCTCCCTGGATCAAGAGAATAATATCTAGATGATGATTAATGGAGGATTAGAGGCACAAAGTATAGAGGTAATCAATAAAGGTGGATAGTACAAAGTGAAGACCTAGTATTGATTACGGGTTCTACATAGAGGGACATTGTGGTCTTTTATACTCAGTAGGTCAAAGACATAGTCAAACCTCGTTTGACTGGTATCATGGGAATGAGTATTCATACTAGAGTGCAGCCATAGCTCTTTAGTAGAATGAGCTAGGGTTAAAATGAATAAAATGCAGCTAGTGTCTAGCAGGGACATTTTAGTCATTTTGGAGCTAGAGTGAATATGTCTTTTGGTCCATCTTCTAACTAATTTCAATATTAGTAAGTACACTTTCCCTTTCTCTATAAATGGCATGTGGAGTGTGTATTTGGCAAGAGGAAGTCGTGTAGATGGATTAGGAAAGTAGGAGGATAGAATTGTAGGCTAGCTATTATTGTAGGACTCTTTTATTTTATGAACTATCTTTAAGATATGGAATTCATAAAGATAATAAAGAGATAATACAATAGATTATCTAGCTAATTATCTGCATTAATAATGTGGACATTCTCTAGTCTAGATACATTATTGAATGCAAGTAAAACTCCTAACTATCCTAGGCTTCCTAAGATACACGACTTCCTATGTGACTCGTGTATCTGCATTAATAATGTGGACATTCTCTAGTCTATGCATGTATGCTTGCTTGTTTATATGTATTTGCTTGGTTATCGGTTCTTGATTGTTTCCGCTGCACTAGATTAAGGTTTTGATGCCTAAATCACTAGTAATCTAGGTGTTAGAACCTTGGATAATAACCATCAGTGGCGACGATAAAATAGCTACCATACGGCCACCAAAATGTGCCTACAAACTTTGGCTACCAAATGGCGATGAAGTTTAATAATTAATAAAAAAAAATAAAAATATTTGGCTACCTAATGGCGACATAATTATGGCTACCATATGGCCACCAAATTGTGGCTACTAAATGGCGATGAAGTTTAATAATTAAAAATATTTCGCTACCTAATAATAACAAAGGTTGGCCACCATGGGGCGACGATGCATAATTAATTGATAGAAAAATTAACGAATTATTTAATAAAATTATTAATTATAAAAATTAACTAATAATTAATTTTTCTAAAAAGTGCGAAAGGGCTATGAAATGTAAAAAAAATATATTTTTTATTTTTTTTGATTTGGCCACCAAAATGCGACCAAATGACATAATGGCGACGAGGGTTTTCTCGACGATACATTTTTGGTCGCCCTTTGGTCGATCCTAGACCAATTTTCTTGTAGTGTGTGAATTTGAATAGAACTTAATTAATGTTGTGGTATTACTGCTTTTGCTGTTGTTGTTGAGTGTTGTGCATAGTGACAGGTATTGGTTTGTTCGCAGTATAGAGGAGACTCTGGCCGTTTGTCGTGTTCGGACTTGACTCTAGGTTGAGGTTGGGTCGGGGCATGACAAAAATAGCACATTTAGTCCCTATTGTTTTAAAAAAATTCAATTTCGTCTTTATTGTTTAAATTTTTTCAATTTTATCCCTATTATTTCTCTAAAAGTTTCAATTTCATTGCTATTGTTTAAAATTTTTCACTTTCGTCCCTATTGTTTCCAAAAAGTTTGAACTTCATTCTTATTATTTTCCTAAAAGTTTCAATTTCGTCGTATTATTTTTTTAAAGTTTTGAATTCATCCTTATTATTCAAGGATTAAATTGAAATCTTTTGAGAAACAATAAGAGCGAATTTAATTTTTTTTTTAAAAAAAATAATAGGGTTTAAATTGACTAATTTTGAACAAGACTGACGAATTTAAAATTTTAAAGAAATAATAAAGATGGAATTAAAACTTAGGGACGAAATTGAATTTTTTTTAGAAATAATAGAGATGAAATTGAAAAATTTTAAACAATACAAACGAAATTAAAACTTTTTTGAAACAATAGACACTAAATGTGAGATTTTTTCAATCCATAATTTCTTAGATTGAGTAATTGAAGATATTAAATGGAACTTTTAGAATCCATAATTTAGATAAGTGAGACGATTGTAAAAAGAGCTACTGCTATTGAAGACTATAAGTTGCACATAATTAGTTAGAACATGAAGATGAAAGTCGATGATTAATTAGTCAAAAGACTTGGGTCCCTGAAAAGAAGAGAAGCGTACTACTCCTATCCTATCCAAAACAAGGAAGGATAGGATACGAGTATATAGATCAAATAGGTACGTACTTGGTTAATTAATTAGGAGTTAAGTAATTAGGATAAAAATTAAATAGATGAATTAATCACGTACGTACGTTAAGGAGGAAATCCCTAATTCCTTCCGTAAAATGTAGCTACCGTGTGCATGATCGGGTCTGTTTGTCTAAGTTATAATTAATAACGATATTGGATATTTCTCATCCCCTCAAAATGAGTGATAAATAAAATTCATTGCATGCAATATGACGCAACTCAAGCACTGCCGCTTGGCTCTTAATGTGCTTCTCTCCCTGGTCGCACACTCCTTTAATAATGCATGATCACTCAAAACAAAACAGCACGATCTATATTTGCTCTCCGCTACTCGCCATTATTGTTTAATTCATGTACAAAATAAGCGAAGCAGCTCCTCTTTTTATGTTTCACATCTGCACATACAACAATTTTGGTAGGCAATGCATGCATGCATGCATTTTTTTACGTACTAAAGATTAATTAGCTAGTGGAGAACCACATAACTATATAGCTAGATGGCTTCAGCAAAGTACACTAGGATTGACGCTAGAAAATCGTCGTCGTCGTCGTCTAGTTGCTGGTCGACGTTGATGATAGTTGCATTTGCAGGTGTTTGTTTAGTTGGGATTTGGATAATTAACTCGTCTTCACCTATTGTTGTCCCCGTTGACAACTCAGATGTGTCTTCGGGCGCCATCATCAAGAACGATGTTAGCGCCATGGCAAAAAAGTACTTAGGAGGTAATAGCAATAATGAGAATACTAATTATAATTCTACCAACAATGAGAATGAGAGTAGTAATAGTACTCCTCCTGGTGATAATAATGAGGATGATGACTCGAATCAATTCGAGGATGATGCCGACAATCTACCCAATAAGGATAATGCAACAGAGCAGGAGGAGGAGGAAGAGGAAGGTGCTAATAATAATCAACAAAATTCTGCTGCAGAGGAGGAGAACCCCATTGAAGAAGAAAATCAAAAGGATAGGGAACCCACCGAGTCTGATATTAGGACCGGTGAGAACACATCACAACAAACTTCTGAGGATGAAAACAAGGGGAATGACCAATTAATCCAGCAACCGGTGGAGGAAAAGAATGTTGACAAGTTGAATGAAGCTGCTGCTGGATCTGGCGACAAGAACGATCAACAGTTGAATCAAGCTGCGGCTGCTTCTGGCGACAAGAACGATCAGCAGTTGAATCAAGCCGCTGCCTCTGGCGACAAAAGCGATCAGCAGTTGAATCAAGCTGCTGCTTCTGTCGAAAAGAACAATCAGCAGTTGAATCAAGCTGCTGCTGCTGCTGCTGCTTCTGGCGAAAAGACTGATGAGAAGTTGAATCAAGCTGCTGCTTCTGGCGAAAGAAACGATGAGAAGTTGAATCAAGGTGGTCCTGGTGATCAAAATTCGAATGAGGTGTTGTATCCTTCTGGGGCGCAATCAGGGCTTTTGAAGGAAACAACAACTCAAAATGGGTCATTTTCTACTCAGGCACAAGAGTCCAAAAATGTGAAGGAGGCAAAGGAGGAAGCAAAAAAGCCTTCTGGGGAAGATAACCCAGTTTACAACTGGAAACTTTGCGAAACAAGTGCTTGGGCTGATTACATCCCCTGCCTTGACAATTTGGAAGCAATCAGACAACTTCCTGATACTAAGCACTACGAACACAGGGAAAGGCACTGTCCTGCCAATCCACCCACCTGTCTTGTTCCACTTCCTGAAGGATACCAACGTTCAATTGAGTGGCCAACCAGCCGGGACAAGGTACTATATAATATATATTTCATTTTTGTATTTTCTTTTTCATTTCCATTTCCATTTGTTCCTTTTTTTTTTTTTTATAATTGTTGAACATAATAAATAATATAATGAACTTGAATCTCTCTTTAACAATTTAAACTTTTAGATGAAATAGTCACTTAACACTTATGTTTTTATTAATTAATTCGTTAATTATTATCATTATTATTTTATGCAGATATGGTACCATAATGTCCCTCACACAAAACTTGTTGAATATAAGGGAGACCAACATTGGGTTAAATTCAGTGGTGAATATCTAACTTTCCCTGGTGGTGGAACTCAGTTTAAGAGTGGTGCTCTTCATTACATTGACTTCATACAACAGTCGGTGCCTGAAATTGCTTGGGGAAAACACACACGGGTTATACTAGATGTTGGATGTGGCGTTGCTAGCTTTGGAGGGTATCTATTTGAAAGAGATGTGCTGACAATGTCAGTTGCTCCCAAAGATGAACATGAAGCTCAGGTTCAATTTGCACTGGAAAGGGGAATCCCTGCTATGTCTGCGGTGATGGGTACTAAGAGACTATCGTTTCCAGGGAATGTTTTCGATATAGTCCATTGTGCGCGTTGTAGGGTGCCTTGGCATGTTGATGGTACGTACGTAGCTTGAAAACTTCGATTCCATCACATTAATTAATTAATTAAACATGAAAAAAATAATTACAATATATATATGCATATGCATGCAGGTGGAAAACTTCTCTTGGAGCTAAATCGTCTGCTGCGGCCCGGTGGTTTCTTCGTGTGGTCAGCCACTCCAGTCTATCTCAAAGATGGTGAAGATGTTCAAATTTGGGAAGGTAAAATGATTTAACTAATTACAAAAATCTATATTCGCCTAATTACAAAAATCAAATGTTAAATAATATTGTTTGTTTGCAGCCATGCAGAAATTAACAAAATCAATGTGCTGGGAACTGGTGAGGATTAGCAAGAATAAAAGGGATCGAGTAGGTATAGCCTTTTACCGAAAGCTTGTTAACAATGAATGCTATGAGCAAAGGCAACAAAATGAACCTCCACTTTGCTCACAATCTGATGATTCAAATGCAGCATGGTACGTACCACACCTACTACGTACACCTGCCTTGTTTCAATTATAAATTAATTAATTTTATTTTTCTTTTTCGTTAATTAATTATATTCAGGAATGTATCTCTTCAAGCATGCCTGCACAAAGTCCCCGTTGCTGCATCCGAACGCGGGTCTCAATGGCCAGAAGAGTGGCCTGCAAGATTGGATAAACCACCTTACTGGTTGGCCACTATCTCCCAAGTTGGTGTTTATGGTAATCCAGCAGCACAGGATTTCGCTACGGACATTCAACTCTGGAACAATGTTTTTCACCAGTCTTATCTCAATGGAATAGGAGTTAATTGGACTAGTGTCAGGAATGTGATGGACATGCGAGCCATCTATGGAGGTTTTGCTGCTGCCTTGAGAGACATCAAAGTCTGGGTCATGAACATTGTTACAATTTATGATCCTGATACACTACCCATCATTTATGAGCGAGGCCTATTAGGGGTTTACCATGACTGGTGTGAATCATTCAATACTTATCCTAGATCTTATGATCTTCTACATGCAAATCATTTATTCTCCATAGTTAAAAACAGATGTAACTATATGGCTTTCATTGCCGAGGTTGACCGGATATTGAGACCCCAAGGAATACTCATTGTCCGTGACTCTGTTGAAATCATCAATGAACTCCAAACAATATTGAAATCCATGCAATGGGAGATACGTATGACCTATTCCCAGGACAAGGAAGGATTGCTTTGTGCTCACAAGACTATGTGGCGACCCAAAGAGTTAGAGACGCTCACTTACGCCATGGCTTAACTAACTACATGGATTCTTGAAGCTGCATGCCACACAGTTTATTATGTTTCTTCACTGTCAATCCTTAGCATTTAAATTGTTTCTTCGCTACATCACTTGGTGTCGAGCTTCTTTAGTTTTGTAACATTATGTTTTTTAAGTCGTTTGAGGAAAGTGAACACAATTTGTGAAAATGTAAATGATATGAACTAACTCAAGCTGAAGATTTATTATATTAAGCCAGGGGAAACCCAGCTGGATTATTACAACTTGAGCTAATAGAAAGCAGAAAATTACAGAGCAGAGTTGGAGAAGAAGAAGAAGTTAGGCTAGAGAGAGAGAGAGTAGAGACTAGAAGATTTTACTGGTGATTGCTTGCCTATCACTACTACTCTCGTACATTTTATATTCTCCAAACCATTAGCCTAACAAACTATATCTCAGTCACATATTCTGGGAGTGCTCTTGATGGTTGCTTCACACGCTCACTCCTGCGCACATGTACTGGGCCTTCAACCTGTTGGGCTTCTGCGTTGGACCTAGCCTGATTAGTAATGGGCATAACGTTATCCCGCCCATCTTTGAGAACCTTGTCCTCAAGGTTCAAGTGTGGGAACTGTTTGATGATAGAAGAGTTTTCCCATGTGGCCTCGGATTCAGGCAGACCTTCCCACTGTACAAGAACTTGTGGAACCAAGTGACCTTGGCGATGAATATGGCAACAAACAAGTATCGCAGTGGGCTGTAATATTGACGTGGTCGGTGTAGAGAGCAATGGCAAGGGAATGACTTGATTAGCAGGCTGGCCAAGACATTTTTTGAGCATGGAAATGTGGAAGACAGGGTGTATACGAGCGCTGAGGCAGGAAGATCCAACTTATAAGCCACATTACCAATTTTCTGGATAACACGAAAAGGACCAAAATAGCGTGCTCCCAACTTGTGGTGTCGCTGTAACCGAACTGATATTGTCGGTATGGCTGCAGCTTCACCAAAACCCAGTCATTAATGGCAAAACTGAGCTCGCGACGATGTTTGTCTGCCTGTGATTTCATGCGAGCCTGAGCACGTTGTAAATTGTCTTTAAGTTAGTGTAAGAGCTGATCGCGTTGAACTAAATTTTGAGCCACAGTTTCATTGTTAGTTGAGTCAACTATGTAGCGCTAAATGGTCGGTGGTGGACGACCATAAAGTGCCTGAAATGGTGTCATACCGGCAGCGGTGTGGAAAGCCGTGTTGTACTAATATTCGGCCCACGACAAGTAATTGATCCATAAATTGGGTTGTTCATGAATAAAACAGCGTAAATACATTTCCAAGCATTTGTTGAGAATTTTGGTTTGGCCGTCGGACTGCGGGTGGTAGGCGCTACTCATTGCCAAAGTAGTACTTTGAAGACGGAAAAGTTCATTCCAAAAGTTGCTTAAGAAGAGAGGGTCACGATCGCTCACAATTGATCTTGGCATACCATGGAGGCGGATAATTTCCTTGACAAATACCATAGCTACCATGGCACTTGTGAATGTACCAGGCAAGGGGCACAAATGAGCATACTTTGTTAAACGGTCAACCACCATCAAAATGGTTGTCTTGCCGCCGGAAGAGGGGAGGCCAATAATGAAGTCAAGGCATATATCCTCCCATACATGCTCCGGTATTGCTAAAGGTTGCAAGAGACCCGCCGGAGATGATTGAGAAACCTTCATCTTTTGGCATGTGATGCAAGCAGCGATATACTCATGAACATCCTTTCTCATGTGAGGCCAATAAAAATTTGCAGAGAGCCGCATGTAGGTACGAAGCGCACTAGCATATCCACCTATCACGTAATTATGAAATTCCTCTAATAATTGTGCTTAAGAGGCGAAGCAGTAGGAATAAACAATTTATTCTTATAATAAAGTAAACCATCCTTAGCTGAATAATGAGGAACACCTATTGGAGTAGAAAGAAGTTGTTGGTGAATAGCCCGAAGTTGGCCATCCAAGAGATTTGCTTGGCGTAATTCATGGATGAAATCAAATTGGGGCGTACTGAACGCCAAGAAGCTGGAAATTTCAGCCGGAACTCGTGATAGGGCATCGGCAACCAAATTTTCTTTCCCAGGACGATACACGATATAAAAAACATAACCAATCAATTTAGCCAACTATTTTTGATGTTCCGGGGTTCGAATTGTTTGCTGATTTAACTCCTTGAGACTTCGTTGATCTGTTTTAATCACAAATTTGTGACCCAACAAGTACTGACGCCATTTAGAAACGGCATCCGTGATTGCAAACATCTCTCTATGACAAGCCGAGGCGGCTTGCATACGTTGACATAGCTTGGCACTGAAAAAAGCAATGGGGTGGCCAAGTTGACTGAGTACTGCTCCAAATCCGACAGCCAATGCATCCATTTCTAAGACAAATTGCTTGGAGAAGTCTGAAAGAGCCAAAATCGGGGCGGAGGTTAGAGCCACTTTTAAGTGAAGAAAAGCTTGTTGTGCTAACTCATTCCAAATGAAAGAATCCTTATGGAGTAAGTCTGTAAGTGGACTAGCAATTGATGCGTACCCGCGAATAAACCTCCGATAATACCCAGTAAGCCCCAGAACACCACGAAGAGCCCGAACTGTGGTGGGAATAGGCCAATCATTGACTGCTTGAATTTTTAACGGGTCTATTTGAACACCCAAACCCGTAACAACATGGCCCAAATAATCAATTTGGAGTTGGGATTTCTTGGCAACAAATTGATTTTGAAGTAGCACCTGCAAGACAATTTCGAGATGTTCCAAATACGTGGTCCAAGTAGGACTATACACAAGGATGTCATTGAAAAAAACAAGCACAAAGTGCCGAAGATATGGGTGAAATATTTCATTCATTATAGATTGAAAAGTAGACAGGGCATTTGTCAAGCCAAAAGGCATTACCAAGTATTCGTAGTAGTCATCGTGAGTCCGAAATGCTGTTTTAGGGACATCCTCGGGACGCACTCGAATCTGATGGTACCTGGACAGTAGGTCCAATTTGGAAAATATCACAGCACTATGGAGTTCATCCAAAAGTTCATCCACCGTGGGAATAGGAAAACGGTCCTTGACCGTAACAACATTAAGGACGCGATAGTCAGTACAAAAGCGCCACACCCATCCTTCTTTTTAACCAACAGGACCGAAGACGAAAAGGGGCTGGTGCTGGGTTGAATAATGCCGTCGCGAAGCATTTCAGAGACAAGTTTTTCAATTTCGGATTTTTGGCAATGGGGGTAACGGTATGGGTGAATGTTGACGAGCTTAGTGTTTGGGAATAAGTGTATGGCGTGGTCTTGGGGTCGGCTAGGAGGTAAGCCATGTGGTTTGAGGAAAACTGATTCATATTTGGCGAGGAGGTCTGTAAGCTGGCTGTTTGGTAAAGGCTGAGATGTATGAGGCTCGTGTATGGGTTGAAGGTGGAAAAAGGAAGCTATCGCATCAGTGTCGGCAAGATGGCGAAACAATAATACTCAATTGACCAAGGGGAAGACTCACGAATGCCCTGTAAACATATTTCTTTGCCATCATGAACAAAAGTGAGTGTTAAATCAGTATAATCATGAAGAACTTTACCCAAAGAGGCAATCCATTGAACCCCAAGAACGGTATCTGCTCCATGTTAGGGTAGGACATAGAGGTCCAAAGTAAAAATGAAGCCTTGAATTCTCAGCTCTACATTGCGAACACAGCCTTCACACACCAATGTACCACCGTTTCCCACGACAACACCAAATTTCAGAGATGTTTCAATAATGAGACCCAAGTGTTTTGCAATTTTGCTTTGGATAAAGTTTATGGTGGAACCACCATCCACCAGTACATAGACCAAAGCCCCTGCAACAGCAGCGTTGAGGCGAATAGTTGCTAGCGATAAAGTGCTACCTAAGGCATGAAACGAAACCTCAGTTGCTGGTTGAAGTTCATCCAATTGCAATTTTTCAGCTAATTCATCATCAGGTAGTTCAGTGGGATCATTAGGAAGGTCAGGATCAAAAAGATATAGGCGAGAAGGTGTAGGAAAACGGTAACCAGGAACCCATTTGTCGTCACAAGTGTAACACAAGCCAAGTCCTCGATGACGTTGCATTTCATTGGGGTTGAGTTTGCGGATGGGAAACTGAGTTGTAGGTGAAGTGGTGTAGGTCAGTGTATGAGGTTGAGGTGAAGGATGAGGACCAAGTGTATGGGAACTTGGGGTTGACAAGAGTGGACTGAGAGAAGAAGGTAGAAGTGGGCTACGGGCTGGTTGAAGTGTATCAGGCTTACGAAAATCATTGCGAAACGACCCACGTTTGGAATCCAAAAATTTGGCCTCATGGAGACAGGCTAAAGAAATGTCCTGCGACATGGATACGGGTCTGAAGGCCTTGACCTCATTGCGCAGATCGGGCTTGAGCCTTGAGACAAAACAACTTACCAAAGCAGATTCAAATAAGCCTTGTGTACGGTTGGCAAAAGCTTCGAAATGGGTCTGGTAGTCACGGATCGTTATGGTGTGCAACAGTTTGAATAGGGCCCCTTGATGGTCATCAAACTCCGTCAGCCCAAAATGAATCTCCAAATTGCGGATGAACTGAGCCCAAGTGCGAAAAGGACTTGTGTTATTCATCCACTGGAACCATTGCAAGGCTTCTCCATCTATATGCAAAGATGAAAGATCAAGTTTCTGATCATCGATAACAGCATAAAATGAGAAGAAGCGTTCTGCTTTGAAAATCCACCCAAGATGGTCAGATCCATCAAAACGGGGAAAATCAACTTGAACATGATGAAAAATGTTCTAGGTTGCTGCTGGTTGTGCGGTCGTGGGTGATGGAGGTGGCGGTGGTGCGGTGACGGAGCTTCCTACCATGGCATCGGACTCTTTCAAGCAGAGAGCTTGTTGAAGACGACCATCCATAGCAGCGAGCTTCAAAGTCATGTCGGAAAGGGCTTCTTGAAAAGAGGATTGAAGAGAGCTCAAGTTAGAGTCTTGTGAGGCGGCAGACTCTTGGAGCTTGCGGATAGCAGCATCCATGGTCTGGAGGCAAGTGCCGTCAGCCATGGTTTAATAAAAGCACCAAATGATATGAACTAACTCAAGCTGAAGATTTATTATATTAAGCCAGGGGAAACCCAGCTGGATTATTTCAACTTGAGCTAATAGAAAGCATAAAATTATAGAGCAGAGTTAGAGAAGAAGAAGAAGTTAGGCTAGAGAGAGAGAGAGAGTAGAGACTAGAAGATTTTACTGGTGATTGCTTGCCTATCACTACTACTCTCATACATCTTATATTCTCCAAACCATTAGCCTAACAAACTATATCTCAGTCACATATTCTGTGAGTTCTCTTGATGGTTGCTTCACACGCTCACTCTTGCACATATGTACTGGGCCTTCAACCTGTTGGGCTTATGCGTTGGACCTGGGCTGATTAGTAATGGGCATACTAGTAAAGCAGTTCAAAATGCTAGTTGAATCTTGATAAAGTTCATGCGTCCTCTAAGGTGATTTTTGTTCTTGATCACCAGGGTTGAATTTCATCCCTATAATCTTCTGCTTGTTATTCTTTTGGTACATTATTTTCTTGGATAGTTCTTGTTGTAATTGCTAACTATTTTTTTTAAATGCATTATTTTTTTTTTGTGAAGATATGAATACAAGTGTGGAAAGAGAAAATAGAGAATATTAACAATAGAGAGACAAATATCTTTTGATATTGAGAGAAGTGATGTACAATTACAATATACAAAGTGTCTTATATAGGTGTAAGACTACTTAGGAGTGGCAAAGGATTCAACAACTCATGCAGGGCTCCAAGTTTTGCTAAGTGAAAGATTTTAATACTAGATTCTTTCATAAAACTGTAAATTAATACTAACCTCATAGTATTGTGAAGAATTTGTCCAAGGAATAAGCCATATTTGTTCTACCGTTAAATAGCTGTGAATCGAGGTCCAAAACACATGTTCAATCTTGAACTATATGACCACAACTCAAGTGCTCTTGATTTTGATATCTACGCTTAAAGACATGGTGAGAGAGATCGAGAGAAGAAGAGAGAATCAATGAAGAAGACTCACTGTCTTCTTCTTTTTTCTTTTTCCAAGAACTGAACGTATCAGTTCTTTTCTTTTTCCTATTTGAGAAATAGGATTGGGAGTTATAGGAATAACTTCTCATAACTTCTATTGACTCATACAAAATAGGTCAGGCGGGTCACCCCATATTAGGCGACCCAACCCTAAAATCTAACATCTTCCACTTACACAAGATGGGTAGACCCTTATCTACCACTATCTCTCTTTATGACCTTGTCGGGAACCATTATCAACTTCAACAGACAAATAATTTGTACGACCCACGAGCACATAACAAGTGGAAGCTCAAACTGTGTACCTATTAGGGATGACATGGGAGTTACAGCCTTCAATAGAAGAAAATGTCTCGCTATACCTTAGACCAATTTAAGTTCACATCAGTCAACATACACCTTTAAATTTCAAACACGTATTTATTGTAATGTTCAATCACAAAGATTGTATAACTGGTCGACTAATGAACACATGTGGGCCCAGATATGAACAGTCTTCCCTTTACTCTAATACCCTTCTATGTCAAGTCAACCGTTTTCCCAGACATGTTCCATATGATCAAATCTAACGTGATCTTTAGGTGATACACCAAAGTAGCTAACATTGAATTTGACCTATCAGAATATGAGCGTAGGTCACTAAGGGTATCCCAAAGAAGCATCCATTGCTTCAAGGACTCACACAATGGTGAAGTAAGGATCCATTTATCCACTTTCTTATACAGTCGCAAAGCACACATGGTATGAAACATGTGTTACGGTGTGACTTACCTTAAGAAAGGGGCGTATGTCTTCATTCAAAACAAACATTGCGCAGATCTTGGTCTAGTTATCACTCAATAACTAACTTGAATCCTCAAACTTGATACACCCAATAATTGAGGTTTCACATCTGGCTATAAATAGGTTATATCCGTGGGAATCCATATCGACCTCAACGTAAGTCTTTAATGGAAACATATACAATTAAGAGGTTTCGTCTTTGCATTGTCAAAGAAACTAATTCCAGACCAATACTTAAGGCGATGTCTCATATATAAGTACAGTATTTCCCGACGAATACTAACCAACTCATACTGTCTTATCTTTGCACGCTTCAACTACGCTAGAGGTGATTACTCGTGTGAGAGAGCCAATCTCATCAACCTATCGACATACTTTTTTATGCCTATATGTGCTTGTATACTCATACTTGATTTCTTTTGCTCTTATCACAAAGATAAGGTACTAAGCAAAAGCACAACAAAATCTTGTTCACTATGAACTGGCATCAAATATACACTAGTATGAGTACATTAGTGATTACACATCACCTTATAGAACATAAATATCAAGTCCTAAACAATACTAGAGATTTTACATGTAACAAATATATATATCTAGAAATAGGATTATAGAGTGGGTCAGCTACCATCTTATGTGTAGGTAAGTGTTTCATAGTCACTTCTTTCTATGACATAAAGCCATACTTAATGTCTAAGTACTAGGTCTTGTCATGAAATTTAGGATCTTAGGATGGGCTATGGTTGATTAGTGGACACAATAGATTGTCATTGCTTGTTTAGCAACTGACTCATCTTAAGACCATCATAATCTCTTGAGCCATATTGCCCCCTACATAGTTGTTGAGCATGCCACACACCTCAATTTTCATAGTTGACAATACTATGCATGTTTGTTTCTTGCTACTCCACGAAGTAGTGCTATTAATTAGCAAGAAAGCATACCGAAAGCTGACTTTACGCTTATTTGGGTCACCATTGAAGTCAGGATTTGTAGCAATTTAGATTTTTTGCCTATGCCATTAATGTATTGATCTCTTCTAATAGAGATCAATACATTAATGGCATAGGCAAAAAATCTAAATTGCCTTTCAAATAGCTCATGATCCTTTTGACAACGTTGCAATGAACTTGCCGAAATTTGATTAATAATGACTTACCAATCTCATGGTAAAAATAAATATCCAGCCATATACATGGTGTTAAGCCCCGACCCAACCCCACGCTATAGATCAAGCCGGACCCAACAAACGGACAAAGTATCCTCTGTACCATGGACTAACCAATTACCAGCAATCAAAAGAAATCTCAACAATACAACAACATACAACAATACCTCATTCATATACATTACTTTTCAAGTTCATAAAGTCGTTATAGTCTTTATACTTAACCATAATATAACCACTCATGCAAAGACTAACTAGACAAACATGAACTGAAGCATTTAGAAAGACTTATTACATGCCACTACTACTAGCTAACCATAAACCTAATCAATACATAAGTAGCATACATAACAAACCACTAGCTAGTTAGGACATTAGATTATAATCCCTTTCATAATAAATACATACAAGGTCATTAGACCTCAAAATAATACAAGTACTTATCCAACATTCATTACAATCAACAAATAATCCAATCACATAAGTCACACAAGCATTCCTCAAGGCAAGCACAACTAAGGATAGACTTCTACTTGCACCTCCTCATCCTCAACAACCAACTGAGGGTCTATTCCCGCCTCTCCTGAAACATTGTTAGATAAAAAGGGCGAGCAAAACACTATGCCCAGCGAGGGATGTGAGAGTTAATCAGGGAGCTTTCGAAAAGATTTTCATGCAATGCAAATAGATAAGCCACACAATCGATAACAATGTAAAGCAATCAATTAAGACAATAACTAGATCACACATTAAAAATGATATGATACAATAACCCTTATCATTCTATTTCATTGCCGATCACGATCTCAATCTCAATCACGAACACGATTCGATAGTAATATGCCGGCATCTGTCATGCCCCGACCCAACCCTATACTATAGGTTAAGTCCGGACCTGACAAACGGACATAGTCTCCTCTGTACCGTGGACTATCCAAATACCCGCACTCAGAAGAATATACCACAAACAACAATATACAACATACTTCTTTCATATGACTTCTCATATCAAGTTCCATAAGTAGTTCTAGACTCTACTTAGCCAAGAAATACCATAACTTTAACTTAGACAATTCATAACATGCATTCTAACTAGACAATATAAACTAAGCATTAAAACTATTACATGCCACTACCAACTAAACCTTCAAGACTTAAGTTACAATCCTCCACATAGTAATACATATAAGACCTCGGAGGCCTCAAAATAGAACACAATACATAAGGTAAACATTATTTACATAAATTCGACCACACAATCCATACAGGCAATCCAACCTCAAGCAAGTAACAATCAAGGCAAAGCTTCAACTTGCACTTCTTCTTCTTCAACTATCAACAGCGGGTCTATCTCAGCCTCTCCTGAAATATGTTAGAAAGAGGGTGAGCAAAACTGTAACACCCTGGCCCCTCACAAGACCGGGAATTCTTTTAAACAATCTATTCACAACCCAATACCAAACCTGAGCACAAAATTTAGAAAAAATGGACGGAGTTTCTCCTATTTATAGGACGAACAATTTACCTGCACACAGAATATAACTGGACCAGTACCGTGTCCAAACATACACAGCTCCTCAAGGCCATCCGAGCCTTGGTTCTCAACAAGTATACCCAACACATCATATAATTCTAAACCAACCACCAAACTAACCTAGCTCTTTTCCTTAGACAATACATTAATTCTTTGATATTAAACTATACTAACCTATTACATAAAATAGATTATCATACCATTCTAGTGTTCTAAGTAAACTTAATTTATATTTATTTACACATTGATTTCATATAACTCAAAATAACATCTTTGCAAGCCACGCCACGTAGCACATTGACTCCCAAGCAAAGAGAAATCAACACAAGCACGAACATTCCATTTAACACTGCCATATTTGAAATGTGGTGGTGAGGAGTGAGTATACATAACACGTATCTCAGTGAGGGCAAAACATATATCGAGGTGGAGAGAGAAGAAGATCGTGCAATGCAAATAGAGACAGTTAAGCAGTCTAATCAATAAAGAGAGCAATCAATATAAACATTAAAATCAATAGAGGAACCAATCAAGGAAAACATTAACATAACCAACCAAAGCTATACCACATTTTGAATGTTATGGTTCACTCATACGAGCAATGTACCAATCCATAAGCAATACATCAATCTCGAGATTGATGTTGACAACGATGACAATAAGCGTGCATCCACCTTATAACTTCAACTGGGTATACTCTGAATGTACCCCGATACATCTACGACCTAAATCCCCCAGGGCGGCATCCCTAGCGAGAATGGAAATAGGACATGGAGCTAGAGCAACCCAACCCTGACAGTCCGATACTACCCAAAGAGGCCTATCACCCACGTGCCTAACACTATCAATGTAATATGAAAAACATAACGATAATTGAGTGAGGGCACCAAAGTGTAGATTAGTAGCAACAATTGACATTCAAGCATTATAATCATTAATAGCAACACGAACAACAATTAAACAAACAATAGCAGTTCAAACAAGAAAAGCTACAAATAATACTCTTCAATCTCTATCTTGCAAAGGCAATTACGAGCAAACGAGCTACAGGATTGGGAAACCTTCTTCACTGCCCTCACTTAGGCACTACAAAGCACGTTCCTGTGACACAAAAGCTCACTTTCCCAACTGAAGCCCGAAAGTCCACTTAACGCATTTGAACTACAACTATGCTAACTGAGCATCCAATAAATGCCACAACAGCGCCAAAAGTACTTTCATGCCCTCTCAAGCTAGATTCCGAACTCAATTCGAGCATGATCAACACTTGGTCAAACGGCCCCTTTATGTTTTATTTCCTAATTCTCAATTTTAACAAAGGGTAATCCGTTTTTATTGCACATTTAATATTTCTAACACTAATGGCACCTAACTACATCAAGAAAACACAATTCAGATAAAAAATCCAAAAATCTAGGGTTTTACTATTTAAAATACTATTCATGTTCTTCCCCAATTTAATTTTGCAATTCTAGCAGTAAAAATTGCTAAATAACTAACAAGCAATGCTCTAAGAACCCTAAGGAGGCTATTCCATAGACTTAATAGCATTTAATTACGTGCTTACATTAATTTGTTCATTCATTTTGAGATATTATTTTCATAATTATTTTTAAATATTTAGATAATAGTTTAATTAGTTATTTTAAATGAATATTAACTATTTTGATTATTTTTAATATTCGGTTTCGTTTTCTTGCATTATTAACTTTGTTTTCAACTAAATAGCTAGTTTTGATTTTTTAAATGGACCATTGTAAGGACCCGAGCGTTCATTACATGTGCATTCATTTATTTTAATCATTATTTAAAAAATAATATATGCATTTACATGACTTATTTAGTGTTTTAAACTAAAATTGCATTTAAAGTTCATTTAAATTGCATCTTCTTGACTTTTCACATTCTGTAACCAAACAAGTTGACTTTTCATCTACATTGACCAACTAGGACAAGGTAAATTTTTTTGAAATGTTTAATGAAGGGCAAACTTGGGATTAGAAACAAAATACAAGGTTAAGTTAGTAAAATTTTGGGTCAACTTTGGAATTAAATTTGAACCAATTGGGAAAGATTTAGGTGGTGAATTATATATGGTTGGAAAGCTCTACGAGTCTAGTTTCTAGGGCTTCAAACTGTTCATGAATTGGAGTTTTCTAGAAGAAGTTATGGCCGTTTTCGTAAGGTGGCGCAGAGCTGTTTTGGTTTACGCGGGTTTGACCGAAGACTTGACCCTTTGACTTTCATTAAAACTTCTAAAACACCAAAAAAATTCCAAAATTGCTCATCTTCTTCTTGCTTCAGCCGTGACCAGTCCAAACCCTAGGAATAGTAGATTTTTCATTATTTTTCTTATATCTTGAGCTAGAAGCAGAACCAAGACGCAAACCAAGTATTTTCGGACTCGTGTCGACGTCTAGAATCTTTCTACCGATCGTTTTTGCCTTTATTTTGCGAAACAAAGGTGAGGGAATTTTTTTATCAAATCTTCCAAAGTTCATTTTTATGTTATAAAATGCTAAGATTACATTTGTATCTTGCTAAATAGGTGTTAGAGAAGACTTTACCGATTAATTTCTTATATAGAACATATTTTGTTGAAATTGGCTATTTTGAGTTGTTCAATGATTTATATGCCTAAGTTGTGTTTAATCTTGATTCTTATCTTTTATATAATTCTCATATGTGTTAATGAACCTATCTAGCATAATAAAATAACTTGAGATTGCAAAATGGAGCAAAAAAAATAAAGAATGTAGCTTGCTAAAATTTTCTGTTTTTGGGTGTTTTGGGGCTGTTTCGTTGGGCAGTTTTTGTGCACCCATTAGATTGCCTATTTTATGCTATTTTATGGTTTATAAGCCTTCTATTAGATAGGAAAAAATGTTGGTAGTTGAAGGGTCATGGTGGTTTGGGTAGAATAAGCTAAATGAAATGGTTGGTTTAAGTGCAAATGTGTGCTCCTGTGTGGTGTGTAATCTCTAAGCTTGTAATGGTGACCTTTGGGCTGCCTTGGAATTATAATAGTAGCATGCTAAGGTTGTGTGGTGATAGGTGGAAGTTAGAATGACCTTGATTGCATAAGTTGCTATAATTAAGCTAGTATTGCCTACTTAGTTATTGTTCTCGTTGTTATATTTGGTTGTGAATGATGTCCATGAGGTTTCTTGTGATAAATATATGTTCTATTACATGCTAGGTGGATCCATTGAGACCAAACTTGCGTCATGGCGACTGGTAGAGGTGAGGGAGAATCATTTTATATGCATTTCTTTGAATGTTAGGGTTTATGTTGAATTTTACAATTGTTATATATTGTGATATAAATGCTTATGAATGCTTGTAAAACCTTCTAAAATGATTAGTGAACATTCTTTTGCAAGCTATTGGCATAGTTTATGGCTAGATTTTGAAATGGCAAGTTAAAGAAGATAATAAATAGTGTAAAATTTAGGGTTTTGATAAAATGTGCTTTAGGGTTTGATTCAATACTATAGTTAGGTGCTATAGATATTAATGAAGATAGTCTAATGACCCCGTGTAGTTTAATTGCTCGGAACTTAGCTAAAACACAAAATTAGCGACTTTTAGAAAGGGGTTTCGGGGTTATCGCGAATCCGGGTAAAATTGACCTTCATTTTTGGTGTTCTTAGGCTAAGTAGACCCTAATGATGCTTTGCTAGCCCTCGTTTGAGTCTCGGGTAAGGTACTTGTAGTACAAAGCCATAAGAGAGAAATTAGGGCTTTTGGGGTAATTGCGAGTATTTAAATGTGTTTGAAGGTTATAAGGGTGCCTTAAGGGTTAATTAGAAGTATGGTATAGCTTCCCCATGAATTCGGATCATTAACTTGAGTTTGGAAGGAAAACGAATTAAATAACAAAGCGGTTTAAGTGCAAATTCGATTGTCTCACGTTGCTAAGACCTTGGCATGACTTCTTGTCTGTTTAAATGTAGTTTCAAGTTGTTTTGGAGCTTTGGTATAGTTCTATGTGTATCTTGAATATTCCCCTTTGTAAATCTCTTAATTGCTTATATGAAACTACTTCGTCTCTAACTATTCGAGGTCAACCTACTTTGTTGATCCTCATACGTGTTATTGCTTATATTGTTGATATTGTCTTGCCATTGTTAAGTGCATTGCATAGTGGTTGCGCAACCATAGTGTCAGGGGCGGATGTGTTGAATATTGGCTGGGCGGCAGAGGGCTTGCCAGTGGATATTCAAACTCCGTGCCTTAGTCCCTTATTCGCCTGGTCCGGAGATTGCCAGGGGATGTTGGGTCGTAGGATTATCAGGGTACATCCGGAGTACACCCACTGGAGTGATTGGGATTATGTCGGCACAGTGATCGTGGTTCGTGGATCGTGAATGAAGATCAAGTGAAGATTGGAGTGTTAGGGTTAAGTGTAATGTATCATTTTTAATGTGTAGTTACTTAATCTGGTGTCATTCTTGAATGATTTTAATTGCTATTAATATTTAACTGTATTACTTGTTGCATTGCACGCCCCAGGAGACTTTATCCCTCACAGGGCAACAATGGTTGCTCATACCTTGCTAACATGTTTCAGGTGGCGCAGTTGGAGGAGTTGCCTTAGTTGCTGTGTCTAGTTGCCTGAGGTGGACTATGTTCTTGTTGATGAGAGTAGAACTTGTTTGCTTTACTTTATGTTCTATTTTGTAGCCTAAGTGATATGTGTATATTATATAGTTTGCAAATTGAAGGATAGATGTTATAGTAGTAGATTTAGAACCATGACATGTAATAACTTATGTTTCTACTTCTAGCTTGTAGCGTCTCGATCCCTCACGAGACTGGGGTCCCGATTCCAAACCCAAGGCATGAAAATTTAGGGGAAACGGACATGATCTCCCCTGTTTATAGGACAATCCAAAAATCTGCGAATAATAGAATACAACAACATACAACCACAAGACCATAATCTTCAACCTCAATCCATTTCATCCTTACAAGCATGCAAGTCAACTAGACAACAAGGTAAAGATTACAAATTAATAAAACATTACAAGTCATTCATAACTATCAATGCATTCTAAACTTAACTTTACAATTACAAAACTAAATTCAATGACAATCCACGTAAGCCAGCATAGTCAACACGAAACTCTCGAGCCTTATTTTCTACCTCTGATAGTACTGATCCTGAAAGGTGTTAGAAACGAGGGTGAGTATACAACATGTATACTCAGTAAGGGAGGTGATGCAGTATACCAGGCGTGCAATACAACAACTTAACACAATTAATACAATAAATAAGCAATGAATAACAATTCTAATACCACATTTTAAAAGGATACAATCGATAATCCTTATCACTCCAAATCTTCGATCCCCGATGCACGAATCACGATCTCAATCTCAATATGCCGGCATCCCTTACACCAATGGGTACTCTGGATATACCCGATCCTACGACCCAACACCCCCTGACAATCTCCGGACCAGGCGAGTGAGGGAATACCAGACGGAGCTAAGGCAACCAACACTGGCAAGCCCGATGCCGCCCAGCGAGGCCATCGCATCCGCCGCGACAATGAGGTTGCGCAACCACGATGCAATGCAAGGATGATAACAATGACAATATAATCAAGAAATACATTTAAGGACAAAAAGTAGGTTGTCCTCACACCAAGTTACAATTTAGGAACAATAAGCATATATCAATTACGCAATTATACTAAACAATATACTCTTTTAGCAAGAAAATAAACTATAATGCACGTAAGGATGCAGGTCCCTCACCTTTATCAAGCTTCAAGATGTAAAAATGGCTTAGTTACTCCAACTTTCCTTTAGCTCGAATATGCAAATCCCTAGTATATTCATTTAAGTATAACGCTTTAGCAATTGATTATATTAACTCCACATTAGCACGTAATCCCAAATAACCACATATTATTCATGTATGTCATATTGCCACATAGCCTAAGTAATCAAACGAATAACTCTAAAACATTTCTTTAATCTTACCAAGGACATTAACTATATCAACTTTAATAAGTTAACTTCATAACTAATTCAACTTCATTTATATTGCAAATGAATATCAAACTAAGTATTAAATCAAGACAACTATGCTTAACACTTAAACATAATTCAACTATAACAAAATCTAAGAATCATTATCATGTTTATTCACCCAAGTACAACATACATAACTCAATTAGTAATCAATTATAGCAATTAAGTAATCCAAATAACCAACTAGGAAACAATCTTAGCTAACCCACATAGAATCCAACAAAACCCTTTTCCAATGCATACAAATTAGCTTATAGTCTTCACACAAGATAATGAATTCTAAATCTAACTTTACCAATCAATTATAGACACTTTATGACCCATTTAAATTATTTGAAACCACATTTATAAGTACGTTAACTTAAAAACTACATAAAGCCTTTTAAGTGTTTTGTACTACAACTACTCAATCTAATTACCAAGTAAGTGTCATAATTACATTTTAAGAGCTCCCTAACACTTCTAAGATCATATACTTATTCAAACAAGCCATCGCTAACACTTCGCTTCAAAGACCCCTTTGAATTCTAAGCCAATTATGTAAATTTCCTAAAGTTCCAATCAAGCCAACCACATCTAATCACTAATCTATGTTCATTAGAGCCTATATTATCTATAGATAGCATCGAATCAATCCTAGAATCAACTTTGCACAAAACCCTAAATATCACCTAAACATTTTCCATTTTCTCCAACAAAGGCTTAACTTAATCAATTCAGTTACCTATGCTATAGACCTCCAAACTGACTGATTTATATATATAAACGTAGCTCTCTGAGTGTAGATGACTTTATCCTCAAGAGCAACTCAATTCCGATCTAAATTCTACAGGTTATGACCTTTTCCGTGCAACTGCACGAACTGCCTCCTGCACCAGTGATTTTCAGACACATTTCGGAAATAGCTAAATTGCAGGGCCAAAACGTTAGAATTTGCCTTAGCTATAGAAATTCACATTTGTTCTAAACTGTCTAATCTAGCTTCCATATAAATTTTGTTAATTTTAGAGCACGTTTGCTATGTTAAAAGTGCTTTGAAAGACAGGGCAGTGGGCTGACCGAATATGCACTTCTTGTTCTACTTGATGTTTTCATGCACTAAACTAACTACAAGCAATATACTAGTATGCAATGCATTTCTATTCCTCTCTTAAAACTTTTAGCAAACATGTAGCCTACACACAATTGAACAAATTACCTAGCATCCACTACGACATAATACATCAAATAATTCCACATGATAGCCAAAGACGCAAGTAAAGTAATCCATTGAACAATTTAAGGCAAGACATTCATTTAGCACCTAAACTACTCATATAACTCAAGCAACCACATAAACACCCCTTATACACAAGAACACTACTCGGCCCCTTAGGTTCACCACACACAAACACACCACATTCACTTTATTTTTAGCAACTAATAAGTGATCCTAGTCTCTACAACACATATAACTCAATAACCAAGCTAAAACTAAGCATTAAGGCTCTAACTTCATTTTTTCCCCTTTTTAATTCAATAAGGCAATACTAGTAATGAATCAAGTTATCCGATCACATAGACATATTCTATACCCATATTTGAGAGTAAAATAAGCATAGATAAGAATATATAGTACATTATTTAACTTCAAGAAGCCAAAGAGCACAAAACAAATAAGTTTAACACTTTCAACATCTCAGCAGTACCTCAACTTTGGCTGCACAATTACCTAAGCAAACGACCTCCTATGAAATGGATTTTTATGTGTATGGAAAGATCTTCGAAAGTATATAACTCTAGAATCAAACGGAACTCGATTCTAAGTTAAATTCATCAAGATATGACTAAAACAACTCAAGTGCACAAAACTGTCCAGATTGGTCACGAATTCTGTCAGGTTTCGGTTTTTATTTTCTTAGAGGCAGTAGATGGAGGAATTGGCAAACTTGACCTAAACAGAACTTGTTCTAAACTAGCTTATCTAGATCCTGTAAAATTTTCATAATTTTCCAAGTTATCTAACTAGGTCAAAAACTCCACGAAATTTAGGCAAGTAAAACTGTCCAGTTCCAGTCAACTACAAAACTTCACTGATTTTAGCAATTACGAGAAAACAAACGATTTTTCTTCACAATTCTTCCAACATAAAAGTTGAACCTCTCCAAGTCTTGCTCAAACAATACATAAAGTACAACAGCTACAACAAAATCCTGCAAACATATACATGTATAAACTTGTCTAATACAACAATTTCTTACTCAAAAACACATATATATGCAATGTAAGTTCTGAAATCAGTTTTTAAAATATTTCCCCTCACCTTACTCATGCTAGGAACGTGAGCTAAGGCATGAAAATGTGAGAAAATCGGCTCGGGGTTATTTATTTCTTCTTCTTCTCCTCTTTCTTCTTTTGATCGATTGGTGTGTGTTGTGTGTGGTCTGATGTGTGTGTGTGTGTTGTAGTATTTTGTGTGTGTGTGTGGGGTGTGTTGTGTGTGTTTTATGCTAGATAAAATGTCACACCCCAACTCGACCCCACCTACGATCAGTCAGGACACAACGGAATTTCGGCAGTATAACGACAGTAATTAAGACACCGAGGCTCTAAACCAACCTCTCTAGAACATCATACATCAAACTCCATAAACAATCCCAACAATCATCTCCTCAATTAAGTTAACAACATACAACACATCCATATTACACAATAATCATTCTTCAACATTCCAATCATAGTTATACGCCTCCGTTCCAACTTAATACATAGGCTATACATACATTTCAAAATAGATTATACAAAACATTATTTTACAACAACTAAGATAATCTCATGGCAATGACTCCTGCACATAAGACTCATCCACATACGACACATTTCTTTCTTCAGGAGGCACATACCCGTAGTCAAAATCAGTAACACCTGCATGCATGCAATAATAAAGAGTGAGCTTATATAAAATAAGCCCAGTGAGAATCCGATAGATCTCGAGCAAGGTCTACTAAACTCCTTGGAATAATCCTTTGAGTCAGTAAACACACAATAACATCAATAATACTATCATCACATAACTATATGACCATTCAATAAAGGATACTCTTTCTAGTTGGTGTAGCTCCAAACGCCATCACGATCTGAACCATTCTTCTTGTAACTCCCCATTACTCACGCACCCGGGGTACCCCCAATAACCTCGCCCTCCATGACACCTCCGTCATGCGAGCTGGAGGCAATCTCTGATAGGCATGCCGTTATCAACCCGACAGCCCAATACTGCCCGAGAGGTGACACACACATACCAGAGACCCAGCAATAATAATAAACATCAATCATTCACAGGAGGACAGTCTAGCAGAACTGTTTATCTCCCGGCATCAATCATCAATCAATAATCATCAATCATCATCAATAAACATATTATCATCATCAATAATCATATTATCATCATAATAACATCAATAAACAATTTAACAACAAATAACTAAGTTAGATGACAAAGTAGGCCATCCAACCGAACATGCATTAAACACACAATCAAACCCTAGTTTACCCATCAACAACTCACAATTCAATCACTCAAACCACACCCGATCAACTAAGGCTCAATTCAATAATTTAAAGAAAGATTACCTAAACTTCAAATAATCATATCTTACATTCTACTAATCTAAACAACCCCAAATCAGTTTCAAACACTCACCCATTCGATCAACTACATTAACCCTCTCGGAAACCAACCAAGACACCTCAAAATCAAGTCCAACAACCCTAAAACCTCAAGGCACCTAGGCTGAAATTTCCGGATTTTCACCCGAACATCGTAATCGAAAATTCGGCATTATAACGGCGTTACCACGTAATTAACAAACTTTTAGAAATCGACGGCAATCGATTCCAACCACAACAACTCAAAATAATCCTCAAAAAGCCATTCTATCAACTTTAAATACCCGAAAATAAATAATTTCGCTACAATGGCTTAAATCTCGTAGTAATACACATAAACGATCCCTAGCATGCATGGAGCAATAATCTAACATCATATTAACATTCTAACGGTTCAAAATGCAGTTATGAGCAAAAATAAAAAAAATGAGTTTTGAGATCTAGAAATTTTCTCTCACCTTTGATGTGTTTTGATGCAAGAAATGTGTAGAATGGATGCCAAACAAGTGAAATCAAGCTTTGAATCACTCAATTCGGCTTTGAAATGCAAAATCTATGAGGAAAATACTTTGAAAATGCCTTCATCTTTCTCCTCCAAGGAGCCACGGTTTTGTGTGTGTTTTTGGTGGAGTTTTGCTTTGTTTTTAATGTGTGTTGATAATATATTAAGCAAATGTCAAATAAATAAAAGAAAGTCAAAGTGAAAACTAATTATTTTTAGTGTTTTCTTGACTTTAAATGCATTTTCTTGATCACCAATGTTCAAAAAAATTATTCAACACCCAAGCTAGCTCAAGTAGGTTATTTTTAGGTGACAAGAAGTTTTACAATCAAACACTTTCACCCGAGTCGGCTTAAAACTCGATTTTTGCAAAAATCGGTGTAAAAACCCTAATAAATTCTTAAGCCGATTTTAAAACCGTTTTAATCAAATACAGGTCTATTAAAGTCCGTGGTCTAGGTCTAGAAGGGTTAAAAAGACCAGTTTCAAAATTTTAGCGGACGTGTTTCGAAAATACTATTCACTGAAAATCGATGATAAAATTTCTGATCCAGTTTTTTATGAAAATTTCATGAATGCACATTTAGCACGTATTAGGAGTATTGACATCAAAATTATAACATTCTAGGTCATATAGCACATAAACAGGTCAAATGTACGCAAAACGAGATAAAACACGTAAATCGAGTTAAAGCAGAAAAGTGGGGTTTCACATTCTCCCCTCCTTAAAACAATTGCGGAGTTCTCATTTATCTCTTAGGATGATAACTAACCAAATACCTCAAAAGAACAACCTTTGTTGACAGCAAGTTGATGATCATAGTTCCAAGACAATCTTCAATTCATAATTCTCTCCTACCTAACATCATATTGCATATGAAAGAAATTGCAACTCCAAGTCTTAGCGTGACACCACTAATTATCAATCATCCCCTACTACAGAAAAGAGCTCTATGAACACCCCGAGGGTTTAAAAACTCATTTACGATAACATGAATGATTACTGATCAATGAAATATCTCAAAAGTGACATTTGTCAGAATATGGCTCTTATGAAATTTATAAGGAAATAAGAATATGGAAAGTCATATTCGAGCCAACAATCAAGTGAACAAGAGCTCAAACAAGTTAGAGAATCAAGAGGCTAATAGTTAATAAGGAAGCATGATAACTAAGATAAGAAATGTCTCAGCACCTATCAATTAAATAAGTACGAACAAAGGATGATGATGAGTCAAAACAGTGCTGAGTATGTTGAACAAAAATTCCTGAACAAGTAGATATTTCAATTCTCGATGATTGTTCAAGGAACCAACAAGTAAGTTGTACTTGAGGTGAAATGAAATTAAGAGATAAGAGATGATTAATTCAATAGAAAATATGAGTGTCAAGATAATGAGTATCTCAGCACACAATAACCAAAGAAGTATAAATAAGAAAGGACAATGCTGAGTATATTAAATGAGCAATTACAAACAAAGTAATGGCAAGGATTTAATAATAAAACAATAGGATTAACAAGGATCAACAAGAATGACAATGATGTACTTAGGTGGGGAGTACATCAAGCAAGTGAAATTCGAATAAGTAAAATGGTATACCCACAGAGAGATTACTTTCAAATGAATAGTAATAGGATAAAATAAAATACTGAAACGAATGGCTGGAGATATAGAATGAAATATAGAAGTCTCAAACTTTAACTCCAATAAGTGACACTGCTATAAGAAGCAAATATGAACGTTAAGAATAGATACAATGTCAAATGAGTATAGGATCCATTAATCAAATAAACAAACTTTCAAGAAACAATTGATAGGCTAGAAAAGTGTAACCCTCTCTCAAATAAGTGAGAATAGAGTAGAAAAGAATAATAAGACTGATAGAATTATGAAGCACAAGAAATGTGTCCCACCTACACACTTAAACACCAACAAGTCAAATCCTACAATCTATCTTCCTCCAAAACAAGACACTAAGGAGACCTAGAGAACCTAAGGAGTCATAACAATCACCAAACAAGATAAATCACTCGAAAATTTTACATTCCGTACCAGACCAATCACTAAACAAGATAAATCACCGATTACCCAACAAGATTAACTAATGAAGACTCCAAAATCTGATAACACAATACAGATTCATACTAACCCATTATAACACAAGAGAATCCCCAATCAACAATTTAGAAAGTCATACCACCTAGAATCCAAAAGCTTGATGTAGGCAAGTAAATGTTCAGTTACCAAAATGCATTCTTATTTCCTCAAATAATTCTATCTCCCAACAATTACATCTTCGAATAAAGTAACTTTAGTCATGAATCACTCCAATTGTCTCCAAGGTTTAAAGATCAAAACTCCAAAATACCTATTAATAATATAGCAATCCCAAATAATAGAAATATTCACATGTTATACCACACTTCATTCCATTCACAAACATACATCACTAATTCCTCAAATAAATTCATTCTAAAATAACCTCAAGGAAGTATAGTCTGAGTTGAGACTCCAAAAGTGTCTAATGATAACCTCATGGAAACCTCAACTTATGATCCATCTCCAAGTAATAATAAGTTAAACATGGCAACAAAAGTAATTATAATCATCAAGATACATTGCTATTTTCCTCGAACAACTTCATTCTCGCTAAAGAAACATCAAGATCAATCCACTAAGCTGAAACTAAAATCCATAAACATAACAATTAAAATCTAACTGATAAACTTCTAGAATAATAATAATTCAAAATCATGGCCTACCTCTATTTCCGAAAACTCTTGCAGTCATCCTTACTTCACCTAAAAGAATCACCCATAGTTATAGAATATATACAATTACATCACATGAAAACAAGTACAACGTAATGCATGATTATCATATAATATAACATTATCACATAACACACAATTCAGCATATAAGAAGCCAACATCACATAAACAGGTTAAATCACAGAAGTAAGTTATAAACAATTAAAGTCACATAAGCAACAAACTTCACATAAGGCACTTTGATCACATAAAACACAATTGTCACATAATACACATTAATCACATAATGCACATTAATCACATAATGCACATTAATCACATAATGCACATTAATCACAACACATTGAGTACGTATAGCACGTTATCACATAAAACATATTGACCACATTAGTTCACTTAACACACAAGGCATACTGGTCACATAGAAAGTTAGACACATAAGTAAATTAATCACATAAACATATTAACATATGTTTTGCTTTTCTTTCACCTAATACATACTTGCATGCTTAGACCACTACCCACATTCCGAGGATACCCCGGCTGACAGCTAACATGCGCTCTGATACCACTTAAATGTCACGCCCCAACTCGACCCCACTTACGATCAGTCAAGACACAACGGAATTTCGGCAGTATAACGACAGTAATTAAGACACCGAGGCTCTAAACCAACCTCTCTAGAACATCATACATCAAACTCCATAAACAATCCCAACAATCATCTCCTCAATTAAGTTAACAACATACAACACATCCATATTACACAATAATCATTCTTCAACATTCCAATCATAGTTATACGCCTCCGTTCCAACTTAATACATAGGCTATACATACATTTCAAAATAGATTATACAAAACATTATTTTACAACAACTAAGATAATCTCATGGCAATGACTCCTGCACATAAGACTCATCCACATACGACACATTTCTTTCTTCAGGAGGCACATACCCGTAGTCAAAATCAGTAACACCTGCATGCATGCAATAATAGAGAGTGAGCTTATATAAAATAAGCCCAGTGAGGATCCGATAGATCTCGAGCAAGGTCTACTAAACTCCTTGGAATAATCCTTTGAGTTAGTAAACACACAATAACATCAATAATACTATCATCATATAACTATATGACCATTCAATAAAGGATACTCTCTCTAGTTGGTGTAGCTCCAAACGCCATCACGATCTGAACCATTCTTCTTGTAACTCCCCATTACTCACGCACCCGGGGTACCCCCAATAACCTCGCCCTCTATGACACCTCCGTCATGCGAGCTGGAGGTAATTTCTGATAGTCATGCCGTTATCAACTCGACAGCCCATTGCTGCCCGAGAGGTGGCACACACATACCAGAGACCCATCAATAATAATAAACATCAATCATTCACAGGAGGACAGTCTAGCAGAACTGTTTATCTCCCGGCATCAATCATCAATCAATAATCATCAATCATCATCAATAAACATATTATCATCATCAATAATCATATTATCATCATAATAACATCAATAAACAATTTAACAACAAATAACTAAGTTAGATGACAAAGTAGGCCATCCAACCGAACATGCATTAAACACACAATCAAATCCTAGTTTACCCATCAACAACTCACAATTCAATCACTCAAACCACACCCGATCAACTAAGGCTCAATTCAATAATTTAAAGAAAGATAACCTAAACTTCAAATAATCATATCTTACATTCTACTAATCTAAACAACCCCAAATCAATTTCAAACACTCACCCATTTGATCAACTACATTAGCCCTCTCGGAAACCAACCAAGACACCTCAAAATCAAGTCCAACAACCCTAAAACCTCAAGGCACCTAGGCTGAAATTTCCGAATTTTCACCCGAACATCGTAATCGAAAATTTGGCATTATAACGGCGTTACCACGTAATTAACAAACTTTTAGAAATCGACGGCAATCGATTCCAACCACAACAACTCAAAATAATCCTCAAAAAGCCATTCTATCAACTTTAAATACCCGAAAATAAATAATTTCGCTACAATGGCTCAAATCTCGTAGTAATACACATAAACGATCCCTAGCATGCATGGAACAATAATCTAACATCATATTAACATTCTAACGGTTCAAAATGCAGTTATGAGCAAAAATAAAAAAATGAGTTTTGAGATCTAGAATTTTTCTTTCACCTTTGATGTGTTTTGATGCAAGAAATGTGTAGAATGGATGCCAAACAAGTGAAATCAAGCTTTGAATCACTCAATTCGGCTTTGAAATGCAAAATCTATGAGGAAAATACTTTGAAAATGCCTTCATCTTTCTCCTCCAAGGAGCCACGGTTTTGTGTGTGTTTTTGGTGGTGTTTTGCTTTGTTTTTAATGTGTGTTGATAATATATTAAGCAAAGGTCAAATAAATAAAAGAAAGTCAAAGTGAAAACTAATTATTTTTAGTGTTTTCTTGACTTTAAATGCATTTTCTTGATCACCAATGTTCAAAACAATTATTCAACACTCAAGCTAGCTCAAGTAGGTTATTTTTAGGTGACAAAAAGTTTTACAATCAAACACTTTCACTCGAGTCGGCTTAAAACTCGATTTTCGCAAAAATCGGTGTAAAAACCCTAATAAATTCTTAAGCCGATTTTAAAACCGTTTTAATCAAATATAGGTCTATTAAAGTCCGTGGTCTAGGTCTAGAAGGGTTAAAAAGACCAGTTTCAAAATTTTAGCGGACGTGTTTCGAAAACATTATTCATTAAAAATCGACGATAAAATTTCTGATCCCGTTTTTTATGAAAATTTCATGAATGCACATTTAGCACGTATTAGGAGTATTGACATCAAAATTATAACATTCTAGGTCATATAGCACATAAACAGGTCAAATGCACGCAAAACGAGATAAAACACGTAAATCGAGTTAAAGCAGAAAAGTGGGGTTTCACATAAAATATCTAGGTGGCTCCAAAGACTAAATTGCCCCTTAACTAAGTGTATATTTCTAGTTTGCCACCTTATAGTATTTTGACTAATCTAGTTAGCTAGTGTAGTGTAGTGTAATTATTTTATTGCCTACGATATGCCTACGATACTTAGAATATAAAAAAAATGCACGTGAATGTACACTAAATAAAATGAAAGCACATTTTCCAAGAAATATAAAAAGTAATGCTAATAATTATATGCAAACAATAAAGGTAACATGTAAATGTACGCAAATGATTAAAATAAGCATATTAATATACGCAAGTAAATAAAATAACTATATGCTCAGGGTCGGGGTATTACATAGCTGCCTTGCATGTTGGGAGTGAACGTTCTGATGTTTGATTGGTCTCAATTTCTAGGAATGTTTCAATGCTATCATGGAGTGGTATGATAAGCGGTTTTGTAAAGGAATTAAGTTGTGAATGCATGCTTGTATGTATATCAACTGTTTGTTTGTATCGCTTAAGGCTTGGATGGCCTTGAAGCTAGGTTTTGATTAGAATTGGTGTTCTAGGTTATTTTGTAGCTATATTGAATGTTTACAGGTTTCTAGAATGTCCACGGTACAGGAGAGACTCTATCCGTTTTCCTAAAATTCTGAGACCGGGTTTGGGATTGGGTTGAGAATAGCATGGTTCTTAGAGCCTCCGGTTTTGTGAGGGATCGGGGCGTTACAATACATATCAAATCTAAAAATTTGAAACAATAATCAAATTTCATAAATAATGCAAAAAAGCGTGAAAACCCTCAGAATGATTGAAGAAGAAGCCTTGCAAGAACCCTAGTGTCGATCCTTAAGCAATTCTACGCAAAATTGTAACTTAAAAATGCAAAGAAATCTTTTCCTTTTTGGCTTGTGAAGTCACCATTTTTTTTTTTTTGGGGGGGGGGGGGGGGGAGAGGGGACTTGGGAGGCATTTGTGAAATTGTTTTGTGCTTATTTTGCTTGGCTTTTCTTATTTGGAAGATGACAAATCAACTAAGGGCAAAATGGTAATTTAATTATTATGTAGTCTAACTCAAGTTAAAATATTGCAATTAAATGAAAGTCAATTAAATACTAAACTAAAAATACTAATTTCACTATTTGCTAAGTGCGAAAAACATTCATCTATCTCTCGTTTTCGATGCGCTACGAACGAACGGTCAATGCTCGATTGCTATAAAAATGATAAGGAATATTATAAAAATATATTTTTTGAAAAGTAGAATAGTTTAAAGTTCACTCCGGCTCGGAGCTACTTTTCCAATTATTTGAAAATAAAGTAAATAAGTGCTCGAAAATGAATCCGATTACTATAAATAATAAAAATAGTTAATATTCATTTCATATACTTAATTTAAATATAATTTGAATACCTTTGAAGAGTTTATGAAAATAATGCCAAGATATGAATGAATCAATTAATATAAACACGTAATCAAATACAATTAAATGCTATTAAATGCGTGCCGGGTTCGGGGTATCACAAAAACACTAATGCTCAGTGAGGGAAGGGTTCAGTAATTCGGGGAGTTTCGAAAACATTTTCGTGCAATGCAACAAGTATTTGCAAGATTAAACAATAATAAAAGATAGATAAACAATTGACAAACTAAATTATACTCATTAAAATAATTTAGTACAATAACCCTTATCACTCCAATTCCACGAACCACGATCCACGAACCACAATCTCGATAACAATATGCCGACATCCTAACTCCAATGGTACTCCGAATGTACCTAATACCTACGACCTAACACCTCTGGCAATCTTCGGACCAAGAGAGTGAAGGAATAGAGTATGGAGCTAGAGCAACCAACCTTGGCAAGCCCGATGCCGCCCAAAGAGGCCCATCACATTCGCCTAAACAATATGGTTGCGCAACCATCGATATGATACCACATTATAGCTGTCAAGCCCCAAACCCAACCTTGCGTAGGACTAAGTCTGAGGGCGACAGTTAATTCAATTACCAATCCATACTTAATCAAAATTTTAACTTATTATTAGTTTTCTCGAAAATTAGGCAGCATAACGGCTGTAATGTGAACAAAACAGTTTTCTTTTTTCTTTTTGACCTGCAAACAGAAAAGCCACAATCTACTTCTCCCAATCCTTATCCTCAACATCACAATACAAAATTCCATCAATTCTCCTCCTCAACATCACAATTCAAAACTCAAACACAGTTCATTCATCCACTAACATGATATAATCAATTAAAAATCAATATGAAAATATACATCTGATCCTTGCATTAAGAGAAGGTTTTAACAACATCCAGATTACTTCCTATCAGCCGACACGTAACCAAGTGCCCAAAAATAAAATCGGCTACGTATATCACTTCTATAATAGCTAACTAAGTCATTAAGCTAAAATTCCCAACCAAATACAACCAATAAAACCAATGACTAAGTTAGTTCATTTATAAAAGTATTGATGATTGAAATCACCTATTTATTCAAAATAAAATATTCAAATATAATTGTTCAAGTTATACTAGTTAAACATACACCCAGAATAGGTGCATATCATGCATCGGGGGCTTCATGTTCAAGATTATGAGGGTCATCCTCATAGTACTGTACATATCCTTCTTCATTGCCTGAAAGAGGGAAACAAAGATGGTGAGCTTATCTGATACCAAAGCTCAGCATAGGGGAATCTAGGAAGGGTTTTCGAATACATTTTCCTGTTTGAAAACCATTTAGGAAAACTCCGAATGCAATGCAGGCAATATCTGTAATCAAGATTCAGTTCAAGTGTACATATTCAAGCCATATATCACAAACTAAGTAAGAGAAAACTTACTATTTCACATCACATTGTTTTCATGCACTAAGTAAGGGATAACTTACTTTTTCGCATCATATCAAACTCTCTGAAGGTAACAATGTGCCCAAGCGAGAGAAAGCTCTCTGAGGGTAGCATTGTGCCCAAGCAAGAGGGACAATTCTCTAAATGTAGCATTGTGCCCAAACATGAGGGCCAACTCTCCGAGGGTAGCAATGTTCCCAAGCGAGAGGCTTAAGACCAGGTAGTTGTAACCCCTTTTAACACCAATTCCAATCCATTTTCACATAACACGAGCATTTATAGCAATCAACTAAGCATCGAGTTCAAAACTTTTGCATAGTTATACATTTATAACAAACCAGGTAATTAATGAGCAACGAGCAATATAATCCATATAAATAATCAACCAAGTGTCCTAACATATCTAGAGTCATATAATATCATTGCACATTAGTAGAAACTAGTAACTTATCCATTTAATCAAATGCACTAAGCATTAGAACTTAACTAATCCATCTAAGCCAATGCCTAAGCCACTACAATGACCTAACTTTGGCAAATCAATTACTTATGTTCCTGAACTCCAAATACTCTATTTTCAGTATAGAATTAAATTTCTTCGAGTTTATAATTTTTGAATCAAGAAAACCTCAATTCCGATCAAAATTGACTGAGTTATAACCAATTTCGTGCAACTATGTTTAACTGTCCACATTGTATCATTGTGTCATTTCAAAAATGGAGAATTCAGAGATCTTAACCGATGAAATCTGACATTTTATAAAACATGAAAGTCATTCCAATTGCCTAATTTAGCAACTATGAAATTTTCGTTCGATTCCGAGGTCGTTTACTTTTTTTGAAAGGCAAAAGAATTCGAAGGCAGTGAGCTGTCAAGATTTAGCAAAAATCCCATAACCTACTGTATTAAGTGTTTTTGAGCATGAAAATAATTTTTCCTCAGAATCTATTCAACATAATCATTGTTTCCCTATGAGTCTAGTATAACTTGAAATTTGTCCAATTTTTTCTAAAATTGTTTAGCCATTCAAACGAACCAAAACTTCGAACTGCTCAAAACTGTCCAGAAATGCTATTCCAAAAATCCTGCATGTTTAGCTTCTATATCATCAAGAACAACTCCTATATATCCTAGCAACCTCTAGCAATATAATTAAGCATTAACCAAGCATGTATTCATAGCTAGATACAAACATCATCATCCAAGAAGCTTCAAAACTTCATCAATGGTAACTTTTGTTCAAATCATCAACAAGGAAGATTCCAACACATTTAATCCATGTACTAGCTAGTATATCCACATTCAAGCTTCATGATACATATATATGTATTTATATATCATAAATACAAGTTCTTGAAAGAACCTTCAGCTTAGGTCTTAAGTTAGAAGCTAATGGATGCAAGAATGAAGCTTGAAAATGCACAATGAAGCTTGGAAGTGGCTTGGATTTGCTTAGTCTTCCCTTTTTCTTCCTTTCCTCTTCTTTCTTGCCTTCTCTTTTCTCTCTCCTCTTAGTCAAAATATGAGTGTGTGTGTGTGTGTGTATCGTATGTGTTTTGTATGTTTTAGTTGGTAGGATATTTTGCAAGAAGTCCCAAAGACAAGAGTACCCTTGAACTAAAAGATTATTTTCTTGCTTACCATGTTGCTCTATTCTAATTGTTTTGGTTCTAGTTTAATTATTCTAGTTAGCTATTTGACTTGGTAGGATTCAATTATCAGCTACGATATCTAAAATACTCAAATGCATGTATTTGAATATGAATGCATGTAAAATGATGCAAATGCTCATAAATCAAGATAAATGCATATAAATTGATATAAAAACATATTAAATGATGTAAAAATATATGAAAAGCTATAAAATTTATATAGGCTCTGTTTGGGGTCTAACATCCTTCCCCCCTTGAAAGAATTTCATCCTCAAAATTTTAGTTACCTTTAACAACGGTTGTCTCCTTGGGGAGTTCCTGTCCATTCATGGCATATGCCCGAGCTTGCACTCTTGGTGTTGGAGCATTTTTCCCAGGCCTATTCTGTGCTACTCCCCCTGTAGCTTGAGTCTGACTTCCTTTCCACCTCGGGCAGTCCCTCGCTTAGTGCTGGTCACAGCCGCACCCGGTACAATTCCCTGACTTTTTCCAACACTGATCTTCATTATGCCCTTTCCTATTACAATAAGAGCACGTAATACCCTGGGCTGTGGCGGTAGTACCTATTACTCCACGGGCTATAGAGACTTTTGTTACACTTGGCTAGGGTCTGGGAGCTGTCGGTCCAACCTGGCTACTCTGAGTTTGGAATGCCCTCGACTGTCCCTGAGTTTGAAAAGGCCTTTTGTTCTGCTGAGCTAGGCTAACCCTCATTGCTAGTTTCTTCTCTTCTATCCTTGATGTAGCAGCATAGACATCATTATAAGTATCAAACTCCGCTACTGCCAGCCCATCCTGAATCTCAAGCCTCAGATTCGGAGTAAATTTTCATATCTTGGTGGTCGGGGTCTAGACCATATGTGGTGCATACTGAGAGAGTTTATCAAATTTTGCCCTATACTCAGCCACCGTCATACCTCTCTGCCTCAAATACATAAACTCTTTCATTTTTCGGTCTCGAGAAATCTCAGATATGAATTTTTCTTTAAATGCCCTGACAAAGTTTCTCCAAGTATAAGGAGTGTGCATAATCTCCCATTGACTACTTACTGTACCCCACCATGTTTTCGCATCACCCTCCAATTGAAAAACCGCAAATGTGACATTTCATTCATCCATGTAATCCATTGCCTTGTAGATTTTCTCGATCCTGGAAAGCCAATGCTCTGCTTTATTATAATATGGCTGACCCATGAATATAGGAGGTTTATAAGTTAGGAATTCTTTAAGTGTATCGTTACTCCGGTTACCTCCGTTTCTACCCGCTCCATTTTCACCCCCACTGTTAGTACCTAAACCTCCAAGTGGCTATCAGCCCATGACGTGTACCATCTGAGCCATCGTTTTAGCCATCTGTTGCAGTACCTGGTCCCCTACTATCTGCCGACCTTCCATACCAGTATTATCCTCTTCGTCATCCCTATTACTACCTCGAGTTCTCGGACCACCTGCCATCTATAGGTACATAAATCGACTCACCGTTATATGTTATGCAAGTGTTAGAGAAGATAGATAATATATCTAATATATAACTAACTTACACAATTATATAACAATCCAAGGCACATTATTCACATAAGATCCACACATAGCACATAATCACATATACATATATAATAATTCAAGTTTTACCTATTAATATCAAGACTTTCTACCCACTTGCCTGGGGTTCTAAACCCAACTACGCCTAACCAACTAGTTAAGCTCTGATACCACTAAAGGTGTCACGCCCCGAACCCAACCTTGCTTAGGACTAAGTGCGAGGGCGACAATTAATTCAATTACCAATCCATACTTAGGCAAATTTTCAACTTATTATTAGTTTCCTCAAAAATTGGGAAGCATAACGGCTGTAATGTAGACAAAACAGTTTTCTTTTTCTTCAACCTGTAAACAGAAAAGCCATAATCTACTTCTCCCAATCCTTCTACTCAATATCACAATACAAAATTCTACCAATTCTCCTCGTCAATATCACAATTCAAAACTCCAACAGAGTTCATTCATCCACCAACATGATATAATCAATTAAAAATCAATATGAAAATATACATCTGATACTTGCATTAAGAGAAGGTTTTAACAATATCCAGATTACTTCCTATCAGCTGACACGTAGCCAAGTGCCCAAAAACCAAACTGGCTACGTATATCACATGTATAATAGCTAACTACGTCATTAAGCTAAACTTCCCAACCAAATACAACCAATAAAACCAATGATTAAGTTAGTTAATTTATAAAAGTATTGATGATTGAAATCACCTATTTATACAAAATAATATGTACAAATATAATTGTTCAAGTTATATTAGTTAACCATACACCAGAATAGGTGCATATCATGCATTGGGGGATTCCTGTTCAAGATAATGAGGGTCATCCTCATAGTACTGTACATATCCCTCTTTATTGCCTATAAGAGGGAAACAAAGAGGGTGAGCTTATTTGACACCAAAGCTCAGCGAGGGGGGAATTTAGGAAGGTTTTTCGAATACATTTTCCTGTTTGAAAACCATTTGGGAAAACTCTGAATGCAATGCAAGCAATATCTGCAATCAAGATTCAGTTCAAGTATACATATTCAAGCCAAATATCACATAGTAAGCAAGAAATAGCTTACTCTTTCGCATCGCATCGTTTTCAAGCACTAAGTAAGGGATAACTTACTTTTCGCATCGTATCAAACTCTCCGAAGTTAGCAATGTGCCCAAGTGAGAGAAAGCTCTCTGAGGGTAGCATTGTGCCCAAGCATAAGGGCCAACTCTCCAAGGGTAGCAATGTTCTCAAGCAAGAGGCTTAAGACCAGGTGGTTGTAACCCCTTTTAACGCCAATTCTAATCCATTTTCACATAACATGAGCATTTATAGCAATCAAATAAGCATCAAGTTCAAAACTTTCACATAATTATACATTTATAACAAACCGGGTAATTAACAAACAACGGTCAATATAATCCATATAAATAATCACCCAAGTGTCCTAACATATCTAGAGGTCATATAATATCTTGCACATTAGTAGAAACTAGTAACTTAGCCATTTAATCAAATACACTAAGCATTAGAACTTAACTAATCGATCTAAGCCAATGCCTAAGCCACTGCAATGACCTAACTTTGGCAAATCAATTACCTATCTCCCCGAACTCTAAATACTCTGTTTTCAAGGTAGAATTAAAGCTCATTGAGTGTAAAAAATTCTGGAATCAAGAAAAGCTCAATTCTGATCTAAATTCACTGAGTTATAACCAATTTCGTGCAACTATGTTGAACTGTCTAGATTGCAAGCTATCATTGGGTGATTTCAAAATTGGAAAATTCAGAGATCTAAAATGATGAAATCTGTCATTTTGTAAAACACGAAAGTTGTTCCTAACTGCCTAATTTAGCCATTGTGAATGTTTCGTTTGATTTTGAGTTTGTTTACTAATTTTAAAATGCAAAAGAACTCGAAGGCAGTGAGCGGTCCAAATTTAGCAAAAATCCTGTAACCTACTATATTAAGTGTTTTTGAGCATGAAAACGATTTTTCCTCAGAATTAGTTCAACACAAGAATTGTTCCTATATGAGTCTAGTATAACCATAAGTTTTCCAATTTTTCTAAAATTGTTTATCCATTCAAACGAACCCAAACTTCCGACTGCTCAAAACTGTCGAGAAATGCTATTTCGAAAATCTTGCATGTTTAGCTTCTATATCATCAAGAACAACTCCTATACATCCTAGCAACCTCTAGCAATATAATTAAGCATTAACCAAGCATGTATTCATAGCTAGATACAAACATCATCATCCAAGAAACTTCAAAACTTCATCAATGGTAACTTTTGTTCAAATCATCAACAAGCAAGATTCCAACACATTTAATCCATGTACTAGCTAGTATATCCACATTCAAGCTTCATGATACTTATATATGCATTTATATCTCATAGATACAAGTTCTTGAAAGAACCCTCACCTTAGCTCTAAAGTTAATAGCTAATGGATGCAAGAATGAAACTTGAAAATGCACAATGAAGCTTGGAAGTGGCTTGAACTTGCTTAGTCTTCCCTTTTTCTTCCATTCCTCTTCTTTTTTTCCTTCTCTTTTCTCTCTTCTCTTAGTCAAAATATGAGTGTGTGTATGTGTGTGTGTATTGTATCGTTTTGTATGTTTTAGTTGGTAGGATATTTTGCAAGAAGTCCCAAAGACAAGAGTACCCTTGAAATAAACACTTATTTTCTTGCTTGCCATGTTGCTCTATTCTAATTGTTTTGGTTCTAGTTTAATTATTCTAGTTAGCTATTTGATTTGGTAGGATTCAATTATCAACTACGATATCTAAAATACTCAAATACACGTATTTGAACATGAATGCACGTAAAACAATGCAAATGCTCATAAATCAAGATAAATGCATATAAATTGATATAACAACATATTAAATGATGTAAAAATATATGAAATGCTATAAAATGCATATAGGCTCTGTTCGGGGTCTAACATTCTTCCCCCTTTAAAAGAATTTCATCCTCAAAATTTTAGTTACATTTAACAACGGTCGTCTCCTTGGGGAGTTCCTGTCCATTCATGGCATATGCCCGAGCTTGCACTCTTGGTGTTGGAGTATTTTCACCAGGCCTGTTCAGTGCTACTCCCCCTATAGCCTGAGTCTGACCTCCCTTCCACCTCTGGCACTCTCTCGCTCGGTGCTGGTCACTGCCGCACCCGGTACAATTCACTGATTTTTCCAACACTGATCCTCAGTATGCCCTTTCCTATTACAATAAGAGCACGTAGTACCTTGGGTTGTAGCGGTAGTACCTGTTACTCCATGGGCTGTAGAGACTTTTGTTACACTTGGCTGGGGTATGGGAGTTGTCGGTCCAACCTGGCTACTCTGACTATGGAATGCCCTCGATTGTCCCTGAGTCTGAATAGGCCTTTTGTTCTATTGAGCCAGGCCAACCCTTATTGCCAGTTTCTTCTCTTCTATCCTCGATGCAGCAGCACAAACAACATTATAAGTATCAAACTCCTCTACTGCTAGCCCATCCTGAATCTCAAGTCTTAGCCCCTGAGTAAATTTTCATATCTTGGTGGTCGGGGTCTGGACCATATGTGGTGCATACTGAGAGAGTTTCCATATCTTGGTGGTCGGGGTCTGGACCATATGTGGTGCATACTGAGTAAATTTCCATATCTTCGCCTCATACTCAGCCACCGTCTTACCTTTCTGCCTCAGACATAAACTCTTTCATTTTTCGGTCTCGAGAAATCTCATATATGAATTTTTATTTAAATGCCTAGACAAAGTTTTTCCAAGTATAGGGAGTGTGCAAAATTTCCCATTGACGTCTTACTGTACCCTACCATGTTTCTACGTCAGCCTCCAATTGAAAAATTGCAAATGTGACCTTTCGTTCATTCGTGTAATCCATTGCCTTGTAGATTTTCTTGATCCAGGAAAGCCAATGCTCTGCTTTATCATCATCTGGCTGACCCATGAATTTAGGAGGTTCATAAGTCAGGAATTCTTTAAGGGTATCATTACTTCGGTTACCTCCATTTCTACCGGCTCCGTTTCCAACTCCTCTGTTAGTACCCGAACCTCCAATTGGCTGTCAGACTATGACTTGGACCATCTGTACCATTGTTTCAGCCATCTACTGTAGTACCTGGTCCCCTACTATCTGCCAGCCTTCCATACCAGTATTATCCTCTTCGTCGTCCCTATTACTACCTCGAGTTCTCGGACCACCTGCCATCTATAGGCACATAAACCCATTCACCATTATATGTTACGCAAGTGTTAGAGAAGATAGATAATATATCTAATATATAACTAACTTACACAACTATATAACAATCCAAAGGCACGTTATTCACATAAGATCCACACATAGCACATAATCACATATACATATATAATAATTCAAGTTTTACCTATTAATATCAAAACTTTCTACCCACTTTCCTGGGGTTCTAAACCCAACTATATTTAATCCATGTACTAGCTAGTATATCCACATTCAAGCGTCATGATACATATATATGCATTTATATCTCATAAATACAAGTTTTTGAAAGAACCCTCACCTTGGGGCTTAAGTTAGAAGCTAATGGATGCAAGAATGAAGCTTGAAAATGCACAATGAAGCTTGGAAGTGGCTTGAACTTGCTTAGTCCTCCCTTTTTATTCTTTTCCTCTGCTTTCTTTCCTTCTCTTTTCTCTCTTCTCTTAGTCAAAATCTGAGTGTGTATGTGTGTGTGTGTGTATTGTATGTGTTTTGTATGTTTTAGTTGGTAGAATATTTTGCAAGAAGTCCCAAAGACAAGAGTATCCTTGAACTAAAAGATTATTTTCTTGCTTACCATGTTGCTCTATTCTAATTGTTTTGGTTCTAGTTTAATTATTCTAGTTAGCTATTTGACTTGGTAGGATTCAATTATCAGCTACGATATCTAAAATACTCAAATGCACGTATTTGAATATGAATGCACATAAAACGACGCAAATGCTCATAAATCAAGATAAATGCATATAAATCGATATAAAAACATATTAAATGATGTAAAAATATATGAAATGATATAAAATGCATATAGGCTCTGTTCAGGGTCTAATAATAACAATGAACAGTACATTCACATAAATCAAGATAATTCAATAACACATAATTGAGGGATAACAAAGTAGGTTGTTGTAATACCCTGATCTTTCACGAGACCGAAGCCCCAATCCAAAACCCAAGGTCATGAAAAATGAGAAAAAATGGACGGAGTCTCCCCTATTTATAGGACTATCTAGTTACCTATATTTAGAAGAAATAACAACAAACTATAAACCAACATTCACTACCAACCCCAATCTTCTTGGCCATCCGAGCCCGTCTACTTCCAAGCATGCATTCATTAACTGTTGAAGTTTTATGTTTATAATTTCACTTATCATACCACTATAATCTTTTCTATTTAATTTTCTTATAATTTAAGTCATCAACCATCTTTCCCTTAATCCCACACAAGCATGCAAGTTAAACTTAGACAACAAAGTAAAACATTAAAGTTATTACATGTCCGCTACAATTGTTTAATCATACAAATCTTTTAGCTCATGTTACATTCCCTCAGATAACATGAATACATGCAATTTTGAAATATCAATATACTTTACATCACAACACATAAAACACTCATCCACAGCTACAAGCATGCAATGAAGCCTCCGAACTCCTTCTAGGGATCCAGTTACTTTTTTACCTACAAAATGTTAGAAAGGAGGGGTGAGCATACAATACATGTATACTCTGTGAGGGAGGAAAACAGTCAATCGAGGAGGTTTTCGAAAACATTTTCGTGCAGTGCAACCAATAATCGCAAGTTTAACAATAATACAAGTCAACAAGTAAATAACCAACTATATTCAATCCAATAAAAAGGATTTTGATCGATAGCCCTTATCCCTCCAATTTCTCGAACCATGAGCTGCGAACTCGATCTCAAACACGATATGCCGGCATCCCTTTACACCAATGGGTACTCCGGATGTACCCAATACCTACGACCTATACCGTCTGGCATACTCCATACCAGGCGAGTGAGGGACTAGGGTACGGAACTAGAGCAACCAATACCGGCAAGCCTGATGCTGCCCAGAGAAACCCATAGCATCTGTCCCGAATGATGAGGTTGCGCAACCATCAAGACGATAACACAAATAGGAATAACCACAACAAGATAATTCAATAACCATATATTCGAAACAAGTCAATTTAATTTATAAGCAATATAAGCAGTTTATAATCAATATATCTTTAAACTATTTCCTCCCAATAGACTAGTTCTATTACTTATTAACCACACAATGTCCTTTATAATACAAAGCGATAAATCAATTAAAAAGGTCAAGTAAGATGAATCCCTCACCTCTAGAAAACCAAACACACAAAATTTAGCCAAACACCATTTCGAATCTTCTCCAATGGCATCAACTTCCTTCAATTCCTAGTTAGGCAGTTATGCAATAAAATCATTCTCCATAACATCCACACACATACACGGCCCAATATCACCAAAAGACCCCTTTTGTTCAATCGACTTCCTACAAGTTCAAATCACATTCTAGCAATCTCAAGCATTAATCTAGTCATTTTAACACTTGTGGCACCATACAAGCATCGAATCAAGCATTAACCATAATTCAACAAAACACTATTCATTCCTCCAACTTTCCCTAGCCACCACATCCAAACGAGCTACGACAATTGAAATCTGATTTCACCACATTTAACAAAATACTATTCATTCCTCCAACTTTTCCAAGCCACCACATCCAAACAAGCTACGATATTTGAAATCCGATTTCACCACTCAAATGTAGACACTTTATGATCCACTTAAATGCAAAGAAAATCCGTTTTAAACCACAACAACCATAAAACCCTGATTAGCCCCTTTGCCTGTTTGAACTATAGCTGCCTTAACCAATCTCCCAATCAACGCCATAATTGCACCGCAATCACTTTTTAGCCTATCTAAGACCATATAACCACTCAAAATGTGCCCGGTCAATACTTCGTTCAAACGACCCCTTTAAGCTCCAATCAAGAATTTTTAATTCTAGCCATATTAACTAGTTACCAAGCCATGAGGGAATAATACGAGCTTACTAGGCACCCCACAATCATCAACCAATCACAACAAAGTTCTACAAACACTTAAATCAACCAAACGACCCAAAACACACAAATTGCCTCTTTATGTTCCAGTTCAAATTTACCAATTGTAGCTATGTAAAAACCATTTAAACTTCACATTTAGCATCCTAAATGTTTATGGCACCTAACCGAAGCAATAGATTTCAATTTAGATCGCAAAACCCCAATTTTCAAATTTTACTATTTATAGTACTATTCATCATCTTTCTCAACTTAAAACTTGCATTTTCATGGCTAAAAAATCAATACAAGCAATATAGAATGTTCTACTAACTATATAAACATCATTAGAGGTAATATAATCTAATAATTCAAGCATTAGAACAAATCTAGAAATTTTACATAATATAACCCTAACTAAAAATGTTCAAATAAATGCATCCCTCACCTAGATACAAGGTTAGAGAAGCTTGAAGATGGCTTAGACATGTTCAAGAAATCAAGATTCAAGCTTGGAATGGATGAAAATGGCCAACTATAGCAATTTTTGCAAGAAAAAATACTATTCCCGTAGGTGGGTTTTTGGCTGATTTTTTGACCTTTTTTGAGCATTTTTTGAGAAATTTTGGGTTATAAGAAGACTTTGTCAATTGGTCAAAAGGTCCATCGTATTTGGGTGGGTCAATGGGTCAAGCTTATAGGTCAAATGGTTTTGCAATATGGATCAAATAGTTGGCTAGGCAATTAAAACAACACTAAATGCTAAACTAAATTTTGAAAACACTATTTATGTGATATGAAAATCATTTTCCTAATGCACTCTCCCGATATGCTATGCACGTAATTTCAATTTTCTCATGTCTTCTAAATGCCAAGTAACATGAGAAAAATGCAAATCCAGGAAAATAAAACAGTCAAAATTTTTTATGAATAGTAATTATTCTTAATTAAATATTTTAAGAAATAAATGCACATAAATGTGGGTATCGGGTCTCACAGTTGTCTTCATTCACACATAGAATAACACAACCAAGGTAACCAATAGAATGCACAACACACAAATCATAATCATATTCTCACGCCTATAAATCATGTTCAACCAATAACTCCACTTACTAATGAATTCCAAACCATTTAGCTCAACTTTGCAAAGCTAGTACTAACTTTCTAAAATTAACTAATGTTGGAGATATGGTCTAATGCTATATAGTTAGATGACTTATTCTGGGATATTTTGGCATTAACTTGTACCTAATGACATTTACGTCTATATGTTTGTTTACATATTGACTTGTTTGTGACGTTCATAGTCTCCGCCATTCCTATTATATGAGTATGTCCTTAATGTTTTTCGGAGAAGAAATATATTCTAAAAGAGTTTAGAATACATTGACATATTTCTTCGATATGATAAACATTCAAAATGATTCATAGCCCTCAGATTATTCGATCGAGAGTAGAATAATCAAGTACGGGCTATCATATGTATGTTACCTTTGATTAACATAGAGATGTTAATGATAAAGGATGGTGAGCCTTATGCCATAACAGCATAAAGATGTGACTGACTTACATATGGGTGATTGTTGGTTGAACGAATCACTGAATGTGACCAGAATAACAAACTCCTTGACTTTAGATTAATAGTTTATTATTCATTGCGAATTGTGCAAATTGATCCTTTGACTTGAGAAATTATGGCTGCCGGTTATATCATGGGCTAAATACTGCATCTAGACAATACCCGTCTTCCAAAAGGTGGGTTATGGCCTTTCGCGTTTTAATTTTGTGATATGAACTGACAGGTAATTGTCAAGATAAGATCCGTTAACCTCTGACGTGACGCGATGTCATTTGCGATCTTATTTTGGTTGTTGAATGAGGAAGTCCTCGGCCGGGGTACATAACAGATGGAATGATGGAAAATGTTCCATAGGTGTCATCTTTCATTCCACCGAATAGATCTATACATAGAATCATTTAGTGGACTTAATCGTATCATGTTTCCCACAATGATCGGGACATATTCAATGGAAGGATCGGACTACACGCTAATTTGCGACTATAAATAGGTTCATAAAAGTTGGACTTCATTACCGTATATATTGTCATGATGCGCGTATGTTGCTAGACGTAACTCTTGAACATGAGGGTATTCCAGAGAATGATGGAAACATTCTCGGAATAGACTAAAAGCGTTTAATAGTCCATCATCGCTATACGGTTATGAATGTAGAAAGTCACACACAAAAAGAGCATCAAGAATAATGCAATTAACGAGCTTGATATTAAGTTGAAAACACGTTAAAGAGTTAACGTTGTTTATTTTGGACGTTAATAGTTAAGCGGGCCAAAAGTATAAATACTGAAAGTATTGGGATCTAAGTGTAGATACTGAAAGTATTGGGACCAAAGTACAAATATTGAAAGTATTGGGATCTAAGTACAAATATTAAAAGTATTGGGGTCAAAGTGAAAATACTAAAAGTATTGGGGTCTATTTCCAATTATTTACTCTAATGGGGATTAGAATTAATTATTGAAAGTTGTCACTAGAAGACAAAAGACAACTTGCACTAAAAGACAAAACACTAAAAGACAAAAGACAACTTACACTAGTGGATGAAATACTAGAAGACAAAACACTAGTGGACGAAACACTAGAGGACAAAAAACAAGTTGGACAAAAAGACAAAGAACAAGTTGGCTTGATTGTGTGCATGATTGACACTTGGCAAAAGGATGATGTCTTGAGAAGACATAACATGCCATTTGTCACAATCCTACACAACTCAAGACTCTATATAAATGCCAACTATTCTACTCTTTTTGTTGTTGATTTTCGGCGAACACAAGAGCAAAAAGATGACAAAATTCTCTCCTTTCTTTCATGGTATTTTCGGCCATAGTAAATATAGGGTGGTAGGATTTTTCTCTTGTTTTTTTTATTAATATACAAGCTCAAATCTTTCACCAAGAAGCTAGCACATACTTGGTTGGTGGTGTTTGCTATTGGATGCTCGTGTGCTTCGATCTATGACCTTTACACTTGTGAATGAGGGTAGTCCACGCTATCTACGAGATGAGAACTATATCTTCTTCCTTGATGCTCTCGGCCAAAGCACGAAAAAAGATAAGTGTTATTCTTTTTGCTTTATTTCTATATGCAAGCTTTAATTTACTACTAAGTAGCTATTACATGTACTTAGTTTATAGAAATAACATTTGGATGTTTGTGTGTTTCAATCTAGAGCTTTTGCATGTGAGAAGAAGGCTGGTCCACGCCATAGCATCTCCGTCATGGTTCCACCTTCACTCGGCTATAAACGGGAGGTATGCCATTTTATCTCTCATTTACTTTATAGTATATTTGATATATTATATGTTACATGTTGATTACCATGGACTTTACTTTGGAAATGCATGTGATTACAAAAGTTAATGTTAAAAATTTTAAAATGCTCAACGCTTCCGCTTTAACTCTTTTATGTTGTGAATCACAAGTTTCCGAGAACTGATCCTTTCAACTAAGGCATCTAATCAATGAACATACTTCAAAAGCATACTAAGCAACTCCTAACCACTAATTAATCACAAAATTTACCTCAAACAACATACACATCTCACGGCCTACACACACGCACAACGCGACCCTTTGCTCACACACATACATATTAATTTCTAAGCTTATTTTAGTTAATTTAAGACTTAATTTAATCTCTACAACACTTATGACACATGATTTAAGCATTAGAATCATAAAACCACAAACTTATGTGAAGGTTACTATTCATCATCTTCTTCATAACACCCATTTATAAAAACCAACTATATGTTTGCAAAACCATCAAAAGCTTGTTCTACTAACTATAAAACTAACTAATCTTGCAAGAATAAGCTAAATAACTAACATATACATCATAGGAACTTCTTACCATAATCAACATATAACATGAAAATGCAAACAATATGTAAATTACTCACCAATACAAGTTGAATATGTTTGGAAGAAGCTTAGGATAGCTCAAGATCAACTCAAAATAGTTTGGAAGACACAATTTGTAAGACCCCGGAATTTGCCCTATTTGCAATTACGTGTTTTCACTTGTTTAAATGCTATTAGAATTAGTATATATGTTTATATGTGAGTTATTAAATGATCTTGGATTAAATGTGCATTTAAAAGACATTTGAAAAACAAATAATGTGACTTTTCATTTTCTTTTGTAAAATTGTGTAGTATAACTAGACTATATGTAATTAAATGCTTATGAATAAATGTTGTCCCCAAAAATAGTCTACTAAAAATAATATTTAAGTTGGATAGTATTAATATTACAATTTTTGGCAAAAACAACTTAAATAGCTTAAGTTATCAACTTTGACCAAGACTTCTAGCTTTGACTTTATTAAAATCGATTATTTCGTTGACTTTTCATCTACCTTGACTTTTGAAAAATGTTGACTTTCATTTACTTTGACTTTTTGAAAAATGTTGATTTTTATTAACTTTGACTATTTAGAAAATGTAGACTTTTATCAAATTTGACTTTTTGTAAATGTTGACTTTTTGGTCTCCTTTGACTTTGACTTTTTATATTCTTTGACCAAACTAGGGTTATCTAAATACTACTAATGTTACATGATATATGTGCATTCATAAAATTTTCATAAACATTTTTGGAGAAAATTTCATTTAAAGTGCCATTAAATGGCATTTGAAGACCCTTTCGCTAAATTTTTGAAACTAGTCTTTTAAACATTTTAAAAACTAGTCTTCCATTATTAAAAGACCTGTAATTTACTATAAATTATTTATGAAGCAGATTAGGAATTTAAAATAGACTTTTCGGGTGAAAAGTAGCGTTTTTGAGCCAAATAGTGATTTCTACTAAACCCGAATTTTGCGTTGACTTTTGTTGACCAAGTATATATTGTAAATAAATATTTCATCATCTTAAATATTTTACTAAGGTAAAATTTCAATTAGAATTAACAACAAAGGCTAATTTAGACTTTAGTCATTAAAAATCCAATTTTTGACAACTTTGACCAATTCTTTTTGCATTAACTTTAGACTTAACTTAATATATACTCAAATATTAGCCAAAACACCACAAAAACACAAAAAACCGTGTTTCCTTGTAGGAGAAAGAGGAAGAACATTTTCAAGGTTTTTCAAATCATTTTTCTCATAGATTTTGCATTTCAAAGCCGAATTGAGTCATTCAAAGCTTGAAATTGCTTGTTGGGCACCTATTCTACATATTCCTAGCATTACTTTGGATCAAAGGTGAGAGAAAAAATAGATCTAGAAATTAAAGTTCATGTCAAATTTTATTTAATGCATGTATAGTTATTGTTTTGTGAAATTACTTATAGATTATTGCTAAATAGTTGATAAGGAACAACTTGATGAGTTTATAGCCATTTTGAACGGTTGTAACATGTATTTCTATTTTTTGGTTATTAAAGTTGAGTTATTGATTCATTGTTGAATAATTGTTGTTGTAGTGGTTGGAATTGATTGGTTGTTGCTTCAATTTTTTTTTTAAGTTATGGGGTAGCAATGTTGTGATGCCGAATTTTTTATTAGGATGTTGTAGCAAAAGTCCGGAAAATTCAGCCTTGATGCATTTCCAAAATAGGGTTGTTGGGCTTGTTTTGGATGGCTTATGATTGGTTTTAGATGGCGTAAATGTAGTTGCATGTGTGATTGAGTGATAGGAAGTGGTTTGGAGGTTATTGGATTAGTAGAATGTAAGTTATGAATTTTAGAAGTTTGTGTAGTCTTTCTTTAAAATGTTGAAATGTTGTCTTTGATTGTTGGGTAGTGTTTGTGTAGTTGTTTCTTGAGTTATTGTAAGGTAGGTTCGGGATTTAGCATGTTTAAATGTATGTTAAGTTGGGTGACCTACTTTGTCACCTAACTTAGTTGTTTTGGTTGTTTAATTGATTATGTTGATTGGAATGTTATTAACTGATTGATGATTGATGATGATCTGGAGGACAACCTACTTTGTTGTCTTTCCAGAATATGAGATGTTTATGATTATTATCATGAGTCTTGATAGTGTGTGCCACCTCTCGGGCAACAACGGACTGTTGCGTTGATAACGGCATGACTATCATAGACTACCCCCAGCTCGCATAGGCTGAGATACCATGGAGGGATGGGCTAGATGAGGTACCTCAGTTATGTATTATGGGAGTTATACGAAGATGGTTGAGATCGTGATGGCGTATGGAGCTACATCAACTAGTGTATCCTTTCACATTTGAATGGTTATTTATGTGGTTGAATTGAAATGTTGAGGTTTATGAAGTTGTTATTATTATTGCTCATAAGATGATTTTTCAAAGGGTAAAGTAAATGTTTTCAAAAGATCTTTCGAATCCTTACTGAGATTTGTTATATATAAGCTCATCCTCATTCGTTTATTGTCATCAGGTGTAGTTGAGTAAGATACCGGGTATATTCCTCAGGAAGCTGAGTATGTGCCTTATGTTGGGGAGTCTTATGTGCCAGAGTCTTTTTAGTGATACTTGAGATGAAGTTTCTTTTTGCCACATTGTATATAGAACTAATTGGATTGTGTTTACTTTAGAGTTATATTGTATAAGATGATCTAAAGATAGTAGATTGTATATTGCTAGTTCGGTAGTCTTACTTTTTGAATATGATTAGGTTGCTAGACTAGTTTATAATCTATTTTGTAAATGTATAGTATAGCTTGTAGTATGTGGTTGAAATGGAGGCTTATGACTTATGTTGGAATGTCGTGTGGATGTTAAATGAATGGCTTTGTATTTGTTGAATGGTTGTGGAGTTGTTGTTGAAATTTGGAGTTGGTTATGTGATGTTATAAAGGGTTGGTTTAGAGCCCTGATGTCCATATTACAGATGTTATATTACCGAAATTCCGTTGTGTCCTGATTGATCATAAGTGGGGTCGTGTTGGGGCATGACATTAAATGGTATCAAAGCTCATGTTAGCTGTCAGCCTGGGTATCCTCGGAATGTGGGTAGAGGTCTTAACATGAATGTATGTACTAAGTGAAAAGTGAATTACATGTTAATATGTTTATGTGATTAATCTAATTATGTGACTAACTTTCTATGTGATCAATATGCCTTATGTGTTAAGTGAACTAATGTGGTCAATATGTTTTATGTGACAATGTACGTTATATACTCAATGTGTTGTATGCACCCAATGTGCATTATGTGATTAATGTGTATTACGTGACAAATGTGTTTTATGTGATCGAAGTGTTTGTGTGAAGTTAGTTGTTTATGTGGTTTTAATTGTAATAACTAGCTTATGTGAAACAGTGTGCTTTAGGTGCTCAATGTACTACAAGTGACTAATGTGAGTTACTTGATCAACTTGCGTTATGTGTAGTTTGTTGCTTATGAGAATTTAATTATTTATAACTTATGTGATATAACTTGTTTACGTGATATTGGCTTCTTATGTGCTGAATTGTGCATTATGTGATAATGTTGTATTATATGATAATCGTGTATTATGTTGTAGTTGTTTTCATAAGATATAATTGTATATATGCTATAACTGTGGGTGACTCTTCTGGGTGAAGTAAGGATAATTGTCAGAGCTCTCAGAATCAGAGGAAGACTCCATAGGAATGAATTCATGTCCTTTAAGCAGGATAGCCTGTCAGTTATGCAGTTGGTTAAGGTACTGCTTGACTTTGGTGTTATCCATTTCTTTATCATACCTACCTAAGTGCAACGTGCTAAAATGCAAGTAGAGAGTTTTCCTTATACGATTGAAGTTAGCACATGCATGATATCAGCTGATGACTGAGTAGTATGTGAAGCTAAAGCATATGAAATTCCGATTGAGGATCAAGCTACTCTACAGCTATATATTGACTATCGAGATTCTTATTTGGTGATCTTATCCGGTATTCTTCCTCTGGATTTCTATATGAAGATTCTTATTCAGTATATTACCTTGGAATTCTTCTTTGGTATTTTCTATGCGGTATTCTTATGGGGAATTCTTATATGGTGTTATCCAGAGTTCTTATTTCAGGATTATTATTCGGTATTCTCGCTCGATTATCTTGTTGAAGTTCTTACTTGGTATTCTTGATCAGTGTTCTATTTTGGGATTCATAATTGGCGTTCTTCTTCGATAATTTATTGGGGATTCTTATTCGGAAGTCCTAGTCGGTGTTCTTATTCAGCGTTCCTATTCAAGTTTCTTGTTCGGGTATTCTTATTTGATTATCTTATTCGGTGTTCCTACTTGGTGTTCTTAGTTGGTATTTGGAATTTGGTATTCGGTCTTTCATTTCGTATGTTTGAGCCAACCGCGCCTGAGTTACTCCGAGGATCAAGCAGGAATTGCGCGGACGCAATTGTTTTAAGGGAGGGAGAATGTGAGACCCCGGAATATGCCCTATCTGCAATTACGTGTTTTCACATGTTTAAATGCTATTAGAATTAGTATATATGTTTATATGTGAGTTATTAAATGATCTTGGGTTAAATGTGCATTTAAAAGACATTTGAAAAACAAATAATGTGACTTTTCATTTTCTTTTGTAAAATTGTGTAGTATAACTAGACTATATGTAATTAAATGCTTATGAATAAATGTTGTCCCCAAAAATAGTCTACTAAAAATAGTATTTAAGTTAGATAATATTAATATTACAATTTTTGGCAAAAACAACTAAAATAGCTTAAGTTATCAACTTTGACCAAGACTTCTAGCTTTGACTTTATTAAAATCGATTATTGCGTTGACTTTTCATCTACCTTGACTTTTGAAGAATGTTAACTTTCATTTACTTTGACTTTTTGAAAAATTTTGATTTTTATTAACTTTGACTATTTAGAAAATGTTGACTTTTATCAAATTTGACTTTTTGTAAATATTGACTTTTTGGTCTCCTTTGACTTTGACTTTTTATATTATTTGACCAAACTAGGGTTATCTAAATACTACTAATGTTACATGATCTATGTGCATTCATAAAATTTTCATAAACATTTTTGGAGAAAATTTCATTTAAAGTGCCATTAAATGGCATTTGAAGACCCTTTCGCTAAATTTTTGAAACTAGTCTTTTAAACATTTTAAAAACTAGTCTTCCATTATTAAAAGACATTTTATTTACTATAAATTATTTCTGAAGCAGATTAGGAATTCTTTTCGGGCGAAAAAGTAGTGTTTTTGAGCCAAATAGTGATTTCTGCTAAACCCGATTCTTGTGTTGACTTTTGTTGACCAAGTATATATTGTAAATAAATATTTCATCATCTTAAATATTTTACTAAGGTAAAATTTCAATTAGAATTAAAAACAAAGGCTAATTTAGACTTTAGTCATTAAAAATCCAAGTTTTGACAACTTTGACCAATTCTTTTTGCATTGACTTTTTACTTAACTTATTATATACTCAAATATCAGCCAAAACACCACAAAAACATGCCAAAAACCATGTCTCCTTGGAGGAGAAAGAGGAATAATATTTTCAAGGTTTTTCAAAGTATTTTTTTCATAGATTTTGAATTTCAAAACCGAATTGAGTCATTCAAAGCTTGAAAATTGCTTGTTGTACACCTATTCTCCCTATTCCTAGCATTACTTTTGATCAAAGGTGAGAGAAAAAAATGGATCTAGAAATTAAAGTTCATGTCAAATTTTATTTAATGCATGTATAGTTATTGTTTTGTGAAATTGCTTATAGATTATTGTTAAGTAGTTGATAAGGACCAACTTGATGAGTTTATAGGCATTTTGAAAGGTTGTAACGTGCATTTCTATTTTTCGTGTATTAAAGTTGAGTTATTGGTTCATTGTTGAATAATTGTTGTTGTAGTGGTTGGAATTGATTAGTTGTTGCTTCTAAAAGTTTGTTAATTATGGGGTAGCAATGTTGTAATGCCGAATTTTTGATTAGGATGTCGTAGCAAAAGTCCAAAAAATTCAGCCTTGATACATTGCCAAAATAGGGTTGTTGGGCTTGTTTTGGATGGCTTATGATTGGTTTCAGATGAGGTAAATGTAGTTGCATGTGTGGTTGTATGATAGGAAGTGGTTTGGAGGTTATTGGATTAGTAGAATGTAAGTTATGAATTTTAGAAGTTTGTGTAGTCTTTCTTTAAAATGTTGAAATGCTGTCTTTGATTGTTGGGTAGTGTTTGTGTAGTTGTTTCTTGAGTTATTGTAAGGTAGGTTCGAGATTGAATGCATGTTTAAATATATGTTAAGTTAGGTGGCCTACTTTGTCATCTAACTTAGTTGTTTTGGTTGTTTAATTGATGTTATGTTGATTGGAATGTTATTAACTGATTGATGATTGATGATGATCTGGTGGACAACCTACTTTGTTGTCTTTCCAGAATATGAGATGTTTATGATTATTGTCATAAGTCTTGATAGTGTATGCCACCTCTCGGGCAACAACGGGCTGTCGGGTTGATAACGACATGACTATCATAGACTATCCCCAACTCGCATGGACGGAGATGCCGTGGAGGGAGGGGCTAAATGAGGTACTTTGGTTATGTATTATGGGAGTTATAAAAAGATGGTTGAGATCGTGATGGCGTATGGAGCTACATCAACTAGTGTATCCTTCACATTTGAATGGTTATTTATGTGGTTGAATTGAAATGTTGAGGTTTATGAAGTTATTATTATTGCTCATAGGATGATTTCCCAAAGGGTAAAGTAAATGTTTTCAAAAGATCTTTCGAATCCTCATTGAGCTTCGTTATATATACGTTCATCCTCATTCGTTTATTGTTATTAGGTATAGTTGAGCAGGATACTGGGTATGTTCCTCAAGAAGCTGAGTATGTGCCTTATGTTGAGGAGTCTTATGTGCTAGAGTCTTTTCAGTGATGCATGAGATGAAGTTCTCTTTTTTCCATATTGTATATAGAGCTAGTTGGATTGTGTTTACTTTGGAGTTATATTGTGTAAGATGATCTAAAGATAGTAGATTTTATATTGTTAGTTCGGTAGTCTTACTTTTTGAATATGATTAGGTTGCTAGACTAGTTTATAATCTATTTTGTAAATGTATAGTATAGCTTGTGGTATGTGGTTGAAACGGAGGCTTATGACTTTTGTTAGAATGTTGTATGGATGTTAAATGAATGGCTTTGTATTTGTTGAATGGTTGTGGAGTTGTTGAAATTTAGAGTTGGTTGTGTGATGTTATAAAGGGTTGGTTTAGTGCCCTGATGTCCATATTACAGATGTTATATTGCCAAAATTCCGTTGCGTCCTGACTGATCATAAGTGGGGTCGAGTTGGGGCGTGACACAATTGCTCAAAACCTAGATTGATTTTTCTTTCCCTTTTTCTCTTCTATCGCCGACGGGTTGGGGGAGTTTTTTTCTCTTTTGTGCAATTTTTATGTATATTATGTGTATATAGATGTATATTGGGCTAGGCTGGCTTGGGTAATGTTTTGGGCTTAGTATATTAATTAGACTAAATTAAACAAAGCCCAAACAAAATAAGTCTTCAATTGGTCCTAAATGCAACCTAGAGTTTACTATTCCTACGATACCCAAAATATTTTTTTATCTCACACTCCTGATATACTATGCATGTAATACCAATGAACGTATACTAGATATATGTCAAGTAATATGGAAAAAATGCAAAATCAGAAAAATAAAATAGTAAAAATTTAAGTTCGTGCTTGGGTGTCATACCCTTTCCCCCTTAAACAAATTGCGTTCTCAGAATTCTTACATGTTTCGGCAAACAACTCTGGATATTGATCCTTCATCTGATCCTCTCTCTTCCGTGTAACATCATCAATTCTGTGATGATTCCACATAATTTTTACCATCCGAATACTTTTAGTGCGAAGTTCTTGAACCTTTTGTTCTACAATTCGAATTGGCTTTTCCTCATATGACAAAGACTCATTAAGCTGCAAAGGTTCTGGCTCAAAAATGTGTGGAGGATCAAGATGATATTTTCTCAACATTGACACGTGAAAAACTTCATGCAATCTATCTAAACTTGGAGGCAAAACTAGTCGATATGCCAAATTACCATTTTTTCAATAATCTCAAATGGTCCCACAAATCTAGGACTAAGCTTACTACCCTTACCGTGTCGAATCAGACCCTTTCAGGGAGAGATTTTTAAGAATACTTGATCATCCTCGACAAACTCTAAGTCTCGACAACGTCTATCAGTATAACTTTTCTACCGACTCTGAGTTGTGAGCATTCTTTTATGAATGAGGTGAACATTATCTATCATCTTTACTATTTCAGGCAACACAGTCTGATCAACTGTTCTCATTTCTCCAACCTTATTCCAGTACAATGGAGATTTGCATTTATAACCATATAAAACCTCATAGGGAGCCATACCAATAGTAGCTTGGTAACTATTGTTGTATGCAAACTCCAGTAGAGGTAAGTATATTTCTCAACTTTTTCCAAAGTCCAGGACACAAGCTCGCAGTATGTCTTCCAGAATTTTGATAGTCCTCTCGGATTGTCCATCAGTCTGAGTGTGATACACAGTGCTAAAACTCAATTTAGTTCCTAATGCTGACTGTAACTTCTACCAGAAGAGAGATATGCAACAAGAATCTTTGTCTGACACAATGCTTGCTAGAACCCCATGAAGTTTCACAATGTTTACAATGTAAAGTTCAGCTAACTTGTCAAGGCTATCTTACTTGTTCGTAGCAATGAAATGAGATGTCTTATTTAACCTGTCCACAACAACCCAAATAGTATCACAACCCTTCGGAGTTCTCAGCAAGTCCGTTACAAAATCCATGGTGACATGTTCTCATTTTCATTATGGAATAGATAACGATTGCAACAACCCAACTGGTCTCTGGTAACTTTCTAGCAAGATAAACATCTAGACACATATTCAGCAATTTCTATCTTCATGTTATTCCACCAGAAGTGCTGCTTTAAGTCCCTGTACATTTTGGTACTACCTAGATGGATAGTGTATTTAGAACTATGAGCTTACGAAAGAATTTCATTCTTTAAAGTCAGATCACCAGGAACACAGACTATGTTCTTATATCGAAAGATGTCATCATCATGTACTTTGAAGTCCGACTCTCCCCCTTTAGCTTTCTCTTGAATCTTCAGAATCTTTGGATCAGTTTGTTGAGCTTCACGAATCCGAGATAACAACAGGGATTGAATTTGTAATCTTGCAAACTAAACAATTTCTGTAGTTTCTGGTCTCCACAAGCAGATATCCTCGATAGACTCACAATTCTTAATGATCAAACTGGCAATAGTAGCCTTTTAACTCAAAGCATCGAAAACTATATTAGCTTTACCTGGAAGATAGTTAATGGAACAATTGGAATCATCCAACAATTCTAACTAATGCCTCTGTCTCATATAACTCTTTATGCGAAAACAAGTATTTTAAACTTTTGTGATGGGTGAAAATTTCAAACTTGTTGCCCTATAAGTAATGACGCCACTTCTTTAAAGAAAATACAATTGCAGCTAACTCAAGATCATGAGTAGGATAATTGAGTTCATAAGGTTTCAACTTTCTGGATGCATATGCAATTAACTTTCCATTCTGCATTAATATACAGCCCCGACCTTCTTTGGAAGCATCACTATAGATTACAAAGTTCTCAGTCCCGTTAGGAAAATCAAGTATAGGAGCGGTAGTTAACCTGTCATGCCCCAACTCGACCCTTCTTACAATCAGTCAGGACGCAACGGAATTTTGGCAGCATAACGACAGTAACATGAACATCAGGGCTCTAAACCAACCCTTAATAACAACATACATCAAACTCCACAAATCACCAACCAACTCCACAATCAAATTAACAACATACAACGCAACCATTTCATACATTAAACATTCTTTCATCAACTCATTCATAGTTATGCGCCTCCGTTCCAACATAATACATTTACTATATAACATACACTTCCAAAATAGATTATAGCCTACCTAGCAACCTAATCATGTTCCAAACCAAGACCACTAAGCTACAACATTTAATTTATTATCTTTACAACATCTTATACATCATAAACTTCTAAGTAAATACAAAACATCTAGTTTTAATATACAAGATAACAAAAGAGAACTACATCTCAGACATCAATGAAAAGACTTTGGCACATAGGACTTGTCCATATAAAGCACATTCTTAGCTTCCTGAGGCACATATCTGTAATCTTGATCAATATCACCTGTATGCATGCAATAATAGAGAGCGAGTTTATATAAACAAGCTCAGTGAGGATCCGATAGATCTCTAACAGTATTCACTATACTCCTTGGAAATAATCATTTGAACAAGTAAACACACAATAACATCAATAATATTATCATCACATAATCTATAATGACCATTCAATAAAGGATACACTAGTTGGTGTAGCTCCAAACACTATCACGATCACAACAGCCTTCTTGTGACTCCCATAAACTCACGCACCCGAGGTACCCCAATAACCTCTCCCTCCATGACACCTCCGTCATGCGAGCTGGAGGCAGTCTCTGGTAGTCATGCCGTTATTAAACCGACAGCCCGATACTGCCCGAGAGGTGGCATACACATACCAAAGACTCAGCAATAATAATAAACATCAATCATTCACAGGAGGACAGTCTAGCAGAACTGCCTATCTCCCGGCGTCAATCATCAATCAATAATTATCAATAATCATCAATAATCATCAATAATCATCAATAATCATATTATCATCATAATAACATCAATAATCAATTTAACAACAAATAACTAGGTTAGATGACAAAGTAGGCCATCCAACCGAACATGCATTAAACACACAATCAAACCCTAGTTTACCCATCATCAACTCACAATTCAATCACTCAAACCACACCCAATCAACTAAGGCTCAGTTCAACAATTTAAAGAAAGATAACCTAAACTTCAAATAATCATATCTTACATTCTACTAATCCAAACAACTCCAAATCAGTTTCAAACACTCACCCATTCAATCAACTACATTAACCCCCTCGAAAACCAATCAAAACACATCCAATTCATGCCCATTAACCCTAAAACCCTAGTGTGTCATGGCTGAAATTTCTGGATTTTGGCACGGACATCACAATCGAAAATTCGGCATTACAACGGCGCTACCACGTAATTATCAAACTTTTAGAAATTGATGGCAATCGATTCCGATCAACACAACTCAAAATAATCAACATTTAACAAATTAATCAACTTTAAATACCCGAAAAATAATAATTATGCTACAACCGTTCAAATCTTGTAGGATTACATATAAATGATCCCTAGCATGCATGGAGCAATAATCTAACATCAGATTAAAATTTTAACGGTTCAATAATTATTTATATGCATAAACACAAAATATGAGTTTTGAGATCTAGAATTTTTCTCTCACCTTTGATGTGTTTTGATGCAAGAAATGTGTAGAATGGGTGTCAAGCAAGTGAAATCAAGCTTTGAATGAAGTGATTTGGACTTGAATTGCAAAATCTATGTGAAAAATACTTGAAAACCTTTGAAAAATGTCTTCATCTTTCTCCTACAAAGAACCACGGTTTTGTGTGTGTTTTTGGAGGTGTTTTGCTTTATTTTTAATGTGTGTTGATGATATATTAAGCAAAGGTCAAATAAATAAAAGAAAGTCAAAGTGGAAACTAATTATTTTTAGTGTTTTCATGTCTTTTAATTCATTTTCTTGACTACTCTTGCTCAATTTAATTATGCAACACCTAAACTATCTCAAGTAGTTTATTTTTAGGTGAAAAGAAGTTTTACATTCAAACAATTTCACTCGAGTCGGCTTAAAACGCGATTTTTGCAAAAGAAGGTGAAAAGTCATATTATTTATTTTCAAATGTCTTTTGAATACACAATTAATCTAAAATTATTTAATACCACATATAAATACATTTATATTAATATATACTAGGTCAATGAAAGTCAATGCAAGAATCGGGTTTAGAAGAAATTACTATTTGGCTCAAAAATGCTATTTTTCGCCCGAAAAGTCTATTTAAATTACTATTCCGTTTCAGAATCAATTTTTATCAAACATGGGTCTATTAATAATGGAGGAGTAGGTTTTAAGACGTTTAAAACACCCTTGTAAAAATTTTAGCGGACAGGTGTTCAAAAATACTATTCACAAAAATCGTCGATAAAATTTCTAATTCCGTTTTTGATAAAAATTTCATGAATGCACACTTAGCATGTATTAGGAGTATTAATCACATATTTAACACATTCTAAGTTATATAGCACATAAACAGGTAAATTCACGCAAAACGAGATAAAGACACGCAAATCGAGATAAAGACAAAAACTGGGATTTCACATAACCTTTTCTTTAACTCTTGGAAACTGGCCTCACATTTATTATCCCTGTTGAAAATAGTTTTCTTCTGAGTTAACTGGGTTAAGGCTCTGCAATTTTTGAAAAATCTTTGACAAATCTTCGATAATAGCCAACTAGCCCCAGAAAACTACAAATCTTAGTTACAGTTTCAGGCCTTTTCCAAGATAGTACCATTTCTATCTTTGTTAGATCCACAGAAACCCCCTGTTGAGATATGATGTTCCCCAGAAATGCCACTTGATTCAACTAGAATTCACATTTACTGAATTTAGCAAACAACTTGTGACTTTGCAAAGTCTGCAGTACAATGTGCAAGTGTTGTTCATGTTCAGCCTCAGATTTTGAGTACACCAATATATCATCCATAAAAATCACAACAAATTGGTCCAGATGCGGTCGGAACACCCTTTGCATCAGATCCATGAAAGCAGCTGGTGCATTTGTTAATCCAAATGACAATACGACAAATTCATAGTAACCATACCTGGTTCAAAAAGTTGTTTTTAGCACATCTTCTTTTTCGATTTTGAGATGATAATAACCCTGTCTCAAATCAAACTTCGAATACACCTTGGCACACTGTAGCTAGTCAAACAATTCCTCAATCAAAGGCAATGAATATTTATTTTTAATAGTTACCTGATTGAGACCCCTGTAATCAATTCATAGTCGAAACGTGTCGTGCTTCTTTTTCACAAACAGTACTAGTGTACCCCATGGCAAAGAACTAGGCTATATGAACCCCTTTTCAAGTAATCTCTTCAACTGTATTTTCAATTCTTGCAGTTCGGGTGGTGCCATTCTATACGGAGTTCTAGAAATGGGTGAAGTCTCTAGCACAAGATCAATAACAAATTCTATCTCTCTATCAGGTGACAAACCCGGTAACTCCTCGAGGAATACATTGGAAAATTCTTTTACAACCGGCACCTCATTCAATTTAAACTTATCAGCAGGTTGATTAATTAAGTATGCTAAGAATGCCTCACAACCTTTACTCAGCAATTTAGAAGCTTTAATTGAGGATATAATGGGAGTTCCAGTTGATTTTCAACTTTCTGCTATTTCAATTATGGGTTGATCAGGCATCTACAGTCTTACAACTTTGGTTCTAGAATCAAGTTAAGCATAATATTTCCCCAACCAATCCATCCTCAATATAATTTCAAAGTCCCGAAAAGACAATATGATCAAATTAGCAGGAAAAGTACTACCTTCAATACAAATATCACATGCTTTACATATAGACTCTGTAAAAAAATTTCGGACCCATAGGTGTGTTTACCTCAATTTTATATGACAAATTTTCAAATTTCAAATCAACATTTTGTGCACAGTCAGGAGTGATAAATGAATGTGTAGCCCCAAAATCAATTAAAACCTTAACCGACTAATTATTAAGAAGAAAAGTACCTTCTACCATGGAAGTCGTCTTCGGCAGCTCCTCCTAATTTAGGGCAAAGACTCGAGCCTGAGCTCGTTGAGCTGGGGCTGTACCTTTAGCTTTGGTCTGACCACCTTGTCGTGAGGCTTGACTTTGAGTATTTTTGAATTTAGCGCAGTCCCTGACTCTATGTTGCTTGCTACTACAACTAGTATATTGTCCTATCTTTCTCCAGCAATTATCCTCAGAATGACCTCTGCGATGACAGTAACTGCACTGTTAGTTTTGTCTTGCAGCAGTGCCTCCTGTAGAGGCTCTATAAGTAGATGTAGCTGTGCTACCTTGCTGAGATCGAGCTACAACTGGTCGACTCTGACTCTGAGTCTAACTCTGAACCAATCTCGATTGTGACTATGTCTGAATAGGCCTTGGGTAATTCTGCAACTGATATTGTCTCTACTGCTGACCCTGGCTAGATGTCTGAAACTGTCTCGACAACCCCTAACTCTGGGACTAGTAGGGTCTCTTACTAGGCTGGCTAGACTCAGCTATTAGCTCTGTCCTTCGTTTCTCGAATCTCGACGCTTCATTAATGGCATCAGTATAAGTAGTAAACTAATGGGAAGAAAAGTTAAGCTGTATATCTGGCCTTAACTATGAGACCCCAGACCCACATTCATGTGCATTTACTATTTAGTGTCATTTATGTGCATTTATTTATATTTATGTGCATTTGAATTGAATATAACGTGCATACGTTTTTAGTTACGGGCACATATTTGAACCCAACATGCCTTTAATTATGATTACTAACATTTAATTGAAATCAATGTGCATTTCCATAAATTATCATGTAATTAAAACATTCAGAATGCATTTGTAGGTATTTAAGTGGATTTTAATTGTTAATGTGCATATTCCTCATTTAGGAATTAACTAAATGTAGACAAATAAGTAGACAAGTAACAAAATAGTTGAAAACCAACAAAAATGGCAAACTAGTAGAATAACATTTAGTTGAAGGGCATGATGGTTATTTGGGTCTTTTGTCTTCCATTATTTACACACATACACATACAAACATACTACAACACACACTCATACACACTAAAAAATGCCTAACACACTAAAACACACACAAACACATATTCAAGCTTCAAGAAGGCAAATGAAGATGAGGAATTGAAGATCCAAGTTGTTTTCTTCAAGATCTTGCTTATATCTACCTTGTTCAAGCTTTGTCTTGCATCTTCTTTGGATTTCAAAGTGAGGGATTTTTCTAACTCAACTATTTTTCCATTCAAGCATGTTTTAATCTTGCTATTATGTGTTAGCTAGACTTGTTTTTGATGAACTTATGCTTATGAAGTGTATTTAGTTGAGTTTATGCAATATTTGTTCTTAGTTAATTGTAGTAGCTTCTTGTGAATTTAGGTTGATGAATTAGAGTTAAGAAGATGTGTTGAAACTTAAAAGAGTGAGAAATGGATAGATTATAGGCTATACAATTAACAAAATTGCACAAAGAATATTTATGTAGAAGTTCAAAAACTGGACAAAAATGAGCTATTGTCTTTCAGAGCCTTTTTGTCATAGCTAACGAACATGAAACTTAACAAAATTTATACAGAAGCCAGATTAGGCAGTTTAGAGCAAATATTGATTTCTGGTGCTAAGGCTAGTTCTAACATTTTGACCCTCCGCTTTAGCCATTTTAGAAACATGTCTGGAAAAATCGCTACACAAGGGCTGCTAGGTGTAGTTGCACAAAAATAGTCATATCTTAGGGAATTTAGCTCGGAGTCGAGATCTCTTTGATTCTAGAACTATCTACACTCGAAAGACTACGTCTCTATGTACAAACCAAAATTTTTAGAGATTAGTAGTCAGAGTAAATAAACTGTAAATAGAGGCTGGTTGTACCAGATTGTGTTTTGCCTTAAATTTAAGTGCTATAGGATGATAGGAAATAAAATGCTATTGGGTTGTAGTTAAGTTAATAATGAATTGCCTAAGTGTGGAATAGATTAGTCCTTGTTATTACCTAGCTTAAGTGTAGTGTATATGCACAACAAGTGTTTGTGTAACTGCCTAAAAGAAGAGTTATGCTTTTGTTTGGTTGGAATTGGAAGCTAAGTGTTAAAAGAATTGATTACGTGTTTATGCATACTTATGTCAACGAGACATGGCAGCATCATAACACTCCGAACGACCGATGTTGTCGGTGTATTGGCATGACTACCATGGCTAGGTAGTGTCATGACACTCCAGATGACCAATGTTGTCAGTGTATTGGCATGACTACCTTGGTATCGGAAGTGATTGGTAGCGTCGTGTCACTTCGGACAACCGAGTTCGGCGGTGTATTGACATGACTACCATGAGCTCGTACGTGGACTTGTAAGTGGTGTCAAGCTTGACTTTGTTTTACCTGAGTTAACTGTCTTTATTACTATTGTTGCTATGTTATTATCTAGCGTTACTGTGACGCCCGAGCTTTTTTCCTTGCATTAACTTACTGTTGTACCCATTATTTGCGCATTTCCTTCTGTGCTTTATTAACTGTCTTCTTTAGCCACTATTCACTCAATTTTCAAACTGCATTATATTAGTGAATTAGCAATTTTATTAAATCATATTAATTGTTAAAAGAATGGGAAAAATGTGTCTTTGTGCGATTAGCGTTTAGAACCCTCGTCTAGAAAATGTTTTTAGCAAACTAGGAATAGTGTTACGTAACATAACTTAGTAATTTAATTAGCTAGCCACACTTTTTGTCACGCCCCAACTCGACCCCTCCTATAATCAGTCAGGACGCAACGGAATTTCGGCAGTATAACGACAGTAAATAGGACACCGAGGTTCTAAACCAACCTCTCTAGAACATCATACATCAAACTCCATAAACAATCCCAACAATCATCTCCTCAATTAAGTTAACAACATACAACACATCTATATTACACATTAATCATTCTTCAACATTCCAATCATAGTTATACGCCTCCGTTCCAACTTAATACATAGGCTATACTTACATTTCAAAATAGATTATACAAAACATTATTTTACAACAACTAAGATAATCTCATGGCAATGACTCCTGCACATAAGACTCATCCACTTACGACACATTTCTCTCTTCAGGAGGCACATACCCGTAGTCAAAATCAGAAACACCTGCATGCATGCAATAATAGAGAGTGAGCTTATATAAAATAAGCCTAGTGAGGATCCGATAGATCTCGAGCAAGGTTTACTAAACTCCTTGGAAATAATCCTTTGAGTCAGTAAACACACAATAACATAAATAATACTATCATCACATAACTATATAACCAATCAATAAATGATACTCTATTTGGTGTAGCTCCAAACGCCATCACGATCTCAACCGTTCTTCTTATAACTCCCCATTACTCATGCACCCGAGGTACCTCACTAGCCCCTCCCTCCATGACACCTCCGTCATGCGAGCTGGGGGTAGCCTCTGGCAGTCATGCCGTTATCAACCCGACAGGCCAACGCTGCCCGAGAGGTGGCACACACATACCAAGACTCCATAATCATCATCAATCATCAATCAATCATCAATCAATCATCATTCAATCATCATTTATTCAACATTGATAGCATCAATTATCATTTAAGCAATAATAACTTAGTTAGATGACAAAGTAGGCCATCTAACCGGACATGCATTATATACACAATTAAACCCTAAATTACTCATCAACAACTCACCATTCAACACTCAAACACCACCCAATCATCTAAAGGCATCGTTCAAGAAATTAAAGAATGACAACCTAAACTTCAAAAATTCATAACTTACATTCTGCTAACCCAAACATTGCCAAATCAGTTTCTATCACTCACCCATTCAACCTACTACATTAGCCCTCTCGGAAATCCATAACACCTCCAAATCATGCCCGATAACCCTAAAACCCTAGGACATCTTGGCTGAATTTTCCGGACATTCCCACGAGCAATGTAATCGAAAATTTGGCATTACAACAGTGCTAACACGTAATTATCAAGTATTTAGAAATCGACGGCAATCGATTTCGATCATCACAGCTCAATTAATTCAACATTAAACAATTTAATCAAAATTTAATACCCGAAAAATAAAAATTATGCTACATCCGACAGAAACTCGTAGTATTACCACTAAACGATCCCTAGCATGCAAGGAGCAATAATCTAACATCAGATTACAATTCTAACGGTTCAATCTTCATTTATACGCAAAAATGCAAAAGACAAGTTTTGAGATCTAGAATTTTTCTCTCACCTTTGATGTGTTTTGATGCAAGAAATGTGTAGAATGGGTGCCAAACAAGTGAAATCAAGCTTTGAATCACTCAATTCGGCTTTGAAATGCAAAATCTATGAGGAAAATACTTTGAAAATGCCTTCATCTTTTTCCTCCAAGGAGCCACGGTTTTGTGTGTGTTTTTGGTGGTGTTTTGCTTTGTTTTTAATGTGTGTTGATAATATATTAAGCAAAGGTCAAATAAATAAAAGAAAGTCAAAGTGGAAACTAATTATTTTTAGTGTTTTCTTGACTTTAAATGCATTTTCTTGATCACCAAAGTTCAAAACAATTATTCAACACCCAAGCTAGCTCAAGTAGGTTATTTTTAGGTGACAAGAAGTTTTACAATCAAACAATTTCACCCGAGTCGGCTTAAAACTCGATTTTTGCAAAAGTCGGTGTAAAAACCCTAATAAATTCTTAAGCCGATTTTAAAACCGTTTTAATCAAACACAGGTCTATTAAAGTCCGTGGTCTAGGTCCAGAAGGGTTAAAAAGACCAGTTTCAAAATTTTAGCAGACGTGTTTTGAAAATACTATTCACTAAAAATCGACGATAAAATTTCTGATCCCGTTTTTGATGAAAATTTCATGAATGCACATTTAGCATGTATTAGGAGTATTGACATCAAAATTATAACATTCTAGGTCATATAGCACATAAACAGGTCAAATGCACGCAAAACGAGATAAAACACGTAATCGAGTTAAAGCAGAAAAGTGGGGTTTCACATTTTTCACCTTAGGCTCGTTTTAAAGTTAATGACGCTCATTTTAGAAGTCCATTTAAGTACCCAACTTAGCCCCATTTATTATATACTCAAAACACAACACACACTAGCTTATAAAACACAAAAAATAAAAAATTGAGCTGAAAAAACACTGCAGAACCCGACAGCCTCTCTTGCACTTGGGAGAAATTTTTTCATCTTCAATTCTTCAATTCAAGCCAAGCCAAGCTAGGAGAACATAGTTTAGGGTATTTACAAGCCTCCCGTGAGCTCCTTCGCGTATTGGTGAGGGATTTCATGACCTTTTGCGCATTTTAAAATTGTTGCTATTTTCTTGATTTGTTAGACATGTGTTCCAATGCTATTGTAATGCTTATTTATGCTATTATACTTGGTATATAAGTGCTAGAGAACGTATTTAAGCCATTGGTTTGCATTTTAAACGGGTAGAATCGTTAATTTGATTTATGAGGTGAATAGTGATTAAATTCTAGGGTTTTGTGTAATTGCGCGAATTAGCTTGATTCAATACTTCTAATAGATGCCTTAAGTGCTAATGAAGGTAGTCTAATAGCCCCGCGCATTTGCATAGAACGTGAATTAGCCGACTTTAACAAAACGGTTTCGGGGATAATGCGAATCCGGGTGGATTTGGGCTTCACTTTTAGTATTCTTAGGATACCTAGGTGCTTTAGAAGCTTTGCCAACCCTCATTTGAAGGCCGGTTGAAGTATGTGTAGTTTAAAGCCATAAGAGGGAAATTGGGGCTTTTGGGGTAATTGCGGGTAATTACACGTGTTTGAGTGTTGTAGGGGTGCCTTAGGGGTTACTTAGAAGATTAGTATAGCTTCCTCTCAAATTTGAAACCTTAACTTTGATTCAGAAGAAAAATAGCTTGAATAACGAAGGGGTCTAAGTGCAAATTCAGTTGTTTCTTGCTTCTAAGTCCATGGCATGGCTCGTTAGGTGTTTAAATGTGGTTTCAAGTTGATTTGGAACTTTTGGTATAATTCTAAATGTATCTTATATATTCCCCTTTGTAAAGTTGCTTATTTGCTTGTATAAACTGCTTCTAATCTATCTATACTGAGGTCAACCTACTTTGTTGATCCTCTTATGTGTTATTGCTTATATTATTGATAATGACTTGTCATCGTTAAGTGCATTGCATAGTGGTTGCGCAACCATAGTGTAACGCCCCGAACCCAACCCCACGCTAAAGTCAGGCTCGGACCCGTCACTCGGACAGAGTCTCCTCTGTACCAAGGACAAAACTGTTACCTGTAAACATTCACTCAAGACATTTGAACTAAAAACTACAACTTATCAACTAATATCTCCAAAGCCAAAACACAATCACAAGGCCATCCGAGCCTTGGAGCAACAACATTCTACTAAAGCACACAAGCATGCGAGATAAGTTGGTTTTAGCCATAAGTAGTTAGATACAATAAAATTCTAAGTTCCATATGTAGGGCAAGAACACTCCAAGCATGCAAGAGACAATAAAGTCTAAATTCCATTATTACAAACCAACATCTTTCTCTAACATTCTAGTCCACAGCTATTAGACATATACACAAGACTCCAAGGTCTCAAAATACATTAATAACAAGAACTCCACGCAAGAAGCACATAAAATCCACCTCAGCACACAAAGTCACGGATTCTGATCTACGTGAACTTCTTCTTCTTCTTCTACCTCTAATAGCTGGGAATTCACCTCAGCTTCTCCTGAAACATTTCAAATGAGGAGTGAGCAACTAAGTTGCTCAGCGAGGGAGGTGATGCAACATGCCAACGTGCAATATGATATGCAACACAAGAAAAAATATATATAAGCCACATAAACTAACAAGACAATAAGCCAGACAATTAATCACTTTTAAAAAGGATACGGTTCCTCTTCCAAGTCTTTATTTACGAGCCACGAACCACGAGCATCACGAACATGCCGGTAAACCCCAAACACCACAATTGGGATACTCCGGATGTATCCCGATCCTACGACCCTTTCTCCCGAGGTAGGTCCATGCCCAGCAGGTGAACCACGCCTCTGGGGTAGTGGAGTATGCCTCAGCGAGAAAGGTAATAGGCACCATGGTAGTCGAGGGAGCACAGCAAGCCCGACGCCGCCCGTGTTTCTCGACGCTACCATGTCCGAAAAGGTTGCGCAACCCCGAGACAAGTCATAAGCAATCAAGATATCACATAACACGTAAGAGGGACGACAAAGTAGGCCGCCCTCACATATATTCACGATATAATTCACACAAGCACGAATATAGCATTAAGATTCCAAAAGTAGCAATCAACATAAATCATTCCCACAAACTACTCAATTAACTTAATTATATCTTGAATATTCAATACAAGACAATACAATCCCACAACAAGTTCCAAATGCAACTAAAACGGCTAAAAACTACTTTTCCCCTTTCTTTAACCGAGTTTTCTTTCTCCTATGCGTGGTTCAAGATTTCCAAATCATATCCTAATCTTTCTATATTCCTAATTAAGCCCAAAGACACCTTTTAGAATCATAAAAACTCATTTTAGAGACAAAAGTTCGGGAAGGCCCCGAACGGGTTTGAACTACAACTATACTAACCGAACCCCATTTCCGCGAAACGAAAGCACTAAAGGTGCTTCCTTAGCTCAAGGATACCCGAATCAATGCCCAAACTTGCCTGGATTGCTTAACGAGAAAAGTCCCCTTTTAAAAGTCGGCTATTTATGCAATTAAGCTCGGTTTCGAATGATTCAACCTCATGTGGCTTTTCAACTAACTTCACTAGGGTATAGAGCATCTAATTAAAGCCTCAATTCAAGCTAATTAGCAATTTTATTCAAAACCCTAAAAACGTGTACTATTCATCACCCCTTTTATTCAATCTCAAATTCCAACCATAAACATTGTTATCAAGCATCAAAAGTTAACTCTATAGCATCTATTAAGCATATAATAAGCATGTATAACAAGTTTTAGAGCTATAATCAACAATTAAAAGAAATTCAACAATATGCATAAACTTTAACTTTAAAAAATAAGCTCCCTCACCTTTACCAAGCCTCAAGATGTAAAAAATGACTTAATTACTCCAACTTTCCTTGGGTTAGCTTGAATATAAATACCCTAGTTTTCATATAAATATAACACTTTAGCAATTGACTATAGAAGGTTTAACAACTATCTTTCACATCTAAGAATTTATATTGCATACTTTATTTCATTATAACTTAATCCATCACCATATCTTTTAGTTTACATAAAAGTTAACCCACATAAGATAAGAATAATTCAATAGAATATAAGTAATGAAAACAATTGGCGTCAATCGTAAGACAAACTAACATAGATTTAACAATGTTTAGCTTAGAATTAGCAACACATTAGAGTAAAAGCTTCTTATAACTTCTTGTTATTCTTATCTGTACACATTTTTCCTTTCCAAAATTAAAGCTAATAATACATTTTCATTCCAACAACCTTTCATTAATTAATTTAAATGACACCATTCTAATCAAGCTAGACAATTATAACTCAATTCAAGCCAACTATATCTCTTACCCTTAAGCTCATTAAATCCTTTACTAGTTCAAGGTCAAACAATCCAATTATGATCTAGCTTTGAACTTATCTTGAACTAACTCATAACTTATTTTAACACTTGGTTAGTGACAACTTAATATACTTATAATCTCCTCATTAATCACCTCAATTAACTACCGACCAACCTAGTCCTTTATACACAAACTAAATTTAGAACTACACTATCTAAACTAACTTGTAACCAATACACACGAGGACAAGGAAGAGGAGAAAAAAAAAACGCTGGCAGGACTGTCCAGTTCACGCGCATTTCACATGCCTCTCGGAAACCATCCAAAAACGAGTACTTAGAGTTAAAATTTGGCCAATACTTAGAAATACACATTTGTTCTACTATGAATCTACTACAACATATCCAAAATTCAGCTAATTTCGTCAATGTTTGCTAGGTCAAATTGCTCCTACAACGTAGACCTGCAAATCTGTTCAATTTTCCAGATTTCGTAACTCATTTATTTTTCCAATTATTTCACCACAAAAACAAATTTTAAAGCTCTATTACACATGAATCATCATATAAATGTATATATATATATATCATGTTATATGCTAGATCAATTGATTCAGTTTGCTCGCATTAATATAATGTAAAAAAAAAAACTTGGAATTACTAGCTTTAGCTTTAGCCAACACTCTTTGACACATTATGTCAAACATTAGAGTTTCATTAAGTTTCATCTTCCAATTCAACACAACAAGAACAGCAACTACACGGCTCTACCCATTTATGCAAACATACAACACCAACTTCTCATGTTAAGCATAAAATCACACTAGCTAACTAATCTATAACATAAATCAATTATAACCAACATTTTAAAACTTAGCAATTCTATAATTTCAAGGAAACAAACAAGATGCAAACTCTCACCTTGATTTTAGCTAGAAAATACAAAAGATGAAGTTAAAGGTGGCTTTTCTCCCTCTATTTCCTTCTTCTCCTACCCGTCGAGCTCAGCCTCATCTCTTTCTTCTTCTTCTTTTTTTTGTTTTTTTTTTGTTTTTTGTTTTTTCTTTCTCCATGGATGGTTCGATGGTGGTGAGTGGTGTTAGTTGCTTCTATTTGTGTTTTGTGTGTGATTGTGTGTGATGTATGGTTGAGAGAGAATGAGTGTTGATTTTATTTTATTTTTGTTGTGTGGTGTGTGAGAGTGAACCGTGAGTGAGTGTGTGTTTGTGAGTGTTGGCTGATTTTTATTTTTTATTTTTATTCATTTGTGTGGTTTAAACTAATTCTTAGCTAACTAATGTCAAAATGTGTGGTTCAAGATTTTGGCAACAAATAAAGATATAACTATCTAATTGCCATTTGTTAAATTCCTAGTTCGCTAGGTGGTGGAGAATACGCACTAAGAAAACTACAATAATGCAAATAAACGAGACGAATAATGAAAATAAATATTTACATGTAAATAGAATCATTACACATAAATAAAATAATGAGATAGCTATTTCATGTAAATCTTTCAGGTGTAAATTAAATAAATGTAGTTATTAAAAATAAAAATAATCAAATAGTTAGTTTAGTTCCCAGCCCGAGCTCCTCATTTTAACAGTAAAATGAATTAATTTAAAAAGTATGTAAAATAATCTAAATAAAATAATAAGGTAATTGTCCCGAGCAAATATCATAATAAGAATTAAATAAATACAATTAATGAAAATAGTAATTAATTACTACTCGTAAATCAATTAAATACAATTTTAGATATATGTAAATGGTGATAATAATAAAATTAATTATTCTCGGGTTTGGCTTCTCATTCGAGTAGTAAAATTAAATCAATTAAAATGTTAGTAAAATAGATTCTAGGAAATAGAATAATAAAACAACTATCCAAGGCAAGTCAACTAATTATAAATTAAAGGAATGCAAACAGTTATCCTATAATTATACATTTAACGAAATAAATATATGCAATTTAATAAAATGTATATATGCTAGGTCTGGGTGTTACACATAGTGTCAGGGGCGGATGTGTTGAATATCGGTTGGGCGGTTGAGGGCTTGCCGGTGGATATTCAAACTCTGTGCCCTAGTCCCTCATTCGCCTGGTCCGGAGATTGCCAGGGGATGTTGGGTCGTAGGATTATCGCGGTACATCCGGAGTACACCCACTAGAGTGTTTGGGGTTATGCCTGCTTATCATGATCGTGATCGTGGTTCGTGGATCGTGAATGAAGACTAAGTGAAGATTGGAGTATAGGGGTTATGTGAAATTTATCCTTTTTAATGTGTGGTTATTTAAGCTATTGTTATTTCTTGAATTGTTTAATGGCTATCGTTGTTTAACTATATTACCTGTTGCATTGCATGCCCCGGGACCTTATCCCTCACTGGGCAACAGTGGTTGCTCATACCTCGATTTATGTTTCAGGAAGTGCTGAGGGTGAACCCCAACTAGTTGAGGTGCTAGTGGAAGAGGAAGAAGTTCATACAGATCCTTTGCCCTAGTTGCTGTGTGTTTATTGCCTGAGGTGGATGTGATTTCTTGTTATTACATGGTGTTCATGTACTACTATGTTATGATCTATTTTGTGGCTTAGGGCTATGTATATTCTTGTAGTTGCAAGCTGAAAGTTAGTTGGTTGTAATGTTAGCTTTGGGATATTATGGCTTGTAATAACTTTTAATTCTCCTTTTAGTGCTTGCATGCTTGGGGGTGTATGTTTTGAGGTATGTTTGATTTCAAAAAAAAGATTGCTCTAATGTTATCATAGAATGACATGTTAAAATGGTTTAATGAAAAGTTAAGTTGGGTGCATGCTTGTGTGATTCGGAGCTGTAGAATGTTTCAAGGCTTGGATGGCCTTGAACCTTGGAATTTTAACTATAAAAGCTTATTTTAGTATATTGTGGCTGTTTTGAGCATTTACAGGTTTCCAAAATGTCCGCAGTACAGAGGAGACTATGTCCGTTTATCGGGTCCAGACTTAACCTTTAGCGTGGGGTTGGGTCGGGGCGTTACAGTTACTCTCGCTTGGACCCTATGTCCTTGGAGAATTACTTCGAATTATACTTTTCTTCAGGTGTGTAATTAGCATTGTGCTATTATTAATGTCTTCAAGCTTCAGGTATAAAGTTACCCTCTTATCTTTCTTAAGGTATTTAATGTTTTCAAGTTATTCAATGACTTGAAATGTACTATGTTTAATGTTATTTCTTGTATTCCTTCAATGTTTAGTTAACTCTATTATTGTATGTTCTACATGCATTGCACGAAGTAGTTTTCGAAAACTCCCTGGGCTATTCTCTCCCTCACTGAGCATAAGTGTATGCTCACCCTTTATATTAACAATTTTACAGGCAATATGGAGATTATTTCCAAGAACAAACAAGTTGAGGACTACTTTGATTGCTCGTAGCTGAAGTTGATTGTCTTATGTGATTCCATGTACCTGTATTTCAATTTATGGCTAGGTAGCCTTGTTTGTATTCAATGTATATAGGGGTTGCTCATGTAAAATTAAACTACCAGTTTAGTTATCATTGTCCATTTTAGTAGACCAATGTATGTAATATTATAAATAAGGAGCTAGAACTACCATATGGTCTAGAATGGATGCTTGTATATGTTGTGGTTATTGTTTGTGGTTGAATTCTTTTGAGTGCAAGATTTGGTTAGGCCTAAATATAGGGGAGACTCCGTGTGTTTCTCTCATTTTTTGTGCCTCAGGGTTTTGGATTGGATCCCGATTCCGTGAGGGGTCGGGATGTTATAGTTGGTATCAAAGCTTAATTAGCTCTCAGCCGGGATAGGGTCCTTGGTCTGTCGGGTAGAAGTCTTAACGTGAACATGTGTAAAAGAATTTATGCATGTCTTATGTGTCAAGTGAACTAGATGTAGTCAACGTGCTTTATGTAAACAACATGCTTTATGAGCATAAATGCTTAATGTGCTTTATGTGACCAATTTGCATTACGTGATTAGCTTGCTTTATGTGGAAGTGTTGTTGCCTAAACGGGTAAATATGGAAATGTTATTTCATAAATGTGGGCATATATAGAATCTAAGAGTGGGTTACGTGATTAATGTGAATAATGTACCTTAAGTGCTATATATGTGAATTACTTTGCTTATTGTCATAATAGTTGTGCATTCTAGTTATCCTTGTGGCAGGAGGTAGACCTCTACGTCAGTATGAAAGATAGGGTTCAGGTTCAGGGGAAACTGCATAGCAGCCGACTAATCAGGAAATTATGGCCAGTATAGCAACAACAATAAACCAAATGGCACAGGTGTTGGAAACTATGAGGCAACAGGGAACTAGTAATGCAGGTATTCAGGGTAATGGTAATGATAGTAGTAACAACAACCAGCTAGAGAGATTTCTAAATTATGAACTGTCCCGATTCTTAGGGGAGCCTGATGATGAGAAGGCTGAGTTGTGGTTGAGTCGTGTTGAGAAGATCTATGTTGCCTTAGAGTATTCGGATGAGAAGAAGATCTCATTTGTTGTGTTTTTGCTCGATGGTGACACTGAGCAATAGTAAAGGACTGTGAAGCTCAGATGGGAGAATGAGGATACACCGCATTTATGGGTTGATTTTGTTAGGGAGTTTTGGGACAAGTATGTTCCCGAGGTAGCATGCAAGAGACGTGAAGAAGAATTTGTGACTTTGAAACAGGGCGATATGTCTGTTGCACAGTATGAGGTTACATTCAACCGGTTGTCTTAGTATGTACTAGAGTTAGTGCAGCCAGTGAAGAGAAGAATATAGAGATTCAATCGAGGTTTGACCTCAGACATTCAGCTTCACTTGTCCACATTACAGTTTGCCACTTATGGGGATGCCATTAGTGCTGTAGCCAAGATTGAGAAGAGGAAAGCTGAGTTAACAGTTAAATCCAGCCATCCTAACTAAAGACCTAATCTATCACAAAGTCAGAGGCAGCCGAGTTAGACTCAAGCTTCGAGCCAGGGCCAGCAGAGTCACTATCAGTCCCAGATTTTGTTGGTCGACCAGCAACAATCTCTTCAGTCTTTGCTACAATTACAGTACTTTCTCGGTTAGTTGCATGGTCAACTGATTGCTGTTAGGTCTCAGCTGGTTCAGACTCAAATTCAAAATCAGAATAGACCAGCTACTTTGAGATTTCAGAGTGATCAAGTTGCTTCGTCAACTCCAGGTTCCTCAGGAGGTAATACAGCTATTCAAGTTCAATAGTGTGCTTTCTGTAACAACCTGGACCCAGTATGTATCACATCATACATACTCACATGCCAATATATGTTATTTTAAGTGTTTATATGAAGATATGTGTTTATTTTAACATTTAGATTTATGTGGTAGATTTATTTTCTTCTACTTTTCTTATTTCTTTAAAGGGGACACTAGCCTTAATTAAATTCAAAGAAAAATGTTTTAGCTATTATTTTGTAATCTAAATTATACGGGATTGATCCTAATACCTAATAGACTGATTTTCATCATTTTAAAACGAGCCCTGAGCCCAAGGTAAAAATTAAAGTATTTTATTTTGCAAAATTCGTATTTTTCCGTTATTATACACTTATTTTTATGCATACGTTCATAGTTTTTTAATTTCACAACCCATCGGGAGAGTGCATTAGAAAAATAATTTTTATACCATATGAATATTAAAAAACATTATTTTTGGGCTAGTTGGATATAAGTAACTTTTGTCTTTAAAACTAGACTATTTTTGCATTTTCCTTAACTAATTAAGGCCCAATTACTATCTATACCTATCTATATATCATATTATACAAACATAGGCATATAACACATTAAAAACAAAACAAAAAATGCCCAAAATGTCCCCCCAAACCCGTGAGCCTTCTAGGAGGAAAATAATAAACTTTTTCTTCAATTTTTGCCTTGATTGATCTTCTGAAGTGAAAGTACTAGGTCAACATAAGATATCATGTCAAAACATAATCATAAGTTGGATTCAAGATCGGAAAAGTTATGCATGGATACCTAGGTATAGCTGAAACTACATAGGCTATCAACAAAAAATTTACAAGTTTTCTTACAAAGGATCAACATGCTAACTTTCTATTATATCCATTGTTCATCAACGCATGCTATATATATCAACAACACATATAAAAATAAAGAGGTTCATAGGTATACCTCACTTGTAGATCACTTTGGAGAAGGTGATGTTGAAAGACAAGCTTTTGAATCCTTCTAACTTGAAGGCCCTAGTTAGTCCACCAAGCATCCAAAGCTCAACCACCGCTAGAAGATTTAGTATGCTAGTATATCTTCTAGCTTTTGAAACTATGTATGTATGTTACCAAGCAAAACAAAAATTCTCTCTTGTAATTCTAGCTATGGCCAAAACTAGCAAGGAGATAATTTAAATTGTTTTTCACTTAGTTGGTTGTGTATGTCTTGTGAATGAGAGGCCTTGTATGTGAGAGAAAAATGCTATCATCTTTATTATAATAATCTATCATAATAGGTGACCAATCACTATTATCACCTTTTAATCAAAAATCCATGAAAGCCTTTTGATCTTCATGATTAGCATTAGATGGCAAGATGATAACATTCTCTCTCCTCCTACCCTTGGCCGAAAATGCAAGTGGATGAAGAGAGAGAATGTTTGTCATCTTTTATCAGATATATATTATATGCTCATATAAACATATATATAATATTACTTTAATAGGTGGCCAATCAAAATTGCTTCCTTCTAAAGTAAAAGCCATGCAAATCCTAGTATTGTAATTATTACAATCCAAAGGTAACTTTATTCTCTCTCTTGACACTTGTCAAAAAGGCTTTATCAACAAAATCAATGGTCAAGATTCTTTTGTCTTTATTCCAAAATGAATCCTATCCATTCATTTCAAATTCAAATGATTAGGATTGATGACATGGACAATCCTAGTCATCAATCTCTACATGCAAATGCCACATGTAATTATGTAGTCATTAATTTGCAATTCACCTTTTGACAACTAAGACGATAACGTGGCTTTTCACAAATTACATCATCATTACACATATACATATATAAACACCTTTATATATACATATATATATATATATATATATATATATATATTATTTTTACCCATTCTAATCTCTATTAAAATAAATATATTGAAATAACTTTTCAATAATTACAGTTTGGCCCCAAAAGTTTTGGTAATTATAATTTGACCCCAAAACTTTTCGAAATGATACTTTTGGCCCAATTACCAACATAGATGACTCTTAACACCTTAAAGTCACAAACCACATTATACAAGCTTCCGGTGAACTTATTCAAGATACTTATTAGTGTGACCTTCTAGATTCATAATCGCGTACTGATAAGGGACTGATAAACCTCCTTATCTATTTCAGAAATATCTCTGTCATTTACCAAAATACCCTCATGCTCATGAGTGACGCACTAGCAACGAACGTACCATGAAAATGTAAACGATAATGTAGACAACGTATTTTATGAATCCATTTACCCGTCAAGAATTAGCGTGCAGTCTGATCCTTCTGTTAATAATGCTCCGATCGAGAAAAGACCATGAAATGGTTAAGCCCACATCTGATACTATGTATAAATCTGAATCAGTAAAATGAGAGATGACTACCATGGAAAAACTCCTTTCCATCACTTCATACTCGCCTTGGCCAAGGACTTCCTCGTTTACCAACCAATCTCAAATATCATAGGATATCGCCTCACGTCAGAGGTAAACATATCATATCTTGACAATTACCTGTCGATTCATATCAAAAGACTAAAACACAAAAGGCCGTATCCCACTTTATGGAAGACAGGTATTGTCCAGACGCAATATTTAGCCCCTAATATAACCGGCAACCGCAAATTCTCAAGTCTGATTATTAATTTACACAATTCTCAACTAAATAGTAAACTATAACCTGAAATCATGCAGTTCACTATTTATTATCACATTCAATGGTCCGTACGTAGACGACCAATCATATGTTTATTAGTTCACATCACCATGCTGTTCTGGTACTTTGCACGCCATCCTTTATCATTAACATCACTATATTAATCAAAGGTAATAACATATGATAACCCGTACTATTATTCTAGTCCCGGTTGAATAATCTGAAGGGCTATGAATCAATTCTTAATGTTTATCATATTGAAGAGAAATTGCGAAATATCCTAAACCCTTTTAGAATATTTCTCTTCTTGGATAAACATTTGGGACATATTCATATCGAAGCGGAGAATATAAATATCCTACAAATAACCAAGTGTATAAAACACATAAACATATTCTCATTAAACCCTAATAAGGTCATCTCAAATTATAGCATTATGGCATATCTCCAACAGTCTCCGACTTGCACTAATGCTATCAACCATAGGATCTAGTGCATTTTACATTCGTATCTGTATACTCATATTTCCAAAGATAGTGATCAACTGTAACTATCTTTACAGGATTAGTGGGTCAACTATAGAAGCATCAATAGGAAACTATTCCGTTAAATCATTTTCTATCAAGAAAGAAATTCTTGAATTGACTCCTTTAATGTTCGAACTCTTGATGAGATCGGGTTCTTCTAAGCTTGTGCAATAAAGTCTTTATAATAGTTACCATATCACATGATATCGGCTACCATTAATAGACAGAACCACATAATATCTAAACCTCATAAAAGTCAAGCAGCTTCTTGGCTCAAATAATAACATAACAATTACTTATCATTATTCGGAACTCTTTCCAATAATTCATAAATCAATTAAATATAATTTTATCCTTTTAAGTGAATTCTTCTATAAGAACTTCACTATAACCATAAACCTTAAAATTTTGGGTTAAAGTTCATATAGAGATCATTATAACAATAAGATCACTAGAACTTATATGTATTATCTCCAATATCTATCATGTAACGCATTACATCATATCGTGCCAAGTACTTTCCATTGCATTTAAAGGAGAATGCAAACAACACAAGGATTAGGTGCAAAAACTATTCGCGACCTTTCCTTAATAGTCGAAAAGAAATCTACAAGAAAAGACGGATACCCTGTCATTTGAGACTAGAGACCAAAATTTCTTAGATTCCTCTATCTTAAAGTGAACTTTAAGATCGTGACTAGGTGTACAAGTCATGAGAAAACAATCAATCATATCATTGTACTTCATATTCATGATACTTATAAGACATGATCGGTTTACCCAAGAAATACAACATGATATAAAATTTGATTGGACCTTAGCGAACGAAGATATCATGAATTCACAAGATTTGTTAAGGGCATCAACTCCCACTAACTTTTCTTATAAATTTAGATATTACCTTCATTTATTAATGAAAATGATCTCTATTTTGTCATTTTAACCATTTCATCATAGTTACCTTTCTCTAAAGAAACCATGCATGAAAGAGTTTAAATTCTATTTAGCCATATAATTAAAACATGGTATAAGTTTGAAATCAATTTGAGAGATTTTGGTAATAAAAGATGCATTCTCTAATCTTCTTTTATAACCCAACATATTCTGGACAAGTCTCATATGCTCCATTTCATTCAATTATTTATTTTGAACAAACTCTTTTGTCAAAAAGAATAATTAATATATCAAACTCATTTGGATAGATATATTTCAAAAATTCTAGTCTTTAATTCTTGACCATTTCAAAGTTCAAGACAATATATGTATGATTTGGTATTTAGCCATTTCATTAAATACTAACCAATTGAAATATAAATGTTTAAGTTTGAAGACATTCTTTCTCCCGATACGCATTCCAACCATTTCATTACCATTAATGAAAGATATACAAAATGCCAATCATTTCTTACAAAGGATCATTTCCAAAATACCCTCTAGAAACGATTGAAAATAGTCACTACTATTTCAAGAAATAATAAAACTAATATGAACATTTATAAACAATTTTCAAAATTGGGATCGCATACCAAGCCGATCCAAGACAACCAAATCATGCCTAAACGGGGTCTACTACTCAATCCCTTCCTGATGAGAGATCTCCTGGTAAGAGTGCTATGACCCGACTCCTCCTATGCCTCCTTCTCCTCCTTATTCTATTTTTGTTTTGGCTGGGCACAGCCACAAAAAGAGATAACTCAACATGGGGATCAGGTGCTATACCCAAACCAAGGTTCTGCCAGCTAGTCAGAATATCTGGCAACTCATTCAGTGTGACCTCAATTATGTGCACGTGAGTCCAAGATCAGATGAGAGTATGATGGTGGAAGAGACTACAAGATCAAGTCTACCTGAAGTCAGGGATCCATAACGAAACCAAATGCCTCTAATTAAGTTACCAAGTAGATCACTCTGAGGCAGTGCTAGCTTACGTCACCCCTTTCTTCAAGTCTCATACTAAAAAGCACATGGGTCAACTAGAATCTCATAGACTAACTGCGCTCGCCAAAGGATTCCTCCAAACAACAAATGATTTCTACGGAATGAGGCATCCCCTCATAGAATCGACGCAGATCATCACTTATTGATGAAAGAATGTATCCCCGAGCACGCATGTCACCCTGGACCCATTTATAGTAAGTGACCTTGTCGGTCTCAAATGCAGTCTCATCAACAGGAACAAATGTCGGGACATCCAAAATATATTCAATTCTCTCAAATCGGAGGACTACCCTTAAACTTTTGTACCATTTTTTGAAGTTTGGTCCAACTAAATAATCATGATTAAGGATGGATAAAATAGGATTTATGAACGAAGCCATAAAACTACAGAAAAAGTAAATATAACAGAAAATAAGATTGCAGGCTAACAAGAATATATGTAAAGCTATAATATTGCTAAATAAAATAGCTACTCCCATTATTTGTTTTAAATCTCATACTCCCTTAATAAGAAAACATGAATCTATGAGAAGACTCTAAGTGGGATGACTAAGTTCCTATGATCAAACACATTTCTCAAACCTTTGTAGCTATGTTAAAACTGTTGGTGATATTCCTTAATGCTAAAGTTTGAGATGACCTTATTAGGGTTTAATAAGAATATGCTTATGTGTTTTATACATTATGTGATTTGTAGGATATTCATATTCTCCGCTTCGATATGAATATGTCCCTAATGTTTATCCGAGAAGAGAAATATTCTAAAAGGGTTAAGGATATTTCGCACTTTCTTTTCGATATGATAAGCATTAAGAAACAATTTATAGCCCTTCAGATTATTCGACGGGATTAGAATAATCGAGGACGGGTTATTATATGTTATTACCTTTGATTAACATAGTGATGTTAATGATAAATGATGGCGTGCGAAATGACAGAATAGCTGGTGATGTGGACTAATAGACATATGAATGATCGTCTGTGTACGGATCATTGAATGTGATAATAAATAGTGAACTACATGATTTCAAGTTAATAGTTTACTATTTAGTTGAGAATTGTGCAAATTAATCTTCAGACTTGAGAAATTGCGGCTACCGGTTATATCAGGGGCTAAATACTGCGTCTAGACAATACCCGTCTTCCATAAGATGGGTTACGGCCTTTCACGTTTTAGTCTTGTGATATGAACCGACAAGTAATTGTCAAGATAGGATCTGTTAACCTCAGACGTGAGGTGATGTCCTATGATATATGAGATCAGTTGGTAAACGAACAAGTCCTTGGCCAAGGCGAATATGATGGATAGAAATGGGTTTTTCTATGGTAGTCATCTCTCGTTTCACCGATTCAGATTTATACATATTATCGGATGTGGGCTTAACTATTTCATGGTCCTTTCCCGATCGGGGCACTTGTAACAGAAAGATCAGATTGCACGCTAATTCTCGACGGTTAAATAGATTCAGGAAAGACATCGTCTTCATTATCATTTACATTCTCATGATATGTTTTTTGCTAGTGCGTCACTCATGAGCATGAGGGTATTTCGGTAAATGACAAAGACATTTCCGAAATAGATAAGGAGGTTTATTAGGTCTCTAATCGGTAAGCGATTATGAATCTTGAAGGTTACACACTAATAAGTATCATGAATAAGTTCACTAGGAGCTTGTATAATGTGGTGGATGGCTTTAAGGTGTTAAGAGTCATCTATATTGGTATTTGGGCCAAAAGTATAATTTTGGAAAGTTTTAGGGTTAAATTGTAATTACCAAAACTTTCGGGGCCAAACTATAATTATTGAAAAGTAGTTTCAATATATTTATTCTAATAGAGATTATAATGGGCAAAATAATATATATATATATATATATATATATATATATATATATATATATATATATAAAGGTGTTTATATATGTATATCTGTAATGATGATGTAATTTGTGTGTTGCCACGTCATCATCTTAGTCATCAAATAAAAAAGGGCAAATTAATGATAGGGCATTGACATGTGGCATGTGAGATATAGGATTGTCCATGTCATCAATCCTAGTCATTTGAATTTAAATTGGATGGATGAGATTGACTTTTGAATAAAGACAAAGGAATCTTTTTCATTGCTTTTGATGATAGAACCTCTTTGCCAATTGTCATGAGAGAGAAAAAGGTGTCCCTTGGATTGTAATGATTACAATCCAAGGCTATGCATGGCTTGTTTGATTCAAGCAAGAAAGAGAAATGGTTTGATTGGCTCTTGAATGCATAAAAACAATTAAATAATAAGTTATCATATAATATATAAAAGATGGCAATCTTCTCTCTCTTTCCACTAAGATTTTTGGCCAAGAGGAAGAGGAGAGAGAAAACATTCATCTTGCCATCAAATTGCAATGATTGTGATCCTATGATGTGCATGCATTATCAAGAAAAGTTAGCAATTGTGATTGACTACACTTTTAGATATTGTTAATATATTATTTGATTAAAAGATGACAACCTCTCTTATGCAAAGAGACACAATTTGGCCAAGGCAATTGAGGAGAGAGAAGGATCATCTTCTTCCTCTTGCTTGGTGATTCTCAGCCATTGCAAGAACTTTGAGGAGCTTTTGCATTTTGATAATATACCACATACACATATCTTAACACTTAGAAGATATACTAGCACATATTTGTCTTCAAGTGAATGGTGGATTTTGGATGCTTGTGGACCAACTAGACCCTTCAAGTTAGAAGGACTCCATTGCTCCAACTTCAAGCCACACCATCAACCAAGTTGTCTACGAAAGGTATACCTAAGGACCTTGATATTTCATTACATATAGTAGATATATAATGTTAGATTGCTAGTTTATGGACATATGTGAAAGAAAGCATGTTGATCTTTGCTAGAAAGTTTTGAAATATGTCTTGCCTAGTTTCAGCCATAGCTATGTATCCATGCATAACTTTCTAGATCTTGAATCCAACTATGATATATGTTTAGACATGATATCTATATGTGTTGGCTTGCCTCCCTTTCAGAAACATGAATACCAAAGGTCAACAATTCTTTGTTGTCTATTTCTCTAAATAGGGTATGATCTTCTTTAATCCCTAAATCACTTAGGTCTCAAACCTTTGTGGCTATGTTGATTAAGTGATCTTGTTAGATTGGGAACCGCTATCACTTAGTTATCCAACAAATTGAATCAATAACCTCAAACCTTTGTGGCTATGTTGGTCGTTAGATTTTGGAAGATAATCACATCTCTATGTTTCATTCTAGTGATTTTAATAAACTTACTTTGAAACAAGTCCTCTACCTTTGGGTAAGAAGGATTGCATTCATTTAGGTATTATTAAATATCCTATGATGGCGGAGGACTATAATAAAACCCTTTTTACCGTTTGAAAATCTAATCTTCGTTTGCACGTAGGGAGTTAATATAATCTCATCAAATCAACAAGCATTCAACATACTTTTAAGCTAATAATCATAATTATATCAATTTAAATAGTATGAATGCAAAGATATATGAATGGTGGATCATGGACTTGACTTTTTGGATTAAAAGAAATAAAACTATTCTATTTAAAAGATCTTCAATACTTTGAAATCTTCATTGGGCCTCCAACTCCTTGGAAAAGTCCATTGGGCCTCCAACTCCTTAGAAAAGTCCATTGGGCCTCCAACTCCTTAGAAAAGTCCATTGGGCCTTAATCAAGCTTTCTCTTGAAGAATTACATAAAAGTCCTCACTACATAATTTTCTCAATTGACAAGAAATAAATTGAGACTTATGTCTCATATTACAACCCAATAACTTTTGACCCTAAAGCCCAAGTCCATGATCAAATTCACCATTCTCAAAATAATAAATATGCATAATTATTCATATCATAATATAATAACCAACATATTAATTTCTAGCATTAAGTTTAATCCACTCATCAATCATGAAAGAATAAACTAAATCAATGCCCTTTTGCATAATTATAAAACTCCTTTTATAGATGCAAGTCATAATGGCCTATTAATTCATAACTCCTTATAATTAATTATATTCACATCTAAGTCCAAAACTTTAAAGAAGAACACAAATCCATGGCCCATTCACACAAAGTGGCCCAATAGGTTAAAATCAAGCACAAGTAGATGTACACAAGGCCCAAGCCCAATCAACATGTCTCTTAAGGCCCACATACATTAACTATAGCCCAATAGTCCTTTGAAAGTATTACATCATTAAATGATCAACTTTCAATTTCATCAAATTTAGAAACATCTCAATACTACTTATTAGATAATTTCTAATTTCAAGATTAAAAACATATAGGCCATGTGACGCCCGAGAACTTCACCGTACACATTTTAACTGTTGCATCCACTATTTGCGCATTTTTACTGTGCATTACTTGTTGCTTTATGTGATTACTATTCATCACATTTTCAACTGCTTATTTACTTCGAATTAGTATTTTTCTTAAATCATATTAATTATTTTAGGAATGAGAAAATATACTTTTGAGCGATTAGTGTTGAGAGCGCCCGTTTAGAAAATGTTTTATTGAACTAGTGAATAGTATTACGCAGTGAAACTTTTTCTTTTTAGTTAGGCTATCCTCAATGGAGTCTCTAAAATGCAAAAATTTCCTAATTTGGGTATTTTTATAGACCCCAGTCTCTAAAAGTAACACTATTCATGGCAAAAGTACGTGGGTTCCACCACTTTTGGCTTAAAAGATGCCAATATAGAGACTTAGTCTCTATTTTTTTTAACAAATTTATGGAAGAAAATGGAGACTGGGTCTCTATTTTGGCATCTTTTAAGCCAAAAGTGGTGGACCACATGTATTTTTTACCATGAATAGTATTGTTTTTAGAGACTAGAGTCTCTAAAAACACCTAAATTAGAAAAGTTTTGCATTTGAAGACTCCATTGAGGATGCCCTTAGCTAGAACATAATTTCACCTTTAGACTCATTTTTAAGCTAGTTAGACTCATTTTTATAGACATTACTTACACCCAACTTAACCCCACTTAACATATATGCTCAACATAACTTATAAGCTCATAACAAAACAAAAAAAAAAAGAGGAAAAGCTGGAAAAAAGGGGCAGAAACCCAACAGCCCATTTGGAGAGGAATGAGAGAATTTTGCCCACCAATTCTTCAATCTAAGCCAAGCCAAGCTAGGTACAAGTAGTTTAGAGTGTTCTCTTGTCACGCCCCGACCTAACCCCCAAGCTAAAGGTTAAGTCCGGACTCGACACATGGACAAAGTCTCCCTTGTACCGTGGATATTCTGAAAACCTGTAAACTCTCAAATAAGGTAACCACAAGATAAACAAACTTTTCATGGCTATATATTTAAAGATTCAAGGCCATCCGAGCCTTGAAGCAAACAACAGTTCCAAAACCACACAAGCATGCAAGTAACTTGTTTACAACATAGTCTAATAGCCATGATATTCTAGGATAACATTAAAACATACTTAAAAGATAAACATTCTACATTAAACCATTCACTCCCAAGCATGCAAAGTGAATAAAAGCAGAAACCTAAGTTATTACAAAACATAGGCTTCCAAATCTACACCACAATCAACTATCCTTTAACTTGTACAACAAACATGTACATAGCCCTCAGGCTACAAAATAGGACATAAGATACACAGATAAGCCTTCCACATAGCAGCAAGAATTTAAACCACCTCAACCTATCAGGCACAACAACGTAAGGTCAAGGATCAATCTGAACTTCCTCCTCCTCAACTAACTCAACAAGCTGGGGATCACCCTTAGCGTCTCCTGAAACATATATCGAGGTATGAGCAACCACTGTTGCCCAGTGAGGGATATAGTCTCGGGGCGTGCAATGCAACAGGTAATATAGTTAAACAACAATAACAATTAGACAATTTAAAGAACCAATGATAGATTAAATAACCACACATTTAAAAGAATACATTTCACATACCCCCTATACACCAATCTTCACTGGTCTTCATTCACGATCCACGAACCACGATCACGATCAAGATAAGCCGGCATAATCCCCAAACACTCCAGTGGGTGTACTCCGGATGTACCCCGATAATCCTACGACCCAACATCCCCTGGCAATCTCCGGACCAGGCGAATGAGGGACTAGGGCACGGAGTTTGAATATCCACCGGCAAGCCCTCTGCCACCCAACCGATATTCAACACATCCGCCCCTGACACTATGGTTGCACAACCACTATGCAATGCACTTTACAATGACAAGTTAATAGCAATAATATAAGCATTAACACATAGGAGGATCAACAAAGTAGGTTGACCTCGAGGCAGTTAGAATAGAAGCAATTATATAAGCTAATAAGCAGTTTTACAAAGGGACATATACAAGATAAGCATAGAATCATACCAAAAGCTCCAAATCAACTTGAAACCACATATAAACACTCAAGAAGTCATGCCATGGGTTTAGAAGTGTGAGTCAACCGAAATTGCACCTAAACCCCTTTGTTTTTCAAACTATTTCTCTTCCAAACCAAAGTTAATGATTCCATTTTCAAGGGAAACTCTCCCAACCTTCTAACTAACCCTCAAGGAACCCTCTCAATCTTCTAACTCATTCAAACGCCCGTGATTACCCCGAAAGCCCCAAATTCCCTCTTATGGCTTTAAACTACACATACCTTATCCGGGCTTCAAACAAGGGTTATCAAAGCTTCTATAGCACCTAGGTAGCCTAAGAATACTAGAAGTGAAGCCCGAATCCACCCAGATTCGCATTAACCCCGAAAGCCCTTTGTTAAAGTCGACTATTTTACGTTTTATGCGATTTTAGGACAATACAAGTGCACGGGGCTATTAGACTACCTTCACTAGCACCTAAGGCATCTATTAGAAGCATTGAATCAAGTTAAAACGCGCGATTTCACAAAACCCTAGAATTTCTGTCACTATTCATTCCTACGAATTAACTATCGATTTCTACCGTTTAAAATATGAAACAATAGCATAAATGTGGTCTCTACTACATGTACACAACATATATAAGCTTATTTGAGCCTTGCAATAGCATTTAACATCATTTTCAACAAATCAAGAAAATAGCAACTATTTAGAAATGCAAAAATAAGCCGTGAAATCTCTCACCAATGCGCGTAGGAGCACCTAGGAAGCTTGCACACACCCTAATCTACTTGCTTTAGGCTTGGAGTGGCTTGAATTGGAGAGTTGATGAGCAAAATATCTTTTTTTTTCTTCTTCTTGGCTCTCGGCCCTGCTACAGGAAAACTGCACAATTTTTTTCTTTTTGTTTTGTGTTTTGGTGCTTATGTGCTTATATGGTGAGGTTAAGTTGAGGTGGGGTCATGGTGGGTGCTTAAGTGGACTCTTAAAATGCGCGTAGATAGCTTAAAAACGAGCCTAAGGTGAAGGATGTGAGCTAGCTAATTAAATCTCTAAGTTGGTTACGTAACACTATTCATTTAACTACGAAAATCATTTTCTAAATGAGCTTTCCTATCGCCTCTAGCTCAATTGCACATTTTTCCCACTACTCTAACAATTAATATGATTTAATAAAAATGCTAATTAACTAATAGAATGCAGTTTAAAAACGGAGTGAATAGTAGTCACAGAAGTCAGTTAGTAAAGCATAGAAATAAATGCGCAAACAAGGGATGCAACAGTAATTGAATGCATGGCTAAATCTCGGGCGTCACATCCTCTCCCCCTTAAACTAATTGCGTCCACGCAATTCTTACATGATTCGGCGAATAACTCTGGATATTTCTCTCGCATCTGATCCTCTCTCTCCCACGTCGCATCCTCTACTCCGTGATGATCCCACATAACTTTAACCATCAGAATGCTTTTAGTCCTCAGCTCCTGAACTTTCTGATCAACAATTCGAAGAGGTTTCTCTGTGTACGTCAAAGTCTCACTGATCTCTAAAGGCTCGGGCTCAAGAATATGAGAGGGATCTGGCTGATACTTCCGAAGCATAGAAACATGGAAGACATCATAGATTCTGCCCAGACTGGGAGGCAAAGCTAAACGGTAAGCCAATTCACCAATAGTTTCAGTTATCTCAAATGGTCCCACATATCCAGGACTGAGCTTACCTCCTTTACCATGTCGAATCAAACCCTTGCGAGGAGAGATTTTCAGAAATACTCGATCCCCTACAACAAATTTCAGATCACGACGGCGTCTATTTGCATAACTCTTTTGTCGACTCTGTGCTGTAAGCATTCTTTTTCTGATAAGCTGCACATGATCAATCATTTTGTTCATTTCAGGTAAGAGAGTAGGGTCGACCGTCTTCATTTTACCAACATCATCCCAATAGAGAGGAGACCGGCATTTACGCCAATACAGTGCCTCATAAGGTGCCATACCAATAGTAGCTTGATAACTATTGTTATAGGCGATCTCTGCGAGTGGAAAATACTTATCCCAACTCTTACCGAAGTCCAGAACACAAGCCCGTAACATATCCTCGAGGATTAAGATAGTTCTCTTGGATTGACCATCGGTCTGAGGATGATAAGCTGTACTGAAACTCAAAGTCATGCCCAAAGCTTTCTGAATATTCTGCCAGAACTGAGATGTGAATCTGGGATCTCTATCTGACACAATACTCTTTGGAATTCTATGAAGTCGGACAATATTCTCAATATACAACTCTACTAGCTTATCAAGAGAATCAGTCTTCTTTTTAGCAATAAAATGAGAAGTCTTGGTCAATCTATCCACAATAACCCAAACTGAGTCATTACCCTTCGAAGACCTCGGTAAATCAGAGACGAAATCCATGGTGATATGATCCCACTTCCAAACAGGAATAGCCAAAGGCTGCAACAACCCTGCAGGCCTCTGATGCTCTGCTTTAATTTTCTGACAAGTAAGACATCGAGCAACATAGTCAGCAATTTCTCTCTTCATATTATTCCACCAGAAGTTTTGCTTTAAATCTTTATACATTTTAGTACTGCCTGGATGGATAGTATATCTAGAACTGTGTGCCTCAGCAAGAATATCCTTCTTCAAAGTTGGATCACTCGGAATATAGATTCTGCCTTTGAATTTGAGAATACCATTGTCGTGCAGTTTGAAATCCGACTCTCCCCCTTTTGAATTCTCTAAGACTTTCAACAATTGAAGATCAGCCTGTTGAGCTTATCGAATCCTGGATAATAATAGAAATTGAATCTACAAACTTGCGAATTGAATACCAGAATTTGAAGTACTAGGCTTCCATAAGCATAATTCTTCCATGAATTCCTAATTCTTGATAATCAAGCTAGCAACAGTAGCCTTTCGGCTCAAAGCATTAGCAACAATATTGGCCTTACCCGGAAGATAGTTAATAGTGCAGTTATAGTCCTCAAGTAACTCCAGCCAACGTGTGGCACCCCGATCCCTCTCGAGACCGGGAGTTCTATCAATCAAACTAATCACAACCCAAACCAAACCCGGGCAAAATTTTCAGGAAAACGGACGGAGTCTCCCCTGTTTATAGGCGAAATGTAAAACCTGTAATAGCATATAATGGACCAATACCATGTCCAAACATTCAACCACCTCAAGGCCATCCGAGCCTTGTTCTCAACAAGCAACCACAAGCAAATATACATACATTTTCAAGTACTAGACTATTCTAACTCTTCCTTTAACCATACAAACATGCTTAGTAATTAAACTACACCAACCTATTGCATAAGTTAGACTAACATATCTTTCTATCTCTTTCCTTTGTTATTACAAACATACATTGAAATTAAGCTACATTAACTAAATACATAATCTAACTTATCAAACTACTTCAACAATCTAATGAAACTTAAAATACATACTTCTTGACATTAATTACATACAACATAAGGAAGCATATAACTTTACAACTTTGACAACTCAAGTCACGTAGGCACGCAAGACAACTCTTCAGGCAACAACTTCCACGAAATCACGAACTTCCAGCTAACATGACATTTCCTGAAATGTGGTGGTGAGGAGTGAGTATACACAACACGTATACTCAGTGAGGGCGAGACAGATATCGAATTGGAGAGAAAGAAAGTCGTGCAATGCAAATAGGTACAGTTAAGCAATACAATCAATAAAAGGCATTCAATATAAACAACAATACAATTAATCAACTAAAGAAAACATTAACACAACCAATCAAAGCTATACCACACTTTGAAGGCTATGGTTCACTCGAGCGAGTAATGTACCGATCACGATTCCGATGACTTTAACGATGACGCGCCGGCCCAAACCACCTTATAACACCAGTTTGGAATACCCCGGAAGTATCCATCAATCTACGACCCAAATCTCCTTGGGAGGCAACCCAAGCGAGAAAGGGAATAGCAGCGGAGCTAGAGCAACCAACACTGGCAACCCAAGGCTACCCAGAGAGGCCCATCACTCACGCGCGAGACACTATGCAATGCAAGACTCGATACAAGGCGATAAACAAGCGATAAACAAGCGATAAAGCCACACGTGGGAGAATAACAAAGTAGGTTACCCTCGCACGCAATAGCAGCAATTTGATAAGCAATTCAATCCAAAACAACTCAAACAAGTATTTCAAGTAATTCTAAGCATTCTATAAGCATAAAGACAAGAAAACACACAAAAACACAAATCGGCCCCAACTATCAAAACTCTACCATTTCCAAACGAGCCACGAGTTCTGAAAACCGACTTCGCCAACCCTCCTAGGTCACCATAAGGCACGTCTAAAGACCCCGAAACCTTACTTTACCCTAGAACTCGCGCAAAGCCCCGATTTTCCCCTTTCTCGTTTGAACTACAACTATAACAACCAAACACCCAACCAACGCCATAATCGCACCAAAAGTGCTTCCATGGCCTCCCGAAGCAATGCCAACACGCAAAACGAGAAAACGCTAAAGTCGACCTGAACGACCCCGACTTTCCCAAAGGCTTAATTCTTGTTTTTTTCACTACGCAACCCCAACAAACCACACATTTTAGCATTCTAGCATACCTAGCACGTTTCTACATCAACGGAAAGCATAACAGCGCAATTTCAACGTTTCAAGGTTTTACTATTCATAAAACACTATTCATTTCACAATTTAATTTGCAATCACAACATTTAACCTCAGAAAATGTAACAAAGCTATAAATACATGTTCTACAAATGCTAAGGAACATTCTAGAAGCATCAAATCGCTTTAAATAACGATATACGGATAAATCTAAAAATTGACAAAGTTAACATACACAACGTATAAATGCATAAATAACGATGAAACCCTCACCTTAGACGCTCCTAGACGCTAGGAAAACCTCGTAGAGTGCCTCGGAAACCACCCCGTGGAAGCCCTCGCGAAGAATCGAAGAATTGAAGTTGAATTTTCTTTTTTTCTTCTCCTTATTTTTTCGGCCATGGCTGCTCTGTTTCAGTTCTGTTTTTATTTTATTTTATGCTATTTTAAGCTATTTAAAAGATGACAAGGGTCAAAAGGGTCAAAGCTTTGGTCAATGTTGGTCAAACAACTTAAAACTAGTCAAAATAGCTTACTTTTGTGCATTTTTAAGTTAAATAACTATCACCTAAATTAATTCTAGCTAGTAACAATTAAAATATAAAATTTAAGTCATCTAAATACTAGTTTTCACTATTTGTTGAGGACTAAAATTCATTTCCCAACTATCTCTCTCGATATGCTATGCACTTTGCGTCAATAGAAGAACATCAATTAAATCTCAAAGAATCTAAGAAATATATCATTTTTGGAAAGCATCATAGTTTAAAATTTACTCCGGCTCGGAGTTACTTTTCTCATTTATTTGAAAACCGAGTAATTTTAACGCAAAACAACCAAAATCGATTTCTAAAATAATCAAAACAATCAAGGTATTCAATATTCATTTAGAATGATTAATTTAACTATTTCCAGAATATTTTAAGAGTTATAAAGTTAATATTAAGCTACAAATGAAAGTTAATATAAACACATAGTCAAATACAATTAAACACTAACATTTAAGGTAACACTTAATTAATCACAAGAAAAGAATTTCAATTACTATAATTATTAGGAATAGGTAATAATCTTTAATTATTCAATATATAATTACTAAATGCTTCCAAGAGAAATATGAAAATAGTGCAATTTGGTTGATTTAACTAATTAAACATTTAATCAAATGCAGTCAAGTGCTATTAAATGCATGCCGGGTTCGGGTTATCACACAACGCCTCTGCCTCATGTTCAACTCTTTCTGTGAAAACAAATACTTCAAGCTCTTATGATCCGTAAAGATTTCAAACTTGTTGCCCCAGAGATAATGACGCCATTTCTTTAATGCAAGAATGATAGCTGCAAGCTCAAGATCATGAGTCGGATAGTTGAGTTCATAAGGTTTCAGTTTCCTGGAAGCATAAGCAATAACCCTGCCATTCTGCATCAATACACAACCCAGACCTTCCTTCGAAGCATCACTATAGATCACCAGATTATCATAACCCTCAGGTAAAGCAAGAATATGAGCTGTAGTCAATCTCTTCTTCAATTCCTGGAAGCTGGCCTCGTATTTATCACTCCAGTCAAATATTGTTTTCTTCTGAGTAAGTTGAGTTAAAGGCCCTGTGATTTTAGAGAAATCCTTGACAAACCTCCGATAATACCCAGCTAAACCAAGGAAGCTACAAATTTTCGTGACAGTTTCAGGTCATTTCCAAGATAACACAACTTCAATCTTCGCTGGGTCAACAGAAATACCATCCTGCGAGATAATATGGCTAAGAAAAGCAACTTGCTTAAGCCAGAATTCACATTTGCTAAACTTTGCAAATAACTGATGCTCCTGAAGAGTCTGCAAAACAATTCTGAGATGCTATTCATGTTCCGCCTCAGATCTAGAATAAACAAGAATATCATCAATGAAGATAACCACAAATTGGTCCAGATAAGGACGGAATACCCTCTGCATTAAGTCCATGAATACGGCGGGAACATTAGTAAGACCAAATGGCAAGACAACAAACTCATAATGACCATATCGAGTTCTGAAAGCAGTTTTAGGAACATCATCTTTCTTAATCCTCAACTGATAATAGCCTTGCCTCAGATCGAATTTAGAGAATACCTTGGCGCCTTGCAACTGATCAAATAACTCTTCAATTAAAGGCAAAGGATATTTATTTTTGATGGTTACCTGATTAAGACCCCGATAATCAATGCATAAACGAAGAGATCCGTCTTTCTTTTTAACAAATAGGACTGGCGCACCCAAGGTGAAGAACTCGGCTGAATGAATCCCTTCTCAAGCAATCCCTGCAATTGAACTTTCAATTCTTGCAATTCGGGTGGAGCCATTCTATACGGAGTCCTAGAGATAGGTGAAGTCCCCGGCAGTAAGTCAATCATGAACTCTATCTCCCTATCAGGCGGTAACCCCGATAATTCCTCAGGAAAGACCCCTGGAAACTCCCTCACGATAGGTACATTATTCAATTTCAATTGATCCACAAGTTGATTAATCAAATATGCAAGATAAGCCTCACAACCCTTGCTCAATAATTTAGATGCTCTAATGGAAGAAATAATAGGAGTTCCTGTAGATTTTCTACTACCAACTATTTTAAGTACAGGCTGGTTGGGCATTTCTAGATACACAATCTTCTTTCTACAATCAAGCTGGGCATAATATTTACTTAACCAGTCCATCCCCAATATAATTTCAAAGTCGCGGAAAGGTAGAATAATTAAATCGGCAGGAAAAACACGACCTTGAATATAAATATTACATGCCTTGCAGATAGATTTGGTGACAAACTTCGGCCCCATAGGAGTGTAAACCACAATATCATGCAACAATTTATCATGTTTCAACTTAGCATTTTGTGCACAAATAGGTGTAATAAATGAATACGAAGCCCCGGAATCAATTAAAACCTTAACTGATTGATCATTAAGAAGAAAAATACCTTTTGCATAGCAGTTGTATCCGGAAGCTCCTCAGCATCCAAAGCAAATACACGGGCCTGACCTCGTGGTGGCAGTGCTGCAGCTGGTGCCCTGGTCTGAGAGTTCTGAGCTGACGTCTGACCCCTAGAGTTCTTAAATTTCTGACAGTCCTTAACCCTGTGCTGATCATTGCCGCAGCCTGTACACTTGTTCTGTTTCTTCCAACAAACATCCTCAGTGTGGCCCAGACGCTGACAGAAGCTGCACTGCTAGTGACGTCTTAGAGCAGCGCCTCCCGAAGGAGCTCTGTAAGAAGAGGTAGCTGAACTATCCTGCTGTGAACGGGATACTGCTGGACGGAATTGACTTTGAGTCTGACTCTGAACTGGTCATGCTTGAGTCTGCGTAGGCCCTGTATAACTCTGAGTCTACCTTGGCTGTGAACTCTGCCCAACTGATATAGCCTGACCCTGGTACCCCTGACTCTGAGACTGAAACTGCTTACTCGATTGACTGGTCTCGGCTAACACATCGGCCTTGCATTTTTCATATCTCGAGGCGGCTCGGACTACTGCAGCATAATTAGGGAAATCATTCGCAGATAGATTAAGCATAATATCCCTTCTCAATCCCAGGATGAATCTCTGGATCTTCATGTCCTCTGGCTGTATCAAGGCTGGCACATAACGGGAAAGCCTGGTAAAAGTAGCCTCATATTGATCCACTGTCATACTTCCCTGTTTTAAGTTTATGAACTCTGTTTGATGCCTCTCGCGGGCAACCACCGATATGTACTTGTCTCAGAATTCTCGGACGAAGTCAGCCCACGAGTGATGAACCCTCTCGGCTTCCCATTTCTCACTGATAGTATGCCACCAATCTTCAGCGTCACCCTCTAGAAGGAATGTGGCATAAGTGATCTTCCTATCATCATGGCACTCGAGTATTGCTGCCATTCTTTCAAACTTCCTCAGCCACATTTCAGCCTTCATATCATCCGGTTCTCCAAAGAAAGTATAGGCCCCATGATGAATAAACCGGTCATACAGATTACCTCCGGTAGGGCCACTACCCCCGGCTCTCGCAGCCTAATTACCTCCAACAACCCTTGTCTGACCCTGCTGTGTTACAAACTGGGCGATGGTGTTCATAACAGTGGCCATTGTGGCTAAGATCTGTGCCGTACTCGGTTCCTGAACTGGGGGTGCATTTTTTGCCACATCAGCTTCTTGCCCATGAACCCCCTCTGGTTCTCTACCAACATTCTAATTCTCAGTACGACGGCGAGGCCCCATCTTGAATAGCTAGAATGCAAAGTGTTATGACAGGTATATATATGTGTATATGCAATTTATAAGTAAACACTTAAAGGAAAGTTCAAATAGATTCACATAAAGTCAAGTATATAGAAGTTCATATAAATATTCTACATTCTTGAAGTACACATAAGTCACTAGATCATACTTGACATTCTAGACCGTTAATATTCTATTTTCATGCTAGCATGTTCATTCCTAATTCAAATTTCACTTAAGCAAATCAAGAACCACAGAATCATGCAACCACAAAGTCACATAACAAATCTCTACCCACAGACCGAGAAATTTAACCTGGCTTCATGCATTTAATAGCTCTGATACCACTTAAATGTCACGCCCCGACCAAACCCCCAAGCTAAAGGTTAAGTCTGGACTCGACACACGGACAGAGTCTCCCCTGTACCGTGGACATTCTGAAAACCTGTAAACTCTCAAATAAGGTAACCACAAGATAAACAAACTTTTCATGGCTATATATTTAAAGATTCAAGGCCATCCGAGTCTTGAAGCAAACAACAGTTCCAAAACCACACAAGCATGCAAGTAACTTGTTTACAACATAGTCTAATAGCCATGACATTCTAGGATAACATTAAAACATACTTAAAAGATAAACATTCTACATTAAACCATTCACTCTCAAGCATGCAAAGTGAATAAAAGCAGAAACCTAAGTTATTACAAAACATAGGCTTCCAAATCTACACCACAATCAACTATCCTTTAACTTGTACAACAAACATATACATAGCCCTCAGGCTACAAAATAGGACATAAGATACACAGATGAGCCTTCCACATAGCAGCAAGAATTTAAACCACCTCAAGCTATCAGGCACAGCAACTAAGGTAAAGGATCAATCTAAACTTCCTATTCCTCAACTAACTCAACTAGCTGGGGATCACCCTCAGCGTCTCCTGAAACATATATTGCGGTATGAGCAACCACTGTTGCCCAGTGAGGGATATAGTCCCGGGGCGTGCAATGCAACAGGTAATATAGTTAAACAACAATAACAATTAGACAAATTAAAGAACCAATGATAGCTTAAATAACCACACATTTAAAAGGATACATTTCACATAACCCCTATACACCAATCTTCACTGGTCTTCATTCACGATCCACGAACCACGATCACGATCAAGATAAGCCGGCATAATCCCCAAACACTCCAGTGGGTGTACTCCGGATGTACCCCGATAATCCTACGACCCAACATCCCCTGGCAATCTCCGGACCAGGCGAATGAGGGACTAGGGTACGAAGTTTGAATATCCACCGGCAAGCCCTCTGCCGTCTAGCCGATGTTCAACACATCCGCCCCTGACACTATGGTTGCACAACCACTATGCAATGCACTTTACAATGACAAGTTAATAGCAATAATATAAGCATTAACACATAGGAGGATCAACAAAGTAGGTTGACCTCGAGGCAGTTAGAATAGAAGCAATTATATAAGCTAATAAGCAGTTTTACAAAGGGACATATACAAGATAAGCATAGAATCATACCAAAAGCTCCAAATCAACTTGAAACCACATATAAACACTCAAGAAGTCATGCCATGGGTTTAGAAGTGTGAGTCAACCGAAATTGCACCTAAACCCCTTTGTTTTTCAAACTATTTCTCTTCCAAACCAAAGTTAATGATTCCATTTTCAAGGGAAACTCTCCCAACCTTCTAACTAACCCTCAAGGAACCCTCTCAACCTTCTAACGCATTCAAACGCCCGCGATTAACCCGAAAGCCCCAAATTCCCTCTTATGGCTTTAAACTACACATACCTTATCCGGGCTTCAAACAAGGGTTATTAAAGCTTCTATAGCACCTAGGTAGCCTAAGAATACTAGAAGTGAAGCCCGAATCCACCCGGATTCACATTAACCCCGAAAGCCCTTTGTTAAAGTCGACTATTTTACGTTTTATGCGATTTTAGGACAATGCAAGTGCACGGGGCTATTAGACTACCTTCACTAGCACCTAAGGCATCTATTAGAAGTATTGAATCAAGTTAAAACGCGCGATTTCATAAAATCCTAGAATTTCCGTTACTATTCACTCTTACGAATTAACTATCAATTTATACTGTTTAAAACATGAAACAATAGCATAAATGTGGTCTCTACTACATGTACACAACATATATAAGCTTATTTAAGCCTTACAATAGCATTTAAAATCATTTTCAACAAATCAAGAAAATAGCAACTATTTAGAAATGCGAAAATAAGCCGTGAAATCCCTTACCAATGCGCGTAGGAGCACCTAGAAAGCTTGCATACACCCTAATCTACTTGCTCTAGGCTTGGAGTGGCTTGAATTGTAGAGTTGATGAGCAAAATCTCTTTTTTTTCTTCTTCTTGGCTCTCGGCCCTGCTACAGGAAAACTGCACAATTTTTTTCTTTTTGTTTTGTGTTTTGGTGCTTATGTGCTTATATGGTGAGGTTAAGTTGAGGTGAGGTCATGGTGGGTGCTTAAGTGGACTCCTAAAATGCGCGTAGATAGCTTAAAAACGAGCCTAAGGTGAAGGATATGAGCTAGCTAATTAAATCTCTAAGTTAGTTACGTAACACTATTCATTCAACTATGAAAATCATTTTCTAAATGAGCTCTCCCATCGCCTATAGCTCAATTGCACATTTTTTCCACTACTCTAACAATTAATATGATTTAATAAAAATGCTAATTAACTAATAGAATGCAGTTTAAAAACAGAGTGAATAGTAGTCACAGAAGTCAGTTAGTAAAGCATAGAAGTAAATGCGCAAACAAGGGATGCAACAGTAATTGAATGCATGGCTAAATCTCGGGTGTCACATCTCTAGCCTTCCCCGAGCTTCTACGTGCAATAGGTAAGGGATTTCATGAATTTTTTCCATTTTTAAAATGTTACACTTTTCTTGATTTTGTAGATTTGCTATCAAATGATATTTCTATGCTCAAATATGCCAATATATGATGTATACAAGTTGTAGAGACTACATTTATGCTATTTTTTTGTTTTTTAAACGGTTGAAATCGATAGTTTGATTGTAGGGGTGACTAGTGACGAATTTTCTAGGGCTTTGTGAAAAGGAACCTTATAGCTTGATTCGAAAGTCCAAATAGATGCTCTAGGTGCTAATGAAGGTAGTGTAATGACCCCGTAAGGTTTAATTGCTCGTAACTTAACAAAAATATGAAATAGGCGACGTTTTAAAAGGGGTTTCGGGGCTATCGCAAATCCGGGTTAATTTGGCCTTCATATTTGGTATTCTTAGGCTATATAGGTCCTAAATAAGCTTTGCTAACTCTCGTTTGAATTCCGGTTGAGGTACGTGTAGTACAAACTCACAAGGGAGAAATTGGGGCTTTTGTGCTAAACGCTGGTAAATGGGTAACTTCGAGGGTCCTAAGGGTGCCTTATGGGTTAATTAGAAGTATATAATAGGCCACTTACTAATCTAGAACAATAGCTTGAGTTTGGAAGGAAAATGGTTAGTGTTACAAAGGGGATCAAGTAGGAAATCGGTTGTCTCACGCTTCTATGAGCTTGTAACTGTTCCTTAGGTGTTTAAATGTGTTTTTAAGACATACTTGAGCTTTTGGTAAAGTTCTATGTGAAATGTGTTAATGCCCCTTTGTAATCATTTAGTTGTTTATATGTTATTGCTATTGTTCTAACTGTTTTGAGGATAAACATCATGGTTAAAGAGAATCAAAGTTATATGCATGTTTATAATAAAGTTGGGTTATTTTAATGCTTAGCTTATTGAAGTCTTGTGTGATAATGTTATTCGGAGGTATAGTAGTATCTAAGTAAACTAGAATGTATTCAGAAACTATGATTAACGTAGTTTCTAACTGTGCTATATATATCCATAATGCTTAATTAATGCTTAAATTGATTAGAGTATGGTTAGAATTCATTGTAGGTGTTTAAGATTGAATTGGAGCCATATCTTGTGTCCTGGAGCTTGGTAAAGGTGAGGGTTGCATCATATTTGGCATCTTAATTGAATTATTGATTTTCATTATGATGGTTATTGTGTAGATTATGACTTATTGTTTAATTACTTTAATTGTATTGTTATGTGCTCGTTTATATGTCAACTAGGAAGTATTATTGTTATCTAGGTTACAAATGCTTGATAATGGAAATTCATGTGCGAGGACAACCTAATTTGTTGTCCTTAAATGTGTTTATTGATTATATTGTCATTTTTATCATACTTGTATTGTATCGTGGTTGTGCAACCTCATTGTTCGGGACGGATGCGATGGGCCTCTCTAGGCAGCATTGGGCTTGCCGGGGTTAGTTGCTCTAGCTCCGCACCCTATTCCCTCTCTCGCCTGGTACGGAGTATGCCAGGGGGTGTTGGGTTGTAGGATCAGGTACATCCGGAGTACCCATTGGTGTAAGAGATGCTGGCATATCGAGATCGAGGTTCGTGTTCGTGGTTCGAGAGTTTGGAGGGATAAGTGTTATGCATCGATATCCTTTTAATAAGTGTAACATATTTGGCTATCGCTTATTTATTTTGCTTTATTGTTCATCCTGTGATTATTTATTGCATTGCACGAAAATGGTTTTGAAAACCTCCCTTACTGGGCATACGTGTTTTGTATGCTCATCCTCGTTATTAACACTTTCAAGTTTAATACGAAGCAATTGATGTGCCTACAAGCTGTATGGATTTCTGTGCATTCGAGGGTTACTTGTCGTGGTAGTATAATTTGTAAAGTGGAGGTCTTGTATGTATTTGTAACATATCATGGAAGATTGTATTAAAGTCTAAAGAACCATTGGTCTGTAATAATTTAATGATTTACCTTATTGCTTGATTGTCTTGCATGCTTGCTTGTGTGTTAATAAAAGTTAATAGTTGTTTGGCTTTAGTTTATAAGAAAATATAATGGTTAAAATAGAGTGGTATGATAAGCAGATTAAAAGAGATAAGGTTTCAAGGATTGTTAAATGCATGCTTGGGTGCGTTTTCTATGTCTTGCTTAAGGCTCGGTCGACCCTGAAGCTGAGATAGTTAAAGCTGGAGTTGTTGAAGTTAGAGTTTAGTTATATTGTGGCTTATATTATGTTTATAGGTTTCCAGAATGTCCACGGTACAAGGGAGACTCTGTCCGTTTTTCCTAAAATCTGTGCCCGGGTTTGGGATTGGGTTAAGAATAGCATGGTTCTTTGAGCCTCCAGTTTCGTGAGGGATCGGGGCATTACAAGTGGTATCAAAGCTTAGTTAGCTCTCAACTGGGACAAGGTCCTCGGCCTGTCGGGTAGTAACCCTTGCGTGTGTGCTTATTGAGTGTGTTTTGAAAGTATGTGCCTGTATGTATGATTGTGTGTCTTGAATTGATGTGTGCACCTATGTGATATAGTTATGTGTTATGTGCTAAACATGTGCTAAGTGAAGTGAAGTTGCATCGAATTGACCTCGTGAATCGTTATCTGCTTGAATTATTGATTATAATGTATGTACTTGAGCATTTTGAATTAAGTTTTGTTGTGAATTGAATTAGTTATGTTATGATTTACACTTGAATGACTTTGTTGCTTATATTGATGTTATAAGTTCTTTTATAATCATGATTGCATAATAGCTTAAAGAATGTTTACACATATGTAATATTTTGGCATTCATACATAGCCCATCGAATGGTAAGAAAGACTTTTTCCTTCCCCTGGCGAGAGGTGATTAGTGGCAGGTCTTCCAAGTTATGTGGATTAGCGGGAATGAGAGGCATTTGATCAGCCTTTATTTGGGAGTTGGTGTTTATAGTTGGAGCTTGGTTATTGGCATTCTATTAAGGTGTTCTTTTTATGCTTAGCAGTCTTAAATGAGTGGCTTCTTTTGGGGTTCTATATGACGGTTTTCTGAAGCATTTTCCTTTGGTATTTTCTTGTTGGACATTCTTCCGGTATTTTCTTATTGGCATTTCCCAGAAGACTTGGTATTTGTGATTCTATTCAGCTTTATTATGTAGCATTGTCTACAGTGTTCATGCTTTGGTCTTTTCTTGGTATTTCTCAACACTTCTAATTGGTAGTTCTCCTATGGCCTTTGTAATAATCAGCGGAGTTTTTATTCAGATTTTTAAATGGTATATTCATTTGAGCCTCTAATTGGCCTCGTTATTTGAGAGTTCTCAGACAGGAATAGTGGATTCTTCTTGAGTTCGTACTAGCATTTTTATTTAATATTCTGCTCAATAGCTGTTAAAGAATATCAGAATTTGACTTCAGTTGATGCTGAGTTCTCTTGGAAGAATAATTGCGTGGACGCAATTTGTTTAAGAGAGAGAGGATGTGACGCCTGAGAACTTCACCGTACACATTTTAACCGTTGCATCCACTATTTGCGCATTTTTACTGTGCATTACTTGTTGCTTTATGTAATTACTATTCATCACATTTTTCAACTGCTTATTTAGTTCGAATTATCATTTTTCTTAAATCATATTAATTATTTTAGGAATGAGAAAAATATACTTTTGAGCGATTAGTGTTGAGAGCGCCCGTTTAGAAAATGTTTTATTGAACTAGTGAATAGTATTATGTAGTGAAACTTTATCTTTTTAGTTAGCTAGCATATAATTTCACCTTTATACTCGTTTTTAAGCTAGTTAGACTCATTTTTATAGACATTACTCACACCCAACTTAACCCCACTTAACATATATGCTCAACATAACTTATAAGCTCATAACAAAACCAAAAAAAAAGAGGAAAAGCTGGAAAAAGGGGGCAGAAACCCAACAGCCCATTTGGAGAGGAATGAGAGAATTTTGCCCACCAATTCTTCAATCTAAGCCAAGCCAAGCTAGGTATAAGTAGTTTAGAGTGTTCTCTAGCCTTCCCCGAGCTTCTATGCGCAATAGGTAAGGGATTTCATGGTTTTTTTGCATTTTTAAAATGTTACACTTTTCTTGATTTTGTAGATTTGCTATCAAATGATATTGCTATGCTCAAATATGCCAATATATGATGTATACAAGTTGTAGAGACTACATTTATGCTATTGTTTTGTATTTTAAATGGTTGAAATCGATAGTTTGATTGTAGGGGTAAACAGTGATGAATTTTCTAGGGTTTTGTGAAAAGGAACCTTATAGCTTGATTTGATAGTCCAAATAGATGCTCTAGGTGCTAATGAAGGTAGTGTAATGACCCCGTAAGGTTTAATTGCTCGTAACTTAACAAAAATATGAAATAGGCGACTTTTTAAAAGGGGTTTCGGGGCTATCGCAAATCCGGGTTAATTTGGCCTTCATATTTGGTATTCCTAGGCTATATAGGTCCTAAATAAGTTTTGCTAACTCTCGTTTGAATTCCGGTTGAGGTACGTATAGTACAAACTTACAAGGGAGAAATTGGGACTTTTGTGCTAAACGCTGGTAAATGGGTAACTTCGAGGGTTCTAAGGGTGCCTTATGGGTTAATTAGAAATATGGAATAGGCCACTTACTAATCTAGAACAATAGCTTGAGTTTAGAAGGAAAATGGTTTGTGTTACAAAGAGGATCAAATAGGAAATCGGTTGTCTCACGCTTCTATGAGCTTGTAACTGTTCCTTAGGTGTTTAAATGTGTTTTTAAGACATATTTGAGCTTTTGGTCAAGTTCTATGTGAAATGTGTTAATGCCCCTTTGTAATCATTTAGTTGTTTATATGTTATTGCTATTGTTCTAACTGTTTTGAGGATAAACATCATGGTTAAAGAGAATCAAAGTTATATGCATGTTTATAATAAAGTTGGGTTATTTTAATGCTTAGCTTATTGAAGTCTTGTGTGATAATGTTATTCGGAGGTATAGTAGTATCTAAGTAAACTAGAATGTATTCAGAAACTATGATTAACGTAGTTGCTAATTGTGCTATATATGTCCATAATGCTAAATTAACGCATGAATTGATTAGAGTATGGTTAGAATTCATTGTAGGTGTTTAAGATTGAATTGGAGCCATATCTTGTGTCCTGGAGCTTGGTAAAGGTGAGGGTTGCATCATATTTGGCATCTTAATTGAATTATTGATTTTCATTATGATGGTTATTGTGTAGATTGTGAGTTATTGTTTAATTACTTTAATTGTATTGTTATGTGCTCGTTTATATGTCAACTAGGAAGTATTATTGTTATCTAGGTTACAAATGCTTGATAATAGAAATTTATGTGCGAGGACAACCTACTTTGTTGTCCTTAAATATGTTTATTGATTATATTGTCATTGTCATCATACTTGCATTGCATCGTGGTTGTGCAATCTTATTGTTCGGGACGGATGCGATGGGCCTCTCCGGGCGGCATTGGGCTTGCCAGGGTTGGTTGTTCTAGCTCCGCACCCTATTCCCTCTCTCGCCTGGTACTTAGTATGCCAGGGGGTGTTGGGTTGTACGATCGGGTACATCCGGAGTACCCATTGGTGTAAGGGATGCCGACATATCGAGATCGAGGTTCGTGTTCATGGTTCGAGAGTTTGGAGGGATAAGTGTTATGAATCGATATCCTTTTAATAAGTGTAACATATTTGGCTATCGCTTATTTATTTTGCTTTATTGTTCATCCTGTGATTATTTATTGCATTGCATGAAAATTGTTTCGAAAACCTCCCTCACCGTGCATACATGTTTTGTATGCTCACCCTCATTATTAACACTTTCAAGTTTAATACAAAGCAATTGATGTGCCTACAAGCTATCTGGATTTCTGTACATTGGAGGGTTACTTGTCGTGGTAGTATAATTTGTAAAGTGGAGGTCTTGTATGTATTTGTAACATATCGTGGAAGATTGTATTAAAGTCTGAAGAACCATTGGCCTGTAATAATTTAACGATTTACCTTAATGCTTGATTTACTTGCATGCTTGCTTGTGTGTTAATAAAAGTTAATAGTTGTTTGGATTTAGTTTATAAGAAAATATAATGGGTGAAATAGAGTGGTATGATAAGCGGATTAAAAGAGATAAGGTTTCAAGGATTGTTAAATGCATGCTTGGGTGCGTTTTCTATGTCTTGCTTAAGGCTCGGTCGACCTTGAAACTGAGATAGTTAAAGCTGGAGTTGTTGGAGTTAGAGTTTAGTTGTATTGTGGCTTATATTATGTTTATAGGTTTCCATAATGTCCACGGTACAAGGGAAACTCTATCCGTTTTTCCTAAAATATGTGCCCGGGTTTGGGGTTGGGTAGAGAATAACATGGTTCTTTGAGCCTCCGGTTTCGTGAGGGATCGGGGCGTTACAGGCCAACTATGTGAAAAACATTTTGCAATATTCAAGACACATAGATAAGTTGCAATCTTGACTATTAAACACTTTTAATCATTATGTAGTCCTCAATTAAATTCATATGCATGATCATATAAAATAAGCTTAAACTATCTTTTAAACTTTTATTCCAACACATGCATATAATAGAAATAAACTTTTGAGGACTTCAAGGCAACTACTATCATCTTGTCATATACAACAAAAACAAAGTAAATCTCATTCAACAAAGAGTATTTTCGGCCAACACCACATAAAGGCAAGACTTGACTTTTCTAAACTTTTGACTTTGTGAATCTACAAAAAGACCCTTTTAAACAAGTACCCTTTTGGAACATATTAAGATAGTCTACTTATTCCAAGTCTAAAGTCAACATGCAAAGACCAAATCTTCATTTATCTTCACAAGTTGACACTTTAAATAAGAAGATAAATCATCCAAAGATAGATGTGATTTTCGGCCATCTCTACAAATAGGTGTAGCATGCAAGTTCAAGCTAAGACATATACACACATGTATATATATTCAAGTTCTACATTATCAATCAAAGATCTAAACTAGATTTGAACATGCATGTGTGTAAGCTAAGGTATTAACATCAAAAACTTGCAAAACTACTAGCAAATTTTTGATCATAGGGTTCAAAAACACATGACCAAACATTTGATAATCAATGGATATAAAAACATGGCTCTACTACCACTTGAAAGTACTAGGCCAACATAAGATATCATGTCAAAACATAATCATAAGTTGGATACAAGATCGGAAAAGTTGTGCATGGATACCAAGGTATAGCCGAAACTACAAAGGCTATCAACAAAATTTTTACTAGTTTTGTTACAAAGGATCAACATGCTAACTTTCTATTATATCCATTGTTATATATATATCAACAATACATATAGAAATAAAGAGGTTCATAGGTATACCTCACTTGTAGATCACTTTGGAGAAGGTGATGTTGAAAGGCAAGCTTTTGAATCCTTCTAACTTGAAGGCCCTAGTTAGTCCACCAAGCATCCAAAGCTCAACCACCGCTAGAAGATTTAGTGTGCTAGTATATCTTCTAGCTTTTGAAACTATGTATGTATGTTACCAAGCAAAACAAAAATTCTCTCTTGTAATTCTAGCTACGGTTGAAACTAGCAAGGAGAAAATTGAAGTTGTTTTTCACTTAGTTGGTTGTGTATGTCGTGTGAATGAGAGGCCTTGTATGTGAGAGAAAAATGCTATCATCTTTATTATAATAATCTATCATAATAGGTGACCAATCACTATTATCACCTTTTAATAAAAAAGTCATGCAAGCCTTTTGATCCTAATGATTAGCATTAGATGGCAAAATGATAACATTCTCTCTCCTCCTACCCTTGGCCGAAAATACAAGTGGATGGAGAGAGAAAATGATTGTCATCTTTTATCAAATATATATTATATGCTCATATAAACATATATATAATATTACTTTAATAGGTGACCTATCAAAATTGCTTCCTTTTAAAGTAAAAGGCATGCAGATCCTTGGATTGTAATTACAATCCAAAGGTAATTTTATTCTCTCTCTTGACACTTGTCAAAAAGGCTTTATCAACAAAAACAATAGTCAAGATTCTTTTGTTTTTATTCAAAAATGAATCATATCTATTCATTTCAAATTCAAATGACTAGGATTGATGACATGGACAATCCTAGTCACCAATCTCTACATGCAAATGCCACATGTAATTATCTAGTCATAAATTTACAATTCACCTTTTGAGAACTAAGATGATGACGTGACATTTCACAAATTACATCATCATTACACATATACATATATATATATAAACACCTTTATATATATATATATATATATATATATATATATATATATATATATATATGTATATATGTATATATATTCGCCCATTCTAATCTCTATTAGAATAAATATATTGAAATAACTTTTCAATATTTACAGTGTGGCCCCAAAATTTTTGGTAATTACAATTTGATCCCAAAACTTTCGAAAATTATACTTTTGGCCCAAATACCAACATTGATGACTCTTAACACCTTAAAGCTACCAACTACATAATACAAGCTTCCGGTGAACTAATTCATGATATTTATTCGTGTGTGACCTTCTAGATTTATAATTGCGTACTGATAAGGGACTTGATAAACCTCCTTATTTATTTCAGAAATGTCTCTGTCATTTACCAAAATACCCTCATGCTCATGAGTAACGTACTAGCAATGAACGTACCATGAGAATGTAAATGATAATATAGACAACGTCTTTTATGAATCCATTTACCCATCAAGAATTAGCATGCAATCCGATCCTTCCGTTAATAGTGCCCTGATCGAGAAACGACCATGAAATGGTTAAGCCCACATCCGATACTATGTATAAATCTGAATCGGTGAAACGAGAGATGACTACCATGGAAAAACTCCTTTCCATCACTTCATACTCGCCTTGGCCAAGGACTTCCTCGTTTACCAACTGATCTTAGATATCATAGGACATCGCCTCACGTCAGAGGTTAACAGATCCTATCTTGACAATTACCTGTCGATTCATATCACAAGACTAAAATGCGAAAGGTCGTAACCCATCTTATGGAAGACGGGTATTGTCCAGACGCAGTATTTAGCCCCTGATATAACCTGCAGCCTCAATTTCTCAAGTCTGAGGATTAATTTGCACAATTCTCAACTAAATAGTAAACTATTAACCTGAAATCATGCAGTTCACTATTTATTGTCACATTCAATGATTCGTACGCAGACGATCACTCATATGTTTATTAGTTCACATCACCATGCTATTCTGACACTCCGCACACCATCTTTTATCATTAACATCACTATGTTAATCAAATGTAGTAACATATGATAACATGTACTAGATTATTCTAGTCCCGGTTGAATAATCTGAAGGGCTATGAATCAATTCTTAATGTTTATCATATCGAAGAGAAAGTACAAAATATCCTAAGCCCTTTTAGAATATTTCTCTTCTTGGATAAGCATTAGGGACATATTCATATCGAAGCGGAGAATATAAATATCCTACAAATAACAAAGTGTATAAAACACATAAACATATTCTCATTAAACCCTTATAAGGTCATCTCAAACTATAGCATTAGGGCATATCCCCAACACAAAGAATTTTGAGGGTTTTCAAGCTTCCTCAAGCCTAGTTCAAACATTGTCACACCCCAACTCGACCCCACCTACAATCAATCAGGACGCAACGGAATTTCGGCAGTATAACAACAGTAATTAAGATACCGAGGCTAAACCAACCTCTCAGAAAATTATACAACCAAACTCCTCAATTAAAATTAACAACATACAACATAACCATATTATACACTAATCATTCTACAACATTCCAATCATAGTTATATGCCTCCATTCCAACATAATACATTAACTGAACATACATTTCAAAATAGATTATAATCTAACTTAGCAACCCGATCATAGTCAAAAGAGAGACTACTAAGTTAGCAACAACTAGTTCATTATCTTTACTACAACTTGTACATCATAAACTATGAAGTAAATAAAAGACAACTAGAATAATATACAAGACTATAAGGTATACAACATCTCTAACATCAAGGACAAGACTCTGGCACATAGGACTCGTCCACATATGGCACATTCTCAGCTTCCTGAGGCACGTACCCGTAATCTTGCTCAATAACACCTGTATGCATGCAATAATAGAGAGTGAGCTTATATAAAACATGCTCAGTGAGGACCCGATATATCTCTAATAGTATTTACTATACTCCTTGGAAATGATCCTTTGAGTAGTAAACACAAAATAAAACATCAATAACAATATAAACACATAACTATAATGACCAATCAATAAAGGATACTCTAGTTGGTGTAGCTCCAAACGCTATCACGATCTCAACCATTCTTCTTGTAACTCCCCATTACTCATGCACCCGAGGTACCTCACTAGCCTCGCCCTCCATGACACCTTCATCATGCGAGAGCTGGAGGTAGTCTCTGGTAGTCATGCCGTTATTAACCCGACAGCCCAACGCTGCTCGAGAGGTGGCACACACATACCAAGACTCAACAATAATAATAAACATCATTCACAGGAGGACAATCTAGAAGAATTGCCTATCTCCCAGTTCATCAATCATCAATCAATAATCATCAATATAACATCAAGTAATCATTTAAACAACAAACAACTAAGTTAGATGACAAAGTAGGCCATCCAACTTAACATGCATTAAACACACAATCAAACCCTAATCTACCCATTAACAACTCACAATTCAATCACTCAAACACCACCCAATCATCTAAAGGCATAGTTCAACATTTTAAAGAAAGACAACCTAAAATTCAAATAATCATATCTTACATTCTACTAATCCAAACAACTCCAAATCAGTTTCTAACACTCACCCATTCAATCAACTACATTAGCCCTCTTGGAAACCAACCAAGACACATCAAAATCAAGCCCAACAACCCTAAAACCTCAATGCACCTAGGCTGAAATTTTTGGATTTTCACACAAACATCGCAATCGAAAATTCGGCATTATAACGGCGCTACCACGTAATTAACAAACTTTTAGAAATCGACGGCAATCGATTCCAACCACACAAACTCAAGATAATCAACAAATGGCCAATCTATCAACTTTAAATACTCGAAAATAAAAATTTATGCTACAACGGTTCAAATCTCACAAGATTACATATAATCGATCCTTAGCATGCACTGAGCAATAATATAACTTCAAATTAACATTCTAACGGTTCAAAATGCAATTATAAGCAAAAACATAAAAAATGACTTTTGAGATCTAGAATTTTTCTCTCACCCTTGATGTGTTTTGAAGCTACAAAGATGCTCAATGGATGCTCAAGAGGTGGAATCAAGCCTTGGTTGATGGAAATTGGCCTTGAATTGCAACTTTTAATGAAAATTTACTTTGAAAAAATGTTGAAAATGCTCTCAAGAAAAGCTATGGAGTTTTGGCCCTTTGTGTGTGTTGATGAGTGTGTTTTGTGTTTTGTTAGTAGGTGTTGATGCATAAATGAGCTAAGGTCAAATAAATTAAAAGAAAGTCAAAGTTAATTTTTAGTCTTTTAATTCTATTTTTAGTCTTTTAATTCAATTTTTGGCTATTTCTTGCTCAACTAACAAATTAACACATAAATTAATTCTAGACAATATATTTTAGGTGACAAAGAGTGTTATATTAAAATAGTTTCACTCGAGTCGGCTTAAAACTCATTTTCTTGCAAAAGAAAGTGTAAAAATTTTTAAAATTCCAAAACCGATTCCAAATCCGTTTTAATCAAACACGGGTCTATTAATACCCGATGACTAGGTTTTAAAACTTTTAAAACACCCCTGTAAAAATTTTAGCGGATAGGTGTTCAAAATACTATTCACTAAAACCGACGATAAAATTTCTGATTCTTTTTTTGATAAAAATTTTATGAATGCACACTTAGCATGTATTAGGAGTATTAATCACATATTTAACACATTCTAAGTCATATAGCACATAAACAAGTCAATTCACGCAAAACGAGGTAAATCACGTAAATCGAGATAAAGCAAAATATGGGGTCTCACAAACATCTTCTAGCTTTTTTTTGGTGAGGGATTTTGCATTTATATGTATTTTCAATGTTATATCAAGTTTTGTAAATTCTTTGATTTGTTGTTATTTGCTTATTTAATGCTTAAATCTTGTATAATATAGTGTCTACATGCTATGAAGACTTGATTTATGTAGTTTGTTGGTTTAGTTATTGGATTATTGCAAATGGCTATATAAAGAAGATGATGAATTGTAGTTTTCTAGAGTTTTGGTGCAAAGTTGGTCCTAAGCTTCATTCGATGCTATCTAAAGATGCCTTAGGTGCTATTGAACCTAGGTTAGTGATTAGAATGAATATAATTTGAATAAACTTGTGTAATTTGCTAAATTGGCTTGAATTCAAAAGGGGCTTTGCGTAAAATTATTGACCGGGTGTAATTGAATACCATAGTTAGTGTTTATTAGGGGAGGTAGTGCTTAAAATGCCTTTATGGCATTGAATTGAGGGGTGGTTTGGATAGTTGTAGTTCAAATGGACTGTGAAATTCCAATTTTTGTTTTTACCTCGATTTGCGTGTATTTGTCTTGATTTGCGTAATATGACCTGTTTATGTGTTATTTGAATTAGAATGCGCTAAATATGTGATTTATATTCCTATTACATGCTATGTGTGCATTTATGAAATTTTCATCAAAAACGGAATCATAAATTTTATCGACGGTTTTTATGAATAGTATTTTGGACGCACATCCGCTAAAATTTTTACACAGGTGTTTTAAGTGTTTCAAAACCTAGTCCTCGGATATAAATATATCTGTGTTTGATTAAAACTGATTTCAAATCGGCTTAGGAATTTAAAAGAATTTTTACACTTTCTTTTACGAAAATTGAGTTTTAAACCGAATCGGTTGAAAATGTTTGAATTTACAACTTCTTGTCACCTAAAAATAAGCTACTTAAAATAGTCTAAGTGTTGCATAATTGTTTTGAACAAAAATAGTCAAGAAAATAGAATTAAAAGACTAAGAAACTAACTTTGACCATTTTTATTTGTTTGACCTTTACTTATATTGCATCAACACACATTAGAAAGCACACAAAACACACTCACTCAACACACAAAAGGCCGAGAGGCCATAGGAGAAAAAAAGGAAGAAAAACTCAAGGTTTTCAAAGGGATTTTTCATTAGAACTTGCATTTGAAGGCCAAATCTTGTCAACCAAAGCTTGAATTCACTTGTTGGGCACTTATTGCACATCTTTCTTGCCTCAAAACACATCAAAGGTGAGAGAAAAATTCTAGATCTCAAAATGTCATTTTTATGTTAATTCATATAATCGAATTTTTAGCCGTTGAAATGTTAAATTGATGTTATATTATTGCTCAGTAGATGCTAAGGATTGATTATATGGGTTTATAGCTGTTTTGAACCATTGTAGTATGTATTTCTATTTTTCGGGTATTAAAATTGAGAATTTGGTTATTTGTTGAATAAATGTTGTTGTGGTTGTTGGAATTGCTTGTTGTCAATTTCTAAAAGTTTGTTAAATACGTGGTAGTAATGTTGTAATGCCGAAATTTTGATTGTGATGTCGGTGTGAAAGTCCAGAAATTTCAGCCATGATGCATTAAGGTTTTAGGGTTGTTGGGCTTGATTTGGATGTATTATGGTTGGTTTCCGAGGGGGCTAATGTAGTTAATTGAGTGGGTGAGTGATAGAAACTGATTTGGAGGTGTTTGGATTAGTAGAATGGAAGTTATGACTTTTAGAAGTTTGGGTTGTCTTTCTTTAAAATATTGAAATATGCCTTTGGTTGTTTGGCTGGTTTTTGAGTGATTGAATTGTTAGTTGTTGATGGTTAGACTAGGGTTTGGTTGTGTGTTTAATGCATGTTAAGTTGAGTGGCCTACTTTGTCATCTAACTTCGTTGTTTGTTGCTTATTTGACTAGTTGTTGTTATGTTGTTGAAATGATGATTATTGATGAGCCAAGAGATAAGCAACCTACTTTGTTGTCCTCCTGTGATAATTGATTATTGATGAGCCGAGAGATAGTCAACTTGATATGTTGTCCTCATGAGATATGAATGTTTAATATTATTGTCATGAGTCTTGATATATGTGTGCCACCTCTCGGGCAGCGTTGGGCTGTCGGGTTGATAATGACATGACTATCATAGACTACCCCCAGCTCACATGGGTGGAGGTGCCATGGAGGGAGGAGGGGCTAGTGAGATACATCGGGTGCATGAGTAATGGGGAGTCATAAGAAGAATGGTTGAGATCGTGATAGCGTTTGGAGCTACACCAACTAGAGTATCCTTTATTGATTGGTCATTATTATTAATGTGCTTATATTGTTATTGTTGATTATTATGTGTTTACTGCTCAAATGATGATTTTCAAGGAATATAGTAAATACTGTTAAGAGATCTGTTGAATCCTCACTATGCTTGTTTTATATAAGCTCATTCTCAATTATTGCATGCATACAGGTGATATTGAACAAGATTACGGGTACATGCCTCAGGAAGCCGAGAATGTGCCATATGTGGATGAGTCCTATGTGCCAAAGTCTTGACCTTGATATCTGATGTTGTACTCTTTTGTTATCTTGTATATTAAAACTACTTGGTTTGTATTTACTTAGAAGTTTATGATGTATAAGATGTTGTAAAGATAATGGATTAAAGGTGGCTAGTTTAGTAGTCTTGTTTTGGAAAATGATTAGGTTGCTAGATTTGTTATAATCTATTTTGGAAATGTATGTTATATAGTAAATGTATGATGTTAGAACGAAGGCGTATAACTTATGGATGCAAAGGTAAAAGAATGTTTAATGCATATTGTGGTTGTGTTGTTTAATTGTTGAATTGTTTGGGGAGTTGGTTGTATGAGTTGCGAAGAGGTTGGTTTAGAGCTTCGGTGTCCTAATTACTGTCGTTATACTGCCGAAATTCCATTGCGTCCTAACTGATTGTAGGAGGGGTCGAGTTGGGGTATTACATTAAGTGGTATCAGAGCTAATGTTTAGTTGTTAGCCAGGGTATTCTCAGAATGGGGTAATGGTCTTAGCATGAAAGTATGTATGAAGTGAAAGAAAAGTGAAATATGTATTAATATCATTAAGTGATTAAATGATTACGTGATTTAGTGATTATATGATCAATTTGTTTATGTGATTGATACTTAAGTGATTTATGTGCTTTACGTGAGTTTGTTGCTTATGTGCTAATAATTGTCTATAGTCTGTCTATGTGCTATAACCTGTGCTAACTCTTTGATTAGTAGAATGGCTGGTCGACCAAGAACCAGAGGTAGGCCCGAGACAATTGATGAGGCACCGGACCGAGATAGGGGTGATGACCGTATAGCTGCTGCCATGGATAGGATGACGGAGATTATGGCAGGGCAGTCACAGTTATTAGCAGGGCAGGCGGCCGAGGCTGTCACACCCCAACTCGACCCCTACTACGATCAGTCAAGACGCAACAGAATTTCGACAGCATAACGACAGTAACATGAACATCAGGGCTCTAAACCAGCCCTTAAGAATAACATACATCAAACTCCATAAATCACCAACCAACTCTACAATCAAATTAACAACATACAACGCAACCACTTCATACATTAAACATCTTTTCATCAACTCTTTCATAGTTACGCGCCTCCGTTCCAACATAATACATTTACTATATAACATACACTTCCAAAATAGATTGTAGCCCACCTAGCAACCTAATCATGTTCCAAAACAAGATTACTAAGCTAGCAACATTTAATCTACTATCTTTACAACATCTTATATAACATGAACTTTTAAGTGAAATACAAGACAACTAAGTTTAATATACAATATAAAAAAAGAGGACAACATCGTAAATGAGGGATAAGACTCTGTCACAAAGGACTCGTCCACATATGGCACATTATCTTCCTCTGGAGGCACGTACCTATAATCTGGATCGGTAATACCTGTATACATGTAATAATTGAGAGTGAGCTTATATAAAACAAACCCAGTAAGAATTCGATAGATCTCTAAAAGTATTTACTATACTCTTTGGAAATCATCCTTTGACCAGTAAACACACAATGAACATCAATAACATTATAAATGCAACAACAGCAATAACCGTAAACACACAATAATGATACGATACATTTGCTGATGAAGCTCCATACACCATTCAATGCTCATCAACTCCTCCAAACTCAATGACACAAACCTGAGGTACCTTGACCTAGACCCACACCTCATGGCCTCTCTGCCCATGCGAGATAGGGATTAGCCATGATAACTGTGCCCGCAGCCCAGGATGCCTCCCGAGGTGACACAACATTATCAAAGCTCACAACAATGAGACTCAATTCGAGAAGTCAACAACATTGGTTGCCCGACTCCCAACTCATAACAACAATAAGAACAGTTAACAATGTAACATCCCGGATTAACCCCGAGCGTGCTCCTCACGATTTTGTAACAACAATCAATAATCAATTAATCCGTATTTCAACAATCAATTAAACAGCATTTAACAATCAAAAACTTTATAATCATGAAACAATTAAGTTAGATGACAAAGTAGGCCATCCAACTCAACAAGCATTAAACACACAACCAAACCATAGTTTAACCATCAACAACTCATGATTCAATCACTCAAACACCACCCAAAGATCCAAAGGCATAATTCAACATTTTAAAGAAAGACAACTCGAACTTCTAAAAGTCATAACTTACATTCTACTAATCCAATAACCTCCAAACCAATTTCTATCACTCACTCACTCAATCAACAACATTAGCCCCCTTGGAAACCAACCATAATCCATCCAAATCAAGCCCAACAATCCTAAAACCCTAATGCGTCAAGGCTGAAATTTCCGAATTTTTACACCGACATCACAATTAAAATTTTGGCATTACAACATTACTACCACGTATTTAACAAACTTTTACAAGCTAACAGCAATCGATTCCAACCACCACAACTCCAGATTTTTAACAAATAGCGAACAACTCAACTTTTAATACCTGAAAAATAAAATTCATGCTACAACAGTTCAAATCTTATATAAACACATATAAACGATCCTTAGCATGCACTGGGCAATAATATAACATCAATTCAACATTCTAACAGTTCAAAATTCAATTATATGCAAAAACATAAAAAATGAAATTTGAGATCTAGAATTTTTCTCTCACCTTTGATGTTGTTTGATGCAAGAAAGGTGTAGAATGGATGCCCAACAAGCAAGAACAAACTTTGATTCAAGTGCAAAGGCTTTGTATTGCAAATTATAAGAGAAAAATTGAGCAAAAATAAAGCTAAAATGGCCTTGGTGGTTTCGGCCTTGTGTGTGTGTGTTTGTGGTGTTTTGAGTTTTGTTTTGTGAGCTATTTTAGTATATTAGGCATATATAAGCTTGGTCAAATAAAATAAAAGAAAGTCAAAGGTGGAAACTAGTTAGTTTATTTAGTATTTTTAGTGTTTTCTTGTCTTTTAATTTAGTTTCTTGACTATTTCTTGCTCAAACATTAAATTAACACTTAGACTAATTCTAGATAATTTATTTTAGGTGACGAAGAGTTTTACATTCAAAAATTTCTACCCGAGTCGGCTTAAAACTCGATATTTTGCTAAAGAAAGTGTAAAAACATTTAAAATTTCAAAACCGATTCAAAATCTATTTTAATCAAACATGGGTCTATTAATACCCGAGGCCTAGGTTTTAAAATGTTTAAAACACACCTGTAAAAAATTTAGCGGACAGGTGTTCAAAATACTATTCACTAAAACCGTCGATAAAATTTATGGTGCCGATTTTGATGAAAATTTCATGAATGCACATATAGCATGTATTAGGAATATAAATCACATATTTAGCACATTCTAATTCATATAACACATAAACAAGTCAAATCACACAAATCAAGGCAAAAACACGCAAATCGAGGTAAATACAAAAACTGGTGTTTCATATTCTCCCCTCCTTAAAACAATTGCGTCCTCGCAATTCTTCACTCAAATGCTGCTGGCTCAAACATACGAAATGAAATACCAAAAACCAAATTCTGAATACCTACTAAGTATGTCAACTAGGAATACCGAACAAGAAGCTTGAATAGGAACGCTGAATAAGAACACTGACTAGGACTTCCAAATAAGAATCTCAAATAATTACCGAAGAAAATGCCAAACATAGATCCTGTAATAAAGCACCAACCAAGAATACCAAGTAAGAACTTCAACAAGATCATCGAGCGAGAATATCGAGCGAGAATATCGAATAATAATCCCAATATAAGAACTCCGGATAATATCATATAAGAATTCCACATAGGAATACCGTATAGAAAATACCATAGAAAAAGTCCAAAGAAGTATTGTGAAACCCCCAATTTTCGTCTTTACCTCGATTTGCGTGTCTTTGCCTCGATTTGTGTGATTTAACCAATTTATGTGTTATATGAGTTAGAATGGGCTAAATATGTGATTTATATTCCTAATACATGCTATGTGTGCATTCATGAACTTTTCATAAAAAACGGCATTGAAAATTTTATCGTCGGTTTTTGTGAATAGTATTTTGAACGCACATCCGCTAAAATTTTTACATGGGTGTTTTAAACATCTTAAAACCTAGTCCTCTATTATTAATAGACCCATGTTTGATAAACATTGATTCTGAAACGAAATAGTAATTTAAATAGACTTTTCGGGCAAAAAGTACTATTTTTGAGCCAAATAGTGATTTCTTCTAAACCCGATTCTTGCATTGACTTTCGTTGACCTAGTATATATTAATATAAATGTATTTATATGTGATATTAAATGATTTTAGATTAATTGTGCATTCAAAAGAAATTTGAAAACAAATAATATGACTTTTCACATTCTTTTGTAAAAATCGAGTTTTTAACCGAGTAGGGTATAAGTCTATGCATGTAAAACTTGTTGTCAACTAAAAATATACTACAAAAAAATAGTCTAAGTGTTAATTGCATTTGGGTGAACAAAAATAGTCTAAAAACAATTAAAAGACTAAAAATACTAGTTAAAAGACTAAAAATACTAACTTTGACTTTGCAAATTTTGTTGACCTTGAACTTATATCATCAACACACATTAAAAAAAAAGAAAACATACTCAAAAAACACACACATTACCGAAAATCCATGAGTGAGAAGAAATAAGGCATTTTCAAGGTTTTTCAAAGCATTTTTCACATAGATTTTGCAATTCAAGTCCAAATCACTTCATTCAAAACTTGATTTCACTTGTTGGGCATCCATTCTACATCTTTTTTGCATCAAAACACATCAAAGGTGAGAGAAAAATTCTAGATCTCAAAATGTCATTTTTATGTTTTTGCATATTATTGAATTTTGAACCGTTAGAAAGTTGAATTGATGTTATATTATTGCTTAGTGCATGCTAAGGATCGATTATATGTGTTTATATAAGATTTGAACCGTTGTAGCATGAAATTTATTTTTTGGGTATTAAAAGTTGAGTTGTTGGCTATTTGTTGAATATATGGAGTTGTGGTGGTTGGAATTGCTTGCTGTTAGTTTGTAAAAGTGTGTTAAATACGTGGTAGTAATGTTGTAATGTCGAAATTTTGATTGTGATGTCGGTGTGAAAGTCCGGAAATTTCAGCCTAGGTGCATTGAGGTGTTAGGGTTGTTGGGCTTGATTTGGATGATTTATGGTTGGTTTCCGAGGGGGCTAATGTTGTTGATTGAGTGGGTGAGTGATAGAAATTGGTTTGGAGGTTATTGGATTAGTAGAATGTAAGTTATGACTTTTAGAAGTTTGGGTTGTCTTTCTTTAAACTCTTGATTTATGCCTTTGGTTGATCGGGTGGTGTTTAAGTGATTGAATTGTGAGTTGTTGATGGTTAGACTAGGGTTTGATTGTGTGTTTAATGCATGTTAAGTTGGGTGGCCTACTTTGTTATCTAACTTAGTTGTTTGTTGTTTAATTGATTAGTTGTTGTTATGTTGTTGAATTGATTATTATTGATTGATTATTGTTGAACCGGGAGATAGGCAACGTACTTTGTTGTCCTCCTGTGATAATTGATTATTGACGAACCAAGAGATAGTCAACGGAAAATGTTGTCTTCCTGTGATTGAATGTTTATTATTATTGTTGAGTATTGGTATGTGTGCCACTTCTCAGGCAGCATCGGGCTGTCAGGTTGAAACCGGCATGACTACCATAAGCTACCCCCAGCTCGCATGACGGAGGTGTCATGGAGGGAGGGGCTAGAGAGGTACCTCGGGTGCGTGAGTAATTGGGAGTTACAAGAAGAACGGTTGAGATCATGATGGCGTTTGGAGCTACACCAACTAGAGTATCCTTTATTGATTGGTCATTATAGTTAATGTGTTTATATTGTTATTGTTGATTATTGTGTGTTTACTGCTCAAAGGATGATTTCCAAGGAGTATAGTAAATACTGTTAGAGATCTATCGAATCCTCACTGGGCTTGTTTTATATAAGCTCACTCTCAATTATTGCATGCATACAGGTGTTACCGATCCAGATTACGGCTACGTGCCTCCAGAAGAGGATAATGTGGCATATGTGGACATGTCTTATATGCCAGAGTCTTGTCCTTGATATCTGATGTTGTACCTTTTGTTATATTGTATATTAAAAATAGTTGGTTTGTATTTATTTAGAAGTTTATGATATATGAGATGTTGTAAAGATAATAGATTAAAAGTTGCTAGTTTAGTGGTCCCGTTTTTCGAATATGATTAGGCTACTGGATTGGTTATAATATATTTTGGGAATGTATGTTATATAGTAAATGTATGATGTTGGAACGGAGGCGTATAACCTATGGATGCAATGGTAAAGAATGTTTATTATATGTTATGGTTGTATTGTTAATTGTTGAATTATTGTGGAGTTGGATGTATGAGTTTTGAAGAGGTTTTTTTTGAGCCTCGGTATCCGGGTTACAGTCGTTATACTGTCGAAACTCTGTTGCATCCTAACTGATCTTAAAGGGGGTCGAGTTGGGGCGTGACATTAAGTGGTATCAGAGCGCATGTTTAGCTGTCAGCTGGGGTATCCTCGGAATGTAGGTAGTGGTCTAAGCATGCAAGTATGTATTAAGTGAAAGAAAAGTGAAACATATGTTAATATGTTTATGTGATTAATTTACTTATGTATCTAACTTTCTATATGATCAATATGCTTTATGTGTTAAGTGAACTAATGTGGTCAATATGTTTTATGTGATAACATGTCTTACGTACTCAATGTGTTGTAGTTAATATGCATTTTGTGATTAATGTGTATTATGTGACAAATGTGTTTTATGTGATTGAAGTGTCTGTGTGAAGTTAGTTGTTTATGTGGTTTTAATTCTTTATAACTAGCTTATGTGAAATAACGTGCTTTAGGTGTTCAATGTACTTTAAGTGACCAATGTGAGTTACGTGATCAACTTGTCTTATGTGAAGTTTGTTGCTTATGTGACTTTAATTGTTTATAACTTACTTCTGTGATATAACCTGTTTATGTGATGTTGGCTTTTTATATGCTGAATTGTGTGTTATGTGATAATGTTGTAATATATGATAATCATGTAATATGTTGGTACTTGTTTTCATGAGATATAATTGTATATATGCTATAACTGTGGGTGATTCTTTTGGGTGAAGTAAGGATGACTGCAAGAGTTTTCGGAAATAGAGGTAGGCCATGATTTTGAATTATTATTATTCTAGTAGTTTATTAGTGAGATTTTAATTGTTATGTTTATGGATTTTAGTCTCAATTTAATGGATCTGTTTTTGATGTTCCTTTATTGAGAATGAAGTTGTTCGAAGAAATAGCAATGTATCTTGATGATTGTAATTACTTTTGTTGCCATGTTTAACTTGTTATTACTTGGAGATGGTGTGACGCCCGAGATTCTACCATACACATTTTTAACTGTTGCATCCATTAATTGCGCATTTAATTTTGTGCTTTACTTGTTGTCTTTCTTAGTTACTATTCATTCTATTTTTCAACTGCATTATATTAATGAATTAGCATTTTTATTAAATCATATTAATTATTTTAGGAATGAGAAAAATATGCATTTGAGCTAGGAGCGATAGGAACCTTCGTTTAGAAAATAGTTTAGTGAACTAGTGAATAGTGTTACGTATGAACAATATGTTTTAGTTAGCTAGCACTAAATTGCAATCATTGACTCGTTTTTAAGTTAACTAGGCTCATTTTATTAGACCATACACTCACCCAAATAGGCCCCACCCTAATATATAATCAATCAAACACAAACAAGTCATAACTAAGCAAAAAAAAAAAAAAAAAGGGGAAGATGCAGAAATTACTGTAGCAAATCCGAGAATCAACATAGGAGGAGAATGAGAGGATTTTGCTCATCAAATCTTCAAGCCAAGCCAAGCCAAGCAAGGAGCAAGTAGTTTAAGGTGTTTGCTAGCCTCCCGAGAGTTCCTACGCGCATTGGTGAGGGTTTTTCATGCTTATTTGTGCATTTTAGAAATGTTGCTATTTTCTTGATTTGTTAGAAATGTTGTCTAATGCTATTGCAATGCTCAAATAAGCTTATATATGTTGTATACGTGTAGTAGAGACCACATTTATGCTATTGTTTCACATTTTAAATGGTAGAAATCAATGGTTGATTCGTAGGGGTGAATAGTGACGGGATTTCTAGGGTTTTGTGTAATTGTGCGTATTAGCTTGATTCAATACTTCTAATAGATGCCTTAGGTGCTCATGAGGGTAGTCTAATAGCCCCGTGCACTCAAATTGCTCGAAACTTGAATAAAACGTGAATTAGCCGACTTTTTAAAAGGGGTTTCGGGGTTAATGCTAATCCGGGTGGATTCGGGCTTCACTTTTAGTGTTCTTAGGCTACCTAGGTGCTATAAAACCTTTGCTAACTCTTGTTTGAAGCCCGGTTAAGGTAGGTGTAGTTCAAAGCTATAAGAGGGAAATTGGGTCTTTTGGGGTAATTGCAGGTAATTGAACGTATTTGTGGGTTGTAAGGGTACCTTAAGGGTTAATTAGAAGATTGGTATAGCTTTCCCTTGAATTTGAATAATTGATATGAGTTTGGAAGGAAAACGGATGAAAAACAAAGGGGTTTAAGGGTAAATTCGTTTGTCACTCGCATCTAAGACCTTGGCATGTTTCCATATGTGTTTAAATGTGGTTTCAAGATGTTTTGGAGCTTTTGGTATAGTTTTATGTGAATCTTGAATATGCTCCTTTGTAATTTGCATAATTGCTTTCCGAATTGAAGATTCTAAGTGAATTATTGTTTATAGTAATTGTATTGCCATAGTTCTAAGTGTTTTTCTTGAGTTTTATATTGAGTTAATTATAATGAGAATAAGTATGGATTAATGACTTTATAAATTGATAGTACTATTATGGAATTAAATATGGTTATCTATGCTTAAAATGCTCTTTTAAATGATTGTGGAACATGCTTATATCATGGTATTATTGCTTGTTAGTTATATCGTTTGTATATTATATTACTTGAAAGATTACTTGGTTGTATGTTAATTAAGTAAACTATGAGTTAGCTAACCTAGTTGGTAAATTAATGAATGTTGTAGTTAAAGAGTAATTGAAACAATGTTTAACTTTATGTTCAAGGTGATTGAGGGTGATTTGAATCCAATCTTGCATTTTGGAGCTTGGTAGAGGTGAGGGAGACTTCATCCTTATGTGCATAATAGTTTATTTACTTGTACTTAGATTATGTGCACTTATTGTCTATATATTGTGTGTGAGGGCAACCTACTTTGTTGTCCCTCAACCATGTGTTTATTGATTTATACTATTGTTATCATTTTGAGTACATTGCATCGTGGTTGCGCAACCATTCGGGCATGGTAGTGTCGGGGAAACCGGGCGGCATCGGGCTTGCCGGTCCACCTCGGCTACCATGGTTGCCCAGTCCCTCTCTCGCTTGGGATGCCGCCCAGGGAGAGTTGGGTCGTAGGATTTCGGGGTACATCCGGAGTACACCCATTTTGGAGTTATAAGGGGATGCCGGCTTATCGATATCAGTGTCATTATTACATCGAGATTTCAGTTCATGGCGTCGCTGGTGTGCCTCTGCCCTTCGGGGTATTCGCTTAGCCGGGACGTTACAAAAGTCAAAGTGTATCGTATCCTTTTTAATGTGTGGTAACTTGTTGTTTTAATTGTTCTTTGGTTGTAAAATGCTTTATTTGTACTAACTGCTGCATTGCACGTCCCCGGTAGACCTTATCCCTCACTGGGCAATTGTGATTGCTCATACCTCGCTAAACATGTTTCAGGTGATGCAGTTGGAGGAATTGACCTGATTGCTGTGTGCTATTACTTGAGATTTGAGTGATTGTCTGCTAAACTGTGGAAGACCTTACTTGTTCTACTATCTATTCTATTTGGGAGCCTAAGGGCTTATGTATATATATTTGAGTAGTTGTAAGTTTGAAAGCTAAGTGGATGTAGCAAGTGTTATGGAATTGTGGCATGTAATAACTTATGTTTCTACTTCTAGCTACGTTGCATGCTTGGGTGTGAATGAACGGATGTATGGTTGGCATTAATTTATGAGAATGTTTAATTGCTAACATAGAATGGTATGATAAGCGAATGAAGACAAAGATTTTAGGACTATTGTTGCATGCTTGTGTGTATTTATATTGTCTTGTGTTGCTTAAGGCTCGGATGCCCTTGAAGTTTGAATTTCAATTACAGATGTTGTTCCTTTTGCTTCGTGGTTTTATTTGATTGTTTATAGGTTTTCAGAATGTCCACAGTACAGGGGAAACTCTGTCCGTTTTTCCCTAAAATTTTGTGACCGGGTTTGGTATTGGGTTGAGAATAGCATGGTTATTAGAGCCTCCGGTCTCGTGAGGGATCGGGGCGTTACAGGTGGTATCAGAGCTTAGTTAGCTCTTAGCCGGGACAGGGTCCTCGGTCTGTTGGGTAGTAAGCCTTGAATGTGTGCTTGTTACGTGTGTTTTGGAAGTGTGTGTTTGTACGTGAGGTTGGGTGTCTTGACTTGAATGTGTGCATCCATGTGATATAGTTGTGCATTATGTGTTGAATGTTTGTTAAGTGAAGTGAAATGACTAAATGTGAATCGAATTGGCCTCGTAATCGAAGTGACCTTGTGAATCATTATTTGCTTAAATTATTGATTGTAATGTATGTACTTAAATGTTTTTGAATTAAGTTTTGTGGTGATTTGGATTGGTTATGTCGTGACTCATATTTAAATTGTCTTGTTGATTAAACTGTTTTATAAACTCTTATATAAACATGTTTGCATAATAGTTTAAAATCTATATGTGTAAATGTGATATCTTGGCATTCATACATGTCCCGTTGAAATGGTAAGAAAGACTTCTTCCTCCCCCTGAAGAGAGCTGATTAGTGGCAGGCCTTCTAAGCCATGTGGATTAGTGGGAATGAGAGGCATTTGATCAGCCTTCGTTTGGGAGTTAGTGTTTATAGTTGAAACTCGGTTATTGGCATTCTATTAAGGTGTTCTTTTACGCTCAGCAGTCTTAAATGAGTGGCTTCTTTCGGGATTTCTATATGACGGTTCTCTGGAGCATTTTCTTGGTATTTTCTTATTGGGACTCCTCCTGGTATTCTTTTGTCAGCATCTCTCGAAAGGCTTAGTATATGGGATTCTTTTCAGCCTTATTAAATGGTATTATCTACAGTACTCTTACTCGGGTCTTTTATTAGTATTTTCTCGCTGCACTTAGTTGGGATTCTACTTTTCTATGGTATTTGTGCCAGTGGGATTCTTATTCGGATTTCTAAGTAGCATTTCTAATGGAGCCTTTATTTGGCCTTATTACTTGGGGATTCGCTGGCAGTACTACTGGGATTTCTTAATGGGTTCTTACGAGAATTCGTATACGGTATTCTTGCTCAGCAACTGATGAAGAGTAATTGAAGTTGGTTTTCAGTTGATGCGGAGTTCTTTTGGAAGAAGAATTGCGTGGACGCAATTTGTTTAAGGGGGAGAGGATGTGACGCCCGAGATTCTACCATACACATTTTTAACTGTTGCATCCATTAATTGCGCATTTAATTTTGTGCTTTACTTGTTGTCTTTCTTAGTTACTATTCATTCTATTTTTCAACTGCATTATATTAATGAATTAGCATTTTTATTAAATCATATTAATTATTTTAGGAATGAGAAAAATATGCATTTGAGCTAGGAGCGATAGGAACCTTCGTTTAGAAAATAGTTTAGTGAACTAGTGAATAGTGTTACGTATGAACAATATGTTTTAGTTAGCTAGCACTAAATTGCAATCATTGACTCGTTTTTAAGTTAACTAGGCTCATTTTATTAGACCATACACTCACCCAAATAGGCCCCACCCTAATATATAATCAATCAAACACAAACAAGTCATAACTAAGCAAAAAAAAAAAAAAAAAGGGGAAGATGCAGAAATTACTGTAGCAAATCCGAGAATCAACATAGGAGGAGAATGAGAGGATTTTGCTCATCAAATCTTCAAGCCAAGCCAAGCCAAGCAAGGAGCAAGTAGTTTAAGGTGTTTGCTAGCCTCCCGAGAGTTCCTACGCGCATTGGTGAGGGTTTTTCATGCTTATTTGTGCATTTTAGAAATGTTGCTATTTTCTTGATTTGTTAGAAATGTTGTCTAATGCTATTGCAATGCTCAAATAAGCTTATATATGTTGTATACGTGTAGTAGAGACCACATTTATGCTATTGTTTCACATTTTAAATGGTAGAAATCAATGGTTGATTCGTAGGGGTGAATAGTGACGGGATTTCTAGGGTTTTGTGTAATTGTGCGTATTAGCTTGATTCAATACTTCTAATAGATGCCTTAGGTGCTCATGAGGGTAGTCTAATAGCCCCGTGCACTCAAATTGCTCGAAACTTGAATAAAACGTGAATTAGCCGACTTTTTAAAAGGGGTTTCGGGGTTAATGCTAATCCGGGTGGATTCGGGCTTCACTTTTAGTGTTCTTAGGCTACCTAGGTGCTATAAAACCTTTGCTAACTCTTGTTTGAAGCCCGGTTAAGGTAGGTGTAGTTCAAAGCTATAAGAGGGAAATTGGGTCTTTTGGGGTAATTGCAGGTAATTGAACGTATTTGTGGGTTGTAAGGGTACCTTAAGGGTTAATTAGAAGATTGGTATAGCTTTCCCTTGAATTTGAATAATTGATATGAGTTTGGAAGGAAAACGGATGAAAAACAAAGGGGTTTAAGGGTAAATTCGTTTGTCACTCGCATCTAAGACCTTGGCATGTTTCCATATGTGTTTAAATGTGGTTTCAAGATGTTTTGGAGCTTTTGGTATAGTTTTATGTGAATCTTGAATATGCTCCTTTGTAATTTGCATAATTGCTTTCCGAATTGAAGATTCTAAGTGAATTATTGTTTATAGTAATTGTATTGCCATAGTTCTAAGTGTTTTTCTTGAGTTTTATATTGAGTTAATTATAATGAGAATAAGTATGGATTAATGACTTTATAAATTGATAGTACTATTATGGAATTAAATATGGTTATCTATGCTTAAAATGCTCTTTTAAATGATTGTGGAACATGCTTATATCATGGTATTATTGCTTGTTAGTTATATCGTTTGTATATTATATTACTTGAAAGATTACTTGGTTGTATGTTAATTAAGTAAACTATGAGTTAGCTAACCTAGTTGGTAAATTAATGAATGTTGTAGTTAAAGAGTAATTGAAACAATGTTTAACTTTATGTTCAAGGTGATTGAGGGTGATTTGAATCCAATCTTGCATTTTGGAGCTTGGTAGAGGTGAGGGAGACTTCATCCTTATGTGCATAATAGTTTATTTACTTGTACTTAGATTATGTGCACTTATTGTCTATATATTGTGTGTGAGGGCAACCTACTTTGTTGTCCCTCAACCATGTGTTTATTGATTTATACTATTGTTATCATTTTGAGTACATTGCATCGTGGTTGCGCAACCATTCGGGCATGGTAGTGTCGGGGAAACCGGGCGGCATCGGGCTTGCCGGTCCACCTCGGCTACCATGGTTGCCCAGTCCCTCTCTCGCTTGGGATGCCGCCCAGGGAGAGTTGGGTCGTAGGATTTCGGGGTACATCCGGAGTACACCCATTTTGGAGTTATAAGGGGATGCCGGCTTATCGATATCAGTGTCATTATTACATCGAGATTTCAGTTCATGGCGTCGCTGGTGTGCCTCTGCCCTTCGGGGTATTCGCTTAGCCGGGACGTTACAAAAGTCAAAGTGTATCGTATCCTTTTTAATGTGTGGTAACTTGTTGTTTTAATTGTTCTTTGGTTGTAAAATGCTTTATTTGTACTAACTGCTGCATTGCACGTCCCCGGTAGACCTTATCCCTCACTGGGCAATTGTGATTGCTCATACCTCGCTAAACATGTTTCAGGTGATGCAGTTGGAGGAATTGACCTGATTGCTGTGTGCTATTACTTGAGATTTGAGTGATTGTCTGCTAAACTGTGGAAGACCTTACTTGTTCTACTATCTATTCTATTTGGGAGCCTAAGGGCTTATGTATATATATTTGAGTAGTTGTAAGTTTGAAAGCTAAGTGGATGTAGCAAGTGTTATGGAATTGTGGCATGTAATAACTTATGTTTCTACTTCTAGCTACGTTGCATGCTTGGGTGTGAATGAACGGATGTATGGTTGGCATTAATTTATGAGAATGTTTAATTGCTAACATAGAATGGTATGATAAGCGAATGAAGACAAAGATTTTAGGACTATTGTTGCATGCTTGTGTGTATTTATATTGTCTTGTGTTGCTTAAGGCTCGGATGCCCTTGAAGTTTGAATTTCAATTACAGATGTTGTTCCTTTTGCTTCGTGGTTTTATTTGATTGTTTATAGGTTTTCAGAATGTCCACAGTACAGGGGAAACTCTGTCCGTTTTTCCCTAAAATTTTGTGACCGGGTTTGGTATTGGGTTGAGAATAGCATGGTTATTAGAGCCTCCGGTCTCGTGAGGGATCGGGGCGTTACAGATGGATCATAAGTTGAGATGAGGTTGTGATCATTCACTTTTGGAGTCTCAACTCAGACTATACTTTCTTGAGGTTATTTTAGAATGAATTTATTTGAGGAATTAGTGATGTGTATTTGTGAATAGAATGAAGTGTGGTATAACATGTGAGTATTTCTACTATTTGGGATTGCTATATTATTAATGGATATTTTGGAGTTTTGATCTTTAAACCTTGGAGACAATTGGAGTAATTTCTAACTAAAGTTACTTTATTCGAAGATGTAATTGTTGGGAGATAGAATTATTTGAGGAAATAAGAATGCATTTTGGTGACTGAACATTTACTTGCCTACATCAAGCTTTTGAGTTCTAGGTGGTGTGACTTTCTAAATTGTTGATTGGGGATTCTCTTGTGTTATAATGGGTTATAATGAATCTGTATTGTATTATCAGATTTTGGAGTCTTCATTAGTTAATCTTGTTGGGTAATCGGTGATTTATCTTGTTTGGTGATTGGTCTGGTACGGAATGTAAAATTTTGGAGTGATTTATCTTGTTTGGCGATTGTTATGACTCCTTAGGTTCTCTGGATCTCCTTAGTGTCTTGTTTTGGAGGAAGATAGATTGTAGGATGTGACTTGTTGGTATTTAAATGTGTAGGTGGGACACCCCTTTTGTGCTTCCTATACTATTGGTCTTATTATTTTTTTCTACTCTATTCTCACTTATTTGAGAGAGAGTTACACTTTTCTAGCATATCAATTGTTTCTTGAAAGTTTTACTTATTGGATTAATGGATCCTATACTCATTTGATATTGTTTCTATTCTTAACATTCATATTTGCTTCTTATAGCAATGTCGTTTATTGGAGTTAAGGCTTGAGACTTCTATATTTCATTCTATATCTCCAGCAATTGATTTCAATATATTTCATTTCATCCTATTACGAATATTTGAAAGTAATTTTTCCTTTGGTATACCATTTTATTTGTTCGAATTTCACTTGCTTGATGTACTCCCTACCTAAGTACATCATTGTCATTCTTGTTGATCTTTGTTAATCCTATTGTTTTATTATTAAATCCTGAGCCATTACTTTGCTTGTAATTGCTCATTTAATATACTCAACAATGTCCTTTCTTATTTATACTTCTTTGGTTATTACGTGCTGAGATACTCATTATCTTGACACTCATATTTTCTATTGAATTAATCATCTCTTATTTCTCAATTTCATTTTGCCTCAATTACAACTTACTTGTTGGTTCCTTGAACAATCATCGAGAATTGAAATGCCTACTTGTTCAGGAATTTTGTTCAACATACTCAGCACTGTTTTGACCCGTCATCATCCTTTGTTTGTACTTATTTAACTGATAGGTGCTGAGACATTTCTTATCTTAGTTATCATGCTTCCTTATTAAACTATTAGCCTCTTGATTCTCTAACCTATTTGACCTCTTGTTCACTTGATTGTTGGCTCGAATATGACTTTCCATATTCTTATTTCCTTGTAAATTTCATAAGAGCCATATTCTGACCAATGTCACTTTTGAGATATTCCCTTGATCAGTAATAATTCATGTTATCGTGAATGAGTTTTTAAACCCTCGGGGTGTTCATAGAGCTCTTTTGTGTAGTAGGGGATAATTGATAAGTAGTGGTGTCATACTAAGACTTTGGAGTTGCGAATTCTTTCATATGCAATATTATATTAGGTGGGAGAGAATTATGAATTGAAGATAGTCTTGGAATTATGATAATCATCTTGCAGTCAACAAAGTTTGTTATTTTGAGGTCTTTGGTTAGGTGACATCCTAAGAGATAAATGAGAACTTAGAGAAGTATTGTTAAGTGTAACGATTGAGGATTTAATTGTCAATCAGTTCAAGAATTGTGCGGACGCAATTGTTTTAAGGAGGGGAGAATGTAAAACCCCAGTTTTTGTCTTTACCTCGATTTGCGTGTCTTTGCCTCAATTTGCGTGATTTGACCTGTTTATGTGTTATATGAGGTAGAATGTGCTAAATATGTGATTTATATTCCTAATACATGCTATGTGTGCATTCATGAAATTTTCATAAAAAACGGCATTGAAATTTTTATCGTCGGTTTTTATGAATAGTATTTTGAACGCACGTCCGCTAAAATTTTTACACGGGTATTTTAAATGTCTTAAAACCTAGTCCTATATTATTAATAGACCCATGTTTGATAAAAATTGATTTTGAAACGAAATAGTAATTTAAATAGACTTTTTGGATGAAAAGTAGCGTTTATGAGCCAAATAGTAATTTCTTCTAAACCCAATTCTTGCATTGACTTTCGTTGACCTAGTATATATTAATATAAATGTATTTATATGTGGTATTAAATTATTTTAGATTAATTGTGCATTCAAAAGACATTTGAAAGCAAATAATATGACTTTTCATATTCTTTTGCAAAAATCGAGTTTTTAACCGAGTCGGGTGCAAGTCTATGCATGTGAAACTTGTTGTCAACTAAAAATATACTACTTAAAAATAGTCTAAGTGTTAATTGCATTTGGGTGAACAAAAATAGTCTAAAAACAATTAAAAGACTAAAAATACTAGTTAAAAGACTAAAAATACTAACTTTGACTTTGTAAATTTTGTTGACCTTGAGCTTATATCATCAACACACATTAAAAACAAAGCAAACACACTCAAAAAACACACACATTACCGAAAATCCGTGAGGGAGAAGAAAGAAGGCATTTTCAAGGTTTTTCAAAGCATTTTTTCACATAGATTTTGCAATTCAAGTCCAAATCACTTCATTCAAAACTTGATTTCACTTGTTGGGTATCCATTCTACATCTTTCTTGCATCAAAACACATCAAAGGTGAGAGAAAAATTCTAGATCTCAAAATTTCATTTTTACGTCTTTGCATATTATTGAATTTTGAACTGTTAGAAAGTTGAATTGATGTTATATTATTGCTTAGTGCATGCTAAGGATCGATTATATGTGTTTATATAAGACTTGAACCGTTGTAGCATGAAATTTATTTTTCGGGAATTAAAAGTTTGGTTGTTGGCTATTTGTTGAATATCTAGAATTATGGTGGTTGGAATTGCTTGCTGTTAGTTTGTAAAAGTTTATTAAATATGTGGTAATAATGTTGTAATGCCGAAATTTTGATTGTGATGTCGGTGTGAAAGTCCAGAAATTTCAGCCTAGGTACATTGAGGTTTTAGGGTTGTTGGGCTTGATTTGGATGATTTATGGTTAGTTTCCGAGGGGGCTAATGTTGTTGATTGAGTGGGTGAGTGATAGAAATTGGTTTGGAGGTTATTGGATTAGTAAAATGTAAGTTAGGACTTTTAGAAGTTTGGGTTGTCTTTCTTTAAAATCTTGATTTATGCCTTTGGTTGATCAGGTGGTGTTTGAGTGATTGAATTGTGAGTTGTTGATGGTTAGACTAGGGTTTGGTTGTGTGTTTAATGCCTGTTAAGTTGGGTGGCCTACTTTGTTATCTAACTTAGTTGTTTGTTGTTTAATTGATTAGTTGGTGTTATGTTGTGGAATTGATGATTATTGATTAATTATTGTTGAACCGGGAGATAGGCAACGTACTTTGTTATCCTTATGTGATAATTGATTATTGATGAACCGAGAGACAGTCAACGGAAAATGTTGTCCTCATGTGATTGAATGTTTATTATTATTGTTGAGTCTTGGTATGTGTGTGCCACATCTCGGGCAGCATCGGGCTGTCGGGTTGAAACCGGCATGACTACCATAAGCTACCCCCAGCTCGCATGACGGAGGTGTCATGGAGGGAGGGGCTAGAGAGGTACCTCGGTTGCGTGAGTAATACGGAGTTACAAGAAGAATGGTTGAGATCGTGATGACGTTTGGAGCTACACCAACTAGAGTATCCTTTATTGATTGGTCATTATAGTTAATGCGTTTATTTTGTTATTGATTATTATTGTGTATTTACTGCTCAAAGGATGATTTCCAAGAAGTATAGTAAATACTATTAGAGATCTATCGAATCCTCACTGGGCTTGTTTTATATAAGCTCACTCTCAATTATTGCATGCATACATGTGTTACCAATCCAGATTACGGGTATGTGCCTTCAGAAGAGGAAAATGTGGCATATGTGGACGAGTCTTATATGCCAGAGTCTTGTCCTTGATATCTGATGTTGTACCTTTTGTTATATTGTATATTAAAATTAGTTGGTTTGTATTTATTTAGAAGTTTATGATATATGAGATGTTGTAAAGATAATAGATTAAAAGTTGATAGTTTAGTGGTCCCGTTTTTGGAATATGATTAGGCTACTAGATTGGTTATAATCTATTTTGGGAATGTATGTTATATAGTAAATGTATGATGTTGGAACAAAGGCGTATAACCTATGGATGCAATGGTAAAGAATGTTTATTGTATGTTGTAGTTGTGTTGTTAATTGTTGAATTATTGTGGAGTTGGATGTATGAGTTTCGAAGAGGTTGGTTTAGAGCCTCGGTATCCGGGTTACAATTGTTATACAGCCGAAATTCTGTTGCGTCCTGACTGAACTTAAAGGGGGTCGAGTTAGGGCGTGACAAGTATGCTGAATAAGAAGCTCCATATAAAAATCTCGAGGAAGAATGCCGTATAAGATCACCAATTAAGAATCTCAATAATCAATGTATAGTCATAAAGTAGCTTGACCCCTAATCGGAATTTCATATGCTTCAGCGTCACATACTACTCAGTCATCAACTGATATGATGCACGTGCTAACTTTAATCATATAAGGCAAACTCTTTACTCACATTTTAGCATGTTGCACTCAAGGAGATATGATATTTAATTGGTTGAGAATAAATAAGTTACCTTTCACCACTGCTGCCACCTCTGGCAATTCCTCCAAGTCCACTGCGTAGGCCCGAGCCTAAGCCCGCTGCTGCTGAGGTATACTGCTTGCAGCTCCACCGGGATAACCCTGGACTGCTAGCTAACCCATAGAACCCTGATACCTGGGGCAATCCCTCGCCCGGTGTTGGTTGCTGGCGCAACCTAAACACGTCCTTGCCTTTTTCCGATAGTCGGCCTCCAAATGGCCTGTACGTTTACAATAAGTACACAGCGGTATCGGTGTACTGACACTGCCTCCAGAAGACCCAAAAACTGAATAAGCAGCTGTACTAGCCTGCTGCTGAGGTGACGCAACACTAGGCCTATACCAACCCTGAGACGGGGCCGGCCTGTACTGTGACTGTGCCTGAAAGGAGCCTTGCTGAAACTGAGGCCGATAGTAACCCTGCTGACCCTGCGGTCTGAAAGAACCTTACTGCACCGAAGGCCTATAACCACCCTGCTATACTGAAGGTCTATACATACCCTGCTGGCCCTGTGGCTGAAATGGCCTCTTGTTAGGCTGACTAGGTCCAATCTGTTCCCCTTTCCTCTTTTCCAGTTTGGATGTAGCATCAAAAGCCTCAGAAAATATATCATACTGATTCAGGGCCATCGCATCCTGAATCTCCGACCTCAAACCCAACATAAACCTCTGGGTCTTGCTTTCCTCATCTACTAGAAACTCCGGTGCATACCGGGACAATCTAGTAAAAGTGGCCTTATACTGAGCCACTGAAGCATCCTCCTGAACCAAGGACAGGAACTCCGCCTCCCTCCTTTCCCGTGCAATCCTCAGGACATACTTTGCCCAAAACACTCTAAGGAAGGTATCCCAAACATACGGAGTACCTCTTGCCTGCCAACCAACTTTCACTGTGCGTCACTACTCCTCTGCCTCATCATCAAACAAGTAGACTGCAAAAGTGACTTTCCTCTAATCAGTATAGTCTAGAGGATCGAATATCTTCTCTATCTTGTTAATCCAACCTTCCGCCATCCTATCATCTGGCTCTCCCTAGAACCTCAGTGGATAATAACGTAAGAATTCCTTCAGCGTACCACGCCCGTGGTAACCACCCTGAACATTCAACAACTGAGTCTGTAACGTCTGTGCTTGGGCAGCCTGCCCTACTAGTATCTGTGCTTGCCCTGCCATAATCTCTGCAATCCTATCCATGGCTGTACCAAAACGGTCATCACCTATCTCGGCCCGGTGCCACATTATCTGGTGCCTCGTCAGCTGCCTCTAGCCTACCTCTGGTTCTTGGTTTACCAGACATTCTTCTAATCAAAGACTTAGCACAGGTTACAGCACACAGATAGGCTATAGACAATTATTAACACATAAACAACAAACTCACATAAAACACATAAATCACTTATGTATCAATCACATAAACAAATTGTTCACATAATCACATAGTCATTAAATCACATAATCACTTAATCATATTAACACATATTTCACTTTTCTTTCACTTCATAAATACTTGCATGCTTGGACCACTACCCACATTCCGAGGATATCCCGGCAGACAGCTAAACATGCGCTCTGATACCACTAAATGTCACGCCCCAACTCGACCCCTCCTACGATCAGTCGGGACGCAACGGAATTTCGGTAGCATAACGACAGTAGCATGAACATTAGGGCTCTAAACCAACCCTTAAGAACAACATACATCAAACTCCATAAATCACCAACCAACTCCACAATCAAATTAACAACATACAACGCAACCACTTCATACATTAAACATTCTTTCATCAACTCTTTCATAGTTACGCACCTCCGTTCCAACATAATACATTTATTATATAACATACACTTCCAAAATAGATTATAGCCCACCTAGCAACCTAATCATGTTCCAAAACAAGATTACTAAGCTAGCAACATTTAATCTACTATCTTTACAACATCTTATATAACATGAACTTTTAAGTGAAATACAAGACAACTAAGTTTAATATACAATATAACAAAAGAGTACAACATCATAAAGCAGGGACAAGACTCTTGCACATAGGACTTGTCCACATATGGCACATTATCCTCCTCTGAAGGCATGTACCCGTAATATGGATCTGTAACACCTATGTACATGCAATAATTGAGAGTGAGCATATATAAAACAAGCATAGTGAGGATTCGATAGATCTCTAACTGTATTTACTATACTCCTAGAAAATCATCATTTGAGCAGTAAACACACAATGAACATCAATAACATTATAAATGCAACAATAGCAATAACCGTAAACACACAATAAGGATACGATACATTTGCTAACGAAGCTCCATACACCATTCAATGCTCATCAACTCCTCTAAACTCAATGACACAAACCTGAGGTACCTTGACCTAGACCCACACCCCATGGCCTATCCGCCCATGCGAGATAGGGATTAGCCATGATAACTATGCCCGCAGCCCACGATGCCTCCCGAGGTGATACAACATTATCAAAGCTCACAACAATAGGACTCAATTCGAGAAGTCAACAACATTGGTTGCCCGACTCCCGACTCATAACAACAATAACAATCAGTTAACAATGTAATACCTCGGATTAACCCCGAGCGTGCTCCTCACAGTTTTGTAATAACAATCAATAATCAATAATCAATTAATCCATATTTCAGCAATCAATTAAACGACATTTAATAATCAACAACTATATAATCATGAAACAATTAAGTTAGATGACAAAGTAGGCTATCCAACTCAACAGACATTAAACACACAACCAAACCCTAGTTTAACCATCAACAACTCACTATTCAATCACTTAAACACCACCCAAACATCCAAAGGCATAATTCAACATTTTAAAGAAAGACAACCCGAACTTCTAAAAGTCTGAACTTACATTCTGCTAATCCAATAACCTCCAAACCAATTTCTATCACTCACCCACTCAATCAACAACATTTTCCCCCTTGGAAACCAACCATAATCCATCCAAATCAAGCCCAACAATCCTAAAACCCTAATGCGTCAAGGCTGAAATTTTCAGATTTTTACACCGACATCACAATCAAAATTTCAGCATTACAACATTACTACCACGTATTTAACAAACTTTTACAAGCTAACAACAATCGATTCCAACCACCACAACTCCAGATTTTCAACAAATAGCCAACAACTCAACTTTTAATACCCGAAAAATAAAATTCATGCTACAACAGTTCAAATCTTATATAAACACATATAAACGATCCTTAGCATGCACTAAGCAATAATATAACATCAATTCAACATTCTAATGGTTCAAAATTTAATTATATGCAAAAACATAAAAAATGACATTTGAGATCTAGAATTTTTCTCTAACCTCTGATGTTGTTTGATGCAAGAAAGGTGTAGAATGGATGCCCAACAAGCAAGAACAAACTTTGATTCAAGTGCAAAGGATTTGTATTGCAAAATATAAGAGAAAAATTGAGCAAAAATAAAGCTAAAATGGCCTTGGTGGTTTCGGCCACGTGTGTGTGTGTTTGTGGTGTTTTGAGTTTTGTTTTGTGAGCTATTTTAGTATATTACGCATATATAAGCTTGGTCAAATAAAATAAAAGAAAGTCAAAGGTGGAAACTAGTTAGTTTATTTAGTATTTTTAGTGTTTTCTTGTCTTTTAATTTAGTTTCTTGACTATTTCTTGCTCAAACAATAAATTAACACTTAGAATAATTCTAGATAATTTATTTTAGGTGATGAAGAGTTTTACATTCAAACATTTCTACCCAAGTCGGCTTCAAACTCGATTTTTTTCAAAAAAAAATGTAAAAGCCTTTAAAATTCCAAAACTGATTCAAAATCCATTTTAATCAAACATGGGTCTATTAATACCCAAGGACTAGGTTTTAAAACGTTTAAAACACCCCTTTAAAAATTTTAGCGGATAGGTGTTCAAAACACTTTTAACTAAAATCGGCAATAAAATTTCTGGTGCCAATTTTGATGAAAATTTCATGATTGCACATATAGCATGTATTAGGAATATAAATAACATATTTAACACATTCTAATTCATATAACACATAAACAGGCCAAATCATGCAAATCGAGGTAAAGACACGCAAATTGAGGTAAAGACGAAAACTGGGGTTTCACTGTTTAGTTGTTAGCCGGGGTATTCTTGGAATGTGGGTAATGGTCTTAGTATGAAAGTATGTATAAAGTGAAAGAAAAGTGAAATATGTATTAATATGATTAAGTGACTAAATGATTACGTGATTTAGTGACTATACGATTATGTGATCAATTTGTTTATGTGATTGATACTTAAGTGATTTATGTTCTTTATGTGAGTTTGTTGCTTTTGTGATAATAATTTTCTGTAGCCTATCTATGTGCTATAACCTGTGCTAACTCTTTGATTAGTAGAATGGCTGGTCGACCAAGAACTAGAGGTAGGCTCGAGACAGTTGACGAGCCACCAGGCCGAGATAGGGATGATGACCGTATAGCTGCTGCCATAGATAGGATGACGGAGATTATGGCAGGGCAGTCACAGTTATTAGCAGGGCAGGCTGCCGAGGCGCAAGAATTACAGACTCAGTTGTTGAACATTCAGGGTGGTTACCACGGGCGTGGTATGTTGAAGGAATTCTTGGGTTATTATCCACCGAGATTTCAGGGAGAGCCAGATGATAGGAATGCGGAAGCTTAGATTAATAAAGTTGAGAAAAATATTTGACCCTCTGGACTACACGGATGAGAGGAAATTCAGTTATGCAGTTTATCTGTTTGATGATGAGGTAAATGAATGGTGGCGCACAGTGAGGTCTAGTTGGGAGGCTAGAGGTACTCTTTATGTTTGGGATACCTTTCTTAGAGCGTTTTGGGCAAAGTATGTTCCGAGGATTGCACAAGAACGAAAAGAGGCGGAGTTCCTGTCTTTGGTTCAGGGTGATGCTTATGTGGCTCAGTATGAGGCCACTTTTACTAGACTGTCCCGGTATGCACCGGAGTTTGTAACAGACGAGGAGCGCAAGACTCGGAGGTTTATGTTGGGTTTGAGGCCAGAGATTCAGGATGCAATGGCCCTGAATCAGTATGATGTATTTACTGAGGCTTTTGAGGCGGCATCTAGGTTGGAAAAGAGGAAAGAGGAGCAGATTGGACCTAGTCAGCCTAGTAAGAGGCCATTCCAACTGCAGGGTGTGTATAGGCCTCCAGTACAACGAGTCATGTACAGGCCGTCAGTGTAGCAGAGCTCATTCAGACCGCAGGGTCAGCAGGGTTTTTATAGGCCCCAGTTTCAACAGGGCTCTTTTCAGGCTCAGTCACAGTACGGGCCGACCCAGTCTCAGGGTCAATATAGGCCTAGTGTTGCGAGACCCCAACAGTAGGCTGGCAACCACTTATTCAGCTTCTGGGTCTTCGAGGGGCAGTGTTAGTGCTTTGTCACCACAGTGTACTTACTGCAAGTGTCAGGGCCATGTGGAGGCCAATTGCAGGGCGAAGGCAGGAACGTGTTCGGGTTGCGGCAGCAATAAGCATAGTGCAAGGGATTGCCCTAGATTTTAGAGGACTGAGGGTCGGGCAGCGACCCAGGGTTATTAGGGCTGACCTACCGGTGGTGCACCTCAGTAGTAGTGGGTTCAAGCTCAGGCCTACGCAGTCAATTTGGAAGAGGCACCTGAGGATATGGCAGTTATGGAAGGTAACTTCCTTATACTTGATCAACTTGTTAAAGTGTTGATTGATTCTGGTGCTACGCATTCTTTTATTATGCCTACTTGTGTGCAACGTGTTAACATGCAACCTGAAAGACTGCCTTATGTAGTTGAGATTAGTACTTCTTTGACTGATAAGTATGTGACTGGCTTAGTTTGTAAAGACTGTAAAATACATGTTAAGGGTCAGGATTTTCCTTCAGACCTTATTTTATTTCCTATCTGGGGGTATGATGTTATCTTGGGTATGGACTGGCTTTCTAAGTATGATGCTTAGCTAAACTATAGAACAAAGGTAGTACGGTTTCGTTTGCCAGATCAGCCAGTGGTTGAGGTAGCAGGGAACCGGGATGCTAAGATGAGTTTTATTATCTCTTCAACTAAAGCTGTTAAGCTGGTAAGTAAGGGGTGTTCGGGTTATCTAGCTTATTTGATCAACAAGCCATCTGATAAGCTAAAGCTGGAGGAAGTTCCTATTATTCGAAATATCCCAATGTATTTCTCGAGGAGTTGCCAGGATTGCCGCCAGAGAAAGATGTTGAGTTTGTGATTAATCTGATTCCTGGTACTCAACCTATTTCTAAATCAGTGTACCGGATGGCACCAGCTGAACTTAAGGAGCTGAAAACACAGTTGCAAGAGTTATTAGAGAAGGGTTTCATTCAATAGAGTTCTTTACCATAGGGAGCACCTATTCTATTTGTGAAGAAGAAGGATGGTACCTTGAGATTATGTATCGACTATCGTGGTTTGAATCAGGTGACCATCAAGAACAAGTATCATTTGCCACTGATTGAAGAGTTGTTTGATCAACTTCAGGGAGCCAAAGTCTACTCTAAGTTTGACTTGAGGCAGGGGTATTATCAGCTTCGGATTCGTACAGATGATGTTCCGAAGTCTGCTTTCAGGACTCGGTACAGGCATTATGAATTTGTAGTTATGCCCTTTGGACTGATTAATGCACCGGCAACATTCATGGATCTTATGCATCGGGTTTTTCAACCGTACTTGGACCAGTTCGTGGTAATATTTATTGATGATATCTTGGTTTATTCTAAGTCTGAATCAGAGCACAAGCAACATCTACGGCTTGTCTTACAGAAACTGCAGGAGCATCAGTTGTTTGCGAAGTTCAGCAAATGTGAATTTTGGCTACAACAGATATCTTTTCTTGGCCATGTGATTACACAAACCGGTATTTCTGTAGATCCCACTAAGATTGAAGTTGTGATGTCTTGGAAAATGCCAGAGAATGTTTTGGAGGTTCGTAGCTTCCTTGGCTTGGCGGGTTATTACCTTAGGTTTGTGAAGGACTTTTCTAAGATTGCAGGGCCAGTTTCTAAGTTAACACAGAAACGGACCAGCTTTATTTGGGATGAGAAATGTGAGAGTGGGTTTCAGGAGTTGAAAAAGAGATTGACTGCGGCTCCAGTACTTGCTCTACCAGAGGGGACCGATAATATGGTTATTTATAGCAATGCATCCAATAAGGGCTTGGGTTGTGTACTTATACAGAATGGTCGGGTTATTGCCTATGCTTCTAGAAAGTTGAAACCATATGAGGTGAATTATCCGACTCATGATCTTGAGTTAGCAGCAGTCGTATTCACACTGAAAAAGTGGCATCATTATCTGTGGGGCAGTAAGTTCGAGATTTTTATTGATCATAAGAGTCTGAAGTATTTGTTCTTACAGAAGGAGTTGAATATGTGTCAACGGAGGTGAATGGAACTTATCAGAGATTATAATTGTTCTATCAGTTATCTGCTTGGGAAGACAAATGTTGTCCCAAATGCTCTTAGCCGTAAGGCGAGTATTTCTTCTTTGGCAGTCAAAAAGTGGGAGGTTCTTGAGGAATTCAGTTATTAGAGATCGGAATTGACTAAGGTTGGGGTGATGTGTTCACATCTCCATATTCAACCTTTATTGCTGTCTCAAATCAGAGAAACTCAGCAACTTGATGCGAAACTTCAGAAGATCAAGGATCAGATCACGGATGATCAGTCTGACTTCAAATTACATGAAGATGGTATTCTTCAGTTTCAGAATAGGGTTTGTGCTCCCGATGAACCGGGCTTGAGGAGAGGTATTCTGGAAGAGGCTTATAATTCTAAGTACACCTGTGAAACCCCACTTTTTTATCATGTCTCGTTTTGCGTGTTTATTCTCGTTTTGCGTGAATTGACATGTCTATGTGCTATATGACTTAGAATGTGGTAATTTTGATATTAATACTCCTAGAACATGCAAAATGTGCATTCATTAAATTTTTATAAAAAACGGAGTCAGAAATTTTATCATCGACTTTTAGTGAATAGTGTTTTCAAAACACATCAGCTAAAATTTTGAAACTGGTCTTTTTGACCCTTTTAGACCTAGTCCACAGACTTTAATAGACATGTGTTTGATTAAAACGGTTTTAAAATCGCCTTAGGAATTTATTAGGGTTTTTACACTGACTTTTGCAAAAATTGTGTTTTAAGCTGACTCGGGTGAAATTGTTTGATTGTAAAACTTCTTGTCATCTAGAAATAAATTATTTGAGTTAGTTTAAGTGTTAATTTAATATTTGAGCAAGAAATACTCAAGAAATGAATTGAAAGACTAAAAATACAATTAAAAGACTAATTTAAACTAATTTTGACTTTATTTAAATGTTGACCAATATGCATATATCACCAACACACACTCACAAAGCACAAAAACACCCTCAATTTCACACACATGGCCGAGAGGCCATAGGAGAAAAAAACCAAGAGTTTTCAACAAGTTTTCAAAGTAAATTTTCAAAGAAAAAGCTAATTTTGTCCGTAGATCTTCGTGCCGAGTTGGATTCTGCTTGTTGGGCACGCATTGCACGCATTTCTAGGCTTATATCGCATCTAAGGTGAGAGAAAAATTCTAGACCTCAAAACTCATCTTTTTTTTGCGTAGAATTGATTATTGAACCATTAAAATATTAATCTGATGTTAGATTATTTCTCCATGCATGCTAGGGATCATTTATATGTAATCTTACAAGATTTGAACCGTTGTAGCATAATTATTTATTTTCGGGTATTTAAAGTTGATTAATTTGCTAAATATTGATTATCTTGAGTTGTATTGGTTGAAATCAATTGCCGTCAATTTCTAAAAGTTTGTTAATTACGTGGTAGCGCCGTTGTAATGCCGAATTTTTGATTGTGAGGTCGGTGCTAAAATCCAAAAATTTCAGCCATGACACACTAGGGTTTTAGGGTTATTGGGCATGATTTGGATGTGTTTTGGTTGGTTTCCGAGCGGGCTAATGTAGTTGATTGAATGGGTGAGTGATAGAAACTGATTTGGAGTGGTTTGGACTAGTAGAATGTAGGTTATGAATATTTGAAGTTTAGGTTGTCTTTCTTTAAAATGTTAAATTATGCCTTTAATTGATTGGGTGTGGTTTCAGTGATTGAATTATGAGATGATGATGGGTAAACTAGGGTTTGATTGTGTCTTTAATGCATGTTCGGTTGGATAGCCTACTTTGTCATCTAACTTAGTTATTTGTTGTTAAATTGATTATTGATGTTATTATGATGAAAATATGATTATTGATTGATTATTGATTGATGATTGATGAACCGGGAGATAGTCAACGGAAAAGGTTGTCCTCTTGTGAATGATTGATGTTTATTATTATTGCTGAGTCTTTGGTATGTGTGTGCCACATCTCGGGCAGCATCGGGCTGTCGGGTTGATAATGGCATGACTACCAGAGACTGCCTCTAGCTCACATGACCGAGGTGTCATGGAGGGAGAGGTTATTGGGGTACCTCGGGTGTGTGAGTTTATGGGAGTCACAAGAAGGCTGTTATGATCGTGATGGCGTTTGGAGCTACACCAACTAGTGTATCCTTTATTGAATGGTCATTATAGTTTATGTGATGATAGTATTATTGATGTTATTGCGTGTTTACTTGCTCAAAGGATTATTTCCAAGGAGTATAGTGAATGCTGTTAGAGATCTATCGGATCGTCATTGGGCTTATTTTATATAAGCTCACTATCTATTATTGCATGCTTACAGGTGTTCTTTGCAAGACTACGGGTACGTGCCTCCTGAAGAGGAAAATGTGGAAAATGTGCCTTACGTGGATGAGTCTTATGTTCCGGAGTCTTATCCTTGATGTTCTGTTGTTTTATTATCTTGTATATTAACTTAGCAGACTTTTATATGCTTTGTAGTTCATAATGTAGAAGATGTTGAAAAGATAATGAATTAGTTGATGCTATCTTAGTAGTCTTCCTTTTGTCTATGTTTAGGTTGCTAGGTTGGTATCAATATGTTTTGTAATGTATATTAAAGTTCATGTAATATGTTGGAACGGAGGCGTATAACAAAGGATGATTATGGTGTAATATGGTTATGTTGTATGTTGTTATTTTATTGAGGAGTTGTTTATTGTATGGTTATGGAGTTGATGTATGATGTTCTAATAAGGTTGGTTTAGAGCCTCGGTATCTTATTTACTGTCGTTATACTGCCAAAATTCCGTTGCGTCCTGACTGATCGTAGGTGGAGTCGAGTTGGGGCGTGACATTTGAGTGGTATCAGAGCGCATGTTAGTTGTTAGCCGGGGTATTATCGGAATGTGGGTAATGGTCTTAGCATGAAAGTATATATGAAAAGAAAGAAAAGTGAAATATGTGTTAACATGATTAGATGATAAGTGATTATGTGATTATGTGTTTGTTTATGTGATTGATACTTAAGTGATTTATGTGTTTTATGTGATTTATGTGCTTAATATGAGTTTGTTGTTTATGTGCTAATAGTTGTTTATAACCTGTTTACGTGCTATAACTTGTGCTAACCCTTTGATTAGTAGAATGGCCGGTAGACCAAGGACCAGAGGTAGGCCCGAGGTAGTAGATGAGACTCTTGGTAATGCGGCACCGGGCCGTGATAGGGGTGATGATCGTTTAGGGGCAGCTATGGATAGGATTGCTGAGTTAATCGCCGGACATGCCCAGTTAATAGTAGGGCAGGCTGCCCAGACTCAGGCTTGGCAAGCTCAGTTATTGAATGTGTAGAGTGGAAACCACGGGCGTGGTACCCTGAAAGAGTTCTTAGGGTATCATCCACCTAGATTTCAAGGGGAACCCGATGATCGGAAGGCTGAAGCGTGGATTAGTAAGGTGGAGAAGATTTATGATCCTCTTGATTCTACTGATGAGCAGAAAGTCTCATTTGCCGTGTACTTGCTGGATGATGAGGCAGAAGAATGGTGGCACACGGTGAGAACTAGCTGGGCGACTCAGGGTATTCTGTATGTTTGGGGTACCTTTCTGTTAGCTTTCCGGGAAAAGTATGTCCCGAGGATCGCGAGGGAAATGAGAGAGGCTGAGTTTCTGTCTCTGGTTCAGGGGGATGCCTCAGTGGCTCAGTATGAGGCCACCTTTACTCGATTGTCCCGGTATGCACCGGAGTATGTGGCTGATGAGGAGCGGAGGACTCATAGATTCATGTTGGGATTGAGACCCGAGATTCAGGATGTGATGGCTCTAAATCGGTATGATATATTCACTGAGGCCTTTGAGGCAACTTCCAGGTTAGAGAAGAGAAAAGGGGATGAGCTTGTGTCTAGTCAGCCTAGTAAGAGGTCGTATCAATCACAGTTTCAGCAGGGTATGTATAAGCCTCCCGTACAGCAGGTTGTATACAGGCCACCAGCTCAGTAGGGTTCTTTCAGGCCACAGGGTCAGCAGAGTTATTATCGGCCTCAGTTTCAACAGGGGTCATATCAGGTTCAGTCCCAGTTTAGGCCAGCCCAGTCTCAGGGTCAGTATAGGCCTAGTTTGGTAAGACCTCAGCAGCAGACTGGTTCAGTTGTTTCTTCAGCTTCTGGTTCTTCCAGGGGCAGTGTTAGTACATCATCACCGCAGTGTACATACTGTAAGCGCACGGGGCATATGGAGGCCGATTGTAGAGTGAAGGCAGGGACGTGTTTGGGATGCGGCAGCAATCAGCATCGGGCGAGGGATTGCCCTAGATATTCGAGGACTGAGGGTCAAACAGCGACTCGGGGTTATCAAGGCTGACCTGCGGCCAGTACACCTCAGCAGCAGCCAGTCCAGGCTCGGGCCTACGCCGTTGACTTAGAGGAGATGCCTGAGGATACTGCAGTTGTAGAAGGTAACTTCCTTATACTTGATCAACTTGTTAAAGTGTTGATTGATTCTGGTGCTACGCATTCTTTCATTACTCTTGCTTGTGTGCAACGTGTTAATTTGCAACATGAAAGATTGCCTTATGTGGTTGAGATTAGTACCTCTTTGACTGATAAGTATGTTACTGGCTTAGTATGAAAGGATTGTATAATATATGTTAAGGGGCATAATTTTCCTTCGGACCTTATCTTATTTCCTATCCGGGGGTATGATGTTATCTTGGGTATGGATTGGCTTTCTAAGTATGATGCCCAGTTGAACTGTAGAACAAAGGTAGTACAGTTTCGTTTGCCAGATCAACCAGTAGTTAAGGTAGTAGGGAATCGCGGTGCTAAGACGAGCTTTGTTACCTTAGCAACTAAAGCTGTTAAGTTGGTGAGTAAGGGGTGTTCGGGTTATCTAGCTTATTTAATCAACAAGCCATCTGATAAGCTACATTTGGAAGAAGTCCCTATTATTCGGGAATATCCCAATGTATTTTCCGAGGAGTTGCCAGGGTTACCGCCAGAGAGAGATGTAGATTTTGTGATTAATCTTGTTCCCGGTACTCAACCTATTTCTAAATTAGCGTACCGGATGGCACCAGCTGAGTTGAATGAGCTGAAGACTCAGTTGCAGGAGTTATTGGAGAAGGTATTTATTCAGTAGAGTTCTTCACCTTGGGGAGCTCCTGTTTTATTTGTGAAGAAAAAGGATGGTACTTTGAGATTGTGTATTGATTATCGTAGTTTGAATCAGGTGACCTTCAAGAACAAATATCCTTTGCCTTTGATGGACGAGTTGTTTGATCAACTTCAGGGAGCCAAAGTCTACTCTAAATTTGATTTGAGGCAGGGGTATTATCAGCTTTGGATTCGTACGGAGGATGTTCCGAAGTCTGCCTTCAAGACTCGGTACGGGTATTATGAGTTTGTTGTTATGCCCTTTGGATTAACTAATGCACCGGCAACATTCATGGATATTATGCATCGGGTTTTTCAATCGTATTTAGACCAGTTCGTGGTAATCTTTATTGATGATATCTTGGTTTATTCTAAATCTGAATCGGAGCACGAGCAACATCTACGGCTTGTTTTACAGAAGCTGCAGGAACATCAGTGTTTGTGAAATTCAGCAAATGTGAATTTTGGCTGCAATACATATCTTTTTCTTGGCCATGTTATCACACAGAGCGGTATTTCTGTAGATCCCACTAAGATTGAAGTGGTGATGTCTTGGAAACGTCCGGAGAATGTTTCGGAGGCTCGTAGCTTTCTTGGCTTGGCAGGTTATTACCGTAGGTTTGTCAAGGACTTCTCTAAGATTGCAGGGCCACTTTCTAAGTTGACTCAGAAACGGACTATCTTTGCTTGGGATGAGAAGTGTGAGAGTGGGTTTCAGGAGCTGAAAAAGAGGTTGACTACTGCTCCAGTACTTGCTCTACCAGAGAGGACTGATAATATGGTTATTTACAGCGATGCATCCAAGGAGGGCTTGGGATGTGTTCTTATGCAGGATGGCCGAGTTATTGCCTATGCTTCCAGGAAGTTGAAGCCTTATGAGGTAAATTATCCGACTCATGATCTTGAGTTGGCAGCAGTTGTCTTCGCACTGAAGAAGTAGCTTCATTATCTGTGGGGCAGTAAGTTCGAGATTTTCACTAATCATAAGAGTTTGAAGTACTTGTTCTCACAAAAGGAGTTGAATATGCGTCAGCGGAGGTGGATGGAGCTTCTTGGAGATTATAATTGTTCTATCAATTATCTGCCTAGAAAGGCAAATGTTATAGCAGATGCTCTTAGTCGTAAGGCAAGTATCTCTTGTTTAGCTGTCAAGAAATGGGAGATTCTTGAAGAATTTACTTATTGGAGACCGGAGTTGACTCAGGTTGGGGTGATGTGTTCACATCTCCGTATTCAGCCTTTATTGTTGTCTCATATCAGAGAAGCTCAGCAGCTGGATGTTAAACTTCAGAAGATCAAGGATCAGATCACAGATGATCAGTCTGACTTTAAACTGCATGAGGATGGTATTCTTCGGTTTCGGAACAGGGTTTGTGTTCCCGATGAACCACGCTTGAGGCAAGGTATTCTAGAGGAAGCTCATAATTCTAAGTACACTATTCATCCCGATGGAACCAAGATGTATCGGGATTTGAAGCAACACTATTGGTGGAATAACATGAAGAGAGAGGTTGCTCAGTTTGTATCTAGATGTTTGATTTGTCAGAGGGTGAAAGCCGAGCATCAACGACCTGCAGGGTTACTTTAGCCGTTGGCTATACCAGAGTGGAAGTGGGAGCATATTACGATGGATTTCGTCACTGGTTTGCCTAGAACACCGAGGGGTAATGATGCAGTTTGGGTTGTCATGGATCGTTTGATGAAGACACCTCATTTTTATTTCGATGCGGATGGGAGATGAGGTTACAAAGTTGACGGGTCTTTATTGGGATCAGATTGTTAGACTTCACGGGATTCCATCTAGTATTGTCTTAGATTGAGTTCCTCGATTTACTTCTCATTTGTGGGAGAAACTTCAGGAGACCTTAGGTACTCAGTTGAACTTCAGTACTGCATATCATCCATAGACCGACGGTCAGTCTGAGCGGACTATTCAGATTCTAGAAGATATGCCTAGGGCTTGTGTTCTGGACTTCGGGAAGAACTGGGAGAAACATCTATCACTTGCCGAGTTTGCCTATAACAATAGTTATCAAGCTACTATTGGGATGGCACCTTTCGCAACTCTTTACGGTCGTAAGTGCTGTTCACCTTTATATTGGGACGAGGTAGGAAAGATGAAGACTATTGATCCGACTATCATGCCAGAGCTTCTTGAGAAGATTGAGAATGTTCAGTTGATCAGGCAGAGAATGCTTACAGCGCAGAGTAGATTCAAGAGTTATGCTGATAAGCGTCCTTGGGACTTGGAGTTTGTAGTCGGAGATCGAGTTTTCTTGAGATTGTCTCCTCGTAAGGGGTTTGCTCGTTATAGTAAAGGTAGAAAGCTGAGTCCGAGATTTGTTGGGCCGTTTGAGATTACAGGCAGGGTTGGTAAGTTAGCATATCGGTTGGCTTTACTGGAGAATTTCTCTAATGTCCACGATGTATTTCATGTGTCTAATTTGCGAAAATATAATCCGGATCCTTCTCATATTCTTGAGCTAGAGCCATTACATCTTCGTGAGAATCTGACTTATGACGAGCATCCGATTCGTATTCTTGATCAGATGGAACGAGAGTTGAGGTCGAAGAAGATTCCGATGGTTAAAGTGTTGTGGAAGCATCACGGCATTGAGGAAGCTACTTGGGAGAGACGAGATCAGATGCAGCAGCAGTACCCAGATCTGTTCAGTACATCAAGTAAGAATTTCGAGGACGAAATTTCTCTAAGGGGGGGGGGGAGAATGTGAAACCCCACTTTTCTATCATGTCTCGTTTTGCGTGTTTATTCTCGTTTTGTGTGAATTGACCTATCTATGTGCTATATGACTTAGAATGTGGTAGTTTTGATATTAATACTCCTAGAACATGCTAAATGTGCATTCATGAAATTTTCATAAAAAACGGAGTCAGAAATTTTATCGTCGACTTTTAGTGAATAGTATTTTCGAAACACGTCCACTAAAATTTTGAAACTTGTCTTTTTAACCCTTCTAGACCTAGTCCACGGACTTTAATAGACATGTGTTTGATTAAAACGGTTTTAAAATCGGCTTAGGAATTTATTAGGGTTTTTACATTGACTTTTGCAAAAATCGAGTTTTAAGCCGACTCGGGTGAAATTGTTTGATTGTAAAACTTCTTGTCATCTAGAAATAAATTATTTGAGTTAGTTTAAGTGTTAATTTAATAGTTGAGCAAGAAATACTCAAGAAATGAATTAAAAGACTAAAAATACAATTAAAAGACTAATTTAAACTAACTTTGACTTTATTTAAATGTTGACCAATATGCATATATCACCAACACACACTCACAAAGCACAAAAACACCCTCAATTTCACACACATGGCCGAGAGGCCATAGGAGAAAAAAACCAAGAGTTTTCAAAGTAAATTTTCAAAGAAAAAGCTAGTTTTTGTTCGTAGATCTTCATGCCGAGTTGGATCCCGCTTGTTGGGCATGCATTGCACGTATTTCTAGGCTTATATCGCATCTAAGGTGAGAGAAAAATTCTAGATCTCAAAACTCATCTTTTATGTTTTTGCGTAGAATTGATTATTGAACCGTTAAAATGTTAATCTGATGTTAGATTATTGCTTCATGCATGCTAGGGATCATTTATATGTAATCTTACGAGATTTGAACCGTTGTAGCATAATTATTTATTTTCGGGTTTTTAAAGTTGATTAATTTGCTAAATGTTAATTATCTTGAGTTGTATTGGTTGAAATCGATTGTCGTCGATTTCTAAAAGTTTGTTAATTACGTGGTAGCGCCGTTGTAATGCCGAATTTTTGATTGTGAGGTCGGTGCTAAAATCCAGAAATTTCAGCCATGACACACTAGGGTTTTAGGATTATTGGGCATGATTTGGATGTGTTTTGGTTGGTTTCCAAGGGGACTGATGTAGTTGATTGAATGCGTGAGTGATAGAAACTGATTTGGAGTGATTTGGACTAGTAGAATGTAAGTTATGAATATTTGAAGTTTAGGTTGTCTTTCTTTAAAATGTTAAATTATGCCTTTAATTGATTGGGTGTGGTTTGAGTGATTGAATTGTGAGATGATGATGGGTAAACTAGGGTTTGATTGTGTGTTTAATGCATGTTCGGTTGGATAGCCTACTTTGTCATCTAACTTAGTTATTTGTTGTTAAATTGATTATTGATGTTATTATGGTGAAAATATGATTATTGATTGATTATTGATTGATGATTGATGAACCGGGAGATAGTCAACGGAAAAGGTTGTCCTCTTGTGAATGATTGATGTTTATTATTATTGCTGAGTCTTTGGTATATGTGTGCTACCTCTCGGGCAGCATCGGGCTGTCGGGTTGATAACGACATGACTACCAGAGACTGCTTCCAGCTCGCATGATGGAGGTGTCATGGAGGGAGAGGTTATTGGGCTACCTCGGGTGCGTGAGTTTATAGGAGTCACAAGAAGGCTATTATGATCGTGATGGCGTTTGGAGTTACACCAACTAGTGTATCCTTTATTGAATGGTCATTATAGTTTATGTGATGATAGTATTATTGATGTTATTGCGTGTTTACTTGCTCATAGGATTATTTCCAATGAGTATAGTGAATACTGTTAGAGATCTATCGGATCCTCACTGGCTTATTTTATATAAGCTCACTCTCTATTATTGCATGCTTACAGGTATTCTTTCCCAAGACTACGGGTACGTGCCTCCTGAAGAGGAAAATGTGGAAAATGTGCCTTACGTGGATGAGTCTTATGTTTCGGAGTCTTATCCTTGATGTTATGTTGTTTTACTATCTTGTATATTAACTTAGCAGACTTTTATATGCTTTGTAGTTCATAATGTAGAAGATGTTGAAAAGATAATGAATTAGTTGATGCTATCTTAGTAGTCTTCCTTTTGTCTATGTTTAGGTTGCTAGGTTGGTATCAATATGTTTTGTAATGTACATTAAAGTTCATGTAATATGTTGGAACGGAGGCGTATAACAAAGGATGATTATGGTGTAATATGGTTATGTTGTATGTTGTTATTTTATTGAGGAGTTGTTTATTGTATGGTTATGGAGTTGATGTATGATGTTCTAATGAGGTTGGTTTAGAGCCTCGGTATCTTATTTACTGTCGTTATACTGCCAAAATTCCGTTGCGTCCTGATTGATTGTAGTGGGGTCGAGTTGGGGCGTGACAACACCATTCATCCCGGTGGAAACAAGATGTACCGGGATTTGAAGCAACATTATTGGTGGAATAACATGAAAAGGGAGGTTGCTCAGTTTGTATCCAGATGTTTGACTTGTCGGTGAGTGAAGGCCGAACATCAACGACCTGTACAATTACTTCAGCCATTGGCAATACCAGAGTAGAAGTGGGAGCATATTATGATGGACTTCGTCTCTAGTTTGCCTAGAACACCAAGAGGTAACGATGCAGTTTGGGTTGTTGCAGACCGTTTGACGAAGTCAGCTCATTTCATTCCGATGAGGGTAGGGGATGAGGTTGTAAAGTTGGCGGATCTTTATGTGGATCAGATCGTTAAACTTCACGGGATTCCATCTAGTATTGTCTCGGATCGAGATCCTCGGTTTACTTCTCATTTGTGGGAGAAACTTCAGGAGACTTTGGGTACTCAGTTGAACTTCAATATAGCGTATCATCCACAGACTGACGGTCAGTCTGAGAGAACAATTCAGATTCTGGAGGATATGTTCAGGGCTTATGTTCTCGACTTCGGGAAGAACTAGGAGAAACATCTACCATTTGCCGAGTTTTCCTATAACAATAGTTATCAAGCTACTATTGGGATGGTATCTTTTGTAGCTCTTTATGGCTGTAAGTGTCGTTCACCTTTGTATTGGGATGAGGTAGGGGAGATGAAGACTATTGATCCGATTATCATGCTAGAATTTCTAGAGAAGATTGAGAATGTCCAGTAGATCAAGTAGGGAATGCTTATAGCGCAAAGTAGATTAAAGAGTTATGTTGATAAGCATCGTTGGGATTTGGAGTTTGTAGTCGGGGATCGGGTTTTCTTGAAATTATCTCCTCGAAAGGGGTTTGCTCGTTATGGTAAAGGTGGTAAGCTGAGTCCGAGGTTTGCAGGGCCGTTCGAGATTACCGACAGGGTTTGTAAGTTAGCATATCGGTTGGCTTTACCGGAGAACTTCTCTAATGTCCACGATGTCTTTCACGTGTCTAATTTGCGAAAATATAATCCGGATCCTTCTCCTATTCTAGAGCCAGAGTCGTTACAGCTTTGTGAGAATCTGACTTATGAAGAGCGGCCGATTCGCATTCTTGATCAGATGGAACGGGAATTGAGATCGAAGAAGATTCCGATGGTCAAAGTGCTGTTGAAGGATCATGGAATTGAGAAGGCTTCTTAGGAGAGGCGAGATCAGATGCAACAACAGTATCCAGATCTTTTCCGTACAGCAAGTAAAAATTTTGAGGACGAAATTTCTTTAAGGGGGGGGAGAATGTGAAACCACAGTTTTTGTCTTTATCTCGATTTACATATTTTTGCCTCGATTTACGTGATATGACCTGTTTATATGTTATATGAATTAGAATGCGCTAAATATGTGTTTTATATTCCTATTACATGCTATGTGTGCATTCATGAAATTTTCATAAAAATCGGAATCAGAAATTTTATCGACGGTTTTTGTGAATAGTATTTTGGATGTACGTCTGCTAAATTTTTTACGCAGGTATTTTAAGTGTTTCAAAACCTAGTCCTCGGATATAAATAGACCTGTGTTTGATTAAAATGGATTTCAAATCGGCTTAGAAATTTAAAAGGATTTTTACACTTTCTTTTGCGAAAATCGAATTTTAAACCGAATCGGGTGAAAATGTTTGAATGTAAAACTTCTTGTCACCTAAAAATAAGCTACTTAAAATATTCAAAGTGATGCATAATTGTTTTGAACAAAAATAGTCAAGAAAATAGAATTAAAAGACAAAGAAACTAACTTTGACCATTTTTATTTGTTTGACCTTTACTTATATTGCATCAACACATATTAGAAATCACATAAAACATACTCACTCAACACACACAAGGCCGAGAGGCCATAGGAAAAAAAAGGAAGAAAAACTCAAGGTTTTCAAAGGGATTTTTCATTAGAACTTGCATTTGAAGGCCAAATCTTGTCAACCAAAACTTGAATTTACTTGTTAGGCACTTATTGCACATCTTTCTTGCATCAAAAGACATCAAAGTTGAGAAAAATTCTAGATCTCAAAATGTCATTTTTATTTTAATTCATATAATCAAATTTTTAGCCATTGAAATGTTAAATTGATGTTATATTATTGCTCAGTAGATGCTAAGGATTGATTATATGGGTTTATAGCTGTTTTGAATCGTTGTAGTATGTATTTCTATTTTTTGGGTATTAAAATTGATTATTTGGCTATTTGTTGAATAAATGTTGTTGTGGTTGTTGGAATTGCTTGTTGTTAGTTTCTAAAAGTTTGTTAAATACGTGGTAGTAATGTTGTAATGCCGAAATTTTGATTGTGATGTCGGTGTGAAAGTCCAGAAATTTCAGCCATGATGCATTAAGGTTTTAGGGTTGTTGGTCTTGATTTGGATGGATTATGGTTGGTTTCCAAGGGGGCAAATGTAGTTGATTGAGTGGGTGAGTGATAGAAACTGATTTGGAGGTGTTTGGATTAGTAGAATGTAAGTTATGACTTTTAGAAGTTTGGGTTGTCTTTCTTTAAAATATTGAAATATGCCTTTGGTTGTTTGGGTGGTGTTTGAGTGATTGAATTGTGAGTTGTTGATGGTTAGACTAGGGTTTGGTTGTGTATTTAATGCATATTAAGTTGGGTGGCCTACTTTGTCATCTAACTTAGTTGTTTGTTGCTTATTTGACTAGTTGTTGTTATGTCGTTGAAATGATGATTATTGATTGATTATTGATGAGCCGGGAGATAGGCAACCTACTTTGTTGTCCTCCCATGATATTTGATTATTGATGAGCCGAGAGATAGTCAACTTGATATGTTGTCCTCCTGAGATATGAATGTTTAATATTATTGTCATAAGTCTTGATATGTGTGTGCCACCTCTCGGGCAGCGTTGGGCTGTCGGGTTGATAACGGCATGACTATCATAGACTACCCTCAGCTCGCATGGGCGGAGGTGCCATAGAGGGAAAGGCTAGTGAGATACCTTAGGTGCGTGAGTAATGGGGAGTTATAAGAAGAATGGTTGAGATCATGATGGTGTTTGGAGCTACGCCAACTAAAGTATCCTTTATTGATTGATCATTATTACTAATGTGCTTATATTGTTATTATTGATTATTATGTGTTTGCTGCTTAAAGGATGATTGCCAAGGAGTATAGTAAATACTGTTAAGAGATCTGTCGAATCCTCACTGGGCTTGTTTCATATAAGCTCACTCTCAATTATTGCATGCATACAGGTGATATTGAACAAGATTAAGGGTACGTGCCTCAAGAAGCTGAGAATGTGCCATATGTAGACGAGTCCTATGTGCCAGAGTATTGTCCTTGATATATGATGTTGTACTCTTTTGTTATCTTGTATATTAAAACTAGTTGGTTTGTATTTACTTAGAAGTTTATGATGTATAAGATGTTGTAAAGATAATGGATTAAAGGTGGCTAGTTTAGTAGTCTTGTTTTGGAAAATGATTAGGTTGCTAGATTGGTTATAATCTATTTTGGAAATATATGTTATATAGTAAATGTATGATGTTGGAACGAAGGCGTATAACTTATGGATGCAATGGTAAAAGAATGTTTAAGGTATATTGTGGTTGTGTTGTTTAATTGTTGAATTGTTTGGGGAGTTGGTTGTATGAGTTGCGAAGAGGTTGGTTTGAAGCCTCGGTGTCCTAATTACTGTGGTTATACTGTTGAAATTCCGTTGCGTCCTGACTGATTGTAGAAGGGGTTGAGTTGGGGAGTTACATGGACCACGGGGCTTTCGTGGTAGAAGTGGCTAAAAACGAGTTTTCTTGACTTGAAAGGAGTTCATAAACTGTCATTAGAAAGGTAGGATGATTGGTTTGTGGTTTGCTTAGGTTTCGCTTTTTATGGACTTGAAATTGAACTAACGGGGTTAGTTAAAGAAAGTTGTAATGAATGTTATTAATCATCCCTTATGTGTTTAGCTAAGTGTTTAAAATGCATTTGTATAGCTTGTGTATTCTGTTAGTGAAGATCGTGAATTGAATTGCTTGGTTACCATGTTAGAATATAAGTATATCTTGCCTATATTATTTGTAAATTGTCTCATATACGTTACCTTGTATAGCTGTTGAATCGGTTTTTCTTGGAAATTATAGATATCATCGAGTGAAAACTCACCCTATCGTTATCATTACCGTGGTTGCGCAACTATTTGCACGGATGTGGTGGCCACCCACTGGGTGGCATCGGGCTTGCCAGTGGTTGTCCATCCTCCATAGCTATTCCCACTCACGCTAGGGATGTCACCTTGGGAGAGCTGGGTCATAAGATTAATGGGGTGTCTATCCGGAGCCCCCGTTTGGTGTATAGGGTTGTGCCAGCTTATTGATATCGGAATTATTATTGTCTATTTGAGTGCGTGGCTCGTGGTTCGTGGCTCGTGGTTCATGGTTTTTGCTCGTGATCATCATCGTATCCTTGTAATTAGTAATTCTCACTTGGGCCCTAAGTCCTTGAAGAGTTACCTTTGTTTGTGTTCTTATATTTATGCTAATTAGCTTGTATAATTGAATTGTGTGTTATTTTGTTATTCTTTCCTCTAGGTTGCTTATTGTGATTGTTCCATCGTGGTTGGTTTACTTTATTTGATGTGAATTGTTTAGCTTATTTAATTGTATACTAGTTTGTATTAATAGTTTGCTTTATTGTTGGTTATTGCATTGCACGAAACCATTTTTAAAACTCCCCGGTTATCTGTTTCCCTCCCTCACTGAGCAACTGTGTTGCTCACTCCCTCTTTCTAACCATTTCAGGTTCAGTGCCTTCGGAGATTGAGAAAGAGAAGGCTCGGGAATCATCTTGAGTGGGTGTTAGCTCTAGTTAGTTGTATTATATGTGAATTATGTAAAGTAAATGAATGGCTTGGCTTGTAATTTGTTTTGAGACCTTATGGTCTTGTTTGTATTTGTGCTTTCTAGAGGATTATAATACGAGTTAAAGTCTTGTATGGTTAGATAGATAGTAGTGGGCATGTAATAACTTTTAGTGCTTTACTTTACTGCCTAGTTAGTTGCATGCTTGTATGGGTTGAATGAAGAATGGTTGATGACTTAACATTTAAGAAAGTTAATTAGAAAAGATTAAAGTGGCATGATAATCGGATTTATAAACATAATACTTCATTAGCTAATAGAAATGCATGCTCGTAAGTTTTATTTTGTCTTAATAGTAAGGCTCGGATGGCCTTAGGGTTTTGGGAAAGGTAAATTGTTGAGGGATGTGTTATGAAATGAATGTGGTATATTGTTGTTGTGGTCATTTCTTCTGCGTGTTGGTTGTGGATATGCCTAGAAATAGGAGAAACTTTGTTCGTTTTTTCTCGTTTTTTGTGACCTTGGGATTTGGATTGGGGTTTTGGTCTCGTGAGGGATCGGGGGTTTACAAATGGTATCAGAGCATAGTTAGCTCCCAACCGGGACAGGGTCCTCGGTCTGATGGGTAGTGAACCTTGAGTGCGTGCATGTGTAATATGCTTTGAGTAGTATTGTGCTTGCATGTAAGATTCGTGTTACTTGAGTGGAAATGTGTTCCTATGTGATTTGTTTATGTGACATACAAAGAATGTGTGATATATGTAACTATATGATTAAATGTGCATTTATGTGACTATGTGTGCCTCTGTGTAGTATATTTGTTAATATATGTACCTTATATGCTTTCCAATGCATGCATACATATATTACCCTTTAAACTGGTAAGTGTAACACCCCGATTCCTCTCGAGACCGGGAGTTCTATCAATCGATCTAATCACAACCCAAATCCAAACCCGGGCATAATTTTCAGGGAAAACGGACGGAGTCTCCCCTGTTTCTAGGCGAAAAGCAAACCTGCGACAGCATATAAGTGGACCAATACCATGCCCAAACATTCAACCACCTCAAAGCCATTCGAGCCTTGGTTCACAACAAGCAATCACAAGCAAAGATACATTCATGCTTAGCAATTAAACTACACCAACCTATCGCATAAGTTAGACTATCATATCTTTCTATCTCTTTCTTTTGGACAATACAAACATGCATTGGAGTTAAGCTACATTAACTAGATACATAATCTAACTTATCAAACCACTTCAATAATCTAATGAAACTTAAATTACAGCCCTTTTTACACTAAATACATACAATACATAAAAGTATACATCTTTACAACTTCGACAACTCAAGTCACAAAGGCACGCAAGACAACTCTTCAAGCACGAACTTTCACGAAATCACGAACTTTCCAGCTAACATGGCATTTCCTGAAATGTGGTGGTGAGGAGTATACAAAACACGTATACTAAGTGAGGGCGAGACAGATATCGAATTGGAGAGAAAGAAAGTCGTGCAATGCAAATAAGGCAGTTAAGCAATATAACTGATAAGTAAGCAATCAAGACAAACAATTAATACAATAAGCAATTACTGAAAGCATTAACACAACCATTCAAAGCTATACCACACTCTGAAGGCTATGGTTCACTCATACAAGCAATGTACCATTTCACGAGCGATACATCAATCTCGAGCTTGATGTTGACAACGATGACAATAAGCGCTCAACCACCTTATAACTTTAGTTTGGAATACCCCGGAAGTATCCATCAATTCTACGACCCAAATCTCCCTGGGAGGCAACCCAAGCGAGAAAAGGGAATAGGACACGGAGCTAGAGCAACCAACACTGGCAACCCGAGGCTACCCAGAGAGGCCCATCACTCACGCGCCTGATACTATGCAATGCAAGACTCGATACAAGGCGATAAACGAGCGATAGCACAACAATACAGAATAGAGGAGATAAACGAGATATCAAGCATTCTATAAGCAACATAAGCATTCTATAAGCAATATAAGCATTATATAAGCAATATACTATGAAAACACACAGAATCACAAAAATGACCCCAACTTTCAAAACACTATTACTTTCAAACGAGCCACAAGTTTTGGAAACCGACTTCACAAATCCTCCTAGGTCACCATAAGGCACGTCTAAAGACCCCGAAACCCTACTTAACCCTAGAATTCACGCAAAGCCCCAATTTCTCCCTTTGCTCGTTTGAACTACAACTACCTCAACTGATTACCCAACCAATGTCACAACTGCACCAAAAGTGCTTCCATGACCTCCCGAGACAATGCCATCACGCAAAACGATAAAATGCCAAACTTGGCCTAAACGACCCCAACTTTCACTAAGCCATTTTTCTCCATTTTTCCATTACACAATCCAATTAAACCATACATTTAGGCATTCTAGCATATCTAGCACCTTCCTACATCAACAGAACGCATAACGGAGCAACTTCATCGAAACGGGGGTTTACTATTCACCATTTACTATTCAATTAACAATTTATATTTCCTTTTCGATATTCAACCGCAGAAAATGTTAAAAAGCTATAAATACATGATCTACGATTGCTAGAGAACATTTTTCAAGCCTCAAAACGATTTAAATAACAATATACGGATAAATTCCAAAAATCAAAGTTAATACACAAAATATTCAAATGCGCAAATAACGATGAAACCCTCACCTTAGACACTCTTAGACGCTAGGAAAACCTCGTAGGACGCCTCGGAAACCACCCCGTGCAAGCTCACACGAAGAATCGAAGATTTGAAGTTGAAATTTTTTTTTTCTCCTTCATTTTCGGCCCTGCTTGTTTTTTGTTTTCAGCCCTCTTTTTTTGTGCTATTTAAGCTATTAAAAAGATGACACAAGGTCAAATGGTCAAGGCTTGGTCAATGCTCACTTAAGTTGGTCAATCTAGCTTATTTCATGCATTTTAAAGCTAAAACAACTATCACAAATCAAATTCAAGTTAATAACAATTAAAATACTAAAATTAAGACACTAAATACTAGTTTTCACTATTTGCTGAGGACTAGAATTCATTTCCTAACTATCGCTCTCGAAATGCTATGCACTTTGCGACAATAAAAGAATAACAATTAAATCTCAAAGAACTTAAGAAATATATCATTTTTGGAAAGCATCATAGTTTAAAATTTACTCCGGCTCGGAGCTACTTTTCATTTAATTGAAATCCGAGCATTTAAGTGCAAGAAAAATAAAACCGATTGACATAAATATGAAAAGTAGTTGATATTCCGTTAAATAATTAACTCAAGTATTATTTTAATTACCTCTAAAAGAAATATGAAAATAAAGCTACAAATACATGTTTAACTTAAACATAAACACGAAATTCAATGCTAACATTTAAGATAACACTTAGTTAAATGCAATTAAATGCCGTTAAATGCATGCTGGGTTCGGGTTATCACATCCTTCCCCCCTTAAAACAATTGCGTCCTCGCAATTCTTCTTCCAATAGAACTTTGCATCATTTGAAATCCAACTCTGACCACTCTTCATTGGTTGCTGAGCAAGACACTGAATAAGAACGCTCGAAGAATACCTTACTAAGAAACCCCAATAGTACTGACTGAAAACTCCAAAACAATAAGGCCAAATAAAGGCTTAATTGAAAATACCATCTTGAAATCCAAATAAGAATTCCGCTGGTCAAGAATATCATAAAAGAATTCCCCGCTAAGAGTGTCGAGAAGATGCCAATAAAGACTAAAGCAAAGATACTGTAGATATTACTAATTCCACATATTATTAACAAGAAGAGTACCGAAGGAATATTCTATATATGAATCCTCTATAAAAAGTCCAACAAGTATCAAATAAGAAAGTCAAAGGATGGCCAAAGTAGATGTGGCACATATAAGACCAAGCTCCAAGACCTCATCGCCATTTGCCGAGTGCAAACTTTATACAACTTACCACCAAAAAAGCCTAAAGTATTCCACAGCATACCGTAAGCAATATAAGATAATAATTCTGAACAAGATTCCAAGTGTAAGACTTCCAATAGTGCCAACAAGGAAAATACCAGTAGAATGCCCACTAAGAATTCCAATGAATACCGTAAGTAGTACTATACAATAAGTCCGATAGGAATTCCAATTACCAAACCAAATGAGGAATGCCAAGAAAAATACCCGAGCAATGCTCCGGTAAGAATGTAGCCAAGTTTGCCAATAAGTAAATGCTAAATAAATGGCCACTAAGGATCCATAGATAATACCATACAGTAAGTCCGATTGAGATTCCAATAACCAAGTCCACCGAGAAATGCCAACAAAAGTCTCCAAAGAACACCCGTTAAGAAAACCAAAGAATGTTCCAGAGAACAACCAAATAGATCCCCAAATAAAAATCTTACTAGACATGAATGCCATAATAGAATCCCAACTAAAAGTACCAAGAACATACCAATAAACAATCTGAGGCAGAGTCTAAACAAGAATCCCAAGTACTACTCAGGAAGATTTCAAACAAGAAATCCAGTCAATCATATTACAGAGGTTTCAAGGAAGTCTTTCAAAATATATAGCTCAAGAAGCATCAGAGGGAATATTGTGCAGGTGCATCATATACTATTGAGGAGTTCCAATCACGATTGCCAATAAAATACCAAGAAAGACTAGAGCAAAGGTATTGTAGACAATATTATGCAGCAAGTCCAATAAGAGCTCCGATTGCCAAATCCACTGAGAAATGTCCACAAGGAATACCCAAGTAGTACGCCTTACACAAACTGATCATTGTAAGCAGACTCAAATCAAAGTTTCCCCATAAGAATGCAGAAAGAACACCAATGATTGATTAAAATCCCAACCAAGTCTCCCACGAAATGCCAATATAAAAATACCCGATGAATGCCCAATCAAGAAGACATTAAGAAAACACTCCAAAGAATAATCATGTAGAACTCCAAAGGAAGTCATTTATACTAGGCATAGGAGATAACCTTAGAGGAACCGCAACAACCAAGTAGAACCTCAAAAGAAAGCTACTCTTTCATAACTGTTAAGCACAGAGGAGGACCTTAGAGACTCGCCAATAACCGATCTTCAAAAGCAAACACCAACTCCCAAATAAAGGCTAGTTAAATGCCATTCATTTCTTGCCAATCCATTCACCTTGAGAGGCCAACTGTGAACCACTTCTTTAGGGGAGAAAGAGGACTTACTTACTATTTCCACGGAACATGTATGAATGCCAGGATATCACATTTATACACATGCCTCAAACTATTATGCAAGCAAGTTTACAAAAGAGTTTATTCAACAAAGTTACCCAAGCACAACAATCAAGTCAAGCACAACATAATCAATTCAAATCACGGCATAACCAATTCAAGACATTTCAATACACACATTACAAGCAATACTTCAAGCAAATAACAATTCACGAGGTCGATTCGATTCACGATGCCAATTCAATAAGTCAATTCGATAGACAACTAGACATTTCACTTTACTTGAGAAACATTCAACACATAACACATAACTATATCACATAGGAGCACACATTCAGGTCAAGACACACAATCCCACATACAAGCATACACTTTCAAGACACACTTAACAAGCACACATTCAAGGGTCACTACCCACCAGACCAAGGACCATGTCCCGGCTTATGAGCTAAACAAGCTCTGATACCACCTGTAATACCCCGATCCCTCTCGAGACCGGGAGTTCTATCAATCGATCTAATTACAACCCAAATTCAAACCCGGGCATAATTTTCAGGGAAAACGGACAGAGTCTCCCCTGTTTCTAGGCAAAAAGAAAACCTGCGACAGCATATAAGTCGACCAATACCATGCCCAAACATTCAACCACCTCAAGTCCATCCGAGCCTTGGTTCACAACAAGCAATCACAAGAAAATATACATTCATGCTTAGTAATTAAACTACACCAACCTATCGCATAAGTTAGACTATCATATCTTTCTATCTCTTTCTTTTGGACAATACAAACATGCATTGGAGTTAAGCTACATTAACTAGATACATAATCTAACTTATCAAACCACTTCAATAATCTAATGAAACTTAAATTACATCCTTTTTTACACTAAATACATACAATATATAAAAGTATACATCTTTACAACTTCGACAACTCAAGTCACAAAGGCACGCAAGACAACTCTTCAAGCACGAACTTTCACGAAATCACGAACTTTCCAACTAACATGGCATTTCCTGAAATGTGGTGGTGAGGAGTGAGTATACACAACACGTATACTCAGTGAGGGCGAGACATATATCGAATTGGAGAGAAAGAAAGTCGTGCAATGCAAATAAGGCAGTTAAGCAATATAACTGATAAGTAAGCAATAAAGACAAACAATTAATACAATAAGCAATTACTGAAAGCATTAACACAACCATTCAAAGCTATACCACACTCTGAAGGCTATGGTTCACTCATACAAGCAATGTACCATTTCACGAGCGATACATCAATCTCGAGCTTGATGTTGACAACGATGACAATAAGCGCGCAACCACCTTATAACTTCAGTTTGGAATACCCCGGAAGTATCCATCAATTCTACGACCCAAATCTCCCTGGGAGGCAACCCAAGTGAGAAAAGGGAATAGGACACGGAGCTAGAGCAACCAACACTGGCAACCCGAGGCTACCCAGAGAGGCCCATCACTCACGCGCCTGACACTATGCAATGCAAGACTCGATACAAGGCAATAAACGAGCGATAGCACAACAATACAGAATAGAGGAGATAAATGAGATATCAAGCGTTCTATAAGCAACATAAGCATTCTATAAATAATATAAGCATTCTATAAGCAATATACTATGAAAACACACAGAATCACAAAAATGACCCCAACTTTCAAAACACTACTACTTTCAAACGAGCCACGAGTTTTGGAAACCGACTTTACAAATCCTCCTAGGTCACCATAAGGCACGTCTAAAGACCCCGAAACCCTACTTAACCCTAGAATTCACGCAAAGCCCCGATTTTTCCCTTTGCTCATTTGAACTACAACTACCTCAACCGATTACCCAACCAATGTCACAACTGCACCAAAAGTGCTTCCATGACCTCCCGAGACAATGCCATCACGCAAAACGGTAATATGCCAAACTTGACCTAAACGACCCCAACTTTTACTAAGCCATTTTTCTCCGTTTTTCCATTACACAATCCAATTAAAACATACATTTAGGCATTCTAGCATATCTAGCACCTTCCTACATCAACAGAACGCGTAACGGAGCAACTTCATCGAAACGGTGGTTTACTAGTCACTATTTACTATTCAATTAACAATTTATATTTCCTTTTCGATATTCAACCGCAGAAAATGTTAAAAAGCTATAAATACATGTTCTACGATTGCTAGGGAACATTCTTCAAGCCTCAAAATGATTTAAATAACAATATACGGATAAATCCCAAAAATTAAAGTTAATACACAAAATATTCAAATGCGCAAATAACGATGAAACCCTCACCTTAGACGCTCTTAGACGCTAGGAAAACCTCGTAGGACGCCTCGGAAACCACCCCGTGCAAGCTCACGTGAAGAATCGAAGATTTGAAGTTGAAATTTCTTTTTTTTCTCTCCTTCATTTTCGGCCCTGCTTGTTTTCTGTTTTCAGCCCTCTTTTTTTGTGCTATTTAAGCTATTAAAAAGATGACACAAGGTCAAATGGTCAAGGCTTGGTCAATGCTCACTTAAGTTGGTCAATCTAGCTTATTTCATGCATTTTAAAGCTAAAATAACTATCACAAATCAAATTCAAGTTAATAACAATTAAAATACTAAAATTAAGACACTAAATACTAGTTTTCACTATTTGCTGAGGACTAGAATTCATTTCCTAACTATCGCTCTCGAAATGCTATGCACTTTGCGACAATAAAAGAATAACAATTAAATCTCAAAGAACTTAAGAAATATATCATTTTTGGAAAGCATCATAGTTTAAAATTTACTCCGGCTCGGAGCTACTTTTCATTTAATTGAAATCCGAGCATTTAAGTGCAAGAAAAATAAAACTGATTGACATAAATATGAAAAGTAGTTGATATTCCGTTAAATAATTAACTCAAGTATTATTTTAATTACCTCTAAAAGAAATATGAAAATAAAGCTACAAATACATGTTTAACTTAAAAATAAACACGAAATTCAATGCTAACATTTAAGATAACACTTAGTTAAATGCAATTAAATGCCATTAAATGCATGCCGGGTTCGGGTTATCACAGTAAGTAGTCTCTTCCCCTATAAAAAGATTATTTTCTATGGAATTCTTATATAACAAGCATATTGGGTATTCTTATATGGTGTTCATACTCAGGGGGATTCTTATTCGGACTTCTAGATTGGTATCCTTACACGGAGTTTTTATTTGACATCCTTATTGCAGGATTTCTTATATGGTATTTCCTTTGCTAATCTATTGAGGTTTTATTGGTATTCTTTCAGCGTATATGTCGGTATTCTTCTTTGGAATTCTACTTTGAGGTTCTTATTTAAGATGCTCCTCTATCAAACTTCTTTGGTGTTTTCAGTAGTATTCGTTTGCGAGGTTCTTATCCAAAAGTATTCGAATGCATATGTGGAATTCCTTTTTGAAAGAAGAAATTACGAGGGTGCAATTTGTTTAGGGGGGAGGGTGGGAGGGGAGGAGGGGGGGAGAATGTAACGCCTGAGCCCAGAGGGTCTCTTAATTTATTGTATTTAATTATTCTATGTGCATATTTGACTTAATTGCCCTTTTATATTGTTTTTATTTGCTTGAAATTTATGTTTGATATGAGCACAGAGTAAATTTTAAACTAATTTATTTATCAAAATTGATGTTTTTCCTCTAATATACTTTATATATAATGTATTCATTCATTGAAAGAATGTGCATTTCATGTCCCGAGCGCGAAGTAGGAAATGTTTAGTGTCCTCGAATGAATAGTGATAGTTTAATTGTTTTTGGGCTTTGAGCTTCCTAACTAAATTTTTACTAAGTTATATAAGTCTAATTACATTTAATTCTAGCCCAACCACTTATTAGCTCATTTAGTCATCTAATATACATTCATATACACACATATTAGCATATAAAATACACAAAAAACAAACACAACACCACACACACAAAAAAATTGATCTCTACACACACACACAAACACACACTGAAAATATACACACACGCGCATGGCTGAAAATAGGAAAGAAGAAGAAGAAAAAGGAAGGAAAAAAAGGAGAATTTGCTCAAGTTCAAGCCATTCTTGCATCTTTAGCTAAGTTCAAGGTAAGGGGTTTGTATTTCTTTGTGTTTTCTTGAATTTTTGAAAATGGTATGTTTATGAAAGGATGAAATAAGTTGATTGATGACTTGTATTAGCTAGCTAACTTGTTACTTGTGATGAATATGTGAAATACAAGTGTTGTTGTTAGTTAAATCTAGAGTTGTTGGCTTGTTAGTTGTTGTTGATGTAGAGGTTGAAGATGATGGATTAATGTAGCTTTAGTGTTTGTAGAATTGTTTGAAAGAAGCTTGTCTTAACTCTAGACTGTAACACCAAGCTCATAGAATCAAGAATTGCAAGCTAAGAGAACATTTAGTGCAAAGGTACTATTTGGACTGCCTACTGCCCTTCACGTTTAAAGCCATTTTGACATAGTAAACGTGCTCGAAAATTAACGAAATCGACAGTTTAGAGCAAATGTTGATTCTTAGTGCTAAGGATAATTCTAATGTTTTGACCCTTCGATTTAGGCATTTCTTAAATGTGTCTTGAAATCGTTGGTGTAGGACAATTTAGAGTAGTTGCACGGAAAAAGGGTATAACTCATGGAATTTAACTCGGAATTAGGCACTGCTTGATTCTAAAGTCATATGCACTCGAAAAGCTACATTTGTACATAAACATCAGACAGTTTGGAGGTCAATAGCATAGGTAACTGAATTGATTAAGTTAAGTCTCTATTAAAGAAATTGGAAAATATTTTAGTAGGATTACTCTTTGATATTGTTAATTGGGGTTACTAAGTGGTGAAATTGCTAATTTTTGCTAATGTCTATTGTTGCTAAGTGATATTTAATCATGTGGAATTGTTAGTTCTTGCATATTAATTGCTATTTCTTGTTGTATATTGATTATGTAACTTAGGGCACATGTTATAAATGTTGTATTTGATATAAAATCTTATCATAAATGATGTTTATGTATCTAGTAGAACACTTTTTAAGGGTTATTGCTCTTGTTTAACTAATGATTAGTGGTGTCATCTTAAAGAATATTAAAGAGCACTATTCATACAGGCCCTTTAAATTATGACCTAATGCTCGATTTATATTGGTACGGGTTCTAGGGATGCTAGAATGGTTAAACGATAAAAATTATTGAATTCCGATAATGTTGAATTTTGAGCCCTTAACTGCGTAATAAATAAAAACCTATTGATGTAGTAACCCGAGTTGGGATTAAAGGTGCTAAATAGTCTTATATATGTAGGATAGAGCCTAAAACACTTTTATAGCATCGAATTGATCACTGGTTTGGGCAGCTGTAGTGCAAAGTGATTAAAAGGGCTAACGAGGCTTTTGTTGTAAATGCAATTAAAAGTGAGATTTTATAACTTTAGAATGCATCATAAAATGTTCTTGGGAGAGAGGAATAGTTGGTTTGTGAACTGTGTGCCTTGTATTTTGTTTGTGCATCAAAATGTGTTAGTGAATAAAGGGGAAATAGTGTTAAAGCTAGCTTTAAGGTTGATAGTTGTTTGGAGTTCCCTTTTGTGTGGTTTTAAAGGCTATCATATGGATATGTATATTGTAACTTGCATGAGAGGGAGTCATGATTGTTACATTTTAGCTTGATATCCTTCAATGGCAAAATATTGAATTTGTGATATAATGTTATGATGATGCTTCTAATGCTTTCCATGCTACCTAATGATGTTATAGGAAGTTGTAATAATTTATAGTAAATGATTTCAATTGATTGGCTAAGTGTTTAAATGCATTGGTATAGCATGTGTAGTTGTTGGTGAAGTTTCGTGAACTGTGTTGTTTAGTCCCTTTGAATGGACATACCTAATTCTTGTTTATATTGCTTGTTGACTATGACATATATGCGAGGGTTAATTTAATAATTGTAAGGCTAGCTTGATCCTCGATGAGAATTAGTTGAAGTTAACCTCTGCTACTAATTACTAGCCTTACTCATTTCACACGTGCCACTGTTTCACCTACCAATGTTTAGTTATTTGTATGACTACTTGAGCTATGTGATAATGTGAAATAGATAAGTGATTGAATAACTTCTATTGTTGTGTGTTAAGCTTGCATAATAGTTAAGTAGAAATTGCTATAATCAATTGTTAAAGTATGATACTTATATGAATAACTAGGGGTTGCACATTTGAGTGGATTCAAGAGGTAGAGTAAACCTAAGCTAAATTCATATAGGTTTGGTTTCCTACAAGGTGAGGGATTCATTTTGCTTGACATCGTTACTGATTTATTGCATTATGTTGTTATGGATATTATGGGGTTAATAAGTATTAGAGTTATTTTATTGGGTAAAATATATTTTAAAGTTATATTGATTTTATTGCTTATTAATTGTTTCGTATGTGTGATGAAAACCTCTTTTGTTGTCCTCATTTCGTGTTTATCAGTTGTGTGCTTATCGTATTGTGTGATTATATTTGTTTATTGCTTGCATGTGTTGTTGTATCTTTTCGATGGTTGCGCAACCTCATCGTCGCGGCGGATGCGATGGTTGTCTTAGCTTCGTCTGCTATTCTCTTACTCGCCTGGTCTGGAGATCACCAGGGGGTGTTAGGTTGTAGGTTTGGGTATATCCAGAGTACGCATTGGTATTTAGGATGCCGGCATATCGAGATCATGGATCGTGGTTCGTGAATCGAGGAATGAAGTGATAAGGGTTATCGATCGTATCATTTTTAAAGTGTGTAGCATTCTATTATTTAATTGTTTCTTTATTTGTATAGTTACTATTTCTTGTGATAACCGTTACATTGCATGAAAACATTTTTGAAAATCGCGGTTAACTGTATCCCTCTCTCACTGAGTATACATGTATTATATGCTCACCCCTCATTTCTAACATTTTCCAGGTAAAGAAGAAATGGGCCCCTAGAGGAAGTTTGGAGGCTTCATTGCCTGCTTGTAGCTGTGGATGAGTGTTTTATGTGTTATGATGTAAACTATATTGATTTTACAAAGTTGTATGTATTGTGTTGTGAAGCCCCACATACATACATGCATTTATTTATATGAGTTTATGAGTATTCAATATGCACTTATATTATCTTACATGCATTCACACACTTCTATGTGCATTTACATCGTTTTACGTGCATTGAGTGTTTTGGATAAAGTAGACAGTAGCTAAATATCTTTCAATGCAATATATATCTTAAATGTTTAGTTCGTGCAATAGAAATAAGTTAGAAATATAAGAATTAAGTAAAGTAACCTTCGGGGTAACTTTGTAAATAATGGAATATTTAGGGGCCAAAGTGTAATTAGCTAAAATTAACTCGGACGTAAATTAAATAACCTAAATCAAGAATTAACATTTCCAAAAGCCCATTAGGACCCTAAGACTATAAGAAATTAGAAAAGAATGTCAAGAACAAAAGTCCTTTAAAAATTAGGGGCAGAAGTTGAGACTTTGGAACTTTCGGGGTCAAAATTACAATTATGAGAACTAATACATGGGGACCAAGTTTGGCATTTTAAACTGGATATCGCATATCATAAATCATACAAGGAACACCCCGGTCTAATTAAAAAAGAAACGGAGAAACTTTTACATTTTAGAAAACACGAGGGGACGACTAGCAAAACTTTCAAACTTTGGGGGCTAAATTGTAAATACCAAAAGTTAAACTTGGGGACCAAGATTAAAATTACAACTAGGATTTAAGTTTGGCTAATTACCTAAGGGGCTCCACGACTAAAGCTAGGAAAAATGGGGGTCAATCTACAAAGAGAAAAGACAATAAGGGTTATTATGCAATTAGGCAATAAATCTAACCTAGCTTCTAAGAGAAGAATAAGAAGATATTTCTTGTCATCTTCTTCTCCAAATGGGCAGCCCACCATAGGAGTCCTAGAGAATATTTTTGAGTGTTTTCCCTTGCAAACTTGGTGAACAACAACAACAACAACAACAAAGGTGATTAACAAGATAACAAGGTGATTCTAAGCCATTTTCAAGGTTATTCTTGCATTTTCAACCAAAAAGTCAAAGGTGAGGGTTCTTTCAAAATGGATATTTATGAGATATAAATGCATATCTATAGATTTATGAGGCTTGTATGGTGATATATTAACAAATCTATGGATGAAAAGTTGTTGGATCTTGTTTGTTGAAGATTTGAACCAAAGTTGCCACTCTTGTTGGTTGAAGCTTCTTGGATGAAGTTGTTTGGATCTACCTATGAATGTAAGCTTTTTTGATATATATTTAGGTTGCTAGAGGTTGCTAGAATGTATAGTAGATGTTCTTGATGATTTGGAAGCTAAACATGTAAGAATTCTAGGAATAGTTTTCTGGACAGATTTGTGCAATCAGAAAGTTTAGTCCGGTTTTATGGATGCATTATCTTAGAAAAAATTGGATAAATTTCAGGACATAGTAGACTCGTAGAGGAACATTTCTTCTGTTGGAAAAAACCTGAGAAAAAATCGTTTTCATGCTAAAAAACACACGAGACAGTAGGTTACAAGATTTTTGTTAAATCTGACAATTCACTGCCTTAAGTTTCATTTGTGCATTAAAAATAGTAAACGACCTCAGAATCAAACGAAACTTTCACAGTAGTTATATTAGGCAGTTAAGAACAACTTTTTTACAAAATGTTAGATTCCATCATTTTAAATATCTGAATTTTCCATTTTCAAAATAACCCTAGAATAGCCTTCAATTTGGACAGTCAAGACATAGATGCATTAAATTGGTTATAATGCTATCAATTTATATTGGAATTGAGCTTTTCATGATTCAAAAATTATCTACACTCGAAAAGCTTTAATTCTATACTAAAAACAGAGTATTTGGAGGGAAGATAGGTAACTGATTTGCCAAAGTTAGGTCATTCCAGTGGCTTAGGCATTGGCTTAGATGGATTAGTTAGGTTCTAATGCTTTGTATATTTGATTAAATGGCTAAGTTATTAGTTTCTACTAATGTACAATGATATTATATGACCTTTATATATGTTAGAAGACTTGTGTGATCATTTACATGGATTAAATTGCTTGTTTCTCGTTAATTATCGGTTTGCTTTAAATGTATAACTATGTGAATGTTTTAAAGTCGATGCTTATGTGATTGCTATAAATGCTCATATTATGTGAACATGAAATTAAAATGGTGTCAAAAGGGGTTTCTACCACCATGTCTTGGCATGGTAGTGTGCATACTATGCCGGACATCCTAGGGGTATCGGTGATCTTATGTCTACCATGGTCTGTATTCCACTCTCACTCGGGAACATTGATTTCCTTGGATAATTGGGTCGTAGGATTCGAGTATTATCTAGAATACTCAACTTGGGGAGGATAAGGAAGGAGATGTTAAACATCTCAATACTATTGCTTGAATCAGATTCGCTTGGAAAGAGTAAGTTGTTATGTGATTTATATAATCCACTTCTCGCTTGGTGGCATTGACTCCCTCAGAGATATTGGAAAGAGTAAGTTATTTCTTACTTTGTACGTGATATATGACTTACATATATATATACTTGAATTGTTTCCTGATTTCAGATCTTGCTTGCATTGCATCCACGGATTTACAAAATCGTTTATGAAAAAAGAAAAATGTATTTGAAAACCTTCTTTGGTAAAAGTCTTAAGAAGGAATGTGCCTAAATGCTTATGTATGTTAATGTGATTCATGTGCTATGTGAAAACTACCTGTGACTTATGTGCTTTGTGTGGAATATGTGTGATCAATGTGCCTTGTGTGTTATATATGAATTATGTGTAACTAATATGCATTGATGTTTTATGTCTTATTTTTTGTGACAAGACAAGGATAAGAATTCAAAGTCGCTTGGTGTTAGATAATGTCTTGATGAGTTGAACTTGGAGTATTTAGTGACAACAAGGCCTACCTACTAGGAAGATTAAGGTATTGAAACTATTTCCTTACTATAGGTTTATTGATATTGATTGAGGATGATTCATGATTAAAGTTATCTTGAAGTTGAGTAAAGGTTTTGGGAATTAATCAATCCATCTTCGAGGATATTAAGGATGATTTAAACCATTGATTTCAATCTTACTATAATAATGACTAGTATGTTTGAGGCATATGGTACATGCTAAAGCCTGAGTTGAGATATATAAGTTTGGCATCTTTAATAGATGTTTTGTTATGTACTAGTGATCAACCTCTTTGTTACTATTCGTATAGAGAAAATTGCGAGGACACAATTCTTTTAAGGATAGGGAGGATGTGAAGCCCCGCACACATTCATGCATTTATTTATATGAGTTTATGAGTATTCAATACGCACTTATATTATCTTACTTGCATTCACAGACTTTTATGTGCATTTACATCGTTAAACATGCATTGAGTGTTTTGGATAAAGCAGACATTAACTAAATATCTTTTAATGTCATATATATCTTAAATGTTTACTAGGTACAATAGAAATAAGCTAGAAATATAGGAATTAAGTAAAGTAAACTTCAGGGTAACTTTGTAAATAATGGAAAACTTAGGGGTCAAAGTGCAATTAGCTAAAATTCACCCAGATGCCAATTAAATAACCTAAATCAAGAATTAAGATTTCCAAAATCCCATTAGGATCCTAAGACTATAAGAAATTAGAAAAGAAAGTCAATAACAAAAGTCATTTAAAAATTAGGGGCAGAAGTGGAGACTTTGGAACTTTCGGGGTCAAAATTACAATTATGAGAACCAATACATGGGGACCAAGTTTGGCATTTTAAACTGGATATCGCATATCTTAAATCATACAAAGAATACCCCGGTCGAATTAAAAAAGAAACGGAGAAACTTTTACATTTTAGAAAACACGAGGGGAAAACTAGCAACACTTTCAAACTTTGGGGGCTAAATTACAAATACCAAAAGTTAAACTTGGGGACGAAGATTACAATTACAACTAGCGTCACGCCCCAACTCAACCCCACCTACAATCAGTCAGGACGCAACGGAATTTCGGCAGTGTAACGACAGTAATTAAGACACCGAGGCTCTAAACCAACCTCTCAGAATATCATACAACCAAACTCCTCAACCATTCAACAACCAACTCCTCAATTAAAATTAACAACATACAACATAACCATCTTATACACTAATCATTCTACAACATTCCAATCATAGTTATATGCCTCCGTTCCAACATAATACATTAACTGAACATACATTTCAAAATAGATTATAATGTAACTTAGCAACCAGATCATAGTCAAAAGAGAGACTACTAAGTTAGCAACAACTAGTTCATTATCTTTACTACAACTTGTACATCATAAACTGTGAAGTAAATAAAAGACAACTAGAATAATATACAAGACTATAGGGTATACAACATCTCTAACATCAAGGACAAGACTCTGGCACATAGGACTCTTCCACATATGGCACATTCTCAGCTTCCTGAGGCACGTACCCGTAATCTTGCTCAATAACACCTGTATGCATGCAATAATAGAGAGTGAGCTTATATAAAACAAGCTCAGTGAGGACCCGATAGATCTCTAATAGTATTTACTATACTCCTTGGAAATGATCCTTTGAGCAGTAAACACACAATCAAACATCAATAACAATGTAAACACATAACTATAATAACCAATCAATAAAGGATACTCTAGTTGGTGTAGCTCCAAACGCCATCACGATCTCAACCATTCTTCTTGTAACTCCCCATTACTCACGCACCCGAGGTACCTCACTAGCCTCGCCCTCCATGACACCTCCGTCATGCGAGCTGGAGGTAGTCTCTGGTAGTCATGCCGTTATCAACCCGACAGCCCGACGCTGCCCGAGAGGTGGCACACACATACCAAGACTCAGCAATAATAATAAACATCATTCACAGGAGGACAATCTAGAAGAATTGCCTATCTCCCGGTTCATCAATCATCAATCAATAATCATCAATTATCATCAATTGTCATCAATATAACATTAAGTAATTATTTAAACAACAAACAACTAAGTTAGATGACAAAGTAGGCCATCCAACTTAACATACATTAAACACACAATCAAACCCTAATCTAACCATTAACAACTCACAATTCAATCACTCAAACACCACCCAATCATCTAAAGGCATAGTTCAACATTTTAAAGAAAGACAACATAAACTTCAAATAATCATATCTTACATTCTATTAATTCGAACAACTCCAAATCAGTTTCTAATACTCACCCATTCAATCAACTATATTAGCCCTCTCGGAAACCAACCATGACACATCAAAATCAAGCCCAACAACCCTAAAACCTCAATGCACCTAGGCTGAAATTTCTGAATTTTCACACAAACATCGCAATCGAAAATTCGGCATTATAACGGTGCTACCACGTAATTAACAAACTTTTAGAAATCGACGGCAATCGATTCCAATCATAACAACTCAAGATATTCATCAAATAGCTAGTTAATCAACTTTTAATACCCGAAAATAAATAATTTTGCTACAACGGTTCAAATCTCATAGAAATACACATAAATGATCCCTAGCATACACTGAGCAATAATATAACTTCAAATTAACATTCTAACGGTTCAAAATGCAATTATAAGCAAAAACATAAAAAAATGACTTTTGAGATCTAGAATTTTTCTCTCACCTTTGATGTGTTTTGAAGCTACAAAGATGCTCAATGGATGCTCAAGAGGTGGAATCAAGCCTTGGTTGATGGAAATTGGCCTTGAATTGCAACTTTTAATGAAAATTTACTTTGAAAAAATGTTGAAAATGCTCTCAAGAAAAGCTATGGAGTTTCAGCCCTTTGTGTGTGTTAATGAGTGTGTTTTGTGTTTTGTGTTTTGTTAGTAGGTGTTGATGCATAAATAAGCTAAGGTCAAATAAATTAAAAGAAAGTCAAAGTTAATTTTTAGTCTTTTAATTCTATTTTTAGTCTTTTAATTCATTTCTTGGCTATTTCTTACTCAACTAACAAATTAACACCTAAATTAATTCTAGACAATATATTTTAGGTGACAAAGAGTGTTACATTAAAATTGTTTCACCCGAGTCGGCTTAAAACTTGTTTTCTTGCAAACGAAAGTGTAAAAATCTTTAAAATTCCAAAATCGATTCCAAATCCAATTCCAAATCTGTTTTAATCAAATACAGGTCTATTAATACCCGAGGACTAGGTTTTAAAACGTTTAAAACACCCCTGTAAAAATTTTAGCGGACAAGTGTTCAAAATACTATTCACTAAAACCGACGATAAAATTTCTAATTCCGTTTTTGATGAAAATTTCATGAATGCACACTTAGCATGTATTAGGAGTATTAATCACATATTTAACACATTCTAAGTCATATAGCACATAAATAGGTCAATTCACGCAAAATGAGATAAAGCATGCAAATCGAGATAAAGCAAAATATGGTGTCTCACATTTTCCCTCCCTTAAAGAAATTTCTTCCTCGAAATTCTTACTTGCTGAATGGAAAAGATCTGGGTACTGCAGCTGCATCTGATCTCGCTTCTCCCAAGTAGCCTCCTGAATATCGTGATGCTTCCACAACACCTTGACCATCGGAATCTTCTTCAACCTCAACTCTCGTTCCATCTGATCAAGAATACGAATCGGTCGCTTGTCATAAGTCAGATTCTCACGAAGCTGTAGCGGCTCTGGCTCAAGAATATGAGAAGGATCTGGATTATATTTTCGCAAATTAGACACGTGAAATACATCGTGGACATTAGAGAAATTCTCCAGTAAAGCCAACCGATACACCAACTTGCCCACTCTGCCGGTAATCTCAAACGGCCCCACAAACCTCGGACTCAGCTTACCACCTTTACCATAACGAGAAAACCCATTTCGAGGAGACAATCTCAAGAAAACCCGATCTCCGACTGCAAACTCCAAGTCCCGACGATGCTTATCAGTATAACTCTTGAATCTGCTCTGTGTTGTAAGCATTCTCTACCTGATCAACTGAACATTTTCAATCTTCTCTAGAAGCTCTGGCATAATAGTCAGATCAATCGTCTTCATCCCCCCTACTTCATCCCAATACAAAGGTGAACGACACTTACAATCGTAAAGAGCTGCAAAAGGTGCCATCCCAATAGTAGCTTGATAACTATTGTTATAGGCAAACTCGGCAAGTGGTAGATGTTTCTCCCAATTCTTCCCAAAGTCCAGAACACAAGCCCTGAGCATATCTTCCAGAATCTGAATAGTCTTCTCGGATTGACCGTCGGTCTGTGGATGATACGCTGTACTGAAATTCAGATGAGTACCCAAAGTCTCCTGAAGTTTCTCCTACAAGCGAGAAGTAAATCGAGGATCTCGATCTGAGATAATACTAGATGGAATCTCGTGAAGTCTAACAATCTGATCCAAATAAAGACCCGTTAACTTTGTAACTTCATCTCCCATCCGCATCGAAATAAAGTGAGCTATCTTCGTCAAACGATCCACGACAACCCAAACTGCATCATTACCTCTCGGTGTTCTAGGCAAACCAGTGACGAAGTCCATCGTAATATGCTCCCATTTCCACTGTGGTAAAGCCAACGACTGAAGCAAACCTACATGTCGTTGATGCTCAACTTTCACTCACTGACAAGTCAAACATCTAGATACAAACTGAGCAACTTCTCTCTTCATATTATTCTACCAGTAATGTTGCTTCAAGTCCCGATACATCTAGGTTCCACCAGGATGAATAGTATGCTTAGAATTATGAGCCTCTTCCAGAATACCTCGCCTCAAACCCGGTTCATCGGGAACACAAAACCTGTTCTGAAACTGAAGAATACCATCCTCATGGACTTTGAAATCAGACTGATCATCCGTGATCTAATCCTTGATCTTCTGAAGTTTAACATCAAGTTGCTGAGCTTCTCTGATCTGAGACAGCAATAAAGGCTGAATACGGAGATGTGAACACATTACCCCAACCTGAGTCAACTCTGAACTCCAATAAGTGAATTCCTCAAGAACCTTCCACTTCTTGATAGCCAAACAAGAAACACTCGCCTTACGGCTAAGAGCGTCTGCCACCATATTTGTCTTCCCAGGCAGATAACTGATAGAACAATTATAATCTCCAAGAAGTTCCATCCACATCTGTTGACACATATTCAACTCATTCTGTGAGAATAAATACTTAAGACTCTTATGATCAGTGAAAATCTCGAACTTACTACCCCACAGATAATGATGCCACTTTTTCAGTGAGAAAACAACATCTGCCAACTCAAGATCATAAGTTGGATAGTTCACCTCATATGGTTTCAACTTTCTAGAAGCATAGGCAATAACCCGGCCGTTCTGCATAAGAACACATCCCAAGCCCTCCTTGGATGCATCACTGTAAATAACCATATTATCGGTCCCCTCTGGTAGAGCAAGTACTGGACCAGTAGTCAATCTCTTTTTCAGCTCCTGAAACCCACTCTCACACTTCTCATCCCAAACAAAACTAGTCTGTTTCTAAGTTAACTTAGAAAGTGGCCCAGTAATCTTAGAAAAGTCCTTGACAAACCTATGGTAATAACCCGCCAAGCCAAGAAAGCTACAAACTTCCAAAACATTCTCTGGATGTTTCCAAGACATCACCGATTCAATCTTAGTGGGATCTATAGAAATACCGCTCTGTGTGATAACATAACCAAGAAAAGATATGCATTGCAGCCAAAATTCACATTTGCTGAATTTTGCAAACAACTGATACTCCTGCAGCTTCTGTAAGACAAGCCGTAGATGTTGCTCGTGCTTCGATTCAAACTTAGAATAAACCAATATATCATCAATAAAGATAACCACGAACTGGTCCAAGTACGGCTGAAAAACCCGATGCATAAGATCTATAAATGATGCCGGTGCATTAGTTAATCCAAAGGGCATAACTACAAACTCATAATGCCCGTACCGAGTCCTGAAGGTAGACTTCAGAACATCCTCCGTGCGAATCCGAAGCTGATAATACCCCTGCCTCAAGTCAAACTTAGAGTAGACTTTGGCTCCCTAAAGTTGATCAAACAACTCGTCAATTAGTGGCAAGGATATTTGTTCGTAATAGTCACCTGATTCAAACCGCGATAATCAATACACAATCTCAAGGTACCATCCTTCATCTTCACAAATAAAACAGGAGCTCTCCAAGGTGAAGAACTCTGCTGAATGAAACCCTTCTCTATTAACTCCTACAACTGAGTTTTTAACTCCTTCAACTCAGCTGGTGCCATCCGGTACGCTGATTTAGAAATAGGTTGAGTACCGGGAACAAGATTGATCACAAACTCCACATCTCTCTCTGGCAGTAACCCTGGCAACTCCTCGGGAAATACATTGGGATATTCCCGAATAATAGGTACTTCCTCCAGCTGTAGCTTATCAGATGGCTTATTGATCAAATAAGCTAGATAACCCAAACATCCCTTACTCACCAACTTAACAGCTTTAGTTGTTAATATAACAAAACTCGTCTTAGCATCTCGGTTGTAATGCCCCGACCCAACCCCACGCTAAGGGTTAGGTCTGGACCCGATAAACGGACAGAGTCTCCTCTGTACCGCGGACATTTGGAAACATGTAAATGCTCAAAATAGCCACAATATACCAAAACAAGCTTTTATAATTAAAATTCAAAGGTTTAAGGCCATCCAAGCCTTGAAACATTCTACAGCTCCGAATCACACAAGCATGCACCTAACTTAACTTTTCATTAAACCATTTTAACATGCCATTCTATGATAACATTAGAGCAATCTTAGAAGTTGAAAGCAAACATACCTCAAAACATACATCCCCAAGCATGCAAGAACTAAAAGGAGAATTAAAAGTTATTACAAGCCATAATATCCCAAAGCTAACATTACAACCAACTAACTTTCAACTTGCAACTACAAGAATATACATAGCCCTAAGGCCACAGAATAGATCATAACATTGCAACTACAAGAATATACATAGCCCTAAGGCCACAGAATAGATCATAACATAGTAGTACATGAACACCATGTAATAACTAGAAATCACATCCACCTCAGGCAATAAACACACAGCAACTAGGGCAAAGGATCTGCCTGAACTTCTTCATCTTCCACTAGCACCTCAACTAGTTGGGGTTCACCCTTAGCACTTCCTAAAACATATATCGAGGTATGAGCAACCACTGTTGCCCAATGAGGGATAAGGTCCCGGGGCGTGCAATGCAATAGGTAATATAGTTAAACAACGATAGCCATTAAACAATTCAAGAAATAACAATAGCTTAAATAACCACACATTAAAAAGGATACATTTCACATAACCCCTATACTCCAATCTTCACTTGGTCTTCATTCACGATCCACGAACCACGATCACAATCACGATAAGCCGGCATAACCCCAAACACTCCAGTGGGTGTTGTAACGCCTCGAACCAACACTCCCACGCCTGCAGGATACTCCCTGGACTTAGGGCTCGAAAATGCACTATGCAGTATTGTCCGCTATGGAGCCCATACCTCTCACGGATTTGTCTTCGCCCAGCCACTACTAGGAAAAGCGTGCTGCATGATATGAGGAGACTTCTCCTTATATCTAGTAGCCCAAAGACCTCTGCGTCCGATGTGGGATCTTACACCCGCCCCTCCTTGGGGACCCAGCGTCCTCGCTAGCCATACGAACGCGTCGGCTCTAATACCACCTTTGTAATGCCCCGAACCAACACTCCCACGCCTGCAGGATACTCCCTGGACTTAGGGCCCAAGCGAGCACCGAGGCCGAGGCGAGTGGGCCAGGAAACGCACTATGCAGTATTGTCCGTTGTGGAGCCCATACCCCTCACGGATTTGTCTTCGCCCAGCCACTGCCAGGAAAAGCGCCCTGCACGATATGAGGAGACTTCTCCTTATATCTAGTAGCCCAAAGACCTCCGCGTCCAATGTGGGATATTACTTGATATGTGTAAACTATCCCACATCAGTTGGTTACGAGCTGGGACCATTGAATATATAGAGCGGGGTTCCTCCTTATATTCGACAATAGGCCTTTTCTCGTGGAAACACGGGGGAAACAAAACCGTGAGGGGCCTAGTGGGGTAACCCAAAGCGGACAATATATTGTTGGTGTGCATCGCTGGTGTGCCTCTGCCCTTCGGGGTATTCGCTTAGCCGGGGTGTTACATTAAGTGGTATCAAAGCGGGCCGACCTTTGTATCAGTGACCTGCAAGGGCGCTGGGTCCTCCTAGTGGGGGCAGATATGAGTAATCCATCCTACATCGGTTGGTTACGAGCTGGGATCATTGAATATATAGAGAGTTCTCTAATATTCGTGTGTAGGCCTTTTCACGTGAGCGCGTGCCTGCGTAGGGAACAAAACCGTGAGGGGCCCAATGTGGTAACCCAAAGCAGACAATATACACATAGTGTGTGTGAAACCCCACTTTTATGCTTTAACTCAATTTACGTGTTTTATCTCGTTTTGCGTGCATTTGACCTGTTTATGTGCTATATGACCTAGAATGTTATAATTTTGATGTCAATACTCCTAATACGTGCTAAATGTGCATTCATGAAATTTTCATAAAAAACGGGATCAGAAATTTTATCGTCGATTTTTAGTGAATAGTATTTTCGAAACACGTCGGCTAAAATTTTGAAACTGATCTTTTTAATCCTTCTAGACCTAGACCACGGACTTTAATAGACTTGTGTTTGATTAAACCGGTTTTAAAATCGGCTTAAGAATTTATTAGGGTTTTTACACTGATTTTTGCGAAAATCGAGTTTTAAGCCGACTCGGGTGAAATTGTTTGATTGTAAAACTTCTTGTCACCTAAAAATAATTTACTTGAGCTAGCTTGGGTGTTGAATAATTGTTTTGAACTTTGGTGATCAAGAAAATGCATTTAAAGTCAAGAAAACACTAAAAATAATTAGTTTCCACTTTGACTTTCTTTTATTTATTTGACCTTTGCTTAATATATGATCAACACACATTGAAAACAAAGCAAAACACCACCAAAAACACACACAAAACCGTGGCTCCTTGGAGGAGAAAGATGAAGGCATTTTCAAAGCATTTTTCTCATAGATTTTGCATTTCAAAGCCGAATTGAGTGATTCAAAGCTTGAAATTGACTGTTTGGCATCCATTCTACACGTTTCTTGCATCAAAACACATCAAAGGTGAGAGAAAAATTCTAGATCTCAAAACTTGTCTTTTGCATTTTTGCGTATAAATGAAGATTGAACCGTTAGAATTGTAATATGATGTTAGATTATTGCTCCTTGCATGCTAGGGATCGTTTAGTGGTAATACTACGAGTTTCTGTCGGATGTAGCATAATTTTTATTTTTCGGGTATTAAATTTTGATTAAATTGTTCAATGTTGAATTAATTGAGTTGCGATAATCGAAATCGATTGCCGTCGATTTCTAAATACTTGATAATTACGTGTTAGCGCTGTTGTAATGCCGAATTTTCGATTACATTGTTCGTGTGAAAATCTGGAAAATTCAGCCTGACACCTTAGGGTTTTAGGGTTATCGGGCATGATTTGGAGGTGTTATGGTGGTTTTCCGAGGGGGCTAATATAGATGGTTGAATGGGTGAGTGTTTGAAACCGATTTGGAGTTGTTTGGATTAGTAGAATGTAAGATATGATTAATTGAAGTTTAGGTTGTCTTTCTTTAAAATTTTAGATTGAGCCTTAGTTGATTGGGTGTGGGTTGAGTGATTGAATTGTTAGTTGTTGATGGGTAAATTAGAGTTTGATTGTGTGTTTAATGCATGTTCGGTTAGATGGCCTACTTTGTCATCTAATTTAGTTGTTTGTTGTTTAATTAAAATATTGATATTATATTGATGTTATATTGATGTTATATTGATGTTATATTGATTGTTATATTGATGTTATATTGATTGATTATTGAGTACGGGAATCGGGCACTTTTGTTGCTGATCTCCCCGATTATTGAATGATGATTGATTGATGATTGATGATGATTATGGAGTCTTGGTATGTGTGTGCCACCTCTCGGGCAGCGTTGGGCTGTCGGGTTGATAACGGCATGACTGCCAGAGGCTACCCCCAGCTCGCATGACGGAGGTGTCATGGAGGGAGGGGCTAGTGAGGTACCTCGGGTGCGTGAGTAATGGGGAGTTACAAGAAGAATGGTTGAGATCGTGATGGTGTTTGGAGCTACACCAACTAGAAAGAGTATCCTTTATTGAATGGCCATATAGTTATGTGATGATAGTATTATTGATGTTATTGTGTGTTTACTGACTCAAAGGATTATTCCAAGGAGTTTAGTAGACCTTGCTCGAGATCTATCGGATCCTCACTGAGCTTGTTTATATAAGCTCACTCTCTATTATTGCATGCATACAGGTGATATTGATCAAGATTACAGATATGTGCCTCAGGAAGCTGAGAATGTGCTTTATATGGACAAGTCCTATGTGTCAAAGTCTTGTCATTGATGTCTAAGATGTAGTTCTCTTTTGTTATCTTGTATATTAAAACTAGATGTTTTGTATTTACTTAGAAGTTTATGATGTATAAGATGTTGTAAAGATAATAAATTAAATGTTGTAGCTTAGTAGTCTTGGTTTGGAACATGATTAGGTTGCTAGGTAGGCTATAATCTATTTTGGAAGTGTATGTTATATAATAAATGTATTATGTTGGAACGGAGGTGCATAACTATGAATGCGTTGATGAAAGAATGTTTAATGTATGAAATGGTTGCGTTGTATGTTGTTGATTTGATTGTGGAGTTGGTTGGAGATTTGTGGAGTTTGATGTATGTTGTTATTAAGGGTTGGTTTAGAGCCGTCATGTTCGTGTTACTGTCGTTATGCTGCCGAAATTCCGTTGCGTCCTGACTGATTGTAAGAGGGGTCGAGTTGGGGCGTGACATTTAAGTGGTATCAGAGCTTGATTAGCTGTCAGCCGGGGTATCCTCGGAATGTGGGTAGTGGTCTAAGCATGCAAGTATGTATTAAGTGAAAGAAAAGTGAAACATATGTTAATATGTTTATGTGATTAATTTACTTATGTGTCTAACTTTCTATGTGACCAAAATGCCTTGTGTGTTAAGTGAACTAATGTGGTCAATATGTTTTATGTGATAACGTGCTATACGTACTCAATTCGTTGTGATTAATGTGCATTATGTGATTAATGTGCATTATGTGATTAATGTGTATTATGTGACAATTGTGTTTTATGTGATCAAAGTGCTTTATGTGAAGTTTGTTGCTTATGTGACTTTAATTGTTTATAACTTACTTCTGTGATATAACATGTTTATGTGATGTTGGCTTCTTATATGCTGAATTGCGTGTTATGTGATAATGTTAAATTATATGATAATCATGCATTACGGTGTACCTGTTTTCATGTGATGTAATTGTATATATTCTATAACTGTGGGTGATTCTTTTAGGTGAAGTAGGGATGACTGTAAGAGTTTTCGGAAATAGAGGTAGGCCATGATTTTGAATTATTATTATCCTAGAAGTTTATCAGTTAGATTTTAATTGTTATATTTATGGATTTTAGTTTCGGCTTAGTGGATTGATCTTGATGTTCCTTTAGCGAGAAAGAAGTTATTCGAGGAAATAGCAATGTATCTTGATGATTATAATTACTTTTGTTGCCATGTTTAACTTATTATTACTTGGAGATGAATCATAAGTTGAGGTTTCCGTGAGGTTGTGATTAGACACTTTTGGAATCTCAACTCAGACTATACTTTCTTGAGGTTATTTTAGAATAAAATTTATTTGAGGAATTAGTGATGTATATTTGTGAATGGAATGAAGTGTAGTATAACATGTATATATTTTTACTATTTGGGATTGCTATATTATTATTAATGGATATTTTGGAGTTTTGATCGTTAAACCTTGGAGACAGTTAGAGTGATTCCTGACTAAAGTTACTTTATTTGAAGATGTAATTGTTCGGAGATAGAATTATTTGAGGAAATAAGAATGCATTTTGGTGACTGAACATTTACTTACCTACATTAAGCTTTTGAGTTCTAGGTGGTATGACTTTCTAAATTGTTGATTGAGGATTCGCTTGTGTTATAATGGGTTAATATGAATCTGTATTGTGTTATCATATTTTGGAGTCTTCATTAGTGAATCATGTTGGGTAATCGGTGATTTATCTTGTTTAGTGATTGGTCTGGTACGGAATATAAATTTTGGAGTGATTTATCTTGTTTGGTGATTGTTATGACTCCATAGGTTCTCTAAATCTCCTTAGTGTCTTGTTTTGGTAGGAGATAAATTATAGGATTTGACTTGTTGGTGTTCAAATGTGTAGGTGGGACACCCTTCTTGTGCTTCATAATTCTATCGGTCTTATTATTCTTTTCTACTCTATTCTCACTTATTTGAGAGAGGGTTACACTTTTCTAGCCTACCAATTGTTTCTTGAAAGTTTTGCTTATTGGATTAATAGATCCTATACCCATTTGATATTGTTTCTATTCTTAACATTCATATATGCTTCTTATAGCAATGTCGCTTATTGGAGTTAAGATTTGAGACTTCTATATTTCATTCTATATCTCCAGCCATTGGTTTCAATATTTCATTTCATTCTATTACTATTCATTTGGAAGTAATTTCACCTTTGTTATACCATTTTACTTATTCGATTTCACTTGTTTGATGTACTTCTTACCTAAGTACATCATTGTTATTTTTGTTGATCTTTGTTAATCCTATTGTTTTATTATTAAATCCTGAGCCATTACTTTGCTTGTAATTGTTCACTCAAAGTACTCGGCACTGTCCTATTGTTATAATTTCTTATTCGTACTTCTTTGGTATTGCGTGCTGAGATACTCTTGCCACTCATGTTTTCTATTGAATTAATTATCTCTTATTTCTTAATTTCATTTCGCCTCAAGTACAACTTACTTGTTGGTTCCTTGAACAATTATCGAGAATTGAAATATCTACTTGTTCAGAATTTTTGTTCAACATACTCAGCACTGTTTTGACTCGTCATCATCCTTTGTTCGTACTTATTTAACTGATAGGTGCTGAGACATTTCTTATCTTAGTTATCATGCTTCCTTATTAAACTATTAACCTCTTGATTCTCTAACTTGTTTGACCTCTTGTTCACTTGATTGTTGGCTCAAATATGATTTTTCATATTCGTATTTCCTTGTAAATTTCATAAGAGCCATATTCTGACAAATGTCACTTTTGAGATATTTCCTTGATCAATAATCATTCATGTTATCGTGAATGAGTTTTTAAACCCTCGGGGTGTTCATAGAGCTCTTTTGTGTAGTAGGGGATGATTGATAATTAGTGGTGTCACGCTAAGACTTGGAGTTGCAATTTCTTTCATATGCAATATGATGTTAGGTGGGAGAGAATTATGAATTGAAGATTGTCTTGGAACTATGATCATCAACTTGTAGTCAACAGAGGTTGTTCTTTTGAGGTCTTTGGTTAGTTGTCATCCTAAGAGATAAATGAGAACTAAGAGAAGTATTATTAAGTGTAACGATTGAGGATTTAATTGTCTGTCAGTTCGAGAATTGCGCGGACGCAATTATTTTAAGGAGGGGAGAATGTGAAACCCCACTTTTATGCTTTAACTCGATTTACGTGTTTTATCTCGTTTTGCGTGCATTTGACCTATTTATGTGCTATATGACCTAGAATGTTATAATTTTGATGTCAATACTCCTAATACGTGCTAAATGTGCATTCATGAAATTTTTATAAAAAACGGGATCAGAAATTTTATCGTCGATTTTTAGTGAATAGTGTTTTCGAAACACGTCCGCTAAAATTTTGAAACTGGTCTTTTTAATCCTTCTAGACCTAGACCACGGACTTTAATAGACCTGTGTTTGATTAAAACGATTTTAAAATCGGCTTAAGAATTTATTAGGATTTTTACACCGATTTTTGTGAAAATCGAGTTTTAAGCCGACTCGGATGAAATTGTTTGATTGTAAAACTTCTTGTCACCTAAAAATAATTTACTTGAGCTAGCTTGGGTGTTGAATAATTGTTTTGAACTTTGGTGATCAATAAAATGCATTTAAAGTCAAGAAAACACTAAAAATAATTAGTTTCCACTTTGACTTTCTTTTATTTATTTGACCTTTGCTTAATATATGATCAACACACATTGAAAATAAAGCAAAACACCACCAAAAACACACACAAAAACCGTGGCTCATTGGAGGAGAAAGATGAAGGCATTTTCAAAGCATTTTTCTCATAGATTTTGCATTTCAAAGCCGAATTGAGTGATTCAAAGCTTGAAATTGATTGTTTGGCATCCATTCTACACGTTTCTTGCATCAAAACACATCAAAGGTGAGAGAAAAATTCTAGATCTCAAAACTTGTCTTTTGCATTTTTGCGTATAAATGAAGATTGAACCGTTAGAATTGTAATATGATGTTAGATTATTGCTCCTTGCATGCTAGGGATCGTTTAGTGGTAATACTACGAGTTTCTGTCGGATGTAGCATAATTTTTATTTTTCGGGTATTAAATTTTGATTAAATTGTTCAATGTTGAATTAATTGAGTTACGATAATCGAAATCGATTGCCGTCGATTTCTAAATACTTGATAATTACGTGTTAGCGCTGTTGTAATGCCGAATTTTCGATTACATTGTTCGTGTGAAAATCTGGAAAATTCAGCCTGACACCTTAGGGTTTTAGGGTTATCGAGCATGATTTGGAGGTGTTATGGTGGTTTTCCGAGGGGGCTAATATAGATGGTTGAATGGGTGAGTGTTTGAAACCGATTTGGAGTTGTTTGGATTAGTAGAATGTAAGATATGATTAATTGAAGTTTAGGTTGTCTTTCTTTAAAATGTTAGATTGGGCTTTAGTTGATTGGGTGTGGGTTGAGTGATTGAATTGTTAGTTGTTGATGGGTAAATTAGAGTTTGATTGTGTGTTTAATGCATGTTGGGTTAGATGGCCTACTTTGTCATCTAATTTAGTTGTTTGTTGTTTAATTAAAATATTGATATTATATTGATGTTATATTGATGTTATATTGATGTTATATTGATTGTTATATTGATGTTATATTGATTGATTATTGAGTACGGGAATCGTGCACTTTTGTTGCTGATCTCCCCGATTATTGAATGATGATTGATTGATGATTGATGATGATTATGGAGTCTTGGTATGTGTGTGCCACCTCTCGGGCAGCGTTGGGCTGTCGGGTTGATAACGGCATGACTGCCAGAGGCTACCCCCAGCTCGCATGACGGAGGTGTCATGGAGGGAGGGGCTAGTGAGGTACCTCGGGTGCGTGAGTAATGGGGAGTTACAAGAAGAATGGTTGAGATCGTGATGGTGTTTGGAGCTACACCAATTAGAAAGAGTATCCTTTATTGAATGGCCATATAGTTATGTGATGATAGTATTATTGATGTTATTGTGTGTTTACTGACTCAAAGGATTATTCCAAGGAGTTTAGTAGACCTTGCTCGAGATCTATCGGATCCTCACTGAGCTTGTTTATATAAGCTCACTCTCTATTATTGCATGCATACAGGTGATATTGATCAAGATTACAGATATGTGCCTCAGGAAGCTGAGAATGTGCTTTATATGGACAAGTCCTATGTGTCAAAGTCTTGTCATTGATGTCTAAGATGTAGTTCTCTTTTGTTATCTTGTATATTAAAACTAGATGTTTTGTATTTACTTAGAAGTTTATGATGTATAAGATGTTGTAAAGATAATAAATTAAATGTTGTAGCTTAGTAGTCTTGGTTTGGAACATGATTAGGTTGCTAGGTAGGCTATAATCTATTTTGGAAGTGTATGTTATATAATAAATGTATTATGTTGGAACGGAGGTGCATAACTATGAATGAGTTGATGAAAGAATATTTAATGTATGAAATGGTTGCGTTGTATGTTGTTGATTTGATTGTGGAGTTGGTTGGAGATTTGTGGAGTTTGATGTATGTTGTTATTAAGGGTTGGTTTAGAGCCCTCATGTTCGTGTTACTGTCGTTATGCTGCCGAAATTCCGTTGCGTCCTGACTGATTGTAAGAGGGGTCGAGTTGGGGCGTGACAGTGTGCGTTCCGCCGGTGTGCCTTTGCCCGTCAGTGGGTATTCGCCTTGCCGGGGTCGTTACATTAAGTGGTATCAGAGCGAGCTGACCTTTGTATTAGTGACCCGTGAGGGCGCTGGGTCCTCCTAGTGGGGGCGGATATGTGTAAACTATCCCACATCGGTTGGTTATGAGCTGGGACCATAGAATATATAGAGCGGAGTTCTGCCTTATATTCGACAATAGGCCTTTTCCCGTGGAAACACGGGGGAAACAAAACCGTGAGGGGCCCAGTGGGGTAACCCAAAGCAGACAATATATTGTTGGTATGTATCGTTAGTGTGCCTCTGCCCTTCGAGGTATTCGCTTAGCCGGGGTGTTACAGGTGTACTCCGGATGTACCTCGATAATCCTACGACCCAACATCCCCTGGCAATCTCTAGACCTGGCGAATGAGGGACTAGGGCACGGAGTTTGAATATCCACCGGTAAGCCCTCTGCCGCCCAGCCGATATTCAACACATCCGCCCCTGACACTATGGTTGCGCAACCACTATGCAATGCACTTAACGATGACAAGTCAATATCAACATCATAAGCAATAACACATAAGAGGATCAACAAAGTAGGTTGACCTCAGAAATGATAGATTAGAAGCAGTTTACCCAAGCAAATAAGCAACTTTACAAAGGAGTAGATATAAGATACATTTAGAATTATACCAAAAGTTCCAAATCAACTTGAAACCACATTTAAACACCTAAGGAGGCATGCCATGGACTTAGAAGCGAGAAACAACTGAATTTGTACTTAGACCCCTTTGTTATTCAAGCTAATTTTCTTTTGAATCAAAGTTAAGGTTTCAAATTTGAGAGGAAGCTATACTAATCTTCTAAGTAACCCCTAAGGCACCCCTACAACACTCAAACACGTGCAACTACCCACAATTACCCCAAAAGCCCCAATTTCCCTCTTATGGCTTTGAACTACACATACTTCAACCAGGCTTCAAATAAGGGTTGGTAAAGCTTCTAAAGCACCTAGGTAGCCTAAGAATTCTAAAAGTGAAGCCCAAATCCACCCGGATTCACATTGACCCCGAAATCTCTTTGTTATAGTCGGCTAATTCACGTTCTATGCAAATTTAGAACAATTCAATTGCACGGGGCTATTAGACTACCTTCATTAGCACCTAAGGCATCTATTAGAGGCATTGAATCAAGCTAATACGAGCAATTACACAAAATCCTAGAATTCATCACTATTCATCTCATAATTTCAAAATAACATTTCCTACCGTTTAAAATGCGAACTAAAGGCTTAAAGGTGTTCTCTAACACTTATATACAATGTTTAATAGCATAGATAAGCTTTACATTAACATTTGATAGCATTTCTAACAAATCAATAAATGTGTAACATTTTAAAAAATGCAAAAAGAGTCATGAAATCCCTCACCAATGCACGTAGGAACACCTAGAAGGCTTGCACACACCCTAATCCACTTGCTCTAGGCTTGGAAGGCTTTGGATTGAAGAGTTGAAGATCAAAATTTCATCCTATGGTTGCTTGAAGCTCTCGGCCAGCTACAGTGCAGTTTCAGCTTTTATTTTTTTTTCTTTGCTAGTTATGAGACTAAGTGGTGTTATGTGAGAGTTTTATAAAAGGTGGGGTCAAGTGGGTGCTTAAGTGGTTCACTAAAATGCGCTTAGTTAACTTTAAATCGAGCCTAAAGTGGATGAATGCTAGCTAACTAAGTCACTAAATTAAGACACATAACACTATTCCTAGTTTGCTAAAAACATCTTCTAGACGAGGGTTCTGAATGCTAATCGCACAAAGGCACATTTTTCCCATTCTTTTAACAATTAATATGATTTAATAAAATTGCTAATTCACTAATATAATGTAGTTTGAAAATGGAGTGAATAGTGGCTAAAGAAGATAGTTAATAAAGCACATAAGGAAATGCGCAAATAATGGGTGCAACAGTAAGTTAATGCAAGGCAAAAAGCTCGGGCGTCACATCCTCTCCCCCTTAAACTAATTGCGTCCACGCAATTCTTACATGATTCGGCAAATAACTTTGGATATCGATCTCGCATTTGATCCTCTCTTTCTCAGGTAGCATCCTCCAACCCATGATGATCCCACAGAACTTTAACCATCGGAATGCTTTTAGTCCTCAGCTCCTGAACTTTCCGATCAATAACTTGCAGAGGTTTCTCTGTGTAGGTCAAAGTTTCACTGATCTCTAGTGGCTCGGGCTCAAGAACATGAGAAGGATCTGACTGATACTTCCAAAGCATAGAAACATGGAAGACATCATGAATTATGCCCAGGCTAGGAGGCAAAGCTAGTCGATAAGCCAATTCATTAACAGTTTCAATTACTTCAAACGGTCCCACGAAACGAGGACTGAGTTTACCTCCCTTGCCATGGCGAATCAAGCCCTTGCGAGGAGAAATTTTCAGAAATACCCGATCCTCAACGGAAAATTTCAGATCACGACGGCGTCTAACTGCATAACTCTTTTGCCGACTTTGTGTTGTAAGCATTCTTTTTCTGATAAGCTGAACATTATCGATCATTCTGTTCATCTCTGGCAATAAAGTAGGATCAATAGATTTCAACTCTCCAACTTCATCCCAATATAAAGGAGATCTGCATTTCCACCCATACAAAGCCTCATATGATGCCATACCGATAGTAGCTTGATAACTGTTGTTATAAACAAATTCTGCAAGCGGTAAGTATTTCTCCCAACTCTTACCGAAGTCTAGAATGCACGCTCAGAGCATATCCTCAAGTATTAAGATAGTTCTTTCAGATTGCCCATTAGTTTGAGGGTGATAAGAAGTACTGAAGTTCAATGTCGTGCCCAAAGCTTTATGAATCTTCTGCCAGAACTGAGATGTAAATCTGGGATCTCTATCTGACACAATACTCTTGGGAATCCCATGAAGTCTAACAATATTCTCAACATAAATTTCAGCCAACCTATCAGGAGATTCAGTTTTCTTTGTAGCAATGAAATGAGAGGTTTTGGTCAATCTATCCACAACAACCCAGACTGAATCATGTCCTCTCGAAGACCGCAATAAATCTGACATGAAATCCATGGTAATGTGATCCCATTTCCAAACAGGAATAGCCAAAGGCTACAACAATCCTGCTGGTCTCTGATGTTCAGCTTTAACTTTCTGACATGTAAGACATTTAGCAACATAGTCAGCAATCTCTCTCTTCATGTTGTTCCACCAGTAGTTCTGCTTCAGATCCATGTACATCTTAGTACTGCCCGGATGGATAGTATACTTAGAATTATAAGCCTCTGCAAGAATTTATTTCTTTAAAGCTGGCTCAGAAGGAATACAAATTCTGCCTTTGAACTTAAGAAGACCATCATCATGCAATTTGGAATCCGACTCTCCCCCTTTTGACTTTTCTAAGATTTCCATCAATTGCAGATCAGCTTGTTGAGCCTCTCTAATCCTGGATAATAAAAGAGATTGATTATGCAAACTTGCAAATTGAATACCAGAATCTGAAGTGTTGGGCCTCCATAAACATAATTCCTCCATGAACTCCCAATTTTTGATGATTAGACTAGCAACTGTAGCCTTTTGGCTTAAGGCATCAGCAACAATATTAGCCTTACCTGGCAGATAATTGATAGTACAATTATAATCCTCAAGCAACTCCAACCAACGCCTCTGTCTCATATTCAACTCTTTTTGAGAAAAGAGATATTTCAGACTCTTGTGATCAGTAAAGATTTCAAATTTATTACCACAAAGATAGTGACGCCATTTATTTAATGCAAAGATGATAGCTGCAAGCTCGAGATCAAGCGTCGAGTAATTAAGTTCATAAGGTTTCAATTTTCTGGAAGCATAAGCAATAACTCTCCCATTCTGCATCAATACACAGCCCAAACCTTCCTTAGAAGCATCACTATAGTTACCAGATTATCGGTACCCTTAGGTATAACGAGAATAGGAGCTGTGGTTAATCTCTTCTTCAGTTCCTGGAAGCTAGCCTCACATTTCTCATTCTAGTCACATATAGTCTTCTTTCGAGTGAGTTGAGTCAAAGGTCCAGCAATTTTAGAGAAATCCTTGACAAACCTTTTGTAATAACCTGCTAAACCCAGAAAACTGCGAATTTCTGTAACAGTCTCCGCCCGTTTTCATGCCATGACAACCTCAATCTTTGCTGGATCAACAGAAATTCCATCCTGAGAAATAATATGGCCCAGAAAAGTGACTTGCCTTAACCAGAACTCACATTTGCTAAACTTTGCAAATAACCGATGCTCCTGAAGAGTCTGCAATACAATTCTAAGATGCTGCTCATGTTTCGCCTCAGATTTAGAATAGACAAGAATATCATCAATGAAAATAACCACAAACTATCCAGATATGGGCGGAATACTCTTTGCATCAAATCCATAAATGCAGCGGGAGTATTAGTTAACCCAAATGCCAGAACAACAAACTCATAATGACCATACTGAGTTCTGAAAGTAGTTTTGGGAACATCATCAAACTTAATCCTTAACTGGTAATAGCCCTGCCTCATATCGAATTTAGAAAATACCCTGGTACCTTGCAGCTGATCAAATAATTCATCAATCAAAGGCAATGGATATTTGTTTTTGATAGTTATCTGATTAAGACCCCGATAATCAATGCATAACCGAAGAGATCCGTCTTTCTTTTTGACAAATAAGACCGGTGCACCCCAATGTGAAGAACTTAGCTGGATGAATCCCTTCTCAAGTAAACCCTGCAACTAAATTTTCAATTCTTGCAACTTAGGTGGAGCCATTCTGTACGGAGTCCTAGAGATAGGCGTAGCCCCTGGTAATAAGTCGATCACAAACTCTATCTCTCTATCAGGTGGTAAACCAAGTAATTCCTCAGGAAACACCCCCGGAAACTCTCTCACGATAGGTACATCATTCAGTTTCAATTGATCACCAGGTTGATTAATCAAATAAGCAAAGTAAGCCTCACAACCCTTACCTAACATTTTTGATGCTTTAATAGAAGATATGATAGGAGTTCCCGTAGATTTTCTACTACCAACTATCTTAAGTACGGGCTGGTCGAGCATTTCTAGTTTCACAATCTTCTTTCTACAATCAAGTTGGGCATAATATTTACCTAACCAGTCCATCCCCAATATAATTTCAAAGTCGCAGAAAGGTAGAATATTAAATCGGCAGGAAAGACACGACCTTGAATAAAAATATTACATGTCTTGCAGATAGATTTGGTGACAAACTTCGGCCCCATAGGTGTATAAACCACAATATCGTGCAATAGTTTATCATGTTTCAACTTAGCATTTTGTGCCATATAGGTGTAATAAATGAATGCGAAGCCCCGGAACCAATTAAAACTTTAACTGATTGATCATTAAGAAGAAAAGTACCTTCTACCACAGCGGTCGTATCTGGAAGCTCCTCTGCATCTAAGGCAAATACTCGGGCCTGACCCCGTGGTACTGGTGCTGCTACTGAACCCCTGGTCTGATTTCCTTGACCAGATGTCTGACCCCTGGTATTCTTGAATTTCTGGCAGTCTCTAACCCTGTGTTGATCACTGCCGCATCCAGTACATCGGCCCAATCTTTTCCAACAATTCTCCTCTGTATTCCCTGGCGTTGACAGAAGCTGCACTACTGGTGATGTCTTGCAACAGTGCCTCCCGTAGGAGCTCTGTAAGTAGAGGTAGCTGAACTACCTTGCTGAGAACGAACTACTGCTGGTCGGGTCTGCCCCTGACTCTGACTCTAACTCTAGGTTGGTTGCAACTGAATCTGAACAGGCCCTGTATAACTCTGCGTCTGCCTCGGCTGTGGACTCTGCCCAACTGGAATAGTCTGCCTCTGGTACCCCTGACTCTGGGACTGGAACTGACGTTTACTCAATTGACTAGTCTCTGCCAATACGTCTGCCTTGCGTTTTTCATACCTCGAGGCAGCTCTGACCACTGCAGCATAGTTAGGGTAATCATTCACAGACAGATTAAGCATAATATCATTCCTCAAACCCATAATGAATCTCTGCATTTTCATATCCTCAGGTTGTACCAAAGCCGGCACAAAATGGGAAAGCCTAGTAAAAGCAGCCTCATATTGATCTACTGTCATATCTCCCTGTTTCAAAGCTATGAACTCTGCTTGACGTCTCTCACGGGCAACCACCGATATATATTTATCTCGGAACTCTCGAACAAAGTCAGCCCATGAATGTTGAACCGTCTCAGCTTCCCATTTCTCATTAATAGTATGCCACTACTCCTCGGCGTTACCTTCCAGAAGAAATGTGGCATAAGTAATTTTTCTTTCATCACTGCACTCAAGAATTGCAGCCACCCTTTCAAATTTCCTCAACCACAATTCGGCCTTCATATCATCAGGTTCTCCAAAGAAGTTGTAGGCCCCGTGATGTAAAAATCTATCATACAAATTAACTCCAATAGCACCACTGCCCTCGGCTCTGGCAGCCTGATTACCCCTGGCAGTCCCTGTTTGACCCTGCTGAGTTACGAATTGGGCAATAGTATTCATAGCAGTAGCCATAGTAGCCAGAATCTGCGCAGTGCTGGGCTCTGGCCCCTGAGGTGGTGCATTCTCTGCTATACATTCACCCTCTCCCAGTACACCCTGCCTAAGAGCTTATTCCGGCTCTCTCCCCGGTCTGCCCCTTCTCCTCATCTCAACAGCTAGAATGCAAAGTATTATGATAGGCATTTACATAAATTACAGATAAAGCACATAGGAAGAAGTCCAAATAAGTTCGTCACATATTACATTAGAAGAATGTTCTCATACAAGAGATTCATAGTCACTTAATCATGCTTGACATTCTAGACTTTTCACTTTCAAACATTAACTCTTAAAGACCTTTCGCATTCCATTGTCATACTAGCATGTTCATTCCTAATTCAAACTTCACTTAGGCAAATTAAAGAACTATAGTTTCATACAATCACAAAATCACATAGCAGACCCCTACCCACAGACCGAGAAATTTAACCCGGCTTCATACGATCTATAGCGCTGATACCACCTAAATTGTAGTGCCCCAACCAACCCCACGCTAAGGGTTAGGTCTGGACCCGATAAACGGACAAAGTCTCTTCTGTACCACGGAAATTTGGAAACCTGTAAATGCTCAAAATAGCCACAATATACCAAAACAAGCTTTTATAATTAAAATTCAAAGGTTTAAGGCCATCCAAGCCTTGAAACATTTTACAGCTCCGAATCATACAAGCATGCACCCAACTTAACTTTTCATTAAACCATTTTACCATGCCATTCTATGATAACATTAGAGCAATCTTAGAAGTTGAAATCAAACATACCTCAAAACATACATCCCCAAGCATGCAAGAACTAAAAGGAGAATTAAAAGTTATTACAAGCCATAATATCCCAAAGCTAATATTACAACCAACTAACTTTCAGCTTGCAACTACAAGAATATACATAGCCCTAAGGCCACAAAATAGATCATAACATAGTAGTACATGAATATCATGTAATAACAAGAAATCACATCCACCTCAGGTAATAAACACACAACAACTAGGGCAAAGGATCTGCCTGAACTTCTTCCTCTTCCACTAGCACCTCAACTAGTTGGGGTTCACCCTCAGCACTTCCTAAAACATATGTCGAGGTATGAGCAACCACTGTTGCCCAATGAGGGATAAGGTCCCGGGGCGTGCAATGCAACAGGTAATATAGTTAAAAAGGATACATTTCACATAACCCCTATACTCCAATCTTCGCTTGGTCTTCATTCACGATCCACGAACCACGATCACGATCACGATAAGCAGGCATAACCCCAAACACTCCAGTGGGTGTACTCCAGAAGTACCCCGATAATCCTACGACCCAACATCCCTTGGCAATCTCCGGACCTGGTCAATGAGGGACTAGGGCACGGAGTTTGAATATCTACTGGCAAGCCCTCTGCCGCCCAGCCGATATTCAACACATCCGCCCCTGACACTATGGTTGTGCAACCACTATGCAATGCATTTAACGATGACAAGTCAATATCAACATCATAAGCAATAACACATAAGAGGATCAACAAAGTAGGTTGACCTCAGAAATGATAGATTAGAAGCAGTTTACCCAAGCAAATAAGCAACTTTACAAAGGAGCAGATATAAGATACATTTAGAATTATACCAAAAGTTCTAAATCAACTTGAAACCACATTTAAACACCTAAGGAGGCATGCCATGGACTTAGAAGCGAGAAACAACTGAATTTGTACTTAGACCCCTTTGTTATTCAAGCTAATTTTCTTTTGAATCAAAGTTAAGGTTTCAAATTTGAGAGGAAGCTATACTAATCTTCTAAGTAACCCCTAAGGCACCCCTACAACACTCAAACACGTGCAATTACCCGCAATTACCCCAAAAGCCCCAATTTCCCTCTTATGGCTTTGAACTACACATACTTCAACCGGGCTTCAAATAAGGGTTGGCAAAGCTTCTAAAGCACCTAGGTAGCCTAAGAATTCTAAAAGTGAAGCCCGAATCCACCTGGATTCACATTAACCCCGAAATCTCTTTGTTAAAGTCGGCTAATTCACGTTCTATGCAAATTTAGAGCAATTCAATTGCACGAGACTATTAGACTACCTTCATTAGCACCTAAGGCATCTATTAGAAGCATTGAATCAAGCTAATACGCGAAATTACACAAAACCCTAGAATTTGTCACTATTCACCTCATAATTTCAAAATAACGTTTCCGACCTTTTAAAATGCGAACTAAAGGCTTAAAGGTGTTCTCTAGCACTTATATACAATGTTTAATAGCATAGATAAGCTTTACATTAACATTTGATAGCATTTCTAACAAATCAATAAATGTGTAACATTTTTAAAAATGCAAAAAGAGCCATGAAATCCCTCACTAATGCGCGTAGGAACACCTAGAAGGCTTGCACACACCCTAATCCACTTGCTCTAGGCTTGGGAAGGCTTGGATTGAAGAGTTGAAGATCAAAATTTCCTCCTATGGCTGCTTGAAGCTCTCGGCCAGCTACAGTGCAGTTTCAGCTTTTATTTTTTTTTCTTTGCTAGTTATGAGACTAAGTGGTGTTATGTGAGAGTTTTATAAAAGGTGGGGTCAAGTGGGTGCTTAAGGGGTTCACTAAAATGCGCTTAGTTAACTCTAAATCAAGCCTAAAGTGAAAATGAATGCTAGCTAACTAAGTCACTAAATTAAGTCACGTAACACTATTCCTAGTTTGCTAAAAACATCTTCTAGACGAGGGTTCTGAACGCTAATCGCACAAAGGCACATTTTTCCCTTCTTTTAACAATTAATATGATTTAATAAAATTGCTAATTCACTAATATAATGCAGTTTGAAAATGGAGTGAATAGTGGCTAAAGAAGACAGTTAATAAAGCACAGAAAGAAATGCGCAAATAATGGGTGCAACAGTATGTTAATGCAAGGCAAAAAGCTCGGGCGTCACATCGGTTCCCTACTACCTCAACTACTGGCTGATCTGGCAAACGAAATTGTACTACCTTTGTTCTACAGTTCAACTGGGCATCATACTTAGAAAGCCAATCCATACCCAAGATAACATCATACCCCTGGATAGGAAATAAGATAAGGTCCGAAGGAAACTTATACCCCTTAACACGTATTATACAATCCTGACATACTAAGCCAGTAATATATTTATCAGTCAAAGAGGTACTAATCTCAACCACATAAGGCAATCTTTCAGGTTGCACATTAACATGTTGCACACAAGCAGGAGTAATGAAAGAATGCGTAGCACCAAAATCAATCAACACTTTAACAAGTTGATCAAGTATAAGGAAGTTACCTTCTACAACTGCAGTCTTCTCAAGCATCTCATCCAAGTCAACTACGTAGGCTCGAGCCTGAACCCGCTGCTGCTGAGGTGCACCACCAGTAGGTCGACCCTGATAACTCTGAGTCGCTGCCCGACCCTCAGTCCTCTTATAGCTAGGGCAATCCCTCGCCCTATGCTGATTGCTGCCACAACCCAAACAAGCCCCTGACTTTACTCTGTTGTCGGCCTCCAAATGGCCCTGGCGTTTGCAGTAAGTACATTGCGGTAATGAAGCACTAACACTTCCCCTAGAAGAACCAGAAGCTGAAGAAGCAGCTGTATCAGCCTGCTGCTGAGGTCTTACAACACTAGGCCTATATTGACCCTGAGACTGGGCCGGCCTATACTGGAACTGAGCCTGATAAGACCCTTGCTGAAACTGTGGCCGATAATAACTCTACTGACCCTACGGTCTGTAAGAGCTCTGCTGTGCTGGCGGCCTATACACAACCTACTGTATTGAAGGCCTATACATACCCTACTGGCCTTACGGCTGAAATGGCCTCTTGTTAGGCTGGCTAGATACAATCTGTTCCCCCTTTCTCTTCTCCAGTCTAGAAGTGGCATCAAAGGCCTTAGTAAGTATATCATACCGATTCAGGGCCATCGCATCCTGAATCTCGGGTCTCAATCCCAACATGAACCTACGAGTCTTACGTTCCTCATCAGCCATATACTCCAGTGCATACTGGGACAGTCTAGTAAAAGTGGCCACATACTGAGCCACTGAAGCATCTCCCTACACTAAGGCTAAAAACTCTGCCTTTCTCCGCTTCTTTGCGATCCTCGGGACATACTTTGCCCGAAAAGCTAACAGAAAGGTATCCCAAACATACAGAATACCCTGAGTCTCCCAGCTAGTTTTCATCATGCACCACCATTCCTCTGCCTCATCATCCAGCAAGTACACGACAAAGGTGACCTTCCGCTCATCGGTATAATCAAGAGGGTCAAAAATCTTCTCCACCTTACTAATCCACGCCTCAGCTTTCCGATCATCCGGCTCCCCTTGAAACCGTGGTGGATAATACCCTAAAAACTCCTTCAGTGTACCACGCCCGTGGTACCCACCTTGTGCATTCAGTAACTGATTCTGCAATGCCTGAGTTTGGGCAGCCTGCCCTGCTAGTAATTGTGCCTGACCAGCCATGATCTCGTTCATCCTATCAAAAGCTGCACCTATACGATCATCACCCCTAACTTGGCCTGGAGCCACATTTCTCGGAACCTCATCAGTTATCTCAGGCCTATCTCTAGTCCTCAGTCTACCAGTCATTCTACTAATCAAAGAGTTAGTACAGGTTATAGCACATAAACAAACTATGAACAACTACTAACACATAAGCAACAAACTCATATAAAGCACATAAATCACTTAAGTATCAATCACATAAACAAATTGATCACATAATCATATAAGCACTAAATCACATAATCACCTAATCACTTAACCATATTAACACATAGTTCACCTTTCTTTCACTTCATACATACTTTCATGCTAAGACTATTACTCACATTCCGAGAATACCCCGACTGACAACTAACATGTGCTCTGATACCACTTAAATGTCACGCCCCAACTCGACCCCACCTACAATCAGTCAGGACGCAACGGAATTTCGGCAGTATAACGACAGTAATTAAGACACCGAGGCTCTAAACCAACCTCTCAGAATATCATCCAACCAAACTCCTCAACCATTCAACAACCAACTCCTCAATTAAAATTAACAACATACAACATAACCATATTATACACTAATCATTCTACAACATTCCAATCATAGTTATATGCCTCCGTTCCAACATAGTACATTAACTGAACATACATTTCAAAATAGATTATAATGTAACTTAGCAACCCGATCATAGTCAAAAGAGAGACTACTAAGTTAGCAACAACTAGTTCATTATCTTTACTACAACTTGTACATCATAAACTATGAAGTAAATAAAAGACAACTAGAATAATATACAAGACTATAAGGTATACAACATCTCTAACATCAAGGACAAGACTCTGGCACATAGGACTCGTCCACATATGGCACATTCTCAGCTTCCTGAGGCACGTACCCGTAATCTTGCTCAATAACACCTGTATGCATGCAATAATAGAGAGTGAGCTTATATAAAACAAGCTCAGTGAGGACCTGATAGATCTCTAATAGTATTTACTATACTCCTTGGAAATGATCATTTGAGCAGTAAACACACAATCAAACATCAATAACAATATAAACACATAACTATAATGACCAATCAATAAAGGATACTCTAGTTGGTGTAGCTCCAAACGCCATCACGATCTCAACCATTCTTCTTGTAACTCCCTATTACTCACGCACCCGAGGTACCTCACTAGCCTAGCCCTCCATGACACCTCCGTCATGCGAGCTGGAGGTAGTCTCGGTAGTCATGCTGTTATCAACCCGACAGCCCGACGCTGCCCGAGAGGTGACATACACATACCAAGACTCAGCAATAATAATAAACATCATTCACAGGAGGACAATCTAGAAGAATTGCCTATCTCCTGGTTCATCAATCATCAATCAATAATCATCAATAATCATCAATTATCATCAATTGTCATCAATATAACATCAAGTAATCATTTAAACAACAAACAACTAAGTTAGATGACAAAGTAGGCCATCCAACTTAACATGCATTAAACAAACAATCAAACCCTAATCTAACCATTAACAACTCACAATTCAATCACTCAAACACCACCCAATCATCTAAAGGCATAGTTCAACATTTTAAAGAAAGACAACCTAAACTTCAAATAATCATATCTTATATTCTACTAATCCAAAAAACTCCAAATTAGTTTCTAACACTCACCCATTCAATCAACTACATTAGCCCTCTCGAAAACCAACCAAGACACATCAAAATCAAGCCCAACAACCCTAAAACCTCAATGCACCTAGGCTGAAATTTTTGGATTTTCACACAAACATCGCAATCAAAAATTCGGCATTATAACGGTGCTATCACGTAATTAACAAAATTTTAGACATTGACGGCAATCGATTCCAACCACAACAACTCAAGATATTCATCAAATAGCTAGTTAATCAACTTTTAATACCCGAAAATAAATAATTTCGCTACAACGGTTCAAATCTCGAAGGAATACACATAAATGATCACTAGCATGCACTGAGCAATAATATAACTTCAAATTAACATTCTAACGGTTCAAAATGCGATTATAAGCAAAAATATAAAAAAATGACTTTTGAGATCTAGAATTTTTCTCTCACCTTTGATGTGTTTTGAAGCTACAAAGATGCTCAATGGATGCTCAAGAGGTGGAATCAAGCCTTGGTTGATGGAAATTGGCCTTGAATTGCAACTTTTAATGAAAATTTACTTTGAAAAAATGTTGAAAATGCTCTCAAGAAAAGCTATGGAGTTTTGGCCCTTTGTGTGTGTTGATGAGTGTGTTTTGTTAGTAGGTGTTGATACATAAATAAGCTAAGGTCAAATAAATTAAAAGAAAGTCAAAGTTAATTTTTAGTTTTTTAATTCTATTTTTAGTCTTTTAATTCATTTCTTGGTTATTTCTTGCTCAACTAACAAATTAACACCTAAATTAATTCTAGACAATATATTTTAGGTGACAAAGAGTGTTACATTAAAATAGTTTCACCCGAGTCGGCTTAAAACTCGTTTTCTTGCAAAAGAAAGTGTAAAAAATTTTAAAATTCCAAAATCGATTCCAAATCCATTTTAATCAAACACGGGTATATTAATACCCAAGGACTAGGTTTTAAAACGTTTAAAACACCCCTGAAAAAATTTTAGCGGACAGGTGTTCAAAATACTATTCACTAAAACCGACGATAAAATTTCTGATTCCGTTTTTTATGAAAATTTCATGAATGCACACTTAGCATGTATTAGGAGTATTAATCACATATTTAACACATTCTAAGTCATATAGCACATAAACAGGTCAATTCACGCAAAACGAGGTAAAGCACGCAAATCGAGATAAAACAAAATATAGGGTCTCACAACTAGGATTAAGTTTGACTAATTACCTAAGGGGCTCCACGACTAAAGCTAGGCAAAATGAGAGTCAATCTACAAAGTAAAAAGGCAATAAGGGTTATTATGCAATTAGGCAATAAATCTAACCTAGCTTCCAAGAGAAGAATAAGAAGATATTTATTGTCATCTTCTTCTCCAAATGGGCAGCCCACCATAGGAGTCCTAGAGAAGATTTTTGAGTTTTTTCCCTTGCAAACCTGGTGAACAACAACAACAACAAAGGTGATTCTAAGCCATTTTCAAGGTTATTCTTGCATTTTCAACCAAAAAGTCAAAGGTGAGGGTTCTTTCAAAATGGATATTTATGAGATATAAATGCATATATATGGATTTATGAGGCTTTTATGGTGATATATTAACAAATCTATGGATGAAAAGTTGTTGGATCTTGTTTGTTGAAGATTTGAACCAAAGTTGCCATTCTTGTTGGTTGAAGCTTCTTGGATGAAGTTGTTTGGATCTAGCTATGAATGTAAGCTTGTTTGATGTATATTTAGGTTGCTAGAGGTTGCTAGAATGTATAGTAGATGTTCTTGATGATTTGGAAGCTAAACATGTAAGAATTCTAGGAATAGTTTTCTGGATAGATTTGTGCAATCAGAAAGTTTAGTCCAGTTTTATGGATGCATTATTTTATAAAAAATTGGAAAACTTTTAGGATGTAGTAGACTCATAGAGGAACATTTCTTCTGTTGGAAAAAACCTGAGAAAAAATTGTTTTCATGCTAAAAAACACACGAGACAGTAGGTTACAGGATTTTTGTTAAATCTGACAATTCACTGCCTTAAGTTTCCTTTGCGCATTAAAAATAGTAAACGACCTCATAATTGAACGAAACTTTCAAAGTAGCTATATTAGGCAGTTAAGAACAACTTTAGTGTTTTACAAAATGTCAGATTCCATCGTTTTAAATATCTGAATTTTCCATTTTCAAAATAACCCTAGAATATCCTTCAATCTGGACAGTCAAGACATAGATGCATTAAATTGCTTACAACGCTATCAATTTATATCGGAATTGAGCTTTTCTTGATTCCAAAATTATCTACACTTGAAGAGCTTTAATTCTATACTAAAAACAGAGTATTTGGAGTTCGGGAAGATAGGTAACTGATTTGTAAAATTTAGGTCATTGCAGTGGCTTAGGCATTGGCTTAGATGGATTAGTTAGGTTATAATGTTTAGTGTATTTGATTAAATGGCTAAGTTATTCGTTTCTACTAATGTGTAATGATATTATATGACCTCTAGATATGTCAGGACACTTGTGTGATCATTTACATGGATTAAATTGCTTGTTGCTTGTTAATTTCCGGTTTGCTATAAATGTATAACTATGTGAATGTTTTGAATTCGATGCTTATTTGATTGCTATAAATGCTCATATTATGTGAACACGAACTTAAAATGGTGTCAAAAGGGGTTGCAACCACCTAGTCTTTGCATGGTTGTGTGCATACTACGCTGGACATCATAGGGGTATCGGTGATCTTATCTACCATGGTTTGTATTCCCTTCTCGCTCGGGAACATTGATTTCCTTGGAGAATCAGGTCCTAGGATTCAAGTATTATCTTGAATACTATACTTGAGGGAGTTAAGGAATGAGATGTTGAACATCTCAGTACTAATTCTTGAATCAGATTTGCTTGGAAAGAGTAAGTTGTTATGTGATTTATAATCCTCTTCTCACTTGGGGGCATTGACTCCCTCGTAGATGTTGGAAATAGTAAGTTATTTCTTACTTCGTATGTGATATATGACTTGCATATATATATATATATATATATATATATATATATATACTCGAACTGTTTCCTGATTTCAGATCTTATTTGCATTGCATCCACAAATTTACAAAGAGGTTTATGAAAGAAAAAAAATTGTATTTGAAAACCTTCCCAGATTCTTCCCTCATCGAGCTTTAGTGCCGAATAAGCTCACCCTCTTTTTTTCCCCTTTCAGGTATAAGTGAGCCGGAGTGCAATATTTGATGATTCTGTGCTAAGGGAAAACATGTTCATGACTTGAATCCCTAGTAATTAAGTTTGTATATTATGTGGTATTTAAATTAATGTAATAGTTAGATGTCGTACTTATATATAAGTTTTTGATTATTCAAATGATATACGCTTTACTTTGGAATTAGATGTCATTTTAGTATGTGTTGGGTGAATTCTATTATGTTGTTGGTAGTTGGAGTTAAGGAGTTGTAATGAAGGATTTGGAGTTGTGGTTTATGGATTTTCTGTTTGTAGGTTGAAGGAAAAAAAACTGTTATGTGCTTATTACAACCGTTATGCTGCCCAAACTTCGAAGAATCTATTAATAAGCTTAAAATTTGACCAAGTATGGATTAGTAAATGATTTGACTAAGTATATTGGTAATTGAATCAACTAAGCCATAACCAGATTTAGTCCCTCGATTTAGGTAAATGAAATTTAGTAATTTGGAATTTAGGATTTGGGAATAAACTATTTGATAGCTTTGGCAAAAATTGAATTATGATTATAGTGCTCGGGCTATTGTAATTGTGTCGTAGCAGACTTAGGCGGAGTGATCTTTTTAAGCCCGTGGCATCACGATCCCAGGAATGTTCGCAGTTTTATTATGGTATCAGAGATTGTATTAGTGATTGAAAAATTGGGGTCGTGACAGGTAGTATCAAAGCTTAGCTCGTTAGCTAGGGGTAAGCCAGGTCTAGAACCCCTGGTACTTGGTAGAAGTCTTAAGAAGGAATATGCCTAAATACTTATGTATGTTAATGTGATTCATGTGCTGTGGAAACTACCTGTGACTTATGTGCTTTGTGTGGAATATATGTGATCAATGTGTCTTGTGTGTTATGTATGAATTATGTGTAACTAATATGCATTGATGTTTTTATGTCTTATTTTTTTGTGACAAGATAAGGATAAGAATTCAAAGTCGCTTGGTGTTAGATAATGTCTTGATGAGTTGAACTTGGAATATTTAGTGATATTGAAACTATTTCCTTACTATAGGTTTATTGATATTGATTGAGGATGATTCATGATTAAAGTTATCTTGAAGTTGAGTAAAGGTTTTGGGAATTAATCAATACATCTTCGAGGATATTAAGGATGATTTAAATAGTTGATTTCAATCTTACTATAATAATGACTAGTATGTTTGAGGCATATGGTACATGCTAAAGCCTGAGTTGAGATATATAAGTTTGGCATCTTTAATATATGTTTTGTTACGTATTAGTGATCAACCTCTTTGTTACTATTCGTATAGAGAAAATTGCGAGGATGCAATTCTTTTAAGGAGGGGAGGATGCGAAGCCCCGCACACATTCATGCAATTTATTTATATGAGTTTATGAGTATTCAATATGCACTTATATTATCTTACTTGCATTCATAGACTTCTATGTGCATTTATATCGTTTTACGTGCATTGAGTGTTTTGGATAAAGTATACATTAACTAAATATCTTTTAATGCCATATATATCTTAAATGTTTACTAGGTGCAATAGAAATAACATAGAAATATAGGAATTAAGTAAAGTCACCTTCGTGGTAACTTTAGAAATAATGGAAAACTTAGGGGCCAAAGTATAATTAGTTAAAATTCACCCAGACGCCAATTAAATAACCTAAATCAAGAATTAACATTTCCAAAATCCCATTAGGACCCTAAGACTATATGAAATTAGAAAAGAAAGTCAAGAACAAAAGTCCTTTAAAAATTAGGGGCAGAAGTTGTAATTATGAGAACTAATACATGGGGACTAAGTTTGGCATTTTAAACTGGATATCGCATATCTTAAATCATACAAGGAATACCCCGGTCGAATTAAAAAAGAAATAGAGAAACTTTTACATTTTAGAAAACACGAGGGGACGACTAGCAAAACTTTCAAACTTTGGAGGCTAAATTGCAAATACCAAAGTTTAAACATAGGGACCAAGATTACAATTACAACTAGGATTTAAGTTTGGTTAATTACCTAAGGGGCTCCACGACTAAAGCTAGGCATAATGGGAGTCAATCTACAAAGTAAAAAGGCAATAAGGGTTATTATGCAATTAGGCAATAAATCTAACCTAACTTCCAAGAGAAGAATAAGAAGATATTTCTTGTCATCTTCTTCTCCAAATGCGCAGCCCACCATAGGAGTCCTAGAGAATATTTTTGAGTTTTTTCCCTCTCAAACTTGGTGAACAACAACAACAACAACAAAGGTGATTAACAAGCTAGCAAGGTGATTCTAAGTCATTTTCAAGGTGATTGTTACATTTTCATTGTAATATGAGTTAAAAGATTTGTATAATTAGATAGTTGTAGAATTGTAATGTTTTACTTTATCGTCTAAGTCTAACTTGCATGCTTGTGTGAGATTTAAGTAAAGATGATTGATGACTTAAATTATAAGAAAGAAAGGTAAATATGATTAGAGTGGTAAGATAAGTAGATTTAAAATATTGAATATCAATGGATTTGATTATGCATGTTTGTTTGTGGACTTTTGTTGAGGTCCAAGGCTCGAATGGCCTTGAGGAGTTGTTGAATGTGTTTGTGACGCCCGAGAACATCATCGTACTTCTATTAGCTGTTGCATTCACTAATTGTGCATTTCTACTATGCAACTACTTGTTACTTCTTTGGCTACTATTCATTACATTTTTCAACTACCTATTTTCTTCGAATTAGCATTTTTCCTATGTCATATTACTTATTTTAGGAATGAAAAAAATAAGTGTTCGAGCAAAATGCGTTAGGAACATTCGTTTAGAAAATGTTTTAGCGGTTCGTTGAATAGTGTTACGTAGTCTAACATTATTTTTGAGCTAGCTAGCATTTCATTACATTATTCGACTTATTTTAAGTGATGTTGGCCTACTTTAAGTTAGCATTTCACACACATACACATATTTCATATATTACATATACACATTACACATATATACATACATTATAACACATAAAAAACAAAAGAAAAGACCCAAAATCAGCCCCCCCAACCCCGTAACACTGTAGCAGCCAAAAGGAATAAGAAAACTTTCATTTTTGCTTGCAAATCTTCACTTTGAACTCATTTTGATCTTCTCCAAAGGTTCTTTCCACCTTCCTAAAGGCCTCTAAGTGAGGGAGTGCATCATTTTAGCTAGTTTAAAGTTTATGCCAAGTTTTTATAATTTTTGGATTTACTATTTTTGTGCTATAAATTACTTGATTCTTGCTAGATATGGTATTATTACATGCTAGAGAACATCTTTATGCATTGGTATAGTTTGGAACTAAGTTTTTAGCAAGAATCTACATAAGGAAGATATGAATAGTATCAAACTAGGGTTTCCCAAAAAAGTTGCAATTTAATTTGATTCGAGGCTTCTAGTAGTTGTTAATTAGGTCTTTGAGCATGGGAAAAAATGTTAGTTGCACTTGCTATGCACAAAATTTGGATAATTTGATTAAAATAGGCTACTTTAATAAGGGGTTTCGGGGTTAACTCAAATCCGGACACGTTTTGAGGTTATGGCTAGTCTTTATTAAGAATTAAAGCCTTAGAAATGCCTTCGTTTCGCTTGTTTGGGTTCTGGAATTGGTACTTGTAGTGAAAACCCACAAAGAGGCATTTTCGGTGTTTCTAAGTATTTGAACTCTAGGCTATGATTTGAAGGCTCTAAAAGATGTATTAGGTATTCTTGGATTGGTAGAATAACTATCTTGCCTAACTTGGTCCTTAAATTTTGATAGGAAGCTTAATAGTCTAGTTGAACAAAGGGGAAACTTGGAGTTTTCATGCTTAACCTTGAGTTAGCACTGGTGCTTGTATATCTTAACCTTATATGTTGTTATATAGTAATTGTGAGCATTTCATGAAGTTTCGTGATCATCTGACATTTGACCCCTTTGTGTGTGCTTGATTAATTTCATGTTCTAGCATGTTTACTACTTGATAATTTCTTTATAATTGAGTAATTAAGTGTTTGTATGCCTTTGTGTAGCGTACGTATCATAGTAGTGAAGTTTTGTGAATTAAGCTATTTGGTTTGCATAACTTTAGTTTAGTATAAACCATGTTGATAATTGTTGTTAATTGATTCATTAATTGATTGGATAAGTATTTAATTGTTCTTGTATAGCATGTTCATATATTTAGAGACGTTCGTAAGTTGAAGTACATGTTACTTGTTAAAGGTTGAATGAAATCGGTTATATTTAATTTATATTGGTTATATTGCTTGTATTTTGTTAAAGATCAAATTCCAATGGACATTGTAGGCTAAGTGAGTAGGACAATAAGGATAGCTTTATTGATTGTTGTAATTAAGAGTAATTGGAATTTATAACTTATAATTTTAACTTAATGGTATTTGATGCTTTTAATGTCTTCTATGCTGTCTAATGATATGGTAAGATGAACTTTGTAGCACAATTGTATGTAGAATATGAACTTGTATAAATAAGTGATTATAAATATAGGTTCTATTGTTGTAGGTTTGAACTAAGTAATAGTTAAGTTGGAACTGATATAATTAATTGCTAAAGTGCTAAACTTATATGAACACCATGGGGTTATATATTCGATCTAGTTCGGGAAAGTTTGAAGTAAATCAGAGCTATTTTCTTGCATGTTTTACTTAATCCCAGGTGAGAGAGTTTTCATCCTTATATGCATCTTAGTTATTTTATGGTTCTTAAATTATGAGAATTAATATAATTGCTTGAATTTATGTGTGCTTATTGACTGTGACATTTTGTGCGATGGCAACCTACCTTGTTATCCATTCTATGTGTTATTGCTTTATACTATTGTTATATTGTCATTGGATTTAAGTGCATTGCATAGTGGTTGTGCAACCATAATGTTAAGGGCAGATGTATTGGATATTAGCTGGGCAGCAGTAGGCTTGCTAGTGGTTATTCGATCTTCGTGCTATAGTCCCTCACTTGCCTGGTCCAGAGATTGTCAGGGGGTGGTGGGTCGTAAGATTATCAGGGTACATATGGAGTATACCCACTGGAGTGATTGGGGTTTTATGCCGGCTCATTGATCGAGGTTTGTGGATTGAGGTTCATGATTGAAGATCAAGTGAAGTTGGAGTGATGGGGTTAAAGTGAATCGTATCCTTTTTAATGTGTGGTAACTTGTTATTTGAATTGTTCTTTAGTTGTTTAAATGCTTTATTTGTGCTAACTGTTGCATTGCACGCCCTGGTGGACTTTATCCCTCACTGAGCAATTGTGGTTGCTCATACCTCGTTTAACATATTTCAGGAGAAGCTGGGGATTGAATTGCCCGCTGTGTGACCTGCATGCTCAAATAGTGTGTTGAAGGTGACATAATACAATTATGTTATGCTTGTAATTTTATTTTTGGGACTAGATAAACTTGTATGTATTTGTACTATCTTAAAAGAATCGATTATTAGAGTTTTAGTCTTGTATGATTCAGCAATAGATATTGGGTTGTAATAACTTAATGCTATACTTTAATGGTTATTATTGCTTGCTTGTGTGCTAATGAAAACTAGTAGTTGTTTGGCTTTAGATTATAAGAAAGTCTAATTAATAATATAGAGTGGTATGATAAGCGGACAAAAAATAAAGATTCAAGGATTGTAAATTGCATGCTTGTATGTGTTCATAATGTCTTGTTTTGCTTAAGGCTCGGATGGCCTTGAAGCTGGAGAAATGGTGGTGTTGGAGATGGAGAATGTTGTGGTTTGTATTTGTGGCTTTGTTTTTCTGTTTACAGGTATCCAGATAGTCCTACAAACAGGGAAACTCCGTCTGTTTTTCCTTAAAATCTGTGCCCTAGTTTGGGATTGGGTTGAGTTTAGTTGATTAATAGAGTTCCCGATCTTGTGAGGGGTCGGGGTATTACAGTGTTGGTAATGGAAGATGGGATGTGAAGCCCCGCACGAAACATCATATACATATCATATCATCTAATAGGTATTTATATCGATTTATGTGCATTTATGTGGTTTTAGGTACATTTACATTACTTTTCGTGCATTTATATTGTTTTGCGTGCATTTGCATTGTTTAACGTGCATTTGTGTGGTTTAGATATCGTAGGTAATAAATCAATTACACTACACTACACTAGCTAACTAGATTAGTCAAAATACTACAAGGTGGCAAACTAGAAATACACACTTAGTTAAGGGGGCAATTTGGTCATTAGAGCCACCTAGATATTTCTTCCTAAAATAAAACACACACAACACACCCCACATACATAAAAAAAATACTACAACACACACACACACATCAGATCACACACAACATACACCAATCGATCAAGAGATGAAAGAAAGAGGAGAAGAAGAAGAAATAAGCAACCCCGAGCCGATTTTCTTGCATTTTCGTGCATTAGCTCGCGTTCCTAGCGTGTATAAGGTGAGGGGAATCTTTTAAAAACTGATTTCATAAATTATATTGCATATATATGTGTTGTTAAGTAAGAAATTGTTGTATTAGACAAGTTTATACTTGTATAGGTTTGCAGGATTTTGTTGTAGCTGCTGTAATTTATGAATTGTTTGAGCAATTAATTATTTTGGGAAAAATCTGGAAACATCACATATTAATTTATACTTGGAGAGGTAGAAAAATCATTTACTTGCCCGAAAATTCCAAAAGCAGCGAAGTTTGTAGTTGAGATGGTGCAGGACAGTTTTGTTTGCCTGAATTTCATGGTGCTTTTAGCCTAGAAATACTATCTAGAAACAATTGGAAAATTAGGGTAAGTAGTTTGATCAGTTAGAAACAAATTTTGTTTAGGATAGAAAAATAAATAAAATCGTTTAAGGCTCCTAAAACACTAAAAATCGAAGGCTGACAGAAATCGTGATCAATCTGGACAGTTTGTGCACCTATATTGTTTTAGTCATATCTTGATGAATTTAGCTTGGAATTAGGTGTCGTTTGATTCTAGAGTTATCTACTTTCGAATAGCTTTCCATTCATGTAAAAATCCATTTATTTGGGAGTCAGTTGCTTAGGTAAATATGCAGCCAAATTGAGTTGTTATTGTGATGTTGAAACTGTTGAGCTTATTTGTTTTGTGCTCCTAATGTTTCTTGAGGATAAATAATGTATTATAAGACATTGTTATTGCTTGTTATATAATTTAATCAATGTGAAGATATATAATATGTTGAAAGTGATGCTATGCATAATATGATATGATTCTCTATGCGTTACATAACCTATCATGTGACTTATGTGCAAACTAGCGAACACTTAGAAGGGAAAGGTAAACCATATGAAAGAATATGTTTAATACTCCGTGAACCTTATGGAGCTTAGATTTTTTTAACTTTAGATCCTTAAGAAAAATATTTCTAAGTTGATTTATAGCTAGCTAAATGTAATTGGAAGTGAACTAGCTTTATATGTAAACGGTAAAGGAGGAAATCTTGAACAATTAATGAACATGTGATAGTTGAATTAACTAAACTTTAATTCAAATGCATCAAACTCTGGTTAATAGTTAAGCAACTCTTTCTTGACTTGTAAAGTTATTTTTTGTTCTTTTGTTCTTTATGTTCTAACTTTAAAGATGTTGCTAACTATAAGTTAAATAATTGTTGAGCTTGTATTAGTTTAATTTGTGATTAGCACTAGTTGTTCCACTGAATTACTTCTACCTCATGTGAGATAACTTTATATGTGAACTTGGTAAAATTTGATCGGATTGTAAACTAATTTGGTTATCATATAAAGTGGAATGTTAAATAGTTGTAGGTAACTTTGTGTTATTAGTTTCTTTAAGTACCTTGCTTCTCGTATACTAAAGATTGGTCTATTAATGATTGGACATATGCAAGATTACTTGAACTAAAAATTAAATGTATTATGACTTGGTTATATTGGTTAATGTGAATTGGATTACATGGGAGAAACTAGTGCCATCTAGGAATTATCTTAGTTGCATAACCAAGCTGATAGCTTTATTGTTGATTATTTATTACCACAAACGAGTTTAACTTGGAAATGTGATTGTCTTGTTGAAACTTTTTATGTGTTAACAAAGTTGAGCTAAGTTTGGACTCTACGTGATAAACTAAATGTGTGTTTACTTTATAAATTGTAAGAGTATAATGTTACTTATTAAGTTAGCTAAAGATGTGGTTATAGTTGCCTTAACTTTAGCTACCAATTCCTAAGTGAAATACTTCTAGTTTGAATCGCTAATTAACTAAGCTTAAATGGATTTAGATGTAACTAACTTTGACTTGTTAGTTGAATGCTCCTTTATTGTGTAATAGGTTAAAAGATAGAAGTGTTAATTGAGCTTAATCTCCATTTAGCTACTCATTTCTAAATGAAATGATTCTAGCTTAAAGTTCGAGATAAAAGTATTAGAAATCTTAGTTAGCTAGTTAATTTACTTTCGTGTTGTTTTTCTCTTTTAAGTGCAGTATAATGTATTTATATATTATAATAGTGCTTTGTGTGTTGGCTAAAAGTCATAGTTATAGTTAACTTGCTCTTGGTCTAATTTCTTAAGTGTTATACTATATGAATAAACTAGGGTTTGCATATTCGAGCTAATTCAAAGAGGTTTGGAGTGAGTTTAAGGTATTCTTTTGCATAGTTAGCCTAATCCAAGGTGAGGGAGTTTTCATCCTTATATGCATCTTAGTTACTTTATTGTCCTTAAATTGTATGATTTAACATAATTACTCAAATTTATGTGCGCATATATATTGTGTGCTAGGGCAACCTACTTTGTTCTCCCTCGATTATGTGTTTATTGGTTTATCCTATCTGTTATCATTTTGACTGCATTGCATCGTGGTTAAGCAACACATTTGGGCATGGTAGTGTGGGGGAAGTCGGACGGCATCGGGCTTACCGGTATACCTCGGCTGCCATGGTTGCCCAATCCTTCTCTCTCTTGGGCCCTAAGTCCTTAGAGAGTTGGGTCGTTGGATTTCAGGGTACATTCAGAGTACACCCAACTTGGAGTTATAAGGGGATGCCGACTTATCGCTATCAATGACATTACTCTTTGGGTTCCTGTTCGTGGTCCATGGTTCGTGGTTCAAGAATTAGAGTAATAAGAGTCATCAGAATATATCCTTCTTATTGTGTGGAATTTTATTGGATTATTGTGTTTATTTATTGTACATTACATGTATTTGTTGCACTGCATGAACCCCTGTATGTTGTTCCCGTTTCCCTTCCTTCACTGGGCATACGTGTTTGGTATGCTCACCCTCGTTGCTAACAATTTCAGGTGAGGCAGGTTCGGCTTCCCTTGAGCCTGCGGAGGACAAGACTTGTAAGACTCTATGACAACGTGATACCTTGCTGCTAGTTTTGTGGATGCTTGTATATGCTTTGTGGGCCCTAACGCCAAGTAGGTGATAGTTGCTTATAGTCTATTTTGTGGCCTATAGTCTTGTATATATTCTTGGGTTTTTTTTAAATATTGTAAAGTGCTATAACTTAAGCCAATATGTTTGGCTGGATTGTAAACGGTTGTAATAACTTAAAGTACTTTTGTTATTTGTCTTTCATGCATGCTTGTGTGTGGTAAGTTGGTGATTGTCGGTCTTCAATTACAAGAAAGTTTTATAAACAAGGTTAGAGTGGTATGACAAGTGATTTTATAACATAGACTCTTAATAGTTGAAACCTACGTATGTTTGTGTGCTCAGTTTGTCTTTTAGTCTAAGGCTTGGATGGCCTTGAGACAGGGCATAACTGGATGGTTGGAGTTGGAGTATGTTGTAGAATGTGTTTTGAGGTTATAATTGTTGTGTACAGGTCTTGGGTTGTCCTATAAATAAGGGAGTCTTCGTCCGTTTCTCCTCGTATTTTGTGACTGGGGATTAGGATCGGGTTGTGTTTAGTGAATTTATAGAGCTCCTGTTTCGATGAAGGAACGGGGCGTTACATGGGAATTGTTAAGGAGATTGATTTATGGCTTTGTGGTCAAATATTCTATGTGCAGGTAAACTGTTAGTCCTATAAACAGGGGAAACTCCGTTCGGTTTCCCTTGTTTTTCGTGCCTTTAGGAATAGGGATAAGAACTCCGGTCTCGTGAGGGATTGGGGTGTTACATGGCCATCAGCGGATCGTCCAGGGATAAGAACCAACAAGAAGATGGGGCAATTAGTCAGACATCGGCAGGGGAACATGCAATGTTATGGGTGGTAGATGCTTTAACTAGATTGGCACAATCATTTGAACAGCAAGTTCGGCGTCAAACTTTGATAATACCACCTAAGGTTGAGAATAGGAAAGTTGAGATTGAGGCAAGACTGAGTCAAAGAGGTAAAAGACCCTGTTAGCTTCAGAGATGCACTTTTTGTAACCGTGGGGGTCATGATGTCATCAATTGTTAGAGAAGGACTGGCAGATGTACAAGGTGCGGCAGTGACCAACATAAGGTCAAGGAGTGCCTCAGGTTTAAGAGTGCTCGGAGATGAGCTTCTGGTCAGAGTAGTCAACCTAGAGTTATAGATAATGTGTCAGCACAACTTACTGGTCAACAGGGAGAACTTCACGGAACAAGTAAGGATAGAAATGAATTCTTTTATATTAATATAATTGATATCCATATGTGTTTATGTTTGTGTATCTAGGATTAAGACATCTAGCATCATCTATACATATATGACTTATGACCTATGGAGAGATATTATATATAGTTGAGCTTCTTGGGGGGTGTTCACTTTGAGATTCTTATCGGGAGCTATTCGATGATAGTAGTATTTAGTGGCATTTCCATCAGTTGTGTCATCTGGGAATCTGAGTTGGATTTCTTATTTGGCATCGTATATGAAATTCTATTGGATCTACTATATAATATTCTCCATGGTATTCTTATGGAGATTCTTGGTAGAAATCTTATAATATTCTCAGTGGTATTCATATTCGGGATTCTCCCTAACCTCTTATTTAGTGGAACCGCGATGTCTATGTTGCGATTTCTTATTGGTGTTCTCATGGCATTCTTACTCGGAACTCTAGAATAGATTTCCTACTTGACATCACTGCTGGGAATCTTATATGGTATTGGTAATCAAAGGGGTTCATGCTTAGATTTTCGGACAGGCTTCCTAATATGAGCTTTTATTGGGCTATCTCATTCGGGACTTCTTTTGTGGGATTCAGATCTTTTGGTATTCTTATTGGACTTCTCAGTAGTATTATCGTGGGTATTCTTGTTGGTATTCTTGGGGCAGTTCACTTCTTTAGCCACAGTTCCGACTAGAGTTGCTACAGTTGTTATGGGATCCTTTTGAGAATAAGGAATTGCGAGGATGCAATTTTCCTAAAGGGGAGAAAGTGTAACAACCTGGACCCAGCATGTTGCACATGTACATACTCACATGCCAATATATGTTATTTTAAGTATTTATATTAAGATATGTGTTTATTTTAACATTTAGATTTATGTAGTAGATTTATTTTCTTCTACTTTTCTTATTTCTTTAAAGGGGACACTAGCCTTAATTCAATTCAAATAAAAATGTTTTAGCTATTATTTTGTAATCTAAATTATACGGGATTGATCCTAATACCTAATAGACTTACTTTCATAATTTTAAAACGAGCCCTGACCCGGGATAAAAATGAAAGTATTTTATTTTACAAAATTTGTATTTTTCCCTTATTATACACTTATTTTTGGTCATACGTTCATAAATTTTAATTGCACAACCCATTAGGAGAGTGCATTAGGAAAATAATTTTTATACTGTATGAATAGTAAAAAACATTATTTTTGGGCTAGTTGGATTTAATTAACTTTTGGGCTTTAAAACTAGACTATTTTTGCATTTTCCCTAACTAACTAATGTTAGGGATATGCCCTAATACTATAGACTAGCTAACCTTATTGGGGTTTGATAAGAATATATGTGTATCTATATACACAATTGTCAGTGACAAATAATATTAAGAGGAGGGTAAATTAAGATTTTAGCAAAGTATTGTTATTTTAAAAATTACAACAACCCACAAAAACCTTTTTGAGACAATTTATCAAACACCTTGTGTGAATAACTAGATAAGAGTTAATATGATGAATAATAATCACACATGAGCAAGATAACTACTCTAAACAATATATATGACAATGATCATAAATAGAGTAGGAAGAGAGAAATCAAACTCAGTATTTTCAAGTGGTTCGAACTCCCGAAGGCCTAGTCTACTACCTAAGGTCTTCCTCCCCTTAGTATTTCAATTAGCTCCACTAGTAGTGCTACTTCACAAGTTGGTGAAGCACAAACCAACCATACAAGTCTACTCTTGAACCCACAAGAGCAAATACAAGCTTTTTCAAATGTAGGTAAAGCTCCAAACCTACTATCCATCTTCCTTTGAGTCCACAAAGGATTTTGCCACACTCTTCTCTTTACAAGGATCCTCTCAATCCTAATCTAGAGCCCAAGAGTGTATACAATATAGAGATTTGATTATTTGAATGATAATACAATGAAGAATAATAAAAAATCCTCAATGACTAGATAATACAATTGAAATCTTTGAATGCTCAATAAATTTGCAAGTTATAGCTCAAGCTTAGTGTATATTGATTGAAATATATGAAATTTGAAGCTTATAATCAATATATGATGTTTAGGAGTTGTTGGAAGAGTTAATTTAATGAATTGGGTTGGTTGGTATTTATAGAAAATGTTATAACGGCTATTTTTCAAGTTTCAGACAAAGCCGGTTAAGCAATCGGTTGAGTAACTCACCCGACATTGAAAACTTGCACAATCTGTAAAAGCCGGTTGAGTTACTCGTCTGACATGAACAGTGCCAAATAGTGCCATTTTTCAGCTTTGCGAAATTAAGCCCGAAAATTAATTTTTCGAAAGGGAAACACTTAGGCACTTCAAAAACACTTATTCTAAAGTGTTTCCAACCTTTTTAACACATCAAAACATTTTCTAAACTCTTGTGGAAAGATTAAAACCGATTTTTGTAATCAAGAGTTTAAAACACATTTTCAACTAAAAAATTCAATATTTTGAAGATAAAATGTTTGGACCTTTTAAGAGCACTTCTTTAGAAGATGTTCCAACCCAATTAACCTTTTAAACTCTTTTCAAAACTCTTGAAGATATATTTAAAGACATTTTTGAAAGATTACCAAGAGCTTGAAGCATAAAAATGCATACATAAGGCAAACGACATTTTTAAGCCGCTACCTCTTATGTCGCCACGTCTCTATCCTTATAACACAACTTTATCTTCATGTCTTCAAGTATGAGACCCTGAAATTTTTCCTATTTGCAATTACGTGTTTTCACCTATTTAAATGCTATTAGAATTAATATATATGTTTATATGTGAGTTATTAAATGATCTTGGATTAAATGTGCATTTAAAAGACATTTGAAAACAAATAAAGTGACTTTTCATTTTATTTTATAAAATTTGTGTAGTATAACTAGACTATATGTACTTAAATGCTTATGAATAAATGTTGTCCCCAAAAATAGTCTACTAAAAATAGTATTTAAGTTGAATAGTATTAATATTACTATTATTGGCAAAAATAACTAAAATAGCTTAAGTTATCAACTTTGACCAAGACTTCTATCTTTGACTTTATTAAAACCGATTATTGAGCTGACTTTTCATCTACCTTGACTTTTAAAAAATGTTGACTTTTATTAACTTTGACTTTTTAGAAAATGTTGACTTTTATCATCTTTGACTTTTTGTAAATGTTGACTTTTTGGTCTCCTTTGACTTTGACTTTTTATATTCTTTGACCAAACTAGGTTTATTGTAAATACTACTCCTGTTACATGAAATATGTGCATTCATAAAATTTTCATAAAGAATTTTGGAAAAAATTTTATTTTAGTGCCTTTTGATCATGTCAAATTTTATTTAATGCATGTATAGCTATTGTTTTGTTAAATTGTTTATAGATTATTGCTAAGTAGTTGATAAGGACCAACTTGATGAGTTTATAGTGATTTTGAATAGTTTTATCGTGTATTTTTATTTTTTAGGCATTTAATTGATAATTTGGCTTGTTAGTTGAATAATTGTTGTTGTAGTGGTTGGAATTGCTTGGTTGTTGCTTCTAAAAGTTTTTTTAATTGCGGGGTAGTAATGTTGTAATGCCGAATTTTTGATTTGAATGTCGTAGCAAAAGTTCAAAAATTCAGCCTAGGTGCATTGCCAAAATTAGGTTTGTTGGACATGTTTTGGATGGCTTTCGGTTGGTTTAAGAGGGGGCTAATGTACTTGCATTGATGATTGAGTGATAAGAAGTGGTTTGGAGGTTATTGGATTAATAGATTGTAAGTTATGAATTTTAAAAATTTGTGTAGTCTTTCTTTAAAATGTTTAAATGTTGTCCTTAGATGATTGTTAATGCTTGTGTAGTTGTTCCTTGAATTGTTGTCGAGTGGGTTCAAGATTGAATGCATGTTGATATGTGTGATAAGTTGGGTGGCCTACTTCGTCATCTAACTTGGTTGTCTTAGTTGTTTAATTGATGTTATGTTGATTAAAGTGTTGTTTACTAATTGATGATTGATGATCATCTGGAGGACAACCTACTTTGTTGTCTTCATAGAATATGAATGTTTATTATTATTGTCATGAGTCTTGATAGTGTGTGCCACATCTCGGGCAGCATCGGGTTGTCAGGTTGATAACGGCATGACTATCATAGACTCCCCCCAGCTCCCATGGGCGGAGATGCCATGGAGGGAGGGGCTAGATGAGGTACCTCGGTTATGTATTATTGGAGTTATAAGAAGATGGTTGAGATCGTGATGGCGTATGGAGTTACACTAACTAGTGTATCCTTTCTCAATTGGATGGTTATTTATGTGGCATGAAATGAAATGATGATGTTAATGATGTTTAATGTGTGTTATTGTTCATATGATGATTTCCCAAGTGGTAAAGAAAGTATTTTTCAAAACATCTTTCGAATCCTTACTTAGCTTTGTTATATATAAGCTCACCCTCATTTGTTTTTACTTGTTCAGGTGTTACTGAGCCAGATTACGGGTACGTCCCTCAGGAAGCTGATAATGTGCCTTATGTTGATGAGTCTTATGTGCAAGAGTCCTATCCATGATGTCTTGGCTGTTGTCATTTTTTGTTGTTTTGTATACTAGAATCCGTTGTATTGTATTTACTTTGAAGTATGTATTGTATAAAATGTTATAAGATATTGGAAAGTATTATGCTAGTTTAGTTGTCTTACTTTTGAAACACGAATAGGTTGTTAAACTAGTTTAATATGTTATGCATGTGGATGGTTTAACTTATTGTTGTTGTTATTGAAACGGAGGCATATAATCTATGGTTAGTATGTTGTATGGTTGTATAATATATGGAATTGGTTGGGTTGTATGTTGTTGAAATGAATGAGGAGTTGTTGATTGATATTTGGAGTTGGTTGTATGAGTTTATAAGGGATTGGTTTAGAACCCTGATGTCTGTGTTACAAACATTATGCTGACGAAATTTCATTGCGTCCTGACTGATCGTAAGGGGGATCGAGTTGGGGCGTGACAACCCACTTCCCCACTCTTTTGATAGTTTTGTTCTGATCGATAAAGGTTTGAAGATAAAATCCAGGAGACTCGATGTATCCTTGAATGAAATTACTAATTTGCTTTTTCCATATGATGATTAGGATTGATGACATGGCATTTCACAAATTACATCATCAATACACATATATACAAGTAAACACACTTATATATATATATATATATATATATATATATATATATATATATATATATATATATATATTTATATTTATATTTATATTTATATTATTTTCGCTCATTCTAATCTCTATTAGAATAAATATGTTGAAACAAATTTTCCATATTAGCAGTTTGGCCCCAAAAGTTTTGGTAATCGTAATTTGACCCCAAAATTTTTCAAAATTATACTTTTGGCCCGAACATCACTATAGATGACTATTAACACTTTAAAGCCACCAACCACATTATATAAGCTTCCGGTGAACTTATTCATGATACTTATAAGTGTGTGACTTTCTAGATTTATAATTGCATACCGATGAGGGACTGATATACTTCTTTATCTATTTCAAAAATGTCTCTGCTATTTCCCGAAATACCCTCATGCTCATGGGTGACATATTAACAACAGACGTGCAATGAGAATGTACCCGATAATGAAGACGCAGTCTATTTATGAATTCATTTATTGTTGGGAATTATCGTGTAGTCCGATCCTTGTGTTAAAACGTCCCGATCGGGAAAAAGACCATGAAGAGGTTAAGTCCACATCTGATACTGTGAATACATCTGATATTGTGAATACATCTGAAAATGTGAAACGAGAGATGACTACTATGGAAAAACCCATTTCTATCAATTCATACTTGCCTTGGCCAAGGACTTCCTCGTTTATCTACCGACTTCAGATATCACAGGACATCTACTCACACCGAAGGTTTAATAGATCCTATCTCAACAATTACATGTCAGTATATATCAAAAGACTAACATGCGAAATGGTGTAACTCGTATTTACAAAAGGCGGGTATTGTCCAGAAGCAATGTTTAGCCCCTGATATAACCGGCAGTCGTAATTTCTCAAGTCTGATGATTAATTTGCACAACTCTCAACAAAATAGTAAATATTAACCTGGATTCATGTAGTTCACTATTTACTATCACAATCAATGATCCACACCACTAACGATCATTCATATGTTAATTAGTCCACATCAACATGTCATTCTGACACTTGACCTATCATATTTTCTCATTAACACCACTATACTAATCAAAGGTAATTACATATGATAACCCATATTCGATTATTCTAGTCACGGTCAAATAATTTGAAGGGTTATGACTCAATTCTTAACATTTATTATGTCGAAGTAGAACAACGAAGCACTCTAAACCCCTTTTAGAATGTTCTCACTTCTCCGATAAACATTAGGACATTGTGACGCCCGAGATCACTACTGTATTTTCTATTAACTGCTGCATTCACTATTTGTGCATTTTAGTTGTGTATTTACTTGTTACATTCGTAGTTACTATTTATTACATTTTAACTACTTATTTTCTTTGAATTAACATTTTTCCTAAACTATATTACTTATTTTAGGAAAGAGAAAAATAAGAATTTGGGCAATTGGTGTTAGGAGCGCTCGTTTAGAAATTGTTTTGCAGTTTGAGTGAATAATGAAACATAGTTTAACAATGAGTTTGGGCTAGTTGGCATTTAATTGAGTTTTGTACTTGAAATTTGACTAGCTTTGCAATCTATTAACCCAATATAGCTATATACATACAACATATATAATAAACATGTTATATACATTACATATATAACAACTTAGAAAAAAGAACACACACAAGCCAAATAGTACCCCCCCCAAACCTGAGAGGCTGCAACAGGAAAAAGGAGAAGAAAATCACTACTTTGCTTGCATTTTGATCTTCCTAGCTTGTGTTTGGAGCTATTTTGAAGTGTTCTAAGGCCTCTTCTAGCATCCTAGGAGCATTTGGTGAGGGATTCTCACTTGTTTTTGCATATATATTGCTTTTACTCAAAAGCTTAAATTTGAGATTTGCAAGTATATGTATATATTATGCTTAATTCATTTACAAAGAGTGGTCTACATGTTCTTCAGACCTATTTTGTGATGCTTGATGCTTTGGTTATGGTAGTTTTGCCTAGAGTGTGGTGAGGAAGACAATGAGTAGTGAAATTTTTAGGGTTTTGATGAAATGAGCCTTTGAGATTGATTCAGTGCTTCCATTAGGTGCTTTAGATGTTAATGAAGGTAGATTAGAGTCCTCGTGAGGTTTAATTGTTCGAAACTTAGCTAAAACGCAAAATTTGTGACTTTTAGAAAAGGGGTTTGGGGTGTATTGTAAATCCGGATTGGTTTGGGCATTACAACTGGTATTCTTGGGGTATGTAGGTACTAGATATGCTTTTTAACTCTTGGTTGAGCTTAGGTTAGTATGACGCCCGAGATTTTGTAATACTTCTAGATTTTTGTTGCATCCACTATGTGCGCATTTTTTCTATGCTTTAATCACTGTCTTATTTAGTTACTATTACTTCCGTTTTTCAACTGCATAATATTACTGAATTAGCATTTTTATTAAATCATACTAATTGTTTTAAGAGTGAGAAAAATGTGTGATTGAGCTAAGAACGATAGGAGCCTTCGTTTAAAAAATGGCCTAGTGATCTAATGAATAGTGTTACGTAACTTAACTTAGTGTTTTAATTAGCTAGCACAATTGTTGCACCTTAGACTCGATTTTAAGCTACCTAAGCTCATTTTAATAGCCCATATATGCACATAACTTGACCCCACTTTAGCTTACTCAACATATAACCCACCTAAGCTCATAACTTGCAAAAGAAAAATAAAATAAAAGTTGAAAAGTCCTGTAGCATACCCGATAGCAACATAGGAGAGGAAGAGAGGTTGTTGGCTCATCAAATCACCATTCCAAGCCCTCCCAAGCTAGATTCAAGTCATTCTACTAGTGTTCTAGCCTTTCCTTAGCCCCTACGCTCTTTAGGTGAGGGTTTTGCATGCTATTTTTGCATTTGAAAAACATGTCAACTTTCTTGAATTCTTAGATTTGTTGTCAAATGCTATTGCAATGCCTAAATATGCTTATGTATGTTGTATATAAATGGTAGAGACCTAATTTATGCTATTGTTTTGTAGTTTAAACGGTTGAAACTGCTCGTTGATTATTTGACATGAATAGTGACGGGATTGTTAGGGTTTTGTGCAATCGGACTTTATAGCTTGAATTAATGGTTCTAATAGGTACTTTAGATGTTAATGAAAGTAGTGTAAAGGCCCCGTAGGGTTTAATTTCTCATAACCTAACGAAAGAAGGAAATAGCCGATTTTTAGAAAGGGGTTTCGGGGTTATCGTGAATTCGAGTTGAATTGGCCTCCACATTTAGTAATCCTAGGCTATTTAGGACCTAACTAAGCTTTGCTAGCTCCCATTTGAGTCCCGATTGGGGTACGTGTAGTACAAAGTCAAAAGAGGAAATTTGGGGCTTTCGAGCTAAATGCGGGTGTTTGCATGATTTTGAGGGTCCTAAAGGTGCCTAAGGGGTTAACTAGGAGCATGGTATAGGTCGTCCGCTAATCTAAAACCATCACATGAGTTGGGAAGGAAAAAAGGTTGGGTTACAAAGGGGTTTAAGTACAAATTTGATTTTCTCGCGCTTCTAAAACCTTGGTATGATTCCTTGTGTGTTTAAATGTAGTTTCAAGATGTTTTGGAGCTTTTGGTATAGTTCTATGTGAATTTGGAACATACCCCCTTGTAAATTTCTTAATTGCTTATATGAAACTGCTTTTCTTCTAACTGTTTCGAGGTCAACCTACTTTGTTGATCCTCCCACGTGTTATTGCTTATATTGTTGATATTGTCTTGCCATTGTTAAATGCATTGCATATTGGTTGCGCAACCATAGTGTCAGGGGCGGATGTGTTGAATATCGGCTGGGCGGTAGAGGGCTTGCCAGTGGATATTCAAACTCCGTACCCTAGTCCCTCATTCACCTAGTCCAGAGATTTCCAGGGGATGTTGGGTCGTAGGACTATCGGGGTACATCCAGAGTACACCCATTGAGGTGATTGGGAATTTGTCGGCACATTGATTGTGGTTCGTGCATCGTGGTTCGTGGCCAAAGATAAGAGAATCATGGAGTTTGGGGTTAAGTGTATCGTATCCTTTGATATGTGTGGTTATTTACTATTTCAAATGTACTTTACTTGTATTTCTTGTTCACTGTTATAATTGTTGCATTGCACGTCTCGTTTGGCCTTTATCCTTTACTGGGAAATAGTGGTTGCTCATACCTTGCTAACATGTTTCAGGAGACGTTATGGGTGATCCCCAGCTAGATTTGGTAGAGGAAGAAGAACCGGAGGTTCAGACTGAACCATTGCCTTAGTTGCTGTGTCTAGTTGCCTGAGGTGGTTTATGTTCTTGTTGTTTAATGAAGAACTAGTTGTTTACTTTATGTTCTATTTTGTAGCCTAAAAGCTATTATATGTTATGTAGTTGCAAGTTAAAAGATAGATGTTGTAGTAGTAGATTTGGAACCATGACATGTAATAACTTATGTTTCTATTTCTAGCTGCTTTGCATGCTTGGGAGTGAATGTTCTGATGTATGTTTGTTTTCAACTTCTAAGATTGTTTCAATGCTATCATGGAGTGGCATGATAAGCGGTTTTGTAAAGAAGTTAAGTTGGATGCATGCTTGTGTGTATCTGAACTACTGTATGTCTCAAGGCTCGAATGGCCTTGAACCTTTAAGCTTTAGTTATAAAAGCTTGTCTTGTTATATTGAGGTTTTATTGAGCGTTTACAGGTTTTTAAAATGTCCATGGTATAGGGGAGACTTGTCTGTTTGTCAGGTCCAGACTTAACCTTTAGCGTGGGGTTGGGTCAGGGCATGACATTTAGGTGGTATCAGAGCTTATAGAATGCATGAAGCCAAGTTAATTTTCTCGGTCTGTGGGTAGGAGTCTATTAAGTTAAGGCATGATTGCGGGAATAAATGTTTATTTGATTGGCTAAAGGAAGGATTGAATGGTTAAAGCACATGCTAGCATGAAAGCGAGAATGTGAAAGGTCTTTTATGAGTTATTGTGTAAAAGTGAAAAGTTAAGAATCGAAAGTATGATTAATTGTTTTACTTGTGTCTTTAGTATGCAAAGTGTTTGTATGAACCTATATGTGATCTTATGTTAACTTATTTGAACTTATTCTTATGTGATTTAATTGTGAATTATACATATGCTTGTCATAATACTTCGTATTCTAGTTGTTTGGAATGGGACCTTGCCGTCGAATTGGGAATCAGGATGTTGATAGAGAACCAGAGGAGGCTCCTGGGCAAGAAGCTGGTATGGCAGGAAATGTACCACAAGTTCAGGAACCTAGTAACGCGCAGATCTTGGCCACAATGGCCAATGCTATGAATACCATTGCCTAGTTCGTGACTCAACAAGGACAAACAGGGGCTGCCAGAGGTAATCAGGCTGCAAGAGCTGAGGGTAGTGGTACTACCGGAGGTAATTTGTATGATAGGTTTTTACATCATGGGGCTTACAGCTTCTTCGGAGAGCCAGACGATATAAAGGCTGAATTGTGGTTGAGAAAGTTTGAAAGGGTGGCTGCAATACTTGAGTGTAGTGATGAGAGAAAAATTACCTATGCCACATTTCTTCTGGAGGGTGACGCCGAGGAGTAGTGGCGTACTATTAATGAGAAATGGGAAGCAGAGAGGGTTCAACATTCATGGGCTGACTTCATCTGTGAATTCTGAGATAAATATATATCAGTGGTTGCTCGTGAGATATGCCAAGCAGAGTTCATAGCTTTGAAGTAGGGAAATGTGTCAGTGGATCAGTATGAGGCTACTTTTACTAGGCTCTCCCGTTACGTGCCAGCTTTGGTACAGCCAGAGGACATGAAAATGCAAAGATTCATCATGGGGTTAAGAAGTGATATTATGCTTAATCTGTCTGCGAATGATTACCCTAATTATGCTGCAGTGGTCAGAGCCGCCTCAAGGTATGAAAAACGCAAGGCAGATACATTGGCCGAGACTAATCAATCGAGTAAGCGGTAGTTCCAGTCACAGAGTCAGGGGTACCAGAGGCAGACTATTTCAGTTGGGCAGAGTCCGCAGCCGAGGCAGGGCACAGAGTTATGCAGGGCCTACTCAGACTCAGGCACGAACAGTTCAGAGCTAGAATCAGGGGCAGTCTCGTCTAGTTGCAGCTCTATCTCAGCAGGATAGTTCAGCTACCTCTTCTTACAGAGCTCCTTCGGGAGGCACTGTTGCAAGACGTCACTAGCAGTGCAGCTTCTATGGAAAATTGTTGGAAGAGATTGGGCCGATGTACCGGATGTGGTAGTGATCAACACAAGGCTAAAGACTGCCCAAAATTCAAGAATACTAGGGGTCAGACATCTGGTCAGGGCAATCAGACCAGGGCATCAGCTGCAGCACCAGTACCACGGGGTCAAGCCCGAGTATTTGCCTTAGATGCAGAGGAACTTCTGAATACGACTACTATAGTAGAAGGTACTTTTCTTCTTAATGATCAATCGGTTAAAGTTTTAATTGATTTCGGAGCTTCACATTCATTTGTTACTCCTACTTGTGCACAAAATGCTAAACTAAATCATGATAAACTATTGCATGAGATTGTGGTTTACACTCCTATGGGTCCGAAGTTTGTTACTAGATCTATTTGCAAAGCATGTAATATTTTTATTGAGGGTCGTGTTTTTCCTACTGACTTGATTATTCTACCCTTCAATGACTTTGAAATTATATTGAGGATGGACTGGTTGGGAAGTTATTAGGCACAACTTGACTGTAGAAAAAAGATTGTGAGATTAGAAATGCGTGACCACCCTATAATTGAAATAATTGCTAGTAGAAAATCAACTGGAACTCCTATCATAACTTCCATTAGAGCATCTAAACTATTGAGCAAAGGGTGTGTGAAACCCCACTTTTCTGCTTTAACTCGATTTACGTGTTTTATCTCGTTTTGCGTGCATTTGACCTGTTTATGTGCTATATGACCTAGAATGTTATAATTTTGATGTCAATACTCCTAATACGTGCTAAATGTGCATTCATGAAATTTTCATAAAAAACGGGATCATAAATTTTATCGTCGATTTTCAATGAATAGTGTTTTCGAAACACGTCCGCTAAAATTTTGAAACTGGTCTTTTTAACCCTTCTAGACCTAGACCACGGACTTTAATAGACCTGTGTTTGATTAAAACGGTTTTAAAATCGGCTTAAGAATTTATTAGGGTTTTTACACCGACTTTTGCAAAAATCGAGTTTTAAGCCGACTCGGGTGAAATTTTTTGATTGTAAAACTTCTTGTCACCTAAAAATAACCTACTTGAGCTAGATTGGGTGTTGAATAATTGTTTTGAACTTTGGTGATCAAGAAAATGCATTTAAAGACAAGAAAACACTAAAAATAATTAGTTTCCACTTTGACTTTCTTTTATTTATTTGACCTTTGCTTAATATATGATCAACACACATTAAAAACAAAGCAAAACACCACCAAAAACACACACAAAACCGTGGCTCCTTGGAGGAGAAAGATGAAGGCATTTTCAAAGTATTTTTCTCATAGATTTTGCATTTCAAAGCCGAATTGAGTAATTCAAAGCTTGAAATTGATTGTTTGGCATCCATTCTACACACTTCTTGCATCAAAACACATCAAAGGTGAGAGAAAAATTCTAGATCTCAAAACTCATATTTTGTGTTTATGCGTATAAATGATTATTGAACCGTTAGAATTGTAATATGATGTTAGATTATTGCTCCTTGCATGCTAGGGATCGTTTAGTGGTAATACTACGAGTTTTTGTCGGATGTAGCATAATTTTTATTTTTCGGGTATTTAAATTTGATTAATTTGTTCAAAGTTGATTAAATTGAGTTGTGTTGATTGGAATCGATTGCCGTCGATTTCTAAATACTTGATAATTACGTGTTAGCGCTGTTGTAATGCCGAATTTTTGATTACATTGTTCGTGTGAAAATCCAGAAAATCCAGCCAAGACATCCTAGGGTTTTAGGGTTATCGGGCATGATTTGGAGGTGTTATGGTGGATTTTCGAGAGGGCTAATGTAGTAGGTTGAATGGGTGAGTGATAGAAACTGATTTGGCAATGTTTGGGTTAGTAGAATGTAAGTTATGAATTTTTGAAGTTTAGGTTGTCATTCTTTAATTTCTTGAACGATGCCTTTAGATGATTGGGTGGTGTTTGAGTGTTGAATGGTGAGTTGTTGATGAGTAATTTAGGGTTTAATTGTGTATATAATGCATGTCCGGTTAGATGGCCTACTTTGTCATCTAACTAAGTTATTGTTGCTTAAATGATAATTGATGCTATCAATGATGAATAAATGATGATTGATTGATGATTGATTGATGATTGATGATGATTATGGAGTCTTGGTATGTGTGTGCCACCTCTCGGGCAACGTTGGGCTGTCGGGTTGATAACGGCATGACTGCCAGAGGCTACCCCCAGCTCGCATGACGGAGGTGTCATGGAAGGAGGGGCTAGTGAGGTACCTCGGGTGCGTGAGTAATGGGGAGTTATAAGAAGAACGGTTGAGATCGTGATGGCGTTTGGAGCTACACCAAATAGAGTATCATTTATTGAATGGTCATATAGTTATGTGATGATAGTATTATTGATGTTATTGTGTGTTTACTGACTCAAAGGATTATTCCAAGGAGTTTAGTAGACCTTGCTCGAGATCTATCGGATCCTCACTGGGCTTATTATATATAAGCTCACTCTCTATTATTGCATGCATGCAGGTGTTACTGATTTTGACTACGGGTACGTGCCTCCTGAGGAGGAAAATGTGCCTTTCGTGGATGAGTCCTATGTTCCAGAGTCTTATCCTTGATGTTGTATTGTTTTACTATCTTGTATATTAACTTAGTAGACTTTTATATGCTTTGTAGTTCATTATGTAAAAGATGTTGAAAAGATAACGAATTAGTTGATGCAATCTTAGTAGTCTTTATTTTGTCTATGTTTAGGTTGCTGGATTGGCTCATTATGTTTTGTAATGTATATTAAGGGTTCACGTATTATGTTGGAACGGAGGCATATAACGAGGACTGTTTATTGTATAATATGGTTATGATGTATGTTGTTATTTTATTGAGGAGTTGTTTGTTGTATGGTTTGTGAAGTTGATGTATGACGTTCTATTGAGGTTGGTTTAAAGCCTCGGTGTCCTAATTACTGTCGTTATACTGCCGAAATTCCGTTGCGTCCTGACTAATTGTAGGAGGGGTCGAGTTGGGGCGTGACATTTAAGTGGTATCAGAGCGCATGTTAGCTGTCAGCCGGGGTATCCTCGGAATGTGGGTAGTGGTCTAAGCATGCAAGTATGTATTAAGTGAAAGAAAAGTGAAACATATGTTAATATGTTTATGTGATTAATTTACTTATGTGTCTAACTTTCTATGTGACCAATATGCCTTGTGTGTTAAGTGAACTAATGTGGTCAATATGTTTTATGTGATAACGTGCTATACGTACTCAATGTGTTGTAATTAATGTGCATTATGTGATTAATGTGCATTATGTGATTAATGTGTATTATGTGACAATTGTGTTTTATGTGATCAAAGTGCCTTATGTGAAGTTTGTTGCTTATGTGACTTTAATTGTTTATAACTTACTTCTGTGATTTAACCTGTTTATGTGATGTTGGCTTCTTATATGCTGAATTGTGTGTTATGTGATAATGTTATATTGTATGATAATCATGCATTACGGTGTACCTGTTTTTATGTGATGTAATTGTATATATTTTATAACTGTGGGTGATTCTTTTAGGTGAAGTAAGGATGACTGCAAGAGTTTTCGGAAATAGTGGTAGGCCATGATTTTGAATTATTATTATTCTAGAAGTTTATCAGTTAGATTTTAATTGTTAAGTTTATGGATTTTAGTTTCGGCTTAGTGGATTGATCTTGATGTTCCTTTAGCGAGAATGAAGTTGTTCGAGGAAAATAGCAATGTATCTTGATGATTATAATTACTTTTGTTGCCATGTTTAACTTATTATTACTTGGAGATGAATCATAAGTTGAGGTTTCTGTGAGGTTGTGATTAGACACTTTTGGAGTCTCAACTCATATTATACTTTCTTGAGGTTATTTTAGAATGAATTTATTTGAGGAATTAGTGATGTATATTTGTGAATGAAATGAAGTGTGGTATAACATGTGAATATTTCTACTATTTGGGATTGCTATATTATTAATGGATATTTTGGAGTTTTGATCTTTAAACCTTGGAGACAATTGGAGTAATTCCTGACTAAAGTTACTTTATTCGAAGATGTAATTTTTGGGAGATAGAATTATTTGAGGAAATAAGAATGCATTTTGGTGACTGAACATTTACTTGCCTATATCAAGCTTTTGAGTTCTAGGTGGTATGACTTTCTAAATTGTTGATTGGGGATTCTCTTGTGTTATTATGGGTTAGTATGAATCTGTATTGTGTTATTAGATTTTGGAGTCTTCATTAGTTAATCTTGTTGGGTAATCAGTGATTTATCTTGTTTAGTGATTGGTCTGGTACGGAATGTAAAATTTTGGAGTGATTTATCTTGTTTGGTGATTGTTATGACTCCTTAGGTTCTCTAAATCTCCTTAGTGCCTTGTCTTGGTAGGAGATAAATTGTAGGATTTGACTTGTTGGTGTTAAAGTGTGTAGGTGGGACACCCTTCTTGTACTTCATAATTCTATCAGTCTTATTATTATCTTTTACTCTATTCTCACTTATTTGAGAGAGAGTTACACTTTTCTAGCATATCAATTGTTTCTTGAAAGTTTTGCTTATTGGATTAATGGATCCTATACTCATTTGACATTGTTTCTATTCTTAACATTCATATTTGTTTCTTATAGCAATGTCGCTTATTGGAGTTAAGGTTTGAGACTTCTACATTTCATTCTATATCTCCAGCTATTCATTTGAATATTTCATTTCATCCTATTACTATTCATTTGAAAGTAATTTTTCCTTTGGTATACCATTTTACTTGTTCAAATTCTACTTGCTTGATGTACTCCCTACCTAAATACATCATTGTCATTCTTGTTGATCCTTGTTAATCCTATTATTTTATTATTAAATCCTGAGCCATTACTTTGCTTGTAATTGTTCATTTAATATACTCGGCATTGTCCTCCTTATTTATACTTCTTTGGTTATTGTGTGCTGATATACTCTTGCCACTTATGTTTTCTATCGAATTAATCATCTCTTATTTCTTAATTTCATTTCGCCTCAAGTACAACTTACTTGTTGGTTCCTTGAACAATCATCAAGAATTGAAATGTCTACTTGTTCAAGAATTTTGTTCAACATACTCAGCACTGTTTGGACTCGTCATCATCCTTTGTTTGTGCTTATTTAGCTGATAGGTGCTGAGACATTTCTTATCTTAGTTATCATGCTTCCTTATTAAACTATTAACCTCTTGATTCTCTAACCTGTTTGACCTCCTGTTCACTTGATTGTTGGCTCGAATATGATTTTTCATATTCGTATTTCCTTGTAAATTTCATAATAGCCATATTCTGACAAATGTCACTTTTGAGATATTTCCTTGATCAATAATCATTCATGTTATCGTGAATGAGTTTTTAAACCCTCGGGGTGTTCATAGAGCTCTTTTGTGTAGTAGGGGATGATTGATAATTAGTGGTGTCACGCTAAGACTTGGAGTTGCAATTTCTTTCATATGCAATATGATGTTAGGTGGGAGAGAATTATGAATTGAAGATTGTCTTGGAACTATGATCATCAACTTGCAGTCAACAGAGGTTGTTCTTTTGAGGTCTTTGGTTAGTTGTCATCCTAAGAGATAAATGAGAACTAAGAGAAGTATTATTAAGTGTAACGATTGATGATTTAATTGTCTGTCAGTTCGAGAATTGCGCGGACGCAATTGTTTTAAGGAGGGGAGAATGTGAAACCCCACTTTTCTGCTTTAACTCGATTTACGTGTTTTATCTCGTTTTGCGTGCATTTGACCTGTTTATGTGCTATATGACCTAGAATGTTATAATTTTGATGTCAATACTCCTAATACGTGCTAAATGTGCATTCATGAAATTTTCATAAAAAACGGGATCATAAATTTTATCGTCGATTTTCAATGAATAGTGTTTTCGAAACACGTCCGCTAAAATTTTGAAACTGGTCTTTTTAACCCTTCTAGACCTAGACCACGGACTTTAATAGACCTGTGTTTGATTAAAACGGTTTTAAAATCGGCTTAAGAATTTATTAGGGTTTTTACACCGACTTTTGCAAAAATCGAGTTTTAAGCCGACTCGGGTGAAATTTTTTGATTGTAAAACTTCTTGTCACCTAAAAATAACCTACTTGAGCTAGATTGGGTGTTGAATAATTGTTTTGAACTTTGGTGATCAAGAAAATGCATTTAAAGACAAGAAAACACTAAAAATAATTAGTTTCCACTTTGACTTTCTTTTATTTATTTGACCTTTGCTTAATATATGATCAACACACATTAAAAACAAAGCAAAACACCACCAAAAACACACACAAAACCGTGGCTCCTTGGAGGAGAAAGATGAAGGCATTTTCAAAGTATTTTTCTCATAGATTTTGCATTTCAAAGCCGAATTGAGTGATTCAAAGCTTGAAATTGATTGTTTGGCATCCATTCTACACACTTCTTGCATCAAAACACATCAAAGGTGAGAGAAAAATTCTAGATCTCAAAACTCATATTTTGTGTTTATGCGTATAAATGATTATTGAACCGTTAGAATTGTAATATGATGTTAGATTATTGCTCCTTGCATGCTAGGGATCGTTTAGTGGTAATACTACGAGTTTTTGTCGGATGTAGCATAATTTTTATTTTTCGGGTATTTAAATTTGATTAATTTGTTCAAAGTTGATTAAATTGAGTTGTGTTGATTGGAATCGATTGCCGTCGATTTCTAAATACTTGATAATTACGTGTTAGCGCTATTGTAATGCCGAATTTTTGATTACATTGTTCGTGTGAAAATCCAGAAAATCCAGCCAAGACATCCTAGGGTTTTAGGGTTATCGGGCATGATTTGGAGGTGTTATGGTGGATTTTCGAGAGGGCTAATGTAGTAGGTTGAATGGGTGAGTGATAGAAACTGATTTGGCAATGTTTGGGTTAGTAGAATGTAAGTTATGAATTTTTGAAGTTTAGGTTGTCATTCTTTAATTTCTTGAACGATGCCTTTAGATGATTGGGTGGTGTTTGAGTGTTGAATGGTGAGTTGTTGATGAGTAATTTAGGGTTTAATTGTGTATATAATGCATGTCCGGTTAGATGGCCTACTTTGTCATCTAACTAAGTTATTGTTGCTTAAATGATAATTGATGCTATCAATGATGAATAAATGATGATTGATTGATGATTGATTGATGATTGATGATGATTATGGAGTCTTGGTATGTGTGTGCCACCTCTCGGGCAACGTTGGGCTGTCGGGTTGATAACGGCATGACTGCCAGAGGCTACCCCCAGCTCGCATGACGGAGGTGTCATGGAAGGAGGGGCTAGTGAGGTACCTCGGGTGCGTGAGTAATGGGGAGTTATAAGAAGAACGGTTGAGATCGTGATGGCGTTTGGAGCTACACCAAATAGAGTATCATTTATTGAATGGTCATATAGTTATGTGATGATAGTATTATTGATGTTATTGTGTGTTTACTGACTCAAAGGATTATTCCAAGGAGTTTAGTAGACCTTGCTCGAGATCTATCGGATCCTCACTGGGCTTATTATATATAAGCTCACTCTCTATTATTGCATGCATGCAGGTGTTACTGATTTTGACTACGGGTACGTGCCTCCTGAGGAGGAAAATGTGCCTTTCGTGGATGAGTCCTATGTTCCAGAGTCTTATCCTTGATGTTGTATTGTTTTACTATCTTGTATATTAACTTAGTAGACTTTTATATGCTTTGTAGTTCATTATGTAAAAGATGTTGAAAAGATAACGAATTAGTTGATGCAATCTTAGTAGTCTTTATTTTGTCTATGTTTAGGTTGCTGGATTGGCTCATTATGTTTTGTAATGTATATTAAGGGTTCACGTATTATGTTGGAACGGAGGCATATAACGAGGACTGTTTATTGTATAATATGGTTATGATGTATGTTGTTATTTTATTGAGGAGTTGTTTGTTGTATGGTTTGTGAAGTTGATGTATGACGTTCTATTGAGGTTGGTTTAAAGCCTCGGTGTCCTAATTACTGTCGTTATACTGCCGAAATTCCGTTGCGTCCTGACTGATTGTAGGAGGGGTCGAGTTGGGGCGTGACAGGGTGTGAGTCTTATCTTGCATATTTGATTAATCAACCTATGGACCAGTTGAAATTGAATGATGTACATATTGTGAGAGAATTTCCGGGGGTTTTCCTGAGGAATTACCCGGTTTACCCCCCATAAAGAGATAGAGTTCATGATTGATTTATTGCCGGACACTACACCTATCTCTAGGACTCCGTATAGAATGGCTCCACCTGAATTGCAGGAATTGAAAGTTCAATTGGAGGGCTTGCTTGAGAAAGGATTCATTCAACCGAGTTCTTCACCTTGGGGTGCACCAGTTCTATTTGTTAAAAAGAAAGACGGATCTCTTCACTTATGCATTGATTATCGATGTCTTAATCAGGTAACTATCAAAAACAAATATCCATTGCCTTTGATTGAGGAGTTATTTGATCAGCTGCAAGGTGCCAGGGTATTTTCTAAATTCGATCTGAGGTAGGGCTATTATCAGTTAAGGATTAAGTAAGATGATGTTCCCAAAACTACTTTCAGAACTCGGTATGATCATTATGAGTTTGTTGTTCTGCCATTTGGGTTAACTAATGCTCCTGCCACATTCATGGATTTGATGCATAGAGTATTCCATCCATATTTGGATCAATTTGTGGTTATATTTATTGATGATATTCTTGTATATTCTAAATCTGAGGCAGAGCATGAACATCATCTCAGAATTGTATTGTAAACCCTTCAAGAGCATCAGTTATTTGCTAAGTTTAGGAAGTGCAAATTCTGGCTTAAGCAAGTTGCTTTTCTTGGTCATATTATCTCGCAGGATGGCATCTCTATTGATCCAGCGAAGATTGAAGTTGTGTTATCTTGGAAACGGCCTGAAACTATTACAGAAATTCGTAGCTTATTTGGTTTAGCTGGGTATTATCGAAGATTCGTCAAGGATTTCTCTAAAATTGCTGGACCATTGACTCAGCTTACTCGAAAGAAGACTGCATTTGACTGGAATGAGAAATGTGAGGCTAGTTTCCAAGAATTGAAGAAGAGATTAACCACAACTCCTATTCTTGCTCTACCTGAGGGTACTGATAATCTAGTCATCTATAGTGATGCTTCTAAGGAAGGTTTGGGCTGTGTGTTGATGCAGAATAGAAAAGTTATTGCCTATGCTTCCAGAAAATTGAAACCTTATGAACTTAATTATTCGAAGCATGATCTTGAGCTTGCAGCTATCATCTTTGCACTTAAGAAATGGTGTCACTATCTTTGGGGTAATAAATTTGAAATCTTTACTGATCACAAGAGTTTGAAATATCTCTTTTCTCAGAAAGAGTTGAATATGAGGCAGAGGCGTTGGTTGGAATTGCTTGAGGATTATAATTGCACTATCAATTATTTGCCAGGTAAGGCCAATATTGTTGCTGATACTTTAAGGCGAAAGGCTACAGTTGCCAGTTTAATCATAAAAAATTGGGAGTTCATGGAAGAATTATGTTTATGGAAGCCTAAGACTTTAGATTATGGTATTCAATTTGCAAGTTTGCAGATTCAATCCCTATTATTATCCAAGATTAGAGAAGCTCAGTAGACAGATCCTCATTTGTTGAAAATCTTAGAGAAATCGAAAGGGGGAGAGTCGGATTTCAAATTGCATGATGATGGTCTTCTTAAATTCAAAGACAGAATTTGTATTCCTTCTGAGCCAACTTTAAAGAAAGAAATTCTTGCAGAGGCTCATAATTCTAAGTATACCATCAATCCAGGAAGTACAAAGATGCATAAAGATTTGAAGCAGAACTTCTGGTGGAACAACATGAAAAGATAAATTGCTGACTATGTTGCTAGATGTCTTACTTGTCAGAAAGTTAAAGCAGAGCACCAGAGACCTACAGGGTTATTACAGCCTTTGGCTATACCTGAATGGAAGTGGGATCATATTACCATGGATTTCATCTCTGATTTGCCGAGGTCTTCGATGGATAATAACTCAGTTTGGGTTGTTGTTGATAGATTTACCAAGACTTCTCATTTTATTGCTAAAAAGAAGACTGATTCTCTTGATAAGCTATTGGAGTTATATATTAAGAATGTTGTCAGACTTCATGGGATTCCAAAGAGTATTGTGTCAGATAGAGATCCCAGATTCACATCTCAGTTCTGGCAAAAGATTCAAAAAGCTTTGGGCACGACATTGAGTTTCAGTACTTCTTATCATCCTCAACTGATGGACAATCTGAAAGAACTATTCTAATACTTGAGGATATGTTACGAGCGTGCATTCTGGACTTTGGTAAGAGTTGGGAGAGATACTTACCTCTTGCAGAATTTGCTTATAACAACAATTATCAAGCTACTATCGGTATGACACCGTATAAAGCTTTGTATGGGCGTAAATGCAGATCTCCTTTATATTGGGATGAAGTTGGAGAGTTGAAATCTATTGATCTTACTCTTTTGCTAGAGATGAACAAAATGATTAATAATGTTCAGCTTATCAGAAAAATAATGCTTACAGCGCAGAGTCGGCAAAAGAGTTATGCAGATAGATGCCGTCGTGATCTAAAATTTGCCGTAGGTGATCGGGTATTTTTGAAAATTTCTCCTTGCAAGGTTTTGATTCGGCACGATAAGGGATGAAAACTCAGTCCTCGTTATGTGGGACCATTTGAAGTAACTGAAACAATTGGTGAATTGGCTTATCGACTAGCTTTGCCTCCTAGCCAGGGCAAAATTCATGATGTCTTCCATGTTTCTATGTTTCGGAAGTATCAGCCAGATCCTTCTCATGTTCTTGAGCCCGAGCCATTAGAGATCAGTGAAAATTTGACCTACACAGAGAAACCTCTTCGAATTGTTGATTGAAAAGTTCAGGAGCTGAGAACTAAAAGTATTCTGATGGTTAAGGTTCTGTGGGATCATCACGGGATAGAGGATGCTACATGGGAAAGAGAGAAGGAGATGCAAGGGAAGTATCTAAAGTTATTCGCCGAATAATGTAGGAATTGTTTGGACGCAATTAGTTTAAGGGGGAGAGAGTGTGACGCCCAAGATTTTGTCGTACTTCTAAATTTCTATTGCTTCCACTATGTGCGCATTTTTTCTGTTCTTTAATTACTTTCTTCTTTAGTTACTATTCTTTCTATTTTTCAACTGCATAATATTACTGAATTAGCATTTTTATTAAATCATATTAATTATTTTAAGAGTGAGAAAAATGTGTGATTGAGCTAAGAACGATAGGAGCCTTCGTTTAAAAAATGGCCTAGTGATCTAATGAATAGTGTTACGTAACTTAACTTAGTGTTTTAATTAGCTAGCACAATTGTTGCACCTTAGACTCGATTTTAAGCTACCAATACTCATTTTAATAGCCCATATATGCACATAACTTGACCCCACTTTAGCTTACTTAACATATAACCCACCTAAGCTCATAACTTGCAAAAGAAAAAAACATAAAAGCTAAAAAGTCCAGTAGCATACCCAACAGCAGCATAGGAGAGGAAGAGAGATTTTTGGCTCATCAAATCACTATTCCAAGCCCTCCCAAGATAGATTCAAATCATTCGACTAGTGTTCTAGCCTTTCCTTAGCACCTACGCGCTTTAGGTGAGGGTTTTGCACGCTATTTTTGCATTTGAAAAATATGTCAACTTTCTTGAATTCTTAGATTTGTTGTCAAATGCTATTGCAATGCCTAAATATGCTTATGTATGTTGTATGTAAGTGGTAGAGACCTAATTTATGCTATTGTTTCGTAGTTTAAACAGTTGAAATTACTTGTTGATTCTTTGACATGAATAGTGACGGGATTGTTAGGGTTTTGTGCAATCGGACTTTATAACTTGAATTAATGGTTCTAATAGGTGCTTTAGATGTTAATGAAAGTAGTGTAAAGGCCCTGTAGGGTTTAATTGCTCATAACCTAATGAAAGAATGAAATAGCTAATTTTTAGAAAGGGGTTTCGCGGTTATCGAGAATTTGGGTTGAATTGGCCTTCACATTTAGTAATCCTAGGCTATTTAGGACCTAATTAAGCTTTGCTAGCTCCCATTTGAGTCCCGGTTTGGGGTACGTGTAGTACAAAGTCAAAAGAGAAAATTTGGGGGCTTTCCAGCTAAATACTGGCATTTACATGATTTCGAGGGTCCTAAAGGTGCCTAAGGGGTTAACTAGGAGCATGGTATAGGTCGTCCGCTAATCTAGAACCATCACATGAGTTTGGAAGGAAAAAAGGTTGGGTTACAAAGGGGTTTAAGTACAAATTCGATTGTCTCATGCTTCTAAAACCTTGGCATGATCCTTGTGTGTTTAAATGTAGTTTCAAGATGTTCTGGAGCTTTTGGTATAGTTCTATGTGAATTTTGAACATACCCTTTTGTAAATTTCTTAATTGCTTATATGAAACTGCTTCTTTTCTAACTGTTTCGAAGTTAACCTACTTTGTTGATCCTCCCACGTGTTATTGTTTATATTGTTTATATTGTCTTTCCATTGTTAAGTGTATTGCATATTGGTTGCGCAACCATAGTGTCAAGGGCGGATGTGTTGAATATCAGCTGGGCGGCAGAGGGCTTGCCAGTAGATATTCAAACTCCGTACCCTAGTCCCTTATTCGCCTAGTCCGGAGATTGCTAGGGGATGTTGGGTCGTAGGATTATCGGGGTACATCTAGAGTACACCTATTGAGGTGATTGGGAATTTGCCGGCACATTGATCATGGTTCGTGGATCGTGATTCGTGGCCAAAGATAAGAGAATCATGGAGTTTGGGGTTAAGTGTATCGTATCATTTGATATGTGTGGTTATTTACTGTTTCAAATGTACTTTACTTGCATTTCTTGTTAACTGTTATAATTGTTGCATTGCACGTCCCGTTTGGCCTTTATCCCTCACTGGGCAATTGTGGTTGCACATACCTCGTTAACATGTTTCAGGAGACGCTGTGGGTGATCCCCAGCTAGATTTGGTAGAGGAAGAAAAATCGGAGGTTCAGACTGAACCATTGCCTTAGTTGCTGTGTCTATTTGCCTGAGGTGGTTTATGTTCTTGTTTTTAATGAAGAACTCGTTGTTTACTTTATGTTCTATTTTGTAGCCTAAGAGCTATGTATATGTTATGTAGTTGCAAGTTGAAAGATATATGTTGTAGTAGTAGATTTGGAACCATGGCATGTAATAACTTATGTTTCTATTTCTAGCTGCTTTGCATGCTTGGGAGTGAATTTTCTGATGTATGTTTGTTTTCAACTTCTAAGATTGTTTCAGTAATATCATGGAGTGGCATGATAAGCGGTTTTGTAAAGAAGTTAAATTGGATGCATGCTTGTGTGTATCTGAACTACTGTATGTCTCAAGGCTCGGATGGCCTTGAACCTTTGAACTTTAGTTATAAAAGGTTGTCTTGTTATATTGAGGCTTTATTGAGCATTTACAGGTTTTCAAAATGTCTACGGTACAGGTGAGACTCTGTCCGTTTGTCAAGTCCATACTTAACTTTTAGCGTGGGGTTTGTTCGGGGCATGACAGTTAGGGTACGTGTAGTACAAACGCACAAAGGGGTAATCGGGGCTTTTGTGGCAAACGTGGGTATTCGGGTAGTTCCGAGGGCTCTAGAGGTGCCATAAGGTATAATTAGAAGTATGGGATAGCCCGCTTGGGAATCTAGAACCTTATATTCTTTCAGTTTGGAACCAAATAGCCTAAGTTACAAAGGGAGAAAAATGGAAAATTGATTGTTTTGCACACCTATTGTCTTGTAGATGTTTATAATGTGTTAAAATGGATTTCTAAGTTAATTTTGAGCTTTTGGTAAAGTTTTGTAAGAAATAGGATATCGACCCCTTTTATGTTCATATCGCTAATTTCATGCTAATGCTTATATTTTAACTATTTTCGAGGGCAACCTACTATGTTGTCCCTCTTGTGTGATATTGCTTTATTTTATTGTTCTATTGTCATTGGTCTAAGTGCATTGCATAGTGGTTGCGCAACCATAGTGTCAGGGGCAGATGTATTGTCCCCCCTTTATGTTCATGTTAGGGGTTTTTGGTCCCGAAAAAAGGGTTTCACTTTGGGGCCAATTATAGGAAAATCAGGACCTTGCCACGAAAAACGGGCATACGCCATTGGATTTTCTTTAACCTGTACTACTTAATGGCGAAGTTTGGCAAACTTGCATCCTGGCCCGAAAATACAAAAATCAGAGACACCTGTGTACGAAACAGGCAAAAAAATGAACATTGGTACCACTCTCGGGGAGTGACACGTGTCTCGGGACACGTGTCCTCCCACGTGGCCAACCATGATTGGTCGACCAACGAGGGAAGGACACGTGTTCCCCCTATGTCAACCTTGAGGGCCTATATAAGGAGGTCACTTGACCCCCTGAAATCAAACTTGTAGACAATTTTTATCTGGCCCGATTCCATTAAATTATATCGATTTAGTTTAGTTAACGTTTCGAAAGTTTCAAAATCAGTCCGAGTCTTCTCCAATTTTTGGCATTTTGAGGCAAGGGTTTTATTGCTTTACTTATTTATGGTATCTACATGTTGTTAGTATATCCCTATTATGCTTAAATTTCTCCAGTTAATTGCTAATATATACTGCCCGATTTATCTGGTAGTTTTAGCATAAGGTAAGCGGAGATGCTGCTCAAATATTTCCAGAAATGTTATATATGTTATTTGCATGTCGTCATAATGCCCAATTTATACTTGGAAATTGCTTTATTATAGCCGTTACTCTGCCCATTTTTTGGCTGGTATATGCTCCTGACATAGCCGTTACTCTGCCGAAATACTGCGGAGCATGTGTTATTACTTGTCTAGATCATGTATATTGTTATTGTGAACGTTGTTAACCCTTTATACTATCCAACGTGGGCTGCATGTTACTTGCATGTGTGTATACGAGTTGCAACTCTGACAACAGGCAGTGGTTCTACCAATGTGGCCCGTACTATGACGTAGTGCACACCCACTGTCCTGGAAAGTGAGTCACTAGTATGTACTGCATCTTGTAATTGTGATTGTATTGTGCAATGTAAGCCCGACAAGCTCTCGGCAGTTGCGGTGATATCAGTCGGAGTAGCCCTCCGCATTCACCCTTTTGACTGATTGTTGTCTCGAAAGATACGCGAAGCATCAGCTTGTACTTGTTTACTTGTACTTGTCCTGAGCCTAACTATTTGTTGCCCTTACTTGTATACCTGTATCGTGCTTGTCTCGTACTACTTGTACCCTGCTTGTATCCCTATTATGTGTGTAATGCTATCTTGTACTCCTGATTTGTTCCAACATGTACCATCATCTTCCGGTTCCTTGTTGGGTTATAGACTTACCCTGCGTGCTTGTCTTGTGTTTGTATCATGTTTGCATCACGACAGGTCATCATGTGTAGAGAAGGCACGCGCATATTTTGTAGATTGTCCGAGATAGATTAGCATTTCGCACCTAAGATGGATATACTGGTAATACAAACTATAGGCAGGACGATCTTCCGCTGCCTCCGGCAACGCCTGTTTCTATCCTGCGTAAAATCCAATACGAGACGATCGTGGATCGGCAACCTATTGTCTTAAGTGGCCGACCTATGATCCTGGTACATGTTCACTTCTGGGGCTATCAAGATCGGGAATTGATAGTGTTGAAGGGGTAATAATAGTTGCATGGGTTGTGTTGTAGGTCCCCTTGTAAGCACAGTTGTACATGTAACAAATGTTGTGCAATTTTGGTGGTGGTGTCTGTACAAATTTACTTTTGTAAAATAACGGAAGTGTTGATCTAGTTTTACTACTTACCTTATCAGATTAACCTTACGGTTTTCATAAACACTTTTATTGTTCCTTTAAAACGCTTCTGCGAATGGTTTTCAAAAGTGTTGAATACTCGGTCCTGGCACGGTACCGAGCAACTTGCTTGACTTGGGTCGTTACACACCCACTAGAGTATTTGGGGTTTATGTCGGCACATTGATCGAGGTTCGTGGTTCGTGATTGAAGATCAAGTGAATTCTAGAGTGTTGGGATTAAAGTGAATCGTATCCTTTTAATGTGTGGTAACTTGTCATTTACATTGTTCTTTAGTTGTTTAAATTCTTTATTTGTGTTAACTATTGCATTGCACACCCCGGTCGACTACATCCCTCACTGGGCAATTGTGGTTGCTCATACCTCGCTAACATATTTGAGGAGGTACTGAGGTAGATCCGCATCTTGTAGTTGTTGAGGGAGTAGAAGAGGATGTGCAGATTCAGGAGTTGTCTTGATTGCTTGTGCTTGCTTGAGGTTGGAGTGTGCTTGTAGATTTTGTGAAGACTTTGTTGTTTTATGTTATGCTCTATTTTGTGCCTATGGGCTTGTATATATGTTGTGTGTTGAAGGATTATAATAGCTAGGCTAATGTATGATTTGTATGGTAGTGGACTGTAATAACTTATAACTCCGCTTTTTGTTTTGTTGCATGCTTGGGTGTTAATGTAGCGGACCAAAGATAAAGATTCAAAGATTGTTAACCGCATACTTGTATGGGTTTATAATGTCTTGTTCTACTTAAGGCTCGGATGGCCTTGAAGTTGGGAAATAGTTAGAGTTGGAGTTGTAGAAGTTTATTGTGTATTTGTGGTTTTATTTGTTGTTTGTAGGTAACCATAATGTTCATAGTACAGAGAAGACTTTATCCATTTATTGGGTCCGGACTTAACCTTCTGGTGTAGGGTTGACATTTAGGTAGTATTATAGCTTATAAAATGCATGAGCCGGGATAGGTTTCTCGGTCTGTGGGGTAGAGGTCTATTATGTGAAAGTATAATTATGTGAATAAGTGTTTCTTTGATTGAATAAGTGAAAGATTGATTACGTAAAGAACATGGTAGCATGAACGTGAGAATATGAAGTGTTTTATGTGAAGTTTTAGTTTGAATATGAAAAGTTAGAATGGAAAGTATGATTAAGTGTTTTATATGTATCTTTTGTGCATAAAGTGTTTGTATGATTTTATGTGATTTCATGTGAACTTATTTGAGTTTATTCTTATGTGATTTATTTGTGGACTACATAAATACTTGTCATAATACTTTGCATTATAGCTATCCGAGATGGGGCCTCGTCGTCATAATAGGAATCAGAATGCTAGGGAGGAAGAAGTAGATCAGCAGACGATTAATGCACGGTTAACTGCCGCAATAGGACAGATTGCACAGGTATTACAAAGGCAAGGAGGTAATGTACCTGCAGGTATTCCCGGTCAGGGCTGAGGTAGAGTAGAGGGTGGCAGCGGTAACTATCTTGAGAAATTCTTGCACCATGGCCCGTCTAGTTTCTTTGGAGAGCCTGACGACATGTTGGCTGAGAGATGGTTGAATAAGGTTGAGAAAATTCTTGTTGGCCTTGAGTACACCGATGCGAGAAAGGTTGCTTGTGCTGAATTTCTGCTCGAGGGGGATGCCGAGCTATGGTGGCATACTGTGAAATCTAGGTGGGAAGCTAAAGCAACACCACGGACTTGGGCTGAATTTGTAAGAGAGTTTCGAGATAAATATATCACAGAGACAGCTATAGAGAGATAGGAACAAGAGTTTATTTCTCTGACACATGGCAGTATGACGGTTGATTAGTATGATGTTGTTTTTACCCGCTTATCGCGTTATGTACCAGCTTTAGTGCAGCCAGAGAGTAAGAGGATTCAGAGGTTTATTATGGGGCTTAGGCCCGATATTTCGTTGAATTTGTCTACTCAAGATTATCCCCCTTATGCAGCAGCAGTTAGGGTGGCTGCGAGATATAAGAAACATAAGGAAAATCTATTTGGGGAGTTGAGTCAGCCCAGTAAATGACCTCACCAGACGCAGAGTCATGGATATCAGAGAAAGACTTACTCAACTGGTCAGAGTCAGTAGCCGAGGCAAACTCAGAGTTATACCGGACCTACTCAGACTCAAGCGCGACCTGTTTAGAGTCAGAATCAGGGATATCCTTGTCCAGTTGTAGCACGGTCTCAGCAGGGTAGTTCAACTATCTCTACTTAAAGAGCACCTACGGGACGCACTGTTGCAAGACGTCACCAACAGTACAGCTTCTATCAGTACCAGGGCCATATAGGGGAAAATTGTTGGAAGAAATTGAACAGGTGCATAGGATGTGGTAGTGACCAGCACAGGGTCAAGGATTGTTTGAAATTCAAAAATGCCAAGGGTCAGACATCTGGTCAGGGCACTCAGACTAGGGCACCAGCTGCAGCACCAGCACCTCGGGGACAAGCCCGAGTATTTGCTTTGGATGCGGATGAGCTTCTGGATACAACTGCAGTAGTTGAAGGTACTTTTCTTCTAAATAATAAATCAGTCACAGTTTTAATAGATTCTGGGGCTACACACTCATTTATCACACCTATGTGCGCACAATCTTTTGCATTGAAAATTGATAAATTGCCTTATAAGATTGAGGTAGACTCACCTATGGGTACTATGTTTTTAACTGAATCTATGTGTAAAGCTTGTGAATTGTGCATTGAGGGTTGAACCATTCCTGTTGATTTGATTATCTTGCCTTTTAAAGACTTTGAAATAATTTTGGGAATGGATTGGTTGGGTGAACATTATGCTTATCTAGATTGTAGAACAAAAATTGTGAAGTTAGAAATGCCTAATCAACCTGTAATTGAGATTATTGGTAGTCGTAAATCTACGGGTACTTGCATAATTTCTTCTATTAAAGCAACTAAACTGCTGGGTAAGGGTTGTGATGCATATTTGGCTTTTTTGATTAATCAACCTATGGATAAGTTGGAACTGAATGAAGTGCCTATAGTGAGAGAATTTTTTGGGGTATTTCCTAAAGAATTACCTGGTTTGCCACTTGATAGAGAGATAAAATTTATGATTGACTTATTGCTGAGGACTACACCTATCTCTAGGGCTCCGTATAGGATGGCTCCACCTGAATTGTGAAACCCCATATTTCATCTATACGTGAAATTGCGTGTTTTGACATGTATATGGGTTATTTGAGTTAAAATGCACAAATTCTCTGATTTATACTCCTATTACATGCTATATGAGCATTCATGAAAGTTTCATAAAAATCGGCATTGAAAATTTTATCGTCAAGTTTTGTGAATAGTATTTTTAAAACACGTCTGCTAAAATTTTGAAACTGGTCATTTTAGTCTTTGAAAACCTAGTTCTCGGATAATAATAAACCTGTGTTTGATTAAAATAGATTTTAAATCGGATTAGGAATTTAAAAGGATTTTACATCTTCTTTTGCAAAAATTGAGTTTTATAGCTATTTGTATGCATATGTATGCATATAAAAATGTTGTTACCTATACTTAAAAAAATAAATACAGTATATATGATAGATATATATGTATGTAAGCAAAATAGTCTAAAAGACAATTAAAAGACTATAATTGGCAACTTTGACTTGACTTTAGTTATTTGACTTTGCATATATATATATATATAATACATACAATATATTATATAACAAAGCTCAAAACGCCTCCAATTCTTACCTACATGGCTGAAACTCCATAGACAAAAAAAAATAGAGTTTTCAACTATTTTTCAAAGCAAATTTTCTTGAGAAAACTCATTTGAAGGCCAAAACTTGTCTAAGTTGGATTTTGCTTGTTGGGCATCCATTGCACACATTTCTAACTTCATTTGGCATCAAAGGTGAGAGAAAAATTCTAGATCTAAGAATGCTATTCTTTGTCAATTTCTTATAACTGTATTTTTATCTGATGTTTTGTTGAATTGTCTTTGGATTGTTGCTCAGTGGTTGCCAAGGATCATTTATGTATTTATAGTTGTTTTGATCGGTAGTAGCATGTATTTCTATTTTTCAGGTATTAAAGTTGAGATATTGGTTCATTGTTGAATAATTGTTGTTGTAGTGGTTGGAATTGATTGGTTGTTGCTTCTAAAAATTTGTTAACTACGGGGTAGTAATGTTGTAATGCCGAATGTTGATTGGAATGTTGTAGCAAAAGTCCGGAAATTTCGGCCTAGGTGCATTGCCAAATTAGGGTTGTTGGACTTGATTTGGGTGACTTTTGGTTGGTTTCCGATGTGGTTAATACAATTACATGTGTGGTGGAGTGATAGGAAGTGGTTTGGAGGTTACTGGATTAGTAGAATGTAAGTTATGAATTTTAGAAGTTTGTGTAGTCTTTATTTGAAATGTTAAAATGTTGTCTTTGGTTGTTGGGTAGTGTTTGTGTAGTTGTTTCTTGAATTATTGTAAGGTAGGTTTGGGATTGAATGCATGTTTAAATGTATGTTAAGTTGGGTGACCTACTTTGTCATCTAACTTGGTTGATTTAGTCGTTTAATTGATGTTTTGTTGATTGGAATGTTATTAACTGATTAATGATTTATGATGATCTGGAGGACAACCTACTTTGTTGTCTTTCTAGAATATAAGATGTTTGTGATTATTGTCATAAGTCTTGATAATATGTGCTACCTCTTAGGCAGCATCGGGTGTCTTGCAACACTAGGCCTGTACTGACCCTGAGACTGGGCTGGCCTATACTGTGACTATGCCTGATAAGAACCCTGCTGAAACTGGGGCCTAAAGAAACCTTGCTGCCCCTGAGGTCTAAAATAACCCTGCTGCACTGGGGCCTGTAACCACTCTGCTGCACTGCAGGCCTATACATGACCTGTTGACCCTGTGGCTGAAACAGCCTCTTAGTGGCCTGACTAGAAACAACCTATTCCCATTTCCTCTTCTCCAACCTAGAAGCCGCATTAAAGGCCTCAGAAAACTCATCGTACTGTATCAAGGCCATTGCATCCTGAATGTTGGGCCTTAGACCCAAAATGAACCTCCGGGTCTTCCTTTCCTGATTTGACACAAACTCCGGTGCATACTGGGACAACCTAGTAAAGTTGGCCTCATACTGGGCCACAGTGGAACTACCCTAAATCAGAGATGTGAACTCCGCCTCCTTACTTTCACGTGCAATCCTGGGAATATATTTGGCCCGAAAGGCCCTAAGAAAAGTATCCCAGACATAGGGAGTACCCGTGCTTCCCAATCAGATCTCATGGTACGCCACCACTCCTCAGCCTCATCATCAAACAGATACACCGCAAAGGTGACCTTCATCTCATCTGTATAACCAAGGGGGTCAAATATCTTATCCATTTTGTTGATCGAAGATTCGGCTTTCCGATTATCAGGTTCACCCTGGAACCTCAGTGGAAAATACCCAAGAAACTCCTTCAATAGACTACCTCCCCGATAACCTCCATGAACATTTTGTAACTGAGTTTGCACATTTTGTGCCTGAGCAGCTTGCCCTGGTAAGATCTGTGCCTGCCCTACCATGACCTCAGTCATTTTGTCCATAGCCATAGCCAAATGATCATACCCTTGATCACGGCCCGGTGTCGTACTCCCCGATGCCTCATTAACTTCCTCGGGCCTACCACGGGTTCTCGGTCGTCCTGCCATTCTACTATCAAAGAGTTAGCACAAGTTATAACACATAAACAGGCTATAGACAATTTATAGCACATAGGCAACAAAACTCACGTAAGGCACATAAGTCACATAAGTATTAATCATGTAGACACGTAAACAAGTGAATCACATAATCACATTGACACATAATTCACTTTTCTTTCATTTCATACATACTTTCATGCTAAGACCACTACCCACATTCTGAGAGTAACCTGGATGACAGCTAAACATGCACTCTGATAGCACTTAAAGTCACGCCCCAGCTTGACCCCACTTACGATCAGTCAGGATGCAACGAAATTTCGGCAGTATAACAACGGTAACACGAACATCATAGCTCTAAACCAACCCTCTATAACTCATGCAACCAACTCCAAACATCAACAGCAACTCCACAACTATTTCAACAACATACAACACAACCATTTCCATATATTAAACAACCATTCAACAGTTCATCCATAGGTTATACGCCTCCATTCCAACATCAACTATATTCTAAACCATACACAGGCATAACATATATATATCAAACTAGTCTAGCAACCTATTCAAGTTCCAAAAGTATGACAACTAAACTAGCATTATATGTTCCACTATCTTTATAACATCTTATACAATATGACCTCAAAGTAAATACAATACCACATGTTCTAATATACAAGACATCAAAATAGAACTTCTGCCATAACATCAAAGAAAGGACTCGAGCACATAACACTCATCCACATAAGGCACATACTCAGCTTCCTGAGAGACGTACCCTAAATCTAGTTCAGTTACACTTGATGACAATAAACGAATGAGGGTGAGCTTATATATAACAAAGCTCAGTGAGGATTCGAAAGATCTTTTGAAAACATTTACTTTACCCTTTGGGAAATCATCCTATGAGCAACAATAACAACAATATCATTAACATCAACATTTCAATTCAACCACATAAATAACCATTCAATGTGAAAGGATACACTAGTTGATGTAGCTCCATACGCGTCACGATCTCAACCATCTTCTTATAACTCCCATAATACATAACCGAGGTATCTCATCTAGCCCCTCCCTCCATGGCATCTCTACCCATGTGAGCTGGAGGTAGTCTATGATAGTCATGTCATTATCAACCCGACAACCAATACAGGGCGAGAGATTGTCCTAGATATCAGGGTTCTGAGGGTCAGCTAGCAGTCCAGCATTATCAGGGTAGACCTGCAGGCAGTGCATCTTAGTAGTAGTAGGTTCAAGGTTGGGCCTACGCAGTAGACTTGGAGGGGAAACCCAAGGTAACGGCGGTTGTGGAATGTAACTTCTTTATACTCGATCAACTTGTTAAAGTATTGATTGATTCTAGTGCTACGCATTCTTTCATTACACCTACCTATGTGCAATGTGTTAATATACAACCTGAAAGATTGCCTTATGCGGTTTAGATTAGTACTTCTTTGACTGATAAATATGTGACTGGCTTAGTATGTAAGGATTGTAAAATACATGTTAAGGCTCAGGATTTTCCTTCGGACTTTATTTTATTTCCTATCCGGGGGTATGATGTTATCCTAGGTATGGATTGGCTTTCTAAGTATGATGCTCAGTTAAATTGTAGAACAAAGGTAGTATAATTTCAGTTGCCAGAACAGCCAGTGGTTGAGGTAGCAGGGAATCGGGATACTAAGACGAGTTTCATTATCTCATCAACTAAAGCTATTAAGCTAGTGAGTAAAGGGTGTTTAGGGTATCTAGCTTATTTGATCAACAAGCCATCTGATAAGCTAAAGTTGGAGGAAGTTTCGATAATTTAGGAATATCCCAATGTATTTCCCGATGAGTTGCCAGGATTTTCGTCAGAGAGAGATATTGAGTTTATGATTAATCTAGTTCCCGGTACTCAACCTATTTCTAAATCAGTGTACTAGATGGCACCAGCTGAGCTTAAGGAGCTGAAAACTCAATTGTAGGAGTTATTAGAGAAGGGTTTCATCCAACAGAGTTCTTCACCGTGGGGAGCACCCATTCTATTTGTGAAGAGAATGATGGTACGTTGAGATTGTGTATTGGTTATCGTGGTTTGAATCAAGTGACCATCAAGAACAAGTATCATTTTCCACTGATTGATGAGTTGTTTGATCAACTTCAGGGAGCCAAAGTCTACTCTAAGTTTGACTTCAGGCAGGGGTATTATCAGCTTCGGATCCGTATGGAGGATGTTCCAAAGTCTGCTTTCAAGACTCGGTACGGGCATTATGAATTTGTAGTTATGCCCTTTGGACTGACTAACGCACCAGCAGCATTCATGGATCTTATGTATCAAGTCTTTCAGCCGTACTTGGACCAGTTCGTGGTAATCTTTATTGATGATATCTTGGTTTATTCTTAAGACTGAATCAGAGCACGAGCAACATCTACGACTTGTCCTACAGAAGTTTCAAGAGTATTAGTTGTTTGCGAAGTTCAGTAAATGTGAATTCTGGCTACAACAGATATATTTTCTTAGCCATGTGATTACACAGAACAGTATATCAGTAGATCCCACTAAGATTGAAGTGGTGATGTCTTGACGGCTGGAGAATGTTTTAGAGGTTCGCAGCTTCCTTGGTTTGGCGGGTTACTACTGTAGGTTTGTGAAGGACTTTTCTAAGACTGCAGGCCTACTTTCTAAGCTAACTCAGAAATGAACCAGCTTTACTTGGGACGCGAAATGTGAAAATGGGTTCTAGGAGCTGAAAAAGAGATTGACTACTGCTCCAGTACTTGTTTTGCCAGAGGGAACAGATAATATGGTCATCTACAGCGATGCATCCAAGGAGGGCTTGGGTTGCGTACTTATGCAGAATGGTCGAGTTATAGCCTATGTTTCTAGAAAGTTGAAATCGTATGAAGTAAACTATCCAACTCATGATCTTGAGTTGGCAGCAGTTGTATTCGCACTAAAAAAGTAGCATCACTATCTGTGGGGCAGTAAGTTCGAGATTTTCACTGATCACAAAAGTCTGAAGTACTTCTCATAGAAGAAGTTCAATATGAAACAACGGAGGTGGATGGAACTTCTCGGAGATTATAATTGTTCTATCAATTATCTGCCTGGGAAGGCAAATGTTGTAGCAGATGCTCTTAGCCGTAAGGCGAGTGTTGCTTGTTTGGCTGTCAAAAAGTGGGAGGTTCTTGAGGAAGTCAGTTATAAGAGACTGGAATTGACTCAAGTTGGGGTGATGTGTTCACATCTCCGTATTCAACCTATATTGCTGTCTCAGATTAGAGAAGCACAACAACTCAATGTAAAACTTCAGAAGATCAATGATCAGATCATAGATGATCAGTCTTGTAACGCCCCGAACCAACACCCCCACGCTTGCAGGATACACCTCGCCCATAGGGGACGAGTGTGCACCGAGGCCGTAGCGAGTGGGCCCGGAAGCGCACTATGTACGTATTGTCCGCTTTGGAGCCCATACCCCTCACGATTTTGTCGTCTCCCAGCCACTGCCAGGAAAACGCGCGTACACGATACAAGGAGACATCCCCTTATATCAAGCAGCCCAGAACCATCCGTGTCCGGTGTAGGATATTACACCCGCCCCCCCTTGGGGACCCAGTGTCCTCGCTGGCCATACGAACGCGTCGGCTCTGATACCACCTTTGTAACGCCCCGAACCAACACCCCCACGCCTGCAGGATACACCCCGCCCATAGGGGACGAGCGTGCACCGAGGCCGTAGTAAGTGGGCCCAGAAGCACACTATGTACGTATTGTCCGCTTTGGAGCCCATACCCCTCACGGTTTTGTCACCTCCCAGCCACTGCCAGGAAAACGAGCGTACACGATACAATGAGACATCCCCTTATATCAAGTAGCCCAGAACCATCCGCGTCCGATGTGGGATATTACAAGTCTGACTTCAAATTACATGAGGATGGTATTCTTCAATTTCGGAGCAGGGTTTGTGTTCCGGATAAACCGGGTTTGAGGAGAGGTATTCTGGAAGAGGCTCATAATTCTAAGTACACCATTTATCCCGATGGAAACAAAATGTATCGAGGCTTGAAACAACATTACTGGTTGAACAACATGAAAATGGAGGTTGCACAGTTTGTATCCAGATGTTTGACTTGTCAGTAGGTGAAAGCAGAACATCAACGACCTGCAGGGTTACTTCAACCGTTGGCAATATCGGAGTAAAAATGGGAACATATTACGATGGACTTCGTCACTAGTTTGCCTACAACACCGAGAGGTAACAATGCGGTTGGGGTTATTGTGGACCGTTTGACTAAGACAGCTCATTTTGTTCTGATAAGGATGGAAGATGACGTTGCAAAGTTGGTAGATCTTTATTTGGATCAGATTGTTAAACTTCATGGGATTCGATCTAGTATTGTCTCTGATCGAGATCCTCGATTTACTTCTCGAATTTAGGAGAAACTTCAGGAAACTTTAGATACTCAGTTGAACTTCAGTAAAGCGTATCATCCGCAGACCGACGGTCAGTCGGAGATGACTATTCAAATTCTGGAGGATATGCTCAGGGCTTGTGTTTTGGACTTTGGGAAGAATTGGGAGAAACATCTACCACTTGCTGAGTTTTCCTATAATAATAGTTATCAAACGACTATTGGGATGGCACGTTTTGCAACTCTTTACGGCCGTAAGGGCCGATCACTTTTGTATTGGGACGAAGTAGGGGAGATGAAGGCTATTGATCCGACTATAATGCCAGAGCTTCTAGAGAAGATTGAGAATGTCCAGTTGATCAGGTAGATAATATTGACAGCGCAAAGCAGATACAAAAGTTATGTTGATAAACGTCGTTGGGATTTGGAGTTTGCAATCGGGGACTGAGTTTTTTTGAAATTGTCTCCTCGAAAGGGGTTTGCTCATTATGGTAAAGGTGGTAAGCTGAGCCTGAGGTTTGCAGGGCTGTTTGAGATTACCGGCAAAGTTGGCAAGTTGGCGTATCGGTTGGCATTACCGAAGAACTCTAATGTTCATGATGTTTTTCATGTATCTACTTTGAGGAAGTATTTTTTGGATCCTTCTCATATTCTTGAACCAGAGCCGTTACAGCTTCGTGAGAATCTGACTTATGATGAGCAACCGATTCGTATTCTAGATCAGATGAAACGGGAGTTGAGGTCGAAAAAGATTTTGATGGTCAAGGTGTTATTGAAGCATCACGGGATTGAGGAAGCTACTTGGGAAAGAAGGGATCAGATTCAGCAGCAGTACCCAAATCTATTCTGTACAGCAAGTAAGAATTTCGAGGATGAAATTTCTTTAAGGGGGGGAGAATGTGAAACCCTAGATTTCATCTATACGTGAAATTGCGTGTTTTGACCTCTATATGTGTTATCTAAGTTAAAATGCACAACTTCTGTGATTTATACTCATATTACATGCTATATAAGCATTCATGAAAGTTTCATAAAAATCGGCATTAAAAATTTTATCATCGAGTTTTGTGAATAGTATTTTTGAAACACGTCTGCTAAAATTTTGAAACTAGTTTTCTTAGTGTTTGAAAACCTAATCCTCAGATAATAATAGACCTGTGTTTGATTAAAACAGATTTTAAATCGGATTAGGAGTTTAAAAGGATTTTACACCTTCTTTTGAAAAAATTGAGTTTTATAACTATTTGTATGAATATGTATGCATATAAAAATGTTGTCACCTTAAATTAAACAACTAAATATAGTATATATGATAGATATATATGTAAGTAAACAAAATAGTCTAAAAGATAATTAAAAGACTAGGAAATACAATTAAAAGACTAAAATTGGCAACTTTGACTTGGCTTTAGTTATTTGACTTTGCATATATATACATACTACATACAATATATCATATAACAAAGCTCAAAATACCTCCAATTCTCACCTACATGGCCGAAACCCCATAGACAAAAAAACGAGTTTTTCAAAGCAAATTTTCTTGAGAAAACTCATTTGAAGGCCAAAACATGTAATCCAAAGTTGGATTTTGCTTGTTGGGCATCCATTGCACACATTTCTAACTTCATTTGGCATCAAAGGTGAGAGAAAAATTCTAGAACTTAGAATGCTATTCTTTGTCAATTTCATATAACTGTATTTGTGAAACCCTAAAATTTTGACCTTATCTCGCTTTGCGTGTTTTATTCTCGTTTTGCATGAATTGACCTGTCTATGTGCTACATGACTTACAATGTGATAATTTTGATATCAATACTCTTAGAACATGCTAAATGTGCATTCATGAAATTTTCATAAAAAACGGAGTCAAAAATTTTATCGTCGATTTTTAGTGAATAGTATTTTCGAAACACGTCCGCTAAAATTTTGAAACTGGTCTTTTTAACCCTTCTAGACCTAGTCCATGGACTTTAATAGACCTGTGTTTGATGAAAACGGTTTTAAAATCGGCTTAAGAATTTATTAGGGTTTTTACACCGACTTTTGCGAAAATCAAGTTTTAAGCCGACTCGGGTGAAATTGTTGGATTGTAAAACTTCTTGTCACCTAAAAATAATTTACTTGAGATATCTTGGGGTTTGCATAATTTTTTTTTAGCGATGGTGAGCAATAAAATGAGTTTAAAGTCATTAAAACACAAAAATTAATTAGTTTTTCTAACTTAAACTATATTAAATATAAACTATATCATGCATAAGTAGTTACACACACTAAAAATAACACAAAACACCATCACACACACACACAAGGCCGAGAGAAGAAGGAGAGAAAAAGAAAAGAGATTTCAAAGCTTTTCAATCCAATTTTTCAAAGAAAAACTTGGTTTTTGTCCGTAGAACTTCGCACCGACTTGGATTCTGCTTGTTGGGCACGCACTTCACGCATTCCTAGGATTATATCGCATCAAAGGTGAGAGAAAAATTCTAGATCTCAAAATGTCATTTTTATACTTTTGCTCATAAATGAAAATTTAACCGTTAGAATTGAAATATGATGATAGATTATTGCTCCTTGCATGCTAGGGATCATTTTGATGCAATACTACAAATTTCTGTCGGATGTAGCATAATTTTTATTTTCCGGGTATTTAATTTTGATTAAAATGTTCAAAGTTGAATTAAATGAGTTGTGTTGATCGAAATCGATTGTCGTCGATTTTTAAATACTTGATAATTACGTGGTAGCGCCGTTGTAATGCCAAATTTTTGATTGTGATGTCCGTGCCAAAATCCGAAGATTTCAGCCATGATACACTAGGGTTTTAGGGTTATTGGGCATGATTTGGATGTGTTTTGGTTGGGTTCCGAGGGGGCTAATGTAGTTGATTGAATGTGTAAGTGTTTGAAACTGATTTGGAGTTGTTTGGATTAGTAAAATGTAAGATATGATTATTTGAAATTTAGGTTGTCTTTATTTAAAATGTTAGATTGAGCCTTAGTTGATTGGGTGTGGTTTGAGTGATTGAATTGTGAGTTGTTAATGGTTAGACTAGGGTTAGATTATGTGTTTCATGCATGTTAAGTTGGATGGCCTACTTTGTCATCTAACTTAGTTGTTTGTTGTTTAATTAAATATTGATGTTATATTGATGTTATATTGATTATTATTGAGTATGGGAATAGGGCACTTTTGTTGCTGATCTCCCAGTTTATTTATTGATTATTGATTACGGGAATCGGGCACTTTTGTTGCTGATCTCCCTGTTTATTTATTTATTATTGAGTATGGGAATCGGACACTTTTGTTGCTGATCTCCCAGTTTATTTATTGATTATTGATTACGGGAATCGGGCACTTTTGTTGCTGATCTCTCAGTTTATTTATGTTAAGTCTCATTGTTGTGAGCTTTGATAATGTTGTGTCACCTCAGGAGGCATCTTGGGTTGCGGGCACAGTTATCATGGCTACTCCCTATCTCGCATGGGCGGAGAGGCCATGGGGTGTGGGTCTAGGTCAAGGTACCTCAGGATTGTGTCATTGAGTTTGGAGGGGTTGTTGAGCATGGAATTGGTGTATGGGGCTTCATCAGCAAATGTATCGTATCCTTATTGTGTGTTTACAGTTATTGCTATTGTTGCATTTATAATGATTATTGATGTTCATTGTGTGTTTACTGACTCAAAGGATTATTCCAAGGAGTTTAGTAGACCTTGCTCAAGATCTATCGGATCCTCGCTAGGCTTATTTTATATAAGCTCACTCTCTATTATTGCATGCATACAGGTGTACTATCGCAGGATTACGGGTACGTGCCTCCTGAAGAGGAGAATGTGGAAAATGTGCCTTACGTGGATGAGTCTTATGTTCCGGAGTCTTATCCTTGATGTTGTATTGTCTTACTATCTTGTATATTAACTTAGTAGACTTTTATATGCTTTGTAGTTCATTATGTAAAAGATGTTGAAAAGATAATGAATTAGTTGATGCTGTCTTAGTAGCCTTTCTTTGGTCTTTGATTAGGTTTCTAGATTGGCTCAATATGTTTTGTAATGTATATTAAGGTTTATGTATTATGTTGGAATGGAGGCGTATAACGAGAGATGATTATTGTATAATATGGTTATGATGTATGTTATTATTTTATTGAGGAGTTGTTAGATGTATGATGTTCTGTTGAGGTTGGTTTAGAGCCTTGGAGTCCTATATACTATCATTATACTGCCGAAATTCCGTTGCGTCCTGACTGATTATAGGAGGGGTCGAGTTGGGGCGTGACAGTATTTTTATTCGATGTTTTGTTGAATTGTCTTTAGATTATTGCTCAGTAGTTGCCAATGATCATTTATATGTATTTATAGCTGTTTTGATCGGTAGTAGCATGTATTTCTATTTTTTGGGTATTAAAGTTGAAATATTGGTTCATTGTTGAATAATTGTTGTTGTAGTAATTAGAATTGATTGGTTGTTGCTTTTAAACGTTTGTTAATTGCGGGGTAGTAATGTTGTAATGCCAAATTTTTGATTGGAATGTTGTAGCAAAAGTCTGAAAATTTCATCCTAGGTGCATTGCCAAATTATGGTTGTTGGACTTGATTTGGGTGGCTTTTGGTTGGTTTCCAATAGGGTTAATGTAGTTGCATGTGTGGTGGAGTGATAGGAAGTGGTTTGGAGCTTATTGGATTAGTAGAATGTAAGTTATGAATTTTAGAAGTTTGTGTAGTCTTTCTTTGAAATGTTGAAATGTTGTCTTTGGTTTTGGGTAGTGTTTGTGTAGTTGTTTCTTGAGTTATTATAAGGCAGGTTCGTGTCACGCCCCAACTCGACCGCTCCTATAATCAGTCAGGACGCAACGGAATTTCAGCAGTATAACAACAGTAAATAGGACACCGAGGCTCTAAACCAACCTCAATAGAACAACATACATCAACTCCACAAAAGAAATGCTACTAAGACAGCATCAACTAATTCATTAACTTTTCAACATCTTATACATTATAAACTACAAAGCATATAAAAGTCTACTAAGTTAATTTACAAGATAATAAAACAGTACAACATCAAGGATAAGACTCCGGAACATAAGACTCATCCACATAAGGCACATTTTTCACATTCTCCTCTTCAGGAGGCACGTACCCGTAATCCTGCGAAAGTACACCTATAGGTATGCAATAATAGAGAATGAGCTTATATAAAATAAGCCCAGCGAGGATCCGATAGATCTCTACAGTATTCACTATGCTCCTTGAATTTAATCCTTTGAGCAAGTAAACATACAATAACATCAATAATACTATCATCACATAACTATAATGACCATTCAATAAAAGATACACTAGTTGGTGTAGCTCCAAACACCATCACGATCATAACAGCCTTCTTGTGACTCCCATAAACACACGCACCAGAGGTACCCCAATAACCTCTCCCTCCATGACACCCCCGTCATGCGAGCTGGAGGCAGTCTCTGATAGTCATGCCGTTATCAACCCGACAGCCCGATGCTGCCCGAGAGATGGTACACACATACTAGAGACTCAGCAATAATAATAAACATCAATCATTCACAGGAGGACAGTCTAGCAGAACTGCTATCTCTCGGTATCAATCATCAATCAATAATCATATTATCATCATAATAATCATCAATAATCAATTAAACAACAAAATAACTAAGTTAGATGACAAAGTAGGCCATCTAACCGAACATGCATTAAACACATAATCAAACTCAAATTTACCCATCAATAACTCACAATTCAATCACTCAACCCACACCCAATCAACTAAGGCTCAATCTACCATTTTAAAGAAAGACAACCTAAACTTCAATTAATCATATCTTACATTCTACTAATCCAAACAACTCCAAATCAGTTTCAAACACTCACCATTCAATCAACTACATTAGCCCCGATCGGAAACCAACCAAAACACATCCAAATCATGCTCAATAACCCTAAAACCCTAATGTGTCATGGCTGAAATTTCTGAATTTTAGCACGGACATCGCAATCGAAAATTCGGCATTACAACGGCGCTACCACGTAATTATCAAACATTTAGAAATCGACGGCAATCGATTCCGATCAACACAACACAAAATAATCAACATTAACCAAATTATTCAACTTTAAATACCCGAAAAATAATAATTATGCTACAACTGTTCAAATCTCGTAGGATTACATATAAATGATCCCTAGCATGCATGGAGCAATAATCTAACATCAGATTAACATTCTAACGGTTCAATTTTCAATTCTACACAAAAATACAAAAGTTGAGTTTTGAGATCTAGAATTTTTCTCTCACCTTTGATGCGATATAAGCCTAGGAATGCGTGCAATGCGTGCCCAACAAGTGAAATCCAACTCGGCACGAAATTCTACGGACAAAAACTAGGTTTTTCTTTGAATTTTTGCTTGGAAAACCTTGAACTCCTTTGGCTTTTTTTCTCCTATGGCTTTCGGCCCTATGTGTGTGTGTAGAGTGTGTTTTGTGTTGTGTTGAGTGTGTGTTGATGATAATATGTAATTAAAATCTTGGTCAAATAAATAAAATGCAAAGTCAAAGTAGTATTTTAGTCCTTTAATTCATTTTCTTGTCTTTTAAATGCATTTTAGCTATCTCCTTGCTCAAAACAAAAATGTAACTCCTAAGATAGCTCAAGTAGGTTATTTTTAGGTGACAAGAAGTTTTATAATCGAACAATTTCACACGAGTCGGCTTAAAACTCGATTTTCGCAAAAGTCGGTGTAAAAACCCTAATAAATTCTTAAGCCGATTTTAAAACCGTTTTCATCAAACACAGGTCTATTAAAGTCCGTGGACTAGGTCTAGAAGGGTTAAAAAGACCAATTTCAAAATTTTAGCGGACGTGTTTCGAAAATACTATTCATTGAAAATTGACGATAAAATTTCTAACTCCGTTTTTTATGAAAATTTCATGAATGCACATTTAGCATGTTCTAGGAGTATTAATACTAAAATTACCACATTCTAAGTCACATAGTACATAGACAGGTTAATTCACGCAAAACGAGATAAAACACGCAAAACGAGATAAGATAAAAAAGTGGGGTTTCACATTCTCCCCCCCTTAAAGAAATTTTGCCCTCGAAATTCTTACTTGATGTACTGAACAGATCTGGGTATTGCTGCTGCATCTGATCTCGTCTCTCCCAAGTAGCTTCCTCAATGCCGTGATACTTCCACAACACCTTAATCATCGGAATCTTCTTCGACCTCAACTCTCGTTCCATCTGATCAAGAATATGAATCGGACGCTCGTCATAAGTTAGATTCTCACGAAGCTGTAACGGTTCTGGCTCAAGAATATGAGAAGGATCCGGATTATATTTCCGCAAATTAGACACGTGAAATACATCGTGGACATTAGAGAAGTTCTCCGGTAAAGCCAACCGATATGCTAACTTACCAACCCTGCCGGTAATCTCAAACGGCCCAACAAATCTCGGACTCAGCTTTCCACCTTTACCATAACGAGCAAACCCCTTACGAGGAGACAATCTCAAGAAAACCCGATCTCCGACTGCAAACTCCAAGTCCCGACGACGCTTATCAGCATAACTCTTGAATCTACTCTGCGCCGTAAGCATTCTCTGCCTGATCAACTGAACATTCTCAATCTTCTCAAGAAGCTCTGGCATGATAGTCGGATCAATAGTCTTCATCTCCCCTACCTCGTCCCAATATAAAGGTGAACGGCACTTACGACTGTAAAGAGCTGCGAAAGGTGCCATCCCAATAGTAGCTTGATAACTATTGTTATAGGCAAACTCGGCAAGTGGTAGATGTTTCTCCCAGTTCTTCTCGAAGTCCAAAACGCAAGCCCTAAGCATATCTTCCAGAATCTGAATAGTCCGCTCAGACTGACCGTCGGTCTGTGGATGATACGCTGTACTGAAGTTCAACTGAGTACCCAAGGTCTCCTGAAGTTTCTCCCACAAATGAGAAGTAAATCGAGGATCTCAATCTGAGACAATACTAGATGGAATCCCGTGAAGTCTAACAATCTGATCCAAATAAAGATCCGTCAACTTGGCAACCTCATCTCCCATCCTTATCGAAATAAAATGAGCTGTCTTCGTCAAACGATCCACGACAACCCAAACTGCATCATTACCCCTCGGTGTTCTAGGCAAACCAGTGACGAAGTCCATCATAATATGCTCCCATTTCCACTATGGTATAGCCAACGGCTGAAGCAAACCTGCAGGTCGTTGATGCTTGGCTTTCACCCTCTGACAAGTCAAACATCTAGATACAAACTGAGCAACCTCTCTCTTCATGTTATTCTACCAATAATGTTGCTTCAAATCCCGATACATCTTGCTTCCACCTGGATAAATAGTGTACTTAGAATTATGAGCTTCCTCCAGAATACCTCGCCTCAAGCCCGGTTCATCGGGAACACAAACCCTCTTCCGAAACCGAAGAATACCATCCTCATGCCGCTTAAAGTCAGACTGATCATCTGTGATCTGATCCTTGATCTTCTGAAGTTTAACATCAAGCTGCTGAGCTTCCCTGATCTGAGATAGCAATAAAGGTTGAATACAAAGATATGAACACATCACCCCAACCTGAGTCAACTCCGGTCTCCAATAAGTGAATTCCTCAAGAACCTCCCATTTCTTGACAGCTAAACAAGAGATACTCGCCTTCCGACTGAGAGCATCTGCTACAACATTTGCCTTACCAGGCAAATAATTGATAGAACAATTATAATCTCCAAGAAGCTCCATCCACCTCCGTTGGCGCATATTCAACTCCTTCTGTGAGAACAAGTACTTCAGACTCTTATGATCAGTGAAAATCTCGAACTTACTGCCCCACAGATAATGATGCCACTTCTTCAGTGCGAAGACAACTGCTGCCAACTCAAGATCATGAGTCGGATAATTCACCTCATAAGGCTTCAACTTCCGAGAAGCATAGGCAATAACTCGGCCATCCTGCATAAGAACACATCCCAAGCCCTCATTGGATGCATCGTTGTAAACAACCATATTATCGGTCCCCTCTGGTAGAGCAAGTACTGGAGCAGTAGTCAACCTCTTTTTCAACTCCTGAAACCCACTCTCACATTTCTCATCCCAAGCAAAGATAGTCCGTTTCTGAGTCAACTTAGAAAGTGGCCCAACAATCTTCGAGAAGTCCTTGACAAACCTATGGTAATAACCCGCCAAGCCAAGAGAGCTACAAACCTCCGAAACATTCTCTGGCCGTTTCCAAGACATCACCACCTCAATCTTAGTGGGATCTATAGAGATACCACTCTATGTAATAACATGGCCAAGAAAAGATATACGTTGCAGCCAAAATTCACATTTGCTGAACTTGGCAAACAACTGATGCTCCTGCAGCTTCTGTAAGACAAGTCGTAGATGTTGCTCATGCTCCGATTCAGATTTAGAATAGACCAAGATATCATCAATAAAGATTACCACGAACTGATCTAAATACGGCTGAAAAACCCGATACATAAGGTCCATGAATGCTGCCGGTGCATTAGTTAATCCAAAGGGCATAACAACAAACTCATAATGCCCGTACCAAGTCCTGAAGGCAGACTTTAGAACATCCTCCGTACGAATCTGAAGCTGATAATAGCCCTGCCTCAGATCAAATTTAGAATAGACTTTGGCTCCCTGAAGTTGATCAAACAACTGGTCAATCAGTGGCAAAGGATATTTATTCTTGATGGTCACCTGATTCAAACCACGGTAGTCAATACATAATCTCAAGGTACCATCCTTCTTCTTCACAAATAAAATAGGAGCTCCCCAAGGTGAAGAACTCTGCTGAATAAATCCCTTCTCCAATAACTCCTGCAACTGAGTCTTCAACTCCTTCAACTCAGCTGGTGCCATCTGGTACGCTGATTTAGAAATAGGTTGAGTACCGGGAATAAGATTGATCACAAACTCCACATCTCTCTCTGGCAGTAACCCTGACAACTCCTCGGGAAATACATTGGGATATTCCCGAATAATAGGGACTTCCTCAAGCTGCAACTTATCAGATGGCTTGTTGATGAAATAAGCTAGATAACCTGAACACCCCTTACTCACCAACTTAACAGCTTTAGTTGCTGAGATAACAAAACTCGTCTTTGCACCCCGGTTCCCTACTACCTCAACTACTGGCTGATTTGGCAAATGAAACTGTACTACTTTGGTTCTACAGTTCAACTGGGCATCATACTTAGAAAGTCAATCCATACCCAAGATAACATCATACCCCCAGATAGGAAATAAGATAAGGTCCGAAGGAAAATTATGCCCCTTAACTTGTATTATACAATCCTTACATACTAAGCCAGTAACATACTTATCAGTCAAAGAGGTACTAATCTCAACCACATAAGGCAATCTTTTAGGTTGCAAATTAACATGTTGCACACAAGCAGGAGTAATGAAAGAATGTGTAGCACTAGAATCAATCAACACTTTAACAAGTTGATCAAGTATAAGGAAGTTACCTTCCACAACTACAGTCCCCTCAGGCATCTCCTCTAAGTCAACTGCGTAGGCCCGAGCCTGGACCCGCTGCTGCTGAGGTGCAATGGCCGCAGGTCGGCCCTGATAACCCTGAGTCGTTGTCCGAACCTCAGTCCTCGAATACCTAGGGCAATACGTCGCCCTGTGCTGATTGTTGCCGCAACCTAAACACGTCTCTACTTTCACTCTACAATCGGCCTCCACATGCCCCATGCAGTTGCAGTGTGTACACTACGGTGATAATGCACTAACACTGCCCCTAGAAGAACCAGGAGTTGAAAAAACAACTAATCTAGCCTGCTGCTGCTGAGGCCTTACCAAACTAGGCTTGTACTGACCCTGAGACTGGGCTGGCCTAAACTGGGACTGAACCTGATATGACCCCTGCTGAAACTGAGGCCGATAATAACTCTGCTGCCCTTGTGGCCTAAAAGAACCCTGCTGTGCTGGTGGCCTGTACACAACCTGCTGTACTGGAGGCCTATACATACCCTGCTGATACTGCAGCTGATACGGCCTCTTACTGGGCTGACTAGACACAAGATGATCCCCCTTTCTCTTCTCTAGTCTAGAAGCTACCTCAAAAGCCTCAGTGAATATATCATATCGATTCAGAGCCATAACATCCTGAATCTCGGGCCTCAACCCCAACATAAATCTACGAGTCCTCCACTCCTCATCAGCCACATACTCCGGTGCATAACAGGACAATCGAGTAAAGGTGGCCTCATACTGAGCCACTGAAGCATCTCCCTGTACCAAGGCTAGAAACTCTGCCTCTCTCCATTCCCTCGCAATCCTCGGGACATACTTTGCCCGGAAAGCCATCAGAAATGTACCCCAAACATATGTAATACCTTGAGTTGCCCAGCTAGTCCTTACCGTGCGCCACCACTCTTCTGCCTCATCATCTAACAAGTACACGGCAAAAGAGACTTTATGCTCATCGGTATAATCAAGTGGATCATAAATCTTCTCCAACTTGCTAATCCACGCCTCAGCCTTCCTATCAACCGGTTCCCCCTGAAATCTCGGTGGATGATACCCTAAGAACTCTTTCAGGGTACCACGCCTGTGGTTTCCACCCTGCACATTTAATAGCTGAGCCTGCCAAGCCTGAGTCTGGGCAGCCTGCCCTGCTATCAACTGAGCCTGATCAGCCACTAACTCAGCAATCCTCTCCATAGCTGCCCCTAAACGGTCATCACCCCTATCACGGCTCAGTGACGCGTTACTAGGAGTCTCATTAGTCATCTCAGGCCTACCTCTGGTTCTCGGTCTTCCCGTCATTCTACTAATCAAAGAGTTAGCACAGGTTATAGAACGTAAACAGGTTATAACAACTATTAACACATAAACAACAAAGTCATATAAAACACATAAACAAATTGATCACATAATCACATAAGCATTAAATCACATAATCATTTAGTCACTTAATCATTTAATACATAGTTCACTTTTCTTTCAATTCATACATACTTTCATGCTAAGACAATTACCTACATTCCGAGAATACCTCGGCTGGCAACTAACATGAGCTCTGATACCACTTAAATGTCACGCCCCAACTCGACCCCTCCTATAATCAGTCAGGACGCAACGGAATTTCGGCAGTATAACGACAGTAAATAGGACACCGAGGCTCTAAACCAACCTCAATAGAACAACATACATCAACTCCACAACCATACAACAAACAACTCCTCAATAAATACAACATACATCATAACTATATTATACAATAATCATTCCTTGTTATACGCCTCCGTTCTAACATAATACATAAACCTTAATATACATTGCAAAATATGTTGATACCAATCGAGCAACCTAAACATAGACAAAAGAAAGACTACAAAGACAGCATCAACTAATTCATTAACTTTTCAACATCTTATACATTATAAACTACAAAGCATATAAAAGTCTACTAAGTTAATTTACAAGATAATAAAACAGTACAACATCAAGGATAAGACTCTAGAACATAAGACTCATCCACATAAGGCACATTTTCCACATTCTCCTCTTCAGGAGGCACGTACCTGTAATCCTGCAAAAGTACACCTGTAGGCATGTAATAATAGAGAGCGAGCTTATATAAAATAAGCCCAGCAAGGATCCGATAGATCTCTACAGTATTCACTATGCTCCTTGGATTTAATCCTTTGAGCAAGTAAACACACAATAACATCAATAATACTATCATCACATAACTATAATAACCATTCAATAAAGGATACACTAGTTGGTGTAGCTCCAAACACCATCATGATCATAACAGCCTTCTTGTGACTCCCATAAACACACGCACCCGAGGCACCCCAATAACCTTTCCCTCCATGACACCTCCGTCATGCGAGCTGGAGGCAGTCTCTGATAGTCAAGCCGTTATCAACCTGACAGCCCAATGCTGCCCGAGAGGTGGCACACACATACCAGAGACTCAGCAATAATAATAAACATCAATCATTCACAGGAGGATAGTCTAGCAGAACTGCTCTCTCCCGGCATCAATCATCAATCAATAATCATATTATCATCATAATAATCATCAATAATCAATTAAACAACAAAATAACTAAGTTAGATGACAAAGTAGGCCATCTAACCGAACATGCATTAAACACACAATCAAACTCTAATATACCCATCAACAACTCACAATTCAATCACTCAACCCACACCCAATCAACAAAGGATCAATCTACCATTTTAAAGAAAGACAACCTAAACTTCAATTAATCATATCTTACATTCTACTAATCCAAACAACTCCAAATCAGTTTCAAACACTCACCATTCAATCAACTACATTAGCCCCCATCGGAAACCAACCAAAACACATCCAAATCATGCTCAATAACCCTAAAACCCTAATGTGTCATGGCTGAAATTTCTGGATTTTAGCACGGACATCGCAATCGAAAATTCGGCATTACAACGGCGCTACCACGTAATTATCAAACATTTAGAAATCGACGGCAATCGATTCCGATCAGCACAACTCAAAATAATCAACATTAACCAAATTATTCAACTTGAAATACCCGAAAAATAATAATTATGCTACAACCGTTCAAATCTCGTAGGATTACATATAAATGATCCCTAGCATGCATGGAGCAATAATCTAACATCAGATTAACATTCTAACGGTTCTATTTTCAATTTTACACAAAAACACAAAAGTTGAGTTTTGAGATCTAGAATTTTTCTCTCACCTTTGATGCAATATAAGCCTAGGAATGCGTACAATGCATGCCCAACAAGCGGAATCCAACTCGGCACAAAATTCTACGGACAAAAACTAGGTTTTTCTTTGAATTTTTGCTTGGAAAACCTTGAACTCCTTTGGCTTTTTTTCTCCTATGGCTTTCGGCCCTATGTGTGTGTGTGGGTGTGTTTTCTGTTGTGTTGAGTGTGTTTTGATGATAATATGTAATTAAAAGCTTGGTCAAATAAATAAAATGCAAAGTCAAAGTAGTATTTTAGTCCTTTAATTCATTTTCTTGTCTTTTAAATGCATTTTAGCTATCTCCTTGCTCAAAACAAAAATGTAACTCCTAAGATAGCTCAAGTAGGTTACTTTTAGGTGACAAGAAGTTTTACAATCGAACAATTTCACCCGAGTTGGCTTAAAACTTGATTTTCGCAAAAGTCGGTGTAAAAACCTTAATAAATTCTTAAGCCGATTTTAAAACCGTTTTCATCAAACACAGGTCTATTAAAGTCCGTGGACTAGGTCTAGAAGGGTTAAAAAGACCAGTTTTAAAATTTTAGCGGACGTGTTTCGAAAACGCTATTCACTAAAAATTGATGATAAAATTTCTAACTCCGTTTTTTATGAAAATTTCATGAATGCACATTTAGCATGTTCTAGGAGTATTGATACTCAAATTACCACATTCTAAGTCACATAGCACATAGACAGGTTAATTCACGTAAAACGAGATAAAGTACGCAAAACGAGATAAGATAGAAAAGTGGGGTTTCACAGTTCGGTATTGAATGCATGTTTAAATGTATGTTATGTTGGGTGACCTACTTTGTCATCTAACTTGGTTGATTTAGTTGTTTAATTGATGTTTTGTTGATTGGAATGTTATTAACTAATTGATGGTTGATGGTGATCTAGAGGACAACCTACTTTGTTGTCTTTCCAAAATTTGAGATGTTTATGATTATTGTCATGAGTCTTGATAGTGTGTGTTACCTCTCGGGCAGCATCAGGCTGTCGGGTTGATAACGACATGACTATCATAGACTACCACCAGCTCGTATGAGCGGAGATGCCATGGAGGGAGGGGACAAGATGAGGTACCTCGGTTATGTATTATGGGAGTTATAAGAAGATGGTTGAGATCATGATGGCGTATGGAGCTACGTCAACTAGTGTATCCTTTCACATTGAATGGTTATTTATGTGGTTGAATTGAAATGTTGATGTTAATGATGTTGTTGTTATTGTTGCTCATAGGATGATTTCCCAAAGGGTAAAGTAAATGTTTTCAAAAGATCTTTTGAATCCTCACTGAGCTTTGTTATATATAAGCTCACCCTCATTCGTTTATTGTTATCAGGTGTAACTGAGCTAGATTTAGGGTACGTCTCTCAGGAAGCTGAGTATGTGCCTTCTGTGGACGAGTCTTATATGCCCAACTCCTATCCTTGATGTCGTGGCTGAAGTTCTATTTTGATGTCTTATATCTTAGAACATGTGGTATTGTATTTACTTTGAGGTCATATTGTATAAGATGTTATAAAGATAGTGGAACATATAATGCTAGTTTAGTTGTCTTACTTTTGGAACTTGAATAGGTTGCTAGACTAGTTTGATATACATATGTTATGCCTGTGTATGGTTTGAAATATAGTTGATGTTGGAACGGAGGCGTATAACCTATGGATGAACTGTTGAATAGTTGTTTAATATATGGAAATGGTTGTGTTGTATGTTGTTGAAATAGTTGTTGAGTTGTTGTTGATCTTTGGAATTGGTTGCATGAGTTATAGAGGGTTGGTTTAGAGCCCTGATGTTCATATTACCGTCATTATACTGCCAAAATTCCGTTACATCCTGACTAATCGTAAGTAGGGTCGAGTTGGAGCGTGACATGAATTACAGGAATTGAAAGTTCAGTTGCAGGGTTTGCTTGAGAAGGGATTCATTCAGTCAAGTTCTTCGCCTTGAGGTGCACTAGTCTTATTTGTTAAAAAGAAAGACGGATCACTTTGATTGTGTATTGATTATCGGGGTCTCAATCAGGTAACTATTAAAAATAAGTATCAGTTGCCTTTACTTGAGGAGTTATTTGATCAGTTGCAGGGTGCCAAGGTATATTCTAAATTTGATTTGAGGGTTATTATCAGTTGAGGATTAAAAAGGATGATGTGCCTAAAACTGCTTTTAGAACTAGATATGGTCACTATGAGTTTGTTGTGTTGTCGTTTGGATTGACTAATGCTCCTGCCGCATTTATGGATCTAATGCAGAGAGTATTTCCACCGTATCTGGACCCGTTTGTGGTTATTTTTATTGATGATATACTGGTATATTCTAAATCAGAGGCTGAGCACGAACAACATTTGAGGATTGTATTACAGACTCTGCAGGAGCATAAACTGTTTGCGAAATTCAGAAAATGTGAATTCTGGTTGAAGCAAGTTGCTTTGCTGGGTTATATAATCTCGCAGGATGGTATTTCTGTTGATTCGGCAAAGATTGAGGTTGTAATGTCATGGAAACGGCCTGAGACTTACCGAGATTCGCAGTTTTCTGGGTTTAACAGGTTATTATAGAAGATTTGTCAATGATTTCTCTATAATTGCTGGACCTTTGACTCGGCTCACTCAAAAGAATACTATGTTTGATTGGAATGAGAAATATGAGGCTAGCTTCCAAGACCTAAAGAAAAGGTTAACTACTGCTCCTATTCTTGCTTTGCCTGAAGGTATTGATAACTTTGTGATCTACAGTGATGCTTCAAATGAGAGTTTAAGTTGTGTGTTGGTGCAGAATGGAAAAGTAATTGCATATGCCTCAAGAAAATTGAAACCCTACAAACTTAACTATCATACGCACGATCTTGAGCTTGCAGCTATCATCTTTGCACTAAAAAAATGACGTCACTATCTTTGGGGTAACAAATTTGAAATTTTCACAGATCACAAGAGTCTGAAATATCTATTTTCACAGAAAGAATTGAATATGAGACAGAGGCATTGGTTGGAATTACTTGAGGATTATAACTGCACTATTAGTTGTGAAACCCTACTTTTCTATCCTGTCTCGTTTTGCGTGTTTATCCTCGTTTTGCGTGAATTGACCTGTTTATGTGCTATATGACTTAGAATGTGATAATTTTGATATTAATACTCCTAGAACATGCTAAATGTGCATTCATGAAATTTTCATAAAAAACGGAATCAGAAATTTTATCGTCGACTTTTAGTGAATAGTATTTTTGAAACACGTCCGCTAAAATTTTGAAACTGGTCTTTTTAACCCTTCTAGACCTAGTCCTCGGACTTTAATAGACTTGTGTTTGATGAAATCGGTTTTTAAATCGGCTTAGGAATTTATTAGGGTTTTTACACCGACTTTTGCAAAAATCGAGTTTTAAGCCGACTCGAGTGAAATTATTTGATTGTAAAACTTCTTGTCACCTAAAAATAACCTACTTGAGCTATCTTGGGTGTTAAATAATTGTTTTGAGCAATGGTGATCAAGAAAATGAATTTAAAGTAAAAAAAACACTAAAAATACTAAAGTTCTCAACTTTGACTTTCATTAAAATGTTGACCTTTATGCATTTATCACCAACACACACTAAACACAACACAAAACACACTCCTCAACACACACAAAGGGCCGAGAGTTTCATAGGAGAAAACCAAAGCTTTTCTTCAAAGTTTTCAAAGTAAATTTTCATAGAAAAACCTAGTTTTTGTCCGTAGAGCTTCGTGCCGAGTTGGATTCCGCTTGTTGGGCACGCATTGCACGCATATCTAGGCTTATATCGCATCAAAGGTGAGAGAAAAATTCTAGATCTCAAAACTCATCTTTTATGTTTTTGCGTAGAATTGATTATTGAACCGTTAAAATGTTAATCTGATATTAAATTATTGCTCAGTGCATGCCTAGGATCGTTTATATGTATTCCTGCAAGATTTGAACCGTTGTAGCATAATTATTTATTTTTGGGTATTTAAAGTTGAGTTATTTGCCATTTCTTGATTATCTTGAGTTGTATTGGTTGAAATCGATTGTCGCCGATTTCTAAAAGTTTGTTAATTACGTGGTAGCGTTGTTGTAATACCCAATTTTTGATTGTGATGTCCGTGTGAAAGTCCGGAAATTTCAGCCATGACGCATTAGGGTTTTAGGGTTGTTGGGCATGATTTGGATGTGTTTTGGTTGGTTTCCAAGGGGCCTAATGTAGTTGATTGATTGGGAAAGTGATAGAAACTGATTTGGAGTGGTTTGGACTAGTAGAATGTAGGTTATGATTATTTGAAGTTTAGGTTGTCTTTCTTTAAAATGTTAAATTATGCCTTTAGTTGATTGGGTGAGGTTTGAGTGATTGAATTGTGAGTTGATGATGGGTAAACCAGGGTTTGATTGTGTGTTTAATGCATGTTCGGTTGGATGGCCTACTTTGTCATCTAACTTAGTTATTTGTTGTTAAATTGATTATTGATGTTATTATGATGATAATATGATTATTGATTGATTATTGATTGATGATTGATGAACCGGGAGATAGTCAACGGAAAAGGTTGTCCTCCTGTGAATGATTGATGTTTATTATTATTACTGAGTCTTTGGTATGTGTGTGCCACCTCTCGGGCAGCATCGGGCTGTCGAGTTGATAACGGCATGACTACTAGAGACTACCTCCAGCTCGCATGACGAAGGTGTCATGGAGGGAGAGGTTATTGAGGTACCTCGAGTGCGTGAGTTTATGGGAGTCACAAGAAGGCTGTTATGATCGTGATGGAGTTTGGAGCTACACCAACTAGTGTATCCTTTATTGAATGGTCATTATAGTTTATGTGATGATAGTATTATTGATGTTATTGTGTGTTTACTTGCTCAAAGGATCATTTCCAAGGAGTATAGTAAATATTGTTCGAGATCTATCGGATCCTCACTGGGCTTATTTTATATAAGCTCACTCTCTATTATTGCATGCTTATAGGTGTTGTAGAGCAGGACTACGGGTACGTGCCTCCTGAAGAGGAAAATGTGCCTTTCGTGGATGAGTCTTATGTTCCGGAGTCTTATCCTTGATGTTGTATTGTTTTGCTATCTTGTATTATAACCTAGTTGACTTTTATATGCTTTGTAGTTTATAATGTATGAGTTGTTGAAAGGTTAATGAATTAGTTGATGCTAACTTAGTAGCCTTCCTTTGTTTATGATTAGGTTGCTAGGTTGGTTCAGTATATTTTTGAAATGTATATTAAGGTTCATGTATTATGTTGGAACGGAGGCGTATAACAAAGAATGATTATGGTGTAATATGGTTATGATGTATGTTGTTATTTTATTAAGGAGTTGTTGTTGTATAGTTTATGGAGTTGATGTATGATGTTCTAGTGAGGTTGGATTAAAGCCTCGGTATCCTATTTATTGTCGTTATACTGCCGAAATTCCGTTGCGTCCTGACTGATTATAAGAGGGGTCGAGTTGGGGCGTGACATTTAAGTGGTATCAGAGCGCATGTTTAGATGTCAGCCGGGCTATTCTTGGAATGTGGGTAATGGTCTTAGCATGAAAGTATGTATGAAAAGAAAGAAAAGTGAACTATGTATTAATATGATTAAATGATTAAGTGATTAAGTGATTATATGATTTAGTGCTTATGTGATTATGTAATCAATTTGTTTATGTGTTTTATATGAGTTTGTTGTTTATGTGCTAATAGTTGTTTATAACATGTTTACGTGCTATAACCTGTACTAACTCTTTGATTAGTAGAATGGCCGATAGACCAAGGACCAGAGGTAGGCCCGAGGTAGTAGATAAGACTCCTGGTAATGCGGCACAGGGCCGTGTTAGGGGTGATGATCGTTTAGGGGCAGCTATGGATAGGATTACTGAGTTAGTGGCCGGACAGGCATAGTTGATAGCAGGGCAAGCTGCCCAGACTCAGGCTTTGCAAGCTCAGATATTGAATGTGTAGGGTGGAAACCACGGGCGTGGTACCCTGAAAGAGTTCTTAGGGTATCATCCACCTAGATTTCAGGGGGAACCCGATGATCGGAAGGCTGAAGCGTGGATTAATAAGGTGGAGAAGATTTATGATCCTCTTGATTACACCGATGAGCGAAAGGTTACCTTTGCTATATATTTGTTCGATGATGAGGCAGAGGAATGGTGGCGCACAGTGAGAGCAAGCTGGGAGACTCGGGGTGTTCCTTATGCTTGGGATACCTTCTTAAGAGCTTTTCGGGAGAAGTATGTCCCGAGAATTGCACGGGAGATGAGAGAGGCTGAGTTTCTGTCTCTGGTTCAAGGGGATGCCTCAGTGGCTCAGTATGAGGCCACCTTTACTCGATTGTCCCGGTATGCACCGGAGTATGTGGCTAATCGGAGGACTCGTAGATTTATGTTGGGGTTGAGGCCCGAGATTCAGGATGCGATGGTTCTGAATCGATATGATATATTCACTGAGGCCTTTGAGGCAGCTTCTATGTTAGAAAAGAGAAAGGGGGATCAGCATGTGTCTAGTCAGCCCAGTAAGAGGCCGTATCGGCCTCAGTTTCAGCAGGGGTCATATCAGGTTCAGTCTCAGTTTAGGCCAGCCCAGTCTCAGGGTCAGTACATGCCTAGTTTCGTAAGGCCTCAGCAGCAGGCTGGTTCAGTTGTTTCTTCAGCTTCTGGTTCATCCAGGGGCAGTGTTAGTGCATTATCACCGCAGTGTACACACTGCAAGCGCACGGGGCATGTGGAGGCCGATTGCAGAGTGAAGGCAGGGACGTGTTTAGGATGCAACAGCAATCAGCACAGGGCAAGGGATTGCCCTAGATATTCGAGGACTGAGGGTCGGGCAGCGACTCAGGGTTATCAGGGCCGACCTGCGGCCAGTGCACCTCAGCAGCAGCGGGTCCAGGCTCGGGCCTACGCAGTTGACTTGGAGGAGATGCCTGAGGAGACTGCAATTGTGGAAGGTAACTTCCTTATACTTGATCAACTTGTTAAAGTGTTGATTGATTTTGGTGCTACGCATTCTTTCATTACTCCTGCTTGTGTGCAACGTGTTAATATGCAACCTAAAAGATTGTCTTATGTGGTTGAGATTAGTACCTATTTGACTGATAAGTATGTGACTGGCTTAGTATGTAAGGATTGTAAAATACATGTTAAGGGGCATAGTTTTCCTTCGGACCTTATCTTATTTCCTATCCGGGGGTATGATATTATCTTGGGTATGGATTGGCTTTCAAGTATTTTTCCCAGTTGAACTGTAGAACAAAGGTGGTACAGTTTCGTTTGCCATATCAGCCAATAGTTGAGGTAGTAGGGAACCGGGGTGCTAAGACGAGTTTTGTGATCTCAGCAACTAAAGCCGTTAAGTTGGTGAGTAAGGGGTGTTCGGGTTATCTAGCTTATTTGATCAACAAGCCATCTGATAAGTTACAGCTGGAGGAAGTCCCTATTATTTGGGAATATCCCAATGTATTTCCCGAGGAGTTGCCAGGGTTACCACCAGAGAGAGATGTGGAGTTTGTGATCAATATTATTCCCAGTACTCAACCTATTTCAAAATCAGCTTACCGGATGGCACCAGCTAAGTTGAAGGAGTTAAAAACTTAGTTGCAGGAGTTATTGGAGAAGGGGTTCATTCAGCAGAGTTCTTCACCTTGGGGAGCTCCTGTTTTATTTGTGAAGAAGAAGGATGGTACCTTGAGATTGTGTATTGATTACCGTGGTTTGAATCAGGTGACCATTAAGAATAAATATCATTTGCCACTAATTGACGAGTTGTTTGATCAACTTCAAGGAGCCAAAGTCTACTCTAAATTTGATTTGAGGCAGGGGTATTATCAGCTTCAGATTCGTACGGAGGATGTTCCGAAGTCTGCCTTCAGGACTCGGTACGGGCATTATGAGTTTGTTGTTATGCCCTTTGGATTAACTAATGCACTGGCAGCATTCATGGATCCTATGCATCGGGTTTTTCAGCCGTATTTAGACCAGTTCGTGGTGATCTTTATTGCTGATATCTTGGTTTATTCTAAGTCTGAATCGGAGCACGAGCAACATCTACGGCTTGTCTTACAGAAGCTGCAGGAGCATCAGTTGTATACGAAATTCAGCAAATGTGAATTTTGGCTGCAACGTATATCTTTTCTTGGTCATGTTATCACACAGAGCGGTATTTTTGTTGATCCCACTAAGATTGAATCGGTGATGTCTTGGAAATATCCGGAGAATGTTTCGGAGGTTCGTAGCTTTCTTGGCTTGGCGGGTTATTACCGTAGGTTTGTAAAGGACTTCTCGAAGACTGCTGGGCCACTTTCTAAGTTGACTTAGAAACAAACTATCTTTACTTGGGATGAGAAGTGTGAGAGTGGCTTTCAGGAACTGAAAAAGAGGTTGACTACCGCTCCAGTACTTGCTCTACCTGAGGGGACAAATAATATGGTCATTTACAGCGATGCATCCAAGGAGGGCTTAGGATGTGTTCTTATGCAGAATGGCCGAGTTATTGCCTATGCTTCTAGGAAGTTGAAGCCTTATGAGGTGAATTATCCGACTCATGATCTTGAGTTGGCAGCAGTTGTCTTCGCATTGAAGAAGTGGCGTCATTATATGTGGGGCAGTAAGTTCGAGATTTTCACTGATCATAAGAGTCTGAAGTACTTATTCTCACAGAAGGAGTTGAATATGCGTCAGCGGAGGTAGATGGAACTTCTTGGGGATTATAATTGCTCTATCAGTTATCTGCCTGGCAAGGCAAATGTTGCAGCAAATGCTCTTAGTCGTAAGGTAAGTATCTCTTGTTTAGTTGTCAAGAAATGGGAGATTCTTGAGGAATTCACTTATTGGATACCATAGTTGACTCAGGTTAGGGTGATGTATTCACATCTATGTATTCAGCCTTTGTTGTTGTCTCAGATCAGAGAAGCTCAGCAACTTGATGTTAAACTTCAGAAGATCAAGGATCAGATCACAGATGATCAGTCTGACTTAAAACTGCATGAGGATGGTATTCTTCAGTTTCGGAAAAGGGTTTGTGTTCCCGATGAACCGGGTTTGAGGTGAGGTATTCTGGAGGAGGCTCATAATTCTAAGTACACCATTCATCCTGGTGGAACCAAGATGTATCGGGATTTGAAGTAACACTATTGGTGGAATAACATGAAGAAAGAAGTTGCTCAGTTCGTGTCTAGATGTTTGACTTGTCAGTGAGTGAAAGCCGAGCACAACGACCTGCAGGTTTGCTTCAGCCATTGGCTATACCACAGTGGAAATGGGAGCATATTACATTGGACTTCGTCACTGGTTTGCCTAGAACACTGAATGGTAATGATGCAGTTTGGGTTGTCGTGGATCGTTTGACGAAGACAGCTCATTTTATTTCAATGAGGATGGGAGATGAAGTTACAAAGTTAACGGGTCTTTATTTGGATCAGATTGTTAGACTTGACGGGATTCCATCTAGTATTGTCTCAAATCGAGATCCTCGATTTGCTTCTCGTTTGTGGGAGAAACTTCAGGAGACCTTGGGTACCTAGTTGAACTTCAGTACCGCGTATCATCCACAGACCGACGGTTAGTCTGAGCGGACTATTCAGATTCTGGAAGATATGCTTAGGGCTTGTGTTCTAAACTTCGGGAAGAATTGGGAGAAATATCTGCCACTTGCCGAGTTTACCTATAACAATAGTTATCAAGCTACTATTGGGATGGCACCTTTCGCAGCTCTTTATGGTCGTAAGTGTCGTTCACCTTTATATTGGGACGAGGTAGGGGAGATGAAGACTATTGATTCGACTATCATGCCAGAGGTTCTTGAGAAGATTGAGAATGTTCAGTTGATCAAGCAGAGAATGCTTACGGCGCAGAGTAGATTCAAAAGTTATGCTGATAAGCGTCATCGGGACTTGGAGTTTGCAGTCGGAGATCGGGTTTTCTTGAGATTGTCTCCTCGTAAGGGGTTTGCTCGTTATGGTAAAGGTGGTAAGCTGAGTCCGAGATTTGTTGGGCCGTTTGAGATTACCGGCAGGGTTGGTAAGTTGGCATATCGGTTGGCTTTACCGGAGAATTTCTCTAATGTCCACGATGTATTTCACGTGTCTAATTTGCGAAAATATAATCCGGATCCTTCTCATATTCTTGATCCAGAGCCATTACAACTTCGTGAGAATCTGACTTATGACGAGCGTCCGATTCATATTCTTGATCAGATGGAACGAGAGTTGAGGTCGAAGAAGATTCCGATAGTTAAGGTATTGTGGAAGCATCACGGCATTGAGGAAGCAACTTGGGAGAGACGAGATCAGATGCAGTAGCAGTACCCAAATCTATTCAGTACATCAAGTAAGAATTTCGAGGATGAAATTTCTTTAAGGGGGGGAGAATGTGAAACCCCACTTTTCTATCATATCTCGTTTTGCGTGAATTGACCTGTTTAGATGCTATATGACTTAGAATGTGATAATTTTGATATTAATACTCCTAGAATATGCTAAATGTACATTCATGAAATTTTCATCAAAAATACAGTAAGAAATTTTATCGTCGACTTTTAGTGAATAGTATTTTTGAAACACGTCCACTAAAATTTTGAAACTAGTCTTTTTAACCCTTCTAGACCTAGTCCTCGGACTTTAATAGACCTGTGTTTCATGAAATCGGTTTTTAAATCAGCTTAGGAATTTATTAGGGTTTTTACACCGACTTTTGCCAAAATCGAGTTTTAAGCCGACTCGAGTAAAATTGTTTGATTGTAAAACTTCTTGTCACCTAAAAATAACCTACTTGAGCGATCTTGGGTGTTGAATAATTGTTTTGAGCATTGGTGATCAAGAAAATGAATTTAAAGTCAAGAAAACACTAAAAATACTAAAGTTCTCAACTTTGACTTTCATTAAAATGTTTACCTTTATGCATATATCACCAACACACACTAAACACAACACAAAACACACTCCTCAACACACACAAAGGGCCGAGAGTTTCATAGGAGAAAACCAAAGCTTTTCTTCAAAGTTTTCAAAGCAAATTTTCATAGAAAAACCTACTTTTTGTCCGTAGAACTTCGTACCGAGTTGGATTCCGCTTGTTTGGCACGCATTGCACGCATATCTAGGCTTATATTGCATCAAAGGTGAGAGAAAAATTCTAGATCTCAAAACTCATCTTTTATGTTTTTGCGTAGAATTGATTATTGAACCGTTAAAATGTTAATCTGATGTTAGATTATTGCTCAGTGCATGTCTAGGATCGTTTATATGTATTCCTGCGAGATTTGAACCGTTGTAGCATAATTATTTATTTTTGGGTATTTAAAGTTGAGTTATTTGCCATTTCTTGATTATCTTGAGGTGTATTGGTTGAAATCGATTGCCGTCAATTTCTAAAAGTTTGTCAATTACATGGTAGCATTGTTGTAATGCCGAATTTTCGATTGTGATGTCCGTGTGAAAGTCCAAAAATTTCAGCCATGACGCATTAGGGTTTTAGGGTTGTTGGGCATGATTTGGATGTGTTTTGGTTGGTTTCCGAGGGGGCTAATGTAGTTGATTGATTGGGTGAGTGATAGAAACTGATTTGGAGTGGTTTGGACTAATAGAATGTAGGTTATGATTATTTGAAGTTTAAGTTGTCTTTCTTTAAAATGTTAAATTATGCCTTTAGTTGATTGGGTAAGGTTTGAGTGATTGAATTGTGAGTTGACGATGGGTAAACTAGGGTTTGATTGTTTGTTTAATGCATGTTCGGTTGGATAGCCTACTTTGTCATCTAACTTAGTTATTTGTTGTTAAATTAATTATTGATGTTATTATGATGATAATATAATTATTGATTGATTATTGATTGATGATTGATGAATAGAGAGATAGTCAATGGAAAAGGTTGTCCTCCAGTGAATGATTGATGTTTATTATTATTGCTGAGCCTTTGGTATGTGTGTGCCACCTCTCGGACAGTATCGGGCTGTCGGGTTGATAACGGCTTGACTACCAGAGACTACCTCCAGCTCGCATGACGGAGGTGTCATGGAGGGAGAGGTTATTGAGGTACCTCGGGTGCGTGAGTTTATGGGAGTCACAAGAAGGCTGTTATGATCGTGATGGAGTTTGGAGCTACACCAACTAGTGTATCCTTTATTGAATGGTCATTATAGTTTATGTGATGATAGTATTATTGATGTTATTGTGTGTTTACTTGCTCAAAGGATCATTTCCAAGGAGTATAGTAAATACTGTTCGAGATCTATCGAATCCTCACTGGGCTTATTTTATATAAGCTCACTCTCTATTATTGCATGCTTACAGGTGTTGTAGAGCAGGACTACGGGTACGTGCCTCCTGAAGAGGAAAATGTGCCTTTCGTGGATGAGTCTTATGTTCCGGAGTCTTATCCTTGATGTTGTATTGTTTTGCTATCTTGTATTATAACCTAGTTGACTTTTATATGCTTTGTAGTTTATAATGTATGAGTTGTTGAAAGGTTAATGAATTAGTTGATGCTAATTTAGTAGCCTTCTTTTGTTTATGATTAGGTTGCTAGGTTGGTTCAGTATATTTTTGAAATGTATATTAAGGTTCATGTATTATGTTGGAACGGAGGCGTATAACAAAGAATGATTATGGTGTAATATGGTTATGATGTATGTTGTTATTTTATTGAGGAATTGTTGTATGGTTTATGGAGTTGATGTATGATGTTCTAGTGAGGTTGGATTAGAGCCTCGATATCCTATTTACTGTCGTTATACTGCCGAAATTCCGTTATATCCTGACTGATTATAGGAGGGGTCGAGTTGGGGCATGACATTAGTTATCTGCCAAGTAAGGCCAATATTGTCGTTGATGCTTTGAGCCGAAAGGCTACAGTTGTTAGATTGATTATCAAGAATTGGGAGTTCATGGAGGAATTATGTTTGGGAAAACCAAAGACTTCAAATTCAGGCATTCAATTTGCAAGTCTTCAAATTCAATCCTTGTTGTTATCCAGGATTAGAGAAGTGCAGCAAACTGACCCTCAATTGTTGAAAATCTTAGAGAAGTCAAAAGGGGGAGAGTCGAACTTTAAACTTCATAATGATGGCATTCTCAAATTCAAAGGTAGAATCTGTATTCCGAGTGAACCAACATTAAAGAAAGAAATACTTGTCGAGGCACACAGTTCAAAATACACTATCCACCCAGGTATTACCAAGATGTATAGGGATTTGAAACAGAATTTCTGGTAGAATAACATGAAAATATAGATAGCTGATTATGTAACTAGATGCTTGACCTGTCAAAAAGTTAAAGCTGAGTATCAGAGACCTGCCGGGTTCTTGCAGCCTTTGGCGATTCCAAATTGGAAATAGGACTGTGTTACTATGGATTTCGTGTCAGACTTGCCAAGATCTTCAAAGGGTGGTGATTCTGTGTGGGTTGTTATTGATAGATTGACCAAGACTTCTCACTTTATTGCCACGAAGAAAATTGATACTCTCGACAAGCTAGCAGAGTTGTATGTTGAAAATATTGTTAGGCTTCACGGAACTCCAAAGAGTATTGTGTCCGACAGAGATCCCAGGTTCACATCTCAGTTCTGGCAGAAGATTCAGAAAGCTTTAGGCACAATGTTGAGCTTCAGCACATCATATCACCCTCTAACTGGCGGTCAATCTGAGATAACTATCAGAATACTCGAGGATATGTTGCCAGCTTGTATTCTGGACTTTGGTAAGAGTTGGGAGAGATTTTGCAACTTGCAGAATTCGTCTATAACAATAGTCACTAAGCACCTATTGGTATGACACCGTATAAGGCATTATATGGGCGTAAATGCAAATCTCCTTTATATTGGGATAAGGTTGGTGAGATGAAAACTATTGACCCTACTTTATTGCCAGAGATTAACAGAATGATTGATAATGTGCAACTTATCAAAAAGAGAATGCTTATAGCACAGGGTCGGCAAAAGAGTTATGCAGACAGACGCCGTCATGATTTGGAGTTTGCCGTGGGTGATCGGGTATTTCTGAAAATCTTTGCTCGTAAAGGTTTGATTCGGCACGGTAAAGGGGGTAAACTCAGTTTGAGATATGTGGGACCGTTTGCAATAACTGAGAAAGTTGGTGCATTGGCTTACAGACTAGCTTTGCCTCCTAGTTTGGGCCGACTTCATGATGTCTTCTATGTCTCTATGCTTCAAAAATATCAACTAGATGAAAGTACTAGCCAACATAAGATATCATGTAATAACAAAATCATAAGTTGGATTCAAGATTGGAAAAGTTGTGCATGGATACCTAGGTATAGCCCAAACTTCATAGGCTATCAACAAAAATTTTACAAGTTTTGTTACAAAGGATCAACATGCTAACTTTCTATTATATCCATTGTTCATCAACACTTGCTATATATATCAACAATACATATAGAAATAAAGAGGTTCATAGGTATACCTCACTTGTAGATCACTTTGGAGAAGGTGAAGTTGGATGTGAAGCTTTTGAACCCTTCTAACTTGAAGGCCCTAGTTGGTCCACCAAGCATCCAAAGCTCAACCAATACTAGAAGATTGTAGGTGCTAGTATATCTTCTAAGTATTAAGCTATATGTATGTGGTTTTTTCACAAAATAGCAAAGCTTGACCTTTCAACTTGCCATGGCCGAGAATCACAAAGCTATGTGAAGAAGATGATATTTTTCTCTCTCCTATAGCCTTGGCCGAAAATGTACATGTATGTATGTGAAGTTATCACATGAAGAGAGAGTATATTGTCATCTAATATAAGCTAATAATATATTAAGTGACCAATCTCTATTGTCACCTTTTCATGACAAGCCATGCAAGCCCTTAGATTACAATCATTAGCATTAGATGACAAAGATGGTCATCTTCTCTCTTCTCCATGGCTTGGCCGAAAATTGTGAGTGGATGGAGAGAGAAGGTTGTCATCTTTTATTATATATATATAAATCATACTCATATAAATATATATATATATATATATATATATATATATATATATATATATATATATATATATATATATATATATATATATATATATAAAGTTATTTTAATAGATAGCCAATCATAATTGGTTTCTTTTAAAGTAAAAGTCATGCAAATCCTAGGATTGTAATCATTACAATCCAAATGCAACTTTATTCTCTCTCTTGACACTTGGCAAAAAGCTCTTATCTTCAAAAGTAAAGGCTTGGATTTATTTGTCTTTATTCAAGACTCAATCCAAGCCATCTAATTCAAATTCAAATGACTAGGATTGATGACATGGACTATCCTAGTCATCAATCTCTACATGCACATGCCACATGTAATTATCTAGTCATTAATTTGCAATTCACCTTTTGACAACTAAGACGATGACATGGCATTACATCATCATTATACATATACATATATAAACACCTTTATATATATATATATATATATATATATATATATATATATATATATATATATATATATCCAGTTCTAATCTCTATTAGAATAAATATATTGAAACAACTTTTCAATAATTACAGTTTGGCCCCAAAAGTTTTGATAATTACAATTTGACCCCAAAACTTTTTAAAATTATACTTTTGGCCCAAATACCAATATTGATGACCCTTAACACCTTAAAGCCACCAACCACATAATACGAGCTTCCGGTTAACTTATTCATGATACTTATTAGTGTGTAACCTTCTAGATTCATAATCGCGTACCGATGAGAGATCGATAAACCTCTTTTATCTATTTCGGGAATGTCTCCGTCATTTACAGAAATGCCCTCATGCTCATGAGTGACGCACTAGCAACGAACATACCATGAAAATGTATACGATAATGAAGACGACGTCTTTCATGAATCCATTTAACCGTCAAGAATTAGCGTGCAATCCGATCCTTTTGTTAATAGTGCCTCTATCGAGAAAGGACCATGAAATAGCTAAGTCCACATCTGATACTATGTATAAATTTGAATCGGTGAAACAAGAGATGACTACCATGGAAAAACCCCTTTCCATCACTTCATACTCGCCTTGGCCAAGAACTTCCTTGTTTACCAACCGACCTCAGATATCATAGGATATCGCCTCACGTTGGAGGTTAACATATCTTATCTTGACAATTACCTGTCGATTCATACCATAAGAGTAAAATGCGAAAGGCCGTAACCCACCTTATGGAAGACAGGTATTGTCCAAACGCAATATTTAGCCCCAAATATAATCGGCAGCCACAATTTCTCAAGTCTGAGGATTAATTTGCATAATTCTCAACTAAATAGTAAACTATTAACCTGAAACCGTGCAGTTAACTATTTACTGTCACATTCAATGATCCGTACGCAGACGATCACTCATATGTTTATTAGTCCACATTATCATGCTGTTTTGGCATTTCGCACGCCATCCTTTATTATTAACATCACTATGTTAATCAAAGGTAATAACATATGATAACTTGTACTCGATTATTCTAGTCTCGGTTGAATAATTTGAAGGACTATGAATCAATTCTCAATGCTTATCATATCGAAGAGAAAGTGCAAAATATCCTAAACCCCTTTAGAACATTTCTCTTCTAGGATAAGTATTAGGAACATATTCATATCGAAGCGGAGAATATGAACATCCTACAAATAACATTGTGTATAAAACAAGTAAAAATATTCTTATTAAACCCTAATAAGGTCATCTCAAACTATCGCATTAGAGCATATCCCCAACAATCTCCCACTTGCACTAATGCTATCAATCATAGGATCTAGTGCATTTTACATTCGTATCTGTATACTTATCTTCCCAAAGATGGTGATCAACTCTAACTATCCAAACGTTATAAAACTCAAGCAGCATCTTGGCTTAAATAATAACATAACTATTACTTATTATTGTTCGGAACTCTTTTCAATAATTCACAAATCCACTAAATACACTTTTATCCTTTTAAGTGAATTCTTCACTAAGAACTTCACTACAACCATAAACCTTAAAATTCTGGGTTAAAGTTCATATAGAGATCATTATAACAATAAGATCACTAGAACTTATATGTATTCTCTTTGATATCTATCATGTAACTCATTACATCATATCGTGCTAAGTACTTGCCATTGCATTTAAAGGACAATGCAAGCAACGAAAGGATTAGGTGCGAAAACCATTCGCAACATTTCCTTAATAGTCATAAGGAAATCTACAAGAAAGGATGGATACCCTATCATTTGAGACTAGAGACCAAAATTTCTTAGATTCATCCATCTTAAAGAGAGCTTTAAGATCGTGACTAGGTGTACAAGTCATGAGAAAACAATCAATCATATCATTGTACTTCATATTCATGACAATTAAAAGACATGATCAGTTTACCCAAGAAATACAACATAATATAAAATTTGATTAGACCTTGGCGAACGAAGGTATCATAAATTCACAAGACTTGTTAAGGGCATGAAATCCCACTATCCTTTCTTATAAATTCAGATATTACCTTTATGAATGAAAACGATCTCTATCTTTTCATTTTATCCATCTCATCATAGTTACCTTTATTTAAAGAAACTATGCATGAAGGAGTTTAAATTATATATAGCCATAGAGTTAAAACATGGTATAAGTTTAAAATTAATTTGAAAGATTATGGTGATAAAAGATGCATTCTCTAATCTTCTTTTATAACCCAACATATTCTGGACAAGTCTCATAAGCTCCATTTCATTCAATTATTTATTTTGAACAAACTCTTTTTTCAAAAAGAATAATTAATCTGTCAAACTCATTTGGATAGATAAGTACAAGAATTCTAGTTTTTAACTCTTGACCATTTCAAAGTTCAAGACAATATATGTATGATTTGGTATTTAGCCATTTCTACAAATGCAAAGCAATGGAATATAAATGTTTTGAGTTTGAAGACATTCTTTCTTCCGATACGCATTCTGACCATTTTATTACCTTTAATTAAAGATATACAAAATGCCAATCATTTCTTACAAAGGATCGTTTCCAAAATATCCTTTAGAAACGATTGAAAATAGTCACTACTATTTAAAGAAATAATCAAACTAATCCGAACATTTATAAACATTTTTTAAAATTGGGATCGCATACCAAGCCGAGCCAAAACAACCAAATCATGCATAAATAGGGTCTACTACTCAATCCCCTCCTGATGAGAGATCTCCTGATAAGAATGCTACGGCCTGACTCCTCCTATGCCTTCTCTTCCTCTTCCTTCTGTTTCTATTTTGGCTGGGCTCAGCCACAGAAGGAGATGACTCAACATAGGGATCAGGTGCTACACCCAAACCAAGGTTCTACCAACTAGTCATAATATTTGGCAACTCATTCAGTGTGACCTCAATTCTGTGCACGTGAAAGTCCAAGATCATAGGAGAGTAGGATGGTGGAAGAGACTGCAAAATCAAGTCTATCTGAAGTCGGGGATGCATAACGAAACCAAATGCCTCCAATTGAGTTACCAAGTAAATCATTCTGAGGTAGTGCTGGCTTACGTCACCCCCTTCTTTAAGTCTCATACTAAAAAGCTCACGGGTCAACTGAAATCTGATAGACTGACTGCGCTTACCAAAGGATTCCTCCAAACAATTAATGATATCTATGGAATGCGGTAGCCCCTCATAGAATCGACGCAAATCATCGCTCATTGATGAAAGAATGTATCCCTTAGCACGCATGTCATCCTGGACCCATTTATAGTAAGTGACCTTGTCGGTCTTAGATGCAGTCTCATCAATAGGAGCAAATGTTGGGACATCCAAAATATACTTAATTCTCTCAAATCGGAGGACTACCCTTAAACTTTTGTACCATTTTTTGAAGTTTAGTCCAACTAAATAATCATGATTAAGGATTGATAAAATAAGATTTATGAATGAAGCTATAATACTGCAGAAAAAGTAAATATAACATAAAGTAAGATTGCAGGCTAACAAGAATATATGTAAAGCTATAATATTGCAAAATAAAATAGCTACTCCCACTATTTGTTTTAAATCTCATACTCCTTTAATGAGAAAACATGAATCTATGAGAAGACTCTAAGTGGGATGACCAAGTTCCTATGATCAGACATATTCCTCAAACCTTTGTGGCTATGTTGAAACATGAATACCAAAGGTCAACAACTCTTTGTTGTCTATTTCTCTAAATAGGGTATAATATACTTTAGTCTCTAAATCACTTTGATCTCAAACCTTTGTGACTATGTTGATTAAGTGATCTAGTTAGATTGGACCCCCCATCACTTAGTTATCCGACAAATTGAATCAATAACCTCAAACCTTTGTGGCTATGTTGGTCGTTAGATTTTGGAAGATAACTACATCTCTATGTTTCATTCTAGCGATTTTAATAAACTTATCTTGAAACAAGTCCTTTACCTTTGGGTAAGAATGATTGCATTCATTTGGGTCTTATTAAATATCCTAGGATGGCAGATGTAACGCCCCGAACTCTCACGAGACCGGAGGCTCTAAAAACCAAGCTATTCTCAACCCAATTCCAACCCGGTCTCAAAATTTTAGGAAAAAATAGACAGAGTCTTCCCTGTACCGTGGACATTCCAAAAACCTGTAAGCATTCAAATAAAACCACGAAGCAAAAAGAACAACATTTCTAATTGCAATCCCAACTTCAAGGCCATCGGAGCCTTAAACAACACAAGACAATATAAATACATACAAGCATGCACTCCAAATATAAACTTCTTTACAGAAACCGCTTATTATACCACTCCATGATAACATTTAAATATACTTAGAAATTAAAGACAACCATTTCAACCCCCACAGCCAACACACAAGCATGCTTACAGGTTTTCGGAATGTATGCAATGAAAATCACTTAAGCATCCTTGTTATGCACAAACATATTAATTGTACTTTTCACACATTAAGTAACTAACATTGATACATAGTTGATATACCAACTCATTATGCAACTACTAATTATATCATAAGTAGTTAACATTCATTTTACTTAATATCTACTTTATTCCATATAATTACCTAAGTCAGTGACTCAAATGTAAGTTTTCCTAATAGAAACTAAGGTAAGTAACTCAAGTGTAAGTTTTCCTAATAAAAACTAAGGTAAGTAACATAGATAGTTAAAAAGTATATGTATCACATTTATTCATTGTACACCTTTATAAATACCACTCATACAAGGTCAAGGCACATTAATACACATGGTCACACAGGTATACATTCTGATCAAACTACACAAGTGCACATAGTCACATTTTTGTACATTTAACACATTCTTCATATTTCCCATAGGCAATTCACGTAGAACCACGTTTCCATTTAAATCACACATATTCACATAGTTATATATTTCAACTAAACTTTCTAGTTCACGCAAATATAATTCATAAGAGCACATTTTACTCAAGTAAACACAACCCACATGCAATGATAATCTTTTTCAAAAATCACTTCATATTCACGTACTCGAGATTCGCTACCCAACAGACCGAGGATCCTATCCCAGCTGAGAGCATTTAAGCTCTGATACCAACTATAACAACCCGTTCCCTCACAGAAACAAGGGCTCTATAAATCCACTATATACAACCCGATCCCAATCCCAAGTCACGAAAAATGAGAAAAAACGGACGGAGTCTTTCCTATTTATAGGACTAACCGATAACCTGTGAACAACTGAATATAATCACAAAATCATAATCTAACATTCTCCTACAAATCCAACTCTAACCAACCAGCTATGCCCCGACTCAAGGCCATCCGGGCCTTAGATAAAACAGCAAGATAAACACACAAGCATGCGTAGGATTCAACCATTGAAATACTATGTTATAAAATCACTTATACACCACTATAACCTTGTCTATAAACCCTTCTTGTAATTAGAGACCGTCAATCATCTACTTATCACACCCAAGCATGCATGAACGACATATAGCGAAAGTACATTAAGTTATTACTGTAATTTACAATCCTGCCAAACATATTGGCTAAACCTACAACACTTTACAACATTCAAAAGGTCGAGAATATATACAAGACCATAGGTCACAAAATAGACTATAAGCAACTAACATCTACTTGGCGCTAGGGCCCACGAAACATATACAATTATCCATAAAATTAGCAACAAGGTATCACGTAGTCAAGGAGTCTGACGAGTCTTGTCCTCAGCAGACTCAAGGGAAGCCGAACTTGCTTTACCTGAAATTGTTAGCAACGAGGGTGAGCATACCAAACACGTATGCCCAGTGAGGAAGGGGAAACGAGAACAGTATCTCGAGGTTCGTGCAATACAACAAATACATGTATTATACAATAAACAGACACAAGAATTCAATGAAATACAATACAATAAAAAGGATATAATCTCGATGATCCTGAATAATCCAATTCTAGAACCACGATCGTCGAACCACGAACAACGAACAAAAATCCGAAGAATAATGTCACTGATAACGTTAAGCCGGCATCCCTTTATAACTCCAAGCTGGGTATACTCCGGATGTACCCCGAAATCCTACGACCCAACTCTCCCTAGGTGGCATCCCAAATGAGAGGGGGACTGGGCAACCATGGTACCAGGGTAGACCGACAAGCCCGATGTCGCCCAGTTTCCACGATACTACTATGCCCAAATGGTTGCGCAACCATGATGCAATGCACTCAAAATGATAACAATAGAATAAATCAATAAACACATGATTGAGGTCAATAAAGTAGGTTGCCCTCACACACAAGATATAGACAATAAGTGCACGTAATCTATGTACAAGTAAATAAACTATTATGCACATAAGGATGAAGACTCTCTCACCTGGATTAAGCCAAGCACGCAAGAGAATGGCTCCGATTTACTTCAACTTTCCCGAATTAGCGCGAATTTATAACCCTAGGGTGTTCATATAAGTTTAGCAATTAACTATAACAATTTCAACTCAACTCTTATTTAACTCAACCCTACAACAATAGAATTTATATTTATAATCACTTATTCACACAAGTTCATATTCCACATACAATTGGGCTACAAAGTTTACCTTACCATATCATTAGACAGCATAGAGGACATTAAAAGCATCAAATACCATCAAGTTAAGATTATAAGTTATAAATTCCAATTACTCTTATTTACAACAATTAATAATTGTCACGCCCCAACTCGACCCCTCCTATAATCAGTCAGGACGCAACAGAATTTCGGCAGTATAACGATAGTATATAGGACTCCAAGGCTCTAAACCAACCTCAACAGAACATCATACATCTAACAACTCCTCAATAAAATAATAACATACATCATAACCATATTATACAATAATCATCTCTCGTTATATGCCTCCATTCCAACATAATACATAAACCTTAATATACATTACAAAACATATTGAGCCAATCTAGCAACCTAATCAAAGACCAAAGAAAGGCTACTAAGACATCATCAACTAATTCATTATCTTTTCAACATCTTTTACATAATGAACTACAAAGCATATAAAAGTCTACTAAGTTAATATACAAGATAGTAAGACAATACAACATCAAGGATAAGACTCCGGAACATAAGACTCATCCACGTAAGCCACATTTTCCACATTCTCCTCTTCAGGAGGCACGTACCCGTAATCCTACGATAGTACACCTGTATACATGCAATAATAGAGAGTGAGCTTATATAAAATAAGCCCAGCGAGGATCCGATAGATCTCGAGCAAGGTCTACTAAACTCCTTGGAATAATCCTTTGAGTCAGTAAACACACAATGAACATCAATAATAATTATAAATGCAACAATAGCAATAACTGTAAACACACAATAAGGATACGATACATTTGCTGATGAAGCCCCATACACCAATTCCATGCTCAACAACCCCTCCAAACTCAATGACACAATCCTGAGGTACATTGACCTAGACCCACACCCCATGGCCTCTCCGCCCATGCGAGATAAGGAGTAGCCATGATAATTGTGCCCGCAACCCAGGATGTCTCCCGAGGTGACACAACATTATCAAAGCTCACAACAATGAGACTTAACATAAATAAACCGAGAGATCAGCAACAAAAGTGCCCGATTCCCGTAATCAATAATCAATAAATAAACTGGGAGATCAGCAACAAAAGTGCCCGATTCCCATACTCAATAATAAATAAATAAACAGGGAGATCAGCAACAAAAGTGCCCGATTCCCGTAATCAATAATCAATAAATAAACTGGGAGATCAGCAACAAAAGTGCCCGATTCCCATACTCAATAATAATCAATATAACATCAATATTTAATTAAACAACAAATAACTAAGTTAGATGACAAAGTAGGCCATCCAACTTAACATGCATGAAACACGTAATCTAACCCTAGTCTAACCATTAACAACTCACAATTCAATCACTCAAACCACACCCAATCAACTAAGGCTCAATCTAACATTTTAAATAAAGACAACCTAAACTTCAAATAATCATATCTTACATTTTACTAATCCAAACAACTCCAAATCAGTTTCAAACACTCACCCATTCAATCAACTACATTAGCCCCCTCGGAACCCAACCAAAACACATCCAAATCATGCCCAATAACCCTAAAACCCTAGTGTATCATGGCTGAAATCTTCGGATTTTGGCACGGACATCACAATCAAAAATTCGGCATTACAACGGCGCTACCACGTAATTATCAAGTATTTAGAAATCGACGGCAATCAATTTTGATCAACACAACTCATTTAATTCAACTTTGAACATTTTAATCAAAATTAAATACCCGAAAAATAAAAATTATGCTACATCTGACAGAAATTCGTAGTATTGCATCAAAATGATCCCTAGCATGCAAGGAGCAATAATCTATCATCATATTTCAATTCTAACGGTTAAATTTTCATTTATGAGCAAAAGTATAAAAATGACATTTTGAGATCTAGAATTTTTCTCTCACCTTTGATGCGATATAAGCCTAGAAATGCGTGAAGTGCGTGCCCAACAAGCAGAATCCAAGTCGGTGCGAAGTTCTACGGACAAAAACCAAGTTTTTCTTTGAAAAATTGGATTGAAAAGCTTTGAAATCTCTTTTCTTTTTCTCTCCTTCTTCTCTCGGCCTTGTGTGTGTGTGTGATGGTGTTTTGTGTTATTTTTAGTGTGTGTAACTACTTATGCATGATATAGTTTATATTTAATATAGTTTAAGTTAGAAAAACTAATTAATTTTTGTGTTTTAATGACTTTAAACTCATTTTATTGCTCACCATCGCTAAAAAAAATTATGCAAACCCCAAGATATCTCAAGTAAATTATTTTTAGGTGACAAGAAGTTTTACAATCCAACAATTTCACCCGAGTCGGCTTAAAACTCGATTTTCACAAAAGTCGGTGAAAAAACCCTAATAAATTCTTAAGCCGATTTTAAAATCGTTTTCATCAAACACAGGTCTATTAAAGTCCATGGACTAGGTCTAGAAGGGTTAAAAAGACCAGTTTCAAAATTTTAGCGGACGTGTTTCGAAAACACTATTCACTGAAAATCGACGATAAAATTTCTGACTACGTTTTTGATGAAAATTTCATGAATGCACATTTAGCATGTTCTAAGAGTATTGATATCAAAATTATCACATTGTAAGTCATGTAGCACATAGACAAGTCAATTCATGCAAAACGAGAATAAAACACGCAAAGCGAGATAAGGTCAAAATTTTGGGGTTTCACATTCTCCCCTCCTTAAAACAATTGCGTCCTCGCAATTATGCATCGATCCCAAGACAAACTCAGGTGCTGACTCAAACATACTGATTGAAAGACCAATTACTAAATTCCGAATACGAACCAAGAACACCAAGTAGGAACACCAAATAAGATCATCGAATAAAAATCCCCATACAAGAAGCTTAAATAGGAACGCTGAATAAGAACACTGACTAGAATTTCTGAATAAGAATCTCAAATAAATTACCGAAGAAGAACGCCAAACATAGATCCCGTAATAGAGCACCAATCAAGAATACCAATTGAGAACTTCGAACAAGATCACCAAGCGAGAATACCAAATAATAATCCCAATATAAGAACTCCAGATAATACCGTATCAGAATTCCACATAAGAATACCGCATAGAAAATACCATAGAAGATGTCCAAAGAAGTATGCTGAATAAGAATCTCCATACAGAAATCTCGAGGAAGAATGCCGTATAAAATCACCAAATAAGAATCCCAATAATCAATGTATAGTCATAAAGTAGCTTCACCCCTAATCGGAATTCCATATACCCCAGCGTCACATACTACTCAGTCGCCAACTGATATGATGCACATGTTAACTTTAATCGCATAAGGCAAACTTTCTACTTACATTTTAGCACGTTGCACTCAAGGAGGTATAATATTTAATTGGTTGAGAATAAGTAAGTTACCTTTCACCACTGATGTCGCCTCTGGCAATTCCTCCAAGTCCACTACGTAGGCCCGAGCCTGAGCCCGCTACTGCTGAGGTGTACTGCTTGCAGGTCCACCCTGATAACCCTGGACTGCTGGCTGACCCGTAGAACCCTGATACCTGGGGCAATCCCTCGCCCGGTGTTGGTTGCTGCCGCAACCTAAACACGTCCCTGCCTTTCTTCGACAGTCGGCCTCCATATGGCCCTTACGTTTACAATAAACACACTGCAGCATCGGAGCACTGACACTGCCTCCTAAAGAACCAGAAGCTGAATAAGCAGCTGAACCAGCCTGCTGCTGAGGTCTCACCACACTAGGCCTGTACTGACCCTGAGACTGGGCTGGCCTATACTGAGTCTGAACCTGATATGGCCCCTGGATAGTATCTCTGCTGACCCTGTGGCCTATAAGAACCCTGCTGGGCTGGTGGCCTGTAGACAGCCTGCTGTACTGGAGGCCTATATATAACTTGCTGGCCATGTGGCTGATACGGCCTCTTACTAGGCTGACTAGAGACAATCTGATCCACTTTCCTCTTCTCTAACCTAGAAGCTGCATCAAAAGCCTCAGTGAAGATATCATAGCGATTCAGAGCCATTGCATCCTGAATCTCGGGCCTCAATCCCAACATAAATCTACGGGTCTTCCTCTCCTCCACAGCTACAAACTCCGGTGCATACCGAGACAACCTAGTAAATGTAGCCTCATACTGAGCCACAGAAGAATCCCCCTGTACCAAAGACAGGAACTCAGCCTCTCTCCTCTCCTGTGCAACCCTCGGGACATACTTATCCGTAAAAGCAGTCAGAAAGACATCCCAAACATACGGAACACCCCGGGTCTCCCAACTGGCTCTCAGAGTGCGCCACCACTCCTTTGCCTTATCATCAAGCAAATAGACAGCAGAAGTCACCTTCCTCTCATCAGTGTACCCGAGAGGATCAAAAATTTTCTCTAACTTACTAATCCACGACTCGGCCTTCCTATCATCAGGCTCTCCCTGAAATCTAGGAGGATAGTACCCCAGAAACTCCTTCATAGTACCTCGACCGTGATTACCACCCTGTACATTCTGCATTTGGACCTGCAATGCCTGAGTCTGAGCAGCCTGACCCGCTTACAACTGGGCCTGTCCAGCCATCAAATCTGCAATCCGATCCATTGCTGCCCCTAACCTATCATCACCCCTATCACGGCCCTGTGCCACACAACTAGGAACCTCATCTACTATATCGGGCCTACCACGAGTCCTCGGTCTACCGGCCATCGTACTAATCAAAGAGTTAGCACAGTTATAGCACGTAAACAGGTTATAAACAATTATTAACACCTAAACAACAAACTCATATAAAACACATAAACAAATTGATCACATTATCACATAAGCACTAAATCACATAATCACTTAATCACTTAATCATTTAATCATATTAACACATATTTCACTTTTCTTTCACTTCATACATACTTGCATGCTTAGACCACTACCCACATTCCGAGGATACCCCGGCTGACAGCTAATCAAGCTCTAATACCACTTAAATGTCACGCCCCAACTCGACCCCTCTTATAATCAGTCAGGACGCAACGGAATTTCGGCAGTATAAGGATAGTTTATAGGACTCCAAGGCTCTAAACCAACCTCAACAGAACATCATACATCTAACAACTCCTCAATAAAATAATAACATACATCATAACCATATTATACAATAATCATCTCTCGTTATACGCCTCCATTCCAACATAATACATAAACCTTAATATACATTACAAAACATATTGAGCCAATCTAGCAACCTAATCAAAGACCAAAGAAAGGCTACTAAGACAGCATCAACTAATTCATTATCTTTTCAACATCTTTTACATAATGAACTACAAAGCATATAAAAGTCTACTAAGTTAATATACAAGATAGTAAGACAATACAACATCAAGGATAAGACTCCGGAACATAAGACTCATCCACGTAAGGTACATTTTCCACATTCTCCTCTTCAGGAGGCACGTACCCGTAATCCTGCGATAGTACACCTGTATGCATGCAATAATAAAGAGTGAGCTTATATAAAATAAGCCCAGCGAGGATCCGATAGATCTCGAGCAAGGTCTACTAAACTCCTTGGAATAATCCTTTGAGTCAGTAAACACACAATGAACATCAACAATCATTATAAATGCAACAATACAATAACTGTAAACACACAATAAGGATACGATACATTTGCTGATGAAGCCCCATACACCAATTCCATGCTCAACAACCCCTCCAAACTCAATGACACAATCCTAAGGTACCTTGACCTAGACCCACACCCCATGGCCTCTCCGCCCATGCGAGATAGGGAGTAGCTATGATAACTGTGCCCGCAACCCAGGATGCCTCCCGAGGTGACACAACATTATCAAAGCTCACAACAATGAGACTTAACATAAATAAACCGAGAGATCAGCAACAAAAGTGCCCGATTCCCGTAATCAATAATCAATAAATAAACTGGGAGATCAGCAACAAAAGTGCCCGATTCCCATACTCAATAATAAATAAATAAACAGGGAAATCATCAACAAAAGTGTCCGATTCCCGTAATCAATAGTCAATAAATAAACTGGGAGATCAGCAACAAAAGTGCCCGATTCCCAGCAAAACTAATAGCAAATTTTCGGCCATAGGGTTCAAAAACACATGACCAACATTTGATAATCAATGGATATAGAAACATGGCATTGATACCACTTGAAAGTACTAGCCATCGTAAGATATCATGTCATAAAAAAATCATAAGTTGGATTCAAGATCGAAAAAGTTGTGCATGGATACCTAGGTATAGCCGAAACTTCATAGGCTATCAACAAAATTTTTACAAGTTTTGTTACAAAGGATCAACATGCTAACTTTCTATTATATCAATTGTTCATCAACACTTGATATATATATCAACAACACATAGAAATAAAAAGGTTCATAGGTATACCTCACTTGTAGATCACTTTGGAGAAGGTAAAGTTGGATGACAAGCTTTTGAACCATTCTAATTTGAAGGCCCTAGTTGGTCCACCAAGCATCCAAAGCTCAACCAATACTAGAAGATTGTAGGTGCTAGTATATCTTCTAAGTATTAAGCTATATGTATGTGGTTTGTTCACAAAATAGCAAAGCTTGACCTTTCAACATGCCATGGCCGAGAATCACTAAGCTATGTGAAGAAGTTGATCTTTTTCTCTCTTCTATAGCCTTGGCCAAAAATGTACATGTATATATGTGAAGTTATCACATGAAGAGAGAGTATGTTGTCATCTAATATAAGCTAATAATATATTAAGTGACCAATCTCTATTGTCATTTTTTCATGACAAGCTAAGCAAGCCTTTAGATTACAATCATTAGCATTAGATGATAAAGATGATCATCTTCTCTCTCTTCCGTGGGTTGGCCAAAAATTGCAAGTGGATGGAGAGAGAAGGTTGTCATCTTTTATTATATATATATAAATCATACTCATATAAATATATATATATATATATATATATATAAAGTTACTTTAATAGATAGTCAATCACAATTGCTTTCTTTTAAAGTGAAAGCCATGCAAATCCTAGGATTGTAATCATTACAATCCAAAGGCAACTTTATTCTCTTTCTTGACACTTGGCAAAAAGCTCTTATCTTCAAAAGTAAAGGCTTGGATTTATTTGTCTTTATTCAAGACTCAATCATAGCCATCTAATTCAAATTCAAATGACTAGGATTGATGACATGGACTATCCTAGTCATCAATCTCTACATGCACATGCCACATGTAATTATCTAGTAATTAATTTGCATTTCACCTTTTGACAACTAAGATGATGACGTGGCATTACATCATCATTATACATATACATATATAAACACCTTTATATATATATATATATATATATATATATATATATATATATATATATATATATATTATTTTTGCCCATTCTAATCTATATTAGAATAAATATATTGAAACAACTTTTCAATAATTACAGTTTTCCCCCAAAAGTTTTTGTAATTATAATTTGACCCCAAAACTTTTCAAAGTTACACTTTTGGCCCAAATGTGAAACCCTACTTTTCTGCTTATCTTGTTTTACGTGCTATACCTCGTTTTGCGTGCATATGACCTGTTTATGTGCTATAGGACCTAGAAAGCTATAATTTTGATGTCAATACTCCTAATACGTGCTAAATGTGCATTCATGAAATTTTCATCAAAAACGGGATCATAAATTTTATCGTCGTCTTTTAGTGAATAGTGTTTTGGACGCACGTCCGCTAAAATTTTGAAACTGGTCTTTTTAACCCTTCTAGACCTAGTCCATAGACTTTAATAGACCTGTGATTGATAAAAACGGATTTCAAATCGGCTTAGAAATTTATTAGGGTTTTTATACCGACTTTTGCAAAAATCGAGTTTTACGCCGACTCGGGTAGAATTGTTTGATTGTAAAACTTCTTGTCACCTAAAAATAATCTACTTGAGCTATCTTAAGAGTTGCATTTTTGTTTTGAGCAAGGAGATAGTTAAAATGCATTTAAAAGACAAGAAAATGATTTAAAGGACTAAAATACTACTTTGACTTTGCATTTTATTTATTTGACCAAGCTTTTAATTGCATATAGTCATCAACACACACTAAGAAAAGCACAAAACACATTCCAATTGCACACACTTGGCCGAGAGTTTGAGGGAGAAAAAGCCAAAGAGAATTTCAAGGTTTTTCAATCAAATTTTCAAAGAAAAACTTGGTTTTTGTCCGTAAAACTTCGCACCGACTTGGATTCCGCTTGTTGGGCACGCACTTCACGCATCCCTAGGCTTTTATCGCATCAAAGGTGAGAGAAAAATTCTAGATCTCAAAACTTGTCTTTTGCATTTTTGCGTATAAATGAAGATTGAACCGTTAGAATTGTAATCTGATGTTAGATTATTGCTCCTTGCATGCTAGGGATCTTTTTGTGGTAATACTACGAGTTTCTGTCGGATGTAGCATAATTTTTATTTTTCGGGTATTAAATTTTGATTAAATTGTTTAATGTTGAATTAATTGGGTTGTAATGATCGAAATCGATTGCTGTCGATTTCTAAATACTTGATAATTACGTGTTAGCGCTGTTGTAATGCCGAATTTTCGATTACATTGCTCGTGGGAAAATCCGGAAAATTCAGCCAAGACATCCTAGGGTTTTAGGGTTATCGGGCATGATTTGGAGGTGTTATAGTGGGTTTCCAAGAGGGCTAATGTAGTAGGTTGAATGGGTGAGTGATAGAAACTGATTTGGCAATGTTTGGGTTAGTAGAATGTAAGTTATGAATTTTTGAAGTTTAGGTTGTCATTCTTTAATTTCTTGAACGATGCCTTTAGATGATTGGGTGGTGTTTGAGTGTTGAATGGTGAGTTGTTGATGAGTGATTTAGGGTTTAATTGTGTATATAATGCATGTCCGGTTAGATGGCCTACTTTGTCATCTAACTAAGTTATTGTTGTTTAAATGATAATTGATGCTATCAATGATGAATAAATGATGATTGATTGATGATTGATGATGATTATGGAGTCTTGGTATGTGTGTGCCACCTCTCGGGCAGCGTTGGGCTGTCGGGTTGATAACGGCATGACTGCCAGAGGCTACCCCCAGCTCGCATGACGGAGGTGTCATTGAGGGAGGGGCTAGTGAGGTACCTCGGGTGCGTGAGTAATGGGGAGTTATAAGAAGAACGGTTGAGATCATGATGGCATTTGGAGCTACACCAAATAGAGTATCCTTTATTGAATGGTTATATAGTTATGTGATGATAATGTTATTGTTGTTGTGTGTTTACTTGCTCGAAGGACTAAATCCAAGGAGCATAGTGAATACTGTCGAGATCTATCGGATCCTCACTGGGCTTATTTATATAAGCTTACTCTCTATTATTGCATGCTTACAAGTGTTGCAGAGCCGGATTACGGGTACGTGCCTCCTAGGGAGGAAAATGTGCCTTACGTGGACGAGTCATATGTTCCAGAGTCTTATCCGTGATTCTGTGCTGCTATTTATCATGTAAATTAGCTTAGTAGCCTTTTCTATGCTTTATAGCTCTTGTTGTATAGGATGCTAAAAAGAATATGAATTAGTTGTTACTATTCTAGTAGCTTCTTTTGTCTATGGTTAAGTTGTTAGATGGGTCTCAACTTATTTTTTGAAATGTATGATAAGGTTGAGGTATTGTATGTTATGTTGGAACGGAGGCAGATAACGAAGACTGATTATTGTATATTACAGTTATGCTGTGTGTTGTTATGCTGTTGAGGAGTTGTTGTTTGTATAGTTATGGAATTGGATGTTTAATGTTATTAATGAAGTTGGTTTAGAACCTCGGTATTCTATTTACTGTCGTTATACTGCCGAAATTCCGTTGCGTTCTGACTGATTGTAGGTGGGGTCGAGTTGGGGCGTGACACCAAATACCAACATTGATGACCCTTAATACCTTAAAGCCACCAACCACATAATACGAGCTTCCGGTTAACTTATTCATGATACTTATTAGTGTGTGACCTTTTAGATTCATAATCGTGTGCCGATAAAGGATCGATAAACCTCTTTTATCTATTTCAGGAATATCTCCGTCATTTTCCGAAATACCCTCATGCTCATGAGTGACGCACTAGCAACGAACGTACCATGAGAATGTATACAATAATGAAAATGACGTCTTTCATGAATCCATTTAACTGTCAAGAATTAACATGCAGTCCGATCCTTTTGTTAATAGTGCTCCGATCGGGAAAGGACCATGAAATGGTTAAGTCCACATCCGATACTATGTATAAATTTGAATCGGTGAAACGAGAGATGACTACCATGGAACAACCTCTTTCCATCACTTCATACTCGCCTTGGCCAAGGACTTCCTTTTTTACCAACTGATCTCAGATATCATAGGGCATCGCCTCACGTTGGAGGTTAACTGATCTTATCTTGATAATTACCTGTCGATTCATACCACAAGACTAAAATGTAAAATGCCGTAACCCACCTTATGGAAGACGAATATTGTCCAAACGTAGTATTTAGCCCCTAATATAATCGATAGCCACAATTTCTCAAGTCTGAGGATTAATTTGCATAATTCTCAACTAAATAGTAAACTATTAACCTGAAATCATACAATTCACTATTTATTACCACATTCAATGATCCGTACGCAGACGATCACTCATATGTTTATTAGTCCACATCATCATGTTGTTTTGGCATTTCGCATGACATCCTTTATCATTAACATCACTATATTAATCAAAGGTAATTACATATGATAACCTGTACTTGATTATTCTAGTCCCGGTTGAATAATCTGAAGGGCTATGAATCAATTCTCAATGCTTATCCTAAACCCCTTTAGAATATTTCTCTTCTCAGATAAGCATTAGGGACATATTCATATCGAAGAGGAGAATATGAACATCCTACAAATAACTTTGTGTATAAAAGACGTAAAAATATTCTTATTAAACCCTAATAAGGTCATCTCAAACTATAACATTAGGTCATATCCCCAACACCATATATTTTTCATGTTCTTGAGCCAGTCTCTAGAGATCAGTGAGACTTTATCTTACACGGAGAAACCTTCTCGGGTTATGGACTGAAAAGTTCAAGAGCTCAGAACTAAAAGCATCCTGATGGTTAAAATTATATGGGATCACCACGAGTTAAAGGATGCTACATGGGAGAGAGATGATCAGATGTGAGAAAGCTATCCAGAGTTGTTCACTGAATCATGTAAGAATTGCATGGACGTAATTAGTTTAAGGAAGAGAGGGTGTGACACCCGAGATCACTACCGTATTTTCTATTAACTCTTGCATTCACTATTTGTGCATTTTAGCTATGCATTTACTTGTTACATTCGTAGTTACTATTCATTATATTTTTAACTACTTATTTTCTTTGAATTAACATTTTTCCTAGACTATATTACTTATTTTAGGAATGAGAAAAATGAGCATTTGGGCAATTGGTGTTAGTAGCACTCGTTTAGAAATTGTTTTAGCAATGAGTTTGGGCTAGTTGGCATTTAATTGAGTTTTGGACTTGAAATTTAACTAGCTTTGCAATCTATTAACCTAATATAGTTATATACATACAACATATATAACAAACATATTATATACATTACATACTTAACAACTTAGAAAAAAAAAACACAAACAAGCCAAATAGTACCCTCAAACCTGAGAGGCTGCAACAGGAAAAAAGAGAAGAAAATCACCACTTTGCTTGCATTTTGATCTTCCTAGCTTGTGTTTGGAGCTATTTTGAAGTGTTCTAAGGCCTCTCGTAGCATCCTAAGAGCATTTGGTGAGGGATTCTCACTTGTTTTTGCATATATACTATTTTTACTCAAAAGCTTAAATCCGAGATTTGCAAGTATATGTATATATTATGCTTAATTCCTTTACAAAGAATAGTCTACATGTTCTAGAGACCTATTTTGCTATGCTTGATGCTTTGGTTATGGTAGTTTTGCATAGAGTGTGGTGAGGAAGATAATGAATAGTAAATTTTTTTGGGTTTTGATGAAATAAGCCATTGAGATTGATTCAATGCTTCCATTAGGTGCTTTAGATGTTAATGAACGTAGATTAGAGTCTCCGTGAGGTTTAATTGCTCAAAACTTAGCTAAAACGCAAAATTTGTGACTTTAGAAAGGGGTTTCGGGTGTATTGTAAATCCGGGTTGGTTTAGACATTACAATTGGTATTCTTGGGGTATGTAGGTGCTAGATATGCTTTTCTGACTCTTGGTTGAGGTTCGGTTAGGGTACGTGTAGTACAAACGCACAAAGGGGTAATTCGGAATTTTGTGGCAAACGTGGGTATTCAGGTAGTTCCGAGGGCTCTAGGGGTGTCATAAGGTGTAATTAGATGTATGGGATAGCCCGCTTGCGAATCTAGAACCTTGTCTTCTATCGGTTTGGAACCAAATAGCCTAAGTTACAAAGGGAAAAAAGTGGAAAATTGATTGTTTTGTACACCTATTGTCTTGTAAATGCTTATAATGTGTTAAAATATATTTCTAAGTTAATTGTGAGCATTTGGTAAAGTTTTGTAAGAAGTAGGATATCGATCCCCTTTATGTTCATATAGCTAATTTCGTGCTAATGCTTATATTTTAATTGTTTTCGAGGGCAACCTACTTTGTTGTCCCTCCTAGGTGATATTGCTTTATTTTATTGTTGTATTGTCATTGGTCTAAGTGCATTGCATAGTGGTTGCACAACCATAGTGTCAGGGACGGATGTATTGGATATCGGCTGGGCGATAGTGGGATTGCTAGTGGATATTCGATCTTCGTGCTCTAGTTCCTCACTCGCCTAGTCCGGAGATTACCAGAGGGTGTTGGGTCATAGTATTTTTGAGGTACATCCAGAGCACACCCACTAGAGTGTTTGGGGTTTATGCCGGCACATTGATCGAGGTTCGTGGTTTGTGATTAAAGATCAAGTGAATTCTGGAGTATTAGGGTTAAAGTGAATCGTATCCTTTTAATGTGTGGTAACTTGTCTTTTACATTGTTCTTTAGTTGTTTAAATGCTTTATTTGTGTTAGCTATTGCATTGTATGCCCTGATAAACTATATCCTTCACTGGGTAATTGTGGTTGCTCATACCTCGCTAACATATTTCAGGAGGTGTTGAGGTAGATCCGCAGCTTGTAGTTGTTGAGGGAGCGGAAGAGGAGGTGTATATTGAGGAGTTGCCTTGATTGCTTATGCTTACTTGAGGTTGGAGTGTGCTCATAGATTATGTGAAGATTTTGTTGCTTTATGTTATGCTCTATTTTGTGCCTATGGGCTTGTATATATGTGGTGTGTTGAAGGATTGTAATAGCTAGGCTAATGTATGATTTGTATGGTAGTGGACTGTAATAACTTATAACTCTACTTCTTGTTATGTTGCATGCTTGGGTGTTCATGTAGCGGACCAAAGATAAAGATTCAAGGATTGTTAACCGCATGCTTGTATGGGTTTATAATGTCTTATTTCGCTTAAGGCTTGGATGGCCTTGAAGCTAGGAAATAGTTAGAGTTGGTGTAGATTATGTGAAGACTTTGTTGCTTTATGTTTTGCTCTATTTTGTGCCTATGGTCTTGTATATATGTGGTGTGTGTAAGGATTGTAATAGCTAGGCTAATGTATGATTTGTATGGTAGTAGACTGTAATAACTTATAACTCTGCTTCTTGTTTTGTTGCATGCTTGGGTGTTAATGTAGCAGACCAAAGATAAAGATTCAAGGATTGTTAACCGCATGCTTGTATGGGTTTATAATGTCTTGTTTTGCTTAAGGCTCGGATGACCTTGAAGCTGGGAAATAGTTAGAGCTGGTGTAACGCCCCGATCTCTCACAAAACCGGAGGCTCTAATAACCATGCTATTCTCAATCCAATACCAAACCCGGTCACAAAATTTAGGAAAAACGGACAGAGTCTCCCCTGTACCGTGGACATTCTGAAAACCCGTAAACAGTCAATAAAGCCACAACATAACAAGACATTCATTTATAACTAAAGATCTTAGCTTTAAGGCCATCCGAGCCTTAAGACATACAAACAGTTTAGATACACACAATCATGCATTCATAACTTAACTTCTTTACAAAATCGCTTATCATGTCCCTCCATGATAGCATTGAACATTCTTAGAAATTAAAGTCAGCCATACACCCATTCATTCACACCCAAGCATGCAACGTAGCTAGAAGCAGAAGCAAAAGTTATTATATGCCATAATTCCATAACACTTACTACATCCACTTAGCTTTTAAACCTGCAACTACCCAATATATACATAAGCCCTTAGGCTCCAAAATAGAACAGAAAGTAGGACAAGCAAGGTCTTCCACAGTTTATCAGGCAATCACTCCAATCTCAAGTAATAGCATATAGCAATCAAGGCAACTCCTCCAACTGCACCACCTGAAGCACGTTTAGCGAGGTATGAGCAATCACAATTGCCCAGTGAGGGATAAGGTCTACCGGGGACGTGCAATGCAGCAGTTAGTGCAAATAAAGCATTTTACAACCAAAGAACAATTGAAACAACAAGTTACCACACATTAAAAAGGATACGATTCACTTTGTTCTCCAATCATGAACCACGAGCCACGAACTGAAATCCCAATGTAATAATGACACTAATATCGATAAGCCGGCATCCCCTTATAACTCCAAAATGGGTGTACTCCGGATGTACCCCGAAATCCTACAACCCAACTCTCCTTGGACGGCATCCCAAGCAAGAGAAGGATTGGGTAACCATGGTAGCCGAGGTATACCGGCAAGCCCGATGCTGCCCGGTTTCCACGACACGACCATGCCCAAATGGTTGCTCAACCACGATGCAATGCACTCAAAATGATAACATTAGAATACCTCAATAAATAAATGATTGAGGGACAACAAAGTAGGTTGCCCTCACACACAATATATAGACAATAAGTGCACATAATCTAAGTACAAGTAAATAAACTATTATGCACATAAGGATGAAGTCTCTCTCACCTCTACCAAGCTCCAAAATGCAAGATTGGCTTCAAATCACCCTCAATCACCTTGAACATAAAGTTAAACATTGTTTCAATTATTCTTTAACTACAACATTCATTAATTGTCCAACTAGGTTAGCTAACTCATAGTTTACTTAATTAACATACAACCAAGTAATCATTCAAGTAATATAATATACAAACAATATAACTAACAAGCAATAAAATCATGATATAAGCATGTTCCACAATCATTTAAAAGAGCATTTTAAGCATAGATAACCATATTTAATTCCATAATAGTACTATCAATTTAAAAAGTCATTAATCCATACTTATTCTCATTATAATTAACTCAATATAAAACTCAAGAAAAACACCTAGAACTATGGCAATACAATTACTATAAACAAGAATTCACTTAGAATCTTCAATTCGGAAAGTAATTATGCAAATTACAAAGGAGCATATTCAAGATTCACATAAAACAATACCAAAAACTCCAAAACATCTTCAAACCAAGGTCTTAGATGCGAGTGACAAACGAATTTACCCTTAAACCCCTTTGTTTTTCATTCGTTTTCCTTCCAAACTCATATCAATGATTCAAATTCAAGGGGAAGCTATACCAATCTTCTAATTAACCCTTAAGGTACCCTTACAACCTGCAAATACGTTCAATTACCCGCAATTACCCCAAAAGCCCCTATTTCCCTCTTATAGCTTTGAACTACACCTACCTTAACCGGGATTCAAACAAGAGTTAGCCAAGCTTATATAGTACCTAGGTAGCCTAAGAATACTAGAAGTAAATCCTGAATCCACCCCGATTAGCATTAACCCCGAAACCCCTTTTATAAAGTCGGCTATTTCACGTTTTATACAAATTTGGAGCAATTCAAGTGCATGGGGCTATTGGACTACCTTCACTAGCACCTAAGGCATCTATTAGAAGCATTGAATCAAGCTAATACGCACAATTACACAAAACCCTAGAAATCCCGTCACTATTCACCTCAAAGATCAAAGTAACGATTCCAACCGTTTAAAATGCGAACTAAAGGCTTAAATGTGCTATCTAGCATATATATACAATGTATAATAGCATAGATAAGCTTTGCAATAGCATTTGATAGTATTTCTAACAAATCAAGAAATGAGCAACAATTTTAAAATGCGCAAACAAGCATGAAAACCCTCACCAATGCGCGTAGGAACTCTCGGGAGGCTAGCAAACACCCTAAACTACTTGCTCCTTGCTTGGCTTGGCTTGGCTTAAAGATTTGATGAGCAAAATCCTCTCATTCTCCTCCTATGTTGATTCTCGGATTTACTACAGTAATTCCTGCATCTTTCGCTTTTTTGTTTTTTTTTTGTTTTGCTAGTTATGAGCTTATGTTGTGTGTTGTGTGAGTATATGTTTGGGTGAGCTATTTTAGTGAGAGGGTGTGGTTAAAATATGAGTTAAACTAGCTAGAACCAAGTCCTAAAGTGCAAATTAATGCTAGCTAATTAAAACACTAAGTTAAGTTATGTAACACTATTCATTAGATTGGCAAAATATTTTCTAAACGAGTGCTCCTATTGCTCTAAGCTCAAATGCACATTTTTCTCAATCCTAAAACAATTAATATGATTTAATAAAAATGCTAATTCATTAATATAATGCAGTTGAAAATGGAATGAATAGTAACTAATAAAGACAACAAGTAAAACACAGAATTAAATGCACAATTAATGGATGCAACAGTTAAAAATGTGTATGGTAGAATCTCGTGCGTTACATCCTCTCCCCATTAAACAAATTGCGTCCACGCAATTCTTCTTCCAAGAGAACTCAGCATCAACTGAAATCTAATTATGATATTCTTCATCGATTGTTGAGCAAGACACTGAATGAGAACGCCCAAAGGAAAACCCAAATAAGAATCTCATTAGTACCGCCTAAAAATTCCCAAGTAATAAGGCCAAATTGTGATACCCCGAACCTGGCATATATTTAATAGCATTTAAAGTTCATTTAAATTGCATTTGTTTACCTTTCACCTTCTTTGACCAACTAGGACAAGGTGAAAATTTTTGAAATGTTTAATAAAAGGAAAACTTGGGTTTAGAAATAAAAAAATGCAATGTTAAGTTAGTTAAATTTTTGGTCAATTTTGGAATTAAATCTAAACCAATTGGGGAAGAGTTAGGTAGCAAATTATATATGGTTGGAAAGCTCTATGAGTCTAGTTTCTGAGGCTTCAAACCGTTCGTGAATTGGAGTTTTTTAGAAGAAGTTATGGCCATTTTCGTAAGGTCGCGCATAGCTATTTTGGTTTTGGGGGTTGACCGAAGCTTTGACCATTTGTCATCTTTTATTTAAGTATGAAATACGAAACAAAAGAGCAAAATCAGGAAATAAAGAAGGCCATGGCTGAAACCATGGAGGAAAAAGGAAAAAAAAAACATTTCAACTTCAAACTTCAATTTCTTCGCGAGAGCTTGTGCGGGGTAGTTTTCGAGGCATCCAGTGTGGTTTTTCTAGCGTCTAGGAGCGTCTAAGGTGAAGGTTTCATCGTTATTTGCGCATTTGAAAATGTTGAACATAAACTTTAATTTTTGTGATTTAACTGTAGGTTGTTATTTTGTCCGTTTCATTGCTTAAAGAATGTTCTCTAGCAATTGTAGAACGTGTATTTATAGCTTTTTAACATTGTTTGCGGTTGAATATCGAATTTGAAATATAAATTGTGTAATGAATAGTAAATACTGAATAGTAAACTCCCGTTTCGATGAAGTTGCGCTGTTATGCTTTCTGTTGATGTGAAAAGGTGCTAGGTATGCTAGAATGTCTAAATGCATGGTTTGTTTAGGTTGCGTAATGGAAAAAATGAGAAAAATGCCTTGGTGAAAGTCGGGGTCGTTTAGGTCGAGTTTAGCATTTTCTTGTTTTGCGTGATGGCATTGTTTCGGGAGGCCATGGAAGCACTTTTGGTACGATTATGGCATTGGTTGCGTGTTTGGTTAGTATAGTTGTAGTTCAAACGAGCAAAGGGAGAAATCAGGACTTTGCGTAAATTCTAGGGTAAAGTAGGGTTTCGGGGTCTTTAGACGTGCCTTATGGTGACCTAGGAGGATTGGTGAAGTCGGTTTCCAAAGCTCGTGGCTCGTTTGAAAGTAGTAGCGTTTGAAAGTTGGGGTCATTTTTGGGATTTTGTGTGTTTTCATAGTATATTGCCTATAGAATGCTTATAATGCCTATATAATACTTGTTATTGCTTGATAATGTTAGTTGGTGTTGTTCTTGTTGCTTGTTTGATTGTAAATGCTTGTTAATGCTTATTACGCTTGTTAGAGTTGATTATTGATTGAAATGTTTAACAATTGTTGAATAATGCTTGATATCTCAGTTATCTCCTCTATCTGTGTTGTTGTGCTATCGCTCGTTTATCGCCTTGTATCGAGTCTTGCATTGCATAGTATCCAGCGCGTGAGTGATGGGCCTCTTTGGGTAGCCTCGAGTTGCCAGTGTTGGTTGCTCTAGCTCCGTGGCTATTTCCTTTTCTCGCTTGGGTTGCTTCCCAGGGAAATTTGGGTCGTAGAATTGATGGTTACTCCCGGGGTATTCCAAACTGGTGTTATAAGGTGGTTGCGCGCTTATTGTCATCGTTGTCAACATCAAGCTCGAGATTGATGTATCGCTCGTGAAATGGTATATTGCTCGTAAGAGTGAACCATAGCCTTCAGAGTGTGGTATAGCTTTGAATGGTTGTGTTAATGCTTTCAGTAATTGCTTATTGTATTGATTGTTTGTCTTGATTGCTTACTTATCAGTTATATTGCTTAACTATCTTATTTGCATTGCACGACTTTTTTTTCTCTCCAACTCGATATCTGTCTCGCCCTTACTGAGTATACGTGTTGTGTATACTCACTCCTCACCACCACATTTCAGGAAATGTCATGTTAGCTGGAAAGTTCGTGATTTTGTGAAAGTTCGTGCCTGAAGAGTTGTCTTGCGTGCCTATGTGGCTTGAGTGTCGAAGTTGTAAAGATATATGCTTTCATATGTTGTATGTATTTATTATTAAAAGAAATGTAATTTAAATCTAGCTAGGTAGTTGAGGTGAATTGATAAGCTAGTTTATGTAATTAGTTAGCATAGCCTAACTTCAAAGCATGTTTGTAATGTCTAGAGGAAAAGAGTTAGAATGGCATGATAGTTTATTTTATGCAGTAGCTTAGTATGGTTTAATTGTCTTGTTTGAATGTACTTGTCAAAAATGAAAAGAGATAGGTTAGCTTTTAAATTGGAAATGTATGTATACTTGCTGAGTTTAATTGTTGAGAACCGAGACTCGGATGGCCTTGAGGTAGTTTGTATGGTTGGACACGGTGTTGGTCCACTTATATGCTATCGCAGGTTTTACATTTCGCCTAAAAACAGGGGAGACTCCGCCCGTTTTCCCTGAAAATTATGCCGGGGTTTGGTTTGGGTTGTGATTAGATCGATTGATAGAACCTCCGGTCTCGAGAGGGATCGGGGTGTTACAGGTGGTATCAGAGCTTGTCTAGTTCATAAGCTGGGACAGGGTCCTCGGTCTGGTGGGTAGTAACCCTTGAATGTGTGCTTGTTAAGTGTGTCTTAATAGTGTATGCTTGTATGTGAGATTGGGTGTCTTGACTTGAAAGTATGCACCTATGTGATACAGTTATGTGTTATGTGTTAAATGTTTCTCAAGTAAAGTGAAGTGTCTAGTTGTGCATTGAATTGACCTATCGAATCGACCTCGTGAATTGTTATTTGCTTGAAGTATTGCTTGTAATGTGTGTATTGAAATGTGTTGAATTAGCTATGCCGTGATTTGAATTGATTATGTTTGCTTGACTTGATTGCCGTGCTTGAGTGACTTCGTTGAATAGACTGTTTTGTAAACTTGCTTGCATAATAGTTTAAGGCATGTGTATAACTGTGATATATTGGCATTCATACATGTCCTATGGAAATGGTAAGTAAGTCCTCTTCCTCCCCTGAAGAAAGTGGTTCACCGCTGGCTTTTTAAGGTGTATGGATTGGCAGGAAATGAATGGCATTTGACTAGCCTTTATTTGGGAATTGGTGTTTGCTTTTGGAGCTCGGTTATTGGCGAATCTCTATGGTTCTCCTCTGTGCTTAACAGTTGTGAAAGAGTAGCTTTCTCTTGGGGTTTTATTTGGATATTCTTTGGAGACTTCTGTTGGCATTTCTCGGTGGATTTGGCTATTGGGATTTCAATCGGCCTTACTGCACAGTATTATCTATGGTATATGTGTCTCGGTCTTTATTGGTGTGTTACTGGCATTCTTGATTGGAAATTCTTCAATGGTATTTTATGGAATTCTCAGTGGCCAATTATTTAGTATTTACTTATTGGGCAAACTTGGCTACTTTCTTATTGGAGCATTGTTTTGGATATCTTTTTCAGTGTTCCTCAGTAGGTTTGGTATTTGGAGTTCCTATCAGACTTATTGTATAATACTACTTATGGTATTCTTTGAAATTCTTATTGGGCGTTCTATTGGTATTTTCCTTATTAGCAAGGTTGTATGAAGTTCTCACTTGGCAAACAGTGAAGAGGCCTCAGAGTTTGGTTTCGGTATATTGTTCACCAGTTCGGTGTTTATCCTTTGAGTTTTCATCCATCTGGGAAGCTATGTTTGTTATTCAACTTGATTGTCTTATTGGGCACATTATATTTTCTCTACTATTCCTTAGACATTCTTCTCAGCATTTGATAGCGATACTCGGAATCTAATTGGTTGTCCTATGGGGTTATTGTTTGGAAGGCTTCTTTGGAACTTTTGAAGTATATTTGATTGGGTTCTTAGTATTTTCTTCAGTACTCTTAACAGGGCATTCTTCTATGAAATTCATGACCAGCGGGGTATTTCTTTGGACCTCTGGATGGAACCTTTGTTTGAGCCTCTATTTGGCTTCTTGCTTGGGAATTCTCGGGCAGTAATAGTTAGACTTCTATTGGAGATTCGTGCGTGAGGTATTCTTCTTGTCGTTATTGTGTGAATTAATGACATCTACAGTATATTTGCTTTAGTCTTTATTGGTATTATCTCGGTGCTCTTGGTTGGAATTTTATTCTTCTTCGATATTCGTGTCAACGGGATTCTTCAACCGATGAAGATTAGTCAGAATTGGATTTCAGATGATGCTGAGTTCTATTGGAAGAAGAATTGCGAGGACGCAATTGTTTTAAGGGGGGAAGGATGTGATACCCCGAACCTGGCATATATTTAATAGCATTTAAAGTTTATTTAAATTGCATTTTTTGACCTTTCACCTTCTTTGACCAACTAGGACAAGGTGAAAATTTTTGAAATGTTTAATAAAGGGCAAACTTGGGTTTAGAAATAAAAAAATGAAATGTTAAGTTAGTCAAATTTTGGGTCAACTTTGGAATTAAATCTGAACCAATTGGAGAAGATTTAGGTATCAAATTATATATGGTTGGAAAGCTCTATGAGTCTAGATTTTGAGGCTTCAAACCGTTCGTGAATTGGAGTTTTCTAGAAGAAGTTATAGCCGTTTTCGTAAGGTCGCGCATAGCTGTTTTGGTTTAGCGGGTTGACCGAAGCTTTGACCATTTGTCATCTTTTATTTAAGTATGAAATACGAAACAAAAGAGCAAAATCAGGAAATAAAGAAGGCCATGGCTGAAACCATGGAGGAAAAAGGAAAAAAAAAACATTTCAACTTCAAACTTCAATTTCTTCGCGAGAGCTTGTGCGGGGTGGTTTCCGAGGCATCCAACGTGGTTTTCCTAGCGTCTAGGAGCGTCTAAGGTGAGGGTTTTATCGTTATTTGCGCATTTGAAAATGTTGAACATAAACTTTAATTTTTGTGATTTAACCGTAGGTTGTTATTTTGTCCGTTTCATTGCTTAAAGAATGTTCTATAGCAATTGTAGAACGTGTATTTATAGCTTTTTAACATTTTCTGCTATTGAATATCGAATTTGAAATATAAATTGTGTAATAAATAGTAAATAGTGAATAGTAAACCCCCGTTTCGATGAAGTTGCGCTGTTATGCTTTCTGTTGATGTGAAAAGGTGCTAGGTGTGAAACCCCACTTTTCTGCTTATCTCGTTTTACGTGTTATACCTCATTTTGCGTGCATATGACCTGTTTATGTGCTATAGGACCTAGAAAGTTATAATTTTGATGTCAATACTCCTAATACGTGCTAAATGTGCATTCATGAAATTTTCATCAAAAACGGGATCAGAAATTTTATCGACGATTTTTTGTGAATAGTATTTTCAAAACACGTCCGCTAAAATTTTGAAACTGGTCTTTTTAACCCTTCTAGACCTAGTCCACGGACTTTAATGGACCTTTGTTTGATGAAAACGGTTTTAAAATCAGCTTAAGAATTTATTAGGATTTTTACACCGACTTTTGTAAAAATCGAGTTTTAAGCCGACTCGGGTAGAATTCTTTGAATGGAAAACTTCTTGTCATCTAAAAATAACCCACTTGAGATATCTTGGGGGTTGTATAATTATTTTGAACATGGGTGAGTAATAAAATGCTTTTAAAGTCATTAAAACACAAAAATTAATTAGTTTTTATAACTTAAATTATATTAACTATTAACTATTTATGCTCAAAGTAGTTACACACACTCACATAACACAAAAACACACCCAATTGCACACACTTGGCCGAGAGGTAGAAGGAGAAAAAGAAAAGAGAATTTTCAAGGTTTTTCAATCAAATTTTCAAAGAAAAACCTAGTTTTTCTCCGTAAAACTTCGCACCGACTTGGATTCCGCTTGTTGGGCACGTACTTCATGCATCCCTAGGCTTTTATCGCATCAAAGGTGAGAGAAAAATTCTAGATCTCAAAACTTGTCTTTTGCATTTTTGCGTATAAATGAAGATTGAACTGTTAGAATTGTAATCTGATGTTAGATTATTGCTCCTTGCATGCTAGGGATCGTTTTGTGGTAATACTACGAGTTTCTGTCGGATGTAGCATAATTTTTATTTTTCGGGTATTAAATTTTGATTAAATTGTTTAATGTTGAATTAATTGAGTTGTGATGATCGAAATCGATTGTCGTCGATTTCTAAATACTTGATAATTACGTGTTAGCGCTGTTGTAATGCAGAATTTTCGATTACATTGCTTGTGGGAAAGTCCGGAAAATTCAGCCAAGACATCCTAGGTTTTTAGGGTTATCGGGCATGATTTGGAGGTTTTATGGTGGATTTCCGAGAGGGCTAATGTAGTAGGTTGAATGGGTGAGTGATAGAAACTGATTTGGCAATGTTTGGGTTAGTAGAATGTAAGTTATGAATTTTTGAAGTTTAGGTTGTCATTCTTTAATTTCTTGAACGATGCCTTTAGATGATTGGGTGGTGTTTGAGTGTTGAATGGTGAGTTGTTGATGAGTAATTTAGGGTTTAATTGTGTATATAATGCATGTCCGGTTAGATAGCCTACTTTGTCATCTAACTAAGTTATTGTTGTTTAAATGATAATTGATGCTATCAATGATGAATAAATGATGATTGATTGATGATTGATTGATGATTGATGATGATTATGGAGTCTTGGTATGTGTGTGCCACCTCTCGGGCAGCGTTGGGCTGTCAAGTTGATAACGGCATGATTGCCAGAGGCTACCCCCAGCTCGCATGACGGAGGTGTCATGGAGGGAGGGGCTAGTGAGGTACCTCGGGTGCGTGAGTAATGGGGAGTTATAAGAAGAACGGTTGAGATCGTGATGGCGTTTGGAGCTATACCAACTAGAGTATCCTTTATTGAATGGTTATATAGTTATGTGATGATAGTATTATTTATGTTATTGTGTGTTTACTGACTCAAAGGATTATTCCAAGGATTTTAGTAGACCTTGCTCGAGATCTATCGGATCCTCACTGGGCTTATTTATATAAGCTCACTCTCTATTATTGCATGCTTACAGGTGTTGCAGAGCCGGATTACGGGTACGTGCCTCATGAGGAGGAAAATGTGCCTTACGTGGACGAGTCATATGTCCCAGAGTCTTATCCGTGATTCTGTGCTATTATTTATCATGTATATTAGTTTAGTAGCCTTTTCTATGCTTTATAGTTCTTGTTGTATAGGATGCTGAAAAGAATATGAATTAGTTGTTACTATTCTAGCAGCTTCTTTTGTCTATGGTTAAGTTGTTAGATAGGTCTCAACTTATTTTTGAAATGTATGATAATGTTGAGGTATTGTATGTTATGTTGGAACGAAGGCAGATAACGAGGACTGATTATTGTATATTACGGTTATGTTGTGTGTTGATATGTTGTTGAGGAGTTGTTGTTTGTATGGTTATGGAATTGGATGTTTAATGTTATTAATGAGGTTGGTTTAGAACCTTGGTATTCTATTTACTGTCGTTATACTGCCAAAATCTCGTTGCGTCCTGACTGATTGTAGGTGGGGTCGAGTTGGGGCGTGACACTAGGTATGCTAGAATGTCTAAATGCATGGTTTGTTTAGGTTGCATAATGGAAAAAGTGAGAAAAATGCCTTGGTGAAAGTCGGGGTCGTTTAGGTCGAATTTAGCATTTTCTCATTTTGCGTGATGGCATTGTTTCGGGAGGCCATGAAAGCACTTTTGGTGCGATTATGGCATTGGTTGCGTGTTTGGTTAGTATAGTTGTAGTTCAAACGAGCAAAGGGAGAAATCAGGACTTTGCGTGAATTCTAGGGTAAAGTAGGGTTTCGGGGTCTTTAGACGTGCCTTATGGTGACCTAGGAGGATTGGTGAAGTCGGTTTCCAAAGCTCGTGGCTCGTTTGAAAGTAGTAGCGTTTGAAAGTTGGGGTCATTTTTGGAATTTTGTGTGTTTTCATAGTATATTGCCTATAGAATGCTTATAATGCCTATAGAATACTTGTTATTGCTTGATAATGTTAGTTGGTGTTGTTCTTGTTGCTTGTTTGATTATAAATGCTTGTTAATGCTTATTACGCTTGTTAGAGTTAATTATTGATTGAAATGTTTAACAATTGTTGAATAATGCTTAATATCTCGGTTATCTCCTCTATCTGTGTTGTTGTGCTATCGCTCATTTATCGCCTTGTATCGAGTCTTGCATTGCATAGTGTCCAGCGCGTGAGTGATGGACCTCTCTGGGTAGCCTCGGGTTGCCAGTGTTGGTTGCTCTAGCTCGGTGGCTATTCCCTTTTCTCGCTTGGGTTGCCTCCCAGGGAGATTTAGGTCGTAGAATTGATGGTTACTCCTGGGGTATTCCAAACTGGTGTTATAAGGTGGTTGTGCGCTTATTGTCATCGTTGTCAACATCAAGCTCGAGATTGATGTATCGCTCGTGAAATGGTATATTGCTCGTAAGAGTGAACCATAGCCTTCAGAGTGTGGTATAGCTTTGAATGGTTGTGTTAATGCTTTCAGTAATTGCTTATTGTATTGATTGTTTGTCTTGATTGCTTACTTATCAGTTATATTGCTTAACTGTCTTATTTGCATTGCACGACTTTCTTTCTCTCCAACTCGATATCTGTCTCGCCCTCACTGAGTATACGTGTTGTGTATACTCACTCCTCACCACCACATTTCAGGAAATGTCATGTTAGCTGGAAAGTTTGTGATTTTGAGAAAGTTCGTGCCTGAAGAGTTGTCTTGCGTGCCTATGTGGCTTGAGTGTCGAAGTTGTAAAGATATATGCTTTCATATGTTGTATGTATTTATTGTTAAAAGAAATGTAATTTAAATCTAGCTAGGTAGTTGAGGTGAATTGATAAGCTAGTTTATGTAATCAGTTAGTATAGCTTAACTTCAAAGTATGTTTGTAATGTCTAGAGGAAAAGAGTTAGAATGGCATGATAGTTTATTTTATGCAGTAGCTTAGTATGGTTTAATTGTCTAGTTTGAATGTACTTGTCAAAAATGAAAAGAGATAGGTTAGCTTTTAAATTGGAAATGTATGTATACTTGCTGAGTTTAATTGTTGAGAACCGAGGCTCGGATGGCCTTGAGGTAGTTTGTATGATTGGACACGGTGTTGGTCCACTTATATGCTATCGCAGGTTTTGCATTTTGCCTAGAAACAGGGGAGACTCCGTCCGTTTTCCCTGAAAATTATGTCGGGGTTTGGTTTGGTTTGTGATTAGATCGATTGATAGAACCTCCGGTCTCGAGAGGGCTCGGGGTGTTACACAAATAAAGGCTCAAATGAATATACTATCTTGGAATCCGAATAAGAATCCCGTTGGCCATGAATACCATAGAAGAACAGAACCCCATCTAAGAGTGGAGAGAAAATACCAATAAAAGTCCCGAGTAGGAGTACTGTAGATAATACCGAATAATAAGACTGAAAAGAATCCCATATACCAAGCCTTCTGAAAAATGTCAATAAGAAAATACCGGAAGAATGTCCAACAAGAAAATACCAAGGGAATGCTCCAGAGAACCATCATATTGAAATCCCGAAAGAAGCCACTTATTTAAGACTGCTAAACATAAAAGAACACCTTAATAGAATGCCACTAACCGAGCTTCAACTATAAACTCTAACTCCCAAATAAAGGCTGATCAAATGCCTCTCATTCCTGCTAATCCACATGGCTTAGAAGGCCTGCCACTAATCAGCTCTTTTTAGGGGGAGGAAAAAGTCTTTCTTACCATTTCAACGGGATATGTATGAATGCCAAGATATCACATTTACACATATATGTTTTAAACTATTATGCAAACATGTTTATATAAGAGTTTATGAAGCAGTGTAATCATCAAAGTCATTCAACCACGACAATCAAGTCAATCATAACACAACTCAATCAAAGACATTCAAATACACACATTACAAGCAACAGTTCAAGCAATTAACAATTCATGAGGTCAATTTGATGCATAACCAGCCACTTTACTTCACTTAGCACACATTTAGCACGTAACACATAATTATATCACATAGGTGCACACATTCAATACAAGACACACATGCAGACATACACTTTCAAGACACACACTTAACAAGCACACACGCGAGGTTACTACCCGACAGGCCGAGGACCCTGTCCCGGCTTAGAGCTAACTAAGCTCTGATACCACCTGTAACGCCCCGATCCCTAACGAGACCGGAGGCTCTAATAACCATGCTATTCTCAACCCAATACCAAACCTGGTCACAAAATTTAGGAAAAACTGACAGAGTCTCCTCTATACTGTGGATATTCTGAAAACCTATAAACACTTAATAAAGCCACAACATAACAAGACATTCATTTATAACTAAAGATCTTAGCTTTAAGGCCATCCGAGCCTTAAGACATACAAAGAGTTTAGATACACACAAGCATGCATTCATAACTTAACTTCTTTACAAAACCGCTTATCATGTCACTCCATGATAGCATTGAACATTCTTAGAAATTAAAGCCAACCATACACCCGTTCATTCACACCTAAGCATACAACGTAGCTAGAAGCAGAAGCAAAAGTTATTATATGCCACAATTCCATAACACTTACTACATCCACTTAGCTTTCAAACCTGCAACTACCCAATATATACATAAGCCCTTAGGCTCCAAAATAGAATATAAAGTAGGACAAGCAAGGTCTTCCACAGTTTAGCAGGCTCCAATCTCAAGTAATAGCATATAGCAATCAAGGCAACTCCTCCAACTGCACCACCTGAAACATGTTTAGCAAGGTATGAGCAATCACAATTGCCCAGTGAGGGATAAGGTCTACCGGGGATGTGCAATGCAACAATTAGTGCAAATAAAGCATTTTACAACCAAAGAACAATTGAAACAACAAGTTACCACGCATTAAAAAAGATACGATTCACTTTGTTCTTCAATCATGAACCACGAGCCACGAACTGAAATCCCGATATAATAATGACACTAATATCGATAAGTCGGCATCCCCTTATAACTCCAAAATGGGTGTAGTTCGGATGTACCCCGAAATCTTACGACCCAACTCTCCCTGGACGGCATCCCAAGCGAGAGAGGGACTGGGTAACCATGCTAGCCGAGGTATACCGGCAAGCCTGATGCCGCCCGGTTTCCACGACACGTCCATGCCCAAATGGTTGCGCAACCATGATGCAATGCACTCAAAATGATAACATTGGAATACCTCAATAAATACATGATTGAGGGTCAACAAAGTAGGTTGACCTCACACACAATATATAGACAATAAGTGCACATAATCTAAGTACATGTAAATAAACTATTATGCACATAAGGATGAAGTCTCCCTCACCTCTACCAAGCTCCAAAATGCAAGATTGGCTTCAAATCACCCTTAATCACCTTGAACATAAAGTTAACATTGTTTCAATTACTCTTTAACTACAACATTCATTAATTGTCCAACTAGGTTAGCTAACTCATAGTTTACTTAATTAACATACAACCAAGTAATCATTCAAGTAATATAATATACAAACAATATAACTAACAAGCAATAAAATCATGATATAAGCATGTTCTACAATCATTTAAAAGAGCATTTTAAGCATAGATAACCATATTTAATTCCATAATAGTACTATCAATTTATAAAGTCATTAATCCATACTTACTCTCATTATAATTAACTCAATATAAAACTCAAGAAAATTACTTAGAACTATGGCAATACAATTACTATAAACAAGAATTCACTTAGAATCTTCAATTCGGAAAGCAATTATGCAAATTACAAAGGAGCATATTCAAGATTCACATAAAACTATACCAAAAGCTCCAAAATATCTTCAAACCAAATTTAAACACATATGGAAACATGCCAAGGTCTTAGATGCGAGTGACAAACGAATTTACCCTTAAACCCCTTTGTTTTTCATCCGTTTTCCTTCCAAACTCATATCAATGATTCAAATTCAAGGGAAAACTATACCAATCTTCTAATTAACCCTTAAGGTACCCTTACAACCTGCAAATACGTTCAATTAACGGCAATTACCCCAAAAGCCCTAATTTCCCTCTTATAGCTTTGAACTACACCTACCTTAACCGGACTTCAAACAAGAGTTAGCCAAGCTTCTATAGTACCTAGGTAGCCTAAGAATACTAGAAGTGAAGCCCGAATCCACCCGAATTAGCATTAACCCCGAAACCCCTTTTATAAAGTCAGATATTTCACGTTTTATACAAATTTGGAGCAATTCAAGTGCACGGGGCTATTGGACTACCTTCACTAGCACCTAAGGCATCTATTAGAAGCATTGAATCAAGCTAATATGCACAATTACACAAAACCCTAGAAATCCCGTCACTATTCACCTCAAAGATCAAAGTAACGATTCCAACCGTTTAAAATGCGAACTAAAGGCTTAAATGTGTTCTCTAGCACTTATATACAATGCATAATAGCATAGATAAGCTTTGCAATAGCATTTGATTGTATTTCTAACAAATCAAGAAATGAGCAACAATTTTAAAATGCGCAAACAAGCATAAAAACCTTCACCAATGCGCGCAGGAACTCTTGGGAGGCTAGCAAATACCCTAAACTACTTGCTCCTTGCTTGGCTTGGCTTGGCTTGAAGATTTGATGAGCAAAATCATCTCATTCTCCTCCTATGTTGATTCTCGGATTTGCTACAGTAATTCCTGCATCTTTCTCTTTTTTTTTCTTTTTTTTTTCCTAGTTATGAGCTTAAGTTGTGTGTTGTGTGAGTATATATTTGGGTGAGCTATTTTAGTGAGAGGGTGTGGTTAAAATATGAGTTAAACTAGCTAGAACCAAGTCCTAAAGTGCAAATTAATGCTAGCTAATTAAAACACTAAGTTAAGTTACGTAACACTATTCATTAGATTGGCAAAACATTTTCTAAACGAGTGGTCCTATCGCTCCAAGCTCAAATGCACATTTTTCTCATTCCTAAAACAATTAATATGATTTAATAAAAATGCCAATTCATTAATATAATGCAGTTGAAAAATGGAATGAATAGTAACTAATAAAGACAACAAGTAAAGCACAGAATTAAATGCGCAATTAATGGATGCAACAGTTAAAAATGTGTACGGTAGAATCTCGGGCGTCACAGCTGGAGTTGTGGAAGTTTATTGTGTATTTGTGGTTTTATTTGTTGTTTGCAGGTAACCAGAATGTCCACGGTACAGAGGAGACTCTGTCCGTTTGTCAGGTTCGGACTTAAACTTTTGGTGTGGGGTAGGGTCGGGGCGTGACAGACACATTCATATCAAAGTGGAAAATATGAATATCCAAAAACATCAATGTGTATAAAACACATATATTCTTGTTAAAACCCTAATTAGGTCATCTAATCATTACCATTAGGGCATATCCCTAACAATCACCACTTGCACTAATGCTATCTACCATGGGATTAGCGCGTAGTACATTCGTATCCAAATACTCATTTTCTCTAAGATGGTGATCAACCGTAATTAACATTATATGATCAGTGGGTCATCTATATACATAGGATCTATTCTACTCATTCTCTTTCTGTCATAAAAGATATTCTCGAAGATGAGAAAACTTTTATATAAATGTGTGGATTGATGACATCAGGTTCTAGAAGCTTGTACAAGAAGCCTTTCCTTGCAGTTACCAAACACAAATATCGATAACCGTCAATAAATAGAACCACCCTTAAAATTTCAAATCCAGATACCATTTATAATGTAAGATATGTTTTTTGGCTCAAATAATAAGACAAACAGTTACTTACTATTCGAAACTCTTTCCAATCATTAATAATAAATATAATAATGCTTCCATGTGAATTCTTCCAAAAGAACTACACTAATTACCACAAACTCGTCAGGGTTCCTAAAAACTGGAAATCACTGCGTATTACTAGAAGATCATCAGTACATTTACTTAGATCTTTCTCGATGTAACCCTTTACATCATTATGAGCCATGACTTGCCCTCGCATAGTTAGGAGACTGCAAATGGCAAAAGGGTAAGATACACGATCTCTTCGCTACCTTATCCTAACTAAATTCGGAAGGCAGTCTATAAGAAAAGACGGACACCCCACCTCAGAGGCTAGAGACCATGCATTTCTTAGAACCCTTCATCTTAATATTTTAAGATTTTGATTTAGCATACAGGTTTGAAAGGTAAAAATGGTCGCATCAAAGATAAGCTCTAAATGGTTTGAATTCCTTTGGTAACAAAAAGAGATATTCTCTAAGCATCCCTTTTAACCAAATACAATCTTCAACCGTCTGTTTATTTCCAATAACAGTTGTTGAAGAATAAACTCCATTTGTGCTTTTCTTTGTTTCGCTTGAATTGTTGTCATCATTAATTCCTATGCAAAAGTGTAATCATTCATCAAAACTCAACACATTTCTTTTGACGATGATTCAAGGAATATGATAACTATGTTCTTCATTTCCTCCCACTATCCCTTTTGGACAAACCATTTTACCAAAAGAATAGTAAATCTATTAAACCCTTTAAATAGAAAAGAAAATATTTTTGTCCTTTCTATTTGCTCAAATCTTTAACTCTTGAACACTTCAAAGTTTTAAGATTCAAAATCGACTTCAATTATCAAGATTCATTTAGTAGCCATTTCAAAATTGCTATGCAATATGATTATTTATGCAGTTTATCATTTGAAGACATTTTTCCATTTCCATGTGCATTTTGAAGATTTCATTACTATAATGAAACTTGATATAAAAACGCATATCCTTTTCTTACATAAGATAAATCAAATTTTTCTCAGTAAGACAAGATCGAAACAAATAGTCGCTACTATATCTTTCATCATAAAATAGAAGAGAAAAAAAAAACTTCAAATAAACATATTCACAATCATATTCAAAACAGGATCGCACTACAAGCCGACCCACAAAAATAAAACCTTTTACAAAAGAAGTTTATATTTTGACTCTAAAGATTCTACCCACGGTCAAATATCTCATCTTGAAGATAGATCTCCTGGTAAGCATAAAGCAGTCCGGCTCCACTTGCGTTTCCTCATACTCATTCTTTTGTTGTGACTCCAGCCATAGAAGGTGAAGAGTCAACATAGGGAATCGGCTCCATATCCAAACCATATCCCTGCCAACCAATTAGAATGCAAGTTAGAATGCATGGTAGCTCAGATAATGTGCACTCAATCCTATGCACATGGATGTCCAGTATCAAGGGAGAGTAAGACGGCGGTAGAGACTGCAATATCAAGTCAATTTGAAGTTGAGGGCTCATGACATAATTGTATGCCTCCAATTGAGTCATCAGATTAATCATTTTGCGGCATTGCTGGTTAACGTCATCCCCTTGCTCTAATCTCATACTGAAAAGCTCTCGGGTCAGTTCAAATCTCATGCCATAGTTGTGCTCTCCAAAGGATTCCCTCAAAGATCGAATGATCTCTACGGAATGAGACATACTCTCATAATATCGTCGCAAATCATCACTCATCGATGAGAAGATGCATCCTCTAGAGCGTGTGTCATCCTAAACCCATGTATCATATGTGATCTTATTAGTTTCAGAAGCAGTTTCATCAACGGGAGCCAAAGGTTCAAAATCTAGGACATACTTTATTCTCTCAAAACGGAGAACTACTCTTAAGCTCTTGTACCATTTTTCAAAGTTTTGTCCGGTTAAGTAGTCGTGGTTCAAAAATGGAAACAATCGGATTTATAAAAAAAGCCATAGCATATAAACTGCAAAAAATAAAAGTAACAGATAGTAAGATTGTGGGCTAACAAGAATACAAATATAGATATAAAATTTATGCAAATCAAATAGTTGATCCCACTATTTCTTTTGAATCTCATACTCCCTAAAAGAGAAAAGGGTGAATCTAAAAGACTCTAAGTGGGATGACTAATTTCCTATGATATGACATATTTCTCAAACCTTTGTGGCTATGTTGAAATATAAATGCCAAAGGTCAACAACTCATTTGTTGTCTATTTCTCTAAATAGGCTATGGTTAAATTTAGTCCCTAAATCACTTTGGTCTCAAACTTTTGTGGCTATGTCGATTAAGTGATCTAGTTAGATTATACCCACTATCACTTAGTTATTTGACAAATTGAATCAATAACCTCAAACCTCTATGGCTATGTTAGTCGTTAGATTTTGAAAGATAACCACATCTCAATGTTTCATTCTAGCGACTTAATAAACTTTATTGTGAAACAATTCCTCAAACCTTCGTGGCTATGTTGGAATGTACTCAATTTAACACTAAAAAAAAACAAGTTGTTTTTTGATGACCAGTAATCGTCACATTTTCGTCATAAACAAGCAAATGCGACGAAATTGTGACGACATGTCTGTTGTCGCCAAACATGGCATCACTAAATCACTTTTTGTCACATTTTTATGGCTTTGTGACTAATTTGCGATGACATGCAAAGCTGGAAGTGCTCGTGAAAAATTTGTGGCAAATGCAACTAATATGCCACGGCATGTAGTTGAGGCCATTTCGTGGCAATTTGTTGTCACAAATTCGTGGCTAATTTTTTCATCGCAAATTCATCCCAAACAGTTTTCATCACAAAATCGTGGTTGTATTTCATTCTTTTTGTCCCAAATTCATGGCTATTGTCAAATTATTTTCATCACAAAATCGTGACTATATTTCGTTCCTTGTCACAAATTTATGACAATGTTCAAATTATTTTCGTCCCAAAATCGTGGCTATATTTCATTCATTTTGTCACAAATTCGTGGCAATTTTCAAATCTATTATTCTAATGTTTTTTGTAATATCATCTTGTTTGTCCTGCTAAATAACAAAATAACAAAATAACATCCATAATTGAATCTCAAGCAATTTCTGAAGGCAACCCCATAATTAAATCTCAAGTAATTACACAACCTACACATCCATTCAAATGAACACAATTCCACACCAAAGTAGTTAAGTATACATAATAGCCACTATTCAACAAAGTTACCTTCTTCAAACATACATTCTAAAAGAATTACCAAATGTACATCATCTAACTTGTTTGTCCTGCTATGATAAGCTCCAAAAGAGAATTTGTATGCAAAAAAAATTTCAACATTCTCCATTAGGGCACGACACCCTTGCATGGAAGATAATCCAAAGTCTACTATTCTTACCATCTTCAAACAATCCATGTCTTATATCTGCAAACAGGAAAATAACCAAACCCAAAGCCTAATACCCAACCAAAAGAACTCTCCAGTTAAAAATGAGAATGAAAACGAAAACAAATTATAATTTTCACTTGTGATGATAATAAGCCAAAAGTGCACCGAATTGCCCTCAATTTTTGAAATGCGGGAAAAACTATAACATAATCCAAAGTATAAACAAGCACAAGGAAAAGTGAAAATGATCAATATATATGTTTGAAATGTAAGAATTACATAATATACTTGAACCCACTTACTTATTAATGTTCACAATAATTTTTCGAGCTTATCAAAGTTAATTTAATTTCCTAGATTATCAAAGTTAATTTAATTTCCTTATAATAGGTACTATATATTTTTCCCTTAAAAAGGTTAAAGGGATTCAAATTCACAAGATTGCTTAATAAGGGAATCACAAGAGTTGCATTTCTCTAAAGATAACTAATGTAACCATATTATCTCCCTTTTTATACATCTTTGTTTCTATGTGTCTCTTTTTAACTCTGTTTTCTATCATTTTGTCTAACATACCAATTCTATATATACTTCCCCCTTAACTATTTTAACTAATCACAACAGTTTCATTTTGCAAAATCATACAGGCAAATTCTTTAAATTGATTAAATTACTTATCTAAAAAAAAGTATTTGAAACAAATATGTTCAGGTGATATATATCATAATATCTATCTATCTTTACTCTTTAGTAGTATTATTAATTAACTAATCCAAAACATATTGCCTCATGTTTGTGTTTCTTGCTTACAAATTTATACTTATCTCTTTTCGAGTTTTTTTTTAGCATTATTGTCATTTACTCTTTAGTAGTATCTATCTATCTCTGTGTTTCTGGTATGGATATAAAATAATACTGGTACATTAGAAGTCATATCTCATTCAATTATAGGCAAATTAACAGCTCAAAGTCATTAGAAAACAAAATAACTATATAAGTAATAATCAATGTCTAACTTGTGTTGCAGGACAATTTTTGAGCATTGAGGTATAGAAATAATTCAATGTCTTTTCCTATAGAGTTAATCTTTCAATGTTTAATTATTGACAAAGATTGTAATCTTTCTACTTTAATCTCAAAATGTAGACTGAAGCTATTGGTTCTGAAATTATATCTTAAACTTTATTCTATGGTTTGGAGTTAGTTCATTATTTAATTACCCAAAGAGAAAGGGATGTATGTTTAGCTAATCTGTAAAAGGAAATCAGTCTTTAGCATTTGCATAAACATCAAACAATTAAGTCAGTTTGAATATTCAGCCTTACCTTCTAGTTTTACCTTTCTTTTACTTGAGGTACCGTTACAACTTGTATAAATTTGCAACTTTTATGATATTGCAATTGTTAGAGATACCATTATGCATTACACTAGCTTATTGTACCCAAAATTAATGCATAGTAAACATGTCTAGCGGTTACTAACTATACTAGGTTTACTTCAAGTCTAGGTGAGTAGTGTGCTTTGAGAAACATGTCTAGCGCTAGCTTTATTTATGGTTGAAAATGGACATAGAATTAATAAATAATTGATTCTTGGTTTTTGTTTCTATTAACACAACTTGCATGCACCAATATGAGGATTCAACTTTTGGCATATTGATAAGAAAGCAAGATGATGAAAAAGTTCTCACATTTTATACATTTTCTTTAGATTCACATGATCTCTAGATAAATGTGATGCATTTTTCAATTTTAATTTCATAATGATTCATATATAAAGCCAAAGAGATCAACACCCTTAAGAATATTACCAGAGTTAAACAAAAATAGATGGAAAAACTTCTAATAATGTTAGTTTAGTGATAGAGTACTTAATATAGGGTGTGTTCTGAATAGTTGCTTATATATTGAGTTTGAATCAACCAAAAATAGTACGAATTTTGGCTAACTAACTTAGATTAGCCAAAAATAAATGTTTCATGCTTTAGATTGGATAAAAAACAATCATTAGTTCTAATAGGCCGCCTCATTCTTAAGACTCTTGGGAACAAAAGTGAACACAAATTGGTATAACCAACCTTGTATCAAGTTCACTATAATGCTTTCCTCTCGTAATCCAATCTTCTGTAGCTCCAGCTCTTTCACCATCACCTCCTTGGATAACAAAGTTCTTAATTACACAGTTAAAGAGCATTCCTTTAAAGTATCCCTTCTGACTGAAAAGTAAATCTATAATTACTCAACTATCATCGAGAACATGAGCAATGACACTCCAAGAGATTGCAAGATAAAACAACTGGACAACAGCATAACAAGTGTGGCAAAGAAGCAATTACTAGATACTGAATAATTATTTGAAGGCTTGTAAGTATTGCCTCGTGCATCAACTGATGGATAGATGATAAACCTTTAAATATGGGAATATTTGTCATACAGTGAATCGTATCTCTATAAGATGGTGACATATCTAGCATTTGTTCAATTATGTGATTCATCAATAAAATCAACATTCCTTATAGAGAAACAAAAAGGAAAAAAAAGAACTATTCTCTCCAAGGCCAAAATGTTGGGGATATGTGTAACGGCCCGACCCAATCCTACGCTAAAGGTTAAGTCTGGACCCAATAAACGGACAGAGTCTCCTCTGTATCGCAGAAATTTTGGAAACCTGTAAATGCTCAAAATAGCCACAATATACTAAAACAAGCTTTTATAATTAAAATTCCAAGGTTCAAGGCCATCCAAGCCAGGAGACAAACAAAAGTTCAGATTCACACAGGCATGCACCCAACTTAACTTTTCATTAAACCATTTTAACATGACATGCTAGGATAACATTAGAAGAAGTCTTAGAAGTTGAAACCAAACATACATTTATACATACACCCCCAAGCATACAAGAACTAATAGAAGAATTAAAAATTATTACAAGCCATAGTATCTCAAAGCTATCACTACAACCAATTGTCTTTAACTTGCAACTACAAAGCATATACATAGCCCTAAGGCCACAAAATATATCATAGTATAATAATACAAGTACGCCATAAAGCAACAAGAAAACACATCCACCTCAGACAACAACACACAGCTACTAGGGCCAAGGCTCAGCCTGCACTTCTTCGTCTTCCACTACCACCTCAACTAGCTGGGGATCACCCTCAGCACTTCCTGAAACATGATATCGAGGTATGAGCAACATTGTTGCCCAGTGAGGGATAAAGTCCCGGGGCGTGCAATGCAACAGGTAATACAGTTAAACAATAATAACAATTAAACAATTCAAGAAATAACAATAGCTTAAATAACCACACATTAAAAAGGATACATTTCACTTAACCCCAACACACCAAATCTTCAATCCACGAACACGATCCACGAACCACGATCACGATCACGATCACGATAAGCTAGCATTACCCCCAAACACTCCTGTGGGTGTACTCCGGATGTACCCCGATAATCCTACGACCCAACATCCCCTAGCAATCTCCGGACCAGGCGAATGAGGTACTAGGGCACAGAGTTTGAATATCTACCGGTAAGCCCTCTGCCGCCCAGCCGATATTCAACACATTCGCCCCTGACACTATGGTTGTGCAACCACTATGCAATGCACTTAACAATGACAAGATATCAATAATATTATAAGCAATAACACGTGGGAGGATCAACAAAGTAGGTTGACCTCGAAACAGATAGATTAGAAGCAGTTCAATAAGCAAATAAGAGGTTTACAAAGAGAAAAATCTAAGATACATTTAGCACCCTACCAAAAGCTTCAAAATAACTTAGAGTCACATTTTAACACATATGGAGACATGCCAAGGCCTTGGATGCAAGTGACAGTTGAATTTACCCTTAAACCCCTTTGTAATCCTGTCCGTTTTTCTTCCAAACTCATATTAAGGATTCCAATTCGAGGGAAGGCTATACCAATCTTCTAATTAACCCTTAAGGTACCCTTACAACCCACAATTTCGTCCAATTACCCGCAATTACCTAGAAAGCCCTATTTTCCCTCTTATAGCCTTGAACTACACATACATCAACCAAGCTTCAAACAAGGGTTAGCAAAGTTTCTATAGCACCTAGGTAGCCTAAGAATACTAAAAGTGAAGCCCGAATCTACCCGGATTCGCATTATCCCCAAAACCCTTTTGTTAAAGTCGGCTAATTCACGTTCTATGCAAATATAGAACAATTCAAATGCACGGGGCTATTAGACTACCTTCATTAGCTCCTAAGGCATCTATTAGAAGCATTGAATCAACCTAATACGCGCAATTACACAAAACCCTAGAATTTCATCACTATTCACCTCATAAATCAAATTAACGATTCTAACCATTTAAAATGCGAACCAATGGCTCAAATACGTTCTCTAGCACTTATATACAAGGTATAACAGCATAGGTAAGCATTACAATAGCATTGGATCACATTTCTAACAAATCAAGAAAATAGCAACAATTTTAAAATGCGCAAAAAGTCATGAAATCCCTCACCAATACGCGAAGGAGCTCATGGGAGACTTGCAACCACCCTAAACTATGTGCTCCTAGCTTGGCTTGGCTTGAAGTGAAGAATTGAAGATGAAAAATTTATCCCAAAGCACAAGGAGGGCTGTTGGGTTCTACTAGGCTGTTTTCAACTTTTTTTTGTGTATTATGAGCTTATGTTATGGTATTTTAAGTATATAATGGGGTGGGGTCATGTTTGGGTGTTTAAGTGGTCCATTAGAATGCGCGTAGTAAGTCTTAAACGAGTCTAAAGTGCAAATTGTATGCTAGCTAATTAAATCACTAAGTTAGTTACGTAATACTATTCATAGTTTGCTAAAAACATTTTCTAAACGAGTACTCCTATCGCTTCTAGCTTAATTGCACATTTTTCCCACTCCTTTAACAATTAATATGAGTTAATAAAAATGCTAATTCACTAATATAATGCAGTTTGAAAATGGAGTAAATAGTGGCTAAAGAAGACAGTTAATAAAGCATAGAAGGAAATGCGCAAATAATGGGTGCAACAGTAAGTTAATGCAAGGCAAAAAGCTCGGGCGTCACATCCTCTCCCCCTTAAACTAATTGCGTCCATGCAATTCTTACATGATTCGGTGAATAACTCTGGATATCGATCTCGCATCTGATCCTCTCTTTCCCAGGTAGTATCCTCCAACCCATGATGATCCCACAGAACTTTAACCATCGGAATGCTTTTAGTCCTCAGCTCCTAAACTTTTTGATCAACAATCCGAAGGGGTTTCTCCGTGTAGGTTAAAGTTTCACTGATCTCTAGTGGCTCGGGCTCAAGAACATGAGAAGGATCTGGCTGATACTTCCGAAGCATAGAAACATGGAAGACATCATAAATTCTGCCCAGGCTAGAAGGCAAAGCTAGTCGATAAGCCAATTCACCAACAGTTTCAATTACTTCAAATGGTCCCACGTAACGAGGACTGCGTTTACCTCCCTTGCCATGCCGAATCAAGCCCTTGTGAGGAGAAATTTTTAGAAATACTCGATCCCCTACGGCAAATTTCAGATCACGACGGCGTCTATCTGCATAACTCTTTTGCCAACTCTGTGCTGTAAGCATTCTTTTTCTGATAAGCTGAACATTATCAATCATTCTGTTGATCTCTGGAAATAAAGTAGGATCAATAGATTTCAACTCTCCAACTTTATCCCAATATAAAGGAGATCTGCATTTTCGCCCATACAAAGCTTCATACGGTGTCATACTGATAGTAGCTTGAAAACTGTTGTTATAAGCAAATTCTGCAAGAGGTAAGTATTTCTCCCAACTCTTACCGAAGTCTAGAATGCATGCTCAAAGCATATCCTCTACTATTAAGATAATTCTTTCAGATTGCCCATCAGTTTAAGGATGATAAGAAGTACTAAAAGTCAATGTTGTGCCCAAAGCTTTCTGAATCTTCTGCTAGAACTGAGATGTGAATCTGGGATCTCTATCTGACACAATACTCTTGGGAATCCCATGAAGTCTAACAATATTCTCAACATAAATTTCAGCCAACCTATCAAGAGATTCAGTTTTCTTTAGCAATAAAATGAGAGGTTTTGGTCAATCTATCCACAACAACCCAGACTGAATCATGTCCTCTCGAAGACCGCGATAAATCTGACACGAAATCCATAGTAATGTGATCCCATTTCTAAACAGGAATAGCCAAAGGCTGCAACAACCCTGCTGGTCTCTGATGTTCAGCTTTAACTTTCTGACATGTAAGACATTTAGCAACATAGTCAGCAATCTCTCTCTTCATGTTGTTCCACCAGTAGTTCTGTTTCAGATCTCTGTACATCTTGGTACTGCCTGGATGGATAGTATACTTAGAATTATGAGCCTCTGCAAGAATTTCTTTCTTTAAAGCTGGCTCAGAAGGAATACAAATTCTACCTTTGAACTTAAGAAGTCCATCATCATGTAATTTGAAATCCGACTCTCCCCCTTTCGACTTTTCTAAGATTTCTATCAATTGCAGATCAGCTTGCTGAGCCTCTCTAATCCTGGATAATAAAAGAGATTGAATATGCAAACTTGCAAATTGAATACCAGAATCTGAAGTGTTGGGCCTCCATAAACATAATTCCTCCATGAACTCCCAACTTTTGATGATTAGACTGGCAACTGTAGCCTTTTGGCTTAAGGCATCAGCAACAATATTAGCCTTACCTGGCAGATAATTGATAGTACAATTATAATCCTCAAGCAACTCCAACCAACGCCTCTGCCTCATATTCAACTCTTTATGAGAAAAGAGATATTTCAGACTCTTGTGATCAGTAAAGATTTCAAATTTATTACCCCAAAGATAGTGACGCCATTTCTTTAATGCAAAGATGATAGCTGCAAGCTCAAGATCATGCGTTGGGTAATTAAGCTCATAAGGTTTCAATTTTCTGGAAGCATAGGCAATAACTTTTCCATTCTGCATCAATACACAACCCAAACCTTCCTTAGAAGCATCACTATATATTACCAGATTATTGGTACCCTCAGGTAGAGCGAGAATAGGAGCTATGGTTAATCTCTTCTTCAGTTCCTGGAAGCTAGCATCACATTTCTCATTCTAGTCAAATATAGCCTTCTTCCAAGTGAGTTGAGTCAAAGGTCTAGCAATTTTAGAGAAATCATTGACAAACCTTCTATAATAACCCGCTAAACCCAGAAAACTGCGAATTTCTGTAATAGTCTCCGGTCGTTTCCATGCCATGACAACCTCAATCTTTGCTGGGTCAACATAAATTCCATCATGAGAAATAATGTGGCCCAGAAAAGTGACTTGCCTTAACTAGAACTCACATTTGTTGAACTTTGCAAATAACCGATGTGACGCCCGAGATTCTACCGTACATATTTTTAAATGTTGCATCCATTAATTGCACATTAAATTCTGTGCTTTACCTGTTGTCTTTCTTGGTCACTATTCATTTCATTTTTAAACTGCATTATATTAGTGAATTAGCATTTTTATTAAATCATATTAATTTTTAAAGGAATGGAAAAAATGTGCAATTGAGCTAGGAGCGATAGGAGCACTCGTTTAGAAAATATTTTAATGGTTCAATGAATAGTATTATGTAACATAACTTAGTAATTTAATTAGCTAGCATATATTCTTCACCTTAGGCTCGTTTTAAGGTTATCAACGTTCATTTTAGTGGACCACTAAGCACCTAACTTGACCCCATTTAATATATATGCTCATACAACACCACCTAGCTCATAACTTAACAAAACACAAAAAAAAAAAGAGAAGATGCAGGAATTACTGTAGCAAATCCGAGAATAGCATAGGAGGAGAAATAGAGATTTTTGCTCAACAAATCTTCAAGCCAAGCCAAGCCAAGCTAGGTGCAAGTCGTTTAGGGTGTTTGCTAGCCTCCCGAGAGTTCCTACGTGCATTGGTGAGGGATTTCACGGCTTATTTTCGCATTTTAAAATAGTTACTATTTTCTTGATTTGTTGAAAATGTGACCAAATGCTATTGTATTGATTATCTATGCTATTATACCTTCTTTATAAGTACTAGAGAACATATTTGAGCCATTGTTTCGCTTTTTAAACGGTTAGAATCGTTAGTTTGATTTATGAGGTGAATACTGATATTTTTCTAGGGTTTTGTATAATTGCATGTATTGGCTTGATTCAACACTCCTAATAGATGCTTTAGGTGCTAATGAAGGTAGTCTAATAGCCCCGTGCACTTGAATTGTGAGGAATCACATCCCACATCGGAGGGCTTGGAGCTGGGCCAACTGAATATAAGGGCGAAGCCTTCGTATTCGTGCAGACGCGTTTTCACGTGCAGTGTGTGCGTGGGAGACAAAACCGTGAGGGGTATGGGCCCCAGAGCGAACAAAATCTGCATAGTACGCTGTCCATACCCGTACGCCATGGCCTCGGTGCGCGCTCGTCCCCTATGGGCGGGGCGTATCCCTGCAGGCGTGGGTGCGTTGGTGTGGGGCGTTACAAAATTGGTATCAGAGCCGACCTTCCTTTGTGCCGTTAGCCCGCGAGGGCGCGGGCCTCCTTAAGGGGGGGTGAATGTGAGGAATCACATCCCACATCGGAGGGCTTGGAGCTAGGCCAACTGAATATAAGGGCGAAGCCTTCGTATTCGTGCAGACGCGTTTTCACGTGCAGTGTGTGCGTGGGAGACAAAACCGTGAGGGGTATGGGCCCCAGAGCGGACAAAATCTGCATAGTGCGCTGTCCATACCCGTACGCCATGGCCTCGGTGCGCGCTCGTCCCCTATGGGCGGGGCGTATCCCTGCAGGCGTGGGTGCGTTGGTGTGGGGCGTTACATGAATTGCTCTAATATTGCATAAAACGTAAAATAGCCGACTTTAATAAAGGGGTTTCGGGGTTAAGGCGAATCCGGGTGGATTCGGGCTTTACTTTTAGTATTTTTAGGATACCTAGGTGCTATAGAAGCTTTGATAAACCTTGTTTGAAGCCCGGATGAGGTACATGTAGTTTAAAGCTATAAGAGGGAATTTGGGGCATTCGGGGTAATTGCGGGTAATCGGACGTAATTGTGGGTTGAAAGGGTACCTTAGGGGTTAATTGAAGGATTAGTGTAGCTTCCCCTCGAATGTGAATCATTAATGTGAGTTTGGAAGAGAAATAGCCTGAATAACAAAGGGGTTTAGGTGCAATTTCGGTTGTTTCGCGCTTCTAAGACCTTGGCATGACTTCTTGAGTGTTTATATGTGGTTTCAAGTTGATTTGGAACATTTGGTGTAATTATAAATGTATCTTGTACATGCTCCTTTGTAAAACTGCTTATTTGATTATATAATTGCTTCTATTATAACTGCATCGAGGTCAACTTACTTTGTTGATCCTCCTACATGTTATTACTTATATCATTGATATTAACTTGTCATTGTAAAGTGCATTGCATAGTGGTTGCGCAACCATAGTGTCAGGGGCGGATGTGTTGAATATCGGCTAGGCGGCAGAGGGCTTGCCAGTGGATATTCAAACTCCGTGCTCTATTCCCTCACTTGCCTGGTCCGAAGATTGCCAGGGGGTATTGGGTCGTAGGATTATCGGGGTACATCCGGAGTACACCCACTGGAGTGTTTGGGGTTATGCCGGCTTATCGTGATCATGATCGTGGTTCGTGGATCGTGAATGAAGACCCAGTGAAGATTAGAGTATAGGGGTTATGTGAAATGTATCCTTTTAAATGTGTGGTTATTGAAGCTATCATTGTTTCTTGAATTGTTTAATTGCTATTGTTATTTAACTGTATTACCTGTTGCATTGCACGCCCCGGGACCTTATCCCTCACTAGGCAACAGTGGTTGCTCATACCTCACTAACATGTTTCAGGTGGCGCAGTTGGAGGAGTTGCATTAGTTGCTGTGTCTAGTTGCCTGAGGTGGACTATGTTCTTGTTGATGAGAGTAGGACTTGTTTTCTTTACTTTATGTTCTATTTTGTAACCTAAGTGATATGTGTATATTATATAGTTTGCAAATTGAGGCATAGATGTTGTAGTGGTAGATTTAGAACCATGGCATGTAATAACTTATATTTCTGCTATTAGTGTAATGCCCCGATCCCTTACGAGACCGGAGGCTCTAATAACCAAGTTATTCTCAACCCAATCCCAACCCGATCTCAAAATTTTAGGAAAAAACGGACAGAGTCTCCCCTGTACTGTGGACATTCTGAAAACCTGTAAACACTCAAGAAAGTCACAACACAATAAGGCAAACTTTTATAACTAAAGTTCAAAGGTTCATGGCCATCCGAGCCTTGAGGCATACAATAGTTTAGATTCATACAAGCATGCAACCAACTTGACTTCTTCATAAAACTGCTTATCATGCCATTCTATGATAACTTTGAAACATACTTAGAAGTTGAACCAACATGTATCAAAACAATCACACCCAAGCATGCAAAGCAACTAGAAATAGAAATATAAGTTATTACAAACCATAGAATTACCACTGCTACTACAGTCATCTGGCTTCCAACTTACATATTACACAAATACATATATGAGCCTTAAGGCCCCAAAATAGATTATAACATAGAACAACAAATTCTTCACATAGCAACTTGAAAGTACATCCACCTCAGACAACAATCACACAGCAACTAAGGCAACTCCTTCAACTGCGCCACCTGAAACATGTTAGCGAGGTATAAGCAACCACTGTTGCCCAGTGAGGGATAAAGTCTCCCGGGACGTGCAATGCAACAAGTAATATAGTTAAACAATAATATCAATTAAAACATTCAAGAATGACAAAAGCTTAAGTAACCACACATTAAAAATGATACATTCACTTAACCCCAGTACTCCAATCTTCACTTGGTCTTCATTCACGATCCACGAACCACGATCTCGATCACGATGAGCCGGCATCCCTTACACCAATGGGTACTCCGGATGTACCCGATCCTACGACCCAACACCCCTGGCAATCTCTGGACCAGGCGAGTGAGGGAATAGGGTACGGAGCTAGAGCAACCAACCCTGGCAAGCCCGCTGCCGCCCAGAGAGGCCCATCGCATCCGCCCCGACGATAAGGTTGCGCAACCCTTGACTCGATAACACAGGAAGCAATAATAATAACAATATAACAAAATAAGCCGATATGCAAACAAGGAGGACAACAAAAGAGGTTGTCCTCGAGCACACACATCAATCACACCATACGATGAAATATGATACATTCATTAGTCTATAATTGCTAAACTAATCCAACTAAAACACTTAAATCACCTAGTATCGAATATTTAGCATATATCAAGATAAGACACATATAATGCACATAGAAATGATCCCTCACCTTTTAGGAAGCCAAACATGCGCGAATTAAGCCAAGATTCCCTCAATATTCTCCGAAAGCATCAATTCCCTTCAATTATCACTACCTAATACAATCAACTATATGCATAAGAAGTGATTTCTTATTCTCAACTAAAGCTAGTTCATAAAGCCATTAATTTATCCAACTCTATTTGATTCCCTTTAATTCACATAACTAACAATATATTTCATGGTTTAACAATCATTCTAATCAATATTTGAACAATACATAAACTCAAGTGATCACATATGCAACATTCTTTAATTTCCAAGTGTTAGACAAAGACAATAGCATAATAAATAACATATACATAGCCATTCATATAAGTAGAAACACTATATAACATCTAACTAATAAGTTATATAAGCGTATCTTTACACATATAATGCAATTAATAAGCAATATAAACATGTTTACTCAATCTTTAACTAGTATCGATATAACTTAACTCACAACTTCTCTTAATAGATGAACTTGTTACATAAGTACATTTATCCAATCAATCAAGAATCAACTAACAACAATTATTATCATGGTTCATTACTAGTTCCTTTAGTCCATTCTAAATTCATACTCAACCAAATCCATGTAAACCAAGCAACTTAATTCACGAGACTTCACTACTATAATACGTACACTACACAAAGACATATAAACATTTAATTACTCAATTATAAATCAATTATCATGAAATTAACTATGCGAACATAAAGGGGTCAATATTATACTTTTCACAAAACTTAACCAAAAGCTCACACATACCTTAGAATAGCATTTAGACACGCTAGGAGCAACTACAAAGCAATACAAGTACTAATGCAATTAATTCATTCATTTCCCCTTTGTTCAACTAGGCTATTTAGCTTCCTATCGGAATTCAATGATCAAGTTAAGCTAGCTAACCATCCTACCAATCTAAGGATATCTAAATACCTCATTTAGAACCTCCAAATCATAACCTAGAGCACAAGTACACGAAAACACCAAAAATGTCTCTTTGTGGGTTTACACTACAAGTACTAATTTCGGAATCCAAACAAGCGAAACGAAAGCACTTCTAAGGTTTCAATACTTAATAAAGACTAGCCATAACCTCAAAACGTGCCCGGATTCAAGTTAAACCCGAAACCTCTTATTAAAGTAGCCTATTTTGATCAAATTTCTCAAATTTTGAACATAGCAAGTGCAATTAACATTTTTTTCACGCTCAAGGACCTAATTAGCAACTACTAGAAGCATTGAATCAAATTAAATTGCACAAAATTTTGGAACCCTAAAAATTTCACTATTCATCATCTTCCTCAAAGCTCCAACTCCATTTTCAACCATTCAAAATGCTATCTAACCACAAAAGTATGCTCTATGATCATTAATAAGAGTAATTTAAGCATAAACAAGCATAACCAAGTAATATCTCAACAAATCCCAAAAAAAATAAAGTTTAGGTGCAAAATTTTCAAATACAAAAATAAGATGAAATTCTTACCACACAAGGCTAGAGAAGCTTGAAGAAGGTGTAAACATGTTCAAGAATTCAAGATTCAAGCTTGGAATGGATGGAAATGACCAACTATAGCAATTTTGCAAGAAAAAGTTACTATTCCCGTAACTATTTTTTGGCCATTTTTTTACTCTTTTTTTTTTTGTTCTTGGCTTATATTATTCTCATGAGGAGGTCAAATGGTAGGTCAAATAATTAAGGCATTTTAGTAAGGGCAAAAGGGTCATTTGGGTGATCAAATTTCAGCAAAACAAATGCCAAAAATCTGAAAAAAAAAATATGGGAAAAAAAAATCCCGCTAGTACTATTCATCAGACATTTCGTGAATTTTTTCCCATTGATCCCGATATGCAATGCACGCACGGTCAGGGGCTGTAGTCCCCTAAAAATATTTAGTATTTTATAAAAATATAAAATGCATGAAAAGAAATATTTGAATTTATGGAAATATAAAAAAAAATGAAGTAATTAGCTAAAATACATCTAAGTTAACCATTTAATGAATGCAATTAATGAAGTACTGGGTTCGAGATGTCACAATTAGCTTCTTCGCATGCTTGGGAGTGAATGACTGGTTGTTTTCAATTTCTAAGAATACTTAAAAACTATCATGGAGTGGCATGATAAGTGGTTTTGTAAAGAAGTTAAGTTATAAATGCATGCTTGTCTGTATCTAAACTGTTTGTATGTCTTAAGACTCGGATGGCCTTAAAGCTAAGATCTTTAGTTATAAATGAATGTCTTGTTATGTTGTGGCTTTATTGTGTGTTTACAGGTTTTCAAAATGTCTATGGTACAGGGGAGACTATGTCCGTGTGTCGGGTCCGGACTTAACCATTAGGAAAAATTTTGTGACCGGGCTTGGTATTGGGTTGAGAATAGCATGGTCATTAGAGCCTCCGGTCTCGTGAGGGATCGGGGCGTTACAAGTGGTATCAGAGCTTAGTTAGCTCTAAGCCGGGACAGGGTTCTCAGCCTGTCGGGTAGTAACCCTTGCGTGTGTGCTTGTTAAGAGTGTGTCTTGAAAGTGTATGCCTGCATGTGTGATTGTGTGTCTTGTATTGAATGTGTGCACCTATGTGATATAATTATGTGTTACGTGCTAAATGTGTGCTAAGTGAAGTAAAGTGGCTAGTTATGCATCAAATTGACCTCATGAATTGTTAATTGCTTGAATTGTTGCTTGTAATGTGTGTATTTGAAAGTCTTTGATTGAGTTGTGTTATGATGGACTTGATTGTCGTGCTTGAATGACTTTGATGATTACACTGTTTCATAAACTCTTATATAAACATGTTTGCATAATAGTTTAAAACATATATGTGTAAATGTGATATCTTGGCATTCATACATGTCCCGTTGAAATGGTAAGAAAGACTTCTTCCTCCCCCTGAAGAGAAGTGATTAGCAACAAGCCCTCCAAGTTGTGTGGATTAGCGGGAATGAGAATGTTGTAAGCGGAGCTCAGTTATTGGGATTTCTTCCAAGGCATTCTTCTACGCTCAGTAGTCAGAAATGATTGGCTTCCTTTGGGATTTCTATATGACCGTTCTCTCGGTTTTCTTATTGAGTATTCTTCTAGTATTTTCTTGCTGGTATTACTCAGAAGACTTAGTTTGGGATTCTAATCATCATTATTATATGGAATTATCTTCGGTAATTGTACTCTAAATTCTTATTGGTATTTTCTCGCCACTGTTAGTTAGGATTCTATTCTTTTATGGTATTCGTGCCAGCGGGATTCTTATTTGGATTTCGAAGTAGCATCTCTATTGGAGCCTTTATTTGGCCTTATTATGTGAGGTTCGCAGGCAATACTACTGGAATTTCTTAATGAGCTCCCACGAGAGTTCGTATATGGTATTCTTGCTTAGCAACTGATGACGAGTAATCGAAGTTGGTTTTCAGTTGTTGTGGAGTTCCCTTGTGAAGAAGAATTGCATGGACGCAATTTGTTTAAGGGGGAGAGGATGTGACGCCCGAGATTCTACCGTACACATTTTTAAATGTTACATCCATTAATTGCGCATTAAATTCTGTGCTTTACCTGTTGTCTTTCTTGGTCACTATTCATTCCATTTTTAACCTGCATTATATTAGTGAATTAGCGTTTTTATTAAATCATATTAATTGTTAAAGGAATGGGAAAAATGTACAATTGAGCTAGGAGCGATAGGAGCACTCGTTTAAAAAATGTTTTAATGGTTCAATGAATAGTGTTACGTAACATAACTTAGTAATTTAATTAGCTAGCGTATATTCTTCACCTTAGGCTCGTTTTAAGGTTATCAACGTTCATTTTAGTGGACCACTAAGCACCTAACTTGACCCCATTTAATATATATGCTCATACAACACCACCTAGCTCATAACTTAACAAAACACAAAAAAAGAGAAGATGCAGGAATTACTGTAGCAAATCCGAGAATAGCATAGGAGGAGAAATAGAGATTTTTGCTCAACAAGTCTTCAAGCCAAGCCAAGCCAAGCTAGGAGCAAGTCGTTTAGGGTGTTTGCTAGCCTCCCGAGAGTTCCTACACGCATTGGTGAGGGATTTCATGGCTTATTTTCGCATTTTAAAATAGTTGTTATTTTCTTGATTTGTTGAAAATGTGACCAAATGCTATTGTATTGATTATCTATGCTATTATACCTTGTTTATAAGTGCTAGAGAACATATTTGAGCCATTATTTCGCTTTTTAAATGGTTAGAATCGTTAGTTTGATTTATGAGGTGAATAATGATGTTTTTCTAGGGTTTTGTGTAATTGCACGTATTGGCTTGATTCAACACTCCTAATAGATGTCTTAGGTGCTAATGAAGGTAGTCTAATAGCCCCGTGCACTTGAATTGCTCTAATATCGCATAAAACGTAAAATAGTCGACTTTAATAAAGGGGTTTCGGGGTTAAGGCAAATCTGGGTGGATTCGAGCTTTACTTTTAGTATTCTTAGGCTACCTAGGTGCTATAGAAGCTTTGATAACCCTTGTTTAAAGCCCGGATGAGGTACGTGTAGTTTAAAGCTATAAGAGGGAATTTGGGGGCTTTCGAGATAATTGCGGGTAATCGAACGTAATTGTAGGTTGAAAGGGTACCTTAGGGGTTAATTGGAGGATTGGTGTAGCTTCCCCTTAAATGTGAATCATTAATGTGAGTTTGGAAGAGAAATAGCCTGAATAACAAAGGGGTTTAGGTGCAATTTCGGTTGTTTCGCGCTTCTAAGACCTTGGCATGACTTCTTGAGTGTTTATATGTGGTTTCAAGTTGATTTGGAACGTTTGGTGTAATTCTAAATGTATCTTGTACATGCTCCTTTGTAAAACTGCTTATTTGCTTATATAATTGCTTCTATTCTAACTGCATCAAGGTCAACTTACTTTGTTGATCCTCCTACATGTTATTGCTTATGTCATTGATATTAACTTGTCATTGTAAAGTGCATTGCATAGTGGTTGCACAACCATAGTGTCAGGGGCGGATGTGTTGAATATCGGCTGGGCGGCAGAGGGCTTGCCAGTGGATATTCAAACTCCGTGCTCTATTCCCTTACTCACCTGGTCCGGAGATTGCCAGGGGGTATTGGGTCATAGGATTATAGGGGTACATCCGGAGTATACCCACTGGAGTGTTTGGGGTTATGCCATCTTATCGTGATCATGATCGTGGTTCGTGGATCGTGAATGAAGACCCAGTGAAGATTGGAGTATAGGGGTTATGTGAAATGTATCCTTTTAAATGTGTGGTTATTGAAGCTATCATTGTTTCTTGAATTGTTTAATTGCTATTGTTGTTTAACTGTATTACCTGTTGCATTGCACGCCCCGGGACCTTATCCCTCACTGGGCAACAGTGGTTGCTCATACCTCGCTAACATGTTTCAGGCGGCGCAGTTGGAGGAGTTGCATTAGTTGCTGTGTCTAGTTGCCTGAGGTGGACTATGTTCTTGTTGATGAGAGTAGGACTTGTTTTCTTTACTTTATGTTCTATTTTGTAACCTAAGTGATATGTGTATATTATATAGTTTGCAAATTGAGGCATAGATGTTGTAGTGGTAGATTTAGAACCATGGCATGTAATAACTTATATTTCTGCTATTAGCTTCTTTGCATGCTTGGGAGTGAATGACTGGTTGTTTTCAATTTCTAAGAATACTTAAAAGCTATCATGGAGTGGCATGATAAGCGGTTTTGTATTGAAGTTAAGTTATGAATACATGTTTGTCTGTATCTAAACTGTTTGTATGTCTTAAGGCTCGGATGGTCTTAAAGCTAAGATCTTTAGTTATAAATGAATGTCTTGTTATGTTGTGGCTTTATTGTGTGTTTACAGGTTTTCAGAATGTCCACGGTACAGGGGAGACTCTGTCCGTGTGTCGGGTCCGGACTTAACCATTAGGAAAAATTTTGTGACCGGGCTTGGTATTGGGTTGAGAATAGCATGGTCATTAGAGCCTCCGGTCTCGTGAGGGATCGGGGAGTTACAACCGATACTCCTGAAGAGTCTGTAACACAATTCTAAGATGTTGTTCATGTTCTGCCTCAGATTTAGAATAGACAAGAATATCATCAATGAAAATAACTACAAACTGATCCATATATGGGCGGAATACTCTCTGCATCAAATCCATAAATGCGGCGGGAGCATTAGTTAACCCAAACGGCAGAACAACAAACTCATAATGACCATACCGAGTTCTGAAAGCAGTTTTGGGAACATCATCAGACTTAATCCTTAACTGATAATAGCCCTGCCTCAGATCGAATTTAGAAAATACCCTGGCACCTTGCTGCTGATCAAATAACTTCTCAATCAAAGGCAATGGATACTTGTTTTTTATAGTTATCTGATTAAGACCCCGATAATCAATGCATAACCGAAGAGATCCGTCTTTCTTTTTAACAAATAAGACCGATGTACCCCAAGGTGAAGAACTCGGCTGAATGAATCCCTTCTCAAGTAAACCTTGCAACTGAATTTTCAATTCTTGCAATTCAGGTGGAGCCATTCTGTACGGAGTCCTAGAGATAGGCGTAGCCCCTGGTAATAAGTCGATCACAAACTCTATCTCTTTATCAGGTGGTAAACCAGGTAATTCCTCAGGAAACACTCCTGGAAACTCTCTCACAATAGATACATCATTCAGTTTCAATTGATCACCAGGTTGATTAATCAAATAAGCAAAGTAAGCCTCACAACCCTTACCTAACATTTTTGATGCTTTAATAGAAGATATGATAGGAGTTCCCGTAGATTTTTTACTACCAACTATTTCAAGTATGGGCTGGTCGGGCATTTCTAGTTTTACAATCTTCTTTCTACAATCGAGTTGAGCATAATATCTACCTAACCAGTCCATCCCCAATATAATTTCAAAGTCGCGGAAAGGTAGAATGATTAAATCGGCAGGAAATACATGACCTTGAATACAAATATTACATGCCTTGCAGATAGATTTGGTGACAAACTTTAGCCCCATAGGTGTATAAACCACAATATTATGCAACAGTTTATCATGCTTCAACTTAGCATTTTGTGCACAAATAGGTATAATAAATGAATGCGAAGCCCCGAAATCAATTAAAACTTTAACTGATTGATCATTAAGAAGAAAAGTACCTTCTACTACAGCGGTCGTATCTAGAAACTCCTCTGTATCTAAGGCAAATACTCGGGCCTGACCTCGCGGTACTGGTGCTGCAACTGAACCCCTGGTCTGATTGCCTTGACCAGATGTCTGACCCCTGGTATTCTTGAATTTCTGGCAGTCTCTAACCCTGTGTTGATCACTGCCGCATCCGGTACATCGGCCCAATCTCTTCCAACAATTCTTCTCAGTATGACCCTGGCGTTGACAGAAGCTACATTGCTGGTGACGTCTTGCAACAGTGCCTCCCGAATGAGCTCTGTAAGTAAAAGTAGCTGAACTACCCTGCTGAGAATGAACCACTACTGATCTGGTCTGTCCCTGACTCTGACTGTGAGCTGGTCGCGACTGAGTCTGAACGGGACCTATATAACTCTGCGTCTGCCTCGGCTGTGGACTCTGCCCAACTGGAATAGTCTGCCTCTGGTACCCCTGACTCTGAGACTGGAACTGACGCTTACTCGATTGACTAGTCTCTGCCAACATGTCTGCCTTGCATTTTTCATACCTCGAGGCGGCTCTGACCACTACAGCATAATTAGGGTAATCATTCGCAGACAGGTTTAGCATGATATCATTTCTCAATACCATAATGAATCTCTACATTTTCATGTCCTCTGGTTGTACCAAAGCCGGCACATAACAGGAAAGCCTAGTAAAAGCAGCTTCATATTGATCTACTGTCATATTTCCCTACTTCAAAGCTATGAACTCTGCCTGACGTCTCTCACGGGCAACCACTGATATATATTTATCTCGGAATTCTCGAACGAAGTCAGCTCACGAATGTTGAACCGTCTCAGCTTCCCATTTCTCATTAATAGTACGCCACCATTCCTCGGCGTCACCCTCCAGAAGAAATGTGGCATAAGTAATTTTTCTCTCATCACTGCACTCAAGAATTGCAGCCACCCTTTCAAATTTCCTCAACCACAATTCGGCCTTCATATCATCAGGTTCTCCAAAGAAGTTGTAGGCCCCATGATGTAAAAATATGTCATACAAATTAACTCCAATAGCACCACTACCCTCGGCTCTGGCAGCCTGATTGCCTCTAGCAGCCTTTGTCTGACCCTGCTGAGTTATGAACTGGGCAATGGTATTCATAGCGGTAGCCATAGTAGCCAGAATCTGTGCAGTGCTGGGTTCTGGTCCCTGTGGTGGTGCATTCTCCGCTACACCTTCACCCTCTCCCGGTACACCCTGCCTAGGAGCTTCTTCCAGCTCTCTCCCCGGTTTGCCCCTTCTCCTCATCTCAAATAGCTAGAATGCAAAGTATTATGATAGGTATTTACATAAATTGCAGGTAAAACACATAGGAAGAAGTTCAAATAAATCAACATAAGTCACATATTACATTAGAAGAATGTTCACATACAAGAGATTCATAGTCACTTAATCATGCTTGACATTCTAGACTTTTCACTTTCAAACATTAACTCTTAAAGACCTTTCGCATTCCATTGTCATACTAGCACGTTCATTCCCAATTCAAATTTCACTTAGGCAAATTAAAGAACTACAGTTTCATACAATCACAAAATCACATAGCAGACCTCTACCTACAGACCGAGAAATTTAACCCGGCTTCATGCAATCTATATCTCTGATACCACCTAAAATGTAACGCCCCGACCCAACCCCACGCTAAAGGTTAAGTCTGGACCCGATAAACGGACAGAGTCTCTTCTGTACCACGGACATTTTGGAAACCTGTAAATGCGCAAAATAGCCACAATATACTAAAATAAGCTTTTATAATTAAAATTTCAAGGTTCAAGGCCATCCAAGCCAGAAGACAAACGAAAGTTCAGATTCACACAGGCATGCACCCAACTTAACTTTTCATTAAACCATTTTAACATGCCATGCTAGGATAACATTAAAAGAAGTCTTAGAAGTTGAAACCAAACATACATCTATACATACACCCCCAAGCATGCAAGAACTAATAGAAGAATTAAAAATTATTACAAGCCATAGTATCTCAAAGCTATCACTACAACCAACTATCTTTAACTTGCAACTACAAAGCATATACATAGCCCTAAGGCCACAAAATAGATCATAGTATAATAATACAAGTACGCCATAAAGCAACAAAAAAGCACATCCACCTCAGACAACAACACACAGCTACTAGGGCAAAGGCTCAGCCATCAATTCTTCTTCTTCCACTACCACCTCAACTAGCTGGGGATTACCCTCAGCACTTCCTGAAACATGATATCGAGGTATGAGCAACACTGTTGCCCAGTGAGGGATAAGGTCCCGGGGCGTGCAATGCAACAGGTAATACAGTTAAACAATAATAGCAATTAAACAATTCAAGAAATAACAATAGCTTAAATAACCACACATTAAAAAGGATACATTCCACTTAACCCCAACACACCAAATCTTCAATCCACGAACACGATCCACGAACCACTATCACGATAAGCTGGCATAACCCCAAACACTCCTGTGGGTGTACTCCGGATGTACCCTGATAATCCTACAACCCAATATCCCCTGGCAATCTCTGGACCGTGCGAATGAGGGACTAGGGCACAGAGTTTGAATATCCACCGGCAAGTCCTCTGCCGCCTAACCAATATTCAACACATCCGCCCCTGACACTATGGTTGTGCAACCACTATGCAATGCACTTAACAATGACAAGATATCAATAATATTATAAGCAATAACACGTGAGAGGATCAACAAAGTAGGTCGACCTAAAAACAGATAGATTATAAGTAGTTCAATAAGCAAATAAGAGGTTTACAAATGGGAAAATCCAAGACACATTTAGCACCCTACCAAAAGCTTCAAAATAACTTGGAGTCACATTTTAACACATATGGAGACATGCCAAGGTCTTGGATGCAAGTGACAGTCGAATTTACCCTTAAACCCCTTTATAATCCCGTCCGTTTTTCTTCCAAACTCATATTAAGGATTCCAATTCGAGGGAAGGCTATACCAATCTTCTAATTAACCTTTAAGGTACCCTTACAACCCACAATTTCGGCCAATTACCCGCAATTACCCAGAAAGCCCTATTTTCCCTCTTATAGCCTTGAACTACACATACATCAACCAAGGTTCAAACAAGGGTTAACAAAGTTTCTATAGCACCTAGGTAGCCTAAGAATACTAAAAGTGAAGCCCGAATCTACCCGGATTTGTATTATCCCCGAAACCCTTTTGTTAAAGTCGGCTAATTCACGTTCTATGCAAATTTAGAGCAATTCAAATGCACGGGGCTATTAGACTACCTTCATTAGCTCCTAAGGCATCTATTAGAAGCATTGAATCAACCTAATACGCGCAATTACACAAAACCCTAGAATTTTATCACTATTCACCTCATAAATCAAATTAACGATTCTAACCGTTTAAAATACGAACCAATGGCTCAAATACGTTCTCTAGAACTTATATACAAGGTATAATAGCATAGGTAAGAATTACAATAGCTTTGGAACACATTTCTAACAAATCAAGAAAATAGCAACAATTTTAAAATGCACAAAAAGTCATGAAATCCCTTACCAATACGCGAAGGAGCTCACGAGTGACTTGCAATGTCACGCCCCAACTCGACCCCTCCTATAATCAGTCAGGACGCAACGAAATTTCGGCACTATAACGACATTAAATAGGACACCGAGGCTCTAAACCAACCTCAATAGAACAACATACATCAACTCCACAACCATACAACAAACAACTCCTCAATAAATACAACATACATCATAACTATATTATACAATAATCATTCCTCGTTATACGCCTTCGTTCCAACATAATACATAAACCTTAATATACATTGCAAAATATGTTGATACAAACCTAGCAACCTATACATAGACAAAAGAAAGGCTACTAAGACAGCATCAACTAATTCACTAACTTTTCAACATCTTATACATTATAAACTACAAAGCATATAAAAGTCTACTAAGTTAATTTACAAGATAATAAAACAGTACAACATCAAGGATAAGTCTCTGGAACATAAGACTCATCCATACAAGGCACATTTTCCACATTCTCCTCTTCAGGAGGCACGTACCCGTAATCTTGCGAAAGTACACATGTAGGCATGCAATAATAGAGAGTGAGCTTATATAAAATAAGCCTAGTGAGGATCCGATAGATCTCTACAATATTCACTATGCTCCTTGGATTTAATCCTTTGAGCAAGTAAACACACAATAACATCAATAATACTATCATCACATAACTATAATGACCATTCAATAAAGGATATGCTAGTTGGTGTAGCTCCAAACACCATCACGATCATAACAGCCTTCTTGTGACTCCCATAAACACACGCACCCAAGGTACCCCAATAACCTCTCCCTCCATGACACCTCCGTCATGCGAGCTGGAGGCAGTCTCTAATAGTCATGCCGTTATCAACCCGATAGCCCGATGCTACCCGAGAGGTGGCACACACATACTAGAGACTCAGCAATAATAATAAACAACAATCATTCACAGGAGGACAGTCTAGCAGAACTGCTATCTCCCGGCATCAATCATCAATCAATAATCATATTATGATCATAATAATCATCAATAATCAATTAAACAACAAAATAACTAAGTTAGATGACAAAGTAGGCCATCTAACCGAACATGCATTAAACACACAATCAAACTATAATTTACCCATCAACAACTCACAATTCAATCATTCAACCCACACCCAATCAACTAAGGCTCAATCTAACATTTTAAAGAAATACAATCTAAACTTCAATTAATCATATCTTACATTCTACTAATCCAAACAACTCCAAATCAGTTTCAAAAACTCACTCATTCAATCAACTACATTAGCCCTCTCGGAAACCAACCAAAACACATCCAAATCATGCTCAATAACCCTAAAACCCTAATGTGTCATGGCTGAAATTTCCGGATTTTAGCACGGACATCGCAATCGAAAATTTGGCATTACAACGGCGTTACCACGTAATTATCAAACATTTAGAAATTGACGGCAATCGATTCCGATCAACACAACTCAAAATAATCAACATTAATCAAATTATTCAACTTTAAATACCCGAAAAATAATAATTATGCTACAACTGTTCAAATCTCGTAGGATTACATATAAATGATCCCTAACATGCATGGAGCAATAATCTAACATCAGATTAACATTCTAACGGTTCGATTTTCAATTCTAGAAAAACACAAAAGTTGAGTTTTGAGATCCAGAATTTTTCTCTCACCTTTGATGCGATATAGCCTAGGAATGCATGCAATGCGTGCCCAACAAGCGGAATTCAACTCGACACGAAGTTCTACGGACAAAAACTAGGTTTTTCTTTGAATTTTTGCTTGGAAAACCTTGAAACTCTTTGGCTTTTTTTTTTCTCCTATGGCTCTCGGCCCTTTGTGTGTGTGTGGAGTGTGTTTTGTGTTGTGTTGAGTGTGTGTTGATGATAATATGTAATTAAAAGCTTGGTCAAATAAATAAAATGCAAAGTCAAAGTAGTATTTTAGTCCTTTAATTCATTTTCTTGTCTTTTAAATGCATTTTAGCTATCTCCTTGCTCAAAACAAAAATGTAACTCCTAAGATAGCTCATGTAGGTTATTTTTAGGTGACAAGAAGTTTTACAATCGAACAATTTCACCCGAGTCGGCTTAAAACTCGATTTTCGCAAAAGTCAGTGTAAAAACCCTAATAACTTCTTAAGCCGATTTTAAAACCGTTTTCATCAAACACAAGTCTATTAAAGTCAGTGGACTAGGTCTAGAAGGGTTAAAAAGACCAGTTTCAAAATTTTAGCGGACGTGTTTCAAAAATACTATTCACTGAAAATTGACGATAAAATTTTTGACTCTGTTTTTTATGAAAATTTCATGAATGCACATTTAGCATGTTCTAGGAGTATTGATACTAAAATTACCACATTCTAAGTCACATAGCACATAGACAGGTTAATTCATGCAAAACGAGATAAAGCACGCAAAACGAGATAAGATAAAAAAGTGGGGTTTCACATTCTCCCCCCCTTAAAGAAATTTCACCCTCGAAATTCTTACTTGTTGTACTGAACAAATCTCGGTACTACTGCTGCATCTGATCTCGTCTCTCCCAAGTAGCTTCCTCAATGCCGTGATGCTTCCACAACACCTTAACCATCGGAATCTTCTTCGACCTCAACTCTCGTTCCATCTGATCAAGAATACGAATCGGACGCTCGTCATAAGTCAGATTCTCACGAAGCTGTAACGGCTCTGGCTCAAGAATATGAGAAGGATCCGGATTATATTTCCGCAAATTAGACACGTGAAATACATCGTGGACATTAGAGAAGTTCTCCGGTAAAGCCAACCGATATGCTAACTTAACAACCCTGCCGGTAATCTCCAACGGCCTAACAAATCTCGAACTTAGCTTACCACCTTTACCATAACGAGCAAACCCCTTACAAGGAGACAATCTCAAGAAAACCCGATCTCCGACTGCAAACTCCAAGTCCCGACAACGCTTATCAGCATAACTCTTGAATCTACTCTGCGCCGTAAGCATTCTCTGCCTGATCAACTGAACATTCTCAATCTTCTCAAGAAGCTCTGGCATGATAGTCGGATCAATAGTCTTCATCTCCCCTACCTCGTCCCAATATAAAGGCGAATGGCACTTACGACCGTAAAGAGCTGCGAAAGGTGCCATCCCAATAGTAGCTTGATAACTATTGTTATAGGCAAACTCGGCAAGTAGTAGATGTTTCTCCCAGTTCTTCCCGAAATCCAGAACACAAGCCCTAAGCATATCTTCCAGAATCTGAATAGTCCGCTCAGACTGACCGTCGGTCTGTGGATGATACGCTGTACTGAAGTTCAACTGAGTACCCAAGGTCTCCTGAAGTTTCTCCCACAAACGAGAAGTAAATCGAGGATCTCGATCTGAGACAATACTAGATGGAATCCCGTGAAGCCTAACAATCTAATCCAAATAAAGATCCGTCAACTTGGCAACCTCATCTCCCATCCTCATCGAAATAAAATGAGCTGTCTTCGTCAAACGATCCACGACAACCCAAACTGCATCATTACCCCTCGGTGTTCTAGGCAAACTAGTGACGAAGTCCATCGTAATATGCTCCCATTTCCACTCTGGTATAGCCAACGGCTGAAGCAAACCTGCAAGTCGTTGATGCTCGACTTTCACCCTCTGACAAGTCAAACATCTAGATACAAATTGAGCAACCTCTCTCTTCATGTTATTTCAGCAATAATGTTGCTTCAAATCCCGATACATCTTGGTTCCACCGGGATGAATAGTGTACTTAGAATTATGAGCTTCCTCCAGAATACCTCACCTCAAGCCCGGTTCATCGGTAACACAAACCCTGTTCCAAAACCGAAAAATACCATCCTCATGCAGTTTAAAGTCAGATTGATCATCCGTGATTTGATCATTGATCTTCTGAAGTTTAACATCAAGCTGTTGAGCTTCCCTGATCTGAGATAGCAATAAAGGTTGAATACGAAGATGTGAACACATCACTCCAACCTGAGTCAACTCCGGTCTCCAATAAGTGAATTCCTCAAGAACCTCCCATTTCTTGACAACTAAACAAGAGATACTCGCCTTCCGACTGAGAGCATCTGCTACAACATTTGCCTTACCAGGCAGATAATTGATAGAACAATTATAATCTCCAAGAAGCTCCATCCACCTCCGCTGGCACATATTCAACTCCTTCTGTGAGAACAAGTACTTCAGACTCTTATGATCAGTGAAAATCTCGAACTTACTGCCCCACAGATAATGACGCCACTTCTTCAGTGCGAAGACAACTGCTGCCAACTCAAGATCATGAGTCGGATAATTCACCTCATAAGGCTTCAACTTCCTGGAAGCATAGGCAATAACTCGGCCATCCTGCATAAGAACACATCCCAAGCCCTCCTTGGATGCATCGCTGTAAACAACCATATTATCAGTCTTCTCTAGTAGAGCAAATACTGGAGCAGTAGTCAACCTCTTTTTCAACTCCTGAAACCCACTCTCACATTTCTCATCCCAAGCAAAGATAGTCAGTTTCTGAGTCAACTTAGAAAGTGGCCCAGCAATCTTCGAGAAGTCCTTGACAAACCTACGGTAATAACCCGCCAAGCCAAGAAAGCTACGAACCTCTGAAACATTCTCTGGCTGTTTCCAAGACATCACCACCTCAATCGTACTGGGATCTACAAAGCTACCACTCTGTGTAATAACATGGCCAAGAAAAGATATACGTTGCAGCCAAAATTCACATTTACTGAACTTGGCAAACAACTGATGTTCCTGCATTTTCTGTAAGACAAGTCGTAGATGTTGCTCGTGCTCCGATTCAGATTTAGAATAGACCAAGATATCATCAATAAAGATTACCACAAACTGATCTAAATACGGCTGAAAAACCCGATGCATAAGGTCCATGAATGATGCCGGTGCATTAGTTAATCCAAAGGGCGTAACAACAAACTCATAATGCCCGTACCGAGTCCTGAAGGCAGACTTCGGAACATCCTCCATATGAATCTGAAGCTGATAATACCCCTACCACATATCAAATTTAGAATAGACTTTGGCTCCCTGAAGTTGATCAAACAACTCGTCAATCAGTGGCAAAGGATATTTGTTCTTGATGGTCACCTGATTCAAACCACGGTAATCAATACACAATCTCAAGGTACCATCCTTCTTCTTCACAAATAAAACAGGAGCTCCCCAAGGTGAAGAACTCTGCTAAATAAATCCCTTCTCCAATAACTCCTGCAACTGAACTCCTTCAACTCAGCTGGTGCCATCCGATACGCTGATTTAGAAATAGTTTGGGTACCGGGAATAAGATTGATCACAAACTCCACATCTCTCTCTGGCGGTAACCCTGGCAACTCCTCGGGAAATACATTGGGATATTCCCGAATAATAGGGACTTCATCCAGCTGTAGCTTATCAGATGGCTTGTTGATCATATAAGCCAGATAACCCGAACACCCCTTACTCACTAACTTAACAGCTTTAGTTGCTGAGATAACAAAACTCATCTTTGCACCCCGGTTCCCTACTACCTCAACTACTGGCTGATCTGGCAAACGAAATTGTACTACCTTGGTTCTACAGTTCAACTGGGCATCATACTTAAAAAGCCAATCCATACCCAAGATAACATCATACCCCCGGATAGGAAATAAGATAAGGTCTGAAGGAAAATTATACCCCTTAACATGTATTATACAATCCTTACATACTAAGCCAGTAACATACTTATCAGTCAAAGAGGTACTAATCTCAACCATATAAGGCAATCTTTCAGGTTTCAAATTAACACGTTGTACACAAGTAGGAGTAATGAAAGAATGTGTAGCACCAGAATCAATCAACACTTTAACAAGTTGATCAAGTATAAGGAAGTTACCTTCCACAACTACAGTCTCTTCAGGCACCTCCTCTAAGTCAACTGCGCAGGCCCGAGCCTGAACCCGCTGCTGCTGAGGTGCACTGGCCGTAGGTCGGCCCTGATAACCCTGAGTCGCTGTCCGACCCTCAGTCCTCGCATACCTAGGGCAATCCCTCGCCCTGTGCTGATTGCTGCCGCAACCTAAATACGTCCCTGCTTTCACTCTACAATCGGCCTCCACATGCCCCGTGCGGTTGCAGTATGTACACTATGGTGATGATACACTAACACTACCCCTAGAAGAACCAGGAGCTAAAGAAACAACTGATCTAGCCTGCTGCTGCTGAGGCCTTACCAAACTAGGCATGTACTAACCCTGAGCCTGGGCTGGCCTAAACTGGGACTGAACCTGATATGACCTCTGCTGAAACTGAGGCCGATAATAACTCTGCTGCCCCTGTGGCCTAAAAGAACCCTGCTGTGCTGGTGGCCTGTACACAACCTGCTGTACGGGAAGCCTATACATACCCTGCTGATACTGCGGCTGATACGGCCTCTTACTGGGCTGACTAGACACAAGCAGATCCCCCTTTCTCTTCTCTAGTCTAGAAGCTGCCTTAAAAGCCTCAGTGAATATATCATATCGATTCAGAGCCATCACATCCTGAATCTCGGGCCTCAACCCCAACATAAATCTACGAGTCCTCCGCTCCTCATCAGCCACATACTCCGGTGCATAACGGGACAATCGAGTAAAGGTGGCCTCATATTGAGCCACTGAAGCATCTCATTGCACCAAGGCTAGGAACTCTGCCTCTATCCATTCCCTCGCAATCCTCGGGACATACTTTGCCCGGAAAGCCATCAGAAAGGTACCCCAAACATATGGAATACCCTGAGTCGCCCAGCTAGTCCTTAATATGCGCCACCACTCTTCTGCCTCATCATCTAACAAGTACACGACAAAAGAGACTTTCTGCTCATCGGTATAATCAAGTGGATCATAAATCTTCTCCAACTTGCTAATCCACGCCTCAGCCTTCCTATCATCCGGTTCCCCCTGAAATCTAGGTGGATGATACCCTAAGAACTCCTTCAGGGTACCACGCCCATGGTTTCCACCCTGCACATTTAATAGCTGAGCCTGCCAAGCCTGAGTATGGACAGCCTGCCCTACTATCAACAGAGCCTGACCGGCCACTAACTCAGCAATCCTCTCCATAGCTACCCCTAAACAGTCATCACCCCTATCACGGCCCGGTGCTGCGTTACCAGGAGTCTCATCAGTCATCTCAGGCCTACCTCTGGTTCTCGGTCTACCCGTCATTCTACTAATCAAAGAGTTAGCACAGGTTATAGCACGTAAACAGGTTATAGAATACTATTAACACATAAACAACAAAGTCATATAAACACATAAACAAATTGATCACATAATCACATAAGTAATAAATCACATAATCACTTAATCACTTAATCATTTAATCATATTAATACATAGATCACTTTTCTTTCTTTTCATACATACTTTCATGCTAAGACCATTACCCACATTCCGAGAATACCCCGGCTGACAACTAACATGAGCTCTAATACCACTTAAATGTCACGCCCTAACTCGACCCCTCCTATAATCAGTCAGGACGCAACGGAATTTTGGCAGTATAACGATAGTAAATAGGACACCGAGGCTCTAAACCAACCTCAATAGAACAACATACATCAACTCCACAACCATACAACAAACAACTCCTCAATAAATACAACATACATCATTACTATATTATACAATAATCATTCCTCGTTATACGCCTCCGTTCCAACATAATACATAAACCTTAATATACATTGCAAAATATGTTGATACAAACCTAGCAACCTATACATAGACAAAAGAAAGGCTACTAAGACAACATCAACTAATTCATTAACTTTTCAACATCTTATACATTATAAACTACAAAGCATATAAAAGTCTACTAAGTTAATTTACAAGATAATAAAACAGTACAACAACAAGGATAAGTCTCCGGAACATAACACTCATCCACATAAGACACATTTTCCACATTCTCCTCTTCAGGAGGCACGTAACCGTAATCTTGCGAAAGTACACCTGTAGGCATGCAATAATAAAGAGTGAGCTTATATAAAATAAGCCCAGTGAGGATCCAATAGATCTCTACAGTATTCACTATGCTCCTTGGATTTAATCCTTTGAGCAAGTAAACACACAATAACATCAATAATACTATCATCACATAACTATAATGACCATTCAATAAAGGATACACTAGTTGGTGTAGCTCCAAACACCATCACGATCATAACAGCCTTCTTGTGACTCCCATAAACACACGCACCCGAGGTACCCCAATAACCTCTCCCTCCATGACACCTCCGTCATGCGAGCTGGAGGCAGTCTCTGATAGTCATGCCGTTATCAACCCGACAGCCTGATGCTGCCCGAGAGGTGGCACACACATACTAGAGACTCAACAATAATAATAAACATCAATCATTCACAGGAGGACAGTCTAGCAGAACTGCTATCTCCCGGCATTAATCATCAATCAATAATCATATTATCATCATAATAATCATTAATAATCAATTAAACAACAAAATAACTAAGTTAGATAACAAAGTAGGCCATCTAATCGAACATGCATTAAACACACAATCAAACTCTAATTTACCCATCAACAACTCACAATTCAATCACTCAACCCACACCCAATCAACTAAGGCTCAATCTAACATTTTAAAGAAAGACAACCTAAACTTCAATTAATCATATCTTACATTCTACTAATCCAAACAACTCCAAATCAGTTTCAAACACTCACCCATTCAATCAACTACATTAGCCCCCTCGAAAACCAACCAAAACACATCCAAATCATGCTCAATAACCCTAAAACCCTAATGTGTCAGGGCTGAAATTTTTGGATTTTAGCACGGATATCGCAATCGAAAATTTGGCATTACAACGACGTTACTACGTAATTATCAAACATTTAGAAATCGATGACAATCGATTCCGATCAACACAACTCAAAATAATCAACATTAATCAAATTATTCAACTTTAAATACCCGAAAAATAATAATTATGCTACAACTGTTCAAATCTCGTAGGATTACATATAAATGATCCCTAACATGCATGGAGCAATAATCTAACATCAGATTAACATTCTAACGGTTTGATTTTCAATTCTACGCAAAAACACAAAAGTTGAGTTTTGAGATCCAGAATTTTTCTCTCACCTTTGATGCGATATAAGCCTAGGAATGCGTGCAATGCGTGCCCAACAAGCGAAATCCAACTCAGCACGAAGTTCTATGGACAAAAACTAGGTTTTCCTTTGAATTTTTGCTTGGAAAACCTTGAAACTCTTTGGCTTTTTTTTCTTCTATGGCTCTCGGCCGTTTGTGTGCGTGTGGAGTGTGTTTTGTGTTGTGTTGAGTGTGTGTTGATGATAATATGTAATTAAAAGCTTGGTCAAATAAATAAAATGCAAAGTCAAAGTAGTATTTTAGTCCTTTAATTCATTTTCTTGTCTTTTAAATGCATTTTAGCTATCTCCTTGCTCAAAACAAAAATGTAACTCCTAAGATAGCCCAAGTAGGTTATTTTTAGGTGACAAGAAGTTTTACAATCGAACAATTTCACCCAAGTCGGCTTAAAACTCGATTTTCGTAAAAGTCGGTGTAAAAACCCTAATAAATTCTTAAGTCGATTTTAAAACCGTTTTCATCAAACACAGGTCTATTAAAGTCCATGGACTAGGTCTAGAAGGGTTAAAAAGACCAGTTTCAAAATTTTAGCGGACGTGTTTCGAAAATACTATTCATTGAAAATTGACGATAAAATTTCTGACTCCGTTTTTTATGAAAATTTCATGAATGCACATTTAGCATGTTCTAGGAGTATTGATACTAAAATTACCACATTCTAAGTCACATAGCACATAGACAGGTTAATTCACGCAAAACGAGATAAAGCATGCAAAACGAGATAAAGCACGCAAAACGAGATAAGATAGAAAAGTGGGGTTTCACATGCAACCACCCTAAACTATGTGCTCCTAGCTTGGCTTGGCTTGAAGTGAAGAATTGAAGATGAAAAATTTCTCCCAAATCACAAGGAGGGCTGCCGGGTTCTGCTAGGCTGTTTTCAGCTTTTTTTTTTTGTGTATTATGAGCTTATGTTATGGTATTTTAAGTATATAATGGGGTGGGGTCATGTTTGGGTGTTTAAGTGGTCCATTAGAATGCGCGTAGTAAGCTTTAAACGAGTCTAAAGTACAAATTGTATGCTAGCTAATTAAATCACTAAGTTAGTTACGTAACACTATTCATAGTTTGCTAAAAACATTTTCTAAATGAGTACTCATATCGCTTCTAGCTCAATTGCACATTTTTTCCACTCCTTTAACAATTAATATGATTTTAAAAAAATGCTAATTCACTAATATAATGTAGTTTGAAAATGGAGTGAATAGTGGCTAAAGAAGACAGTTAATAAAGCACAGAAGGAAATGCGCAAATAATGGGTGCAACAGTAAGTTAATGCAAGGCAAAAAGCTCGGGCGTCACAATATGCCCTAATGCTATAATTTGAGATGACCTTATTATGGTTTAATAAGAATATATTTACATGTCTTATACACTGTGTTGACTTGAGGATATTCATATTCTCCTCTTCAGTATGAAGATGTCACTAATGCATGTCCGAGAAGAAAAATGTTCTAAAAGGGTTTAGGATATTTCGCATTTTTTTTCTCGATATGATAAGCATTAAGAATCGATTCATAGCTCTTCAGATTATTCAATCGAGACTAGAATAATCGAGTACGAGTTATCATATGTTAATACTTTTGATTAACATAGTGATGTTAATGATAAAGGATGGCGTACGAAGTGCCAGAACAACATGATGATGTGGACTAATAAACATATTAGTGATCGTCTGTGTACGGATCATTGAATGTGACAAAAAATAGTGAACTAAATTATTTCAGGTTAAAAGTTTACTATTTAGTTAGGAATTGTGCAAATTAATCCTCAAACTTGAGAAATTACAGCTGTCGGATATATCAGGGGCTAAATACTGCGTCCGGATAATGCCCGTCTTCCATAAGGTGGGTTACTGTAACGCCCCGATCCCTCACGAGACCGGAGGCTTTAATAACCATGCTATTCTTAACCCAATACCAAACCCAGTCTAAAAATTTTAGGAAAAAACGGATAGAGTCTCCCCTGTACTGTGGACATTCTGAAAACCTATAAACATTCAATAAGCTATAGAACAACAATAAAGTCATTTCCAAAATAAAGATCCCAACTTTAAGGCCATCCGAGCCTTAAGACATACAAACAGTTTAGATACCCACAAGCATGCATTCATAACTTAACTTCTTTACAAAACTGTTTATCATGCCACTCTATGATAGCTTTTAAACATTCTTAGAAATTGAAAACAACCAGTCATTCATTCCCAAGCATGCAAAGAATCTAAGAGCAGAAATATAAGTTATTACATGCCATTGTTCATATCTCCTACTACAATCAACTAGCATTTAGCTTACAATCGCTCAAACATGTACATAACCACTTAGGCTACAAAATAGAAAATAAGGTAAAGCAAACAAGATCTCCACATAAGAGCAAGAACCATAAATCCATCTCACGCAATTAGACACTGCAACTAAGGTAACTGATCCGCCTGTACCTCTAGCTCTTCACCTTCAACAAAAACAAGTTGGGGTTCAACCCCAGGGTCTCTTGAAACATGTTAGCGAGGTATGAGCAACTACTGTTGCCTAGTGAGGGATAAAGGGCAATCGGGACGTGCAATGCAACAAATATAACAGTTAACAAGAAAGGCAAGTAAAGTACATTTAGAATAGTAAATAACCACACATATCAAAGGATATGATACACTTAAGCCCAACACTCCATGATTCTCTTATCTTTGACCACGATCCACGATCCATGAACCACGATCAATGTGCCGGCATAACCCCAATCACTCCAGTGGTTGTACTCGGGATGTACCCCGATAATCCTACGACCCAACACCCCCTGGCAATCTCCGGACCAGGCGAGTGAGGGAATAGGGTACGGAGTTTGAATATCCACTGGCAAGCCCTCTGCCACCCATCTGATATTCAACACAACCGCCCCTGACACTATGGTTGTGCAACCACAATGCAATGCACTTAACAATGGCAATATAATATCAACAACCTAAGCTATAACACGTAGGAGGATCAACAAAGTTGGTTGACCTCAGAATAGTTAGAATAGAAGCAGTTTATACAAGCATTTAAGCCATTTACAAAGGAGCATAATCAAGTTACACATGGAATTATACCGAAAGCTCTGAAACAACTTGAAACCACATTTAAACACCTAAGGAATCAAGCCAAGGTCTTAAAAGCATGGAACAGTTGAATTTGCACCTAAACCCCTTTGTTATTCAATCCGTTTTCCTTCCAAACTCATGTTAATGATTCAAATTCAAGAGGAAGCAATACCAAACTTTTAACTAACCCTTAAGGTATCCCTCCAACCCTCAAACACATTCAATTGCCCGTAATTATCCCAAAAGTCCCAATTTTCCTCTTATAGCTTTGAACTACACATACCTCAACCGGGCTTCAAACAAGGGTTAGCAAAGCTTCTATAGCACCTAGGTAGCCTAAGAATACCAAATGTGAAGCCCGAATCCACCCGGATTAGCATTAACCCCGAAATCCCTTTTATAAATTCGGCTATTTCACATTTTATTCAAGTTTCGAGCAATGTGAGTGCACGGGGCTATTAGACTACCTTCATTAACACCTAAGGCATCTATTAGAAGCATTGAATCAATCTAATACACGCAATTACATAAAATCCTAGAAATCTCATCACTATTCACCTCATAAATTCTAATGATGATTTCAACCGTTTAAAATGCGAACTAATGGCTCAAATGTGTTCTCTAGCACTTATATACAAGGTATAATAGCATAGATAAGCTTTGCAATAGCATTTGATAACATTTTCAACAAATCAAGAAAAATGTAACATTTTAGATATGCATAAAAAGTCATGAAAACCCTCACCAATTGCGCGTAGGAACTCGCGGGAGGCTAGCAAACACGCTAAACTACTTGCTCCTAGCTTGGCTTCGCTTGGCTTCGCTTGGCTTGAAGATTTGATGAGCAAAATCCTCTTATTCTCCTCCTATGCTATTCTCGGATTTGCTACAGTAAAATCTGCATCTTCCTTTTTTTTTTTGCTAAGTTATGACTTATGTTGTGTGTTGTGTGAGTATATGTTTGGGTGGGGCATGTTGGGTGCTTAAATGGTCTATTAAAATGAGCTTAGTTAGCTTTAAAACAAGTCCATTGCACATAAATTAAGTTAGCTAACTAAAACATTATGTTTCATACGTAACACTATTCACTAGTTCATTAAACTATTTTCTAAACGAAGGTTCCTATCGCTCTAGCTCAAATGCATATTTTTCCCATTCCTAAAACAATTAATATGATTTAAGAAAAATGCTAATTCATGGTAATTATGTAGTTGAAAAATAGAATGAATAGTAACTAAAGAAGACAACAAGCAAAGCACAGAAGAAATGCACAATTAGTGGATGCAACAGTGAATGAATGTACGGTAAAAATCTCAAGCGGTTCTGGCTCAAGTATGTGAGAGGGATCTGGCTGATACTTCCAAAGCATAGAAACATGGAAGACATCATGAATTCTGCCCAGACTGGGAGGCAACGCTAAACGGTAAGCCAATTGACCAATAGTTTCAGTTATCTCAAATGGTCCCACATATCGAGGATTGAGTTGACCTCATTTACCAAGCCAAATCAAACCCTTGCGAGGAGAGATTTTCAGAAATACTCGATCCCCTACAGCAAATTTCAGATCACGACGGCGTCTATCTGCATAACTCTTTTGTCGGCTCTATGCTGAAAGCATTCTTTTCCTGATAAGCTGCACATGATCAATCATTTTGTTCATTTCAGGTAAGAGAGTAGGGTCGACCGTCTTCATTTCACCAACATCATCCCAGTAGAGAGGAGACCGGCATTTACGCCCATAAAGTGCCTCATAAGGTGCCATACCAATAGTAGCTTGATAACTATTGTTATAGGCGAACTCTGCGAGTGGCAAATACTTTTCCCAACTCTTACCGAAGTCCAGAATACAAGCCTGTAACATATCCTCGAGGATTAAGATAGTTCTCTCGGATTGACCATCTGTCTGAGGATGATAAGCTATACTAAAACTCAAAGTCGTGCCCAAAGCTTTCTGAATCTTCTGCCAGAACTGAGATGTGAATCTGGGATCTCTTCCATGAAGTCGGACAACATTCTCAATATACAACTCTACCAGTTTATCAAGAGAATCAGACTTCTTTTTAACAATGAAGTGAGAAGTCTTGGTCAGTCTATCCACAATAACCCAAATTGAGTCATTACCCTTCGAAGACCTCGGTAAATCTGATACGAAATCCATGGTAATATGATCCCATTTTCAAAAAGGAATAGCCAAAGGCTGCAACAACCCTGCAGGTCTCTAATGTTCTACTTTAACTTTCTGACAAGTAAGACATCGAGCAACATAGTGAGCAATTTCTCTCTTCATATTATTCCACCAGAAATTCTACTTCAAATCTTTATACATTTTAGTACTGCCTGGATGGATAGTATATCTAGAACTGTGTGCCTCAGCAAGAATATCCTTCTTCAAAGTTGGATCACTCGGAATACAGATTCTACCTTTGAATTTGAGAATACCATCGTCGTGCAATTTGAAATCCGATTCCCCCCCTTTAGAATTCTCTAAGACTTTCAAGAATTGAAGATCAGCCTGTTGAGCTTCCCGAATCCTGGATAATAATAGAGATTGAATCAGCAAACTTGCGAATTGAATACTAGAATTTGAAGTACTAGGCTTCCATAAGCATAATTCTTCCATGAATTCCCAATTCTTGATAATCAAGCTAGGAACAGTAGCCTTTCGGCTCAAAGCATCAACAACAATATTGGCCTTAGCCGGAAGATAGTTAATAGTGCAATTATAGTCCTCAAGTAATTCCAGCCAACGCCTCTGCCTCATGTTCAACTCTTTCTGTGAAAACAGATATTTCAAGCTCTTATGATCTGTAAAGATTTCAAACTTGTTGCCCCAGAGATAATGACGCCATTTCTTTAGTGCAAGAATGATAGCTGCAAGCTCAAGATCATGAGTCGGATAGTTGAGTTCATAAGGTTTCAGTTTCCTGGAAGCATAAGCAATAACCCTTCCATTCTGCATCAATACACAACCCAGACCTTCCTTCGAAGCATCACTATAGATCACCAGATTATCATAACCCTCAGGTAAAGCAAGAATAGGAGCTGTAGTCAATCTCTTCTTCAATTCCTGGAAGCTGACCTCGCATTTATCATTCCAGTCAAATACTGCTTTCTTCTGAGTAAGTTGAGTTAAAGGCCCTGCAATCTTAGAGAAATCCTTGACAAACCTCCGATAATACCCAGCTAAACCAAGGAAGCTACGAATTTCTGTAATAGTTTCAGGTCGTTTCCAAGATAACACCACTTCAATCTTTGCTAGATCAACAGAAATACCATCCTGCGAGATAATATCGCCAAGAAAAGCAACTTGCTTAAGCCAGAATTCACATTTGCTAAACTTTGCAAATAACTGATGCTCCTGAAGAGTCTGCAACACAATTCTGAGATGCTGTTCATGTTTTGCCTCAGATTTAGAATAGACAAGAATATCATCAATGAATATGACCACAAATTAGTCTAGATAAGGACGAAATACCCTCTGCATTAAATCCATGAATTCGGCGGGAGCATTAGTAAGACCAAACGACAAGACAACAAACTCATAATGGCCATATCGAGTTCTGAAAGCAGTTTTAGGAACATCATCTTTCTTAATCCTTAACTGATAATAGCCTTGCCTCAGATCGAATTTAGAGAATACCCTAGCGCCTTGCAACTGATCAAATAACTCTTCAATTAAAGGCAAAGGATATTTATTTTTGATGGTTACCTGATTAAGACCCCGATAATCAATGCATAAGCGAAGAGATCCGTCTTTATTTTTAACAAATAAGACTGGCGCACCCCAAGGCAAAGAACTCGGCTGAATGAATCCCTTCTCAAGCAAGCCCTGCAATTGAACTTTCAATTCCTGCAATTCGGGTGGAGCCATTCTATACGGAGTCCTAGAGATAGGTGAAGTCCCCGGCAGTAAGTCAATCATGAACTCTATCTCTCTATCAGGCGGTAACCCAGGTAATTCCTCAGGAAAGACCCCCGGAAACTCCCTCACGATAGGTACATCATTCAATTTCAATTGATCCACAGGTTGATTAATCAAATATGCAAGATAAGCCTCACAACCCTTGCTCAATAATTTAGATGCCTTAATAGAAGAAATAATAGGAGTTCCCGTAGATTTTCTACTATCAACTATTTTAAGTACAGGTTAGTCAGGCATTTCTAGATACACAATCTTCTTTCTACAATCAAGGTGGGCATAATATTTACTTAACCAGTCCATCCCCAATATAATTTCAAAGTCATTGAAGGGTAGGATAATCAAATCAGCAGGAAAAACACGACCCTCAATAAAAATACTACATGCTCTGCAAATAGATCTAGTAACAAACTTCGGACCCATAAGAGTATAAACCACAATCTCATGCAACAGTTTATCATGTTTCAGTTTAGCATTTTGTGCACAAGTAGGAGTAATAAATGAATGCGAAGCCCTGGAATCAATTAAAACCTTAACTGATTGATCATTAAGAAGAAAAATACCTTCTACTACAGCGGTCGTATCCGAAAGCTCCTCAGCATCCAAAGCAAATACACGGGCCTGGCCTCATGGTGGTGGTGCTGCAGCTGGTGCCCTGGTCTGAGAGTTCTGAGTTGACGTCTGACCCCTAGGGTTCTTAAATTTTTGACAGTCCTTAACCCTGTGCTGATCACTGCCGCAGCCTGTACACTTGTTCTGTTTCTTCCAACAAACATCCTCAGTGTGGCCTTGACGCTGACAGAAGCTGCACTGCTGGTGACGTCTTAGAGTAGTTCGTAAGTAGAGGTAGCTGAACTACCCTGCTGCAAACGGGATACTGCTGGACGGAATTGACTCTGGGTCTAACTCTGAACTGGTCGTGTCTGAGTCTGAGTAGGCCCTGTATAACTCTGAGTCTGCCTCGGCTGTGAACTCTGCCCAACTGATATAGCCTGTCCCTGGTACCCTTGATTCTGAGACTGAAACCGCTTACTCGATTGACTGGTCTCGGCTAACACATCGTCCTTGCGTTTCTCATATCTCGAGGTGGCTCGGACTACTGCAGCATAATTAGGAAAATCATTTGCAGACAAATTTAGCATAATATCCCTCCTCAAACCCAAGATGAATCTTTGGATCTTCATGTCCTCCGGCTGTATCAAAGCTAGCGCATAACGGGAAAGCCTGGTAAAAGTAGCCTCATATTGATCTACTGTCATACTTCCCTGTTTCAAGTTTATGAACTCTGTTTGACGCCTCTCGCGGGCAACCACCGATATGTACTTGTCTCGGAACTCTCGGACAAAGTCGGCCCACGAATGATGAACCCCCTCGGCTTTCTATTTCTTACTGACGGTACGCCACCAATCTTCAGCGTCACCCTCTAGAAGGAATGTGGCATAAGTGATCTTTCTATCATCATGGCACTCGAGTATTGTTGCCACTCTTTCAAACTTCCTCAGCCACAACTTAGCCTTCATATCGTCCGGTTCTCCAAAGAAAGTATAGGCCCCATGATGAATAAACCGGTCATATAGATTACCCTCGGTAGGGCAACTACCTCTGGCACTCGCAGCCTGATTACCTCCAACGACCCCTGTCTGACCCTGCTGTGTCACAAACTGGGCGATAGTGTTCATAGCAGTGGCCATCGTGGCCAAGATCTGTGCAGTGCTCGGTTCTTGAACTTGCGGTGCATTTTCTGCCACATCAGCTTCTTGCCCATGAACCCCCTCTAGTTCTCCACCAACATTCTGATTCTCAGTACGACGGCGGGTGTAACGCCCCGATCTCTCACGAGACCGGAGGCTCTAATAACCATGCTATTTTCAACCCAATACCAAACCCGGTCACAAAATTTTAGGAAAAAACGGACAGAGTTTCCTCTGTACCGCGGACATTTTTCAAACCTGTAAATGCTTAAAATAGCCACAATATACTAAAACAAGCTTTTATAATTAAAATTCAAAGGTTCAAGGTCATCCAAGCCAGGAGACAAACAACAACTCCAAATCACACATGCATGCACCCAACTTAACTTTTCATTAAACCTTTTTAACATGTCATCCTATGATAACATTAGAGCAATTTTAGAAGTTGAAATCAACACCTCTAAACATACACCCCCAAGCATGCAAGAACTAAAATGAGAATTAAAAGTTATTACAAACCATAATATCTCAAAGCTAACATTACAACCAACAGCTTTCAACTTGCAACTAGAAGAATATACATAGCCTTAAGGCCACAGAATAGTTCATGCTATAGCAATACAAGTACACCATGTAACAACAAGAAGGCAAATCCGCCTTAGACAACAAACACACAACAACTAAGGCAAAGGCTCAGCCTGAACTTCTTCCTCTTCCACTAGCACCTCAACTAGTTGGGGTTCACCCTCAGCACTTCCTGAAACATGTTTAGCAAGGTATGAGCAATCACAATTGCTCAGTGAGGGATAAGGTCTACTGGGGACGTGCAATGCAGCAGTTAGTACAAATAAAGTATTTTACAACCAAAGAACAATTAAAACAACAAGTTACTACACATTAAAAAGGATACGATACACTTTGACTTCTGTAACGTCCCGGCTAAGCGAATACCCCGAAGGGCAGAGGCACACCAGCGACGCCACGAACTGAAATCTCGATGTAATAATGACACTGATATCGATAAGCCGGCATCCCCTTATAACTCCAAACGGGTGTACTCCGGATGTACCCCGAAATCCTACGACCCAACTCTCCCTGGGCGGCATCCCAAGCGAGAAAGCGACTGGGCAACCATGGTAGCCGAGGTGGACCGGCAAGCCCGATGCCGCCCGGTTTCCCCGACACTACCATGCCCGAATGGTTGCGCAACCACGATGCAATGCACTCAAAATGATAACAATAGTATAAATCAATAAACACATGGTTGAGGGACAACAAAGTAGGTTGCCCTCACACACAATATATAGACAATAAGTGCACATAATCTAAGTACAAGTAAATAAACTATTATGCACATAAGGATGAAGTCTCCCTCACCTCTACCGAGCTCCAAGATGTAAGTTTGAATCACATCATTTCCAGTCACCTTGAACCTATGAGCAAACATTATTTCAATTACTCTTTAACTACAACATTCATTCTAAGTTAGCTAACTTATAACTTCGCTTATTTAGCATATATACAATATCTATTAGAATTCTATTTTTAACAAAATACCACTTTTATATACTTTAACTTAACATATATTCCATATTTTCAATAGTCTACAAGTTAATTAAGAAGATAGTTCAAAAACTTAAATGAGAATGATTCAACCAGCATGCTATAACTAGATATAAATCGAGCTAGAATTTAGTTTAACTAAAATCAACACATGAGCCTGCAGTTACTCATACTATTTCTCATTTTACTTTAGTTAATAACTTGTACAAGAAATTAATTCACTCCACATAACAATAAACTAGCCATTAACTCAACTCAAAGAATTTCTCCAAATGATATATAGATAATAAAGGTTTGGTTACTTTAATGTTCAAATGACACATTCATTCACAATGACACTACCCATTCTTTTACTACTTTAATGAACTTCTAATTCATATTCTACTTTACTTACAATAGTTAGTCATATCTCTATGAAGATAGCCCAACATTAGCACATAGGGAAAGAAATGCATTTATCAACTAATAGAAAAGTTAACTATCAACCATTTAATAACTAACATACTATTTTAGTAAAATAACTATACTTCAAGCTAAGATTCTAACATATCACTAGTAGTATTAACTTAAGTTAATTACATTTAACATATAATAGACAACTATCAACTTACAATTAACCTTACATGTAGTTTCAAAAAGCATTAAACACATTCTTCCACATAGTTTACTTGACCTTTCTAAGTGTTCACTAGTTGCACATTGATAACAACAATTAATTCTAACAGTTGAATTGTTTAGCATATATAGAAACATTACCTATGTCTAAAGGTAGTGACCATCACAACTCTACTAGCATTTCTCATTCACAGTCGAATAGAATAGCTTTCAATTTAAATTAACTTTACTAGCACTTAGATTTCAATTACAATTCATGAAAACAACATAACTATAAGAGCCCCATTACGTTATTAATCATCCAAGGACACTACACAATAAGGTCTTGATCGAATACATCCAATTAGAACTGAATTATATCATTACTATATCAAAATAACAACAAAATTCAAATTCTCGCGTAACAGGGCATTTCTGACACATCTCACCAAAATGATCATAACTTGCTCTAGACAACTCCGATTAATGCACCGTAAAAAGCTGTAGAAACTAGACTCGTAAGGCTTTCTAATGGTATATAATTCAACCCCTAATTCTTCTCCAATTAATACCGTTTTAAGCTCGAAGTTTCCTCAATGCAGTTAAAATAGAAGCAGTTTATACAAGCAAATAAGCAGTTTTACAAAAGGGCATATACAAGATATAATTAGAATTACATCAAAAGTTCCACACCAACTTGAAACTACATTTAAACATTCAAGAAGTCATGCCAAGGTCTTAGAAGCGCGAGACAACCGAAATTGCACATAAACCCCTTTGTTATTCAAGCTATTTCTCCTCCAAACCAAAGTTAATGATTCAAATTTAAAGGGAAACTCTACCAACCTTCTAACTAACCCTCAAGGAACCCTTTCAACCCTCTAACTCATTCAAACGCCCGCAATAACCTCGAAAGCCCCAAATTCCCTCTTATAGCTTTACACTACACCTACCTCATCCGGGCTTCAAACAAGGATTAGCAAAGCTTCTATAGCACCTAGGTAGCCTAAGGATACCAAAAGTAGAGCCCGAATCCACCCGGATTCGTCTTAACCCCGAAACCCCTTTATTAAAGTTGACTATTTTACGTTTTATGCGATTTTAGAGAAATTCAAGTGCACGGGGCTATTAGACTACCTTCATTAGCACCTAAGGCATCTATTAGGAGTGTTAAATCAAGCTAATTCGAGCAATTACACAAAACCCTAGAAAAACATCACTATTCACCTCATGAATTAAACTAACGATTCCAACCGTTTAAAAAGCGAAACAATGGTTCAAATATGTTCTCTAGCACTCATATACAAGGTATAATAGCATAGATAATCAATACAATAACATTTGAACACATTTTCAACAAATCAAGAAAATAGCAACTATTTTAAAATGCGAAAATAAGCCGTGAAATCCCTCACCAATGCGTGTAGGAGCTCCTAGGAGGCTAGTAGACACCCTAAACCACTTGCACCTAGCTTGGCTTGGCTTGGAATGAGGATTTGTTGAGCAAAAAAACTCTATTTCTTCTCCTATGCAATTCTCGGATTTGCTACAGTGTTTTCAGCATGCTCTTTTTTTTTTTTTTTTTTTTGCTAAGTTATGAGCTAATGTGTGTGTTGTGTGAGTTATATATTAAATGAGGCTAAGTTGCTTGCTTAAATGGTTCAATAAATGCGCTTAGTTAGCTTAAAACGAGCCTAGATAGTAAAATGAATGCTAGCTAATTCATTCCCTAAGTTATGTTACGTAACACTATTCATACAACTACAAAAATCATTTTCTAAACGAGCTCTCCTATCGCCTCTAGCTCAAATGCACATTTTTCCCACTACTCTAACAATTAATATGATTTAATAAAAATGCTAATTCGCTAATAGCATGAAGTTAAAAACGGAGTGAATAGTAATTTAAGAAGACAGTTAATAATGCACAGAAGGAAATGCGCAAACAAGGGATGCAACAGTAATTGAATGCATGGCTAAAACTCGGGCGTCACATCCTCTCCCCCTTAAACTAATTGCATCCACGCAATTCTTCTTCACAAGAGAATTCCTCATCAACTGAAAACCAACTCCGATTATTCGTCATCAGTTGCTAAGCAACAATACCATATACGAATTCTCGTGGGAGCTCATTAAGAAATCCCAGGAGTATTGTCTGCGAACCTCACTTAATAAGGCCAAATAAAGGCTCCAATAAAGATGCTACTTCGAAATCCAAATAAGAATCCCGCTGGCATGAATACCATAGAAGAATGGAATGCCAACTAAGAGCGGCGAGAAAATACCAATAAAAGTTCCGAGCAGGAGTATTGTAAATAATACCAGATAATAAGGCTGAAAAGAATCCATATACCAATTTTTTTCCGAGAGATGTCGACAAAAGAATACCAAAAGAATACCTGATAAAAAAAATACCAAGAATATGCTCCAGAGAACTGTCATATAGAAACCCCAAAAGAAGCTACTCATTTATGACCGCTAAGCACTGAAGAAGGCCTTAGAAGAATCCCAATAACTGAGCTCTGCCTACAACACCAATTCCCAAATAAAAGAGTTGATCAACCGCTTCACGTTCCTACTAATCCACATAACTTGAAAGGCCAGCCACTAATCACCTCTCTTCAGGGGAGGAAGAAGTTTTTCTTACCATTCGACAGACTATGTATGAATGCCAAACTATTGCATATGTATAAACATTCTTTAAACTATTATGCAAGCATGATTATAAAAGAGCATATAAAGCAATGTAAGCAACAAAATCATTCAAGTGCGAATCATAACAAAACCAATTCAATTCACAACAAAACTTAATTCAAAATGCTCAAGTACATACGGTACAATCAATAATTCAAGCAGATAACGATTCACGAGGTCAATTCGATGCAATTTCACTTCACTCAGCACACATTTAAGACATAACACATAACTATATCACATAGGTGCACACAATCAATGTCACGCCCCAACTCGACCCCTCCTATGATCAGTCAGGACGCAACGGAATTTCGGCGGCATAACGACAGTAAACAGATTTCCGAGGTTCTAAACCAACCTCATAAAACATCATACATCCCGTAATTCCCCAATATAAACAACAACATACAACACAACCATATTATACAATAAACCATCCTCGTTATACGCCTCCGTTCCAACATAACATACAATACTTCAACCTTATCATGCATTTCAAAAATAAGTTGAGACATGTTTACAACTTAACCATAGACAAAAGAAAGCCACTAAGTTAACACCATTTGGATCATCATCTTCCAACATCTATTACAATAAGAACCACAAAGCATATAAAAGTCTATTAAGCTAATATACATGACATTAAACAACATATAATCATGGATAAGACTCGGGAACATATGACTCGTCCACGTAAAGCACATTTTCCACATTCTCCTCTTCAGGAGGCACATACCCGTAATCCGGCTCTGCAACACCTGTAAGCATGCATTAATAGAGAGTGAGCTTATATACATAAGCCCAGTGAGGATCCGATAGATCTCGACAGTATTCACTACGCTCCTTGGATTTAGTCCTTTGAGCAAGTAAACACACAACAACAATAATAACATAAATAAAGCTATCATCACATAACTATATGACCATTCAATAAGGATACTCTATTTGGTGTAGCTCCAAACGCCATCACGATCTCAACCGTTCTTCTTATAACTCCCCATTACTCACGCACCCGAGGTACCTCACTATCCCCTTCCCTCCATGACATCTCCGTCATGCGAGCTGGGGGTAGCCTATGGCAGTCATGCCGGTTTCAACCCGACAGCCCGACGCTGCCCGAGAGGTGGCACACACATACCAAGGCTCCATTTTCATCAATCATCATGCAAGCATAAATCGATCAATCAATTGGGAGATCAGCAACAAGAGTGCCCGATTCCCGCATTCAATAATAATCAATCAATATCATTTTATCATCATCAATAATCATATCATCATTATCAATAACATCAATAATCAATTAAACAACAAATAACGTAGTTAGATGACAAAGTAGGCCATCTAACCGGACATGCATTAAACACACAATCAAACCTTAGTTTACCCATCAACAACTCACAATTCAATCACTCAAACCACACCCGATCAACTAAGGCTCAATTCAATAATTTAAAGAAAGATAACCTAAACTTCAAATAATCATATCTTACATTCTACTAATCCAAACAACTCCAAATCAATTTCAAACACTCACCCATTCGATCATCTACATTAACCTTATCGGAAACCAACCAAGACACCTCAAAATCAAGCCCAACAACCCTAAAACCTCAAGGCACCTAGGCTGAAATTTTTGAATTTTAGCACGGACATCACAATCGAAAATTCGGCATTACAACAGCGCTAACACGTAATTATCAAGTATTTAGAAATCGACGGCAATCGATTTCGAGCAACACAACTCAATTAAATCAACTTTGAACATTTTAATCAAAATTAAATACCCGGAAAATAAAAATTATGCTATATCCGACAGAAACTCGTAGTATTAGTATATAATGATCCCTAGCATGCAAGGAGCAATAATCTAACATCAGATTTCAATTCTAACGGTTCAATCTTCATTTATACGCAAAAACACAAAAATGACATTTTGAGATCTAGAATTTTTCTCTCACCTTTGATGCGATAAAAGCCTAGGAATGCGTGCAATGCGTGCCCAACAAGCGGAATCCAAGTCGGTGCGAAGTTTCACGGACAAAAACTAGGTTTTTCTTTGAAAAATTGGATTGAAAAGCTTTGAAATTCTCTTTCTTTTTCTCTCCTCTTTCTCTCGGCCATGTGTGTGTTTGTGGAGTGTGTTTTGTGTTGTGTGAGTGTGTGTTGATGACATTATATAATAAAAAGCTTGGTCAATTAAAAAAATGCAAAGTCAAAGTTAGTTTTAATATGTATTTTTGTGTTTTTAATGACTTTAATTGCATTTTAGTGCTCACCAAGTTAAAAATAATTATGCCACCCCCAAGATATCTCAAGTGGATTATTTTTAGGTGACAAGAAGTTTTACATTCAAAGAATTCCACCCGAGTCGGCTTAAAACTCGATTTTCGCAAAAGTCGGTGTAAAAACCCTAATAAATTCTTAAGCCGATTTTAAAACCGTTTTCATCAAACACAGGTCTATTAAAGTCCGTGTACTAGGTCTAGAAGGGTTAAAAAGACCAGTTTCAAAATTATAGCGGACGTGTTTCGAAAACACTATTCACTGAAAATCGACGATAAAATTTCTGACTCCGTTTTTGATGAAAATTTCATGAATGCACATTTAGCACGTATTAGAAGTATTGACATCAAAATTATAACTTTCTAGGTCCTATAGCACATAAACAGATTATATGCACGCAAAACGAGGTAAAGCACGTAAAACGAGATAAGCAGAAAAGTGGGGTTTCACATTCTCCCCTCCTTAAAACAATTGCGTCCGCGCAATTATCGAACTGATAGACAATTAAATCCTCAATCGTTACGCATAACAATACTTCTCTTAGTTCTCATTTATCTCTTAGGATGACACCTAACCAAAGACCTCAAAAGAACAACCTCTGTTGACTGCAAGTTGATGATCATAATTCCAAGACAATCTTCAATTCATAATTCTCTCCTACTTAATATCATATTGCATATGAAATGAATCACAACTCCAAAGTCTTAGCATGACACCACTAATTATCAATCATCCCCTACTACACTAAAGAGCTCTATGAACACCCCGAGGGTTTAAAAACTCAATCACGATAACATGAATGATTACTGATCAAGGAAATATCTCAAAAGTGACATTGGTCAGAATATGGCTCTTATGACATTTACGAGGAATTAAGAATATGGAAAGTCATATTTGAGCGAACAATCAAGGGAGCAAGAGGTCAAACAAGTTAGAGAATCAAGAGGCTAATAGTTTAATAAGGAAGCATGATAACTAAGATAAGAAATGTCTCAGCACCTATCAGTTAAATAAGTACGAACAAAGGATGATGACGAGTCAACATAGTGCTGAGTATGTTAAACAAAAATTCCTGAACAAGTAGATATTTCAATTCTCGATGATTGTTCAAGGAACCAACAAGTAAGTTGTACTTGAGGTGAAATAAAATTAAGAGATAAGAGATGATTAATTCAATAGAAAATATGAGTGTCAAGATAATGAGTATCTCAGCATGCAATAACCAAAGAAGTATTAATAAGAAGGACAATGCCGAGTATATTGAATGAGCAATTACAAGCAAAGTAATGACTCAAGATTTAATAATGAAACAATAGGATTAACAAGGATCAACAAGAATGACAATGATGTACTTAGGTAGGGAGTACATTAAGCAAGTGAAATTCGAATAAGTAAAATGGTATACCAAGGAAAATTTACTTTCAAATGAATAGTAATAGAATGAAATGAAATATTGAAACGAATGGCTAGAGATATAGAATGAAATATAGAAGTCTCAAACCTTAACTCCAATAAGCGACATTGCTATAAGAAGCAAATATGAATGTTAAGAATGGAAACAATGTCAAATGAGTATAGGATCCATTAATCCAATAAGCAAAACTTTCAAGAAACAATTGATATGCTAGAAAAGTGTAACTCTCTCTCAAATAAGTGAGAATGGAGTAGAAAAGAGTAATAAGACCAATAGAATAGGAAGCACAAAGGGGGTGTCCCACCTATACATTTAAATACCAACAAATCATATCCTACAATCTATCTCCCTCCAAAACAAGACACTAAGGAGATCTAGAGAACCTAAGGAGTCATAACAATCACCAAACAAGATAAATCACTCCAAAATTTTTCATTTCGTACCAGACCAATCACTAAACAAGATAATTCACCGATTACCCAACAAGATTAACTAATGAGGAATCCAAAATCTGATAACACAATACAGATTCATATTAACCCATTATAACACAAGCGAATCCTCAATCAACAATTTAGAAGGTTATACCACCTAGAACCCAAAAGCTTGATGTAGGCAAGTAAATGTTCAGTCACCAAAATGCATTCTTATTTCCTCAAATAATTCTATCTCCCAACAATTACATCCTCGAATAAAGTAACTTTAGTCAAGAATCACTCCAATTGTCTCCAAGGTTTAAAGATCAAAATTCCAAAATATCCATTAATAATATAGCAATCCCAAATAGTAGACATATTCACATGTTATACCACACTTCATTCCATTCACAAATATACATCACTAATTCCTCAAATAAATTCATTCTAAAATAACCTCAAGAAAGTATAATCTGAGTTCAGACTCCAAAAGTGTCTAATCACAACCTCACAAAAACCTCAACTTATGATTCATCTCCAAGTAATAATAAATTAAACATGGCAACAAAAGTAATTATAATCATCAAGATACATTGCTATTTCCTCGAACAACTTCATTCTCACTAAAGGAACATCAAGATCAATCCACTAAGCCGAAACTAAAATCCATAAACATAACAATTAAAATCTCACTGATAAACTACTAGAATAATAATAATTCAAAATCATGGCCTATCTCTATTTCCGAAAGCTCTTACAACCACCCTAGACATTAAAAGGTCACTCACGAGTTAAAACATGTATGCAACTATATCATATGAAAGACAAGTATAACGTAATGCGCAATTATCATACAATGCAACATTATCACATAACACACAATTCAACATATAAGAAGCCAACATCACATAAACAGGTTATATCACAGAAGTAAGTTATAAACAATTAAAGTCACATAAGCAACAAACTTCACATAAGACAAGTTGATCACGTAACTCACATTGGTCACTTAAAGTACATTGAGCACCTAAAGCACGTTGTTTCACATAAGCTAGTTATAAACAATTAAAAGCACATAAACAACTAACTTCACACAAGGCACAAAATCACATAAAACACAATTGTCACATAATACACATTAATCACATAATGCACATTAATTACAACACATTGAGAACGTATAACACGTTATCACATAAAACATATTGACCACATTAGTTCACTTAACACACAAGGCATATTTGTCACATAGAAAGTTAGACACATAAGTAAATTAATCACATAAACATATTAACATATGTTTCACTTCTCTTTCACTTAATACATACTTGCATGCTTAGACCACTACCCACATTCCGAGGATACCCCGGCTGACAGCTAACATGCGCTCTGATACCACTTAAACTGTCACGCCCCAACTCGACCCCTCCTATGATCAGTCAGGACGCAACGGAATTTCGGCGGCATAACGACAGTAAACAGATTTCCGAGGTTCTAAACCAACCTCATAAAACATCATACATCCCGTAATTCCCCAATATAAACAACAACATACAACACAACCATATTATACAATAAACCATCCTCGTTATACGCCTCCGTTCCAACATAACATACAATACTTCAACCTTATCATGCATTTCAAAAATAAGTTGAGACATGTTTACAACTTAACCATAGACAAAAGAAAGCCACTAAGTTAACACCATTTGGATCATCATCTTCCAACATCTATTACAATAAGAACCACAAAGCATATAAAAGTCTATTAAGCTAATATACATGACATTAAACAACATATAATCATGGATAAGACTCGGGAACATATGACTCGTCCACGTAAAGCACATTTTCCACATTCTCCTCTTCAGGAGGCACATACCCGTAATCCGGCTCTGCAACACCTGTAAGCATGCATTAATAGAGAGTGAGCTTATATACATAAGCCCAGTGAGGATCCGATAGATCTCGACAGTATTCACTACGCTCCTTGGATTTAGTCCTTTGAGCAAGTAAACACACAACAACAATAATAACATAAATAAAGCTATCATCACATAACTATATGACCATTCAATAAGGATACTCTATTTGGTGTAGCTCCAAACGCCATCACGATCTCAACCGTTCTTCTTATAACTCCCCATTACTCACGCACCCGAGGTACCTCACTATCCCCTTCCCTCCATGACATCTCCGTCATGCGAGCTGGGGGTAGCCTATGGCAGTCATGCCGGTTTCAACCCGACAGCCCGACGCTGCCCGAGAGGTGGCACACACATACCAAGGCTCCATTTTCATCAATCATCATGCAAGCATAAATCGATCAATCAATTGGGAGATCAGCAACAAGAGTGCCCGATTCCCGCATTCAATAATAATCAATCAATATCATTTTATCATCATCAATAATCATATCATCATTATCAATAACATCAATAATCAATTAAACAACAAATAACGTAGTTAGATGACAAAGTAGGCCATCTAACCGGACATGCATTAAACACACAATCAAACCTTAGTTTACCCATCAACAACTCACAATTCAATCACTCAAACCACACCCGATCAACTAAGGCTCAATTCAATAATTTAAAGAAAGATAACCTAAACTTCAAATAATCATATCTTACATTCTACTAATCCAAACAACTCCAAATCAATTTCAAACACTCACCCATTCGATCATCTACATTAACCTTATCGGAAACCAACCAAGACACCTCAAAATCAAGCCCAACAACCCTAAAACCTCAAGGCACCTAGGCTGAAATTTTTGAATTTTAGCACGGACATCACAATCGAAAATTCGGCATTACAACAGCGCTAACACGTAATTATCAAGTATTTAGAAATCGACGGCAATCGATTTCGAGCAACGCAACTCAATTAAATCAACTTTGAACATTTTAATCAAAATTAAATACCCGGAAAATAAAAATTATGCTATATCCGACAGAAACTCGTAGTATTAGTATATAATGATCCCTAGCATGCAAGGAGCAATAATCTAACATCAGATTTCAATTCTAACGGTTCAATCTTCATTTATACGCAAAAACACAAAAATGACATTTTGAGATCTAGAATTTTTCTCTCACCTTTGATGCGATAAAAGCCTAGGAATGCGTGCAATGCGTGCCCAACAAGCGGAATCCAAGTCGGTGCGAAGTTTCACGGACAAAAACTAGGTTTTTCTTTGAAAAATTGGATTGAAAAGCTTTGAAATTCTCTTTCTTTTTCTCTCCTCTTTCTCTCGGCCATGTGTGTGTTTGTGGAGTGTGTTTTGTGTTGTGTGAGTGTGTGTTGATGACATTATATAATAAAAAGCTTGGTCAATTAAAAAAATGCAAAGTCAAAGTTAGTTTTAATATGTATTTTTGTGTTTTTAATGACTTTAATTGCATTTTAGTGCTCACCAAGTTAAAAATAATTATGCCACCCCCAAGATATCTCAAGTGGATTATTTTTAGGTGACAAGAAGTTTTACATTCAAAGAATTCCACCCGAGTCGGCTTAAAACTCGATTTTCGCAAAAGTCGGTGTAAAAACCCTAATAAATTCTTAAGCCGATTTTAAAACCGTTTTCATCAAACACAGGTCTATTAAAGTCCGTGTACTAGGTCTAGAAGGGTTAAAAAGACCAGTTTCAAAATTATAGCGGACGTGTTTCGAAAACACTATTCACTGAAAATCGACGATAAAATTTCTGACTCCGTTTTTGATGAAAATTTCATGAATGCACATTTAGCACGTATTAGAAGTATTGACATCAAAATTATAACTTTCTAGGTCCTATAGCACATAAACAGATCATATGCACGCAAAACGAGGTAAAGCACGTAAAACGAGATAAGCAGAAAAGTGGGGTTTCACAATCAATTCAAGACACACAATCACACATTCAAGCACACACTTTCAAGACACACTTAACAAGCACACACACAAGGATTACTATCCGACAGGCCGAGGACCCTATCCCGGCTGAGAGCTAACTAAGCTCTGATACCACCTGTAACGCCCCGATCCCTCACGAGACCGGAGGCTCTAATAACCATGCTATTTTCAACCCAATACCAAACCCGGTTACAAAATTTTAGGAAAAAACGGACAGAGTTTCCTCTGTACCGCGGACATTTTTCAAACCTGTAAATGCTTAAAATAGCCACAATATACTAAAACAAGATTTTATAATTAAAATTCAAAGGTTCAAGGTCATCCAAGCCAGGAGACAAACAACAGCTCCAAATCACACATGCATGCACCCAACTTAACTTTTCATTAAACCTTTTTAACATGTCATCCTATGATAACATTAGAGCAATTTTAGAAGTTGAAATCAACACCTCTAAACATACACCCCCAAGCATGCAAGAACTAAAAGGAGAATTAAAAGTTATTACAAACCATAATATCTCAAAGCTAACATTACAACCAACAGCTTTCAACTTGCAACTAGAAGAATATACATAGCCTTAAGGCCACAGAATAGTTCATGCTATAGCAATACAAGTACACCATGTAACAACAAGAAGGCAAATCCGCCTTAGACAACAAACACACAACAACTAAGGCAAAGGCTCAGCCTGAACTTCTTCCTCTTCCACTAGCACCTCAACTAGTTGGGGTTCACCCTCAGCACTTCCTGAAACATGTTTAGCGAGGTATGAGCAATCACAATTGCTCAGTGAGGGATAAGGTCTACTGGGGATGTGCAATGCAGTAGTTAGTACAAATAAAGTATTTTACAACCAAAGAACAATTAAAACAACAAGTTACTACACATTAAAAAGGATATGATACACTTTGACTTCTGTAACGTCCCGGCTAAGCGAATACCCCGAAGGGCAGAGGCACACCAGCGACGCCACGAACTGAAATCTCGATGTAATAATGACACTGATATCGATAAGCTGGCATCCCCTTATAACTCCAAACGGGTGTACTCCGGATGTACCCCGAAATCCTACGACCCAACTCTCCCTGGGCGGCATCCCAAGCGAGAGAGGGAATGGGCAACCATGGTAGCCGAGGTGGACCGGCAAGCCCGATACCGCCCGGTTTCCCCGACACTACCATGCCCGAATGGTTGCGCAACCACGATGCAATGCACTCAAAATGATAACAATAGTATAAATCAATAAACACATGGTTGAGGGACAACAAAGTAGGTTGCCCTCACACACAATATATAGACAATAAGTGCACATAATCTAAGTACAAGTAAATAAACTATTATGCACATAAGGATGAAGTCTCCCTCACCTCTACCGAGCTCCAATATGTAAGTTTGAATCACATCATTTCCAGTCACCTTGAACCTATGAGCAAACATTATTTCAATTACTCTTTAACTACAACATTCATTCTAAGTTAGCTAACTTATAACTTCGCTTATTTAGCATATATACAATATCTATTAGAATTCTATTTTTAACAAAATACCACTTTTATATACTTTAACTTAACATATATTCCATATTTTCAATAGTCTACAAGTTAATTAAGAAGATAGTTCAAAAACTTAAATGAGAATGATTCAACCAGCATGCTATAACTAGATATAAATCGAGCTAGAATTTAGTTTAACTAAAATCAACACATGAGCCTGCAGTTACTCATACTATTTCTCATTTTACTTTAGTTAATAACTTGTACAAGAAATTAATTCACTCCACATAACAATAAACTAGCCATTAACTCAACTCAAAGAATTTCTCCAAATGATATATAGATAATAAAGGTTTGGTTACTTTAATGTTCAAATGACACATTCATTCACAATGACACTACCCATTCTTTTACTACTTTAATGAACTTCTAATTCATATTCTACTTTACTTACAATAGTTAGTCATATCTCTATGAAGATAGCCCAACATTAGCACATAGGGAAAGAAATGCATTTATCAACTAATAGAAAAGTTAACTATCAACCATTTAATAACTAACATACTATTTTAGTAAAATAACTATACTTCAAGCTAAGATTCTAACATATCACTAGTAGTATTAACTTAAGTTAATTACATTTAACATATAATAGACAACTATCAACTTACAATTAACCTTACATGTAGTTTCAAAAAGCATTAAACACATTCTTCCACATAGTTTACTTGACCTTTCTAAGTGTTCACTAGTTGCACATTGATAACAACAATTAATTCTAACAGTTGAATTGTTTAGCATATATAGAAACATTACCTATGTCTAAAGGTGGTGACCATCACAACTCTACTAGCATTTCTCATTCACAGTCGAATAGAATAGCTTTCAATTTAAATTAACTTTACTAGCAATTAGATTTCAATTACAATTCATGAAAACAACATAACTATAAGAGCCCCATTACGTTATTAATCATCCAAGGACACTACACAATAAGGTTTTGATCGAATACATCCAATTAGAACTGAATTATATCATTACTATAGCAAAATAACAACAAAATTCAGATTCTCGCGTAACAGGGCATTTCTGACACATCTCACCAAAATGATCATAACTTGCTCTAGACAACTCCGATTAATGCACCGTAAAAAGCTGTAGAAACTAGACTCGTAAGGCTTTCTAATGGTATATAATTCAACCCCTAATTCTTCTCCAATTAATACAGTTTTAAGCTCGAAGTTTCCTCAATGCAGTTAAAATAGAAGCAGTTTATACAAGCAAATAAACAGTTTTACAAAAGGGCATATACAAGATATAATTAGAATTACATCAAAAGTTCCACACCAACTTGAAACTACATTTAAACATTCAAGAAGTCATGCCAAGGTCTTAGAAGCGCGAGACAACCGAAATTGCACCTAAACCCCTTTGTTATTCAAGCTATTTCTCCTCCAAACCAAAGTTAATGATTCAAATTTAAAGGGAAACTCTACCAACCTTCTAACTAACCCTCAAGGAACCCTTTCAACGCTCTAACTCATTCAAACGCCCGCAATAACCTCGAAAGCCCCAAATTCCCTCTTATAGCTTTACACTACACCTACCTCATCCGGGTTTCAAACAAGGATTAGCAAAGCTTCTATAGCACCTAGGTAGCCTAAGGATACCAAAAGTAGAGCCCGAATCCACCCGGATTCGTCTTAACCCCGAAACCCCTTTATTAAAGTCGACTATTTTACGTTTTATGCGATTTTAGAGAAATTCAAGTGCACGGGGCTATTAGACTACCTTCATTAGCACCTAAGGCATCTATTAGGAGTGTTGAATCAAGCTAATTCGAGCAATTACACAAAACCCTAGAAAAAAGTCATTATTCACCTCATGAATTAAACTAACGATTCCAACCGTTTAAAAAGCGAAACAATGGTTCAAATATGTTCTCTAGCACTCATATACAAGGTATAATAGCATAGATAATCAATACAATAACATTTGAACACATTTTCAACAAATCAAGAAAATAGCAACTATTTTAAAATGCAAAAATAAGCCGTGAAATCCCTCACCAATGCGCGTAGGAGCTCCTAGGAGGCTAGTAGACACCCTAAACCACTTGTACCTAGCTTGGCTTGGCTTGGAATGAGGATTTGTTGAGCAAAAAAACTCTATTTCTTCTCCTATGCAATTCTCGGATTTGCTACAGTGTTTTCAGCATGCTCTCTTTTTTTTGTTTTTGTTTTGCTAAGTTATGAGCTAATGTGTGTGTTGTGTGAGTTATATATTAAATGGGGCTAAGTTGCTTGCTTAAATGGTTCAATAAATGCGCTTAGTTAGCTTAAAACGAGCCTAGATAGTAAAGTGAATGCTAGCTAATTCATTCCCTAAGTTATGTTACGTAACACTATTCATACAACTACAAAAATCATTTTCTAAACGAGCTCTCCTATCGCCTCTAGCTCAAATGCACATTTTTCCCACTACTCTAACAATTAATATGATTTAATAAAAATACTAATTCGCTAATAGCATGAAGTTAAAAACGGAGTGAATAGTAATTTAAGAAGACAGTTAATAATGCACAGAAGGAAATGCGCAAACAAGGGATGCAACAGTAATTGAATGCATGACTAAAACTCGGGCGTCACATCCTCTCCCCCTTAAACTAATTGCGTCCACGCAATTCTTCTTCACAAGAGAATTCCTCATCAACTGAAAACCAACTCCGATTATTCGTCATCAGTTGCTAAGCAAGAATACCATATACGAATTCTCGTGGGAGCTCATTAAGAAATCCCAGGAGTATTGTCTGCGAACCTCACTTAATAGGCCAAATAAAGGCTCCAATAAAGATGCTACTTCGAAATCCAAATAAGAATCCCGCTGGCATGAATACAATAGAAGAATGGAATCCCAATTAAGAGCGGCGAGAAAATACCAATAAAAGTTCCGAGCAGGAGTATTGTAAATAATACCAGATAATAAGGCTGAAAAGAATCCATATACCAATTTTTTTCCGAGAGATGTCGACAAAAGAATACCAAAAGAATACCTGATAAAAAAAATACCAAGAATATGCTCCAGAGAACTGTCATATAGAAACCCCAAAAGAAGCTACTCATTTATGACCGCTAAGCACTAAAGAAGGCCTTAGAAGAATCCCAATAACTGAGCTCTGCCTACAACACCAATTCCCAAATAAAAGAGTTGATCAACCGCTTCACGTTCCTACTAATCCACATAACTTGAAAGGCCAGCCACTAATCACCTCTCTTCAGGGGAGGAAGAAGTTTTTCTTACCATTCGACAGACTATGTATGAATGCCAAACTATTGCATATGTATAAACATTCTTTAAACTATTATGCAAGCATGATTATAAAAGAGCATATAAAGCAATGTAAGCAACAAAATCATTCAAGTGCGAATCATAACAAAACCAATTCAATTCACAACAAAACTTAATTCAAAATGCTCAAGTACATACGGTACAATCAATAATTCAAGCAGATAACGATTCACGAGGTCAATTCGATGCAATTTCACTTCACTCAGCACACATTTAAGACATAACACATAACTATATCACATAGGTGCACACAATCAATTCAAGACACACAATCACACATTCAAGCACACACTTTCAAGACACACTTAACAAGCACACAGACAAGGATTACTACCCGACAGGCCGAGGACCCTATCCCGGCTGAGAGCTAACTAAGCTCTGATACCACCTGTAACGCCCCGATCCCTCACGAGACCGGAGGCTCTAATAACCATGCTATTTTCAACCCAATACCAAACCCGGTCACAAAATTTTAGGAAAAAACGGACAGAGTTTCCTCTGTACCGCGGACATTTTTCAAACCTGTAAATGCTTAAAATAGCCACAATATACTAAAACAAGCTTTTATAATTAAAATTCAAAGGTTCAAGGTCATCCAAGCCAGGAGACAAACAACAGCTCCAAATCACACATGCATGCACCCAACTTAACTTTTCATTAAACCTTTTTAACATGTCATCCTATGATAACATTAGAGCAATTTTAGAAGTTAAAATCAACACCTCTAAACATACACCCCCAAGCATGCAAGAACTAAAAGGAGAATTAAAAGTTATTACAAACCATAATATCTCAGAGCTAACATTACAACCAACAGCTTTCAACTTGCAACTAGAAGAATATACATAGCCTTAAGGCCACAGAATAGTTCATGCTATAGCAATACAAGTACACCATGTAACAACAAGAAGGCAAATCCGCCTTAGACAACAAACACACAACAACTAAGGCAAAGGCTCAGCCTGAACTTCTTCCTCTTCCACTAGCACCTCAACTAGTTGGGGTTCACCCTCAGCACTTCCTGAAACATGTTTAGCGAGGTATGAACAATCACAATTGCTCAGTGAGGGATAAGGTCTACTGGGGACGTGCAATGCAGCAGTTAGTACAAATAAAGTATTTTACAACCAAAGAACAATTAAAACAACAAGTTACTACACATTAAAAAGGATACGATACACTTTGACTTTTGTAACGTCCCGGCTAAGCGAATACCCCGAAGGGCAGAGGCACACCAGCGACGCCTCGAACTGAAATCTCGATGTAATAATGACACTGATATCGATAAGCCGGCATCCCCTTATAACTCCAAACGGGTGTACTCCGGATGTACCCCGAAATCCTACGACCCAACTCTCCCTGGGCGGCATCCGAAGCGAGAGAGGGACTGGGCAACCATGGTAGCCGAGGTGGACCAGCAAGCCCGATGCCGCCCGGTTTCCCCGACACTACCATGCCCGAATGGTTGCGCAACCAAGATGCAATGCACTCAAAATGATAACAGCTAATAAATCAATAAACACATGGTTGAGGGACAACAAAGTAGGTTGCCCTCACACACAATATATAGACAATAAGTGCACATAATCTAAGTACAAGTAAATAAACTATTATGCACATAAGGATGAAGTCTCCCTCACCTCTACCGAGCTCCAAGATGTAAGTTTGAATCACATCATTTCCAGTCACCTTGAACCTATGAGCAAACATTATTTCAATTACTCTTTAACTACAACATTCATTCTAAGTTAGCTAACTTATAACTTCGCTTATTTAGCATATATACAATATCTATTAGAATTCTATTTTTAACAAAATACCACTTTTATATACTTTAACTTAACATATATTCCATATTTTCAATAGTCTACAAGTTAATTAAGAAGATAGTTCAAAAACTTAAATGAGAATGATTCAACCAGCATGCTATAACTAGATATAAATCGAGCTAGAATTTAGTTTAACTAAAATCAACACATGAGCCTGCAGTTACTCATACTATTTCTCATTTTACTTTAGTTAATAACTTGTACAAGAAATTAATTCACTCCACATGACAATAAACTAGCCATTAACTCAACTCAAAGAATTTCTCCAAATGATATATAGATAATAAAGGTTTGGTTACTTTAATGTTCAAATGACACATTCATTCACAATGACACTACCCATTCTTTTACTACTTTAATGAACTTCTAATTCATATTCTACTTTACTTACAATAGTTAGTCATATCTCTATGAAGATAGCCCAACATTAGCACATAGGGAAAGAAATGCATTTATCAACTAATAGAAAAGTTAACTATCAACCATTTAATAACTAACATACTATTTTAGTAAAATAACTATACTTCAAGCTAAGATTCTAACATATCACTAGTAGTATTAACTTAAGTTAATTACATTTAACATATAATAGATAACTATCAACTTACAATTAACCTTACATGTAGTTTCAAAAAGCATTAAACACATTCTTCCACATAGTTTACTTGACCTTTCTAAGTGTTCACTAGTTGCACATTGATAACAACAATTAATTCTAACAGTTGAATTGTTTAGCATATATAGAAACATTACCTATGTCTAAAGGTGGTGACCATCACAACTCTACTAGCATTTCTCATTCACAGTCGAATAGAATAGCTTTCAATTTAAATTAACTTTACTAGCACTTAGATTTCAATTACAATTCATGAAAACAACATAACTATAAGAGCCCCATTACGTTATTAATCATCCAAGGACACTACACAATAAGGTCTTGATCGAATACATCCAATTAGAACTGAATTATATCATTACTATAGCAAAATAACAACAAAATTTAGATTCTCGCGTAACAGGGCATTTCTGACACATCTCACCAAAATGATCATAACTTGCTCTAGACAACTCCGATTAATGCACCGTAAAAAGCTGTAGAAACTAGACTCGTAAGGCTTTCTAATGGTATATAATTCAACCCCTAATTCTTCTCCAATTAATACAGTATTAAGCTCGAAGTTTCCTCAATGCAGTTAAAATAGAAGCAGTTTATACAAGCAAATAAGCAGTTTTACAAAAGGGCATATACAAGATATAATTAGAATTACATCAAAAGTTCCACACCAACTTGAAACTACATTTAAACATTCAAGAAGTCATGCCAAGGTCTTAGAAGCGCGAGACAACCGAAATTGCACCTAAACCCCTTTGTTATTCAAGCTATTTCTCCTCCAAACCAAAGTTAATGATTCAAATTTAAAGGGAAACTCTACCAACCTTCTAACTAACCCTCAAGGAACCTTTTCAACCCTCTAACTCATTTAAACGCCCGCAATAACCTCGAAAGTCCCAAATTCCCTCTTATAGCTTTACACTACACCTACCTCATCCGGGCTTCAAACAAGGATTAGCAAAGCTTCTATAGCACCTAGGTAGCCTAAGGATACCAAAAGTAGAGCCCGAATCCACCCGGATTCGTCTTAACCCCGAAACCCCTTTATTAAAGTCGACTATTTTACGTTTTATGTGATTTTAGAGAAATTCAAGTGCACGGGGCTATTAGACTACCTTCATTAGCACCTAAGGCATCTATTAGGAGTGTTGAATCAAGCTAATTCGAGAAATTACACAAAACCCTAGAAAAACGTCACTATTCACCTCATGAATTAAACTAACGATTCCAACAGTTTAAAAAGCGAAACAATGGTTCAAATATGTTTTCTATCACTCATATACAAGGTATAATAGCATAGATAATCAATACAATAACATTTGAACACATTTTCAACAAATCAAGAAAATAGCAACTATTTTAAAATGTGAAAATAAGCCGTGAAATCCCTCACCAATGCGCGTAGGAGCTCCTAGGAGGCTAGTAGACACCCTAAACCACTTGCACCTAGCTTGGCTTGGCTTGGAATGAGGATTTGTTGAGCAAAAAAACTCTATTTCTTCTCCTATGCAATTCTCGGATTTGCTACAGTGTTTTCAGCATGCTCTCTTTTTTTTTTTTTTTTTTGCTAAGTTATGAGCTAATGTGTGTGTTGTGTGAGTTATATATTAAATGGGGCTAAGTTGCTTGCTTAAATGGTTCAATAAATGCGCTTAGTTAGCTTAAAACGAGCCTAGATAGTAAAATGAATGCTAGCTAATTCATTCCCTAAGTTATGTTACGTAACACTATTCATACAACTACAAAAATCATTTTCTAAACGAGCTCTCCTATCGCCTCTAGCTCAAATGCACATTTTTCCCACTACTCTAACAATTAATATGATTTAATAAAAATACTAATTCGCTAATAGCATGAAGTTAAAAACGGAGTGAATAGTAATTTAAGAAGACAGTTAATAATGCACAGAAGGAAATGCGCAAACAAGGGATGCAACAGTAATTGAATGCATGGCTAAAACTCGGGCGTCACATCCTCTCCCCCTTAAACTAATTGCGTCCACGCAATTCTTCTTCACAAGAGAATTCCTCATCAACTGAAAACCAACTCCGATTATTCGTCATCAGTTGCTAAGCAAGAATACCATATATGAATTCTCGTGGGAGCTCATTAAGAAATCCCAGGAGTATTGTCTGCGAACCTCACTTAATAAGGCCAAATAAAGGCTCCAATAAAGATGCTACTTCGAAATCCAAATAAGAATCCCGCTGGCATGAATACCATAGAAGAATGGAATCCCAACTAAGAGCGGCGAGAAAATACCAATTAAAGTTCCGAGCAGGAGTATTGTAAATAATACCAGATAATAAGGCTGAAAAGAATCCATATACCAATTTTTTTCCGAGAGATGTCGACAAAAGAATACCAAAAGAATACCTGATAAAAAAAAATACCAAGAATATGCTCCAGAGAACTGTCATATAGAAACCCCAAAAGAAGCTACTCATTTATGACCGCTAAACACTGAAGAAGGCCTTAGAAGAATCCCAATAACTTAGCTCTGCCTACAACACCAATTCCCAAATAAAAGAGTTGATCAACCGCTTCACGTTCCTACTAATCCACATAACTTGAAAGGCCAGCCACTAATCACCTCTCTTCAGGGGAGGAAGAAGTTTTTCTTACCATTCGACAGACTATGTATGAATGCCAAACTATTGCATATGTATAAACATTCTTTAAACTATTATGCAAGCATGATTATAAAAGAGCATATAAAGCAATGTAAGCAACAAAATCATTCAAGTGCGAATCATAACAAAACCAATTCAATTCACAACAAAACTTAATTCAAAATGCTCAAGTACATACGGTACAATCAATAATTCAAGCAGATAACGATTCACGAGGTCAATTCGATGCAATTTCACTTCACTCAGCACACATTTAAGACATAACACATAACTATATCACATAGGTGCACACAATCAATTCAAGACACACAATCACACATTCAAGCACACACTTTCAAGACACACTTAACAAGCACACACACAAGGATTACTATCCGACAGGCCGAGGACCCTATCCCGGCTAAGAGCTAACTAAGCTCTGATACCACCTGTAACGCCCCGATCCCTCACGAGACCGGAGGCTCTAATAACCATGCTATTTTCAACCCAATACCAAACCCGGTTACAAAATTTTAGGAAAAAACGGACAGAGTTTCCTCTGTACCGCGGACATTTTTCAAACCTGTAAATGCTTAAAATAGCCACAATATACTAAAACAAGCTTTTATAATTAAAATTCAAAGGTTCAAGGTCATCCAAGCCAGGAGACAAACAACAGCTCCAAATCACACATGCATGCACCCAACTTAACTTTTCATTAAACCTTTTTAACATGTCATCCTATGATAACATTAGAGCAATTTTAGAAGTTGAAATCAACACCTCTAAACATACACCCCCAAGCATGCAAGAACTAAAAGGAGAATTAAAAGTTATTACAAACCATAATATCTCAAAGCTAACATTACAACCAACAGCTTTCAACTTGCAACTAGAAGAATATACATAGCCTTAAGGCCACAGAATAGTTCATGCTATAGCAATACAAGTACACCATGTAACAACAAGAAGGCAAATCCGCCTTAGACAACAAACACACAACAACTAAGGCAAAGGCTCAGCCTGAACTTCTTCCTCTTCCACTAGCACCTCAACTAGTTGGGGTTCACCCTCAGCACTTCCTGAAACATGTTTAGCGAGGTATGAGCAATCACAATTGCTCAGTGAGGGATAAGGTCTACTGGGGACGTGCAATGCAGAAGTTAGTACAAATAAAGTATTTTACAACCAAAGAACAATTAAAACAACAAGTTACTACACATTAAAAAGGATACGATACACTTTGACTTCTGTAACGTCCTGGCTAAGCGAATACCCCGAAGGGCAGAGGCACACCAGCGACGCCACGAACTGAAATCTCGATGTAATAATGACACTGATATCGATAAGCCGGCATCCCCTTATAACTCCAAACGGGTGTACTCCGGATGTACCCCGAAATCCTACGACCCAACTCTCCCTGGGCGGCATCCCAAGCGAGAGAGGGACTGGGCAACCATGGTAGCCGAGGTGGACCGGCAAGCCCGATGCCGCCCGGTTTCCCCGACACTACCATGCCCGAATGGTTGCGCAACCACAATGCAATGCACTCAAAATGATAACAATAGTATAAATCAATAAACACATGGTTGAGGGACAACAAAGTAGGTTGCCCTCACACACAATATATAGACAATAAGTGCACATAATCTAAGTACAAGTAAATAAACTATTAAGCACATAAGGATGAAGTCTCCCTCACCTCTACCGAGCTCCAAGATGTAAGTTTGAATCACATCATTTCCAGTCACCTTGAACCTATGAGCAAACATTATTTCAATTACTCTTTAACTACAACATTCATTCTAAGTTAGCTAACTTATAACTTCGCTTATTTAGCATATATACAATATCTATTAGAATTCTATTTTTAACAAAATACCACTTTTATATACTTTAACTTAACATATATTCCATATTTTCAATAGTCTACAAGTTAATTAAGAAGATAGTTCAAAAACTTAAATGAGAATGATTCAACCAGCATGCTATAACTAGATATAAATCGAGCTAGAATTTAGTTTAACTAAAATCAACACATGAGCCTGCAGTTACTCATACTATTTCTCATTTTACTTTAGTTAATAACTTGTACAAGAAATTAATTCACTCCACATAACAATAAACTAGCCATTAACTCAACTCAAAGAATTTCTCCAAATGATATATAGATAATAAAGGTTAGGTTACTTTAATGTTCAAATGACACATTCATTCACAATGACACTACCCATTCTTTTACTACTTTAATGAACTTCTAATTCATATTCTACTTTACTTACAATAGTTAGTCATATCTCTATGAAGATAGCCCAACATTAGCACATAGGGAAAGAAATGCATTTATCAACTAATAGAAAAGTTAACTATCAACCATTTAATAACTAACATACTATTTTAGTAAAATAACTATACTTCAAGCTAAGATTCTAACATATCACTAGTAGTATTAACTTAAGTTAATTACATTTAACATATAATAGACAACTATCAACTTACAATTAACCTTACATGTAGTTTCAAAAAGCATTAAACACATTCTTCCACATAGTTTACTTGACCTTTCTAAGTGTTCACTAGTTGCACATTGATAACAACAATTAATTCTAACAGTTGAATTGTTTAGCATATATAGAAACATTACCTATGTCTAAAGGTGGAGACCATCACAACTCTACTAGCATTTCTCATTCACAGTCGAATAGAATAGCTTTCAATTTAAATTAACTTTACTAGCAATTAGATTTCAATTACAATTCATGAAAACAACATAACTATAAGAGCCCCATTACGTTATTAATCATCCAAGGACACTACACAATAAGGTCTTGATCGAATACATCCAATTAGAACTGAATTATATCATTACTATAGCAAAATAACAACAAAATTCAGATTCTCGCGTAACAGGGCATTTCTGACACATCTCACCAAAATGATCATAACTTGCTCTAGACAACTCCGATTAATGCACCGTAAAAAGCTGTAGAAACTAGACTCGTAAGGCTTTCTAATGGTATATAATTCAACCCTTAATTCTTCTCCAATTAATACAGTTTTAAGCTCGAAGTTTCCTCAATGCAGTTAAAATAGAAGCAGTTTATACAAGCAAATAAGCAGTTTTACAAAAGGGCATATACAAGATATAATTAGAATTACATCAAAAGTTCCACACCAACTTGAAACTACATTTAAACATTCAAGAAGTCATGCCAAGGTCTTAGAAGCGCGAGACAACCGAAATTGCACCTAAACCCCTTTGTTATTCAAGCTATTTCTCCTCCAAACCAAAGTTAATGATTCAAATTTAAAGGGAAACTCTACCAACCTTCTAACTAACCCTCAAGGAACCCTTTCAACCCTCTAACTCATTCAAACGCCCGCAATAACCTCGAAAGCCCCAAATTCCCTCTTATAGCTTTACACTACACCTACCTCATCCGGGCTTCAAACAAGGATTAGCAAAGCTTCTATAGCACCTAGGTAGCCTAAGGATACCAAAAGTAGAGCCCGAATCCACCCGGATTCGTCTTAACCCCGAAACCCCTTTATTAAAGTCTACTATTTTACGTTTTATGCGATTTTAGAGAAATTCAAGTGCACGGGGCTATTAGACTACCTTCATTAGCACCTAAGGCATCTATTAGGAGTGTTGAATCAAGCTAATTCGAGCAATTACACAAAACCCTAGAAAAACGTCACTATTCACCTCATGAATTAAACTAACGATTCCAACCGTTTAAAAAGCGAAACAATAGTTCAAATATGTTCTCTAGCACTCATATACAAGGTATAATAGCATAGATAATCAATACAATAACATTTGAACACATTTTCAACAAATCAAGAAAATAGCAACTATTTTAAAATGCGAAAATAAGCCGTGAAATCCCTCACCAATGCGCGTAGGAGCTCCTAGGAGGCTAGTAGACACCCTAAACCACTTGCACCTAGCTTGGCTTGGCTTGGAATGAGGATTTGTTGAGCAAAAAAACTCTATTTCTTCTCCTATGCAATTCTCGGATTTGCTACAGTGTTTTCAGCATGCTCTCTTTTTTTTTTTTTTTTTTTGCTAAGTTATGAGCTAATGTGTGTGTTGTGTGAGTTATATATTAAATGGGGCTAAGGTGCTTGCTTAAATGGTTCAATAAATGCGCTTAGTTAGCTTAAAACGAGCCTAGATAGTAAAATGAATGCTAGCTAATTCATTCCCTAAGTTATGTTACGTAACACTATTCATACAACTACAAAAATCATTTTCTAAACGAGCTCTCCTATCGCCTCTAGCTCAAATGCACATTTTTCCCACTACTCTAACAATTAATATGATTTAATAAAAATGCTAATTCGCTAATAGCATGAAGTTAAAAACGGAGTGAATAGTAATTTAAGAAGACAGTTAATAATGCACAGAAGGAAATGCGCAAACAAGGGATGCAACAGTAATTGAATGCATGGCTAAAACTCGGGCGTCACAGCGGGGCCCCATCTCGAATAGCTAGAATGCAAAGTGTTATGACAGGTATATATATGTATATATGCAATTTATAAGTAAACACATAAAAAAAAAGTCCAAATAGATTCACATAAAGTCAAGTACATAGAAGTTCAAATAAATATTCTACATTCTTGAAGTACACATAAGTCACTAGATCATACTTGACATTCTAGACTCTTGATATTCTATTTCCATGCTAGCATGTTCATTCCTTATTCAAATTTCACTTAGGCAAATCAAAATCAGAGACTCATGCATTCACAAAGTCACATAACAAATCTCTACCCACAGACCGAGAAATTTAACCCGGCTTCATGCAATCTATAGCTCTGATACCACTTAAATGTCACGCCCCGACCCAACACCCAAGCTAAAGGTTAAGTCCGGACCCGACACACGGACAGAGTCTCCCCTGTACTGTGGACATTCTGAAAACCTGTAAACTCCCAAATAAGGTAACTACATGGTAAATAAACTTTTCATGGCTAAATATTTAAAGATTCAAGGCCATCGAGCCTTGAAGCAAACAACAATTCCAAAACCACACAAGCATGCAAGAACTTTGTTTACAACATAGTCTAGTGGTCATGACATTCTAGGATAACATTAAAACAAACTTAAAAGATAAGGCATTCTACATTAGCCATTCACTCCCAAGCATGCAAAGTGAATAAAAGCAGAAACATAGTTATTACAAGACATAGGCTTCCAATTCTACACCACAATCTACTATCCTTCAACTTTACACAACAAGCATATACATAGCCCTTAGGCCACAAAATAGGACATAAGATAAACAGTTGAGCCTTCCACATAGCAGCAAGAATTTAGACCACCTCAAGCTATCAGGCACAGCAACTAAGGTAAAGGATCAGTCTGAACTTCCTCTTCCTCAACTAACTCAACAAGCTGGGGATCACCCTCAGCGTTTCCTGAAACATATATCGAGGTATGAGCAACCACTGTTGCCCAGTGAGGGATATAGTCTCGGGGCGTGCAATGCAACAGATAATACAATTAAAGAAACAATGATAACTTAAATAACCACACATTTAAAGGATACATTTCACAAAACCCCTATACATCAATCTTCACTGGTCTTCATTCACGATGCATGAACCACGAGCACGATCACGAAAAGCCGACATAATCTCCAAACACTCCAGTGGGTATACTCCGGATGTACCCCGATAATCCTACGACCCAACATCCCCTGGCAATCTCCGGACCAGGCGAATGAGGGACTAGGGCACGGAGTTTGAATATCCACCGGCAAGCCCTCTGCCGCCCAACCGATATTCAACACATTCGCCCCTGACACTATGGTTGCGCAACCACTATGCAATGCACTTTACAATGGCAAGTTAATAGCAATAATATAAGCATTAACACATAGGAGGATCAACAAAGTAGGTTGACCTCGAGACAGTTAGAATAGAAGTAATTATATAAGCTAATAAGCAGTTTTACAAAGGGACATATACAAGATAAGCATAGAATCATACCAAAAGCTCAAATTCCACTTGAAACCACATATAAACACTCAAGAAGTCATGCCATGGGTTTAGAAGTGTGAGTCAACCGAAATTGCACCTAAATCCCTTTATTTTTCAAACTATTTCTCTTCCAAACCAAAGTTAATGATTTCATTTCAAAGGAAAACTCTCCCAACCTTCTAACTAACCCTCAAGGAACCCTCTCAACCCTCTAATTCATTCAAACGCTGACGATTACCCCGAAAGCCCCAAATTCCATCTTATGGCTTTAAACTACACATACTTTATCCGGGCTTCAAACAAAGGTTTTCAAAGCTTCTATAGCACCTAGGTAGCCTAAGAATACTAGAAGTGAAGCCCGAATCCACCCGGATTCACATTAACCCCGAAAGCCCTTTGTTAAAGTCGACTATTTTACGTTTTATGCGATTTTAGGACAATGCAAGTGCACGGGGCTATTAGACTACCTTCACTAGCACCTAAGGCATCTATTAGAAGCATTGAATCAAGTTAAAACGCGCGATTTCACAAAACCCTAGAATTTTCGTCACTATTCACCCTAAAAATCAAACTAACGATTCTAACCGTTTAAAAAGTGAAACGATGGCTCAAATGTGTTCCCTAGCATTCATATACATGGTATAATATCATAGATAATCAATACAATAGCATTTGAACACATTTTCAACAAATCAAGAAAATAGCAACTATTTAGAAATGCGAAAATAAGCCGTGAAATCCCTCATCAATGCGCGTAGGAGCACCTAGGAAGCTTGCAAACACCCTACACTAGTTGCTTAAGGCTTGGCTAGGCTTGGATTGAAGAGTTGATGATGAAAAATTTCCTCCAAAGAGCGAGAAGGGCTGTCGGGTTTCTGCCCTGTTTTTTCAGCTTTTATTTTTTTTATTTTGCATTTTATGAGCTTTAGTTGAAATTTAAAGTGCATGGTTGGGTGGGGTCAAGTTTGGGTGTTTAAGTGGTCAATTATAATGCGCGTAGTAAGCTTAAAACGAGCCTAAAGTGAAACATGTGTGCTAGTTAATTAAAACTCTAAGTTAGTTACGTAACACTATTCATTGAACTACTAAAATCATTTTCTAAACGAGCTCTCCTATCGCTTCTAGCTCAATTGCTCATTTTTCCCACTACTCTAACAATTAATATGATTTAATAAAAATGCTAATTCGTTAATAGTATGAAGTTTAAAAACGGAGTGAATAGTAATTGAAGAAGGCAGTTAATAATGCACAGAAGGAAATGTGCAAACAAGGGATGCAACAGTAATTGAATGCATGGCTAAATCTCGGGCGTCACAGATCTGTTACTGACCATCTCTTTATAGGGGAGAGTTTACTTACGAATTCAAGGGACAATACATATATGCAATGGTTAAACATAGGATAGACACTTAATATACATTACTATATGCATCTAAAGTAATAAGTTATCAGGAAATCACTTAGATGCAAAATTAACCATATAAACATACAAGCTACACAACTTTTACATGTTGCATAGTTAAGACACATAGGTACAAATAATTCTAATCAAAGCCACACAAGTACACAGTCACATAATAGCACATCTAACACGTTCTTCATATTTCACTTAAGCAATTCACACAAAATTACATTTCCACTTATGTCACTCATAATCACACAACTACACTTATCATATAGCCTTTCTAATTTACGCAAATATAACACATAAGAACTTATTTTTATGCAAACAAGCTCGAACCCACATGCAGGCACATACTTATTCAAAACACACTTCGCATACACGCACTCAGGTTTCACTACCCAACAGACCGAGGACCCTATCCCTGGTATGAGCTACTAAGCTCTGATACCACCTGTAACGCCCCAATCCCTCACGAGACCGAAGGCTTTAATAACCATGCTATTCTTAACCCAATACCAAACCCAGTCTCAAAATTTTAGAGAAAAACGGACAGAGTCTCCCCTGTACCGTGGACATTCTGAAAACCTGTAAACATTCAATAAGCTCTAGAACAACAATAAAGCCATTTCCAAAATGAAGATCCCAACTTTAAGGCCATCCGAGCCTTAAGACATACAAACAGTTTAGATACACACAAGCATGCATTCATAACTTAACTTCTTTACAAAACCGCTTATCATGCCACTCTATGATAGCTTTTAAACATTCTTAGAAATTGAAACAACCAGTCATTCACTCCGAAGCATGCAAAGAAGCTAAGAGCATAAATATAAGTTATTACATGCCATAGTTCATATCTCCTACTACAATCAACTAGCATTTAGCTTATAATCACTCAAACATATACATAACCACTTAGGCTACAAAATAGAAAATAAGGTAAAGCAAACAAGATCTCCACATAACAGCAAGAACCATAAATCCACCTCACGCAATTAGACATTGCAATTAAGGTAACTGATCCGCCTGTACCTCTAGCTCTTCACCTTCAACAAAAACAAGTTGGGGTTCAACCCCAGGGTCTCCTGAAACATGTTAGCGAGGTATGAGCAACCACTATTGCCCAGTGAGGGATAAAGGCCAATCGGGACGTGCAATGCAACAAATATAACAGTTAACAAGAAAGGCAAGTAAAGTACATTTAGAACAGTAAATAACCACACATATCAAAGGATACGATACACTTAAGCCCAACACTCCATGATTCTCTTATCTTTGACCACGATCCATGATCCACGAACCACAATCAATGTGCCGGCATAACCCCAATCACTCTAGTGGGTGTACTCCGGATGTACCCCGATAATCCTACGACCTAACACCCCCTAGCAATCTACGGACCAGGCGAGTGAAGGAATACGGTACGAAGTTTGAATATCCACTGGCAAGTCCTTTGCCGCCCAGCCGATATTCAACACAACCGCCCCTGACACTATGGTTGCACAACCACTATGCAATGCACTTAACAATGGCAATATAATATCAACAACCTAAGCTATAACACGTAGGAGGATCAACAAAGTAGGTTGACCTCGGAATAGTTAGAATAGAAGCAGTTTATACAAGCATTTAAGCCATTTACAAAGGAGCATAATCAAGTTACACATGGAATTATACCGAAAGCTCTAAAACAACTTGAAACCACATTTAAACACCCAAGGAATCAAGCCAATGTCTTAGAAGCATGGAACAGTTGAATTTGCACCTAAACCCCTTTGTTATTCAATCCATTTTCCTTCCAAACTCATGTTGATGATTCAAATTCAAGAGGAAGCAATACCAAACCTCCAACTAACCCTTAAGGTACCCCTGCAACCCTCAAACACATTCAATTGCCCGAAATTACCCCAAAAGCCCCAATTTCTCTCTTATAGCTTTGAACTACACATACCTCAACCAGGCTTCAAACAAGGGTTAGCAAAGCTTCTATAGCACCTAGGTAGGCTAAGAATACCAAATGTGAAGCCCGAATCCACCCGGATTAGCATTAACCCCGAAACCCCTTTTATAAAGTCGGCTATTTCACATTTTATTCAAGTTTAGAGCAATGTGAGTGCACGGGGCTACTAGACTGCCTTCATTAACACCTAAGGCATCTATTAGAAGCATTGAATCAATCTAATACGCGCAATTACATAAAACCCTAGAAATCCCATCACTATTCACCTCATAAATTTAAATGACGATTCCAACCGTTTAAAATGCGAACTAATGGCTCAAATCTGTTCTCTAGCACTTATATACAAGGTATAATAGCATAGATAAGCTTTGCAATAGCATTTGATAACATTTTCAACAAATCAAGAAAAATGTAACATTTTAGATATACATAAAAAGTCATAAAAACCCTCACCAATTACGTATAGGAACTCTCGGGAGGCTAGCAAACACCCTAAACTACTTGCTCCTAGCTTGGCTAGGCTTGGCTTGAAGATTTGATGAGCAAAATCCTCTCATTCTCCTCCTATGCTATTCTCGGATTTGTTACAGTAAAATATGCATCTTTTTTTTGCTAAGTTATGACTTATGTTGTGTGTTGTGTGAGTATATGTTTGGGTGGGGCATGTTGGGTGCTTAAATGGTCTATTAAAATGAGCTTAGTTAGCTTTAAAACAAGTCCATTGCACATAAATTAAGTTAGCTAACTAAAACATTATGTTTCATACGTAACACTATTCACTAGTTCACTAAACTATTTTCTAAACGAAGGTTCCTATCGCTCCTAGCTCAAATGCATATTTTTCCCATTCCTAAAACAATTAATATGATTTAAGAAAAATGCTAATTCATGGTAATTATGTAGTTGAAAAATAGAATGAATAGTAACTAAAAAAGACAACAAGCAAAGCACAGAAGAAATGCGCAATTAGTGGATGCAGCAGTGAATGAATGTACGGCAAAAATCTCGGGCGTCACAGTTACGGCCTTTCGCATTTTAGTTTTGTGGTATGAACCGACATGTATTTGTCAAGATTGGATCTGTTAACCTCCGGCGTGAGGCGATGTCCTATGATATCTGAGATCGGTCGTTAAATGAGGAAGTCCTTGGCCAAGGCAAGTATGAAGTGATGGAAATGAGTTTTTCCATGGTAGTCATCTCTCGTTTCACTAATTCAGATTTATACATAGTATCAGAGGTGGACTTAACCATTTCATGGTTCTTTCTTGATAGGGGCATTCTTAACAAAAGGATCGGACTGCACGCTAATTCTCGACGGCTAAATGGATTCATAAAAGACATCGTCTTCATTATCTTTTATATTCTCATGGTACGTTCGTTGCTAGTGCGTCACTCATGAGCATGAGGGTATTTTGGTAAATGATGAAGACATTTTTGAAATAGATAAGGAGGTTTATCGGTCCTTTATCTGTACGCGATTGTGAATCTAAAAGGTCACACACTTATAAGTATCATGAATAAGTTCACTGGAAGATTGCATGATGTGGTTGGTGGCTTTAAGGTGTTAAGAGTCATCTATGTTGGTAATTGGGCCAAAAGTATAAATTTGAAAAGCTTTGGGGTTAAATTATAATTATCAAAACTATTGGGGCCAAACTATAATTATTGAAAAGTAGTTTCAATGTATTTATTCTAATAGAGATTAGAATGGGCAAAAATAATATATATATATATATATATATATAAAGGTGTTTATATATATGTGTTGTGTAAAGATGATGTAATTTGCGAAATGCCATGTCATTATCCTAGTTGTCAATAGGTGAATTGCAAATTAATGACTAGATATTTACATGTGGCATATGCATGTAGAGATTGATGTCTAGGATTGTCCATGTCATCAATCCTAGTCATTTGAATTTGAGATGGATGGATAGAATTTTTTTTTGAATAAAGACAAAAGAATCTTGACCATTGTTTTTTACGATAGACCTATTTTGCCAAGTCTCAAAAGAGAGAATAAAGTTACCTTTGGATTGTAATGATTACAATCCTAGGATTTGCATGGCTTTTACTTTTGAAGAAAACAATTTTGATTGGTTATCTATTAAAGTAACATTATATATATATATATATATATATATATATATATATATTTTATATATTTATATGAGTATGTTATATCTATATAATAAAAGATGACAACCTTCTATCTCCATCCACTTATATTTTCGGCCAACCCATGGAGGAGAGAAGATGGTCATCTTGTCATCTAATGCTAATCATTAAGATCAAATGGCTTGCATGGCTTCTTATCAAAAGGTGACAAATATGATTGGTCACCTATTATGATAACCCAATATAATATTTGATCGCAACATTAATCTCTCTCATCAAAGGCATCTCACACACACGACATAGACAATACAAGAGCAAAGAAAACTCATCCTTTTTCATTGCAAGTTTCGGCCATAACCAAAAGAAAAAGGAAGCTTTCTTGTTTTGCTTTGCAATATTCATACATAGTCTAAAACTTGAAGATATATACTAGCACATTCATTCTTCAAGTGGTGGTAGAGTTTTGGATACTTGGTGGATTAACTAGGGCCTTCAAGTTAGAAGGGTTCAGAGGCTTGTCTTCTATCTTCATCTTCTCCAAAGTTGACTGCAAGAGGTATGCCTTATACTCTCTATTTCTATATGTATAGTTGATATATATAGCTTGTGTTGATAGTCAATGGATATGATAGAAGAAAGAATGTATGTTGATCCTTGCTACAAAAACTTGAAAATTTTTTATTGTTTGCCTATGCATGTTTCGGCCATGGCATGGTATCCATGCATGTCTATCTCGATCTTGATTCCAAATTATGAATGTGCAGTGCCATTGTCTTGCCCTAGCTTGACCCCTCCTACGATCAGTCAGGACACAACGGAATTTCGACAGTAATTAAGACACCGAGGCTTTAAACCAACCTCATCAGAATATCATAAAACCAACTCCACAAACCATTCAACCATCAACTCCTCAATTAAATTAACAACATACAACATAACCATATTATACAATAATCATTCCATCAACAACCCATTCATGGTTATACGCCTCCGTTCCAACTTAGTACATAGGCTATACATACATTTCAAAATAAGTTATAACCAACTTAGTAATCTAATCATGATCAAAATAAAGACTACTAAATCATCATACATATGTCTTTATATTAAGATAGGTTATACAATACATTGTTTTACAACAACTAAGATAATCTCATGGCAATGACTCCTGCACATAAGACTCATCCACATATGGCACAATTCCCTCTTCAAGAGGCACGTACCCGTAGTCAGAATCAGTAACACCTGCATGCATGCAATAATTGAGAGTGAGCTTATATAAAATAAGCCCAGTGAGGATTCGATAGATCTCTAACAGTATTTACTATACTCATTGGAAATCATCCTTTGAGCAGTAAACACACAATAAACATCAATGACAATATAAACACATAAACTATAATGACCATTCAATAAAGGATACTCTAGTTGGTGTAGCTTCAAATGCCATTACGATCTCAACCAACTTCTTATCACCCCCATGACATACACACCCGAGGTACCTCACTAACCCTACCCTCCATGGCATCTCCGCCCATGCGAGATAAGGGTAGCCTCTGATAGCCTTGCCATTTTCAACCTGATACTGCCCGAGAGGTGGCACACGCATATCAAGACTTAACAATAAAAATAAACATTCAATCACAGGAGGACAACCGTTTCCGTTGATTATCTCCCGGTTCATCAATAATCAATATTCAATAACTCAAACACCACATGATCATCTAAAGGCATATATCAACATTTCAAAAAAAGACAACCTAAACTTTTAATAATCATAACTTACATTCAACTAATCCAAACGACTCCCAACAAGTTCCTATCACTCACTCACTCAATCAACTACATTAGCCCCCTCGAAAACCAACAAAAATACATCCAAATCAAGCCCAACAACCCTAAAACCTCAATGCACCTAGGCTGAAATTTTTGGACTTTCACACCGACATCACAATTAGAATTTCGGAATTACAACGGCACTACCCCGTATTTAACAAACTTTTACAAATCGACGGCAATCGATTCCAACCACTACAACTAAAAATTTTTAACAAATAGCCAACAACTTGACTTTTAAGACCCGAAAATAAAAATTCAAGCTACAACGGTTCAAATCTTATATAAACACATATAAACGATCCTTAGCATGCACTGAGCAATAATATAACATCAATTCAACTTTCTAACGGTTCAAAATTCAATTATACGCAAAAATATAAAAGATGACATTTGAGATCTAGAATTTTTCTCTCACCTTTGATGTGTTATGAAGGTAGAAAGATGCTCAATCGATGCTCAAGAGGTCGAATCAAGCTTTGGTTGATGAAAATTGGCCTTTGATTGCAAGTTATAATGAAAAATTGCCTTTGAAAACCTTGAAACTCTTTCTCTTTTTCTCTCTAATGGCTCTCGGCCTTGTGTATGCAAAATAAGGTGTTTTTGTGCTTTGCTAATGTGTGTTGATGTATATATACTCAAGGTCAACTAAAATAAAAGAAAGTCAAAGGTGGAAACTAGTTTATTTTTAGTATTTTTAGTCTTTTAATCCTTTTTTGACTATTTCTTGCTCAACTATTAAATTGACACCTAAATTAATTCTAGACAATATATTTTAGGTGACAAAGAGTTTTACATTTAAACAGTTTTACCCGAGTCAGCTTAAAACTCGATTTTCGTAAAAGAAAGTGTAAAAATCTTTAAAATTCCAAAACTGATTCCAAATCCGTTTTAATCAAACACGGGTCTATTAATACCCGAGGACTAGATTTTGAAACACTTAAAACACCCCTGTAAAATTTTAGCGGACTGGTGCTCAAAATACTATTCACTAAAACTGGCGATAAAATTTCTGATTCCGTTTTTTATAAAAATTTCATGAATGCACACATAGCATGTATTAGGAATATAAATCACATATTTAGCACATTCTAACTCATATAACACATAAACAGGTCAAAGCACACAAAACGAGGCAAAATACACAAATCGAGATAAAGGCAAAATATGGGGTCTCACATTCTCTCCCCTTTAAATAAATTTTGTCCTCGAAATTCTTACTTGCTGAACGGAAAAGATCTGGGTACTGCTGCTCATTTGCTCTCGCCTCTCCCAAGTAGCTTCCTCAATACCATGATGCTTCCACAATACTTTGACCATCGGAATCTTCTTTGATCTCAGCTCATGTTCCATCTGATCAAGAATGCGAATCGGCCTCTCATCATAAGTCAAATTCTCTTAAAGCTGCAACGGTTCTGGCTCTAAAATATGAGAAGGATCCGGATTATATTTCCGCAAATTAGACACGTGAAAGACATTATGGACATTAGAGAAATTCTCCGGTAAAGCCAACCAATATGCCAACTTGGCAACTCTGTCGGTAATCTCAAACAGCCCTACAAACCTCGGACTCAGCTTTCTGCCTTTACCATAACGAGCAAACTCGGCAAGTGGTAGATGTTTCTTCCAGTTCTTCTCGAAGTCCAGAACACAAGCCCTGAGCATATCTTCCAGAATCTGAATAGTCCTCTCGGACTGACCATCGGTCTGTGGATGATACGCTGTACTGAAATTAAGCTGAGTACCCAAAGTCTCCTGAAGTTTCTTCCACAAGCGAGAAGTAAATCGAGGATATCGATCTGAGACAATACTAGATGGAATTCCGTAAAGTCTAACAATCTGATCCAAGTAAAGATCCGACAACTTTACAACTTCATCTCCCATCCTCATCGAAATAAAGTGAGCTATCTTCGTCAAATGATCCACGACAGCCCAAACTACATCATTACCTCTCGGTGTTCTAGGCAAACCAGTAACGAAGTCCATCATAATATGCTCCCATTTTCACTCTGGTATAGCCAACGGCTGAAGCAAACATGTAGGTCGTTGATGCTCGACTTTTACTCGCTGACAAGTCAAACATCTAGATACAAACTGAGCAACTTCCCTCTTCATATTATTCTACCAGTAATGTTGCTTCAAATCCCGATACATCTTGTTTCCACCAGGATGAATGGTGTACTTAGAATTATGAGCCTTCTCCAGAATACCTCGCCTCAAGCCCGATTCATCGGGAACACAAACCCTGTTTTGAAATTGAAGAATACCATCCTCATGTAATTTGAAGTCAGACTGATCATCCGTGATCTGATCCTTGATCTTCTGAAGTTTAACATCAAGTTGCTGAGCTTCTCTGATTTAAGACAGCAATAAAGGTTGAATACGGAGATGTGAACACATCACCCCAACCTGAGTCAACTTTGGTCTCCAATAAGTGAATTCCTTAAGAATCTCCCACTTCTTGACAGCCAAACAAGAAACACTCGTCTTACAGCTAAGAGCGGCTGCCACAACATTTGCCTTCCCATGTAGATAGCTGATAGAACAATTATAATCTCCGAGAAGTTCCATCCACCTCCGCTGACGCATATTCAACTCCTTCTATGAGAACAAATACTTAAGACTCTTATGATCAATGAAAATCTCGAACTTACTTCACCACATATAATGATGCCACTTTTTTAGTGCAAATACAACTGCTGCCAACTCAAAATCATGAGTTGAATAATTCACCTTATATGGTTTTAACTTTCTAGAAGCATAGGCAATAACCCGGCCATTCTGCATAAGTACACAACCCAAGCCCTCCTTGGATACATTACTATAGATAACCATATTATTGGTCCCCTTTGGTAGAGCAAGTACTGGAGCAGTAATCAATCTCTTTTTCAACTCCTAAAACCCACTCTCACATTTCTCATCCCAAGTAAAGCTAGTCCGTTTCTTAGTTAACTTAGAAAGTGGCCCTACAATCTTAGAAAAGTCCTTGACAAACCTACGGTAATAACCCGCCAAGCCAAGAAAGCTACGAACCTCCGAAACATTCTCCGGCCATTTCCAAGACATCACCACTTCAATCTTAGTGAGATCTACAGAAATACCGCTCTGTGTGATAACATGGCCAAGAAAAGATATGCGTTGTAGCCAAAATTCACATTTGCTGAACTTCGCAAACAACTGATGCTCCTGCAGCTTCTGTAAGACAAGCCGTATATATTGCTCGTGCTCTGATTCAGACTTGGAATAAACCAAGATATCATCAATAAAGATCACCACGAACTGGTCCAAGTACGGCTAAAAGATGCATAAGATCCATAAATGTTACCGGTGCATTAGTTAATCCAAAGGGTATAACTACAAACTCATAATGCCCGTACCGATTCCTGAAAACAAACTTCGGAACATCCTCCGTGCGAATCCGAAGCTAATAATACCCCTGCCTCAAGTCAAACTTAGAGTAGACTTTGGCTCCCTGAAGTTGATCAAACAACTCGTCAATCAATGACAAAGGATACTTGTTCTTAATGGTCACTTGATTCAAACCACGATAGTCAATGCATAATCTCAAGGTACCATATTTCTTCTTCACAAATAAAACAGGTGCTCCCCACAGTGAAGAACTCTGCTGAATGAAACCCTTCTCTATTAACTCCTGCAATTGATTTTTCAGCTCCTTCAACTCAGTTGGTGCCATCCAGTACACTGATTTAGAAATAGGTTGAGTACCGGGAATAAGATTGATCACAAACTCCACATCTCTCTCTGGCGGCAACCCTGGTAACTCCTCGGGAAATACATTAGGATATTCCCGAATAATAGGTACTGCCTCCAACTGTAGCTTATCAGATGGCTTGTTGATCAAATAAGCTAGATAACCTAAATACCCCTTACTCACCAACTTAACGGCTTTAGTTGCTGAGATAACAAAACTCGTCTTAGCACCCCGGTTCCCTGCTACCTCTACTGCTGGCTGATCTGGCAACCGAAACTGTACTACCTTCGTTCTACAGTTTAACTGGGCATCATACTTAGAAAGCCAATCTATACTCAAGATAACATCGTACCCCCGGATAGGAAATAAGATAAGGTCTGAAGGAAAATTATACCTCTTAACATGTATTTTACAATCCTTACATACTAAGCCAATCACATACTTATCAGTCAAAGATGCGCTAATCTCAACCACATAAGGCAGTCTTTCAGGTTGAACACATTGCACACAAGCAGGAGTAATGAAAGAATGAGTAGCACCAGAATCAATCAACACTTTAACAAGTTGATCAAGTATAAGGAAGTTACCTTCCACAATTGCAGTCTCCTCATGCATCTCCTCCAAATCAACTGTGTAGGCCCGAGCTTGAACCCGCTGCTGCTGAGATGTACCACCAGTAGGTCGACCCTGATAACCCTGGGTCGCTGCTCGACTCTCAGTTCCCCGATATCTATAGCAATCCTTCACCCTATGCTGATTGCTGCCGCAACCCAAACACGTTCCTGCCTTCGCCCTGCAGTCGGCCTCCATATGGCCCTGACGCTTGCAGTAAGTACACTGCGGTGATGAAACAATGCCACTACCCCTAGAAGAACTAGAAGCCGAGAAAGCAGTTGTACCAGCCTGCTGTTGAGGTCTCACAACACTAGGCCTATATGGACCCTGAGACTGGGCCGACCTATACTGCGACTGAGCCTGATAAGACCCCTGCTGAAACTGAGGCCGATAATAACCCTGTTGACCCTGTGGTCTGAAAGAACCCTGCTGCACTGTAGGCCTATAACCACCCTGCTATACTGAAGGTCTATATATACCCTGCTGACCATGCGGCTGAAAGGGCCTCTTGCTAGGCTGACTAGGTCCGATCTGTTCCCCTTTTCTCTTCTCTAACCTAGAAGCTGCATCAAAGGCCTCAGTAAGTATATCATACTAATTCAGGGCCATCACATCCTGAATCTCGGGCCTCAAACCCAACATAAACCTACGAGTCTTGCGCTCCTCGTTAGCCACAAACTCCGGTGCATACCGGGATAGTCTAGTAAATGTGGCCTCATACTGAGCCACTGAAGCATCCCCCTGAACTAGAGACAGAAACTCAGCATTTCTCATCTCCCGTGCAATCCTCGGGACATACTTCGCCCAAAAAGCTCTCAGAAAGGTATCCCAGACATACGGAATACCTTGGGTCTCCCAACTAGATTTCACCATGCGCCACCACTCTTCTGCCTTATCATCAAACAAATAAACAGAAAAGGTGACCTTTATTTCATCAGTATAATCCATAGGGTCAAATATTTCTCTACTTTATTAATCCATGCCTAAGTTTTCCGATCATCTGGTTCCCTCTTAAACCTCGGTGGATAGTACCCCAAGAACTCTTTCAGTGTACCACACCCGTGGTATCTACCATGTACATTCAGTAATTGTGCCCACAAAGTCTGAGCTTGGGCAGCCTGCCCTGCTGGCAACTGTGCCTGACCGGCCATAACCTCTGCAATCCTATCCATGGTTGATTCAAAACGATCATCACCCCTTTATCAGCCCGGTGCCACATTACCCGGAACCTCGTCAACTGCTTCAGGCCTACCTCTCGTTCTCGGTCTACTAGTCATTCTACAAATCAAAGAGTTAGCACAAGTTGTAGCACGTAAACAGGCTATAAACAATTATTAACACATAAACAACAAACCCATATAAAGCACATAAGTCACTTAAGTATCAATCACATAAACAAATTGATCACATAATCACATAAGCACTAAATCACATAATCACTTAATTATTTAATAATATTAACACATAGTTCACTTTTCTTTCACTTCATACATACTTTCATGCTAAGACGATTACCCACATTCCAAGAATACCCCGGCTGACAACTAACATGTGCTCTGATACCACTTAATGTCACGCCCCAACTCAACCCCTCCTATGATCAGTCAGGGCGCAACGGAATTTCGGCAATATAACGATAGTAATTAAGACTCCGAGGCTCTAAACCAACCTCTTCAGAATATCATACAACCAACTCCACAAACCATTCAACCATCAACTCCTCAATTAAATTAACAACATACAACATAACCATATTATACAATAATCATTTCATCAACAACCCATTCATGGTTATACGCCTCCGTTCCAACTTAGTACACAGGCTATACATACATTTCAAAATAGGTTATAACCAACTTAGTAATCTAATCATGATCAAAATAAAGACTACTAAATCATCATACATATGTCTTTATATTAAGATAGGTTATACAATACATTGTTTTACAACAACTAAGATAATCTCATGGCAATGACTCCGGCACATAAGACTCATCCACATATGGCACATTTCCCTCTTCAAGAGGCACATAACCGTAGTCAGAATCAGTAACACCTGCATGCATACAATAATTGAGAGTGAGCTTATATAAAACAAGTCCAGTGAGGATTCGATAGATCTCTAACAGTATTTACTATACTCATTGGAAATCATCCTTTGAGCAGTAAACACACAATAAACATCAATAACAATATAAACACATAAACTATAATGACCATTCAATAAATGATACTCTAGTTGGTGTAGCTCCAAACGCCATCACGATCTCAACCAACTTCTTATCACCCCTATGACACACACACCCGAGGTACCTCACTAGCCCTGCCCTTAATGGCATCTCCGCCCATGCAAGATAAGGGTAGCCTCTGATAGCCATGCCGTTTTCAACCCGACGGCCCGATACCGCCCGAGAGGTGGCACACGCATATCAAGACTCAACAATAAAAATAAACATTCAATCACAGGAGGACAACATTTGCTGTTGACTATCTCCCGGTTCATCAATAATCAATATTCAATAATCAATAATGCATCAATCAATTAATAACATTACAGCAACGCAACATCAATTAATCAATTAACAACTAAACAACTAAGTTAGATGACAAAGTAGGCCACCCAACTTAACATGCATTAGACACACAACCAAACCCTAATCTAACCATCAACATCTCACAATTCAATCACTCAAACACCACCCAATCATCTAAAGGCATATATCAACATTTCAAAGAAAGACAACCTAAACTTCTAATAAGCATAACTTACATTCAACTAATCCAAACAAATCCAAACAAGTTACTATCACTCACTCACTCAATCAACTACATTAGCCTCCTCGGAAACCAACAAAAATACATCCAAATCAAGCCCAACAACCCTAAAACCTCAATGCACCTAGGCTGAAATTTTTGGACTTTCACACCGACATCACAATCAAATTTTGGCATTACAATGGCACTACCCCGTATTTAAAAAACTTTTACAAATCGACGGCAATCAATTCCAACCACTACAACTCAAAATATTCAACAAATAGCCAACAACTCAACTTTTAATACCCGAAAATAAAAATTCATGCTACAACGGTTCAAATCTTATATAAACACATATAAACGATCCTTAGCATGCACTGGGCAATAATATAACATCAATTCAACTTTCTAACGGTTCAAAATTCAATTATACGCAAAAATATAAAAGATGACATTTGAGATCTAGAATTTTTCTCTCACCTTTGATGTGTTATGAAGGTAGAAAGATGCTCAATCGATGCTCAAGAGGTCGAATCAAGCTTTGGTTGATGAAAATTGGCCTTTGATTGCAAGTTCTAATGAAAAATTGCCTTTGAAAACCTTGAAATTCTTTCTTTTTTTCTCTCTAATGGCTCTCGGCCATGTGTGTGCAAAATAAGGTATTTTTGTGCTTTGCTAATGTGTGTTGATGCATATATACTCAAGGTCAACTAAAATAAAAGAAAGTCAAAGGTGGAAACTAGTTTATTTTTAGTATTTTTAGTCTTTTAATCCTATTTTTGACTATTTCTTGCTCAACTATTAAATTGACACCTAAATTAATTCTAGACAATATATTTTAGGTGACAAAGAGTTTTACATTTAAACAGTTTCACCCGAGTCGGCTTAAAACTCAATTTTCATAAAAGAAAGTGTAAAACTCTTTAAAATTCCAAAATCGATTCCAAATCCGTTTTAATCAAACAAGGGTCTATTAATACCCGAGGATTAGGTTTTGAAACACTTAAAACACCCCTTTAAAAATTTTAGCAGACAGGTGCTCAAAATACTATTCACTAAAATCGACGATAAAATTTCTGATTCTACTTTTGATAAAAATTTCATGAATGTACACATAGCATGTATTAGGAATATAAATCACATATTTAGCACATTCTAACTCATATAACACATAAACAGGTCAAATCATGTAAAACGAGGCAAAACATTCAAATTGATGTAAAGGCAAAATATGGGGTCTCACAGACATGATCTATAGTGTTGGCTAGTACTTTCAAGTGGTATCAGATCCATGTCTACATATCCATTATTTATCAAATGTTGGTCATGTGTTGATAAACCATATGGTCGAATGTGAGCTTATAGATTTACAAGTTTTTTTATGTTAAGCCTTTAGCCTTTACACTTGCATGTTCAAATCTAGTTTAGATCTTTGATTGATAATGTAGATCTTGAATATATATATGTGTGTATATGACTTAACTCGAACTTTCATGTTATACCTATACAAGAATGATGGTCGAAAATCACATGTAGTTTGTTGTTGTTTTGTCCTGTTGATGAAAGTGCTAAGTTGTGAAGATAAATGAAGATTTGATCTTTGCATGATTGTCTTTAGACTTAAATAAGAAAGGCATTCTAGAAAGGCTAAAAGGTACTAGTTTATTAAGTCCCTTTTGCATGTGTATGAAGTCAAAAGTTAAAATCCACAAGTCTTGCATCTTTTATTGCCTTGGCTGAATCTACATTGTGTGTTGATGAGGAAATTTTGCCTTTTGTTGGACATATAAAGTTGTTGTTAGTTGCCTTAAAGTACTCATAAGAGTATATGTCTATTGTATGCATGTGTTAGAATGAAAGTTTAAAAGTAGTTTTAAGCTTATTTTAATATGATCATGCATATGATTTAAGTTGATGACTACTTGATGATTAAAGATGTTTAATAGTCAAGAATACAACTTTTCTTTGTGTATTTTAAAATGACAAAATGGATTTCACATAATTTAATGGTCGTAGTTATCTTATCTTAAAATTAGAAACAATCTAATATGTTGTATTGAGAATATTTCTCAATCTTAAGATAGATAAAAGATGATTATATGTTAATACGATGTCTTAGACGACTATTGGGCTATAGTTAATGTATATGGGCCTTAAAGACATATGGAATTAGGCTTGGGCCTTGTGTACATCTACTTGTGCTTGATTTTGACCTATCGGGCCACTTTGTGTGAATGAGCCATAGACTTGTTTTTTTCTTTAAGTTTTGGACTTGGATGAGAATATGATTAATTATAAAGGGTTATAAATTAATGGGCCATCATGACTTGCATTAATAAAAAGGGGTTTTATAATTATGCAACGAGGTATTGGTTTAGTTTAATTTTGCATGTTTGATGAGTAGATTAAACTTGAATGCTAGCAATTAATATGTTGATTATTATATTTTGATATGAATAATCATGCATATTTATTATTTTGAGAATGGTGAATTTGATCATGGACTTGGGCTTTAGGGTCAAAAGTTATTGGGTTGTAATTTGATATATAAATCTCAATTTTAATTTTTGTTTTTTGAGAGAATTATGTAATGAGGACTTCTATGTAATTTGTCAAAGAGAAAGCTTGAAAGAGGCCTAATGGAATTTTCCAAGGAGTTGGAGGCCCAATGGACTTTTCCAATGAGTTGGAGTCCCAATGAAGATTTCAAAGTGTTGAAGCTTTTAAATAGAGTAGTTTTATTTCTTTGAGCCCAAAAGTCGAGCCCATGATCCACCATTCATATATCTTTGCATTCATACTATTTAAGTTGCTATAATTGTGATTATTAGCTTAATAGTATGTTAAATGCTTACTGATTTGATGAGATTATATCAACTCCCTACGTGCAAACAAATATTAGATTAACAAAACGGTAAAAGGAGTTTTATCGTAGTCCTTCGCCATCCTAGGATATTTAATAAGACCTAAATGAATAAAATCTTTCTTACTCAAAGGTAGATGATTTGTTTCAAAGTAAGTTTATTAAAATCGCCAGAATGAAACATAGAGATGTGGTTATCTTCCAAAATCTAACGACCAACATAGCCACAAAGGTTTGAGGTTATTGATTCAATTTGTTGGATAACTAAGTGATGGCGGGTCCAATCTAACTGGATCACTTAATCAACCTAGCCACAAAGGTTTGAGACCGAAGTGATTTAGGGACTAAGATATACCATACCCTATTTAGAGAAATAGACAACAATGAGTTATTGACCTTTGGTATTCATGTTTCAGCATAGCCACAAAGGTTTGAGAAATGTGTCTGATCATAGGAACTTGGTCATCCCACTTAGAGTTTTCTCCTAGATTCATGTTTTCTCATGAAGGGAGTATGAGATTTAAAACAAATAGTGGGAGTAGCTATTTTATTTTGCAATATTATAGCTTTATATATTCTTGTTAGCCTGCAATTTTACTTTCTGTTATATTTACTTTTTCTGCAGTTTATTTATGGCTTCATTCATAAATCCTATCTTGTACATCCTTAATCATGATTATTTAGTTGGACCAAACTTCGAGAAATAGTACAAAAGTTTAAAGGTAGTCCTCCGATTTGAGAGAATTGAGTATATTCTGGATGTCCCGACATTTGCTCCTATAGATGAGATTGCATCCGAGACCGACAATATCACTTACTATAAATGCGTCCAGGATGACATGTGTGCTAGGGGATGCATTCTTTCATCAATGAGCGATGATTTGCGTCGATTCAATGAGGCGTTGCCTCATTCAGTAGATATATTTCGTTGTTTGGAGGAATCCTTTGGCGAGCGCAGTCTGTCCATGAGATTCTAATAGACCCGTGAGCTTTTTAGTATGAGAGTTGAAAAGGGTGGTGACGTGAGCCAACACTTCCTCAGATAAATCCTATCTTGTACATCCTTAATCATGATTATTTAGTTGGACCAAACTTCGAGAAATAGTACAAAAGTTTAAAGGTAGTCCTCCGATTTGAGAGAATTGAGTATATTCTGGATGTCCCGACATTTGCTCCTATATATGAGATTGCATCCGAGACCGACAATATCACTTACTATAAATGCGTCCAGGATGACATGTGTGCTAGGGGATGCATTCTTTCATCAATGAGCGATGATTTGCATCGATTCAATGAGGCGTTGCTTCATTCAGTAGATATATTTCGTTGTTTGGAGGAATCCTTTGGCGAGCGCAGTCTGTCCATGAGATTCTAATAGACCCGTGAGCTTTTTAGTATGAGAGTTGAAAAGGGTGGTGACGTGAGCCAACACTTCCTCAGGATGATTTACTTGGTAACTCAACTAAAGGCATTTGGTTTTGTCATGGACCCCCGGCTTCAGGTGGACTTGATCTTGTAGTCTCTTCCATCATCCTACTCTCCGATGATCTTGGGCTTACTGTTGGTGATATGCCCTAATGCTAAAGTTTGAGATGACCTTATTAGGGTTTAATAAGAATATGCTTTTGTGTTTTATACACTATGTGATTTGTAGGATATTCATATTCTCCGCTTTGATATGAATATGTCCCTAATGTTTATCCGAGAAGAGAAATGTTCTAAAAGGGTTTAGGATATTTCGCACTTTTTCTTCGATATGATAAGCATTAAGAAACAATTCATAGCCCTTCAGATTATTCGACCAAGACTAGAATAATCGACTACGGGTTATCATATGTTATTACCTTTGATTAACATAGTGATGTTAATGATAAATGATAGCATGCGAAATGTCAGAACAGCATGGTGATGTGGACTAATAAACATATGAGTGATCGTCTGTGTACGGATCATTGAATGTGACAATAAATAGTGAACTACATGATTTCAGGTTAATAGTTTACTATTTAGTTGTGCAAATTAATCCTCAGACTTGAGAAATTGCGGTTGCCGGTTATATCAGGGGTTAAATACTGCGTCTGGACAATACCCGTCTTTCATAAGATAGGTTACGGCCTTTTGCTTTTTAGTCTTGTAGTATGAAACGACAGGTAATTGTCAATATAGGATCTGTTAACCTCCGGCGTAAGGCGATGTCCTATGATATCTGAGATCGGTTGGTAAACGAGCAAGTCCTTGGCCAAGGCGAGTATAAAGTGATGGAAATGGGTTTTTCCATGGTAGTCATCTCTCGTTTCACCGATTTAGATTTATACATAGTATCGGATATGGGCTTAACCATTTCATGGTCATTTCCCGATCGGGGCACTTGTAACATAAGGATCGGACTGCACGCTAATTCTCAACGGTTAAATGGATTCATGAAAGACGTCGTCTTCATTATCGTTTACATTCTCATGATACGTTCATTGCTAGTGCGTCACTTATGAGCATGAAGCTATTTCGGTAAATGACGAAGACATTTCCAAAATAGATAAGGAGGTTTATCAAGTCCCTCATCAGTAGGCGATTATGAATCTAGAAGGTCACACACTAATAAGTATCATGAATAATTTCACCAGGAGCTTGTATAATGTGGTTGATGGCTTTAAGATGTTAAGAATCGTCTATATTGGTATTTGGGCCAAAAGTGTAATTTTAGAAAGTTTTGGGGTCAAATTGTAATTACCAAAACTTTTAGGGCCAAACTATAATTATTAAAAATTCATTTCAATATATTTATTCTAATAGAGATTAGAATGGGCAAAATAATATATATATATATATAGATATATAATATATATATATATATATTATATGTATGTATTGCCACGTCATCATCCTAGTCATCAAATAAAAAATGGGCAAATTAATGATAGGGCATTGACATGTGGCATGTGAGATGTAGGATCGTCCATGTCATCAATCCTAGTCATTTGAATTTGAATTGGATGGATGAGATTGACTTTTGAATAAAGACAAAAGAATCTTGTCCATTGTTTTTTATGATAGAACCTTTTTGCTAAGTGTCATGAGAGAGAAAAAGGTGTCCCTTGGATTGTAATCATTACAATCCAAGGCTATGCATGGCTTGGTTGATTCAAGCAAGAAAGAGAAATGGTTTGATTGGCTCTTGAATGCATAAAAGCAATTAAATAATAAGTTATCATATAATATAGAAATTAAGACAATCTTCTCTCTCTTTCCACTAAGATTTTCGGCCAAGAGGAAGAGGAGAGAGAAGGCATTCATCTTGCCATCAAATTGCAATGATTGTGATCCTATGATGTGCATGCATTATCAAGAAAAGTTAGCAATTGTGATTGGCCACACTTTTTGATATTGTTAATATATTATTTGATTAAAAGATGACAACCTCTCTCATGCAAAGAGACACACAATTCGGCCAAGGCAATTGAGGAGAGAGAAAGATCATCTTCTTCATCTTGCAAGAACTTTGAGGAGCTTTTGCATTTTGATAATATACCACATACACATAGCTTAACACTTAGAAGTATACTAGCACATATTTGTCTTCAAGTGAATGGTGGATTTTGGATACTTGTGGACCAACTAGACCTTCAAGTTAGAAGGACTCCATTGCTCCAACTTCAAGCCACACCATCAACCAAGTTGTCTATGAAAGGTATGCCTAAGGACCTTGATATTTCATTATATATAGTAGATATATAATGTTAGCTTGCTAGTTTATGGACATATGTGAAAGAATGCATGTTGATATTTGCTAGAAAATTTTGAAATATGCCTTGCCTAGTTTCGGCCATAGCTATGTATCCATGCATAACTTTCTAGATCTTGAATCAAACTATGATATATGCTTATACATGATATCTATATGTGTTGGCTTGCCTCCCTTTCAAGTAGTATCAGAGTCTTTTGGTTTTTGATGTCCATAGAACTAGCATAATGGTCTTGTATTGATATCTTGGTTGGGCCTTGTGTATGCATGCTACCTAGGCCGATTGTTAACTCTTAAAATGTGCAAGTTTTTGAAGTTTATGATAAGGCTACATGATTGCATGCTTAGATCTAGTCTTGATCCATGCTTGTATGTGTAGATCTTATGGATATTTGAGCTTATGTATGTAAACTTGAGCTTGCATGTTGATCTTCTTGTTGGATATGCTAATATATAAAGATAGTTGTTGGAATTGATCTTTGCATGTTGGTATATGTCCTAGAATCAAGAGATAATTCTAAAAGCTTAAAAGGTGTTTCTTGAAATGATCTTTTATGCATATTAGTAAAGTCAAAACTTAGAAAAGACAAATGTGCCCTTGTTATTTTGAGATGGCCAAAATTCCCTATGTGTGTGGGCTTGGTGTGTTGTTTTTGTTGGACATGGTAATGTGCTAGTGGTTGCCTTGAAGTCTTCAAAAGTTAAAATAGATTAGAAGCATGTGTTAAAATAAAAGTTTGAAAGTTGTTTTAAGCTTATTTTAACTAGTTCCTACATATAATTATGTTGAGGACTATTTGATGTTTAAAGGAGTTTAATAGTCAAAAAGGCAACTAGTTACATGTCTTGAAAATTGCAAAAACAATTTCACATAATAGAAGGCCATTATATTCTAATCTTGAATTTTGAAATAGTCTAATGTGTTTTATTTAGATATTTCTAAGTTTAAGAAATGTTAAAAGCTATTATATGTTGATATAATGTCTTTTAATGAATTAATGGGCTAAAATAAATGTACGAAGGCCATTGAGACATATTGATTTGGGCTTGGGCCTTGTGTGCATGTTTTAGATTATTTTTGCCTAATTGGGCCACTTTATGTGATTGGGCCATAAACTTGTGTTTTCTTTAAAGTTTTGGGCTTGCATGTGATTATTGTTAATTATAAAGGGTTATAAATTAATGGGCCATTATGATTTGCATTAATGAAAGGTGTTTTTCAAGAAAATGAAATAAGTATAGATAAAGTTTAATTTTTCATGATGATGAGTTGATTAAACTTATATGCTAACTTATTATATGTGGATTATTATATACTTGATATGAATAATCATGCATGTATTTATATCTTGAGAATGGTGAATTCGATCATGGATTTGGGCTTTAGGGTCAAAAGTTATTGGGTTGTAATATGAAACATAAGTCTCAATTTATTTCTTGTCATTTGAGAGAATTATGTAGTGAGGACTTTTATGTAATTCTTCAAAAGGAGCTAACAAGAAGCCCAATGGACTTTTCTAAGGAGTTGGAGGCCCAATGAAGATTTCAAGGAGTTGAAGATCTTTTAAAGTAAATAGTTTTATTTCTTTAAGCCCAAAAGCCAAGCCCATGATCCACCATTTATTTATCTTTGCATTCATACTATTTAAATTGCTATAATTGTGATTATTAGCTTATAGTATGTTGAATGCTTAATTATTTTGATGAGATTGTGTTTAGTCCCTACGTGCAAACAAATATCAGAATTTCAAACGGTACAAGGGTTTTTATCGTAATCCTCCGCCATCCTAGGATATTTAATAAGACCCAAATGAATACGATCCTTCTTACCCAAAGGTAGAGGATATGTTTCAAAGTAAGTTTATTAAAATCGCTAGAATGAAACATAGTGATGTGGTTGTCTGCCAAAATCTAAAGGTCAACATAGCCACAAAGGCTTGAGACTATTGATTCAATTTGTGGGATAACTAAGTGATGGCGGGTACAATCTAACTAGATCACCTAATCAATTATAACCATAAAGGTTTGAGATCAAGTGATTTAGGGACTAAAGTAGACCATACCCTATTTAGAGAAATAGATAACAAAGAGTTGCTGACCTTTGGTATTCATGTTCCAATTATAGCCACAAAGGTTTGAAGAATATGTCTGATCATAAGAACTTGGTCATCCCACTTAGAGTCTTTTCATAGATTCACGTTTTATCTCATTAAGGGAGTATGAGATTTAAAACAAATAGTGGGAGTAGCTATTATATCTTGCAATTTAATAGCTTTACATATATTTTTGTTAGCCTGCAATCTTACTTTCTGTTATATTTACTTTTTCTCCAGATTTATGGCTTCATTCATAAATCCTATTTTATCCATCCTTAATCATGATTATTTAGTTGGACCAAATTTCGAGAAATGGTACAAAAGTTTAAGGGTAGTCCTCCGATTTGAGAGAATTGAGTATATTTTGGATGTCTCGACATTTGCTCCTGTTAATGAGACTGCGTCCGAGACTGACAAGGTCACTTACTATAAGTGGGTCCAGGATGACATGCATGCTAGGGGATACATTCTTTCATCAATGAGTGATGATTTGCGTCGATTCTATGAGGGGTTGCCTCATTCCATAGATATCATTCGTTGTTTGGAGGAATCCTTTGGCGAGTGCAGTCAGTCTATGAGATTCCAGTTGACCTGTGAGCTTTTTAGGATGAGACTTGAGGAAGGGTGTAACGCCCCGATCCCTCCCGAGACTGGATGTGATAACACAAACCTAGCATGCATTTAATGACATTTAATTGCATTTAATTAAGTGTCCTCTTAAATGTTAGCATTAAATTTCGTATTTATTTTTAGTTAAACATTCATTTCTAGCATTATTTTATTATCTCTTTTTAGAAGTAATTAAATAATACTTGAGTTAATTATTTTAACGGAATATCAACTACTTTTCATATTTCTGTTAATCGGTTTTATTTTTCTTGCACCTTAATGCTCGGTTTTCAATTAAAGGAAAAGTAGCTCCGAGCCGGAGTAAATTTTGAACTATGTTGCTTTTCAAAAATTATATTTTCTTAAATTCTTTGAGATTTAATTGTTATTCTTTTATTGTCGCAAAGTGCATAGCATATCGAGAGCGATAATCAGGAAATGATTTCTAGTCCTCAGCAAATAGTGAAACTAGTATTTAGTGTTTTAATTTTAGTATTTTAATTGTTGTTGATTAGAATTAAATTTTTGTTGGTTGTTTTAGCTTTAAAATGCAAAAAATAAGCCTAATTGACCAACTTAAGCAACCTTTGACCAAGCCTTGACTATTTGACTTGAGTTGCCATCTTATTTAAACCTATTATAGCACAAAATAAAAAAAAAAGCTGAAAACAGAAATGAGCAGGCCGAAAATACAAGGGAGGAAAAAAAAAGATTTCAACATTCCAAACTTCAAATCTTCGCGAGGGCTTGCACGGGGTTGTTTCTGAGGCATCCAGCATGGTTTTCCTAGCGTCTACGAGCGTCTAAGGTGAGTGTTTCATCGCTATCTGCGCATTTGAAAATGTTGTATATAAACTTTAATTTTTGGGTTTTAGCCGTAGATTGTTATTTAATTCGTTTTGATGCTTAAAGAATGTTCCTTGGCAATTGTAGAACATGTATTTGTAGCTTTTTAGCATTTTCTACGGTTAAATATAGCGATTGTAATTTAAAATGTCAATTGAATAGTAAATTATGAATAGTAAACCTCCGTTTCGTAGAAGTTGCTCCGTTATGCGTTCTGTTGATGTGAAAAGATGCTAGATATGCTAGGATGCCTAAATGCATGATTTGTTTGGATTGCGTAATGAAAAAACAGAGAAAAATACCTTGGTACAAGTTGGGGTCGTTTAGGTCAAGTTTAGCGTTTTCTCGTATTGCATGATGGCATTGTCTCGGGAGGCCATGGAAGTACTTTTGGTACGGTTATGGCGTTGGTTGGGTGTTTGGTTAGGGTAGTTGTAGTTCAAACGAGCAAATGGGGAAATCGGGGCTTTGCAGGAATTCTAGGGTAAAGTAGGGTTTCGGGGTCCTTAGACGTGCCTTATGGTGACCTAGAAGGATTGGTGAAGTTGGTTTCCGAAACTCGTGGCTCGTTTGAAAGTAGTAGCGTTTTAAAAGTTGGGGTCGTTTTGTGTTTTGTTAGTTTTCATAGTGTTATGCTTGTAGAATGCTTATTATTGCTTGTTATGCTTGTTAAAGTTGGTTACGATTGTATTGTACATTAATTGTTGATAATGCTTGTTAGTGTTGTTCTTGTTACTTTATTGATTGTAAATGCTTGTTATCTTATTATCGCCACTAATCTGTACTTTCGTGTTATTGCTCGTTTATTGCTTATGTCTCGTATTGCATTGCATAAGTGTTAGGCACATGAGTGATGGGCCTCTCTGGGCAGTCTCGGGCTGCCAGTATTGGTTGCTCTAGCTCCGTGTCCTATTCCCATTCTCGCTTGGGTTGCCTCCCAAGGAGATTTGGGTCGTAGAATTGATTGGATACTTCTGGGGTATTCCAAACTGAAGTTATAAGGTGGTTGCGCGCTTATTGTCATCGTTGTCAACATCAAGCTCGAGATTGATGTATCGCTCGTGAAATGGTACATTGCTCGTATGAGTGAACCATAGCCTTCAGAGTGTGGTATAACTTTGAATGGTTGTGTTAATGCTTTTATTAAATGTTTATTGTATTGATTATTTATATTGATTGCCTACATGTCAGTTATATTGCTTAACTGCCTTATTTGCATTGCACGACTTTCTTTCTCTCCACCTCGATATCTGTCTCACCCTCACTGAGTATACATGTTGAGTATACTCACTTCTCACCACCACATTTCAAGAAATGCCATGTTAGCTGGAAAGTTTGTGATTACATGAAAGTTCATGCTTGAAGAGTTATCTTGCGTGCTATATGGCCTGAGTTGTCAAATATGCAAAGATGTATGTTTCATGTGTTGTTTGTATTTAATGTTAAAAAGGAATGTAATATAAGTTTTATTAGGTTATTGAAGTGGTATGGTAAGTTAGTTCATGTATTTAGTTAGTATAGCTTAACTTTAATGCATGTTTGTATTGTTTAAAGAAAGAGTTAGAATAGTCTGGTACTTGGAAATGTATGTATACTCGTTGTGTTTAATTGTTGGGAACCAAGGCTCGGATGGCCTTGAGGTGGTTGAATGGTTGGACATGGTGCTGGTCCACTTATATGCTATTACAGGTTTTACATTTTGCCTAGAAACAGGAGAGACTCTGTCTGTCTTTCCCTAAAATTTTGATCGGGTTTGAAATTGGGTTGTGAATAGATTGATTGATAGAACTCCCAGTCTCGAGAGGGATTGGGGTGTGACAGGTGGTATCAGAGCTTGTTTAGCTCATCAGCCGGGACAGGGTCCTCGGTCTGGTGGGTAGTGATCCTTGAATGTGTGCTTGTTAAGTGTGTCTTGAAAGTGTATGCTTGTATGTGAGATTGTGTGTCTTGACTTGAATGTATGCACCTATGTGATATAGTTATGTGTTATGTGCTAAATGTGTGTTACGTGAAGTGAAGTGACTACTTGTGTATCGAATTGGCATCGTGAATCGAATCGACCTCGTGAATTGTTATTTACTTGGAGTATTGCTTGTAATGTGTGTATTGAAATGTCTTGAATTGGTTATGCCGTGATTTGAATTGATCATGTTGTGCTTGACTTGATTGTCGTGCTTGAGTGACTTTGTTGAATAAACTGTTTTATAAACTGTTTTACAAACATGTTTGCATAATAGTAAGGCATATATGTATAAATGTGATATCTTGGCATTCATACATGTCCTATTGAGATGGTAAGAAAGACTTCTCCCTCCCCTGAAGAAAGTGGTTCACAACTAGCCTCTCAAGGTGTATGGATTGGCAGAAAATGAAAGGCATTTAATTAGCCTTTATTTCAGAGTTGGTGTTTGCTTTTGGAGCTCGGTTATTGGCGAATCTCTAAGGTCCTCCTCTGTGCTTAACAGTTGTGAAAGAGTAGCTTTCTCTTGGGGTTTTATTTGGTTGTTCTCTGGAGCATTCTTTGGTTTTCTTAATGGGTATCCTTTGGAGACTTCTGTTGGCACTTCTCGGTGGACTTGGCTATTGGGATTTCAATCGGCCTTACTGCATAGTATTATCTATGGTATATGTATCTCGGTCTTTATTGGTGTGATACTGGCATCCCTGATTGGAAATTCTTCAATGGCATTTTATAGAATTCTTAGTGGCCATTTATCTAGTACTTACTTATTGGGCATTCTACTAGTATCTTTCCTTGATGGCACTTATTGGAAGTCTTACACTTGGAATCTTGTTCAGACTTATTATCTCATATTGCTTATGGTATGCTGTGGAATACTTTGGGCTTTCTTGGTGGTAAGTTGTATAAAGTTCTCACTTGGCAAACAGTGAAAAGGCCTCAGAGTTTGGTTTTGTATATTGTGCACCAGCTCGGTATTTTCCTTAGGGTTTTCGTCTATCTGGGAAACTATATTTGTTATTCAACTTGATTGTCTTATTGGGCACATTATATTTTCTCTGCTATTCCCTTTGACATTTTTATCAGCATTTGATAGCGATACTTGGAATCTAATTGGTTGTCCTATGGGGTTATTATTTGGAAGGCTTCTTTGGAAGGCTTCTTTGGAACTTTTGAAGTATATTTGATTGGGTTTCTTAGTATTTTCTTCAGCACTCTTAACAGGGAATTCTTCTATGAAATTCTTGACCAGCGGGGTATTTCTTTGGACCTCTGGATGGAACTTTTGTTTGAGCCTCTATTTGGCTTCTTGCTTGGAAGTTCCCGGGCGATAATAGTTGAACTTCTACTAGAGATTCGTGTATGGGGTATTCATTCGGTATTCTTCTTATCATTAATATGTGATGTAATTTTATCTACAGTATCTTTGCTTTAGTCTTTATTGGTGTTATCTCGGCGCTCTTGGTTGGAATTTTATTCTTCTTCGGTATTCGTGTCAACGGGATTTTTGTACGATATTTACATTTGAGCCTTTATTCGGCATTACTACTTGGAATTTCTTCTTGACTTCCCTATTGGTCATCTTGATTAATATACTTGCTTAGCAGCTGATAAAGATTAGTCAGAGTTGGATTTCAGTGGATGCAGAGTTCTATTGGAAGAAGAATTGCGAGGACGCAATTGTTTTAAGGGGGGAAGGATGTGATAAACCGAACCCGGCATGCATTTAATTGCATTTAATTAAGTGTCATCTTAAATGTTAGCATTAAATTTCGTATTTATTTTTAGTTAAACATTCATTTCTAGCATTATTTTCTTATCTCTTTTAGAAGTAATTAAATAATACTTGAGTTAATTATTTTAACGGAATATCAACTACTTTTCATATTTCTATTAATCGGTTTTATTTTTCTTGCACCTTAATGCTCGGTTTTCAATTAAATGAAAAGTAGCTCCGAGCCAGAGTAAATTTTGAACTATGTTTCTTTTCAAAAATTATATTTTCTTAAATTCTTTGAGATTTAATTGTTATTCTTTTATTGTCGCAAAGTGCATAGCATATCGAGAGCGATAATCAGGAAATGATTTCTAGTCCTCAGCAAATAGTGAAACTAGTATTTAGTGTTTTAATTTTAGTATTTTAATTGTTGTTGATTAGAATTAAATTTGTGTTGGTTGTTTTAGCTTTAAAATGCAAGAAATAAGCCTAATTGACCAACTTAAGCAACCTTTGACCAAGCCTTGACTATTTGACTTGAGTTGCCATCTTATTTAAGCCTATTATAGCACAAAATAAAAAAAAATAAAAAAGCTGAAAACATAAATGAGCAAGCCGAAAATACAAGGGAGGAAAAAAAAAAGATTTCAACATTCCAAACTTCAAATCTTTGCGAGGGCTTACACGGGGTTGTTTCCGAGGCTTCCAGCATGGTTTTCCTAGCGTCTAAGAGCGTCTAAGGTGAGGGTTTCATCGTTATTTGTGCATTTGAAAATGTTGTATATAAACTTTAATTTTTGGGTTTTAGCCGTAGATTGTTATTTAATTCGTTTTGATGCTTAAAGAATGTTCCTTGGCAATTGTAGAACATGTATTTGTAGATTTTTAGCATTTTCTACGGTTAAATATAGCGATTGTAATTTAAAATGCCAATTGAATAGTAAATTATGAATAGTAAACCCCCGTTATGTAGAAGTTGCTCCGTTATGCGTTCTGTTGATATGAAAAGATGCTAGATATGCTAGGATGCCTAAATGCATGATTTGTTTGGATTGCGTAATGGAAAAACGAAAAAAAATGCCTTGGTACAAGTTGGGGTCGTTTAGGTCAGGTTTAGCATTTTCTCGTATTGCGTGATGGCATTGTCTCGGGAGGCCATGGAAGCACTTTTGGTGCGGTTATGGCGTTTGTTGGGTGTTTGGTTAAGGTAGCTATAGTTCAAACGAGCAAAGGGGGAAATCGGAGCTTTGCAGGAATTCTAGGGCAACGTAGGGTTTCGGGGTCCTTAGACGTGCCTTATGGTGACCTAGGAGGATTGGTGAAGTTGGTTTCCAAAACTCGTGGCTCGTTTGAAAGTAGTAGCGTTTTAAAAGTTGGGGTCGTTTTGTGTTTTGTTGGTTTTCATAGTGTTATGCTTGTAGAATGCTTATTATTGCTTGTTATGCTTATTAAAGTTGGTTACGATTGTATTGTACATTAATTGTTGATAATGCTTGTTAGTGTTGTTCTTGTTACTTTATTGATTGTAAATGCTTGTTATCTCATTATCGCCACTAATCTGTACTTTCGTGTTATTGCTCGTTTATTGCTTATATCTCGTATTGCATTGCATAAGTGTCAAGCGCGTGAGTGATGGGCCTCTCTGGGCAGTCTCGGGCTGCCAGTGTTGGTTACTTTAGCTCCGTGTCCTATTCCCATTCTCGCTTGGGTTGCCTCCCAGGGAGATTTGGATCGTAGAATTGATTAGATACTTCTGGGGTATTCCAAACTGAAGTTATAAGGTGGTTGCGCGCTTATTGTCATCGTTGTCAACATCAAACTCGAGATTGATGTATCGCTCGTGAAATGGTATATTGCTCATATGAGTGAACCATAGCCTTCAGAGTGTGGTATAACTTTGAATGGTTGTGTTAATGCTTTTATTAAATGTTTATTGTATTGATTGTTTATATTGATTGCTTACATGTCAGTTATATTGCTTAACTGCCTTATTTGCATTGCACGACTTTCTTTCTCTCCACCTCGATATCTGTCTCGCCCTCACTGAGTATACATGTTGAGTATACTCACTTCTCACCACCACATTTCAGGAAATGCCATGTTAGCTGGAAAGTTCGTGATTACGTGAAAGTTCGTGCTTGAAGAGTTATCTTGCGTACTATGTGGCCTGAGTTGTCAAAGATGCAAAGATGTATGTTTCATGTGTTGTTTGTATTTAATGTTAAAAAGGAATATAATATAAGTTTTATTAGGTTATTGAAGTGGTATGGTAGGTTAGTTCATGTATTTAGTTAGTATAACTTAACTTTAATGCATGTTTGTATTGTTTAACGAAAGAGTTAGAATAGTCTGGTACTTGGAAATGTATGTCTCGTTGTGTTTAATTGTTGGGAACCAAGGCTTGGATGGCCTTGAGGTAGTTGAATGGTTGGACATGGTGCTGGTCCACTTATATGCTATTACAGGTTTTACATTTTTACTAGAAACAGGGGAGACTCTATCCGTCTTTCCCTAAAATTTTGACCGGGTTTGGAATTGGGTTGTGAATAGATTGATTGATAGAACTCCCGGTCTCGAGAGGGATTGGGGTGTGACACTGGAGGCTCTAAAATCCAAGCTATTCTCAATCCGATTCCAAACTCGGGCACAAATTTTTAGGAAAAAACGGACAGAGTCTCCCCTGTACCGTGGACATTCTGAAAACCTGTAAGCAACCAATAAAGCCACAAAACAACCTGGAACTCCAATTCTAATTAAAGACTCAAACTTTAAGGCCATCCGAGCCTTAAAACATTCAAACAGTGAGAATCATGCAAGCATGCATTCACAATATATTTTCTTTACAAACCTGCTTATCATTCCGTTGCATGATAGCCTTTAAACATTCTTAGGAATTGAAAACAACTATACAACCGATCATTCACTCCCAAGCATGCAAAGTAGCTAAGAGCAGAAACATAAGTTATTACATGCCATAGATACATATCATACATTACCTTCAAACTTACAGCTAAACAATATATACATGAACCCATAGACTCTGGAATAGGACATAAGTAATACAAACAGATTCTTCATATAACCAACAGGAAACACATCCACCTCAAGCAAGTATCACACAACAACTAAGGAAACTACTCCTCCAATTGCACCTCCTGAAATATGTTAGCGAGGTTTGAGCAACCACAATTGCCCAGTGAGGGATAAAGACTACTCGGGACGTGCAATGCAACAATTATAGCAGTTAAGCAAGAAGGCAAGTAAAGTACATTTGAAATAGTAAATAACCACACATATCAAAGGATATGATACACTTAACCCCAACACTCCAGAATTCTCTTATCTTTGATCACGAACCACAATCCACGAACCACGAACCACGAACCACGAATCAAGATCAATGTGCTGGCATAACCCCAATCACTCCAGTGAGTGTACTCCGGATATACCCTGATAATCCTATGACCCAACACCCCCTGGCAATCTCCGGACCAGGAGAGTGAGGGAATAGGGTACAGAGATCGAATATCCACTGGCAAGCCCACCGCCGCCCAGCCGATATCCAATACAATCTCCCCTAACACTATGATTGCGCAACTACTATGCAATGCACTTAGCAATAGCAAGACAATTTCAACAATATAAACAATAATCATGTGGGAGGATCAACAAAGTAGGTTGACCTCGAAACAAATAAAATAGAAACAGTTTCATATAAGCAATTGAGAAATTTACAAAGGGGCATATTCAAGATACACATAGAACCCTACCAAAAGCTCCAAAACAACTTGAAACCACATTTAAACACACAAGAAGTCATGTCAAGGTCTTAGAAGCATGCGACAATCGAATTTGCACTTAAACCCCTTTGTTATTTAATCTGTTTTCCTTCCAAACTCAAGTTAATGATCCGAATTATGGGGAAGCTATACCATACTTCTAATTAACCCTTAAGGTACCCTTATAACCTTCAAACACATTCAAATACTCGCAATTACCCCCAAAAGCCCTAATTTCTCCTTTATGGCTTTGAACTACACATACCTTAATCAGAATGCAAACAAGGGTTAACAAAGCTTCTATAGCATCTAGGTAGTCTAAGAATACTAATAGTGAAGCTCAAATTAACCCAGATTAGCATTAACCCCGAAACCCCTTTTTAAAAGTCGGCTATTTCACGTTTTAACCAAGTTTAGAGCAATTCTAGGGCACGGGGCTATTGGACTACCTTCATTAGCACCTAAGGCATCTATTAGAAGCAATGAATCAAGCCAATATGCACAATTACACAAAACCCTAAAAATCTGTCATTATTCACCTCAAAAATCAAAGTAATGATTCCAACCGTTTAAAATACGAACTAATGGCTTAAATGTGTTCTCTAGTACTTATATACAATGTATAATAGCATAGATAAGCTTTGCAATAGCATTTGATAGCATTTCTAACAAATCAAGAGAAATGCAACATATTTAATATGCGAAAATAGTCATGAAATCCCTCACCTAAAGTGCGTAGGAGCACCTAGAAGGCTTGCACACACCCTAAACTACTTGCTCTAGGCTTGGAGAGGCTTGGATTGATGAATTGGTGAGCAAAATCTCCTCCCTTGGCTGCTATAAGGCTGTTCGGATTTTGAACAGTAATTCCTACATCTTTTTTTTTTTGCTAAGTTATGAGCTTATGTGGTGCTTATAAAAATATATATTAAATTGGGTTTAAATTGGGGCATATATGGTCTTCTAAAATGAGTCTAATAAGCTTTAAAACGAGTCTAAGGTGCAAAATGAATGCTAGCTAATTAAAATACTAAGTTAAGTTACGTAACACTATTCATTAGTTTATTAAACCATTTTCTAAACGAAGGCTCCTATCGCTTTAAGCTCAAATGCACATTTTTCTCATTCCTATAACAATTAATATGATTTAAGAAAAATGCTAATTCATGATAATTATATAGTTAAAAAATGAAATGAATAGTAACTAAATAAGACAACAAGTAAAGCACATAAGAAATGCGCAATTAGTGGATGCAACAGTGAATGAATATACGGTAAAAATCTCAGGCGTCACAAAGGGGGTGACGTGAGCCAGCACTGCCTTAGAATGATTTACTTGGTAACTCAATTGGAGGCATTTGGTTTCGTTATGGATCCCCGACTTCAGGTTGACTTAATCTTGCAGTCTCTTCCACCGTCCTACTCTTCCTTGATCTTGGACTTATACGTGCACAGAATTGAGATCACATTGAATAAGTTGCCAGATGTTTTGACTAGCTGGCAGAGTCATGATTTGGGTGCAGGACCCGATCCTCATGTTGAGTCCTCTCCTTCTGTGGCTGAGCCTAGCCAAAACAAAAACAGAAGAAGGAGGAGGAGAAGACATAAGAGAAGTAGGGTTCTGGCATTCTTACCAGGAGATCTCTCATCAGGAGGGGATTGAGTAGTTGATACTATTTATGCATGATTTGGTTGTTTTGGATCGGCTTGGTATGCGATCCTAATTTTGAAATATGTTTATAAATGTTTTAGATTAGTTTGAACGTTTCTTTAAATAGTAGTGACTATTACCAATCTTTTCTTACTATGGGTAATTTTGGAATTGATCCTTTGTAAGAAATGATTGGCATTTTGTATATCTTTCATTAATAGTAATAAAATGATCGAAATGCGTATCGGAAGAAAGAATATTTTCAAACTCAAACATTTATATTTCATATGCTTAGAATTTAATGAAATAGATAAATACCAAATCATACTTATAATGTCTTGAACTTTGAAATTGTCAAGAGTTAAATACTTGAATTCTTTTATCTATCTAAATGAGTTTGATAGATTAATTATTCTTTTTGAAAAAAGAGTTTGTTTAAAATAAATAATTGAAATGGAGCTTATGAGACTTGTCTAGAATATGTTGGGTTATAAAAGAAGATTAGAGAATGCATCTTTTATCACCAAAATCTTTCAAATTGATTTTAAACTTATACCATGTTTTAATTCTATGGCTATATAGAATTTAAACTCCTTCATGCATAGTTTCTTTAGAGAAATGTAACTATGATAAAATGGTTAAAATAAAAAGATAGAGATCATTTTCATTAATAAATGAATGTGATATCTAAATTTATAAGAAAGGTTAGTGGGAGTTCATGCCCTTAACAAGTCTTGTGAATTTATGATACCTTTGTTCAAGGTCTAATCAAATTTTATATCATGTTGTTTTTCCTTGGGTAAACCAATCATGTCTTGTAAGTATCATGTCTATGAAGTACAATGATATGATTGTTTGTTTTCTCATTGCTTGTACACCAAGTCACAATCTTAAAGTTCTCTTTAAGATGGAGGAATCTAAGAAATTTTGGTCTCTAGTCTTAATGATAGGGTATCCATCTTTTCTTGTACATTTCCTTCTGACTATTAAGGAAAGGTTGCGAATGGTTTTTGTACCTAATCCTTGCGCTGTTTGCATTCTCCTTTAAACGCAATGGCAAGTACTTGGCACGATATGATGTAACGAGTTACATGATAGATATCAGAGAGAATACATATAAGTTATAATGATCTTATTGTTGTAATGATCTCTATATGAACTTTAACCCATAATTTAAGGTTTATGGTTATAGTGAAGTTCTTAGTGAAGAATTCACTTAAAAGGATAAAAGTTTTTAAGTGGATTTGTGAATTATTGGAAAGAGTTCCGAATAATGATAAATAATAGTTATGTTATTATTTGAGCCTAGATGCTGCTTGACTTTTATGATGTTTGGATAATATGAGGTTCTGTCTATTGATAGTAGCCGATGTAATAAGGTGGCTATCATAGAGGCTTTTTGCACAAGCTTAGAAGAACCCAATCTCATCAAGAGTCCAAACTTGTAAAGAGTTAATTCAAGAGTTTATTTCTTGATAAGAAAATGAATTAACAGATAAAGATCATATAGTTGTTTCTATAGATGACCCACTGATTCTGTAAAGACAGTTACAGTTGATCACCATCTTTGGGAAGATGAGTATAGAGATACAAATGTAAAATGCACTAGATCCATTGGTTGACAACATTAGTTCTAGTGGGAGATTGTTGGGAATATGCCTTAATGCTAAAATTTGAAATGACCTTATTAGGATTTAATAAGAATATGCTTATGTATTTTATACACAATGTAATTTGTAGGATATTCATATTCTCTGTTTCGATATGAATATGTCCCTAATATTTATTTGAGAAGAGAAATGTTCTAAAAGGGTTTAGGATATTCCGCACTTTCTCTTCGATATGATAAGTATTAAGAAACAATTCATAGCCCTTCATATTATTCGACCGGGACTAGAATAATCGAGTACGGGTTATCATATGTTATTACCTTTGATTAACATAGTGATGTTAATGATAAAGGATGGCGTGCGAAATTCCAGAACAGCATGGTGATGTGGACTAATAAACATATGAGTGATCATCTGTGTACGGATCATTGAATGTGACAATAAATAGTGAACTACATGATTTCAAGTTAATAGTTTACTATTTAGTTGAGAATTGTGCAAATTAATCCTCAGAATTCAGAAATTGCGGCTGCTGGTTATATCAGGGGCTAAATACCACGTCTGGACAATACCCGTCTTCCATAAGATGGGTTACGGCATTTCGCATTTTAGTCTTGTGGTATGAACCGACGGGTAATTGTTAATATAGGATCTGTTAACCTCCAGCGTAAGGCGATGTCCTATGATATTTGAGATTGGTTGGTAAACGAGCAAATCCTTGGCCAAGGTGAGTATGAAGTGATGGAAAGGGGTTTTTCCATGGTAGTCATCTCTCGTTTCACCGATTCAGATTTATAGATAGTATCGGATGTGGGCTTAACTATTTCATGGCCATTTCCCGATCGGGGCACTTGTAACAGAAGGATCGGACTGCACGCTAATTCTCGACGGTTAAATGGATTCATGAAAGACGTCATCTTCATTATCATTTACATTCTCATGATACGATACATTCGTTACTAGTGCGTCACTCATGAGTATAAGGGTATTTCGATAAATGACGGAGATATTTCCAAAATAGATAAGGAGGTTTATCAGGTCCCTCATCAGGACGCGATTATGAATCTAGAAGGTCACACACTAATAAGTATCATGAATAAGTTCACTAGGAGCTTGTATAATGTGGTGGATGGCTCTAAGGTGTTCAGAGTCATCTATGTTGGTATTTGGGCCAAAAATATAATTTCAAAAAGTTTTGGGGTCAAATTATAATTATCAAAACTTTTAGGGCCAAACTGTAATATTGAAAAGTAGTTTCAATATATTTATTCTAATAGAGATTAGAATGGGCAAAATAATATATATATATATATATAAAGGTGTTTATATATGTATATATGTAATGATGATGTAATTTATGTATTGCCACATCATCATCCTAGTCATCAAATAAAAAAAGGGCAAATTAATGATAAGGCATTGACATGTGCCATGTGAGATGTAGGATCGTTCATGTCATCAATCCTAGTCATTTGAATTTGAATTGGATGGATGAGATTGACTTTTGAATAAATACAAAAGAATCTTGTCTATTGCTTTTGATGATAGAACCTTTTTGCCAAGTGTCATGAGAGAGAAAAAGGTGTCCCTTTGATTGTAATCAGGATTGTAATGATTACAATCCAAGGCTATGCATGGCTTGGTTGATTCAAGCAAGAAAGAGAAATGGTTTGATTGGCTCTTGAATGCATAAAAGCAATTAAATAATAAGTTATCATATAATATATAAAATATGACAATCTTCTCTCTCTTTCCACTAAGATTTTCGGACAAGAGGAAGAGGAGAGAGTAGACATTCATCTTGCCATCAAATTGCAATGATTGTGATCCTATGATGTGCATGCATTACCAAGAAAAGTTAGCAATTGTGATTGGCTACACTTTTTGATATTGTTAATATATTATTTGATTAAAAGATAACAACCTCTCTCATGCAAAGAGACACACAATTCAGCCAAGGCAATTGAGGAAAGAGAAAGATCATCTTCTTCCTCTTGCTTGGTAATTCTCGACCATTGTAAGAACTTTGAGGAGCTTTTGCATTTTGATAATATACCACATACACATAGCTTAACACTTAGAAGTATACTAGCACATATTTGTCTTCAAGTGAATGGTGGATTTTGGATGCTTGTGGACCAGCTAGACTCTTCAAGTTAGAAGGACTCCATTGCTCCAACTTCAAGCCACACCATCAACCAAGTTGTCTACAAAAGGTATACCTAAGGACCTTGATATTTCATTACATATAGTAGATATATAATGTTAGCTTGCTAGTTTATGGACATATGTGAAAGAATGCATGTTGATATTTACTAGAAAGTTTTGAAATATGCCTTGCCTAGTTTCGGCCATAGCTATGTATCCATGCATAACTTTCTAGATCTTGAATCCAACTATGATATATGCTTAGACATGATATCTATATGTGTTGGCTTGCCTCCCTTTCACTTACATGTACATAGAATTGAGGTCACACTGAAAGAGTTGCTAGATATTCTGACTAGCTGGCATAATTTTGATTTGGGTGCAGTACCCGATCCTCATGTTGAGTCCTCTCTTTCTGTGACTGAGCCTAGCCAAAACAGAGACATTAGGAGGAGGAGGAGAAGACATAGAAGGTGTCGGGTTATGGCATTTTTACCAGGAGATCTCTCATCAGGAGGGGATTGAGTAGTGGACCCCGTCTATGCATGATTTGGTTGTTTTGGATTGCCTTGGTATGCGATCCCAATTTTGAAAAATGTTTATAAATGTTTGGATTAGTTTGATTACTTCTTTAAGAAATAGAAGTGACTATTTTCAATCGTTTCTAAAGGATGTTTTGGAAATGATCCTATGAAAGAAATGATTAGCATTTTGTATATCTTTTATTAATGGTAATGAAATGGAAGGAATGTGTATCGGAAGAAATAATGTCTTCAAACTCAATCATTTATATTTCATTGCTTAGCATTTAATGAAATGACTAAATACCAAATCATACTTATATTGTCTAAAACTTTGTAATGGTCAAGACTTAAAGACTTGAATTCTTTTATATGTCTATTCAAATGAGTTTGATAGATTAATTATTCTTTTTTGACAAAAGAGTTTGTTCAAAATAAATAATTGAATGAAATGGAGCTTATGAGACTTGTCCAGAATATGTCGGGTTATAAAAGAAGATTAGAGAATGCATCTTTTATCACCATAGTCTTTCAAATTGATTTTAAACTTATACCATGTTTTAATTCTATGGCCATATAGAATTTAAACTCTTTCATGCATAGTTTCTTTAGAGAAAGGTAACTATGATGAATGGTGAAAATGAAAAGATAGAGATCGTTTTCATTAATAAATGAAGGTGATGTCTAAATTTATAAGAAAAGTTAATAGGAGTTCATGTCCTTAACAAGTCTTGTGAATTTATGATACCTTTGTTCGCCAAGGTCTAACCGAATTTTATATCATGTTGTATTTCGTGGGTAAACCGATCATGTCTTGTAAAAATCATGTATATGAAGCACAATGACATGATTGATTGTTTTCTCACGACCTGTACATCAAGTCACGATCTTAAAGTTTTCTTTAAGATGGAGGAATCTAAGAAACTTTGGTCTCTAGTCTTAATGACAAGATATCCGTCTTTTCTTGTAGATTTCCTTTTGACTATTAAGGAAAGGTTGCGAATGGTTTTTCCACCTAATCCTTTCGCTGTTTGCATTCTCCTTTAAAGCAATGGCAAGTACTTGGCACGATATGCTGTAATGAGTTACATGATAGATATTGGAGAGAATACATATAAGTTCTATTGATCTTATTATTATAATGAACTCTATATGAACTTTAACCCATAATTTTAAAGTTATTGTGGTTATACTGAGGTTCTTAGTGAAGAATTCACTTAAAAAAGGATAAAGTGTATTTAATGGATTTATGAATTGTTGGAAAGAGTTCCGAATAATAATAAGTAATTGTTATGTTATTATTAGAGCCAAGATGCTGCTTGACTTTTATGATGTTTGGATATTGTGTGGTTCTATCTATTGATAGTAACTGATATCATGAAATATGGTAACTATTATAGAGGCTTTTTGCAAAATCTTAATAGAACTCGATCTCATCAAGAGTCCGAACTTGAAAAGAGTCAATTCATTAATTTCTTTCTTGATAGAAAATGAAATTAACAAATATAGATCCTATAGTTGTTTCTATAGTTGACCCACTGATCCTGTAAAGACAGTTACAGTTGATCACCATCTTGGAGAAGATGAATATACAGATACGAATGTGAAATGCACTAGATCTTATAGTTGATAGCATTAGTGCAAGTGGGAGATTGTTGGGGATATGCCTTAATGTTATAGTTTGAGATGACCTCATTAGGGTTTAATAAGAATATATTTACGTGTCTTATACACTGTGTTAACTTGAGGATATTCATATTCTCCGCTTCGGTATGAATATGTCACTAATGTTTGTCCGAAAAGAAAAATGTTCTAAAAGGGTTTAAGATATTTCACAGTTTTTCTTCGTTATGATAAGCATTAAGAATCAATTCATAGCCCTTCATATTATTCAACCAAGACTAGAATAATCGAGTATGGGTTATCATATGTTATTACCTTTGATTAACATAGTGATGTTAATGATAAAGGATGGCGTGCGAAGAGCCAGAACAACATGATGATGTGGACTAATAAACATACGACTGATCGTCTGTGTACGGATCATTGAATGTGACAATAAATAGTGAACTACATGATTTCAGGTTAATAGTTTACTATTTAGTTGAGAATTGTGCAAATTAATCCTCAGACTTGAGAAATTGTGGCTGCCGGTTATATCAGGGGCCAAATACTGCGTCTGGACAATACCCGTGTTCCATAAGATGGGTTACGGCCTTTTGCGTTTTAGTCTTGTGGTATGAACCGACAGGTAACTATCAAGATAGGATCTATTAACCTTCGGCGTAAGGCGATGTCCTATGATATCTGAGATCGGTTGGTAACGAGCAAGTCCTTGGCCAAGGCGAGTATGAAGTGATGGAAAGACCTTTTTCCATGGTAGTCATCTCTCATTTCACCGATTCAAGTTTATACATAGTATCAGAGGTGGACTTAACCATTTCATGGTCCTTTCCCGATCGGGGCATTCTTAACAGAAGCATCGGACTGAACGCTAATTCTTGACGGCTAAATAGATTCATAAAAAATATCGTCTTCATTATCATTTACATTCTCATGGTACGTTTGTTGATAGTGCGTCACTCATGAGCATGAGGGTATTTCGGTAAATGACGGAGACATTTATAGATAAAGAGGTTCATCGGTCCCTCATCGGTATGCGATTGTGAATCTAGAAGGTCACACACATATAAGTATCATGAATAAGTTCACCGGAAGCTTGTATAATTTGGTTGGTGGCTTTAAGGTGTTAAGAGTCATCTATGTTGGTAATTGGGCCAAAAGTGCAATTTTGGAAAGTTTTGAGGTCAAATTATAATTACCAAAACTTTTGGGAATAAACTATAATTGTTGAAAATTAGTTTCAATGTATTTATTCTAATAGAGATTAGAATGGGCAAAAATAATATTTATATATGTGTATGTGTAATGATGATGTAATTTGCGAAATGCCACATCATCATCCTAGTTATCAAAAGGTGAATTGCAAATTAATGACTAGATATTTACATGTGGCATATGCATGTAGAGATTGATGACTAGGATTGTCTATGTCATCAATCCTAGTCATTTGAATTTGAAATGGCTGGATAGGATTCTTTTTTGAATAAAGACAAGAATCTTGACCATTGTTTTTTATGATAGACCCTTCTTGCCAAGTGTTAAGAGAGAGAATAAAGTTATCTTTGGATAGTAATAATTACAATCCTAAGATTTGCATGGCTTTTACTTTAGAAGAAAACAATTTTGATTGGCTATCTATTAAAGTAACATTAGATATATATATTTATATGAGTATGTTATATATATATATATATATATATATATATATATATATATATATATATATATATAATAAAAGATGACAACATTCTCTCTCCATCCACTTGCATTTTCAGCCAACCCATGGAGGAGAGAGAATATGGTCATCTTGTCATCTAATGCTAATCATTAAGATCAAATGGCTTGAATGGCTTCTTATCAAAAGGTGACAAATATGATTGGTCACCTATTATGATAACCCAATATAATATTTGATCACAACACTAATCTCTCTCATCAAAGGCCTCTCACACACACGACATAGACAATTTAAGAGTAAAGAAAACTCATCCTTTTTCATTGCAAGTTTCAGCCATAGCCAAAAGAAAAAGGAAGCTTTCTTGTTTTTCTTTGCAATATACATACATAGTCTAAAACTTGAAGATATATACTAGCACATTCATTCTTCAAGTGGTGGTAGAGCTTTTTATACTTGGTGGACTAACTAGGGTCTTCAAGTTAGAAGGGTTCAAAGGCTTGTCTTCCATCTTCATCTTCTCCAAAGTTGACTACAAGAAGTATACCTTATACTCTCTATTTCTATATGTATGGTTGATATATATAGCTTGTGTTGATAGTCAATGGATATGATAGAAAGAATGTATGTTGATCCTTGCTACAAAAACTTGAAATTTTTTTGTTGTTTGCCTATGCATGTTTCGGCCATGGCATGGTATCCATGCATGTCTTTCTCGATCTTGATTCCAACTTATGAATGTGTAGTGACATGATCTTTAGAGTTGGCTAGTACTTTCACAAAAGTACTTTTTCTAATGACTTATATAGGGGGATGAGGAAAGAAAATAATTACAGTAATTGGAAGATCAATCTAGTAGTTTGAGAAGCAGTTAAGTGAATCATTTATTTTTTTTGCTAGTAAGTGACTCTTTTTTTTTTTGCCAGTAAGTGACTCATTTAGGTTATCCCACTTATGCATTGAATATATAAAAATCCACTGCTAAAATACCAAAGAGGGAAATTCATTATTTCTGTGCAACATTTGACTATTGCAGCACATTATCTTCGTAGAGGGAGAGAGAGAATTGAATGCCAAGTAAGACGCATCAAAACATTCATGTAACAAAAATGTGAGGTGTGTGAATATCTTCTCTGAAACACTAGATCAGTAATGAACACGAGTTGAGCCAAATACCTACCAGGAATTTAGAAAATCAGCAATGACTGGAGGAGACCCTTTCTTATAGAGTTCCACTGTTATGAAGCCTTTTGAAGTATTTATAACCTGTTGGCACATAGCAAGATTAATACACTAAATGGATGAAAAGAAGAAAATAGTAAAACAAGAAAGGAAAAAATCTAACTTAAGATAGGGAAAACTATAATTACAAGTCATTTTTGGAAAGGAGAGCTTGCGGCATCTGTTTAAGGAGAGGAACACAAAAATCAAATATTTGTGGACAGACCATGCTCTCTTGACCAAACTTCCAACATATGTAATACTGACTCAGTCCAACATATTAACAACATAATTCTTGATATTAAATTTGTAGGATCAGATTATGTTTCATATATAGCGATGTTGATACTTTTGCTTCTACAAACTTTCAAACCCTTTTTTTATTTACAACAGTTAAGATGACCAACAGGTGAATCAAGGATTATTACCAAAGAAATGAACACCACAAAAATAAGCCAGAGAATATCTACCCTTGTCATTGCTATTTAACTTTTTAGACAAAAAAGACCTCAATTAAGCCAAAACTGGAGTGACTCACATCGTAGATATATAATATTTGAATACACAACTACACACTTCTAGACCGTAGTATAGTGACCACTGAAGTTGTTCAGTGATTATTGAAGCTGAATTGATGTATTTTCACAAGATAGTTCAGCTAATTCTTTCATACCATTTGTTTCACAACAAGAACATGACATTTTGCATTATGAACACAATAATTGCTGACACTTCCCAGAAATACCCTGTTACAAGTTCAATAGGGAGAGAGATATTAAACAAATGTGCATCGTCATTCCATGATCAATAAAGTACTAACTTTAGTGAAACTTAAGAGCAAGTGAACTGAATATTTATGTATGATCAAAGTCAAATGAGGTTAAAAAAACCAAATCAAGCAGCAAAACAGCTACATCTAGCAATTTATAAATTAGGTTAAAAAATTCGAGATTTGAATTACTAGTTTGTCATGGTGATGATGCCATCGTGGTAATGATGAGCCGTTGTGGTGAAGATGTGCCGTGGTAGTGATAGTGTCGTGGAGCATAAGAGGGGCATGCCTTCGACCAAAACCATTAAAAAAAAAGGAAGGGGGGAAGAAGGAGGGGTGGGGTGTGCCTCCATTAATTACTTGGCAGCTTGCCTTTTTTTGGTTTTTTTGATCTGATGATAAGGAACGAAGAGGAGTTGCCCATCTACTGGGAAGTGAGAAACGATGAAAGTAAGAAACAACTAGTAGTATTTTTTGGTTAGATAGTGGTATTGGTGTAGTTTTAAAATTTACTAAGGACAATCGTTAACCTACTATTAGGGTTAAATAATCACCCCAAAACCAATCCCTTCCACCCAAATCCCTCAATCCAAACAAGCTGTTAGGGTTAAAAAGGTTAAAAATCTCATTAACCTACTTTTTTTTAATTATAAGAAAAAAGGGTAAATTTCATATTTTTAGTCTTTATAGTTTATATATATATTTTTTAATATCATCTCTAATGTTCTAAAACATTTATAGTTGTCCCTACTATTTACAAACGTAACTCAAACTAATTCTTATTACTTAATATTAGCCAACTTAATTTTTATTATTTTTCAAAAAAAAAAAAAATTAATCTCTATTGTTTCTTTAAAATTCAATTCAGTCCCTGTACGTAACTCCGTTTTGGGACTAAATTATTTAAATTCAACTTAATCCTTTTTATGCATAACAAATAACAAATATGCTACTTGGACGATTTTGTCCCTAGGCATTATAGTCATTAGTAGAGAAAAGGTATAATATTGTTAGCACATAGTACAATAAATTAAATGTCATGATGAGCGAAACTTTTACTTTATCTGATAATTTTAACCATTTAAATCCTTTTAGTATATAGTAAAGATATATGTAATCTTTTTTTAAAAAAATTATACATTAATAATGTTATAATAACTTCAAAATTAATTTATTTTATTTTAAATATAAAACTTTTGTCACATTTAAAAGCTAAAATTTGTTTTCTATGTTTTCTGCTAATATATTTTACATTATTAATTCTTTTGTTCTAGATCTATAATCTATTTGTTGTTATTATACATACATTTGTAAAAGCTAAAATTTGTTTTATATTATTACTTTTTTTATTCTAAATTAATTTATTAATTTATTTATTTTTATTTTAAATATAGAACATTAATTATTCATTACTAATGTTATAAAAAAAAAAAACTAGCACAAAACATCATAATATGACATTTCATCATATTTTCATCACAATGTAGGCATCAAACTGGTGACTACAAGAATCAAAATGATGTGATTTATCCATATCGTCACATTTTTTACACAAATATTGCATCAAATTTGTGATAATCCTCTATTTATCTAGTTTCGTCACAAAATTGTAACAAATGACCACAAAATTGCGACAACCCTGTAGAACTATTTCCTGTCGTGGCAAAATTGTCACATATTGTGACAAATTAGAGTCAATAATCCTCTATTTATCTAGATTAGTCACAAAATTGTAACAAATGGCCACGAAATTGCGACAACCCTGTAGAACTATTTCTTGTCGTGGCAAAATTGTTGCATATTGTGACGAATTAGAGTCGATGTATGTTTCTCACGCTAGAACTATTGCATGTCGTGGCAAAATTGTCTCTGTTTGTGATGAATTTGCGACGATTCTTGATAGTCGTCACAGATTTGTCACAAGTTCCACATATTTTGAGCGCAAAAATATTTCGTGGCATTTTCATCCAAATTTTGTGACGAATTTAATTTCGTCACAAATTATCGTCACAAAATAGCTGTTTTTTTGTAGTCTAAGTTCTATTAAAACCTAGGATGGTGGAGGACTACGATAAAACTCCTTTTACTGTCTGTTTCAATCTAATATTAGTTTGCACGTTGGGAGTTCTTAAGTTTGATTTTGATCTCATCATATAAACATGCATTCAACATATTATTAGCTAACAATCACAATTATAGCCTTTAATAGTATATGAATGCAAAGATGCACAAATGGTGGATCATGGGCTTGGGTTTGGGCCTAAGAAATAAAGCCACCCTAATAAAGATCCTCAACTCCTTTGAAATATTCATTGGGCCTCCAACTTCTTGGAATCTCCTTTGGGCCTTCTTGCAAAAGACTTTCTTGAAGAATTACATAAGTGTCCTCACTAGAATATTCTCTCAAAAGACAAGAATAATAAATATGAGACTTATGTCTCAATTTTACAACCCAATAAATTGACCCTAGAGCCTAAATCCATGATCAGATTCACCATTTCAAAATGCATATACTTATGTATGATCATTCATATCAAACATATAATAATCATCACATAATTATCTAACAATCAAGTTTAATTAACTCATCAATATGAATAATCAAACTTCATTCATATAAATTGTATATTCATAGAACATCTTTCATTAATGCAAGTCATGTTGGCCCATTTACTTATAACACTTTATAGTAAATCATGCAAGCTTAAGTTCCAAAGATAGTAAAGCACAAATCCATGACCCAATACACACAATGTGGCCCAATTGGCTAATTTAAACATTAAAACATGCATTTAGGGCCCAAGCCCAAATCAACATGTCTTATTGGCCCAAGCACATTAATGTAAGCCCAATAGCCCTCTTTTAAACATTATATCATCATATAATCCACTTTAACTTTTTCTCAAATTTAGAAACATCTAAGACAACACATTAGAACATCTCTAAAATCAAGATAAAATCTAAATGAGCTATCATTTGTGTAAAATCAAATCTTGCCATTCTAACACATATAGACTAGTTTTAATTTGATCATTAAACATTTCAATCATCAAATGGTCCTCTTTCTCAAGACACATATATGTCAACATCAGAATATGTTTAAAACTAACTTTTAAACCTTTTATGTAAACAAAAGTGACATCAATACCCATATTGACCAAAACGTTAAGGACTACTTAACAACTATCTACATTATTTTATGTCCATCATGAAGCAAGATTTTCTAATCTACATCTTTGTAGATTCGGCCAAGGCTACATAAAATGTTAAACTTGTTCTTTTAACACTTTTGACTTCACATATAGCTAAAAACAACTATTCTAGTAACACATTTTTAGCTTTCTTACAAAATACTTTTCAAATGTCAAATGTTAATCATGCAAAGCACAAATCCACTATTTTCCTTCACAAATAGTCACATCCAACAAAAGAAACATTATTCTATATTAGCATGCATGGTTCAGCCAAGTGTAGTTGTAGATCTACACATGCAATTCGAAATTAACACGTATACACCATAGATCTACACATGCAAGATAAGATCCTATCTAGATCTACATTTGTAAAGCAAAAGATTCCACAAGAACTTCGTACTAGCTTATATACACCACTCGGCCATACATACTCATACATATACATACAAGTTTTAATAGGCATCAAGATCATCGCTTTGATACCACTTGAAAGATTAACATGATACAACTTATCATAGACCAAGATCTAAGAAGATTAGCATGAATACTAGCCATGGCTGAACCCTATGTAGGCACATTTCAAAAATTTTACAAGCTCAATAGCATGATTCAACATGTAATCTTCTATCTATGTCCATAAAACTATATATATATATATATATATATATATATATATATAAGCAACATGTGTATGTACTTAAATGAACGAGAAGAAGTATAAGGTATACCTCTTGAAGCTTTCAAAAGTAGATGCAAGTTAGGTGTTGTACTCCTTGGATCCTTCTAACTTGAAGGCACTAACAGGTCCACCAAGCATCCAAAGATCACCAACCCTCTTGAAGACTTAAAGTGCTAGTAAAGTATTCAAGAGACAAAGCTATATGTGTGGTTAGTTTGTGGCAAAAGCAAAGCCTCCTATTTTTTCCTTCAATGGCCGAGAATTACCACTTGAGGAAGAAGAACTTTTTCTCACTCCTTTTCCATTTGTGTTGGCCGTGTGTGTGTATTGGTTAAGAGAGAGAAGATTATCTTGATATATATTATATAATCACTATTATACATTACTATATCAAATGCACCCAATCAAATTAAGATAAGTTGAGTGCTTGATTGGATAATCTTCTTGCATGTCATTAGATTGCAATCATTTGAAATCAATGGCAAGACAATCATCTTCTTTTTATTCCTCTTGTTGGCCGAAAATAGGTGTCAAGGAGAAAGAAATATTGTCTTGCAATATAATATATATAATATCAATTCATATTAATATTATATATATATACAAGTAGCCAATCAAATTGCTTCCTTAGATGCAAGAAGAAAAAGAATCCATGCATGACCTTGGATTGTAATCATTACAATCCAAAAGCTACTTTTCATCTTTTCTTTTCTCCCCCTTGACACTTGGCAAAAAACAACTATCATCAAAAGCTAATGGCTAAGATTCTTTTGTCATTATTCAAGACTAAATCTAAACCATTCAATTCAAAATTAAAAAGCTAGGATTGATGACATGAACAATCATACACATTCTATTGCTACATGTCAATGTCCAATCACTAATTTTCTTTTTTCATATGATGATTAGGATTGATGACGTGGCATTTCACAAATTACATCATTAATACCCATATATATATACAATATATATATATTATTTTTGCCTATTCTAATCTCTATTAGAATAAGTATATTGAAACAACTTTTAAATATTTGCAGTTTGGCCCCAAAAGTTTGGTAATTATAATTTAACCCTAAAACTTTCAAAAATTACACTTTTGGCCTGAACACCACTATAGATGAATTTTAACACCTTAAAGCCACCAACCACATTATATAAGCTACCGGTAAACTTATTCACGATACTTATAAGTGTATGACTTTCTAGATTCATAATCGCATACAGATGAGGGACCGATACATTTCTTTATCTATTTCAAAAATGTCTCCGCCATTTCCCGAAATACCCTCATGCTCATGGGTGACGTACTAGCAACATATGTGCCATGAGAATGTACCCAATAATGAAGACGCTGTCTATTTATGAATCCATTTATAGTTGGGAATTACCGTGCAATCCAATCCTTCTGTTAAAATGTCCCGATCGGGAAAAGGACCATGAAAAGGTTAAGTCCACATCCGATACTATGAATAGATCTGAAAAGGTGAAACAAGAGATAACTACTATAGACAAAACCCATTTCCATCAATTCATACTTGCCTTGGCCAAAGACTTCCTCATTTATCTACTGACTTCAGATATTACAGGACATCCACTCACACCGGAGGTTTAACAGATCCTATCTTGACAATTACCTATTAGTATATATCAAAAGACTAAAATGTGAAAGGGCATAACTCACCTTTACAAAAGGCAGGTATTTTACAAAAGCAATGTTTAGCCCTTAATATAACCGACAGTAGTAATTTATCAAGTCTGTGGATTAATTTGCACAATTTTCAACTAGATAGTAAACTATTAATCTGGAATCATGTAGTTTACTATTTACTATCACAATTAATAATCTGTACCACTGACAATCACTCATATGTTAATTAATCCACATCAACATGTCATTCTGACACTTCGCATGCCATCTTTTATCATTAACATCACTATACTAATCATAGGTAATTACATATGATAACCCATACTCGATTATTCTAGTCCTGGTCAAATAATCTGAAGGGTAATGACTCAGTTCTTAATAATTATCATGTCGAAGTAGAACAACGAAGCACTCTAAACGGAGAATATGAATATCCAAAAATATCAATATGTATAAAACACATATATTCTTGTTAAAACCCTAATTAGGTCATCTAATCATTAGCATTAGGGCATATCCCTAACAATATATATATATATATATATCTTTATATATCTGTATATATATATATATATATATACATTATTTTTGCCCATTCTAATCTCTATTAGAATAATCATATTGAAACAGCTTTTTCAATATTTGTAGTTTAGCCCCAAAAGTTTTGGTAATTATAATTTGACCCTAAAATTTTCCAAAATTATACTTTTAGCCCGAATACTAATATAGATGACTCTTAACACTTTAAAGCCACCAACCACATTATATAAGCTTCTGGTGCTTTAATTCATGATACTTATAAGTGTTTGACTTTCTAGATTCATAATCGCATACCGATGAGGGACCAATAAACCTCCTTATCCATATCGAAAATGTCTCTGCCATTTCCCGAAATACCCTCATGTTCATGAGTGACGCATAAGCAACAAATGTACCATGAAAAAGTATACAATAATGAAGATATTGTCTATCTATGAATCCATTTATTGTCGGGAATTACCGTGCAGTCCGATCCCTCTATTAAAACGTCCCGATCGAGAAAAGGACCATGAAAAGGTTAAGTCCACATCCGATACTGTAAATAGATCTAAAATGGTGAAATGAGAGATGACTACTATAGAAAAACCCATTTCCATCAATTCAAACTTGCCTTGGCCAAGGATTTCCTCATTTAACTACTGACTGTTAGATATCACAGGACATCCACTCACACCGGAGGTTTAATAGATCCTATCTCGACAATTACCTGTAATTCTATATCAAAAGACTAAAATGCGAAAGGTGGTAACTCACCTTATAAAAAGGCGGGTATTGACCAGAAGCAATACTTAGCCCCTGATATATTCGTCAGTCGTAATTTTTCAAGTCTGAGGATTAATTTGCACAATTCTCAACTAAATAGTAAACTGTTAACCTGGAATCATGTAGTTCACTATTTATGATCACAATCAATGATCCATACTACTGATGATCACTCATATGTGAATTAGTCCACATCCACATGTTGTTCTGACACTATCCATGTCATCCTTTATCATTAATATCACTATATTAATCAAAGGTAATTACATATGATAACCCGTACTTGATTATTCTAGTCCCGGCTAAATAATCTGAAGGGTTATGACTTAATTCTTAATATTTATCATATCGAAGTAAAAAATAGTGAAGTACTCTAAGCTCTTTTAGAATGTTTTCACTTCTCCGATAAACATTAGGGACACATTCATATCAAAGCAAAGAATATGAATATCCAAAAGAAAACATCATTTTGTATAAAACACATATATTCTTATTAAACGCTAATAAGGTCATCCAAGCAATAACATTAGGGCATATCCCTAACAATCTCCCACTTGCATTAATGCTATCTACCATAGGATCAGTGCGTAGTACATTCATATCCATATACTTATCTTCTCTAAGATAGTAATCAACCGTAATTAACAGTACAAGATCAGTGGGTTATTTATATAAATAAATACATAGGATCTATTATGTTTACTCTTTTTCCATCATAAAAGAAATTCCCAAAAAATGAGGAAATCATTATATATGTCTCGATTGATAAGATCGGGTTCTATAGGCTTATGCAAGAAGCGTTCATTGTAGTTACCAAATACAAATATCAATAACCATTAACAAATAGAACCAACTTTATATATCTAATCCAAACACCATTCATAATGTAAGATATGCCTTTCGGCTTAAGTAACAAGATAAATGGTTACTTACTATTCATAACTCTTTCTAACCTTTAATTATAAATCAAATACCGCTTCCATTAATATGTGAATTCTTCTAAAAGAACTTCACTTATTACCATAAACTATCAAGATTCCCAAAAATTGAAAATTAATACTTACCATAATAAGTCATTAGTACCTATACTTAGATCTTTCTCGATGCAACCTTTTACATCACTATGAGCCATGTACTTGCCTTTGCATGGTTAAGAGACTGCAAATGGCAAAAAGGTAAGGTACGCAATCTATTCGCTATCTTATCCTAACTAAAATTAGAAGGCAGTCTACAAGAAAAGACGGATGCCCCGCCTCAGAGGCTAGAGACCATGCATTTCTTAGAACCCTTCATCTTAATATTTTAAGATTTTGATTTAGCATACAGGCTTGAAAGGTAAAAACAGTCATATCAAAGATAAGCTCTAAATGGTTTGAAATACTTTGGTGACAAAAGAGAAATTCTCCAATCATCTCTTATAACCAAACATAGCTTTCAACCGTCTGTTCATTTCCAACAACAATTTATTGAAAATAAATGGTCTTTATTAGTGCTTTTCTTTGTTTCACTTAAATTGTTATTATCATTAATTCCTATGAAAAAGTGTAATCATTCATCAAAACTCAACATATTTTTTTTGACAATGATTCAAGGAATATGACAACTATGTTCTTCATTTCCTCCCACTATCCCTTTTGGACAAACTATTTTACCAAAAGAATAGTAAATCTATTAAACTCTTTTAAATAGAAAAGAAATGACTTTGGCCGTTTATTTGTTCAAATCTTTAACTCTTGAGCACCTCAAAGTTTTAAAATTCAAACGACAACTTCTTTTATCAAGATTCAGTTACTAGCCATTTAAAAAATGCTATGTAATATGAATAGTTGTGTAGTTTATCATTTGAAGATATTTTCCCTTTTGATATGCATCTTGAAGATTTCATTACTATAATGAAACTCAATATAAAAATGCAAATCCTCTTTCTTACGTAAGATAAATTCAAAATTTTCTTAGTAAGACAAGATCGAAACAAATAGTCGCTACTATTTCTTTCATCATTAAATAGGAGAAGAAAAGAAACTTCAAATTAAAATATAAATATATTCACAATCATATTCAAAACAGGATCGCATACCAAGCCGATCCTAAAAAATAAATCCTTTTACAAAAGAAGTTTATAATTTTGATTCTAAAGATTCTACCCATTGTCAAACATTTCCTCCTGAAGATAGATCTCCTAGTAAGCATAGAGTAGCTCGACTCCGCCTGCGTCTCCTCCTCCTCCTTTTGTTGTAACTAAGACCCGCCACAGAAGGCGAAGAGTCAACATAAGGAATGGGCTCTATATCCAAACCATATCTCTACCAACTAGTCAGAATCCCTGGCAGCTCAGATAATGTGTACTCAATCCTATGCACATGGATATCTAGTATCAAGGAAGAGTAAGATGGTGGTAGACACTGCAAGATCAAGTCTATCTGAAGCTGAAAATCCATGACGTAACTGTATGCCTTCAGCTAAGTTATCAAATAAATCTTCCTAAGGCACTGCTAGTTAATGTCACCTCCCTGCTCTAGTCTCATACTAAAAAGCTCTCAGGTCAGTTCAAACCTCATGCTACAACTGTGCTCATCGAAGGATTCCTTCAAAGATCGAATGATATCCACAGAATGAGAGATGCCCTCATAATATCGCTGTAGATCGTCACTCATCGATGAAAGGATGTACCTTCTAGAGCATGTGTAATCCTGAACCCATCTATCGTATGTGATCTTATCGGCTTCAGATGCAGTTTCATTAATGGGAGCCAAAGGTTCAAAATCTAGAACATACTCTATTCTCTCAAAACGGAGAACTATTCTTAAGCTTTTGTACCATTTTTCAAATTTTGGTCTGGTTAAGTAGTTGTGGTTTAGAATGGAAACAATCAGATTTATAATAGAAGCCATAGCATATAAACTACAGAAAATAAAAGTAACAGATAGTAAGATTATAGGCTAACAAGAATATAAGTATAGCTATATATTTATGCAAATCAAATAGATACTCCCACTATTTTCTTTGATTCTCATACTCCCTAAAAGAGAAAAGGGTAAATCTAAAAAGACTCTAAGCGGGATGACCAATTTCCTATGATATGACATATTTCTCAAACCTTTGTGGCTATGTTGAAATATAAATACCAAAGGTCAACAACTCCTTTGTTGTCTATTTCTCTAAATAAGCTATGGTCAAATTTAGTCCCTAAATCAATTTGGTTTCAAACCATTGTGACTATGTTGATTAAGTGATCTAGTTAGATTATATCCGCCATCACTTAGTTATCCGACAAATTGAATCAATAACCTCAAACATTTGTGGCTATGTTAGTCATTAGATTTTGGAAGATAACCACATTTGTATGTTTCATTCTAGCGACTTTTAATAAACTTTATCGTGAAACAATTCCTCAAAGCTTTGTGGCTATGTTGGAATGTATTCAACTCAAGTTCTATTAAAACCTAGGATGGCAGAAGACTACGATAAAACTCCTTTTACCGTTTATTTCAATCTAATATTAGTTTGCACATTGGGAGTTCTTAAGTTTGAATTCGATCTCATCATATAAACGTGCATTCAATATATTACTAGCTAACAATCACAATTATAGTATTTAATGGAATATGAATGCAAAGATGCATAAATGGTGGATCATGGGCTTGGGTTTGGGACTAAGAAATAAAACCACCCTAATAAAGATCTTCAACTCCTTGAAATCTTCATTGGGCCTCCAACTCCTTGGATTGTCCATTGGGCCTTCTTGTAAAAAACTCTCTTGAAGAATTATATAAGTGGCATCACTACATTATTCTCTCAAAACAAGAATAATAAATATGAGACTTATGTCTCAACTTACAACCCAATAAAATGACCTCAAAGCCCAAATCCATGATCAAATTCACCATTTCCAAAATATATACATATGTATGATGATTCATATCAAATATATATAACGATCATCACATAATTGGCTAGCAATCAAGTTTAATTAACTCACCAATATGAATAACCAAACTTCATCCATACTAATTGCATAATCATAAAACACATTTATTAATGCAAGTCATGTTGGCCCATTTTACTTATAACAATTTATAGTATATCATGCAATCTTAAGTCCAAAATTAGAAAAATGCAAGTCCATGGCCCAAAACATATTATGTGGCCCAATAGGCTAAACTTTAACACTAATATATGTATATAAGGCCCAAGCCCAAATCAATATGTCTTTTTGGCCCATACATACAAATTAGCCCAATAGTTCTCCTTAAAAATATTATATAAACATATAATCACCTTTTAACTATCTCAAATTTAGAAGCATCTAAACATAACATTTTAGATCATTTCTAAATCCAAGACAAGAACATAGTGCCTTTCATTTATGTGTAATCAATTTGGCTTGTCACGCCCCGACCCAACCCCACACTAAAAGGTTAAGTTCGGACCCGACAAACGGACAGAGTCTCCTCTATACCGTGGACATTCTGGACACCTGTAAACATCACATAATACCACAATATGAAACTAGAACTTCAACAACTCCATCTTTAGCTAATTCCTAACTTCAAGGCCATCTGAGCCTTAAGCAACTCAAAACATTAAAACACATACAAGCATGCAATTCACAATCCTAGAACCTTTATCCTTTGTCCGCTTATCATACCACTCCACGATATCATTTAAACATTGTTATAGTTTAAACCAACCATTCAACTTTTGCATTCACACCCAAGCATGCAACAAAACTAGCAGTAGAGTTATAACTACTACAGTCCAATATCATGCAAGCCATACATAACCTAGCTATTACAGTCCTTTCAATACATCACACATAGATACAAGCCCATAGGCACAAAATAGAACGTAATATACAACAAGCAAAGTCTCCACATAACCACAATCACACTCCAACCTCAACAAGCATAAGAATCAAGACAACTCCTCAGTCTGCACCTCATCTTCTGCTCCCTCAACAACCACAAGCCGGAGATCAACCTCAGAACCTCCTGAAACATGTTAGCGAGGAATGAGCAACCAGAATTGCCCAGTGAGGGATATAGTCTACCGGGGCGTGCAATACAACAGTTAATACAAATAAAACAGTTAAACAATGAAAAAGCAATGCAAATAACAAATTACCACACATTAAAAAGGATACAATTCACTTAACCCCAACACTCCAAAATTCACTTGATCTTCGATCATGAACCACGAACCTCGATGAACGTGCCAGCATAAACCCCAATCACTCCAGTGGATGTACTCCAGATGTACCCTGAGAATCCTACGACCCAACACCCCATGGCAATCTCCGCACTTGGCGAGTAAGGGACTAGAGCACAAAGATCGAATATCCACTGGCAAGCCCGCTGCCGCCCAACCGATATCTAATACATCCGCCCCTAACACTATGGTTGTGCAACCACTATGCAATGCACTTTAACAATAGACAATATAATAACATTGTAAAGAAATAACTCTTAGGAGGGACAACAAAGTAGGTTGCCCTCGAAAACAGTTAAAATATAAGCAATAGCATATAGTCAACTAAATGAGTGTAAATGGGATAAGTTACATATTTTCCACAAAATATTACCAAAAGCTCATAATTAACTTAAAAGTACATTTAAACACCTAATAAGCATTTTCAAGGTCATAGAAGTGTAAAACAACCTATTTTCCCCTATTCCCCCTTTGTAACTAAAACAATTTGATTCCAAACCAAAAGGTGAAACTCCAGATTCACAAGTGAGAAATTCTATACCTCTAATTACCCCTTATGGCACCCCTAGGAGCCTTGAAACTACCCAATTACCCGCGATTACCATAAAAGCCCCGATTGCCCCTTTGTGAGATTGTACTACAAGTACCCTAATTGGGACTCAACCGAGAGTTAGAAAAATACATCTAGCACCTACATATCCTAAGATTACCAAATATGATGGCCAAATTAACCCGGATTCGCATTACACTCGAAACCCCTCTCTAAAAGTTACCAATTTCATGTTCTAACTATATTCCTAGCAATTAAACCACACGGGGCCATTAATCTATCCTCATTAGCATCTAAAGCATCTATTTGAAGCATAAAATAAAGCTATAAGGCATAATTTCACAAACCCTAAAAAGTGCACTATTCATTATCTTCCTCACATCACCATTTACAAAATAACCATAACCAAGACATCAAGCACCACAAAAGAAGTCCCTAGAACATATAAACTACTCTTTGCAAAGGAATTAAGCATAATATTGACATATAAAAACAAATCTCAAAATTCAACTCATACACAAAAAAAAACCATAGAAATGAAAAGATAAGTGAAAATCCCTCACAAATTGAAAGTATAGAAGCTTAGAGATGACTTGTTTGCACTTGGGAAAGATCAAGGTAAGCTCAAAGTGAAGATTTGTAAGCCAAAAATGGAAGTTTTCTCCTTTTTTCCTATTGCAGGTCACGGGTTTGGGGGGCTATTTTTTGGTATTTTTCTTTTGTTTTTTGTGCTTTTATGTATGTATATATGTCCAAGTGTGAAAATAAAATATGTTGTATGTATGTGTATGTGTGTTGACAACTTAAAGTGAGTCCAACTAACTAAAAGAAAATAAGTCTAATGGCACAATTAAATATTAGTTAGCTCAAAACAAAGTTAGTCTATGTAATACTATTCAACAAACCACTAAAACATTTTCTAAACGAGCCTTCCTAACTCTAATAGCTCAAACGCTCATTTTTCTTATTCTTAAAATAAGTCATATAGTTTAGGAAAAATACTAATTCGAAGAAAATAAGTAGTTGAAAAACGCAATAAATAGTAACCAAGGGAAGTAACAAGTAATGCACAATTAAAATGCACAACAGTGAATGCAACAGTTAAAAGAAGTATGGTGTTGTTCTCGGGTGTCACACCCTCTTCCCTTTAAACTAATTGCATCCACGCAATTCTTACATGATTCGGCGAATAACTCAGGATATCTTTCTAGCATCTGATCCTCTTTCTCCCATGTAGCATCCTCTAACCCATGATGATCCCACATAATTTTAACTATCGAGATGCTTTTAGTTTTGAGCTCCTGAACTTTCCAGTCTACAACCCGAAAAGGTTTCTCTGTATAAGTCAAAGTCTCACTGATCTCTAGAGGTTCCAACTCAAGAACATGAGAAGGATCTGGCTGATATTTTCGAAGCATAGAGACATGAAATACATCATGTATTCTGCCCAAACTAGGAGGTAAATCTAGTCGGTAAGCCAATGCACCAACTTTCTCAATTTTCAAATAGTCCCACATATCTCAGACTGAGTTTACCCCTTTTACCGTGCTGAATCAAACCCTTTCGAGGAGAGATTTTCAGAAATACCCAATCACCCAAAGCAAACTCCAAATCTCAGTGGCGCCTATCTGCATAACTCTTCTACTGACTCTGTGCTGTAAGCATTCTCTTCTTGATAAGTTGCACATTATCAATCATTTTGTTCATCTCAGGTAATAAAGTAGGGTCAATAGTCTTCATCTCACCAACCTCATCCCAATATAAAGGAGATATGCATTTACGTCCATATAGTGCCTCATACAGTGTCATACCAATAGTAGCTTGGTAACTATTGTTATAGGTGAATTCTGCATGCGGCAAATATCTCTCCCAACTCTTACCAAAGTCCATAATACAAGCTCGCAACATATCCTCGAGTATTCTGATAGTTCGTTCAGATTGACCGTTAGTTTGAGGGTGATAAGACGTACTGAAGCTCAACGTGGTGCCCAAAGCTTTCTAAATTTTTTGCCAGAACTGAGATGTGAATCTAAGATCTCTGTCGGACACAATACTCTTTGGAATCCCATGAAGTCTAACAATATTTTCAACATACAACTCAGCTAGCTTGTCAAGAGAATCAGTTTTTTTCATGGTAATGAAGTGAGAAGTTTTGATCAGTTTATCAACAACAACCCAAACTGAGTCATTACCCTTCGAAGACCTTGGCAAGTTTGACACGAAATCCATAGTCACGTGGTCCCATTTCCAGTTAGGAATGGCCAACGGTTGTAACAACCCTACGGGTCTCTGATGCTCAGCCTTAACTTTCTGGCAGGTCAAGCATCTAGCCACATAATCAGCAATCTCCTTTTTCATGTTATTCCACCAGAAGTTCTGTTTGAAATCCCTGTACATCTTAGTACTACCTGGGTGAATAGTGTATGTTAAACTGTGTGTCTCAGCAAGTATTTCTTTCTTTAAGGCTCGCTGACTCTGAATACAGATTCTACCCTTGAATTTGAAAATGCCATCATCATGAAGTTTGAAGTCCAACTCTCTCCCTTTAGACTTTTCCAAGGTTTTCAATTGTGAAACCCCAATTTTCATCTTTACCTCGATTTGCGTGTCTTTGCCTCGATTTGCGTGATTTGACCTGTTTATGTGTTATATGAGTTAGAATGTGCTAAATATGTGATTTATATTCCTAATACATGCTATGTGTGCATTCATGAAATTTTCATAAAAAACCGCATCATAAACTTTATCGACGATTTTTGTGAATAGTATTTTCAACACCTGTCCACTAAAATTTTTACAATGGTGTTTTAAACGTCTTAAAACCTAGTCCTCTATTATTAATAGACCCATGTTTGATAAAAATTGATTCTGAAACAGAATAGTAATTTAAATAGACTTTTCGAGTGAAAAATAGCATTTTTGAGCCAAATAGTGATTTCTTCTAAACCCGATTCTTGCATTGACTTTTCTTGACCTAGTATATATGAATATAAATGTATTTATATGTGGTATTAAATGATTTTAGATTAATTGTGCATTCAAAAGACATTTGAAAATAAATAATATGACTTTTCACCTTCTTTTGCAAAAATTGCGTTTTAACCCGACTCGGGTGAAATTGTTTGAATGTAAAACTTCTTGTCACCTAAAAATAAACTACTTGAGATAGTTTAGGTGTTGCATAATTAATTTGAGCAAGAGTTGTCAAGAAAATGAATTAAAAGACAAGAAAACACTAAAAATAATTAGTTTCCACCTTTGACTTTCTTTTATTTATTTGACCTTTGCTTAATATATCATCAACACACATTAAAAAAAAATCAAAACATCTCCAAAAACACACACAAAACCGTGGTTCTTTGTAGGAGAAAGATGAAGGCATTTTCAAGGCTTTTCAAAGCATTTTTCACATAGATTTTGCAATTCAAGTCCAAATCACTTCATTCAAAGCTTGATTTCACTTGTTGGGCATCCATTCTACACATTTCTTGCATCAAAACACATCAAAGGTGAGAGAAAAATTCTAGATCTCAAAAGTCATCTTTTTATGTTTTTGCTTATAATTTCATTTTGAACTGTTAGAATATTAATTTGAAGTTATATTATTGCTCAGTGCATGCTAGGAATCGTTTATGTGTATTACTACGAGATTTAAACCATTGTAGCGAAATTATTTATTTTCGGGTATTTAAAGTTGATAGATTGGCCATTTGATGATTTTCTTGAGTTGTTGTGGTTGGAATCGATTGCCGTCGATTTCTAAAAGTTTTTTAATTACGTGGTAACGCCGTTATAATGCCGAATTTTTGATTGCGATGTTTGGGTGAAAATCCAGAAATTTCAGCCTAGGTGCATTGAGGTTTTAGGGTTGTTGGGCTTGATTTTGATGTGTCTTGGTTGGTTTCCGAGAGGGCTAATGTAGATGATTGAATGGGTGAGTGTTGGAAACTAATTTGGAGTTGTTTGGATTAGTAGAATGTAAGATATGATTATTTGAAGTTTAGGTTGTCTTTCTTTAAATTGTTGAATTGAGCCTTTAGATGATTGGGTGGTGTTTGAGTGATTAAATTGTGAGTTGTTGATGGTTAGACTAGGGTTAGATTACGTGTTTAATGCATGTTAAGTTGAATGGCCTACTTTGTCATCTAACTTAGTTGTTTGTTGTTTAATTGATTATTTGATGTTATATTGATGATAATTGATGATTATTGATGATTATTGATGATTATTGATTGATGATTGATGAATCGGGAGATAGGCAATTCTGCTAGATTGTCCTCCTGTGAATGATGTTTATTATTATTGCTGAGTCTTGGTATGTGTGTGCCACCTCTCGTGCAGCATCGGGCTATTGGGTTGATAGCGGTATGACTACCAGAGACTACCCCCAGCTCGCATGACGAAGGTGTCATGGAGGGAGGGGCTAGTGAGGTACCTCGGGTGCATGAGTAATGTGGAGTTACAAGAAGAATGGTTGAGATCATGATGGCGTTTAGAGCTACACCAACTAGAGTATCCTTTATTGATTGGTCATTATAGTTATGTGTTTATATTGTTATTGATGTTTTATTGCGTGTTTACAGCTCAAAGGATCATTTCCAAGGAGTATAGTAAATGTAACGCCCCGATCCCTCACGAGACCGGAGGCTCTAATAACCAAGCTATTCTCAACCCAATCCCAACCCAGTCTCAAAATTTTAGGGAAAAACAGACAGAGTTTCCCCTATACTATGGACTTTCTGAAAACCTGTAAACTCTAAAATAAGGTAACTACAAGGTAAACAAACTTTTCATGGCTAAATATTTAAAGATTCAAGGCCATCCGAGCCTTGAAACATCCAATAGTTTCAAAACCACACAAGCATGCAGGTAACTTGATTTAAACTTAATCTAATAGCCATGCCATTCTAAGATAACATTAAAACATTCTTAAGAGATGAAACATCCTACATTAGGTCATTCACTCCCAAGCATGCAAAATGGTTAAAAACAGAAACATAAGTTATTACAAGCCATAGAATTACCACTGCTACTACAGTCATCTGACTTCCAGCTTACATATTACTCAAATACATACATGAGCCTTAAGGCCTCAAAATAGATTATAACATAGAACAACAAAACCTTCACATAGCAACTAGAAGGCACATCCACCTTAGACAACAATCACACAGCAACTAAGGTAACTCCTCCAACTGCGCCACCTGAAACATGTTAGCGAGGTATGAGCAACCACTGTTGCCCAGTGAGGGATATAGTCCCGGGGCGTGCAATGCAACAGATAATACAGTTATACGACAATATCACTTAGACAATTTAAGAAACAATGATAACTTAAGTAACCACACATTAAAAAGGATACATTTCACACAATCCCCTATACACCAATCTTCACTGGTCTTCATTCACGATCCACGAACCACGAGCACGATCACGATAAGCCGGCATAACCCCAATCACTCCAGTGGGTGTACTCCGGATGTACCCCGAATCCTACGACCCAACATCCCCTGGCAATCTCCAGACCAGGCGAATGAGGGAATAGGGCACGGAGTTTGAATATCCACCGGCAAGCCCTCTGCCGCCCAGCCGATATTCAACACATCCGCCCCTGACACTATGGTTGCGCAACCACTATGCAATGCACTTAACGATGGCAAGTTAATAGCAATAATATAAGCATTAACACATAGGAGGATCAACAAAGTAGGTTGACCTCGATGCAATTAGGATAAAAGCAATTATAGAGGCTAGTAAGCAGTTTACAAAGGAACATATACAAGCTAAGCATAGAATTATACCAAAAGTTCCAAATCAACTTAATATCACATATAAACACTCAAGAAGACATGCCGTGGGTTTAGAAATGTGAGACAACCGAAATTGCGCTTAAACCCCTTTATTTTACAAACTATTTCTCTTCCAAACCAAAGTTAATGATTTCATTTTCAAAGAGAACTCTCCCAACTTTCTAACTAACCCTCAAGGTACCCTCTCAACCCTCTAACTCATCCAAATGCCCGCGATTACCCCGAAAGCCCCAAATTTCCTCTTATGGCTTTAAACTACGCGTACATTGTCCGGGCTTCAAACAAGGGATATCAAGGCATCTATAGCACCTAGGTAGCCTAAGGATACTAGAATTGAAGCCCGAATCCACCCGGATTTGCATTAACCCCAAAAGCCCCAAGTTAAAGTCGGCTATTTTCCATTTTTAGGCGATTTAAGGGCAATGCAAGTGCACGGGGTTATTAGGTTATCTTCACTAGCACCTAAGGCATCTATTAGAAGCATTAAATCAAGCTAATTCGAGCAATTACACAAAACCCTAGAAAAACGTCACTATTCACCCTAAAAATTAAACTAACGATTCTAACCGTTTAAATTGCGAAACGACGGCTCAAATGTGTTCTCTAGCATTCATATAGATGGTATATTAGCATAGATAACAATTACAATGGCATTTAATCATATTTTCAACAAATCAAGAAATGAGCAACTATTTAAAAATGCAAAAACAAGTCGTGAAATCCCTCACCAATGCGCGTAAGAGCTCTCGGGAGACTTGCAAACACCCTAAACTATGTGCTCCTAGCTTGGCTTGGCTTGAATTGAAGATTTGATGGCAAAAATCTCCTCCTTCCTCTCCTTTCTTGCTGTCGGGTTTCCTGCCCATTTTTCAACTTTTTCTTCTTTTTTTTTTTGTTATGAGTTATAGTGTGTTATGTTGGGTATAAAAGGGGTGGGGTCAAGTTGAGAGTGTTTAATGTGTACTAAAATGAGTCTAGTTGGCATTAAAACGAGTCTAATGGTGTAATAATTAAGTTAGCTAACTAAAACATAAAGTTTCATACGTAACACTATTCACTAGTTTCAACAAATCATTTTCTAAACGGAGGCTCCTATCACTCCTAGTTCGTAAGCACATTTTTCTCACTCCTTTAACAATTAATGTGATTTAATAAAAATGATAATTCATGGTAATTAAGTAGTTGAAAAACGGAATGAATAGTGATTAAAGAAGACAACAAGCAAAGCACAAAATAAATGCACAAATAGTGGATGCAATAGTAAGCTAAAAGTACGGTTAAATCTCGAGCGTCACATCCTCTCCCCCTTAAACAAATTGCGTCCACGCAATTCTTCTTCACAAGAGAACTCTGCATCAACTGAAAACCAACTCTGATTACTCGTCATCAGTTGCTAAGCAAGAATACCATATACGAATTCTCGTGGGAGCTCATTAGGAAATCCCAATAGTATTGTCTACGAACCTCACGTAATAAGGCCAAATAAAGGCTCCAATAGAGATGCTACATCGAAATCCAAATAAGAATCCCGCTGGCACGAATACCATAGAAGAATGGAATCCCAACTAAGAGCGGCGAGAAAATACCAATAAAAGTTCCAAGCAGGAGTATTGTAAATAATACCAGATAATAAGGCTAAAAAGAATCCCATATACCAATTATTCCGAGAGATGCCGACAAAAGAATACCAAAAGAATAGCTGATAAGAAAATACCAAGAATATACTCCAGAGAACTGTCATATAGAAACCCCAAAATAAACTATTCATTTATGACCGCTAAGCACTGGAAGGCCTTAGAAGAATCCCAATAACTGAGCTCCAACTATATCCACCAATTCCCAAATAAAGGCTGATTAATTGTCTCTCATTTCTGCTAATCAACATAATTTGGAAGGCCTGCCACTAATCACCTCTCTTCAGGGGAGGAATGAGTTTTTCTTACCATTCGACGGGCTATGTATGCATGCCAAACAATTGCATATGTATAATCATTCTTTAAACTATTACGCAAACACGTTAATAAAAGAGTTTGTGAAACAGTGTAATCATCAAAGTCATTCAAGCACGATAATCAAGTCAAGCATAACACAACTCAATCAAACATGCAATACGCATAATTAATCAGCATACATTTAGCACGTAATACATAATTATATCACATAGGTGCACACATTCAATACAAGACACACAATCAAACATGCAGGCATACACTTTTAAGACACACTCTTAACAAGCACACACACAAGGGTTACTACCCGACAGGACGAGGACCCTGTCCCGGCTTAGAGCTAACTAAGCTCTGATACCACCTGTAACGCCCCGATCCCTCACGAGACCGGAGGCTCTAATAACCAAGCTATTCTCAACCCAATCCCAACCCAGTCTCAAAATTTTAGGAAAAAACAGACAGAGTTTCCCCTATACTATGGACTTTCTGAAAACCTGTAAACTCTAAAATAAGGTAACTACAAGGTAAACAAACTTTTCATGGCTAAATATTTAAAGATTCAAGGCCATCCGAGCCTTGAAACATCCAACAGTTTCAAAACCACACAAGCATGCAGGTAACTTGATTTAAACTTAATCTAATAGCCATGCCATTCTAAGATAACATTAAAACATTCTTAAGAGATGAAACATCCTACATTAGGTCATTCACTCCCAAGCATGCAAAATGGTTAAAAACAGAAACATAAGTTATTACAAGCCATAGAATTACCACTGCTACTACAGTCATCTGACTTCCAGCTTACATATTACTCAAATACATACATGAGCCTTAAGGCCTCAAAATAGATTATAACATAGAACAACAAAACCTTCACATAGCAACTAGAAGGCACATCCACCTTAGACAACAATCACACAGCAACTAAGGCAACTCCTCCAACTGCGCCACCTGAAACATGTTAGCGAGGTATGAGCAACCACTGTTGCCCAGTGAGGGATATAGTCCCGGGGCGTGCAATGCAACAGATAATACAGTTATACGACAATATCACTTAGACAATTTAAGAAACAATGATAACTTAAGTAACCACACATTAAAAAGGATACATTTCACACAATCCCCTATACACCAATCTTCACTGGTCTTCATTCACGATCCACGAACCACGAGCACGATCACGATAAGCCGGCATAACCCCAATCACTCCAGTGGGTGTACTCCGGATGTACCCCGAATCCTACGACCCAACATCCCCTGGAAATCTCCGGACCAGGCGAATGAGGGAATAGGGCACGGAGTTTGAATATCCACCGGCAAGCCCTCTGCCGCCCAGCCGATATTCAACACATCCGCCCCTGACACTATGGTTGCGCAACCACTATGCAATGCACTTAACGATGGCAAGTTAATAGCAATAATATAAGCATTAACACATAGGAGGATCAACAAAGTAGGTTGACCTCGATGCAATTAGGATAAAAGCAATTATAGAGGCTAGTAAGCAGTTTACAAAGGAACATATACAAGCTAAGCATAGAATTATACCAAAAGTTCCAAATCAACTTAATATCACATATAAACACTCAAGAAGACATGCCGTGGGTTTAGAAATGTGAGACAACCGAAATTGCGCTTAAACCCCTTTATTTTACAAACTATTTCTCTTCCAAACCAAAGTTAATGATTTCATTTTCAAAGAGAACTCTCCCAACTTTCTAACTAACCCTCAAGGTACCCTCTCAACCCTCTAACTCATCCAAATGCCCGCGATTACCCCGAAAGCCCCAAATTTCCTCTTATGGCTTTAAACTACGCGTACATTGTCCGGGCTTCAAACAAGGGATATCAAGGCATCTATAGCACCTAGGTAGCCTAAGGATACTAGAATTGAAGCCCGAATCCACCCGGATTTGCATTAACCCCAAAAGCCCCAAGTTAAAGTCGGCTATTTTCCATTTTTAGGCGATTTAAGGGCAATGCAAGTGCACGGGGCTATTAGGTTATCTTCACTAGCACCTAAGGCATCTATTAGAAGCATTAAATCAAGCTAATTAGAGCAATTACACAAAACCCTAGAAAAACGTCACTATTCACCCTAAAAATTAAACTAACGATTCTAACCGTTTAAATTGCGAAACGACGGCTCAAATGTGTTCTCTAGCATTCATATAGATGGTATATTAGCATAGATAACAATTACAATGGCATTTAATCATATTTTCAACAAATCAAGAAATGAGCAACTATTTAAAAATGCAAAAACAAGTCGTGAAATCCCTCACCAATGCGCGTAAGAGCTCTCGGGAGACTTGCAAACACCCTAAACTATGTGCTCCTAGCTTGGCTTGGCTTGAATTGAAGATTTGATGGCAAAAATCTCCTCCTTCCTCTCCTTTCTTGCTGTCGGGTTTCCTGCCCATTTTTCAACTTTTTCTTCTTTTTTTTTTTGTTATGAGTTATAGTGTGTTATGTTGGGTATAAAAGGGGTGGGGTCAAGTTGAGAGTGTTTAATGTGTACTAAAATGAGTCTAGTTGGCATTAAAACGAGTCTAATGGTGTAATAATTAAGTTAGCTAACTAAAACATAAAGTTTCATACGTAACACTATTCACTAGTTTCAACAAATCATTTTCTAAACGGAGGCTCCTATCACTCCTAGTTCGTAAGCACATTTTTCTCACTCCTTTAACAATTAATGTGATTTAATAAAAATGATAATTCATGGTAATTAAGTAGTTGAAAAACGGAATGAATAGTGATTAAAGAAGACAACAAGCAAAGCACAAAATAAATGCACAAATAGTGGATGCAATAGTAAGCTAGAAGTACGGTTAAATCTCGAGCGTCACAGTAAATACTGTTAGAGATCTATCCGATCCTCACTGAACTTGTTTTATATAAGCTTACTCTCAATTATTGCATGCATGCAGGTGTTACTGATTCTGACTACGGGTATATGCCTCCTAAAGAGGAAAATGTGCCGTATGTGGATGAGTCTTCTGTGCAAGAGTCATTGCCATGAGATTATCTTAGTTGTTGTAAAACAATGTTTTGTATAATCTAATTTGAAATGTATGTATACCCTATGTATTAAGTTGGAACGGAGGCGTATAACTATGAATTGATTGTTGAAGGAATGATTATTGTGTAATATGGTTATGTTGTATGTTGTTAATTTAATTGAGGAGTTGATTGTTGAATGGTTTGTGGAGTTGGTTGTATGTTATTCTGAAGAGGTTGGTTTAGAGCCTCAATGTCTTAATTACTGTCGTTATACTACCGAAATTCCGTTGCGTCCTGACTAATTGTAGGAGGGGTCGAGTTGGGGCGTGATATCAATAGTTGAGGGTCAGTTTGCTGTGCTTCTCTAATCCTGGATAACAATAAAGATTGAATTTGAAACTTGCAAATTGAATACCAGAATTTGAAGTCTTGGGTTTCCACAAACATAACTCTTCCATGAATTCCCAATTCTTAATAATCAAACTAGCAATTGTAGCCTTTCGGCTCAAAGCATCAGCAACAAAATTGGCCTTACCTGGTAGATAATTAATAGTCTAGTTATAATCTTCAAGTAATTCCAACCAACGCCTTTGCCTCATATTCAACTCTTTCTGCGAGAATAGATATTTCAAACTCTTGTGATCATTAAAGATTTCAAATTTGTTACCCCAAAGATAGTGACACCATTTCTTTAGCGTAAAGATAATAGCCGCAAGCTCAAGGTCGTGCGTCGGATAGTTGAGTTCATAGTGTTTCAGTTTTTTGGAGGCATATGTAATAACTTTTCCATTCTGCATCAATACACAGCCTAAATCCTCATTTGAAGCATCACTATAGATTATCAGATTATTAGATTATCAGTCCCCTTGGGCAGTGCAAGAATATGAGCCATGGTAAGCCTCACACTTCTCATTCCAGTCAAGCACAGTTTTTTTTGAGTAAGCAGAGTTAGAGGTCCAACAATTTTAGAGAAATCATTGACAAATCATCTATAATATCCTGCTAAACCCATAAAACTGCGGATCTCTATAACAGTCTCAGGCCGTTTCCATGCCAATACAACCTCAATCTTCGCCTAATCAACAGAAATACCATCTTGCGAGATAATATGACCGAGAAAAGCAATTTGTCTTAACCAGAACTCACATTTGCTGAATTTCGCAAATAATTTATGCTCATGCAGAGCTTGTAATACAATCCTCATATGTTTTTCATGTTTAGCCTCGGATTTAGAATATTCAAGAATATCATCAATAAAAATAACCACAAATTGGTCTAAGTATGGTCGAAATACCCTCTGTATTAAATCCATAAATGCGGCGGGAGCGTTAGTCAAACCAAACGGTAGGACCACAAACTCATAGTGACCATATCGAGTTCTAAAGGCAGTTTTTGTCACGCCCCGACCCAACCCCACGCTAAAGGTTAAGCCTGGACCCGACAAACGGACAGAGTCTCCTCTGTACCGTGGACATTCTGAAAACCTATAAACATACAATTTAAGCCACAAAACAATAAGAACATCATTTCTAATTAAAAACCTAGCATCAAGGCCATCTGAGCCTTAAGCAATACAACCAATTTAGATACATACACGCATGCAATCCCAACATAAGCTTCTTTACAAAACCGCTTATCATACCACTCCATGATAGCATTTAAACATTCTTAGAATTTGAAGACAACCATTGCAATCCCCACAACCAACACACAAGCAAGCAGCAAACTAAAAGTAAGAATACTAGTTATTACATACCAAGGACACCTATAATTCATCAAATTCAACTTACAACTAAATAATATATACATGAGCTCAAGGCTCCAAAATAGAACATAAACAACTAGAAAAGTCTTTAACACAACAAGCACCACAATCTACCTCAAGCAAGAAGGACACTGCAACTAGGGTAATTGATCAATCTAGACCTCTGGTTCCTCTCCTTCAACCAAATTTAGCTGGGGTTCAACCTCAGCGTCTCCTAAAACATGTTAGCGATGTACGAGCAACCACAATTGCCCAGTGAGGGATTAAGACTACCCTAGGCGTGCAATGCAACAAGGCAATTAAGTAATAGAAGTAAGTAAGAGACAATAGAAATAGAAATTAACCACATATATCAAAGGATATGATACACTTAACCCCAACACTCCAGAATTCTCTATATCTTCGATCACGAACCACGAACCACGATCAATGTGCCGGTAAAATTCTCAATCACTCCAGTGGGTGTACTCTAGATATACCCCGATAATCCTACGATCCAACACCCCCTAGCAATCTCCGGACCAAGCGAGTGAGGGACTAGGGCACGGAGATCGAATATCTACTAGCAAGCCCGCCGCGGCCCAACCGATATTCAATACATCCGCCCCTGACACTATGGTTGCGCAACCACTATGCAATGCACTTATAAATGGCAATACAATATCAATAATAAAAGCAATAACACATAGAAGGGTCAATAAAGTAGGTTGACCTCAGAACAGTTAGAATAGAAGCATTAACATATAGATAACCAAGTGATTACAAAGGGGCATAATCATGATCCACATAGAACTATACCAAAAGCTCAAGAATATCTTAAAAACACCTTTAAACCCTCAAGGAGTTATTACAAGGTCTTAGAAGCGTGAGACAATCGAATTTGTACTTAAACCCCTTTGTAACTCAACCCGATTTCCTTCCAAACTCATGTTATGGTTCTAGGTTAGTAAGCCGCCTATTCTATGCTTCTAGTTAACCCCTTAGGCCCCCTTAGGACCCTTGAAGTCACCCAAATTCCCGCATTTAGCACAAATGCCCCAATTTTTTCCTTTTGACTTTGTACTACACATACCTCAACCGGGACTCAAACGAAGGTTAACAAAGCTTATTTAGATCCTATATAGCTTAGGAATACCAAATATGGAGGCCAATTCAACCTGGATTCGCGATAGCCCCGAACCCATTTTTTAAAAGTCGCCTACTTCGTGCTTTTGTTATGTTATGAGCTATTAAACCTTATGGGGCCTTTACACTACCTTCATTAGCACCTATAGCATCTATTTGGACCATTAAATCAAGCTAAAAGGTTCAATTTCACAAAACCCTAGAAATCCTATCACTATTCATGTCATGCAATCAACTAACGAATTCAACCATTTAAACTACAAAACAATAGCATAAATAAGGTCTCTACTACTTGTATACAACATACATTAGCATATTTAAGCATTGCATAAGCATTTAAGAGCAAATCAAGAAATTCAAGAAATGAGCAACATTTTTCAAATGCAAAAACAAGTATGAAATCCCTCACCTAAAGCGCGTAAAAGCTCGAGAAAGGCTTGAGAACCCTCTAAACTACTTGTACCTAGCTTGGCTTGGCTTGGAATAGAGAATTGAAGAGCAAAATTTTCCTCCTTGTCTGCACAAGGGCTATCGGGTTTCTGCCTTCTTTTTCAGCTTTTTATTTTTTATTTTTGTTGTTTTATGAGCTTATAATTGTGTGTGTTGAATATGTTAACGGTGGGGTCAAGTTAGGTGCATGAAATATCTATAAAAATGAGTCTAGTTGGCATAAAAATGAGTATAATGTGTACTAATTAAGTTTGCTAACTAAAACATAAAGTTCACTACGTAACTCTATTAACTAGTTCAGTAAAAAAATTTCTAAACAGGCGCTCCTATCGCTTTAAGCTCAAATGCACATTTTTTTCATTACTAAAATAATTATTATGATTTAAGAAAAATGTTAATTTGAAGAAAATAAACAATTGAAAAATGCAATGAATAGTAGCCAAAGAAAGCAACAAGTAATGCACAGAAGAAATGCGCAAATAGTGGATGCAACAATAAATAAATGTATGGCTAAGTCTCGGGCGTCACACCCTCTCCCTCTTAAATTAATTATGCCCACGCAATTCTTACATGATTCGGCAAAGAACTCAGGGTAGCGATCCCGCATTTGGTCCTCTCTCTCCCATGTGGCATCCTCTAAGCCGTAATGGTCCCACATAACCTTAACCATCGGAATGCTTTTAGTTCTCAGCACCTGAACCTTCTGATCTACAACCCGTAGAGGTTTCTCCGTATAAGTCAAAGTCTCACTGATCTCTAGTGGTTCTGGCTCAAGAACATGAGAAGGATCTGGCTGATACTTCTGAAGCATAGACACATGGAAGACATCATGAATTCTACCCAAGCTAGGAGGTAAAGCTAGTTTGTATGCCAATGCACCAACTCTCTCAATGATTTCAAATGGTCCAACAAATCTCGGGCTGAGTTTATCTCATTTACCATGTCGAATCAAACCTTTTCGAGGAAAGATTTTCAGAAATACCCGATCACCCAAGGTAAACTCTAAATCTCGGCGATGTCTGTCTGCGTAACTCTTCTGTCGACTCTGAGCTGTAAGTATCCTCTTTTTGATAAGCTGCACATGATCAACCATTTTGTTCATCTCAGGCAACAAAGTAGGGCCGATAGTCTTCATCTCACCAACCTTATCCCAATAGAGAGGAGACCTGCATTTAGCCCATAAAGTGCTTCATACGGTGCAATACCATTAGTAGCTTGATAACTATTGTTATAGACGAACTATGCGAGTTGCAAATATTTCTCCCAACTCTTACCGAAGTCCAGAATACAAGCTCGCAACATATCCTCGAGGATTAAGATAGTTCACTCAGATTGACCGTCCGCCTGAGGCTGATAAGCAGTACTGAAGCTCAAAGTCGTGCCCAAAGGTTTCTGAATCTTCTGCCAAAACTGAGATGTGAACTTGGGATCTCTGTTTGACATAATACTCTTTGGAATCCCATGAAGTCTGATAATATTCTCAACATATAACTCCGCTAGCTTATTAAGAGAATCAGTCTTTTTTTTAGCAATAAAGTAGGAAGTCTTGGTCAATCTATCAACAACAACCCAAACTGAGTCATTTCCCTTCGAAGATCTTGGCAAGTCTGAGACGAAATCCATGGTAATATGATCTCATTTCCACTCCGGAATAGCCAAAGGTTGCAATAAGCCTGCAGGTCTCTGATGCTCAGCTTTGACTTTCTGACATATAAGACATCTAGCAACATAGTCAGCAATCTCTCTCTTCATGTTGTTCCACCATAAGTTCTGTTTCAGATCTCTGTACATTTTCGTACTGCTAGGATGGATAGTATACTTAGAATTGTGTGCTTTCGGAAGTATTTCTTTCTTTAAAGCTGGCTCGCTCGAAATACAGATTCTGGCCTTGAACTTAAGAATACCATCATCATGCAGTTTGAAATCCAACTCTCTCCTTTTTGACTTCTCTAGGATTTTCAGCAATTGAGGATCAGTCTGTTGAGCTTCTCTAATCCTGGATAATAATAGAGATTGAATCTACAAACTTGCTAATTTAATACCAGAATTTGAAGTTTTGGGTTTCCATAAGCATAGTTCTTCCATGAACTCCCAATTTTTTATAATCAAGCTGGCAACAGTAGCCTTTCTGCTCAAACCATTAGCAACAATATTGGCCTTACCTGGTAGATAATTAATGGTGCAATTGTAATCCTCAAGTAACTCCAGCCAACGCCTTTGCCTCATGTTCAACTCTTTCTGTGAAAATAGGTATTTTAGGATCTTATGATCTGTAAAGATTTCAAACTTGTTGCCCCAGAGATAATAAAGCCATTTCTTTAATGCAAGAATAATAGCTGCAAGCTCAAGATCGTGCGTCGGATAGTTGAGTTCATAAGGTTTCAGTTTCCTGGAAGCATAAGTAATAACCTCTCCATTCTGCTTCAATACACAGCCCAGACCTTCCTTAGAAGCATCACTATAAATTACGAGATTATCATAACCCTCAGGCAAAGCAAGAATAGAAGTTATGGTTAACCTCTTCTTTAATTCCTGGAAGCTAGTCTCACACTTATCATTCCAGTCAAATACAGTTTTCTTCTGAGTAAGCTGAGTCAAAGGCCCAGCAATTTTAGAGAAGTCCTTGACAAATCTCCAGTAATACCCTACTAAGCCAAGAAAGCTACGGATCTCTATAACAGTTTCAGGCCGCTTCCAAGCTAATACAACCTCAATCTTCGCTGGATCAACAGAAATACCATCCTGCGAGATAATATGACCAAGAAAAGCAACTTGCTTTAACTAGAATTCACATTTGCTGAACTTTGTAAATAATTGATGCTCTTGAAGAGTCTGCAATACAATCCTGAGATGCTGTTCATGCTCCGCCTCAAATTTAGAATATACAAGAATATCATCAATAAAGATAACCACAAATTGGTCCAAGTAAGGATGGAATACCCTCTGCATTAAATCCATGAATGCGGCGGGAGCATTAGTTAAACCAAGCAGCAGAACAACAAACTCATAATGACCATAGTGAGTTCTGAAAGCTGTTTTAGGAACATCATCTTTCTTGATCCTCAACTGATAATAACCCTGCCTTAGATCAAATTTAGAAAATACCTTGGCACCCTGCAACTGATCAAATAACTCCTCAATTAAAGGCAATAGATATTTGTTTTTGATAGTCACCTGATTAAGACCCCGATAGTCAATACATATGCGAAGAGATCCGTCTTTCTTCTTAACAAATAGAACTGGTGCACCCCAAGGTGAAGAACTCTGCTGAATAAATCCCTTCTCAAGCAAACCCTGCAGTTGAACCTTCAATTCTTGCAATTTGGGTGGAGCCATTCTATACGAAGTCCTAGAGATAGGTGTAGTCCCCGGTAATAAGTCAATCATGAACTCTATCTCTCTATCAGGCAGTAAACCAGGTAACTCCTCAGGAAAAACCCCCTGAAACTCTCTCACAATAGGCACATCATTCACTTTCAACTTGTCCCCAGGTTGGTTAATTAAATATGCAAGATAAGTCTCACAACCTTTGCTCAACAGTTTTGATGCCTTAATAGAAGAAATTATAGGAGTTCCAGTTGATTTTCTACTTCCAACAATTTCAATTATAGGCTGGTCAGGCATTTCTAGTTTCACAATCTTCTTCCTACAATCAAGCTGTGCATAATAACTTCCCAACCAATCCATCCCCAATATAATTTCAAAGTCGTTGAAGGGTAGAATAATCAAATCAGCAGGAAATACACGACCCTCAATATAAATATTACATGCTTTACAAATAGATTTAGTAACAAACTTTGGACCCATAGATGTATAAACCACAATCTCATGCAGCAATTTATCATGTTTCAATTTAGCATTTTGTGCACAAGTGGGAGTAATAAATGAATGAGTAGCCCCAGAGTAAATTAAAACTTTAACCGACTGATCATTAAGAAGAAAAGTACATTCTACCACAGCAGTCGTATCCTTAAGCTCCTCAACATCCAAAGCAAATACTTAGGCCTCCCCCTATGGCGTTGGTGCTGCAGTTAGTGCCCGGGTCTGAGAACTCATCCTAGATGTCTGACCCCTGGTATTCTTGAATTTCAAGCAGTCCTTAACCCTGTGTTGGTCACTCCCGTAACCTGTACACCTGTTCAATTTCCTCCAGCAAATCTCCTCAGTATGGCCCTGACGTTGACAGAAGCTGCACTGTTAGTGATATCTTGCAACAGTGCCTCCCGTAGGAACTCTGTAAGAAGAGGTAGTTGAACTACCCTATTGAGATTGTGCTATAGCTGAATGAGACTGCCCCTGATTCTAACTCTAAACTGGTCGTGCCTGAGTCTGAATAGGCCCGGTATAACTCTGAGTCTGCCTCGGCTATTGACCCTGACCGATGGAAACAGTTTGCCTCTGAAACCCCTGACTCTAAGTCTGATGTGGTCGTTTACTAGGCTGACTCGGTTCCCTAAACAGATCTACTTTGCGTTTCTCATACCTAGTAGCTATCCTGACTGCGGCAGCATAAGTGGGGTAGTCTTGGGTAGACAGATTCAATGAGATATCTAGCCTCGGCCCCATCACAAACCTCTGAATTCTCTTGCTCTCTGGCTGAACTAAGGTTGGCATATAGCTGGACAAGCGAGTAAAAGCAGCGTCATACTGGTCAACGGTCATGTTGCCCTATTTCAGATTGATGAACTCTTCCTCTCGCCTCTCGATAGTTGTCTCTGTAATGAATTTCTCTCGGAACTCTCTAACAAACTCATCCTATATCCGTGGCATTGCCTCAGCCTCCCATCTAGATTTAATGGTGTGCCACCATTGCTTGGCATCTCCCTCGAACGAAAATTCAGTACATGCAACCCTCCTCGCATTAGAGTACTCGAGGCCTATAAGAATCTTCCCCACTTTGTTCAACCACTGCTCAGCTAGTATATCATCGGGCTCCCCGAAGAAACTAGACGGACCCCGATTCAGGAATTTCTCAAGATACTTGCTACCACCACCTACTGCTCCAACTTGGCCCTAACCAAGATTACCTGTAGGTGCATTATCTCCCTGCCTCTATAATACTTATGCAATCTCGCCTATAGTAGTTGTTAACCGTGCATTAAGAGTCTGCTGATCTACTTCCTCTCCGCCGACAACATTCTGATTTCTATTCTAACAATGAGGCCCCATCTCGAATAGCTAGAATGCAAAGTGTTATGACAGGTATATATGTAGTTTACAAATAAAACACATAAGAAGAGACTCAAATGAATCCACATAAAGTCACATAAGTAAGATCATATGAACATTCATATACCAGAGATACATATAAGTCACTTAATCATACTTTACATTCTAAACTTTTCACATTCCATTTCTATGCTAGCATGTTCTTTACCAATTCAATTTTCACTTAGTCAATTAAAGAGTCATTAATTCATGCAATCACGCATTCACATAATAGACTTCTACCCACAGACTGAGGAACCTATCCCGGCTGTGACACCTCGATCCCTCTCGAGACCGGGAGTTCTATCAATCAATCTAATCACAACCCAATTCCAAACCCGGGCAAAATTTTAGAGAAAACGGACGGAGTCTCCCCTGTTTCTAGGCAAAAAAACAAACCTGCGACAGCATATAAGTGGACCAATACCATGTCCAATCATTCAACCACCTCAAGGCCATCCGAGACTTGTTCTCAACAAGCAATCACAAGCAAAATATACATTTCCAGTTTACAGACTAACCTACCTCTTCACATCTTTTACAAGTACATTCATGTTTTACAATTAAACTATACCAACCTATTGCATAAGTTAGACTATCATATCTTTCTATCTCTTTCTTTTGGACAATACAACATGCATTGAAGTTAAGCTACATTAACTAAATACATAATCTAACTTATCAAACCACTTCAATAAACTAATGAAACTTATATTACATCCCTTTTGACATCAAATACATACAATACATAAAAGCATACATCTTTACAACTTCGACAACTAAATCCACAAAGGCATGCAAGACAACTCTTCAAGCACAAACTTTCACGAAATCACGAACTTCCAGCTAACATGACATTTCCTGAAATGTGGTAGTGATGAGTGAGTATACACAACACGTATACTCAGTGAGGGAGAGACAAATATCGAATTGGAGAGAAAGAAATTAGTGCAATGCAAATAAAACAGTTAAGCAATATATCCGATAAGTAAGCAATCAAGACAAACAATCAATACAATAAGCAATTACTGAAAGCATTAACATAACCATTCAAAGCTATACCATACTCTGAAGGTTATGGTTAACTCATACGAGCAATGTACCATTTCACGAGTGATACATCAATCTCGAGCTTGATGTTGACAATGATGACAATAAGCGCGCAACCACCTTATAACTCCAGTTTGGAATACCCCGGGAGTAACCATCAATTCTACGACCCAAATCTCCTTGGGAGGCAACCCAAGCGAGAAAATAGAATAGGACACGGAGCTAGAGCAACCAACACTGGCAGCCCGAGACTACCCAGAGAGGCCCATCACTCACGCCCTGACACTATGCAATGCAAGACACGACACAAGGCGATAACGAGTGATAGCACAACAATACAGATTAGAGGAGATAAACTAGATATCAAGCATTTACAACTAACACTAACATTCAATTAACTTTTAAAGCATAACTATCTTTAACAGCAACAATAACACCAATTAAACAAGTAACAGCGGTTCAAACACGAAAATGACAAATATTTCTATTCAATCTCCAACTTCTAAAGGAAATTACGAGCAAACGAGCTACGGGATTAAGAAACCGATTTCACTACATTCACTCAGGCACTACCAGGCACGTTTCTATGTCACTAACCTTCACTTTCTCACCCGAGGCCCGAAAGTCCACCTACTGCGTTTGAACTACAACTATGCTAACCGGTCACTCAATCAACGCCACAACAGCGCCAAAAGTGCTTCCATTCCCTCAATTGCAAAACCCCCAACTCAATTCGAGCACGGTCAACTTTTGGTCAAACGGCCCCTTTACGTTTCTTTGTCTAATTTTCAATTTTAATAAAGGCCGATCCATTTTTATTTCACATTTTAGCTTTCTATCATTAATGACACCTATCCAAATCAAGCAATCACAATTCGGATCGAAATCTAAAATTCTAGCAATTCACTATTCATTGTTTTTTCCCAATTTCAAATACGCAGTTTCAACCGTAAAAATTGCTAAATAACTATCAAGCAATGTTCTACGAACCCTAAAGAAGCATTTCCAATCAATTTCAAGCATTATATCGCATTAAATATCAAATCTAAAAATTTGAATCAAAAATCAAATTTCATAAAATATGCACAAAAGCATGAAAACCCTCACAGAGATTGAAGACCAAGACCCGCAAGAACCCGAGCCACGACCCCCGAGCAATTCCACGCGCAAATGTAGAAGAAAATGCAAGCAAAATATTTTTTTTTCCTCTTGAAAGGTTTCGGCCATAGGGGGGGACACAAGGGTCATTTGTGGTTTTGTTTTGAGTTATTTTTGCCTTGTTTTTTAATTAATAAGGTGACAAGGGCAAAATTGTAAAAAGACAAGGTCAAATTCAAGTTAAAAATAGTCAAATTAGTTTATTTTGATGCCATTAAATCTAATTCAAGTTAAAACAATGCAATTAAATGAAAAACAATTAAAACTAGTTAAATTAAACTAAAAACATTTTTCTTTAAGTCCGAAGAATACTTCTCTAACTCTCATTTTCGAAATACTGCGATCGAACAATCAATAATCGATCGCTAATAAGGTGATGAGCAACAATATAAAACTTTAATTCTTTGAAAAGTAGAATCATAAAATAGTTTAAAATTCACTCCGGCTCGGAGTTACTTTCCTCATTTATTTGAAAACCGAGTGATTTTAATGCAAGACAACCAAAACCGATTATTAAAATAATCAAAACAATCAAGGTAATCAATATTCATTTAAAATAATTAATTTAACTATTTCTAGAATATTTTAAAGAATTATGAAGTTAATATTAAGCTACAAATGAAAGTTAATATAAACACGTAGTCAAATACAATTAAACACTAACATTTAAGATGACACTTAATTAATTACAAGAGAATAAATTCAATTACTTTAATTATTATAAATAGATAATAATCTTTTAATTATTCAATATACAACTACTAAATGCTTCCAAGAGAAATATTAAAATAGTGCAAATTGGTTGATTTAACAAATTAAACAATTAATCAAATGCAGTCAAGTGCTATTAAATGCATGCCGGGTTCGGATTATCACACCGGCTCTTGCATTCTAATAGCTCTGATACCACCTAAATGTCACGCCCCGACCCAACCCCACGCTAAAGGTTAAGCCTGGACCTGACAAATAGACAAAGTCTCCTCTGTACCGTGGACATTCTGAAAACCTGTAAACATACAATTTAAGCAACAAAACAATAGGAACATCATTTCTAATTAAAAACCTAGCATAAAGGCCATCCGAGCCTTAAGCAATACAAACAGTTTAGATACATACACGCATGCAATCCCAACATAAGCTTCTTTACAAAACCGCTTATCATACCACTCCATGATAGCATTTAAACATTCTTAGAATTTGAAGACAACCATTACAACCCCCACAGCCAACACACAAGCAAGCAGCAAACTAAAAGTAAGAATACTAGTTATTACATACCAAGGACACCTATAATACATCAAATTCAACTTACAACTAAACAATATATACATGAGCTCAAGGCTCCAAAATAGAACATAAACAACTAGCAAAGTCTGTAACACAACAAGCACCATAATCTACCTCAAGCAAGAAGGACACTGCAACTAGGGTAACTGATCAATCTAGACCTCTGGTTCCTCTCCTTCAACCAAATTTATCTAGGGTTCAACCTCAGCGTCTCCTGAAACATGTTAATGAGGTATGAGCAACCATAATTTTCCAGTGAGAGATTAAGACTACCCGAGGTGTGAGACAATAGAAATAGCAATTAACCACATATATCAAAGGATACGATTCACTTAACCCCAACACTCCAGAATTCTCTATATCTTCAATCACAAACAACGAACCACGATCAATGTACCAGTAAAATCCCTAATCACTCTAGTGGGTGTACTCCAGATGTACCCCGATAATCCTTTGACCCAACACCCCCTGGCAATCTCCGGACCAGGTGAGTGAGAGACTAGGGCGCGGAGATCGAATATCCACTGCCAAGCCCGCCGCCGCTCAGCTGATATTCAATACATCGGCCCCTAACACTATGGTTGCGCAACCACTATGCAATGCACTTATCAATGGCAATGCAATATCAATAATGAAAGCAATAACACATAGGAGGGTCAACAAAATAGGTTGACCTCAGAACAGTTAGAATAGAAGCATTAACATATAGATAACCAAGTGATTACAAAGGGGCATAATCATGATCTACATAGAACTATACCAAAACCTCAAGAATATCTTAAAAACACATTTAAACCCTCAAGGAGCTATTACAAATTCTTAGAAGCGTGAGACAATCGAATTTGTACTTAAACCCCTTTGTAACTCAACCTGTTTTCCTTCCAAACTCATGTTATAGTTCTAGGTTAGTAAGCGGCCTATTACATGCTTCTAGTTAACCTTTTAGGGCCCCTTAGGACCCTCGAAGTCACCCAAATTCCCACATTTAGCACAAAAGCCCCAATTTTCCCCTTTTGACTTTGTACTACACATACCTCAACCGAAACTCAAACAAAGGTTAGCAAAGCTTATTTAGATCCTATATAGCCTAGGAATACCAAATGTGGAGTCCAATTCAACTCGGATTCACGATAGCCCCGAAATCTTTTTTTTAAAAGTCGCCCACTTCGTGCTTTTGTTATGTTACGAGCTATTAAACCTTACAGGACCTTTACACTACCTTCATTAGCACCTATAGCATCTATTTGGACCATTAAATCAAGCTAAAAGGTTCAATTTCACAAAACCCTAGAAATTTCGTCACTATTCATGTCATGCAATCAACTAACGAATTCAACTGTTTAAACTACGAAACAATAGCATAAATAAGGTCTCTACTACTTGTATACAACATACATTAGCATTGCATAAGCATTGCATAAACATTTAAGAGCAAATCAAGAAATTCAAGAAATGAGCAACAATTTTCAAATGCAAAAACAAGTATGAAATCCCTCACCTAAAGCACGTAAAAGCTCGGGAAAGGCTTGAGAACCCTCTAAACTACTTGTACCTAGCTTGGCTTGGCTTGGAATGGAGAATTGAAGAGCAAAATTTTCCTCATTGGCTACATAAGGGCTGTTGGGTTTCTGCCTTCTTTTTCAGCTTTTTATTTTTTTTCTTTTTGTTGTTTTATGAGCTTATAATTGTGTATATTTAGTCTATTTAGGGTGGGGTCAAGTTAGGTGCATGAAATGTCTATAAAAATGAGTCTAGTTGGCATAAAAATGAGTCTAATGCACACTAATTAAGTTAGCTAACTAAAACATAAAGTTCACTACGTAACACTATTCACTTGTTCGGTAAAACATTTTCTAAGCATGTGCTCTTATCGCTTTAAGCTCAAATGCACATTTTTCTCATTCCTAAAATAATTATTATGATTTAAGAAAAATACTAATTCGAAGAAAATAAACAGTTGAAAAATGCAATGAATAGTAGCCAAAGAAAACAACAAGTAATTCACAGAAGAAATGCGCAAATAGTAGATGTAACAGTAAATAAATGTACGGCTAACTCTCTGGCATCACAGTTTTAGGTACATCATCTTTCTTAATCCTCAACAGATAATATCATTGCCTCAGGTCAAATTTAGAAAATACCCTAGCTGTGACGCCCGAGGTTCTACCGTACACATTTTTAACTATTGCATCCATTAATTGTGCATTTAATTTTGTGCTTTACTTGTTGTCTTTCTTAGTTACTATTCATTCCATTTTTCAACTGCATTATATTAATGAATTAGCATTTTTATTAAATCATATTAATTATTTTAGGAATGAGAAAAATATGCATTTGAGGTAGGAGCAATAGGAACCTTCGTTTAGAAAATAATTTAGTGACTAGTGAATAGTGTTACGTATGAACACTATGTTTTAGTTAGCTAGCACAAAATTGCAATCATAGACTCATTTTTAAGTTAACTAGGCTCATTTTATTAGACCATACACTCACCCAAATAGGCCCCACCCTAATATATAATCAACCAAACACAAACAAGTCATAACTAAGCAAAAAAAAAAAAAAGGGAAGATGCAGAAATTACTGTAGCAAATCCGAGAATCAACATAGAAGGAGAATGAGAGGATTTTGCTCATCAAATCTTCAAGCCAAGCCAAGCCAAGCCAAGCCAAGCCAAGCAAGGAGCAAGTAGCTTAAGGTGTTTGCTAGCCTCCCGAGAGTTCCTACGCGCATTGGTGAGGGTTTTTCATGCTTATTTATGCATTTTAGAAATGTTGTTATTTTCTTGATTTGTTAGAAATATTGTCTAATGCTATTGCAATGCTCAAATAAGCTTATATATGTTGTATACGTGTAGTAGAGACCACATTTATGCTATTGTTTCACATTTTAAACGGTAGAAATCAATGGTTGATTCGTAGGGGTGAATAGTGATGGGATTTTTAGGGTTTTGTGTAATTGTGCGTATTAGCTTGATTCAATGCTTCTAATAGATGCCTTAGGTGCTAATGAGGGTAGTCTAATAGCCCCGTGCACTCAAATTGCTCGAAACTTGAATAAAATGTGAATTAGCCGACTTTTTAAAACGGGTTTCGGGGTTAATGCTAATCCGGGTGGATTCGGGCTTCACTTTTAGTGTTCTTAGGCTACCTAGGTGCTATAGAACCTTTGCTAACTCTTCTTTGAAGCCCGGTTAAGGTAGGTGTAGTTCAAAGCTATAAGAGGGAAATTGGGGCTTTTGAGGTAATTGTGGGTAATTAAACGTATTTATAGGTTGTAAAGATACCTTAAGGGTTAATTAGAAGATTGGTATAGCTTTCCCTTGAATTTGAATCATTAATATGAGTTTGGAAGGAAAACGGATGAAAAACAAAGGGGTTTAAGGGTAAATTCGTTTGTCACTCGCATCTAAGACCTTGGCATGTTTCCATATGTGTTTAAATGTGGTTTCAAGATGTTTTGGAGCTTTTGGTATAGTTTTATGTGAATCTTGAATATGCTCCTTTGTAATTTGCATAACTGATTTCCGAATTGAAGATTCTAAGTGAATTCTTGTTTATAGTAATTGTATTGCCATAGTTCTAAGTGTTTTTCTTGAGTTTTATATTGAGTTAATTATAATGAGAATAAGTATGGATTAATGACTTTATAAATTGATAGTACTATTATGGAATTAAATATGGTTATCTATGCTTAAAATGCTCTTTTAAATGATTGTGGAACATGCTTATATCATGGTTTTATTGCTTGTTAGTTATATCATTTGTATATTATATTACTTGAATGATTACTTGGTTGTATGTTAATTAAGTAAACTATAAGTTAGCTAACCTAGTTGGTCAATTAATGAATGTTGTAGTTAAAGAGTAATTGAAACAATGTTTAATTTTATGTTCAAGGTGATTGAGGGTGATTTGAATCCAATCTTGCAATTTGGAGCTTGGTAGAGGTGAGGGAGACTTCATCCTTATGTGCATAATAGTTTATTTACTTGTACTTAGATTATGTGCACTTATTGTCTATATATTATGTGTGAGGGCAACCTACTTTGTTGTCCCTCAACCATGTGTTTATTGATTTATACTATTGTTATCATTTTGAGTGCATTGCATCGTGGTTGCGCAACCATTCGGGCATAGTAGTGTCGGGGAAACCGGGCGGCATCGGGCTTGCCGGTCCACCTCGGCTACCATGGTTGCCCAGTCCCTCTTTCGCTTGGGATACTGCCCAGGGATAGTTGGGTCGTAGGATTTCGGGGTACATCCGGAGTACACCCATTTTGGAGTTATAAGGGGATGTCGTCTTATCGATATCAGTGTCATTATTACATCGAGATTTCAGTTCGTGACGTCGCTGGTGTGCCTCTGCCCTTCGGGGTATTCGCTTAGCCGAAACATTACAGAAGTCAAAGTGTATCATATCCTTTTTAATGTGTAGTAACTTGTTGTTTTAATTGTTCTTTGGTTGTAAAATGCTTTATTTGTACTAACTGATGCATTGCACATCCCCGGTAGACCTTATCCCTCACTGGGCAATTGTGATTGCTCACACCTCGCTAAACATGTTTCAGGTGATGCAGTTGGAGGAATTGACCTGATTGCTGTGTGCTATTACTTGAGATTTGAGTGATTGTCTACGAAACTGTGGAAGACCTTACTTGTTCTACTATCTATTCTATTTGGGAGCCTAAGGGCTTATGTATATATATTTGAGTAGTTGTAAGTTTGAAAGCTAAGTGGATGTAGCAAGTGTTATGGAATTGTGGCATGTAATAACTTATGCTTCTGCTTCTAGCTACGTTGCATGCTTGGGTGTGAATGAACGGATGTATGGTTGGCATTAATTTATGAGAATGTTTAATTGCTAACATAGAATGGTATGATAAGCGAATGAAGACAAAGATTTTAGGACTATTGTTGCATGCTTGTGTGTATTTATTGTCTTGTGTTGCTTAAGGCTCAGATGGCCTTGAAGTTTGAATTTCAATTACAGATGTTGTTCCTTTTGCTTCGTGGTTTTATTTGATTGTTTAGAGATTTTCAGAATGTCCACAGTACAGGGGAAACTTTGTCCGTTTTTTCCTAAAATTTTGTGACTGGGTTTGGTATTGGGTTGAGAATAGCATGGTTATTAGAGCCTCCGATCTCGTGAGGGATCGGGGCGTTACACTAGCACCCTCTAATTGATCAAATAATTACTCAATTAAAGACAACGGATACTTGTTTTTAATAGTCACCTGATTAAGACCCTGATAATCAATACACAAGCAAAGAGATTCGTCCTTCTTTTTAACAAACAAGACTGGTGCACCCCAAGGCGAATAACTCGGCTGAATGAATCCCTTCTCAAGCAAACCCTACAACTGAACTTTCAATTCCTACAATTCAGGCAGAGCCATTCTATACGGAGTCCTAGAGATAGGTGTAGTCCCCAGCAATAAGTCAATCACAAACTTTATCTCTCTATCAAGTGGCAACCTAGGTAATTCTTCAGCGAAGACCCCCAGAAAATCTTTCACTATAGGTATTTCATTCAATTTTAGCTTATCCATAGGTTGATTAATCAAATAGGCCAAATAAGCATCACAACCATTACTTAGCAGTTTAGTCGCCTTAATAGAAGAAATTATGCGAGTACCCATGAATTTACTGTAACGCCCCATTCCCTCACGGAAACAGGATCTCTATATACCCACTAAGCACAACCCGATCCAAAACCCAAGTGACGAAATACGAGGAGAAACGGACGGAGTTTTTCCTATTTATAGGACAACCAGTTTACCTGCACACAACATATAAATGGACCAGTACCGTATCCAAACATACAACAACTCCATACATGCATTGAACTCAAACCTCATTAAGCTATTACATAAATTAGGTTATCAAAGCACTCTATGACCTGGTTAAGCTTAAATATATTTCTCTCCTACATTGAGTATATACAATTCATGAAAGTAAAACTTTACAACTTTTACAGCTCAAGCCACATAACATGTAAGGCTACTCTTCAAGCACGAACTATCACGTGATCACGAACTACACTTCCTTTGGCTATAACCTGAAATATTCATGATGAGGAGTGAGAATACAAATAATGTATACTCAGTGAGAGAGGGGGAATGGGAACAGTATACCAGGGTTCGTGCAATGCAAAAATTTAACACAATTAACACAATAAATAAACAATGAATAACAATTCTAATACCATATTTTAAAAGGATACGATTGATAACCCTTATCACTCCAAATTTTCGATTCACGAGCCTCGATCCACAAACCACGAACCATGAACACAGTCTCGATATGCCGGCATCCCTTACACCAATGGGTATTCTGGATGTACCCGATACCTACGACCCAATACCCTCTAGCAATCTTCGGACCAGGCAAGTGAGGGAATAGGGTATAGAGCTAGAGCAACCAACCCTGGCAAGCCCGCTGCCGCCAAAGAGGCCCATCGCATCCTCCCCAACGATAAGGTTATGCAACCATTATTTCAATGACACAAGAAGCATTAATAAAAGCAATATAACAAGGTAAGCCGATAAACACATAATCGAGGAACAACAAAAGAGGTTGTCCTCACACATTAACCAGTTGACAACAATAGAGGCAAAATAACAAGCATTAATCATTAAACTCATTCTACTAATTATAAAACTGATAAATCTTGTTAGAATACGTTAAATCACATTAATAGCATGAAAACTATTTAACATATTCAATATACAATAGAGAAATGCAAATAAGATGCAACTCCCTCACCTTGGAAAGCCAAACCTATAAGAATTTAGTTAAGAACCCTTTCCATATTCTCCGAATGCACCAACTTCTTCCATTTCACTACATAATACAATCAACTATCTATATAAGAAGTTATACATTCATTCTCAACTAAAGCTATTTTATAATTCCATTAACTTATTAATTTCCATTTGATTCCATTGAACTATCATAACTATCAAATACATTTCTTTATTTAGCACGCATTACATTCACTACTTTATGCAACACGTTAAATATTCTCTAATTAAACCCACAATTCGATAGGCATATAAACATTAGCAATTTGAACAACCATAAAACATATTCAATTCACACAACATATAAGAGTACACAAGTGCACTTAAATTAGTCAAATAGACTCAAAATAACCACTAAAACATATCTCCAAGCCAAACCAACATGCCTCTTCAACTACCAACATTTTTCCCTACCTAAATACAAGTTATTAAACCATATTATAGCCTAAAATGACCAATTTAAGGATGGCATAAAACTGCCCAACTTGGCCAGCCCCTAAACGCCCAAAAATTTTAAATTTCAGCAAAGTCATTCTATATTTTATTGCATCATAAACTTGTAATTCAAATAGAATTCATAATTAAGAGCAATTTAGATTTGATTGTAGTTAACTAACACATCAAACTTAACTATACATCATCTCACTAACATGTTTGAAAACATTTTTTACCATATATCATGGTTTGCAAACATCTTAAATTGTTGGTCAACAACATGCATATAACTTTAAATACTCTTTAACTATGGCTTTTATTAACAATCTAACCATCTAAGTTAACTTTACATTCATTCTCGAGTATTCCACTTAGCATACATGGGGTTCTAAATCACATAGACTAACTAGACATTTAACATGCTAGAATTACTAAGTTAATACATGTAGAACACTTAAAACACTTAACTAGAACATATTCAAACTTCTACCATAAAACACTTCATTTAAGCATAAACTCAAATACTTGGTCTTCAATATATACATTATTAACTAATCCTTGATCTAACATGAAAATAACCGTAAAAACTTCTAAACTATCAAAAGAATGCTCTTACTCACTTATGAACTCTAATATACAAGATAGATATGGAATACAACACATAGCAAGTAGATCTTCATAAAAACATGCCTATTTTCAAAACTTCTAACAGAACTCTAAATTTATCAAATTCATTACCTATGCTATTGAACTCCAAATTCTCTGGTTTTTTACATTTAGCTCTTCGAGTTTAATTGATTTTAGAATCAAACATAACTTAATTCCAGTTTAAAATCAGCAAGTTATGACTTTTCTCGAGCAACTGTACAAACTGTCCAGTAGCAGTGATTTTCAGGACACATTTCGGAAATGGCTAAATTGGAAGCCTAAAAAGTTAGAATTAGCCTTAGCTCTAGAAATCAACATTTGTTCTAAACTGCCTAATCTAGCTTTTGTGTAAATTTTGTTAATTTTCGAGTACGTTTGCTATGTCAAAAGATCTTCGAAAGATAGGGGCAGTGCACTATTTTGAATTTGCAATTGCTTGCTCTACTTCACCTTCTAGCTAATTCCTTACATCAAACTAGTTCAAGGCTTTAGAATAGCATGGAAAACACTTCTATGCTTCATTTAGAACTTGTATCAAACACATGACATGCATTAACATTCTTCTTTCTTATTTTCAACGACAACAACAACTAAATCAAAGAATCTTCCAAGTAAGCTAGCAACAACACTTAATCATCACACAATCATCATAAGAATCAAATTAGCTAGCTAAATCAAAGCATAGATCATCTTATTATAACATTTATATAACTTAACATTCAAAAAAAAAACCCAATAAATACACCAAAGAAATTCACTAAGATGAGCTTTTTTACCTTTTTCCTTCCTTTTTCTCCTTCTTCTTTCCTATTTTCGGCCATGAGTGTGTGTGTATATGTGTTTTCAGCGTGTGTTTGTGTGTGTGCAGAATTTTGAATGTGTGTGTGTAGAGACCGATGTGTGAGTTGTGTGTTGTGTGTTTTGTGTCTTGTGTTTGTTTTTAATTTAGTTTGCTTTTTAGTTGGGTTATAAGAGTAGCTAGGTGGGTCTTGGGTCAATGGGTATGGGTTTGGGTCATGTTAAAATGTAAATGGACCAAGTTTTTATGCAAAATAGGTCAAGAATTTTAAGTGGAAACAAAATTGAAAATGCTGGAAAATTTTGACTATTCATTGCGCTCGCTTACAAATTTTTTTCCGTTGCTCCCGATATGCTATGCACGCAAACTCAATGGATGTATGCATCTAAAATAGCAACTATTAAGGGAAAAATATGAAATTCAGAAAAGGAAACAGAAAAATTTTCATGTTCAAGCTCGGGTTGTACAATAAACATATAATTTTATGCTAACATTCAAAATAAAACCTAATTAAATACAAACAAGTATTATTCTCTATATGACGGGTTCGGGTTATCACATTTTTGACTACCGACAATCTCAATTACGAGTTGATTACGCATTTCTAGTTTCACAATTTTTCTTCTACAATCTAGATTAGCATAATATTCACACAACCAGTCTATACCCAGAATTATTTCAAAGTCCTTAAAAGGTAGGATAATCAAATCAACAGGAAGGACTCGACCCCTAATACACAATTCACATGTTTTACACACAGATTCAGTTAAAAACTTAGTGCCCATAGTTGAACCTACCTCAATCTTATAAGGCAATTTATCAATTTGCAATGCAGAAGATTGTGGACACATAGGTGTGATAAATAAGTGTGTAGCCCTGGAATCAATTATAATTATGACTGATTTATTATTGAGAAGAAAAGTACCTTCAACAACTACAGCCCTTTCAGGAAGCTCCTCCGTATCTAAAGCAAATACTCGGGCCTGCCCCTATGGTGCTGGTGCTGCAGCTGGTGCCTTAGTCTGAGTACCCTAACCAGATGTCTGACCTCTGGTATTCTTGAATTTCAAGCAATCCTTGACCCTATGCTGGTCACTCCTACAACCTGTACACCTGTTCAATCTCTTCCATCAATTCTCCTCTGTGTGGCCCTGGCGCTGACAGAAGCTGCACTGCTGGTGACGTCTTGCAACAGTGCCTCCCGTAAGAGCTCTATAAGAAGAGGTAGTTGAACTACCCTACTGAGATCATGCCACAACCGGACGAGACTGCCCCTGATTCTGACTCTGAACTGGTCGTGACTAAGTCTGAGTAGGCCCGATAGAACTCTAAGTCTACCTCGGCTGCTAACTCTGACCAACCGAAATAGTCTGTCTTTGATACCCCTGACTCTATGTCTGATGTGGTCATTTACTAGGCTGACTCTGCTCCCCAAACAGATCTACTTTCTGTTTCTCATATCTGGCAGCTATCCTGACTGCGATGGCATAAGTGGGATAGTCTTGAGTAGACAAATTCAACGAAATATCGAGCCTCAGCCCCATAATAAATCTCTGAATCCTCTTACTCTCCGGCTGCACTAAGGCTGGCACATAACGGGACAAGTGGGTAAAAGTAGCATCATACTGATCAACTGTCATGTTGCCCTGTTTCAGATTAATAAACTCTTGTTCCCGTCTCTCAATAGTTGTCTCTGTAATAAATTTATCTCAAAACTCTCTGACAAACTCATCACAAATCCGCGGTATTGCCTCAGCCTCCCATCTGGATTTCACAGTATGCCACCATTGCTCGGTATCTCCCTCGAGTAGAAATTCAGCGCAAGCGACCTTCCTCGCATCAGTATACTCGAGGCCAGTAAGAATTTTCTCCACTTTATTCAACCATTGCTCAGCCAACATATCATCGAGTTCTCCGAAGAAGCTAGACGGACCACAATGCAAAATTTTCTCAAGATAATTACCACTACTACCTTCTGCTCCACCTTGGCCCTGACCCAGATTACCTGCAGGGACATTTCCTCCCTGCCTCTGCAATACTTGTGCAATCTGACCTATTGCAGCAGTTAATCACGCATTGAGAGTCTGTTGATCTACTTCTTCTTCCCCGGCATTCTGATTTATGGTCTGACGGCAAGGCCCTATTCCGAATAACTAGAATGTAAAGTATTATGACAAGCATATATGTAATCCACAAATAAACCACATAAGAATAAGCTCAAATAAGTTCACATGAAGTCACATATAACGTCATACAAACACTTTATTCACAAAAGATACAAATAAGACACTTAATCATACTTTCCATTCTAACTTTTCACTTTCATACAATAACTCTTAAAAGACATTTCACATTCTCATTTCCATGCTAGCATGTTCTTTACTAAATCAATCTCTCACTTATTCAATCAAAAGAAACATTTATTCATGCAATTACAGTTGCACATAATAGACCTCTACCCCACAGACAGATAAACATATCCCAACTCATGCATTCTATAAGATCTGATACCACCTAAATATTACGCCCCGACCCAACCCTACACTAAAAGGTTAAGTCCGGACCCGACAAACGGACAGAGTCTCCTCTGTACCGTGGACATTCTGGACACCTGTAAACATCACATAAAACCACAATACGAAACTAGTACTTCAACAACTCCATCCTTAGCTAATTCCCAGCTTCAAGGCCACAATCACACTCCAACCTCAACAAGCACAAGAATTAAGGCAACTCCTCAGTTTGTACCTCCTATTCCACTCCCTCAACAACAACAAGCCGAGGATCAACCTCAGCACCTCCTGAAACATGTTAGCGAGGTATGAGCAACCACAATTGCCCAGTGAGGGATATAGTCTACCGGGGCGTGCAATGCAATAGTTAATACAAATAAAGCAGTTAAACAACGAAAGATCAATGCAAATAACAAATTACCACACATTAAAAAGGATACAATTCACTTAACCCCAATACTCCAGTGGGTGTAGTCCGGATGTACCCTGAGAATCCTACAACCCAACAACCCCTGGCAATCTTCGGACCAGGCGAGTGAGGGACTAGAGCACAGAGATCGAATATCCATTGGCAAGCCTACTACCGCCCAGCCGATATCCAATACATCTACCCCTGACACTATGGTTGTGCAACTACTATGCAATGTACTTTAACAATTGACAATATAATAGCAGTGTAAAGAAATAACACTTAGGAGAGACAATAAAGTAGGTTGCCCTCGAAAACAGTTAAAATATAAGCAATAGCATATAGTCAACTAAATGAGTATAAAATGGGGTAAGTTACATATTTTCCACAAAACATTACCAAAAACTCATAATTAACTTAAAAGTACCTTTAAACACCTAATAAGCATTTACAGGGTCATAGAAGTGCAAAACAATAGATTTCCCCATATTCCCCCATTGTAACTAAAGCAATTTGATTCTAAACTAAAAGGTTAAGCTCCAGATTCACAAGTGAGCAATTCCATACTTCTAATTACCCCTTATGGCACCCCTAGGAGCCTTGAAACTACCCAATCACCCGCGATTACCAAAAAAGCCCCGATTGCCCCTTTGTGAGATTGAACTACAAGTACCCTAACCGGGACTCAACCGAGAGTTAGAAAAACACATCTAGCATGTAACGACCCGCCACGGTTTATCACGGGCACGAGTCAATCACTACCACAATATTGTCCGCTTTGAGCAAGCCCCGAAGGGAACCAATACTCTCACGGTTTTGTTCCTCACGTGGTCTCCCACGTGAAAACGCGTTGTGGCTTATACAAGGAGTCGCCCCCTTATATACAGCTGCATCACTTCCTAATTTTTCGATGTGGGAGCGCTACACTCCACCCCCCTTAAGAGGCACGCGCCTTCGCGGGCTAACGTCACAACGCCGGGTCACCCCGGTAGGCTCTGATACCATTTGTAACGACCCGCCACGGTTTATCACGGGCACAAGTCAATCACTACCACAATATTGTCCGCTTTGAGCAAGCCCCGAAGGGAACCAATACTCTCACGGTTTTGTTCCTCACGTGGTCTCCCACGTGAAAACGCGTTGTGGCTTATACAAGGAGTCGCCCCCTTATATACAGCTGCATCACTTCCTAATTTTTCGATGTGGGAGCGCCACATAGCACCTACATAGCCTAAGATTACCAAATACAATGGCCAAATTAACCCCAATTCGCATTACACCCGAAACCCCTTTCTAAAAGTCGTTAATTTCATGTTTTAACTCTATTCCAAGCAATTAAACCACATGGGGCCATTAATATATTCTCATTAGCATCTAAAGCATCTATTTGAAGCATATAATCAAGCTATAAGGCATAATTTCACAAACCCTAAAAAGTGCACTATTCATTGTCTTCCTCACATCACCATTTGCAAAACAACCATAACCAAGGCATCATGCACCACAAAAGAAGTCCCTAGAACATATAAACTACTCTTTGCAAAGGAATTAAGTATAATATTGACATATAAAAGCAAATCTCAAAATTCAACTCATACACAAAAAAAACCATAGAAATGCAAAGATAAGTGAAAATCCCTCACGAATTGAAGTATAGAAGCTTGGAGATGACTTGTTTGCACTTGGAGAAGATCAAGGTAAGCTCAAAGTGAAGATTTGTAAGCCAAAAATGTAAGTTTTCTCCTTCTTTTTTCTGCTACAGGTCATGGGTCTCGGGGGCTATTTTTTGGTGTTTTTCTTTTGTTTTTTTTGCTTTTATATATGTATATATGTCCTAGTGTGAAAATAAAATATGTTGTATGTATGTGTGTGTGTGTGTTGACAACTTAAAGTGAGTCAAACTAACTAAAAGAAAATAAGTCTAATGGTGCAATTAAATATTAGTTAGCTTAAAACAAAGATAGTCTACGTAACACTATTCAACAAACCACTAAAACATTTTTTAAACTAGCCTTCCTAACTCTAATTGCTGAAACACTCATTTTTCTCATTCTTACAATAGGTCATATAGTTTAGGAAAAATACTAATTCGAAGAAAATAAGTAGTTAAAAAATGTAATAAATAGTAACTAAGGGAAGTAACAAGTAATGCACAATTAAAATGCACAACAGTGAATGCAACATTTAAAAGAAGTATGGTGTTGTTCTCGGGCATCACATGGCTACTCCAAAACATAAGTTGCGTTTGACTATCAAACACTTTAATCATCAAATAGTCCCTTTCCACAAATCACATGCATGTCAACATCATAATAAGTTTAAAACTAACTTTTAAAATCTCATGTTAACAAAAGTAACATCAATACTCATATTAAATAATCATGTTGAGGACTATTAGGCAACTTTATATGTCCAACAAAATAGCAAAAACACCTTTTCCATTCCCTTGGAGTTTCGTCCACGGCATTAAACTAAGGCAAGATTTGATACCCTCAACATTTGACATTACACTATGCTAAAAAGAACTATTCTAACAATACCCTTTTAGCTTTTCACCTTTTTAGGATAATCTTCAAAAGTCAAATTTAAACATGCAAAGAACAAATCCACTATCTTTCTTTACATATAAACACATCTAACAAGTAGAAACATTATCCTACACAAGCATGCATGGTTCGGCCAACACAAGCTATAGATCTATACATGCAAGATAAGATCTAACCAAGATCTAAACATGGAAGCAAATAGTGTAACGCCCGAGACCTACAGCATGCATACATCACTTATTTGCATGTATTTTGTGCATTTACTTGCTTAAATGTTTATTCGATATAAATGTGCAATTAAGTGTTTAGTTGTCTTTTATATGCACTTACATATTTAGTTAAGTTTTAATATTGAATTTTGAGGTTAATTATTTTAGTAAATAAATAAATGTGTATTTCTATTATTTTTACAAAAGTTTTTAAAGAAAATTGTGCATTTTTCACTTAAAAGACTATTTTTTCAAAAGTTACTATTCATAAGCATTTTCGACCATAAAATTTTTCCGTCTTCGAAACTTTCCCATGTTACATGACTTACATGAGGCATTAGAAAAATATTATTTTGTGCATAGCATCTCGGAAAGAGTGAGATACAAAATAATTTCTCTATCGTATTAATTGTAACCAAATTTTTAAATTTTATTTATTGACTTTTTCTTCTAAATTGTAAAACTAGTCTTTTAAATATTTTAAAATTTAGTCTAAGTCTTCGTCAGGATTCTATCTGGAAGATCTTATTTTAAATGCTCCTCTGTTATTCGTTCTTGGTATTTTCTATAGTATTTACATTGGAGGATTCTTATCTAGAGTGTTCGAGAATGTCGTGCCTATGTTGTAACGCCTCGATCCCTCACAAGACCGGAGGCTCTAATAACCATGCTATTCTCAATCCAATTCCAACCCGGTCACAAAATTTTAGAGAAGAAGGACGGAGCCTCCCTTGTTTATAGGACAAATCAAAACCTGTAAACAGACAATGAAGTCACAAACCACACAAATTCCAATATCCACCACATTCACCAACTTCACCTCCCCAACATTCCCAGCCTCAAGGCCGATCGAGCCTTGAGCAAGACCTAGAAAACACACAAGCATGCATTTATCAATCCTTAAAACCTTATCTTTTTAATCCGCTTATCATACCACTCTATTTTAACCATTAGACTTTCTTATAAACTAAAGCCAAACGAATATTAACTTCATGAACACACAAGCAAGCAGTATAAAGGAAAGTAAGGATAAACTATCACGATCTACTACCATTCAAGCCATACATTAACCTAGCTATTACAATTCTTCAACAACTCCAAATATATACAAACCCATAGGCACAAAATAGAACATAACATAATACAAACACAGTCTTCCATAATTTAGCAGACAAACACTTCAATCTCAAGACAAAGCATACAACAATCAAGGCAACTCCTTCAACTGCACCACCTGAAACATGTTTAGCGAGGTATGAACAATCACAATTGCTCAGTGAGGGATAAAGTCTACCGGGGCGTGCAATGCAGTAGTTAATACAAATAAAGCATTTAACAACCAAAGAATAATTGAAACAACAAGTTACCACACATTAAAAAGGATATATTATGATGACTCTGATTAATCCAATCTCGAACCATGATCCTCGAACCACGAACCACAAACAGAAATCCTAATAATGTTCCTAATAACGATAAGCCAACATCCCCTTATAACTCCAAAATGGGTGTACTCTGGATGTACCCCGAAATCCTACGACCCAACTCTCCTTGGGCGGCATCCCAAGTGAGAGAGGGACTGGGCAACCATGATAGCCAAGGTAGACCGGTAAGCCCGATGTCGCCCGGTTTCCATGACACTACCATGCCCAAATGGCTGCGCAACCACGATGCAATGCACTCAAAATGATAACAATAGAATAAATCAATAAACACATGATTGAGGGACAACAAAGTAGGTTGCCCTCACACACAATATATAGACAATAAGTGCACATTGCTTAACAATTATATTAAGGCACATAATCGAGGTACAAGTAAATAAACTATTATGCACATAAGGATGAATACTCCCTCACCTCTACCGAGCTCCAAGATGTAAGTTTGGAGCACAACATTTCCAGTCACCTTGAACCTATGAGCAAGTATTACTTCAATTACTCTTTAACTACAACATGCATTAATCATTCAGCTAGGTTAGCTAACTTATAACTTCACTTATTTAAAATACAATATCTATTAGAATTCTATCTTTAGTAGAAGCCACCTTTATATACTCTGGCTAAACATACCATCCAAGTAATCATTCCAGTAGTCCAGTTACAAGTCCTAAGTACAACTTCACTCATTCAACACAATATACAAGTAATATAAACATTAGAACAAGATATAAGCATTATATATGAAAACAACCATATGTGCACAAAGAGGTAAATTACATATTTCTCACGAAACTTTATTAAAAGCTCACAATTCACTTAGAAATACATTTAAACACATAATAAGCATTTATAAGACCATTGATGTACAAAACAACCAAATTTCCATTTTTTCCCCTTTGTAACTTAAGCTATTTGATTCCAAAACTAAAGATAATGTTCTAATTTCATGAGTGAGCTATACCATACTCCTAATTACTCCTTATGGCACCCCTAGGACCCTCGAAACTACTCAATTACCCGCGATTACCACAAAAGCCCCGATTGCCCCTTTGTGCGTTTGTACTACATGTACCCTAACCGAAACTCAACCAAGAGTTAGCATAGCCTATTTAGAACCTATATAGCCTAGGATTGCCAAATGTGAAGGCCAAATTAACCCAGATTTGCGATAGCCCCGAAACCCCTTTTTAAAAGTTGCCTAATTCGTGTTTTTGTTAAGTTACGAGCAATTAAACCTTACAGGACCTTTACACTACCTTCATTAGCACCTAGAGTACCTATTTGGACCATTGAATCAAGCTATAAGGTTCATTTTCTCAAAACCCTAGAAAAATATTACTATTCATGCCCTACGAATCAACTAACGATTTCAATCATTTAAAATACGAAACAATGACATAAATATGGTCTCTAGTACTTGTATACAACATATATTATCATAGTTGAGCATTCCATAAGCATTTATTAGCAAATCTACCAAATCAATAAAGTTGCAACATTTAGAAAATGAAAAATAAACATGCAAATCCCTCACCTAATGCGCATAGAAGCTCGGGGAAGGCTAGAGGACACTCTAAACTACTTGTACCTAGCTTGCAAGGTCTTGGATTGACGAATTGGTGAGCAAAATCTTCTCCCTTCCTCCTATTGCTACTGTCAGGTTTGCCCTGGCACTATTCAGCCTATTTTTTTTTGTTATATTATCAGCTATTGTGTGTTGTGTTTTGAGTATATAATAAGTGGTGTTAAGTTTTGAGTGTGGTATAGGTAATAATGTGAGTCAACTAGTTTAAATCAAGTCCAAGGGTGCAAACAAATGTTAGCTAGCTAAAATATAAAGTTTCACTACGTAACACTATTCACTAGTTCGGTAAAACATTTTCTAAATGGATGTTCTTATCGCTTTTAGCTCAAATGCACATTTTTCTTATTCCTAAAACAATTAATATGATTTAAGAAAGCTGCTAATTCGAAGTAATTAAGCAGTTGAAAATTACAATGAATAGTAGCCAAAGGATATCAGGTAGTTGCACAGTAAAAATGCACAATTAGTGGATGCATAGTAAATAAAAGTATGACAAAGATCTCGAGCGTCACATATGTGGGGTCTCTTTATTTGTATCCACGTGTAGTACCTTTTCTCGTCAACCAGTAAGAAGTATTTGAGGTTGGTTACTCGGAGTTCCATGTGGAAGACTTGGACTAGAATTGCAGTAGTTCGATATCGAATTCTGTTGAGAATCGAAGAATTGCGAGGACGCAATTAGCTTGAGGGGGAAAGGATGTGATGCCCGATACCTAGAGCATGCATACATCACTTATTTGCTTATATTTTGTGCATTTACTTACTTAAACGTTTATTTGATTTAAATGTGCAATTAAATGTTTAGTTGTCTTTTATATGCAATTACATGTTTAGTTAAGTTTTAATATTGAATTTTGACTTTGATTATTTTAGTAAATAAATAAATGTGTATTTCTATTAATTTCACAAAAGTTTTTAAAGAAAATTGTGTCATTTTCACTTAAAAGACTATTTTTTCAAAAGTTACTATTCATAAGTGTTTTCGACCGTAAAATTTTTCCATCTTTGAATTTTTCCTATGTTATGTGACTTACGTGAAGCATAAGAAAAATATTATTTTTTGCATAGCATCTCGGAAAGAATGAGATACAAAATTATTTTTCTATCGTATGAATTGTAACCAACTAAATTACATTTAAAAGACTTTTAAATTTCATTTATTGAATTTTTCTTCTAAATTATAAAACTAGTATTTTAAATATTTTAAAATTTGTTCTACTATTATTTATTAAACCATGACTTTGTAAAATTAATTTAGAAACAAATCAAAAAATTTAAAATAGATATTTTGCAAAAAAAAGTAACGTTTTTAAGCCAAATAGTAAAAATCCACCAACATAACTTATCCTTTGACTTGTTGACTTTTCTACATAATATATAAAGCCCAAAAAAATGCTTAAAATGCAAAAATCAGCCAAAAATAGGAGTTACGGGAATAGTAATATTTCTTCAAAAATTGCTCAATTTGATCTTCCAAGCTTGTAGAATTGATTCCAAACCATCCAAAAGCTTATTCCTTGCTTTCCATTGCCTTGTGTGGTGAGGGATTTTCTTTAAAATTGTATTTTGGTTGAATTTTAGTTTATGTCAAAATTTACAAATGTTGAAAAATGCTTTGTTTCTTGTTATTATTGTTTCAAATATGCTTAAATATGTATGTAAAGAAAACTTTTGTAGTTAGTTAGCTTTAAGAATGGTTGAAAATGGTGGTTGATGAATTAAAGAAGATGATGAATAGTAATTTTGAGGGTTTTTGTGCAATGTTGATCCTAGGCTTGTAACTATGCTATCTATTGGTTCCTATAGTGCTATTGGACATAGAAAAACACTTATGTGAGATTAGAATAGGTTTTTCTTGAGTAGTTGCTTGAAATTAGCTAAAAATAACCCGTTTTACCAAGGGGTTTCGAGGTAAATGCGAATCTGGGCATGTTTGGGCATCATAGCTAGTGTTTAATAGGTGTTGAAGTACTAGAAATGCATTTGTTTCGCTTAATTGAACTCCGGTTAAGGGACTTAGTGTAAATGCATAAAGGGGATTTTCGAGGCTTTTGAGGTAATTGCAGTTTAAAGTATGGTTTCATGGTTTTGAATGATGTCATAATATGTATTTAGAAGTGTGATATAGTTGGGTTATGAATTGGGGAAACTTGTAATTGGTATGTGCTTTGAATTAGGTCTTGAGCTAAAGGGGTCGTTTGACCAAGTGTTCACTTTTCACGTTTTGATTGGAGTTATAGTCTTAGTAATGCATGAAGCACTTTTGGTGCTATCGTGGCATTGAATTGAGGGGCAGTTTTGGTAGTTGCAGTTCAAAGTGACACGGGGCCTTCCCGAGCTTCTGTGTCAAAAGCGGGGTTTTAAGGCTTGAGTAGGTGTCTATTAGCATTCTTAGAGATGTAGGATAGTTGGTTTGTGGAAATTGCACTTTGTGTTTTGTCTGGAAGCTAAATTGTGTTGGTAAATAAATGGGAAATGGACTAAAGTTAGGGTTAATGTTATAACTGTGTTGCAATGCTACTTTTCATGCTCATTTAATGTCTATTAAATGGTTGGTTTGGAGTTTTCTTGAGTTTCATTTGTATAAGTATGAATTTGAGCTAAATGAGATTAGTTTAGAAAGTTGAGATAGTTACTAGTAATTGGCTTTCAATTGATTAGTTAAGAGCTTAGATGTAGTTACGTAGAATGTTATTTCCTTTTGGAAGTTCGTAAATTGTACTATATGTTTACTTTGTTAGAGATTGAGCGAATATGCCTATAACTTGTTCATACTGCTTATTAATTGTATTATAGGTATGAAGTTATGCTTATATAACTTATTAGTTAAATTTTATATAGTGTTTCTTCTAAATAAATTGTCATTACTAGTTAATGTATATGTTATTATTATGCTATTGTCTTCGTGTAATACTCGGCACTTATGAAATATTGCATATGTAATCGCTTGAGTTGTGTGTTGATTGAGTAATGAATTGAATGCATGCTAAACAATGAAATATATTGATAGTTGTGTGATGATAATTGAAGGAATGGTACATTTGGAGAATATTGAAGAAGTTCTTGACTAATTCTCATAGGTTTGGTTTTAAAAGGTGAGGAAGTCTTCATCCTTATGTGCATAATGGTTTATTTTCTTGTTCATAAATTATATGATTTAGTACAATTGTTAATTAATGTGTGCCTAATGATTATATATTGTGTGTGAGGGCAACCAACTTGTTGTCCCTCAGTTATGTGATTATTCGGTTATCTTATTTGTTATCATCTTGAGTGCATTGCATTGTGGTTGTGCAACCATTTAGGCATGGTAGAGTCGGGGAAGACGGGCAGCATCGTGCTTGCCAGTATACCTCAGCTACCATGGTTCCCAGTCCCTCTCTCGCCTAGTCCGTAGATTGCCAGGGGGAGTTGGGTCGTAGGATTCGGGGTACATTCAGAGTACACCCACTAGAGTGTTTAGGGTTATGCCGACTTATCGTGATCGAGATCGTGGTTCGTGGATTGAGTTCGTGGATTGAAGAATTGAAATGATATGGGTTATCGATTGTATCCTTTTTAAAGTGTGGTATTTAATTGCTTCCTTTCGTTTATTGCTTATTGCTTATCTACTGCTTCTATGTTTAATTGTTGCATTGCACGAATCCCGTATAAATGTTTTATGTATATTGCTCCCCTGCCTCACTGGGTATACATTAATTGTATACTCACTCCACAATTATGAATCTTTCAGGTGATAGCCAAAGGAAGTGAAGTTCGCGTTTCATGATAGATCGTGCTTGAAAGGATGTATAATGTGTTATATGGCATGGATTGTAAAATGCTGTAAAGATATTCTTTTGATGAGTTATATGTAGTCTGTGTATAAAGGAATGTAATTCAAGTTAGTTAGATCTAATCATAGTTTATGAAATAGGATAGTATAGTTAAAATTCAAAGCATGTTAGTAGCTAATTTAGAGGTAAGAGTTAGAATAGTCTTGGAGTTCGGAATTGTATATTTATTTGTTAGATTTTGGTTGAGAACCAAGGCTCGGATAGCCTTGAGGAGTTGTGTATATTTGGACACAGTACTAGTCTATTTATATGTTGTGTGCAGGTAAACTGTTCGTCCAACAAATAGGGAAAACTCCATCCGTTTTTTCTAAATTTTGTAACCGGGTTGGAATTGGGTTGAGAATAGCATGGTTATTAGAGCGGGACGTTAGAAATAGACTTCACAAAAAAGATTCATTCTAGCATACATATACCACACGACCAAATATATATATATATACAAGTTTTCGTAGACATCAAAACCATGCTCTGATACCACTTGAAAGAAGACATGATACAACTTATCATATTTCAAGATCGAAGAAGATTATCATGGATTACTTTCTATAGCCGACCTAGCACATTTCAAAAAATTCACAAGCATTCTAGCAAGAATCAACATGTAATCTTTAATCCATGTCTATAAACTAGCATATATATAAGATACATGTCTATGTGCTATGTAAAATAGAAGTAGTATAAAGGTATACCTCTTGTAGCTTTCAAAAATAGAAGATGCAAGCTAGTTGATGTAGTCCTTGAATCTGTCTAACTTGAAGGCTCTAGTAGGTCCACCATGTATTAAAAGTTCACCAACCCTCTTGAAGACTAAAAGTGCTAGTAGTGTATTCAAGAGATAAAGCTAGAAATGTAGTTAGTATTTTTCAAAAAGAAAGCTTCCCTATTTTTTCTTCAATGGCGAAGAATCACCATCAAGAAGAAGAAGAATTCTCTCTCTTTGTTGCCTTGTGTGTATGCCATGTATATGTAGGATAGATGGAGAAAGAAGATTTTATGTATTATCAATATAATCTTTATTATATTTATCTAATGCACCCAATCAATAAAAGATTAGAAGAGTGCTAGATTGGATAATCACCTTGCATGTTATTGGATTGCAATCATTACAATCCAATGCATAAAATTCATCTTCTCTCTCTTCCCTTTGTTGGCCGAAATTGTGTGTGTAGGAGAGAGAGTGTTTGTCTTGCTTTTAATGTATATAATCTATATTATTATATTAGCTTTGCATAATTAAGTGGCTAATCAAAATAGCTTCCTTAGTTGCTTGAACAAAGAGAAACCATGCATGTCCTTCGATTGTAAACATTACAATCCAAAAGCTACTTTATCATTCTCTCTCCTAACACTTGGCAAAAAGCAACTATCTTTACTTTATGGCTAGGATCCTTTTGTCTTTATTTAAGATTAAATCTAGACCATCCAATTCAAATTAAAAGACTAGGATTGATGACATGGACAATCCATTCATCCTACATGTGTTCTTCTATATGCCACATGTACTACTCCATTTAATAGTTTATTTTGCTTTTTGACGACTAGGATTGCTGATGTGACATTTCACAAATTACATCATCAATAGAAATACACACACACACACACACACACATATATATATATATATATATATATATATATATTATTTTTGCCCATTCTAATCTTTATTAGAATAATCATATTGAAACAGCTTTTTTAATATTTGCAGTTTGGCCCCAAAAGTTTCAGAATTACAATTTGACCCCAAAACTTTTCAAAATTATACTTTTGGCACAAATACCAATATAGATGGTTCTTAACACTATAAAGCCACCAACCATATTATATAAGCTTCTGGTGCACTAATTCATGATACTTATAAGTGTAAGACTTTCTAGATTCATAATCGTATACCGATGAGGGACCGATAAACCTCCTTATCTATCTCAGAAATATCTCCGCCATTTCCTGGAATACCTTCATGTTCATGAGTGACGCATTAGCAACAAACGTACCATGAAAAAGTATACGATAATGAAGATAATGTCCATCTATGAATCCATTTATTGTCTGGAATTACTGTGCGGTCCGATCTTTCTATTAAAATGTCCCAATCGGGAAAAAGACCATGAAAAGGTTAAGTCCACATCCGATACTGTGAATAGATCTAAAACGGTAAAATGAGAGATGACTACTATGGAAAAACCCATTTCCATCAATTCATACTTGCCTTAGCCAAGGACTTCCTCGTTTAACTACTGACTTTTAGATATCACGGGACATCCACTCACACCGGAGGTTTAACATATCCTATCTCAATAATTATCTATCAATCTATATCAAAAGACTAAAATACGAAAGGTCATAACTCACCTTATAAAAAGGCGGCTATTGACCAGAAGCAATTTTTAGCCCTTGATATATCCGGCAGTCGTAATTTCTCAAGTCTTAGGATTAATTTGCACAATTCTCAACTAAATAGTAAACTATTAACCTGGAATCATGTAGTTTACTATTTATGATCACAATCAATGATCTGTATTACTGACGATCATTCATATGTCAATTAGTCCACATCCACAAGTTGTTCTGACACTTCGCATGTCATCCTTTATCATTAACATTACTAAGCTAATCAAAGATAATTATATATGATACCCTGTACTCGATTATTCTAGTCCTGGTGAAATAATCTGAAGGATTATGACTTAATTCTTAATATTTATCATATCGAAGTAAAAACAGCGAAGTACTCTAAACTCTTTTAGAATGTTTTCATTTCTCCGATAAACATTAGGGATGCATTCATATCAAAGCGGAGAATATGAATATCTGAAAGAAAACATCATTGTGTATAAAACACATATATTCTTATTAAACCCTAATAAGGTCATCCAAGCAATAGCATTAGGGCATATCCCTAACACTCTTTTCTTGTCATTAGTGTGGTATCAGAGGCTATTATAGCAATTAAAAAAAGGGGAGGTCATGATAGTGATGCATTCATAGTTGCCTGGATATTTTCGTGGAACCAAATTCCTATTCGTTTGGTTGGGATTCCTAGGTTTCTTTCAGCATTCGAGTTGTTCCGAGAATGAAGTGGGAATTGCGAGAGCACAATTCTATTAAGAAAGGGAGGATGTGAAGTCCCGCACAAAACATCATATGCATATCATATCATTTACTATGTGTTTACATCAATTTATGTGCATTTACATCATTTTTCATGTACTTGCATCATTTTACGTGCATCAGTATCGTTTTACGTGCATTTAGGTTTTTTAAATGTTGTAAACATTAATTAAAATCCTAATAAATTAAAATAGTTAACCAAAACAATTAGAAACAAACTATATGGCAAACTAGAAATTAGCAATTAGTTGAAGCGGCACTTTGGTCATTGACATTTTTACAAAATATTCTACTTACTTTTCTCCAGTATCTACACATTTTATACACACATACATTATACTACACACACATACTTACACGATCTGATGAGGGAGAGAGAAAGAAGGAAGAAAAGAGAAGAAAAGAGGAGGAAGAAGAGGAGAAAAAGAAAGGCTAGGCAACTTCAAGTCATCTTCAAGCTTTACTTTGCATTTTCTAGCATCTTCAAGCCAATTTCTTGCACCTACACCCTTTTGCTAGTCTTGGGTTGTCTTCAATCATTTTCTAAGGTGAGGGATTCTTTTAAAAGCATTTTCTCAAGCTCATTCAAGATTATATAGTGTATGTTGATGATACTCTTGCTTATGATGATATGTATTGGAGTTAATGCAAGACTTGAACTATATTGTGTGTTGTAGAGTTAGGGATTTGTCTAACACTCTCTTGTTGATTCTTGATGAGTTGAGGAGTTATTGTAAGAGTTAAATGATGATCTTATTTGTGTTGATGAATAATTAGATTAGGTGCAAAGACTGAAACCAAGCACTTAGCATTTTAGAACCAAAATAGTATCTTTGGGGTTCTTGGGGCATTTGTGGATTCTTGAGTGTTTTTGGTTTGTTACTTGATTCATGTGTATTGTATCCATGACTTTGAGCTTAATTTGTTGTCTAACAAGTGTGAAATCCCAGATTTTATCTTTGCATAGAATTGCGTGTTTTGACTTGTTTATGTGTTATATGAGTTAGAATGTGCTAATTTTGTGATTTATATTCCTATTACATGCTATGTGTGCATTCAAGAAATTTTCATCAAAATTGGCATCAAAAATTTTATCATCGGTTTTTGTGAATAGTGTTTTGAATGCACGTCCGCTAAAATTTTGACACGGGTGTTTTTAGGGTTTGAAAACCTAGTCCTCTATTATTAATAGACCCATGTTTGATAAAAATTGATTCTGAAACGGAATAGAAATTTAAATAGATGTTTCAGGCGAAAAGTAGCGTTTTTTAGCCAAATAGTGATTTCTTCTAAACCCGATTCTTGCATTGACTTTCGTTGACCTAGTATATATTAATATAAATGTATTTATATGTGGTATTAAATTATTTAGATTAATTGTGCATTCAAAAGATATTTGAAAACAAATAATATGACTTTTCATCTTCTTTTGCAAAAATTGAGTTTTTAACCGAGTCGGGTGTTAATGTATGCATATGAAAATTGTAGTCAACTAAAAATAAACTACTTAAAAATAGTCTAAGTATTAAATGTATGTTGGTGAGCAAAATAGCCAAGAAAAATAATTAAAAGACTAAAAATACTAATTAAAAGACTATAAAATTAACTTTGACTTTTATTATTTTTGTTAACCTTGAGCTTATATCATCAACACACACTAAAATAGCACATAAACACCTCCAAAAACACCTACATAACCGAAAATGGCAAGGGAAGCAAAGAGAAGGCATTTTCTAAGGTTTTCAAATGATTTTCTCATAGATTTTGCAATTCAAGCCCAAATCACTTCATTCAAAGCCTGAAATTGCTTGTTGGTCATCCATTCTACCTATTTCTAACTTTAGTTTGCATCAAAGGTGAGAGAAAAATTCTAGATCTCAAAATGCTATTTTTATGTCAATTCATATAATTGAATTTTTAGCTGTTGAAATGTTGAATTGATGTTATATTATTGCTCAGTGGATGCTAAGGATCATTTGTATGTGTTTATATAAGTTTTGAACGGTTGTAGCATGTATTTCTATTTTTTGAGTATTAAAATTGAGATATTGGCTTGTTGTTGATTTAATGGAGTTGTGATGGTTGGAATTGATTGTTGTTAGCTTCTAAAAGTTTGTTAAATATGTGGTAGTAATGTTGTAATGCCAAATTTTTGATTGTGATGTCCTGGTGAAAGTCCAAAAATTTCAGCCATGGTGCATTGAGGTTTTAGGGTTGTTGGGCTCAATTTGGATGGATTCTGGTTGGTTTCCGAGGGGACTAATGTAGTTTCTTGAGTGGGTGAGTTTTAGAAACTGGTTTGAAGGTTATTGGATTAGTAGATTGTAAGTTATGACTTTTAGAAGTTTGAGTAGTCTTTCTTTAAATGTTGAAATAATGTCTTTAGTTGTTTGGGTGTTGTTTGAGTGGTTGAATCATGGGTTGTTGTTGGTTAGATTCGGGTTTGGTTGAGTGGTTTAATGCATGTTAAGTTGGATGGCCTACTTTGTCATTTAACTTAGTTGTTAGTTGTTTATTTGATTAATTGATGTTATGCTGTTGAAATGATATTAATTAATTGATTATTGATGAAGCCGGGAGACAGGCAACCTACTTTTGTTATCCTCTTGTGATATGAATTATTATTATTATTGTCACGAGTCTTGATATGTGTGTGCCACCTCTCGAGCAGCGTTGGGCTGTCGAGTTGATAACGGCATGACTATCATAGACTACCCCCAGCTCGCATGGGCAGAGGTGCCATGGAGAGAGGGGCTGTGATACCCCGAACCTGGCATATATTTAATAGCATTTAAAGTTCATTTAAATTGCATTTTATTGACCTTTCACCTTCTTTGACCAAACTAGTTGACTTTTCATCTACATTGACCAACTAGGACAAGGTGGGAATTTTTGAAATGTTTAATAAAAGGTAAACTTGGGATTAGAAATAAAAAAAAAATGCAATGTTAAGTTAGTCAAATTTTGGGTCAACTTTGGAATTAAATCTGAACCAATTGGGGAAGAGTTAGGTGGCAAATTATATATGGTTGGAAAGCTCTATGAGTCTAGTTTTTGAGGCTTCAAACCGTTCGTGAATTGGAGTATTCTAGAAGAAGTTATGGCCGTTTTCGTAAGGTCGTGCATAGTTGTTTTGGTTTAGCGGGTTGACCGAAGCTTTGACCATTTGTCATTTTTTATTTAAGTATGAAATACGAAACAAAGAGCAAAATCAGGAAATAAGAAGGCCATGGCTGAAACCATGGAGGAAAAAGAAAAAAAAATGTTGTGCTTGATTTGATTGTCGTGCTTGAGTGACTTGTTGAATAAACTCTTTTGTAAATTTGCTTGCATAATAGTATAAGGCATGTGTATAAAAGTGATATCTTGGCATTCATACATGTCCCTTGGAAATGGTAAGTAAGTCGTCTTTCTCCCTGAAGAAAGTGGTTCACCGCTGGCTTTTCAAGGTGTATGGATTGGCAGGAAATGAATGGTATTTGACTAGCCTTTATTTGGGAATTGGTGTTTGCTTTTGGAGCTCGGTTATTGGCGAATCTCTATGGTCCTCCTCTGTGCTTAACAGTTGTGAAAGAGTAGCTTTCTCTTGGAGTTTTATTTGGTTATTCTTTTGAGACTTCGGTTGGCATTTCTCGGTGGATTTGGCTATTGGGATTTCAATCGGCTTTACTGCACAGTATTATCTATGGTATATATGTGTCTCGGTCTTTATTGGTGTGACATTGGCATCCCTGATTAGAAATTCTTCAATGGCATTCTCTAGGATTCTTAGTGGCCATTTATTTTGTATTACTTATTGGGCAATTCTTGGTACTTTCTTACTGGAGCATTGTTCGGGTATTTTCTTTGGCATCCCTCAGTTGGTTTGGTAACTGGAATTCCTATCAGACTCTTATCTCATACTACTTATAGTATTCTTTGAAATTCTTATTGGGCGTTCTATTGGTATTTTCCTTATTAGCAAGGTTGTATGAAGTTCTCACTTGGCAAACAGTGAAGAGGCCTCAGAGTTTGGTTTCGGTATATTGTTCACCAGTTCGGTGTTTATCCTTGGAGTTTTCATCCATCTGGGAAGCTATGTTTGTTATTCAACTTGATTGTCATATTAGGCACATTATATTTTCTCTGCTATTCCTTAGACCTTCTTCTCAGCATTTGATAGCGATACTCGGAATCTAATTGGTTGTCCTATGGGGTTATTGTTTGGAAGGCTTCTTTGGAACTTTGGAAGTATATTTGATTGGGTTTCTTAGTATTTTCTTCTATGAAATTCATGACCAGTGGGGTACTTATTTGGACCTCTGGATGGAACCTTTGTTTGAGCCTTTATTTGGCTTCTTGTTTGAGAATTCTCAGGCAGTAATAGTTGAACTTCTACTCGAGATTCGTGTATGGGGTATTCATTCGGTATTCTTCTTATCATTAATATATGATGTGATTTTATCTACAGTATCTTTGCTTAGGTCTTTATTGGTATTATCTCGGCGCTTTTGGTTGGAATTTTATTCTTCTTCGGTATTCGTATCAACGGGATTCTTCAACCGATGAAGATTAGTCAGAATTGGATTTCAGATGATGCTGAGTTCTAATGGAAGAAGAATTGCGAGGACGCAATTGTTTTAAGGGGGGAAGGATGTGATACCCCGAACCTGGCATATATTTAATAGCATTTAAAGTTCATTTAAATTGCATTTTATTGACCTTTCACCTTCTTTGACCAAACTAGTTGACTTTTCATCTACATTGACCAACTAGGACAAGGTGGGAATTTTTGAAATGTTTAATAAAAGGTAAACTTGGGATTAGAAATAAAAAAAAAATGCAATGTTAAGTTAGTCAAATTTTGGGTCAACTTTGGAATTAAATCTGAACCAATTGGGGAAGAGTTAGGTGGCAAATTATATATGGTTGGAAAGCTCTATGAGTCTAGTTTTTGAGGCTTCAAACCGTTCGTGAATTGGAGTATTCTAGAAGAAGTTATGGCCGTTTTCGTAAGGTCGTGCATAGTTGTTTTGGTTTAGCGGGTTGACCGAAGCTTTGACCATTTGTCATTTTTTATTTAAGTATGAAATACGAAACAAAGAGCAAAATCAGGAAATAAGAAGGCCATGGCTGAAACCATGGAGGAAAAAGAAAAAAAAATATTTCAACTTCAAACTTCAATTTCTTCGCGAGAGCTTGTGCGGGGTGGTTTCCGAGGCATCCAGCGTGGTTTTCCTAGCGTCTAGGAGCGTCTAAGGTGAGGGTTTCATCGTTATTTGTGCATTTGAAAATGTTGAACATAAACTTTAATTTTTGTGATTTAACTGTAGGTTGTTATTTTGTCCGTTTCATTGCTTAAAGAATGTTCTCTAGCAATCGTAGAACGTGTATTTATAGCTTTTTAACATTTTCTGCGGTTGAATATCGAATTTGAAATATAAATTGTGTAATGAATAGTAAATAGTGAATAGTAAACCCCCGTTTCGATGAAGTTGCGCTGTTATGCTTTCTGTTGATGTGAAAAGGTGCTAGGTATGCTAGAATGTCTAATTGCATGGTTTGTTTAGGTTGCGTAATGGAAAAAATGAGAAAAATGACTTGGTGAAAGTCGGGGTCGTTTAGGTCGAGTTTAGCGTTTTCTCGTATTGCGTGATGGCATTGTTTCGGGAGGCCATGGAAGCACTTTTGGTGCGATTATGGCGTTGGTTGAGTGTTTGGATAGTATAGTTGTAGTTCAAACGAGCAAAGAGGGAAATCGGGACTTTGCGTGAATTCTAGGGTAAAATAGGGTTTCGGGGTCTTTAGACGTGCCTTATAGTGACCTAGGAGGATTGGTGAAGTCAGTTTCCAAAGCTCGTGGCTCGTTTGAAAGTAGTAGCGTTTTGAAAGTTGGGGTCATTTTTGGAATTTTGTGTGATTTCATAGTATGTTGCTTATAGAATGTTTATGATGCTTATAGAATGTTTATAATGCTTATAGAATGCTTATAATGCCTATAGAATACTTGTTATTGCTTGATAATGTTAGTTGGTGTTCTTCTTGTTACTTGTTTGATTGCAAATGCTTGTTAATGCTTATTACGCTTGTTAGGGTTGATTATTGATTGAAATGTTTAACAGTTGTTGAATAATGCTTGATATCTCGTTTATCTCCTCTATCTGTGTTGTTATGCTTGAAAAGTTAGTTGTATGCTAGTATTGATTGTGATTGCTTGTTATCTCGCTTGTTGTCACTAATTCGTATTGTTGTGCTATCGCTCGTTTAATGCCTTGTATCGAGTCTTGCATTGCATAGTGTCCCGCGCGTGAGTGATGGGCCTCTCTGGGTAGCCTCGGGTTGCCAGTGTTGGTTGCTCTAGCTCCGTAGCTATTCCCTCTTCTTGCTTGGGTTGCCTCCCAGGGAGATTAGGGTCATAGATTGATGGGTACTCCCGGGGTATTCCAAACTGGTGTTATAAGGTGGTTGCGCGCTTATTGTCATCGTTGTCAACATCAAGGTCGAGATTGATGTATCGCTCGTGAAATGGTATATTGCTCGTAAAAGTGAACCATAGCCTTCAGAATGTGGTATAGCTTTGAATGGTTGTGTTAAAGCTTTCAGTAATTGCTTATTGTATTGATTGTTTGTCTTGATTGCTTATTTATCAGTTATATTGCTTAACTGCCTTATTTGCATTGCACGAATTTCTTTTTCTCCAATTCGATATCTGTCTCGCCCTCACTGAGTATACGTGTTGTGTATACTCACTCCTCACCACCACATTTCAGGAAATGTCATGTTAGCTGGAAAGTTCGTGATTTCGTGAAAGTTCGTGCCTGAAGATTTGTCTTGCGTGCCTATGTGGCTTGAGTGTCGAAGTTGTAAAGATATATGCTTTCATATGTTGTATGTATTTATTGTTAAGAGAAATGTAATTTAAATCTAGCTAAGTAGTTGAGGTGAATTGATAAGCTAGTATATGTAATTAGCTAGCATAACTTAACTTCAAAGCATCTTTGTAATGTCTAGAGGAAAAGAATTAGAATGGCATGATAGTTTATTTTATGCGGTAACTTAGTATGGTTTAATTGTCTAGTTTGAATGTACTTTTCAAAAATGAAAAGAGATAGTTTGGCTTTTAAATTGGAAATGTATGTATACTTGCTGAGTTTAAATTGTTGAGAACCGAGGCTCGGATGGCCTTGAGGAAGTTTTGTATGGTTGGACACGGTGTTGGTCCATTTATATGCTATTACAGGTTTTGCAATTTACCTAGAAACAGGGGAGACTTCGTCCGTTTTCCCTGAAAATTTATGCCCGGGTTTGGTTTGGGTTGTGATTAGATTAATTGATAGAACTCCCGGTCTCGAGAGGGATCGGGGTATCACAGGTGGTATCAGAGCTTGTTTAGCTCATAAGCCGGGACAGGGTCCTCGGTCTGGTGGGTAGTGGTCCTTGAATGTGTGCTTGTGAAGTGTGTCTTGAAAGTGTATGCTTGTATGTGAGATTATGTGTCTTGACATGAAAGTGTGCTCCTATGTGATATAGTTATGTGTTAATTGTGTGCTAAGTTAAGTAAAGTGTCTAGTTGTGCATTGAATTGACTTATCGAATTGGTATTGTGAATCGAATCGACCTCGTGAATTGTTATTTGCTTGAAGTATTACTTGTAATGTGTGTATAGAATGTCTTGAATTAGCTATGCCGTGATTTGAATTGATTATGTTGTGCTTGATTTGATTGTCGTGCTTGAGTGACTTGTTGAATAAACTCTTTTGTAAATTTGCTTGCATAATAGTATAAGGCATGTGTATAAAAGTGATATCTTGGCATTCATACATGTCCCTTGGAAATGGTAAGTAAGTCGTCTTTCTCCCTGAAGAAAGTGGTTCACCGCTGGCTTTTCAAGGTGTATGGATTGGCAGGAAATGAATGGTATTTGACTAGCCTTTATTTGGGAATTGGTGTTTGCTTTTGGAGCTCGGTTATTGGCGAATCTCTATGGTCCTCCTCTGTGCTTAACAGTTGTGAAAGAGTAGCTTTCTCTTGGAGTTTTATTTGGTTATTCTTTTGAGACTTCGGTTGGCATTTCTCGGTGGATTTGGCTATTGGGATTTCAATCGGCTTTACTGCACAGTATTATCTATGGTATATATGTGTCTCGGTCTTTATTGGTGTGACATTGGCATCCCTGATTAGAAATTCTTCAATGGCATTCTCTAGGATTCTTAGTGGCCATTTATTTTGTATTACTTATTGGGCAATTCTTGGTACTTTCTTACTGGAGCATTGTTCGGGTATTTTCTTTGGCATCCCTCAGTTGGTTTGGTAACTGGAATTCCTATCAGACTCTTATCTCATACTACTTATAGTATTCTTTGAAATTCTTATTGGGCGTTCTATTGGTATTTTCCTTATTAGCAAGGTTGTATGAAGTTCTCACTTGGCAAACAGTGAAGAGGCCTCAGAGTTTGGTTTCGGTATATTGTTCACCAGTTCGGTGTTTATCCTTGGAGTTTTCATCCATCTGGGAAGCTATGTTTGTTATTCAACTTGATTGTCATATTAGGCACATTATATTTTCTCTGCTATTCCTTAGACCTTCTTCTCAGCATTTGATAGCGATACTCGGAATCTAATTGGTTGTCCTATGGGGTTATTGTTTGGAAGGCTTCTTTGGAACTTTGGAAGTATATTTGATTGGGTTTCTTAGTATTTTCTTCTATGAAATTCATGACCAGTGGGGTACTTATTTGGACCTCTGGATGGAACCTTTGTTTGAGCCTTTATTTGGCTTCTTGTTTGAGAATTCTCAGGCAGTAATAGTTGAACTTCTACTCGAGATTCGTGTATGGGGTATTCATTCGGTATTCTTCTTATCATTAATATATGATGTGATTTTATCTACAGTATCTTTGCTTAGGTCTTTATTGGTATTATCTCGGCGCTTTTGGTTGGAATTTTATTCTTCTTCGGTATTCGTATCAACGGGATTCTTCAACCGATGAAGATTAGTCAGAATTGGATTTCAGATGATGCTGAGTTCTAATGGAAGAAGAATTGCGAGGACGCAATTGTTTTAAGGGGGGAAGGATGTGATACCCCGAACCTGGCATATATTTAATAGCATTTAAAGTTCATTTAAATTGCATTTTATTGACCTTTCACCTTCTTTGACCAAACTAGTTGACTTTTCATCTACATTGACCAACTAGGACAAGGTGGGAATTTTTGAAATGTTTAATAAAAGGTAAACTTGGGATTAGAAATAAAAAAAAAATGCAATGTTAAGTTAGTCAAATTTTGGGTCAACTTTGGAATTAAATCTGAACCAATTGGGGAAGAGTTAGGTGGCAAATTATATATGGTTGGAAAGCTCTATGAGTCTAGTTTTTGAGGCTTCAAACCGTTCGTGAATTGGAGTATTCTAGAAGAAGTTATGGCCGTTTTCGTAAGGTCGTGCATAGTTGTTTTGGTTTAGCGGGTTGACCGAAGCTTTGACCATTTGTCATTTTTTATTTAAGTATGAAATACGAAACAAAGAGCAAAATCAGGAAATAAGAAGGCCATGGCTGAAACCATGGAGGAAAAAGAAAAAAAAATATTTCAACTTCAAACTTCAATTTCTTCGCGAGAGCTTGTGCGGGGTGGTTTCCGAGGCATCCAGCGTGGTTTTCCTAGCGTCTAGGAGCGTCTAAGGTGAGGGTTTCATCGTTATTTGTGCATTTGAAAATGTTGAACATAAACTTTAATTTTTGTGATTTAACTGTAGGTTGTTATTTTGTCCGTTTCATTGCTTAAAGAATGTTCTCTAGCAATCGTAGAACGTGTATTTATAGCTTTTTAACATTTTCTGCGGTTGAATATCGAATTTGAAATATAAATTGTGTAATGAATAGTAAATAGTGAATAGTAAACCCCCGTTTCGATGAAGTTGCGCTGTTATGCTTTCTGTTGATGTGAAAAGGTGCTAGGTATGCTAGAATGTCTAATTGCATGGTTTGTTTAGGTTGCGTAATGGAAAAAATGAGAAAAATGACTTGGTGAAAGTCGGGGTCGTTTAGGTCGAGTTTAGCGTTTTCTCGTATTGCGTGATGGCATTGTTTCGGGAGGCCATGGAAGCACTTTTGGTGCGATTATGGCGTTGGTTGAGTGTTTGGATAGTATAGTTGTAGTTCAAACGAGCAAAGAGGGAAATCGGGACTTTGCGTGAATTCTAGGGTAAAATAGGGTTTCGGGGTCTTTAGACGTGCCTTATAGTGACCTAGGAGGATTGGTGAAGTCAGTTTCCAAAGCTCGTGGCTCGTTTGAAAGTAGTAGCGTTTTGAAAGTTGGGGTCATTTTTGGAATTTTGTGTGATTTCATAGTATGTTGCTTATAGAATGTTTATGATGCTTATAGAATGTTTATAATGCTTATAGAATGCTTATAATGCCTATAGAATACTTGTTATTGCTTGATAATGTTAGTTGGTGTTCTTCTTGTTACTTGTTTGATTGCAAATGCTTGTTAATGCTTATTACGCTTGTTAGGGTTGATTATTGATTGAAATGTTTAACAGTTGTTGAATAATGCTTGATATCTCGTTTATCTCCTCTATCTGTGTTGTTATGCTTGAAAAGTTAGTTGTATGCTAGTATTGATTGTGATTGCTTGTTATCTCGCTTGTTGTCACTAATTCGTATTGTTGTGCTATCGCTCGTTTAATGCCTTGTATCGAGTCTTGCATTGCATAGTGTCCCGCGCGTGAGTGATGGGCCTCTCTGGGTAGCCTCGGGTTGCCAGTGTTGGTTGCTCTAGCTCCGTAGCTATTCCCTCTTCTTGCTTGGGTTGCCTCCCAGGGAGATTAGGGTCATAGATTGATGGGTACTCCCGGGGTATTCCAAACTGGTGTTATAAGGTGGTTGCGCGCTTATTGTCATCGTTGTCAACATCAAGGTCGAGATTGATGTATCGCTCGTGAAATGGTATATTGCTCGTAAAAGTGAACCATAGCCTTCAGAATGTGGTATAGCTTTGAATGGTTGTGTTAAAGCTTTCAGTAATTGCTTATTGTATTGATTGTTTGTCTTGATTGCTTATTTATCAGTTATATTGCTTAACTGCCTTATTTGCATTGCACGAATTTCTTTTTCTCCAATTCGATATCTGTCTCGCCCTCACTGAGTATACGTGTTGTGTATACTCACTCCTCACCACCACATTTCAGGAAATGTCATGTTAGCTGGAAAGTTCGTGATTTCGTGAAAGTTCGTGCCTGAAGATTTGTCTTGCGTGCCTATGTGGCTTGAGTGTCGAAGTTGTAAAGATATATGCTTTCATATGTTGTATGTATTTATTGTTAAGAGAAATGTAATTTAAATCTAGCTAAGTAGTTGAGGTGAATTGATAAGCTAGTATATGTAATTAGCTAGCATAACTTAACTTCAAAGCATCTTTGTAATGTCTAGAGGAAAAGAATTAGAATGGCATGATAGTTTATTTTATGCGGTAACTTAGTATGGTTTAATTGTCTAGTTTGAATGTACTTTTCAAAAATGAAAAGAGATAGTTTGGCTTTTAAATTGGAAATGTATGTATACTTGCTGAGTTTAAATTGTTGAGAACCGAGGCTCGGATGGCCTTGAGGAAGTTTTGTATGGTTGGACACGGTGTTGGTCCATTTATATGCTATTACAGGTTTTGCAATTTACCTAGAAACAGGGGAGACTTCGTCCGTTTTCCCTGAAAATTTATGCCCGGGTTTGGTTTGGGTTGTGATTAGATTAATTGATAGAACTCCCGGTCTCGAGAGGGATCGGGGTATCACAGGGGCTAGATAAGGTACCTCGGGTGTATGAGTAATGGGGAGTTATAAAAAGATGGTTGAGATCGTGATGGCGTTTGAAGCTACACCAACTAGAGTATCCTTATTGATTGGTTATTATTATTGTTGTGCTTATATTGTTATTGATGTTTATTATGTATTTACTGCTCAAAGGATGATTTCCAAGGAGTATAGTAAATACAGGTAAAAGATCTATCGAATCCTCACTGGGCTTGTTTTATATAAGCTCACTCTCATTCGTTATCTGCATTCAGGTGTTACTAAGCTAGACTTTGTGTATGTTCCTCAGGAAGCTGAGTATGTGCCTTCTGTGGAGGAGTCTTATGTGCCGGAGTCAAATCCATAAGGTTGTCTTAGCTTTTGTAGTATGATGTATTGTATAACTTACTTAAAGATAAAGAATTATATAACTCTAGTTTAGTAGTCTTTCATTTGAACATGATTAAGTTGCTAGACTGGTTATAATCTATTTTGCAAATGTATGATATGTCCTATGGTTGGTGTTGAACGGAGGCGTATAACTTATGAATGAACTGATGAATGGATGTTTAATATATGGGAATGGTTGTGTTGTATGTTGTTGTTTTGGTTATGGAGTTGTTGTTGATCTTTGGAGTTGGCTATATGGAATTATGAGGGTTGGTTTAGAGCCCTGATGTCCGTGTTACTGTCGTTATACTGCCGAAATTCCGTTGCGTCCTGACTGATCGTAAGTGGGGTCGAGTTGGGGCATGACAACAAGTCTTTGGATATGTGCAAAAGTGTTGGGTTGGTTTTGGTGGCAAGGCATTAGGTTCAACAACATAGTAGCACAATTTCAAGTCTTGTTATCGCAGAACCGGTCTTGTTGACCGGGCCTGTTAACATGACCAGAGTACACCCCTAAAAAAATGCCATGCTCACTGACTTGTCTACCGGCCTTGTTAATAGTTTCGGTGAAAAAGCCCGGCGCGCTTGTTATCAATTACGGTGAACAAGCCCGAAGCTCCTGAACATGTCTTACTTAATATTTTGAGTTATCATAAGTTATGTATGATTGATTCAAACTGTGAAGCACGAGCCCTAGATCATGCATATGTCATATATATATTTGCATATATTTGTGTGCATTTATTACTTAAAATATTTATTTAGCATAGTTACTATTAGTTTTGAGTTATAATAAGCTATGTATGAATGAAATTCTAGGGTTTGATCTTTGGGGGTCTTCCAAGCTTGTAAAGTTGATTTCTAGCCATCCAAAAGCTTCAACCTTGCTTGCTCATCTTGTATTTGGTGAGAGAATTCATATTTTGTGCATTTAAAGCTTTTTATAGTTTATGTAAATTTTATAAAATTGTTGTATATGCTTAATTTATTGTTATAATTGTTTGTATTGCTCATTATTTAGGGTTAGAATAAATGTTTGAAGTTATATTGCATTTATAATGGTTAGAATTGGTGTTTGGAGATTTAAAGAAGATGATGAATAATGTCAAATAGTAAATTCTTCAAATTTTGGGATTTTTGGTCTAAATTGTGTTTTATCGCTTTCGTTAGGTGCCATAAACACTTAAAAGGCCAAATGTGTCATTCAAATGGTTATAACATTACTAGAATTGAAAATAATTGATTGAAAGCAAAAGGGACCATCTGAGCAAAGTGTCGGCTGGGTACGTTTGGGTGTGTTGTATGGTCTTAGATAGGCTAGATAATGTTTATGATGTGTTTATGACGTTGAATTAGTGATCGGATTTGGTAGTTGTAGTTCAAATGAACTAAGGGGCTATTTGAGGCTAAGTGGTAGTTATGGGTTAAAGTGAGGTTTCTTAGCGTTTAAAGGCGTCATAAAGTGACTACGTGAAGATAGTATAGTTGGATTGTGAGTTTCGTAGCTTGTGTGAAGTATATAGCTTAAATGTTAACTAATGTAATAGTGTTTAGTTGAACTTCTTGTGGATTGAAACTATCTTGTTGCTATGAAAGAATGCTTATAATACTAATAAGGTTCTAGTCAGCTTATTAACATTTAGTGTTGGTTAGGCGATTTGGTTGGAATTCGTGAGAGTTAGTGACAAAGGGGCCTTTGTTGTTAAGTGTAGTTGTATTGATATATAGATGTTTGAAAAAATTCTGGAAGTTAATAACTATCTAGTTATGATTTGTAAAATGTATAGTTGCGTGGATTGTATATGCTTTATGGTTATTCTAATTGTTAATGTTTATATGTCTATCGCATTGTTGGACTAATAAAAGAATGTTTAATGTGTTGTTTAAGTAGTTGAATGTAATACATGCTAAATGATGAAATGTATTTGATAGTTATGTTAGTTCAATGGAATTAAATGGAGATGAATAAAGTTAATGGAATTATGAGCTAACTTTAGTTGAAGATGAATGTGGAAACCACTTGTAGAGTGAATGTATAATTTCTTATGCAAATAGTTGATTGTATTGTGTAGTGGTAATTGAAGGGAATTGGTGCTTTTGGAGATGATTGGAGGGGTTCCTGGCTAGACTCCTACATGTTTGGCTTTCTAGAGGTGAGGTGATCATTCGTATGTGCATTTAAGTGCTTTATTCTACTTTATGCTATACGTTGTGGTTGTAGATAAAGAATCTTTTCAAACTATATGACATAAGAAATGTTTTCGAGTTTTGAAAAGTAAAGAATGTTTTATTAGTTAAGTTTTCTATAAATGTTAGTTTGTTGAAGTACATGTAAAGAATGTTTTCAAAGCATGACACTTAGCTCAAGTAATGTAACGCATGATTAATGACGTTAGAGCATGCTAATGTATTCATATGCATGAGAGGGGCCTTTTTTGTCACCTCTCATTTCTGTGCATTTATTATACTTGATGTCTGAGTGTTTCAATGTGGCTACGTGTTATGTGTTATAAACTGTCTCAAGCGAACTAACAGAGCTAACAAGAATTCTAGCGTTTTCGCGTTTTCATGGTTGCAACCATCGCGTTTTCATGTGCAACTCTCGCTTGGACCCCATGTCCTTGGAGAGTTGGCTTTCGCTTGGGCCCTATGTCCTTGGAGAGTTACTAGCGTTATCTTCTTCTTGTGCAACACTCGTTTGGGCCCTATGTCCTCGGAAAGTCGCTCGCGTTATCATTTTCTTGTGTAGCTCTCGCTTGGGCCCTATGTCCTTGGACAGTTTGTAAAACCCAAGTCCAACCATGCATTTACAAATATTTCTCTATACTTATTTCTTTCATTATTTTTGGGAAATGTGCCTTCTGACATGAATTAATCTAAACTCAGAAGAATTATAAACCCTAGCATATTAAACTAGGCATTCGTTTCAATTAAAAAGATAAGAATAGCTTAGTAAGTGCATTTGGATAGTTTGAATGTCAAGAAGTTAGAAATGTTAAATTTAGAACTTTACTTTTCATTTGGATTAACTAACTTGTATGACATTTAAGCATGACTCAGTTGTTTTGTTTTATTGATTAAATGTCTTGACTAAAATATAAGAATTGACAAGAAGTGGTATGGGATACAATGACTAGGTAATAAAACTGTAACAAATTTAATTTTTGAAATAGAAAGGAGGGAAAATTAGTATGGAGGCTAAGTAGATACTTTAGGGCTGTGATTGGGTGCTCATAAATAAACTAGAAGTGCTACCTTATCAAAACTACTTTCCATTAGAATGGAAAATTGTTATAGCACTCCGAAAATAAATTATTAGCTTTTGAGTGGGATTCCTTAAGCATCACATTAATTCTTAATCGGTTATTCCCTAAACCATTAAAACTTCAGCTATTCTTAAACAATTGCTACATAAAAGTAAATATCATGGCTAGTAGTAGTCTACCTTTATTTAGGCTATAGTTCCATAAACCTTCGATCATTCAATTGTTAAATTCTTTGTAGCTAGGTGTTAACTTATTATATAGTTGTAAGCCTGTAAGTTGTTTCTAAAGGGTTGACTAGAACTAGAAAAGTTAAGTGGACTAAGTTTACTTAATACATTAATACTTTAGTTATTACTAAAAGGTCCTAATTAACTCTTAGATTATTATCAAAAGATTTAAGTAAATAGGGATGCTAAGTCATATATTAATTCTCAATAAAATAAAATAATAGCATGAGATATGGTTCATTAAGAGATTTATCAGCTAATATGTTACTGTCCAAATTAGGAAATCTCGTATTGTAGTCTTTAGCAATATATCCTACCATCTTTAGTAACTCTAGAACGAAGAAGGAAATTAGCATATTGACTAAAAAACTTAACCCAATAAGTAAGGATTACTACTACAAGTTTACTAATAAATTAATTAACTGCTTTCCATTAAAATAACATTTCAAAAATAATTTAGTTCTTATTTAGTTGTCCTCATCATTAACTTCATTGTTTTCAAACAATTATCTCCTACTACTATCCTAATCTTCACCAATAAAATCAGCCAAGCTGCCATGCTGGAACTCGTCTAACGTCCAAACCTGTCTAAATACCATTAGCCTTGCATTACTCCAAACTTAATGCCAATTCAGCTTTTACCACCGCAATGCTTCAATTCCGACTTGCCAAATTAAATTACTCAACACTTGGCATTACAAGATGTCTCCAGCTTGCAACCACTTGTTTTCATCCTAACCACGAAAGTTCACCAAGCAAACCTATGATAAGTAGCTTGTATGATTCCTACAATTTAATCTAACATTGCATGTAACACACGGCTGCATAAGGAATGTCAAAGGCAGCCACATGTCCTTAGCAATATCATCACCAAATGACTCACCTAGCCTAACCATTGTTAACGCCACTTATCTAATGCTAGGGAATTGATTACTACCTACGGCTAGCACATAAACATGGACACTCATCACCCAAATTCACGTCAAGTAAGCACATGATCTACACTTCGTTGTCACCTTGCATGCATGAATAGCTATCAACTAATGACACCTAAGGCAAGAATTATCATACACTAGTTAGCTCACTCATCATTAGGAATTCACCCAATCAAAGACTAGCTCCAACTCTATTTAAAGCTCACTATTTTGGTCGTAGGAACACACACAAAAAGTTAATATATACATTAGCTAAGTTTTATGAGCATAGGAAATTAAAAAAATTGGTTATAGCTTTGGTCTTATAGTTTTTGTTGACTTTATAAAAACACTAGTATAGCAAAGTTAACTCACTGCCAATATCATCACCATTAACATTAGACAAAATCATCCTAATAACTTGCTGAAACTTTATAAATCGGGCACTATACCCTCGGCAGTGGGACAGGACATAAAAGCTAACATATTTGACTGCTGAACTCCACATCAGTGGCATCATCGAACAAGGGTAAGGAATTTTCATAAAAATAGCATTTATGTTATGTTGATTAGTTTAATGTTAATATTACATGTTTATTAATATTCTTTACTTATTAAATGTATTAACTAATCTAGAATTAGCTTAGTCCTCTTGAATTCTAAGTAAATATCTAGCTTGGGAAAATTTGCTACTAGTCAACTTAATGACTGCTCATATAGGTGTTGTTATTATCTTAAGCTGGGGCTTGTAAAGAGGTATAACTACAAAGCCTAATTATTTGATTAGAAATTAATTGGACGGGACTGTCAGAAGCGCTAAGAATTAAATTGACTTGTTTTTAGTAGTAATAAACTTGTTAATGGATAAATGGACTCATTGTTATCTTGTCCTATCTAATAAACTAATAAGGGAATACATTAGAACCAACCCAAGAGTTATTAGCATAGTTACATGAACAAGCCTTACTAAAGTACTCAGTTTACTTAACTAATTAAGTAGGGTTTTAGTTTACTTAAAGGTTATTTACTTTGATATTTAAATCATCTACTTACTATCAACTAGACCTACCTTGATATTTAAACTAACTATTTGTTATCAACTAGAATAGTAATAACTAGACATTTTAAGTGACAACAATGGGTTATTATGGATTACATCATGTTGCCTGTATTAATTGATTGCCAATATTAATATTTTTATTTGTTAAAGATACTTGTTTGAGGACAACCTCTTTTGTTGATCCCCACCCACGAAATACTATATGTTGTGCGTTATATGACTACTTGTGTATGCTTGTTGTTAGAATATAACAAATTTCCCATGAAATGTCTTAACAACAATCAAGTAAAAAGACAATACTACTCGTTATAATAATTCAATATAACACGTACAAGATAATTGTCCCACCGTGCGCTCTCAAGATTAGAGCTTTAATGGCTTCTGGACTTACAAGAAGAATACAAGAAAGAAAGACTAACTTAGGATTGTGTTTGGAGTTATGTTGTGAATGAATTTGATGAACTAATGCATGGCTATTTATAGAATTCAGCTACCCCACCATAGGAGACTATAGAATTCAGCTAGCCCGCCATAGGAGACTTTTCTATCAAACATTTTCATCTTGGTTGGCTTTAACAACCATGTTCAAAGTATTGACCACCTATATTTATCACATGGGTGGCTACAATTGACCACATGGGTGGCTAGCATCCAAGCCAACTTCTAGGAAGCTTCCTTTGGTCAAATTTGCTGACTTTAGCATTGCATCATTCTGACATCATCTTAGGTAACTCCAAATTCTCGAACTTCTTTCTTGTAGCCATCGCGGTCTCTTTTGACCTCATCGATGTATAAGTTGGAATTGTTAATTTATGCTACCATATAATTAACGATACTTATTATGAGGTGGGCATTGACATATACCAACACCCCTCCCTCCCCCCGCCGTCAATGTTCACCTCATGTTGACTAAACTATTGGGCCAATACCCAATGTTTGAAGATGTTTGCTCAACTGGACGCTCCTTAACGCTTTGGTGAAGATATTTGCACAATTATCTTCTATAGGGCAGTACTCCATGTAGATTTCACCTTCGTCGATCAGTTCCCTCACATAGTGATACTGAATCTCTCTGTGTTTTGTTCTAGCATGAAATACCGGATTCTTTGACATGGCTATACAACTTTAACTGTCACATTTCAACATTGTTGCTTCCTCTATTGGAACGCCAATATCAGTCAAGATGTGCCGTAGCCAAACAGCTTCACAGGATGCTACACAAGCAGCCTTGTATTCCGCCTCTATTGATGAAAGTGCAACGGTGGGTTGCTTCTTACTAGACCAAGAGATGATTCTACCACCGAATATGAATACGTAACCTATAACATATTTTCTTGAGTCAATATCACCAACCCAGTTTGAGTCATAATACCCAGATAAAGTATCTCCAGACTTGTATGATATCCCATACTCCAACGTGCCTTTGAGATATTTGAGGATTCGCATCCCTGCTTGCCAGTGACTTTGTCTCGGTTTATTTTAAAACCGACTAAGAACTCCCACAGCATAACTAATATCAGGTCTTGTGTTACAAAGGAAGATTAAACTTCCTACCAACCTTCGTAGAGCTTATTATCAATATGTTCTGAAGGATCATCAACTGATAGCTTTGTATTCACTTCTATCGGGGTGACAATTGGCTTATACTCAGACATACCAAATCCAGTCAAGAGCTCACGAACATATCGTTGTTGCGAGATGAAGATAGTATGAGGTTTTTGCCATACCTCGATTCCCAAGCAATAATGAAGAAGACCAAGATTTGTCATTTCAAATTCTTCGCTCAACCATTTTTGTGTCTTCCGAATATTATCTTCATGGTCACCAGTGATTACAAGATTATCCACATATAGGACTACAATTACCTTATTTCCTTGTTCACTTAGAACATACAAGTTGGCCTCTAATTTGTTTCTACAAAAACCATGATGCAAGAAGAAAGAGTCTATATGTTTGTACCAAGCTCGTGGTGCTTGCTTTAATACACATAAAGCCTTCTTCAATTTGTAAACTTTTTATTCTTCGCCTGGTATTTGGAAGCCAAGGGGTTGTGCAACGTAGACTTCTTCTTCAAGTTGCCCATTAAGGAAAGCTGATTTGACATCTATTTGATGTACAATCCATCCATAATTCACGGCAGCTGCAACAAATAACCTGATTGTTGTCATTTTTGATGTTGGAGTAAAGGTTTCATATACATCGAAACCTTTGACTTGTGAAAATCCTTGTACTACAAGGCGTGCCTTGTATTTTTCAAGACTTTCATCTGCCTTGTACTTCACTTTCCAGATCCATTTGGTGCCGATGAGTTTTCTGTTCGGTGGCTTTTCAATGATCTCCCAAGTATCATTTTTTATGATACTATCATACTCGGCTTGCATAACTGCTCTCAAATTTGGATCTGACATGGCTTCCTCCACAATTACCGGTTCTTTTACCGTATTGATGATTTGGGTCATCAAAGCCATGGTAAAGGTGATAAGCTGAGTCCGAGGTTTACAGGGTCGTTTGAGATTATTGGCAAAGTTGGCAAGTTAGCGTATCGGTTGGCTTTACCAGAGAACTTATCTAATGTACACTATGTCTTTCACGTGTCTAATTTGCAGAAATATAATCCGGATCCTTCTCATATTCTAAAGCCAGAGCCGTTGCTGCTTTGTGAGAATCTGACTTATGATAAGCGGTTGATTCGTATTCTAGATCATATAGAACGGGAATTCAGATCGAAGAAGATTCCGATGGTCAAAGTGTTGTGGAAGCATCACGGGATTGAGGAAGCCACTTGGGAGAGGAGAGATCAGATGCAACAGCAGTATCCAGATCTGTTCCGTACTACAAGTAAGAATTTCAAGGACGAAATTTCTTTAAGGCAGGGAGAATGTGAAACCCCAGAGTTTACCTTTGCATGGAATTACGTGTTTTGACCTGTTTATGTGTTATATGAGTTAGAATGCGCTAATTCTATGATTTATATTCCTATTACATGCTATGCGTGCATTCATGAAATTTTCATCAAAAATAGCATTGAAAATTTTATAGTCGGTTTTTGTGAATAGTGTTTGGAATGCACGTCCGCTAAAATTTTTACGCGGGTGTTTTAAATATCTTAAAACCTAGTTCTCGGATATTAATAGACCCGTGTCTGATTAAAACGGATTTCAAATCGGATTAGGAATTTTAAAGGTTTTTACACCTTCTTTTGTAAAAATTGAGTTTTTAACCGAGTCGGGTGAAATTATATGCATATGAAATTTTTTGTCAACTAAAAATATACTACTTAAAATAGTCTAAGTGTTAAATGCATGTTTGTGAGCAAAAATAGTCTAAAAGACAATTAAAAGACTAGAAAAACAATTAAAAGACTAAATAAACTAACTTTGACCCTTCATATTTTGTTGACTTGAGCTTTAATATCACCAACACACATTAAAAACAAAGCAAACATACTCATACACACACACAAAGGGCCAAAACTCCATAGCCATCTTTGAGAGGTTTTTCAACTATTTTTCAAAGCAAATTTTATATAGAAAACTCATTTGAAGTCCAAACTTCTTCATCCAAGGCTTGATTTCACTTGTTGGGCATCTATTCTACATCTTCCTAGCATCATATAACATCAAAGGTGAGAGAAAAATTCTAAATCTCAAAATGCTATTTTATGTCATTTTCATATAATTGCATTTTTATCCGATGAAATGTTAAATTTTTGTTAGATTGTTGCTCAGTAGATGCCAAGGGTCGTTTATGTGTGTTTATATAAGTTTTGAACGGTGGTAGCATGTATTTCTATTTTTCGGGTATTAAGGTTGAGTAATTGTTGTTGTAATGGTTGGAATTGGTTGTTTATGGCTTCTAAAAGTTTGTTAATTGCGGGGTAGTAATGTTGTAATGCCGAATTTTTGATTGGAATATTGTAGCAAAATTCCAAAAAATTCAGCCAAGAGCATTGCCAAAATTAGGGTTATCGGGCTTGTTTTAGATGGCTATTGGTTGGTCTTTAATGGGGTTAATGTAGATGCATGAGTGGGTGAGTGATAGAAAGTGGTTTGAAGGTTATTCGATTAGTAGATTGTAAGTTATGATTATTGGAAGTTTGTGTAGTCTTTCTTTAAATGTTGAAATGTTGTCTTTGGTTGTTTGGGTGGTGTTTAGGTGATTGATTCTTGGGTTGTTGTTGGTTAGATTCGGGTTTGGATGTGTGGATTGATGCATGTAAGTTGGGTGGCCTACTTTGTCATCTAACTTAGTTGTTTAGTTGTTAATTGATTAATTGAAGTTATGTTGCTGAAATGTTGTTAACTGATTGATGATTGATGATGCCGAGAGATAGGCAACCTACTTTTGTTGTCCTTCCGTGATGTGAATGTTTATTATTATTGTCATGAGTCTTGATAAGTGTGTGCCACCTCTCGGGCAACATTGGGCTGTTGGGTTGATAATAGCATGACTATCATAGACTACCCCCAACTCGCATGGGCGGAGAGCCATGGAGAGAGGGGCCTAGATGAGGTACCTTGGGTGTGTGTTATAGGAGTTATAAGAAGATGGTTGAGATCGTGATGGCATTTGGAGCTACACCAACTAGAGTATCCTTATTGATTGGTTATTGTTATTGTTGCACTTATAATGTTATTGATGTTCATTGTGTGTTTACTGCTCAAGGGATGATTTCCAAGGGATATAGTAAATGCTTTTAAAAGATCTATCGAATCCTCACTGGGCTTGTTTTATATAAGCTCACTCTTATTCATTACCTGCAAGCAGGATTACGGGTACGTGGCTCAGGAAGCTGAGAATGTGACTTTTGTTGAAGAGTCTTATGTGCCAGAGTCATATCCTTGATGCTTAGCTGGAATATTTTATGCTATTTTGTAGTGTGACCTATGTTGTAAAGTTTCAAACTTTTAAAGATTATATTGTATAAACTGATCTAAAGATAGTAAAAGTGTTATGCTAGTTTAGTTGTCTTACTTTTGGATTTAAATAAGTTGCTAAGCTAGTATAATATGTTATGTATATATATGGTTTTACTAAGTGATGTTGTTGTTGAAACGGAGGCATGTAATCTATGGTTGGGTTATCGAATAGTTGTTTAATATACGAAAATGGTTGCGTTGTATGTTGTTAACATGGTTGTGGAGTTAGTTGTATGAAGTTCTAAACGGTCGGATTAGAGCCCTGATGTCCGTATTATTGTCGTTATACTGCTGAAATTCCGTTGCATCATGACTGATCGTAGGTGGGGTCGAATTGGGGCGTTACATAGAACCACTTCGGTTGTGGCTTCCTTGTGGATACAACAGGTTGGTCTTCAGTCTCTTCATCATTAGAGACTTCTTCATTGTTCAACGGTTGTTGTTCAGGCACTTGGTGGATTACTTCATCAGTTGATGATGAAATGACAGGACCGTTATCCTCCATTAAGTGTGGTCGCTCATTAAACACCACATCTCGGCTTATGATCACCTTCTTGGCCTCTACATCATAGAGCCTGTATGCTTTAGACTCTTCACTATATCCTAAAAAAAATCCCTTCTTGCTCTTGTCATCCAATTTCTTTCTATTTTCATTTGGGATGTGTACAAAACACTCACACCCAAATTTTCTTAAATGAGACACAGAAAGTTTCATACCATAATAAGCCTCATTAGGAGTCTTATTGTTGAGTGCCCTGGTTGAGCACTGATTGAGGATGTATACCGCTGTGTTGACTGCTTCAGCCCAGAATGTGTCAGGTAGGCCAGCACCTTTCAATATGCATCGAACCATTTCTACAATTGTTCAATTTTTCATTCCACAACTCCATTTTGTTGTGGTGTATATGGAGCAGTCAATTGGCGTTTAATCCCAAGCTTGTTGCAGTAGTTGGTAAACTCTGTAGAACAGAATTCCCCTCCACGATCAGTACGAAGTTTCTTCAACTGAGTTATGTTCTCATTTGTCACAAGTTTGTGCCACACTTTAAACTTTTCAAGAGCATCAACCTTGTCCCGAAGGAAATATACCCACATCTTCTTACTATAATCATCGACTAACAGCATAAAGTAAGAAGATCATCCTAACGCTGTGGTAATCATTTTTCTGCAAAGGTCAGCATGTACCAACTCTAGAGGAGCCTTTGATCAGTTATGACTCTCTTTGGGAAATGACTGTCTATGTTGCTTGCCCAGCATACAAGCTTCACATGGTCCTTCAACTTCTTCAATTGAAGGCAAGTCGGCCACCATCTTCTTCTTTTGCATTTCCTTTAACACAGGATAGGAAATGTGCCCAAACCTTTCAAGCCAAAGTTGACTTGTTTTGGCATCCCTGACCGCAGAAAGAGAGCTGATTTCGTAAAGGTTATTTTTGCGAATACCTTTACTTACTATATTTTGATCCTTGTCAAGAATCAAAGCTTATGTCTTCTTGAACCGCACTTCTAGATCATTATCTGTAATAGCAGCTACAGATAGCAAATTTCTGGTGATCTGGGGTACAAAAAGTACGTTGGACAGGTTTTTGCTTCCTCTGTCTTTAGACACGAGCGAGATGGTTCCAGTTCCCTCAACGGAACACCTAGCATTATTCCCGACAACAAAATTCATTGGTTATTATAGAGGTTTGATGTACATGTGCGCTAGTACACGTTTCATCCGATACATCTGTTACAGTAAACAGATGCACTTATGTTTCAGCCGTATTGGCAGATTCTTTATTTCTCCAATTTGGCTTTAGAGTTCTGTTCTTCTCATCATGGATTCGTTTCCTCTATTCTTTGACAAGCTGAGGATCTAGAGGCGTGACCTTTTTTGCGTCATCTTCAGCACAGACTGCAACTGGTTCTGCATCTGTGCCTAACACTGTATCAAGGAGTTCATAGGTGTGACACCCCGATCCCTCTCGAGACCGGGAGTTCTATCAATCGATCTAATCACAACCCAAACCAAACCCGGGCATAATTTTCAGGGAAAACGGACGGAGTCTCCCCTGTTTCTAGGCAAAATGTAAAACCTGCGATAGCATATAAGTGGACCAATACCATGTCCAAACATTCAAAACCACCTCAAGGCCATCCGAGCCTTGGTTCTCAACAACTAAACACAGCATATAAATATACATTTCCAGTTTAAAACTAACCTATCTCTTTACATCTTTTACAAGAACATTCAAGCTTGACATTTAATCTATACTAATCTACTGCACAAAATATGCTATCATACCATTCTCACTCTTTTCTTTAGACAATTACAAACATGCATCGGGTTAACTATACTGCTGAATACATAACTAACTTACAATCTACCTCAACTACTTAGCTAGATTAAATTACATTTCTTTTAACAATAAATACATACAACATATGAACATACATCTTTACATCTTTGACAGCTCAAGCCACAAAGCACGCAAGACAACTCCTCAGGCACGAACTAACACATATCCACGAACTTTTCAGCTAACAAGGCATTTCCTGAAATATGGTGGTGAGGAGTGAGTATACACAACACGTATACTCAGTGAGGGCGAGACATATATCGAGTTGGAGAGAAAGAAGATCGTGCAATGCAAATAATCACAGTTAAGCAATAAAGACAATAAGGAAACATTCAATACAAACAACAATACTATAAGCAATCAAGAAAGCATTAACACAGCCCTTTAAAGCTATACCACACTCTGAAGGCTGTGGTTCACTCATACGAGCAATATACCATTTTACGAGCGATACATCAATCTCGAGCTTGATGTTGACAACGATGACAATAAGCGCGCAACCACCTTATAACACCAGTTTGGAATACCCCGGAAGTATCCATCAATCTACGACCCAAATCTCCCTGGGAGGCAACCCAAGCGAGAAAGGGAATAGCAACGGAGCTAGAGCAACCAACACTGGCAACCCGAGGCTACCCAGAGAGGCCCATCACTCACGCGCGAGACATTATGCAATGCAAGACTCGATACAAGCAATAAACGAGCGATAGCACAATAATACAAACTAGTGACAACAAACGGGATAACAAGCAATCACAATCAATACTAACATTCATCTAACTTTTCCAAGCATAACAAGTAATAATAAGAAACAATAACAACATTTAAACAAGTAACGGCAGTTCAAACACGAAAACAACAAATATCACTATTCAACCCCAACTTACAAGGACAATTACGAGCAAACGAGCTACGGGATTAGGAAACCGATTTCACTACATTCACTCAGGCACTACAAGGCACGTTTCTATGTCTCTAAACTTCACTTTCTCACCCGAGACCCGAAAGTCCACCTACCGCGTTTGAACTATAGCTATGTTAACCGGTCACTCAATCAACGCCACAACAGCGCCAAAAGTGCTTCCATGCCCTCAATTGCAAAACCCCTAACTCAATTCGAGCACGGTCAACTTTTGGTCAAACGGCCCCTTTACGTTTCTTCGTCTAATTTTCAATTTTAACAAAGGCCGATCTATTTTTATTTCACATTTTAGCTTTCTATCACTAATGGCACCTATCCAAATCAATCAATCGCAATTCGGATCGAAATCCGAAATTCTAGGGTTTACTATTCATAATTCACTATTCATGTTCTTCCCCAATTTCAATTACGCAGTTTCAACCGTAAAAATTGTTAAATAGCTAACAAGCAATGCTCTACGAACCCTAAGCAAGCTATTTCAAGCAATAACAGGCATTATAACGCGATAAATATCAAATCTGAAAAATTGACTCAAAAATCAAATTCAGATTAAAATGCACAAAAGCGTGAAAACCCTCACAGAGATTGAAGACCAAGACCCGCAAGGACCCGAGCCACGACCCCCGAGCAGTTCCACGCACGATTGTAGAAGGAAAATGCAAGAAAATTCTTTTCTTTTCTTCATGAAATGCTTCGGCCAAGGGGGGGGACATGGGTGGCATTTGTGCATTTGTTTTTGAGTTTATTTTGCTTTGTTTTTAATTTATAAGGTGACAAGGGCAAAATGGTCTTTTGCAAATTCAAACTTTAATTAAATAATAGTCAAATAAGCTTATTTTGATGCCATTAAATCCAATTGAAGTTAAAACAATGCAATTAAATGAAAAACAACTAAAACTAGTTAAATTAAGCTAAAAACATTTTCACTAAGTCCGAAGAATATTTCTCTAACTCCTATTTTCGAAATTCTACGATCGAACGGTCAATAATCGATCGCTAATAAAGTGATGAGCAATAATATAAAACTTTAATTCTTTGAAAAGTAGAATAGTAGAATAGTTTAAAATTCACTCCGGCTCAGAGTTACTTTTCTCATTTATTTGAAAACCGAGTGATTTTAATGCAAAACAACCAAAACCGATTATTAAAATAATCAAAACAATCAAGGCAATCAATATTCATTTAAAATAATTAATTTAACTATTTCTAGAACATTTTAAAGAATTATGAAGTAAATGTTAAGTTACAAATGAACAAATAAATATAAACATGTAATCAAGTGCAATTAAATATTATCATTTAAGATGGCACTTAATTAAATACAAGAGAATAAATTCAATTACTATAATTAATAGAAATAGATAATAGTCTTTTAATTATTCAATATACAATTACTAAATACTTCCAAGAGAAATATTAAATTAGTGCATATTGGTTGATTTAACTAATTAAACATTTAATTAAATGCAGTCAAATGCTATTAAATGCATGCCGGGTTCGGGTTATCACAATAGGAGTCCAGAACTGTAGTGATTTTGAACTTCCACAAAAGATAGTTCGTGCCATCAAGCTTTCCTTCTATGAAGGTAGGGGGACGGATACGAATTATCGAGACTAACCGGAACTAGAACTGGTAGAAAAAGAACTAGCACCTTGGGTAGTCATAGTTGTTGAGCTTTACTAGAAAGATTGTTGTTAAGAGCCCCTTAAGCTCTTGATACCATGTAAGAATATAACAAATTTCCCAAAAACATCTTAACAACAATCAAGTAGAAAGACAATACTACTTGTTATAACAATTCAATATAACACTTACAAGATAATTGTCCCACCGTGCGCTCTCAAGATTAGAGTTTCAATGGCTTCTGGACTTACAAGAAGAATACAAGAAAGAAATACTAACCTAGGATTGTGTTTGGAGTTATGTTGTGAATGAATTCGATGAACTAATGCATGGCTATTTATAGAATTCAACTACCCCACCATAGGAGACTATAGAATTCAGCTAGCCCGCCATAGGAGACTTTCATATCAAACATTTCCATCTTGGTTGGCTTTACCAACCATGTTCAAAGTATTAACCACCCATATTTATCACATGGGTGGCTACAATTGACCACATGGGTGGCTAGCATCCAAGCCAACTTCTAGGAAGCTTCATTTGGTCAAATTTGCTGACTTTAGCATTGCATCATCCCGACGTCATCTTAGGTAACTCCAAATTCCCGAACTTCTTTCTTGTAGCCATCGCGATCTCTTTTGACCTCATCGACGTATAAGTTGGAATCGTTAATTTATGCTACCATAAAATTAACGATACTTATTATGAGGTGGGCATTGACATATACTAACACTTGTGTGCTACTTGGGGGGTTGCAACCTCAGGCCCGATAACTTGTAAGAACGCTGGGTGGCATAGGGCTTGTCGGTGCTCCCGTGTCAATCGTAGACCTATTCCCTCTCCCGCATAGCGATCTGCACCCCCGGGGAGTTGGGTCGTAGATCCGGGGTACAATCTGGAGTGCCCTCTTAGGAAAGATAAGAAGTTGGAATTGTGATCAAGGCTGGCCACCTCGTGAAATGATTGACTTGTTCCTACTTTCGCTTGGTACCACCCTTGGAGAATAGTGTCCTACTCTTGCTTGGCATTCTACCCTCGGAGAGTAGGATGATATGTGTTGTGGTTATAAGTCACTAAATGTTACTATTATTCATACGTTATTCGAATATGATAGTAATTTCTACCGGATATCATCAGTTATTATACCTTATGTGGATAGTGGGTTAACACCATCGTACGTGAATTGCATGATGAATTTCAAAAGGACCGACCAAAAATGCTTTAAGAACTCTTCTATTACATCCTCATTGAGCTTTCCCAGAGCTCACCCTTTTTTTCTTTCCCCCAGTGCAGGTACCGCTTAGCTTGAAATGGAAATTGACTTTATAAGATGAAGTTGAATGTTTACATGCTCGAAACTCATTGCCTGTTATATTTCGATCCAAGTTGTAAAAGTTAGAGTTTGTTTATATTACTCCTAGATAGAAGCGTAACTGCGCTGAAACCCTAGTCTGTATGATAGCCGGGTAGTTATCGGATCTCAAATGTTGTAACACCTTTTTGTACTTGAATTATTATATAAAGGCTTGTTATTGAATAACTCTTTTTTTATTGTTCCTTTTAATAGAAAGTTATGAAATCGCAATGACAGTAAGCGCAGACTTTGACCTAGTCTTGAGAAGTGCCGGGTTGGGGTTGTTACAGAGTTACTCGCGATATCCTTTTATTGTGTGGCTCTCGCTTGGACCCTATGCTCTTGGAGAGTTACCAGAAACCCTTTTAATGTGATTATCTAGCGTTTACATGTTTTAGTACTTACTATATTAGTGCCTTAGTACTTTTAAATGCTTCGTGTTTTAATGTCTTCTAATGTATTATGCTTATTTCGGTTTTTCTTCCGTTACTAAATGTTAACTAATGAATATATATATATATATATATATATATAAGAGCATACACTTATGCTTAGTGAGGGAGGGAATAAAAGGGAAGCCTTTTGAAAACCTTTTTGTGCAATGTATACAAGACATTTATATATATATATATATATAAATGTCTTGTATACATTGCACAAAAAGGTTTTCGAAAGGCTTCCCTTTTATTCCCTCCCTCACTAAGCATAAGTGTATGCTCACCCTTTTCATCTAACATTTTTCAGGTGAAGTCGAGTTGGACCTTCAAGTCATAGAGAAAGAGAAGTTCAAGAGTTTCTTTGGTTGCCTTGTGTGTATTATTAGTTGGAATGTAAAGTAATGTATATGTTTAAAAAGTGTATTTAATGATTTAGATATATGTTTTATGTTGTTGATCTTGTATATATTTGTTGTATGTTGGAATTTGTAATAAGTTTAAATTAAAAGTATTATAGTGGTATGATAAGCTATTAATTGTGTTGGGTTAGTATTGTTTAAGTCCAATGCATAAGTGTGTATCTTGCTATGGTAGGAGGCTCGGATGGCTTTATGAATTTGAGTAAGGATATCATATGAGTGCTATATTGTTGTTTTTGGTCCATTTCTTCTGAGTACAAGTATGTAGTTTGGCCTAGAAACAAGGGAGATTCTGTCTATTTTTTCTCATTTTTTGTGACCTCGGGATGTAGATCGGGACTCTGGTCTCGTGAGAGATCGGGGTGTTACAGGTGATATCAAAGATTAGTTAGCTATCAACCGGGACAGGGTGTAACAACTTGGAACCAACATATAGCTTAACATACTTAATTGTATATAAATTGTGCCAGTTTAAATGTTATATGTGTTTATGTGCCTATTTTTAGCATTTAGATTTATATAGAAGTCTTAATTTTCTTCTACTTTTCTCATTTTCTTCAAAGGGGACACTAATATTGTTAATTCAAATAAAAATATTTTAACTATAATTTTTTTGGGCATACATTCATAATTTTTAATTGCATAGCACATTGGGAGAGTGCATTAGGAAAATGATTTTTATACCTTATGAATAGTAAAAACATTGTTTCGTTTTGGACTAGTTAGTTCGCAGTTAGTTTTTGGGCTTTAATTTAACTTATATACACATTATTACTAGGCCCAACTATACCATACATATAGTATATACATAATACATTATACACGTACATATATTAAGCATAAAGAAAAAAACAAAAAAATAGGTGTCAAAAACCTCCTCTTGGCCGAGAGCTTCGAAGAAGAAAAGAAAATTTTAATTCTTTCATTTTGATAATCAAAGCTTGCTTGGAGTTGATTTAGAGCCTTCTTAGAGCATCTACAACCTTTCTTCTTCTAGCTTTGGTAAGGAATTTATACATAAATGCATTATTTTGAGCTTGAACCCTAAGTTGTAAATTTCTAGATTTGTCATATTTTCTTGGTTTTAAGGTTGTTTTTGCTTATATTGTTGTTCTTGCAGTGGAAACAGGTACCTTTAGATACCTTTTATGTTCCTTTTTTTCTTACCAACACCTCATGTGGCCTTAGGGCCAGAGTTTTTCTTCTTGTTGTTCTTCTTCTTCTTCTTTTCCTGCTTGGAGGCAGAAGATGATGCAACAGTCAAGACAGACTCCTTCCCTTTGCCACCCTTTAACTGAGACTGAGTAGTTTTAACATGTTTAATAACTCATATAGATAACATTCAAGCTTGTTCATGTTGAAGTTGATAATAAACTGACTGAATGATGGTGGCAGTGACTGAAGGATCAAATCCGTCTATAACTGACAATCCATCGTAAAGTCAAATGCCTCAAGTGCAGTGATCAAAGTAATCATCCTGAGGGTATGTTTATTAACATCAGCGCCTTCTTACATACGTGCGCGGAATAATTCCTTCGATATCTCGTACCGAATAGTACGACCCTATTATCCATACAATTCTTGCAATTTGAGAATCATACTCTTAGCATGAGACATCTTCTCATGCTGTCTTTGCAATTCATTGCTCACGGAGGCCATGATATATGCCTTTGCACACATGTCATGTTCAGGCCATAGTTCAAATGTCAGACGCTCAGTTTCAGTAGCACCCTTTGGGAGGGCATAAGGAGGGGCGGTTTCTAGAACATATTCTAGCTTTTCCATACTTAGAACAATTTTTAAATTACGAAACCAATCAACGAAGTTGGGTCCGGTTAAGTGGTTACTATCTAAAATGCGAGCTAATAGGTTTACAACATAAGCCATTATATAAGCTGCAAGAAAATAAATAATGCAGAAAATAAGATTTTAAGTAATGTAAACAAGTAATAAACTATTTAATCATAGACTTGAATTAAATAGTACATCTCACTAATCTTATCGAATCTCATACTCCCTAAATGAGAAACGTGAATCTAATTAAAGACACCTTAGTAGGATGACCAATATTCTCTTCAGGATAATATCTCTCAGCTTTCGTGCAATATTGAAATATTACTTTAAGAGTTAACAACCATTGTTATCTATATCACTATATAGGACTTGGTCAATTTAGCCCCTAAATCACTTTAATCTCAACTTTCGTGCAATATTGATCTAGTTAGATTAAGCCCACCATCTTAATGAATGCGACAATTTGAATCCTATGACCTCAACTTTAGTGCATTATTTGTAACGCCCCGATCCCTCACGAGACCGGAGGCTCTAATAACCAAGCTATTCTCAACCCAATTCCAACCCAGTCTCAAAATTTTAGGAAAAAACAGACAGAGTTTCCCCTGTACTGTGGACATTCTGAAAACCTGTAAACACTCAAGAAAGCCACAACACAATAAGGCAAGCTTTTATATCTAAAGTTCAAAGGTTCAAGGCCATCCGAGCCTTGAGGCATACAACCACTCCGAACCACACAAGCATGTACCCAACTTAACTTTTCATTAAACCTTTTTAACATGTCATTCTATGATAACATTAGAGCAATCTTAGAAGTTGAAATCAAACATACCTCTAAACCTACACCCCAAGCATGCAAGAACTAAAAGAAGAATTAAAAATTATTACAAGCCATAGTATCTCAAAGCTATCACTACAACCAACTATCTTTAACTTGCAACTACAAAGCATATACATAGCCCTAAGGCCACAAAATAGATCATAGTATAATAATACAAGTACGCCATAAAGCAACAAGAAAACACATCCACCCAGACAACAAACACACAACTACTAGGGCAAAGGCTCAGCCTGCATTTCTTCTTCTTCCACTACCACCTCAACTAGCTGGGGATCACCCTCAGCACTTCTTGAAACATGATATCGAGGTATGAGCAACACTGTTGCCCAGTGAGGGATAAGGTTCCGGGGCGTACAATGCAACAGATAATACAATTAAGCATTAATAGCACTGAAAACCATTTAAGAAGGAAAAAAGATTGAATACCACACATTAAAAAGGATACATTCACATAACCCCTATACTTCAATCTTCACTTGGTCTTTATTCATGAACCACGAACCACGATCATGATCACGATAAGCCGGCATAACCCCAAACACTCCAGTGGGTGTACTCCGGATGTACCCCGATAATCCTACGACCCAACATCCCCTGGCAATCTCCGGACCAGGCAAATGAGGGACTAGGGCACAGAGTTTGAATATCCACTGGCAAGCCCTCTGTCGCCCAGCCGATATTCAACACATCCGCCCCTAACACTATGGTTGCGCAACCACTATGCAATGCACTTAACAGTGGCAAGACAATGTCAACAACATAAGCAATAACACATAGGAGGATCAACAAAGTAGGTTGACCTCGAAGCAATTAGAATAGAAGCAATATATACAAGCAAATAAGCAATTTTACAAAGGGGCATATACAAGATACATCTAGAATTATACCAAAAGTTCCAAATCAACTTGAAACCATATTTAAACACACAAGGAGTCATGCCATGGTCTTAGAAGCGTGAAACAATTGAATTTGCACTTAGACCCCTTTGTTATACAAGCTATTTTCCTTCCAAATCAAAGTTAATGTTTCAAATTCAAGGGGAAGCTATACCAATCTTCTAATTAACCCCTAAGGCCCCCTTACAACCCTCAAACATGTGCAATCACCCGCAAATACCCCAAAAGTCTCAATTTTCCTCTTATAGCTTTGAACTACACATACCTCAAATGGGCTTCAAACAAGGGTTAGCCAAGCTTCTATAGCACCTAGGTAGCCTAAGAATACTAGATGTGAAGTCCGATTCCACCCGGATTAGCCTTAACCCCAAAACCCCTTTGTTAAAGTCGGCTAATTCACGTTCTATGGAAGTTTAAAGCAATTTGAGTGTACAGGGCTATTAGACTACCTTCATTAGCACCTAAGGCCTCTATTAGAAGCATTGAATCAAGCTAATACGCGCAATTACATAAAACCCTAGAAATTTGTCACTATTCACCTCATAAATTCAAAATAACGTTTCCTACCGTTTAAAATGCGAACTAAAGGCTTAAAGATGTTCTCTAGCACTTATATACAATGTATAATAGCATAGATAAGCTTTACATTAACATTTAATAGCATTTTGAACAGATCAAGAAATGTGTAACATTTTTAGAAATGCAAAAAGAGCCATGAAATCCCTCACCAATACGCGAAGGAGCTCACGGGAGGCTTGCAAACACCCTAAACTATGTGCTCCTAGCTTGGCTTGGCTTGGCTTGAAGTGAAGAATTGAAGATGAAAAATTTCTCCCAAGAGCAAGAGTGGGCTGTCGGGTTCTGTACAGTGTTTTTCAGCTTTTATTTTTTTTTTCTTTGCTATGTTATGAGCTAAATTGGTGTTGTGTGAGCATATATATTAAATGGGGTCAAGTTAGGTGCTTAGTGGTCCACTAAAATAAGCGTTGATAGCTTAAAACGAGCCTAAAGTGTAAAGTGTAGGCTAGCTAATTAAATTACTAAGTTATGTTACGTAACACTATTCCTAGTTTGCTAAAAACATTTTCTAGACGAGGGTTCTGAACGCTAATCGCACAAAGGCACATTTTTCCCATTCTTTTAACAATTAATATGATTTAATAAAATTGCTAATTCGCTAATATAATGCAGTTTGAAAATGGAGTGAATAGTGGCTAAAGAAGACAGTTAATAAAGCACAGAAGGAAATGCGCAAATAATGGGTGCAACAGTAAGTTAATGCAAGGCAAAATCTCGGGCGTCACATCTTCTCCCCCTTAAACAAATTGCGTCCACGCAATTCTTCTTCACAAGAGAACTCCGCATCAACTGAAAACCAACTCCGATTATTCATCATCAGTTGCTAAGCAAGAATACTATATATGAATTCTCATGGGAGCTCATTAAGAAATCCCAGTAGTATTGACTGCGAACCTCACGTAATAAGGCCAAATAAAGGCTCCAATAGAGATGCTACTTCGAAATCCAAATAAGAATCTCGCTGACACGAATACCATAGAAGAATAGAATCCCAACTAAGAGCGGCGAGAAAATACCAATAAAAGTTCCGAGCAGGAGTATTGTAAATAATACCAGATAATGAGGCTGAAAAGAATCCCATAAACCAATTCTTCCGAGAGATGCCGACAAAAGAATACCAAAAGAATACCTAATAAGAAAATACCAAAAATATGCTCTAGAGAACTGTCATATGGAAACCCCAAAAGAAGCTACTCATTTATGACCGCTAAGCTCTGAAGAAGGCCTTAGAAGAATCCCAATAATTGAGCTCCAACTATATCCACCAATTCCCAAATAAAGGCTAATTAATTGCCTCTCATTTATGCTAATCAACATAATTTGGAAGGCCTGCCACTAATCACCTCTCTTCAGGGGAGGACGGAGTTTTTCTTACCATTCGACGGGCTATGTATGCATGCCAAACAATTGCATATGTATAAACATTCTTTAAACTATTACGCAAACATGTTAATAAAAGAGTTTGTGAAACAGTGTAATCATCAAAGTCATTCAAGCATGACAATCAAGTCAATCATAACACAATTCAATCAAAGACATTCAAATACACACATTACAAGCAACAGTTTAAGCAATTAACAATTCTCGAGGTCAATTTGATGCATAACTAGCCACTTTACTTCACTTAGCACACATTTAGCATGTAACACATAATTATATCACATAGGTGCACACATTCAATACAAGACACACAATCACACATGCAAGCATACACTTTCAAGACACACACTTAACAAGCACACACTCAAGGGTTACTACCCACCAGGCCAAGGACCCTGTCCCGGCTTAGAGCTAATTAAGCTCTGATACCACCTGTAACGTCCCGATCCTTCACGAGACCGGAGGCTCTAATAACCAAGCTATTCTCAACCCAATTCTAACCCAGTCTCAAAATTTTAGGGAAAAACAGACAGAGTTTCCCTTGTACTGTGGACATTCTGAAAACCTGTAAACACTCAAGAAAGCCACAACACAATAAGGCAAGCTTTTACATCTAAAGTTCAAAGGTTTAAGGCCATCCGAGCCTTGAGGCATACAACCGCTCCGAACCACACAAGCATGCACTCAACTTAACTTTTCATTAAACCTTTTTAACATGCCATTCTATGATAACATTAGAGCAATCTTAGAAGTTGAAATCAAACATACCTCTAAACCTACACCTCAAGCTTGCAAGAACTAAAAGAAGAATTAAAAATTATTACAAGCCATAGTATCTCAAAGCTATCACTACAACCAACTATCTTTAACTTGCAACTACAAAGCATATACATAGCCCTAAGGCCACAAAATAGATCATGGTATAATAATACAAGTACGCCATAAAGCAACAAGAAAGCACATCCACCTCAGAGAACAAACACACAACTACTAGGGCAAAGGCTCAGCCTGCACTTCTTCTTCTTCCACTACTACCTCAACTAGCTGAGGATCACCCTCAGCACTTCCTGAAACATGATATCGAGGTATGAGCAATACTGTTGCCTAGTGAGGGATAAGGTCCCGGGGCGTGCAATGCAACAGATAATACAATTAAACACTAATAGCACTGAAAACCATTTAAGAAGGACAAAAGATTGAATATCACACATTAAAAAGGATACATTCACATAACCCCTATACTCCAATCTTCACTTGGTCTTCATTCACGACCCACGAACCACGATCACGATCACGATAAGTCGGCATAACTCCAAACACTCCAGTAGGTGTACTCCGGATTACCCCGATAATCCTACGACCCAACATCCCCTGGCAATCTCCGGACCAGGAAAATGAGGGACTAGGGCACGGAGTTTGAATATCCACTGGCAAGCCTTCTGCCGCCCAGCCGATATTCAACACATCCGTCCCTGACACTATGGTTGCGCAACCACTATGCAATGCACTTAACAGTGGCAAGAAAATGTCAACAATATAAGCAATAACACATAGGAGGATCAATAAAGTAGGTTGACCTCGAAGCAATTAGAATAGAAGCAATATATACAAGCAAATAAGCAGTTTTACAAAGGGGCATATACAAGATACTTCTAGAATTATACCAAAAGTTCCAAATCAACTTGAAACCACATTTAAACATACAAGGAGTCATGACATGGTCTTAGAAGCGTGAAACAATTGAATTTGCACTTAGACCCCTTTGTTATACAAGCTATTTTCCTTCCAAATCAAATTTAATGTTTCAAATTCAAGGGGAAGCTATACCAATCTTCTAATTAACCCCTAAGGCCCCCTTACAACCCTCAAACACGTGCAATCACCCGCAATTACCCCAAAAGTCTCAATTTCCCTCTTATAGCTTTAAACTACACATACCTCAAACGGGCTTCAAACAAGGGGTAGCCAAGCTTCTATAGTACCTAGGTAGCCTAAGAATACTAGATGTGAAGTCCAATTCCACCCGGATTAGCCTTAACCCCGAAACCCCTTTGTTAAAGTCGGCTAATTCACGTTCAATGGAAGTTTAAAGAAATTTGAGTGTACGGGGCTATTAGACTACCTTCATTAGCACCTAAGGCCTCTATTAGAAGCATTGAATCAAGCTAATACGCGCAATTACACAAAACCCTAGAAATTCGTCACTATTCACCTCATAAATTCAAAATAACGTTTCCTACCGTTTAAAATGCGAACTAAAGGCTTAAAGGTGTTCTCTAGCACTTATATACAATGTATAATAGCGTAGATAAGCTTTACATTAACATTTAATAGCATTTTGAACAAATCAATAAATGTGTAACATTTTTAAAATTGCAAAAAAAGCCATGAAATCCCTTACCACTACGCGAAGGAGCTCACGGGAGGCTTGCAAACACCCTAAACTATGTGCTCCTAGCTTGGCTTGGCTTGAAGTGAATACTTGAAGATGAAAAATTTCTCCAAAGTGCAAGAGAGGGCTATCGGGTAGGGCTGTCGGGTTCTGCACAGTGTTTTTCAGCTTTTTTTTTTTTTTTTGCTATGTTATGAGCTAAATTGGTGTTGTGTGAGCATATATATTAAATGGGGTCAAGTTAGGTGCTTAGTGGTCCACTAAAATGAGCGTTGATAGCTTAAAAACGAGCCTAAAGTGTAAAGTGTAGGCTAGCTAATTAAATTACTAAGTAATGTTACGTAACACTATTCCTAGTTTGCTAAAAACATTTTCTAGACGAGGGTTCTGAACACTAATCACACAAAGGCACAATTTTCCCATTCTTTTAACTATTAATATAATTTAATAAAATTGCTAATTCACTAATATAATGTAGTTTGAAAATGGAGTGAATAGTGGCTAAAGAAGACAGTTAATAAAGCACAAAAGGAAATGCGCAAATAATGGGTGCAACAGTAAGTTAATGCAAGGCAAAAGCTCGGGCGTCACATTATTGGCCATACAATATTGGAGCATCAAAACATCTCTATGTTAACTAGGCATACATAAGACTTATTATGAACTACATATTTCTACCTTTGGGTTAGACAAGACGTAATCATTTTAAGCCAATATAGTCCTAGGATGGTGGAGGGCTACGATAAAACTCTTTTTACCGCTTTACAATCTAATAAGAGTTTGCACATATAAAGCTTTTTAGTTTGAAAGATCTCGGTTATACGTACAAGTCCATTTAAAAGCCAAAATCACATATAAGCAATTAAACAAGCATATATGCATCAATATAAAGCAAGGAGGATCATGGACTTAATGCTAGGAAACCAAGCCTAAAGAAACCAAAACAAGCACATCAAGAATGCCTTCAATGGTCTTGACTTCTTGATTTTACCAACACTTGAAAGGCCTCCAACTCCTTAGAAATCTTCATCTCCTTTGCAAAACCTCTTTGTAGATTACAACAAATTGCCTCACTACAAAATACTCTCTTGCAACAACAATGAAATGAGACTTATGCCTCATTTACAAGCCAATGAATGAAAGAATAATTATTACAAAGCCATCCAATGAAATACAACCATTCATCATCCAATAAGCTAAGTCCATGATCCACCCATCAATCACCATTCATCAAATATTGAATATGTATCACATACAACCATTCAATACAAGTTCATAAAGCATTAAACATGCATCATATACAACAATTCAAGAAAGTTAAATGAACACATAGCACATTAACATTTAAGATTTCATTTACTTCAAGTTTCATACTTTGAACCTTAAACATCTCATGTTTAACAATTAAAGAATATTATTAACATAAATTAAAACCATGGTTTTTCATAACATATCAGATATATATGCAACACTATGATTAATATAAGTTTATAATCAAGACAAGGCTCAAAGACAACTTCTCTGATCAAGTCGGTCGAGTCAGTCGGTCAAGCCACTCGACCAACTACACTCGATCGGCTCGGGCAGTAGGAGTCGGTCAATCCAGTCGGATGACCCACTTGTCTGACTGCCCTTGACCAACCCGTGCTGTGAGATCGGTTGAACCAGTCAGACGAGCTACTCGTCCGACTTAGCTCAATCGGTCCTCATCCAAAGGCCATTTTGAGCATAGTTTTTGGGTTTGGTTTGTTTTTGCCCACTATGAAACTAATCTTGTAGCACCCCGATCCCGCATGGGACCGAGACTTTTATCGATCTCTCTAATCTCAACCTGATCCCAAACCCGGTCACAATTTTTAGGAAAAACTGACAAAATCTCCTCTGTACTGGGGACATTTGGAGATCTGTAAACATGCATAATTCAAGCATTCTAACATACAACAACATAAAGCCAATCTTTCAGGCTACTACCAACATACATTCGTCCCTTCCACCGATTCAATAGCAATCAACAATTCCAAACAACTCCACTTCCTGTTATATGCACTCCTATTCAACATACTTGATTGTAATCAAAATATCATGCATACCATACAGGTATTGATGCCACTAAACAATTAACATATTAGCATGCTATACATTTTAGTCACGAGCTTACAATACTTGACAACCTTGCTACATAAGGACATACTAGACTACACGGTCTCGAAATATATACAAGAATGGCTTCAAGAGCCTCAATTACAACAAGTAATCAAATAGACATGGGGGAGACTATATACAATATGTACAAGCACCACGTGATGGAAATTCACGGCCCTTCTCGGGAGATGCACCTGAAGACCCTACAAAATATTAAAGTGAGGGCTGAGCGAACATAACACATATGCCCAGTGAGGGATAGTCCAAGAAAGGGTCGTGTAATGCAAATAATAGACAACAAATAGGTCAAGGCCAATTAACAGTATCTCGATACATAAGCCACGTAGATGCAATTAATATAGCACACAATAACAAATAACTATAACACACATTGAGAGGTTTTGAGACTAAAAAATAAATGATTCATTCAAGACGATATACAAGCCATATAACACTTTCAATTCGATATAATGCTTTTGATTCAATAACGATATACGATGTTCGATAAACGATAAGTTGGCAAATCCTCCTTATCTCTCCAATGGACGTACTTCGGATGTACCCTGATCCTACGACCCAACTCTCCAAGGGTAATATTGACCCAAGCGAAAAAGCGGACTCCGAGGGTAACAATGTTCCAAGCGAGAGAGGGAATAGGAAACAGTGCTAGAGCATACCCAATACCGGCAAGCCCGTTGCTGCCCGGCAAGGCCCATCGCAACCGCTCCTGACAATGGTTGCAACCAACGAAATGATACAAGACTTGACAAAACACAACACAACACAACACGATACGGCACGACACACATGTCACGACACTTATCAAATATGACCAACATACACTACAATCAATGCACAATCGAGTACACAAATAATACAATTAAGGTAAAACATTAAGTCAGTTAAAATACCAAGAATGATGCAACCCTCACCTTTACCGAGCTCCAAGATACTAGAAACAGCTCAATGGATCAACCCTCTTTTGAAGATCAAAGAATGGTCTTAAGGTCCTAAGGATGAAGCACAACCAATTTGGGAAGCAAGAATGAAGCAATGAGCAATTTTTTTTTTTGGAGAAGTTACTATTCCCGTAACTCTTTTTTGGCCATTTTTTTACCCTTTTTTTTTCTTGGCTTTTAATGTTCTCATGAGATGGTCAAAGGGTGGGTCAAGCAATTAGGGCATTTTAGAAAGGGTAAATGGGTCACTTGGGTGATTAAATTTCAGCAAAACAAAATGCCAAAAATCTGGGAAAAAATTCTGTTGGTACTATTCATCAGACATTTCGTGAATTTTTTTCCGTTGATCCCGATATGCAATGCACGCATGGTCAGGGGCTATAGTCCCCTAAAAATATGTAGTATTTTATAAAAATATAAAATACATGAAAAGAATGAATTTATGGAAATATGAAAAAATGAAATAATTAGCTAAGTTACATATAAGTTAACCATTTAATGAATACAATTAATGAAGTGCTAGGTTCGGGGTGTCACATCTTTCCCTCCTTACAAAAATTGTGTCCTCGCAATTTCTTGAGCTGAAATGACTTCCAAGAACTGCAACAGTTTCTGTCGGACTTGAAGTCAAGAAGTGTAATGCCGAAGGAGACTAAGAAGAACGAACGTCACTGAAGGAAGCCCGAGTGGGGGTAACTAAATAAAGGATCCTATGAAAATACCCAATAGGAGTCTGGTAAGAATGTCACACGAGAAGGCCATTCACTAATGCTGAGAGAGCACCAAAAGAAATCCCATTAAGAAGAGTATGCAGCTAATATCCAAAATGCCCAAATAATATCAAGAAATTTCCAAGGAGGAAGTCCGGTGAATCCCAACTCTAACTTGTCAAATAAAGGCTCAAGATTGCAACCAACGAGACGATACAACACTTGACAAGACACAACACAACACAACACGGCACGACACACATGCACGACACTTATCAAATATGACCAACATACATTACAATCAATGCACAATCGAGTACACAAACACTACAATTAAGGTAAAACATTAAGTCCGTTAAAATACCAAGAATGATGCAACCCTCACCTTTACCGAGCTCCAAGATATGAGAAACAACTCAATGGATCAACCATCTTTTGAAGATCAAAGAATGGTCTTAAGGTCCTAAGGATGAAGCACAACCAATTTGGGAAGCAATGGAACCAAGAATGAAGCAAGGAGCAATTTTTTTTTTGGAGAAGTTACTATTCCTATAACTCTTTTTTGGCCATTTTTTTTACCTTTTTTTTTCTTGGCTTATAATATTCTCATGAGATGGTCAAAAAGTGGGTCAAGCAATTAAGGCATTTTAGTAAGGGTAAATGGGTCACTTGGATGATTAAATTTCAGCAAAACAAAATGCCAAAATCTGGAAAAAATCTCGTTGATACTATTCATCAGACATTTCACGAATTTTTTTCTGTTGATCCCGATATGCAATGCACGCACGGTCAGGGGCTATAGTCCCCTTAAAATATGTAGTATTTTATAAAAATATAAAATGCATGAAAAGAAACAGTTGAATTTATGGAAATATGAAAAAATGATGCAATTAGCTAAGTTACATCTAAGTTAACCATTTAATGAATGCAATTAATGAAGTGCTGGGTTCGGGGTGTCACAAATCTAACATTATTTCTTTTGGACAAAAAATGTTATATCTCATATAAACACAAATCAAACACTAACAACAAAATCAAATGTTCCATTGCAAGTATATCTCATATATTCAAAAAATCTCTTAGTGCTCAAAGCATAGAAACAAGCAAACAACCATGTAGACATATGAAGATCAAGCATAGGCTTTGATACCACTTGAAAGGACCTTCACAAGGCTAATGGAGACACATAGTTTAAAACCAAGAAGGATCCATGGCTAGAATTTCAAAAATTTCTATAACAAAGCTTTGTTCATCCAAAACCCCAATCTTGATTTCATATGATTAACATGGCACAAACATATATATACAACTATATATGTATAGTAGAGAGATATACAAGATATACCTCTTGAAGATTTTAATGAGGATGATGAAGAAACACGCTCAAGCTTTGACAAAACCTCCCACAAGTACAAGAGCCCTAGGTTGTCCACACAAGCTTTGAATGAGTCTTCTTGATCCACCAAGATGATGTGTTAGCTCCTTGGTGATGTTGAATAAGCAAGAGAAAAGAGTAGAGAGTAAAACAATTTCTCCTCCTTTTCTTATAGGTTGGTCAAAAATTTCACATCCATAGAAGAGAGAGAATATCTTGATTATATTATCTAGCTCTTGTATATTGTGTATGTAATGTGTTATATGTAATATCTTGAAGACAAGAGATAGTGGATTATGACATAATCCCACTAACTCAACAACCAATTCAAAATTGGCCACATATCTTGTCTTGCATAATCCTAGCCATTCAAATAATATCTTTGACTAAGCAAGTGATATGGAGCTCTCCTAGCCAAGCATTTGGCATCTTCTCTTTTCAAGACTAATATGTATGTATACATATTAAATACGTATATATACATAATTACTCTTGAATACGTACAATTAATTTAATCTAATCACCATTAGTTTAAATTAAGGAAACAACTTTCTGTAATTGCACTTTTTTCCCAATACTTTAAATAATTACACATTTGGCCCATTACATATTAATGGCCGACATTAAACAACATTAACACTTTAACGTACCTCAACCAAATATAAGCTTATATGAAACTCATTCATTTATGTTTTATTATTTGTGACTCTCTAGAGTCACCGCCAAATAGCAATGAGGGAATATTAAACGAATTTAATATATTTCGGGAATATCTCCACTATTCCCAAAATACCCTCACGTTCTAGAGTGACATCTAGCAACATATCAAGACAATTTATATGGCAATGAAGTCAAACAGGGTCATTTATTTATAGTCGTGAATTAACATACAGTTTAATCCTTCTATTAATATATCCCGATCCAGCAAAGACCATGAAATGATTAAGTCTATAAACTTGATACCAATGCAAACATCTAACAGTTGGAATGAGAGACGACATCCTTGGAAACGTTTTAACATCTTTCATGCCTGGGCCGAGGACTTCCTCATTCTACAACCGAAATTAGATTGCATAAGATATCGCCTCACGCCGAAGGTTAACAGATCCTTTCTCGACAATTACCTGTCAAGCACTATACCATAAATATAATATGCAAGAGGTCGTAACTCATCTTGATAAATCAAAGACAAGCATTGACCAAGTACTAGTATTAAATTCCCGATATATGTTACAGTCGTAATTTCTCAAGTCTAAGGATAACATGTACATTTGCAACGAATAATGAACTATTAATCCGAAATCATGTAGCTTGTTATTCACGTCACATTCAATGATCTATTCTACTAATAATCATTCACATGATTGCTAATCGCATCATATGCAGTTATAGCTTATGGCTGACCATCCTTTATCATTAATATCCAATATTAATCAAAGGTAACAATTCATGTGATAGTGCATAATACATTATTTTAGTCTCAGTCAAATAATCTAAGGACTATGAATAACTTTAGATATTCTTCATATACAAATGAAATATGCCAAGATATTCTAAACAACTTTTAGAATATATTTCCTTTATGATGATTTCAGGGGACACATTCATATAATTGAAAGCGGAGAATATGAATATCATTAAAATGTCATTGATAAATAAAACAAGTTTACATTAAAATGCCCAAGATAGGTCATCAAGCTACATAGCATTAGGGCATATCACTAACATGATATCCACGGAGTGAAGAAAACCCTCATAGTATCGACGAAGATCATCACTCATCGATGAAAGACTATATCCTCTGGAGCGTATGTCATCCTAGACCCATTTATAGTAAGTGATCTTATCGGTCTCGGGTACAGTCTCATCTATAGGAGCAAATGTTGGGACATCGAGAATATACTCAATTCTCTCAAATCAGAGGACTACTCTTAAACTTGTATACCATTTCTCAAAGTTTGGTCCAGTTCGATAATCATGATTAAGGATGGACAAAATAGGATTTATGAATGAAGCCATAGCACATAAACTACAGAAAAAGTAAATATGACATAAAGTAAGATTGTAGGCTAACAAGAATATGTATATAAAGCTATTAAATTGCAAGATAAAATAGCTACTCCAACTATTTGTTTTAAATCCCATACTCCCTTAATGAGAAAACATAAATCTATGAGAAGACTCTAAGTGGGATGACCAAGCTCCATTGATCTCATGTATTCCTCAAACTTTTGTGGTTATAATTGAAATACAAGTACCAAAGGTCAACAACGCTTTGTTGTCTATTTCTCTAAATAGGGTATGGTTAACTTTAGTCCCCAAATCATTTGACCACAAACCTTTGTAGTTATAATTGATTCAGTGATCTAGTTAGATTGTACCCGCCATCACTTAGTTATCCAACAAATTGAATCAATAACCTTAAGCCTTTGTGGCTATAATTGGCCGTTAGATTTTGGAAGATAACCACATCTCTATATTTTATACTAGCGATTTTTTAATGAACTTATTTTGAAACAAATCCTCTACCTTTGGGTAAGAAGGATTGTATTCAATTAGGTCTTATTAAATATCCTAGGATGGTGGAGGACTACGATAAAACTCCTTTTACCATTTTTGTTAATCTAATATTTGTTTGCGTATAGGGAGTCAATACGATCTCATCAAATAATCATGCATTCAACATACTATAAGCTAATAATCACAATTATAGCAAATCATATAGTATGAATGCAAGGATGCATGAATGGTGGATCATGAGCTTGGGTTTTGGACTTAAAGAAGTAAAACTATTCTATTTAATAGATCTTCAACTCCTTGAAATCTCCATTGGGCCTTCTTGCGAACTTCTCTTTGAAGAATTACATAAATGTCCTCACTACATAATTCTCTCAAAAGGCAAGAATAAAAATTGAGACTTATGTCTCACATTACAACCCTATAACATTAACCCTAAAGCCCAAATCCATGATCTACTTCACCATTTTCATAATATATATACATATGCATGATTATTTATATCAAAAACATATAATAATCATCACATATAATTGACTAGCATTCAAGTTTAATCAACTCATCAACAAGAACAATTAAACTTGATCTATACTTATTACAAAATCATGAAACATTTTTCATTAATGCAAGTCATAATGGCTCATTAATTATAACTTATTATAATTCACATGCAAGTCCAAAACTCAAAGAAAATCACAAGACCATGGCCCAATCACACAAAGTGGCCCAATAGGCTAAAATTTAACATAAAGACATGCACACAAGGTCCAAGCCCAAATCAATATGTCCTTTGGCCCACGTACATCAATTTTAGCCCAATAGTCCTTTTAAAACATTATATCAACATATAATCATTCTAACTATCTCAATTTAGAAATATCTAAATATAATCATACTAGATTATTTCCAAATCCAAGATAAGAACATGATGACCTTGATTCATGTGAAATCCATTTTGCTATTTCAAGACAAATAATAAGTTGCATTCTTGACTATTAAACACTTTAATAATCAAATAGTCCTCATATGCATGTCAACATTAAAATAAGCTTAAAACTAAATTTTAAACTTTCATTTTAATACATGCACATATTAAAATACACCTTTGAGGACTACAAGGCAACAACTAATCATCCTTATATGTCCAACAAAGAGCAAAATCTTCAACTTATATACCAAATGCAATTTGGCCATATCAACAAAAGGTCACAATACTTGTCTTCTTCAATTCTTGACTTTATAATCATGCAAAAATGATCATTTTAAGAAACAAGTTTTAGCATTTAGGATAATCTTCTTATTTAAAGTCCAAGGTCAACATGCTACGATCAAATCCAACATACATCTTCATATTTTAGCATATTCAACAAGAAGATCAATCATCATAAACATACATGTGATTTTTGGCCATCATGAGGTATAGATTCAAACATGCATGTTCAAAATAACACTTATTTCCTCAAGATCCACACATATAAGCTGAGATCCAAACTAGCTCTATAACATACATACATGTACACTAATGATGAGCTTCAAACTTGCACATTTTCAATGCTAACACACGGCCCATTTGTTATGTATACACACGGCACACATACAAGGTTAACACACGGCTAACAAGCTAGTTTAATGGACATCAAAAACCCATGCTCTAATACCACTTGAAAGCTAAGCTACATTGTCACGCCCCAACTCGACCCCTCCTATAATCAGTCAGGACGCAACGGAATTTCGGCAGTATAACGATAGTATATAGGACTCCAAGGCTCTAAACCAACCTCAACATAACATCATATATCTAACAACTCCTCAATAAAATAATAACATACATCATAACCATATTATACAATAATCATCTCTCGTTATACGCCTCCATTCCAACATAATACATAAACCTTAATATATATTACAAAACATATTGAGCCAATCTAGCAACCTAAACAAGACAAAGGAGCCCCAACTCGACCCCTCCTATAATCAGTCAGGACGCAACGGAATTTCGACAGTATAACGATAGTATATAGGACTCCAAGGCTCTAAACCAACCTCAACAGAACATCATACATCTAACAACTCCTCAATAAAATAATAACATACATCATAACCATATTATACAATAATCATCTCTCGTTATACGCCTCCATTCCAACATAATACATAAACCTTAATATGCATTACAAAACATATTGAGCCAATCTAGCAACCTAAACAAGACAAAGGAAAGACTACCAAGATAGCATCAACTAATTCATTATCTTCTCAACATCTTTTACATTATGAACTACAAAGCATATAAAAGTCGACTAAGTTAATTTACAAGATAATAAAACATATACAACATCACGGATAAGACTCTGGAACATAGGACTCATCCACGTAAGGCACATTTTCCACATTATCCTCTTTAGGAGGCACATACCCGTAATCCTGCGAAAGTACACCTGTATGCATGCAATAATAGAGAGTGAGCTTATATAAAATAAGCCCAGTGAGGATCCGATAGATCTCAAGCAAGGTCTACTAAACTCTTTGGAATAATCGTTTGAGTCAGTAAACACACAATGAACATCAATAATCATTATAAATGCAACAATAGTAATAACTGTAAACACACAATAAGGATACGATACATTTGCTGATGAAGCCACATACACCAATTCCATGCTCAACAACCCCTCCAAACTCAATGACACAATTCCTGAGGTACCTTGACCTAGACCCACACCCCATGGCCTCTCCGCCCATGCGAGATAGGGAGTAGCCATGATAACTGTGCCCGCAACCCAGGATGCCTCCCGAGGTGACACAACATTATCAAAGCTCACAACAATGAGACTCAACATAAATAAACCGAGAGATCAGCAACAAAAGTGCCCGATTCCCGTAATCAATAATCAATAATCAATAAATAAACTGGGAGATCAGCAGCAAAAGTGCCCGATTCCCATACTCAATAATAAATAAATAAACAGGGAGATCAGCAACAAAAGTGCCCGATTCCCGTAATCAATAATCAATAAATAAACTGGGAGATCAGCAACAAAAGTGCCCGATTCCCATACTCAATAATAAATAAATAAACAGGGAGATCAGCAACAAAAGTGCCCGATTCCCGTAATCAATAATCTGGGAGATCAGCAACAAAAGTGCCCGATTCCCGTAATCAATAATAATCAACATAACATCAATATTTAATTAAACAACAAACAACTAAGTTAGATGACAAAGTAGGTCATCCAACTTAACATGCATGAAACACGTAATCTAACCCTAGTCTAACCATTAACAACTCACAATTCAATCACTCAAACACCACCCAATCATCTAAAGGCTCAATTCAACAATTTAAAGAAAGACAACCTAAACTTCAAATAATCATATCTTACATTTTACTAATCCAAACAACTCCAAATCAGTTCCAAACACTCACCCAATCAATCAACTACATTAGCCCCCTCGGAAACCAACCAAAACACATCCAAATCATGCCCAATAACCCTAAAACCCTAGTGTATCATGGCTGAAATTTTCAGATTTTGGCATGGACATCACAATCGAAAATTCGGCATTACAACGGCGCTACCACCTAATTATCAAGTATTTAGAAATCGACGGCAATCGATTTCGATCAACGCAACTCAATTAATTCAACATTGAACAATTTAATCAAAATTTAATACCCGAAAAATAAAAATTATGCTACATCCGACAGAAACTCGTAGTATTACCACTAAACGATCCCTAGCATGCAAGGAGCAATAATCTAACATCATATTACAATTCTAACGGTTCAATCTTCATTTATACACAAAAACATAAAAATGACATTTTGAGATCTAGAATTTTTCTCTCACCTTTGATGCAAACCAAGGCTAGAAATAGGTAGAATGGATGCCCAACAAGCAAAATCAAGCTTTGAATGAAGTGATTTGGCCATGAAATGAAGTTTTTATGTGAAAATTACTTTGAAAAACCTTGAAAATGCTCTTATTCTTCCTCCCCCTTGAACTCACGGTTTTGTGTGTGTTTCGTGGTGTTTTTGGCTTGTTTTAATGTGTGTAACTACTTATGAGCAAGGTGGTCAACATTTAAATGAAAGTCAAAGTTAAAAACTTAGTATTTTTAGTGTTTTCTTGTCTTTAAATGCATTTTCTTGATCACCAATGCTCAAAACAATTATGCAACACCCAAGTTATCTCAAGTGGGTTATTTTTAGGTGACAAGAAGTTTTACATTCAAACAATTCCACCCGAGTCAGCTTAAAACTCGATTTTTGCAAAAGTCGGTGTAAAAACCCTAATAAATTCCTAAGCCGATTTTAAAACCGTTTTCATCAAACACAAGTCTATTAAAGTCCATGGACTAGGTCTAGAAGGGTTAAAAAGACCAGTTTCAAAATTTTAGCGGACGTGTTTCAAAAATACTATTCACTGAAAATCGACGATAAAATTTCTGACTCCGTTTTTTATGAAAATTTCATGAATGCACATTTAGCATGTTCTAAGAGTATTGATATCAAAATTATCACATTCTAAGTCATGTAGCACATAGACAGGTCAATTCATGCAAAACGAGAATAAAACACGCAAAGCGAGATAAGGTCAAAATTTTGGGGTTTCACATTCTCCCCTCCTTAAAACAATTGCGTCCTGGCAATTCTGCATCGATCCCAAGACAAACTCAGGTGCTGACTCAAACATACTGATTGAAAGACCAATTACTAAATTCCGAATACGAACCAAGAACACCAAGTAGGAACACCAAATAAGATCATCGAATAAAAATCCCCATACAAGAAGCTTAAATAGGAACGCTGAATAAGAACACTGACTAGAATTTCTGAATAAGAATCTCAAATAAATTACCGAAGAAGAACGCCAAACATAGATCCCGTAATAGAGCACCAATCAAGAATACCAATTGAGAACTTCGAACAAGATCACCAAGCGAGAATACCAAATAATAATCCCAATATAAGAACTTCGGATAATACCGTATCAGAATTCCACATAAGAATACCGCATAGAAAATACCATAGAAGATGTCCAAAGAAGTATTCTGAATAAGAATCTCCATACAGAAATCTCGAGGAAGAATGCCGTATAAAATCACCAAATAAGAATCCCAATAATCAATGTATAGTAATAAAGTAGCTTGACCCCTAATCGGAATTCCATATACCTCAGCGTCACATACTACTCAGTCGCCAACTGATATGATGCACATGCTAACTTTAATCGCTTAAGGCAAACTTTCTACTTACATTTTAGCACGTTGCACTCAAGGAGGTATAATATTTAATTGGTTGAGAATAAGTAAGTTACCTTTCACCACTGCTGTCGCCTCAAGCAATTCCTCCAAGTCCACTACGTAGGCCCGAGCCTGAGCCCGCTGCTGCTGAGGTGTACTGCTTGCAGGTCCACCCTGATAACCCTGGACTGCTGGCTGACCCGTAGAACCCTGATACCTAGGGCAATCCCTCGCCCGGTGTTGGTTGCTGCCGCAACCTAAACATATCCCTGCCTTTCTTCGACAGTCGGCCTCCATATGGCCCTTACGTTTACAATAAACACACTGCAGCATCGGAGCACTGACACTGCCTCCTAAAGAACCAGAAGCTGAATAAGCAGTTGAACCAGCCTGCTGCTGAGGTCTCACCACACTAGGCCTGTACTGACCCTGAGACTGGGCTGGCCTATACTGAGTCTGAACCTGATATGGCCCCTGCTGAAACTGAGGCCGATAATAACTCTGCTGACCTTGTGGCCTATAAGAACCCTGCTGGGCTGGTGGCCTGTAGACAACCTGCTGTACTGGAGGCCTATATATAACCTGCTGGCCCTATGGCTGATACGGCCTCTTACTAGGCTGACTAGAGACAATCTGATCCCCTTTCCTCTTCTCTAACCTAGAAGCTGCATCAAAAGCCTCAGTGAAGATATCATAGTGATTCAGAGCCATTGCATCCTGAATCTCGGGCCTCAATCCCAACATAAATCTACGGGTCTTCCTCTCCACCACAACTACAAACTCCGGTGCATACCGGGACAACCTAGTGAATGTAGCCTCATACTGAGCCACAGAAGAATCCCCCTGTACCAAAGACAGGAACTCAGCCTCTCTCATCTCCCGTGCAACACTCGGGACATACTTATCCCTAAAAGCAGTCAGAAAGGCATCCCAAACATACGGAACACCCAGGGTCTCCCAACTGGCTCTCAGAGTGCGCTACCACTCCTCTGCCTCATCATCAAGCAAATAGACAGCAGAAGTCACCTTCCTCTCATCAGTGTACCCGAGAGGATCAAAAATTTTCTCTAACTTACTAATCCACGACTCGGTCTTCCTATCATCAGGCTCTCCCTGAAATCTAGGAGGATAGTACCCCAGAAACTCCTTCATAGAACCTCGACCGTGATTACTACCATGTACATTCTGTATCTGGGCCTGCAATGCCTGAGTCTGAGTAGCCTGACCTGCTAACAACTGGGCCTGTCCAGCCATCAAATCTGCAATCCGATCCATTTCTGCCCCTAACCTATCATCACCCCTATCACGGCCCTGTGCCACACTACCAGGAACCTCATCTACTATCTCGGGCCTACCACGAGTCCTCGGTCTACCGGCCATCGTACTAATCAAAGAGTTAGCACAGTTATAGCACGTAAACAGGTTATAAACAATTATTAACACCTAAACAACAAACTCATATAAAACACATAAACAAATTGATCACATAAGCACTAAATCACATAATCACTTAATCACTTAATCATTTAATCATATTAACACATATTTCACTTTTCTTTCACTTCATACATACTTGCATGCTTAGACCACTACCCACATTCTGAGGATACCCCGGCTGACAGCTAATCAAGCTCTGATACCACTTAAATGTCACGCCCCAACTCGACCCCTACTATAATCAGTCAGGACGCAACGGAATTTCGGCAGTATAACGATAGTATATAGGACTCCAAGGCTCTAAACCAACCTCAACAGAACATCATACATCTAACAACTCCTCAATAAAATAATAACATACATCATAACCATATTATACAATAATCATCTCTCGTTATACGCCTCCATTCCAACATAATACATAAACCTTAATATACATTACAAAACATATTGAGCCAATCTAGCAACCTAAACAAGACAAAGGAAAGACTACCAAGATAGCATCAACTAATTCATTATCTTCTCAACATCTTTTACATTATGAACTACAAAGCATATAAAAGTCGACTAAGTTAATTTACAAGATAATAAAACATATACAACATCACGGATAAGACTCTGGAACATAGGACTCATCCACGTAAGGCATATTTTCCACATTCTCATCTTCAAGAGGCACGTACCCGTAATCCTACGAAAGTACACCTGTATGCATGCAATAATAGAGAGTGAGCTTATATAAAATAAGCCCAGTGAGGATCCGATAGATCTCGAGCAAGGTCTACTAAACTCCTTGGAATAATCGTTTGAGTCAGTAAACACACAATGAACATCAATAATCATTATAAATGCAACAATAGTAATAACTGTAAACACACAATAAGGATACGATACATTTGCTGATGAAGCCCCATACACCAATTCCATGCTCAACAACCCCTCCAAACTCAATGACACAATTCCTGAGGTACCTTGACCTAGACCCACACCCCATGGCCTCTCCGCCCATGCGAGATAGGGAGTAGCCATGATAACTGTGCCCGCAACCCAGGATGCCTCCCGAGGTGACACAACATTATCAAAGCTCACAACAATGAGACTCAACATAAATAAACCGAGAGATCAGCAACAAAAGTGCCCGATTCCCGTAATCAATAATCAATAAATAAACTGGGAGATCAGCAACAAAAGTGCCCGATTCCCATACTCAATAATAAATAAATAAACAGGGAGATCAGCAACAAAAGTACCCGATTCCCGTAATCAATAATCTGGGAGATCAGCAACAAAAGTGCCCGATTCCCGTAATCAATAATAATCAATATAACATCAATATTTAATTAAACAACAAACAACTAAGTTAGATGACAAAGTAGGTCATCCAACTTAACATGCATGAAACACGTAATCTAACCCTAGTCTAACCATTAACAACTCACAATTCAATCACTCAAACACCACCCAATCATCTAAAGGCTCAATTCAACAATTTAAAGAAAGACAACCTAAACTTCAAATAATCATATCTTACATTTTACTAATCCAAACAACTCCAAATCAGTTCCAAACACTCACCCAATCAATCAACTACATTAGCCCCCTCGGAAACCAACCAAAACACATCCAAATCATGCCCAATAACCCTAAAACCCTAGTGTATCATGGCTGAAATTTTTGAATTTTGGCACGGACATCACAATCGAAAATTCGGCATTACAACGGCGCTACCACCTAATTATCAAGTATTTAGAAATCGACAGCAATCGATTTCGATCAACGCAACTCAATTAATTCAACATTGAACAATTTAATCAAAATTTAATACCCGAAAAATAAAAATTATGCTACATCCGACAGAAACTCGTAGTATTACCACTAAACGATACCTAGCATGCAAGGAGCAATAATCTAACATCATATTACAATTCTAACGGTTCAATCTTCATTTATACGCAAAAACATAAAAATGACATTTTGAGATCTAGAATTTTTCTCTCACCTTTGATGCAAACCAAGGCTAGAAATAGGTAGAATGGATGCCCAACAAGCAAAATCAAGCTTTGAATGAAGTGATTTGGCCATGAAATGAAGTTTTTATGTGAAAATTACTTTGAAAAACCTTGAAAATGCTCTTATTCTTCCTCCCCCTTGAACTCACGGTTTTGTGTGTGTTTTGTGGTGTTTTTGGCTTGTTTTAATGTGTGTAACTACTTATGAGCAAGGTGGTCAACATTTAAATGAAAGTCAAAGTTAAAAACTTAGTATTTTTAGTGTTTTCTTGTCTTTAAATGCATTTTCTTGATCACCAATGCTCAAAACAATTATGCAACACCCAAGTTATCTCAAGTGGGTTATTTTTAGGTGACAAGAAGTTTTACATTCAAACAATTCCACCCGAGTCGGCTTAAAACTCGATTTTTGCAAAAGTCGGTGTAAAAACCCTAATAAATTCCTAAGTCGATTTTAAAACCCTTTTCATCAAACACAAGTCTATTAAAGTCCATGGACTAGGTCTAGAAGGGTTAAAAAGACCAGTTTCAAAATTTTAGCGGACGTGTTTCGAAAACACTATTCACTAAAAATCGACGATAAAATTTCTGACTCCGTTTTTTATGAAAATTTCATGAATGCACATTTAGCATGTTCTAAGAGTATTGATATCAAAATTATCACATTCTAAGTCATGTAGCACATAAACAGGTCAATTCATGCAAAACGAGAATAAAACACGCAAAGCGAGATAAGGTCAAAAATTTGGGGTTTCACATACATAAGATCATGTCAATCACATATCATATGGTAGATCCACGATCGTGGAAGGTAACTATAGATAGCATACTAGGGCCGAAAGCATGTAGAGTATATTTCAAAAAATTTCTAACATGTTAAGCATGCATCTATATAGATTCTTCCAACCACGTCCATTAACTAGCAAAGTACATTATATATATCATCAATACATAATGTAAAAGGGAGGTTAGTAGGTATACCTCTTGAAAACAACTTTGAAGATGAAGCTTGAAGACCTCGATGCTCTTGAATCCTTCTAACTTGAAGGGTCTAGTTAGTCCACCAAGCATCCAAAGTCCACCCACACTTGAAGACAAAATGTGCTAGTATATCTTCAAGTTTGGAAGCTATATAAATGTATTATTGAAACAAAAACAAAGCTTTCTTTTCTATCCTATAATGCGTGAAAATGACACTTGAAGAAGATGAAGTTTGCCTCTTGTTTCTGCTAGCTTTGGCCGTGTATGATGTAGGCCTTAGGAGAGAGGAGAATACCTCTATATTATATATAATTACTATTATATAATATGTATTATACATGCAAGTTAACCAATCAATCCATGAGTGATTGAGTGTCAATATGGATTAAGTCCTTGCATGTTATTAGATTGTAATTATTACAATCTAATGGCTTGAAGTTATTTTCTCTTTCCTTTGCTAGTTGGCCAAAAAAGTTAGGAGAGAGGAGAGAGAATTTGTCTTCATTTGATTATTATATATATATAATCACTATTATATATATATACATTAATTTTACTTTATTAGATGGCCAATCAGTATTGCTATCTTCTTTAGATAAACAAGACAAAGCCATGCAAATCCTAGGATTGTAATATTACAATCCAAAGGTTTACTTTTTTCTCTCTCTTGACACTTGGCAAAAAACACTTATCATCAAAAGCAATGGCTAGGATTCCTTTGTCTTTATTCAAGATTCAATCTCAACCATTGAATTCAAATTAGATGACTAGGATTGATGACATGGACAATCCACTTTATTTCACATTCCACATGTGCATGCCCAATCATTAATTTTCCTTTTAATTTGATGACTAGGATTGATGACGTGGCATTTCACAAATCACATCATCAATACACACACACACACACACACACACACACACATATATATATATTATTCTCATTCTAATCTCTATTAGAATAAATACATTGAAACAACTTTTTCAATAATTGCAGTTTGGCCCTAAAAGTTTTGATAATTATAATTTGACCCCAAAACTTTCCAAAATTATACTTTTGGCCTGAATACCAACATAGATGACTCTTAACACCTTAAAGCCATCAACCACATTATACAAGCTTTCGATGAACTTATCCCTAATACTTATTAGTGTGACCTTCTAGATTCATAATCGTGTACCGATAAGGGACCGATAAACCTCCTTATCTATTTCAAAAATGTCTCTGCCATTTACCGAAATACCCTCATGCTCATGAGTGACGCACTAGCCATAAACGTACCATGAGAATGTATACGATAATGATGACATTGTCTTTCACGAATCTATTTAACCGTCAAGAATTAGCATGCAGTCCGATCCTTCTATTAAAAATGTTCCGATCAGGAAAGGACCATGAAACGGTTAAGTCCACTTCCGACGCTACGAATAAATATAAACCGGTGAAACGAAAGATGACTACCATGGAAAATCTCATTTCCATCAATTCATACTCGCCTTGGCCAAGGACTTCCTCGTTTAACAACCGATCTCAGATATCATAGGATATCACATCACGCCGGAGGTTAACAGATCCTATCTTGACAATTACCTGTTAGTTTATACCACAAACTAAAATGCGAGAGGCTGTAACCTATTTTATAGAAGACATGTATTATCCAAACACAATATTTAGCCCCTGATATAACCGACAGTTGCAATTTCTCAAGTATGATGATTAATTTGCACAATTCCCAACTAAATAGTAAACTATTAGCCTGAAATCATGTAGTTCACTATTTATTGTCACATTCAACGATCCGTACACTAACGATCACTCATATGTTTATTAGTCCACATCATCATGTTCCTCTGGCACTTCACATACCATTCTTTATCATTAACATCACTATGTTAATCAAAGGTAATAACATATGATAACACGTACTCGATTATTCTAGTCCTGGTCGAACAATCTGAAGGGCTATGAATCGATTCTTAATGCTTATCATATCGAAGAAAAACAACGAAGTATCCTAAACCCTTTTAGAACATTTTTCTTCTCGGATAAGCATTAGGGACATGTTTATACAGAGCAGAGAATATAAACATCCAAAAACACATTGTGTATAAAACACACATATTGTGACGCCCGAGATTTCTCATCACGTTCATTCGTAATTGTTGCATGTCTCTTTGAGCATTTCAATGTGCATTTCTTATTCTTGATTATATGTTTTATTAGTAGCTACTATTCATAAGAAAATCAACTGTCTAATTTGCTCGAATTAATATTTTTTCTAGATAGTATAACTTATAAAAGAAATCGGGAACTTGTAGTTTTGGATTTTGAAGGTCGGGAACTTGCGTTTAAAAAATGATTAGTGTTTCGTTGAATAGTGTTACGTAATGTAAACATTATTTTTTAAACTGGTTAGCATTTAAATTGAGATTTAGCATAGTTTGACCAAGATTTTGTGGTAATTGACTTAAGCTAAATATACAACACATACATATATACATCATATACCATATATGCATACAAACATTCAAAAAATAAGCCAAAAATGCCCCAAAATAGCCAAAAAAACCCTATACGGGAATAGTAATTTTTCATGCAAATTTTGCTCAATTTGATCTTCCAAGCTCTTCCAAAGGATTTCAAACCATCAAAAAGCTTATCCTTTGCTCCTACATCTCTAATTTGGTGAGGGATTCCCCTATCTTTGTTCATTTGAATGTTTAGCTACAAACTTTAAATTTTGAGATTTGTTATATCTTGCTTAATTATGATTATTTATGCTTAAATTGACCTCTATTATGATCATGCAACATTCTTTTATAGCTATTTGAAGAATTTTGTGGTTGAAAATGAAGTTTGGAGATTTGAGGAAGAAGATGAATAGTGTCTGTGAATAGTAACCTGTGAATTTTGGGTTTTTTGCATTTCTAATCATTTTATTGCTTCTAATACATGAAATAATAGCTAGAGAGCTTGTAGAGTAAACTTTTGACATGTATTTGCTTGTATGCCAATGTATTGTTAGTTGATTAGCTAATTGCATGAAATGGTGTTGAGAACTTGAAATGCCTTTAAGATGTTTGAGGAAGTACCTAGGTGAAGCTTTAAGTTAGTTGTGGAGTTAGTAACATGCTAAGCTAGTGGATTGAGCAAGAGGTTAAACTAATTGAACATTAGTGCAAAGGTAGTAATCTAGGCAGCCTACTGTCCATCACGTTTGGAACCATTTTCGACATAGCAAACGTACTCTAAAATTAACGAAATTTACACAGTAGTTAGATTAGGAAGTTCTGAACAAATGCTGATTTCTAGAGCTAAAGCTAATTCGAACGTTTTGACTTTCTGATTTAACCATTTTTGAAATCTGTCCTGAAAATCGCTGGTGCAGGGTAGTTATGCGCAGTCGTACGGAAATGGTTGTATCTTGAGGAATTTAGATCGTAATTGAGTTCCATTTGATTCTAAAGTTATCTACACTCGAAGAGCTACGTTTATACATAAAAATCAGAGAATTTGGAGATGAATAGAATAGGTAAATAATTTGATAAAGTTAGGATTCTGTTAGAAGATTTGGAAAAATGCATGCTTTCATGGAGCTCTAACTTGACTTGTTTTGAGCTTTGAGGTAGTGTGATTCAAGCTTGATTTTGTGTTATCTAAGGGTGCTATAGGTGACATTAAACCTAGATAAGTGTTTAAATTGGTTAGAACTTGATTAATTGAATTGCACACAAAAAAGGGGCTATGCATATATTTGTTGTCCAGATGGGTTTGAATGCCTTGAATGGTGTTATATATGTTAGATAATGTCTCTAATGCATTTATGGCATTGATTAAAGGTGTCGTTAGGGGACTTTGGAACAAATGTTTTAATTCGACTTGTTTGATTATGTAATTAGTCTTAGATGTGTTAGGAAGCCTTTAAAATGTAATTATGACGCTTAATTACTAATCGGATTAAGTAGGTATAGTTCAAATCACCTAAGAGGCTTTTCGAAGTTCTTGAGTTAACATGCTTAAAAATAGGATTTCTTGGCATTTACGTGGGTCATAAGGTGGCAATAATTGATTAGTAAAGTTAAATTTAGAATTCTTTATCATGTGTGAAGTTTAGAACATATTTTGTAAACAATTGGAAAATGATTTTGTTAGAATTTATATGAATTGGTTGAACTTGTTGCTTAGTTAGTTATTTGGACTACTTAATTGCTATATTTGATTTTTAATTGAGTTATATATGATGTATTGAGTAAATAAGGATGATAATGACTTTTAGATCATGTTATAGTTGAATTATATTTAAGTGTTAAAATAGTTGTCTTGATTGGAAGTTTAACTTGATATTCCTTGTGGTATAAACGAAGTTAAGTTAGTTAGGAAGTTTAACTTGTTAGATTGTAACGTAGCTAATACCCTTGCAAGACTAAGGAAATACTTTAGAGTCATTTGTGTGATTTTTTGGGCTATGTGACAATATGATATAAATGTGATTATATATAACTTCTATTGTTGTGGATTGAGTTAAGCAAAAGTTAAATTAAGTTAGAAATTAATATAGATAATTGCTAAAGTGTTAAACTCATATGAACACGCTAGGGTACATGTCCAAGCTAGTTCGAGGAGGTTGGGGTAATCGAAGCTATTTTCTTGCATATTTAGTCGGATCCAAGGTGAGGGAGTTACATTCTTTTGTGCATCTTAATTTGTTTTACTGCTCATAAATTGTATAGTTTAATATGATTGCTTATAATTACGTGTACTTTGATATGAATAGATTAAATATACACTTGTCTTTTATTTATATTGTTATATGGCATATTCATTATAATCTACGTGCGAGGGCAACCTACTTTGTTGTCCCTCATTTATGTGATTCTTGAATTATATTGTCATTGCTTGAATTATTGTGATCGAATATCGGGTTGCGCAACCTTTTCGGACATGGTAGCTTCGAGAAACACGGGCGGCGTCGGGCTTGCCGTGCTCCCTCGACTACCATGGTGCCTATTCCCTTCTCGCTGAGGCATACTCCACTACCCCAGAGGCGTGGTTCACCTGCTGGGCATGGACCTACCTCAGGAGAAAGGGTCGTAGGATCGGGATACATCCGGAGTATCCCAACTTATTGGAGTAAGGGGTTTGCCGGCATTTGCGTGAAGCTCGTGGCTCGTGATTGAAGATTTGAAGTGGAACCGTATCCTTTTAAATGTGGTTATCTACTTGTTATTTAAATCTTGTTTCTTATGTTATATATATATATGTTTTCTTGTGTTTGCATATCATATTGCACGCCCGGTATGTTGCATCACCTCCCTCGCTGGGCAACATTGTTGCTCACTCCTCATCTAACATGTTTCAGGAGAAGTTGAGGTAGACCTCCAGCTAGTAGCGGTAGTTGAAGAGGAAGAAGTACTAGTTAAGCAATTTCCGTGACTTCTTGTGTGATAAGGTTGTCTAAAATGTAAAGCTTGCGTGGAGTTGTTGTTGGTTATCTTTTGTGACCTTGGGGTCTTGGGTATATTTGGTGAATGTAATAATTTGTAATCTTGTATGTTGGATATAAAGTGGAATGACATGTAATAATCTATAGTAAACTTATCCTTTTGCATGCTTGTGTTATTAACAAAACTTGGAAGTAAAACTTGGCTATTGTTGTATCCAACTACGTATAGTTAAAATTAGAAATGATTTGTTTGCTTGTATATTATGTAGTTGTTGTTCCAAGGCTTGGATGGCCTTGAACCTTTGAATTTTAATTATAAAAGCTTGTTTTAGTATATTGTGGCTATTTTGAGCATTTACAGGTTTGAAAACTGTCCGCGGTACAGAGGAAACTCTGTCCGTTTTTCTCAAAATTTTGAGACTGGGTTGGAATTGGGTTGAGAATAGCTTGGTTATTAGAGCCTCCGGTCTCGTGAAGGATCGGGGCGTTACACATATATTCTCATTAAACCCTAATTAGGTTATCTCATCTACAGCATTAGGGTATATCCCTAACATACAAGCCAACACAAAAGGTAATAATCACACTCTCACTTTATTAGTACACGATATTGGTTTCTGTTGAATGTTTTATGCATGATTTCATGAGTTCCTGGGTGGATTATGTGGCCGGTATTTATTGTTTATAGATTCCGCATGTAAACTGAAATTAAATATCTAGATGCCTACAAATCCACGTCCTTCAAACTTGTATTTAAATTGATCTTTTATTCTTTTGAGACCTAGGGGTTTGGTTTGGGCTAGAATTATGTATGAACAAATGAACCAAGGTCTTGTAAGTGTGAATTTGGTGGTTGTAAGCTTAATTATTAGTGGTGAGGTTTGTATAATATGTTTTATTAGAATTAATATAACAATAGGTGATGTTATTATACTATTAACAAATTCAGGTTATGGTATTTGAGAAGTAAATTTTATTCGCTTAGATGTATGGTTTTATGGATATTAGAGCTCGCGCTAGCGTATTGTGCCTTAGCAGACTTAGGATGAGCAATCTTCTTAAGCCCGTGGCATCACGATCTCAGATGTTCAAGGTCAATATAAGTTGAATGTAACCTTTTCCTTTTACCATTATGGTATTAGAGACCGTGTTAGCGTTTGAAAATGGGGCCGTGACATGTGTAGTTGATTATTGGCCGGTACTGTAGTTGTTGCTATTATCTTGCTACTATGATCAAAAGTATAAATGTAGTGTTTGATTGTATGCCTTAGTGAATTTTTAATCTAGATATGAGGTTAGTAACATGCAAAGCTTGCTAGATATGCAAAATTATGGCTTGAAAGTGAACTAGAGCAAAAGTGAGTTTTTTGGACAAATTGTGCAACTGGATTGTAGAGCTCATTTGACATAGTAAACGTTGTTGGAATTGGCTAAATTTTTAATATGTTATGCCTATGACCATGAGGAACAAACTTTGTTTTAGATATAAGTTTTAATTTTGTTGTTAAGATACATTTTTAGGGCCAAAACAATAGAGTTCTGATTGACCCATACGTGCAGGGCAGATTGAGCAGTTAGCTTCTAAAGGTCATAACTTGATGTATATAACTCCGAATTGGTATTTATTTGGGGCTAAACCCATCTACACTTAGTGAACTACGTGTCTGTACATTTTCAGAGGTTTTAGAGAGCATTAAGGTAGGAAACCGAATTTGTAAATTCACGCATATGTAGTCTAGAATTTCAGTTTATGTTACTAAGTGTTCAATGTTGTGTTAATGGTTAATTCTAGATGAATAAGGGTTGTTTGATGGAACCAAAGCATATGGAAGTGAAACAAATTCATGACATGTATAATAAATGTATGCTATAATCAATGATGTACAAGAATGCATGCATATTCAATTGTCTTTCAAGTTATTAATATGTTTACATGTGTCATCTTGTTGAATTTGTAAGCCAATTTCTATCTGTGAGAGTTTGATGCTAATTGAATGTAAGTGAATTAGTAAAGAATGTTCCAAAGTATGTAAACTTGAACTTAGATTGAAGTAGTGTCACGCCCGAACCTAACCCATCACTAGGCTAAGGCCGGAACATGATGTTCGTGATGCTTAAAACTTGAGATTAACGACTTAGCAACCTGTGCATTCACTTTTCATTCCATAAAGTTTTAAGAGATTACCAAATCATCGGCTTTAAAGGATTACAACAACTTGTAAAATATACACAAGACCTCGAATCACCTGTTCATACATAATAACTATCTAACATTCGGGTTCCTAGGTCTCAAAAGAATAATAATATACTTAGTTACATCATAGTTGTCCAAATGAATAAGTTATTACATCAAGTAATTCATCAAATACATCAACAAGCAAGCTCATAGAACACAAAAGTAGAAGTCGAACTCATCCTGTCAAGGAATCTCTTCATTAACTTGAGAGGCCAGCTCAGGCTCAACCTCACATGAAATGGTCATAAAGAGGGGTGAACTATACCTAGCTCAGCGAGGGATAACAGGAAGGGGATTTTTGCAAGTGTTTTATCCTATCGAAATCATTTGGAAAGTCATGCCATGCATACATGTTCAATTAACAAGATAACAACAACATATAACCCAACTCTCCAAGGGTTAGGACCCAAGCAAGAGTGGTAACATAAGATTTAAAAGGATACAATTGTTCTTGCAGTTGTTGGAGACGACCGGCCTTGAATCAATCAACAATCTCAACCCCTTTACTCCAACCAGAGGGTAATCCAGATAAACCCAATTCCTACGACCCACCTCTCCAAGGATCAAAATCCAAGCAAGAGTGGGATTGGGGTCCATGGAAGTCGAGACCTACTGGCAAGCCCGATGCCGCCCAGTGGAAACGAACGCTACCATGCCTATAAAGAATGGTTGTAACCTTGTCATGCTCGTAAATGATTTTTAAGCAATAGAAAGAGTACAATTGGAGGGCAACAAAGTAGGTTGCCTCTGAACATATAGATAAGTAAAAGCATATAGCATCTCAATTACATTTGCAATTAAGTACCTTTCATAGTTCGTGTCATGTAAACATGTCAAGCATTCATCATGTATTCATACAGACATGTAACAAATAGAATATCTTGTATGTAAGCTCCTTTTGTAATGCCCCGACCCAACCCCACGCTAAAGGTTAAGTTTGGACCCGGTAAAGGAACAGAGTCTCCTCTGTACCGCGGACATTTTGGAAACCTGTAAAATACTCAAAATAGCTACAATATACCAAACAAGCTTTTATAATTATAGTTCAAAGGTTCAAGGCCATCCAAGCCATGAAACATACAACAGCTCCGATCCACACAAGCATGCACCCAAATTAACTTTTCATTAAACCTTTTTAACATGCCATTCTATGATAACATTAGAACAATTTTAGAAGTTGAAATCAAACATACCTCTTAACATACACCCCAAGCATGCAAAAACTAAAAGAATAAATTAAAACTTATTAAACAAGCCATAGAATTACTACACTTATTACAACCAACTATCTTTAACTTGCAACTACAAAGCATATACATAGCCCTAAGGCCACAAAATAGATCATAGTATAATAATACAAGTATGCCATAAAGCAACAAGAAAGCACATCCACCTCAGACAACAAACACACAGCTACTAGGGCAAAGGCTCAGCCTGCACTTCTTCCTCTTCCACTACAACCTCAACTAGCTGGGGATCACCCTCAGCACTTCCTGAAATATGATATCGAGGTATGAGCAACACTGTTGCCCAGTGAGGGATAAGGTCTCCCGGGGCGTGCAATGCGACAAATAATACAATTAGGCATTAATAGCACTGAAAACCATTTAAGAAGGACAAAAGATTGAATACCACACATTAAAAATGATACATTCATATAACCCCAGTACTCCAATCTTCACTTGGTCTTCATTCATGATCCACGAACCACGATCACGATCACGATAAGCCGGCATAACCCCAAACACTCCAGTGGGTGTACTCCAGATGTAACCCGATAATCCTACGACCTAACATCCCCTGGCAATCTCCAGACTAGGCGAATGAGGAACTAGGGTACGGAGTTTGAATATCCACTGGCAAGCCCTCTGCCGCCCAACCGATATTCAACACATCCACCCCTGACACTATGGTTACGCAACCACCCTGCAATACACTTAACAATGGCAAGACAATGTCAACAATATAAGCAATAACACATAGGAGGATCAACAAAGTAGGTTGACCTCGAAGCAGTTAGAATAGAAGTAGTATTTACAAGCAAATAAGCAGTTTTACAAAGGGGCATATACAAGATACATTTAGAATTATACCAAAAGTTCCAAATCAACTTTAAACCACATTTAAACACACAAGTAGTCATGCCATGGTCTTAGAAGCGTGAAACAATTGAATTTGCATTTAAACCCCTTTGTTATACAAGCTATTTTCCTTCCAAATCAAAGTTAATGTTTCAAATTCAAGGGAAAACTATATCAATCTTCTAATTAACCCCTAAGGCCCCCTTACAACCCTCAAACACGTGCAATCACCCGCAATTACCCCAAAAGCCCCAATTTTCCTCTTATAGCTTTGAACTACACATAACTCAACCGGGCTTCAAACAAGGGTTGAAAAAGCTTCTATAGCACCTAGGTAGCCTAAGAATACCAAATGTGAAGTCCGATTCCACCCCGATTCGCCTTAACCCCGAAACCCCTTTGTTAAAGTCGGCTAATTCACGTTCTATGCAAGTTTAAAGCAATTTGAGTGTACGGGGCTATTAGACTACCTTCATTAGCACCTAAGGCATCTATTAGAAGCATTGAATCAAACTAGTATGCACCATTACACAAACCCTATAAATTTGTCAATATTTACCTCATAATTTCAAAATAACGATTCCTACCATTTAAAATGTGTTCTAATGGTTTAAATGTGTTCTCTAGCATCTATATACAACGTATAATAACATAGATAAGCATTACAATAGCATTTGATCATATTTCTAACAAATCAAAAAATGAGCAACAATTTTAAATATGCAAAAAGAGTCATGAATCCCTCACCAATGCGCGCAAGAGCTCTCGGGAGACTAGCAAACACCCTAAACTACTTGTTCCTAGCTTGGAGAGGCTTGGATTGAAGAGTTGAAGATCAAAATCTCTTCCTTGTGGCTGCTTATGGTTTTCGGCCCTACTACAGTAGATTCCAGCTTTTTTTTTTTTCTTTGCTAAGTTATAAGCTAAAGTGGTGAGTTGTATAAGTTTTATAAAAGGTGGGGTCAAATGGGTGCTTCGGTGGTCCTCTAAAATGCGCGTAGATAGTTTTAAACGAGTCTAAAGTGAGAAATGTATGCTAGTTAATTAAAACTCTAAGTTAGTTACGTAACACTAAAATATTTCCCAAACGAGTGCTCCTATCGCTTCTAGCTCCATTGCACATTTTTTCCCATTCCTACTATAATTAATATGATTTAATAAAAATGCTAATTCATTAATATTATGCGGTTGAAAAATGGAAGGAATAGTAACTAGGTAAGTCAACAAGTAAAGCACAGAATCAAATGCGCAAATAATGGATGCAACAGTAAATGAATGTATAGCAAAAAGCTCGGGCGCCACACCTTTAGCATTAGCACATAATAACGAGAACTTGCAAGTTGACCACTTAAACAATAGCACCTACCAATAGCAACCATTAGATACCACTAAACAACTTCAATGCTTCTGCATTAGCCTAACTTAAATAGTTAAGTTTCCTACTTTCCCGAACTCCAAATAACCTGATTTTGGTATATAATTAAAGCTTATCGAGTAGATAGTTGTAGAATCAAACGGAACTCAATTTGGAGTTGAACTCGCTGAGTTATGGCCTCTAGAAAAATATTGTGCAAATCTGTCAACCATCCGGTCGACCGAATCTGACCCTCGTCGACAGATCCGGTCTACCGGATCTGACCCTAGTTGACCGGCAATAACATTAGGTCGACTGATCCGGTCGACTAGAGTTAGATCCGATCGACCGGATCCGTCAGTAAAATGCATGAATCCCTTTTGTTTCTCTTGCTTGCTAACTTATTGCCCTTACTTCCAACACCAATCCAACACTTAATATACACAATAACATTGTTAAACAACATATACAAACTCAAGAGTTACATATTATCACCCATGAATCAACCAATATTTTATAAAACATCCAAACACCATCTAAGCCCTAATGTCCTTGACTTCCATTTTCATTCATTGTAAGCCAATCAAACCTTCTAACACATGAGTACTACACCATTTAGCACATATTATAACTCCTAAGCTCATTAAGTTCATCAAGGCACAAGTAAGATAAAACCCTAGTTCAACAATCCATAGCTCAAGCTTTCCCAATAGCACATGTATATAGATAGATCAAAATAGACAAGGAAGAAGAACTTCTAAACATACATAATATGACTTTTGTAAAACCTTTAGAAAACATCCCTCACCTCAAATGTAGTACAAATGCAAAGAAGAGCTTGTAGATGCAAGAAGGAGCTTGGAAAATGCTTGCTAATAGCTTGAATCTCTTCCCCCTTCCTTCCTTTCTTCTTTCTTCTTCTCTTCTTTTCTCTCCCTCTCAGTTGTGTGTGTGTTGTGTGTGTATATATGAATTGTCACGCCCCAACTCGACCCCTCCTATAATCAGTTAGGACGCAACGGAATTTCGGCAGTATAACGACAGTAAATAGTATACTGAGGCTCTAAACCAACCTCATTAGAACATGATACATCAACTCCATAACCATACAATAAACAACTCCTCAATAAATTAACAACATACAACATAACCATATTACACCATAATCATCCTTTGTTATACGCCTTCGTTCCAACATAATACATGAACCTTAATATACATTGCAAAAATATATTGATACCAACCTAGCAACCTAAACATAGACAAAAGAAAGACTACTAAGATAGCATCAACTAATTCATTATCTTTTCAACATCTTTTACATTATGAACTACAAAGCATATAAACGTCAACTAGATAATATACAAGATAGTAAAACAATACAACATCAAGGATAAGACTCCGGAACATAAGACTCATCCACGTAAGGCACATTTTCCTCTTCAGGAGGCACGTACCCGTAATCCTGCTCAAGTACACCTGTAAGCATGCAATAATAGAGAGTGAGCTTATACAAAATAAGCCCAGTGAGGATCCGATAGATCTCTAACAGTATTCACTATAATCCTTGGAAATAATTCTTTGAACCAGTAAACACACAATAACATCAATAATATTATCATCACATAATCTATAATGACCATTCAATAAATGATACACTAGTTGGTGTAGCTCCAAACACCATCACGATCATAACAGCCTTCTTGTGACTCCCATAAATTCACGCACCCGAGGTACCCCAATAGCCTCTCCCTTCATGACACCTCCGTCATGCAAGCTGAAGGTAGTCTTTGGTAGTCATATCGTTATCAACCCGACAGCCCGATGCTGCCCGAGAGGTAGCACACACATACCAAAGACTCAGCAATAATAATAAACATCAATCATTCACAAGAGAACAACCTTTTTCGTTGACTATCTCCCGGTTCATCAATCATCAATCAATAATCAATCAATAATCATATTATCATCATAATAACATCAATAATCAATTTAACAACAAATAACTAAGTTAGATGACAAAGTAGGCCATCCAACCGAACATGCATTAAACACACAATCAAACCCTAGTTTACCCATCATCATCTCACAATTCAATTACTCAAACCACACCCAATCAACTAAAGGCATTATTTAATATTTTAAAGAAAGACAACCTAAACTTCAAATATTCATAACCTACATTCTACTAGTCCAAACCACTCCAAATCAGTTTCTATCACTCACCCAATCAATCAACTACATTAGCCCCCTCAGAAACCAACCAAAACACATCCAAATCATGCCCAATAACCATAAAACCCAAGTGTGTCATGGCTGAAATTTCCGGACTTTAGCACCGACCTCGCAATCGAAAATTCGGCATTACAACGGTGCTACCATGTAATTATCAAACTTTTAGAAATCAACAGCAATCGATTCAACCAATACAACTCAAGATAATCAAGAAATGGCAAATAACTCAACTTCAAATACCCGAAAATAAATAATTATGCTATAACAATTCAAATCTCGCAAGATTACATATAAATGATCCTAGGCATGCACTGAGCAATAATCTAACATCGGATTAATATTTTAATGGTTCAATAATCAATTCTATGCAAAAAAATAAAAGATGAGTCTTGAGATCTAGAATTTTTCTCTCACCTTTGATACGATAAAAGCCTAGATATGCGTGCAATGCATGCCCAACAAGCGGAATCCAACTTGGCACGAAGTTCTACGGACAAAAACTAGGTTTTTCTATGAAAATTTGCTTTGAAAACTTTGAAGAAAAGCTTTGGTTTTCTCCTATGAAACTCTCGGTCCTTTGTGTGTGATGAGGAGTGTGTTTTGTGTTGTGTTTAGTGTGTGTTGGTGATATATGCATAAAGGTTAACATTTTAATGAAAGTCAAAGTTGAGAACTTTAGTATTTTTAGTGTTTTCTTGACTTTAAATTCATTTTCTTGATCACCAATACTCAAAACAATTATTCAACACCCAAGATAGCTCAAGTAGGTTATTTTTAGGTGACAAGAAGTTTTACATCCAAACAATTCCACCCAAGTCAGCTTAAAACTCGATTTTTACAAAAGTCGGTGTAAAAATCCTAATAAATTCCTAAGCCGATTTGAAAACTGTTTTAATCAAACACAGGTCTATTAAAGTCCGAGAACTAGGTCTAGAAGGGTTAAAAAGACCAGTTTCAAAATTTTAGCGGACGTGTTTCAAAAACATTGTTCACTAAAAGTCGACGATAAAATTTCTGACTCCGTTTTTTATAAAAATTTCATGAATGCACATTTAGCATGTTCTAGGAGTATTAATATCAAAATTACCACATTCTAAGTCATATAGCACATAGACAGGCAAATTCACGCAAAACGAGAATAAACACGCAAAACGAGATAGGATAGAAAAGTGGGGTTTCACATTCTCCTCCCCCTCCCCTTAAAGAAATTTCATCCCCGAAATTCTTACTTGATGTACTGAACAGATCTGGGTACTGCTGCTGCATCTGATCTCGTCTCTTCCAAGTAGCTTCCTCAAGGTCGTGATGCTTCCACAACACCTTAACCATCGGAATCTTCTTCGACCTCAACTCTCGTTCCATCTGATCAAGAATACGAATTGGACGCTCGTCATAAGTCAGATTCTCACGAAGCTGTAATGGCTCTGGCTCAAGAATATAAGAAGGATCCGGATTATATTTTCGCAAATTAGACACGTGAGATACATCGTGGACATTAGAGAAGTTCTCTGGTAAAGCCAACCGATATGCTAACTTACCAACCCTGCCGGTAATCTCAAACGGCCCAACAAATCTCGGACTCAGCTTACCACCTTTACCATAACGAGCAAACCCCTTACAAGAAAACAATCTCAAGAAAACCCGATCTCCGACTACAAACTCCAAGTCCCGACGACGCTTATCAACATAACTCTTGAATCTACTCTGCGCCGTAAGCATTCTCTGCCTGATCAACTGAACATTCTCAATCTTCTCAAGAAGCTCTGGCATGATAGTCGGATCAATAGTCTTTATCTCCCCTACCTCGTCCCAATATAAAGGTGAACGGCACTTACGACCATAAAGAGCTGCAAAAGGTGCCATCCCAATAGTAGCTTGATAACTATTGTTATAGGCAAACTTGGAAAGTGGTAGATGTTTCTCCCAGTTCTTCCCGAAGTCCAGAACACAAGCCCTAAGCATATCTTCCAGAATCTGAATAGTCCGCTCAGACTGACCGTCGGTCTATGGATGATACGCGGTACTGAAGTTCAACTGAGTACCCAAAGTCTCCTGAAGTTTCAAAAATTATTCTACTATTCTACTTTTCAAAAATTATAGTTTTATATTATTGTTCATCATTTGATTAGCGATCGTTTATTGACCGTTCGATCGTAGCATTTCGAAAATGAAAGTTAGAAGAATATTTCTCGGATTTCGTGAATAGCGTTTCTAGTTTAATTTAGCTAGTTTTAGTTGGGTTTCATTAAAATTGCATTGTTTTAACTTGAATTAGACTAAATGCTAATTAAATAAGCTTATTTGACCATTTTTAACTTAAGCTTTATTTTGAAAAAAGACCAAAATGCCCTTGAGCCTTTGTCATCTTTTTAAATAAATAAAACAAGGCAAAATTGACTTCAAAACAAACCCCAAAATTCCCCCAAGTCCCCCCTTGGCCGAAACTCAAAGGAAAAAGAAAGAAAAATTGATTTTGCATTTTTAGGCCAAAATCTTGCATGGAATCGGACGAGGATCGTGGCTCGGGTCCTTGCGGGTCTTGGTCTTCAATCTCTGTGAGGGTTTTCATGTTTTTGTGCATTTTTATTTGAATTTGATTTTTGTTTCAAATTTTTAGATTTGATATTTATTGCGTTATAATGCCTGTTATTGCTTAAATAACTTCATTAGGGTTCGTAGAGCATTGTTTGTTAGTTATTTAGCGATTTTTACGGCTAGAAACTCAAATTTGAAATTGGGGAAGAATTATGAATAGTGATTTTGAATAGTAAAACCCTAGAATTTTGGATTTTGATCCGAATTGCGATTTCTTGATTTGGATAGGTGCCATTAGTGATAGAAAGATAAAATGTGCAATAAAAACGGACCGACATTTGTTAAAATTGGAAATTAGACAAAGAAACGTAAAGGGGCCGTTTGACCAAGTGTTGACCGTGCTCGAATTGAGTTGGGGGTTTTGCTATTGAGGGCATGGAAGCACTTTTGGCTTTGTTGTGGCGTTGATTGGGTGATCGGTTAACATAGCTGTAATTCAAACGCAGTAGGTGGACTTTCGGGCTTTGGTTGGAAAAGTGAGGTTTCGTGATATAGAAACGTGCCTTGTAGTGCCTAAGTGAATGTAGTGAAATCGGTTTCCTAATTTTGTAGCTCGTTTGCTCGTAATTGCCTTTGGAAGTTAGAGATTGAATAGTGATATTTGTCATTTTCGTGTTTGAACTACTATTACTTGTTTAGTTGATGTTATTGTTGATATTAATGATAATCATGATTGAAAAGTTAATTGAATGCTAATATTGATTGTAAATGCTTGATATCTCGTTTATCGCCACTAATCTGCACTTTCGTGCTATCGCTCGTTTATTGCTTGTATCTCGTATTACATTTCATAGTGTCAGGCGCGTGAGTGATGGGCCACTATGGGTAGTCTCAGGCTGCCAGGGTTGGTTGCTCTAGCTCTGTGTCCTATTCCTATTCTCGCTAGGGATGCCGCCCTGGGTGATTTAGGTCGTAGATGTGTCGGGGTACATCCAGAGTACACCCAGTGGAAGTTATAAGGTGGTTGCGCGCTTATTGTCATAGTTGTCAACATCAAGCTCAAGATTGATGTATTGCTCGTGAAATGGTACATTGCTCGTATGAGTGAACCATAGCCTTCAAAGTATGGTATAGCTTTGAATGGTTGTGTTAATGCTTTCTTTAATTGTTATTGTATTGTTGAATATATTGATTGTTGTTCTTATCGGATATATTGCTTAACTGTCTTATTTGCATTGCACGACTTTCTTTCTCTCCACCTCGATATCTGTTTCGCCCTCACTGAGTATACGTGTTGTGTATACTCACTCCTCACCACCACATTTCAGGAAATACCATGTTAGTTGGAAAGTTCGTGGTTATGTGATAGATTGTGCTTGAAGAGTTGCCTTGCGTGCTATGTGGCTTGAGTTGTCAAAGATGCAAAGATGTATATTTTCATGTAATGTATGTGTTTAGTGTTAAAAGGAATGTAATTTAAGTTTATCTAGATTATTGAAGTGGTATGATAAGTTAGTTTATGTATTCAGTTAGTATAGTTTAACTTCAATGCATGTTTGTATTGTCTAAAGAAAAGAGTTAGAATAGTCTGGGTACTTAGAAATGTATATATACGTGTTGTGTTTAATTGTTGAGAACCGAGGCTCGGATGGCCTTGAGGAATTGTGAATGGTTGGACACGGTACTGGTCCACTTATATGCTGTCGCAGGTTTGCATTTTGCCTAGAAACAGGGGAGACTCCGTCCGTTTTCCCTAAATTTTATGCCTGGGTTTGGAATTGGGTTGCGATTAGATTGATTGATAGAACTCCCGGTCTCGAGAGGGATCGGGGTGTTACAGGTTGTTCAACCTCTATGCCCTATTCCCTCTCTTGCTACCCTGGGAGAGTTGGGTCGTAGGATATTTAGGGTACATCCGGAGTATACCTACTGGAGTATTGGGGATTTGTCGGCATTATTATCGTGTTTGTGTTCGTGTTGGTGCTCGTGACAGTGATCATATCCTTTTTATATGTGGTTATTTAATGTTCTAATGCTTTAATGCATATCTTGTGTCATGTTATACTCTTGTGCTTAGTTAGCGTGTATTTGTTAGTTGATTATAATGCGTGGCTTACGTGCATTCACGAAAGGGTTTTCAAAAACTCTCCGTATTTATCCCCCGTCATTCAGCATTGTGTATGCTCACCCTTTTTATCTATCATGTTTCAGGAGAAGCTGAAGTAGTCCCCTAAGAGAAGGAAGAAGTTTAAAGCTACTTGCTCTTACTTTCTTGTGATTGAATGCATTTATGTTATGTTGATCGGAATGTGTTGTGTAATAAAGTTGTGCTTGATATTATAAACATGTAATCTAGTTTGAGACTTAGTGGTCTTGTAAATGTTTATGTATAAAAGGCTTGTATCCAAGGTTATAGTTAGCTAGTTAAATGGCATGTATGTTAATGGTAGTGTCACTTGAGTTTAATGACTAGCAAAAACGGTTGTCTATATATTATCTAGTAAAGAAGTGCTAAACCTATCATGAACCATGGTTGGAATTTAATTTTCTATTGTGGAGTTGTTGTATGTTGTTGTGGTCTACTATTGCAGGTTTTGGTTTGTTCGCAGTACAGAGGAGACTCTGTTCGTTTGTCGGGTCGGGACTCAATCTCTAGGTTAGGGTTGTGAATATGGAATGTATTGTAGCACTTGTAACTATAATGTATTAGCTAGTTAGTGAAATGGCATAGAAAGTCCTTTGTATTCATTCATGTTATTAGATGGCTAGGTGGGAAATATACATATCGAGCTAAAGAAAAGAAATGTTAGGCCTACCATGCTACCTTGAATAGAATTTTATGTGATATTCTGTTGATGTATGTTGTTGAACTTGATTGACCAGGTTTGGTCTGGCCATAGTACAGGGAAAACTCCCTCCATTTTTTTTTCATTTTTTATGCCTTGGGGTTTGGGTCGGGTTGCTATATTAAGACTCGATTCCGTGAGGGATCGGGGTGTTACACCGTGTGTGTGACATGTGTGGTGTGTGTTGTGTGAGTGAGAATGATGGAGGTTAATTTTAGCTGGGTTTCTAATTGAAGAGACCAATTTGGATAGCTTTGATAAATATTAGGGATTAATTTGCAGTTTTTGAAAAATAGGAACTAACTTAAGAAAAGTTGGCAGGAGTAGGGGTAAACTGCATAATTAAATACAAGGGCAGACTAGTAATTTATTAAACTAAGTAAAGTTAATTACGTCATTTCATACGTTTTTCATTAGTATTAACTGAGTTTTTAGTGAAAAGAACTAATTTGGCAACATTTAGCAAGAATGGTGTTGGCACGGATTTGGGGAGGGAAAACCTATCCCCATGCCCTGTCCCGCCACTTAAAAAGTTCATCCAACACCTGCCCTGCCCCCGTCTTCTATACATCCATCCATGCCCCCTATGCAATCCCTGAATCCCTGTGGGAATGGGGATTACTCACATATTTTTTATTATTCTTTTAAAGCTTACGATATTAAATTTAATTTACCACAAAACTTCAAAATATAAATGTAATTTGAACTGCCTAACTTCAAAATATAAATTAACAAATATAATATGATAAATATAAATATAAATCTTAAATAAAGGTCAACTATTAATTATATATCAAGTCTTATGCTTCCAATTACATAGTAAAAATAGTATTGTAGTAACTGAGTCTTACACATTTAAAATAAATTCTGACTAAAATCACTGTATATGAGAATTATATGTGGAAAAAGTGTTAGGAATTGTGTCCAAAAGTCAGTCATTGAGTGTAGTTGGCAAATTAATTTGTATGTGGATTATTGTTCTATTAATATTATTTGGCCATTACATCATATCGTCCATCTTCTTTTACCTTTGATTGATCATGATGTAGTCCTTAGAATGACTTTATGGAATTATATGAATGAGGGTTGATTTTGGTCATTCTTAAACTTTGTTCGTAACCAAATAATGAAATTAGTATTGGGACGTCAATTTCATCGAGTATAGGTTATTGTTTGTTGCATTGGTTGGTTATCCTCATGACCAATGGGTGTTGGGACACTAGTGCGGTAAACAGGTGACATGCGGAGACATGTTCACTGAACATGACTCTCTTTACGAGCGTCCTATGGTATATACCCTACTGTCTAAGGATAGCTCGTGGTACATATGGTAAACATGTTCCTTCTGACCTGAGATTGCCATGGAGACTTACGGATTACTCCTCATGCTTAGGTGCCGGACTATCCAGATTTCTAATATGGTAACGGAAGGTTACTGGGTATGGACAAGTGCCAGAGAAGTCAATGTGTGAGTCAAGATAGGATTGACTGCTCCGGGTATTTGGAGAATGGTGTTTCGCTTAATTTCAATTTAGAAAGTCTTTGGCCAAAGCACATCTCATGATGAGTCACGAGGGTAAGTCATGATGTGTTATGATAGGATTGAAATTTGACATGAAGCAACTAATTAGGGATTTGACAGTTAACCATGTCCCTAGGGTTATTTCGAAACACCGAGGGTCATAGGGAATTCACCATTGTACCGAGGTTCGTTGAATGTTGTCTTGCACCTATTCAGCTTATTCGGTCATCGGGAACCATTGCTAGATGGTATCTTCGATTAGTGTAAGAATAGTCTTTATGCTATCGGTTTAAGTTTGAACCTATGGAGTCACGCAAAAGAATAAGTGATTTAATTGGAGAGACGGTCTAATTATAATCAATATTTAATTGAGAATTAAATATTACTTGTGATTAATATTTAATTAAGAATTAAATATTATCTAATTATTATTATTAGGTCGTGGATTTAATTATTTGACAATTTCTAACTAGCACTAGATTTATGATTCATCAATTAAATCCTAGGCTGATTGATTTAAATTAAATAGTGATTTAATTTGAATCGTTGTGGGCTTTATGGAAACCCATATTAAAAGATTGGGTTTTTCTAACTATTTTGTGAGTTGGCCTTTTGAAGAGCCTAGCCCACATAGTCTTTATAAAAAAGGTCATGTAGGGTTTTCAAATGAATAGAGATTGACATATATCGTTTTCTGAAAACATATGAACAAGAAAAAAAAACCCTATCTCTGAAAATTATAGCCTCCTCCTCTTTCATCCTTGTTCGCGTGCGAAGTAAGAGGAGCTAGACGCTTCCGTTGGGCAATTCCATAATACTACCACGAATCGTTTGAAGAGGTAATCCTAAATCTCTGATTTAAAATTGTCAATTATTATGTATAACGAGTTGATCCTAGTGGAATTCCAAGAGATAGTCTCACGGATTTCTTGTTGTGGTATCAGAGCCACCTCGTTTAGTGTGTTTATTTTATGTATTTGATACAAGATTATATGTTGCCTATATGATTTGGTTGATATATTTGTTTTTTTTCATATTGTTACTGTAGCAGAATCAAAAAAAAAGCGTATTGTACGACGTTACTGTAGCAATGGTACTGTAGCGATTACTATAGCTATGGTATTGTAGCAATGGTACTGTAGCGATTACTGTATCAATTACTGTAGCATGTTACTGTAGCGAGTACTGTAGCAAAAAAAAAGGGATCTGAACCCTAATGGGCTGCCTGATCCGATTGGGCTTGACCCAATTTGGATCAGTTCAGCCCAATCTTGCTCATTTTTATTTTGGATCAACAATTAATAAAATAGTTTATTAATTGTTTTGGTATATGAAATAGTTTCATAGAATTGCACTAGGATCATATTATTAAAAAAAAAAAAAAAAACATAGTATTGCAATTGAGTTTAATTATATTTAAATTAATTGTTAATTTAGATAATAATTAGTAAATAGTTTATTAGTTGTATTTATTTAACTAAATTAATTTGGTGAATTAATTTAGGATATCCAATTAATTGAATGTTAGTTTAATTAATTGGAAAAATATTAAACTTAATTGTTAATTTTGCTAATATTAATAAATTGTTTATTAATTTGTTCCTCTTTAACACTATTTATTTTGAATATTGTTGTAGGACATCCAATTAATTTAAAATTAGTTTAATTAATTGGAAATATAAATTTAATTTGATTAAATTGATTTAATGCCTTTGAAATTATATAGAATGTCTATGTGTATACCTATTTGTGTTAATGATGTATGACATGGATTTAAAGGAGGTTATGGGCTTGCATATCATGATGATTATTGCATTTTATTATTATAAATTGTTATAATTATTTATTTGGGTTAAATTGGGCATGCGAGTCCAGCCTTCTATTTTTCTAGTTGTAAATCTCTACCCCAAGTAATGTATCCCCTCCTTTTAGAAGGAGTTCTCTATCATGTTTATGTAATTAATAGAGATAGGGCTTTGGAGCATGGATCAAGGTGTTGAATATTTCTAGAAGGCCTGGGCCTGTCCAGGTTAACCCAATTAAATGTAATAATCTTTATTTGCATTACTAGAGTGGTTCATGATGGCTCTAGTGGACCACATTAGGAAAGCCCATAACCACCTATTATTTATGCTCAATTTATTATTATGCATGCCTTATTTATATATATCTCTCGCGATCAATTAATTGGATTAATTAATAATAAGGCAAATAAAACCAATCATTATACTATAATTAAAATGCTCTAAATTATTGGGTCCTTTAAGTGGGTTGAACATTGGATGTTCAACTCACTGCCTCCCATTAAAGTGAATAATAATGGGCCCAACATCTTAATAAACGTTGGAGGCCCTCCGGCCTGGCTTTTATCAAGGTGTTGGGATTATTATTCATTGTATGAATTCCATGGAATCTCTTTGAGATGGTGAGTAGGTGGGCTGGCCTCCGTCAGGCCTACTCATCAAGCTTAGAGATAAACTATGAGATATCATGTTAATGGTTAGACCTAACTGGGCCTTTCAGTGGAGGACCTCCGTCCTGCTGAAGGGGTGCTTGGGGCAAAATTGAGATCACTGAGAGTTATTTGGAGAAATAACTGGTTATGAACCTACCAGATAAATGTGCATAGGTGGGCCGGCCTCCATCGGGCTTATGTACAATTATTTGGATCTTAGTACCCACTAAGGGAATTTGGATCGGAAATTCCTTCGGATTGAAGGTAGAGGCTATCAATCTGAACAAAATAGTGGGAGAATCCTTTAGACACTGGCCTATGTCTAATGTGATTAGATAATTCATATATTTTAGCTAATTTATTTCCTTTACTTTAATTATTTGCAGATTTAATGGCTAACATGTTGTCTTTGAGATCACTATTGGATAGTGAAAAGTTGACCGGGCCAAATTACGATAGCTGGTATCATAAATTGTGCATTGTGCTTGAGCATGAACGTGTCTTGTATGTTCTGTCTGATCCAGCACCTGCTGAACCTGCTGCCCAAGCGGCTGTTGCCGATCGTCGGCGATATCAGAAATGGGTTGATGATAGAATAACAGTTCGCTGTATCATGAGGGCTGCGATAAATGATGAACTCAGTCGCAAATTTGAGGAAACACAACCTGAGGACATCATTCAAACGTTGAATGAATCTTTCGGCGTATCTGATGATGCAGAAAGACATAGGACCTCTTGTGCTATCTTCAGCACTAGAATAAGATAAGGGACTTCCGTCACTGATCATGTATTGTACATGACTGAGCAGATTGAGAAGTTGGCTAAGTTAGGCTATCCGCTCCATGAGCAGCTTGGTAGGGATGCCATCCTTAACTCTCTTCCTCCATCCTACCTCCCTTTCTTGAACCAGTTCAAGATGAACAAGCTAGTTGTTAACTACCATGCACTTCTGGGGTTACTGCAAACCTTTGAGAAAGATAATCAGCTTCTTAGAAAGACGGTTAATGTGGTTGGAGGTGCTAGTTCCTCAAAATGCAAGAATTCTTCACGACGTGGCAAGAAAAAGAACAAAAATGCATATGCAACTCAAAGCGGGGTTAAGAAACCCGCTCAGCAGCAACCACAAGTTTGCAAGCAGAAAGCTGACCAGAGTCAAGCATAATATTTCTTCTATAAGAGGAAGGGACACTGGAAGAGGAATTGTCCTCAGTATCTGGCGTCGTTAGATCCAAACAGGCCAATGAGACAGCAAGGAGTTGTTCAGCAAGGTATGTATATGATAACACCTTGCAACTTCAGTGTTATAGACTCTACTACCTATGTATTAGATACAGGCAGTTCTTATCATATTTGCAATTCGTTGCAAGGGCTGGAGATCAGTAGGAAGTTCAGAGTTGGTGAGCGACACCTCAACGTTGGAAATGGAAATCAAGTTCCAGTACTAGCGTTAGGGTATTTATCTTTAGATACAAACTCAAGAAACTTTAGTCTTAATAATGTTTTCTATTGTCCGGATTTTGTTTTGAACATTATCTCACTTTTAGCCCAGAATGGTTATTCCTTTACTATTATGAATAATGATGTTGATGTTATTTAAAATAACTTTTATGTTATAACACAGCCTGTAAACATAATGTATGTTAGTAATTTTCCTTTGGTATACCCTTTTACTTGTTCGAATTTCACTTGCTTGATGTACTCCCTACCTAAGTACATCCTTGTTATTCTTGTTGATCCTTGTTAATCCTATTGTTTTATTATTAAATGCTGAGTCATTACTTTGCTTGTAATTGCTCACTCAAAGTACTCAGCACTATCCTGTTGTTATCATTTCTTATTCGTACTTCTTTGGTATTGCGTGCTGAGATACTCTTGCCACTCATGTTTTCTATTGAATTAATCATCTCTTATTTCTTAATTTCATTTCGCCTCAAGTATAACTTACTTGTTGGTTCCCTGAACAATCATCGAGAATTGAAATGTTTACTTGTTCAGGAATGTTTGTTCAACATACTCAGCACTGTTTTGATTCGTCATCATCCTTTGTTCGTACTTATTTAACTGATAGGTGCTAAGACATTCCTTGTCTTAGTTATCATGCTTTCTTATTAAACTATTAGCCTCTTGATTCTCTAACTTGTTTGACCTCTTGTTCACTTGATTGTTGGCTCGAATATGACTTTCCATATCCTTATTTCCTTGTAAATTTCATAATAGTCATATTCTGACCAATGTCACTTTTGAGATATTTCCTTGATAAATAATCATTCATGTTATCGTGAACGAGTTTTTAAACCCTCGGGGTGTTCATAGCTCTTTTGTATAGTAGGGGATGATTGATAAGTAGTGGTGTCATGCCAAGACTTTGGAGTTGCAATTTCTTTCATATGCAATATGATATTAGGTGGGAGAGAACTATGAATTGAAGATTGTCTTGGAATTATGATAATCATCTTGCAGTCAATAGAGTTTGTTCTTTTGAGGTCTTTGGTTAGGTGTCATCCTAAGAGATAAATGAGAACTAAGAGAAGTATTGTTAAGTGTAACGATTGAGGATTTAATTGTCTATCAGTTCGAGAATTGCGCGGACGCAATTGTTTTAAGGGAGGGAGAATGTGGAATCGCAGTTTTTGTCTTTACCTCGATTTGCGTGTTTTGCCTTGATTTGCGTGATTTGACTTGTTTATGTGTTATATGAGTTAGAATGTGTTAAATATGTGATTTATATTCCTAATACATGATATATGTGCATTCATGAAATTTTTATCAAAATTGGCATCATAAATTTTATCGCCGGTTTTAGTGAATAGTATTTTGAACACCTGTCTGCTAAAATTTTACAGGGGTATTTTAAACGTTTTAAAACCTAGTCCTCGGGTATTAATAAACCCGTGTTTGATTAAAACGGATTTGGAATCGGTTTTAAAATTTTAAAGGTTTTTACACTTTCTTTTGCAAAAAATGAGTTTTAAGCCGACTCGAGTGGAAATGTTTGAATGTAAAACTCTTTGTTACCTAAAATATATTATCTAGAATTAGTTGAAGTGTCAATTTAATGTTTGAGCAAGAAATAGTCTAAAAATAGAATTAAAAGACAAGAAAACACTAAAAATAACTAAGTGTCAACTTTGACTTTCTTTTATTTGTTTGACCTTTGCTTAATATATCATCAACACACATTAAAAACAAAGCAAACACACTCAAAAAATACACACATTACCGAAAATCCATGAGGGAGAAGAAAGAAGGCATTTTCAAGGTTTTTCAAAGCATTTTTCACATAGATTTTGCAATTCAAGTCCAAATCACTTCATTCAAAGCTTGATTTCATTTGTTGGGCATCCATTCTACATCTTTCTTGCATCAAAACACATCAAAGGTGAGAGAAAAATTCTAGATCTCAAATGTCATCTTTTATATTTTTGCGTATAATTGAATTTTGAATCGTTAGAAAGTTGAATTGATATTATATTATTACTCAGTGCATGCTAAGGATCGTTTATATGCATTTATATAAGATTTGAACCATTGTAGCATGAATTTTTATTTTCGAGTATTAAAAGTTGAGTTGTTGGCTATTTGTTGAATATTTTGCGTGTAGTGGTTGGAATCAATTACCGTCGATTTGTAAAAGTTTATTAAATACGGGGTAGTACCATTGTAATGCCAAAATTTTGATTGCAATGTCGGTGTGGAAATCCAGAAATTTCAGCCAAGGTGCATTAGGATTTTAGGGTTGTTGGGCTTGATTTGGATGTATTTTGGTTGGTTTCCGAGGGGGCTAATGTAGTTGATTGAGTGGGTGAGTGAGAGAAACTGGTTTGGAGTTGTTTGGATTAGTAGAATGTAAGTTATGATTATTAGAAGTTTAGGTTGTCTTTCTTTAAAATGTTGATATATGCCTTTAGTTGTTTGGGTGGTGTATGAGTGATTGAATTGTGAGTTGTTAATGGTTAGACTAGGGTTTGATTGTGTGGTTTAATGCATGTTAAGTTGGATGACCTACTTTGTCATCTAACTTAGTTGTTTAGTTGTTAACCGATTAATTGATATTGTGTTGTTGTAATGTTATTAATTGATTGATGATTAATTGATTATTGATTATTGATTATTGAATATTGATTATTGATGAACCGGGAGATAGGCAATTCTTCTAGATTGTCCTCCTATGAATGATTGATTATTGTTAATGATTGAGTCTTGATATGCGTGTACCACCTCTCGGGCGATATCGGGCCGTCGAGTTGAAAATGGCATGGCTATCAAAGGCTACCCTCATTTCGCATGGGCAGAGATGCCATGGAGGGCAGGGCTAGTGAGGTACCTCGGGTGTGTGTGTCATGGGGGTGATAAGAAGTTGGTTGAGATCGTGATGGCATTTGGAGCTACACCAACTAGAGTATCCTTTATTGAATGGTCATTATAGTTTACGTGTTTATATTGTTATTGATGTCTATTGTGTGTTTACTGCTCAAATGATGATTTCCAAGGAGTATAGTAAATACTATTAGAGATCTATCGAATCCTCACTGGGCTTATTTTATATAAGCTCACTCTCAATTATTGCATGCATGCAGGTGTTACTGAGCCTGACTACGGGTACGTGCCTCTTGAAGAGGGAAATGTGCCATATGTGGATGAGTCTTATGTGCAGGAGTTATTGCCATGAGATTGTCTTAGTTGTTGAAAAATAATGTGTTGTATAACCTAACTTAATATAAAGACATATGTATGTTGATTCAGTAGTCTTTAATTTGATCATGACTAGATTACTAAGTTGGTTATAACCTATTTTAGAAATGTATGTTATATAGTAAATGTATGATGTTGGAACGGAGGTGTATAACCTATGGATGCAATGGTAAAAGAATGTTTAATGTATATTGTGGTTGTGTTGTTTAATTGTTTAATTGTTTGTAGAGTTGGATGTATGAGTTGCGAAGAGGTTGGTTTAGAGCCTCGGTATCCGGGTTACAGTCGTTATACTACCGAAATTCCGTTGCGTCCTGACTGATCTTAAGGGGGGGTCGAGTTGGGGCGTGACAAGAAATAAGTCAGAATCTTTTGAAATGTTCAAAAGATATCGTAATGAAGTAGAGAAACAAATTGGGAAAGATATCAAGATTCTACGATTCGATCGTGGAGGTGAGTATCTTTCCAATGAGTTTCTGGGTTACCTTGAGGAGAATGGGATTCTTTCACAATGGACTCCCCTCGCTACACCGCAGCATAATGGTATATCTGAGAGGAGAAATCGAACCTTGTTAGACATGGTACGATCCATGATGGGACGTGCGGATCTACCCATATCCTTTTGGGGATATGCCCTTGAAACTGCTGCTCACGTGCTGAATAGGGTTTCTAGCAAGTCAGTAGATAAGATACCATATGAGATGTGGTTTTGGCATAAACTAACACTCACACACCTTAAGGTTTGGGGGTGTCCAACATATGTCAAGCGTCTTCAAGCTGACAAGTTAGAACCAAAATCTAATAAATGTTTGTTCGTAGGGTACCCTAGAGAGTCTAGAGGATACCAATTCTATAACACTAGCGAACACAAAGGTGTTCGTTGCCCTTAGAGATGTTTTCCTAGAGAAAGAGTTTCTCGAGAAGGAAAGCAATGCCTCCAATATTGAACTTGGAGAAGTTCAACTAGAACAAGAACAAACATTAGCAGAAGAACATACATAACATAATAAGGTTAGTGAACCGAATCCTAAGCCCGCTGTAGACACAGCAATAAGAAGATCTGGTAGAGTACCACGTCAACCGGACAGATATGGATTCCTAGTCCATGGCAGTGATCCCATCGAACTTGATGAGAATGATGAGGATCCAATCCGTTATATGGATGCAATGTAGAGACTTGATTCCGAAGAATTGCTTAAAGCCATGTGATCCAAGATAAAATCCATGCATGTCAACAATGTTTGGACATTAGTTGGCCCACCCGAAGGGGTAAGACCTATAGGGTGTAAATGGGTTTTTAAAAGGAAAAGAGGAACAGATGGGAAGGTAGAGACCTACAAAGCCCGTTTAGTTGCGAAGGGATTTCGTCAACGTTATGGTATTGACTATGATGAGACATTTTCTCCCGTAGCAATGCTCAAATCGGTTCACATTATGCTTGCTATAGCTGCATACCTAGATTATGAAATTTGGAAAATAGATGTCAAGACAACTTTCCTTAATGGTGAGCTGGAAGAGGAGGTGTACATGACACAGCCTGAAGGGTTCACATCCACAAATGAATCTAAAGTATGCAAGTACAGAGATCTATTTATAGACTCAAGCAAGCCTCTCGAAGTTGGAACATACGTTTTGACAAGGTTGTCAAAACGTATGGCTTCGTTAAGAATGAAGAAGAGCCTTGCATCTATAAATGGGCAAATGGTCATGTGGTCATGTTCTTGGTGTTATATGTGGATAATATTATCCTTATAGGGAATGACATATCTGCATTGCAGAGCGTGAAGTTGTGGTTATCCTCCCAATTTTCCATGAAAGATTTAGGATAGGCTTCCTATATCCTTGGGATCAGGATCTATAGGGATAGATCAAGAAGGTTGCTGGGATTGTCCCAGTCTACGTATATAGACACCGTGCTGAAAAGGTTCAGCATGGAAAATTCCAAGAAAGGCTATCTCCTGATAGGTCATGGAATTACTCTTTCTAAAAGGATTGTCCGACACCTTCTCAAGAAAGAGAGCACATGAGTAGAATCCCATATGCCTCAGCAGTAGGATCTGTCATGTACGCTGTGTCTTGTACGAGACCTGACCTGGCTTATTCCCTTGGAATAGTAAGCAGATACCAATCTGATCCTGGCGAGAAACATTGGCAAGTGGTTAAGACCATCCTAAAGTATTTAAGAAATACAAAGGACCAATGGCTCGTTTATGGAGATTCTAATATGAAACTGGTTGGTTATACCGATTCAAGTTTTCAATCAGATAGAAATGATAGTAAGAGCGTATCCAGTTTTGTGTTCACCCTGAATGGTGGAGCCATTAGTTGAAAAAGTTTCAAACAGCAGACTGTAGTCGATTCTGTCTGTGAGGCAGAATATATAGCAGCATCTGATGCGGCGAAGGAAGCAGTTTGGCATAGAAAATTCATCACGGAGCTCAGAGTTCTTCCTAATCTGACTGGTCCAGTCACGATCTTCAGTGATAGTACTGGAGCCATTGCACAGGGTAAGGAACCCCGATCTCATCAGAAAGCCAAACATGTACTAAGACGTTACCACCTAATTAGAGAGATCATTGCTAGAGGTGTCGTCACTCTGCAAAAGATTGATAGTAAAGAGAATTTAGCTGACCCCTTCACCAAAGCTCTTGGGATCAAAGAGTTCGATGCACATCGAGAAAAGATGGGTATAGGATACAGATCCGACTGGCTTGAGGTCAATGGGAGATTGTTAGGAATTGTTTCCTAAAGTCAGTCATCGAGTGTAGCTGGCAAATTAATTTGTATGTGGATTATTGTTCTATTAATAATATTTGGCCATTACATCATATCGTCCATCTTCTTTTACCTTTGATTAATCATGATGTAGTCCTTAGAATGACTTTATGGAATCATATGAATGAGGGTTGATTTTGGTCTTTCTTAAACTTTGTTCGTAACCAAATGATGAAATTGGTATTGGGACGTCAATTTCATCGAGTATAGGTTATTGTTTGTTGCATTGGTTGGTTATCCTCATGACCAATAGGTATTGGGACACCAGTGCGATAAACAGGTGACATGTGGAGACATGTTCACTAAACATAACTCTCTTTACGAGCGTCCTATGGTATGTACCCTACTGTCGAAGGATAGCTCGTGGTACATGTGGTAGATATGTTCCCTCTGACCCGAGACTGCCATGGAGACTTACAGATTACTCATGCTTAGGTGTCGGACTATCCAGATTTCTAATCTGGTAACGGAAGGTTACTGGGTATGGGCAAGTGTCGGAGAAGTCAATGTATGAGTCAAGATGGGATTAACCGCTCCGGGTATTTGGAGAATGGTGTTTCGCTTAATTTCAATTCAGAAAGTCTTTGGCTAAAGCACATCTCGTGATGAGTCACGAGGGTAAGTCATGATGTGTCATGACAGGATTAAAATTTGACATGAAGCAACTAATTAAGGATTTGACAGTTAACCATGTCCCTAGGGTTATTTCGGAACACCGAGGATCATAGGGAATTCACCATTGTACCGAGGTTCGTTGAATGTTGCCTTACACCTATTCAGCTTATTCGGTTGTCGGGAACCATTGCTAGATGGTATCTTCGATTAGTGTAAGAATAGTTTTTATGTTACCGGCTTATGTTTGAACCTATGAAGTCACGCAAAAGAATAAGTGATTTAATTGGAGATACGGCCTAATTATAATTAATATTTAATTGAGAATTAAATATTATTTGTGATTAATATTTAATTAAGAATTAAATATTATCTAATTATTATTATTAGGTCGTGATTTAATTATTTGACAATTTCTAGCTAGCACTAGATTTATAATTCATCAATTAAATCCTAGGTTGATTGATTTAAATTAAATAGTAATTTAATTTGAATCGTTGTGGGCTTTATGGAAACCCACATTAAAAGATTAGGTTTTTTCAACTATTTTGTGAGTTGACCTTTTGAAGAGCCTAGCCCACATGGTCTTTATAAGAAAGGCCATGTAGGGTTTTCAAATGAATAGAGATTGACATATATCGTTTTCTGAAAATATATGAACAAGAAAAAAAAAAAAAAAAAACCCTCTCTCTGAAAATTACAGCCTCCTCGTCTTTCATCCTTGTTCGCGTGTAAAGTAAGAGGAGCTAGACGCTTCCGTTGGGCAATTCCATAACACTACCACGAATTGTTCGAAGAAGTAATCCTAATTCTCTGATTTAAAATTGCCAATTATTATATATAATGAGTTGATCCTGGTGGAATTCCAAGAGATAGTCTCACGGATTTCTTGTAAAAAGAATACTCCTGTTGTTATTAGAATCGCATTATTATTATTATTATTATTATTATTATTATTATTATTTTGTTATCGCATGTCAACATATAATAGTAGTTGCACATCTTTCAAATATAACGCTTAATTATGTTGTTTGAAACTATTTTGAAAAACAATTAATAATCTCTTGAATCAACTATGATTAATAGTGAAAGGAATGTATTTATGTAAAATAATTGAAAAGGTCAAGTAATGCTATGTAGTGTCTTAATGAAAAGAATGATTATGAAGTCCTTTTAAGTAATCTATTTTTTCGTCTCTATTTTAATAATACTTTATCTAATGTCATCTTTCTATACTTTTATATTTATAATGCTAAATTTTAGTACTTATGTAAAGATATAAAAAAAACTATGCATATATGCGAGGCGTATTATGTGGAATAGGGAATGTTTATCCCCCCGCCCCGTTTCGCAAGGATTAAAAGTCAATCTCCACCCAATGTCACCTCGTTTGGAGCGAAGTCGGGACAGGTACCCGCAAAACCCACCTCTACTACCATCCCTAACATTTAGTAAACATTGGAAATTGATTTGGATATTTTAGAATAATAGAGACTAACTTCTCAAACGATAGATAGAAGTATGGGGACTAACTGCACAATCAACCTTACTAGAAAGCTATCCCTAGCACCCCTATAGAGTAAAGGTGTATTTTGTTTCAATGAATGCCGAATAAAGACAAAAAAATTAGTGCCTTCTGTATGAATCAAGACTAGTAGCTTCATCTTTTATCGTCCCATATTTGGTAGAATTGTACAAAATTGTTCAATGATATACGACGATGAAAACAATTCTCGTGAAACTTAATGGGAAGTCACATGGTATACTACATTTCACTACATATTTATGTGTACTATGATACTAATTCTAAGTTTTGACTCGAAACAGAAAAACCCAGATAGCACAAGATTGATTGACTCCTATTGGATATAACATACACTGATTCGCTTAGACGTAGGATCGACACAACACTTATAAAGAGGTGAGGGAGTGGATTAAAGCCCTCAACGTTTGGCAGTAATTAATTTTACCCACAAGGAACAAACAGTATAGCCTTAAGCTAATAATAGACGACATTAATTAATTGTAGAGGGAATGCACGTGCTTGAGTTTCTGAATTGCTTGCTTAATCTCACTTGATGGTTCTTCATATAAGAAGGCCGGGTTATCAAACTTGGCAGCCAAGCTTGGCTCCCCGAGAAACGCCCGGAACGAGTCTGCAACTGAATGCGAAAGAGCATCGAGATTGTATCCACCTTCCAAGAAAAACACACAGCGACCACCACACAAATCTTTGGCAAGTTGCTTGATACTGGACGCAAGCATGTAGTATGTTCCTGTCGTGAACTGGAAGCCAGCCAATGGATCTAACACATGCCCGTCATATCTGCATGTAGTCAGTCAGTCAGTCGTTCGTTAGTTTAGTGTGTATAGAATCACTATATTGATATTAATGTTGTGGCCAAGAAAACTACGTACCCAGCTGAAACAAGGATTATGTCCGGCCTGAACCTCTGAGCACACGGCACAATCACTTCATCAAAGACGGTTCGCATGGCTCCGTCACCTGACCCTCCTGGTAAAGGTAAATTTAAGGTCGTTCCTTCACCCTTTCCATGACCTATCTCATTCATCTTACCAGTGCCAGGATAGCTTCCATCCTGCATCAATCAGCTACAACTCAATATGGTTTGGTAATTGGTACTATAAATTTCAAAATAAAACTGAGTTTCGTTTCACTTTTGTGCAACAAAGATAGTTAGTTACTTCTGCAGAGCAAGATTATATACATCATGATATGAGTAGAAACTGCAGTTTCTCCAATGAAGTAAAACTCACCTGATGAGTAGAAAGGAAAAATATATCTGGGTCATCATAGAAAGCATCATTGGTTCCATTTCCATGATGAACATCAAAATCAATGATAAACACTCGCTTTAGTCCATGCACACGCTGAGCATAGCGAGCTGCAACAGCCACATTTCCAAACACGCAGAATCCCATGGGGCCCTTCGGAACAGCATGATGACCTGGAGGCCTTATCAATGCAAAGCCTACTGGAGGATTCTGTTTAACTCTTGATGCAGCTACCTGATATACAATATTACAGAGTAAATTAAAGTTTCTGTGTAAGAACCCACCTTTGGTATCCCACAGAAATCAACCAAGATAGCCTGTCAAAAGGCAACCCCTATATGGCTATAAACTGACACAACATGAGAATATTGAAAGACATTGCAACAAGCAAAGATAGTACAGTTGAAGAAGGAAAAACTAATCATGAAGAGACTAACGTATTAGATTGAGTCATCACCACTGAATCAATTAAGGAAATTCCCGCACCAGCAGCCAACAATGACTCTTGGAATGTCTGCACCATTGATAAGTGAAAATAAATAAATAAATAAGAGCAAATAGTAAGGCTAAAAATAATTTTAATAAAAAAGTAACTCAGAATTAGATGTGTTTAAGTACACATTTGTCTGACATATATCATTGTCATAACCTACTATTAGTTTGTATTGTTGTGGATACATTACCTCCAATTCAAGTGCAAAAAGAGCTACATGAGGTTAGTATGCAGAGGAGAAATGTTTGAAGCAGTTGAGCAATAATGTAAAGGCCATGTTTTTCACCATCAACCCCACCTGGGACCATGGTTTACCCAGAACTATGCTAGATGGTTGCCTTTTGCAGCATATGATACCTCACAAGAATTGAAGTGAGAAAAAATGGAAGAGACTGTTGCAAAGAGTAAAGAAGGTAAATATATCCGGCTTTAATAAAAAAGAATGTTCCATTAACCTCAGAAAGCTAGATCCTACTAGGGAAAAGGATAAAGGTGAAAAAGAAAGGAATACTCTTACAATCTCGAGTTTATTCGCTTTATGGTTGAAGGCATGTCAGGCATTAACGTCTTTTCATTTCTTTCTGTTATCCGTTTACACTCTTAGAACATGACTACAATAGGTAAGTTGAAATAGGGTGAAATACTATTTCCAAAAGATAACTTCACAGACTAAGTTAATGAATCTTATAGAAGGAATTGAATCCTTTATGTTCTTGAAGAAATAAATGTACTTTTCAAAGTGTTCCAGAAGATCGTTTGTCTAGTAGTTTGCTGCTAACTTGTAATATTCTCAAAGGCCTGTGTAATGTTTGTAATTAGACATGTCTGGCTCGACTTGTTCCTGAAGAAGTAGAGAGAATGTAGGGAGAAGATATTTTCTGAAAAAAGATTTCATTGACTTAATGATCTGTAGGACAGAGATGAGCTATTTATAGTTTACATGATATAATAGCTTTGGTTCAGTTGGGGTTAGTTATGACAGCTGTGATAAGCTGGCATAACTAACACACTTTAACTATTTGAGATAGGTTCTGAGATATTATCTCAGAACCTATTGTGCTATCTATAACAGCATCTGTCCATGCTAACACATACTAGATCTACACTTAATAATAATACATGTAAATGCACTACTCCTATCCTTTATCACCCCTCCTCAAGCTGTGCTGGGATGCTCCTAGTGGCAGCTTGCTTAGTAGATAGGAAAACTGTCTAAGCGGCAAAGTTTTAGTGAACAAATCAGCTATTTGTTCTTCAGTAGATATGTAGGAGATCATAAGTTGTCTGGCAGCCACTTGTTCTCGAACAAAGTGGTAGTCAATCTCGATATGTTTCGTCCTCCCATGGAACACTGGATTGGCTGCAAGCGCTAGAGCTGACTTGTTATCACAGTGAAGGACTAGGAGGTTTGACTGGGATGTGTAGATCTTGCAAAATGTAGGTTAGCCATTTTAGTTCTGCAGCTGTGTGGGCCATTGCCCTATATTCAGCTTTTGTAGATGATCTGGAAATAGTGGGCTGCTTTTTAGAACTCCAGGAAATAGCATTTCTGCCTAGGACTTGAAGCCTATAATAGATTTTCTGTCATCTGAATTGCTGGCCAAATCACTATCGGAATAAGCTTGCAAGTGCAGAGGCCCTGGCTAAAAGATAATCCCATGATTTGAAGTACCCTGTACATATCTTAGAGTCCTTTTTAATGCAGAATAGTCAGTTGTTATAGGACTGTGCATGTGTTGACACAAACTATTCACAGCATATTGCAAATCAGGTCTGGTAAGTGTGAGGTATTGTAAGGCACCTACAAGGCTTCTAAACTGAGTGGGATTACTGTAGGGAGTAGTGAATGAAGTCGTATTTGTGGTGGGTTTAGAGTAAGTGGGAGTAGCAGTAGGTTTACAGTCACTTAAGCCAACTTTGTGTAGTAAGTCAAGTGCATATTTGGTTTGATGAAGGAGTAGGGATTGAGATTGTGAAGTAACCTCTATGCCTAGAAAATAAGAGAGAACACCAAGATCTTTCATAGAGAAGGTAGTGTTCATAGCAGAAATAAGGTTTTTGATGGCAGAAGTGGATGAACCTGTGAGGATTATATCATGCACATAAACTAGAAGAATGTGAGTATGAGAAGAAGTCTTTAGAACAAATAGATAAGTGTCAGGTTTGCTACACTGAACCCTTGGTCTAATAGAAAAGAAGACAACCTAGAATACTAAGCCCTTGGGGCTTGTTTTAAACCATATAAGGACTTATGTAATCTGTAGACATGGGTAGGATATGCAAGATCTATAAAGCCTCGTGGATGAGTCATGTATAGCTCCTCATCTAGGAATCCATGTAAAAAGGCATTAGATACATCAAGTTGTTGTAAGGGCCAGTGGTTGTGTAAGACTAGAGAAATAACAATTCTAATGGTTTGAGGCTTAACTACAGAACTAAAAGTCTCTGTATAGTCAATACCTTGCTTTTGATGGTAGCCTTTGGCTACTATTCTAGCCTTGCACCTGGCTATTGAACCATTAGAGTGGGTCTTTATTTTGTAAACCCACTTGCAGCCAATGGATTGTCTATGGGGTGGTAAAGGAACCAGGCTCCAAGTCTTTTGATCTAGAAGAGCCTGAAACTCTTCCTGCATTGCTTGGGTCCATTGTTTGTATTTGGAAGCTTCTTTATAAAAGGTGGTTCAGTACTTGGAGGTATGGAAATGAGAGTGTTGTGGTTATATATTAGAGGTGGAAGGTAGCCAGTTTTTGTTCTAGTCAACATAGGATGTCTAGATGAGGGAGCTAAGTTGTAAAAGGACTCTGTGGAGTGTTGTTGTAGGGACTGCTCTAAGTTTTGAGAAGTAGAATAGTTGTCTGCAGATGTGTGATTTGAAGCAGAAGACTCTGTGGAGGGGACTGCAGTAGATTGTGAAATTGCAGGGGATGTTGGGGTAGAAGAAGAAGGATTTGAAACAGATTGAGGTGGCAGTGATATGGGAGAAATAGCAGAATTACTATTAGTAGTCCTAGTAGGTGAGGAGACAATAGGTGATGCTAGAATAGGAAAAGAAGTTGGTGCAGTGGTTTCTAAGACTGATTTAGATGTCTGAAACACAGGTGGGACTGAAAGAAATGTATCAGAAGACAGAGTAGGAGTGTGAGCAGTTTGTGGATAAGGAAAGACATTTTCTAAGAATCTAACATGTTTTGAGATGTACAGTCTATGAGTGTCTAGATCAAGACATTTGTAGCCTTTGGTTGTGGGACAATACCCAAGGAAGATGCATGGTTTAGATCTTTGATCTAGCTTGTTTTTGGCATAAGATCTAAGCCAAGGGTAACACAAGCAATCAAACACCCTTAGGACAGAGTAATCAGGTTTATGAGAATATAGTATTTCATAGGGTGACTGATTATGAAGCAGTGGTGTAGGCAGTCTGTTTATAAGGTAATTAGTTGTGGCTACAGCTTGAAGCCAATACTTAGGAGGAAGATGAGAGTGATTGAGCAAGGCCAAGGTTGTTTGTATGAGATGCATATGTTTTCTCTCAGCCTTGCCACTTTGCTCTGGAGTGTGAGGGCAGGTTGTCTGATGTATAATGCCTAGAATGCTAAGATGAGTACTGAATTTGTGGTTTACAAACTCAATGCCATTATCAGTTAGAAAAATTTTAATTGTAGTGCTAAACTGATTTTGAATGAGAGCTAAGAAGCTAAGAAAAGCAAAAAAAACATCTGCTTTAGATTTAAGAGGATACAACCAGGTAAATTTAGTAAAATCATCAAGAAACACTACATAGTATTTATAGTTCATACATGAGGGAGTGGGTGATGGTCCCCATACATCTGAATGAACAATTTGAAAGGGGAATTCAGTTATAGTAGTAGAGGGAGAGAAAGGAGCTTATGTGCTTTGCTAACTGAACAAGCATTACAATCTATGGTAGTATGAGGTAGTCTAGCTTGTAACAAAGAAGAAAGAAGTTGTGCAGCAGGCTTGGAAGAATGACCCAGCCTTTGATGCCACTGTATGCTAGTAACAGTAGAGGGAGAGTGTGTAGTGCAGGTGAGTACTCTGCTGGCAGCACTAGTGGTGTGTGGGAAAGAGTTGGGCAGAGAATATAAGCCTTGTTTACAAGGAGGCTAGAACATAGTCTTGCTGGTGGCATTGTCCTTGATAGTGACACCCTTAGAGTCAAAAATAAGAGTGCAATTATTTTCTGTTGCAAGTCTAGATACAGATAATAGATTAGAGGAAATTTCAGGGATATAAAGAACAGAGGGAAGGGAGAGAGTGGAATTCGAGAAAGATAAGAGTGTCTGTGCCTATACTGTGAATAGTTAGGATATTACCATTGCCCACAGTAACAGTTTTTGCACCTTCATAGGGTTTAGGATGATGTAACTGGCCCAAATCATGGGTGACGTGTATTTGCCCCAAAATCCAAGTACCAGTTGTTGTCAGTAGTGGTAGGAGAACCAGTTGTAGCAGCCATAACCTTCTTTTCTGGTTTGGGACAACTGTAATTCACTGCATCAAACCTGTGCCAACACTCAAGTGCAGAGTGATTGAATTTGCCACAGATTTGGCAGGTCAAAGATGTTGAGGCAAAAGCGTTAGAGGAGTTGAATTTGTGTTGATTGGTGTTGTTGGTATTGTTGCTATTGTAGCCTCTCTGATTTCTGCCTCTACCTCCCCTAGTACTCCTAGGGCAGTAGGCAGGTCTGAGGAGGACTAATGAACGTTGACTGAGTGGAGAAATTGCTAATTCAGCTCTTTTGTGAGTAATAGGCTAGTCAGCTCAGGAAGAGAAACAACCCTATCTTTGAGTTTGATGTTAGTCCTGAAGTTTTCATATTCTATTGGAAGCCCTTTGAAGATGCAGAGAATAAGATCCTCATCTGCAACTAATGTAGCAACAGATGCAAGACTGTCTGCTATGGCCTTTACTTGATCCAAGTAAGATTGCATGGGCTGCTGGCCTTTACTCAGACTCTGAAGCTTTTGTTTAAGGTGATGCGCATGAGACCTACTAAGAGTGTTATACCTTTGCCCTAGAGTCTGCCAAATGCTAGAGGCTGAAGTCAAATGAAGAACTTGTGGTAGGACAGTGACTGAGATTGAAGCAATCAGGCAGGTTTTGAGGTGTTTGTCTATGGTTTTCCACTGTGAAAACTCAGGGTTAGGTGTTGAGGTTCCAGCTTCATTAGAAACACTCTTGGAAGGACATTGTATTGTGCCACCAACATACTCCATTACATCATAGGCCTGGAAAACTGCTTCCATTTGCGCTTTCCAGATTTGATAATTTGTGTTTTCAAGTTGAATTTTCACTAAAGAGTTAAGATTTTGCAATAACATTTTTAAGCCAAAAGGAAGGCCCTGATTTGGGGGTAAAGCCATGGCTATGGTGAATGAGGATTAAGAATTTTGAGTGAAGAAGAATATTAAGTAAAAAACTAAACTATGGAAGCAGAAGAGATATACACAGCAGATATGAGTTGCAGTATTGAATTGAATTGAAGAAGAGATGAGAAGACAAAACCCTAGCTTGCGCAGTAGAGAAAAGTCGAAACCCTAGCTTGTGCAATGGTGAGAAGTCTCCAATTTGAGTTTTCGAAGCTCTAGAAAGTGATTTCAATGGAGTCGCACCTCTTAATGTGTTCGAAAAAAGCTTGAGAAAGCTTCTTTTCGAACAAAAATGGCGGAAATTGATCACAGGTAGGATCTTAAGCTCTTGATACCATGAAGTAGAGAGAATGTACGGAGAAGATCTTTTCTGAAAAAAAGATTTCATTGACTTAATGATCTGTAGTACAAAGATGAGGTCTTTATAGTTTACATGATATAATAGCTTTGTTTCAGTTGGGGTTAGTTATGATAGTTGTGATGAGCTGGCATAACTAACACACTCTAACTGTTTGAGGTAAATTACGAGATAATATCTCAGAACCTATTGTGCTATCTATAACAGCATTTGTCCATGCTAACACATACTAGATGTACACTGAATAATAATACATGTAAATGTACTACTCCTACCCTTTATCAGTTCCTCTATTTGCTGCTCTTGAATCGTAAATTCTTTTATGCCCAAAACTTTCTTTTGGGTCAGTGAACATAATTGTCTATCTGTACTTGAAAGGAACTAATTTAATACTTTTACATTTCTAGATGCATCTTTCTGCAAAATTGATTTGACTATATGTGGCCTACGTTGGAATTCAGTGATATTTTATGCAACCAAAAAGTGATGAGAGAAACTTAGCTAAGTTTCCTTTTGGATATGCTGATCAAGATTCAAATATGAACAATATCACAATGCAACCTAATAAAATAAACACGACGCAATCACCTTCCTGGTATAACAGATACCTTTATTCACTCCTAAACCAAAATACTTCACATCTAGATTCCCAAAACACTCTGAACAATAATTTATTCATCCATACATTTGAATGAATTCTACATAAGCAATTTTATTCGTAAAATGTCACTCTTAAGCCACATTTTCATGACTTATGATGATAACAAAAGGTCACAAGGTTTTTGCTATGTGCTTTAAGGTATGCTGTCTCCAAGCTGGCGAATGGAATAAACCAAAAAGGGAAGGAAAAAGGAAAAAAAGAAAAACAAAGAGAAAAATGAGAATCATACAATTCAAAGCATATGTGGTTCACACTGTAAGATCTTATTCAAAATGTTAATTGATCAAGCTAGGACGTGAACTTTCCTAGTATATACTATTTAAAATACTTAGGCTCAACAACATTTTTCGTTGGCATGCTTGGATGACAGTCGAGTGAATGCCTCAATGACACTTCAAAGTTTTAAATCTCTCAGAAGTATGTTTAGTGGGCACCTTTGACGGATTGCTTTTCCAGGAGAATCTTGAACCTTCAAGATCCTCTTTGAACCATGATTTGATCAAAATAAGGCATACTTCTAGCTGTTAACTCCTACAAAAGAATCTAGAGTGTGAATAGCAAAAGCCTGGGATAGATAGAATTATCTGTGATTGAATTGTATTAGTTTGATTTTTGGCGAAGTACTTTAATGATTGTATTGAATTCTTCATTATTTCATTGTAATTCAATCGAGAGAGGTACACGCTTTCGGCTTTGAAGGAGTAGGCGCCGTTGGAGTAAGGGCATTAGCGTTTTCTTCAACCATGTCTCGAAAGAAAGGTAGTCATGCTTCTTGCTACAAAAGTTGCAAGGTCAGGGGATAAAAAGCTAAGTTATCTTTCTTCCCTCCAGGGTTCCTCTATCTTAATGAGCCTAGCTCAAGGGAATCTTAATGGCTTCTTCATTCTCTAAACAGGATTTTGAGTGCCGTCAAAAGCTCTACTACAACTGACATCAATGCTAGGCACCACCTTCTAAGATCTACTATTTACCATAAGTTATAATTATGTATCTGTTGCAAATACAGACGGATTTTCCTTTTCACTTAAATCTAGCAGCTATTCCATCTATGAACGCTTCAAGAGTTGAAGCTAATCTAAATATCCAAATACACTATCTAGATACTCTTACTCAAAGACGTAAAGGAGAAGGGAAACAAGAACTATACAACAGCTAAATCCTTCATGATTTACACAATTTAGTGTAGCAGTTTGAATATCACCTTTCCCACCTGACACTTCTTCAAATTGGAGATGTACTAAACTAAACTTCAAAATTTTTAGAGTAAATGCCACCTGACACTTTTAACACGTGTGTACACACTTGGATTGTCAAAAATGTCCCTAAAAGCTAAGTTTCATCTAACATGTGCGGGTCACGAGTTAAAAGCGTTAAAAAGATGACGGTTTAAGCCAACTGGACCAACGGCGTCACACTTAAAATACATTAACGACTAAAAGGATCATTTTGAAAGATCCGGGACCAAAGAGTCAAAATCCCCAAACGTATAGGACCACCAGTGGCATTTACTCAAATTTTTAACTCATCATAAAATACTATTGTGGAAAGATCCTGAATATGTGATCACGATTGTATGAGTCAAGGAATTTGATTTTATCCAATCAATTAAGAACATATGATTGAAAATATCCATAAATAGTTAGTTGACTAGTTATGGTTAAAAAGGTAGATCCTAAATTATAGGGATTATGATTGTATTAGATCCTAAATTATAGGGATTATGATTGTATTTACCCAGAATTTTTTAGGCAATATAGTGGTGTAGTTTAAATATAGGGTTGTACATCTCAAGCTAATATAATACACCAAGAATTGTTCATGTTTTCTGCATGGTAGCAGAGTCAGGTTCTCCTATATACTGAACCTAGTAGAGGAAAAAGAAGACTTATTCTTCCACTATCCTTTGTTCCAATTCTAGAAGACTTATGCTTCTACTTATCACTACTGTTTTCTTCATCCTTCATCCTTCACCATGTCTAAAATTTCACTCGTGGAAGCCTCATCTAATATTTCAAACAATCTGAAACCTCACTTCATTCATCTAGCTCATGGGATAATTCAATCCTCCAAATCACCACTAATCGGTTGAATAGGCAAAATTTCCTACGATGGTCTTAGTTAAAGTTGTTTATCAGAAGCCGAGGGAAGATTAGTTATTTGACTGGTGCAAAAGAGACCCCAAAGGAAGATGACCCTGAGCATGCAGTATGGGACGTAGAGAATTCCATGATTATGTCATGGCTCGTGAAGTCCATGGAGTCGGAGATAGGCCAAACATATATGTATTTGTCTAAAGCCAAAGAATTATGGGATGTTGTTGTTGAGACATATTCAGATTTGGGTAATGCGGCACAAGTTTATGAAATTAAAACAAAAATACGAAAAACAAAGCAAAGAGATCAGACAGTCACAAAGTATTATAATATGCTGCAAGGTTTGTGGCAAGAACTTGATTTATTTTGACTCTAATTGGACATGTGCAAAAGATAGTGCTAAGTTTAAAAAGGCAGTTGAGAAGGATCGTGTATTTGAATTATTGGCTGGACTAAATTCTGAGTTAGATGAAGTGAGATGGCATATTCTTGGTAGAGAGCCGCTGCCATCTACTAGAGAAGTCTTCTCAGAAGTAAAGAGAGAAGAGAGCCGGAGGTTGGGGATGTTGGGAAAGAAAGTCCCCAGTCTCTCTAATGAAAATTCTACACTCCATGCAACCACCATTGAAAAGACAGCAACTACAGTAACTTCAAATCAATAAACCAATCAACGAGGCCTCGTGTGAGACCCGATCATGGATTTACGTACATTTATTTGTTTTAAATTATTATTTGACATAATATGTGCAGTTTATGTGTTTATTTATTTTTAGTACATAATATGTGCAATTATATGATTTACTAAGTGTTATTATGTGAAATATGCATTTAAAGATCAATAACTTGCATTAGTTGACTTTTCATCTTCTTTGACCAAACTACAACAAGGTAGTCATTTTTGAAAAGTTTAATGAATGTTATAATTGTAAATATGATCAAATTGCATGTTTAGGTAGTCATTTAACCATTTTAATAACTTATCCTAGACTAAATAGTAAAACCCACTAACTTATGTCTTGCTTTGACTTTCTTTGACCATAACTAATGCATTATATCAATTAAACAAAGCCAAAATGCTTAAAAATCAGCCTTGCTCAGCCGTGAGAGAGGGGAGGAGAGGAATAGTGTATTCTAGGGTTTTTTGTGCAAAATTGAAGCAAAAGGGAAGATCAAAGGCCACTCCAACCAAATTTGAACTCGTTTTAGCATCATATAGCCTCCTAGTACCTAATTCTAGCTTTTATTTCCAAAAAAGTTGAGGGGCTTTGATAAACCAAGAGTTTAAAGTTAGAGCATTTTCCATATATTTGTATGTATATGCTTTATATTGTTAATAATACACTTGATTCTTGCTAAATAGGCCTTAGAGAACAATTTGCTTTCATATTAGCTTGTATAAACCATAGCTTGTTGTAGTTTGGTTTTATGTGTTGTATGCTGGATTAAATGCCTAAATATGAGTTGAAACTTGATTCCTAGCTTACATTTGAAGTCTATACATGTTTATACATCAACCTAGCATTGTGTAATGGCTTGATAATGCGAAAGGGGTGAAACTTGGGGGGGGGGTTTGGTGGCTGGATTTTCCAGCACCGGCAGTGGGCTTGCCGGCGCTGGTCAGCCCTGTTTTGGTGGCCTTTTGGGCTGCCCTCGGGGTGCATTAAGTGTATGCTAAGTGATTTTGTTGTTAGGAGGTGGTTCGGGGGTTGTACGGTAGCGTAGTCGCGAATTATGTTGCTAGAAGTTGGTCACAATGTTGCTAAGTGTTGAATTAAATGCTGTTTACATTCCTTTGTGTTGTACGTGTTGTTAAAACTTGAAATGGTGTCAATGTAGTTGGTTTGCGTGAAAGGTTATATGTTAAGTGTAGTTTAAGTGCTTGGTTGCTTGGTTAATAGATTGCTAAATGAATATGAATTGTTAATGTGTTAGAGAAACAACTTACTTTGTTGTTTTCCCAAATTGTCGTGAATGCGTGATATGTGTTAAATGCGAATGTGAATGCAAAGCGTAAGGTTGCAACCTTTAAACTAGATGCGGTAGTTTGTGTTGCACTGGGCGACATCAAGCTTGTTAGGCGATGACACAGCTATCGATGTTCTAATCCCTATCCCGCATGGACGGAGCGTTCCATAGGGTGTGTAATACTCGAGCCCAACCATGCATTTAGAAATACTTATTTATATTTACTTCTTTCATTATTCTTGGAAACGTGTCTTTGTGATTATTTGTTTGCATTTAATTTTTAATTAATTGTCTCATTAGGATAATATGTTACTACTTTCTATTAGACTAATATAGTAATCTTAATTAATTTGACAGAAGGTTGAGATACTAGTTAGGAGTTACTAGAAGATAATATGGTTATAATAGAACATATGGATAGTTTATGAATTTTCTCTACGAAGTAATTTAGATTGGAATATTTGGGTTGGTTACCGGATGTTAATTAGAAAAGCTAACTTTTAATAAGTTAATCGATTAGTTCTAAAACGGAAATAAGGATGTTAATTAGGTGAAATGGAAATATTGTCATATGATCTTAAAATTATGAAAAATGAAAGGGACAATAATATATATCAATGAATTTAAATAAACAAAGTATATTTAGGGTTGTATTGAAAAGATTTTGTAAGAATTAAATCTCATTTAAAAGTTTAGGCTTAGCATTTGAGGTTAATTCATTAAGTTTTTTTAAAACCATTCGCCTAGTCTACCATGCACCAATGTGAAACACTGTAATTTAAAATAGGAAAACAACATGTGCCTTCTTATTAAGTTGTCTGCTCACCATCCAAATAAATTAACAAGCCAGCTTCACCTAGCTGTTTCATTCACTATGAGCATCAGTGTTAGCCAAGTGTACTAGCTATTTCTACAACTAAATTTGATACTAGCTTAGGTTAGTCACCACTTAAGCTCCTCTCCTAAGCTGCCACCACACTAAGCTAATGCCTATAGTATATGATTACCATCCGTAGCTTCAATCACTTCCACCGCTCACTTCATGCAATCATTAATGGACAAGCAAACACTAACCGAAGCTATCATTAGTTTATTGCTGTCCAAGCGATATCTTCATCCTAACTACAATCATTTGAATGCCACGAACCTGATTCTCGTAGCACCAGCAAAGCATCCTAAGCTTGTAAAAAAAAAAAAAATTCTCCATCTGCTTAGTGTCATCTATAGTCCCAATGAGTAAGCATTAAGTTAGCTTCATCTTCGGCCAGCACCTGCTTAAGCTACACAAATGATATCATTACACCACCACCATCACGCACCAACGTCATGTTATAAATTGCTAAGCACCCACTTCATTTTTCCTCACTTCACGGATCAGACAAGAAAACAAAGCTTGTTATCACCAAGCCAAACACCAATGCTTCGTCTATCATCACTGCGTCGCCTATTATCAACCTATTGCCTAGCATTCTCAATCTGCCACCCCGTACCATTATCATTTTCTGCCACCATAAACATAATCACCACCTTCATGAAACAATTAGCAACAAAGCCAAAGTTGACCCCAATCTCTGCCAACAAAGCTCTAGCTTGTATCTACTTAAAATTAAAAGCCGTAACACCTCATTCATTTATCATCATTATCGGACTAGCTAAGTGGAATCGGTAGTAAGCCCTGACCTTGTATTACGTTAATATTTGATCAGCATATTGATAGTACCTTGGCGTTAAAGAAAGATAGGAAAGGAGTTGGTTTGTTAGAACATAACCGAAACAGGAGGAAGGAAAAGAAGAGCGGAATTAGAAGTGGTCTATTACTAGTTTTAGAGTGGTTTTGATTAAATACAAAGAATCAGAAGCTGTGCAAACAAGGCATTCAATAGCGGGCTTTAAGATTTATTAATAGCTTCATGAGAGCACAGTGGTGATAGGAAGAACAGTAACCGAAGGAAAAAGAGAGAAATGGAATTGGTGAAGTGTTGACTTGGTATTTGGTCCGTGAATATGAAGGTGGCAAATGGTGACCACGTTTGTACATGACTGGGACTTAGCTTAGTTTTGGATAAGTCCTACATAATCAGGTGAGGAACTTACAAAAATTCATGTCTATTCATTTTAATGATATGTTATAAAAAAACTTATATGCCTAGCTGACCGTAAATATGAGGCGGTAATCCTTATTGCATGATCGATGTACTTCATAAGTATGTGGGTTAGTGCGTAGATCATTGTTGTCATATAAGTATACAAATGGTGACATTATTTCTTAAACCAGCATGTAAATTACTTTGATATCAAATTATAGTGGCATTTTGATTATTAGACTTGCTAGTGTAACTCTAAGTTGATTTCCTCTAACTTGTTGGAAATAGTGGTGAAAGCTAGATAATTTAAAACGTTTCTTAATTTACTAAATTGAAAAAATAATGGTTCAATAGCTAAAGTCATTAATTGTAACTAACTTAAATTGAAACTTGATTAGCTGAACCATACCTCATTCACTGGTAATACGACAAGCTTTTAGCCAAGCAATAAAAGAAGAAGGCGAAATGTCCATATGAACTTGGGAAGGAAGTTTTGCGAACATCCTCTGTTGTTGGTTTCGACATTTTAAATAGTAGCTGGGTAACTTGATAAACTAGACTATAGTTTTAAACTCGAGTAAAAAGTTAGCGCTTGTAATTCCGGGTAAATAGTAAATCTAATGGTTATTATTTCACGGACTTTACTCTCTAGCCGGGCTTAAGGTAGTGGGGACTAATAAACTTAAATAGTTGAAATTGAAAATTAGCTTAAGCAGACTATAATATTATCAAGTATTGAACACACTAAAATTAGTTTAGCCTCCTAAATTTACTCGGACTATAAATGTAAAGCTATGATTTCAATAGTTGATATATGAATGCCTTCCAGTTAAATTTAAAAGGTAGCCGCTTGCTGGGGTAGTATCACGATACTAATGAGCTTAGCCAATTGAATTAGGAGTCAAATATTAACTATTAAAAGTTAATAAAGCCAGTTTACTTGAGTGAAAATACTAGAGTTTGGACTTTATTTACTTTTAGGTGGCATATAACAATGTAACTCTTACTGTTATTACTAGTGCTCAAAAGTGGCCTCGACTAAATAGATTAAGGTAAGGAGTTTACATAAACTCGTATTTATTTATTTGTTGTTCTAGATTGCATTCTATTATCTGCTTGTATTAATAATTCCAAATTATCTACTTTAATATTTGAGTTGTTCACCACTTACGTGTTTATCAAAGTGCGTGGTTATAAATTGTACAAATAATTATTGATTATGTGCTACGTGAATACTTGTGCATGCTTGTGTATACTTGGGGGTTACAACCTCAAGCTCGATAGCTTGCATGAACGCCGGGCGGCATAAGGCTTGCCGGTGCTCCCGTGTCTATCGTGGACCTATTCCCTCTCCCACTTGGCGATCTTCACCCTCGGGGAGTTGGGTTGTAGATTTCGGGTACAATCCGAAGTACCCTCTTAGGAGAGATAAGAAGTTGGAATTGTGATCAAGGCTAGCCACCTCGTGAAATGATCGACTTGTTCCTACTCTCGCTTGGTACCACCCTCGAAGAGTAATGTCCTACTCTCGCTTGGCATTCCACCCTCGAAGAGTAGGCTGATATGTGTTGTGGGCATATGCCACTAAATGTAATTATTATTGCAAAATAAATAGATTATCTATCTAGATATTATTATTACTGCTATTTGATATGTGACTCGAACAGGATAGAAATTTCTACTTGATATATATATCTCACGTGGATAATGTGTTATACTACCGTACGTGAATTGCATCATAATTTGGAAAAGAGACCGACCAAAAATATTTTCAAAACTCCTCTACTCCATTCTCACTGAGCTTCCCTAGAGCTCACCCTCATTTCTCCCCCCAATGCAAGTGCAGCTTAGCTTGAGATGGGAATTGACTTCATATGCTGAAGTTGAATGTTTACATGCTCGAAGTTCCTGGCTTGTCATATTGTAAAAGTTAAAGTTTGTTTATATTAAACTCGGGTAAAAGGGTAGGGGTGCTAAAACCTCAATTTGTATGATAGTCGAGTAGTTATCAGATCTCAGATGTTATAACACCCCTTTGTCCTCAATTTATTGTATAAAAGCTTATTATTGAATAGTTTTCTGTATTTTCTTTCTCATAAGGTTACCGTTAATTATTTACTTGAGACCGCAGCAACAATAAACGCAGATTTTGACCTAGTCTTGAGAAGGGCCGGGTTGGGGCCATTACAGGGTGTAGGTCATAGGTTTGGTGTACCTCCGGAGTACATTTGGTGTATGGGGAAGAGTTTGTGATGGTGTATGGGAAACAACATCAGCAGATTGAACGTATCATTACTAAGTGTTTACTTACTTTACATTACTCAAGCTATTTGTACTTGTTGCATATTATTGTCTCATGGCATGTTTTCAAAATGGTTTTCAAAGCTAAACGCTTTCCCAAACCTTCCCTATCTCCCCCCTCACTAAGTTCATGGAAACTCACCCCGTTTGCTAACGTTTCAGGAGAACCCGAGGTAAACTATGTGCAGTACGTGCCAGATGAACATGTTGATGAGCCTGGGGCTTAGTTTGCTTGTTTGTTTGATGTCTATGTCACTTTGGAACTTGTAATTGTGTTGTAAATATAATGGAGACTCATTGGCTATATGTAATATATGCTAAGTTTAAGATGTTTACTTTAAAGTTTGTAGACTTGTAATGTACTTCATAAGTCCATTTGTTATGTATAGGTGGCTAGGCTTATGAAGTTTATTTTGTGGCATGTACCTTTGTAACTATGTTGGAAGGTCCATGATTATAAGTTTGGCTTATTTGTGAATTATATGAGATGTTGTATAGGTTTTTATTTGTTTATGGAGCCATGTTCCAAACATTATAATGCCGAAATTCCGTCGCGTCCTGACTTGGTTCTAGATGGGGTCGAGTTGGGGCGTGACACCTCGGAAGTTTGAAGACAAGGCTAAAGTATGGTATGATGTCTGTAATAAACCTAGACATAAACGAGAAACATGCTAGAAAATACATGAAAAACCAACAAATTGGAAAAGCAGATTTGGAGACAATAATGGACGTGGACTGCAAGTTGCTACCGAGTCCGAGACACCTACATCTCCCTTTAGTAAGGAACAACATGATCATCTCTACAAATTACTCAGTCAAACTCAGGTTTCAAGTATTCCCTCAAGCTTTTTTGCTCAAAAAGGTGATTTCTAAGTGCCCTCACTAGTTCTTTAAATCTTGCACCTTAGATCGTTGATTTTGGTCCATCTGATCATATGACTTTCTTATCACACTTGTTTAACTCATATCTTCCTTATTCGGGTCATCTAAAAATTCGTATTGCTAATGGTAGTTTCTCTCCGGTTGCGGGAAAAGATTCTATACGTGTCGCTGAAAATATTATTTTAAAATCTATCTTCATGGACCTAAACTTTCATGTAACCTTCTGTCAATTAGTAAACTTACCAAAGACTCTAACTGTGTTGTCAAATTTTTTGATTCTCACTATGAATTTTAGGACCTACATTCGGGGAAGATGATTGGTAGTGCTAGAATGGTTGAGGGACTCTATTATTTTGACAACGAAATCTTCAAGAGTGGATAAGCTCAAATTGCAAGTAGTAGTGATACTTCTTTGTCTGTTAAGAGTCAAATAATGTTATGGCACTATAGGTTAGGCCATCCAAGTCTTTCTTATTTAAAACATTTGTTCCCATCTTTATTAAAAAATTTGAATCCTTTGCTATTTCAATGTGAATCTTGTCAACTATCAAAGCATCAGCGGATTTCCTATCCTTCTCATTTATATCAAGCATCAAAACCTTTTTTTTTTAATTCATAGTGATGGTGTGGGGACCATCAGGGGTTACTAATGTGACTAGAACTAGGTGGTTCATCACTTTCATTCATGACCATACTAGAGTGTGTTGCATATATTTATTAAAAGAAAAATATAAGGCTGCAAAAGTATTTAAAGAATTTTATGCCATGATTAGAAATCAGTTTCAAACAAAGATTCAAGTTTTGCGAACAGATATTGGAAGAGAATTTTTTAATTCCACACTTGCTGATGTTTTGAAAGAAAATGGTATTTCTCATCAATCCACTTGCCCTAATACTCCTCAACAAAATGGCATAACTGAAAGAAAAAATCGCCACCTCCTTGAAGTGGCAAGAGCACAATGCTCACTATGGGGGTTCCTAAATACCTATGGGGTGAAGCTGTTCTTACAGCTACATATTTGATCATTAGAATGCCAACTAGAGTACTGCGATTTGAAGCACCCATAAACAGTTTGCTACCAATTTTTTCCCATACTAGAATCCTCACTTCTTTACCTCTCTAAAGTGTTTGGATGCACAAACTTTGTACACATTCATAAACAGGAGCAATCAAAACTTAATCCTAGGGCTGAAAAGTGTGTTTTTATTGGGTATTCTCCCAAACAAAAAGGGTATAAATGTTATAATCCTATTTCTAGGAAATTCTTAGTGAGTATGGATGTGACATTCTTTGAAAATTAACCCTATTTCACGAAAAATGCCATTCAGGGGGAGAATGATGAGAGGGAATATCCTTTTTGGGAAGTGTTGAGTTCGAATTCCTTACCAATGCCGAGTGATTCACCATTGTCTATCCCTATTGTACCCACTCTTTCTCTCTCCCTAGAACCTCTTGAGTCAAACATTTAAGACTACATTTCAGGAAAAGAATCACTACCAATTCAACCTCAATCTGAGCTTTGTGTTTACTCTCGTAGAAAGAATTATCAAGATAAGGAACACCAATCTTCCACCTGCCAAGAAAACTCTCCAAATAGAGGCATCTTGAATGAAACGTGTACTTCTATCCCTTCTCCATCTTTAATTCCTAAAATCAGCAATGAAGAATGCCTTCCTCGTGGCCTTAATATCCCTATGGCACTTAGGAAGAAGTCTCACTCTTGTACTATGCAGCCTATCGCCAAATATGTGTCCTACCATAGGTTGTCTCCAAGTTATAGAGCACTAATCTCTATAGTGTTTCAATTCCAAGAACTATACAGGAAGCCTTGAATCATGCTAAGTAGAAGACTGCAGTTATGGAAAAGATGAGAGCTCTTGATAAGAACAAAACTTGGGAGATTGTTGAGTTGCCAAGAGAAAAGAACACTATAGGCTACAATGGGTGTTCACTATCAAATACAAGGCAAATGGTAGCATTGAAAGATATAAAGCTAGACTTGTGGCTAAAGGCTTCACCCAAACATATGGAATAGACTACCAAGAAACATTTGCCCTAGTGGCAAAGATAGTTCTATACGGGTGTTACTGTCTCTTGTTGCAAATTTGAGTTGGCTATTGCAACAGTTAGACATAAAGAATGTTTTCTTAAATGCCGAGATAAAGGAAGAGGTATTCATGGATACCACCTGGATTGGAAGATACTTAGGAGTTGGAAAGGTGTGCAGATTGAAGAAATCACTCTATGGTTTAAAACAATCACCCAGAGCATGGTTTGATTGATTTACAAAAGCTATCAAGCGTCATGGGTACTATCAAAGTCAGGTTGATCATACACTATTCTACAAACATTCAAGTGGTTGAAAGATAGCTATACTTATTGTCTACATGGACGACAAAATCTTGACCGAAGACAATATAAGAGAGCTAGAAGATTTAAAGTTTTTTCTTGGAAAAGAATTTGAGATAAAAGACCTTGGAGCCTTACTTCCTAGGAATGGAATTCACAAGATCTACGAGAGGGATATTTATTTCTCAAAGGAAATATGTGTTAGATTTATTTACAGAGACAGGTTTGCATGGTTGCAAACCAGTAGAAACACCTATGGAGCCAAATTTAAAGTTGCAGGCATCTAGTGCAGAAAAAGTTGTGAATCGAAAGCAATTTCAAAGGTTGGTTGGAAGACTTATTTATCACTCACATACTTGGCCAGATATTGCTTTTGCAGTGAGAGTCGTAAGCCAATTTATGCACTCTCCAGGAGAAGAACACTTTGAAGCAGCCTATAGGATTCTCAAGTATCTAAAAGGAACACCTGGAAAAGGTTTGCTATATGAGAATCATGCTCATCTAAGCATTGAACCTTGTACTGAAGCAAATTGGGCAAGAAGTGTGACAGATAGGTCTACTTCAGGCTATTGTACTTATGTTGGTGGAAATTTAGTAACTTGGAGGAGCAAAAAAACAAAATGTTGTGGTGAGAAGTAGTGCAGAAACTGAGTTTAGAGCAGTTGCTCATGGGTTGTTGTGAACTTCTATTGCTAAAAAGGTTGATTGAAAGCTCATAATCCTATTCAACATGATAGGACTAAGCAAGTGGAAATAGATAGACACTTCATCAAGGAGAAACTAAAAAACGGAGTGATATGTATGCCCTATATTCCTACAGAAGAACAAGTGGCAGATATTTTCACTAAAGGATTACAAAAGAAACAATTTAATAGTCTTCTATGCAAGTTGGGAATGCAAGACATCTTCGAGCCAACTTGAGGGGAGTGGGGAAATATCCTGAATATGTGATCAGGATTGTATGAGTCAAGGAATCTGATTCTATGCAATCAGTTAAGAGGATATGATTGAAAATATCCATAAATAGTTAGTTGACTAGTTATGGTTAAAAAAGTAGATCACAAATTATCGGGATTATGATTGTATTTATCTAGTATTTTTCAGGCAGTACAGTGGTGTAGTTATGTATAAATACAGGGTTGTACATCTCAAGCTCATAAAATACACCAGGAATTATTCCTGTTTTCTACAATGCCCTTATGCATCAACATACCTGGAGTGTAGTTCGACTTCCTCCTAATAGAAAGCCTATTGGTTGCAAGTAGGTGTATAGAATTAAGAAACATGATGATAGGAGTATAGCTGGGTATAAAGCCAGAGGGTGTTTCAAATGCTTTTCTCCATGGACACCTCCAGGAGGATGTTTACATGGTTCAGCCACAGCGCATTGATCCCACCTACCCATCATATGTTTGTAAGCTCCATAAGTCCCCGTATGGACTAAAGCAAGCCCCTAAGGCATGGTATCATATGCCCTTATCTTTCCTACTCAGTCAAGGATTCAAGTGTAGCTCAGCAAATTCCTCCTTATTTGGGCACAGAACTGCAACTCATTTCATCACCTTACAAGTATATGTAAATGAAAGCTCAGCCATTGATTCCCTTGTGTCTATTATGAGCTTTACATTTGCTATGAAATATTTGGGATCCCTATCTTATTTTCTACGAATTGAAGTCTCCAATTCCCCTAACAATCTCCTGTTTCACCAAGCTCAATATATCACTGCAAATCAGTCAGATTCTCTTACAAAGGGCTGTCCTTTCTACCTGCAAATCACAGCTACAGCTTCAAAATATACCACTGCAAATCAGTCAGATTATCTGCCTTATTCAAATCCTACACACTTTAGAAGCCTGGTTGGTGCTTTACACACTCAGATGGCTCACCTACCTTTTGCAAGATCATCATATTTCCTTCTCTGGTCCTAATTTGATCTGTGACAGTGTCTCACCTCTAGCACTGGCACCTAATCCTTTGTATCATGAAGAACTAAACATATTTATATTGATTACCACTTCATTAGAGAGCAGATTTTGGCTAAAAGGTTGATATCTATCACATCTCCACTACTGAACAGGTGGCAGACCTGTTTACCAAGTCCATGCTTCACTCCAAGTTCAATTATCTTAAAGGCAAGCTGCCACCGACTCTTTTCAAGCCCAAGCTTAGCTTGAGAAGGATGTTAAGGAAACAGTCCTAGCAGTAGCTCAGAGTCAACTAACTTAGCCTAGTAAAAGAGTTGTACTGCTGCTGGTATCTACTAGTTAGTTAGTTCTATCACAGAATAAGTTGCTCATGTACAGCTGTCATGCACTAAATAAGTTGCTCATGTACAGCTGTCATGCACTAAGCATAACAGACTAGATACTTGTAGAGCAAGCAGATATCATATCCTATAAATATCTAACTCTTGTACTCAAATCATTATCAATCAATGAAATCATACTTTTCAGTAAATATTCTCTCTCTAGAGTTTTATGTCAACAACTTGCTTATAGTAACAAGCAACAGAAAGAGAAATGGAAAATCAATAAGCCCATAGAGAGGCCAAGGAAAAGGAGTTAAAAAGTATGTACTTACAGTGGAAGTAGCATAAGTTGGTCCAGATCCATCAATGAAAATAATACGTTGATCTGAGGCTTGGTCCATTGCCTACAGAATAGCAAATAGATATAACAAATAGAATTAAAAAAGGGTACGAAAACTACAAAACAGAAAACAGTTAAAGCAATCCTACCTACATAAATCAAGACAGACTAAACGTTTATGTCAAGGCATTTGTCAATAGATAGAAACAAGTTTGCGAAGCATCGAAATCATCAATATGCAGAAAGGCAATCATGACTTAGTGTCCGCATAATCCTTTTTGGAAAATTCAGCAAATGTTTTTCTTTTTCCTTTACTTTTTGACCACTCACTCCATTCCCACTTGTAAAGATAATTGGATGGACTTTGTTGAGAGCATTACAACTATGAGATGATGTAAGTTGCCGCCATGGGTCTTGTTTATGAAAAAATGAATTTACGTATCAAAGAAAAAGTGACAACACCTATATGGAAAAAAGGGGAGAAGGGGAATGAATCTTTCTTGCATTATAAAAATATAGGACAAGAGAAACCTAAAACATATATTTGCAATGAAAATTTCTAACTTGTTCCAGATATTTTAGCATACCGAACTGCACATAACTCAAGACAAAATTGTTGGACCTTATGGTTTAAGAATCTTAGCACACTACACTCCAGGTATTTGGTTCTAAATATTTTGTTTCCTGGCTATGCAAAATTGATGCAACTCGTACATAAAAACCACCCTCGTGTTTTAACAGGTAGCATTTGGACAGCCAACAGGGCATATGCTGGTGAGAGTAAGCATGGCCTTGAATCTTTCTTGCATCATCAAAGTTTAAGGACTGGAGAAACCACTAACGTATATTTGCAGTGAAAACATCTAATTGATCTAGAATTTCAGGACAGGTCAAATGACACATAACTCAAGACAAAGTAGTTGGACCTTAAGATATAAGAAGCTTGACATATAAAACTCCAAGTAGTTGGTTCTAAAAATTTTGCTTTTTTCTTTGCCCCAATTTTTTAACTAGCAACACTAAGGCAAGCCTCAGCGCACATGCTGGTGAGAGTAAGCCTGGCCTTGAATCGTTCTTGCACCATCAAAGTGTTTAGGACTAGAAAAACCTCTAACATATATTTCCAATGAAAACATCTAATTTGTTCTAGAAATTTCAATACAGGCCAAAGGGCACATTAACCCAAGACAAAGTGGTTGGTCCTTAAGATTTAAGAAGCTTGGCACATAACATTCCCAATTGTTGGTTCAAGAAATTTTGTGGTTTTCTGGGTATGCAAAAGCGATGTAACTTGGACATGAAACCACCCCAGAGTTTTAACAGGCAACACTAGGTAGGCTAAGCCTAGCCTTGAATCTTTCTCGCATCATCAAATTTTAGGACTAGAGAATCTCTAACATATATTTGTGATGAAAACATCTAACTTTTAGAAATTTCAGAACAGGCTAAAGGACACATAACTCAAGATGAAGTGGTTGGTCCTTAACATTTAAGAAGCTTGGCACATCACACTCCCGGTCATTGTTTCTAGACATTTTTTGGGATTATGGCTATGCAAAAGTCATGTAACTTGTAAATGAAACTACCCTACGTTTTAATAGGCTGCACTGGGGCAAGCCTCAGGGCACATGCCAGTGAGAAGTGACTATAGATACCTCAAGGCATAGGTGGCGTAACTTGCATATTCCAAGGCTACTGCCTCCAAGCCTAGGTTTACACCCAAGGCTTTTGAAGCTTCCTTTCCAACACAGAGACATGAGGTGTATGCCCAAGAGGATTTTGTCAAATTTATTTGGAAGGAAAATGAAAAACTTGGTTAACTCAGATAACTAGGATCAATGATAACAACAAATCAATGTCCCCTTAAACTAAAAGATAACAATAGATTCTGTTTAGGTTGTCAAAAGTAAAATGAACCAATATGAGCTTTGAATTTTTCTTTAATAACACCGATGCTCTATAAAGAAAAGAATGTGATTACAGTTATTGAACTAATTACAGACATTTTTCCGTCTTTTTTTTTTGTGGGAGAAGTAAATGATAAGCTGATGAGGACAGGAAACGTTTGCTTACCTATTATGATAAGTTATTTTCATGTTTATTCTATTTGTTAAATGTTTTTCTATGATTTATTTGTTAAGATGGTAGAGAGAGAAAATTGAGAGAGACATTTCTGTGATTGTATGGATCTGATTGATTGTGTACAAGTGTGGCACTATTTATAGAGGATACTGCACCTCTTACACTAGTATGCTAAGCCAGATATTTTCCTAACTAGCACGCACTTGTAACTAACTTAACAGCTGGAACTTGCCAGCTGTTTCACAACTGGAAGTTAGTTATTCCTATAACTGCTTCTAAAGTTATCTTCAATGGAAGCTCTATAATGCAAACCTTTCTAAATTTGGGTGTTTTTAGAGTCCCATGGCCCAAAAAGCAATACTATTCACGGAGCCTGGGGCTCTATTTTGACATCTTTTAAGTCAAAAGTGGTGAACCCCGCGTACTTTTGCCGTGAATAGTGTTACTTTTTGGGCCATGGGACTCTAAAAACACCCAAATTTAGAAAGGTTTGTATTTTAAAGCCCTCGTTGAGGATGTCCTAAGCTATGCTTATCAGATTGCTTACTGAGCTGGTCCTTAACATTATTTACTTTTTGATCTTCTAAGGAAGTAGGGATTTTAATTTATAGTATTGTAAAAATTCATAGGGTCGTCTCCGATGCCTTGGGGTTTGTAGGGTGACATATAAGTCTTCATTCATCAATTTATCAACATTGATATGATCACTTGTGTAGATGGTCTTCAATATTTTCTTTATTTCATCCTAAAGTGATAAGAAATCCCAAGTCTTCGCAAAGTATCAACAAGCTCGAGTTGATCCAAAGTACAAGTCTTTTCGGCTACCATAACCTTTACATCTTCCTTCAATTTATGGGCTCTTTCTAAGTGCCTCAGCTTTATAACACAGTGACCACAACAATGAAAGATAATGGTCCAATATGAACATTCTTCTTACCTAGCCTATTTGACAAGATAATCTTGCTTGTTATTGTGATCTTTATACCCACACTATTAGCAAATAGAAAAATAACTCATTCAAAAGTGCAGCCATTTGATTGAAATATATCAAAAGATCTAGTTGAGCATTTATGCACCATATTATGATTATAAGAACAAATTACAGAAAAGCTTTTATAGAATAATTCCAGAAACATAAGTACGAACTAGTAGTGCAAAGAATCAAGGAAACATTACAAAAAAAGGAGAAAAGAGAAGATAAGACTAGGGAATAAAAATAATTCTCAAAAAAGACTAGGGAATAAAAGTTTCCATACACTTTTTGCATTTGATGACGTTTTATTTCTAAATTGACGCTCATAGACAATCATCTTTGTTAGAATATAACACTTGTCCCATATCGAAAAATCAGAAACTCTAAGACCACCTTATAAGATCTTGGGCTACTCCACCTGACACCAATTAGTTTTAAGATGGAACTCGTGATTCTTAACATGGTATCAGAGCTGGACCCATGGTCCAGTCTCATTCATCTTTCGCATGTGACCCATCTTAAATCAGGTCCACTTGTCTTCAATCTTTCGCATGTGCATAGTCCACGCACCTTCAGTCTTTCACATGTGTTATCTACCACATGTGTGTTCAATCTTCCATGTGTGACTTATCTCAAAAAAAAATTGGTCCACATGTATTCAATCTTCCAAGTGTGACCATCTCAAAATAAGGTTCATACGTATTCAATCTTCCACGTGTAACCCCTCTCAAATCAAGTCACACGTGAGGGGGAATGTTAAAATATAACACTTGTCCCATATCGAAAAATTAAAAACTCTAAAACCATCTTTTAAGATCTTGGGGTACTCCACTTGACACCAATTGGTTTTAAAATGGAACTTATGATTCTTAACAATCTTAAACAACAAACTTGATCAGTTAATAGATGCACTACCTTCTCAAGACCTGACACATATGCTCTTGCATGAACACTTGCAATGTCCTCAACTGAAGCAGGTGGAAAGTTTTGAAGTTCAACAATGTCTGAAGCACGGAACTGAAACATATGATAACAAAACAAGAAAATGTGAGATGCTATATGTCTTTGCGTGTTAGATAAGCACAAGTGTTATGCTTGCAAGTTGCAACTAGACCAGACCAGGGACAACTATTTGAGACAGCTAGCCACATATAAAATACAACATGTGCTTTTGACCACCACTTGTCGCCTTTGGTTTTAGTGTGACATTACAGAAAATGCCACTTGTGATTTAAAAATACATACCACTTCTAAATAGTAAAACCATATGAGCACAGGGGGGAGAACGGAAAGTACTTTTTTTTTTGTCCCCCACCCCTATGAGATTAGAACCGTGGTCTCCCAACTGCAAGAGGGAGTAACCCACCACTAGGTTACTCCTGAATCTCGAACGGAAAGTACATGAGCACATATAATCTCATGATCATATATGGGACATTAAAGATTAACTCTAGGCAACAAAATGGCATAATCAAATCACGCATCAGCTTTATAAATAGTGATGAACATGGCTTGCATAAGGTTCTCCAATCTTTATAATTAATTGCGCAGAAAACTTCCATTAATTTTGCAAATCAACTTCACCTTTATCCTGAGCTTTTAGCAATACATCCAAATCTATCCTCTTCTTAGTCTTAATTACTTACATTGCACTTGAGCTCTTGTTCTAATGTACAAAATTCAATACCATATTTTTTTGTTATTCCTTAATTTTCTTCTGATGCAAAGCAATCTATATACATGGCAAAGTATATCACCAATTCCCAAGGTTGCATTCCCCCATTACATTGAAATTACTAATATTAAGTCTGTCCCAAATTGCATGTTCAGTTGTGTAAGGCCCCGCACAAAATCCCATATACATATCATATCATTTAATATGTGTTTGTATCATTTTACATGCATTTGCATCGTTTTACGTGCATTTATGTTCACTTACGTGTATTTAGGTGTTTTAGATATCGTAGGTAATAATTAAACTTTCCCGAGTTAAGTCTAGCAAACTAATTAGTTAGAAAGCAACCAAATGGCAAACTAGAAAATAACATTTAGTTAAAGGGGCAAAATGGTCAATAAGCCTTTTGATAGCATCCTACTTAACATTTGTCTTCAAAAAACAAAACAAACACTCAATCACACACACCACCATACCCAGCCAAGAGAAGAAAAGAGAGGAAGAAAGAAAGAAAGGAGGAAGAAGAAGGAAGGAAAGGATTTCAAGCCACTTCAAGCATTTTCAAAGCATTCTCTTGCACCTACAAGCTTTTCTAGTACTTGTTCTTGCATTCAAACACAAGACTAAGGTGAGGGATGTTTTCAAAAGCTTTATAAAAGGCATGTAGTTTATGTTTATGAGTTCTATATATGTATTGAGCATGTTCAAGGTTGTAGGTTTGCTAGATGGTGATTTGAGCTTGAATTGTTGGTTTACGATTTCAAGATTGTATTGTGGTGCTCTATATGACTTGAACTTGCTCTTGAGTACTAGCATGAGGTTTAAATGTAAGTTTTACATGTGAATAGATGTAGGAAAGTGGTATTGTGCTACTCTAGGTGACAAGTGTGAATGTTGAACTTGTATGTGCTGTTGTTGTTGAATCTATGTGTTGTAGATGATTCTAGGATGGAGGTGTAACTAGATATTGTTTTGAGCATGCTAAGATGGTGGTCTTGGTGTTGTAGTTAGAAGATGGTGTTATGTGTGCAAAAGGGTAGCATTAAGGGGAGAAGATGGTGTTAAAACATGCAAGAATTGAGTTATCATCGTGTTTGGCAGGGCACTGTCAGACGAGGGACTCGTCCAGTTTCACTCGTCCAACATCCACCGGAAAAGCCGAATGAGGCAAGCCAGACGAGTTACTCGTCCGACTTCTCATCCAACTTCCATGTGTTCTTTTTTTCAACATGCCTTCTTTGCATTGCTTTATGGTGTGATTGCTTTGTGTGTTGGCTACTATGAATCAAAGGATGTTGTGTGGGATAATGTGGCACAACAAAAGTGTTTATAATAGTTGTTCTAGCATCACATACAAGTTGCATTTGAATAAGGTTTACTTGATAAGTTTTGCATCCTCTACATGCTTGCTTGTTATGCCCTACGTGTTAAATTGTTGCTTGACGGAGGCAACCTACCTTGTTGCCCTCCATATGTGTTTTAATTGCAAATGTGATTGAAGTGTATACACGACAAGGTTGCAACCTTTTAGCGGGGTAGTGTCTGTGACACCACGGACCTAGCACGTAGTGCATCATACTTATTTGCATATAATTATGTCTTACCTTAAGTGTTCATATGTGTATATATGTTTACTTTGGTGATTTAACTTCATTTCGTCGCATAATGTTTACATCTCTCGGAAAATGTGTAAACCGTGTTTAAATAATTTATATGAGATCATCATCTTCGTATTATATTTATTTGAAATCATTCTTTTGCATATTTCACTATTTTCAATTAATTGAATAAGGAGCTCCGATTGATTTCCAAATTATTTTATTAAATTATTTGGCGTGCATATCTATCTTATTTAACCTATATTTGGTGCACGTTCATCAAGAGAATTTCATTTGCAGGATTTCGGGAAGTCCTTGAGTGAATAATGTATCGTAGGAATAGTAACCATTGTCAAGAATTTTTAGTTGGGCCATTAGATCACCTAAGCTAGCTTTGGGCCAACCTTTTGCATTAAATTAACCTAACTAAAGCCCAATTAAGCCCATTAGTAAGCCCAAGCCCATTTATACCTATTTATCACATTATATATCATGAAATGCATCAAAAATAAAAATAAAAAATAAAAAAAATAAAAAAAGAAGAGGAAGGCCAAGTCGGCCAAGAGAAAGAAAAGAAAAAGAAGAAGAAGTTTCTAGGTTTTTGCACATTTGAGGTGATCTTGAGCTAGTCGAAGGTGATTTGAGGTGCTCCAAGCTAATTCTTTGCATCTTTTGGCTTCTAGGAGGTGAGGGATTCATCTTCATGTGTCTTTTTTGTTGTTGACTCTTGCTTCTACAAAGTTTACTTTGAAGTGTTTGAGTAGTTCATGAGTCTATAAATGTATATAAAGATGTTTTCTAGTGTGTAGTATGCTATAGAAGTTCTCTTGAACATGAAGTGCTAGCTTTGCAAATGATTCATGTTGTAGTAACTACTTTGCTAGCTATAGTTAATGATGTAGACCAAGTGCTTGATAGGTGTTCCAAGTGAAGTTGATGAGTTGCATATGTTAGCTATAAGTCAATATAATGCTTGATTTAACTCAAGGTGTAAGAAAGTAGCTAAAAGGGAAGTAGTGCAAAAAGAGCAACTCTAGGTAGCCTACTGCCCGTGACTCTTAGAACCCTTTTGACATAGTAAACGTGCTCGGAAATTAACGAAACTTTTACAGTAGCTAGATGACTCAGTGTAGAACAAACTTTGTTTTTGGAGCAAGAGCTAATTCAACAGTTTAAAGCCTCTGACAAAACCATTTCCGAAATGTGGCCTGAAAATCGCTGGTTCTGTCCAGCTAGGAGTAGTTGCACAGAATAGGTCATAACTTATGGAATTTAACTCGGAATTGGGCACCGTTTGAACCTAAAATTATCTACACTCGAAGAGATTCATTTATACATAAAGAACAGAGTATTTGGAGAACAATAGCATAGGCAACTAATTTGATAAAGTTAGGCTTCTGCTAGAAAATGTCTTAGCTAAATTGTGAATTGATATTGTTATTTGGTATTGCCAATGGTAGGATTGTGAGCTCTTGCTATTCTATAGGGCTAAATGGTAGTTCAATGCATGCTACAAGTTAATCATAGTTTAGCTTGGACGGTCTTGAACTTGGAATAAATGAATTGTGTTTACGTGTTAGTTTTATTTAGAATTGAAGGTCTAATGACTAACTAGATTGTTGCTATTTACATACCATTGGTTAGTCCATTAAAGATTGGTTACATACTTGGTTATTTGAGCTATGAACTGGAATTGAGTATGTTTTGTTGTTTATCTTGATTGCTAATTGTTTATATGCGAGGACAACCTACTTTGTTGTTCCTCTTTTACGTGTTTATCAAATTGTATAAGTATTACTTGTTGTATGTATATTCGCAATTCTTGTATCGATGGTTGCGCAACCTCATCGTCGAGGTAGATGCGATGGGCCTCTCTGGGCAACATCGGGCTTGCCAAGGTTGGTTGCTCTAGCTCCGTACTCTATTCACTCACTCGCTTGGTCTAGAGATTTCTAGGGGCTGTTGGGTCGTAGGATTATCAAGGTACATCCGAAGTACCCCACTAGAGTGAATGAGGATTTGCCGGCATAATATCGTGAACGTGGTTCGTGGATCGTGATTCGTGGTTCGTGGTTCATGATCGTGGTTGAAAACTTGGAATGTTTGGAGTTAATTGACATCATATCCTTTTTATATGTGCTTTTTAGCTTCATGAACTTGAATGGTTGTTTGTACGGTTACTAGATTCTCGTGCCTTGTTGTGTATACTCGATGTCTGTTATATGCATTGCACGATAACGTTTTCAAAAACTCCCCATTTTATTTTCCCCTCCCTTACTGAGCTAGTTGTTGCTCATCCTGTTTTCTTTCCCCTTACAAGTTGTTCGATTCTGGAATTTAGAAGTAGGCAAGGGCTTGTAGATCTGTATGTGATGGTTGTGCCGAAGTGGCTGTGTATTTAACTATAGTGATGAAGTTTGTATAATGTGTATTATGGAAATATGTAATAATGATTTAATGAACTTGATTCGTGTAACAATCTGATGTATTTGAATTGAAGAAGGCAAGACTTGGAACTATTGTATGCTTGTGGTTGTGTGGTTGTTTGTTGACGTAGGTTTTGGAATATCATAAAAACAGAGGAAACTCCGTCCGTTTTTTCTCCTTTTTCATGCATTTGGGAATGGGATGAGGGACTTGATTCCACGAGGGATCGGGTAATTACAGTATCGAGAAACTCTAGGTGGCAGTGGGCTTGCCGGTATAGCTCGGCTACCATGGTACTGATTCGCTTTCTTGCCGGGATCCATTGATACCTCAGGAGAACCTTCTCGCTGGGATCCAATGATACCCCAGGAGAGTTGGGTTACATGTTTGATTATTGTGTTTGTTTCGGTCTCTTATTGAATGTTCATCTATGCATGGCACGGTTGTCATAAAATGTTTTCAAAATGATGAAATGTTTGCGAAAATTCTATTCCCGTTATCCCTCACTGAGCTAGGTGTAGCTCACCCCTTTTCTTGACAATTACAAGTGAGGCTGAGCCTGAGCCAACCTTACAGGTTAAGGGTGAAGTTGTTCTATGTAATGAGACCGACTTCTGCTTGATGTGATCCATGCTTGCTTGTGAAGATGTACCTTTGTAATGGAAGACTGTGATGTATATACTTGAATAACTTTATGAATTGTATTAATTTTTGGAGGCTTGGTTATGTACTACTTAGGCTATTATTCTTTTGAGGCCTTGATGTTGTTACTTTGGACATGTATTATTTACGAACAGGTGGTTTTCGAGGTCTTGTGCATATGTTCTTGTTGGATGTAATATTGAATTGCCAAGGACTAGGGCACACTTTTGGAGCTACTTGTGGTTTGATAATGAGTGTTTAGGTTGTGAATTGATGATCTTACAGGTATTAGCTACGCGACACGTCGCGTCCCGGCCTTAACCTTTGCAGGTCTCGGGTTCGGGGCATGACAAGTTGACTGCATAAAATGATTTAGGCAACAAAGTGGAAATTTGGTGGCCGAATCCACGTAGTGGGATAAGGCTTGGTTTGGTTTAGTTGAAAATTTAGATTACCAAAACATAAGAGGTGTTAAAATTGGGTTGCCCATTGTTTAGTTCCAGTTAACGATATTTAAGATGTTATATTACTAGCAGTGACAAGCACATTAATTAGCAGTCGACATATATAAAGGCAAACATTTAATTTAGGATGAAGAGAGAAGAGTTTCACTTATTAGGACAATTATAAATGCAGATAGACCAGTGATGCGAACTTCACACAAAAGTAAGCAAGCATATGCAGTTAAAAACGTAAGAGACCACTCATTTTATGTACTTATACAATACATAATCTGAGAAATGCTAGATACCACCCCATTTTCATCACCCACTTATAAGTTCCTATATAGATACTTAGTTGGCATGCTAAAAGAAGAAAGAGAAATAAAAATTTTGTTATTTTAACATGTCGACTAAGCATCTATATAGGAAGTGATAAATGAGTGGTAAAAATTGGATGGTATCTAGCAACGCTCGCATAATATTGTTTCATACCTTTGGAGTCAATTCCATGTTTTCGAGACAAGTTACAATGGCAGGCACTCTGGAGTTGCACTCTGGATGTGAGTCCTGATAAGTTTATCAATCTCAATTTCAACGAGCAATGAATATTCTAAAAGAAAACCAAATATACTGAAGATTATATTGACAAGACTTGCAAAAAATAAAATAAAAATTTAGTTATTGTACATCTCACAAACATACCAATAGACAAGTTATGCGTTGTACCTCAAGCCCGATTCTAAGGTTTCCATTTGGACATTTTTGTTTTAAGTGGTTCCAAAAATGTTGGACCTCCCAATTAAGGAAACAAAGAGTCACGAATTGGCATACATTTATTAATGTTATAAAAGCAGTGAAGTGCAAAAACTATCCACATTATCGTGCCGTGTGATTCTAAATGCTGCTAGTGCACCCAGCAACACTAATTTCCTCAGATGTCTTTGGGGTTTTTTCAAGCAACATTCACGTTATTGTGGTAACACATTCCTAACTATTTAGCTGTTTTAGTTAGTGTGCTAGGATCTGTTTAGTTAATTTTAGATACTTTATCATATGAAACACTTAAAAAAGCAAACTAATATGACAAATGCTCTTCTCTAATATAACTACCTTGTTGTGACCCATGGCAGGAGCAACAGAGTAGATAATTTTTGAATCGATCATTTTCGAATTGGAACTTCCACCGGTATGAGTATCAGAATCTTGACGATTTAAACAGTAGATTGACCGCCGTCCGATACTCTTCAAGGACCACCTCCTTTCCCCTCTCAAATGCTTTTGAAGACGACATACGTTACTACTAGTGTGACTATCAGAACCTAACTTGTGAAGCTTCCTCCGCATCCACACATGATACTGGACTGGGAACAGAGCATTTCCTATGACAAGGGCAAAAATTACAGCTGAACGAACACTCTTGCACACAAGATATATAATTTAGCACTCCATTGTGAAGGAAGGAACTACATATAGGTTCAAAGGGGAATTGAACACGAGATTCTGGTAACAAGTATACGAGAATGAATGCAAACGAGTTTGTACTTGTTAGATTCTTAAAAACCCACGTCTTTTTGCTCAAGGTGTCAAAGCTCGGATGGATTTTCCAATCCAGTTCCCCCACGTGTGACCTCTAATCATCTAGGCCTTGGTTCATTCTTGTCTATCCACGTGTAGCCTATCTCCATTCACAATTTTTTTTCCTCTATGTCAGCTCTCATTCGCAGCTCTTCTCGCTAATTATGTTCCTCCATATCAGCGTTCATATTCAAAACTGTTTCTTCAATCCACGACACTTGTTAAAGAATACAAATGTTCCTCCATTGACAAGTCATAAATTTCAAGACCACCAAACAGTGACAGTTGGTTCACACATTCTCATAGAAAGCAAACATACTAAACGGTTTATATAACTGTGAGCTTTTCAATTTGTTCGACTATTTCAACGCTTGCTTTCCTAATTTACTTTTATTTTTTTCCAAATTTTTGTTATTTTCTTCATTTGCTGTTGATATTTTCATTTTTTTTTTCTACACTTATTTCTATTGTTTGATAAATTAACAAACAGATATATCCACTCATTCTTATGCTTATCAATAGATGTTTTACTTTTGCAAATTTCACCAGTCAGAAGAAGCTTGACAAAAAAAAAAAAAAAAAATAGAGTAATTAGAGAGAAAGAGATAAGAGTACCAATAAGAGAAGGAGAAGGAGAAGGAGAAGAGAGTGGCTGGTGAAGCTTCATTGATCGCCACACAAAAGCTACCAGCGGGGGAACGTTTTTATATTGATTATATACAAAAAGAAATAGGTCCTTTTAATATCTTATAACTACAGTACTGTGTGTGTATATATATTTTTATGTATATGTTGGTGGGTCACTTATCCATGCCACGGGTATCCGACCCAACACACTATAACCAAATTGGTGGGTTATTCATTAGTGCTTAATAGTTCTCTTTATTGGAAGTTAAAATCATATAATTAAATATTTATATATTGATAATTTTTTTTAGTGGGAATTGGACTGATTTTTTAACTTAAAAATACTTTAAAAATATATACATTTTAAAATAAAATTTAAGTTCAGTAGGAATTGCACCTCCCACGCATCCAAAAGTGGCCCGGCCACTGATAATAGTTATACATCTTTAGGATGACAAAAAAAATGTCTAATATTCTATTTCACTAATCCTTAGTTAAATTAGTGGTCTTATTTGTTCTTTGGGGCCTACTAACCTAGTTAGACTCTAGTCCATGGATTTTTAAAGATGATATGCCAAAAATATTTATAATTTTACCATCAAGGCCAACTATAGAAATCATACTCATTAAATTTTGATTAGGTCAACAAATTAACGATTAAAATGAAACTTGGTCGACCACCATAAATTTATTACATAAAATGTGATACGGTTTAAATATTGACTTTCTCATTTTAAGATTTTGAACAAGAAATAAGTTTATAGAAATTAAAATAAAGTCAAAACAAGTTTGACAATGACACTTCAATTTATAGCATTATTTGATTTCTACCAAAAAAATCACACAAGAGGCCAAGTTGCAAATACATAATTCTAAATGTTGATTGGAAGGCTCCGATACTAATTGAAAGAACTCATCTACGAATATTAAAGATTATAGCATAATAAAGCATATAAAAACACAAGAATCAACTAGTTATAGACAAAACCATTGGATAAAAATCATAGTGTGTCATCAAATAAGCTTGTTAAAGAAGCTTATCTCAAGTGAAAGAGAGATAGGACGCTTTGACCAAAAACTCCAAGCTAGGAGTATTCCACGCTCACACAAATACCACTGCACGCTAGAGGAACAAGGAGAGAGAGTGTGTATGTGTGCGCGCGCGTCTATGTTGGGGGCAAATAGACTTAAGAGGAGGTGAATTAAGTCAAAAATAAACTACAACCAATGAAAATTTTCTTATATGCAACAAATACTACAATAAAATCCTCTTGGACAATTTATCAAACCACCTTGTGTGCAACACATATAATAGTGTGAGTTGGACAATATATCAAACACACATAAGATATGTAATAAATGTGAAAGTAAAGAGAGAAGAATTAAAAAGATCAAACGCAATCATTTTTAAGTGGTCTGCACTCCCAATTGCCTAATCCACTACCTAAGGACTTCCCTCTTTAGGATTTGCCAAAACCTTACTGAGATGTTTTTTCAAGTATTGGTGAAGTACAAACTAACTTTACAACCTTCTCTTGAGTCCACAAGAGATTCACAGGCTTCTTCAAATGCAGGTGAAGTTAAAAACCCACTACAACAATCCCTCGAGTCCACAAGAGATCAACCAAAACCTCTTCAAATGTAGGTGAGACTTCAAACTTACAACCTCTATCCTTTGAGTCCACGAAGGATTTTTCTACACTCTTTTATTTATAAAGATTCTCTCAATCCTAATCTAGAGCCCAAGAGTGTAAAATAATACGAAGATTAAGAGTACAAAGATGGGTACACAATGAAGGATATGGATTCTAAGACTTCATAGGCATATTTTTCTAGTTTACTAACAGTACATAAACAAAATATGGCAACCATTATAATCCATAAGCAAAAAACACGTAATCATGTATAAAACAACACCAAAATCGGCATCTAGTAATAGAATATAGTAAATAATCTCAACACACAAGAGTTACACGGACTGTGGGATGGCTAGAAAAATCCCTCCAAGGCACAAGAAAACTTTCAAGGCACAATTTCACCGAATCTTCTCCCCTATTCCACGATTCTCACGCATGGCTATGAAAAAGGGTAGAAATGTTTCTCTCTGCCTTTCTTTTCTCTCTTGGCCAACTCTATACCATGTGTGTGCATTGTGTCGTGTGTATGAGAGGGATAAAGAGTGTAGAGTTTTAGTTAGCTTAGGAGATTATTTCTTGAATATCTCTTAAATTATCTGAAGATAATTCTCATTATCTTCTTCATTTAAATTCATAAATTATCCTCTCCATTTAACAACCTCATTGTAACTGTGAGACCCGGTTCCAAATCCACATGCATTAATATTTTATTATGTGTAATTAAATATATTTCAATGCTTTATAATTACTTATTATGTGCAATAGAAACAAGATAGAAATAAGTTAGAAATTAAGTTAGAATCATAAAAATTAAGCAGAATAACTTTCGGGGTAACTTTACAAACATTAAAAAAAATTGGGGCCAAAGTGCAATTAATTAAACCTTACTTGGACGCCAAGTAAACCCCTTAGAATTGGAATTTATTTTGTTAAATTACTCTTGGGACCCTACAACTACAAGAAGAAAAGAAAAGAGGAAGTTTTGCAAAGCTAGAAACACACTTGGGGTCAAATGTTAAAACTTATAAACTTTTGGGGTCAAATTGAAATTATTAAAAACTAAATTTGGGCTCCACGATTTTACCTACAACTAGAACTAAAGTTTCTAAAATTACCCCAGGGCCCTCGGGGGTAGGAAGAAGAAAAAAAGGCTTGATTTGCAAAGTGGAAAAAATGATTGGGGTCAAACTATACTTAAGCTAAACTTTGTCTTAACCTTCAAGACAACAAAAGATCTTCACCTTCTTTGTCTTCTCCAACCCGATGGCTCAAGCCAAAGAGAGAAAAAAAAATTAGAGCCATTTTTCTAGCAAAAGTTGTGAAGAACAAAGCTTAGGTGAAGGGATTGCAAGCCATACAAGTTATCTACAAGCTATTACAAGGTTATTCTAGCTATTTCTTCCAAAAAATTTAAGGTGAAGAAAATTTCAAACTTCTTGTTTTTGAATTATAAATGCATATTTATGGCTTATATAGCTTGTATAATGATATGCTAGCAAAACTATGGATTAAAAATGCTATTAACATGCTTGTAGATAGAAGAATCATAAGTTGCCATTGTTGTTGGTGTTTGAACCTTTTTGAAGAATAAGAAATGTTTGTTAGTCATATATTTGTGTGTAGGTGATGCTTGTAGAGGATGTAGGAGTTAGTAGAAGCTAGACTTGTTGAATTAGAAGTTAAACTTGTAAAATAGTTGTGCAGGATTTTCTGGACAGATTATTGTACCCTGCTTTCAAAGCTGCTTTGACTTAGTAAATGAACTCAAAATTGAATGAAACTTTTACAGTAGTTAAATGGATCAGTTTAGAGAAAATTTTGCTTTTGGAGCAGAAGCTAGTTCGACTGTTTTAACCCTCTGACGAAGCTGTTTTTGAAAAGTAGCAAGAAATGTATTAATCTGGACAGATTGTTACCATTAGATTCTATCGCGTTTCAAACATAGTAAACGAACTCAGAATCAAATGAAACGTTACAATAGATAGATTAGGCAGTTTAGAACAAACTTCATGTTTTGGACAAAAGCTAATTCCAACGTTTTAACTCTCTGAACTTATCATTTCCGAAATGACTCAGGAATTATAAGTTATTTGGACAATTTGACATAGTTGCACTAATTTGATCATAACTCAGTCATTTTATATCAGAATTGAGCTCTGTTTGATTCTAAGATTATCTAAACTTGAAGGGATTTAATTATATACTAAAACCAGATTATTTGGAAGTCGAGAGTATAGGTAACTGAACTGTTTAAATTGGGCTATAGTAGAAATGTTGAAGTTGTTTAGTGCTAACAAGTTGTTTGCTATTGCTAGGTGATGTTGTTTAAATGGCCAAGTTTCAAGATCTCACTATTGTATGTTGATATTAAATAAATCCTAAATGTGTAAAGATACTTGTTGAATTGTTAACGTGAAATATGTTGAATAGTTATTCGTTAACTCGTTCAATATGCTATAAATGTGCAAGTATATGAAATTGTGAATTTGATGCCAAGTGAATTGTTATAGTACTTGTATTTGAATTAAACTTGAATGTGAAATGGTATATGAGAGGTTACAACCACCTGGTCTTCACTATCATGCCAGGCGGCATAGGGCTTGCCGGTGATCATATTGCTACCATGGTCTGTATTCCCCTCTTGCTTGGGCACATTGCTACCCTCAGAGAGCTTTCTCTCGCTTGGGCACATTGCTACCCTTGGAGGGTTGGGTCGTAGGTTCGGGTATTATCCAGAATATTCTATGTGGGAGAGATAAGTGAATGTGAATATGATGGCTGGCCACCACGTGAAAATGATGCAATGCGAAAGAGTAAGCTATTTCTTACTTAATATGTGATATATGATGTGTATATGGATACTTGAATTGTTTCTTGATTGTAGATATTGCATGCATTGCATTCAAAGGTATCCAAATGATTTATAAACAGAAAAATGTATTTGAAAACCCTTCCCAGATCCCCCCCTCACTGAGCTTTGGTGCCGGATAAGCTCACCCTCTTTTATTTTCCCCTTATAAGCAATGAAGAAAAACATGATCAATATTTTGAAAATAATCCTGATCATGGGGTACAGGAAGCGCCCGCCGCTTGATATGTGTTTCTTTTGGCCGTATGGTTAATGGTATAGCTAAAGACAGTTAATATGTACAAATTATTTTGGGACTTGTATGTAGGATTATATTTTTGAGTACTCATATAAGAAACTAACTTAGTCATGGCTCGTGGTTATTTAGAAGTCTATTCTGATAACATAGTTAGTATTTATACATTTACTGCACGTAGCCGATTTTGTTTTTGGGTATTTGGCTATGTGACGGCAGGTTAGGTTACACTGTGGATGTACAAAGGCACCTTGATCAAACAAGTTATGGTTGTATATTAAATGTTCTAGGTTGTATGGTAAGTTTTAGATTCTACAAATGCATGTTGAGTTATTTTATAATTCTAGGTTATTGATTGTACGTTGAGGACTGTATTGTTGGTTAGGTGTTGAGGTGTTGTAGTGAATGATTTGGAGATGTGGATTTGTGGCTTTTCTGTTTGCAAGTTGAAAAAAAACTGTAAGTCCAAAATACAGTCATTATGCTGCCCGATTTTCGAGGAAACTATTAAAAGGCTAAGAATTTGACTAAGTATGAAATGATAATTGAATCAATTGTTGCACTCGGACTTAGTCTTACGTGGGGTTGGGTTCGGGGAGTAACACCTTTAGTGGTATCAGAGCTTAGCCAGTTGGCTAGGCATAGTTGGGTTTAGAACCCCTAGGAAACTAAGTAGAAGTCTTGATGTAAATAGGTAACTTAAGTAATTGTTTGTAGATATGTGATTTATGTGTTATGTGTGAATCTTATGTGAATAACGTGCCTTGGATTGTTATATAGTTATGTGAGTTAGTTATATATTAGATATATTACGTATATTACTTATTGTATATCTTATACTACTTCCTTAACACTTGCATAACATATAATGGTGAGTGGGTATCTATTCCCATAGATGGAAGGTGGTCCTAGAACATGTAGGAATCACAGGGACGAGGAACATAGTGGTGTAGGCAGAGAAGGCCAACATATAGTAGGGGATCAGGTGCTACAACAGATGGCTGCCACGATGGCTCAAATGGCCCAAGTTATAGCTCGGTTGTCACGCCCCAACTCGATCCCTCTTAAGATCAAGTCAAGACGCGACGGAATTTCAACATAGTAACATTTGAAACATGGTACCTTAAACGTATAAACACCTGTTCAACAATCATTTAGCAACAACCAACCAAACAATGCACAATTGAACCATTCATATACATTCATTATATACCTCGTTGTTCGTCACACTTCTTTAAACTTCATTACAAAGATACAAGCCATATACAACAAAAGTCCTCCAACTAAAAACTTGGCAATACATATATTTACTTACAAGAACTCAAAAAGTCATTAATCAACTTCAACATTCTAAGACATATATACATCAACAATAAACACATCAAGCCTCTGGCTTGTCTACATGCTCGGGAGGCATATATTCTACATACACGACCTCTGGTACACCTGAAATGTTGGTAAAGAGGGTGAGTTACGACGAACTCAGTGAAGGAGGAATAAGGGAGGTTTTGAAGCTCATTTTCTCTTTTGAAAGCCTTTTCGTAAACATGCACTTAACACTCTAAGCATTCCACTAGCACTTAAAGAACAAAAACTTAAAACATGTATTTGAGACAATATATAAGCATTAAGCACTTAGGCACACTTAATTCAAGTAATGGCAAAGCTTAACAACACTTAAAACAATAAACTCTTTTAATAACAACACTTTATAACACTTAGTAAAGGCTATGTTCATTTCACTTGTTGATATCACTTACCCATTTAACACCCTGGTAGTCATGCCAATATAATATCCATTTTTGTGCAATGCAAACGAGCAAGTCATATAATCAATAATAATACATAACGGTAAGCACAAGTATTTAATATCAATACGAGATTGACCATTTTCATTTGTTTGACTTTTGCTTATATAATATCAACACACACTAAAAAGCACACAAAACATCACACACACACACATTGCTGTGAGCTCCTTGAGCATTTTGGAGAGTTTTTAATCTTATTTTACAAAGCAAATTTTGCCTAGAAAACTTAGTTTTTGTCCGAAACTTTTCAAACTGAGTTGGATTCTGCTTGTTGGGCACCTATTGCACGTATTCCTAGCTTTGTTTTGGATCAAAGGTGAGAGAAAAATTCTAGATCTCAAAACATTATTTTATGTCATTTTTATATATTTGAATTTTTATCCAATGAAATGTTAAATTGTCTTTAGATTATTGCTCAATAGATGCCAAGGATCATTTACATGCGTTTATATGAGTTTTGAACGGTAGTAGCATGTGTTATTATTTTTCGGGTATTAAAGTTGAGTTATTGGCTTACTGATGAATAAATGGAGTTGTTGTGGTTGGAATTGATTGATTGTTGCTTCTAAAAGTTTGTTAATTATGGGGTAGTAATGTTGTAGTGCCGAATTTTTGATTAGGATGTCGTAGCGGAAGTCCGAAAAATTCAGCCATGATGCATTAAGGAATTAGGGTTGTTGGGCTTATTTTGGATGGCTTTTGGTTGAGTTTAGATGGGGTTAATGTAGTTGCATGTGTGGTTGAGTGATAAAAAGTAGTTTGGAGGTTATTAGATTTCTAGATTGTAAGTTATGACTTTTAGAAGTTTGTGTAGTCTTTCTTTAATATGTTGAAATATTGTCTTGGTTGTTTGGGTAGTGTTTGAGTAGTTGATTCTTGGATTGTTATTGATAAGGATCGGGGTTGAATGTTTGTTTAAATGCATGTTGAGTTGGATGGCCTACTTTGTCATCTAGCTTAGTTGATTTAGAATTGTATAGTTGTTGATTGTTTAAATGTTGTTTAATTGATTGTTGATACAAAACCGTGAGGAGCACGCTCGGGTTAATCCGGGGTGTAGCCAAAACGGACATTACCTTCTTAGTAGCGCGCTTGGGTTAATCCGGGGCGTTACATTGTTAACTGATTGTTGATTGTTGAAGTGTCGGGAGTCGGGCAACCCTCGTTGTTAACTTCTCGAATTGAGTCATGAGTCATTGTTGTGAGCTGTGATAATGTTGTGTCACCTCGGGAGGCATCCTGGGCTGTGAGCACAGTTATCATGGCTAATCCATGTCACGTCCCAACTCGACCCCCTTACGATCAGTCAGGACGTAACGGAATTTCGGCAATATAACGTCTGTAATATGGACATCAGGACTCTAAACCAGTCCTTAATAACATCACACAACCAACTTCAAACTTCAACAACAACTCCATCAACATTCAACAACATACAACATAACCAATACCATGTATTAAACAACTATTCAACAATTCAACCATAGATTATACGCCTCCGTTCCAACATCATCCATAACCCAAACCATACACATGCATAATATACATAAGCTAGTCCAACAACCTATTCATGTTTCAAAAGTAAGACAACTAAATTAGCATAATACTTTCCAATACTTTATAACATCTTATACAATACATACTCCAAAGTAAATACATTACTATTGATTCTAATATTCCAAGACAACAAAAAGAGGACATCAGCCAAGACATCATGGATAAGACTCTGGCACATAAGACTTCTCAACAAAATGCACATTCTCAGCTTCCTGAGTGACATACCCAAGATCTCACTTAGTAACACTTGAACAAGTAAAAACAAATGAGGGTGAGCTTATATATAACAAAGCTCAGTGAGGATTCGAAATATGTTTTGGAATTACTTTCTTTACCACTTGGGAAATCATCCTAGGAACAATGAACACACAATAAGCATTAGTAACAATATAAATTCAGCAATAAAAGTAAACAAGCAGTAAGGATACGATACACTTGTTCCTTTGAAGTCGTTGGACTCTATCCAATCCTTTCACAAACTTTAACATTTTCACCTTGTTACTCCCACTCAAGAGAATCCAGAAACCCTGATAGTACGACCCAACACCCATGGATTTCCCCGTCCATATGAGTGAGGGAATTGGCCATGGTGGTTGGGTTATCACATGGCAAACCCGAGGCCGCCTAGGGTAACACAACACAACCAAGCCCGATAACAATTTTTATAAACATTCGCATGCACAACTAATCACTCAATCATGCAATCAACACGCTCAGAGAGGACAACAAAGAAGGTCACCCCTCGATTAAATTCAACAATCAATTAATCAGTTAACAATGTAACGCCCTGGATTAATCTCGAGCACGCTACTAAGAAGGTAATGTCTGCTTTGGCTACACCCCGAATTAACCCCGAGCGTGCTCCTCACGGTTTTGTATCAACAATCAATTAAACAACATTTAAACAATCAACAACTATAAAATTCTAAATCAATTAAGCTAGATGACAAAGTAGGCCATCCAACTCAACATGCATTTAAACAAACATTTAACCCCGATCCCTATCAATAACAATCCAAGAATCAACTACTCAAACATTACCCAAACAACCAAAGACAACATTTCAACATATTAAAGAAAGACTACACAAACTTCTAAAAGTCATAACTTACAATCTAGAAATCCAATAACCTTCAAACCACTTTCTATCACTCAACCACCCATGTAACCACATTAACCCCATCAAAACTCAACCAAAATCCATCCAAAACAAGCCCAACAACCCTAATTTTGGCAATGCACAAGGCTGAATTTTTCAGACTTTTGTTACGACATCCTAATCAAAAATTCGGCATTACAACATTACTACCCCACAATTAACAAACTTTTAAAAACAACAATCAATCAATTACAACCACTACAACAACAATTATTCAATAAACAAGCCAAATTATCAATTAAATACCCAAAAAATAAAAATACATGTTACAACTGTTCAAAATGGCTATAAACTCATCAAGTTGGTCTTTATCAACTACTTAGCAATAAAATTTGACATGAACTTTAATTTCTAGATCTATTTTTTTTCTCTCACCTTTGATGGCAAATGATGTTAGAAATGTGTACAATGGACGCCCAACAAGTGAAATCAAGTTTTGAATGACTCAATTCGGCTTTGAAATACAACATCTATGAGAAAGATGCTTTGAAAACCTTGAGAATGTTCTTCATGTTTCTCCTCCAAGGAGCCACGGTTTTTGGTGTGTTTTTGTGGTGTTTTGGCTGATATTTGAGTATATATTAAGTTAAGTAAAAAGTCAATGCAAAAGGAATTGGTCAAAGTTGTCAAAAATTAGATTTTTAAAAACTAAAGTCTAAATTAGCCTTTGTTTTTAATTCTAATTGAAATTTTACTTTAGTAAAATATTTAAGATGATGAAATATTTATTTACATTATATACTTGGTCAACAAAAGTCAACGCAAGAATCGGGTTTAGCAGAAATCACTATTTGGCTAAAAAATACTACTTTTTCGCCCGAAAAGTTTAGTTTAAATTCCTAATCTGTTTCATAAATAATTTATAGTAAATCATGGGTCTTTTAATAATGGAGGACTAGTTTAAAAAATGTTTAAAAGACTAGTTTCAAAAATTTAGCGAAATGGTATTCAAATGCCATTTAACGGCACTTTAAATGAAATTTTCTCCAAAAATGTTTATGAAAATTTTATGAATGCACATATATCATATAACAGGAGTAGTATTTAAATAAACCTAGTTTGGTCAAATAATATAAAAAGTCAAAGTCAAAGGAGATAAAAAAGTCAACATTTACAAAAAGTGAAAGATGATAAAAGTCAACATTTTCTAAAAGGTCAAAGTTAATAAAAGTCAACATTTTTCAAAAAGTCAAAGTAAATAAAAGTCAACATTTTTCAAAAGCCAAGGTAGATGAAAAGTCAATGCAATAATCAGTTTTAATAAAGTCAAAGCTAGAAGTCTTGATCAAAGTTGATAACTTAAGCTATTTTAATTGTTTTTGCAAAAAATAGTAATATTAATACTATCCAACTTAAATACTATTTTTAGTAGACTATTTTTGGGGACAACATTTATTCATAAGCATTTAATTACATATAGTCTAGTTATGCTACACAATTTTACAAAAGAAAATGAAAAGTCACATTATTTATTTATTTTCAAATGTCTTTTAAATGCACATTTAATCCAAGATCATTTAATAACTCACATATAAACATATATACTAATTCTAATAGCATTTAAACAAGTGAAAACATGTAATTGTAAATAGGGCAAATTCCGGGGTCTCACAATCCCAATCTCGCATGGGCGGGGAGACCATGGGGTGTGGGTCTAGGTTAAGGTACCTCAGGATTGTGTCATTGGGTTTGGAGGAGTTGGTGAGCATTGAAATGATGTATGGAGTTTCATCAACAAGTGTATCATATCCTTATTGTGTGTTTACCGTTGTTACCATACTTGTATTGTTATCGGTGTTAATTGCGTGTTGTTGCTCATAGGATGATTTTCAAAGTGGTAAAGTAAATGTTTTCAAAGATCTATCGAATTCCTCACTGGGCTTTGTTTTATGGGCAAAAACCATTTTAGTCCCTGAAATTTGCTCTAAAGACCAAATTGGTCCCTCAGGTTTGTAAAAAGACCAAAGAGGTCCCTCCAGTTAACTTTTGTTAGCCAAATGTTAATAGTCAAAGGTTTAATTGAGTTAAAAGACCATTATATCCTTAGGCAACATATATTATAAACGAAAATTACAATAAAAGTCTAAATCAATCTAAAAAAATATAATTCATATCATTTGTGTAGGAAAAAAAAATCAAAAACTAAAAAATATCCGTTCAAACATAAACAAATTAAAGTCAGTAATATATCGTTAAAAAATGAACAATCATTATCGACATAATTAGCAGTAAGGGTACTGGCCAGAGAAGAGGATGAATCATGATTGTTCATTTTTTAACGATATATTACTAACTTTAATTTGTTTATGTTTGAACTGATATTTTTTAGTTTTTGTTTTTTTTTCTACGCGAATTATGTGAATTATGTTTTTTTTAGACTGATTTAGAGTTTTATTGTAATTTTCTTTTTTAATATATGTTGCCTAAGGATATAATAGTCTTTTAACTCGGTCAACCCTTTGATTGTTAACATTTGACTAACAAAAGTTAACTGGAGGGACCTCTCTGGTCTTTTTGCAAACCTGAGGGACCAATTTGGTATTTAGAGCAAACCTGAGGGACTAAAATGGTTTTTACCCTTTGTTTTATATAAGTTCACTCTCATTCGTTTGCTGCAATCAGGTGTTACTGAACCAGATTATGGGTATATGCCTCAGGAAGCTGAGAATGTGCCTTACGTGGACGAGTCTTATGTGCCGGAGTCATATTCATGAGTTTGTCTTAGCTTTTATAGTATGATGTATTGTATAACTTATTTAAAGATAAGGACTTATATAATACTAGTTTAGTAGTCTTTCTTTTGAACATGATTAGATTGCTAGACTGGTTTATAATCTATTTTGCAAATGTATGATATAGCCTATGGATTGATGTTGGAATGGAGGCGTATAACTTATGAATGAACTGATGAATGACTGTTTAATATATGAAAATGGTTGTGTTGTATGTTGTTGAAATAGTTGTGGAGTTGTTGTTGATCTTTGGAGTTGGTTGTATGAAGTTATAAAGGGTTGGTTTAGAGCCCTGATGTATGTGTTACAGTCGTTATACTACCGAAATTCCGTTGCGTCCTAACGGATCGTAGGTGGGGTCGAGTTGGGGCGTGACACTTCTTCACACATGCAACGGCTCTAGATCAAAATACATAAGCATCCAATAGTTATTACTACAGACTAAGTTAATGTGCTAGATATTTAGTAGTAGAAATAAGCTTGTATATAATTATAAAGCAAAAAGAATAACACTTATCTTCTTTTCGTGCTTTGGCCAAGAGCATCAAGGAAGAAGACATAGTTCTCATTCTTTTCTCCGTTCCCGTTAATGGCTGAAATGATGATGAAACGAGATGGCATGGACTAGTGTAAAGGTCATAGATCGAAACACACGAGCATCCAATGATAAACACTACCAACCAAGTATATGTGCTAACTTCTCGGTGATAGATCTAAGCTCGTATAAAGTTAGAAGAGCAAGTGAAAAACTCATATTATTCTCTATCATGGCCGAAATTACCAAGGGAGAAGAAGAGAGTTTTGCCTTCTAATTGTGAGTAATTTTCGGCCAAAAAACAAGCAAGGAGAATGAAGATAGGACCTCGATTTATAGATGCACAAACTTACTCATCAAATGACAAGTGGCATAATCTAAATAAATGAATAAGCCAAGTGTCAAAAACTCCTTCCAATGGCCGACCATAGGAAGGCATTTTGGACAAAATTTCATGCAACTTGTTGTTTGTCTTTTAGTGCAAGTTGTTGTTTGTCTTTTAGTGAAGATAAACATTAATTAATTCTAAACCCCTTTAGAATAATTAATTGAAGATTGACCCCTTAATCTATTTTCACTCATGCCCTAATACTTTTCAGTATTTATACTTTGGCCTCAAAACTTTCAAAAATTATAATTTTGGCCCACTTAACTGTTAATGGCCAAAATAACAACGTTAACATTTTAACATGTTTCCAACTTAATACCAAGCTCATCAATTTCTTTATTCTTGATGCTCTTTTTGTGTGTGACTTTCTAGATTCATAACCGTATAGCGATGAGGGACTATTAAATGCTTTTAATCTATTCTGAGAATGTCTCCGTCATTCTCTGAAATACCCTCATGTTCAAGAGTTACGTCTAGCAACATACGCGCATCATGACAATTTATACGGTAATGAAGTCCAACTTTTATGAATCTATTTATAGTCACGAATTAGCGTGTAGTCCGATCATTCCATTAAATATGTCCCAATCGTTGTGGGGACCATGATACGATTAAGTGCACTAAACGATTCTATGCATAGATCTATTCGGTGGAATTATAGATGACACTGTGGAACCTTTTCCATCATTCCATATGTTATGTGCCTCGGCCGAGGACTTCCTCATTCAATAACCGAAATGAGATCGCATAGGACATCGCCTTACGTCGAAGGTTAACAGATCCTATCTTGACAATTACCTGTCAGTACATACCACAAAACTAAAATGCAAAGGCCATAACCCACCTTTTGGAATACGGGTATTGTCCAGACGCAGTATTTAGACCCTGATATAACCGACATGTGTAATTTCTCAAGTCAAATGATTAATTTGCACAATTCGCAACGAATAACAAACTATTAATCCAAAGTCATGTAATTTGTTATTCTGGTCATATTCAGTGATTCGTTCGACTAACAATCACCCATATGTAAGTCAGTCGCATCCCTATGCTGTTATGGCACAAGGCTCACCATCCTTTATCATTAACATCTCTATGTTAATCAAATGTAACTTACATATGATAGCCCATACTTGATTATTCTAGTCCCGATCAAATAATCTGAGGGCTATGAATCATTTTAAATGTTTATCATATCAAAGAAATATGTCAACGTATTCTAAACACTTTTAGAATATATTTCTTCTCCGAAAAATATTAAGGACACATTCATATAATTGAAATGTACTAGCCAACATAAGATATAATGTCAAGACATAATCACAAGTTGGTTTCAAGATCAAAAAAGTTGTGCATGGATACCTAGGTATAGCCAAAACTAGATAGGCTATCAACAAAAATTTCACAAGTTTTGTCACAAAGGATCATGTTAACTTTATATTATATCCATTGTTCATCAATACTTGCTATATATATCAACAATACATATAGAAAAAAGGAGGTTCATAGGTTTACCTCACTAGTAGATCACTTTGGAGATGATGAGGTTGGATGACAAGCTTTTGAATCCTTCTAACTTGAAGGCCCTAGTTAGTCCACCAAGCATCCAAAGCTCAACCACCGCTAGAAGATTTAGTGTGATAGTATATCTTCTAGCTTTTGAAACTATGTATGTATGTTACCAAGCAAAACAGAACTTCTCTCTTGTCATTCTAGCTATGGCCGAAACTAGCAAGGAGAAAAATTAAATTGTTTTTCACTTGGTTGGTGAGTGTGTCGTGTGAATGAGAGGCCTTGTATGTGAGAGAAAAATGCTATCATCTTTATTATAATAATCTATCATAATAGGTGACCAATCATATTATCACCTTTTAATCAAAAGTCATGCAAGCCTTTTGATCCTAATGATTAGCATTAGATGGCAAGATGACAACTTTCTCTCTCCTCTCTCCCTTGGCCAGAATTGCAAGTGGATGGAGAGAGAATGCTTGTCATCTTTTGTTAAATATATATTATATACTCATATAAACATATATATAATATTACTTTAATAGGTGGCCAATCAAAATTACTTCATTCTAAAGTAAAAGTCATGCAAATCCTAGGATTGTAATCATTACAATCCAAAGGTAACTTTATTCTCTCTCTTGACACTTGTTAAAAAGGCTTTATCAACAAAAGCAATGGTTAAGATTCTTTTGTCTTTATTAAAAAATGAATCATGTCCATTCATTTCAAATTCAAATGACTAGGATTGATGACATGGACAATCCTAGTCATCAATCTCTACATGCATATGCCACATGTAATTATCTAGTCATTAATTTGCAATTCACCTTTTGACAACTAAGACGATGACATGGCATTTCTTAAATTACATCATCATTACACATTTATATATATAAACACCTTTATATATATATATATATATATATATATATTATCTTTTGTCCATTCTAATCTCTATTAGAATAAATATATTGAAACTACTTTTCAATAATTATAGTTTGACCCCAAAAGTTTGGGTAATTACAATTTAACCTTAAAACTTTCCAAAATTATACTTTTGGCCCAAATACTAACATTGATGACTCTTAACACCTTAAAGCCACCAACCACATAATACGAGCTTCCGATGAACTTATTCATGATACTTATTAGTGTGTGACCTTCTAGATTCATAATCGTGTACCGATGAGGGATTGATAAACCTTTTTTATTTATTTCAGAAATGTCTCTGTCATTTACCGAAATACCCTTATGCTCATGAGTGATACATTAGCAATGAACATACCATGAGAATGTATACGATAATGAAGACGACGTCTTTCATGAATCCATTTAACCGTCAAGAATTAGCGTGCAGTCCGATCCTTCTGTTAATAGTGCCCCGATCGGAAAGGACCATGAAATGGTTAAGTCCACATCCGATACTATGTATAAATCTGAATCGGTGAAACGAGAGATGACTACGATGGAAAAACTCTTTTCTATCACTTTATGCTCGCCTTGGCCAAGGACTTCCTCGTTTACCAACCGATCTAAGATATCATAGGACATCGCCTCACGCCGGAGGTTAACAGATCCTATCTTGACAATTACCTGTTGGTTCATATCACAAGACTAAAATGTGAAAGGCCGTAACCCACCTTATGGAAGACAGGTATTGTCTGGACGCAATATTTAGCCCCTGATATAACCGGCAGCCGTAATCTCTCAAATTTGAGGATTAATTTGTACAATTCTCAACTAAATAGTAAACTATTAATCTGAAATCATGCAGTTCACTATTATTTGTCACATTCAATGATCCGTACGCAGACGATCACTCATATGTTTATTAGTTCACATCATCATGTTGTTCTGGCACTTCGCATGCCATCCTTTATCATTAACATTACTATGTTAATCAAAGGTAATAACATATGATAACCCGTACTCGATTATTGCAGTCCTGGTTGAATAATCTGAAGGGCTATGAATCAATTCTTAATGTTTATCATATCGAAGAAAAAGTGCAATATATCCTAAACCCTTTTAGAACATTTTTCTTCTCGGATAAATATTAGGGACATATTCATATCGAAGCGGAGAATATGAATATCCTACAAATAACAAAGTGTATAAAACACATAAACATATTCTCATTAAACCCTAATGAGGTCATCTCAAACTATAGCATTAGGGCATATCCCTAACAATAATGGGAATGACGGGTAATATGAACGTTACAAACAAGTCAATATATAAACAAACATATAGACGTAAATGCCATTAGGTACAAGTTAATGTCAAAATATCCCAAAATAGGTCATCTAACTATATAGCATTAGGGCATATCTCCAACATAGGATTATCATAATAAAAGGATACCATACTTGAATATCTCGAACTTGTTGGAGATGGCCAATCTCGAAGCTTTATCAATATCATAACCCCATACACCAATTACGATGGTAAAATCAGGATATACACCCTAATGCCACGGTAACCTGTCCATCCTGGCAAGCCTAATACCGCCCAGGTGATACAGGAAACTTCTACCATGGGGTTCATTAGATTGCTTAATTGTGTCATTTATATACCTTCCATCTTTCCAAGGTGACACCCCAAGTGAGAGAGGAATTCAAAATAGCAAACAGGCTCGGAAGCAACAAAGTAGGTTGCCACCGGTTAGTAACAGTAATAAAAAACATAATAGTATAATCATGGTCCAAATAGAGTTCATATAACATATAAACATGCAAGTGAAGGTCAACGAGGAAAGTTACCTCCAACATTCAAGCATATATATAACCAAACTTAATCAAGCAAGCATACTTATCATATGGTCAAGCAAGTAAACATATGAACACCTTGCATTTAGAATTCATAAGATGCAAAGTAGAGGATAACAAGGAAAGTTGCTTTATCATGCAAGTGTTTAACCATGTAGCGACCTCATATGAACATGTAGTGATATGCGCATTGTTTAGATAATCATGAAACCAATACTCATCAAGCTTGACCATATTAATACCATATAGAAGAACTCAACATATCCATATACCAAAGGAGGGTGTAACACTGTGAGACCTCGAATTTGCTCTTATTTGCAATTACGTGTTTTGACATGTTTATATGTTATTTGAATTAATATGGGCTCTATACTAGCTCGGTATGGGGTCTCACATCCTCCCTTCCTTAACAGAATTGCGCCATCGCAATTCCTTCTTCATTGTCGGAACAACTCAAATGCTGAAAACAACCTAGGAATCCCAATCAAACAAATAATAAGCTAGTTCTATAAAAATAGCCAAGCAACCATAAATGCATCACTGCTTATACGAATTCAAATGATCGCTGAGGAAGAATACTAATGAATAATCCCCAAATAAGAATTCCAAATAGGGGTGTCGAACACCGAAGACTAAATATCAAATAAGAGTTCCCATAAGAAAACCTAGTAAGAATTTTGAGAAAATACCATGTAAGAAATTCCCAAAAAGGAGGCCAAATAAAGGTTCCGAATAAGAATACCAAAAAGAATTCTCAATAAATAAACCAAATCAAGAATTCCAAAATAGAACACCAACTATGATTGCCGAAGATGGATATCAAATAAGAAGGCTGCATAGAATCTCAAATACTTGATACCAATTACTAAATAAGAATTTCAAACAATGATCTCCAAATTAAAGTACCAAATGAGAATCCCATTAGTCAACACCTCACGGTAGGGTGGCACTTCTATATCCTGATCCACATGAATACCACACAACAAGATATGCAACCTAATCAATCACCACTTTAATATCATGCACAAATTAACTACAACTACTTTTAACAATTCCCTACTTGCACGACACCATGTCGAAATGAAGAAAATATAACAAAGGAACATGTAACATCGAGATCAATCAATCCCTTAACTTGCAATTTTATAATTAGGGTTTACCTTCAACCACGACTTCTGTCTATAGTCTATGCATTTATCCTTTGCCATTTGGGACAATTCTTGACTTGATGGTTGTCACCCCCGCATCTCAAGCATCTGCCAAACTTCCTCCAACATTGGGCTTCAGTGTGATCTTTCTTGTTGCAATGATCACATATAACAGGCTGGGGGTAATCGTAGTTCCCGGTTGTGGCCTAGTAGCAATTGATCCTTCTTGACTCTGATCCTGACTCTGGGTATCCCCACTGATGGTCTGCCCTTGTATTTTTCGTCGTTTCAAGCAATATTTAATCTTATGTAGATCGTTACTGCAGCCTATACATTTTCCCATCTTCCTCCAACAATCAGTCTCCAGATGGCCCTTACGGTTACAGTGGGTACATCGTGAGACCGGAGTAGTAGTCTCACTCTTGGAAGGGCCCTGAGCCAAAGGAGTAAGTAAACCTCTCTGGCCAATTTTCTCATCAGGTTGTTGAAGTTGATTTTGACCCCAACTTGGTTGACTTGACCCTGCTATCACATCTTTCTTTCCTTTCTCCGCTATTGTTGTAGCAAAAAGGGCTTCTCCGTAGCTAGAAAACTGTAAGGGAGCTAAGTTGTCTCGAATCTCTGGCCTCAATCCCTGAATAAACCTTTGGATCCTCTTTTCGGTAGTTTGTATCATCCCCGGAGCATAATGTGAGAATTGAGTAAACCGGGCTTCATACTGTGTAACCGTTAACTCCCCTTGTTTAAAAGTTATGAATTCATTCATTCGGAGTCTCCTTTTACTCCCTTGAGCTCTTCCAACCATTCTTACTTCACCACAAGAGAGACATCCTATAATATGATATGTATATACGTAATTATGATGCACGAGTGACAAGTAGGTACTTTTATAATTATATTCCATATAAAAGCAACTACTACTTAATGCATAAGGATTATGTAATACAACATGATCAACTAATGTACAACCTGGCATATAGGAAACAATTGTAACATATCAAACACTTAAACATACAGTACTCATAAATCACATAGGCACGTTGATCACATAAAGCACATTTTCACATTTGGTTCACTTAACACATAATACATGTGCACATAACTTTCAAAACAATTCACATCAAGACTCTTACCCAGGGACCGTCATTCAAAACCCGAACTACGCTAACTAAGGCCAGCTCTGCACTAGCTAAAGCTAGCTCTGATACCACTCTGTCACGACCCCATTTTCTCCTAATTGTTAAAACGGTATGTGATGCCATAATATTGACTAAGAATTAAAATTTAAGCTTACGAATCCTCAAGCGTTCTGGGGTCGTGATGCCACGAGTTTAAGAAAATCACTTCTCCTATGTCCGCTAAGGCACAAAACAATAGCCCGAGCACTATTACCATAAATCAAAACATCAAACTATGTATTACATCAATTCTAATAACACATATTATACAAACTTCATCACTAATATATCATATTACAACCACCAAGTACAAATTTATAAGACCTGAATTCGTTAAGTTACTTCACATAGGTCCAACTACTGCAACTAGGCCTCGAAAAAGTAATGTATTAAGTTAGTACATAGTTAATTGTCCACAAGATTAATACATTACATCAAATAAATCACATGTCTAGTTCATTCTATTACAACAAAAGATTAGCTAACACGAGCAACTACTCAAGCTCCAGTCCCAAACAACATGTAATGGTGGAAAATAGGGGTGAACTAATCCTGCATATAGCTCAGTGAGGATGAAATAGGAAGGGTTTTCACAAAAGTTTTATCTTTTCGCAACTTCTTTCTAAAATCGTGCTATACATATAAGACAGTTACAAGAATGTCAAAATTTACAAGAATAACCAGAACAAATTAACCTCAGTCTTAATCAGGTAACAAGAAATGAAATTAAACATAATAATAAGCAATCAACTCTTCTCCCCGAGGTCCTCTAGGGACCAAGCGAGGTTGGTTTCATGCTATAACAAGATTAACATAGAAGACAAGTATACAAGAACGAATTAAACAACGAACTAATCAGGCATCACTACTCTCCGAGAACCTCATGGGGCCAAGCGAGAGTAGGATTCTCATAATAAAAGAATATCATATCTTGAATATCTCGAACTTGTTGGAGATGGCTAATCTCGAAGCTTTGTCAATATCATAACCCCATACACCAATTACGACGGTGAAATCCAGATATACACTCTAATACCACGGTAGCCTCTCCATCCTGGCAAGCCCAATACCGCCCAGGTGATACAGGAAACTTCTACCATGGGGTTCGTTAGATTGCTTAATTGTGTCATTTATATACCTTCCATCTTTCCAAGGTGACACCGTAAGTGAAAGAGGAATTCAAAATAACAAACAAGCTCGGAAGCAACAAAGTAGGTTGCCACCAGTTAGTAACAGTAATAAAAAACATAAAAGTATAATCATGGTCCAAATAGAGTTCATATAACATATAAACATGCAAGTGAAGGTCAACAAGGAAAGTTACCTCCAACATTCGAGCGTATATATAACCAAACTTAATCAAACATACTTATCATATGGTCAAGCAAGTAAACATGTGAACACCTTGCATTTAGAATTCAAAAGACACAAAGTGGAGTACAACAAGGAAAGTTGTTTTATCATGCAAGTGTTTAACCATGTATTGACCTCATACGAACATGTAAAGATATGCGCATTGTTTAGATAATCATGAAACCAATACTCATCAAGCTTGACCATATTAATGCCATATATAAGAACTCAACATAGCCATATACCAAAGAAAGGTGTAAGAACACCTTAAAACAACTTTAAACGACAATAAAATACAAGCACGAACGAAACTATGAAGCATCCTCAACCCTTTTGCATTAGCCTAAATTAAACAGTTAATTTTCCTACTTTACCGAACTCCAATTACTCTGATTTGGTCTAGAATCGAAGCTTATCGAATGTAGGTAGTTCTAGAATTAAACAGATCTCAATTCGGAGTTGAAATGAATGAGATATGGCCTCCAGAAAATCACTGCACAAATCTGTTAAAAATCCGGTCGAGTAACTTGACCGGATCCACTCTTCCGAATAGAGGTCCGAGAACAACGGAAACATGGAATTTTTGCTCTTATACTTGTGGTTTTGTTCCAAACATTAGCCAAACATGTTATACAACCAAATGGCATTGCTAAGCACATAAACAAACTCAAGAATCATGCTATATTACTCATGAATCAACCAATAGTTCAAAGAACACTCAAGATACCATCTAAGCCCTAATGTTCTTAACTTCCATTTTCATTCATTGCTTGCAACTCAACCCATCAAACACATGTATAAAACACCATTTAACTAATGTTTCAACTTCTTCAACTCATCAAAATCATCAAATGCTAATAAACAAGATAAAACCCTAGCTCAACAACTCAATATACACAAATTGTACATCAAACTCTTAGTTAATGCATCACAAGCAAGAAAAACCAATGAATATACATTGTATAACCTTGGATGAGCTTTAAGAAAACTTTGAAGAAAATCTCCTACCTTAGATCTTGAATTTGAAAGCAAGAGGAGCAAGAAATGCACTTAAAGAAGCTAGAAATGCAAGGAAATTGCCTAAAATCTCTCTTTTTTCCCTTCATTTTCCTTCCTTTCTTCTTTCTCTCTTCTTCTCTCTCTCTTCTGATCGTGTAGTTTAGTGGGTGTGTATGTGTTGTTGAGTTTGTGTGTGTGTGTGTGGTGTAATGTGTGTGTTTATTAGATAGGATATTTTGATATTTTATCTTAGGACAAGAGTGCCCCTCAACTAGCTTGTGTTCTACTAGTTTGTCATTCTAGTTGTTTTTTAAGTATCTAGTTGCTTGTCTTGACTTAGTAATAATTAATTAAGTCCTATGATAGCAAAATTACAAAATTGCACGTTAACCAATAGAAGTGCACGTAAAATGATACAAATACACGTAATCTAAGATAACAACACTTAAATCAATATAATAACATGTAAAATGATTTAATTATTATCTATTTTACCTAAATTACTCAAAGACACGAAACTAAATTTATATGCACGTTAAATGAGGCATGTGCACGTAAAATGATGTAAATGCATGTTAATTAATATAAATGCATATTAAATGATGCAAAAATGTATGAAATGTTATAAATTGCATATGGGCTCTACACTAGCTCAGTACGGGGTCTCACATTGACTGTGTCGACCCAGGAAAAATTCTGAAATAGGCTTTTTTGGCTAAGTTCGACATCCTGGGCTTGATTCTGGCCTCGGTTTGGCTTAATTCTTCTTCTATGGGCTATGTTTTTTCCATCATTTCTTGAATTGGTCATCGTCTTTCATTTTTTTCTGGCTTGTACTTTGAATTGTGTTTTGGGTTCGGTTTCTTCATTTTCACGAGCAACCTACATTGCATCAAAAGTCCATTAAAAGTGATATTTTATTCCTCGAATTAAGATGAAAATGTAGTACAAAAATAATTACTTGAGTGCTGTGATTAAAGTTATATCAATATGCTTAAAATTTTTTAAATACCATAGTTTATCTCGTTAGCATGCATCTTCAGCAAGACCTTTTGTTTGGTTTCAAAGCTATAAAGCCCATATGAGCATACCTCATTAAAAATCAAAAGGTGACTCAGGTCAACTTTTCCATTCTCCAATAAAGCTTGAGTTATGGCCAACTCCGAATCATCTAAGGTTTAATCCTTAAAAGACCCAACAGGAGGGTTACCCCAGGAGAGAGGGATAGACCAATCCCTAAGGGGCTTCACAAAACATAATGGTGTTGCCAAATTTTTGCCATTATCTGGCAATTTCTCTAGTAATGGGCGACTAAGCCTAGTAGAGAAATAGTGCCATCTACTGGACAGGTCTTGATACTTCCTAGAAAAGAAATACTTAAAGAGCCTAAGACTCAACTCAAAACCAGCGTTCTTCATCAATTTCCATAAGCCAACCATCAACCTCCACCAATTGGGCTGAATTTGCCCAGGGTACAACTAGAAAAAGTTGAGAATCTGCTCGATGAAATGGGGGATAGGAAGGGGAAAGAAATCAAAAATTTTGATATAAAAGGTAGTTTCCCCGCCACCAAGGGCAGTGGTAGGAGCATCCTTAAGGGGAACTCTACACTCAAATCCAGATGAAAAAAAAATCCTTTTTTTTTTCAATTCGACCATAGTTTGAGGGTCTGTTAAGAAGGACCTCTCACGAGTGGAAAATGTATCGCTTGCTATAACGGTTGAAGTCGCCCTAGACTCTAACCTAGAGTTAGAGGCCATAGACCTAGTACGCGAACAACTATTGGAGGCATGGACAAATGACTGATTCTCCCCAATAATAAGTAGGTCAGGAGATCCCTCAGAACTCTCTCTCAATGTTTGACATAGCTGTGCAAAATATGCAAGAGAAGGAAGAATGCATACCTAATAAATAGCCCATTGAAACCTTTACGGAGATAAGAAGTTAAAAGACTCCAAGGAGAGAAAAAGTTTTGTCATTACTAGGAAACAAAAGAAGATGGAAAGAAGGCAAAGACATTAAAAGCTATAACGACTATCTGCTTGGGCCAAGAGCCACGCCAATAAATTAGGCGGCTAGTAACCGATAAATGCAAAAAAATAGATCTATTACAACATAGTCTCCCGACCTCTTACAGAGCTCTAGAGACTAGGGGGCTATTGATGGGCTATAAATTGAGGCCCAAAAATTATCAAAGGCAAAGCCCAACAAAAAGGTATGGTCTTGCCCAAGTAATGTCTGGCCTCGATAGCAGCCCAAGGGTCTACTCACTGTGACCAAGTCAATGTCTTGAAACATGGTGGACCAATTCAAAGGAAAATCACAATAAATCCAAAAAAATGCTCCCAAGAGCTCGGGAATCTCAGGAAAAGCTCCCACTAACATCGTGGGTTAGCCCTACTCCCCCATAACGGTTATATGCACCTAAGTGAGCCTAAAAAAGGCCAGGGCAAACATCCAAAAGGGGCAAAAAAAATTATCATTTGAACACTTTACTTAACTTTACTGCTCATTACAACTCTATCCAAGCTCCACTTTTTTCCCTTAACTGATTATCACACCGGAAGGAGAACACGGGCAATAACACCCGTCACCCCTTCCTTTGTTTTATAGGTAATCCAATAAATATTTTTCAACTGTTAGACACAAGAGTAGAGTCCAAGTTCGATACTTATAACCTACCTCGATTTCGATCTTAACAAAAATAAACTTTATTCTATTAAATAGAGTCATACAAATAAATATAACAACATCATTCACATACAAAAATTCAACAATATAACTTAATTATCGAATATCTAACACCACCCTTATTAAAAGTAGGTGTTCACGTCGAAAAGTAAGAGGAACCATCCTAATTCTTAATTAAACACTAATTTAATCCCCGCCATAAAAACCAGCAAAATGGGTACTCCATCCCCACATATGACACTTGTGTATGTACTATAACACTACACTAATGATATAAAGTGTCCACAAAACAAGTGCGTTGACTTTACACGCCACTGATATACTAGTACATATTCTGACAACTCTGTCTCTCTCAATCTTGAAAGAAGAAAGATTTTCAATTCTGACTTTATCTTTCTTCGATCTCTCTTTACTGAAAAGCAAACCAAGCAGCCATTGGGATCGGAAATGGAGGGTCTGCCCTCTGGGTATCGCCCAAACGTTGGTATTTGCCTCATCAACGATGATAACATGGTACTTCCTCTTTTTTTTTTTCCTTCTTCTTCTTCTTGAAAATCTACTCTTTTTTCCTTTTTCTCTTGTGGGTATTGCTTATTTTTATTTTTTTAATGCATAGGTCGATCTTTCTCCGAGTTAGCTTCGTGCACCACCTTCCTTGTTTTTTGTTGTTGGAGTTGCGCTACTTGTACTGTGATTCTCCTTAATATGCTATTTTATTTTCATAAAAATTTTACCTTTTCTTTTGCTTTTGGGTTCTTTGATTCTTTTACATGTTTGTTATTCAGTTGTTATGATTCCACTTGATCAAAAGTTTGATTAAATTTTTATTTTTCCTAAGCTTTATCATTATGTCAGTGATGTGTGGATCATGTGAAAAATTTGAATCTAGTTAGTATTATTGCTTATTGGTGGAGTGATGTGTGGATCATGTGAAAATTTTGAATCTAGTTAATATTATTGCTTATTGGTGGAGTCAATAGTTGATTTTTCTTCATAATACATAGTAGCTGATGACTAATAAGAGAAAATAAAAAAGGAAAAGTAAGAACAAAGAGGTTAGGGGTTATGATTATTGAGAACTAAGTTAAAATTTAAGAGGGCATTGATGACTTTATTATTCATAAAATTTACCATTTCTGGAACAATTTTGCTTTGCGCGTATGACTCTGAATATTACTAGTAATCTTTTTGTGTATATGTTTATCTGAAAGCAACATCACAGTAATGCAATCCTACTACGAGCCAGGGCAGTTCCTTATGATTTATTGCTAACTAATGGAGACGAGACACTACACAGAAAGTATATAAATTGCCTTTGGCCAAAAGATTCTTATTACTAGTTCTATTAAACCTATCTGGGAAGTAAGACAACATGATTCTCGACTAGTATTATGGTTCTACTGTATCTGACATATTTGCAAAAAAATAAAAATAAAAATAAAAAGAAATAAATAAATAAAAATGGAGCCAAGTAGAAGTACAACACATCACTCCCCTTCCCGAAACGAATAGTAAACTGAAAAAGAAACAAGAAAAAATAAGGCTGAAGAATTATTCTACAGTTCATTATATGTTTATGAGCATCGTAGTTAATTTGATGTATGGGAAGACATTTAACCTTCTGCAATTTACTTTCAGGTCTTTGTTGCTTCAAGATTGAATGTTCCTGGAGCTTGGCAAATGCCTCAGGTGAGTCCACTTTACATGCTTCTCTCTCTTTGATTCCATAGTTGTTAGTCTTGATATAGGAATGAAGTATCTATCAGATCTATATAGCCTTTGGTCATTTCAGTATATATTGCATCCCAGAATTTTGTTGATTATATGAAAGCAAGAGAAGATTATCTTCCGATATTTGAAAAGTATAAAGAGATTTGTCATGTGTATCTTTTCTCCTGTTATAAGAGGATTCTGAGCATTTCACTATTTAGCTGTGCCTTCAAGTTATAGACTTTAGCATAATCTACTTACTTCAAGAACTTTCATCTGGTTCCTATTTGTTCTCTTGTGTTAGGGGGGCATTGAAGATGGAGAAGATCCAAGGTCTGCAGCAATTAGGGAATTGCGGGAAGAAACCGGGATAGTATCTGCTGAAATAATTGCTGAGGTCTGTCTGAAAGGAAGTGGCTACACCTATCAGCTCTTTCTCTTTCTTCATATTCTTAGCATCTTAATATTTGACTTGCATAGTTGCATGCATATATGATTGTGATAATCTTAATGTTGACTTTGACAATCTTATTGGAGCAGCTCAAACATAGTTCCTCTGAGAATGAACTTCAGAAAAGCACAATCTATATTGATGTGAGATAATATTTAATAGTTTTCTTGACCTTTAGAAAGAAAACTGAATTAAGCTAGAGTACAATAATTGGTAGCATGTCAGAAAACGTCAACTTTTTATTAAATATATCAATTTAATTCAGTTGGTAATTGTGTTGTTGGACTGATGACTAATGGTATGCTAGTTGAGCCTTCTTATCTTTGTCAGTTTTGCTTCTGGAGACAAAAGCTTTTGCGTTGGCGACAAATAGACTTTTGGGGGGGTGGGGAAATAACTCAATAACAACAATTACTACTTCAAAAATTTATACTACTCACAATAAAAGCAAGCTAGACAATTTATCAAACAATTATAGTGTACACCAGAAAAGTAGGAAGAGAGAAAGGAAACTCGTGATTTTCAATTGGATCGGCAAGCCTACTCCACCACCAAAGGACTTCTCTCCATACGATTTGCAAGACTCTCTCCACTAAGATGTTTTTTCAAATGTTGGTGAAGTACAAACTAACTTACAACAAAAGGCTCTTCAAATGTAGGTGAGACTTGGACCTACTACGTCTATCCTTTGAGTATAATGAAAAGTGAGTACAAAGATATAACTCCTTAATGAGTGATTTACAAATGAATACACTTAATGCTAAAAAGTTTGCAAGTGTTAGTTTAAGATTGGTGTAATAAATGAAGAATAAAGACTTTAAAAGCTCAAGTTTAAGTGCTAGTAGTTGGAAGAGGTGATTTTCTGAAATGGGGTTATTGGGGTATTTAAAGAACTGTAGCAACGGCTTTAAAGCGGCTAGATTTTGCAACTGTCTTGGCTGGCTGATGTGTGGTTAGTCGGTTGGCTAGTTCATGCAGTTTTTGAAAATCTTTTAGCCTTGGATCATTTGAAATTCGATATTTTGAAGGTGAAAACTTTTGTACTAATCAAGATCACTTCAAAACTTGTTTTTCAACACTTGAAAAACAGTTTCAAATTTCTTGTAAAAAGATCTAAACCATTTCAAACGATAGCAAGAGCTTGCGATGATCTTTTCAAACTTCTTTGTGAAAGGATTAACATTATTTTACTACACCAAGAGCTTGAAGCACATCCATTCTAAGGCAAATGACAAATGATAAAGCCGTTACTCCTTATGTTGTCACATCTCCATCCTTATGACACCACTGTCTTTATATCTTTAAGACTTCATGAGCTTGACTTTTCTTTTTTTTACTTGCATACATATATGATCAATATATTTTCCTCTTCATGCAAGCCTTTCAATAATCACCAATCAGACTTGCCTCAAGATAAGTTGCATATTGAGCTTAGGACACATAAAAGTAGTTTAAAGCAATAAGACACTGATATAGTCACACTTATTAATCTCAATAAACTAAGATTTGTTGTCATCAAAATGTCGGATTTAGGCATCAAGCCTACACTTTGTATCTTAGCAGTTTTTCACATGGGATCTCAGACTTCATAGCTACTACTCCTACCTCTTTGTTACATCCACTTTTGCCTGGATGCTTGGAGATTAATTTATTAAATGTTTGCATGGATGGTAAATGCTGATGGTATAGCATACTAGTTTATGTGACAATATATGGTATGTGAGTAAGATTTTAACACGTTTGAACAAATATTTTGGTCTAAATAAAGCATATGATAAGAGCACCTCTGGAGGCCTTACATTTTTAAGTAACACGACTCATTTACAAAAATAAGAGAAATAAAATGTGGAGCATAGATTAACATGTTTTCTCATTGAAGTCCTCATAGACTCATTGGTGTGATATGTTAAAATTTGAATCTGAAAAACTAGACCATTTGAATACTGTGTATTCATTTGTGCACAGAAACTGACTTATTTTACTGCCATTTAACATTTTTTGTTATGCTTAAAATTTAACTCCTTCACACTTGCAAAGTATTTCAGAGTATGTGTATATTTCTGTCTTATTTATGACAATATATTAAGGAAGTAGATAACTGTCTCCTTCAAACCCGATGCTTCAACTAGTTGACTCGATGGTGACCTTGAGTTTGACAACTGTGGATCAAAGTGCATAGCTAATTTAAAATCTTAAGAAAACACTGTGTTTCAGTATCTTATCGTATGAAATTCATGAAATAAAATTTTTTGGGCTATGTGTAACATCTGTGATGTAAATTTTGAAAAAGATGAAAAGAATCTTAGAAGTTTCTGTAGAAATTTTTTCTATTCTAAACAGTTGTCAATTGTCAGGTTCCAGAATGGTTGACCTATGACTTTCCACCCTCAGTGAAGGCCAAAGTAAATCGTCTTTGGGGAGGAGAATGGCATGGACAGGCACAAAAATGGTCAGAGCAGTATATGTATCTTTGATGCCTCTACACTTGTCTAGAACTATGCCTGGTTGATTATTAATCCTGCATACTGCTATGTAGTTTTCCAATCTTGTAGTGCAGTTGATTTTCCTTGCCTATGGCGCTTATAAGAATTTATTGTCATTTATTTGTACAGTAAGTCTTAGGCTTCATGTGCTAGAAGGATTGACCAGTTTTCTTAAATGGAGTACAAGACATCACTTGACCTATCAGCTGTGCTACCTGTGTCAAATCTTAGCTGGTGGTCCATCTCTTTTGTTAATTTTCGTTCTTGTTTATATATTTCAGATGTTTTATTGATTTCCCCCTAATTTTCTGGTGTAGGCACCTATTTTTTTTTTTTTAATCTTTTACTGTCTCCTCTTTTCCGCTCCCCCTCAATTCTGCCTTTGCTTCTTACTTTTGATTCTGCTCATACTTGACAGAATTCTTAGTTGTTTGCTCTATTGATACATTTTCATAGTATAGAGAACACAAGCTAGAACTATGGTTGGTAGACTTTATGTATATGACTCTTGGATATCAAGAGAGAGTTTTTTACAATAGACATAGAGTGGGGAGAACATCAACTACTCATGCCAAGAGATCTACTCTATCTCTATTGAAATGAATAGTGTTCTTGTGTAGCCATATCTGAATCATACACTTTCAATCTCATTGACTTCAAAGGGACTGTAGAAGCTCTATTTTCATATAAGTTTACATTCCCAATGTACTGTGTACATTTGACATGATTCAATAGGTTTGACTGTTTGCTGGATACCTATCAAATTAGATGCTTGATGGTTGTCACTCTCAAGTCATTGAAAACATTCTAAGAAAGTTAGAATTCTACTTCTGTGTGTGTTGGTTACATATAATTCTTATTTCAAAGCATTGAGTTGGTTGAATCACCCTGCAGAGAAGAAGTTTGTCATGAATGTACCATTTATTCTTTTCTTGGGGTTATATTTTTGTGATTTGGGTCACTGGTTAGCTGTTTAACAGAGTGGAAAGCGAGTTCATAGGATAATGTCATGCAAAGGTGTTATGTGTAACTCATTTGGTGTTGCCACTCAAGGCCAGTTTAGATTGGATTGTAACAACTGTCTGAGGTTATGTAGATAATCAATTAGGGGACAAGTGTGTGTGGTATAAGTATAACAAGTTATAGGTTGCATGATTTCAGCATTCTCCATACCAATGAAACCCATATAGCTCATTAAAAACACTTCATGTTTGAAAGTTGATTTAAATTTCTGTTCCAATTTAAGCAGTTCGAATAATCAAAACTAGACAAATCCTTAACTGTTGCACGTGCGAGTCCTTAATGTTTTGTGATTAAGATGGACCTGCACTTATAAAAAAGAAGCATGACCAGGAAGTGAGATTCTAGATTTATATTACAAAAGCTAAAATACTTTCACTTAGAGTTTTTGGTTTTCTCCAAATTGGACTGAGTTATTAAAATATATCCTAATAATGAACATTGTTCTTGTGTTACCTTGTTTAGTCTAAAGACATAAGTTTTGGTTATATATAATCTTTCAAGCCAGCTGGCTATACCACGTTATGGATCTAATCGTAACAAAGCTTTAGATATCACATGTTACTGCCATGAAGTGTGTTTTATGGTTTTATGTCTATAGGTAATTCTCTAACAAATAGAATTATGTACAAAAAAAGTTCCTACTTTTCAACTTTTAGCTTGAAAGAATTTGCGCAATATGCCAGGTTCCTTATGAGATTTCTGAACAATGAAAGTGAGATCAACTTAGCCAATGGTGAAGCAGACGCAGAGTTTTCAGAGTGGAAATGGGCAAGCCCTGAAGAGGTTATTGAGCAGGTATAGTCTTCTATTTACTTTCTAAGATAAGCTCTATTTATACTTGTTAACCCAACATGTTACTTAACATAGTAACATAACTGATGGCAGGCGGTAGACTACAAGAGGCCAACATACGAGGAAGTTATGCGAACTTTCCGACCTTATTTCAATGATAATGGGAAAGCTACTACTAAATGCATGTCCACAAAATGGTGATGATCATTTGGAAATGTAGAGTTTTACAAAGTTGTTTGTAAATGGGTATGGCAGTTACAGAATTCAGATTTTAGCTAGTTATTGTAATAAGAGGTTTCTCTCAAGTATGATTGCATCTGGTGATATTGTTTAAACTGTAACAAGGGATTGTTGTAGGATGGCCGCCAATGTCTAGTCCAAAGTGCATGTCGCCGTTTGATCTTTGAAGCAGAATGACTACATTGCTGCTTGTGAGTTGTGAATGAGAAATCTGAAATGTGAACCATTAGAGATAAATATGAACAAATGTGCCCAGATTAACCAAAAGCCCAGATGAAATGCCACTCGAAATATGGAACTCCTTATAATCTTCTCTCATATTCTGCTCCCCAATCGTATGTAGTTTGAAAGTTTGCGAGAATTGAGTTAAGAGTCAGTCGGGAGGATTTTATTCTTCTTCTAATGACGAAGAGGACGGCTAAGGAGAGAGTGAGAGAAGTGATTGAAGTAAACTTATTTTGTTAGCCAGGAATGCGGAGTCGTTGGAAAATCAAATTGCAATGCCCTGATTCCTTGCGGAATCAGGACCACTAGTAATAACCCGATCCAAATCTTAAGACATGAAAAACAAGAGAAAACGGATAAAAATTTTCCTGTATTTATGTCATTCCAACACTTGCACAAAAACACAAATGCTAGCAACTGGACTGCAACACAATTCCAAGATCTAACCTAGGTATAACAGAAAATCCATAGCACAACTCAAAGTCTAATCCAACATAATATGCTAGTCATGGCATTCTTTAACTTTACCTTAGCAAGATAAGCCTAAATAAAGTAAGACATGACTAATAAAGTTTCTAAGTATCAAGATTCTAGCTACCTTTAGTTAATTACAAGTTCTTTAAGTACTTCAACCTTATACAAGCTTGAAAGCTCAAAATAGAATAAAATTACATTCCAAAGAGACAAGAAACTAAAAACATCTTGATTTCAACAAGACAAAAACTACGATCTATTACGTGCAAAACAGTGCTTTGGTGCAAGGTAGGCTATACAACACGCAAGGCACATTGAAATCCACATCTCTAGATCATAGCAAAACATCAACCACCTTTCATGCAAGCAAGGGAAGTACTTTAAACTTTATCTTGAGGACCTACCTCGGCTTCACCTGAAATGGTTAAGTAAATGGGGTGAGCAACCACATGCTCAATGAAGGATAAAATAAATGCAGGGAGGTTCTGAAACTCCTTTCGTGCAATGCATATAAGCAAGATATATAAAGAACAACAAGTATATAATAATAAGCACAAGAGGATATATTCATAAGAAACAATCATTTAAACTTTAAAAGCTATATAACATATATAAAAAGGATATGATCTCGATCACGAACACGAGCATGAACACGAGCATGATCACGAGCACAAACACAATAACGATAATAAAGCCGGCAAATCCCAAACACTAGTGGGTGTACTCAGGATGTACCCCAAATATCCTACGACCCAACTCTCCCAAGGTAGCAAACTTCCTAGCGAGAGAAGGAATAGGGTACGGAGGTTGAGCAACCAGCCACTAGCAAGCCCGATGCCGCCCAGGGAGGCCTAACACATCCGCCTAGAAAGAGATGGTTGCAACCATTGACACGAGAGACACGAGATACATGAGATAGCATTTAGTAAGCAATCCGATGAGCACAAAAACGAGAGACAACAAAGTAGGTTGCCCCTCAAGCAATTAAGCAAGTAAAAGTTATTTCATAACACGTTCATGAATTAACAAATAAAAGCATGTCATAACCTATTCATTTACAATAATACAATCAACTCTTCATATTACAATCAATAGAACTAAACAACACAAGATAGAAGTAATTTAACTAGAAGTTATAGCTAAGAGCAAGCTAGAATAAATCAAAGCTTAAAACTATCACATAACACAACCAATTCACAAACCACAATTAATAGAGCACTTATTACATGCATTTTTCTCATCTAAATAGCCATTAGTTGCACATGAAAGTAGCTTAGCCAACAATTCTTAACATTTAACTCATGAGCAACTTGAGGAAGGAACATTTCAACTATTAGGTTATATTTAGTTATAAGCTAAATTCATTTATAGTTTAGCTAAGACATAACTATGAAGTTAACTCATGCATCTCCTTTCTTTCCATGGCAAATAGCTTGTACATAAAACTAGCTCAACTACATTTTAACATTTAGCTAGCTAGCAACTCAAAGTAAAAGCATTTCATCTAAGAGACTATAGCTAAATGCAAGCTAAAGATAATCATAGTTTAGACTAGTATATGACATGTTTCCTTGAATATTATCTTCTTAGTTAACATTTAGCTTACACAAAGGTGGCATAAAAATCACTTGGCTATCAATTTCAATCATTCCAACTAGCTAACTTCATAGGCATGCCTTAATCCCACTAGAATTCCAAGGAATATGCAAGTTAAAATCAATCAAGACATTGTGAAACCCCATATTTCACCTTTGCAAAGAATTGCGTGTTTTAACCTATTTATGTGTTATATGAGTTAGAATGCACTAATTATGTGATTTATATTCCTATTACATGCTATGTGTGCATTCATGAAATTTTCATAAAAAACGGCATCAGAATTTTATCGTCGAGTTTTGTGAATAGTATTTTTGAAACACGTCCCCTATAATTTTGAAACTGGTCTTTTTAGTGTCTGAAAACCTATCTCTCGGATATTATTAGACACGTGTTTGATCAAAATGGATATTGAATCGGCTTAGGAATTTAAAAGGGTTTTTACACATTCTTTTGCAAAAACTAAGTTTTTAACCGAGTCGAGTGTAAATGTATGCATGTGAAACTCCTTGTCAACTAAAAATATGCTACTTAAAATACTCTAAGTGTTAAATCCATATATGTGAGCAAAAATAGTCTAAAAGACAATTAAAAGACTAAAAATACTAAAAAATTAACTAAATGTTCAACTTTGACTTTTTCATATTTTGTTGACTTATGCATATAAAATCTCTACACACATTAAAAACAAAGCAAACACCACAAACACACACACACATTGCCGTGAGTTCCTTGAGCATTTTGGAGAGTTTTTCATTTTATTTTACAAAGCAAATTTTGCCAAGAAAACTTAGTTTTTGTTCGAATCTTTTCAAACTGAGCTAGATTCCGCTTGTTAGGCACTTATTGCACGCATTTATAGCTTTGTTTTGAATCAAAGGTGAGAGAAAAATTCTAGATCTCAAAATGCTATTTTGCGTCATTTTCATATAATTGAATTTTTATCAAATGAAATGCTAAATTGTTGTTAGATTGTTGCTCAGTAGATGCCAAGGATCGTTTATGTACGTTTATATAAGTTTTGAACGGTAGTAGCATGTATTTCTATTTTTCGGGTATTAAAGTTGAGAATTTGGCTTATTATTGATTAATTGTTGTTGTAGTGGTTGGAATTGGTTGGTTATAGCTTCTAAAAGTTTGGTAATTGCGGGGTAGTAATGTTGTAATGTCGAAATTTTGATTGTGATGTCGTAGCGAAAGTCTGGAAAATTCAGCCTTAGTGCATTGTGGAATTAGGGTTGTCGGGCTTGTTTTAGATGGGTTATGATTGGTTTCCAACGGAGCTAATGTAGATGTGTGAGTAGGTGAGTGATAGAAAGTGGTTTGGAGGTTATTGGATTAGTAGAATGTAAGTTATGATTGTTGGAAGTTTGTGTACTCTTTCTTTAAATGTTGAAATATTGTCTTTGGTTGTTTTGGTAGTGTTTGAGTGGTTGAATTTTGAGTTGTTGTTGGATAGATTCGGGTTTGGTTGTGTGGTTTAATGCATGTTAAGTTGGGTGGCCTACTTTGTCATCCAACTTAGTTGTTGAGTAGTTGATTGATTAATTGACGTTATGTTATTGAAATGATGTTAACTGATTGATTATTGATGATGCCGGGAGATAGGAAACCTACTTTTGTTGTCCTCCTGTGATATGAATATTTATTATTATTGTCATGAGTCTTGATAGTGTGTGCCTCATCTCGGGCAGTATTGGGCTGTCGGGTTGATAACGGTATGACTATCATAGACTACCCCCAGCTCGCATGGGCGAAGGTGCCATAGAGGGAGGGGCTAGATGAAGTACCTCGGGTGTGTGAGTAATGGGGAGTTACAAGAAGATGGTTGAGATCGTGATGGTGTATGAAGCTATACCAACTAGAGTATCCTTATTGTTTGGTTTTTGTATTTGTTGTACTTATATTGATATTGATGTTCATTGTGTGTTTACTGCTCAAAGGATGATTTCTAAGGGGTATAGTAAATGCTTTTAAATGATCTATCAAATCCTCACTGGGCTTGTTTTATATAAGCTCACTTTTATTCATTATCTGCAAGCAGGTGTTACTGAACCAGATTACGGGTACGTGCCTCAGAAGGCTAAGAATGTGCTTTACGTGGACGACTCTTATGTGCCGGAGTCGTTTCCATGACTTTGTCTTAGTTTTTGTAATATGTTGTATTGTATAACTTACTTAAAGATAAAGGTTTATATAAATCTGTTTTAATAGTCTTCCTTTTGAACGTGATTAGGTTACTGAACTAGCTTGTAATCTATTTTGCGAATGTATGATATAACCTATGTATGATGTTGGAACGGAGGTGTATAACTTATGAATGAACCGATGAATGGTTGTTTAATATATGGCCATGGTTGTGTTTATGTTGTTGAAACGGTTGTGGAGTTGTTGTTGATCTTTGGAGTTGGTTGTATAAAGTTATAAAGGGTTGGTTTAGAGCATTGATGTCCGTGTTACTGTCGTTATACTGCCGAAATTCTGTTGCTTCCTGACTGATCGTAGGTGGGATCGAGTTGGGTCGTTAGAGACATAACCAACCAAGGAACAAGTTCATTAGCACGACGGGAACAAGGAAAGGAGCTCGGTTGCCCAGCCAACCGCTGGCAGCCTGGCCAGCTAGCCAGCATTGGCTGTGACGCCCGAGCCCAGAGAGACCTTTAATTTAATCTATTTAATTTTTCTATTTGCATATTTTCTGATTTGACTTTTATCTTGCATTCGTTTGTTGAAAATCTATGTTTAATACGTGCTCAGAGTGAGTTTTTAACTATTTTATTTTCTAAATTATATATTTTTTCCTCATTATACATCATATTTAATGCATTCATTCATTGAAATTATGTACATGACATGCTCAGAGCGCGAGATATAAAATAATTAGTGTCCCGAGTGAATAGTAGAATATAAGATTATCTTTGGGCCATTAGAGTTTTAGTTAGTTTTAAACTATATTAAACAAGCCCAAACTTAATTAATTAGCCCAACCCACATTATATATCTTACATATATCTATCTATTATATACATATATTATACATTAGAGCAAACAAAAGAGCAAAAAAAAGAAAAAAAAAGAGAAACTCGTCAGGTTCCAAGGAGGAAGAAAATAGGGAAAAATCTTAAGGTTTTGTGATTTGAGCTCAATCAAGGAGTTTGCAAGGTGGTTTGGCTAATTCCTAGTGTGTATAAGCTTATTCAAGGTGAGGGAAGCATAACTTTGTGCATTTTTACTTGATTTCTAGTTGTAGATAAATGTTGATATTATTGCATTTTTACTTTGAAAATCGGGCAGTACAACGACTATAATTGGACGTAACAGTTTTCTTTTTCTTCAACCTGTAATCAGAAAAGCCACAATTCTACATCTCCAAGTCCTCCACTTCAACACCACAACTCCCAATCAACAATACAGTTCGTAACGCACAAATCATGACTTAAAATCGCAAAATAGTTCATTCATACATCGACATGATTTAATCTTACTAAACAACCAACATGATAATATACACCCATTACTTGCATTTAAAGAAGGTTTAACTACAACCATAATTCTTCCTATTCGCCGACACGTAGCCAAGTGCCCAAAAACAAAACCGACTACGCGCATCACCCGTATAATAGCTAATTAAGTCATTATACTAAACTTTCCAACCAGTTACAACCCATGACTAAGTTAGTTTACTTATACAAGTTCTTGATAATTATAACCACCTACCTATACAAAATAATAAATACAATATAATTGTTCAAGTCATATCAATCAACCATACACCCAAAATAGTTACATGTCACATATCAGGCATTTCTGGTTGACCACAATAAGGAAACGTTTCATGGCATTGAACATTATTTTTTTCATCTCCTGAAAGGGGGAAACAAAATAGGGTGAGCTTATCCGACACTAAAGCTCAGTGAGGGGGAAATATGGGAAGGGTTTTTGGATACATTTTTCCTATTTGTAAACCATTTGGAAACCTTTGAATGCAAGGCACGTATCATCTGCAATCAAGAAACAATTCGAATATACATATACACAACATAAATCATATACTAAGTAAGAAATTGTGAGGCCTAACCCCGAATAGCTTGTTTTACCTCGATTAGTGTGCCCTAATCTCGATTAGTGTGTCATATATTATCTCACGTGTACTTACCTTGAGATACGTACCTTAACCTTGAATACGTGCATTACCTAGACCAACATGCACTTACCTCGATTTATGTGCCTTAAACCTATATTTACATGACCAACCTTGGGTTAAGTGTATTATCTTGGGTTACGTGTACCCCTATTAGAATATATGCATTTATCTCGAAGTACGAGCCTTAACCTAGATTTAAGTGCCATACCTTGATTTACGTGCATTGCATTGAATTACTTGCCTTACATTGGTTTACATGCATTACTTAGGGTTGCAAGCATTCGCATTGGAATTTGTGCATTCACTTAGAAGTACGTGCCTTACCTCGTAGTATGTGCCCTAAACCTATAAAAATGTGCATGCACACTAATCTAGAAAGATTCCTGCACAAAGCACTAGGCAATAGAATATTCCTACTACACAATCCACTAACTATTAAAATACTATTAAACTAATCCAACATCTTCCACTAACTATTATTCTATTCTAATTCAAATCACTACAAGACAATGCCAATAAAAACTCACCATCTTCTAAACATCCTATTATTCTATTCTAAAAACAATGCCACTAAAAGACAAAACTTTACAATCTTCTAAACATTCCCAGTAAAATATATATACTATTTACATAGATACATATATACATATACTTCTACCTTTTACTACAAAACCCACTAACTCCTAAATACTATATTTTAATCCTAATTCAAATTCACTAGAAGACAAAACTAAAGGCTTTCAACATTCTTTTTTCTTTCCTTTAACCTACACAATATAATACTATATAATTCAAAATACTACAAACTTATATTATAATCTAACCTATACATTCTATTATACAATACTACACATTCCACTATACAATATAATTTACTACACATTCCTCGAAGATTATATAATAATACTAACACTCTACTACACAATACAAATACTACAAACTCCACTAACTAATATAATAATACTACACATTCTACTACACAATAAAATAATACTACACACTACACTATAAATATTCCTACACAACCTATTAACTATTAAAATATTCTATTCTTCCCAACACACTCAATTAACCAATAAACTATTATAAACCTACATAAAACACTACAATACTTAAAATACTACACCTAACATTTCAAATATACTTTAATCTATCACCAAATACTAGAAGTCAAAAAAATATATATAATAACACACACACACATGCCTTACACGACCAACTAGGAAAAATCATTTCACACACACATACAAATTTTATTCTATACACTTTACAATATACCCCACACTCAAATATTCATCACAAAGCACAAGAACGCATAAAATACATCTACACCCTACCCAAACCCTTCTCTTTTTCGTTCCTTGCACCTATCCCACACTCCATAACTCAAAAATTATCAAAACAACACAAAACATGCTCTTTCAAAGTCCCAAAACCGACCCATACCCCTAACAACTCAAAAATCTTCCATTTTTCTCTCTATTCTCTCCCTATTTTGGTCTAACTCATACACACACTCACACCACTCAACAAAGCATATCACTTGAAGATTTATAGGTAGACCAAACAGCCTTGACAAGGGCAAGAAGGAGAATTGCATTCCAAGAGGGTTTCAAGCTTCATTTGGCATTTCTTGCACTTCTAGCTACGTCTTTGAAGAGGTGAAGGTATCAAACTGATTTCTAAATGTTTTTAAATTTCATAAGCATATATAGATGTGTATATGGTCTTGCATGTGAAGATCTATGGTTGTGGTTGCTAGAAATTGCGATTTGAAGCATATCGGGCCATTGCACGTGTTTGTATTGCTTAGAACTTGAATTTCATGGACTGTTTAAGTTTGGACAGATTGGTTTAGATGAGTATTCATATATTCTTAGTTGATTTTGAGGATGAATGTTGGTTGATATTGAGTATGGCCATGTATATGAAGGCTATAGTTAATTATATGCTTGTTAGGGGTTTAATTCCTTGGTTTCATGATGTATTTTGATGCTATTATGATATGTAGCAGGCTGGCCACGAAATATTTAGCATGTTATTGTTTGATTCTTGATGATATCTTGGAATATTGGTGGTTATTATTGCATGTGGTTATGTATTTGAAGCCCTTAGTCAGTTGAAATGCTTGTTTGAGATGATCACTATGAATTGTATGGCTTTAATTGATTTAAATGAGTTGTATAGTAGGCTGCCCGGAAATGTTTATGTACTTAGAAGAATGTTTTGTGTTGGTTTTAAGGTTGAATGTTGGTTAATCGTGGAGTTAGTCACGTATATTATGTCTATAGTTGAATTAATGCTCGTATAGGTTGTTTTCATGACTTACATGTGATTTTAGTAGGGTTATTTGGACTGTTTCATGGCTGACCGTAAATGTTTATATGTATATGAGAATGATTTATGTGATTCTTTCCGTGTATACCATGATTCTTCTGTCTATCAATAACTCAATCAAAATGCAATTATCTCTAAGAACAAAATGTCTGTTATGCTTAATATCTTTAGTTTGATCTGTCTGGTATTTCGTAGGGATAAAAGGATAAAAAAGGATAGAGTACAAAATATACTTTTTTTAAAAAAAATGGATTATTATTAAATAGAAAAAAACTTCAAATGAACTAGAAGGTTTAGAAGGGATATAATGAAATTCTTTAATTGCTTATTCCCAAGGCAAATGAATGATCCATTTTAATCATTAATTTTCCATGAAGCTTAAAATTGGTTATTGCTATATCCGAGCATGAATTTAAGGCCCTATTTGTTGTCTAAGCCTTCTAGGTACTAAATCTTGTTGTAGTTGGGCTATAATGAAATGTTTAATAGGTATTAATTGACTGCCCATAAATGATATTATAGTTACTTGTATGATTCATAGTGTACTTGTAGTCATATGGTAATGATTCTTGTGTGTAGCCTTGTATTTAATGTCATAACATGTTTATATGCCCTCTTAGCACATAATATGTGGTTAAAATGAATATTATGACATGTTTTGTATAACATTACTTGGCTGCCCGTTAAATGTTCATATGCTTCTAGGTGTTATACAAAGTGGTTTCACATGTCAAAGTATGCCTTGTATGTGATACGTGTCAATATGTGATCATACATATACCTGGAGGCAACCTACTTTATTGACCTCCTAATGTGAATCGTTAATTGTCATAAATGTGCATTGTATACAAGGTTGCAACCTTTCTTTTGGCATGGTACTGATTCACAAATGCCGGACGGCATCGGGATTGCCGGTGCTCCTGTGACTACTATAGTCCGTATTCCTTCTCTCGCTTGGAGCTTTGTTACCCCGTGAGTACACCCATGCGGGAGTAATAAGGAGTATGATATTCAAGGCTGGCCACTACATGCGAATGCGAAAGCAAAAGTGAAAGTGAAAGTGTAATGTATCCTTTGAAATGATTGTAAGAATATAACAAATTATCCCAAAACGTCTGAACAACAATCAAGTAGAAAGACAACACTACTCATTATAACAATTCAATATATCACTTACAAGATAATTGTCCACCGTGCGCTCTCAATATTAGAGCTTCAATGACTTCTGGACTTACAAGAAGAATACAAGAAAGAAAGACTAACTTAGGATTGTGTTTGGAGTTGTGTTGTGAATAAATTTAATGAACTAATGCATGACTATTTATAGAATTCAGCTAGCCCACCATAGGAGACTATAGAATTTAGCTAGCCCGCCATAGGAGACTTTCCTATCAAACATTTCCATCTTGGTTGACTAAGCTATTGGGCCAATACTCAATGTTTGAAGATGCTTGCTCAACTGGACATTCCCTAACGCTTTGGTGAAAAAATCTGCACAATTATCTTCTGTAAGGCAGTACTCCATGTAGGTTTCACCTTCCTCTATCAGTTCCCTCACATAGTGATACTAAATCTCTATGTGTTTTGTTCTAGCATGAAATACCGGATTCTTTGACATGGCTATACAACTCTGACTGTCACATTTCAACATTGTTGCCTCATCTATTGGAATGCCAATATCATTCAAGATGCGTCGTAGCCAAACAGCTTCACAAGATGCTACACAAGCAGCCTTGTATTCCGCCTCCGTTGATGAAAGTGCAATGTTGGGTTGTTTCTTAGTAGACCATGAGATGATTCCACCACCGAATATGAATATGTCACCTGTAACAGATTTTCTTGAGTCAATATCACTAGCCCGGTCTGAGTCACAATACCCAGATAAAGTATCTCTAGACTTGTATGATATCCCATACTCCAATATGCCTTTGAGATATTTGAGGATTCGCATCCCTGCTTGCCAGTGACTTTGTCTCGGTTTATTTGAAAATCGACTAAGAACTCCTACAACATAGCTAATATCAGGTCTTGTGTTACAAAGGAAGATTAAACTTCCCACCAACCTTCTGTAGAGCTTGTTATCAACTTGTTCTGAAGGATCATCAACTGATAGCTTTGTATTCACTTCCATCGGGGTGACAACTGGCTTACACTTGGACATACCAAATGCAGTCAAGAGCTCATAAACATATCGTTGCTGTGAGATGAAGATAGTATGGGGTTTTTACCATACCTCGATTCCCAAGCAATAATGAAGAAGACCAAGATTTGTCATTTCAAATTCTTGGCTCAACCATTCTTGCGTCTTCCGAATATTATCTTCATGGTCACCAGTGATTACAAGATCATCCACATATAGGACTACAATTACCTTCTTTCCTTGTTCACTTAGAACATACAAGTTGGCCTCTGATTTGTTTATATAGAAACCATGCTGCAAGAAGAAAGAGTCTATATGTTTGTACCAAACTCGTGGTGCTTGCTTTAACCCATATAAAGCCTTCTTCAATTGCAGACTTTTTCTTCTTTGCCTGGTATTTAGAAGCCAGAGGATTGTGCAACGTAGACTTCTTCTTCAAGTTGCCCATTAAGGAAAACTGATTTGACATCCATTTGATGTACAATCCATCCATAATGCGTGGTAGCTGCAACAATTAACCTGATTGTTGTCATTTTTGCTGTTGGAGCAAAGGTTTCATATACATCGAAACCTTCGACTTGCGAAAATCCTTGTGCTACAAGGCGTGCCTTGTATTTTTCAAGACTTCCATTTGCCTTGTACTTCACTTTCCATATTCATTGGGTGCCGATGATTTTTCTGTTCGATGGCTTTTCAACGATCTCCCAAGTATCATTTTTCATGATACTATCATACTTGGCTTGCACAGTTGCTCTCCAATTTGGATATGACATTGCTTCCTCCACAGTTACCGGTTCTTTTACTGTATTAATGATTTGGGTCATCAAAGCCATGTTTACTAGCTGTTGTCTTGATCTGTTCTGCTCCTCTATTCTCTTTGATCATCTTAGTCCATCAGGATGTGGACTATCATTAGTAACTCCTGGATTTCTTCCATCAAAGAGCTATTGGAACCACTTCGGTTGTGGCTTCCTTGTGGATACAACATGTTGGTCTTCAGTCTCTTCATCATTAGAGACTTCTTCATTGTTCAACAGTTGTTGTTCAGGCACTTGGTGGATTACTTCATCGGTTGATGACGAAATGGCAGGATCGTTATCCTCCATTGTGTTTGGTCACTTATTAAACACCACATCTCGGCTTATGATTACCTTCTTGGCCTCTACATCATAGAGTATGTATGCTTTAGACTCTTCACTATATCCCAAGAAAATGCCCTTCTTGCTCTTGTCATCCAATTTCTTTCTATTTTCATTTGGGATGTGTACAAAACACTCACACCCAAATTTTCTTAAATGAGACACAGAAGGTTTCATACCATAATAAGCCTCATTAGGAGTCTTATCGTTGAGTGACTTGGTTGAGCACCGATTGAGGATGTATACCGCTGTGTTGGCTGCTTCAACCCATAATGTGTTAGGTAGGCTAGCACCTTTCAACATGCATTGAGCCATTTCTACAATTGTTCGATTTCTTCATTCCACAACTCCATTTTGTTGTGGTGTGTGTAGAGTAGTCAATTGGCGCTTAATCCCAAACTTGTTGCAGTAGTTGGTAAACTCTGTAGAACAGAATTCCTCTCCACGATCAGTATGAAGTTTCTTCAACTGAGTTATGTTCTCATTTGTCACAAGTTTGTGCCACACTTTAAACTTTTCAAGAGCATCAACCTTGTCCCGAAGGAAGTATACCCACATTTTCCTACTATAATCGTCAACTAATAGTATAAAGTAGGAAGATCCTCCCAATGCCGTGGTAGGCATTTTTCCGCAGAGGTCAGCATGTACCAACTCTAGAAGAACCATTGATCGGTTATGACTCTCTTTGGGAAATGACTGTCTATGTTGCTTGCCCAGAATACAAGCTTCACATGGTCCTTCAACTTCTTCAATTGAAGGCAAGTTGGCCACCATCTTCTTCTTTTGTATTTCCTTTAAGATAGGATAGGAAATGCGCCTGAACCTTTTATGCCAAAGTTGACTTGTTTTGGCATCCACGATGGCAGAAAGAGAGCTGATTTCGTAAAGGTTATTTTTGGGAATACCTTTACTTACTATATTTTGATCATTGTCAAGAATCAAAGCTTCTGTCTTCTTGAACCGTACTTCTAGATCATTATCTATAATAGTAGCTACATATAGCAAATTTCTGGTGATCTGGAGTACAAAGAGTATGTTGGGAAGCTTCTTGCTTCCTTAATCTTTAGACACGAGCGAGATGGTTCCAGTTCCCTCAACGGGACACCTAGCATTATTCCCGACGACAACATTCATTGGTTCTTGTAGAGGTTTTATGGAGTCATATAACTCCTTCTTGCTGGTTATGTGTCGGGAAACTCCACTATCTAACACCCATGCACTTGTTTGATGTACATGTGCGCTAGTACACGTCTCCTCCTTGCATTTGTTACAGTAAACAAATGCACTTCCATTTCAACCGTATTGGCAGACTCTTTATTTCTCCAATTTGGCTTTAGAGTTCCATTCTTCTCGTCATGGATTCTTTTCCTGCAATCTTTGATAGCATGGCTTTTCTTATTGCAGTAGTAGCACGATCCAAAGAACGTCTTCTTCTTTCCTTTCTTATTTTCTTCTTGGCTACTCCTCGCTTTGACTACAAAGACAGAGTCCAGTTGATTTTCTCTACTTTTTATCCTCATCTCTTCCTCCATCAACATGGCAGTGAATTCTTCAAACGTCAAAGGAGGAATGCGAACTTGTGTATTGAGTGCTGTCACAAGGCAGACAAATTTTGGAGGCAACACTCTAATGCACCTTTAAGCTAGTTCTTCAGTTGATTTGGCAATACCAACTGCAGCCATTTGATCACGTAGGTTTTTCATCCTACTGATAAATGACTCAGCTGCTTCATCTTCACTTAATCTCTTAGCAACTAACTGATTCTCCAAGTTCTGAATGCGAGTCTGATTCCTTGTTTCATACTGATTTCTCAGTATGTTCCAAGCTTCAGTTGCCTTGGTTGTGTGTTGAATTAGAGTAGGGATGGAATCCTGAACACTTGTTACAATTGCACAAAGTGCATCAGCATTTCGTCTCCTCCATTCTTTGACAAGCTGAGGATCTGGAGGTGTGACCTTTTTTGTGTCATCTTCAGCACGAACTGCAACTGGTTCTGCATCTGTGCCTAACACTGTATCAAGGAGTTTGTAGAAGTCCAGAACTGTAGTGATTTTGAACTTCCACAAAAGATAGTTCATGTCATCAAGCTTTCCTTCTGTGAAGGTAGGGGGATGGATACGAATTGTCGGTACTAAACCAGAACTAAAATTGATAGAAGAAGAGCTAGCATCTTGAGTAGTCATAGTTGTTGAGCTTTACTAGATAAGATTGTTGTTAAGAGCCCCTTAAGCTCTTGATACCATGTAAGAATATAACAACAAATTTCTCAGAAACGTTTTAACAACAATCAAGTAGAAAGACAACACTACTCATTATAACAATTCAATATAACATTTACAAGATAATTGTCCCACCGTGCGCTCTCAAGATTAGAGCTTCAATGGCTTTTGGACTTACAAGAAGAATACAAGAAAGAAAGACTAACTTAGGATTGTGTTTGGAGTTGTGTTGTGAATGAATTTGATGAACTAATGCATGGCTATTTATAGAATTCAACTAGTCTACCATAGGATACTATAGAATTCAGCTAGCCTGCCATAGGAGACATTTCTATCAAAAATTTCCATCTTGGTTGGCTTTATCAACCATGTTCAAAGTATTGACCACCCATATTTATCACATGGGTGGCTATAATTGACCACATGGGTGGCTAGCATCCAAGCCAACTTCTAAGAAGCTTCCTTTGATCAAATTTGCTGACTTTAGTATTGCATCATTCCGATGTCATCTTAGCTAACTCTAAATTTCCGAACTTCTTTCTTGTAGCCATCGCGGTCTCTTTTGACCTCATCGACGTATAAGTCAGAATCGTTAATTTATGTTACCATATAATTAACGATACTTATTATGAGGTGGACATTGACATATACCAAACAATGGTGTGGTAAATGTGTTCATTTATATTTATGCTATGTTATGAACTTACTTGTATTACATGACATGTTTCTAAAGGAGTTTTCACAAGTTAACCGGAAAAGAATTTCAAAATCCTCATTATTTGTTCCCCCCTTGCTGAGTTCATAAGGACTCACCTTCTTTATGTCATTACAGGTGAAGTGGAATTGGAATAGGTGCCCAAAGAGAATGTGCTAGTTGATGAACCTTTGGAGTGACTATGTATATTACGTGTTTTTCATGAATATGGATGTTATTTAAGGATGTTGTGTTTAAATTGAAGACTATTTATGTTGTTGTAAACAACCCCCTTTGTAATTTGGGGTTTAATTTTGGTTTGTACTAACTATAAAATGGACGAACTCTTTTATTTTGGTCGTTTGCTTTTATCGTTATGGATAGTAGTTATCATTAGGTGTTTAATTTAATAGGTGAAGAATCAACTAAGTTAGCCCTACCTATACTCATTAAGGTACTCATTTGTAAGCTAAATGATAATAAGTACTTGCATAAATAGGAATTTGACAAATAAATGGGATATAGTTATCATGATAGGCTTATTAACCCAAATGGAACTTTCAAGATAAACTAGCGGGCATATCGATTGATAATAAAACAAGAGTTTTAGTTGTAAGCAAATTAAAGATTCAGAATTTTGAGGTGTTCTAGAAAATAGGTCAAACCAAAGATCCTAAATAAAGTCGTTATGCTGCCGGTTTTTCAAAAAACTTTTGGAGTTCTAGGCTAATGAATAAGCGTTAATTATAGTCAAACGGTTAAAGTCATAAAATAACGATAATGATTTAGGTCATACCCTAGTCTAGCCTCTATGGGTTGGGTTGGGGCATGACATCTATTTGAATGGTATCAGAGCGTGGTTCGCATAAGCTGGGTTTAGCTCTCAGCCAGTGGGTAGAAACCCTAAGGTAGTTGTGTCGTACTTGTTTATATATGTCAATATGTGCTAACGTGCTTTAGTTGTTTTGTGCTTTGAATATCATGTGCCTATATGAAATATATGTGTTGTCATGCACACTAACCGCTTACACATTCATGCCCTTAATAATGCATGCATGCTTTTATACTCCTTCCTTGGTACATATGCATGCTATATAACCATGACTGACTATTTATACATATAGATAGTTAGGTTTAGGTCTTACAGGGATGTGAATTTACGGAGGAAGAAGGAAAAGGCTTGGTTGAAGAGTTCTTGTATCTTTACAGGTACCCAGTGAATGATATGTAATATTGATTTTATACAAGAGTGCTTAGCATATGTGTAAATGTTGAGGTAAAATTATCATCTTATCTTTGGAGTACCCATACCTGTGATTAAGTTAACAATTTTATGGCTATGTAGTTGTTTGATCCCGTTAACCGTTCTTATAATTGTAGTTCAAGTATAAAGGTTAAGGTCATACAACTTTCCTTAGATATAAGTGTATACTATTAGATATGTGGAGTAGCACATATATATTCTCATGTGCTTATAGTAGAAGTTTGACTTAGAGGTTGCTTTGGATCCATTTCTCACATCTTAAAATTGGCTTGATAGACTATCTAAGAAGTTAGCAACATACTCGTATGATTGAATCCTTACTCGATTGGAATTAAGTATTGATGATCCTAATATGGTGTATACTATTGAGTTTCAAGTTCACTAAATTGAATGGTAAGATTGTGACCTAGCAATTAGAAGAAGAATCGTGGAAGTTGATGATAGTTACATTTAAACGTTAGACTATGAAGACATAGATAGTGTATTTAGGTGACTTAACGACGGATGATCTTGAGATATTTAAGCAGCTCTGGAGACTGAGTTTAACAAGGTTGATGATCCCTAGTATAACAAGGTATTGGGATGTTGGAATTGAGAGATTCACGTAGTTAGAACTTTGAGTTCAGAAGACTACCCTTGAAATACTAGGTTGAATGAAAGGATAAAGTGTTGAATTGTGCATTAGATGGCTAACTGTTACTAAAGTTTCCAAGTCGGATATTGGTGATAATAGGAATCATGGTTGTAATTAGTTCTAAACATTTTGAATTGAGTATGTGATTATGCAAAGAAGGTCATTTTGTACACTCGTTATTCAGATACCATGTAGAGGTTGTTAAGAAGCATATATCCTTAAGTGATGCCGATGCACCTAGTGAATAAACCATGGAACCAAGATAAAGGCATCAAGTTGTGAAAGGTGGAAATGCTGGGATGCTAATAGTAAGCCTAAATAGCTAGTAATGATTATGCTTGACAATTCACAGTAAACCCTAGGATCTAAGGTTGATGAGTCGTGATGTTTTTAGCTAGTTGAACACATAAACATTGAGAGTAAGAATTCGTGTGGCTAAGATAGAGATGGATTAGGGTTATGATGACTTAAGATGATGACTACATTAACATGGTGAATATTATTAAGTTGTAATTCTGCAAGGGTAATGCTAAGACCCGATACTTAGGAAATAAATTGTGGATCATAAGCTAATGAAGTTTATCTGTAAGAGTTGAACTAGTGCAACATGATTAGTTTACCCATGCAATTTTGATTGTAATTTGTTGGTGGTACTTAATAAACCCTAGAGTTTGAGTTTAACGAATCTCAACGGTCTTTCTTCTTTATTACGAGCGTGAAGGTTAACGATGCTGGAAAAGAATGTTAGTGAATAGGAGCTTGTAACCGAGAGACTAGTTACTAGAAGATTTGCTAATCTAATGTACCTGTGAGATAAGAAGGCCTATGATACTATCAATAGATGACGACTTGAGATGGATTAGTTTGCTTGGTGAGTTCTTCCTGAATATAGGGTCGTATTGTGGAAATGATCCATAACATATATATGTCCTAAGTGATAACAATTTTGAAGTTAGTTGATATGATATGTAAATCGGATATAGACCTATCACCTTGAAATTAGTGTATGTCACCATAGGATCATGGTATTATTGTGATATTCCTTTCGAGGTATGAATGGGAAAGGTAGATTGACACGACATAAGTCATGATTTTGGAATTATAGTTATATCGTTAGAATACTGATGCAGCTTCGATTATTATGCTTGGAGGTTCTAACCTTAGTTAATGAACTTGACCTTAAGATCAATTGGAGAGAATAGAGTCGTTCAAAGGAACGAACTGTAAATGTAGGGGTCACACCGAATCAAATGATTAGAGAAAGCTAGGAAGTGAATCGGTTGTGGTAAGAAAGATCACAAAACAAGGGACAACTCGAAGTGGGAAAATAACAAAGGTCAGAATCCATCTAAATGACCTTAGTAGGTAAGAATGAATTTCAAGACGAAATTCTTTTAAGGAGGGGAGGATGTGAGGCCCGACCCCGAATAGCTTGTTTTACCTCGATTAGTGTGTCCTAATCTCGATGAGTGTGTAATATATTATCTCACGTGTACTTACCTTGAGATACGTACCTTAACCCTAAATACGTGCATTACCTCGACCAACATGCACTTACCTCGATTTACGTGCCTTAAACCTAGATTTACATGACCAACCTTGGGTTAAGTGTATTATCTTGGGTTACGTGCACCCCTATTAGAATATATGTATTTGTCTCGAAGTACGAGCCTTAACCTAGATTTAAGTGCTATACTTTGATTTACGTGCATTGCATTGAATTACGTGCCTTATTTTGATTTACGTGCATTACTTAGGGTTGTATGCATTTGCTTTGGAATTAGTGCATTTAGCTAGAAATACGTGCCTTACCTCGTAGTACGTGCCCTAAACCTAGGAAAACGTGCCTGCACACTAATCTAGAAAGATTCTTGCACAAAGCACTATGCAATAGAATATACCTACTACACAATCCACTAACTATTAAAATACTATTAAACTAATCCAACATCTTCCACTAACCATTATTCTATTCTAATTCAAATCACTACAAGACAATGCCAATAAAAACTCACCATCTTCTAAACATCCTATTATTATATTCTAAAAACAATGCCACTAAAAGACAAAACTTTACAATCTTCTAAACATTCCCAGTAAAATATATATACTATTTACATAGATACATATACACGTATACTTCTACCTTTTACTACAAAACCTACTAACTCCTAAATACTATATTTTAATCCTAATTCAAATTCACTAGAAGACAAAACTAAAGTCTTCTAACATTCTTAATTCTATCCTAAAACCTACACAATATAATACTATATAATTCAAAATACTACAAACTTATATTATAATCTAACCTATACATTCCATTATACAATACTACACATTCCACTATACAATATAATTTACTACACATTCCTCTAAGATTATATAATAATACTAACACTCTACCACACAATACAAATACTACAAACTCCACTAACTAATATAATAATACTACACATTCTACTACACAATAAAATAATACTATACACTACACTATAAATATACCTACACAACCTATTAACTATTAAAATATTCTATTCTTCCCAACACACTCTCAACTAACCAATAAACTATTATAAACCTACACAAAACACTACAATACTTAAAATACTACACCTAACATTTTAAATATACTTTAATCTATCACAAAACATTAGAATTCAAAAGAATATATATAATAACACACACACACATGCTGTCACGCCCCGACCCAACCCCACGCTACAGGTTAAGTTTGGACCCGACAAACGGACATAGTTTCCTCTGTACCTTGGACATTCTAATAACCTGTAAGCATTCAATAGAACCCCAAAACAACAAGAGCTCCATTTCCAATTAAAATCCTAGCTTCAAGGCCATCCAAGCCTTAAGCAATACAAACAGTTTAGATACATACAAGCATGCAATCTACAATACAAATTTCTTTACAAAACCGCTTATCATACCACTCTAAGATAGCATTTAAACATTCTTGGAAATTAAAGTCAACCCTACAACCCTTATAACCACACACAAGCATGCAACAAACTAAAAGTAAGATTTTTAGTTATTACATGCCATGGATACTTATCATACAATACATTATAACTTAAAATTACACAATATATACATGAGCTCAAGGGCTCCAAAATAGAACATAAAGTAGAACAAACAAGGTTTTAATATAACAACAAGAACCACAATCCACCTCAAGCAAATAGGACACTGCAACTAAGGAAACTGTTCAGTTTGGACCTCCTGCTTCTCACCTTCAATCAAATCAAGCTGGGGTTCAACCTCAGTGCCTCCTGAAACATGTTAGCGAGGTATGAGCAACCACAATTGTCTAGTGAGGGATAAAGTCTACCTGGGGCATGCAATGTAACATTTATAGCAAATAAGCAATAAAAGCAAGTAAAGGACAATTGAAGTAGCAAGAAACCACACATATCAAAGGATACGATACACTTAACCCCAACACTCCAGAATTCTTTTATCTTTGATCGCAAACCACTAGCCACAAACCACGAACAATGTGCCAGCATAATCCCCAATCACTCCAGTGGGTGTACTCCGGATGTACCCCGATAACCTACGACCTAACACCCCTTGGCAATCTCCGGACTAGGCAAGTGAGGGGCTAGGGCACGGAGATCGAATATCCACTGGCAAGCCCGCTGCCGCCTAGCCGATATCTAATACATCTGCCCTTGACACTATGGTTGCACAACCACTATGCAATGCACTTATAAAAGACAATACAATAACAACAATTAAAGTAATAACACATAGGAGGAAACAACAAAGTAAGTTGTTGTCACGCCCCAACTCGACCCCACCTACAATTAGTCAGGACGCAACGGAATTTCGGCAGTATAACGACAGTAAATAGAATACCGAGGTTCTAAACCAACCTCATTAATAACATTAAACATCCAATTCCATAATCATACAATCAACAACTCCTCAACAACATAGTAACACATAACATAACTGTAATATACAATAATCAGTCTTCGTTATCTGCCTCCGTTCCAACATAACATACAATACCTCAACCTTATCATACATTTCAAAAATAAGTTGAGACCCATCTAACAACTTAACCATAGACAAAAGAAAGCCACTAAGTTAACATCATTTGGATCATCATCTTTTCAACATCTATTACAATAAGAACCATAAAGCATATAAAAGTCTACTAAGCTAATGTACATGACATTAAACAACATAGAATCATGGATAAGACTCAGGAACATATGACTCGTCCACGTAAGGCACATTTTCCTCCTCAGGAGGCACGTACCCGTAATCCGGCTCTGCAACACCTGTAAGCATGCAATAATAGAGAGTGAGCTTATATACATAAGCCCAGTGAGGATCCGATAGATCTCGATAGTATTCACTATGCTCATTGGATTTAGTCCTTTGAGCAAGTAAACACACAACAACAATAATAACATTATCATCACATAACTATATAACCATTCAATAAAGGATACTCTATTTGGTGTAGCTCCAAACGCCATCACGATCTCAACCGTTCTTCTTATAACTCCCCATTACTCACGCACCCGAGGTGCCTCACTAACCCCTCCCTCCATGACACCTCCGTCATGCGAGCTGGGGGTAGCCTATGGCAGTCATGCCGTTATCAACCCGACAGCCCAACGCTGCCCGAGAGGTGGCACACACATACCAAGACTCCATAATCATCATCAATCATCAATCAATCATCAATCAATCAATTGGGAGATCAGCAACGAAAGTGCCCGATTCCCGAACTCAATAATAATCAATCAATAACATCAATATAACATCAATATTTAATTAAACAACAAACAACGAAGTTAGATGACGAAGTAGGCCATCTAACCGGACATGCATTATATACACAATTAAACCCTAAATTACTCATCAACAACTCACCATTCAACACTCAAACACCTCTCAACCATCTAAAGGCATCGTTCAAGAAATTAAAGAATGACAACCTAAACTTCTAAAATTCATAACTTACAATCTACTAATCGAAACATTGCCAAATCAGTTTCTATCACTCACCCATTCAACCTACTACATTAGCCCTCTCGGAAATCCACCATAACACCTCCAAATCATGCCCGATAACCCTAAAACCCTAGGATGTCTTGGCTGGATTTTCTGGATTTTCACACGAATAATGTAATCGAAAATTCGGCATTACAACAGCGCTAACACGTAATTATCAAGTATTTAGAAATCGACGGCAATCGATTTCGATCAACACAACTCATTTAATTCAACTTTGAACATTTTAATCAAAATTAAATACCTGAAAAATAAAAATTATGCTACATCCGACAGAAATTCGTAGTATTAGTATATAACGATCCCTAACATGCAAGGAGCAATAATCTATCATCAGATTTCAATTCTAACGCTTAAATTTTCATTTATGAGCAAAAGTATAAAAATGACATTTTGAGATCTAGAATTTTTCTCTCACCTTTGATGCAATATAAGCCTAGGAATGCGTGCTATACGTGCCCAACAAGCAGAATCCAAGTCGGTGCGAAGTTTTACGGACAAAAACTAGGTTTTTCTTTGAAAAATTGGATTGAAAAGCTTGAAAATCTCTTTGGCTTTTTCTCCTTCTTTCTCTCGGCAATGTGTGTGTTTGTGATGGTGTTTTTGTGTTGTGTGAGTGTGTGTAGGTGACAATATATAATTAAAAGCTTAGTCAATTAAAAAAAAATGCAAAGTCAAAGTAGTTTAAGTTAGTATTTTTGTGTTTTCTTGACTTTAATTGCATTTTATTGCTCACCAAGGCTCAAAATAATTATGCAACCCCCAAGATATCTCAAGTGGATTATTTTTAGGTGACAAGAAGTTTTACAATCAAACAATTTCACCCGAGTCGGCTTAAAACTCGATTTTTGCAAAAGGCGGTGTAAAAACCCTAATAAATTCTTAAGCCGATTTTAAAACTATTTTCATCAAACACAGGTCTATTAAAGTCTATGGACTAGGTCTAGAAGGGTTAAAAAGACCAGTTTCAAAATTTTAGCGGACGTGTTTTGAAAACACTATTCACTGAAAATCGACGATAAAATTTATGATTCCGTTTTTGATGAAAATTTCATGAATGCACATTTAGCATGTATTAGGAGTATTGACATCAAAATTATAACTTTCTAGGTCCTATAGCACATAAACAGATCATATGCACGCAAAACGAGGTATAGCACGTAAAACGAGATAAGCAGGAAAGTGGGGTTTCACATTCTCCCCCCCTTATAGAAATTTTGTCCTCGAAATTCTTACTTGATGTATGGAATAGATCTGGGTATTGCTGCTGCATCTGATCTCGTCTCTCCCACGTAGCTTCCTCAATGCCATGATGCTTCCACAACACCTTAACCATCGGAATCCTCTTCGACCTCAACTCTCGGTCCATCTAATCTAGAATACGAATCGGACGCTCGTCATAAGTCAAATTCTCTCGAAGCTGTAACGGCTCTGGCTCAAGAATATGAGAAGGATCCGGATTATATTTCCGCAAATTAGACACATGAAATACATCGTGGACATTAGAGAAGTTCTCCGGTAAAGCCAACCGATACGCCAACTTACCAACCCTGCCAGTAATCTCAAACGGCCCAACAAATCTCGGACTCAGCTTTCCACCTTTACCATAACGAGCAAAGCCCTTTCGAGGAGACAATCTCAAGAAAACCCGATCTCCAACTGCAAACTCCAAGTCTCAACGACGCTTATCAGCATAACTCTTGAATCTACTCTGCGCCGTAAGCATTCTCTACCTGATCAACTGAACATTCTCAATCTTCTCAAGAAGTTCTGGCATAATAGTCGGATCAACAGTCTTCATCTCTCCTACCTCGTCCCAATATAAAGGTGAACGGCACTTACGACCGTAAAGAGCTGCGAAAGGTGCCATCCCAATAGTAGCTTGATAACTATTGTTATAGGCAAACTCGGCAAGTGGTATATGTTTCTCCCAGTTCTTCCCGAAGTCCAGAACACAAGCCCTAAGCATATCTTCCATAATCTAAATAGTCCGCTCAGACTGACCGTCGGTCTGTGGATGATACGCGGTACTGAAGTTCAACTGAGTACCTAAGGTCTCCTGAAGTTTCTCCCACAAACGAGAAGTAAATCGAGGATCTCGATCGGAGACAATACTAGACGGAATACCGTGAAGTCTAACAATCTGATCCAGATAGAGGTCCGTCAACTTTGTAACCTCATCTCCCATCCTCATTGCAATAAAATGAGCTGTCTTCGTCAAACGATCCACGACAACCCAAACTGCATCATTCCCCCTCGGTGATCTAGGCAACCCAGTGACGAAGTCCATCGTAATATGCTCCCATTTCCACTCTGGTATAGCCAACGGCTGAAGCAAACCTACAGGTCGTTGATGCTCGGCTTTCACTCTCTGACAAGTCAAACATCTAGATACAAACTGAGCAACCTCTCTCTTCATGTTGTTCCACCAGTAATGTTGCTTCAAATCCCGATACATCTTGGTTCCACCGGGATGAATAGTATATTTAGAATTATGAGCTTCCTCCAGAATACCTCGCCTCAAACCCGGTTCATCGGGAACACAAACCCTGTTCCGAAATCGAAGAATACCGTCCTCATGTACTTTGAAGTTAGACTGATCACCCGTGATCTGATCCTTGATCTTCTGAAGTTTAACGTCAAGTTGCTGAGCTTCCCTGATCTGAGACAATAATAAAGGTTGAATACGGAGATGTGAACACATCACTCCAACCTGAGTCAACTCTGGTCTCCAATAACTAAACTCCTCAAGAACCTCCCACTTCTTGACAGCCAAACAAGAAATACTAGCCTTCCGACTGAGAGCATCTGCTACAACATTTGCCTTCCCAGGCAGATAATTGATAGAACAATTATAATCTCCAAGAAGCTCCATCCACCTCCGCTGGCGCATATTCAATTCCTTCTGTGAGAACAAGTACTTCAGACTCTTATGATCAGTGAAAATTTCAAACTTACTTCCCCACAGATAATGACGCCACTTCTTGAGTGCAAAGACAACTGCTGCCAAATCAAGATCATGAGTCGGATAATTTTCTTCATAAGGCTTCAACTTTCGAGAAGCATAGGCAATAACTCGGCCATCCTGCATAAGAACACATCCCAAGCCTTCCTTGGATGCATCGCTGTAAATGACCATATTATCGGTCCCCTCTGGTAGAGCAAGTACTGGAGCGGTAGTTAACCTCTTTTTCAACTCCTGAAACCCATTCTCACACTTCTCATCCCAATTAAAGATAGTCCGTTTCTGAGTCAACTTAGATAGTGGCCCCGCAATCTTCGGGATGTCCTTAACAAACCTACGGTAATAACCCGCCAAGCCAAGAAAGCTACGGACATCAGAAACACTCTCTGGCCATTTCCAAGACATCACCGATTCAATCTTAGTGGGATCCACAGAAATACCACTCTGTGTAATAACATGGCCAAGAAAAGAAATTCGTTGCAGCCAAAATTCACATTTGCTGAACTTGGCAAACAACTGATGCTCCTGCAACTTCTCTAATACAAGCCATAGATGTTGCTCGTGCTCCGATTCAGATTTAGAATAGACCAAGATATCATCAATAAAAATCACCACGAACTGGTCCAAGTACGGCTGAAAGACTCGATGCATAAGATCCATGAATGCTGCTGGTGCATTAGTTAAACCAAAGGGCATAACAACAAACTCATAATGCCCGTACCGAGTCCTAAAGGCAGACTTCGGAACATCCTCCGTACGAATCCGAAGCTGATAATACCCCTGCCTCAAATCAAATTTAGAATAGACTTTGGCTCCCTGAAGTTGATCAAACAACTCATCAATCAGTGGCAAAGGATATTTATTCTTGATGGTCACCTGATTCAAACCACGGTAATCAATACACAATCTCAAAGTACCATCCTTCTTCTTCACAAATAAAACAGGAGCTCCCTAAGGTGAAGAACTCTGCTGAATGAATCCTTTCTTCAATAACTCTTGTAACTGAGTCTTCAACTCCTTCAATTCAGCTGGTGCCATCCGGTACGCCGATTTAGAAATAGGTTGAGTACCGGGAACAAGATTAATCACAAACTCTATATCCCTCTCTGGCGGCAACCCTGGCAACTCCTCGGGAAATACATTAGGATATTCCCGGATAATAGGGACTTCCTCTAGCTGTAGCTTATCAGATGGCTTGTTGATCAAATAAGCTAGATAACCCGAACACCCCTTACTCACCAACTTAACAGCTTTAGTTGCTGAGATAACAAAACTCGTCTTAGCACCCCGGTTACCTGCTACCTCTACTACTGGCTGATCCGGCAAGCAAAACTGTACTACCTTCTACAGTTCAACTGGGCATCATACTTAGAAAGCCAATCCATACCCAGAATAACATCATACCCCCGGATAGGAAATAAAATAAGGTCCGAAGGAAAATTATGCCCCTTAACATGTATTATACAATCCTTACATACTAAGCCAGTAACATACTTATCAGTCAAAGAGGTACTAATCTCAACCACATAAGGCAATCTTTCAGGTTGCAATTTAACACGTTGCACACAAGCAGGAGTAATGAAAGAATGCGTAGCACCAGAATCAATCAACACTTTAACAAGTTGATCAAGTATAAGGAAGTTACCTTCCACCACTGCAGTCTCCTCTAAGTCAACTGCGTAAGCCCGAGCCTGAACCCGCTGCTGCTGTGGTACACTGCCTGTAGGCCTACCCTGGTAACCCTGAGTCGCTGCCCGACCCTCAGTCCTCGCATATCTAGGGCAATCCTTCGCCCTATGCTCGATGCTACCACAACCCAAACATGTCCCTGCCTTTACCCTGCAGTCGGACTCCATATGCCCTGGGCGCTTGCAGTAATTACACTGTGATGATGTGGCACTAACACTGCCCCTAGAAGAACCAGAAGCTGATGAAGCAGCTGATACAGCCTGCTGCTGAGGTCTCACCACACTAGGCCTATACTGACCCTGAGACTGGGCTGGCCTATACTGAGTTGAACCTGATATGGCCTCTGCTGAAACTGAGGCCGATAGTAACTCTGCTGACCCTGTGGCCTATAAGAACTCTGCTGGGCTGGTGGCCTGTAGACAACCTGCTGTACTGGAGGCCTATATATAACCTGCTGGCCCTGTGGCTGATACGGCCTCTTACTAGGCTGACTGGAGACAATCTGATCCCCTTTCCTCTTCTCTAACGTAGAAGCTGCATCAAAAGCCTCAGTAAAGATATCATAGCGATTCAGAGCCATTGCATCCTGAATCTCGGGCCTCAATCCCAACATAAACCTACGGGTCTTCCTCTCCTCCACAGCTACAAACTCCGGTGCATACCGGGACAACCTAGTGAATGTAGCCTCATACTGAGCCACAGTAGAATCCCCCTGTACCAAAGACAAGAACTCAGCATCTCCTCTCCCGTGCAACCCTCGGGACATACTTATCCCTAAAAGCAGTAAGAAAGGTATCCCAAACATACGGAACACCCCGGGTCTCCCAACTGGCTCTCACAGTGCGCCACCATTCTTCTGCCTCATCATCAAGCAAATAGACAGCACAAGTCACCTTCCTCTCATCAGTGTACCCGAGAGAATCAAAAATTTTCTCTAACTTACTAATCCACGACTCGGCCTTCCTATCATCAGGCTCTCCCTGAAATCTAGGAGGATAGTACCCCAGAAATTCCTTCATAGTACCTCGACCGTGATTACCACCCTGTACATTTTGTATCTGAGCCTGCAACGCCTGAGTCTGAACAGCCTGACCTGCTAACAACTGGGCCTGCCCAGCCATCAAATCTGCAATCCGATCCATTGCTGCCCCTAACCCGACATCACCCCTATCACTGCCCTGTGCCACATTACCAGGAACCTCCTCTACAATCCGGGCCTACCACGAGTCCTCGGTCTACCGGCCATCGTACTAATCAAAGAGTTAGCACAGGTTATAGCACATAAACATATTATATACAACTTTTAACACATAAACAACAAACTCATATAAAGCACATAGATCACATAAGTTTCAATCACATAAGCAAATTGATCACATAATCACATAAGCACTTAAATCACATAATCACTTAATCATTTAATCATACCAATACATATTTCACTTTTCTTTCTTTTCATACATATTTCATGCTAAGACCTTTACCCACATTCCGAGAATACCCCGGCTGACAACTAACCTGGCTCTGATACCACTTAAACTGTCACGCCCCAACTCGACCCCACCTACAATCAGTCAGGACGCAACGGAATTTCGGCAGTATAACGACAGTAAATAGAATACCGGGGTTCTAAACCAACCTCATTAATAACATTAAACATCCAATTCCATAACCATACAATCAACAACTCCTCAACAACATAGTAACACACAACATAACTGTAATATACAATAATCAGTCTTCGTTATCTGCCTCCGTTCCAACATAACATACAATACCTCAACCTTATCATACATTTCAAAAATAAGTTGAGACCCATCTAACAACTTAACCATAGACAAAAGAAAGTCACTAAGTTAACATCATTTGGATCATCATCTTTTCAACATCTATTACAATAAGAACCATAAAACATATAAAAGTATACTAAGCTAATGTACATGACATTAAACAACATAGAATCATGGATAAGACTCAGGAACATATGACTCGTCCACGTAAGGCACATTTTCCTCCTCAGGAGGCACGTACCCGTAATCCGGCTCTGCAACACCTGTAAGCATACAATAATAGAGAGTGAGCTTATATACATAAGCCCAGTGAGGATCTGATAGATCTCGACAGTATTCACTATGCTCCTTGGATTTAGTCCTTTGAGCAAGTAAACACACAACAACAATAATAACATTATCATCACATAACTATATAACCATTCAATAAAGGATACTCTATTTGGTGTAGCTCCAAACGCCATCACGATCTCAACCGTTCTTCTTATAACTCCCCATTACTCACGCACCCGAGGTACCTCACTAGCCCCTCCCTCCATGACACCTCCGTCATGCGAGCTGGGGGTAGCCTATGGCAGTCATGCCGTTATCAACCCGACAGCCCAACGCTGCCCGAGAGGTGGCACACACATACCAAGACTCCATAATCATCATCAATCATCAATCAATCATCAATCAATCAATTGGGAGATCAGCAACGAAAGTGCCCGATTCCCGAACTCAATAATAATCAATCAATAACATCAATATAACATCAATATTTAATTAAACAACAAACAACGAAGTTAGATGATGAAGTAGGCCATCTAACCGGACATGCATTATATACACAATTAAACCCTAAATTACTCATCAACAACTCACCATTCAACACTCAAACACCTCCCAACCATCTAAAGGCATCGTTCAAGAAATTAAAGAATGACAACCTAAACTTCTAAAATTCATAACTTACAATCTACTAATCCAAACATTGCCAAATCAGTTTCTATCACTCACCCATTCAACCTACTACATCAGCCCTCTCGAAAATCCACCATAACACCTCCAAATCATGCCCGATAACCCTAAAACCCTAGGATGTCTTGGCTGGATTTTCTGGATTTTCACACGAACAATGTAATCGAAAATTCGGCATTACAACAGCGCTAACACGTAATTATCAAGTATTTAGAAATCGACGGCAATCGATTTCGATCAACACAACTCATTTAATTCAACTTTGAACATTTTAATCAAAATTAAATACCCAGAAAATAGAAATTATGCTACATCCGATAGAAATTCGTAGTATTAGTATATAACGATCCCTTGCATGCAAGGAGCAATAATCTATCATCAGATTTCAATTCTAACGGTTAAATTTTCATTTATGAGCAAAAGTATAAAAATGACATTTTGAGATCTAGAATTTTTCTCTCACCTTTGATGCGATATAAGCCTAGGAATGCGTTCTATGCGTGCCCAACAAGCAGAATCCAAGTCGGTGTGAAGTTTTACGGACAAAAACTAGGTTTTTCTTTGAAAAATTGGATTGAAAAGCTTGAAAATCTCTTTGGCTTTTTCTCCTTCTTTCTCTCGGCAATGTGTGTGTTTGTGATGGTGTTTTTGTGTTGTGTGAGTGTGTGTAGGTGACAATATATAATTAAAAGCTTAGTCAATTTAAAAAAATGCAAAGTCAAAGTAGTTTAAGTTAGTATTTTTGTGTTTTCTTGACTTTAATTGCATTTTATTGCTCACCAAGGCTTAAAATAATTATGCAACCCCCAAGATATCTCAAGTGGATTATTTTTAGGTGACAAGAAGTTTTACAATCAAACAATTTCACCCGAGTCGGCTTAAAACTCGATTTTCGCAAAAGTCGGTGTAAAAACCCTAATAAATTCTTAAGCCGATTTTAAAACCGTTTTCATCAAACACATGTCTATTAAAGTCTATGGACTAGGTCTAGAAGGGTTAAAAAGACCAGTTTCAAAATTTTAGCTGACGTGTTTTGAAAATACTATTCACTAAAAATCAACGATAAAATTTCTGACTCCGTTTTTGATGAAAATTTCATGAATGCACATTTAGCATGTATTAGGAGTATTGACATCAAAATTATAACTTTCTAGGTCCTATAGCACATAAACAGATCATATGCACGCAAAACGAGGTATAGCACGTAAAACGAGATAAGCAGGAAAGTGGGGTTTCACAGTTGTCCTCGAAACAGTTAGAATATGAGCATTAACATATAAACAACTAACGATTACAAAAGGGGCATTAACGTGTTTCACATAGAACTATATCAAAAGCTCAATAATGTCTTAAAAACACATTTAAACACCCAAGGAGCCTTTACTAGGTCTTATAAGCGTGAGACAATCGAATTCCTACTTTAACCCCTTTGTAACTCAAACTGTTTTCTTTCCAAACTCATGCTATTGTTCTAGATTAGTAAGTGGTCTATTCTATACTTTTAATTAACCCATAAGGCACCCTTGGGCCCCTCGAAGTTACCCAATTACTCGCGTTTAGCGCAAAAGCTCCAATTTTTTCCTTTTGACTTTATACTACACGTACCTCATCCGGGACTCAATAGAGGGTTAGCAAAGATTATTTAGAACCTATATAGCTAGAAATCTCAAACGTGAAGGCTAAATTAACCCGAATTTGCAATAACCCTGAAGCCCCTTCCAAAAAGTCACCTAATTCATGTTTTTATTAAGTTACGAGCAATTAGATCTTACGGGGCCATTACACTACCTTCATTAGCACCTAGAGAATTTATTTGGACCATTGAATCAAGCTATAAGGTTCATTTTACAAAACCCTAGAAAAAAATGTCACTATTCATGACCTATGATCAACGAACGAATTCAACCGTTTAAAATACGAAACAATAGCATAAATGTGGTATCTACTACTTGTATACAACATATATTAGCATATTTAAGCATAGCATAACCATTTGATAGCAAATCTACAAAATCAAGAAAAGTGTAACATTTTTAAAATGCAAAAACAACCATGAAATCCCTCACCTATTGCGCGTAGAAGCTCGGGAAAGGCTAGAGAACACTCTAAACTACTTGTACCTAGCTTGGCTTGGCTTGAATTGAAGATTTGATGAGCAAAAATCTCTTCCTCTTTCACTGTTGGGCTGTCGGGTTTGTTGCTGTCTTTTTTCAGCTTTTCTTCTTTTTTTTTTTGTTATGAGTTGTTATGAGTGTGTGTTGAGTATTTGCTTAGGTGGGGTTAAGTTAGGTGTGTGTTATAACTATAAAATGAGTCTAGTTAGCTTAGAATAAGTCTAGAGGTGCAATAATATGCTAGCTAACTAAAAAGATAAAGTTTCAATACGTAACACTATTCGCTAGGTCAATAAAGCATTTTCTAAACAGGCGCTCTCAACCCTAATCGCTCAAAAGCATATTTTTCTCATTCCTAAAATAATTAATGTGATTTAAGAAAAATGATAACTCGAAGTAAATAAGCAGTTGAAAAACGTGATGAATAATAACCACATAAATTGACAAGTAATGCACAGTAAGAATGCGCAAATAGTGGATGGAACAGTAAAAAAGGTGTACGGTGAAGTTTTCGGACGTCATACATGCCTTACATGACCAACTAGGAAAAATCATTTCACACACACACACAAATTTTATTTTATACACTTTACAATACACCCACACTCAAATATTTCTCGTAAATCACAAGAATGCATAAAATACATCTATACCCTACCCAAACCCTTCTCTTTTTCGTTCCTTGCACCCATCCCACACTCCATAACAGAAAAATTATGAAAACAACATAAAACATGCTCTTTCAAAGTCCCAAAACTGACCCACACCCCTAACAACTGAAAAATCTTCCATTTTTCTCTCTATTCTCTCTCTATTTCGGCCTAACTCATACACACACTCACACTACTCAACAAAGCATAGAACTTGAAGATTTAGAGGTAGACCAAATGGCCTTGACAAGGGCAAGAAGGAAAATTGCATTCCAAGAGGGTTTCAAGCTTCATTTGGCATTTCTTGCATTTCTAGCTAAGTCTTTGAAGAGGTGAGGGTTTCAAACTGATTTCTAAATGTTTTTAAAGTTCATAAGCATATATAGATGTGTATATGGTCTTGCATGTGAATATCTATGGTTGTGGTTGCTAGAAATTGCGATTTGAAGCATATTGGGCCATTGCACGTGTTTGTATTACTTAGAACTTGGATTGCATGGACTGTTTAAGGCTGGAAAGATTGGTTTAGATGAGTATTCATACGTTCTTAGTTGATTTTGGGGATGAATGTTGGTTAATCTTGAGTATGGCCATGTATATGAAGGCTATAGTTAATTATATGCTTGTTAGGGGTTTAATTCCTTGGTTTCATGATGTATTTTAATGCTATTATGATATGTAGTAGGTTGGCCACGAAATGTTTAGCATGTTATGAAAGGGATCGGTTTTCGAAAACGTGTGATTCACAACATAAAAGAGTTAAAGCGGAAGCGTTGAGCATTTTAAAAATTTCAACATTAACTTTTGTAATCACATGCATTCCCAAAGTAAAGTCCATGGTAATCAACATGCAACATATAATATATCAAATATACTATAAAGTAAACGAGAGATAAAATGGCATACCTCCCGTTTATAGTAGAGTGAAGGTGTAACCACGGCAGAGATGCTACGGTGTGGACAAGCCTTCTTCACACATGCAACAACTCTAGATAAAAATACACAAGCATCCAATAGTTATTACTACAAACTAAGTTAATGTGCAAGATACTTAGTAGTAGAAATAAGCTTGTATATAATTATAAAGCAAAAGGTATAACACTTATCTTTTTTCGTGCTTTGGCCAAGAGCATCAAGGAAGAAGATATAGTTCTCATCTCGTAGATAGCGTGGACTAGCCTCCTTCACAAGTGTAAAGGTCATAGATCGAAACACACGAACATCCAATGGCAAACACCACCAACCAAGTATATGTGCTAGCTTCTCGGTGATAGATCTAAGTTTGAATATTGATAGAAAAGCAAGAGAAAATTCCCTTCTACTTTTCTCTACTATGGCCGAAAACACCATAGGAGAAAGGAGAAAATTTTTCTTCCTCATGTTTGTGTGCCTTGGCCGAAAAAACAACCTAAAAAAGAGTAGAATAGTTGGCCTTTATATAAAGTCTTGAGTTGTGTAGGATTGTGACAAGTGGCATGTTATGTCTTCTCAAGACATCATCCTTTTGCCAAGTGTCAATCATGCACACACTTAAGCCAACTTGTTGTTTGTCTTTTTGTCCAACTTGTTGTTTGTCTTTTTGTACAAGTTGTCTTTTGTCCTTTAGTGTTTGTCCTTTTGTGTTTTGTCTTTTAGTGCAAGTTATTGTTTGTCTTTTAGTGAAGACAAACATTAATTAATTCTAAACCCTTTTAGAATAATTAATTATAGATTGACCCCTAAATCTATTTGCACTAAAGCCCCAATACTTTTTAGTATTTATACTTTGGCCCTAAACTTCCAAAAATTACAATTTTGGCCCACTTAACCGGTAATGTCCAAAATCACACCATTAACACTTTGACATGTTTCCAACTCAATATTTGCACTTTGACCCCAATGCTTTAAGTATTTGTACTTTTGGCCCGCTTAACTATTAACGTCCAAAATAAACAACGTTAACTCTTTAACGTATTTTCAACTTAATATCAAGCTCGTTAATTGCCTTATTCTTGATGTTCTTTTATGTGTGTGACTTTCTAGATTCATAACCGTATAGCGATGATAGACTATTAAACGCTTTTAATCTATTCCGAGCATGTCTTCATCATTGTGAAACCCCAATTTTTGCTTTTAGCTCGATTTGCGTGTCTTTACCTCGAATTACGTGTTTTAACCTGTTTATATGTTTTATATGAATTAAAATGTGCTAATTAAGTGATTAATACTTCTAATACATGATATGTGAGCATTCATAAAATTTTTATCAAAATCGGCATCAGAAATTTTATCGTTGGTTTTTATGAATAGTATTTTGAATGCACGTCTGCTAAAATTTTTACACTAGTGTTTTAAACGTCTTAAAACCTAGTCCTCCATTAATAATAGACCCGTATTTGAATAAAAATTATTTCTGAAATTGATTAGGAATTTAAATTGGTTTTACGGGCGAAAAAGTACGTTTTTAAGCTAAAATAGTGATTTTTTTCCAAAACAATTCTTGCGTTGACTTTCATTGACCTAGTATATATTAAATACAAATTATATTTCATTTTAAATATTTATAAAATGGCACAATTGAAAAATGCATTTAAAAGACATTTGAAAACAAATAATATAACTTTCATATTCTTTTGCAAAAATTGAGTTTTTACCTGAGTCGGGTGTAAATATATGTATGTGGAACTCCTTGTCAACTAAAAATATGCTTCTTAAAATAGTCTAGGAGTTAATTGCATATTGGTGGGCAAAATAGTCAAGAAATAGAATTAAAAGACTACAAAACAATTAAAAGACTAAAAAATACTAACTTTGACCAATTCTTTTTGCATTGACTTATTACTTAACTTAATATATACTCAAATATCAGGCAAAACACCACAAAAACACACCAAAAACCATGACTCCATGAGAGAGAAGAAAGAAGGCATTTCAAGGTTTTTCAAAGCATTTTTCTCATAGATTTTGCATTTCAAAGCCGAATTGAGTCGTTCAAAGCTTGATTTCACTTGTTGGGCACCTATTGCACACATTTCTTGCATCACAACACATCAAAGGTGAGAGAAAAATTTTAGATCTCAAAATGTCATTTTTATGTTAATTGATATAATTGAATTTTTAGCCGTTGAAATGTTAAATTGATATTATATTATTGCTCAGTAGATGCTAAGGATTGATTATATGTATTTATATTAGTTTTGAACCGTTGTGGTATGCATTTCTATTTTCGGGTATTAAAAATTGAGAATTTGGCTATTTGTTGAATAAATGATGTTGTGGTTGTTGGAATTGCTTGCTCTTAGTTTCTAAAAGTTTGTTAAATATGTGGTAGTAATGTTGTAATGCCGAAATTTTGATTGTGATGTCGGTGTGAAAGTCTGAAAATTTCAGCCTTGATGCATTAGAATTTTAGGGATGTTGGGCTTGATATGGATGGGTTATGGTTGGTTTCTGAGGGGGTTAATGTTGTTGATTGAGTGGGTGAGTGTTAGAAACTGGTTTGGAGGTTATCGGATTAGTAGAATGTAAATTATGACTTTTAGAAGTTTGGGTTGTCTTCTTTTAAAATGTTGAATTATGCCTTTGGATGTTTGGGTGGTGTTTGAGTGATTGAATTGTGAGTTGTTGATGGTTAGACTAAGGTTTGGTTGTGTGTTTAATGCATGTTAAGTTGGGTGGCCTACTTTGTCATCTAACTTAGTTGTTTGTTGTTTATTTGATTAGTTGTTGTTATGTTGTTGAAATGATAATTATTGATTGATTATTGTTGAACCAGGAGATAGGCAACGTACTTTGTTATCCTCCTGTGATAATTGATTATTGATGAGCCGGGAGATAGTCAACATGAAAGGTTGTCCTCCTGAGATTTGAATGATTATTATTGTTGTCATGAGTCTTGGTATGTGTGTGCCACCTCTCGGGCAGTGTCGGGCTGTCGGGTTGAAAACGGTATAACTATCATAGGCTACCCCAGCTCCTAAGATAGAGGTGTCATTGAGGGAGGGCCTAGAGAAGTACCTCGGGTGCGTGAGTAATGGGGAGTTACAAGAAGAACGGTTGAGATCATGATGGCGTTTGGAGCTACACCAACTAGAGTATCCTTTATTGATTGGTCATTATAATTAATGTGCTTATACTGTTATTGATGATTTTTATGTGTTTACTGCTCAAAGGATGATTTCCAAGGAGTATAGTAAATACTGTTAGAGATCTATCGAATCCTCACTGGGCTTGTTTTGTATAGGCTCACTCTCAATTATTGCATGCATACAGGTGTTACCGATCTAGATTACGGGTACGTGCCTCCAGAAGAGGATAATGTGCCATATGTGGACGAGTCCTATGTGCCAGAGTCTTGTCTTTGATATCTGAGATGTAGTTCTCTTTTGTTATCTTGTATATTAAAGCTAGAAGTTTTGTATTTACTTAGATGTTTATGATGTATAAGATGTTTTAAAGATAGTAGATTAAATGTTGCTAGCTTAGTAGTCTTGTTTTGGAACATGATTAGATTGCTAGGTTGGTTATAATCTATTTTGGAAATGTATGTTATATAGTAAATGTGTAATGTTGGAACGAAGGTGTGTAACCTATGGATGAAATGGTGAAAGCATGTTTAAGTATATTTTGGGTTGCATTGTATGTTGTTATCTTGATTGTGGAGTTGTTAATCTTTGGGGTTGGATGTATGAACTTAAAAAGAGGTTGGCTTTGAGCCACGGTATCCGGATTACAGTCGTTATACTGCCGAAATTCTGTTGCGTCTTGATTGATCTTAAGGGGGGTCGAGTTGGGGCATGATATTTAATGGTATCAGAGCACATGTTTAGCTATCAACCTGGGTATCCTCGGAATGTGGGTAGTGGTCTAAGCATGCAAGTATGTATTAATTTAAAGAAAAGTGAAACATATGTTAAAATGTTTATGTAATTAATTTTCTTATGTGTCTAACTTTCTATGTGATCAATATGCTTTATGTGTTTAGTGAACTAATGTGGTCAATATGTTTTATGTGATAACGTGCCTTACATACTCAATGTGTTGTCATTAATGTGCATTATGTGATTAATGCGTATTATGTGACAACTGTGTTTTAAGTGATCAAAGTGCCTTGTGTGAAGTTAGTTGTTTATGTGATTTTAATTGTTTATAACTTGCTTGTGTGAAACAACGTGCTTTAGGTGCTCAATGTACTTTGAGTGACTAATGTGATTTACATAATCAATTTGACTTATGTGTAGTTTGTTGCTTATGCGACTTTAATTGTTTATAACTTATTATATGATATAACCTGTTTACGTGATATTAGCTTCTTATGTGCTGAATTGTGCGTTATGTGATAATGTTGTTTTATATGTTAATTATGTATTATGTTGTACCCGTCTTCATGTGATATAATTGTATATATGTTATAACTGAGGGTGACTCTTTGGGTGACTCTTTTGGGTGAAGGAAGGATGACTGTTAGAGCTCTTGGAATTAGAGAAAGACTCCGTATGAATGAATTCATGTCTTTCAAACATGGTAGCCTGTCTGTTTCGCAGTATGAGGCCCAATGTGAAACCCCACTTTCCTGCTTATCTCGTTTTACGTGCTATACCTCGTTTTGCGTGCATATGATCTGTTTATGTGCTATAGGACCTAGAAAGTTATAATTTTGATGTCAATACTCCTAATACGTGCTAAATGTGCATTCATGAAATTTTCATAAAAAACGGAGTCAGAAATTTTATCGTCGATTTTTAGTGAATAGTGTTTTCGAAACAAGTCCGCTAAAATTTTGAAACTGGTCTTTTTAACCCTTCTAGACCTAGTCCACGGACTTTAATAGACATGTGTTTGATGAAAACGGTTTTAAAATCGGCTTAAGAATTTATTAGGGTTTTTACACCGACTTTTGCGAAAATCGAGTTTTAAGCCGACTCGGGTGAAATTGTTGGATTGTAAAACTTCTTGTCACCTAAAAATAATTTACTTGAGCTAGCTTGGGTGTTGAATAAATGTTTTGAACTTTGGTGATCAAGAAAATGCAATTAAAGTCATTAAAACACAAAAATACTAACTTAAACTACTTTGACTTTGCATTTTTTTTAATTGACTAAGCTTTTTATTATATATTGTCATCAACACACACTCAACTAAGCACAAAACACACTCCACACACACACAAAGGGCCGAGAGGTTGAGGGAGAAAAAGAAAGAGAAAAACTCAAGCTTTTCAATCAATTTTTCAAAGAAAAACCTAGTTTTTGTCCGTAGAACTTCGCACCGACTTGGATTTTGCTTGTTGGGCACGCATAGCACGCATTCCTAGGCTTATATCGCATCAAAGGTGAGAGAAAAATTCTAGATCTCAAAATGTCATTTTTATACTTTTGCTCATAAATGAAAATTTAACCGTTAGAATTGAAATCTGATGATATATTATTGCTCCTTGCATGCTAGGGATCGTTATATACTAATACTATGAATTTCTGTCAGATGTAGCATAATTTTTATTTTCCGGGTATTTAATTTTCATTAAAATGTTCAAAGTTGAATTAAATGAGTTGTGTTGATCGAAATTGATTGCCGTCGATTTCTAAATACTTGATAATTACGTGTTAGCGCTGTTGTAATACCGAATTTTCGATTACATTGTTCGTGTGAAAATCCGGAAAATCCAGCCAAGACATCCTAGGGTTTTAGGGTTATCGGGCATGATTTGGAGGTGTTATGGTGGATTTCCGAGAGGGCTAATGTAGTAGGTTGAATGGGTGAGTGATAGAAACTGATTTGACAATGTTTGGATTAGTAGATTGTAAGTTATGAATTTTAGAAGTTTAGGTTGTCATTCTTTAATTTCTTGAACGATGCCTTTAGATGGTTGGGTGGTGTTTGAGTGTTGAATGGTGAGTTGTTGATGAGTAATTTAGGGTTTAATTGTGTATATTATGCATGTCCGGTTAGATGGCCTACTTTGTCATCTAACTAAGTTATTGATTGATTATTATTGAGTTCGGGAATCGGGCGCTTTTGTTGCTGATCTTCCATATTATTGATTGATTATTATTGAGTTCGGGAATCGGGCACTTTCGTTGCTGATCTCCCAATTGATTGATTGATTGATGATTGATGATGATTATGGAGTCTTGGTATGTGTGTGCCACCTCTCGGGCAGCATTGGGCTGTCGGGTTGATAACGGCATGACTGCCATAGGCTACCACCAGCTCGCATGACGGAGGTCTCATGGAGGGAGGGGCTAGTGAGGTACCTCGGGTGCGTGAGTAATGGGGAGTTATAAGAAGAACGGTTGAGATCGTGATGGCGTTTGGAGCTACACCAAATAGAGTATCCTTTATTGAATGGTTATATAGTTATGTGATGATAATGTTATTATTGTTGTTATGTGTTTACTTGCTCAAAGGACTAAATCCAAGGAGCATAGTGAATACTGTCGAGATCTATCGGATCCTCACTGGGCTTATGTATATAAGCTCACTCTCTATTATTGCATGCTTACAGGTGTTGCAGAGCCGGATTACGGGTACGTGCCTCCTGAGGAGGAAAATATGCCTTACGTGGACGAGTCATATGTTCCTGAGTCTTATCCATGATTCTATGTTGTTTAATGTCATGTACATTAGCTTAATAGACTTTTATATGCTTTATGGTTCTTATTGTAATATATGTAGAAAAGATGATGATCCAAATGATGTTAACTTAGTGGCTTTCTTTGTCTATGGTTAAGTTGTTAGATGGGTCTCAACTTATTTTTGAAATGTATGATAAGGTTGAGGTATTGTATGTTATGTTGGAACGGAGGCAGATAACGAAGACTGATTATTGTATATTACAGTTATGTTGTGTATTACTATGTTGTTGAGGAGTTGTTGATTGTATGGTTATGGAATTGGATGTTTAATGTTATTAATGAGGTTGGTTTAGAACCTCGGTATTCTATTTACTGTCGTTATACTACCGAAATTCCGTTGCGTCCTGACTGATTGTAGGTGGGGTCGAGTTGGGGCGTGACACCCAATTTCATAATCTGTCACATTATGCTCCGGGTATGGTGCAAACTACAGAAAAGAGGATTCATAGATTCATTCGTGGGTTGAGGCCGGAAGTTTGAGATAGCTTGACTTCTTTTCAGTTTTTCACATATGGTGAAGCCCTTACTGTTGCAACAAGAGTTGAGAAAGGAAAGAATGAGGTAGGTGCAGGGCTGAGTCAATGAAGTAGAATACCTTCATAGCCTCAGGACCAGAGAAGATATTTTCATCCTCGAAGTCGGCAGAGTCAGCTCCAGAGGCAAAATAAGCCAGTGGTCATAAGGATACAGCGGAACAGTTTAATGGTTTCTCCAGTTCAGGGTTTCGTGGGTAATAGTGATGCTCTTCATGTTCCATTTTGTGTTTTATGTACCAAGAAGGGTCATGTTGAGACCAGATGTTGGAAGAAATCGGAAAAGTGTCTAGGTTGTGGCAGTGATCAACACATGAGAAAGGACTGTCATAAATGGAAAAATGATCGGGGTTTGACCACAGTCAGGGATGCCCAAGAAAAGTCTACTATAGTGAGAGCTCAACAAGATGGTTCAATTACTTCCTTGGTTCTAGATTCTTTTGGGAATCGTGCCGCGGATCAAGTTAAATACTGTACCTTTTGCCGCCGAAAAGGCCATCTCGAGTCTAGCTGTCGGAAGAAGGCAGGGACATGTTTGGGTTGCGGTACCAACCAACACAGAGAGAGGGATTGTCCTAGATATCAGAGGTCTGAGGGTTGGCCAGTGACCCCGGGTTACCAAGGTAGACCGGCGGGCAGTGCATCTCAGCAGCAGCGGGTTCAGGCTAGGGCCTACGCAGTGGACTTGAAGGAATTGCCAGAGGCGGCAGCAGTATTGAAAGGTAACTTACTTATTCCCAACCAATTAGATATCATATCTTCCTGAATACAACGTGCTAAAATGTGAGTAGAGAGTTTTCCTTATATGATTAAAGTTAGCACGTGCATTATATCAGTTGGCGACTGAGTAGCATGTGATGTTGAAGCATAAGAAATTCCGATTAGGGGTCAAGCTACTTTATGACTATGTATTGACTATTAGGATTTTTATTTGGTGATCTTATTCGGCATTCTTTCTCTGGATTTCTATATGAAGATTCTTATCCGGTATACTTGATTGGAATTCTTCTTTGGTATTTTCTATTGGTATTCTTATGTGGAATTCTTATATGGTGTTATTCCGAGGTCTTATTTCGGGATTATTATTCGGTATTCTCCAACGGTGATCTTGTTAGAAGTTCTCAGTTGGTATTCTTGATTGGTGCTCTATTACGGGATCTATGATTGGCGTTCTTCTTCGGTAATTTATTTAGGATTCTTATTCAGAAATCCTAGTTAGTGTTCTTATTCAGCGTTCCTATTCAAGCTTCTTGTTCGGAGATTCTTATTCGATGATCTTATTCGGTGTTCCTACTTGGTGTTCTTAGTTGGTATTTGGAATTAGGTATTCGGTCTTTCATTTCGTATGTTTGAGTCAACTGCGCTTGAGTTACTTCGAGGATCAAGAAGGAATTGCGTGGATGCTATTGTTTTAAGGAGGGGAGAATGTGAAACCTCAGTTTTCTCCTTTACTTTGATTTGCGTGTCTTTGCCTCGAATTACGTGTTTTAACCTGTTTATATATGTTATATGAATTAAAATGTGCTAATCAAGTGATTAATACTTCTAATACATGATATGTGAGCATTCATAAAATTTTCATCAAAATCGGCATCAGAAATTTTATCGTCGGTTTTTATGAATAGTATTTTAAACGCACGTCCGCTAAAATTTTTACACGGGTGTTTTAAACGTCTTAAAACCTAGTCCTCCATTAATAATAGACCCGTATTTGAATAAAAATGATTTCTGAAACTGATTAGGAATTTAAATTGATTTTACAGGCGAAAAAGTACGTTTTTAAGCTAAAATATTGATTTTTATCCAAAACGATTCTTGCGTTAACTTTCATTGACCTAGTATATATTAAATACAAATTATATTTCATTTTAAATATTTATAAAATGGCACAATTGAAAAATGCATTTAAAAAATATTTGAACATAAATAATATAACTTTCATATTCTTTTGCAAAAATTAAGTTTTTACCCGAGTCGGGTGTAAATGTATGCATGTGGAACTCCTTGTCAACTAAAAATATGCTACTTAAAATAATCTAGGAGTTAATTGCATGTTGGTGAGCAAAATAGTCAATAAATAGAATTAAAAGATTAGAAAACAATTAAAAGACTAAAAAATACTAACTTTGACCAATTCTTTTTGCATTGATTTATTACTTAACTTAATATATACTCAAATATCAGCCAAAATACCACAAAAACACATCAAAAACCGTGACTCCATGAGGGAGAAGAAAGAAGGCATTTTCAAGATTTTTCAAAGCATTTTTCTCATAGATTTTGCATTTCAAAGCCGAATTGAGTCATTCAAAGCTTGATTTCACTTGTTGGGAACCTATTGCACACATTTCTTACATTAAAACACATCAAAGGTGAGAGAAAAATTCTAGATCTCAAAATGTCATTTTTATATTAATTCATATAATTGAATTTTTAGCCATTGAAATGTTAAATTGATGTTATATTATTGCTCAGTAGATGCTAAGGATTGATTATATGTATTTATATCAGTTTTGAACCGTTGTGGTATGCATTTATATTTTCGGGTATTAAAAATTGAGAATTTGACTATTTGTTGAATAAATGATGTTGTGTTTGTTGGAATTGCTTGCTGTTAGTTTCTAAAAGTTTGTTAAATACGTGGTAGTAATGTTGTAATGCCAAAATTTTTATTGTGATGTCGGTGTGAAAGTCCAGAAATTTCAGCCTTGATGCATTAGGATTTTAAGGTTGTTGGGCTTGATGTGGATGGGTTATAGTTGGTTTCTGAGGGGGTTAATGTTATTGATTGAGTGGGTGAGTGTTAGAAACTGGTTTGGAGGTTATCGGATTAGTAGAATGTAAATTATGACTTTTAGAAGTTTGGATTGTCTTTCTTTAAAATGTTGAATTATGCCTTTGGATGTTTGGGTGGTGATTGAGTGATTGAATTATGAGTTGTTGATGGTTAGACTAAGGTTTGGTTGTGTGTTTAATGCATGTTAAGTTGGGTAGCCTACTTTGTCATCTAACTTAGTTGTTTATTGTTTATTTGATTAGTTGTTGTTATGTTGTTGCAATGATGATTATTGATTGATTATTGTTGAACCGGGAGATAGGCAACCTACTTTGTTGTCCTCCTGTGATAATTGATTATTGATGAGCCGGGAGATAGTCAACGTGAAAGGTTGTCATCCTGAGATTTGAACGATTATTATTATTGTCATAAGTCTTGGTATGTGTGTGCCACCTCTCGGGTAGCTTCGGGCTGTCGGGTTGAAAACGACATGACTATCATAGGCTACCCCCAGCTCGCATGATAGAGGTGTCATGGAGGGATGGGCTAAAGAGGTACCTCGGGTGCGTGAGTAATGGGGAGTTACAAGAAGAACGGTTGAGATAGTGATGGCGTTTGGAGCTACACCAACTAGAGTATCCTTTATTGATTGGTCATTATAATTAATGTTATATTGTTATTGATGATAATTATGTGTTTACTGCTCAAAGGATGATTTTCAAGGAGTATAGTAAATACTGTTAGAGATCTATCAAATCATCTCTGGGCTTGTTTTATATAAGCTCACTCCCAATTATTGCATGCATACAGGTGTTACCGATCCAGATTACGGGTACGTGCCTCCAAAAGATGATAATGTGCCATATGTGGACGAGTCCTATGTGCCAGAGTCTTGTCCTTGATATCTGAGATGTAGTTCTTTTTTGTTATCTTGTATATTAAAACTAGATGTTTTGTATTTACTTAGATGTTTATGATGTATAAGATGTTTTAAAGATAGTGGATTAAATGTTGCTAGCTTAGTAGTCTTGTTTTGGAACATGATTAGATTGCTAGGTTGGTTATGTAATACCCCGATCCTTCTCGAGACCGGAAGTTCTATTAATCAATCTAATCACAACCGAATTCCGAACCCGGGCAAAATTTTTACGGAAAACGGACGGAGTCTCCCCTGTTTCTAGGCAAAATGCAAACTTGCGCAGCATATAAGTGGACCAGTACCGTGTCCAACCATTCACAATTCCTCAAGGCCATCCGAGCCTTGGTTCTCAACAATTAAACACAGCAAATATACATATTTTCAAGTACCCAGACTATTCTAACTCTTTTCCTTTAGACAATTACATACATGCATTAAAGTTAAACTATACTAACTGAATACATAAACTAGCTTTTCATACCACTTCAATAACCTAGTAAAACTTAAATTACATTCCTTTTTAACATTAAATACATACAACACATGAAACATACATCTTTGCATCTTTGCATCTTTGACAACTCAAGCCACATAGCACACAAGGCAACTCTTCAAGCACGATCTATCACATAACCACGAACTTTCCAGCTAACATGGTATTTCCTGAAATGTAGTGGTGAGGAGTGAGTATACACAACACGTATACTCAGTGAGGGCAGAACATATATCGAGGTGGAGAGAAAGAAGATTGTGCAATGCAAATAAGACAGTTAAACCATATATCCAATAAGAACAACAATCAATATAAACAACAATACAATAAACAATTAAAGAAAGCATTAACACAACCCATCAAAGCTATACCACACTTTGAAGGCTATGGTTCACTCATACGAGCAAAGTACCATTTCGCGAGCAATACATCAATCTCGAGCTTGATGTTGACAATGATGACAATAAGCGCGCAACCACCTTATAACTTCCACTGGGTGTACTCCAGATGTACCCTGATACATCTACGACCCAAATCTCCCAGGGCGGCACCCCTAGCGAGAATGGGAATAGGACATGGAGCTAGAGCAACCAACCCTGGCAGCCCGAGACTGCCCAGAGAGGCCCATTACTCACGCGCCTGACACTATGCAATGCAATAGGAGATACAAGCAATAAACGAGCGATAGCACGAAAGTGCAGATTAGTATCAACATTCAATATATCAAGCACTTACAATCAATAATAACAATCAATTAACTTTTCAAGCATGATTATCATTAATATCAACAAGATTATCAACTAAACAAGTAATTAGCAGTTCAAACAAGAAAAGCTACAAATAACACTATTCAATCTCTAACTTCCAAAGGCAATTACGAGCAAACGAGCTATGGGATTAAGAAACCGATTTCACTACCTTCACTTAGGCACTACAAGGCACATTTCTATGTCACGAAACTTCATTTTTCCAACCGAAGCCCGAAAGTCTACCTACTGTGTTTGAACTACAGCTATGCTAACTGGTCGCTCAATCAACGCCACAACAGTGCCAAAAGTGCTTCCATGCCCTCAATAGCAAAACCCCCAACTTAATTCGAGCACGGTCAACACTTGGTCAAACGACCCCTTTTCGTTTCTTTGTCTAATTTCCAATTTTAACAAAGGCCAGTCCATTTTTATTGCATATTTTATCTTTCTAACATTAATGACACCTATCCAAATCAAGAAATCGCAATTCGGAGCAAAAATCCGAAAATCTAGGGTTTTACTATTCAAAAATACTATTCATTATTCTTCCCCAATTTCAATTTGCGTTTCTAGCCGTAAAAATTGTTAAATAACTAACAAGCAATGCTCTATGAACCCTAAGGAAGCTATATCGAGCAATTATAGGCATTATAACACAATATATATCAAATCTAAAAATTTAAAACAATAATCAAATTTCACAAAATATGCACAAAAACGTGAAAACCCTCATAGAAACTGAAGAGGAAGACCCACAAGGACCCGAGTCATGACCCTTGAGCAATTCCACGCATGATTGTAGAAGAAAATTGAAGAAAATCTTTTCCTTTTTGCCCTTGGAGACTCATGGCCATGGGGGGGGGGGGGAGAGACAAAATGGGCATTTGTGGTTTTGTTTTTGAGTTAATTTTGCCTTGTTTTATTTATAAAAGATGACAAAGGGCATTTTGGTCTTTTGGCAAAGTCAAATACAAGTTAAAAATGGTCAAATAAGGCTATTTTGATAACTTTTAATCTATTCTAAGTTAAAGCAATGCAATTTTCATGAAAACAACTAAAACTAGCTAAATTAAATTCTAAAATATTATTCACCAAGTTCGATAAATATTTCTCTAACTTTCAATTTCGATGCATTGCGATCGAGCGGTTAATAAACGATTACGATAAGTATGGTAAATAATAATATCAAAATATAATTTTTGAAAAGTAATTTAGTTTAAAATTCACTCCGGCTCGGAGTTACTTTTCTCATTTAATTGAAAATAAAGTAATTTAAGTGCAAGAAAATAAATCCGAGTTTTGAAAACAATCAAAATAGTTAATATTCATTTAAAATAATCAATTCAAATATCATTTGAATAGCTTTGAAGAAATAGAAAATTATTACTAGAAATGAATGTTTAACTGAAAATAAACATGAAATTCAATGCTATCATTTAAGATAACAATTAACTAAATGCAATTAAATGCCATTAAATGCGTGCTGGGTTCGGGGTATCACATCCTTCCCCCCTTAAAACAATTGCGTCCTCGCAATTGTTCTTCCAATAGGACTCAGCATCATCTGAGATCCAACTCTGACCACTCTTCATTAGTTACTGAGCAAGACACTGAATAAGATACTCGTAGGAAAACCCAAATAGAAATCCCAACCAAGAATGTCGGGAAAATACCAACTAAAGACTGAAGCAGGGATACTGTAGATATTATCAATACCACATATTATTGACAAGAAGAATACCGAAGGAATATCCATATATAAATCCCTAATAGAAGTCCAACAAGTACCCAATAAGGAAGTCAAAAGATAGCCAGAGTTGATGTAGCACATATAAGACCAAACTCCAAGACCTCATCACCATTTGTCGAGTGCAAACTTTATACAACTTACCACCAAGAAAGCCCAAAGTATTCCACAGCAATATGAGATAATAAGCCTGAACAAGATTCCACGTGTAAGACTTCCGATAAGTGCCAACAAGGAAAATACTAGTAGAATGTCCACTAAGAATTTCAAAGAATACCGTAAGTAGTACTATACAATAAGTCTGATAGGAATTCCAAATACCAAACCTACTGAGGAACACTAAAGAAAATACTCGAAACAATGCTCCAGTAAGAAAGTACCAACGATTGCCCAATAAGTAAGTACTAGATAAATGACCACTAAGAATTCTAGAGAATGCCATTGAAGAATTTCCAATCAGGGATGCCAGTAGCACACCAATAAAGACCGAGACACATATACCATAGATAATACCATGCAGTAAGTCCGATTGAAAACCCAATAGCCAAGTCTACCAGGAAGTGCCAACAGAAGTCTCCAAAGGATACCCAACAAGAAAACCAAAGAATGCTCCAGAGAACAACCAAATAGAACTCCAAGAGAAAGCTACTCTTTCACAACTGTTAAGCACAGAGGAGGACCTTAGAGATTCGCCAATAACCGAGCTCCAAAAGCAAACACCAACTCCCAAATAAAGGCTAGTCAAATACTGCTCATTCCCGTCAATCCATATAACTTGGAGGCCTGCTACCAATCACCTCTCTTCAGGGGAAGGAAGAAGTCTTTCTTACCATTTCAATAGGACATGTATGAATGCCAATATATCACATTTATACATATATGCCTTAATCTATTATGCAAGCATGTTTGTAAAATAGTTTATTCAACAAAGTCACTCAAGCACGACAATCAAGTCAAGCACAACATAATCAATTCAAATCACGGTACAACCAATTCAAGACATTCCAATACACACATTACAAGCAATACTCCAAGTAAATAACAATTCACGAGGTCGATTCGATTCACGATGCCAATTCGATACACGAGTAGTCACTTCACTTCACGTAACACACCTTTAACACATATCATAGAACTATATCACATAGGTATACACATTCAAGTCAAGACACACAATCTCACATACGGGCACACACTTTCAAGACATACTTAACAAGCATACAACCAAGGGTTACTACCCGACAGACCGAGGACCCTGTCCTGGCTTATGAGCTAAACAAGCTCTGATACCACCTGTAACACCCCGATCCCTTTCGAGACCAGAAGTTCTATTAATCAATCTAATCGCAACCCAATTCCGAACCCGGGCAAAATTTTTAGGGAAAAACGGACGGAGTCTCCCCTGTTTCTAGGCAAAATGCAAACCTGCAACAACATATAAGTGGACCAGTACCGTGTCCAACCATTCACAATTCCTCAAGGTCATCCGAGCCTCGATTCTCAACAATTAAACACATCAAATATACATATTTCCAAGTACCTAGACTATTCTAACTCTTTTCCTTTAGACAATTACATACATGAATTGAAGTTAAATTATACTAACTGAATACATAAACTAGCTTTTTCATACCACTTCAATAACATAGTAAAACTTAAATTATATTCCTTTTTAACATCAAATACATACAACACATGGAACATACATCTTTGCATCTTTGAGAACTCAAGCCACATAGCACGCAAGGCAACTCTTCAAGCACGATCTATCACATAACCACGAACTTTCCAGCTAACATGGTATTTCTTGAAATATGGTGGTGAGGAGTGAGTATACACAACACGTATACTCAATGAGGGCGGAGCATATATCGAGGTGGAGAGAAAGAAGATCGTGCAATGCAAATAAGACAGTTAAACCATATATCCAATAAGAACAACAATCAATATAAACAACAATACAATAAACAATTAAAGAAAGCATTAACACAACCCATCAAAGCTATACCACACTTTGAAGGCTATGGTTCACTCATACGAGCAAAGTACCATTTCACGAGCAATACATCAATCTCGAGCTTGATGTTGACAATGATGACAATAAGCGCGCAACCACCTTATAACTTCCACTGGGTGTACTCCAGATGTACCCTGATACATCTACGACCCAAATCTCCCAGGGCGGCACCCCTAGCGAGAATGGGAATAGGACATGGAGCTAGAGCAACCAACCCTAGCAGCCCGAGACTGCCCAGAGAGGCCCATCACTCACGCGCCTAACACTATGTAATGCAATATGAGATACAAGCAATAAACGAGCGATAGCACGAAAGTGCAGATTAGTATCAACGTTCAATATATCAAGCACTTACAATCAATAATAGCAATCAATTAACTTTTCAAGCATGATTATCATTAATATCAACAAGGTTATTAACTAAACAAGTAATTAGCAGTTCAAACAAGAAAAGCTGCAAATAACACTATTCAATCTCTAACTTCCAAAGGCAATTACGAGAAAACGAGCTATGGGATTAAGAAACCGATTTTACTACCTTCACTAAGGTACTACAAGGCATATTTCTACGTCACGAAACTTCATTTTTCCAACCGAAGCCCGAAAGTCCACCTACTGCGCTTGAACTACAGCTATGCTAACCGGTCGCTCAATCAACGCCACAATAGCGCCAAAAGTCCATGCCCTCAATTGCAAAACCCCCAACTCAATTCGAGCACGGTCAACACTTGGTCAAACGGCCTCTTTTCGTTTCTTTGTCTAATTTATTATTTTAACAAAGGCCAGTACATTTTTATTGCACATTTTATCTTTCTAACATTAATGGCACCTATCCAAATCAAGAAATCGCAATTCAGAGCAAAAATCCGAAAATCTAGGGTTTTACTATTTAAAAACACTATTTATTGTTCTTCCCCAATTTCAATTTTTGTTTCTAGCTGTAAAAATTGTTAAATAACTAACAATTAATGCTCTACGAACCCTAAGGAAGCTATATCGAGCAATTATAGGCATTATAACACAATATATATCAAATCTGAAAATTTAAAACAATAATCAAATTTCACAAAATATGCACAAAAACATGAAAACCCTCACAGAGACTGAAGAGGAAGACCCGCAAGGACCCGAGCCATGACCCTCGAGCAATTCCACGTATGATTGTAGAAGAAAATTGAAGAAAATCTTTTCCTTTTTGCCCTTGGAGACTCACGGCCATGGGGGGGGGGGACAAAATGGGCATTTGTGGTTTTGTTTTTGAGTTAATTTTTCCTTGTTTTATTTATAAAAGATGACAAAGGGCATTTTGGTCTTTTGGAAAAGTCAAATACAAGTTAAAAATGGTCAAATAAGGCTATTTTGATGACTTTTAATCTATTCTAAGTTAAAGCAATGTAATTTTCATGAAAAACAACTAAAACTACCTAAATTAAACTCAAAATATTATTCACTAAGTCCGATAAATATTTCTCTAACTTTCATTTTTGATGCATTGCGATCAAGCGGTTAATAAACGATTACGATAAGTATGGTAAATAATAATATCAAAATATAATTTTTGAAAAGTAATTTAGTTTAAAATTCACTCCGGCTCGGAGTTACTTTTCTCATTTAATTGAAAATAAAGTAATTTAAGTGCAAGAAAATAAATCTGAGTTTTGAAAACAATCAAAATAGTTAATATTCATTTAAAATAATCAATTCAAATATCATTTGAATAGCTTTGAAGAAATAGAAAATTATTACTAGGAATGAATGTTTAACTGAAAATAAACATGAAATTCAATGCTATCATTTAAGATGACAATTAACTAAATGCAATTAAATGCCATTAAAAGCGTGCTGGGTTCGGGGTATCACAGATTATAATCTATTTTGGAAATGTATGTTATATAGTAAATGTTTGATGTTGGAACGGAGGCGTGTAACCTATGGATGAAATGGTGAAAGCATGTTTAAGTATATTTTGGGTTGCGTTGTATGTTGCTATCTTGATTGTGGAGTTGTTGTTAATCTTTGGGGTTGGATGTATGAACTTAAAAAGAGGTTGGCTTAGAGCCTCGGTATCCAGATTACAGTTGTTATATTGTCAAAATTCTGTTGCGTCCTGACTGATCTTATGGGGGGTCGAGTTGGGGCGTGATAGTCATTCTCCGGAATATCCTCATGTTCAAGAGTTACGTCTAGCAACATACGCGCATCATGACAATTTATACGGTAATGAATTCCAACTCTTATGAATCTATTTATAGGCGCGAATTAGCATACAGTCCGATCCTTTCATTAAATATGTCCCGATTGTTGTGGGGACCATGATACGATTAAGTCCACTAAACGATTGTACGCATAGATCTATTCGGTGGAATGAGATATGACACCTATGGAACCCATTCCATCATTCTATCTGTTATGTGCCTCGGCCATGGACTTCCTCATTCAATCGAAATAAGATCGTATAGGATATCGCCTCACGTCGGAGGTTAACGGATCCTATCTTGATAATTACCTTAGGTTCATACCACAAAACTAAAACGCGAAAGGCCGTAACCCACCTTTTGGAAGACGGATATTGTCCAGACACAGTATTTAGCCCTTGATATAACCGGCAGCCGTAATTTCTCAAGTCAAAGGATTAATTTGCACAATCCGCAACAAATAACAAACTATTAATCGAAAGTCATGTGGTTTTGTTATTCTGGTGACATTCAGTGATTCGTTCAACTAACAATCACCCATATATAAGTCAGTCGCATCCCTATGCTATTATGGCACAACGCTCACCATCATTTATCATTAACATCTCTATGTTAATCAAATGTAACTTACATATGATAGCCCGTACTTGATTATTCTAGTCCTTGTTGAATAATATGAGGGCTATGAATCATTTTGAATGTTTATCATATAAAAAAAATATGCCAACGAATTCTAAACTCTTTTAGAATATATTTCTTTTCCGAAAAATATTAAGGACACATTCATATAATAGGAATGGTGGAGAATATGAACGTTATAAACAAGTCAATATAGAAACAAACATATAGACGTAAATGCCATTAGGTACAAGTTAATACCAAAATATCCCAAAATAACTCATCTAACTATATAGCATTAGGGTATATCTCCAACATGTTATTGTTTGATTCTTGATGATATCTTGGAATATTGGTGGTTATTATTGCATGTGGTTATGTATTTGAAGCCCTTAGTCAGTTGAAATGCTTGTTTGAGGTGATCACTATGAATTGCATGCCTTTAATTGATTTATATGAGTTGTATAGTAGGCTGCCCAGAAATGTTTATGTACTCAGAAGAATGTTTATGTACTCAGAAGAATGTTTTGTGTTGGTTTTAAGGTTGAATGTTGGTTAATCGTGGAGTTAGTCATGTATATTACGTCTATAGTTGAATTCATGCTCGTATAGGTTGTTTTGCATGTGATTTTAGTAGGGCTATTTGGACTGTTTCATGGCTGACAGTAAATGTTTATATGTATATAAGAATGATTCATGTGATTCTTGTTGCTTAAAGTTGGTTATTGCTATACCCGAGCATGAATTTAAGGCCCTATTTGTTGTCTAAGCCTTCTAGGTACTAAATCTTGTTGTAGTTGGGCTATAATGAAATGTTTAATAGGTATTAGTTGACTGCCCAGAAATGATATTATAGTTACTTGTATGATTCGTAGTGTACTTGTAGTCATATGGTAATGATTCTTGTGTATAGCCTTGTATTTAATGTCATAACATGTTTATTTGCCCTCTTAGCACATAATATGTGGTCATATGGTAATGATTCTTGTGTATAGCCTTGTATTTAATGTCATAACATGTTTATTTGCCCTCTTAGCACATAATATGTGGTTAAAATGAATACTATGACATGTTTTGTATGACATTACTTGGCTGCCCGTTAAATGTTCATATCCTTCTAAGTGTTATACAAAGTGGTTTCACATGTCAAAGCATGCCTTGTATGTTTACGTGTCAATATGTGATCATATGTATTCCCGGAGGCAACCTACTTTGTTGACCTCCTAATGTGAATCGTTAATTGTCATAAATGTGCATTGTATACAAGGTTGCAACCTTTCTTTTGGCATGGTAGCGATTCACGAACGCCGGGCGGCATCGGGCTTGTCGGTGCTCCCGTGATTACCCGTGTCCGTATTCCCTTTATCGCTTGGAACTTTGTTACCCTCAGAGATTTGGGTCGTAGGTTTGTTGTACAATCCAGAGTATACCCATGTGGGAGTAATAATGAGTATGATATTCAAGGCCGGCCACTACATGCGAATGCGAAAGCGAAAGTGAAAGCATAACGTAATGTATCCTTTGAAGTGATGTGGTAAATGTGTTCATTTATATTTATGTTATGTAAAGAACTTACTTGTATTACATGACATGTTTCCAAAGGAGTTTTCACAAGTTAACTAGAAAAGAATTTCAAAAGCCCCGTTACTTGTTCCCCCTTCGCTGTGTTCATAAGGACTCACCCTCTTTATGTCATTACATGTGAAGGGGAATTGGAACAGGTGCCCGAAGAGAATGTGCTAGTTGATGAACCTTTGGAGTGACTATGTGCATTACGTGCTTTTCATGAATATGGATGTTATTTAAAAATGTCATGTTTAAATTGAAGACTATTTATGTTGTTGTTGTAAACAATCCCTGTTGTAATTTGGGGTCCAATTTTGGTTTGTACTAACTATAAACCGGACGAACTCTTTTATTTCGGTCGTTTGCTTTTATCGTTATGTATAGTAGTTATCATTAGGTGTTTAAACCAATAGGTGAAGAATCAACTAAGTTAGCCCTACCTATACTCATTAAGGTACTCATTTGTAAGCTAAATGATAATAGGTACTTGCATAAATAGGAATTTGACAAATAAATGAGATGCAGATATCATGATAGGCTTATTAACCCAAATGGAACTTTCAAGATAAACTAGCGGGAATATCGATTGATGATAAAACAAGAGTTTTAGTTGTAAGCAAATTAAAGATTCAGAATTTTGAGGTGTTCTAGAAAATAGGTCAATCCAAAGATCCTAAATAGAGCCGTTATGCTACCGGTTTTCCAAAAAACTTTTGGAGTTCTAGGCTAACGAATAAGCATTAATTATAGTCAAACGGTTAAAGTCGTAAAATAACGATAATGATTTAGGTCATACCTTAGTCTAGCCTCTATTGGTTGGGTTTGGGTGTGATAGAAATAGTTTACTATTTCACATCACATCTTTTTTCATTAACTTTTCCAAGAGTAACAATGTGTCTAAGCAAGAGAAAAGACTCCGAGGGTAGCATTGCGTCGCATCACATCATTTTCATTCGGTGACGAACCGTTACATTCACATTCACTTATCCAACTCTCCGAAGGTAGCAATGTGCCCAAGCAAGAGAAAATTCTCCGAGGGTAGCATTGTGTCTAAGCAAGAGGGACAACTCTTCGAAGGTAGCATTGTGCCCAAGCAAGAAGGCCAACTCTTCGAGGGTAGCAATGTGCCCAAGCAAGAGGTTAAGACTAAGTGGTTGCAACACCTTTTAAACACCATTTTCAAATCAAGTTCATATAATACAAGTAATATAGCAATCATATTGGCATCGAGTTCACAACTAGCACATAGTTGTACATTATAGCATATCGGGTAAACAATGAGTAATAAAGCAATATAATTCATATTAATGATTCCACAAGTATCCGAACACATCTAGAGGTTAGTTAACATCATTACACATTAGTAGAAACTAGTAACTTTGTGACACCGTGGACCTAGCATGTAGCACATCATACTTATTTGCATATAATTATGTGCTATTGTAAGTGTTATATGTGTTTACCTTGGTAATTTATTCTCATTTTTAACATGATTTCATATTACTCAGAAAATGTGTAACTGTGTTTAATTAATTTATATGTGAAAAATATCCCAGTATTGTATTTATTTGACACTATTCTTTTGCATTTAAGTGGCAGTTTTTACTATTTTTAATTAGTTGAATAAGAAGCTCCGAGCTTGGAGACAAATTTATTTTATTTTATTGAATTATTTGGCATGCATACTTATCTTATTTAAACTATTCCTAGTGCATGTTCATCGAGAGAATTGTATTTATTGCATTTTGGGTAGTTCATGAGTGAATAGTATTATGCAAATGAATAGTAACCAATGTAGGAATTTTATTTGGGCCATTAGATGCATTAAGCTTGCTTTGGGCCACTTAATAGAAATTAAATTAATTCATGCAAGCCCAAAATTAAGCCCCGTAAGAGCCAAGCCCATCTTAACCCATTAAATAACATTATAAAGAATAAAATGAACAAAAAAAATAAGAAAAGAAAGAGAGCATGGTCGTCCATAAGGGAAAAACAAAGAAAATGAAGAAGTTTCTAGGTCTTGGTGGTTGGAGAGGAAAGGAAGAAGATTGAGGAGAATTAGGAGCAATCTAAGCCAAATTCTAGCAATTTCTTCATAGTTGGGTGAGGGATTTCACTCCTATGTGTATTTTATTGTTGTTTCTTGCTTCTTTAATGTTATCTAGGTTGTGGTTAAATGTTCCATGAGACTATAAATGCAAGGAAATATGATCCATGTCATGTAGGTACGTTGTGGAAGTATTCTTGAGCATGTATATCAAGTTTTGTAAGTTGATTATGTTGTAGTTGATGCTTAGTTAATTTGTTCAATTGTATGTAGGGTACATGTTCGTTAGAAGTTCTAAGTGAAGTTAAAGTGTGTCATATGAAAAATATATGCCATAGCAATGATTCTAACTAGCTAAAATGCAAGAGATGTGCATGCGTGTGTTGTTACCCTTTTTGGACCGAAAACGTTACCCGATTTCTAGAGTATTTTTGACATAGTAAATATGTTTAGAATTAAACGAAACCATTAGAGTAGCTAGATGTCACAGTGTAAAGCAAACTTTATTTTTAGAGCCAAAGCTAAATTAGTCGTTTTAGGTCTCTGACGAAGCCATTTCCGAAATGTAGCTTGAAAATCGCTGGTTCTGCCAGCCAAGAGTATCTGCAGGGAAATAGTCATAACTTATGGAATTTAACTAGGAATTGAGCGCCATTTGAGTCTAAAATTATCTACACTCGAAGAGCTTCATTTATACATAAAAATCAGAGGATTTGGAGGTCATTAGCATAGGCAGATAACTGGATAAATTTAAGCTACTACTTGAAAGTTGGGTAATGAGCTTACTTCAGTAAAATTTTACCTGCTATGTGTTGAAACGTGCTATCTATGAGCAACACGTTGTATTAACTGGTGACTTGTTTTCTAGAATTGATATGAGTGAGAGCTATGTTCATGTTAATGATTAGGTAACTAGGAATGTTTGCAAGTCATGATGTTAAAGAATATCACCAATCCATGACATTTAGCTTTAAAGTAAAGCTAGTTGTTATCTTGTCGATGTGGGAATTTAACTGTTAAATGATTGATGTTGCATAATTATATTAAGTGGGCTATGGTAGCGTCGTGACACTCCGAACGGCCGATGTCGTTAGTGTATTGGCATGACTACTATGGCTAGGTAGCGTCATGACACTCCGGACGACCGAGTTCGTCGGTGTATTGGCATGACTACCTTGGTATTGAAAATGGTTGATAGCATCGTGTTACTTCGGACTGCCGAGTTCGTCGGTGTATTGATACGATTACCACGAACTTGTATGTGACTATATAAGCAGTGTCAAGTTTGATGTTACTCGAGTTAAATGTACTTGTTACTATTGTTATTTGGGATTAAAATTCTTACTATCATATACTGTTTCATAACTCGATTTAAAAAGAAGAAGCCACATGGAAAAGGTTGGCGTCCATGGGGGTTTACAAGCATACCTTTTTATATGTGTTACATAGCATTTAAAGTCATCATGCTTTCAAGGTTATCTTGTATAATGCCATATTTCACGTTTCAAGCTTATCATGTACATGCTATACCTTCAAGTTTCTTTTAAGTGTTATGTAACATTAATGTTATATTATTTTTCAAGTTTAATATATCTAATGTCATATTCTCGCATTCTTAAGTGTTCTAGTTCATGTTGTAATTTAATATCTTATATGCATTGCACGAAAAAAGTGTATGCTCACCCCTTTTTTCTCTAACAATTTTAGGCGAGGCGGAGAATGCCCTCAAGTGATCAAAGAGGAAGATCAAGTACTCCCTTGCTTGTTTATAGCTAAGGCTGAATGGTTTATGTGAAATTATGTAACGAGAATTAAGTGTTGTACTTGTATTAATTTTATTTGATGTTTTGACAGCATTGTATATATTTAGGTGTTAAGAGTTTGTAATTAAGTTGAAGTCTTCTAGTTAGCAAGTAATAAGTTTGTAACTTCATAGCATAGTAAATATGCAATCACCGAGAATCATATTTAGAGTTATAAAGACAATTCTGGGCAGCCTATTAACATTCCTCAACATCATTTGAACACAATTAACCATAGAATCAACTCTTAGCAAGTAGTCATAAGCGATAGGCCTCAATTATGTGCTTACACATGCGATTAGGCAACCATTCATCAATTAATGAACCCAAGCCATGCATCAACCAAATTAAGCAACCTCAACCAACCACAACAGCCCACACAACTTCTAAGTGCCACAATTCCAAGCATTCAATACCTCAAGTAAGGTTACAACATGATTCAAAGCATATTACTAAGCAAAAACCTTTTTGCAATGGTCTGTTTTTCCACATCCAATTTGCCCAGAAATTAATCTCCAATTTCAGTGCACCAAATTTCAAATTAAATCTTACTGAGTGCTTTAAATCTTGAAACAAACCTCGCTGCATTTGAAGTTCGGACTTAGGAGGTATGGCCAAAACCGTGAGACTACGCAAAACTGTCCAGTTTTAGATACATTACGATTGTTGCCATTTTTGAGGGTCTTAAATTCAGAATTAGCCTTAGCCTATTTCTTCCAAAAATGTTCATAAATGAAAAATATAGTGACCTACCAATTTTCATCCATTTTCAACATCGTTTACTAGGCCAAAACTATTTTGTTCTAAAAGATTAGAAATCTGCCAGATATACGTGTTTACATATCTTCAAGTTTCTAGCCAAAATCAAGCCATGCATGAGTAGATAGGCTCATATACATACATATACAATAACTACAGAGGTAAATATCGCCATATGAGAGCATGCATGTGAGTTTTGAAAGCATTTAAAAGAGTTTAACCCTCACCTTAGCAAATTGATAGATGAAGATGTACAAATGCTCTTGAAAATGCACAAAAGGGGTCTTCTTCCATGCTTTGGCCGAGAGGTAGCTTGGTTTCCCTTAAATCCTAGCTTAGTTAGCTTGTGTAGGAGGTGTGCATGTGTGTGAAACCAAAAGACAAGGAAGAAAACTATCAAAACTTACCTTAAGCAAAAAATGAAGAGTTTTGAGAGCTTGTGTGAATTTCTTGCTATTTTGTTTGCTTGTTACTTGGTTTGACCGAAGCTTGAGTGGTCTAGAGAGCTTGTTAGAAGTATTGGGAGCTCATGAGAATGCAAAGGCCGAAAATAAGAGAGAAAGAAAGAGTTTGTAAGGAAATGAATGAAGTTGAGTGTTGGTTTGAGTATATGTTTGTGTGTGTCGGCCTTAAGGCCTTGCAAAAATTGAATTTTCTTTTGTCATTGTGCATTCTTAAAGTGTGAGGAAGCATGGGGTGGGGAGGCTGAGAATGAGAGAGAATAAAGCTTAGATATTATCAAAAGGTTGTATAAATGCAAGGAAAAGTATAGGCATATTATAATGATTTGTCATAGACGTGTAAGAGAATGTTTTTAGTCTTTGAAGATTTGAATTTCAGCCTAGAGTGGCCGGCCATGGCATGGTGCAAATCTGAATTTTGTTATGTTTTAAGCTTATTTTATTGTAGGTTGATTGTAGTATTTGAGGTGCATTGATTTTTGGTGAGAATAAAGAATGTTTAGTGTTTAGTGAGCTTTCGTCTTTTGTGAGTTGACTTAGGATTAAAATATTGCTAATGGAATTGTAGGATTATTTAATAGTCTAGTGCTTTGTGTAGGATGCTTTATTGATTAGCGTGTAGACACGCTTTCCTAGGTCTAGGACACGCACTACGAGGTAAGGCACGAATTACGAGACAAATGCACTTATTCTAAATAAATGCACGCAACCCTAAATGAATGTACGTAATTCAATACATGACTCTTAAATCTAGGTTAAAGCACGCAGTTCAAGGTTAGGGCACACGAAACAAGATAACACACGTAATTCGAGGTTGGGCCTCACATCCTCCCATTCTTAAAAGAATTTCGTCCCGAAATTCAGTATTAACTTTGGAATAACGTCGAATACTGTTGTTTTGTCTGGTCTCGCCTTTTCAACGTTGCTTCTTCAACTCCATGGTGATCCCACAACACTTTCACCATTGGTATTGACTTGTTGCGCAACTCCTGATCTTGTTCATCTAGGATCCGAATAGGCTTTTCTTCATAAGACAAGTTCTCCCGAAATTGCAACGGCTCTGGTTCCAAAATGTGCGATGGATCAGGGTGATACTTCCGTAGCATTGAGACATGGAAGACATCATGAATATTGGAGAGGTGTTAGGGAAGTTCCAGGCGATACGTCAATTTGCCAACCTTCTCAACTATTTCAAATGGTCCCACAAACCTCGGGCTCAACTTTCTACCCTTACCATGTTTAATCAATCCCCTTCGAGGTGATAACTTCAAGAACACCTTGTCGCCGACCTCAAATTCCAAATTCCGTCTCCGTCGGTCTGCATAACTTTTCTGCTTGGTTTGGGCAATAAGAATCCGTTTCCTGATGAGGTGGACATTTTCAACAGTCTTCATAAGTTTTGGTAGAAGGGTCGTGTGAAACCCCACTTTTCTGCTTTAACTCGATTTACGTGTTTTGTCTCGTTTTGCGTGCATATGACCTGTTTATGTGCTATAGGACCTAGAAAGTTATAATTTTGATTTCAATACTCCTAATACGTGCTAAATGTGCATTCATGAAATTTTCATCAAAAACGGAGTCAGAAATTTTATCGTCGATTTTCAGTGAATAGTGTTTTCGAAACACGTCCGCTAAAATTTTGAAACTGGTCTTTTTAATCCTTCTAGACTTAGTCTACGGACTTTAATAGACCTGTGTTTGATTAAAACGGTTTTAAAATCGGCTTAAGAATTTATTAGGGTTTTTACACCGACTTTTGCGAAAATCGAGTTTTAAGCCGACTCGGGTGAAATTGTTTGATTGTAAAACTTCTTATCACCTAAAAATAATTTACTTGAGCTAGCTTGGGTGTTGAATAAATGTTTTGAACTTTGGTGATCAAGAAAATGCATTTAAAGTCAAGAAAACACTAAAAATACTAAAGTTTCAACTTTGACTTTCATTTGACTTGTTGACTTTCATGCATATATCACCAACACACAATGAAACAAAGCAAAACACCACATTTTCACACACCTTGCAGCCGTGAGTTTCTTGGCATTTTGAGAGTTTTTTTCAACTTATTTTACAAAGCAATTTTGCCATAGAAAACTCATTTAAAGTCCGAATCTTTTCAAACCGAGCTAGATTCTGCTTGTTGGGCACCTATTGCACGCATTCCTAGCTTTACTTCGGATCAAAGGTAAGAGAAAAATTCTAGATCTCAAAATGTCATTTTTGTGTTTTTGCGTATAAATGAAGATTGAACCGTTAGAATTGAAATCTGATGATAGATTATTGCTCCTTGCATGCTAGGGATCATTATATACTAATACTACGAATTTCTGTCGGATGTAGCATAATTTTTATTTTCCGGGTATTTAATTTTGAATAAAATGTTCAAAGTTGATTTAATTGAGTTGTGTTGATCGAAATCGATTGCCGTCGATTTCTAAATACTTGATAATTACGTGTTAGCGCTGTTGTAATGCCGAATTTTCGATTACATTGTTCGTGTGAAAATCCGGAAAATCCAGCCATGACATCTTAGGATTTTAGGGTTATCGGGCATGATTTGGAGGTGTTATGGTGGATTTCCGAGAGGGCTAATGTAGTAGGTTGAATGGGTGAGTGATAGGAACTGATTTGGCAATGTTTGGATTAGTAGATTGTAAGTTATGAATTTTAGAAGTTTAGGTTGTCATTCTTTAATTTCTTGAACGATGCCTTTAGATGGTTGGGTAGTGTTCGAGTGATGAATGGTGAGTTGTTGATGAGTAATTTAGAGTTTAATTTTGTATATTATGCATGTCCGGTTAGATGGCCTACTTTGTCATCTAACTACGTTGTTTGTTGTTTAATTTAATATTGATGTTATATTGATGTTATTGATCAATTATTATTGAATGCGGGAATCGGGCACTCTTGTTGCTGATCTCCCAATTGATTGATTGATTGATTGATGATTGATGATTATGGAGTCTTGGTATGTGTGTGCCACCTCTCGGGCAGCATCGGGCTGTCGGGTTGATAACGGCATGACTGCCATAGGCTACCCCCAGCTCGCATGATGGAGGTGTCATGGAGGGAGGGGCTAGTGAGGTACCTCGGGTGCGTGAGTAATGGGGAGTTATAAGAAGAACGGTTGAGATTGTGATGGCGTTTGGAGCTACACCAAATAGAGTATCCTTATTGATTGGTTATATAGTTATGTGATGATAGCATTATTTATGTTGTTGTGTGTTTACATGCTCAAAGGACTAAATCCAAGGAGCGTAGTGAATACTGTCGAGATCTATCGGATCCTCACTGGGCTTATGTATATAAGCTCACTCTCTATTATTGCATGTTTTCAGGTGTACTTTCACAAGATTACGGGTACGTGCCTCCTGAAGAGGAGAATGTGGAAAACGTGCCTTTCGTGGATGAGTCATATGTCCCTGAGTCTTATCCATGATTCTATGTTATTAAACGTCATGTATATTAGCTTAATAGACTTTTATATGCTTTACGGTTAAGTTGTTAGATGGGTCTCAACTTATTTTTGAAATGTATAATAAAGTTGAGGTATTGTATGTTATGTTGGAACGGAGGCAGATAACGAAGACTGATTATTGTATACTACGGTTATGTTGTATGTTGTTATGCTGTTAAGGAGTTGTTGTATGTATGGTTATGGAATTTTGAATGTTTAATGTTATTTACGAGGTTGGTTTAGAACCTCGGTAATCTATTTACTGTCGTTACTGCCGAAATTCCGTTGCGTCCTGACTGATCGTAGGTGGGGTCGAGTTGGGGCGTGACAGGTCGGGTCAAAAGTCTTCGTCTCACCTACTTCATCCCAGTATATTGGGGATCGACACTTACGTCCATACAATGCCTCAAATGGGGCCATCTCGATAGTGGCCTGATAACTGTTATTATAAACGAACTCCGCTAGAGGCAAATACTTCTCCCAACCTTTTCCGAAGTCTAAAACACACGCCCTCAACATATCCTCCAAAATCTGAATAGTTCTCTCTGATTGTCCGTCCGTCTGAGGGTGATAAGCTGTACTGAAACTCAACTTCGTCCCCAAAGCTTCTTGTAATCTCTTTCAAAATTGGGAAGTAAAACGAGGATTCCTATCCGACACAATACTTACAGGCATCCCATGTAGCCTTACAATGTCCGCTACATACATATCTCCTAGTTTCTCAGGACTATCTTCCTTGTTCATCGGTAAGAAGTGTGATGACTTAGTCAATCTATCCACTATGACCCAAATGACATCATGACCCTTTTGTGACCTGGGCAAGTCCATGACAAAGTCCATAGTTATATCTTCCCATTTCCATGGGGGAATTTCCAATGGTTGAAGTAAACCTGCCAGTCATTGATGCTCTGCCTTGACCCTCTAATAAGTCAAACATCGTGCCACAAACTCTGAAATCTTTCTCTTCATGTTATTCCACCAATAGTGCAGCTTCAAGTCCCGGTACATCTTTGTTCCACCGGGGTGTATAGTGTATCTTGAGTTATGGGCTTCTTCAAGAATCTTCTTCTTCAACTCTAGGTCATTAGGGACATAAATTCGACTCCTGAACCTTCAAATACCATCATCATGAAACTTGAAATCTGCGTTGCTTTCCTTGATCTTCTGAAACTGCTGGTCCTTTTGTTGGGCCTCTCGAATCTCAGACAACAAGGTCGATTGAACTTGTGTAATGGCAAATAGTAACGTTTTTTGGGTCAATTGTGGTTTCCACATAAATGCTTCTTCTAACATTTCCCACACATTAACCTCTACTCTTGCCATGCTCGCCTTCCGGCTTAAGGCATCTACAACCACATTCGCTTTACCGGGCACATAATTGATTGTGCAATTATAATCATCCAAGAGCTCCATCCACTGTCTTTGCCTCATATTGAATTCTTTCTGTGAGAACAAGTACTTCAAACTCTTGGGATCCGTAAACAGCTCAAACTTGTTACCATTTCTTTAGTGCAAACACAATAGCCGCTAGTTCCAAATTATGCATCTGGTAATTCAATTCATATGGTTTTGGCTTCCTAGAGGCATATGTAATCATTCTACCATTTTGCATCAATACACAACCTAGTCGTTCCTTAGAAGCATCGCTATAGATCACAAAGCCTGGACTTCCTTCAGGCAACGCAAGAACATGTGCGGTTGTCAATTTTGTCTTCAACTCCTAAAAGTTGTTCTCATACTTGTCATCCCACACGAACTTTGTTTTCTTCTGAGTGAGCTTTGTAAGCGATCCTACAATCTTTGAGAAATCCTTCATGAACCTCCGATAATAGCCGGCTAAACCAAGAAAACTCCGAACCTCTGTGACATTTTCCGGCTTCCTCCAAGACATCACTACTTCTATCTTTGTTGGGTCCACTGCTATTCCCTCTTGGGATATAATGTGCCCCAAGAATGCAATTGCTACAACCAAAATTCACATTTGCTAAACTTTGCATACAATTGATGCTCCCGAAGTTTCTTCAATACCAATCATAGATATTGTTCATGCTCAGCCTCGGATTTCGAGTATACCAAAATATCATCAATAAAGATCACCACAAATTGGTCTAAGTAGGCTTGAAATACCCTGTGCATTAAGTCCATAAAAGTTGTTGGGGCATTAGTCAGCCCAAATCTCAAGTCTTAATGCGATTAAGACTCGATTTCCTACCAATCCATAACTCATATGATGTAGTAGGAATGATTTTAGTTGGAACTCGGTTCAATAGTTTAATGGTGTGGCAGGTGGAGTGGTCTGTGAAGTTAAACCTGACCTTTCTAGAAATATTCAATGATCTTGGTATTTAAGTATTAATTTCCACGATCAAATCATAAAGTCTTAATACCTTTTACCAATTGGTTTTTCTACTTAAGCCTTAAACTCTTTGAACGTTTTAAAGCTTTAGACTTATACTTTATCAAGTATACATAACTATGCTACGAAAAACCATTGGTGGAAGTTATGAAGTATCAATAACCATTGTGAGCTATTTCTCTAAATGGTTCACAAATATCACTATGTTTCAATACTAACAATTCAATGGCTCTTACTTATCCAACAAAGGTGACTTAGTCATTTTACAAGAATACAAGGATTAACCAACTAGTTTATTTGACCAATACACATTAATCTTTTCTTGTTAATATGATGAAGTCTTAAGTGCCATAATTGTATTACATTGACTTTGATTATCTCTAGGACGATCTTTCTTTTGAAGTAAAAGTGGAAGTAATATGCATACACTTGTTTTTTGAAGATAGTTTTTCCAAAATAGTCATACCGAAGTTTCATTACTATAATAAACTTCTATCATAATACTTACAAAGGAACATTTCAATAAACTTCCTAAGTAAGAGTAGGAATAGTCACTACTATTCTAAAGAAAAACATTTTTCAAAATAAAACAAGTAATTCCAAGTAAGCATAAACATCCTAACTTTACTTGGCTAAGGTCGCAACATAGCCAATCTTCAAAAAGAACTACATATAAACAAAGATTATCAAACATCATCCATGACCAACTCCACAACAATGGCAACAAGCTCCCATTGGCAACATATTAGCCCCACCGGCATAGCAATGCCTCTTGAAAAGTATGGAGTGGAGCAGTTCCTTCTGTTCCTCCTCCTCCTCCTTCTTTTGTTTCTCAGTTTGATATTGAAGAAAGAAGCAACATCAGGAACGATCTTCGCACCATTACCCACTCTCTGGGATTGCCAAGCAATCAACATATTAGGCAACTCTGGTAAGGTACACTTCAATTTATGAACATGAAAATCCATGATAAATGGGCTAAAGAATAGTGGCAAAGACTGTAGAATCATATCAGTCTAGAGTTGGGAGTCCATGATGAAATCACACGCCGCAAGCTGAGTTATCAAATAAATCATTTTGAGGCAATGTTGGTTCATATCGGCTCCCTCTTCCATTCTTTTACTAAACAACTCCTTGGACTGCTCATATCTAACTATATGACTATGCTCACCAAATAGTTCTTGCAAAGCGTGAATAATCTTCATAGCATGAGACATGTTCTCATAATACGACTGTAGATCCTTATTCATTGACTCAAGAATATAGTTTTTGGCATGCATATCATGCTCAGCCCATAAATCATAAGTCTCAAAGTCTGCCTCAGTGGCCATTTCATGCAGGGTATCCGGAGGGGGAAGATCCAGAACATATTCAATCTTTTCGAGCTTTACAACAATTCTTAGATTACGATACCAATCAAAGAAGTTGGGTCCGGTCAAACAATTGTCATCAACAATACGGGCAATAGGACTTGTAAAAGAATCCATTTTCATAGAAATTGCATAAAATCGGGCAATAGGACTTGTAAAAGAATCCATTTTCATAGAAATTGCATAAAATAAGTATCACAGAAAGTAAGATTGCAAGTTGATGAAAAATGCAAAACTATTTAAATATGGACTTTTAAATAAATAGTTCTTCCCACTAATCTTATCGAATCTCATACTCCCTAAATGAGAAGCGTGAATCTATAAATAACCTTAGTGGGTTGACCAAATTCTCTTGACACAAATATCCCTCAACCTTTATGGTATTCTTGAGATATAGGTGTCGAGAGTCAACAACTCTTTGTTGTCTATTTCCTTAAATAGGCTATGGTCAACTTTATTCAGTCCCTAAATCACTTTAATATCAACTTTAGTGCGTTCTTGACTAAGTGATTTAGTTAGATTAAACCTGTCATCTCCTTGTTATCTGACAAGTTGAATCTAATGACCTCAACTTTAGTGTATTCTTAGTCATTTGATTTTAGAAGATAACTACATCTCTATGTTTTGCTAGCGACTCAATAAACTTATTATGAACTATATCCCTCTACCTTTGGGTTAGACCGAATACAATTCACTTTAAGTTCCTTTAAGTCCTAGTAGATGTGGCATTTGGGCTTGGCCGACATAGGCCCAACTCAGCCCAGCACACGAAAATTTGGGCTCAGCCCACCTCGATTGAAAGTGGGTTTGACTCGGCCTAGCCCACCACATATAGGTGGGCCGAGCTGGCTCATATATTTTTTGACCCAGCCCATTTGTGCCCAAGCCCAGCCCAGCTCAGCCCAGCCCAGCATAGGCCCAGCTCGAACCTAGCACAGGCCCAACTCGAGCACAACTCAACCCATAAGCTCAGATGTTTGGAATCATTTTGCTTATTTTGAAGAACATGGGTATGTAATTTGTGACGCCCGAACTTTTTGCCTTACATTAACTTACTGTTGCATCCCTTATTTGCGCATTTAATTATGTGCTTTATTTGTTGACTTTCTTAGCTACTATTCACTCCACTTTTAAACTGCATTATATTAGTGAACTAACATTTTCATTAAATCATATTAATTGTTAAAGGAGTGGAAAAAATGTGCAATTGAGCTAGAAGCGATAGGAACACTCGTTTAGAAAATGCTTTTAGTGGTTCAATGAATAGTGTTACATAACATAACTTGGTAAATTAATTAGCTAGCACACATTCTTCACTTTATGCTCGTTTTAAGCTTACTATGCGCATTTTAATGGACAACTTAAACACCCAAACTTGACCCCACCCAACTATATACCCAATATAACACACTTTAGCTCATAAAAACAAAAAAGAAGAAGAGCAAATACTGAAAAAACCCTGTAGCAGGCCGACAGCCTTCTTTTGAACTTGGGAGATTTTTTGCTTCATCAAATCATAAATTCAAGCCAAGCCAAGCCTAGAGCAAGTAGTTTAGGGTGTGTGCAAGCTTCCTAGGTGCTCCTACGCGCATTGGTGAGGGATTTCACGATTTATTTTCGCATTTTAAAATAGTTGCTATTTTCTTGATTTGTTGAAAATGTGACTAAATGCTATTGTATTGATTATCTATGCTATTATACCTTGTTTATAAGTGCTAGCAAACATATTTGATCCATTGTTTCACTTTTTAAACGGTTAGAATCGTTAGTTTGATTTATGAGGTAAATATTGACGTTTTTTCTAGGGTTTTGTGTAATTGCACGTATTAGCTTGATTCAACACTCCTAATAGATGCTTTAGGTACTAATGAAGATAGTCTAATAGTCCCGTACACTTGAATTGCTCTAATATCGCATATAACATGAATTAGGAGACTTTAACAAAGGGGTTTCGGGGTTAAGGCGAATCCGGGTGGATTCGGGCTTCACTTCTAGTATTCTTAGGCTACCTAGGTGCTATAGAAGCTTTGTTATCCCCTATTTGAAGTCCGGATGAGGCATGTGTAGTTTAAAGGTAGAAGAGGGAATTTGGGGCTTTCGGGATAATCGCGGGCTTTTGAATATGTTTGAGGGTTGAAAGGGTTCCTTAAGGGTAGTTAGAAGGTTGGTATAGTTTTCCTTTGAAATTGAATCGTTAACTTTGATTTGGAAGAGAAATAGATTGGAAAACAAAGGGGTTTAGGTGCAAATTCAGTTGTCTCGTGCTTCCTAGACCTTGGCACGACTTCTTGAGTGTTTAAATGGGACTTCAAGTTGTTTTAGAGCTCTTAGCATGATTCTATGCTTGTCTTGTTTATACTCCTTTGTAAAACTACTTATTTGTTGAATAAATTGCTTCTATTCTAACTGCATCGAGGTCAACCTACTTTGTTGATCCTCCCATGTGTTATTGCCTATATTATTGATATTAACTTGCCATTGTAAAGTGCATTGCATAGTAGTTGCACAACCATAGTGTCAGGGGCGGATGTGTTGAATATCGGCTGGGCGGCAGAGGGCTTGCCAGTGGATATTCAAACTCCGTGCTCTATTCCCTCACTCGCCTGGTCCGGAGATTGCCAGGGGGTGTTGGGTCGTAGGATTATCGGGGTACATCCGGAGTACACCCATTGGAGTGTTTGGGATTATGCCGGCTTATCGTGATCGTGATCGTGGTTCGTGGAACGTGTTCGTGGAATGAAGATTTGGTGTTGGGGTTAAGTGAAATGTATCCTTTTTAATATGTGGTTATTTAAGCTATTGTTACTTCTTAAATTGTTTAATTACTATTATTGTTTAACTGTTTTACTTGTTACACTGCACGCCCCGGGAGACTTTATCCCTCACTGGGCAACAGTGGTTGCTCATACCTCGATATATGTTTCAGGATGTGCTGAGGATGATCCCCAGCTAGTTGAGGTGATAGTAGAAGAGGAGGAAGTTCAGACTGATCCTTTACCTTAGTTGCTGTGCCTGATAGCTTGAGGTGGTTTTTGTTCTTGCTGCTATGTGGAAGACTCATTTGTTTATCTTATGTTCTATTTTGTAGCCTAAGGGCTATGTATATGCTTGTTGTTCAAAGTTGAAGGATAGTTAGTTGTGGTGTAGATTTGGAAGCCTATGTTTTGTAATAATTTATGTTTATGCTTTAATTACCTTGCATGCTTGGAAGTGAATGTTCTAACTCTAGCCACTAGCGTGCTTGTGTGTTTTGGGACAAATTGGTTGCTTCAAGGCTCGGATGGCCTTGAACCTTTAAATATTTAGTTATGAAAAGCTTGTTTTATCCTGTTGAGGATTTATTTGAGAGTTTACAGGTTTCTAGAATGTCCACGGTACAGAGGAGACTCTGTCCGTGTGTCGGGTCCGGACTTAACCTTTAGCGCGGGGTTGGGTTGGGGCGTTACATTTTAGGTGGTATCAGAGCTATAGATTGCATGAAGCCTGGTTAAATTTCTCGGTCTGTGGGTAGAAATCTGTTATGTGACCTTATGATTGTATGAATTTGTGGTCCTTTGATTTGCCTAAGTGGAATTTGAATTAGGAAGGAACATGCTAGCATGATAATGGAATGCGAAAGGTCTCTAAGAGTTAATGTTTGAAAGTGAAAAGTCTAGAATGTCAAGCATGATTAAGTGACTATGAATCTCTTATATGTGAATATTCTCCTAATGTAATATGTGACTTATGTGAATTTATTTGAACTTCTTCCTATGTGCTTTACCTGTAATTTATGTAAATGCCTGTCATAATACTTTGCATTCTAGCTGTTGAGATGAGGAGAAGGGGCAGACCGAGGAGAGAGCCGGAAGAAGCTCCTAGGCAGGGTGTACCGGGAGAGGGTGAATGAGTAGCAGAGAATGTAGCTCCGCTGGGACCAGAACCCAGCACTACACAGATTCTGGCTACTATGGCTACTGCAATGAATACTATTGCACAGTTTGTAACTCAGCAAGGTCAGACAGGGGCTCCTAGGGGTAATCAGGCCGTCAGTGTGACGCCCGAGATTTTAGCCGTACATTCATTTACTGTTGCATCTATTGTTTGCGCATTTCCTTCTGTGCTTTATTAACTGTCTTCTTTAGCTACTATTCATCCCGTTTTCAAACTATATTCTATTAGTGAATTATCATTTTTATTAAATCACATTAATTGTTAGAGGAGTGGAAAAAATGTGCAATTGAGCTAGAAGCGATAGGAGAGCTTGTTTAGAAAATGATTTTCGTAGTTCAATGAATAGTGTTACATAACTAACTTAGTGTTTTAATTAGCTAGCCTATGTTTTACACCTTAGGCTCATTTTTAAGCTAGCAACGCACATTTTAGAAGTCCACTTAAGCAACCACTTGACCCCACCTCAACTTAACCTCACTATATAACCTTATAAGCACCAAAACACAAAAAAAAAAAGAAAACACATGTGCAGGATTACTGTAGCAGGGCCGAAAATACCAAAGGAGAAGGAAAAAGGTGATTTTGCTCTTCAACTCTTCAAGCCAAGCCAATTCAAGCCTAGAGCTAGTAGTTTAGGTTGTGTGCAAGCTTCCTAAGTGCTCCTACGCGCATTGGTGAGGGATTTCATCGCTTATTTTCGCATTTTAAAATAGTTGCTATTTTCTTGATTTGTTGAAAATGTGACCAAATGCTAATGTATTGATTATCTATGCTATTATACCTTGTATATGAGTGCTAAAGAACATATTTGAGCCATTGTTTCGCTTTTTAAACGGTTAGAATCGTTAGTTTGATTTATGAGGTGAATAGTGACATTTTTCTAGGGTTTTGTGTAATTGCACGTATTAGTTTGATTCAACACTCCTAATAGATACTTTAGGTGCTAATGAAGGTAGTCTATTAGCCCCGTACACTTGAATTGCTCTAAAATTGCATAAAACATGAAATAACCGACTTTAACAAAGAGGTTTCGGGGTTAATGCGAATCCGGGTGGATTCGGGCTTCACTTTTAGTATTCTTAGGCTACCTAGGTGCTATAGAAGCTTTGCTAACCCTTGTTTGAAGCCCGGATGAGGTAGGTGTAGTGTAAAGCTATAAGAGGAAATTTGGGGCTTTCGGGGTTATTGCGGCCGTTTGAATGTGTTAGAGGGTTGAAAGGGTTCCTTGAGAGTTAGTTAGAAGGTTGGTAGAGTTTCCCTTTGAATTTGAATCATTAACTTTGGTTTGGAGGAGAAATAGCTTGAATAACAAAGGGGTTTAGGTGCAATTTCGGTTGTCTCGCGCTTCTAAGACCTTGGCATGACTTCTTGAATGTTTAAATGTAGTTTCAAGTTGGTTTGGAACTTTTGATGTAATTCTAATTATATCTTCTATATGCCCCTTTGTAAAATTGCTTATTTGCTTGTATAAACTGCTTCTATTTTAACTGCATTGAGGTCAACCTACTTTTTGTCCTTAAATGTGTTTACTGATTATATTGTAATTTTTATCATTCTTGCATTGCATTGTGGTTGCGCAACCTCATTGTTGCGGCAGATGCGATGGCCTCGCTGGGCAGCATCGGGCTTGCCAGTGTTGGTTGCCTTAGCTCCGTTGCTATTCCCTCACTCGCCTGGTCCGGAGATTGCCAGGGGGTGTTGGGTCGTAGGATCGGGTACATCTGGAGTACCCATTAGTGTAAGGGATGCCGGCATATCGAGATTGAGATCGTGGTTTGTGGATCGTGTTCTTGGATTGAAGATATAGAGTATGGGGTTAAGTGAAATGTATTTTTTTTTTGTGTGGTTACTAGAACTTGTCATTTCTGAATGATTAACTGCTTTATTTTCCAATTGCTTTACTTGTTGCATTGCACGCCCCGGGAGACTATATCCCTCACTGGGCAACAGTGGTTGCTCATACCTCGATATATGTTTCAGGAAGTACTGAGGGTGAACCCCAACTAGTTGAGGTGCTAGTGGAAGAGGAAGAAGTTCAGGCTGAGCCTTTGCCCTAGTTGTTGTGTGTTTGTTGTCTAAGGTGGATTTTCCTTCTTGTTGTTACATGGTGTACTTGTATTTCTATAGCACGATCTATTTTGTGGCCTTAAGGCTATGTATATTCTTGTAGTTGCAAGTTGAAAGTTGTTGGTTGTAATGTTAGCTTTGAGATATTAAGGCTTGTAATAACTTTTAATTCTCCTTTTAGTTCTTGCATGCTTGGGGGTGTATGTTTAGAGGTGTTGATTTCAACTTCTAAAATTGCTCTAATGTTATCATAGAATGGCATGTTAAAAAGGTTTAATGAAAAGTTAAGTTGGGTGCATGCATGTGTGATTTGGAGCTGTTGTTTGTCTCCTGGCTTGGATGGCCTTGAACCTTTGAATTTTAATTATAAAAGCTTGTTTTAGTATATTGTGGCTATTTTGAGCATTTACAGGTTTGAAAATTGTCCGCGGTACAGAGGAAACTCTGTTCGTTTTTCCCTAAAATTTTGTGATCGGGTTTGGTATTAGGTTGAGAATAGCATGGTTATTAGAGCCTCCGGTCTCGTGAGGGATCGGGGCGTTACAGTCAGAGCCGAGGGTAGTGGTGCTGTTGGAGCTAATTTGTATGACCGATTTTTACATCACGGGGCCTACAGCTTCTTTGGTGAACCTGATGATACGAAGGCCGAATTATGGTTGAGGAAATTTGAAAGGGTGGCTGCAATTCTAGAGTGCAGTGATGAGAGAAAGATTACTTATGCTACATTTCTGCTGGAGGGTGACGCCGAGGAGTGGTGGCGTACTATTAATGAGAAATGGGAAGCTGAGGCAGTTCAACATTCGTGGGCTAATTTCGTTCGAGAATTCCGAGATAAATATATATCCGTGGTTGCCCGTGAGAGGCGTCAGGCAGAATTCATAGCTTTGAAATAGAGAAATATGTCAGTGGATCAATATGAGGTTGCTTTTACTAGGCTTTCCCGTTATGTGCCGGCTTTGGTACAACCTGAGGATATGAAGATGCAGAGGTTCATTATGGGATTGAGGAAGGATATTATGCTTAGTCTGTCTGCGAATGATTACCCTAACTATGCTGAAGTGGTCAAAGCCGCCTCGAGGTATGAAAAACGCAAGGCAGATGTGTTGGCGGAGACTAGTCAATCGAGTAAGCGCCAGTTTCAGTCTTAGAGTCAGGGGTACTAGAGGCAAACTATTCCAGTTGGGCAGAGTCCACAACCGAGGCAAACACAGAGTTATAAAGGGCCTGTTTAGATTCAGTCGCGACCAGCCCAAAGTCAGAGTCAGAGTCAGATGCAGACCTGACCAGCAGTAGTTCGTTCTCAGTAGGGTAGTTCAGCTACCTCTACTTACAGAGCTCCTTCGGGAGGCACTGTTGCAAGACGTCACCAGCAGTGCAGCTTCTGTCAATGCCAGGGTCATACTGAGGAGAATTGTTGGAAAAGATTGGGCCGATGTACCAGATGCGGCAGTGATCAACACAGGGTTAGAGACTGCCAGAAATTCAAGAATACCAGGGGTCAGACATCTGGTCAAGGCAATCAGACCAGGGGTTCAGTTGCAGCACCAGTACTGCGGGGTCAGGCCCGAGTATTTGCTTTAGATGCTGAGGAGCTTCAGGATACGACCGCTGTAGTAGAAGGTACTTTTCTTCTTAATGATCAATCAGTTAAGGTTTTAATTGATTTCGGGGCTTCGCATTCATTTATTACACCTATTTGTGCACAAAATGCTAAGTTGAAACATGATAAACTGTTGCATGATATTGTGGTTTATACTCCTATAGGGCCGAAGTTTGTCACCAAATCTATCTGCAAGACATGTAATATTTATATTCAAGGTCATGTTTTTCCTGCCGATTTAATTATTCTACCTTTCCGCGACTTTGAAATTATATTGGGGATGGACTGGTTAGGTAAATATAATGCCCAGCTTGATTGTAGAAAGAAGATTGTGAAACTAGAAATGCCCGACCATCCCGTACTTAAAATAGTTGGCAGTAGAAAATCTACGGGGACTCCTATCATATCTTCTATTAAAGCATCAAAAATGTTAGGTAAGGGTTGTGAGGCTTACTTTGCTTACTTGATTAATCAACCTGGTGATCAATTAAAACTGAATGATGTACCTATCTTGAGGGAGTTTCCCGGGGTGTTTCCTGAGGAGTTACCTGGTTTACCACCTGATAGAGAGATAAAGTTTGTGATCGACTTATTACCAGGGGCTACGCCTATCTCTAGAACTCCGTACAGAATGGCTCCGCTTGAGTTGCAAGAATTGAAAATTCAGTTGCAGGGTTTACTTGAGAAAGGATTCATTCAGCCGAGTTCTTCACCTTGGGGTGCACCGGTCTTATTTGTTAAAAAGAAAGCTAGATCTCTTCGGTTATGCATTAATTATCAGGGTCTTAATCAGATAACTATCAAAAACAAATATCCATTGCCTTTGATTGAGGAATTATTTGATCAGCTGCAAAGTGCCAGGGTATTTTCTAAATTCGATCTGAGGTAGGGCTATTATCAGTTAATGATTAAGTCTGATGATGTTCCCAAAACTGCTTTCAGAACTCGGTATGGTCATTATGAGTTTGTTGTTCTGCCGTTTAGGTTAACTAATGCTCCTGCCGCATTTATGGATCTGATGCAGAGAGTATTCCGCCCCTATCTGGATCAGTTTGTGGTTATTTTCATTGATGATATTCTTATATATTCTAAATCTGAGGCGGAACATGAATAGCATCTCAAGATTGTACTGCAGACTCTTCAGGAGCATCGGTTATTTGCGAAATTCAGTAAGTGTGAGTTCTGCTTAAGACAAGTCACTTTTCTGGGCCATATTATTTCTCAGGATGGAATTTCCGTTGATCTAGCAAATATTGAGGTTGTCATGGCATGGAAACGGCCGAAGACTGTTACAGAAATTCGCATTTGGGTTTAGCGGGTTATTACAGAAGGTTTGTCAAGGATTTCTCTAAAATTGCTAGGCTTTTGACTCAACTCACTCGGAAGAAGACTATATTTGACTGGAATGAGAAATGTGAGGCTAGCTTCCAGGAATTAAAGAAGAGATTAACCACAGCTCCAATTCTTGCTCTACCTGAGGGTACCGATAATCCGGTAATCTATAGTGATGCTTCTAAGGAAGGTTTGGGCTGTGTATTGATGCAGAATGGGAGAGTTATTGCTTATGCTTCTAGAAAACTAAAACCTTATGAACTTAATTACCCGACGCATGATCTCGAGCTTGCATCTATCATCTTTGTGTTAAAGAAATGGCGTCATTATCTTTGGGATAATAAATTTGAAATCTTTACTGATCACAAGAGTCTGAAATATCTCTTTTCTCAGAAAAAGTTGAATATGAGGCAGAAGCGTTGGTTGGAGTTGCTTGAGGATTATAATTGTACTATCAATTATCTGCCAGGTAAGCTAATATTGTTGCTGATGCCTTAAGCCGAAATGCTACAATTGCTAGTCCAATCATAAAAAATTAAGAGTTCATGGAGGAATTATGTTTATGGAGGCCCAACATTTCAGATTCTGGTGTTCAATTTGCAAGTTTGCATATTCAGTCTCTTTTATTATCCCGGATTAGAGAGGCTCAGCAGGCTGATCTGCAATTGATGGAAATCTTAGAAAAGTCAAAAGGGGGAGAGTCAGATTTCAAATTGCATGATGATGGTCTTCTTAAATTCAAAGGTAGAATTTGCATTCCTTCTGAGCCAGCTTTAAAGAAAGAAATTCTTGTAGAGGCTCATAATTCTAAGTATACAATTCATCCAAGCAGTACTAAGATGTACAGAGATCTGAAACAGAATTACTGGTGGAACAACATGAAGAGAGAGATTGCGGACTATGTTGCTAAATGTCTTACATGCCAGAAAGTAAAAGCTGAGCATCAGAGACCGGCGGGGTTGTTACAGCCATTGGCCATTCCTGTTTGGAAATGGGACTACATCACCATAGATTTCGTGTCAGATTTACCGTGGTCTTCAAGGGGTCATGATTCAGTCTGGGTTGTTGTGGATAGATTGACCAAAACCTCTCATTTTATTGCTACTAAGAAGACTGAATCTCTGGATCGGTTGGCTGAAATTTATGTTGAGAATATTGTTAGACTTCATGGAATTCCTAAGAGTATTGTGTCAAATAGAGATCCCAGATTCACATCTCAGTTTTGGCAGAAGATTCAGAAGGCTTTGGGCACGGCATTGAACTTCAGTACTTCTCATCATCCTCAAACTGACGGACAATCTGAAAGAACTATCTTAATACTTGAGGATATGCTCCGAGCGTGCATTTTGGACTTCGGTAAGAGTTGGGAGAAATACTTACCTCTTGTAGAATTTGCTTATAACAACAGTTATCAAGCTACTATCGGTATGGCACCATATGAGGCTTTGTATGGGCGGAAATGCAGATCTCCTTTATATTGGGATGAAGTTGGAGAGTCAAAATCTATTGATCCTACTTTATTGCCAGAGATGAACAGAATGATTGATAATGTTCAGCTTATTAGAAAAAGAATACTTACAGCATAGAGTCGGCAAAAGAGTTATGCAGATAGACGCCGTCGTGATCTGAAATTCGCCGTTGGGGATCGAGTATTTCTGAAAATTTCTCCTCGCAAAGGTTTGATTCGGCATGGTAAATGAGGTAAACTCAGTCCTCGTTATGTGGGACCATTTGAGATAACTGAAACTATTGGTGATTTGGCTTATTGACTAGCTTTGTCTCCTAGCCTGGGCAGAATTCATGATGTCTTCCATGTTTTTATGCTTCGGAAGTATCAGCCAGATCCCTCTCATATTCTTGAGCCCGAGTATTTAGAGATCAGTGAGACTTTGACGTACACAGAGAAACCTCTTAAATTGTAGATCATAAAGTTCAGGAGCTGAGAAATAAAAGCATTCCGATGGTTAAAGTCTTGTGGGATCATCACGGGTTAGAGGATACTACCTGGGAGAGAGAGGATCAGATGCGAGAGAAATATCCAGAGTTATTCGTCGATTCATGTAAGAATTGCGTGGACGCAATTAGTTTAAGGGGGAGAGGATGTGACGCCCGAACTTTTTTCCTTGCACTAACTTACTGTTGCATCCCTTATTTGCGCATTTAATTCTGTGCTTTAATTATTGACTTTCTTAGCTACTATTCACTCCATTTTTAAACTGCAGCATATTAGTGAACTAGCATTTTTATTAAATCATATTAATTGTTAAAGGAGTGGGAAAAATGTGCAATTGAGCTAGAAGCGATAGGAACACTCGTTTAGAAAATGCTTTTAGTGGTTCAATGAATAGTATTACGTGACATAACTTGGTAAATTAATTAGCTAGCACACATTCTTCACTTTAGGCTCGTTTTAAGCTTACTACGCGCATTTTTATGGACCACTTAAACACCCAAACTTGACCCCACCCAACTATATACCCAATATAACACACTTTAGCTCATAAAAAAAAAAGAGCAAATGCTGAAAAAACCCTGTATTAGGCCAACAGCCCTCTTTTGCACTTGGGAGATTTTTTGCTTCATCAAATCATCAATTCAAGCCAAGCCAAGCCTAGAGCAAGTAGTTTAGGGTGTGTACAAGCTTCCTAGGTGCTCCTACGCACATTGGTGAGGAATTTCACGGCTTATTTTCGCATTTTAAAATAGTTGCTATTTTCTTGATTTGTTGAAAATGTGACTAAATGCTATTGTATTGATTATCTATGCTAGTATACCTTGTTTATAAGTACTAGAGAACATATTTGAGCCATTGTTTCGCTTTTTAAACGGTTATAATCGTTAGTTTGATTTATGAGGTGAATAGTGACATTTTTTCTAGGGTTTTGTGTAATTGCACGTATTAGCTTGATTCAACACTCCTAATAGATGCTTTAGGTGCTAATGAAGATAGTCTAATAGTCCCGTACATTTGAATTGCTCTAATATCGCATATAACATGAATTAGGTGACTTTAACAAAGGGGTTTCGGGGTTAAGGCGAATCTGGGTGGATTCGGGCTTCACTTTTAGTATTTTTAGGCTACCTAGGTGCTATAGAAGCTTTGTTATCCCCTATTTGAAGTCCGGATGAGGCATGTGTAGTTTAAAGGTAGAAGAGGGAATTTGGGGCTTTCGGGGTAATTGCAGGCTTTTGAATGTGTTTGAGGGTTGAAAGGGTTCCTTAAGGGTTAGTTAGAAGGTTGGTATAGTTTTCCTTTGAAATTGAATCGTTAACTTTGGTTTGGAAGAGAAATAGCTTGGAAAACAAAGGGGTTTAGGTGCAAATTCGGTTGTCTCGCGCTTCCTAGACCTTGGCACGACTTCTTGAGTGTTTAAATGGGACTTCAAGTTGTTTTAGAGCTCTTAGCATGATTCTATGCTTATCTTGTTTATACTCCTTTGTAAAACTGCTTTTTTGTTGAATAAATTGCTTCTATTCTAATTGTATCGAGGTCAACCTACTTTGTTGATCCTCCCACATGTTATTGCCTATATTATTGATATTAGCTTGCCATTGTAAAGTGCATTGCGTAGTGGTTGCGCAACTATAGTGTCAGGGGCGGATGTGTTGAATATCGGCTGGGCGGTAGAGGGCTTGCTAGTGGATATTCAAACTCCGTGCTCTATTCCCTCACTCGCCTGGTCCGGAGATTGCCAGGCGGTGTTGGGTTGTAGGATTATCGGGGTACATCTGGAGTACACCCACTGGAGTGCTTGGGATTATGCCGGTTTATCGTGATCGTGATCGTGGTTTGTGGAACGTGTTCGTTGATTGAAGATTTGGTGTTGGGGTTAAGTGAAATGTATCATTTTTAATATGTGGTTATTTAAGCTATTGTTACTTCTTAAATTGTTTAATTACTATTATTGTTTAACTATTTTACTTGTTGCATTGCACGCCCCGGGAGACTTTGTCACGCCCCAACACGACCCCTCCTATGATCAGTCAGGACGCAACGGAATTTCGGCAGTATAACGACAGTAAATAGGACACCGAGGTTCCAAACCAACCTCATTAAACATCATACGTCCAGCAACTCCTTAATTCAAACAACAACATACAACACAATCATATTATACAATAAACCATCCTCGTTATACGCCTCCGTTCCAACATAACATACAATACCTCAACCTTATCATACATTTCAAAAATAAGTTGAGACACATTTACAACTTAATCATAAACAAAAGAAAACCGTTAAGTTAACAACATAGAATCATGGATAAGACTCAGGGACATATGACTCATCCACGAAAGGCACGTTTTCCACATTCTCCTCTTCAGGAGGCACGTACCCGTAATCTTGTGAAAGTACACCTGAAAACATGCAATAATAGATAGTGAGCTTATATACATAAGCCCAGTGAGGATCCGATAGATCTCGACAGTATTCACTACGCTCCTTGGATTTAGTCCTTTGAGCAAGTAAACACACAACAACAATAATAATCATAAATAATGCTATCATCACATAACTATATAACCAATCAATAAGGATACTCTATTTGGTGTAGCTCCAAACGCCATCACGATCTCAACCGTTCTTCTTATAACTCCCATTACTCACGCACCCGAGGTACCTCACTAGCCCCTCCCTCCATGACACCTCCGTCATGCGAGCTGGGGGTAGCCTATGGCAGTCATGCCGTTATCAACCCGACAGCCCGACGCTGCCCGAGAGGTGGCACACACATACCAAGACTCCATAATCATCAATCAAAAATCAATCATCAATCAAACAATTGGGAGATCAGCAACAAAAGTGCCCGATTCCCGAACTCAATAATAATCAATCAATAACATCAATATAACATCAATAATAAATTAAACAACAAACAACGTAGTTAGATGACAAAGTAGGCCATCTAACCGGACATGCATAATATACATAATTAAACTCTAAATTACTCAACAACAACTCACCATTCATCACTCGAACACTACCCAACCATCTAAAGGCATCGTTCAAGAAATTAAAGAATGACAACCTAAACTTCTAAAATTCATAACTTACAATCTACTAATCCAAACATTGCCAAATCAGTTCCTATCACTCACCCATTCAACCTACTACGTTAGCCTTCTTGGAAATCCACCATAACACCTCCAAATCATGCCCGATAACCCTAAAATCCTAAGATGTCATGGCTGGATTTTCCGGATTTTCACACAAACAATGTAATCGAAAATTCGGCATTACAACAGCGCTAACACGTAATTATCAAGTATTTAGAAATCGACGGCAATCGATTTCGATCAACACAACTCATTTAATTCAACTTTAAACATTTTAATCAAAATTAAATACCCGGAAAATAAAAATTATGCTACATCCGACAGAAACTCGTAGTATTAGTATATAATGATCCCTAGCATGCAAGGAGCAATAATCTAACATCAGATTTCAATTCTAACGGTTCAATCTTCATTTATACGCAAAAACACAAAAATGACATTTTGAGATCTAGAATTTTTCTCTCACCTTAGATGCGATATAAGCCTAGGAATGCGTGCTATGCGTGCCCAACAAGCAGAATCCAAGTTGGTGCGAAGTTTCACGGACAAAAACTAGGTTTTTCCTTGAAAAATTGGATTGAAAAGCTTGAGTTTTCTCTTTCTTTTTCTCCCTCTTTTCTCTCGGCCTTGTGTGTGTGTGTGATGGTGTTTTTGTGTTGTGTGAGTGTGTGTTGAGGACATTAGCTTATAAGGTCAAATAATTAATTAAAGTCAAAGTTAATTTAAATTAGTATTTTTGTGTTTTAATGACTTTAATTGCATTTTATTGCTCACCAAGTTAAAAATAATTATGCAACCCCCCAAGATATCTCAAGTGGATTATTTTTAGGTGACAAGAAGTTTTACAATCCAACAATTTCACCCGAGTCGGCTTAAAACTCGATTTTCGCAAAAGTCGGTGTAAAAACCCTAATAAATTCTTAAGCCGATTTTAAAACCATTTTCATCAAACACAGGTCTATTAAAGTCCGTGGACTAGGTCTAGAAGGGTTAAAAAGACCAGTTTCAAAATTATAGCGGACGTGTTTCGAAAATACTATTCACTGAAAATCGACGATAAAATTTATGACTCCGTTTTTGATGAAAATTTCATGAATGCACATTTAGCACGTATTAGGAGTATTGAAATCAAAATTATAACTTTCTAGGTCCTATAGCACATAAACAGGTCATATGCACGAAAAATGAGGTATAGCACGTAAAACGAGATAAGCAAGAAAGTGGGGTTTCACATTCTCCCCCCCTTATAGAAATTTCGTCCTCAAAATTCTTACTTGATGTACGGAATAGATCTGGGTATTGTTGCTGCATCTGATCTCGTCTCTCCCACGTAGCTTCCTCAATGCCGTGATGCTTCCACAACACCTTAACCATCGGAATCCTCTTCGACCTCAACTCTCGGTCCATCTGATCTAGAATACGAATCGGACGCTCGTCATAAGTCAAATTCTCTCGAAGCTGTAACGGCTCTGGCTCAAGAATATGAGAAGGATCCGGATTGTATTTCCGCAAATTAGACACGTGAAACACATCGTGGACATTAGAGAAATTCTCCGGTAAAGCCAACCGATATGCCAACTTACCAACCCTGCCAGTAATCTCAAACGGCCCAACAAACCTCGGACTCAGCTTACCACCTTTACCATAACGAACAAACCCCTTTCGAGGAGACAATCTCAAGAAAACCCGATCTCCAACAGCAAACTCTAAGTCTCGACGACGCTTATCAGCATAACTCTTGAATCTACTCTGCGCCGTAAGCATTCTCTGCCTGATCAACTGAACATTCTCGATCTTCTCAAGAAGTTCTGGCATAATAGTCGGATCAATAGTCTTCATCTCTCCTACCTCGTCCCAATATAAAGGTGAACGGCACTTACGACCGTAAAGAGCTGCAAAAGGTGCCATCCCAATAGTAGCTTGATAACTATTGTTATAGGCAAACTCGGCAAGTGGTAGATGTTTCTCCCAGTTCTTCCCGAAGTCCAGAACACAAGCCCTAAGCATATCTTCCAGAATCTGAATAGTCCGCTCAGACTGACCGTCGGTCTGTGGATGATACGCTGTACTGAAGTTCAACTGAGTACCCAAAGTCTCCTGAAGTTTCTCCCACAAACGAGAAGTAAATCGAGGATCTCGATCAGAGACAATACTAGATGGAATACCGTGAAGTCTAACAATCTGATCCAGATAGAGATCCGTCAGCTTTGTAACCTCATCTCCCATCCTCATGGCAATAAAATGAGCTGTCTTCGTCAAACGATCCACGACAACCCAAACTGCATCATTACCCCTCGGTGATCTAGGCAAACCAGTGACGAAGTCCATCGTAATATGCTCCCATTTCCACTCTGGTATAGCCAACGGCTGAAGCAACCCTGCAGGTCGTTGATGCTCGGCTTTCACCCTCTGACAAGTCAAACATCTAGACACAAACTGAGCAACCTCCCTCTTCATGTTGTTCCACCAGTAATGCTGTTTCAAATCCCGATACATCTTGGTTCCACCGGGATGAATAGTATATTTAGAATTATGAGCTTCCTCCAGAATACCTCGTCTCAAGCCCGGTTCATCGGGAACACAAACCCTGTTCCGAAACCGAAGAATACCATCCTCATGCACTTTAAAGTCAGACTGATCATCCGAAATCTGATCCTTGATCTTCTGAAGGTTAACATCAAGCTGCTGAGCTTCCCTGATCTGAGACAACAATAAAGGCTGAATACGGAGATGTGAACACATCACCCCAACCTGAGTGAACTCTGGTCTCCAATAAGTGAATTCCTCCAGAACCTCCCACTTCTTGACAGCTAAACAAGAAATACTTGCCTTCCGACTAAGAGCATCTGCTACAACATTGGCCTTGCCAGGCAGATAATTGATAGAACAATTATAATCTCCAAGAAGCTCCATCCACCTCCGCTGGCGCATATTCAACTCTTTCTGTGAGAATAAATACTTTAGACTCTTATGATCAGTGAAAATCTCGAACTTACTGCCCCACAGATAATGACGCCACTTTTTCAGTGCGAAGACAACTGCTGCCAACTCAAGATCATGAGTCGGATAATTCACCTCATAAGGCTTCAACTTCCTGGAAGCATAGGCAATAACTCGGCCATCCTGCATAAGAACACATCCCAAGCCCTCCTTGGACGCATCACTGTAAATGACCATATTATCGGTCCCCTCTGGTAGAGCAAGTACTGGAGCGGTAGTCAACCTCTTTTTCAACTCCTGAAATCCACTCTCACACTTCTCGTCCCAATTAAAGATAGTCCGTTTCTGAGTCAACTTAGATAGTGGCCCCGCAATCTTTGAGAAGTCCTTGACAAACCTACGGTAATAACCCGCCAAGCCAAGAAAACTACGGACATCAGTAACACTCTCTGGCCGCTTCCAAGACATCACCGATTCAATCTTAGTGGGATCTACAGAAATACCACTCTGTGTAATAACATGGCCAAGAAAAGAAATCCGTTGCAGCCAAAATTCACATTTGCTGAACTTGGCAAACAACTGATGCTCCTGCAACTTCTCTAATACAAGCCGTAGATGTTGCTCGTGCTCCAATTCAGATTTAGAATAGACCAAGATATCATCAATAAAAATCACCACGAACTGGTCCAAGTACGGCTGAAAGACTCGATGCATAAGATCCATGAATGCTGCCGGTGCATTAGTCAAACCAAAGGGCATAACAACAAACTCATAATGCCCGTACCGAGTCCTGAAGGCAGACTTCGGAACATCGTCTATGCGAATCCGAAGCTGATAATACCCCTGCCTCAAATCAAATTTAGAATAGACTTTGGCTCCCTGAAGTTGATCAAACAACTTATCAATCAGTGGCAAAGGATATTTATTCTTGATGGTCACCTGATTCAAACCACGGTAATCGATACACAATCTCAAAGTACCATCCTTCTTCTTCACAAATAAGACTGGAGCTCCCCAAGGTGAAGAACTCTGCTGAATGAATCCTTTCTTCAATAACTCCTGTAACTGAGTCTTCAACTCCTTCAACTCAGCTGGTGCCATCCGGTACGCCGATTTAGAAATAGGTTGAGTACCGGGAACAAGATTAATCACAAACTCTATATCCCTCTCTGGCGGCAATCCTGGCAACTCCTCGGGAAATACATTAGGATATTCCCGGATAATAGGGATTTCCTCTAGCTGTAGCTTAACAGATGGCTTGTTGATCAAATAAGCTAGATAACCCGAACACCCCTTACTCACCAACTTAACGGCTTTAGTTGCTGAGATAACAAAACTCGTCTTAGCACCCCGGTTACCCGCTACCTCTACTACTGGCTGATCTGGCAAACGAAACAGTACTACCTTGGTTCTACAGTTCAACTGGGCATCATACTTAGAAAGCCAATCCATACCCAAGATAACATCATACCCCCGGATAGGAAATAAAATAAGGTCCGAAGGAAAATTATGCCCCTTAACATGTATTATACAATCCTTACATACTAAGCCAGTAATATACTTATCAGTCAAAGATGTACTAATCTCAACCACATAAGGCAATCTTTCAGGTTGCAATTTAACACGTTGCACACAAGCAGGAGTAATGAAAGAATGCGTAGCACCAGAATCAATCAATACTTTAACAAGTTGATCAAGTATAAGGAAGTTACCTTCCACAACTGCAGTCTCCTCAGGCATCTCCTCTAAGTCAACTGCATAAGCCCGAGCCTGAACCCGCTGCTGCTGTGGTACACTGCCCGTAGGCCTACCCTGGTAACCCTGAGTCGCTGCCCGACCCTCAGTCCTCGCATATCTAGGGCAATCCTTCGCCCTATGCTCGATGCTACCACAACCCAAACATGTCCCTGCCTTTGCCCTGCAGTCGGACTCTACATGCCCTGGGCGCTTGCTGTAATTACACTGCGATGATGTGGCACTAACACTGCCCCTAGAATAACCAGAAGCTGATGAAGCAGCTGATACAGCCTGCTGCTGAGGTCTCACCACACTAGGCCTATACTGACCCTGAGACTGGGCTGGCCTATACTGAGTCTGAACCTGATATGGCCTCTGCTGAAACTGAGGCCGATAATAACTCTGCTGACCCTGTGGCCTATAAGAACCCTGCTGGGCTGGTGGCCTGTAGACAACCTGCTGTACTGGAGGCCTATATATAACCTGCTGGCCCTGTGGCTGATACGGCCTCTTACTAGGCTGACTGGAGACAATCTGATCCCCTTTCCTCTTCTCTAACCTAGAAGCTGCCTCAAAAGCCTCAGTGAAAATATCATATCGATTCAGAGCCATCACATCCTGAATCTCGGGCCGCAACCCCAACATAAACCTGCGAGTCCTCCGCTCCTCGTCTGCCACATACTCCGGTGCATACCGGGACAATCGAGTAAATGTGGCCTCATATTGAGCCACTGTAGCATCTCCCTGGACCAAGGCTAGAAACTCGGCCTCTCTCCGTTCCCTGCAAATCCTCGGGACATACTTTGCTCGGAAAGCCATCAGAAAGGTACCCCAAACATAAGGAATACCCTGTGCCGCCCAGCTAGTCCTTACCGTGCGCCACCACTCCTCTGCCTCGTCATCTAACAAATACACGGCAAAAGAGACTTTCTGCTCATCAGTATAGCCAAGTGGATCATAAATCTTCTCCAACTTGCTAATCCATGCCTCCGCCTTCCTATCATCCGGCTCCCCCTGAAATCTCGGTGGGTGATATCCTAAAAACTCCTTCAGGGTACCACGCCCGTGGTTACCACCCTGAATATTCAGAAGCTAAGCCTGCATAGCCTGATTCTGGGCAGCCTGCCCTGCTAATAACTGTGCCTGACTAGCCACTAACTCTGCAATCCGCTCCATAGCTGCTCCTAATCGGTCATCACCCCCGTCACGGCCCGGTGCCACGTTACTCGGAGTCTCATCAGCCATCTCAGGCCTACCTCTGGTTCTCGGTCGACCGGCCATTCTACTAATCAAAGAGTTAGCACAGTTATAGCACGTAGACATGTTATAAACAACTATTAACACATAAATAACAAACTCATATAAAACACATAAACAAATTGATCACATAATCACATAAGCACTTTAATCATATAATCACTTATCACTTAATCATATTAACACATATTTCACTTTTCTTTCTTTTCATACATATTCCATGCTAAGACCATTACCCACATTCCGAGAATACCCCGGCTGACAACTAACATGAGCTCTGATACCACTTAAACTGTCACGCCCCAACACGACCCCTCCTATGATCAGTCAGGACGCAACGGAATTTCGGCAGTATAACGACAGTAAATAGGACACCGAGGTTCCAAACCAACCTCATTAAACATCATACGTCCAGCAACTCCTTAATTCAAACAACAACATACAACACAATCATATTATACAATAAACCATCCTCGTTATACGCCTCCGTTCCAACATAACATACAATACCTCAACCTTATCATACATTTCAAAAATAAGTTGAGACACATTTACAACTTAATCATAAACAAAAGAAAACCGTTAAGTTAACAACATAGAATCATGGATAAGACTCAGGGACATATGGCTCATCCACGAAAGGCACGTTTTCCACATTCTCCTCTTCAGGAGGCACGTACCCGTAATCTTGTGAAAGTACACCTGAAAACATGCAATAATAGAGAGTGAGCTTATATACATAAGCCCAGTGAGGATCCGATAGATCTCGACAGTATTCACTACGCTCCTTGGATTTAGTCCTTTGAGCAAGTAAACACACAACAACAATAATAATCATAAATAATGCTATCATCACATAACTATATAACCAATCAATAAGGATACTCTATTTGGTGTAGCTCCAAACGCCATCACGATCTCAACCGTTCTTCTTATAACTCCCATTACTCACGCACCCGAGGTACCTCACTAGCCCCTCCCTCCATGACACCTCCGTCATGCGAGCTGGGGGTAGCCTATGGCAGTCATGCCGTTATCAACCCGACAGCCCGACGCTACCCGAGAGGTGGCACACACATACCAAGACTCCATAATCATCAATCAAAAATCAATCATCAATCAAACAATTGGGAGATCAGCAACAAAAGTGCCCGATTCCCGAACTCAATAATAATCAATCAATAACATCAATATAACATCAATAATAAATTAAACAACAAACAACGTAGTTAGATGACAAAGTAGGCCATCTAACCGGACATGCATAATATACATAATTAAACTCTAAATTACTCAACAACAACTCACCATTCATCACTCGAACACTACCCAACCATCTAAAGGCATCGTTCAAGAAATTAAAGAATGACAACCTAAACTTCTAAAATTCATAACTTACAATCTACTAATCCAAACATTGCCAAATCAGTTCCTATCACTCACCCATTCAACCTACTACGTTAGCCTTCTTGGAAATCCACCATAACACCTCCAAATCATGCCCGATAACCCTAAAATCCTAAGATGTCATGGCTGGATTTTCCGAATTTTCACACAAACAATGTAATCGAAAATTCGGCATTACAACAGCGCTAACACGTAATTATCAAGTATTTAGAAATCGACGGCAATCGATTTCGATCAACACAACTCATTTAATTCAACTTTAAACATTTTAATCAAAATTAAATACCCGGAAAATAAAAATTATGCTACATCCGACAGAAACTCGTAGTATTAGTATATAATGATCCCTAGCATGCAAGGAGCAATAATCTAACATCAGATTTCAATTCTAACGGTTCAATCTTCATTTATACGCAAAAACACAAAAATGACATTTTGAGATCTAGAATTTTTCTCTCACCTTAGATGCGATATAAGCCTAGGAATGCGTGCTATGCGTGCCCAACAAGCAGAATCCAAGTCGGTGCGAAGTTTCACGGACAAAAACTAGGTTTTTCCTTGAAAAATTGGATTGAAAAGCTTGAGTTTTCTCTTTCTTTTTCTCCCTCTTTTCTCTCGGCCTTGTGTGTGTGTGTGATGGTGTTTTTGTGTTGTGTGAGTGTGTGTTGAGGACATTAGCTTATAAGGTCAAATAATTAATTAAAGTCAAAGTTAATTTAAATTAGTATTTTTGTGTTTTAATGACTTTAATTGCATTTTATTGCTCACCAAGTTAAAAATAATTATGCAACCCCCCAAGATATCTCAAGTGGATTATTTTTAGGTGACAAGAAGTTTTACAATCCAACAATTTCACCCGAGTCGACTTAAAACTCGATTTTCGCAAAAGTCGGTGTAAAAACCCTAATAAATTCTTAAGCCGATTTTAAAACCATTTTCATCAAACACAGGTCTATTAAAGTCCGTGGACTAGGTCTAGAAGGGTTAAAAAGACCAGTTTCAAAATTATAGCGGACGTGTTTCGAAAATACTATTCACTGAAAATCGACGATAAAATTTATGACTCCGTTTTTGATGAAAATTTCATGAATGCACATTTAGCACGTATTAGGAGTATTGAAATCAAAATTATAACTTTCTAGGTCCTATAGCACATAAACAGGTCATATGCACGAAAAATGAGGTATAGCACGTAAAACGAGATAAGCAAGAAAGTGGGGTTTCACAGACTTTATCCCTCACTGGGCTACAGTGGTTGCTCATACCTCGATATATGTTTCAGGATGTGTTGAGGGTGATCCCCAGCTAGTTGAGGTGATAGTAGAAGAGGAGGAAGTTCAGACTGATCCTTTACCTTAGTTGTTGTGCCTGATAGCTTGATATGGTTTTTGTTCTTGCTGCTATGTGGAAGACTCATTTGTTTATCTTATGTTCTATTTTGTAGCCTAAGGGCTATGTATATGCTTGTTGTTCAAAGTTGAAGGATAGTTGGTTGTGGTGTAGATTTGGAAGCCTATGTTTTGTAATAACTTATGTTTCTGCTTTAATTACCTTGCATGCTTGGAAGTGAATGTTCTAACTCTAGCCACTAGCATGTCTGTGTGTTTTAGGACTATTGGTTGCTTCAAGGCTCGGATGGCTTTGAACCTTTAAATATTTAGTTATGAAAATCTTGTTTTATCTTGTTGAGGATTTATTTGAGAGTTTACAAGTTTCTATAATGTCCACGGTACAGAGGAGACTCTGTCAGTGTGTCGGGTCCGGACTTAACTTTTAGCGCGGGGTTGGGTCACGGCGTTACATAATTTGTAACTATTATGAACGTAAATATATATTTCATCATCAATTTGGAACTGGAACGCTTATAAGACATCTTGTATCTCAACACTCAAATATTTCAAACTATTTCAATCCTCAACCACCGCCACCGCCATCGCTACCACCTCCAGACCAAGCACCCGCACAAGGAGCATAATAAAATGGAGAACTTCTCCACCAACTTTCGTCAAGCATTTATGTAATTTTTTTTTATGTTTATTAGTAACGTATCCGTGTCTCGTGAACTTGTAGTTTGCTAAGTAATGTTTAATCATTTATATTAATATTATCAAATAACTTATGTGTTGTTAATCGTTAAATTAACTTTTTAGTAAAAAAAAAAGCTAAGCTTAAGCTTTTTTCGTTATTAATCTAACTATCAAAATTCAAAACACACTAATCATTAAAAAAAAAAAGATGGGCTGGCCCAGCCCAGCTCGCGACTTGTGGTAACGGGCTCGTGGGTCGAGGTGGATCCTATATTTTAAGAATTGACCCCAGTCCAGCTTAGCCCACGAAACATATGTGCTGAGTCGGGCTCATTTTTCTTAGTCCATGATTCGACCGGGCCGTGTTGGGCTATGCCAGGCTGGCCTATTTGCCAGATCTAAGTCCTAGGATGGCGGAGGACTACGAAAAAATCTTTTTTACCATTTTTATCAATCTAATAGTAGTTTGCACATAGGGAGGTTTTGTCTTTGTTTCTTTGAGATGTCATCATGCACACAAAGCTACTTATAAGCAACTAACACATAGAGCAAATAAAATAGCATGCATGCAACACATAAGAATGGTGGATCATGGACTTGGGCTTGGAACAAAACAAGGAAACACAAGACTATCCTAAATCACATCAAAATGTCTTCATAGTCTTCAACTCCTTGAGTTCAGTAATGGTCCATCAACTCCTTGGAAGCCTTCAATGGTCTTCTTGCAAATCTTCTTGAAAGATACATACAATATACCTCACTACAAGATTCTCTCATTTGCAAGAAAGTAAAATGAGACTTTTGTCTCAATTACAAGCCAAATTAAAAGACAAATAATTACAAAGCCCATTTGAAATTATAACCATTCAACTTCTAAGTCCATTATTAATATCACCATTCAACCATCCACATAAACTCATAAAGCTAAGATTAAACATACCAAATATATAATCTAAGCTAAACAAGTAAGCTAGCACACAACTAATGCATCACATACAATAGTTAAGTCTAATATCTAAACTTTAAACCTTGTCAACAACACTTTTCCAACATTCATGTAAAATTCATTTGATCATTTGATTATAGCACTTTATAACACACATGCAAGCTAAGATTAACCAATATAGCAAGACATTTGGTAATCCCAAACTCTTAGGGACATTCGGCCATAGCACAACAAAATAGGTACACTTTGTTTCATCATGCAATATTATATCAACCATATAATATTTATAAAGCAAAAACCAACTAAAACACATTTTAGGCTTTTCAAACTTTATTGCATGATTTTTCGGCCATCTCAAAAGCTAGGAATCATTCAGCCATCTCAAGAAAAATAGGAACAAAAGTATTTCATCATGCAACATTACAACTCCATATAATATTCACAAAGTCAAAAACATCTAAAGCACCTTTTAGCTATTTCCAACTTTGTTAGCATGACTTTTGGCCTTCTTTTTTTTTCTTATGGGTATTCGGCCATGGCCTAAAAAAATGCAAGGCTTGCTTTTTTCTCATACAACATTATATCATTATATAATATATTTCAAGTTAAAAAGATCTAAAACCCTTTTTAGTCATTTTCAACTTTACTTGTATGATTTTTCATATTTAAGCATATTTCAACATGGTTAGTTTAAATCTATCATCTAAACTCATATGCAAACATGCTACACATATGAAAAACAAGTAATCTTAACATGCATGTAAGAATCAACATGTATTTCTCATAAATATATACATACATGCATGTATAATCTAGAAATAACACTATTTTACACACTTTAAAGAATAGATATGTGGCTAAAAACATGTGACTTCATGGACATTATAACATGGCTCGAATACCACTTGAAAGAAGGGATCGTTAAAGAAGTATGTGAATCACAACCTTTATAGCCGAATAAAACAATGTAGTTTTAAAATTTGTAGCACCATAACCTTTGTATCCATATATAATCTTTAAGTAAAGTAAATGAAAGTAATATGCACGACAATACATATCATCTATACCTCTTGAAGATAGCCAAAAGAAAGTTGGAAGACACAATGGATGCGGACGAGATCTTTCACACATACAAAAGCTCTAGGCGAAAACACACGAACATCCAAGGGTATTTTCCACTCAAAAATGGTTTGTGCTAGCTTATCTTGAGTGTATATGAGCATGTACAAGAATAGAGAGCAAGAGAAAAACTCTATCTTCCTTTTCCTCTTCTTGCCGTGAGCACCATGAGATAGAAGGTGAGATGATAAGTTTTTCTTGTTATCTCTTGCTTATTGTGATTAGCTTGAGTGTTTAAGTGTATATATACATATATATGTATATATATATTCTCCACTAACTTGTGTAAATAAATTAATTAATTCTAATCTCTATTAGAATAATTAATTGGAAATAACTTTTAATATTTACACAATGGCCCCAACACTTTCAATAATCACACTTTTGGCCCATTAATTTTTAAAGACCAAAGTGAATGACGTTAACTCTTTAACATCTCTTCTAAATTAAATACAAGCTCATTAATAACCCTATTCATGATGTTCTTTTGCATGTGACCTTCTAGATTCACAACTGTATAGTGATGATGGACCATTAAACGCTTTTAATCTATTCTGAGAATGTCTTCGTCATTCTCCAGAATACCCTCACGTTCAAGAGTGATGTCTAGCAACAAACGTATCATGACAGTTTATACGGTAATGAAGTTTGACTCTCATGAATCTATGTATAGTCGCGAATTAGCGTGCAATCTGATCCTTTCATTAAATATGTTTTGATCGAATGAGGACCATGATAAGATTAAGTCCACTAACTTGATTCTATGCTTAGATCTAAATGGTGGAATGAGAAATGACACCCATGAAAAAACCCCTTTCCATTAATTATACCTTAACCAAGGACTTCCTCGTTTTACAACCGAAACAAGATCGCATAGGATATCACCTCAAGTCGGAGGTTAACGGATCCTATCTTGACAATTACCTATCAGTCTTTATATCACAAGACTAAACTGCGAGAGGTCGTAACTCACCTTTACGAATGCAGATTTTGTTCAAACGCTATATTTAGCCCCTGATATATCCAGCAGCCTTAATCTCTCAAGTCAAATGAATAATAAACTATTAATTCAAAGTAATATAGTTTATTATTTACGTCACATTCAATGATCCATTCCACTAATGATCACTCATATGTAAGTTAATCGCATCCCCATAGTATTAATAAAACACCTCGATCCCTCACGAGACCAGAGCACCGATCCAAAACCAAGGTCATGAAAAACGAGAAAAAATGGATAGAGTCTCCCCTGTTTATAGGACTATCTTATTACATGCACACAGAAGAATTGGCTACAATGACAACAACCAACATTCATAACAAACCTCATCCTTCAATATCACATCCTCCTTCAATACTTAAGGCCATCTGAGCCTTATAACTAAGACAAAATAAGGCATGCAAGCATTGCCACACCCCAACTTGACCCCACCTACAATTAGTCAGGACGCAACGGAATTTCGACAATATAATGTTTGTAACATGAACGATAGGAGTCTAAACCAATCCTTTAAAACTCCGCACAACCAATTCCAAACTTCAACAATCATTTCAATAACATACATACATTCCAAACCATTCAATAACCATACGACAAGCCAACCATAAGTCATGTGCCTCCGTTTCACACAACACTCACAAGCCATACTGTACATATGCATAACAATTATAAAACTAGTCTAGCAACCTATTCATAAACCAAAAGCAAGACTACTATACCAGCACTATACTTTCCACTATTTAATAACATCTTATACAATACAAAATTTAAGGCTTTAAACATTACAACATATGTCATACTACAAAACAACATATAAGCATTCCAATTAAGGCATCAAGGACAAGACTCTTGCACATTTGACTCGTCCACACAAGGCTCGTACTCAGCCTCCTAAGGCACGTACCCTAACTCCGGCTCAGTCATACCAGAAAGTCAGCAAAAAGGGTGAGCTTATATATAACAAAGCTCAGCGAGGGTTCAAAAGATGTTTTAGAAACATTTTCTCTTTACCACTTGGGAAATCATCCTAGACACAATAACAATCAATAAACTTCATTAACAACAACAATTCAATTCAAGCAACATGAATAACCATTCAATTGAGAAAGGATACACTAGCTGATGTAGCTCCATACGCCATCACGATCTCAACCATCTTCTTATATCACCCATTAATACATTATAGAGGTACCTCATCAACCCCTCCCTCCATGGCATCTCCGCCCATGCGAGCGGGGGTAGTACATGATAGTCATGCTGTTATCAACTCGACAGCCCAATGCTGCCCATGAAGTGGCACACACTATCACGACTCATGACAATAACATTGAACATTTCATATTCTGAGAAACAACAAAGTAGGTTGTTCCCCGGTACAACAATAATCATCAATCCATTAATAGTACTTTAATCAACATAACATTAACTAAACAACAAAGGCAACCAAGTTAGATGACAAAGTAGGCCACCCAACTTAACACACATTTCAACATGCTTTGAATCCTGAACCTACACCTTAACAATCCATGAAACAACTGCTCAAACACCACCCAACAACCAAAGACAACATTTTAGCATTTCAAAGAGAGACTACACAAACTTCTAAAATTCATAACTTACAATCTACTAATCAAACAACCCTCGAACCTTTTCCTATCACACCACCACACATGCAACTATATTAATTCCCTCGGAAACCAACCAAAAGTCATCCAAAACAAGCCCAACAACCTAATTTTGGCAATGCACCTTGGCTGAATTTTTCAACCTTTTGCTATGGCATTCAAATTGAAATTTTGGCATTACAACATTACTACACAATAATTAACAAGCCTACAGAAGAAACAACCACTCAATTCCAACTACTACAACAACAACTATTCAAATATAAGCCAATAAATCAATTTAAATGCCCGAAAAATAGAAACACATGCTACTACCATTCAAAATGGCTAATAATACATATAAATGGTCCTTAACATATACTAAGCAATAATCTAACATCAATTTAACAAAATACCAACTATAATTGCATCAACCAAAATTCAATAGAAACTTTGAAATATTGACCTATATTTTTCTCTCACCTTTGATGCCAAATGATGTTATAGATGTGTAGAACAAGTGCCCAACAAGCAAAATCCAACCCGGAATGAAAAGTTTTGGACTAGAAATGATGTTTGCCTTGAAAATTTTCTTCAAAAACCAAGTGCAAAATGTTTCTTTCTTCTCCAAGGGATGGACGGCAATGTGTGTGAGAAATGGAGGGGTTGTGAGCTAATTTTTCTGATTTTTGTGTGTATTTTGCATTAATATAAGCTTGGTCAACATTTTTGCAAAAAGTCAAAGTTGTCAACATTTTAGTTTTTAGTTGTTTTAGACTATTTTGCTTATATATATATAAACTACTATAAATACTATATTTAGTAGACTTAACTTAGTTGACAACAATTTTTATATGCATACATATACACACAACTAGGGTATAAACTCAATTTTTGCAAATAAAGACGTAAAATCCTTTTAAATTTCTAATTCGTTTTAGAATCAGTTTTTATCAAATACGGGTCTATTAATAACCGAGGACTAGGTTTTAAAATATTTAAAAGACCAATTTCAAAATTCTAGCGGACGTGTGCTTCAAATACTATTCACGAAAATCAACGATAAAATTTTCAATGCAGATTCTTATAAAAATTTCATGAATGTTCACATAGCATGTAATAGAAGTTATAATCACATAATTATCATATTTTAATTCATATAACATATAAACAAGTCAAAACACGTAATTTCACATAAAGGGAATTTTAGGGTTTCACAAGCATGCATTGATAAAAGCTATTGAAATTATGTGTTTTAAAACCGCTTATCTTACCACTCTAATCTTATCTACTTAACATTCTTATATTTTAAGTCAATCATCCCATACAAGCACGCGAGCCATCTAAGCAATAAAAAGAAAACACTAAAGTTATTACAAGCCCACTACTACCTATCAAGTCATACAAATCTTTAATTTCATATTACATTCCTTATAACAACCAATATATACAAGGCATGCAGGCCTCAGGAAAAAAAAAAAACATAACCATTAGAAATTTACATAGAACAATCAACTAGGGCAAGAACATCCAATCAAGAGACTCTCCAACTTTCTCCTTATCAACCTCTGAAGGCATTGAACCTGAAATTGTTAGAAAAAGGGAGTGAGCAAACACAGTTGCTTAGTGAGGGAGGGAAATAGGTAACCGGGGAGTTTGGAAAACTATTTTGTACAATGCAACAATTAAACACAGGTATAACAACTACACAAATAAAGGATCAATTATACAATAAAATACCACACATTTTTAAAAGGATACGATCGATAACCCTTATCACTCCAATCCTCGAATCACGAACCATGATCCACAAACCACGAACTCAATCTCGATATGCCGGTATCCTAAACAACAATGGGTACTCCGGATGTACCCAATACCTACAACCCAATACCCCATGGCAATCTCCGGACCAGGCGAGTGAGGGAATAGCTACAGAGCTAGAGCAACCAACTTTGGCAAACTCGATGCCGCCCAGAGAGACTCATCACATCCATGCGATGATAAGGTTGCGCAACCATCGATACGATAACACAAATAGCAATAGCAATATAAATAAGATAAACTGCGAAGCACGAAATCAAGGGCCAACAAAGTAGGTTGCCCTCGCACGAAAGTTTCAATACACAAATAACAAGATAAGCATTCATTCTCTAAACAATAAATTTTGCATCATTAAAAACACAAGTACAATGCAATAAAATGTAGTCCCTCACTTCTACCAAGCTCCAAGATGTAAGAATCGACTTAATGTATCAAACCTAGCATGTAATAGAACACATACTTATCACAAGAAATCTCATAGATGTCATTCATAGCCAATAATAACAAAAAGAACAATAGCTAAGTTGGCAATACTAGCTCAATGCAAGAAAACTATCAAAAATACTATTCATACTCTAACTTCTAAAGACTACTACAACCAAACGAGCTACGAGATTGGAAAACTGACTTCACTACCCATTATTAGGCACATTATGGCACGATTCTACGTTACGAAACCTCATTTTTCCAACAGAACCCGAAAGTCTACCTTGCACGTTTGAACTATAGCTATACTAACCGAATACCCAATCAATGCCACAATTGTGCTAAAAGTGCTTCCATACACATACAAGACTAACCCCCAATTCAAAACGAGCACGGTCAATACTTGGTCAAACGACCCCTTTTTTAAATCCAACTAAATAGATATCTTCCGAGCAACGGAAGGACACTACAAGCATAATAGGCATTTATTAATCACTAACCAACCACAATAAAGCTTTACGAGCACCTAAAACACTTAAACGAACCAATTACCCAAAATGTCCCCTTTGTGGTTCAAGCTATAATTCCAATTCTAGCTAAGTTAGAAACATTTTTATGACACATTTAGCATCCCAGAAGGTTAGGGCAACTAATAAAGGCAATAGAACACTTAGAAAAGCAAAAACCACAAATTATGTAAAAGTTACTCTTTAGAACTATTCATCTTCATCCTATAACTTGCAAACTTTAATTCTAACCATAACAATTGCTATTAAACCATAAAAGAATGTTCTCTAACATAATAAGAGGTATTTGAACCATTTATAAGCAAATATATAGCAATAATCAATAATTACAAAATTTCATAATAAACCCTAAAATTTTAAATGCATATAACATTAGCAATTAGAACAACTATAAAGCATAATCTAAACAAGAAATCATGCAAGCCAATTCATGGAACTTCACTAAATGAACAAACATTCAACCAAGCATCTATAACACCTAACCAATCACGTAAAGGTCAACTACTAACATTAGACTTAACTTTGGCACTTATTCCCTTTGTCCTTTGGCACAATTCGAAGCATATCATGCATATAACTCTAATCCATTTAAACTCGACATGCAAATAACTAACTAGTTAACAAGTTAATTTCACAAGAATAAGCTTTATCATCCTTTTTTGCTATTGACTATACATATAGGTTCCAAGAACAACAAGCACATTCTTCCAAATAGCTCAATAGCCTTTCTAGGTATGCTCCAATCAATATTTTACCTTGGAAAAACTCTCAATCTATTCAATTAGCAACAACAATGGTCTTTAGCAAGTAACAAGTTAGTGAAAACAATCTAAGTTTCTAGAAGAAGCTGACTTTAACAAGTCAGTAACTAGGCCAAATAATCTCCAAATCCTCTAATTTTTGCATACAAAGAAAGCTCTTTGAGTTTAGATAATCTTAGCCTCAAACGGATCCTAATTCAGAGTTATATTCCTCAAGTTATAGCTGATTTCGTGCAACTGCGCATCACTATCCAGTACCTGCGAGATTCAAGCTACATTTCGGAAATGATGTGATTAGAGGGCTTTAACGATTGTTTTAGCTCTTGGGTCCAAAACAAAGTTTGTTCTACACTGAAAGGGCTAGCTAGTAGGAAAATTTCAATCAATTCTAAACTCTTTTACTATATTAAAAATGCTCTGCAAGATGGTGCCAGTGCACTATCCAGTGTTTGGATTAACTCTTTACACCTAGTTTAGCTTGCACTTCGTGAGCCTATAGCTTTGGCTTTGCACTCTTGAGCTTAAGACACTTCTATCAAGCATTAAAAAAAACAAAATCTATGCATCATTCATCATCTTTCACCACTTTACACTAACAACAATCACAGCCAAAACTTCATGTTTAACTAGCAACTAACACACAATCATCACATAATCTTCTTGCCAAGCTACCCAATTAGCCTAAATCAAGACTTTAATCAACTTTATTTAACATACAGACAAACATGCTTTCAACAATAACTCAAAATAAGTTCAAAAGATGCAAACCTTCACCTATTCTTGGCTAGAACAAGGCTTAATCTTCTATTTTCTTCCTTTTTCCTTCTTCCTTTCTTCTTCTTCTTCCTTTATTTCCTCTATTTCTTCTCATGGTTGCAGCTGCTCTCTTACTCTCTATTTTTTTTTTAACCGATGGTAGGTGGTGGTGTTTATGTTTGGTGCTTTTTGTGTGTGTATGATATTTATATTTTGTTAGCTAACTTAAGTTATAAGGTGAGTTAAGTGTTAGATTAAGGGTTAGGTTAGGTAATTAAGAGGAGTCTAATTAGTTTAAGTAGGTAAAGTTAGCTCGAATGCTTGCTTATTCAATAAAAAGTCTAAATTCAAACTTACAAGATACTATTCATACGATAAAAAGATCAACAAATAAACCACACTCTGAAAGTGAAATGCACATAAATATTGATGTACGTAACCATAGAATGATACTAGGAAGTTAACTATGTGGTCAGAAAAATTAAATAAAATAGTTGAAAATTTGGCCCGAGCTCGGGGCTGAAAATTCAATTTATAAAATCTTTCTTTTGAATGTAATAAAGTAAAATCAAATAACAGAAGAGTTAAAGTAGTAACTTAATCATTTTAAATAAATTAACCAAGTACAGTTGCATACTTTCCGAGAAGAGAAGAATGAAAACTAATAAACATTCGCAAATAGTTAAAAATAACACGTATTTCCATGCAAACATTTAAAGTGACTCATGAGCATATGAAAATAAATGAATTATCTATATGTTGGGGTCAGGGTATCACAATTATGTCACAAGGCTTGCCATTCTTTATTATTAACATCCCTATGTTAATCAAAGGTAGCCCGTAATTAATTATTCTAGTCCCGGTCAAATAATCTGAGTCATGAATTAGTTTTAATATTTTTCATATCGAAGAAATATGTCAATGTATTCTAAACGCTTTTAGAATATATTTCTTCTTTGAGTAACATTAAGGACACATTCGTATAAAATAAACAGAGAATATGAACGTAAGCTATCATGCCATTAATACAATATACATATTCACATCATAATGCCATGTATAGGTAATCTAACTATATAGCATTAGGACATATCACTAACATTGAATACATCTCTTTAATGAAAATACTAGGGACTCATTCATATACATAAAGAGGGAGAATATAAATGTCTATAATTGTAGTCAATATGTAAAGAAACATATAGACAACCATGCCATTAAGTACAAGTTAATGTCAAAATATCTCAATATATGTAATCTAAATATATAGCATTAGGGCATATCTCCAACACTAATGTGCTGAGGGGAAACCTACTTTATTGTCATCTTAAAGTGAAGTGAATTAAGTGATTGAATACAGATGCATAAGGGTTGCAACCTTTTATCGAGGCATGGTAGCGTCGTGTCACTCTAGGCAGCATCGAGCTTGCCGGTGGATTGGCATGACTACCATGATCCTATTCCCTAACTCGCATGGACAGTGAAGTCCATGGGGTGTGGGTCGTAGGTTTTGGTGTACATTCGGAGTACACCTAGTGTGAGTGATAAGTGGTAGAGTTCGTGATGGTGGTATAAGTGACGACATCAACAATGATTAGCGTATCCTTCTTGAATGGTAATGTAGCTAATGCGTTATTGAGTTAATTGCTTGTAAATGCCTAATGTTTGCATAAGGTTTTAAATGCATATTTTCAAATGAATTTCCAAGTTAAATGTTTTCCAAAACCTCCAGCTCACTGCCTCACTGAGCTAGTTTAGCTTACCCTGTTTTATGAACATTTCAGGTGAGGCCGAGATCGTGCCACAAAAAGAATGAAAATGATGTGCTTGTTCTTTTATGAATGATGTATATGTTGTTTAATGGAAGTTATGTAGAATGTATGTACATTTCATGTTGTAATATAAGGACTTATTTTGTTCATGTATAAAGTGTTGGATCATGGTCTTTTTGTTGTAATATAGAAAGTTTGGAGTTTCATTTTGGAAAACTATATCTATTTTGTCTCTATTATTTGTTAAATGTAAAACGCTTTAGGTGTTATATTGAATGAGTGTTTTTACGTCTGGACTTGGTTCTGTGAGGGGTCAGGCTGCGGCGTGACAGTCGTACTCCCACTGTCACGCCCCGACCCGGCCTCGCCTAGAAACAAATCCGAACGCGACGGAACACAAACATTATAACACATGTTCAATTCCACATTTAACAAATAATAGGGGCTACACAACAAAACAACCTGGAGGTCCTGCATGCTTTATACATGGGCATAAAAGATACATTGTTTCAACATAATGTAACAAAGGTCTAGCATAATTTACATTTTCAAAATAAACTTCCATAATGTAACCTGGGGTATGTTTGTTGACCCTTACTCTACTTTATGCAGAGCTTGTATTGAGGATAGGGATCACTTTTTTGAGTCATACTCCTTTACTAGGAGAATTTGGAACATGGGTTGGAAGCTTGTTAAAGGACCTTGCTACATTAATTCTTGGGAAAAGATTGAAGATTGATTCATCAACATTGCCCCATTCTCATCTTTTCATTCATCTATTATGAAACTATTTCTTAGGGCCTTTATTTTGCATTTATGGAAGGAACGAAATGAGCGGCTTCATAACAACAGAACACGCATGGAAGAAGATATATTCTCTTGTATTTATTTTGACTTTAGAATGAAAATGTATAGCATTAAAAAAATTAGACAAACTCTTTTAAACCAAGCTATTTATAAAACTTTTAAGTGTCAATAGTGTTTAGCGTGGTTTTCACATCATTTGTTTTTTGTTCCTGTTTTGGATTCTTCAATATACACGCTTGCATTCCAGAAAAAAAAAAAAAAAAAAAAGTTGATTTAGTGTGTCTAGTCCTCTGAATCTGAATCAATCTGAAATGGCGACAGAAATATCGATCAACCCAGAGCCATTACAGTCCTTGTTCAACTCCATTGAGGCCAAAAACAACCTACTTTCAACCATCACTCACCTCCACAAAACCCTAACCCAACACTTTACTACACTCCAACAAACCCTATCCCACAATTCCCAAACACTAGATTCCCAAATCCAACAATTCAACCTCAATACCCGAAATGCCCTTCAGGACCTCCTAGACCGCGAGAATGCCATCTCCGACTGCGAGGCATTGCTGGCGAGGCGCGTGGAGGACCACAAGGCCAAGGCTTTCCAAGAGATTGAACGGACTTTGGGAGAGAAGAGCTTGCCGGAGTTGTTGAAGGTTTACTTTAAATGGATGGATTCCGGTGGGCTCGTTAGGTTCTTGTTGGCTAAACGGAAGGAGTCTGCTGCCCTGAGGGCGGAGATCGCTGCCGCTGCTGCTGAGGAAGCTGTCGACCCCATGAGGTTATTCATTTCGTTCTCTCTCACTCATATCTGTTTTCTTTTTTTTCTTTTTTTCTTTTTTTCCTTTTGTGTGTGTGTGTGTGTTTATGAAACCTAGATAAGGAGAATTTGAAACTATAGCATAGTTTCTATTGTTAATTTAGGCTGTTGCAAAATCAGAATTGCATCGTGCAGTTTTGGGTTCGGAGTTGTGTGAAGTAAGAAGTAACTCTGTAATGTAAATGTGATTAGAGAAGCACCTTTTCTTTGAAGTTTTATAGTGGTAGTTATGTACTAGAAGAAAGAAAAAACATGTCAGTAGTCTTTATTGCAATAATTTGATGGTTTCACCTATTGTGTGATCCCTTGCTTTGGTTGTTCAGATTGGTTCTTGATGCTGTGGAGGAGTTTGTGGCAATGAAGGCAGAGGGAAAGGCTGGATTAGCGGACAGGAGGTGGGCCTGCGGGATTTTGGTACAGTCAGTGGTGCCAATGTCACAAGAAGTTGGTGGTGTTGGGAGAAGTTTGAAAGAAAGGGCTTTAGGTGTGTTGGAAAAATGGAAAGGTATATTAGGGGGTGGAGAAGGAGGTGGTGGAGTTGGGGGGAGTGAGGCTACAATGTTTTTGCAGATGGTTATTGGATTTGGGTTGAAGGATAAGTTTGAGGAGGAGTTTTTGAGGAAATTAGTTGTGGAGTTTGCGTCAAGGAGGGACATGCCTAGGCTTTCTGTGGCTTTGGGATTTGCAGACAAGATGGGAGGTGCGTATCTTGCGACCTCTTTAGATTTGATTTATGTTACTACTGTTTGTGTTTGGTGTAGTACGGTTAGAGCATTTACTAATTACTTTTGTAATAAATTTGGCAATCCTGGCTATAAAGGAAATTTCAGGTTGCTATGTAATATAACTTGTTAAACATTGTACACTGATTAGGAAGGAGGTAATATGTGAATTTTTTTAGAATTGTTTGAAGATGCAGGATGATAGTATTCTATCTCAATATTATTTTAATTGATAAATTAATATATTGAGGATATATAGATTTGGTAAAGGGATTCAAGGAGCTGGCATGAAAGTGAGCAGCTAATACCATTGCTCCCCTCAAGAATAAATTGCAATACAAGAAATATATGCGAAGATTTGAAGAAAGAGAAAAGCTCAAAGGAAGCAAGGAGTTAATGGAGCTAAAATCTAAGTCTTGATCATTGTAGTATCCAAAGTGAGCATAAAACTTCTGTTCAGCTGGCAAGACCAAGCCCACCCAGAACATTGTCATTTTACTTCTTCCTTTCCTATAGCTGTTGCCAGATTATCCCCACTGAGAATTTTTTTTTTCTTTCTTTTTTTTATTTATTTATATTTTTCGTTTTGGAAAATAGAAGACAATCAACCGATGAACACTCCAGGTCCAGGCATAGTAAAACCTAGAGATACATAGCCACACACATGCATGATATTCATTGCAATAACCAGACTGCAGACACATGCATGACAATGAAACATGTTAGAAATCTCTGTTATATTGGCTATGACAAGATTAATACTGTAAAAGAATAGTTAAACAATATTAACTTCACTAATTTATCCGCACAATTGGAAGATACAACTTACTATCGTGGAGGAAAAGAAAGAAAAGAAAGAGTCTAAAAAAGAAAAGACTTGAAATAAGTGAAGAAAATAAATATAAATATCACAATCTTACTACGTTATTACTCCGTGGTTGATCCTGCAATTCAAACTCTTTCTGTATTCAAACAAACCAAAAGGCATACTAGTGCTTTAATAATCATTACTAGTAAGAAATTAAAGTAAACACCACATCTTTCGACACATCTTTTCACATTTTATTTTTTAATGGAGTGCACTATTAATGAAAATTCTTAAATTAGTTGCAACAGCTCTTATTTTGCTGCTGTTTCTAGCACTTCCATTGTCTTTCAGTTTAAGAAGTGTTATAGATAGCAAGTTATGCTGGGGCGCTGTGTTAGATCTGTGACTTGTCCTTTTCTGTTTCTTCACTCTAATGAAATTTTACCCTTCTTGTCCTGTTTGAATCTCTTTCCATCGCCTACCAAGCGATGAATTTACCTCTGTTTTGTTTTTTTCGATTGGTTGTCTGCCCTTCCCATTCCTGGCCAAATTGCTCAAATTTTAAACCGGATAATCTAAGTCTAGCAAATTACACTTATCAAAAGAAAATATAATCTAGAATATTGCATTTCACAAAGTTATGCATCTCTTTTGTAAGTGATCTACTGTTTGTGTGTATTAGGTAATTTTTGTGATAGAGAAACTCCGACTCTTATCTAGTGAAGCAAATCTCTGAATGGGTCGAAATTTATCGGATTTCGGTATTGCAAATTGAAGATGAACAAAGTTGTTTCCTACCTTGGAAGACAATTCCAAATAGATCATCTGAGATGCCTGATTTTGCATCGTCAACATTTTGAGTTGAGAAACCTTGTCACGCTTTTTCATTCGATCCTGGTCAGGTAAGGCTAGGACGGCCTCTTGGGGTGGGTCTTTCGTATTAAAATCCCGAATGAGCAGACAATTGACCGAGGAAAGAGATGCTTACACTACTCCATTACGTCTTTTCGGTCTAGACACTAAACTGCTAAAATATTCCACCGTCCGTATTGCAAAACCGAAGCCACTGTCTATCATGGGCCTAAAGACTATATGCTGCTGCAGAAGCTGGGGGGGCTTACTGATATTCGAAAAGATTAGCCTAATCCTACATAAGCGCTGCAGCTAAGATTCCGCTTTTCAGCATATCTTTCTGAAGTTAGAGGAGGGAAGGCGAATTTGTTTGTATCTGTGTAACATCTGATGAAATTCTGTCTGACAGTTCATATATGGGACTTCATAATGATTCTATCTTGCATAGTATCAGTCAAATAGCAAACCACTTTGGACTTCATTTTATCGTTTTTGACATTCTTTACAAAGGTGGCCTTTATAGTTTGAAAAACCTCTTGTAACTCTTCTTTTCGATTATAACCAAACCAGTTTGGACTTTGTTCATTTATTTTTGAAATTCTTTACAAATGCATGGCTTTGAGCTGCATGAACAACTTGTGGTATTTTACATCTGTAAAGATGCCATGTTATTATGTGTAGATGTCTAGCCTAAAATAGATACTTTGTCACTCCTATTATTTTTATCCTTTTTTTTTTGAAGTAGTGATGGAAGTTTGTGGTTTTTTGTGCAGATATAATTGATGAGCTGGTGAAGAGTGGGAAAGAGATTGAAGCTGTGTATTTTGCTCATGAGTCTAAATTGACTCAGCGGTTCTCACCGGTCGCACTTCTGAGGTCATGTCTCAGGAATTGCCGCAGAAATGCCAATGATATATCAAAGAGCGGAAGTTTTAGTGCTGCTGCTGTGGTGCGTTCATTTCTCCTCCAATTTTCTATTTCAATTAGTGACTATGGCAGAAAGCAAGGATTCTTTCTTCTTCGGTGTGCCACTTGAATGAATTATGCATTTTGGCGTTGAATCTGTGGGTATGTAGCATATGGAATAGTTTAGGTGGTGGCATTTGAATTATTCATTTTAATTTGTGTATTACCTTTTGTGTCATCTACATTTTAATGGAAGAAAGATAATAGTACAAATCTAAAGGCTAGCTGCTAGTGAAAATCCACTAGTCAACTGTATTCCTCTTTGAACTTTTCTTACCTGTCAAAAAGGAAAACTGTTTCAAGCAAATGCCCATTCCCCACCTTTCTTTTAGAATGTAAATTACTCCCTTTGAGCCATTTTATCATGCTGTAGATGCTTCCTTTGTGTGCTGACTTCGCATGTTCGAGTATCTCTAGTGTGCCTTATTAATGATGCGAGCACTCTGATTTATCAGGACAAGGCCAACAATATGGAGCTCGAGAAAACCAAGGCTATCATAAAATGTGTGGAGGATCACAAGCTTGAATCTCAATTCTCAATAGACAGCTTAAAGAGGCGGGTTACTCAGCTAGAGAAGGCTAAAGCAGAGAAGAAAAAGAATACAGCATCAACGAGTAAGCCATTAAATAAGCGGGCTCATCGAGGGAGTGGTAGAGGTGGTGGTCCACCCTCCTTGCGGCCACCTAAGGCGGGAAGGTTTTCTAATCCTTCACCTTTTCGTCAAAGAACTCCTTCACAACTGCAACAGGTTCCATCACCCAGATTTTCTGGACCATATAACTATCCGAATCAGAATGTATACAAGGTTCCTGGCACAGCCTCGTATGGACAAGGGTATGGTGGAGCTCACACTCAAAGCCCTGGTGGACATACTCATCAATATCCATATGCACCTCAAAATGTTGGAGGTGCTTCTGTACATGGAAGCCAGGGACCTTACAACGGACAGAGTGGTTATGGTTCTTATGTTTATACTGGTGCTCCGGCTGCATACTCAGCTTTGCACGCACCGCAGTAGTCTAAAATGTAGAGTAGAAGTTATCAAAATGGCATGCAGCTAGAGATTTTAGGGTTTTGTACTTGTTTGGACTAAGAAAATGAAATGAGGGCAGTTTTCTCTATTTTCCGGACCATGCTTTGTGATGTTCTTGGCTTAGTTGTTCCACAGACACTGAATTCCACTAAAATTTTCCAACATAAGACTTTTTTTACGTAAAAAGGTAGGATAGTGTATGAAACTCATGTTGCACATGGTATCGGGGAAGGGTGACACTTATTTAAGGTTTTATTATGCACAATTTTATCTTTTGTTTTGCAAGAGGTTAAAATTCAGAAATTGTTCAATCGAATTACAAACGATTAAGGAAATCTCCAAGACACCCCATTTAGAGGGAAAGGTTTTTATCCATTTCCATAATTCTATATTCCGCAATTATTAGATATTTTAGTTGTAACCTTTTAAAGAGGTGTGCACTTGGAAGGAAAAAAAAACACAAAATTTTTGTATTAGAAAAAATTTAATTATATTGAATCTTTATAATGTATTAGTGCACATCTTGATTTTTTTCACTATATAGATATGCATTTTGACCTTGAAATTTTAACTCCGGCACTGATCAAACCTACAACAATTGGAATTGTATAAAGAATTTAAAGTGGTAACAATAGTGAAGACGTCCTCATGATCAGAGTTCTATTGTTAACCTATAAAGAATATGAGCTAATTGCGAAAATAGGGGAGCAAAATATGATGAAACGAATGAGAATAGCATAGTAAAACAAACTAAACAAAATGCAAGTTGTTCAAATTCGACAAAATGCCTCACCATACACACACAAACCTCTTTGACTGTTGTTGACCAACCCTCTTCTAATCCACACACCTTTGCACACACAAACCCATACTAACCCATACACTCACCCAAACACTCACTCCTCACAAGCCACCATCCTCTACTACCCCTTTGACTGTTGTTGACCAACCCTCCGGTGATTTGCTGAAAGTGCACAATACCATTTATCGCTCAAAAATTCCTTGAACACTATCCTATAGTTTATCAAACGTGCACAACCCCCCACCATCAAAAATTATTAGACTTCGTAAAAAGACATAAATGACCTCAATCTTTGTTTATTTCTCCTTTTTGTCCTTTTCTATTTTGTTTAGACCAAAAAAAGAAAAGACTATACATATATATATATACACAAAAAAAAGAAAAATACACACACACACACACACACATATATATATATATATATATATATATATATATCACACAAAAATTAATTATATATATTCATATATATGTACACAACAAACACACACAAATACACACACACACACACACACACACATACACACACACACATATATATATATATATATATATATATATTGTATACACATAATATACCAAAAACAAACAACTTCAATTTCTGCATTACAATATGGACCAACCTAAAATGAGAGAATGCAGGAACTCTCACTAGACGATCTTCACATTTAGATATGAATTGTTGGTGTAGCTGGATAAGCATTTCTTTCACGGCCTGCGTTATAGTTGTTGATATGGGCCCAAAAAATGAGAACAACTAACGGGACCCACAATACAACTTTAGTCGTGCAAAGGAGCCCCGTGATACCCTGACCTCACGGGCACCCCGACCTCGCAGGCGCCCCGACCTTAGGGTACATGTCAGCAACCCTAATTCCCTGAAGCCTATAAATAGGTAGACATACCCATAAAGGATGCAAGACATATAAGCTCCCTCATTATTCTCTCTTACTTACAATTTTCTACCCCGATCAGTTCTAACTTGAGCATCGGAGGGGGCCAAGGGGTAAAACCCCTAGGGTCCTTTTTGCAGGTACTTAGGAGCTTATCCGAAGCGAGTCGGACAACATTTCTTGATCCTTATCAGGCGGCGCTGTCTGTGGAAACGTAAAATTTTCCCCACTGAGAATACCACATTGGTTAGCATAAGAAGCCAAGCTTACCATGAGTAAGAACTACCCCTACCAAGGGTAACGACGAATCAGGCCTCTGAGCCATGCCATCTGAACTCCTTCCACCTCCAATTAGTTTACTGCCCATTACTGAGCCATCATATGTGGCTACTCGACCTTTGGGTGCCAACCCATGGCTATCAGTTTTCTCCCAATCTCTTTAGCCATTTTGCACACTACAGTCATACCCACCTATGCCATTCCATCCCAAGCCCAGCTTATCTATACAGCCGTAGCCTCGAGCATGGCATCACTAGCCACACCACCGACCCCTTCTGCTATAGACATGCCAACTCTCTACCGAATGATCCAAGAGATCCAGGCGACTTTAGCCCGAGCAATGCCAATTCAGATGACTCCCCAAATTCAACCAATGTAGTACCCGTGCCTGAGTCGATTCAAAATAAATTAATAATTTTTAGAAAATAACCCGTTAATGTTTAAAAAGGTAATGAGTAGTATGAAATGTGTCGAAAGTGATGCTGGGATGTTTAAGATGTATATTGAGTTCAATTAAGTAAGTCATACGAGTCTAGTTAATGTTTAAGATGGAAGTTACAAGTATATTTTAGGTCATCTTTGGAACTAAACTTACATCAACTGGAGAAGATTTAGGTGGCAAATTATATATGGTTGGAAAGCTCTACGAGTCTAGTTTCCTTTGCTTCAAACCATTCGTGAATTGGAGTTTTCGAGAGGAAGTTATAGCCCTTTTTGTGAGAAAGTTATGGTTGTTTTCGTAAAGTGTCGCATAGCTGTTTTGTTACGCGAGAGTTGGCCAACCTTTGACCACCTTAAGCTTATAAAACCCAAAAAATTTAGCCAAAAAAAGGCCCAAAAATTCTTCTTCTTTAACTGAGAACCTTAGCTTCCATGAATAGTTATTTTCATCTTATTTTCCAAAAATTGAGAGATAGAAGTTGAATCAAAACCCGAGTCAAACATATTCAGACTCATCTCGATGCGTTATACCTTTCTACTGATCGTTTCAAGCTATTTCTTCAAAAAATATTTAAGGTGAGGGTTCTTTCAAAAACTTGTAGTTATGAGATATGATTGCATATATATGGATTTTGGAGTTTGATTGTTGATATCCTAGCTATTCCATGGATTAAATTTGTTGGAATCTTGATTGTGGATGACTTGAGCTAAAGTTATTATCTTGGAAGTTTGAAGCTTCTTGGATGAAGATGATTGTATCTAGCTATGAAAATATGCTTGCTTGATGTTTATTTAAGTTGCTAGAGGTTGCTAGGATGTATAGTAGTTGTTCTTCAAGACATTGAAGCTAGGTCATGAAAGACTTGTAAAATAACTTTTCTGGACAATTCTGCGCCATCAAAAGTGTTCGTCCATTTGCATGACTAAAAACTTTTAGAAAAATTTGGAAAATTTGAGGTTATACTAGACTCATAGAGGAACTATTCTTTTGTCAAAAATTTTATGCAGAAAACTCGTTCTCTTGCTAAAAAACACTCAAAACAATAGCTTACGGGATTTTTACTGAAAATAGACAACTCACTGCCTTGAGCTTCTTTTGCATATTAAAAATAGTAAACGACCTCAGAATCAAACGAAACTTTCAATGTAGCTAAATTAGGCAATTAGGAACAAACTTCATGTTTTAAGGAAAGTCAAATTCCAACATTTAAATTCTCTGAATTTTCTATTTTCAAAATAACTCCAGAATAGAACTCAATCTGGATAGACAAGACTTAGATGCATTAAGTTGGTTATAACTCAGTCAATTTAGATTAGAATTAAGCTTTGTTTGATTCTAGAATTATCTACACTCAAAGAGTGTTAACTTTATACCAAAAATAGAGTATTTGGAGTTTGGGAAGATAGGTAACTGAATTTCCAAAGTTAGGTCATTGCAGTGGCTTAGACATTGGCTTAGATGAATTAGTTAAGTTTTAATGCTTAGTGTATTTGGTCAAATGGCTATGTTACTAGTTTCTACCAATGTGTAATGATGTTATATGACCTCTAGATGTGTTAGGATACTTGTATGATTGTTGATATGAATTATATTGCTTGATTGATCATTGTTTACCTGATTTACTATAAATGTCAACTATGTGTTAATTTTGTTCTCAATGCCAATTTGATTGTTATAAATGCTCATATTATGTAAAATTGAACTTGAATTGGTGTAAAAAAGGATTGCAACCACCTATTTTTGGCCTAGTAGTGTGCATACTACGCCGGATATCTTAGGGGTGTCAGTGATCTTATGTCTACCATGGTCGGTATTCCTCTCTTGCTTGGGGAAACCTCGATTTCCCTTGAGAGTTGGACATATGATCGAGTGTTATCCGGAATACTCTAACTAGGGTGAGATAAGGAAAGAGATGTTGAACATCTCAGTAAACCAGCTACCGCTTGAAATCGATTTGATTCGAAAGAGTAAGTTATTTCCTACTTAATATGTGATATATGGTTTCCTACCCTCGCTTGGTCCCTTGAAGTCCTCGGAGAGTAGAACTGCATGCTTGTTATTGTTCCACATGTTATTTAAATGCTCGTTATTATGTAAAGTACATGACTTGCTTGTAACTTACGTGCATGGCATTCACATGTTTTCAAACGAGTTTTAAACAAGAAAATGTATTCGAAAACCTTTCCCAGATTTTCCCCTCGCTGAGCTTTGTTTTCGGATAGGCTCACCCTCATTTTTTCTCCTTTTAGGTGTAAAAGAGCCGGAGTACGGTGTTTGATGATTGTGTGCTAAAGGAAAACATGTTCGTGACTTTAATCCCTAGTGATGAAGTTTGTATAATATATGGGATTTGGATTAATGTAATAGTTAGATGTTGTACTTATATATAAGTTTTTGGTTATACAAATGATATATGCTTCACTTTGGAATTAGATTGTCGTTTTAATATGTGGGGCGAATTATAATATATTGTTGGAAGTTGGGGTTGAGAACTTGTAGCAAAGGATTTGGAGTTGTGGTTTGTGGCTTTTTTGTTTGCAGGTTAAAACTGGAATATCCAAAATACAGCTGTTGTGCTGTCCGATTTTTGAGGAAACTATTAATAGGCTAACAGTTTGACAAAGTATGGATTGGTAACTGAATCAACTAAGTTGTAACCAGATTTAGTCCCTCGACTAGGGTAATTGAAATTTTGTAATTTGGAATTTAGTAATTGGAAAATAATTATTTAATAGTCTTGAAATTTTGAATTGTGGTTATTAGTGCTCGTGCTATTGTAATTGTGGCTTAGCAAACTTAGATAGAGCGATCTTCTTAAGCCCGTGGCATCACGATCCCAAGAATGTTGTGGTGTTACTAGGGTATCAGGGACTATACTAGCATCTAAAAATTAGGGTCGTGACAGGTGGTATCAGGGCTTAACTCATTAGCTAGGCATAAGCCGGGTCTAGAACCCCTGGTCTTTGGATAAAAGTTTTGAGATGAATGTGTCTAGGTGATTATGTGCTTATGTGTTACGTGTAAACTTGTTCAATGTGCCTTTTGTGTTCATTATATGAATTATCTGTAACTAATGTACATTGATATTTTATGTCTTAATCTCCGTGACATGATTTGGATGTGTGATTTTACCCGTAGACTACCTTCTAAGATCATGGACGACTAGAACAATAGGCTTAATGATCGATAGGACTAGGTGAATATGATGATTAAGATGCTCATGTGACATAGAAAGTGGATGATTTGGTGTCTCGAGATATTTATTTCGATTAATGGAAAATATTACGAGGATGACTTGACACTCGGTAGATTGTAAGTCACGATCTTGGAGTACCTATAATGACTATTAATGTTTGATATACATTTAGAGTTATCCTATCTTTAATGGTCACCGATGAATTTATCTATGGAGTATAAGGTTTAGATTAAACTAGGTGGCCTTAGACACTGTGAATCCTTGAGGAATTAATAAGATATTGACAAGATTATGTTTATACCTGTTTGTAGCTAAGTGTTGACTGCACTACTGAATCTTGAGGACTACTAACCTACTTGAGGCATTAGTTATAGTGTTGGGAAACGAAAAGTTTATGTGGTGTGTGTAGACTAAGATATGTATTACACATGAAATGAATGTGTTAGTTCTAACAGGATTAAGTCTTGAGCCATTAGCGTGGTTTGGTGTTACAATGTATATATGAGTATAAGTTATGTATAGAAAGATTGATAGGTAAATATGAAGAACTACTTATATCCTTGGCCATGACTCTCGTATATGGGTACTAAATGTTACCAGTACTAGGACATCTTGATGAATAATAGACATAGAGTAATATATGTGAATTTGGACTTGAATGAAACTCCAAACATTATGTGCTAGCCTTTTGATTTATAATTTACACTGGTACTGTAATGGCTTATTAAATGTGGTATAGATGTGATTAGAGATGCTCATGTCTTAGGTGTTAACTTAAGCTATGATTCCTTGGGTTGCAATGTAGGCTATGATGTTCTTACATATGTTGGATTTTAGTTTGATTCAGTGAATAATAAAGAGACATTGAATGAGAGAATTTCAAGGGCGAAATTCTTATAAGGAGGGGAGAATTTAATAGCCGTGCCCGAGTCAATTCGGAATAAATTAATAATTTTTAAGAAATGACCTGTTAATATTTAAAAATGTAATGAGTAGTGTGAAATGTGTCAAAAGTTATGCCGGGATGTTTAAGATGGATATTGAGTTCAATTAAATAAGTCATACTCGGAGGTTATGAGTAAATTTTAGGGCATCTTTGGAATTAAACTTACACCAATTTGGGAAGAGTTAGGTAGCAAATTATATATGGTTGAAAATCTCTACAAGTCTAGTCTCCCCTGCTTCAAACTGTTCATCAATTGGAGTTTTCTAGAGAAAGTTATGGTCGTTTTCGTAAAGTGTCGCAGAGCGGTTTTGTTACGCGAGAGTTGATCGACCTTTGACCAACTTAAGCTTATAAAACCCAAAACATTCAGCCAAAAAAAGGCCAAAAAATTCTTCTTATTTAGCTGAGAACCCTAGCTTCCATGAATAGTTATTTTCATCTTATTTTCCAAAAATTGAGAGATAGAAGTTGAATCAAAACCTAAGCCAAACATATTCGGACTTATCTCGACGCGTTCTACCTTTCTACCGATCGTCTCAAGATATTTCTTCTAAAAAATTTAAGGTGAGGATTCTTTCAAAAACTTGTATTTATGAGATATGATTGCATATATATGGATTTTGGAGTTTGATTGTTGATGTCCTAGCTATTCCGTGGATTAAATTTGTTGGAATCTTGATTGTGGATAACTTGAGCTAAAGTTATTATCTTGGAAGTTTGAAGCTTCTTGGATGAAGATGATTGTATCTAGCTATGAAAATATGCTTGTTTGATGTTTATTTAAGTTGCTAGAGGTTGCTAGGATGTATAGTAGTTGTTCTTCAAGACATTGAAGCTAGGTCATGAAAGACTTGTAAAATAACTTTTCTGGATAGTTCTGCGCCATCAAAAGTGTTGGTCCGTTTGCATGACTAAATGTCTTTATAAAAATTTGGAAAAATTTGAGGTTATACTAGACTCATAGAGAAACAATTCTTATGTTGAAAAGTTTATGAGAATGTTTTTTTTCTCTTGCTCAAAAACACTCAAAACAGTAGCTTACGGGATTTTTACTGAAAATGGACAACTCACTGCCTTGAGTTTCTTTTACATATTAAAAATAGTAAACGACCTCAGAATTGATCGAAACTTTTCATGTAGCTAAATTAGGCAATTAGGAACAAACTTCATGTTATAAGGAAAGTCAAATTTTAACATTTAAATTCTCTAAATTTTCCATTTTCAAAATGACTCAAGAGTAGATCTCAATCTGGACAGACAAGACGTAGATGCATTAAATTGGTTATAACTCAGTCAATTTAGATTGGAATTAAGCTTTGTTTGATTCTAGAATTATCTACACTCGAATAGCTTTAATACTATACTAAAAAAAGAGTATCTGGAGTTCAGGAAGATAGGTAACGGATTTTCCAAATTTAGGTCATTGCAGTAGCTTAGGCATTGGCTTAGATGAATTAGTTAAGTTCTAATGCTTAGTGTATTTGGTTAAATGACTCTGTTACTAGTTTCTACCAATGTGTAATGATGTTATATGACCTCTAGATGTGTTAGGATACTTGTATGATTGTTGATATGAATTATATTGCTTGATTGATCGTTGTTTACCCGATTTACTATAAATGTCAACTATGTGCTAATTTTGTTCTCAATGCCAATTTGATTGTTATAAATGCTCGTATTATGTAAACTTGAACTTGAATTGGTGTCAAAAAGGGTTGCAACCACCTATTTTTGGCATGCTTGTTATTATTCCACATGTTATTTAAATGCTCGTTATTATGTAAAGTACATGACTTGCTTGTAACTTGAGTGCATGGCATTCACATGTTTTGAAACGAGTTTTAAACGAGAAAATGCATTCGAAAACCCTTCCCAGATTCCCTCCTCACTGAATTGGTGTCAAATGTATCGAGTTCGTGGTTCGGCAATTGTGATTCGTGGTTCGAGATTTGGAGTGATAAAGGTTATCGATCGTATCCTTTTTAAATGTGTGGTATTTATTTTTTAATTGTCATTTCAATTGTTTAATTGCTATACTTGTGTTTAAACTGTTGCATTGATATTTTGAAAACCCCCGGTTAACTGTTTCTCTCCCTCACTGAGTATACATGTATTGTATGCTCACCCCTCCTTTCTAACATTTTCCAGGTAAAGAAGAACTAGGTCCTTAAAGGAAGTTTGGAGGCTTCATTGCTTGCTTGTAGCTGTGGATGAATATTTTATTTGTTATGATGTAAAGTATTTTGATATTACAAAGTTGTATGTATTTGTGTTGTCTGAAGAATTGTAATATGAGTTAAAAGATTTGTATAATTAGATAGTTGTAGAGGACATGTAATAATTGAAATATTTTACTTTATTGTCTAAGTTTAACTTGCATGCTTGTGTGAGATTTAAGGGGAGATGATTGATGACTTAAATTATAAGCAAGTTAGATAGGATTAAAGTGGTAAGATAAGCAGTTTTAAAATACAGAATTTCAATAGTTTTTGTCAATGCATGCTTATATGCTTTATTTTATCTTGATTGTAAGGTTCGGATGGCCTTAGGAGTTGATGAGTGTTATGAGATTGGAGGTTGGGAATTATGAAGGAGGTTGAATTATGGTTTTGAGGTTATGATTGTTGTGTACAGGTTTTGGATTGTCCTATAAATAGGGGAGACTCCGCCCGTTTTTCTTTGTTTTTCGTGCCATAAGATATTGGATTGGGGCTCCGGTCTTGTAAGGGACACTACAAGAAAATTGGTCTTGGGCAACGAAGGTTTCTCGTCACCCTTTCGTCGCCTACACCCATTGGGCGACCAAAGGGCAACGAAAAACCGAGCGTCGAGAAAACCCTTGTCGCCATTTTATCATTTGGTCGCATTTTGGTGGCCAAATCGGAAATATATATATATATATGTAATTTTTTTACATTTCGTAGCCCCTTGGTCGCAATATTTAGAAAAATAAATTATTAGTTAATTTTTATAATTAGCAATTTTATTAATTAATTCATTAATTTTTGTATCAATTAATTATGCATGGTCGCCCCATGGTGGCCATTTTTTGTCGCCATTAGGTCCCAAATTATTTTTAATATTTTTTTGTTAATTATTTAATTTGGTGGCTATGTGGTAGCCAATTTTTGTAGCAACAATTTGGTGGCCATATGGTAGCCATACTTTCGTCACCATTAGGTAGCCAAAAATTTTAATTTTTTTTTATTAACTATTTACGTTGGTCACCATTTGGTAGCCAAAATTTTTAGCCCATTTTGGTGGCCATATTGTAACACCCACACTTGGCATATAGACTTTAAATTAGAATTGCATATTTATTTATGTAAATTGCAAATTCTTGGAAAATATGCCATGAAATTTTTCATATTCATTCAATTCTACTTATTTGATTTGTTTAGAATGGTCATTTTATTCTTTTATTGATCAGACTTTATTTTATTTATGTTTTACTTAATTGATTCTAATCTCTTCTTGGTATGAAACCCTGATTCGGAAAATGAATGCTTTGCTTATTATTATTATTTATAATTATTAAATTATATAATGGAATTACAAGAAATGATTATTTTATTATTATCATCATGAATATTGTTTTAATTGAATTTAACTGATTAATGCGAAACGATTAACTATTATTTCATTGTTGTATTTATTTAAATTTTTGTTTAAATGATTTGGCTGTGACATTAATCTTAGTATTCTATTTATTTAAACTTATTTTATATAGCTTTAAATTAATTTGCTTTACTATTAAGAGTGAAGGCCGAACCCGGAAATGAGTAATATATCTCTTATTTCCATTAACATTTATTTAAATGTTAATTAATCAATTTACGAAAAATAATTAATTACCGTTTTCATTATTTCTTTTTAGTTAATTGAATTCCATTATGTTTATGATTTGCCGGGATGATTCTCTTACTAATTTATTTATTTATTTAGCTAGTTGACCTTGTTTGTTTTATAGTCCACAAGTTGTATATATAAAAAGAAGAAAAGAAATACAATTAAATATAGCCACAACTAAATACCTAATCAACTAAATATCTAACCCACTCAAAACCTCACAACTGACACGGCTTCACTCATACACCATACAACAATTTCACTCAAATTCCTCTCTTCCTCACCCGTCAACTAACAACACACACGGGTACACACAACACACAAATACTTTTCTCTCTCACAACACACACACGATACCCACGGCCTCTCGACCTTACTCGCACATACATACCACTTAACCCTCACCTCACCACCGACGGCAAGCCAACGAAAGAAGTAGGATCATATCAGAAACGAGAATTTAAATCAAGTGAGGGAGATCTCTTTTGTGTGCATTTTTTTTATATACTTTGTTTTTCAATACTTGCTAGATTATAGTTAAATGATTCATGAGTTATAGTGTTTATTTGGATGATAATTAAAGTCTAACATGGTAATGGTGTATTATTGTGAGTAAATTTAAAGCTTTGTGTGGTAGTTCTTGTAAATGTAGTGGTTAATATGAAATCTTTTGAGGCCTGTGTGCCTTGTAAATATTTGATAAATGTAAATATGTAACTAAGCTAAAGTTCACCTAGGTTAGTGGTCTGTAATATTTTTGGAGGACATTAAGACTGTTAGCTATCTAACCTAGAACACTATAGACTACTTTGCTAAGACTAGATAACCAGCTTTATCTTGGGAATTTCAATGTCTTGTGTTAATTGTGGAGTTTTTGTGTGAAAATTTCTCTGGAAACAGGTGTTAGAATATCCTATAAACAAGGGAGACTCCGCCCGTTTTCCCTCGTTTTTCGTGCCTCGGGTTTGGGTTTTGGGACTCTGATCTCGTGAGGGATCAGGGTGTTACAGTTGGTATCAGAGGTTCTTTAGTTAGCTTTCAGCCGGGACAGGGTCCTTGGGCTGTTGGGTACCAACCCCTGAATGTGCGCATGTAGTCATGACTCGAATGAATGTGTGTGCTTGTATATGAGGCTTGTGTGTTTTTGAATACAAGTGTGCCCTACGTGTCGTAATTGTGTATATGTGAAGATTGTATGATACTTATATTTATGTGATTAAATGCTTCTCCAAATGATTCTACGAATAACTACTTGCCTCAAATACTAGTAATGATATGCGTGATTGAATTCTGTGAACTAAGTTGTTACAAATAGCATGATAACTTGCTAATCCTACTAAGAGTTATTAGCCTTCAGTATAGTTGATAATTGCATAATAGACTAAGGCATTAATTGTGCATATGAAATAATTGCTTAGCATGTGAAATTCTATCACATATAATATGAGCATCTTATGAGAAGTTTAATATAAATGACATCGACTGCATGCATATATCACCCTTAAACTGGTAAGTAACCTCTTCCCCTCTGTAGAGCAAAGATGGAAAAGGCAAGCTACCGGGGGATGAGGGGTCATCAAGAGAAGAGACAGGTTATCATACCTCTATTGCTGAACAAGTTCGGGTGCTGGTTCAAGTAGCAGAAACTATGTTGAGAGTGGTACGGGGCCTTGAAATTCAGATCCTGCAGGAGTCATTTGGAGGGGTGACTAAGGGAGAAAAGAGGCAACATGACCCAGAAACAGGGCCTAGTCATACTGCCAAGAGGTCATTTCAGCTTGTGCGCTGTAGTTATTGCAAACGCCAGGGGCATTCTGTTGTAGATTGTTGGAAACGAACGAGACGTTGTACAGGTTGTGGAAGTCACTTACATCAAGTGAAATACTATCCTAAAAGGGAGACAGGAGTGAGTGGTACTACCCAGGGCAGTGCTGCAGATGGGGCTTCTACCCATAGGGATCTGGCTGTGGTATACTTCGTGGACCCGCAGGGAGTACTTCAGGGATTGGGTAAGAATCAAAAGAGTCTCTTTCATATTTAAATAATTAATGTTGGCATGTATTCATACTAATCTATAAGGAGTTAGAAGCATCCATATACATGGCTGGTTTTCTACGGAGAGATGACGGTTGCAGTGGAGTTCTTGTGGGATATTCTTTTGGTATTTTATTGGGGAGAAATTACTTAATGTCAGTCGACCTTTAACAGCATCTCCATTAGTAATATCATTTGGAAAACTCGGTTGGCCTTCTTGTTTGATATTGCATTTGGAATTCTTGTGTGGTATTTCTATTTACAGAAGCATGATTAGTTGGTGCTCCTTATAGGGACCTTTATTTGGTACCCTTATTATGAATTTTCAATATGGAATTCTTTGCGGCATTCTTATGAAAATTCTTCATGGATTCTTAATCAATAATTATAACTAGTGGTATTCTTTGAGACCGAGTTATGATTCATATTATTTACTTGCATCTTGGCATTTACTTGGGATTCAGAATTTTAGAATGGGTTTCTTGTTCGACTCTTTTGTCGGGAATTCGTATGTGGAGTTCTTTTTGGCATTCTTGGACGATGCTTCTCCTTAGCAACAATTTTGACCAGGGTTATCATGGTTGATATGAGAATTTCTTTTGAGAGTAAGGAATTGCGAGGACGCAATTCTTTGTAGGGGGGAAGAGTGTAACACCCACACTTGGCATATAGACTTTAAATTAGAATTGCATATTTATTTATGTAAATTGCAAATTCTTGGAAAATATGCCATGAAATTTTTCATATTCATTCAATTCTACTTATTTGATTTGTTTAGAATGGTCATTTTATTCTTTTATTGATCAGACTTTATTTTATTTATGTTTTACTTAATTGATTCTAATCTCTTCTTGGTATGAAACCCTGATTCGGAAAATGAATGCTTTGCTTATTATTATTATTTACAATTATTAAATTATATAATGGAATTACAAGAAATGATTATTTTATTATTATCATCATGAATATTGTTTTAATTGAATTTAACTGATTAATGCGAAACGATTAACTATTATTTCATTGTTGTATTTATTTAAATTTTTGTTTAAATGATTTGGCTGTGACATTAATCTTAGTATTCTATTTATTTAAACTTATTTTATATAGCTTTAAATTAATTTGCTTTACTATTAAGAGTGAAGGCCGAACCCGGAAATGAGTAATATATCTCTTATTTCCATTAACATTTATTTAAATGTTAATTAATCAATTTACGAAAAATAATTAATTACCGTTTTCATTATTTATTTTTAGTTAATTGAATTCCATTATGTTTATGATTTGCCGGGATGATTCTCTTACTAATTTATTTATTTATTTAGCTAGTTGACCTTGTTTTTTTTATAGACCACAAGTTGTATATATAAAAAGAAGAAAAGAAATACAATTAAATATAGCCACAACTAAATACCTAATCAACTAAATATCTAACCCACTCAAAACCTCACAACTGACACGGCTTCACTCATACACCATACAACAATTTCACTCAAATTCCTCTCTTCCTCACCCGTCAACTAACAACACACACGGGTACACACAACACACAAATACTTTTCTCTCTCACAACACACACACGATACCCACGGCCTCTCGACCTTACTCGCACATACATACCACTTAACCCTCACCTCACCACCGACGGCAAGCCAACGAAAGAAGTAGGATCATATCAGAAACGAGAATTTAAATCAAGTGAGGGAGATCTCTTTTGTGTGCATTTTTTTTATATACTTTGTTTTTCAATACTTGCTAGATTATAGTTAAATGATTCATGAGTTATAGTGTTTATTTGGATGATAATTAAAGTCTAACATGGTAATGGTGTATTATTGTGAGTAAATTTAAAGCTTTGTGTGGTAGTTCTTGTAAATGTAGTGGTTAATATGAAATCTTTTGAGGCCTGTGTGCCTTGTAAATATTTGATAAATGTAAATATGTAACTAAGCTAAAGTTCACCTAGGTTAGCGGTCTGTAATATTTTTGGAGGACATTAAGACTGTTAGCTATCTAACCTAGAACACTATAGACTACTTTGCTAAGACTAGATAACCAGCTTTGTCTTGGGAATTTCAATGTCTTGTGTTAATTGTGGAGTTTTTGTGTGAAAATTTCTCTGGAAACAGGTGTTAGAATATCCTATAAACAAGGGAGACTCCGCCCGTTTTCCCTCGTTTTTCGTGCCTCGGGTTTGGGTTTTGGGACTCTGATCTCGTGAGGGATCGGGGTGTTACACATATAGTGGCTATTTTATCATCGCCACTAGGTAGCCAAATTTTTTAATTATTATTTTTTATTCATTAATTTTCATCTCCATGTGGTAGCCAATAATTGTCGCCATGTGGTAGCTAAGTTTTTGTCGCCATTTCGTCGCTACACAATAATTTTAAAAAAAATAAAAAATAAAATTTAATATTTACAAAATCAAAATTAATTTAATATATGCATATTTAAATATTTAAAAGATCTTTAAAATAAAGTACATAATATTAGGTTTATAATTTTTTTTAAAACAAATTAAAACCTACTAATTATCGTGTTGGTCTGGATCAGGGGATGGGCGCTTGTCTCGCATCCGGGTCATGTTATCCTGCAATTGCGTCACGATGCTCAGTAATTTCGAGTGCGCCAGTTGCTGCTCCACAAGTCATGCTTACTTTGATCATTCAACAAAAAGACTATAAACTACTAACTTAAAGTAAAGCTACAACATTACATATTACATAAGTGCAAGTCTTTCATACATTATAACCATAAACACAAAGATAACATAGGAAATATCCAAGCAAGCACTAACAAGGATGGGGCTCTTGAGCATAAGACTCATTCACATAATGCACGACATCAAATGGCTCGACCTCAGCCTCTTGAGCCATGAATCCCAACTCTGGCTCACTTGAAATTAATGTTAGTAAATGAGGGTGAGTTTCCACGACTCAAAGAGGATGCCCCTCGGCACTTCAATAATAACACTTCAACACTTTAAATAATGCAACAGTTAGTAATTCCACATGTAAAAATCACTTAAAACACATTGATTAGGTAACGAAGTAAGTTACCTAACCTCAAGCATATATGTCCATATATTAACCAATTCCGACCCTACTTGATTCCAACTCAAGCTCTAACAACACAACACAAAAGAATGTAAAACAACACTTAAACTAACTTTCTTTAACAATACTTTAACTTTTTAGCAACACATTCCGCAATTACTCAATCAATTAACCAATGAAGCATGCACCTAAATCACCCTGAGGGTAGCCCAAATAGTCCCCAAAATCAGCACAACCAGCGTCGGCAAACCTACTGTCGGCGCTGGAAAATTCAGCCCACAAACACCACAAACATTTCCACCATTTTGCGTTGTAAGGTCATTATGCTATGTAATATTGTTACAACTACGCATATACACTTCATATACAAGAAATAACTCAAGAATCAACTTAAATTTTAGCTAATTATCTCAACAAACATCATAAATAATCAATTATATACGCAATTATTATCTCAACAAACATCATAATAATATCTCACCTACAACATTATTTCAAATATAATATCTCAACACGAATATAAAAGATAGTGAATTAGAAGACTAACTTGAGCCGTAATAGTCTGGTCTATCACACAAAACAAACTCCAATCCTATAAAAAAATATTTCAAAGATCCAACATTAATAAAAACAGAAAAAAAAATTCTACAATAAAATAAAATAAAACAAAAAAAAGGGAAAATGTATATAAAAAAAATTTGAAAAAATGAAAATAAAAAAAATAACAGTAAAATAAAAGCTAAATGTACACACACACACACACACACACACACACATATATATATATAGGATCTATATATATAAAAAAAGGGAAAAGCGAAAATAAAAAAATAGAAGAAAGGTAAAAATGAAAAAAAAAAACTGAAAATAAAAATATGAAAAAAATGAAAATAAAAAAAATAACATTAAAATAAAAGCTAAATGCATATATATATATATATATATATATATAGGATCTGTGACGCCCGAGATTCAACCGTACACATTTTTAACTGTTGCATCCATTAATTGCACATTTAATTTTGTGCTTTACTTGTTGTCTTTCTTAGTTACTATTCATTCCATTTTTGAACTGCATTATATTAATGAATTAGCATTTCTATTAAATCATATTACTTGTTTTAGGAATGAAAAAAATATGCATTTAAGTTAGGAGCGATAGGAACTTTCGTTTAGAAAATAGTTTAGTGAACTAGTGAATAGTGTTACATATGAACAATATGTTTTAGTTAGCTAGCACAAAATTGCAATCATAGACTCGTTTTTAAGTTAACTAGGCTCATTTTATTAGACCATACACTCACCCAAATAGGCCCCACCCCAATATATAATCAACCAAACACAAACAAGTCATAACTAAGCAAAAAAAGATGCAGAAATTACTGTAGCAAATCCGAGAATCAACATAGGAGGAGAATGAAATGATTTTGCTCATCAAATCTTCAAGCCAAGCTAAGCCAAGCAAGGAGCAAGTAGTTTAAGGTGTTTGCTAGCCTCCCGAGAGTTCCTACGCGCATTGGTGAGGGTTTTTCACGCTTATTTGTGCATTTTAGAAATGTTGCTATTTTCTTGATTTGTTAGAAATGTTGTCTAATGCTATTGCAATGCTCAAATAAGCTTATATATGTTGTATACGTGTAGTAGAGACCACATTTATGCTATTGTTTCACTTTTTAAACGGTAGAAATTAATGGTTGATTCGTAGGGGTGAATAGTGATGGGATTTCTAGGGTTTTGTATAATTTTGCGTATTAGCTTGATTCAATACTTCTAATAGATGCCTTAGGTGCTAATGAGGGTAGTCTAATAGCCCCGTGCACTCAAATTGCTCGAAACTTGAATAAAACGTGAATTAGCCGACTTTTTAAAAGGGGTTTCGGGGTTAATGCTAATCCGGGTGGATTTGGGCTTCACTTTTAGTGTTCTTAGGCTATCTAGGTGCTATAGAACCTTTGCTAACTCTTGTTTAAAGCCCGGTTAAGGTAGGTGTAGTTCAAAGCTATAAGAGGGACATTGGGGCTTTTGGGGTAATTGCAGGTAATTGAATGTATTTGCGGGTTGTAAGGGTACCTTAAAGGTTAATTAGAAGATTGGTATAACTTTCCCTTGAATTTGAATAATTGATATGAGTTTGGAAGGAAAACGGATGAAAAACAAAGGGGTTTAAGGGTAAATTCGTTTGTCACTCGCATCTAAGACCTTGGCATGTTTCCATATGTGTTTAAATATGGTTTCAAGATGTTTTGGAGCTTTTGGTATAGTTTTATATGAATCTTGAATATGCTCCTTTGTAATTTGCATAATTGTTTTCCGAATTGAAGATTCTAAGTGAATTCTTGTTTATAGTAATTGTATTGCCATAGTTCTAAGTGTTTTTCTTGAGTTTTATATTGAGTTAATTATAATGAGAATAAGTATGGATTAATGACTTTATAAATTGATAGTACTATTATGGAATTAAATATGGTTATCTATGCTTAAAATGCTCTTTTAAATGATTGTGGAACATGCTTATATCATGATTTTATTGCTTGTTAGTTATATCGTTTGTATATTATATTACTTGAATGATTGGTTGTATGTTAATTAAGTAAACTATGAGTTAGCTAACCTAGTTGGTCAATTAATGAATGTTGTAGTTAAAGAGTAATTGAAATAATGTTTAACTTTATGTTCAAGGTGATTGAGGGTGATTTGAATCCAATCTTGCATTTTGGAGCTTGGTAGAGATGAGGGAGACTTCATCCTTATGTGCATAATAGTTTATTTACGTGTACTTAGATTATGTGCACTTATTGTCTATATATTGTGTGTGAGGGCAACCTCTTTTATTGTCCCTCAACCATGTGTTTATTGATTTATACTATTGTTATCATTTTGAGTGCATTGCATCATGGTTGCGTAACCATTCGAGCATGGTAGTGTCAGGGAAACCGGGCGGCATCGGGCTTACCGGTCCACCTCGGCTACCATGGTTACCCAGTCCCTCTCTCGCTTAGGATGCCGCCCAGGGAGAGTTGGGTCGTAGGATTTCGGGGTACATCCGGAGTACACCCATTTTGGAGTTATAAGGGGATGCCGACTTATCGATATCAGTGTCATTATTACATCGAGATTTCAGTTCGTGGCATCGCTGGTGTGCCTCTGCCCTTCGGGGTATTCGCTTAGCCGGGACGTTACAGAAGTCAAAGTGTATTGTATCCTTTTTAATGTGTGGTAACTTGTTGTTTTAATTTTTCTTTGGTTGTAAAATGCTTTATTTGTACTAACTGCTGCATTGCATATCCCCGGTAGACCTTATCCCTCACTGGGCAATTGTGATTGCTCACACCTCGCTAAACATGTTTCAGGTGATGCAGTTGGAGGAATTGACCTGATTGCTGTGTGCTATTACTTGAGATTTGAGTGATTGTCTGCTAAACTGTGGAAGACCTTACTTGTTCTACTATCCATTCTATTTAGGAGCCTAAGGGCTTATGTATATATATTTGAGTAGTTGTAAGTTTGAAAGCTAAGTGGATGTAGCAAGTGTTATAGAATTGTGGCATGTAATAACTTATGCTTCTGCTTCTAGCTACGTTGCATGCTTGGGTGTGAATGAACGGATGTATGGTTGGCATTAATTTATGAGAATGTTTAATTACTAACATAGAATGGTATGATAAGCGAATGAAGACAAAGATTTTAGGACTATTGTTGTATGCTTGTGTGTATTTATATTGTTTTGTGTTGCTTAAGGCTCGGATGGCCTTGAAGTTTGAATTTCAATTACAGATGTCGTTCCTTTTGCTTCCTGGTTTTATTTGATTGTTTACAGGTTTTCAGAATGTCCATAGTATAGGGAAAACTCTGTCCGTTTTTCTCTAAAATTTTGTGACCGGGTTTGGTATTGGGTTGAGAATAGCATGGTTATTAGAGCCTCCGGTCTCGTGAGGGATCGGGGCGTTACAGGATCTATATATAAAAAAAGGGAAAAGCGAAAATAAAAAAAAATAGAAAAAAGGGAAAAATGAAAATAAAAAAAAATAGAAAAAAATAAAATGCATATATATATATATATATTATACATATTTATATAGGATCTATATAAAAAGTATGATCTACATATAAAAAAAAAAAAAGCAAAAACGAAAATAAAAAAAAAAATAGAAAAAAAGAATGCATATACCTATATGTATAAAGTTTAAGCTATACATATATCTATTTTAAGCTATATATATATATATATGTATGTATATGTATATCTATATATATATATATATATATATATATATATTTAGATATACATATACATACATACTATATTCATAATGTAATAAACAAGGTAAAAAATAATACATACCTTTGAGGGGTCGGGTAAGGTGGTGGGATGGGGTAGGGTGGGGTGGGGTGAGGGGTGGGATGGGGTGGGGTTTTTGAAAGAAAAAGAAAATTCTAATTCTTACTAAAACTAGGAGGCAACGTTCTGCCCCGTGTTTTTAGTAAAAAGGGGCGACCAAAAGGCCACCAAGCCCTTTGGTCGCCCTATTAAATTATCTAATTTAAGTGATTCTCGCGACCAAAGGGAGACGAGCACTTTGGTAGCCCAAAATCCCTAATTTTTTATTTTTTTTTATAATTTTTTATTTTTAATTTATATGTTTCTAATTTCTTTGCCCTTTCGTAGCTATTGGCGACTAAAGAGCGACCAAAATTTTACTTTTCATCGCCATTTGGTAGCCAATGGCCACCACGAGGCTACGAACTATTATGCAAAAGATGTAATTTATTTTATATAATCAATTCTTTTATTTTAAATGGCTCTTCTAAACTAAATATCATCTTTTATTATAGTCAATCTTCAATTTACACTAATTCATTGATACTAGTGCGAAGTTAGAATTTGATTGGTATACGAAAAACTAATAACAATGCATAAAATCTTCATTGTTTTTCACTTTGTATTTCAGCAAAACTACTTTTTGTTAATCAGAATATAGAAGTATTAATCATCAATTTATTTTTGTGCTCTTATATCTTAAATATGTGCAACCTCATACCATTAAATAAACCATAAAATATATTTTCAATCAAAAGAAAATAGATCTAGTACAAACTTGTAATGTACTTGTTATTATTAATTATTATGTTTTAAATCAATCTAACTTCCATGAACATGGACATTTCGTCACCCCTTCGTAGCCATTGGCGACCAAAGGGCGACCAAAATTTAATTTTCGTCGCCATTTGGTGGCCAATGGCCACCACCGGGCTACGAACTATTATGCAAAAGATGAAATTTATTTCATATAATCACTTCTTTTGTTTTAAATAGCTCCTCTAAGCTAAATATAATCTTTTATTATAGTCAATCTTCAATTTACGCTAATTCATTGATACTAGTGCAAAGTTAGAATTTGATTAGTATACGAAAAACTAATGTCAATTCATAAAATCTTTATTGTTTTTCACTTTGTATTTCAGCAACACTACTTTTTGTTAATTAGAATATAGAAGTATTAATCATAAATTTATTTTCGTGCCCTTATATCTTATATATGTGCAACCTCATACCATTAAATAAACCATAAAATATATTTTCAATCAAAAGAAAATAGTTCTAGCACAAACTTGTAATGTACTTGTTATTATTAATTCTTATGTTTTAAATCAATCTAACTTCTATGAACATGGACATTTCGTCGCCCCTTCGTAGCCATTGGCGACCAAAGGGCGACAGAAATTTTACTTTTCGTCACCATTTGGTAGCCAATGGCCACCACGAGGCTACGAACTATTATGCAAAAGATGGAATTTATTTCATATAATCACTTCTTTTGTTTTAAATGACTCTTCTAAACTAAATATAATCTTTTATTATAGTCAATCTTCAATTTACGTTAATTCATTGATACTAGTGCGAAGTTAAATTTTTGATTGGTATATAAAAAACTAATGACAATGCATAAAATCTTCATTGTTTTTCACTTTGTATTTCAGCAACACTACTTTTTGTTAATTAGAATATAGAAGTATTAATCATCAATTTATTTTCGTGCTCTTATATCTTAAATATGTGCAACCTCATACCATTAAATAAACCATAAAATATATTTTTAATCAAAAGAAAATAGATCTAGTACAAACTTGTAATATACTTGTTATTATTAATTTTTATGTTTTAAATCAATCTAACTTCTATGAACATGGACATTTCGTCGCCCCTTTGTAGCCATTGGCGACCAAAGGGCGACCAAAATTTTACTTTTTGTCGCCATTTGTTGGCCAATGGCCACCACGGGGCTACGAACTATTATGCAAAAGATGGAATTTATTTAATATAATCACTTCTTTTGTTTTAAATAGCTCTTCTAAGCTAAATGTCATCTTTTATTATAGTCAATCTTCAATTTACGTTAATTCATTGATACTAGTGCGAAATTAGAATTTGATTAGTATATGAAAAACTAATGATAATGCATAAAATCTTCATTGTTTTTCACTTTGTATTTCAGCAACACTACTTTTTGTTAATTAGAATATAGAAGTATTAATCATCAATTTATTTTCGTGCCCTTATATCTTAAATATGTGCAACCTCATACCATTAAATAAACCATAAAATATATTTTCAACCAAAAGAAAATAGATCTAGCACAAACTTGTAATGTACTTGTTATTATTAATTCTTATGTTTTAAATCAATCTAACTTCTATAAACATGGACATTTCGTCGCCCCTTCGTAGCCATTGGCGACCAAAGGGCAACCAAAATTTTACTTTTCGTCGCCATTTGGTGGCCAATGGCCACCACGGGGTATGATAACCCGAACCCGGCATGCATTTAATAGCACCTGACTGCATTTGATTAAATGTTTAATTAGTTAAATCAACCAATTTGCACTATTTTAATATTCCTCTTGGAAGCATTTAGTAGTTGTAAATTGAATAATTAAAAGATTATTACCTATTCCTGATAATTATAGTAATTGAATTTCTTTTCTTGTGATTAATTAAGTGTTATCTTAAATGTTAGGGATTAATTGTGTTTGATTACGTGTTTATATTAACCTTCATTTGTAGCTTGATATTACTTCATAATTCTTTAAAATATTCTTGAACTAGTGAAATTAATTATTTTAAATGAATATTGATTACCTTGATTGTTTTGATTATTTTAAAAATCGGTTTTGGTTGTTTTGCGTTAAAATCACTCGGTTTTCAAATAAATGAGAAAGGTAACTCCGAGCCGGAGTAAATTCTAAACTATGATGCTTTTCAAAAATGATATATTTCTTAGATTCTTTGAGAATTAATTGTTACTTCTTTGTTGTCGCAACGTTCATTGCATATCGAGAGAGATAGTTAGGAAATGAATTCGAGTCCTCAGCAAATAGTGAAACTAGTATTTTCGTGCCTTAAATTTTATAATTTAATTGTTGTTAGCTAGAATTGATGTTTCCTTAGTTGTTTTAGCCTAAAAATACATAAAATAAGCTAGTTTGACCAACTTAAGTGAGCTTGACCAAGGGGATTGACCATTTTGAACTTGTGCCTTTTTAATAGCCTAAAATAGCAAAAAAAAAAAAAAAACAGAACTTAACAGCAGCAAGCAGGGCCAAAAATATGAGAGAAGAAAAAAAAAAGATTTCAAGCCAAAATCTTCGGTTCTTCGCGAGGGCTTCCACGGGGTGGTTTCCGAGGCATCCTACGAGGTTTTTCTAGCGTCTAGGAACGTCTAAGGTGAGGGTTTCATCGTTATTTGCACATTTGAAATATTTGTATCTAAACTTTGATTTTTAGAATTTATCCGTAGATTGTTGTTTAAAGCGTTTTGATGCTTCTAGAATGTTCTTTGACAATTGTAGAACGTGTATTTATAGCTTTTTAACATTTTCTGCGGTTAAATGTTGAGATTGCAATTTAAATTGGTTGTTGAATAGTGATTTGTGAATAGTAAACCCTTGAAACGATGAAGTTGCTCCATTATGCTGTCCGTTGATGTAGAAATGTGCTAGGTGTGCTAGAATGCCTAAATGTGTGGTTTGTTTGGGTTGCGTAATGAAAAAAATGGAATTAAACCTTGGTGAAAGTCAGGGTCGTTTAGGTCGAGTTTAGCATTTTCTCATTTTGCGTGTTGGCATTGTTTCAGAAGGCCATGGAAGCACTTTTGGTGCGATTATGGCGTTGGTTGGGTGTTTGGTTGGTATAGTTGTAGTTCAAACGAGCAAAGGGAAAAATCGAGGCTTTGCGCGAATTCTAGGGTAAAGTAGGGTTTCGGAGTCCTTAGACGTGCCTTATGGTGACCTAGGAAGGTTGGCGAAGTCGATTTCCAGAACTCGTGGCTCGTTTGGAAATGGTAGTGTTTTGATAGTTGGGGCCGATTTGTGATTTTGCTTGTTATCTTGATATTATGCCTATAGAATGCTTAGGGTTACTTGATATACTTGTTTAATTGGTGTTATTGTTGCTTATTATTTCTTGTTATGCTTGAAAAGTTAGATGAATGCTAGTATTGATTGTGATTGCTTGTTATCTCGGTTGTTGTCACTAATTTGTATTGTTGTGCTATCGCTCGTTTATTGCCTTGTATCGAGTTTTGCATTGCATAGTGTCTCGCGCGTGAGTGATGGGCCTCTCTGGGTAGCCTTGGGTTGCCAGTGTTGGTTGCTCTAGCTCCGTTGCTATTCCCTTTCTCGCTTGGGTTGCCTCCCAGGGAGATTTGGGTCGTAGAATTGATGGATACTTCCGGGGTATTCCAAATTGGTGTTATAAGGTGGATGCGCGCTTATTGTCATCGTTGTCAAACATCAAGCTCGAGATTGATGTATCGCTCGTGAAATGGTACATTGCTCGTATGAGTGAATCATAGCCTTCAGAGTGTGGTATAGCTTTGAATGGTTGTGTTAATGCTTTCAGTAATTGCTTATTGTATTGATTGTTTGTCTTGATTGCTTATTTATCAGTTATATTGCTTAACTGTCTTATTTGCATTGCACGACTTTCTTTCTCTCCAATTCGATATCTGTCTCGCCCTCACTGAGTATACGTGTTGTGTATACTCACTCCTCACCACCACATTTAAGGAAATGCCATGTTAGCTGGAAAGTTCGTGATTTCGTGAAAGTCCGTGCTTGAAGAGTTGTCCTGCGTGCCTATGTGACTTGAGTTGTCAAAGTTGTAAAGTTGTATGCTTTTATGTATTATATGTATTTAAAGTTAAAAGGGATGTAATTTAAGTTCACTAGATTGTGTATTTAGTTAATGTAGCTTAACTTCAATGTATACTTGTAATGACAAAGGAAAAGAGATAGAAAGGTATGATAGTCTAGCTTATGAAATAGGTTGGTGTAGTTTAATTACTAAGCTTGAATATATATTTACTTGTGTTTTGCTTGTTGTGAACCAAGGCTCGGATGGCCTTGAGGTGGTTGAATGTTTGGACATGGTATTGGTCCACTTATATGCTGTCGCATGTTTTACATCTCGCCTAGAAACAAGGGAGACTCCGTCCGTTTTCCCTGAAAATTATGCCCGGGTTTTGGTTTGGGTTGTGAATAGATTGATTGTTAGAACTCCCGGTCTCAAAAGGGATCGGGGTGTCACAGGTGGTATCAGAGAGCTTGTTAGCTCATAAGTCGGGACAGGGTCCTCGGTCTGGTGGGTAGTGATCCTTGAATGTGTGCTTGTTAAGTGTGTCTTGAAAGTGTATGCTTGTATGTGAGATTGTGTGTCTTGACTTGAATGTATGCACTTATGTGATATAGTTATGTGTTATGTGTTAAATGTTTCTCAAGTAAAGTGAAGTGTCTAGTTGTGCATTGAATTGACCTCGTGAATCGAATCGACCTCGTGAATTGTTAGTTGCTTGAAGTATTGCTTGTAATGTGTGTATTGGAATGTCTTGAATTGGTTGTGCCGTGATTTGAATTGATTATCTTGTGCTTGAATTGATTGTCATGTTTGAATGACTTTGATGATTAAATGGTTTTGTAAACTCTTTTGTAAACTTGCTTGCATAATAGTTCAAGGCATATGTATAAATGTGATATCTTGGCATTCATACATGTCCCATGGAAATGGTAAGAAAGACTTCTTCCTCCCCTGAAGAAAGTGGTTCACAGCTGGCCTTCCAAGTTATGTGGATTGACGGGAATGAGCAGTATTTAACTAGCCTTTATTTGGTAGTTGGAGTTTGTTTATTGGGATTCTTCTAAGGTTATCTCCTATGCTTAGTATAAATGACTTTCTTTGGAGCATCTTCTTAATATTTCCTTGTTGGGAATTCATCGGGTATTTCTATATTGGTATTTCGTGGGAGACTTGGTTGGGGATTTTAATCAACCTTTGGTGTTCTTTCTGTATTCTTATGGGGAACTTTGATTTGAGTCTGCTTACAATGATCAGTTTTGTGTGAGGCGTACTACCTTGGTATTCTTTGTGGATATTACTCAGTGGATTTGGCAATCGGAGTTCTTATTGGACTTGCTGCATAATATTGTCTACAATATCTTTGCTCTAGTCTTTCTTGATATCTTATTGGCAATCGTGATTGGAATTCTTCAATAGTATAGGGTGCACCTGCACGACATTCCCTTTGGAATTTTACCCAATATTCGGTAGCAATATTATTTTAGGAATCTACTTGGTTATTCAGCTTGCTGTTCATTCATGGACTTTTGATAATTATATATATGTTGATGTACATTATGGATTCCCTATTCAGATGCTTCTTGAGCTATATATTTTGAAAGACTTCCTTGAAACTTCTGTAATTTGATTGACTGGATTTCTTGTCTGGAGTCTTCCTGAGCAGTACTTGGGATTCTTGTTTAAGACTCTGCTTCAGATTGTTTATTGGATCATTGGTGGCCATTTATTTAGCATTTACTTATTGGGCAAACTTGGCTACTTTCTTATTGGAGCATTGTTTCGGATATCCTTTTCAGTGTTCCTCAGTAGGTTTGGTATTTGGAGTTCCTATCAGACTTATTGTATAATACTACTTATGGTATTCTTTGAAATTCTTATTAGGCGTTTTATTGGTATTTTCTTTGTTGGCAAAGTTGTATGAAGTTCTTACTTGGCAAAGAGTGAAGAGGCCTCAGAGTTTGGTCTCGGTATATTGTTCACCAGTTCGGTGTTTATCCTTGGAGTTTTCATCCATCTAGGAAACTATATTTGTTGTTCAACTTGATTGTCTTATTGGGCACATTATTTTCTCTCTGTTATTTCCTTTGATATTCCTCTCAGCATTTGATAGAAAAACTCAGAATTTAATTGGTTGTTCCATGGGGTTATTATTTGGAAGGCTTCTTTGGACCTTTGAAATATATTTGATTGGGTTCTTAGTAGTTTTCTTCAGCACTCTTAACATGGAATTCTTCTATGAAATTCATGACCAGCGGGGTAATTCTTTGGACCTCTGGATGGAACCTTTGTTTGAGCTTTTATTTGGCTTCTTACTTAGGAATTCTCGGGCAGTAATAGTTAGACTTCTATTGGAGATTCGTTCGTGGAGTATTCTTCTTGTCATTATTGTATGGTATTAATGACATTTACAATATCTTTGCTATAGTCTTTATTGGTATTATCTCGGCGTTTCTGGTTGGAATTTATTCTTCTTCGGTATTCGTGTCAACGGGATTCTTGTACGGTATCTACCTTTGAGCCTTTATTTGGCGTTACTGCTTGGCATTTCTACTTGAACTTTCCTATTGGTCATCTTGATGAAATACTTGTTCAGTAGCTAATGAAGATTAGTCAGAATTGGATTTCAGATGATGCTAAGTTCTATTGGAAGAAGAATTGCGAGGACGCAATTGTTTTAAGGGGGGAAGGATGTGATAACCCGAACCCGGCATGCATTTAATAGCACCTGACTGCATTTGATTAAATGTTTAATTAGTTAAATCAACCAATTTGTACTATTTTAATATCCCTCTTGGAAGCATTTAGTAGTTGTAAATTGAATAATTAAAAGATTATTACCTATTCCTGATAATTATAGTAATTGAATTTCTTTTCTTGTGATTAATTAAGTGTTATCTTAAATGTTAGGGATTAATTGTGTTTGACTACGTGTTTATATTAACCTTCATTTGTAGCTTGATATTAACTTCATAATTCTTTAAAATATTCTAGAACTAGTGAAATTAATTATTTTAAATGAATATTGATTACCTTGATCGTTTTGATTATTTTAAAAATCGGTTTTGGTTGTTTTGTGTTAAAATCACTCGGTTTTCAAATAAATGAGAAACGTAACTCCGAGCCGGAGTAAATTCTAAACTATGATGCTTTCCAAAAATGATATATTTCTTAGATTCTTTGAGAATTAATTGTTACTTCTTTGTTGTCGCAACGTGTATTGCATATCGAGAGAGATAATTAGGAAATGAATTCGAGTCCTCAGTAAATAGTGAAACTAGTATTTTAGTGCCTTAAATTTTATAATTTAATTGTTGTTAGCTAGAATTGATGTTTCCTTAGTTGTTTTAGCCTAAAAATGCATAAAATAAGCTAGTTTGACCAACTTAAGTGAGCTTTGACCAAGGGGATTGACCATTTTGACCTTGTGCCTTTTTAATAGCCTAAAATAGCAAAAAAAAAAAAAAAACAGAACTGAACAGTAGCAAGCAGGGCCGAAAATATGAGAGAAGAAAAAAAAAGATTTCAAGCCAAAATCTTCGATTCTTCGCGAGGGCTTCCACGAGGTGGTTTCTGAGGCATCATACGAGGTTTTCCTAGCGTCTAGGAGCGTCTAAGGTGAGGGTTTCATCGTTATTTGCGCATTTGAAATATTTGTATCTAAACTTTGATTTTTAGAATTTATCCGTAGATTGTTGTTTAAAGCGTTTTGATGTTTCTAGAATGTTCCTTGGCAATTGTAGAACGTGTATTTATAGCTTTTTAACATTTTCTGCAGTTAAATGTTGAGATTGCAATTTAAATTGGTTGTTGAATAGTGATTTATGAATAGTAAATCCTTGAAACGATGAAGTTGCTCCATTATGCTGTCCGTTGATGTAGAAATGTGCTAGGTGTGCTAGAGTGCCTAAATGTGTGGTTTGTTTGGGTTGCGTAATGGAAAAAAATGGAATTAAACCTTGGTGAAAGTCGAGGTCGTTTAGGTCGAGTTTAGCATTTTCTCATTTTGCGTGTTAGCATTATTTCGGAAGGCCATGGAAGCACTTTTGGTGCGATTATGGCGTTGGTTGGGTGTTTGGTTGGTATAGTTGTAGTTCAAACGAGCAAAGGGGGAAATCGGGGCTTTGCACGAAGTCTAGGGTAAAGTAGGGTTTCGGGGTCCTTAGACGTGCCTTATGGTGACCTAGGAGGGTTGGCGAAGTCGGTTTCCAGAACTCGTGGCTCGTTTGGAAATGGTAGTGTTTTGATAGTTGGGGTCGATTTGTGATTTTGCTTGTTATCTTGATATTATGCCTATAGAATGCTTAGGGTTACTTGATATACTTGTTTAATTGGTGTTATTGTTGCTTATTATTTCTTGTTATGCTTGAAAAGTTAGATGAATGCTAGTATTGATTGTGATTGCTTGTTATCTCGATTGTTGTCACTAATTTGTATTGTTGTGCTATCGTTCGTTTATTGGCTTGTATCGAGTTTTGCATTGCATAGTGTCTCGCGCGTGAGTGATGGGCCTCTCTGGGTAGCCTCGGGTTGCCAGTGTTGGTTGCTCTAGCTCCGCTGCTATTCCCTTTCTCGCTTGGGTTGCCTCCCAGGGAGATTTGGGTCGTAGAATTGATGGATACTTCCGGGGTATTCCAAATTGGTGTTATAAGGTGAATGCGCGCTTATTGTCATCGTTGTGAAACATCAAGCTCGAGATTGATGTATCGCTCGTGAAATGGTACATTGCTCGTATGAGTGAACCATAGCATTCAGAGTGTGGTATAGCTTTGAATGGTTGTGTTAATGCTTTCAGTAATTGCTTATTGTATTGATTGTTTGTCTTGATTGCTTATTTATCAGTTATATTGCTTAACTGTCTTATTTGCATTGCACGACTTTCTTTCTCTCCAATTCGATATTTGTCTCGCCTTCACTGAGTATACATGTTGTGTATACTCACTCCTCACCACCACATTTAAGGAAATGCCATGTTAGCTGAAAAGTTCGTGATTTCGTGAAAGTCCGTGCTTGAAGAGTTGTCCTGCGTGCCTATGTGACTTGAGTTGTCAAAGTTGTAAAGTTGTATGCTTTTATGTATTATATGTATTTAAAGTTAAAAGGGATGTAATTTAAGTTCACTAGATTGTTTATTTAGTTAATGTAGCTTAACTTCAATGTATACTTGTAATGACAAAGGAAAAGAGATAGAAAGGTATGATAGTCTAGCTTATGAAATAGGTTGGTGTAGTTTAATTGCTAAGCTTGAATGTATATTTACTTGTGTTTTGCTTGTTGTGAACCAAGGCTCAGATGGCCTTGAGGTGGTTGAATGTTTGGACATGGTATTGGTCCACTTAAATGCTGTAGCAGGTTTTACATCTTGCCTAGAAACAGGGGAGACTCCGTCCGTTTTCCCTGAAAATTATGCCCGGGTTTTGGTTTGGGTTGTGAATAGATTGATTGTTAGAACTCCCGGTCTCGAAAGGGATCGGGGTGTCACACGGGGCTACGAACTATTATGCAAAAGATGTAATTTATTTCATATAATCACTTCTTTTGTTTTAAATAGCTCTTCTAAGCTAAATATCATCTTTTATTATAGTCAATCTTCAATTTTCGCTAATTCATTGATACTAGTGCGAAGTTAGAATTTGATTAGTATATGAAAAACTAATGATAATGCATAAAATCTTCATTATTTTTCACTTTGTATTTCAGCAACACTACTTTTTGTTAATTAGAATATAGAAGTATTAATCATCAATTTATTTTCGTGCCCTTATATCTTAAATATGTGCAACCTTATACCGTTAAATACACCATAAAATATATTTTCAATCAAAAGAAAATAGATCTAACACAAACTTGTAATGTACTTGTTATTATTAATTCTTATGTTTTAAATCAATCTAACTTCTATGAACATGGACATTTCGTTGCCCCTTCGTAGCCATTGGCGACCAAAGGGCGACCAAAATTTTACTTTTTGTTGCTATTTGGTAGCCAATGGCCACCACGAGGCTACGAACTATTATGCAAAAAATGGAATTTATTTCATATAATCACTTCTTTTGTTTTAAATGGCTCTTCTAAACTAAATATCATCTTTTATTATAGTCAATCTTCAACTTACGCTAATTCATTGATACTAGTGCGAAGTTAGAATTTGATTAGTATACGAAAAACTAATGACAATGCATAAAATCTTCATTATTTTTCACTTTGTATTTCAGCAAAACTACTTTTTGTTAATTAGAATATAGAAGTATTAATCATCAATTTATTTTCGTGCTCTTATATCTTAAATATGTGCAACTTCATACCATTAAATAAACCATAAAATATATTTTCAATCAAAAGAAAATAGATTTAGTACAAACTTGTAATGTACTTGTTATTATTAATTCTTATGTTTTAAATCAATCTAACTTCTATGAACATGGACATTTCGTTGCCCCTCGTAGCCATTGGTGACCAAAGGGCGATCAAAATTTTACTTTTCGTCGCCATTTGGTGGCCAATGGCCACCACAGGGCTACGAACTATTATGCAAAAGATGGAACTTATTTCATATAATCAGTTCTTTTGTTTTAAATAGCTTTTCTAAGCTAAATATCATCTTTTATTATAGTCAATCTTCAATTTATGCTAATTCATTGATACTAGTGCGAAGTTAGAATTTGATTAGTATATGAAAAACTAATGATAATGTATAAAATCTTCATTGTTTTTCACTTTGTATTTCAGCAACACTACCTTTTGTTAATTAGAATATAGAAGTATTAATCATCAATTTATTTTCGTGCCCTTATATCTTAAATATGTGCATCTCATACCATTAAATAAATCATAAAATATATTTTCAATCAAAAGAAAATAGATCTAGCACAAACTTGTAATGTACTTGTTATTATTAATTCTTATGTTTTAAATTAATCTAACTTCTATGAACATGGACATTTCGTCGCACCTTCATAGCCACTGGCGACCAAAGGGCGACCAAAATTTTACTTTTTGTCGCCAATTGGTAGCCAATGGCCACGACGATGCTACGAACTATTATGCTAAAGATTGAATTTATTTCATATAATCACTTCTTCTATTTGGTAGCCAATGGCCACCACGAGGCTACGAATTAGTAAATCTTATAATATATTTTCAATCAAAACAAAAAAGATCTTACACAAACTTGTAATGTATTTGTTATTATTAATTCTTATGTTCTAAATCAACTTAAATTTTCATGAACATGAATCTTTCGTAGCCCCTTCGTAGCTAATGGCGACCAAACTTTTACTTTTTGTCGCCATTTGGTGGCCAATGGCCACCACGAGGCTACGAACTAGCATGCAAAAAATAAAATTTCTTTCATATAATCAATTCTTTTATTTTAAGTAGATCTTCTAAGCTAAATATTATCTTTTATTATAGTCATTCTTCAATTTATACTAATTCATTGATGTTAGTACAAAATTATAATTTGATTGGTGTGCGAAAAACTAATGACAATGATACAATCTTCATTGTTTTTCACTTTATATTTCATAATCCCACTTTTGTTAAATATAGAATTACTAATTATTAATTCATTTTCATACTCTTATATCTTAAATATGTATAACTTTATACCATTGAGTAAACCTTATAATATATTTTCAATCAAAACAAAATAGATTTTGAACAAATTTCTAATGTATTTGTTATTATTAATTTTTATATTTTAAATCTACCTAACATTTTATGAACATAAATACTTCGTAGCCCCTTCGTGGCTATTAACGACCAAAGGGCGACCAAACTTTTACGTTTTGTCGTCGTTTGGTGGCCAATGGCCACCACGGGGCTACGAACTATCATTCAAAATATAGAATTTAGTTGATATAATTAATTCTTTTATTTTATAACTTTTTTACTTTTTTTGTGATTTCTTTTTGAAAAATAAAAAGATATTTGTCGCTTATGGGTCCCCCTTTTGCGACCTAAGGGCGACCCTTATTTAGTTTATTTATTTAACTTTTTTTTTCTCAATTTATTTTTTTAATAATTTTTACTTCTATAAATTTTTATGTTTTTTGGTCGCCATTTGGTCGCTAAATAGAGACCAAATGGATACCATATTTATATTTTTTCTATTTTATAATTATTTTTTATAATTTATTTTTGGTAATTAAGATACGAACAAAAATTAATGATAACGGTGGCCATGTGGTCGCCATTTGGCGACCTAATGGTGACCAAAAACTAATTAATCAAAAATTATATTTGTTTGTCGCTATTTCGTCGCCATTTGGCTACCAAATGGCGACCATTTGTAATTTTCCCATTAACATATTTTTTTCGCACATTTTAGTCACCAAACGGTGAAGAAATATTTTATTTCGTCGCCCTTTCGTCGCCATTCGTTGCAAATGGCTACCAAACTTTTTTCGTCGCCATTTTTGGTAGCCTCAAGGCTGTTTTCTTGTAGTGGGATCGGGGTGTTACAAAATATATTCGTGACTTTAGTTACTAGAAATGAAGCTTATATAATATGTGATTTTTTAATTATTGTGATAGTTAGATGTTGTAATTAGGCCCTTTCGGATTCGATGTACTAATGTAATTAAAATTTTGTAAATTTTTTTGTTAGGCTGAAATTTTGTAAATTTGAGATTTAGTATTTGGGAAGTAAATATTTAACAGTCCTGGTATTTTGAATTATAGATAATAGTGGTTGGGCTATTATAATTGTGTCTTAGTGGACTTAGGCAGAGCGATCTTCTTAAGCTCGTGGTATCACGATCCCATAAATGATTATGGTTTTACTATCATATCAGAGACTATATTAGTGAATGAAAATTGAGGTTGTGACATCATGTCTACCCAAGCTCAATATCCAGCAGATAAAGTTATTGTCCACCGGATAATAGAGAGTAGTTCCTTTATTTCAACTGACATAAATGTCAGGCTGGGGAAACAACGCGGGTCAAGATACGGGTCGGGCCACATCTCTCGAGGTCGGGATTTACACCCATATGAGATACATTAAATTCTCAACGACAATGAACATGGAAATTTGAAGTTATCAGTATCTTGAGATAAAATACGATATATTCAAGGACAATTAGTTAGTTTGGTTTACGTATTGTAATGTAAAATGACAATTAGTTAGTTTGGTTAGGTATTCATTGGGGGAGCGAGTCTAGCGGAGCAAATTAGTGAACTCTCATCTAAACCTTTAGTTTCCCTTATTATCTGCCTATATTTATGCTTCTTGTGAAATTTACGTTATCCAGTATAATACTCAAGTGAACCGAAACCTCATCTTGTTCTCTTGAAAAAGATTGAGAAGACGAAAGAGAGAGAAAAAAAAAAAAAAAAAAAAAGACATGGAGGATGAGAGGCATGGAATTGAGCCAAATGGGATTAGCAAAGGAAGCCCAGAAAGTACATGTTCTAAGAGCAGCAACAATATTACCATACTTAATAACAACACCAACATCAACAATTCTACCAGCAATAATAGCAACAGCAACAACAACAACAATGGTAAAGAACAAGATCGATTCCTTCCTATAGCTAATGTTGGCCGAATAATGAAAAAGGTCATTCCAGACAATGGGAAAATCTCAAAGGATGCAAAGGAAACTGTTCAAGAATGCGTATCCGAATTCATTAGCTTTATAACTGGAGAAGCATCAGACAAGTGCCAACGCGAGAAAAGGAAGACAATAAATGGCGATGATATCATATGGGCTATCACAACTCTTGGTTTTGAAGATTATGTAGCTCCACTTAAAGTCTATTTAAGCAAGTATAGAGAACTAGAAGGTGAAAAGCTTAATGTGCCAAAGCAACAACGCTTGGAACAACGTGGTTTACAACACCATGACCAAAAGCCAAATATGCCTTATAATAGTGTATATTCTTCTCCAAATCTCCTCCCTCAGCCATCATTTGTTTCAGCAGATCAAGCATTTCCTTTTCAATTCCATCAAAACTCTATTCAGACCCAGATAACACAGCACGATCACATTGATTCTGTGGGACATTGGTAAAAGAATGTTTTTTTTTTTACTGTAATATAAATTAATATATCTAACATGTAGGTTTTCTTAAGATATTCTTGAATATGTGTAATATATTCTGAATATGTTGTAATAGATAGAAGAAAACTACAACTTTAAGACATATTATATATGAGTCATGGATTCTCAATTATGTGCCCATTTGTCCTCTCCCATATATATGTCTTTCGTATATATTCACAAAGGATTATTGTCAAATAGAAATCCTTTTAAGCATTTCTATCGTAGGTCCTATAAGGATAACCCACCAAATTTACGAATTATGTTATATATGTTTGTGGATGACGTTCTCTTATACTTACTTCTCCTTTACTTTTGAATACATTTCACTTTTCAAATGTTTCTTGGTTACAGTGATTCAATTCATTTTAAGAAAAGTACAAAGCTTGAGAAAAAGATAAGTTATATTTTCTATATGGTTTATTATTCTTCTAATTTTTGGTTCTTCAAGAATTTAGTGATTTAGTAGAAAACTTGCATATAGGGAATTTCTTCATTTCATGTGAAAAGAAGATAAAAGTGGAAAGGATGTGGATGGAAATCGCCTCACCATCCCCTAGGTCTTTTCTTGAACCTTTTACTATTTGAATTATTGAATAGTTGCACCAAATGTAAATCTATCCCAAATTTGTAGAAAACCATCCATAGATTAACCACGAAAAATACAAAAAGTAACCAACAAAATGGTGATATGGATTCTATTGATTCAATCAATAACCGAAGCACTTCTTTTGTGCAGCATGAAATTTTGCATCGCTAATTATTAGAAAGGTAATGCAATGAGTAGATGGTGAAGCTGTTAGTTTTCATACACGATTTTTTAAATTTTATAATAATGCAACAAAAGTAATATCACGTTTCTAATCACGACTAATTACGCAATTAATAAAACATGGATAACTATCACATAAATAAACATATGAGGATTGCCTTGATTACCTCTACCGAGCAGAATCAATTGTAGAAAGTCTGAAGACATCTAACCTTCCCAAGTGTGAGGCCTCTGACAGTATCCACGCGAGATCCTTGAAAAAATTAATCAACAATACCTCCACTACAATTTCAACAGAATTTTAATATATGGAAGACATGATTTGTGTGAGCAAAATTGTCTCTTATTTATAGCAACACAGATATCTTAAGTCAATTGGACTAAAATCCAATTAGACCAGTCTTAAATCCAAATTAAATATGTGCACAATCCAATATTCTATTTATTCTCTTACTAATCACTTTTCGGACTGCTTTTGCGTGTGATCTATTGAGTTCATAATTAATTGCATAAATAGCATCACAACCTCTTATGGTTAAGCAAAAGTGTACAGTGTCACGACCCACTTTCCTTAATTGCTAAAACGGTATCTGATACCATAATAATGACAAGGAATTAAAATTTAATCTTACAAATCCTCAAGCATTCTAGGATCCTGATGCCACGGGTTTTAGAAGATCACTCCTCCTAAGTCAGCTAAGGCACGAAACAATAGCTCGAACACTATTACCATAAATCAAAACATCAAACTATGTATTATACCAATTCTAGTAACACGTATTATACAAACTTCATCACTATTAGATAATATTACAACCACCAAGTACAAATTTATAAGACCTGGATTCACTAAGTTATTCACACAGGTCCAACTACTATAACTAGGCCTCGAAAGAGTAATGTATCAAGTTAGTTACATAGTTAAATGTCCACAAGATTAATACATTACATAAAATAAATCACATGCCTAGCTCATTCTATTACAACAAAAGGTTAACCAACACGAGCAACTGCTCTCAAGCTCCAGTCCCGAACAACCTGTAATGGTAGAGAAAATGGTGAGCACCAACTAGCTCAATGAGGGTTAAGGGGAAGGGAGTTTTTTCAAAGATTTTATCTTTTTGAAATTAGTTTGATAAAACATGCCATGCACATAAGAATGTATTGATGATCACAACAAGAATAGTCAATGATTATAGTGTAACCTTTCTCTCCCAAGATATCATTGGATCCCGGCAAGTAAGTTCTCCTGGGGAATCAATGGGTCCTAGCAAGAGAAGGAGTCAATACTTTGGTAGACGAGATATACCAGCAAGCCAGTCACTGCCTGGAGGTCTCGCTACTACCTCAATCAACAATGATTGCAACTGCGGTGCAAAAATAATTCAAATGCATTTGCAATTAGAGCATAAGCGGAGGAGTTACCTCCGTCTAGCAAGCCTTTAATATACCATAATATCAAGCTAAACCCAAATAAGTAAGATTTCATGAAGTCAAATGCATATATATACACAAACTGAAATGCCACAAATAATATCATTTCATAATCAATAATATAGTAAGTAAGCATGTAAACATCTTGCACGAAAGCTCCTTTAGTATTAGCACATAATAATGAGAACATGCAAGTCGGCCACTTAAATAATAACATCTACCAAGAACAACCAATAGATATACTAAGCAACTTCAATGCTTCTGTATTAGCCTAAACTAAATGATTAAGTTTCATACATTTGCAGACTCTAAATATTCTGATTTTGGCATAGAATTAAAGCTTATCGAGTGTAGATAGTTCTAGAATCAAACATAACTCAATTTGGAGTTGAATTCATCGAGATATAGTCTTTAGAAAAAATGTTGCGCAAAGCTATCTACCATCCGGTTGTGTATCTGGTCATGTTGATCACGACCGTATACACGACCATCAGAGAGCATGCTAAAAATACGGTAGTGTACCCGGTCTTTCTGAGGCCCCGAACCTAGAGGCAGTAGTAATTTTACTAATTTGTGCCTATATTGCAGTCAGAGTAAGTGGAATTAGTGACAATGGAAATAGATTGCATAGACAATATAATATTGGGCACATTCTAGTGGGCTTTATTGGACTATGAGAAAGTTTAATTACATTTGGGCCAAAAAAAAAATTATGCAAAAGCACAACCGAAAGGCCCAATTTAGGCACGAAAAGCCTTTACGTGCATTAATATCGTTTCACGTGTAATTGTCTCATTTTTTGTGCATTTATATGATTTTATGTGCCAATACCTATTTTAACTAGATAGAGCTTGCCCCACCTATGAGTAAATATTTCATAGTAGCCTCATTAGACCGTACAAGTAAAATATGCATAATTTACGAGAATTAGACTTAGTAGCCTTATAAATAACTTAGTCAGGTTTAGACTAGCATGTTTGAATTAGAAGGCCCTTAACTTTGATCCTTGGTCTTCCAATTAGTGTTGACTTTTGACCGAGTCTTCCAATCACCTTAGTATGTAACATGAAATACATATATAGAAATGAAAGGCCATAATGGCTGGCTACCATAAGAAAGAAAAAGAAATAACAAGTATAGATTGCTTAGCGTCATAGCTTACTTGCCATGTGTCTTAGCTTACTTGCCATGTGTCTTAGTTTACTTTTCCATGTGTCTTAATGTGCCTAGATTTTTTCCTCTTGTACTCCACTTGCTAGATTAGTATTAGTTTTCTTCTAATTACAATGCAAGTTATCCGAATATATCATATCCTAATTCAAGTTCTGCTATCTATAATATACATAGAATAATTATAAACTATTTTCTAGTAGATTCATTTCGTATCACCGTATCCCAATTATAGAGTGAGGTCATACTGGAATACCATATGAGTTATTAACATAAAGGGTAGCATACTATTTTTAATTTGTAATCTATCTTATATATCTACCAAAGTTAGCTACTTAGTTAATATATTAATTTCTTTATTCACTTTATAACAATATTTTTTATATCTATATGTATTTATTAGAACTATGTTATTTCCTAAGTTTAATTTTATAAATTCATGTTATAAGAACACCTAATAATAATAGGTTATTATTAATCATAATACCAACCAATCTTAAATAATGAGACAATTAATTATAAATTAAATGCAAGCAAATAATCATAAAAGCATGTCTTCCAAGAATAACGAAAAGAATAGGCTCCTCACCTGTCATGTTTCGATCCAAGTTGTAAAAGTTAGAGTTCGTTTGTATTACCCTCGGGTAGAAGGGTAGCTATGTTAAAACCCTAGTTTGTATGATAGCCGGGTAGCTATTGGATCTCAGATGATGTAACACTCTTTTGTACTTGAATTACTATATAAAAGCCTATTATTGTACAATTCTTTATTTGTTGTTCCTCTTCATAGAAAGTTATGAAATCGCAATGACAGTAAACGCAGAAATTTGACTTAATCTTGAGAAGGGTCGGGTTGGGGTCGTTACATAATAAGGTAGGTTCCTTGATCTCCAACCTTGCCAAACTTGTCTTCCAGCTCAATGCATTTGCCACTACATTCGCTTTTCCGGGCACATAATTTATAGTACAATTGTAGTCATCTAAGAGCTCCATCTGCCTTCTTTGTTGCATGTTCAACTCCTTTTGAGAAAATAGATATCTCAAACTCTTATGATCGGTGAATATCTCAAACTTACTTTCCCACAAATAATGCATCCACTTCTTCAACACAAGCACAATGGCTGCAAGTTCCAAGTCATGTGTAGGGTAGTTCACCTCATAAGGCTTCAACCTCTGTGACGCATAAGCGATGACTTAATTATTCTGCATCAATACACATCCCAATCCTTCCTTCGAGGCATCACTATAAATAACAAAACCTTGACTTCCCTCAGGTAATGCCAACACAGGATTAGTTGTCAATCTTCTCTTCAACTCCTGGAAACTACTTTAACACTTATCATCCCACACGAAACTAAGCTTCTTTTATGTGAACCTTGTGAGCGGCCCCGCAAGCTTGGAGAAATCCTTTACAAATCTCTTATAGTATCCCGCCAAATTGAGAAAACTACGTACCTCCGTGACATTCTCTGGCTTCTTCCATGATTGCACAACATCAATCTTGGTCGGATCCACTACAACCCCTTCTTGAGATATCACATGACCCAAGAAGGCCACTTGCTTGAGCCAGAACTCGCATTTGTTAAACTTGGAAAACAACTTATGCTATCTCAACTTTTGCAACACCAAATGCAAATACCTCTCATGTTCTTCCTCGGTCTTCGAATACACCAGGATATCATCTATAAAAAACACCATGAACTGGTCCAAATATGGTTGAAACACCTTGTTCATCAAGTCCATAAAGCCAGCAGGCGCATTTGTTAATCCGAATGACATTACAACAAACTCATAATGCCCGTACCTAGTTCTAAAAGCTGACTTAGGCACATCTTCCTGCTTGATGCGGAGTTGATAATAGCCCTATCTCAAGTCAAACTTTGAGTAAACCTTGGCTACTTAAAGTTGATCAAACAACTCATCAATCAATGGCAACGGGTATTTATTATTGATGGTTAATTGGTTCAATCCCCTATAATCAATGCAACGCCTCAATGTCCCATCATTCTTCTTCACAAATAGGACTGGTAAACCCTATGGAGACGAACTAGGTTGTATAAATTGTTTCTCTAGCAACCCTTGCAACTGAACTTTCAACTATTGCAACTCAGCTGGAGCCATACGGTACGGAGCTTTAGAGATCGGCTGTGTACCTGGTAGCGTCTCAATCACAAGCTCAATCTTCCTTGTGGGTAGCAATCCAGGCAACTCGTTTAGGAACACATCTCCAATATTCCTTAACCACTGGCACCTCCGCTAACTTGACTTGATCCGTTGGAGTGTTGATTAGATAAGCCAAATACCCGCTACAACCTCTCCTCATGTACTTTATAGCTTTGATCGAGGATATCACGGCCTTCCCTAGCAAATGACGTTTTTCCTTCACATTAAGCACATGTTGTCCTGGTACCCAGAACTCTATAACCTTCGACTGACAATCTAGCCGTGCATGATGTCACGACAACCAGTCCATTCCCAAAATAATCTTATAGTTTCCAAAAATAAGCACTATGAGATTGGCCCAAAACTCTCGGTTCCCAATCTGTTGCTTACATTCTTTACAAGCCAATCTAGTACCACCTTTGGATCCTATTGTGGTACTAACCTCTACATGATATTGTAAGTTTTCCACTGGCAACTTAGAGCGAAATGCACATTTGGGGGTTATGAATGAATGCATGGCGCTAGTATCAATAAGCACCTTAATACATTGATTTTGAATCAGGAAAGTACCTTCAACAATAGCTGCATCGTCTGTAATCTCTGCTTGATCCATGGCATAGGCTTGAGCTTGAATTCTTTGGCCTGGGGCATTTCTTGCAGGCTGATTCTGCACACCCTTGTTCTGCCACCTCGGGCAATCTCTAGCCTGGTGCTTATCACTTTCGCACCCCAAATATATGCCAAGTTTCTTCCAACATTGGGCTTCCATATGCCCCCTTTTGTCGCAATACTTGCACAAGGTACCCTGAGTAGTAGCAATGGCACCTGTTGTACCACGAGTTGGTTGATTGGCAGGGGCATTAGGCTGTGGTCTAGGAACAATTGGTCTCACTTGGCCTTTGCCCTAGGGGTTCTGAGTCTGGAATGCTCTGGACTAACCCTGAGTTTGAAAGGGGCTCTTGTTCTACTGAGATAGACCAATCTTTATTACTAATTTCATCTCCTCAACCCTCGATACAGCCGCAAAGATAACATTATAAGTGTCTAACTCCGCTACTGCCAGCCCATCCTGAATCTCGAGTCTCAGCCCTTGGTTAAACTTCCATATCTTGGTGGCCGGAGTCTAGACCATATGTGGTGCATACTGGGAAAGTCTATCAAATTTTGCCCCAACTCAGCCACCGTCATACTTCCCTGCCTGAGGTACATAATTTCCTTCACTTTTCTATCACGAGAGACCTCAGATATATATTTGCTCTTAAACGCCCCAACAAAGTTCCTCCATGTAAAGGGAATGTGTTGAGCCTCCCATTGATTCCTCACCGTGTTCCACCAGTTTCAGCATCACCCTCCAACTGGAAGAATGCATAGGTCACCTTTTTCTCCTCTGCATAGTCTTGTGCAGCATAAATCGTATCAACCCGAGACAACCAGTACTTTGCCTCTTCACTATTCGGCTGGCCCATGAACTTCGAAGGGCTGTAATACAAGAAATACTTAAGGTTATTACCTCCCATATTGGCTCCATTCCCGCCACTGCTACAAGCACCTTGATGGTTGTTTTTATTATTATTAACTGCCGCTGCTGCTGTCACTACTTGCAGTTCCATTACCCAACTGATTCTATCCATAATAGTAGCCATCAAATTGAACATAGCTACCCCGGGGTTGGCTTGATCTGTATTCCCCGTTGATTGAGATCTAGTGGTATTGCGGGTATTAGGTCCTACTATCTATAGATATATAATTGACACTACTCATGGTTATGTGACATGTAAACACTTTTATACGAGGGTTAGGATAGATACCAACAATATTCCTATTACAATTAATACATATAATCATATCTAGTACATCAATTGCACCTAAGAAAATATAGCACGTTAAGTACATAGGTTCACATAAGCACATGAGTTCCTAGAAGTGGTAAAACATGTTTTCGTCTCAAGTCTTCTACCCATTAACCAGGGGCTCTAAACCCAAACTACGCTAATACAAGCTAGTTCTACACTAACTAAGGCTAGCTCTAATACCAACTTAGGTGTCACACCCCGACCCAGACACTTGAAAAGGCTAAGGCCAGTACGTGACTTTCGTAATTAAAAAATCTGTAAAATTGATAGCATAATAACCTGAACATTGATATATAATCCATATCAGTTCAAGAGTCTTCCAATTACATTGGCCTTAGAAAATGAATTCATAACTAGTTATATATGTATAAAACCTTGAATCACCTGTTCAAACATAATGACTAACCTACATTTAGGTTTCTAAGTCTCAAAGGAATAGAAGCAACAAAAACTTAATTACATAAAGTAATCCAAAAGATATTACATAATCAAGTTGTCTAAATAGTATTTGACTTCAGCTTACCAACATACTGATCACAATAAGTAGAAATCATTTTCGTTGAACCAAGGTTCTTTATCATCAACTTAAGTGACCCGCTCGGGATCAACCTCACCTAAAATGTCAAAAGTAGGGTGAGCTAATCCTACATATAGCTCATTGAAGATTGATTAGGAAAGGTTTTCACAAAGGTTTATCTTTTCGCAAACAATTTGGTAAATATTCCATGTTCATAAGAATGCATAAACGATCATAACAAATACATGCAATTCTAATCTTGTAACCTTTCTCTTCCAAGATATCATTGAATCCTGACCTGTAGGAGGATCAACGAGTCTTAGCAAGAGTAGGAATCAATACTTTCAGGGTCAAGATATACCGGGAAGCTCGCCACTGCCCGGAGGTCCCGTAACTTCCTCAATCAATAATGGTTGCAACCGATGCGTATATATATAATTCAAATATATTCACAATTATCATTAGCATAGTAATAACAAGAATTTGTAAATTGGCAATCCTACCATAAGTCAATACAAGAAAGGCATAATGCATATGAAGAGTCAGGGAAATTGCCATCCTATATTACCTATATTCATTAGTCTCCTAAGCAACATAGAGTAGTTAGTAACTACATATCACCCAAAATATAGCACAAATCCATAATTAAATTCCACTATGATAATATGGGGTTTGATGCGGTTCCAATGTATCTGACCGTGCCTCAATCCGACATTTGTAGCTCTCGGAATCACTAAAACAAGATCACTGCATTTTTTATCAAACCGGTAGACCCTTGAGCAACCGGTCAACCGGTTCAAATAGGGTCTTCCGCCTGGAGCCTCTCTACCAGTGGAGGTCTCCACTTTCGATCGACCAGTGGAGCAGGGGTCGACCGGTCATACGATTTACGGGATAACACAACCTTCTACTAACAATCAATTATGCATCAGCACAACCTTCTACTAATAATCAAGCATGCTCAATGTGGTTTATTAGGCATCATATAGGGGTTCAAACATCAACCAACAGACCCCATACCAACAATTATCATTCAACCCACCTAGAATCCAATATAGCTTATAACACCAAGATTTACATTCCAAATGCAAAAGTGCTAACCCCATGCTTCCAATTGTTGTATACAAGCTATACATATAATCCATACATATACAAGAGCAACACAACTCATCTTTCAACTTCTCAAGAACCTCTACAACACATCAAAATACTCAAACTTCACATTAGGCTCTTGTATGCATACTATAATCAAGATTAACACCAAATGCACACCAAATAACCTTGAATGAGCATTTAAAAGAGTTTTGAAGAACTCCTCACCTAGTTCTTGAGGCCTAGATGAAGTTGACCTAAAATGACTTTGAAGAAATCAAGAAAATGCGAAGGAAAAGCTTGGAGTAGCTGAACATCTTCTGCCTCCTCTTCCTCTTCTTTCCTTCCTCTCATTTCTCTCTTCTTTCCTTCATTCCCATGGATGAAAATCTAAGTGTGGTGTGTGTAGTGTGTGTGTCGAGTGGGTGAGTGTGTGATGGTGTGTGTTTGTGTGTTTTGGTTGAGCAAGAATAGTATTTTGATGATAGATGAAATATCTAAAGACCCAATGATAAGAGTGCCCTTCTAACTAAGTGTTATTTATTGCATGGCATTGTTGTTCTATTCTAATTGCTTTAGTTGTAGGTCAATTATTCCAGTTAGTTATTGTATGTAATAGAGTCTAGATATCGTATCCACTATCTAAAATACTCAAATGCACGTTAACCAATACAATGCATGTAACTCGAGACAAATGTACATAAACCAACATAAAAACACCTAAACAAGGTAAATGCATATAAAATGACTTAATTAGGTAGGCTATGATCTATATGCACGTATGGTCTCAAGCTGGACCTTACATCATCTCCTCAAAAGAATTGCGCCCTCACAATTATCTTATTACCTCTCAAACAAGAACGAGTATCGTAGCTCCATCTAATAACGTCTCTCCCATGTTGCATCTTCAACTCCATGGTGATACAAAAGTATCTCACCATCAGAATACTCTTTATGTGCAACTCCCGGTCTTGCTCATCTAGAATCCGCACGGGGCTTTCCTCATATGACAAGTTCTCTTTAAGTTCTAGCGGTTCCGGTTCTAGAATGTGAGAGGGGCCGGGATTGTACTTCCTCAACATGGACACATGAAACATATTGTGAATGTTGGAGAGATTTTGTGGTAGATCCAACCGATAAGCCAACTTGCCGATTCGATCAACAACTTCAAATGGCCCTACATACCTTGGGCTTAGGTTTCCTCCTTTTCCATGCCTGATCAATCCTCTTCAGGGAGACAACTTCAAGAACACTCGATCACCCACTAAAAATTCTAAGTCTTGCCTCCTTCTATCGGCATAACTCTTTTGTCTACTTTGTTCCGTGAGCATCCTCTTCCTAATCAATTGTACATTTTCAATCTTCTCTGTTAACTCTACCTACAATATAGGGTCAATCGTCTTTATCTCACCGACTTCATCCCAATACAACGGTGACCTACACTTTCATCCATATAGAGCCTCATATGGTGCCATGCGAATTGTTGCCTGATAACTATTGTTATAAGCAAACTCAGCCAAAGGTAAATACTTTTCCCACGAACCTCAAAATCCAATACAGATGCCCTCAACATGTCCTCCAAAATTTGGATGGTCTTTTTTGATTGCCCATCAGTCTCTAGGTCATACGATGTACTGAGCTTTCACTTTGTCCCCAAGGTTTCTTGCATCTTTTGCCAAAACTGAGATGTAAACCTTGGATCTCTATCAGACACGATGGTAGTTGGCACCCCATGTAGCTTCACAATATTAGCCACATATATTTATGCTAGTTTCTTGAGGTTATTTGTCTTGTTCATTGCAATGAAGTGAGCGGTCTTCGTTAATCTATCCACAATGACCCAAACTGCATCATTTTCTCGAGGAGTTCTCGGCAACTCCATAACAAAATCCATGGTTACATGCTCCCATTTCTATTGCGGTATCTCCAAAGGTTGGAGAAGCCCTGCAGGTCTTTGATATTCTGCCTTCACCCGTTGACATGTTAAGCATCAAGACACAAACTCCGCAATCTTCCATTTCATATTGTTCTGCTAATAGTGTTGCTTTAGGTCTTGATACATCTTTGTACCACCTGGGTGAATGGTGTACCTAGAATGATGAGCTTCTTCAAATACCTTCTTGCTCAACTCCAAATCATTTGGTATACAAATCCGATTCCCGAACTTCCACAACCCATCTTCATGCAACTTGAAATCCGGATTCCCGTCTTTTATCTTTTGAAGTTGGGGATCTTACTGTTGAAACACTTGGATCTGAGACAATAAGGAAGGTTCCTTGATCTCAAACCTTGCCAAACTTGTCTTCTGGATCAATGCATCTGCCACTACATTCGCTTTTTCGGGCATATAATTTATAGTGCAATTGTAGTCATCTAAGAGCTTCATCCACCTTCTTTGTCGCATGTTCAACTCCTTTTGAGAAAATAGATATCTCAAACTCTTATGATCGGTGAATATCTCAAACTTACTTCTCCATAAATAATGTTTCCACTTCTTCAACGCAAACACAACGCAAACCTTCGTGACGCACAAGAGATGACTTGATTATTCTGCATCAATACACATCCCAGTCCTTCCTTCGAGGGGTCACTATAAATAACAAAACCTTGACTTCCCTCTGGTAATGCCAACACATGAGCAGTTGTCAATCTCCTCTTCAACTCCAGGAAACTACTTTCACACTTATCATCCCACATGAAACTAACCTTCTTTTGTGTGAGCCTTGTGAGCGGCCCTGCAAGCTTGGAGAAATCCTTTACAAATCTCCTATAGTATCCCGCCAAACTGAGAAAACTACGTACCTCCATGACATTCTCCGGCTTCTTCCATGATTTGACAACATCAATCTTGGTCGGATCCATTACACCCTTCTTGAGATATCACATGACCCAAGAATGCCACTTGCTTGTGAAGGCTCATATAAAGGCATCAGCTTCATAATCAAGGCACAAAAGGCGTCAGCTTCAAAAGCGGGAGCGCAATAGGATCATCTTGAGATGTGTAAATAACAAAAACATGCAAGCGCAGAGGAAACAATAACAATGAAAACTTTGTATGTAGACAAGTTGTATTTACAAAAATCTAAAGAGTAAATCCGTAATTTGTACAAAACGAAAATACATAAGAGTATATACAGCTATATACAAGAGTATTTAAAACAAAATACCTCGCGTGAAGAACTTGGGTGTAGACTCTTGAAAGGAAGATGTTGACTCGGACAAATCTCCTCCGCAAGTGCAAGGGCCCTGGTCGGTCCACAGGTATCCAAAAGCAAATGACAACTAACTAATAGTAGTGCTAGCTTAGTTAAGTCCAAGAGCTTAAGTGATTTAGAGTTAAAACAAGAAGCAAAATATTTTTCTAACTCTACAAGCTTGGGCCGAATTCACCAAGAGAAAGAGAGAAAAATCTAGCTTCTAATTAAGTGCAATTTTTGGCCAAGGCAACAACAAAAGAATGTAGACATGACCACTATTTATAGATGCTCAAACTTGCTCATCAAATGACAAGTGGCATGATCTAAATATATGAAGAAGCCAAGTGTAAAAATTGCCCTTTGATGGTCGGCCAAGGAGGGCTAAAAAGGACAATTTTGCATACAACTTGTTGTTTGTCTTTTTGTGCAAGTTGTCTTTTGTCCTTTAGTATTTGTCCTTTTGTGTTTTGTCTTTTTGTGCAAATTGTTGTCTGTCTTTTAGTAAAAACAAACATTAATTAATTCTAAACCCTTTTAGAATAATTAATTGCAGATTGACCCCTCAATCTATTTCCACTAAAGCCCCAATACTTTTTAGTATTTACACTTTGGTCCCAAAACTTTTGAAAATTATAATTTTGGCCCACTTAACCGGTAATGTCCAAAATCATACCATTAACACTTTGACAGCTTTCCAACTCAATTCCAAGCTAAAAAATGCTTTATTCATGTTACCCTAAGTGTGTGACTTTCTAAGTTCATAACCGTATAACGATAAAAGGATTGATTCTGAAAATGTCTCTGTCATTTTTCAGAATACCTTTATGTTCATGAGTGATGCGCTAGCAATGAACGTATTATGACAATATGTACAGTAATGAAGTCCAATTCCAATGAACCTATTTATAGCCGTAAATTAGCGTACAGTCCGATCCTTCTGTTAAAATGTCCTGATCGTTATGGGGACCATAAAATGATTAAGTCCGCTATACGATTCTATGCATAGATATAATTCGGTAGAATGATATATGACATCTATGGAAAAACACATTTCCATCATTCAACTACCCCGGCTGAGGATCTCTCATTTCAGACGATCGACACTAGACGCATAGGACATTGCCTCATTGTCGGAGGTTAACAGATCCTATCTTGACAATTACCTGTCGGTCTCATATCACAAGACTAAACTGCAAGAGGCCGTATCTCACCCTCAAAGAAGGCGAACATTGTCCAAACACAAGATTTAGCCCCTAATATAGCCGGCAGCCATAATTTCTCAAGTCAAAGGATTAATTTGCACAATTTGCAATGAATGACAAACTATTAATCCAAAGTCATGTAGTTTCGTCATTCCGGTGACATTCAATGATCCGTTCAACCAACGATCATTCATATGTGAGTTAATCGCATCCCTATGCCGTTGTAGCTCAACGCTCGCTACCCTTTATCATTAACATCTCTATGTTAATCAAATGTACCTACATATGATAGTCCGTACTTGATTATTCTAGTCCTGGTTGAATAATCTAAGGACTATGAATGCTTTTGAATGTTTATCATGTCAAAGAAATATATAGTCGAATTCTCAACACTTTAAGAATATACTTCTTCTCAGAAAAACATTAAGGACTTATTCATATAATTGAACGGAGAATATGAACATCCAATTAACATGCCATTCAGATTTATATCAAAATGCCCTATATAGGTCATCTAACTATATATCATTAGGGCATATCTTTAATAGCTTGAGCCAGAACTCGCATTTGCTAAACTTGAAAAACAACTTATGGTCTCTCAACTTCTGCAACACCAAATGTAAATGCCTCTCATGTTCCTCCTCGGTCTTCGAATATACCAGGATATCATCTATAAAAATCACCACGAACTGGTCCAAATATGGTTGAAATACCCTGTGCATCAAGTCCGTAAAAGCGGCAGGAGCATTTGTTAATCCGATTGACATTACAACAAACACATAATGCTCGTACCTCATTCTGAAAGCTGACTTACGCACATCTTCCTGCTTGATGCGGAGTTGATAATAGCCCTGTCTCAACTCAAACTTTGAGTAAACCTTGGCTTCTTGAAGTTGATCAAACAACTCATCAATCAATGACAACGTGTACTTATTCTTGATGGTTACTTGGTTCAATCCCCTATAAACAATGCAGAGCCTCAATGTCCTATCATTCTTCTTCACAAACAGGACTCGTAAACCTCATAGAGACGAACTAGATTGTATAAACCCTTTCTCTAGGAACCCTCGCAACTGAACTTTCAACTTTGACAACTCGGTCGGAGCCATATGGTACAGAGCTTTAGAGATCGGCTGTGTACCTGGTAGCGTCTCAATCACGAACTCAATCTCCCTCGTGGGTAGCAATCTAGGCAACTCCTCTGGGAACACATCTCCATATTCCTTAACCACTGGCACCTCTGCAAACTTGACTTGATCTATTGGCTTATTAATTAGATAAGCCAAATACCCACTACAACATCTTCTCATGTACTTTACATCTTTGATCGAGGATATCACGACCTTCCCTAGCAAATCACGTTTTCCCTTTACCTTAACCACAGGTTGTCCCGGTACCTAGAACTCTATAATCTTTGATCGACAATCTAGTCATGTATGATGTCGTGACAACAAGTCCATTCCCAAAATAATCTTATAGTCTCGAAATATAAGCACTATGAGATCGACCCAAAACTCTCGGTTCCCAATCTGTAGCTTACTTGCTTTACACGCCAATCTTGTAGCATATTTATATCTTATTGAGGTATTAACCACTACATGATATGGTAAGTTTTCTACCGACAGATTAGTGCAAAATGCACATTTGGGGGTTATGAATGAATGCTTGGCTCCAGTATCAATAAGCACCTTAACACATTGATTTTGAACCAAGAAGGTACCTCCAACAATAGCTGCATTGTCTGGAATCTCTGCGTGATCTATGGCATAGCCTCGAGCTTAAATTCTTCGGCCTGGGGCATTTCTTGCAGGCTGATTCGGATACTCTTAATCTGCCACCTCGGGCAATCCCTAGCCTGGTGCTTATCATTTCCACACCCTAAACACATGCCAAGTTTCTTCCAACAATGGGCTTCTACATGCCCCTTCTTATTGCAATGGTTGCACAAGGTACCCTGAGTAGTAGCAGTTGCACCTGTTGTACCATGAGTAGGTTGATTGGCTGGGGCATTAGGCTATGGTCTAGGAACAACTGGTCTTACATGGCCTTGGCCTTGGGGGTTCTAAGTTTGGAATGCTTTGGACTGACCCTGAGTTTGAAAGGGCCTCTTGTTCTGCTGAGATAGATCAACCTTTATTGCTAATTTTATCTCGTCAACCCTCGATGTAATCGCAAATATAGCATTATAAGTGTTGAACTCCCCTACTGCCAGCCTATCCTGAATCTCGAGTATCAGCCCTTGGTTAAACTTCCATATCTTGATGGCTAGGGTCTGGACCATATGCGGTGCATACTGGGGGAGTCTATAAATTTTTTTCCCTATACACAACCACCGTTATGCTTCCCTGCCTGAGGTACATAAATTCCTTCATTTTCCTATCCCGGGAGACCTCATATATATATTTGCTCTTAAATGCCCCAACAAAGTTCCTCCATGTAAAGGGTGTGTGTTGAGCCTCCAATTGATCCCTCACCGTCTTCCACCACGTCTTAGCGTCACCCTCCAACTGAAAGACTGCATAGGCTACCTTTTTCTCCTCTATATAATCTCGTGTAGCATAAATCTTATCAAGTCGAGATAGCCAGTACTATGCCTCTTCACTATTCGGTTGGCCCATGAACTTTGGAAGGCTGTAATACAAGAAATCCTTGAGGTTATCACCTCCCCTATTGGCTCCATTCTCGCTACTGCTACCAGCACCTTGATGGTTGTTGTTCTTATTATTAACCGTTGCTGCTGCTGTCGCTGCTTACTGTTCCATTACCCGACTCATTTTATACATAACAATAGCCATCAAATTGAACATAGCTACCCCGGGGCTGGCTTGATCTACATTCCCCATTGATTAAGATCTGATGGTACTGCGAGTATTAGGTCTTGCCATCTATAGATATATAATCGACACCACTCATGGTTATGTGACATGTAAACACTATTATACGATGGTTAGCATAGATACCAACAATACTCCTATTACAATTAATACATATAATCATACCTAGTACATCGATTTCACGTAAGCAAATATAACACGTTAAGTACATAGGTTCATATAAGCACATAAGTTCCTACAAGTGGTAAAACATGTTTTCATCTCAAGTCTTCTACCCACTAACCAGGGGCTCTAAACCCGGACTACGCTAACACAAGCTAGCTCTACATTAACTAATGCTAGCTCTAATACCAACTTAGGTGTTACACCCTGACCCGGACACTTGCGAAGGCTAAGGCCGGTACGTGACTTTCTTAATTCAGACCCGAACATTCATATATACTCTAGATCAGTTCAAGAGTCTACCAATTACATCAGCCTTAGAAAAGGAATCCATAACTAGTTATATATGTACAAAACCTCGAATCACCTGTTTAAACATAATGACTAACCCACATTCAGGTTTCTAAGTCTCAAAAGAATTGAAGCAACAAAAACTTAATTATATAAAGTTATCCAAAAGAATATTACATAACCCAGTTGTCTAAATAGTATTCGACTTCAGCTAACAAACATACTAATCACAATAAGCATAAATCATTTTCGTCGAACCAAGGTTTTCCATCATCAACTTGAGTGACCTGTTCAGGATCAACTTCACCTGAAATGTCAAAAGAGGGGTGAGCTAATTCTACAAATATCTCAGTGAGGATTGATTAGGATGGGTTTTCGCAAAGGTTTAGCTTTTCGCAAACAGTTTGATAAATATGCCATGTTCATAAGAACGCATAAATGATCATAACAAATACATGCAATTCCAATCATGTAACCCTTCACTTCCAAGATATCGTTGAATCCCGACCTGCAGGAGGATCAATGGGTATTAGCAAGAGTAGGAATCAATACTTTGAGGGTCGAGATATACCGGCAAGCTCGCCACTGCCTGGAGGTCCTGTCACTTCCTCAATCAATAATGGTTGCAACCGACGTGCAGATATATAATTCAAATGTATTCACAATTATCATTAGCATAGTAATAACAAGAATTTGCAAATTGGCCATCCTACCATAAGTCAATGCAAGAAAGGCATAATGCATATGAAGAGTCAGGAAAATTGTCATCCTATTTGCCTACATTCCTTAGTCTCCTAAGCATCATAGAGTCGTTAGTAACTATATAGCACCCAAACTATAGCACAAATCCATAATTAAATTCCACTATAATAATCTAGGGTTTGATACGGTTCCAACGTATCTGATCGTGCCTCAATCCGACATTTGTAGCTCCCACAATCACTAAAACAAGATCATTGCATTTTTTATCAAACCAGTAGACCCTAAAGCAACCAGTCGACTAGTTCAAATAGGGTTTTCTGCCTAGAGCCTCTCCACCGGGGGAGATCTCCACTTCTGGTCGACCGGTGGAGTAGGGGTCTACTGGTCGTGCTATTTACGGGACAACACAACCTTCTACTAATAATCAATCATGCATCAACACAAACTTCTACTAACAATCAAGCATTCTCAATGTGGTTTATTAGGCATCATTTAAGGGTTGAAACATCAACCAACATACCCCATATCAACAATTATCATCAAACCCACCTAGAATCCAATATAGTTCATAACACAAAGATTTACATTCCAAATGCAAAAATGCTAACCCCGTGCTTCCAATTCTTGCATACAAGCTATACATGTAATCCATACACATACAAGAGCAACACAACTCATTTTTCAACTTCTCAAGAACCTCCAATACATGTTAGACAAGTTCAAGATCTACAAAACATCAAAATACTCAAACTTCACATTAGGCTCTTGTATCCACACTACAATCAAGATTAACACCAAATGTTCACCAAATAACCTTGAATAAGCTTTTAAAAGAGTTTTGAAGAACCCTTCACCTTGTTCTTGAGGCCTAGATGAAGTTGACCTAAAATGACTTTGAAGAAAACAAGAAAATACAAAGGAAAAACTTGGAGCAACTGAACTTCTTCTTCCTCATCTTCCTCTTCCTTCCTTCCTCTCAATTCTCTCTTCTTTCCCTCATTCCTATGGACAAAAATCTGAGTGTGGTGTGTGTCGAGTGGGTGAGTATGTGATGGTGTGTGTTTGTGTGTTTTGGTTGAACAAGAATATTGTTTTGATGATAGATGAAATATCTAAAGACCCAATGACAAGAGTGCCTTTCTAACTAAGTGTTATTTATTGCATGCCATTGTTGTTCTATTCTAATTGCTTTAGTTCTAGTTCAATTATTCCAGTTAGTTATTATATGTAATAGAGTCTAGATATCATATCCGTTATCTAAAATACTCAAATGCACGTTAACAAATGCAATGCACGTAACTTGAGACAAATGTACATAAACCAACATAAAAACACCTAAACAAGGTAAATACATATAAAATGACTCAATTAGGGAGGCTATGATCTACATGCGTGTATGGTCTCAGGCTGGGCCTTACAACCGCCACTCAAAAATATTTGTAATTAGAGCATAAATAGATGGATTACCTTCGTCTAGCAAGCGTTTAACATACCATAATATCAAGCTAAACCTAAATAAGTAAGACTTCATGAAGTCAAATGCATATATATACACAAACTGAAATGCCACAAATAACATCATTTCATAATCAATGATATAGCAAGTAAGCATGTCTAACATCTTGAAAAAAGCTCCTTTTGTAGTAGCAAATAATAACGAGAACATGCAAGTAAACCACTTACACAATAACGTCTACCAAGAACAATCAATAGATATACTAAGCAACTTCAATGCTTTTGCATTAGACTTACTTAAATGGTTAAGTTTCCTACTTTCCCAGACTCCAAATATTCTTATTTTGGTATAAAATTAAAGCTTATCAAGTATAGATAGTTCTAGAATCAAACGAAACTCAATTTGGAGTTGAATTCATCGAGATATGGTCTTTAGAAAAATGTTGCGCAAAGCTGTCTACCGTCCAGTTGTGTATTTGGTCATGTTGATCATGACTGTATATGTGACCGTTAGAGAGCATGCTAAAAATACAGTAGTGTACCCAGTCTTGATCAACATGACTGGGTACACGACATCCCCCATGCGATGCCAAAATGGAAAATTAGCCCTTTTACTCCTAACATGTTTTCTTGCTTCCAACTCTTTTCCAAGCATCTAATATCTTCAAAAGAGATTGTCAACAACATTTACAAGTTCATAAATTATGCCATAACCTCTTGAAACAACAATTGGCATCTTCAACAACCAAGTACCCAAATTAACTCAAGAACAACAAGTTTTACCAACTAAGCTCCAAAAGCTACAATCATACTTTCCATTCTTTCACACAAGTTATATATATTCTAACACACATAGAAAATACATCTAACTCATCATACCACTCCTCAAGATCAACCAACACCAATTTAGTGAAGCTCTAGATCAACAACCCATTCAACACAAGCAATACTCCTAACTCTTAGCTTATGGATAACTAGCAAGAAGAACAACATATATACATACAACAATTGATCTTGGATGAGCTTTAGCGAAGTCTTTTGAAAGAATCCATCACCTTAGATCTTGAATCTAGAAGCAAAAATACCCATGACTCTAGCTAGAAATTGCAAGAGAACGATTGGAATAGCTTAGTCTTCTTCATTCTTCTCTTCTTCTTCTTCTACTTCTTCTTCTTCTTTTCTCTCTTCCTTCCCCAATCATGTGGTGTATGTGTGTGTGTACAATGTGTGTGTAATGTATGTATATTAGTCGGGAGGATATTTTATAAAGTCCAATTGACCAAAATGCCCTCCAACTAAAAACCTATCTTCTAGCTATTTTTAACTATTTAGTTACTAATGTGATGCAATATGATTTAATTATTATCTACATTATCTAAAAATCCTAAATACACGTAATTGAATTTAAATACACGTTAAACGATTCAAGTGCACATAAAACGATGTAAATGTTCATAAAATGATGTAAATGTACATAAGTCAATATAAATACGTATTTAATGATATGATATGCACATGGGTATTCGTGCGGGGCTTCACATACAGGACCCCCTGTGTTTTTAAAAGTGCACCGGAACCCCCTGTGGTTTTAAAAATGTAGCACCACAACCCCCTCCGTAAAAAAATGTTACTTTTAACAGAGAGTGTCTTGCTCGTGCGTTTAGTGCGATTTTTCATGTTTTTTGGCTTAAATTATTACTTTTTCAGACAAAAATGCCCTTATATTGCATATATATATATATATATATATATATATATATATACATATATTCATTTTCTTTTCTTTTTCTCAATTCAATTTTCATAGAAAAAAAAAGAAAAATTAAAGAAATTTTATTTTATTTTTAAAAAGAAGGAATAAACCCATCTTCTTCCTCAACCCTCATCCCACCACCGCCACCCCCTTAACCCTTCCAACCCCACCCTGGCAACACTCCCCTACCGTCACCCCCATGTCAGCCCCCTACTTGTCAGCCCCGCACGAAGCCCATATGCATTTTTATAGAATTTAATATGTTTTTGCATCATTTAACAAGCATTTACATCGTTTTATATGCATTTATCTCGGTTGACGTGCAATTGGGTGTTTTAAATATCGTACACAATAAAAACTTTAACGATTTAAACTAGCAAACTAATTAATTAGAAACTAACTAGCATAGAAAACTAGAAGATTTCATTTAGTTAAGAGTGCATATTGGTCATTTAGGCTTTATAAAATATTCCACCTACCCCTTTGACCAAAAGAAACTAACAAGACACAAGACACACATATACACTTAGCACACATACATCACACGGCCAAGAGAGGAAAGGAAGAAGAGAAGAAAAAGGAGAAAAAGGAAGGAAGAAGAAGGAGGAATGAGGGGTTTCAAGCCATTCTCTTGCATTCTCTAACATTTTCAAGCTACATTCTTGCATCTTCAAGTTCTACCTAGCATCTATTGTTGTATCCGAGGTGAGTGGAGTTTTCTAAAGCTTTAAAAAGGGCATATGATGCATATTTATGTGTTTTGCATACCTATTGAGCATGATGAAGTAGATATAAGTTTATTTTGAGCATTTGATCTTGTAATAAGCACCTAGGATTTCATGCTTGTCTTGTAGGGCTATATATGACTTAAGCTTGCTCTTGGATACTAGAATTTTGTTCAAATATAAGTTTTACATGTGTATAGGTGTAGACAAGTGGTATTGTGCTACTCTAGGACATAAGTTGATTGTTGAATTTGTATGTGTTGTTGTTGAATCTATGTGTTGTAAACGATTCTAGGATAGAATTCAAACTAAATGTTATTTTGAGCATTCTATGAAAATACTCTTTGTGACGCCCCAGACCCAGCATGTAGTGCATTATACAAATTTGCATTTAATTATATGTTTATTTAAAGTATTTGAATGAAATTATGTGGTTACTTTAGCTTTTGTGAATATTTAGTAGTTACTTTTGATTATTTCTTTAAATGAATAACTAAAACTTAAATTAATTCAAATAAATTATTTAACCTATTACATTGACATTTTTATTAGATGAAATTGTTCCTCACATCTAGTAGACTTATTTTTATCATTTTAAAACGGGCCTTGAGCATGGGGTAAAAATTAAAGTATTTTATTTTGCAAATTTATTATTTTCCCTTATTATATAAATGATTTTAGGCATACGTTCATAAATTTTATTTGCATAGCACATTGGGAAGATGGGTAGAAAAAATATTTTGTGTCTCGTATGAATAGTGAAAACTAGAGACTTTATTTGGGCTTTGCTTGCATTTTTCTCAACTAAACCCAAGCCCAACCCATGACCCAAGCCCAAAATACACACATATATACTTATATATACAAACAATACATAACAAAAAAAAGAAAGGCCTTGAAGAATCGGCCGTGAAGGAAAAAAAGGGAAAAAATAGAACAACCTCGGGCTTGCTATTGGGGGCTTAATCAGTGATGGAAGTGTTCTAAAGCTTGTCTCTTGCATCTTTTGGCTTCTAGAGGTGAGGGAATTGCATTTCTTTGACATTTAAAGCTTTAGTTAGTTTTATGTAATTTCTTGTTTACTTGTTATATGTAAATATAATGTTTGGTTATTGTTTATTATAGTATTTCCTAGCCTTAGAGACTAGTTTTGCGGTGTGGAATGACTTTAATTGTTAATTCTTGCAAAGAACCTAATGAGAAAGAAGATGAATAATAGTTTTAGGGCAAAGTTGACATTTTATGGTTAAAAGCTTGAATCTATATTATCTAAGTGTGCCATAAATTTTATTGAACCTAGATTGATGTCTAAAAAGGTTGGAAATTGATTAGAACTTTTTAAAACTTGATTAATTGAATTGAACTCAAAAGGGGCTTTGTGTACGTTGAGTGTTCGAGGGTGTTTGGATGCATTGGTTGGTGTTTATTGTGTTAGGTAGTGTCTAAAATGCAATTATGGCATTGTTTAAGAGAGTGGTTTGGGTAGTTGTAGTGTAAAGTAACTATGAGGCTTTTGGGACTTTTGTTATAGATGTAGTTAAAAGTGAGTTTTCATGGCTTATAAGGGTGTCATAAAGTGTCCTTAGGAAGATACAATGGTTGGATTGTGGTTTGTTTGAGTTTTGTTTTGTATGAGCTTGTATTGGACTAAAGGGATTAGTTATAGGAAGTTGAAATATTGTTAGTTATTGACCTTTAATCAATTAGTTAAGTGTTTAAAGGTGCTTGTTTAGAATGTTTATTTATTTGGAGAAGTCCGTGAGTTGAGATACATATTTGCTTTGTTGGGGATTCAGTGAATATGTTTATGACTACTTATTTACATTGATAATTCTTGCTACTGTCTATTGTTGCTAAGTCACATTTAATCATGTGGAATTGCTAGTTGAGCCATTAATGTGAACTTTATTGTATTGGCTATGAATGATATCTATAAGATTTCTTGTGATAAGTATGTGTTCTACTACATGTTAGGGTTTGATTCATTGAGTCAGTCCAAGGTGTTTGAGAGTAGATTGACACTAGTTCTTACATATTTAGCCGAATCCAAGGTGAGGGATTTTCATCCTTTTGTGCATTTGGGTTTATTTTCTTGTTAATAAATTGTATGATTTTGTGACGCCCGAGATTTAGCCATGCATTCAATTACTGTTGCATCCTTTATTTGCGCACCTCTTTCTATGCCTTATTAATTGTCTTCTTAAATTACTATTCACTCCATTTTTAAACTGCATTCTATTAGTTAATTAGTATTTTTGTTAAATCATATTAATTGTTAAAGTAGTGGAAAAAATGTGCAATTGAGCTAGAGGCGATAGGAGAGCTCGTTTAGAAAATAATTTTTGTAGTTGAATGAATAGTATTACGTAACTAACTTAGGGATTTAATTAGCTAGCTCACATGTTTCACTCTAGGCTCGTTTTAAGCTTACTACGCGCATTATAATTGACCACTTAAACACCCAAACTTGACCCCACCCAACCATGCACCTTAAATATCAACTAAAGCTCATAAAATGCAAAAGAAAAAAAAATAAAAGCTGAAAAAACAGGCAGAAACCCGACAGCCCTTCTTGCACTTGGGAGGAAAATTTTCTTCATCAACTCTCCAATTCAAGCCAAGCCAAGCCAAGCCTTGAGCAACTAGTGTAGGGTGTTTGCAAGCTTCCTAGGTGCTCCTACGCATATTGGTGAGGGATTTCACGGCTTGTTTTTACATTTCTAAATAGTTGTCAATTTCTTGATTTGTTGAAAATGTGATCAAATGCTATTGTATGAGTTATCTATGCTAATATACCATCTATATGAATGCTAGAGAACACATTTGAGCCGTCGTTTCGCAATTTAAACGGTTAGAATCGTTAGTTTGATTTTTAGGGTGAATAGTGACGTTTTTTCTAGGGTTTTGTGTAATTGCTCGAATTAGCTTGATTTAATGCTTCTAATAGATGCCTTAGGTGCTAGTGAAGATAACCTAATAGCCCCGTGCACTTGCATTGCCCTTAAATCGCCTAAAAATGGAAAATAGCCGACTTTAACTTGGGGCTTTTGGGGTTAATGCAAATCCGGGTGGATTCGGGCTTCAATTCTAGTATCCTTAGGCTACCTAGGTGCTATAGATGCCTTGATATCCCTTGTTTGAAGCCCAGACAATGTATGTGTAGTTTAAAGCCATAAGAGGGAATTTGGGGCTTTCGGGGTAAACGCGGGCATTTGAATGAGTTAGAGGGTTGAGAGGGTACCTTGAGGGTTAGTTAGAAGGTTGGGAGAGTTTCCTTTGAAAATGAAATCATTAACTTTGGTTTGGAAGAGAAATAGTTTGTAAAATAAAGGGGTTTAGGTGCAATTTCGGTTGACTCACATTTCTAAACCCATGGCATGACTCCTTAAGTGTTTATATGTGGTTTCAAGTTGATTTGGCATTTTTGGTATAATTCTATGCTTATCTTGTATATGTTCCTTTGTAAACTGCTTATTAGCTTCTATAATTGCTTCCATTCTAATTGCATCGAGGTCAACCTACTTTGTTGATCCTCCTATGTGTTAATGCTTATGTTATTGCTATTAACTTGCCATTCTTAAGTGCATTGCATAGTGGTTGCGCAACCATAGTGTCAGGGGCGGATGTGTTGAATATCGGCTGGGCGGCAGAGGGCTTGCCGGTGGATATTCAAACTCCGTGCCCTAGTCCCTCATTCACCTAGTCCGGAGATTGCCAGGGGATGTTGGGTCGTAGGATTATCGGGGTACATCCGGAGTACACCCACTGGAGTGTTTGGGGTTATGCCGGCTTATCGTGATCGTGCTCGTGGTTCGTGGATCGTGAATGAAGACCAGTGAAGATTGGTGTATAGGGGATTGTGTGAAATGTATCCTTTTAAATGTGTGGTTACTTATGTTATCATTGCTTCTTAAATTGTCTAAGTGATATTGTTGTATAACTGTATTATCTGTTGCATTGCACGCCCCGGGACTATATCCCTCACTGGGCAACAGTGGTTGCTCATACCTCGCTAACATGTTTCAGGTGGCACAGTTGGTGGAGTTGCCTTAGCTGCTGTGTGATATTTGTCTGAGGTGGATGTGTTTTATGGTTGCTATGTGAAGAATTTGTTGTCCTATGTATAATCTATTTTGGGGCCTTAAAGCTCATGTATGTATTTGAGTAATATGTAAGCTGGAAGTCTGATAATGTAGTAGCAGTGGTAATTCTATGGCTTGTAATAACTTATATTTCTATTTCTAGTTGCTTTGCATGCTTGGGAGTGAATGGCTTAGTGTAGAATGTTTTATCTCTAAGTATGTTTTAATGTTATCCTAGGATGGCATGGTTATTAGACTATATTATAAACAAGTTACTTGCATGCTTGTGTGGTTTTGGAACTGTTGTTTGCTTCAAGGCTCAGATGGCCGTGAATCCTTAAATATTTAGCCATGAAAAGTTTGTTTACCTTGTAGTTACCTTATTTGAGAATTTACAGGTTTTCAGAATGTCCATAGTACAGGGGAAACTCTGTCCGTTTTTCCCCTAAAATTTTGTGACCGGGTTTGGTATTGGGTTGAGAATAGCATGGTTATTAGAGCCTCCGGTCTCGTGAGGGATTGGGCCGTTACAGGTGGTATCAGAGCTTAGTTAGCTCTAAGCCGGGACAGGGTCCTCGGCCTGTCGGGTAGTAACCCTTGCGTGTGTGCTTGATTAAGTGTGTGTCTTAAAAGTGTATGCCTGCATGTTTGATTGTGTGTCTGGTATTGAATGTGTGCACCTATGTGATATAATTATGTGTTACGTGCTAAATGTGTGCTAAGTGAAGCAAAGTGGCTAGTTATGCATCAAATTGACTTCGTGAAATATTAAATGCTTGAACTGTTGCTTGTAATGTGTGTATTTGAATGTCTTTGATTGAGTTGTGTTATGCTTGACTTGATTATCGTGCTTGAATGACTTTGATGATTACACTGTTTCACAAACTCTTTCATTAACATGTTTGCGTAATAGTTTAAAGAATGATTATAAATATGCAATTGTTTGGCATGCATACATAGCCGTTGAATGGTAAGAAAAAACTCCTTCATCCCCTGAAGAGAGGTGATTAGTGGCAGGCCTTCCAAATTATGTTGATTAGCAGAAATGAGAGGCAATTAATCAGCCTTTATTTGGGAATTGGTGGAGATGGTTGGAGCTCAGTTATTGGGATTCTTCTAAGGCCTTTTTCAGTGCTTAGCGGTCATAAATGAGTAGCTTCTTTTGGGGTTTCTATATGACAGTTCTCTGGAGTATATTCTTGGTATTTTCTTATCAGCTATTCATTTGGTATTCTTTTGTCGGCATCTCTCAGAAGAATTGGTATATGGGATTCTTTTTAGCCTTATTATCTGGTATTATTTACAATACTCCTGCTCGGAACTTTTATTGGTATTTTCTCTCCGCTCTTAGTTGGGATTCTATTCTTCTATGGTATTCGTACCAGCGGGATTCTTATTTGGATTTCGAAGTAGCGTCTCTATTGGAGCCTTTATTTGGCCTTATTAAGTGAGGTTCGCAGACAATACTACTGGGATTTCTTAATGAGCTTCCACGAGAATTCGTATATGGTATTCTTGCTTAGCAACTGATGACGAATAATCAGAGTTGGTTTTCAGTTGATGCAGATGTTCTCTTGTGAAGAAGAATTGCATGGACGCAATTAGTTTAAGGGGGAGAGGATGTGACGCCCGAGATTTAGCCATGCATTCAATTACTGTTGCATCCTTTATTTGCGCACCTCTTTCTATGCCTTATTAATTGTCTTCTTAAATTACTATTCACTCCGTTTTTAAACTGCATTCTATTAGTTAATTAGTATTTTTATTAAATCATATTAATTGTTAAAGTAGTGGAAAAAATGTGCAATTGAGCTAGAGGCGATAGGAGAGCTCGTTTAGAAAATAATTTTTGTAGTTGAATGAATAGTGTTACGTAACTAACTTAGGGATTTAATTAGCTAACTCACATGTTTCACTCTAGGCTCGTTTTAAGCTTACTACGCGCATTATAATTGACCACTTAAACACCCAAACTTGACCCCACCCAACCATGCACCTTAAATATCAACTAAAGCTCATAAAATGCAAAAGAAAAAAAAAATAAAAGCTAAAAAAACAGGCAGAAACCCGACAACCCTTCTTGCACTTGGGAGGAAAATTTTCTTCATCAACTCTCCAATTCAAGCCAAGCCAAGCCTTGAGCAACTAGTGTAGGGTGTTTGCAAGCTTCCTAGGTGCTCCTACGCGTATTGGTGAGGGATTTCACGGCTTGTTTTTGCATTTCTAAATAGTTGTCAATTTCTTGATTTGTTGAAAATGTGATCAAATGCTATTGTATGAGTTATCTATGCTAATATACCATCTATATGAATGCTAGAGAACACATTTGAGCCGTCGTTTCGCAATTTAAACGGTTAGAATCGTTAGTTTGATTTTTAGGGTGAATAGTGACATTTTTTCTAGGGTTTTGTGTAATTGCTCGAATTAGCTTGATTTAATGCTTCTAATAGATGCCTTAGGTGCTAGTGAAGATAACCTAATAGCCCCGTGCACTTGCATTGCCCTTAAATCGCCTAAAAATGGAAAATAGCTGACTTTAACTTGGGGCTTTTGGGGTTAATGCAAATCCGGGTGGATTCGGGCTTCAATTCTAGTATCCTTAGGCTACCTAGGTACTATAGATGCCTTGATATCCCTTGTTTGAAGCCCGGACAATGTATGTGTAGTTTAAAGCCATAAGAGGGAATTTGGGACTTTCGGGGTAAACGCGGTCATTTGAATGAGTTAGAGGGTTGAGAGGGTACCTTGAGGGTTAGTTAGAAGGTTGGGAGAGTTTCCTTTGAAAATGAAATCATTAACTTTGGTTTGAAAGAGAAATAGTTTGTAAAATAAAGGGGTTTAGGTGCAATTTCGGTTGACTCACATTTCTAAACCCATGGCATGACTCCTTAAGTGTTTATATGTGGTTTCAAGTTGATTTGGCGTTTTTGGTATAATTCTATGCTTATCTTGTATATGTTCCTTTGTAAACTGCTTATTAGCTTCTATAATTGCTTCCATTCTAATTGCATCGAGGTCAACCTACTTTGTTGATCCTCCTATGTGTTAATGCTTATGTTATTGCTATTAACTTGCCATTGTTAAGTGCATTGCATAGTGGTTGCGCAACCATAGTGTCAGGGGCGGATGTGTTGAATATCGGCTGGGCGGCAGAGGGCTTGCCGGTGGATATTCAAACTCCGTGCCCTAGTCCCTCATTCGCCTGGTCCGGAGATTGCCAGGGGATGTTGGGTCGTAGGATTATCGGGGTACATCCGGAGTACACCCACTGGAGTGTTTGGGGTTATGCCGGCTTATCGTGATCGTGCTCGTGGTTCGTGGATCGTGAATGAAGACCAGTGAAGATTGATGTATAGGGGATTGTGTGAAATGTATCCTTTTAAATGTGTGGTTACTTATGTTATCATTGCTTCTTAAATTGTCTAAGTGATATTGTTGTATAACTGTATTATCTGTTGCATTGCACGCCCCGGGACTATATCCCTCACTGGGCAACAGTGGTTGCTCATACCTCGCTAACATGTTTCAGGTGGCACAGTTGGTGGAGTTGCCTTAGCTGCTGTGTGATATTTGTCTGAGGTGGATGTGTTTTATGGTTGCTATGTGAAGAATTTGTTGTCCTATGTATAATCTATTTTGGGGCCTTAAAGCTCATGTATGTATTTGAGTAATATGTAAACTGGAAGTCTGATAATGTAGTAGCAGTGGTAATTCTATGGCTTGTAATAACTTATATTTCTATTTCTAGTTGCTTTGCATGCTTGGGAGTGAATGGCTTAGTGTAGAATGTTTTATCTCTAAGTATGTTTTAATGTTATCCTAGGATGGCATGGTTATTAGACTATATTATAAACAAGTTACTTGCATGCTTGTGTGGTTTTGGAACTGTTGTTTGCTTCAAGGCTCGGATGGCCGTGAATCCTTAAATATTTAGCCATGAAAAGTTTGTTTACCTTGTAGTTACCTTATTTGAGAATTTACAGGTTTTCAGAATGTCCATAGTACAGGGGAAACTCTGTCCGTTTTTCCCCTAAAATTTTGTGACCGGGTTTGGTATTGGGTTGAGAATAGCATGGTTATTAGAGCCTCCGGTCTCGTGAGGGATTGGCCGTTACAGATTTAGTATAATTGCATGGCTTATGTACTTGTTATTTTCCAATGTTCATGCGAGAACAATGTAATGCCCCGATCCCTTACGGAATCAGGTCCCCGATCCCAAAACCCCAAGGCATGAAAAACGAGAAAAAATGGATAGAGTTTTCTCTGTTTTTAGGCCTATCCAGATACTTGTACTCAGAAGAAATAACCACAACAACAATATACAAACATTTATAACAACCACAACCTTCACTGCCATAACTTTCCAAATCCCTAAAGGCCATCCAAACCTTCCTACTTAACAATATATGACATTATTGCATGCATTATAATTAGCTATTGAAATGCAATGATTATAATTTTACTTATTATACCACTCTAATATTCTCTATTTAACTTTCTTAGAAGTTAAGTTACTCAACCTTCCTCCATTTACTCATACAAGCATGCAACTATCTAGGCAGTAAGGTAGAATATTAAACTCATTACATGCCATCCACAAACTACAAATCATACAAATTTCCAAGCTTCATATTACAATTTCCAAGTAACATAAAAACATACAAGACCTTAAGGTCTCAAAATAGGACACAAGCTATACATAATCACATTCCTCTACATCCCACACATTGATTGAGCAAGTAAGTCACACATCAAGTAATTCCACCTCAGCACCTCCTAAAACATGTTAAAAAAAAGAAGAATGAGCAAACACAGTTGCTTAATGAGGGATGAGATACAATTAACCGAGGGCGTTTTCGAAAATCCTTTTTCTGCAATGCAGCAATTATACACAGAGTAAACAACAATACAATAGAGAAATAGGAAAATGTTGAAATACCACACATTTTTAAAGGGATACGATCTCAATAACCCCAAACACTCCAAAGTCTTGATCTTGATCATGAACCTTGATCCACGAGTCATGAAGTCGATCAATGTGCCGGCATAAACCCAAACACTTCAGTCGGTGTACTCCAATGTACCCCAAAATCCTACGACCCAACACCTGCAGGCAATCTTCAGACCAGGCGAGTGTGGGATTGGAAACTATAGCAGCCGAGGTATACTGGTAAGCCTGATGCTGCCCGGCTTTCCCAACACTACCATGCCCGAATGGTTGCGCAACCATGATACAATTCATACAAGATAACAATAATCGAGACAATTCAGTAAACATGTAATCAATGGACAACAAAGTAGGTTGCCCTCGCACATATATTACAATTAACAAGCAATGAAACGATATAACCAAGAGACAAGTATATATTCACTCAATTCATCCAGGCACACCTAAATATAAGCAATTATAATCAATATAACTTTTAACATGTTCTAGCCTAATAAAATAGCTCAAACACAAATTAACTACACAATATTCATTATAATACAAGGTGATAAATCAATTAAAATGCCAAGCAAAGTGAATCCCTCACCTTTACCAAGCTCAAAGGTGCAAGAACTAGCTTCAATCCACTCTTAAACACCTTGAATAATCAACTGAAGATTCTTGTGGCTCTAAAACATTCCATAACTTCCTAGATGACATTAACTATATTAACATTTAACAAGGGACCCTTTATAACAAGCTCAACTTCAATTAAACCACAAAGGAACTTCAAGTTAAGCAACCAATCAAAACAACTACACATAAGCACTAAACATAGCTCAACTACAAAACATGCTCTAAAATTCATTACCATGCATTACATTCAACTTTCATGAGTTACATACATGAAACACTCTTTAACTTCATTTGTACTCAAAGCATTTGCAAGTAAACTACAATATAACACTTAGCACAAGTAATCACATAGATGTCATTCATAGCCAATACAATAAAGTTCACATTAATGGCTCAACTAGCAATTCTACATGATTAGATATCACTTAGCAACAATAGAAATGGGCAAGAATTAGCAATTTCACTACTTAGGAATCCCAATTAACAATATCAAAACAATAATCCAACTAAAACATTTTCCAATTTCTCTAACAGAAGATTAAATTAATCAATTTGGATACCTATGCTATTGACCTCTAAATGGTCTGATTTTTACGTATAAACGTATCTCTTCGAGTGTAGATAATTTTAGGCTCAGACGGTGCTTAATTCTAAGTTAAATTCCACAAGTTATGACTATTTTAGTACAACTACACCTAGCAGCTCCTGCACAGCGATTTTTCCAAACACGTTTATAAAATGGATAAATCGGAGTGTCAAAACGTTATAATTAGCCTTAACACAAGAAATCAACATTTGCTCTAAATTGCCTAATCTAATTGCGGTAAAAATTTTGTTCAATTCTAAGCTCGTTTACTATGTCAAAACTGAAAGGTACTAGCCAACATAAGATATTATGTCAAGACATAATCACAAGTTGGTTTCAAGATCAAAAAAGTTGTGCATGGATACCTAGGTGTAGCCAAAACTAGCTAGGCTATTGTCACGCCCCAACTCGACCCCTCTTATAATTAGTCAGGACGCAACGGAATTTCGGCAGTATAATGACAGTAAATAGGATACCGAGGCTCCAGACCAACATCAATAGAACATCATACATCAACTCCACAAACTATACCACAAACAACTCCTCAATAAAACAACACATACATCATAACCATATTATACAATAAACATTCCTTGTTATACGCCTCCGTTCCAACATAATACATGAACCTTAATATACATTGCCAAAATATTCTGATACCAACCTAGCAACCTAAACAAGACAAAGGAAAGACTACCAAGATAGCATCAACTAATTCATTATCTTCTCAACATCTTTTACATTATGAACTACAAAGCATATAAAAGTTGACTAAGTTAATTTACAAGATAATAAAACATGTACGACATCACGGATAAGACTCTGGAACATAGGACTCATCCACATAAGCCACATTTTCCACATTCTCCTCTTCAGGAGGCACGTACCCGTAATCCTGCGAAAGTACACCTGTATGCATGCAATAATAGAGAGTGAGCTTCTATAAAATAAGCCCAGCGAGGATCCGATAGATCTCGAGCAAAGTCTACTAAACTCCTTGGAATAATCATTTGAGTCAGTAAACACACAATGAACATCAATAGTCATTATAAATTCAACAATAGTAATAATGTAAACACACAATAAGGATACGATACATTTGCTGATGAAGCCCCATACACTAATTCCATTCTCAACAACTCCTCCAAACTCAATGACACAATCCTGAGGTACCTTGACCTAGACCCACACCCCATGGCCTCTCCGCCCATGCGAGATAGGGATTAGCCATGATAATTGTGCCCGCAACCCAGGATGCCTCCCGAGGTGACACAACATTATCAAAGCTCACAACAATGAGACTCAACATAAATAAACCGAGAGATCAGCAACAAAAGTGCCCGATTCCTGTACTCAATAATCAATCAATAATCTGGGAGATCAGCAACAAAAGTGCCCGATTCCCGTATTCAATAATAAATCAATAATCTGGGAGATCAGCAACAAAAGTGCCCGATTCCTGTACTCAATAATCAATCAATATAGCATCAACATAACATCAATATTTAATTAAACAACAAACAACTAAGTTAGATGACAAAGTAGGCCATCCAACTTAACATGCATGAAACACATAATCTAACCCAAGTCTAATCATTAACAACTCACAATTCAATCACTCAAACCACACCCAATCAACTAAGGCTCAATCTAACATTTTAAATAAAAACAACCTAAACTTCAAATAATCATAACTTACATTCTACTAATCCAAACAACTCCAAATCAGTTTCAAACTTTCACCCAATCAATCAACTACATTAGCCCCCTCGGAAACCAACCAAAACACATCCAAATCATGCTCAACAACCCTAAAACCCTAGTGTGTCATGGCTGAAATTTCCGGATTTTGGCACGGACATCACAATCGAAAATTTGGCATTACAACGGCGCTACCACGTAATTATCAATCTTTTAGAAATCAACGGCAATCGATTCCGATCAACACAACTCAAAATATTCAACATTTAACAAATTAATCAACTTTAAATACCCGAAAAATAATAAATATGCTACATCCGTTCAAATCTCATAGTATTGCATATAAATGATCCCTAGCATGCATGGAGCAATAATCTAATATCAGATTAACATTCTAACGGTTCAATAATTAATTATACGCAAAAACATAAAAATGACATTTTGAGATCTAGAATTTTTCTCTCACCTTTGATCCGAAGTAAAGCTAGGAATGTGTGCAATAGGTGCACAATAAGCGGAATCCAGCCCGGTTTGAAAAGATTCGGACTTTAAATGAGTTTTCTAAGGCAAAATTACTTTGAAAATAAGTTGAATAAAATCTTTTTTTTCCTAAGCTTTCACGGCTGCAATGTATGTGTTTTTGTGGTGTTTGCTTTGTTTTTAGTGTGTGTAGAGATTTATATGCATAAGTCAACAAAATGGAAAAAGTCAAAGTTGAAACTTTAGTGTTTTTAGTGTTTTCTTGACTTTAAATGCATTTTATTGATCACCAAAGTTCAAAACAATTATTCAACACCCAAGCTAGCTCAAGTAGGTTATTTTTAGGTGACTAGAAGTTTTACAATCAAACAATTTCACCCGAGTAGGCTTAAAACTCGATTTTCACAAAAGTCGGTGTAAAAACCCTAATAAATTCCTAAGCCGATTTTAAAACCATTTTAATCAAACGCAGGTCTATTAAAGTCCGTGGACTAGGTCTAGAAGGGTTAAAAAGACCATTTTCAAAATTATGGCAGACGTGTTTCAAAAATACTATTCACTAAAAATCGACGATAAAATTTCTGACTCCGTTTTTTATGAAAATTTCATGAATGCACATTTAGCATGTTCTAGGAGTATTGATATCAAAATTACCACATTCTAAGTCACATAGCACATAGACAGGTTAATTTACGCAAAACGAGATAAGATAGAAAAGTGGGGTTTCACAGCTATCAACAAAAATTTCACAAATTTTGTCTCAAAGTATCAACATGCTAACTTTCTATTATATCCATTGTTCATCAACACTTGCTATATATATCAACAATACATATAGAAAAAGGGATGTTCATAGGTATACCTCACTAGTAGATCACTTTAGAGATGATGAGGTTGGATGACAAGCTTCTGAATCCTTCTAACTTAAAGGCCCTAGTTAGTCCACCAAGCATCCAAAGCTCAACTACCGCTAGAAGATTTAGTGTGCTAGTATATCTTCTAGCTTTTGAAACTATGTATGTATGTTATCAAGCAAAACAAAACTTCTCTCTTGTAATTCTAGCTATGGCCGAAACTAGCAAGGAGAAAAATGAAGTTGTTTTGCACTTGGTTGGTAAGTGTGTCGTGTGAATGAGAGGCCTTGTATTTGAGAGAAAAATGCTATCATCTTTATTATAATAATTTATCATAATAGGTGACCAATCATATTATCACCTTTTAATCAAAAGTCATACAAGCCTTTTGATCCTAATGATTAGCATTAGATGGCAAGATGACAACTTTCTTTTTCCTCTCTCCCTTGGCCGAAATTACAAGTGGATGGAGAGAGAATACTTGTCATCTTTTATTAAATATATATTATATATTCATATAAACATATATATAATATTACTTTAATAGGTGGCCAATCAAAATTGCTTCCTTCTAAAGTAAAAGCCATGCAAATCCTAGGATTGTAATCATTACAATCTAAAGGTAACTTTATTATCTCTTTTGACACTTCTCGAAAAGGCTTTATCAACAAAAGCAAAGGTCAAGATTAGTTTGTCTTTATTCAAAAATGAATCATATCCATTCATTTCAAATTCAAATGACTAGGATTGATGACATGGACAATCCTAGTCATCAATCTCTACATGCACATGTCACATGTAATTATCTAGTCATTAATTTGCAATTAACCTTTTGACAACTAAGACGATGACATGGCATTTCTTAAATTACATCATCATTACATATATATATATATATATATATAAACACATATATATTATCTTTTGCCTATTCTAATCTCTATTAGAATAAATATATTGAAACTACTTTTCAATAATTACAGTTTCGCCTGAAAAGTTTTGATAATTATAATTTGAACCCAAAACTTTCCAAAATTATACTTTTGGCCCAAATACCAACATTGATGACTCTTAACACCTTAAAGCCGCCAACCACATAATACGAGATTCCGGTGAACTTATTCATGATACTTATTAGTGTGTGACCTTCTAGATTCAAAATCGCGTACCGATGAGGGATCGATAAACCTCTTTTATCTATTTCGAAAATGTCTCCATCATTTACCGAAATACCCTCATGCTCATGAGTGACGCACTAGCAACGAATGTACCATGAGAACGTATACGATAATGAAGACGGCGTCTTTCATGAATCCATATAATCATCAAGAATTAGCGTACAGTCTGATCTTTCTATTAATAGTGCCCAGATCGGGAAAAAGGACCTTGAAATGGTTAAGTCCACATCCGATACTATGTATAAATCTGAATCGGTGAAACGAGAGATGACTACCATGGAAAAACTCATTTCCATCACTTCATGCTTGCCTTGGCCAAGGACTTCCTCGTTTACCAACCAATCTCAGATATCATAGGACATCGCCTCACGCCGGAGGTTAACAGATCCTATCTTGACAATTACCTGTCGGTTCAAACCACAAGACTAAAAGGCGAAAGGCCGTAACCGACCTTATGGAAGACTGGTATTGTGCGGACGCAGCATTTAGCCCTTGATATAACCGGCAGCCATAATCTCTCAAGTCTGAGGATTAATTTGCATAGTTCTCAACTAAATAGTAAACTATTAACCTAAAATCTTGCAGCTCACTATTTGTTGTCACATTCAATGATCCGTACGCAGACGATCACTCATTTGTTTATTAGTTCACATCACCATGCTATTTTGGCACTTTGCATGCCATTATTTATCATTAACATCACTATGTTAATCAAAGGTAATAACATATGATAACCCGTACTCGATTATTCTAGTCCCGGTTGAATAATCTGAAGGGCTATGAATCAATTCTTAATGTTTATCATATCGAAGAAAAAGTACGAAATATCCTAAACCCTTTTAGAACATTTTTCTTCTCGGATAAACATTAGAGACATATTCATATCGAAGCAGAGAATATGAATATCCTACAAATAACAAAGTGTATAAAACACATAAACATATTCTCATTAAACCGTAATGAGGTCATCTCAAACTATAGCCTTAGGGCATATCCCTAACAATCTCCCACTTGCACTAATGTTATCAACCATAGGATCTAGTGCATTTTACATTTGTATCTGTATTCTTATCTTCTCCAAGACGGTGATCAACTGTAATTGTCTTTACAGGATCAGTAGGTCAACTATAGAAGCATCTATAGAAACTTATTATGTTAAATCATTTTCTATCAAGAAAGAAAATCTTGAATTGACTCTTAACATGTTCAGACTCTTGATGAGATCGGGTTCTTCTAAGCTTGTGCAAAAAGTCTATATAATAGTTACCATATCACATGATATCGACTACCATCAATAGACAGAACCACATAAAATAGGTGCTCCCTATGGTGAAGAACTCTGCTGAATGAAACCCTTCTTTAATAATTCCTGCAACTGAGTTTTTAGCTCTTTAAGCTCAGCTGGTGCCATCCGGTACGCTGATTTAGAAATAGGTTGAGTACTGGGAATCAAATTAATTACAAACTCAACATCTCTCTCTGGCGGCAATCCTGGAAACTCCTCGGGAAATACGTTGGGATATTCCCAAATAATAGGAACTTTCTCCAGCTTTAGCTTATCAGATGGCTTGTTAATCAAATAAGCTAGATAACCTGAATACCCCTTACTCACCAGCTTAACAGCTTTAGTTGATGAGATAATAAAACTTGTCTTAGCATCCCGGTTCCCCGCTACCTCAACCACTGGTTGATCTGGCAAACGAAACTGTACTACCTTTGTTCTATAGTTTGACTGGGCATCGTACTTAAAAAGCCAGTCCATACCCAAGATAACATCATAACCCCGGATAGGAAATAAGATAAGATCCGAAGGAAAATCCTGACCCTTAACATGTATTTTACAGTTTTTACATACTAAGCCAGTCACATACTTATCAGTTAAAGAAGTACTAATCTCAACCACATAAGGCAATCTTTTAGGTTGCATGTTAACACATTGCACACAAGTAGGCGTAATAAAATAATGCGTAGCACCAGAATTAATCAACACTTTAACAAGTTGATTGAGTATAAGGAAGTTACCTTCTACAACTGCCGCTACCTCAGGTACTTCCTCCAAATCCACTACATAGGCCCGAGCCTGAACCCACTGCTGTTGAGGTATACCACCGGTAGGTCAACCCTGATAACCTTGGGTCGCTGTCCGACCCTCAGACCTCTGAAATCTAGGGCAATCCCTCACCTTGTGTTGATTGTTGCTGCAACCCAAACATGTTCCTGCCTTCACCTTACAGTCGACCTCCAAATGGCCCTGACGTTTGCAGTAAGTACACTACGGTGACGAAGCACAAACACTGCCCCTCGAAGACCCAGAAGCTGAAAAAGTAGCTGTACCAGCCTACTACTGGGGTCTCACAACACTAGGCCTATATTGACCCTGAGACTGGGCTGGCCTGTACTGTGACTGAGCCTAGAAGGAGCCCTGCTGAAATTGGGGCCTACAAAAATCCTGCTGACCCTGCGGTCTGAAAGAGCTCTATTGTACTGGCGGCCTATACACAACTTGTTACACTGGAGACCTATGCATACCCTGCTGACCCTACGGCTGAAAAGGCCTCTTACTAGGCTGACTAGGTCTAATCTGTTCCCCTTTCCTCTTTTTCAACCTAGATGCCACCTCAAAAGCCTCAAAAAATACATCATACTGAGTTAGGGCCATTGCATCCTGAATCTCTGGCCTCAATCCCAACACAAACCTCCGAGTTTTACGCTCCTCATTTGCTACAAATTCTGGTGCATATCGGGACAGCCTGGTAAAAGTGGCTTCATACTGAGCCACTATAGTATCACCCTGAATTAAAGACAGGAACTCTGTCTCTCTCCGTTCCCGTGCAATCCTCGAAATGTACTTGGCCTGGAACGCTCTAAGAAAGGTATCCCAAACATAAGGAGTACCTCGTGCCTCCCAACTGGCTTTCACTGTACGCCACCACTCTTCGGCCTCATCATCAAACAAATAAACTGCAAAAGTGACTTTCCTCTCGTCAGTGTAATCTGAAGGATCAAAAATCTTCTCAATCTTGTTGATCCATGCCTCTGCCTTTTTATCTTCTGGCTCGCCCTGGAATCTCGGTGGATAGTAACCCAAGAATTCCTTAAACGTATTTCACCCGTGGTAACCACCCTGTGTATTCATCATCGGTGCCTGCACAGCCTGTGCCTGGGCAGCCTGCCGTGCTAATAACTGTGCCTGTCCTGCCATGATTTCCGTCTTTCTATCCATAGCTGCAGCAATACGGTCATCACCCCGATCTTGGCCCGGTGCCACATTACCCGGTGCCTCATTATCTGCCTCTGGCCTACCTCGTGCTCTCAGTCGACCAATATTTTATTATGAAAGAGTTAGCACAGGTTATAGTACATAGACAAACTATGGACAATTATTAGTACATAAGCAACAAACTCACATAAAGCAGATAAATCACTTAAGTATTAATCACATAAACAAATTGATCACATAATTACATAATCACTAAATCACATAATCACATAATCACTTAATCATATTAACACATAGTTCACTTTTCTTTCACTTCATACATACTTTAATGCTAAGACCATTATCCATATTCCGAGAATACCCCGGCTGACAGCTAAACATGCGCTCTGATACCACGTAATGTAACGCCCCAACTTGACCTTACCTACAATCAGTCAGGATGCAACGGAATTTCGGTAGTATAACAACAATAACTTGGATACCGAGGCTCTGAATCATCCTCTTTGTAACTCATACAACCAACATCGAAATCAACAACTCCACAACTAATTCAACAATAAACATCACAACCATTTCAACTATATTAACAACCATTCAACATTTCATTCGCTAGTTATACGTCTCTGTTCTAACATCAAACCATAGGCTATAACATACATCTCAAAATAGATTATAAACCAATCTAGCAACCTAATCATGTTCAAAAGAAAGGCTACTAAACTAGCAATATACATAAGTCTTATAATTGAGTAAGTTATTCCATATAACATATTACAACAACTAAGACAAATTCATGGCAACGACTCCGGCACATAAGACTCGTCCACATAAAGCACATTCTCAGCCTCTTGAGGCACGTACCCATATTCCTGTTCAGTAACACCTGTATGCATATAACGAATGAGAGTAAGCTTATATAAAACAAGCCCAGTAAGGATTTGATAGATCTTTTAAAAGTATTTACTATACTCCTTGGAAATCATCCTTTGAGTAGTAAACACATAATAAACATCAACAACAATATAAGCACAACAATAATAATAACCAATCAATAAGGATACTCTAGTTGGTATAGTTCCACACACCATCATGATCTCAACCATCTTCTTATAACTCCCCATTACTCACGCACCCGAGGTACCTCACTAGCCCCTCCCTCCATGGCACCTTCGCCCATGCGAGCTAGGGGTAGTCTATGATAGTCATGCCATTATCAACCCGATAGCCCAACGTTGCCCGAGAGGTGGCACACACATACCAAGACTCATGACAATAATAATAATCATTCATATCACAGGAAGACGACAAAGTAGGTTGCCTATCTCCTGGCTTCATCAATAATCAATCAGTTAACATCATTTCAACAACATAACATCAGATAATCAATTAACAACTCAACAACTAAGTTAGATGACAAAGTAGGTCATCCAACTTAACATGCATTAATTCACTCAACCAAACCCTTAATATACAATACAAAAACATATTGAGCCAATCTAGCAACTTAATCATAAACAAAAGAAAGGCTACTAAGACAACATCAACTAATTCATTAACTTATCAACATCTTATACATTATAAACTACAAAGCAGATAAAAGTCTACTAAGTTAATTTACAAGATAATAAAACATGTACGACATCACGAATAAGACTCTGGAACATAGGACTCATCCACGTAAGACACGTTTTCCACATTCTCCTATTCAGGAGGTACATACCCGTAATCTTGCGAAAGTACACCTGTAAGCATGCAATAATAGAGAGTAGCTTATATAAAATAAGCCCAGCGAGGATCCGATAGATCTCGAGCAAGGTCTACTAAACTCCTTGGAATAATCCTTTGAGTCAGTAAACACACAATAACATAAATAATACTATCATCACATAACTATATAACCATTCAATAAAAGATACTCTAGTTGGTGTAGCTCCAAATGCCATCACGATCTCAACCATTCTTCTTGTAACTCCCCATTACTCACACACCCGAGGTACCTCACTAGCCCCTCCCTCCATGACACCTCCGTCATGTGAGCTGGGGGTAGTCTCTGGCAGTCATGCCGTTTTCAACTCGATAGCCCAACGCTGCCCGAGAGGTGACACACATATACCAAGACTCCATAACAATCATCAATAATCAATCAATCATCAATCAATAATCATCTACTCATCAATACTAGCATCAATAATCAATTAGACAACAAATAACTAAGTTAGATGACAAAGTAGGCCATCTAACAGAACATGCATTAAACACACAATCAAACTCTAATTTACCCATCAACAACTCATAGTTCAATCACTCAACCCACACCCAATCAACTAAGGCTCAATCTAACATTTTAAAGAAAGACAACCTAAACTTCAATTAATCATATCTTACATTCTACTAATCCAAACAACTCCAAATCAATTGCAAACACCCACCCATTCAACCAACTACATTAGCCCTCTCCAAAAACCACCATAACACCTCTAAATCATGCCCGATAACCCTAAAACCCTAAGGTGTCAAGGCTGAATTTTTTGGATTTTCACCCAAACATCATAATCGAAAATTCGGCATTACAACGGCGCTACCACGTAATTATCAAACATTTAGAAATCAACGGCAATCGATTCCGATCAACACAAATCAATTTAATCAACATTGAACAAATTAATCAAATTTAAATACCCAAAAAATAAAAATTATGCTACAACCGATAAAAACTCGTAGTATTACAGCTAAATGATCCCTAGCATGCAAGGAGCAATAATCTAGCATCAGATTAGAATTCTAACGGTTCGATTTTCAATTCTACGCAAAAACACAAAAGTTGAGTTTTGAGATCCAGAATTTTTCTCTCACCTTTGATGCTATATATGCCTAGGAATGCGGGCAATGCGTGCCCAACAAGCGGAATCCAAGTCGGCACGAAGTTCTACAGACAAAAACTAGGTTTTTCTTTGAAAAATTGGTTGAAAAGCTTGAGTTTTTTTTCTTTCTTTTTCTCTCTTCTCCCTCTCGGCCTCCTATGTGTTTTTTGAGTGTGTTTTGTGTTGTGTTGAGTGTGTGTTGATGACAATATATAATTAAAAGCTTAGTCAAATAAAAAAATTGCAAAGTCAAAGTAGTTTAAGTTAGTATTTTTGTTTTTCTTGACTTTAAAAGCATTTTCTTGATCACCAAAGTTCAAAACATTTATTCAACACCCAAAATAGCTCAAGTAGATTATTTTTAGGTGACAAGAAGTTTTACAATCAAACAATTTCACCCGAGTCGGCTTAAAACTCGATTTTCGCAAAAGTCGGTGTAAAAACCCTAATAAATTCTGAAGCCGATTTTAAAACCGTTTTCATCAAACACAGGTCTATTAAAGTCCATGGACTAGGTCTAGAAGGGTTTAAAAGACCAGTTTCAAAATTTTAGCGGACGTGTTTCGAAAATACTATTCACTAAAAATTGACGATAAAATTTCTGACTTCGTTTTTGATAAAAATTTCATGAATGCACATTTAGCAAGTATTAGGAGTATTGATATCAAAATTATAACATTCTAGGCCCTATAGCACATAAACATGTCATATGCACGCAAAACGAGACAAAACACGTAAATCAAGTTAAAGCAGATAAGTGGGGTTTCACACTTCCTCCAAATCCACTACATTGGCTCGAGCCTGAACCCGCTGCTGCTGAGATACACCACCGGTAAGTCAACCCTGATAACCCTGGGTCACTGTCCGACCCTCAGACGTCTGAAATCTAGGGCAATCCCTCGCCCTGTGTTGATTGCTACCACAACCCAAACATGTTCCTGCCTTCACCCTACAGTCGGCCTCCAAATGGCCCTAACGTTTGCAGTAAGTACACTGTGGTGACGAAGCACTAACACTGCCCCTCGAAGACCCAGAAGCTGAAAAAGTAGATGTACCAGCCTACTGCTGGGGTCTCGCAATACTAGGCCTATATTGACTTTGAGACTGGGCCGACCTGTACTGTGACTGAGCCTAGAAGGAGCCCTGCTGAAACTGGGGCCTATAGAAACCCTGCTGACCCTACGGTCTGAAAGAGCTCTGTTGTACTAGCGGCCTATACACAATTTGCTGCACTGGAGGCCTATACACACCCTGCTGACCCTGCGGCTGAAAAGGCGTCTTACCAGGCTGACTAAGTCCAATTTGTTCCCCTTTCCTCTTTTCCAACCTAGATGCCGCCTCAAAAGCCTCAGAAATCTCTGGCCTTAATCCCAACATAAACCTCCGAGTTTTACGCTCCTCATCTACTACAAATTCCGGTGCATACCGGGACAGCCTGGTAAAAGTGGCCTTATACTGAGCCACTGTAGCATCACCCTGAACAAAAGACAAGAACTCCGCCTCTCTCCGTTCCCATGCAATCCTCGAAACGTACTTGGCCCGGAATGCTCTAAGAAAGGTATCCCAAACATAAGGAGTACCTCGTGCCTCCTAATTGGCTTTCACTGTATACCACCACTCTTCGGCCTCATCATCAAACAAATAAACTGCAAAAGTGACTTTCCTCTCGTCAGTGTAATCCAAAGGATCAAAAATTTTCTCAATCTTGTTGATCTATGCCTCCACCTTTTTATCATCTGGCTCGCCCTGGAATCTCGGTGGATAGTAACCCAAGAATTCCTTCAACGTATTTCGCCCGTGGTAACCACCCTGTGTATTCATCATTTGTGTCTGCACAGCCTGTGCCTGGGCAGCCTGCCGTGCTAATAATTATGCCTGTCCTGCCATGATTTCCGTCATTCTATCCATAGCTGCAGCAATATGGTCATCACCCCGATCTTGGCCCGGTGCCACATTACCTTGTGCCTCATTATATGCCTCCGGCCTACCTCGTGCTCTCGGTCGACCTGGCATTCTATTATGAAAGAGTTACCACAGGTTATAATACATAGACAAGCTATGGACAATTATTAGCACATAAGCAACAAACTCATATAAAGCACATAAATCACTTAAGTATTAATCACATAATCACATAGTCACTAAATCACATAATCACATAATCACATAATCATATTTACACATAGTTCACTTTTCTTTCACTTCATACATACTTTCATGCTAAGACCATTACCCACATTATGAGAATACCCCGACTGACAGCTAAACATGTGCTCTGATACCACTTAATGTAACGCCCCAACTCGACCCCACCTACAATCAGTCAGGACGCAACGGAATTTTGGTAGTATAACAACAGTAACTTGGATACCGAGGCTCTAAGCCATCCTCTTTGTAACTCATACAACCAACATCAAAATCAACAACTCCACAACCAATTAAACAATAAACATCACAACCATTTCAACAGTATTAACAACCATTCAACATTTCATTCGCTAGTTATACGCCTCTGTTCCAACATCAAACTATAGGCTATAACATATATCTCAAAATAGATTATAAACCAATCTAGTAATCTAATCATGTTCAAAAGAAAGGCTATTAAACTAACAATATACATAAGTCTTATAATTGAGTAAGTTATACCATATAACATATTACAACAACTAAGACAAATTCATGACAACGACTCCAGCACATAAGACTTGTCCACATAAAGCACATCCTCAGCCTCCTGAGGCACGTACCCGTATTCCTGTTCAGTAACACCTGTATGCATATAACGAATGAGAGTGAGCTTATATAAAACAAGCCCAATGAGGATTTGATAGATCTTTTTAAAGTATTTACTATACTCATTGGAAATCATCCTTTGAGCAGTAAACACATAATAAACATCAACAACAATATAAGCACAACAATAATAATAACCAATCAATAGGGATACTCTAGTTGGTGTAGTTCCAAATGCCATCATGATCTCAACCATCTTCTTATAACTCCCTATTGCTCACGCACCTGAGGTACCTCACTAGCCCTTCCCTCCATGGCACCTTCGCCCATGCGAGCTGGGGGTAGTCTATGATAGTCATGCCGTTATCAACCCGATAGCCCAACCCTGCCCGAGAGGTGGCACACACATACCAAGACTCATGACAATAATAATAATCATTCATATCATAGGAGGACAACAAAGTAGGTTGCCTATCTCCTGACTTCATCAATAATCAATCAGTTAACATTATTTCAACAACATAACATCAGATAATCAATTAACAACTCAACAACTAAGTTAGATGACAAAGTAGGCCATCCAACTTAACATGCATTAATCCACTCAACCAAACCCGAATCTAACCAACTAAAGACATTATTGCAATGTTTAAAGAAAGACTACTCAAACTTCTAAAAGTCATAACTTACAATCTACTAATCCAATAACCTCCAACCCAGTTTCTAACACTCACCCACTCAAGCAACTACATTACCCCCCTCGAAAACCAATCACAATCCATCAAAAACAAGCCCAACAACCCTAAAACCCCAATGCACCATGGCTGAAATTTTTGGACTTTCACCACGACATCACAATCAAAATTTCGGCATTACTACATTACTACCACGTATTTAACAAACTTTTAGAAGCTAACAGCAATCAATTTCAACCACCACAACTCCATTAAATCAACAACAAGCCAATAACTCAATTTTAATACCCGAAAAATAGAAATACATGCTACAACCGTTCAAAACTTATATAAACACATATAAATGATCCTTAGCATCTACTGAGCAATATTCTAACATCAATTCAACATTTCAACGACTAAAAATTCAATGATATGAATTGACATAAAAATAGCATTTTGAGATCTAGAATTTTTCTCTCACCTTTGATGTTATATGATCCAAGAAAGGTGTGCAATGAGTGCCTAACAAGCAAAAACAAACTTTGGTTCAAGTGTATTGGATTTGTATTGCAAATTCTATGAGAAAAAATTGATCAAAAACAAACAAAAATGGCTCTCTATGTTTCGGCCATGTGTGTGAGAAAAGAAGGTGTTTGAGCTTTGTTTTATGAGTTATTTTTGTTATATTAGGTATATATAAGGCAAGTCAACAAAATAATAGAAAGTCAAAGTTAAAACAAATAAACTAGTTTTAATATTTTTAGTCCTTTAATTTGTTTTCTTGACTATTTTTGCTCACAACATGTATTCAACACTTAGACTATTTTTAAATAGTATATTTTAGGTGACAAAACTTTTCACATGCAAACATTTTTACCCGACTCGGTTAAAAACACGATTTTTGCAAAAGAAAGTGTAAAAACCTTTGAAATTCCTAATCCGATTTGAAATCCGTTTTAATTAGGCATGGGTCTATTAATATCCAATGACTAGGTTTTAAGACGTTTAAAACACCCGTGTAAAAATTTTAGCGGACGTGTGTTCAAAACACAATTAAAAAAAACGTCGATAAACTTTCTGATGCCGATTTTGATAAAAATTTCATGGATGCACACATAACATGTAGTAGGAATATAAATCAAATAATTAGCGCATTCTAAGTCATATAACATATAAACATGTCAAATTACGCAAATCTAGGCAAAGACGAAATCTGCAGTCTCACATAAACACCTTTATATATATATATATATATATATATATATATATATATATATATATATATATTATCTTTTGCCCATTCTAATCTCTATTAGAATAAATATATTGAAACTACTTTTCAATAATTACAGTTTGGCGTCAAAAGTTTTGGTAATTACAATTTGACCCCAAAACTTTCCAAAATTATACTTTTGGCCCAAATACCAACATTGATGACTCTTAACACCTTAAAGCCACCAACCACATAATACGAGCTTCCGGTAAACTTATTCATGATACTTATTAGTGTATGACCTTCTAGATTTATAATCGCGTACCGATGAGGGATTGATAAACCTCTTTTATCTATTTCAAAAATGTCTCCGTCATTTACCGAAATACCCTCATGCTCATGAGTGACGCACTAGTAACGAACGTACCATGAGAATGTATAAGATAATGAAGACGACATCTTTCATGAATCCATTTAACCGTCAAGAATTAGCGTGTAGTCCGATCCTTTTGTTAATAGTGCACCGATCGGGAAAGGACCATGAAATGGTTAAGTCCACATCCGATACTATGTATAAATCTGAATCGGTGAAACGAAAGATGACAACCATGGAAAAACTCATTTCCATTACTTCATGCTCGCCTTGGCCAAAGACTTCCTCGTTTACCAATCGATCTCAAATATCATAGGACATCGCCTCACGCCAGAGGTTAACAGATCCTATCTTGACAATTACCTGTCGGTTCATACCACAAGACTAAAACGTAAAAGGCCGTAATCCACCTTATGGAAGACAGGTATTGTCCATATGCAGTATTTAGCCCCTTATATAATCGGCAGCCTTAATCTCTCAAGTCTGAGGATTAATTTGCACAATTCTCAACTAAATAGTAAACTATTAACCTGAAATCATGCAGTTCACTGTTTATTGTCACATTCAATGATCCGTACGCAGATGATCACTTATATGTTTATTAGTTCACATCACCATGTTGTTCTGGCACTTCGCACGCCATCATTTATCATTAACATTACTATGTTAATCAAAGATAATAACATATGATAACCCGTCCTCGATTATTCTAGTCCCGGTCGAATAATCTGAAGGGCTATGAATCAATTCTTAATGTTTATGATATTGAAGAAAAAGTGCAAAATATTCTAAACCCTTTTAGAATATTTTTCTTATAGGATAAACATTAGAGACATATTCATATCAAAGCGGAGAATATGAATATCCTACAAATGATAAAGTGTATAAAACACATAAACATATTCTCATTAAACCCTAATGAGGTCATTTCAAACTATAGCATTAGGGCATATCTCTAACAAAAATGGTTCTAGAAGATGGTGGCAGTGCACTGCCTAGAGTTTTACTTTCTTGCCTTCTTGCAATTTAACTAGTTTAGTTCATTGATAAGGCATGAATTGAGCATATGAAACCAACTACGTTCACTTAGAACTTCTAACAGGCACCTAAAATACATACAACAGTCTTGTTCAACCACCAACAACAACATCAACAAAAACATTAAAATGTTCAAGTTTAGCTAGCAACAACACCACAACTTCACATAATCTTCATTATAAACTAGTAAGCTAGCTAATTCAAGGCATAAAACAACTTTAATTAACATTTATACAAACTTTCCATTGTTAGAAATTCAAGAAAATACACAAAATACAAACCCTTCACCTTGATTTTTGTCTAGAAAAGCAAAGAAAAGTATGAAATGTAGCTAAAATGACTTTCTTTCTTCTCTTTTCCTTCTTCTTCTTCTTGTTCTTTCTTATTTTCAGCTATGTATATGTGTGTGTATGTTTTCAGTGTGTACTTGTGTGTGTGTGTGTGTTGTGTTTGTTTTGTGTGTTTTATTTGTTTTTATTTTGTGTCTTATGTGTATATATGTGTAGTATAGTTATATATATATATATATTAATTCTAGACTTTGGATTGGGCTAAAAATATTAAATAGTTAGCTTAAAACAAGTCCAAAAGCTAGCTAGTTTTCTAATGGATAAAATGCAAGTCTAGATTCCACTATTCTTGCAATACATTTAGCAATTTTTCTACCCATCTTCCCGAAGTGCTATGCAAATGAAATTTATGAATGCATGCCCAAAAACAAATATATAATGATGGAAAAATGTGAATTTTACAAAATAAAATACTATAATTTTCTCCCCGGGCTCAGGGCTCATCTTAAAATGATAAAAACTAACTTATTAAATGTAAGAAAATAATCCCACATAATACAAACATTAAAATAATAGGTTAATAATTTTATATAAATTAATTGAACTTAGTTTGCACATTTTCAGAAAATAGAAAAATGAATGTTAATAAAAAAATGCAATTAATTCAAGTAAACATGTAATTATGCACAAACACTTAATTAACCACATAAACATATGTAAATAAATATTGTGAGACCCCAAATTTGTCCATATTTGCAATTACATGATTTCACCTATTTATATGTTATTTGAATTAAAATATGTTAATTAAGTGATTATAACATCTATTACATGATATGTGAGCATTCATGAAATTTTCATAAAAAACTACATCGAAAATTTTATCGTTGCTATTTGTGAATAGTGTTTGAAGCACACGTCCGCTAAATTTTTGACACGGGTGTTTTAAATGTTTTAAGACCTAGTCCTCTAATATTAATAGACCCGTGTTTGATAAAAACTAATTTTGAAATGGATTAAGAATTTAAATAGATTTTACAGGCGAAAAAGTACGTTTTAAGCAAAATAGTGATTTCTGCTAACCCGATTCTTGCGTTGACTTTTGTTGACCTAGTATATATAACATAAATGTATATATATATGTGTCATTAAATGATTTTAGATTAATTGTGTTTTCAAATGACATTTGAAAACAAATAATGTGACTTTTCATCATCTTTTGCAAAAATAAGCGTTTTATTTTAATTGTACGTAAATATCTGCATATCAATATTAATGATCCTCAAAAATAGTCCCACTAAATATTTATTATAAGTTAGTTTTTCTAAAGACTATTTTAAGTAAAATGAACTAAAATAGCAAAAATATACAACTTTGACCAAGACATCTTGCATTGACTTTTCATTTAACTTAATATATACACAAAATCAGTCAAAACACCACCATTTCTCACCCAAAAAAAAAAATGTGACCAAGAGGAAGGAGAAGATAAATGGTATTTTTTTTCAAGGGTTTTCAACCATTTTTGAAGAAAAAAACTCAATTCAAGTCCGTTTGCTTCCGTTCAAAGATTGATTTTGCTTCTTCAACTTGTGTTCTACCTATTTCTAGCCTTAGTTTGCATCAAAGATGAGAGAAAAATTTAGATCTAGAAATTAAAGTTTACATAGAAATTCTATAACTGCATATTTAATGGATGTTTTGTTAATCTGTCATTAGATTATTGCTAGTTAAGTATTGTAGACTAACTTAGTTAAATTATAGCCATTTCTATCTATAGTAGCATGTATTTTTATTTTCCAAGTATTAAAATGATAATTTGGCTTATTTCTTGAATAATTATAGTTGTAGTAGTTGAAATTGAGTTGTAGTTGCTTCTATATTCTTGTTAATTGTTGTGTAGTAATGTTGTAATGCCAAATTTTTAATTTGAATGCCATGTTAAAAAGTCCAAAAATTCGGCCTTGTATGCATTGCCAATTTAGACTTGTTGGGCTTGTTTTGGTTAGCTTTTGGGTTGTATTAGAAGTGGTTGCATTAATGGTTGAAAGATAGAAAGAAGTTCGGGGGTTATTGGGTTTCTAGATTGTAAGTTATGATGTTTAGAAGTTTGTGTAGTCTTTCTTTGAAATGTCTAAGTGTTGTTTTTAATTGTTTGATAGTGTTTATGTAGTTGATATTTGGGTTTTTGTTGAGTAGGTTTGACATTGAAAACATGTTGAAATGTGTGTTGAGTTGGATGGCGTAATTTGTCATCTAACTTAAGTGTTTAGAATTGTATAGTTGTTGATTGTTTAAATGCTGTTTAATTGATTGTTGAAATATTGTTTAATTGATTGTTGATTATTGAAGTGTCGGGAGTCAGGCAACTTACCTTGTTGTTCTCTCGGGATATAATTGTCAAGTGTTGTGCCGGGAGTTAGGCAACCTTCTTTGTTGTTCTCTCGGAATGTAAAGAGTCAAGTGTCAATTGTTGTTGTGAGTCATGATAGTGTTGTGTCACTTCGGGAGGCATCCCGGGTTGCTGGCACAGTTATCATGTGTTAATCCCTATCTCGTGTGGTCGGAGAGTGCCATGGATTATGCGTCTATAATAAGGTACCTCAAGAATGTATCAGTGGACGTTATAAGAAGTTGGTTGAGATCGTGATGGTGTATAGAGCTACACTAACTAGTGTATCCTTTTTAACGTGAATGGTTATTTGTGTTGTTTTAATTGAATAAGCGTTGGTGATGAAATTTATTGATTGTTATTGTTCATAAGATAATTTCCTGAGTGGTAAAGTAAATGTTTTCAAAACATCTTTCGAATCCTCATTGAGCTTTGTTATATATAAGCTCATTCTTATTCGTTTATTCATCAGGTGTAACTGAGCCAGATTTTGGGTACGTCCCTCAAGAAGCTGAGAATGTGCCTTTTGTTGAGAAGTCATATGTGCCAGAGTCTTGTCCATGATGTCTAGGACGGAGTTTTCCTTTTGCTATCTTATATATTAGAACAATTTGTATTGTATTTACTCTGAAGTTTGTGTTGTGTAAGATGTTATAAAAATAGTGAAAAGTATAATGCTAGCTTAGTTGTTTTACATTGGATTATGAGTTGTTTGCTAGTCTAGTTTTATATATGTAACACCCTATTCCCGCACGGGAATAGAAGCTCTATATATCCACTAAACACAACCCAATCCAAAACCCAAGTCACGAAATACAAGGAGAAATGGACAGAGTTTTTCCAATTTATAAGACAAACAGTTTACCTGCACACAACATATAAATGGACCAGTACCGTGTCCAAACATACAACAAATCCATACATGCATTGAACTCAAACCTCATTAAGCTATTACATAAACTAGGTTATCAAAGCACTCTATGACCTGGTTAAGCTTAATTATATTTCTCTCGTACATTGAGTATATACAATTCATGAAAGTAAAACTTTACAGCTTTTACAGCTCAAGCCATATAACATGTAAGGCCATTCTTCAAGCACGAACTATCACGTGATCATGAACTACACTTCCTTTGGCTATAACCTAAAAGATTCATGATAAGGAGTGAGTATACAAATAATGTATACTCAGTGAGGGAGGGGGGAACGAGAATAGTATACCAGGGTTCGTGCAATACAGCAATTTAACACAATAAATAAACAATGAATAATAATTCTAATACCATACTTTAAAAGGATATGATCGATAACCCTTATCACTCCAAATCTTCGATTCACGAGCCTCGATCCACGAACCACGAACACAGTCTCGATATGCCGACATCCATTATACCAATGGGTACTCCGGATGTACCCGATACCTATGACCCAACATCCTTGTTAATCTCTGGACAAGGTGAGTGAGGGAATAGGGTACGGAGCTAGAGCAACCAACCTTGGCAAGCCTGCTACCGCCCATAGAGGCCCATGGCATCCACCACGACAATAAGGTTGCGCAACCATCATTTCGATAACACAAGAAGCATTAATAAAAGCAATATAACAAGGTAAGCCGATAAACACATAATCGTGGAACAACAAAATAAGTTGTCCTCACACATTAACCAGTTGACAACAATAGAAGCGAAATAACGAGCATTAACTATTAAACTCATTCTACTAACTATAAAACTGACAAATCTTGTTAGAATATGTTAAATCACATTAATATCATGAAAACTATTTAACATATTCAATATACAATAGAGAAATGCAAATAAGATACAACTCCCTCACCTCAATAGCCCCCAAACTCTTCCACTCACCCCTAGCGCCAAAACTAGCAATCCCCATAACATTTACAATTTAGTTCACACATTACAACTAAACAATTCATCAAACTATCACACTACTAATTAATCAACTATAGACAAGTACAAAAGTATTCAATATAAACAACCATTTAACAACCCTTAACATACTAGACATATTTGCCATATCTATCATATAACTAAACCCATTAAGTAATGACCACTTTCAGGATACACTATCCAATCTTATTCTTTTTGAACATAAATCTCTCAAAACTAACAACAAAAAGAATAAACATTAAGACAAAGCCACGCTCATCTACTTAAACATTAAACAAAGCACATCGCAAGCTCTCCAAATAATCTACAATCACCTGGGAACCTCAATCGAACCCTCCATGGCACCCAACACACACAACGATCCAAAAACCATCAAAAAGCCCCTTTTTATGATCAATCGACTCTCACGAGTTCAACCTACATTCTAACACATCTGATCATACAATTGGTCAATTTAACATTCATGATACTTAATCCAAACATCCGATCAAGTAACTAACCTCTAACCACAAACACACTATCTCAGCCCTTTGCATTCTAACCAACCATAACAAACTCCAATTACATATATCCACTTTGGGCATCTCAAGTTACTACATTCAAACGAACTATGAGACTTGAAATCCAATTTCACTACTCATTCCTAGACACATTAAGGCACGACTCTATGGGATGAAAACTCACTTTCCCAATAAAAGCCCGAAAGTCCACCTATTGCATTTGAACTATAGCTATGCTAACCGGACACCCAATCAACGCCATAACCACACCAAAAGTGCTTCCATGCACATACAAGATTATACCAACACTTACACCGAGCAAAGTCAACACTTGGTCAAACGACCCCTTTACGAATTCTAACTAAAAGGCTATTTTTCGAGCAACGGAAGGACACTACAAGTATGCTAGGCATTTACTAATCTCTAACCAACCACAATGAAGCTCTACGAGCACCCAAAACAGTTAAAACAGTCAAACGGCCCAAAACGCACAAATGGCCCCTTATATTCCAATTCAAATTTATCAATTCTAACCATCCAAAATCCATTTAAATGTTACATTTAGTCTCCTAAGCACTTCTAGCACCTAACCAAAGAATTAGAACGTAATTCAAAACGAAAACCCTAATTTTCAGATTTTACTATTCACAGTCAATATTCATCATCTTTTCCAATTTGCATTTTGCATATATAGCCATGAACCTTGCAATTTAACTGTAAACTAATGTTCTATGATCACAATAGAAGGTATTTGAAGCATGAAAAACATAAATAACCAATATATTGATAGATCATAAAAATAAAGTTTGAAGTTAGAATTGAAAATAAACAAGTATGGATACATTCCCTCACCTTAATGCAAGAGAAATAAAGTTTGTTGAGGTCCTAATGAAGTCCCTTGAGCAATCCTCAAAGCAATGGAGCAAGAAAATTGAAAGCAAAATTTTTGAAGATGGCTTTGAAACTCACGGCCAAATGGCCCTTTTTTCTCTAGTTTTTGTGTTTTATTTTGGCTTGTTATTTGTTTAAAAAGATGACAAATAAAAAGGTCTAAGGTCAAAGGATCAATTGGGTCAAGCATTGGGTCAAGTTCTTGGAGCATTTGAATCAAATTTTAAGCAAAATGGGTCAAGTAATTTAAGTGGAAAAAGCTGGAAAATTGCTGGAAAATTTCACTATTCATTACGCTCGCTTATGAATTTTTTCTCGTTGCTCCTGATGTGCTATGCACGCAAGCTCAGTGGATATATGCATCTAAAATAGCATGTATTAAAGGAAAAATATGAAATTAAAAAAAAAAACATAAAAAAATTTTCACGCTCGGCTTGGGTGTTACATCCTCCCCCCCTTAAAATAATTGCGTCAACGCAATTCCTTATTCTCAAAAGAACTTCCCAGCTGCTGTAGCAACTTTGGTCAAAACTGTTGCTGAAGACAAATAATCGAACAATAATATCATTAAGAAAATTCCGTAAGAATACCACCAAGGAATCCATCAACAACAACCGAAAAGAAATCCTCATAAGAAATTCGGAGAAAGGTAGCCAAATAAAGGCTCCTATTAGAAATGCCATCTAGAAGTCTGAACAAGAACTCCTCTAATTACAATCACCATATAAGGTGCCCGGTAGGTGTGTCGAACAAGAAATTTCGTCCAATGTTCCTAATAAGGTTGTTGAGAAAATACCAACAAGAGATCTTCAATAAAAATCCAATAAGTATTCAGACTGATAATACTGTCCTAAAATGGCAATCAGAAACACAATACGAGCTCCACAGAATACCATAGATATCACAGGACAAGAAGTCTGATTAGAATCTCAAATACCAAGTCCACTGAGAAGTGCCAATAAGAAAATACCAAAAGAATACCCCGATAAGAACCACCATGTAGAAACCCCAAGGAAATCCACTCATTTATGACTGCTGACTATAAGAGAATACCTTAGAGGAATTCCAATAATCAAACTCCAAATATAAACACCAACTCCCAAATAAATGGTCGATCAAATGCTTCCCATTCTTGCTAGTCCACATAACGGAAGGACTGCTACCAATCACCTCACTTCAGGGGAAGGAAGAAGATTTTTTACCATTTCAACGGGGTATGCATGAATGACAGGAGATCACATATATACAAATATTCTCTAAGCTATCATGCAACCAAGATCATAAAAGAGTTTATAGAAACCAGTTAATCGACAAAGTAATTCAAACACAAATCACAACACAACTTATTCAAATACACTCAAATACACACATGACAATAAAAAGTTCAAGCAGGTAATAATCCATAAAGTCAAGTGACTTCGTTTCACGATTAGCCACTTCACTTCACTTGACACACATTTAGCACATAGCACATAACTATATCACATTAGTGTACACATTCATTTCAAGATACACAATTTTACATACAAGCACACACATTCTCAAGACACGTTTCTCAAGCCCACATTCAAGGGTTGCTACCCGACAGACCGAATACCCTGTCCTGGTTAAGAGCTAACTATGCTGTGATACCACTTGCAACGCCGTATTCCCTCACGGGAACATGAGCTCTATACATCCACTAAACACTACCCGATCCAAAACCCAAGTCATGAAATACGAGGAGAAACAGACGGAGTTTCTCCTGTTTATAAGACAAACAGTTTACCTGCACACAATATATAAATAGACCAGTACCTTTCCAAACATACAACAACTCCAAACATGCATTGAACTCAAACCTCATTAAGCTATTACATAAACTAGGTTATCAAAGCACTCTATGACCTGGTTAAGCTTAATTATATTTCTCTCGTACATTGAGTATATACAATTCATGAAAGTAAAACTTTACAACTTTTACAGTTCAAGCCACATAACACGTAAAGCCACTCTTCAAGCACGAACTATCACGTGATCACGAAATACCCTTCCTTTGGCTATAACCTGAAAGATTCATGATGAGGAGTAACTATAAAAATAATGTGTACTTAGTGAAGGAGGGGGGAACGGGAACAGTATACCGGGGTTCGTGCAATGCAGTAATTTAACACAATATATAAACAACGAATAATAATTCTAATACCATACTTTAAAAGGATACGATCGATAACTCTTATCACTCCAAATCTTTGTTTCGCAAGTCTCGATCCACAAACCACGAACACAGTCTCGATATCCCGGCATCCATTACACCAATGGGTACTCCGGATGTACCCGATACCTACGACCCAACACCCCTGGCAATCCCCGGACCAAGCGAGTGAGGGAATAGGGTACGGAGCTAGAGCAACCAATCCTGGCAAACCTGCTGCCGCCTAGAGAGGCCCATCCCATCCGCCCCGACAATAAGGTTGCGTAACCATTATTTCAATAACACAAGAAGCATTAATAAAAGTAACAACCATTATTTCAATAACACAAGAAGCATTAATAAAAGTAATATAACAAGGTAAGCCGATAAACACATAATCAATAAACAACAAAAGAGGTTGTCCTCACACATTAACCAGTTGACAACAATAGAAGCAAAATGACTAGCATTAACCATTAAACTCATTCTACTAACTATAAAACTGAAAAATTTTGTTAGAATACACTAAATCACATTAATAGCAGGAAAACTATTTAACATATTCAATATACAATAGAGAAATACAAATAAGATGCAACTCCCTCACCTCAATAGCCCATGAACTCTTCCAATCTCCCCTAGTGCCAAAACTAGCAATCCAATAACATTTACAATTTAGTTCACACAATACAACTAAACAATTCATCCAACTATCAAACTACTAATTAATCAACTATAGACAAGTACAAAAGCATTCAATATAAACAACCATTTAACAACCCTTAACATACTAGACATATTTTCCATATCCATCATATATTAGAACAAGTTGTATTGTATTTACTCTGAAGTTTGTGTTGTGTAAGATATTATAAAGATAATGAAAAGTATAATGCTAGATTAGTTGTTTTACATTGGATTATGAGTTGTTTGCTAGTCTAGTTTTATATTTGTAACGCCCTATTCCCGCACGGGAATAAAAGCTCTATATATCTACTAAACACAACCTGTAACGACCCCACTCCCCACGTAGAGCCCACGCAGAGTCTCACAGGGCCATCACTACCGAGGTATTGTCTGCTATTGGAAACCTGGCCTGCAGGCACAGGCCCCTCACGGGTTTGTCCCTTCGAGGATCTCTCCTCAAAAGGCACCTCGGCTGATACAAGGAACCAAGTCCTTATATCCAGCTCTATCACTTCCAAATCTTCCGATGTGGGATTGTGTTACCACATTTCACCCCTTTTAAGAGGCCTCGTGCCCTCGCGGACATGAGCATAAGGGAATACTGGCTCTGATACCATTTGTAACGACCCCACTCCCCACGTGGAGCCCACGCAGAGTCTCACAGGGCCATCACTACTAAGGTATTGTCCGCTATTGGAAACCTGGCCCGCAGGCACAGGCCCCTCACGGGTTTGTCCCTTCGAGGATCTCTCCTCAAAAGGCGCATCGGCTGATACAAGGAACCAAGCCCTTATATACAGCTCTCTCACTTCCAAATCTTCCGATGTGAGATTGTGTTACCACACAACCCGATCCAAAACCTAAGTCACGAAATACGAGGAGAAGTAGACAGAGTTTTCTCTATTTATAAGACAAACAGTTTACCTGCACACAACATATAAGTGGACCAGTACCGTGTCCAAACATATAACAACTCCATACATGCATTGAACTCAAACCTCATTAAGATATTACATAAACTAGGTTATCAAAGCACTCTATGACCTGGTTAAGCTTAATTACATTTCTCTCCTACATTGAGTATATACAATTCATGAAAGTAAAACTTTACAGCTTTTACAGCTCAAGCCACATAACATGTAAGGCCATTCTTCAAGCACGAACTATCATGTGATCACGAACTACACTTCCTTTGGCTATAATCTGAAAGATTCATGATGTGGAGTAACTATACAAATAATGTATACTTAGTGAGGGAAGGGGGAATGGGAATAGTATACCGGGGTTTGTGTAATGCAGCAATTTAACATAATAAATAAACAATGAATAACAATTCTAATACCATACTTTAAAAGGATACGATCGATAACCCTTATCACTCCAAATCTTCGATTCACGAGCCTCGATCCACGAACCACAAACACAGGCTCGATATGCCGGCATCCCTTACACCAATGGGTACTCCTAATGTACTCGATACCTACGACCTAACACCCTTGGCAATCTCCGGGCAAGGCGAGTGAGGGAATAGGGTACGGAGCTAGAGCAACCAACCTTGGCAAGCTTGCTGCCGCCCAGAGAGGCCCATCGCATCCACCCCGACAATAAGGTTGTGCAACCATCATTTTGATAACACAAGAAGAATTAATAAAAGTAATATAACAAGGTAAGCCGATAAACACATAATCGATAAACAACAAAAGAGGTTGTCCTCACACATTAACCAGTTGACAACAATAGAAGCGAAATAACGAGCATTAACCATTAAACTCATTTTACTAACTATAAAACTGACAAATCTTGTTAGAATACGTTAAATCACATTAATAGCATGAAAACTATTTAACATATTCAATATACAATAGAGAAGTACAAATAAGATGCAACTATTTCACCTTAATAGCCCACGAACTCTTCCAATCTACCCTAGCGCCAAAACTAGCAATCCACATAACATTTACAATTTAGTTTACACAATACAACTAAACAATTCATCCAACTATCAAACTACTAATTAATCAACTATTGACAAGAACAAAAGTATCCAATATAAACAACCGTTTAACAACCCTTAACATACTAGACATATTTTCCATATCTATCATATAACTAAACGCATTAAGTAATGACCACTTCCAGGATACACTATCCAATCTTATTCTTTTTGAACATAAATCTCTCAAAACTAACAACTAAAAGAATAAACATTAAGACAAAGCCAAGCTCATCTACTTAAACATTAAACAAAGCACATCTCAAGCTCTCCAAATAATCTACAATCACCTGGGAACCTCAATCGAACCTTCCATGGCACCCAACACACAAAACAATCCAAAAACCATCAAAAAGCCCCTTTTTTATTATCAATCAACTCTCACGAGTTTAACCCATATTCTAACATATACGAGCATACAATTGGCCAATTTAACATTCATGATACTTAATCCAAACATCCAATCAAGCAACTAACATCTAACCACAAACACACTATCTCGGCCCTTTGCATTCCAATCAACCATAACAAACTCCCATCACATCTATCTACTTTGGGCATCAATCTAGCTACTACAACACCTATGACACCCAATGTAAGCACTATAACACACATTTGCACCAAAACCACAAAACTCTCTAATCTTGTTCGCTCCCCATCCTTTCGCACCCTAGCATCGGTAGGGACCCAGAACCAAAATACTATTCATTCTTCTAACTTTCTCAAGTTATTACATTCAAATGAACTACGAGACTTGAAATCCAATTTCACTACTCATTCCTAGACACGTTAAGGCATGACTCTATGGGACGAAACCTCACTTTCCTAACAAAAGCCAGAAAGTCCACCTAGTGCATTTGAACTATAGTTGTGCTAATCGGACACCCAATCAACGCCATAACCACACCAAAAGTGCTTCCATGCATATACAAGACTATACCAACACTTAAACCAAGCAAAGTCAATACTTGGTCAAACGACCCCTTTACAAATTCCAACTAAGAGGCTATTTTTCGAGCAATGAAAGGACACTACGAGCATGCTAAGGATTCACTAATCTCTAACCAACCACAATAAAGCTCTACGAGCACCCAAAATACTCAAAACAACAAAACGGCCCAAAACGCGCAAATGGCCCCTTATATTCCAATTCAAATTTATCAACTCTAACCATCCAAAATCCATTTAAATGTTACATTTAGTCTCCTAAGCACTTCTAGCACCTAACCAAAGCATTAGAACGTAATTCGGAATGAAAACCCCAATTTTCATATTTTACTATTCATAATCACTATTCATCATCTTCCCTGACTTGCATTTTGTATTTCTAGCCATAAACCTTGCAATTTAAATATAAACTAATGTTTTATGATCACAATAGAAGGTATTTGAAGCATAAACAAGCATAAATAACCAATATATTGACAGATCATAAAAATAAAGTTTGAAGTTAGAATTGAAAATAAATAAGTATGGATGCATTCCATCACCTTAATGCAAGAGGAAGAAAGTTTGTTGAGGTCCTAATAAAGTCCCTTGAGCAATCCTAGAAGCATTGGAGCAAGAAAATGGAAAGCAAAATTTTTGAAGATGGCTTTGAAACTCACGGCCAAATGGCCCTTTTTTCTCAAGTTTTTGTGTTTTATTTTGGCTTGTTATTTGCTTAAAAAGATGACAAATAAAAAGTTCAAAGGTCAAAGGATCAATTAGGTCAAGCATTAGGTCAAGTTCTTGGAGCAATTGAATCAAATTTTAAGCAAAATGGGTCAAGTAATTTAAGTGAAAAAAGCTGGAAAATTACAGGAAAATTTTCACTATTCGTTACGCTCGCTTATGAATTTTTTTTCGTTGATCCTGATGTGTTATGCAAGTAAACTCAATGGATATATGCATCTAAAAGAGCAAGTATTAAAGGAAAAATATAAAATTCAGAAAAAGAAACAGAAAAAAAATTGATGCTCGACTCGAGTGTTACATCCTTCCCCCTTAAAATAATTGCGTCCTCGCAATTCCTTATTCTCAAAAGAACTCCCCAGCTGCTGTAGCAACTTTGGTCAAAACTGTTGCCGAAGACAATAATCGAACAAGAATATCATTAAGAAAATTCCATAAGAGTACCACCAAGGAATCCATCAAGAACAATTGAAAAGAAATCCTCATAAGAAATTTTGAGAAAGGTAGCCAAATAAAGTCTCCTATTAAAAATATCATCTAGAAGTTTGAACAAGAACTCCTCTGATTACAATTACCATATTGTTAGAGATATGCCCTAATGCTATATAGTTAGATGACCTATATAGGGCATTTTGATTTAAATATGAATGACATGTTAATTGGATGTTCATATTCTCCATTCAATGTTTTATATGAATATGTCCTCAATGTTTTTTGGAGATGAAATATATTCTTAAGGTGTTGAGAATTCAATGGCATATTTCTTCGACATGATAAAAATTCAAAAGCATTCATTGTCCTTAGATTATTCGACCAGGACTAGAATAATCAAGTACGAACTATCATATATAGAGATGTTAACATAGAGATGTTAATGATAAAGGGTAGCGAGCGTTGAGCTACAAGAGCATAGGGATGCAATTAACTCACATATAAATGATCGTTGGTTGAACGGATCATTGAATGTGACCAGAATGACGAAACTACATGACTTTGGATTAATAGTTTGTCATTCGTTGGAAATTGTGCAAATTAATCCTTTGACTTGAGAAATTACAACTGTCGGCTATATCAGGGGCTAAATCTTGCGTTTGGACAATACTCGCCTTCTTTGAGGGTGAGATACGGCCTCTTGCAGTTTAGTCTTGTGATATGAGTCCGACAAGTAATTTTCAAGATAAGATCTGTTAACCTCCGACAATGAGGCGATGTGAAACCCTAGTTTTCGTCTTTACCTCGATTTACGTGTCTTTGCCTCGATTTGCGTGATTTGACCTGTTTATGTGTTATATGAATTAGAATGTGCTAAATATGTGATTTATATTCCTAATACATGCTATGTGTGCATTCATGAAATTTTCATAAAAAACGGCATCAGAAATTTTATCGACGATTTTTGTGAATAGTGTTTTGAACGCCTGTCCGCTAAAATTTTTACAGGGGTATTTTAAACGTCTTAAAACCTAGTCCTCTATTATTAATAGACCCATGTTTGATAAAAATTGATTCTGAAACGGAATAGTAATTTAAATAGACTTTTCGGGTGAAAAATAACATTTTTGAGCCAAATAGTGATTTCTTCTAAACCCGATTCTTGCATTGACTTTCGTTGACCTAGTATATATTAATATAAATTTATTTATATGTGGTATTAAATGATTTTAGATTAATTATGCATTCAAAAGACATTTGAAAATAAATAATATGACTTTTCACCTTCTTTTGCAGAAAATCGAGTTTTAAGCCGACTCGGGTGAAATTGTTTGAATGTAAAACTTCTTGTCACCTAAAAATAAACTACTTGAGATAGTTTAGGTGTTGCATAATTAATTTGAGAAAGAGTAGTCAAGAAAATGAATTAAAAGACAAGAAAACACTAAAAATAATTAGTTTCCACCTTTGACTTTCTTTTATTTGTTTGACCTTTGCTTAATATATCATCAACACACATCAAAAGCTCACAAAACACACTCATTTTACACACACATTACCGAAATTCCAAGGGGAGGCAAAAAGAAGGCATTTTCAAAGTTTTTCAAAGCATTTTTCACATAGATTTTGCAATTCAAGTCCAAATCACTTCATTCAAAGCTTGATTTCTCTTGTTGGGCATCCATTCTACACATTTCTTGCATCAAAACACATCAAAGGTGAGAGAAAAATTCTAGATCTCAAAAGTCATTTTTTATGTTTTTGCTTATAATTGCATTTTGAACCGTTAGAATGTTAATTTGAAGTTATATTATTGCTCAGTGCATGCTAAGGATCATTTATGTGTATTACTACGAGATTTGAACCATTGTAGCAAAATTATTTATTTTCGGGTATTAAAAGTTGATTAATTAGCTATTTGATGAATATCTTGAGTTGTTTTGGTTGGAATTGATTGCCGTCGATTTCTAAAAATTTGTTAATTACGTGGTAGCGCCGTTATAATGCCAAATTTTTGATTGCAATGTTTGTGTGAAAATCCAAAAATTTCAGCCTAGGTGCATTGAGGTTTTAGGGTTGTTGGGCTTGATTTTGATGTGTCTTGGTTGGTTTCCGAGAGGGCTAATGTAGTTGATTGAATGGGTGAGGGTTAGAAACTGATTTGGAGTTGTTTGGATTAGTAGAATGTAAGATATAATTATTTGAAGTTTAGGTTGTCTTTCTTTAAATTGTTGAATTGAGCCTTTAGATGATTGGGTGGTGTTTGAGTGATTGAATTGTGAGTTGTTGATGGTTAGACTAAGGTTAGATTATGTGTTTAATGCATGTTAAGTTGGATGGCCTACTTTGTCATCTAACTTAGTCGTTTATTGTTTAATTGATTACTTGATGTTATATTGATGATAATTGATGATTATTGATTGATGATTGATGAACCGGGAGATAGGAAATTCTGCTAGATTGTCCTCCTGTGAATGATATTTATTATTATTACTGAGTCTTGGTAGGTGTGTACCACCTCTCGGGCAACATCGGGCTGTTGGGTTGATAACGGCATGACTACCAGAGACTACCCCCAGCTCGCATGACGGAGGTGTCATGGAGGGAGGGGCTAGTGAGGTACCTCGGGTGCGTGAGTAATGGGGAGTTACAAGAAGAATGGTTGAGGTGTTTGAAACTACACCAACTAGAGTATCCTTTATTGATTGGTCATTATAGTTATGTGTTTATATTGTTATTGATGTTTTATTGCTTGTTTACTGCTCAAAGGATCATTTCCAAGGAGTATAGTAAATACTGTAGAGATCTATCGGATCCTCACTGAGTTTGTTTATATAAGCTCACTCTCTATTATTGCATGCATACAGGTGTTATTGAGCAAGATTATGGGTACGTGCCTCCAGAAGGGGAAAATGTGCCTTACGTGGATGAGTCTTATGTGCAGAAGTCTTTGCCATGAGATTATTTATAGTTATTGTAATATGATGTATTGTAAAACCTACCTTAGTATAAAGACTTATGTATAATGGTTTAGTAGTCTTCTTTTGACCTTGTTTAGATTACTAAATTGGTTTATAGTCTATTTTGACATGTATGTTAAAGTTAAGGTATTATGTTGGAACGAAGGCGTATAACTATGAGTGGATTGTCTAAGAATGATTATTGTATAATATGGTTATGTTGTATGTTGTTAATGGTATTGAGGAATTGATTGTTGTTTGGTTGAGGAGTTGAATGTATGATGTACTGAGAGGTTGGTTTAAAGCCTCGGTGTCTTAATTACTGTCGTTATACTGCCAAAATTCCGTTGCGTCCTGACTGATTATAGGTGGGGTCGAGTTGGGGCGTGATAGGCGATGTCCTATGCGATCTAGTATCGGTCGTCTGAAATAAGAAACCCTCGGCCAGGATAGTTGGACGATGGAAATGTGTTTTTCCATAGATGTCATCTCTCATTCCACCGAATTAGATCTATGCATAGAATCGTACAGCGGACTTAATCATTTCATGATCCCCACATTGATCGGGACATTTTAACAGAAGGATCGGACTGCATGTTAATTTGCGACTATAAATAGGTTCATTGGAATTTGACTTCATTACTGTACATATTGTCATGATACGTTCGTTGTTACCGCATCACTCATGAACATGAATGTATTCCGGATAACGACGGAGACATTTTCGGAATCGATCTTTTATCACTGTACGGTCATGAACCTAGAAAGTCACACACTTAGGGTATCATGAATAAAGCCATTTCTGAGCTTGGTATTAAGTTGAAAACACGTTAAAGTGTTAACGGTGTGATTTTGGACATTATCGGTTAAGTGGTACAAAATTATAATTTTCGAAAGTTTTGGGACCAAAGTGTAAATACTAAAAAGTATTGGGGCTTTAGTGCAAATAGATTGAGGGGTCAATCTACAATTAATTATTCTAAAAGGGTTTAAGAATAATTAATATTTGTCTTCACTAAAAGACAAACAACAAGTTGCATAAAAAGACAAGCACTAAAAGACGAAACACAAAAGGACAAAAGACAACTTGCACAAAAAGACAAAAGACAAGTTGCAAGTGAAATTTGTCCAAATTGCCCCCCTTTGGCCAGCCATGCATAGGATTAGGACACTTGGCTTCTTGATTTGCTTAGATCATGACACTTGGCATTTGATGAGCAAGTTTGTGCATCTATAAATAGAGGTCATGTCTTCATTCATTATTTGCACCTTATGGCCGAAAATCTCTCTTTCTCTAGAAGCAATTTTTCTCTCATTTCTCTTGGTAGTTTCGGCCAAGGCTAGTTGAGATAGGAAACACTTTGCTTTTAATTCTCAACTCACGTATACTTAAGGTCTTGGACTTAACTAAGCTAGCACTATAATTAGTTAAATTGTCCTTTGCTTTTGGATACCCGTAGACGTATTAGAACCTTTGCACGTGCGAATGAGCTTTGCCCGAGTCAAGATGTTCTTCAAGTATCTACATCCGAGTTCTCCACGCGAGGTATTTCGTTTCAAATACATTTGTATATAGTTGTATATACTTTATTGTATTTACTTTTAATGTACTAGATACGGATTTACTCTTGAGTTTATGTAAATACAAACTTGTTTACATGCAAATTTTAATTGTTATTACTTTCGTTACGCTTGCATGTTTTTGTTATTTAAATATCTCGAGACGATCCCGTTGCGCTCCCGCTTATGAATCTGACGCCTTTTGCACCTTCATTATGAAGCTGACACCTTTATAGCGCTTTCACATATAAGGTTCCCGGTAGGTGTATCAAATAAGAAATTCAGTCCAAAGTTCCGAATAAGTATGTTGAGAAAATACTAACAAAAGATCTTCAATAAAAATCCAATAAGTATTTACACTGATAATACTGTCCTAAAATGCCAATCAGAAACCCAATGCAAGCTCCACAAAATACCGTAGATATCACAGGACAAGAAGTCTGATTAGAATCTCAAATACCAAGTCCGTCGAAAAGTGCCAATAAGAAAATACCAAAAGAATACCCCGATAAGAACTACCATGTAGAAACCCCAAGGAAATCCACTCATTTTTGACTGCTGAGTATAAGAGAATACCTTAGAGGAATTCCAATAATCAAACTCCAAATATAAACACCAACTCCTAAATAAAGGGTCAATCAAATGCTTCTCATTCTTGCTAGTCCACATAACGGAAGGACTGTTACCAATCACCTCACTTCAGGGGAAGGAAGAAGATTTCTTACCATTTCAACGGGTTATGCATGAATGCGAGGATATCACATATATACAAATATTCTCTAAGCTATCATGCAATCAAGATTATAAAAGAGTTTATAGAAACCAGTTAATCAACAAAGTAATTCAAACACAAATCACAACACAACTAATACTAATCATAACACAACTTATTCCAAGACACTCAAATACACACATTGTGATACCCTAAACCCGGCACGTATTTAATAGCATTTAAAGTTCATTTAAATTGCATCTTATTGACCTTTCACCTTCTTTGGCTAAACTTGTTGACTTTTTATCTACATTGACCAACTAGGACAAGGTGAGAATTTTTGGAATGTTTAATGAAAGGTAAACTTGGGATTAGAAACAAAAAATGCAAGGTTCAATTAGTCAAATTTTGGGTCAACTTTGAAAATAAATCTGAACCAATTGGTGCAGGTTTAGGTAGCAAATTATATATGGTTGGAAAGCTCTATGAGTCTAGTTTCTAAGGCTTCAAACCGTTCGTGAATTGGTGTTTTCTAGAAAAAGTTATGGCCGTTTTCGTAAGGTCGAGCAGAGCTGTTTTGGTTTAGCGGGTTGACTGAAGCTTTGACCCTTTGACCTTTCATTTAAGTATTGACCAAGCCAAAACAAAACACAAAATCAGCTTTTCTTCTTTCCTTTCACCCGTGACCAAGCCAAGCCCATGAATAGTAAACCCTTGCACATTTTTGCTCATATATTGAGTTTGGAGTAGAACCAAGGTGCAATTCCAGCATTTTTGAGTTCGTGGTGACGTGTAGCATCTTTCTAGTGGTCTATTTTTCATTTTTTTTGCAGAAAAATGTGAGGACATTTTCTAACCCATTCTTTAAAATTCATTATTTATGTTATATATTGCCAAATCTATGTTTAATACTTGTTATTTAGATGCTAGAGAACATATTTCTTGTTTTATAGCTTGTGTATAGTTGATTTTAGTTGTAGTTGATGCTTTGCTAGATGTAATTATAAATGTAGACAAGATGTTTGTTTAATGTTCTAAGTAAAGTATAGGGATGTATTACATGCTAGATTAATGCTCATAGATAGCTAAAATGTAAGAAAACATCAAGAGAATTCAAGTATGCAAAATGTGAATTTTGAAATAGTGCACTGCCCCTATCTTTTGAAGCTCTTTTGACATAGCAAACATACTAGAAAATTAATGAACTTTACACAGCAGCTAGATTAGGCAGTTTAGAACAAATGTTGATTTCTAGAGCTAAGGCCAATTCTAACGTTTTAGACCTCCGATTTAGCCATTTCCAAAATGTGTTCTGAAAATTGCTGCTACTGGACAGTTTGTGCAGTTGCACGGGAAATGTCATAACTTGCTGATTTTAAACTAGAATTAAGCCTTGTTTGATTCTAAAATAAACTACACTCGAATAGATACATTTATATGTAAAAACCAGAGAATTTGGAGTTCAAGAGCATAGGTAATGAATTTGATAAATTTAGGGTTCTGTTAGAAGTTTTGAAAATGGGAATGTTTTCATGAAGATCTACTTGCTGTGTGTTGTATTCCATATATATCTTGTATATTAGGGTTCATAAGTGAGTAAGAGCATTCTTTTTATAGTTTAAAAGTTTTTATGGTTATTTTCATGTTAGATCAATGATTAGTTAATAATGTATATATTGAAGATCAAGTGTTTGAGTTTATGCTTGAATGAAGTGTTTTATTGTAGAAGTTTGAAAATGTTCTAGTTAAGTGTTTTAAGTGTTCTACATGTATTAACTTAGTAATTCTAGCATGTTAAATATCTAGTTAGTCTATGTGATTTAGAACCCCATGCATGCTAAGTGGAATACTCGAGAATGAATGTAAAATTAACTTAGATGGTTAGATTGTTAATAAATGCCATAGTTAAAGAGTATTTAAAGTTATTTGCATGTTGTTGACTAACAATTTAAGATGTTTGCAAACCATGATATAAGGTAAAGAATGTTTTCAAACATGTTAGTGAGATGATGTAAAGTGGTTAAGTTTGATGTGTTAGTTAACTACAATCAAATCTAAATTGCTCTTAATTATGAATTCTATTTGAATTGCAAGTTTATGGTGCAAGAAATATAGAATGACTTTGATGAAATTTGCAGTTTTTGGGCGTTTAGGGGCTGATCAAGTTGGGCAGTTTTATGCCATCCTTGAATTGGTCATTTTAGACTATAACTTGAATTGGTCATTTTAGACTATAATATGGTTTAATAACTTGTATTTAGGTAGGGAAAAATGTTGGTAGTTGAAGAGGCATGTTGGTTTGGCTTGGAGATATATTTTAGTGGTTATTTTGAGTCTATTTGACTAGTTTAAGTGCACTTGTGTACTTTTGTGTATTGTGTGAATTGAATATACTTTATGGTTGTCAAATTGCTAATTTTTATATGCCTATTGAATTGCGGGTTTAATCAGAGAACCTTTAACGTGTTGCATAAAGTAGTGAATGTAATGCGTGCTAAATAAAAAAATGTATTTGATAGTTATGATAGTTCAATGGAATCAAATGGAAATTAATAAGTTAATGGAATTATAAACTAGTTTTAGTTGAGAATGAATGTATAACTTCTTATATAGATAGTTGATTTTATTATGTAGTGGAATGGAAGGAGTTGGTGCATTCGGAGAATATGGAATGGGTTCTTAACTAAATTCTTACAGGTTTGGCTTTTCAAGGTGAGGAAGTTGCATCTTATTTACATTTCTCTATTGTATATTGAATATGTTAAATAGTTTTCATGCTATTAATGTGATTTAGCGTATTCTAACAAGATTTTTCAGTTTTATAGTTAATAGAATGAGTTTAATGGTTAATGCTCGTTATTTTGCTTTTATTGTTGTCAACTGGTAAATGTGTGATGACAACCTCTTTTGTTGTACCTCGATTATGTGTTTATCGGTTTACCTTGTTATATTGTTTTTATTAATGTTTCTCGTGTCATCGAAATAATGATTGCGCAAACTTATCGTCGGGACGGATGCGATGGGCCTCTCTGGGAGGCAACGGGCTTGCCAGGGTTGGTTGCTCTAGCTCCGTACCCTATTCCCTCACTCGCCTGGTCTGGAGATTGCCAGGGGATATTGGGTCATAGGTATTGGATACATCCGGAATACCCATTGGTGTAAAGGATGTCGGCATAACAAGACTGTGTTTGTGGTTCGTGGATCGAGGCTCGTGAATCAAAGAATTGGAGTGATAAGGGTTATCGATCGTATCCTTTTAAAGTATGGTATTAGAATTGTTATTCATTGTTTATTTATTGTGTTAATTGTGTTAAATTGCTGCATTGCATGAGCCCCGGTATACTGTTCCCGTTCCCTCCTCCCCCACTGAGTATACATTATTTGTATATTCACTCCTCATCATGAATCTTTTAGGTTATAGCCAAAGGAAGTGTAGTTCGTGATCACGTGATAGTCCGTGCTTGAAGAGTGGCCTTACGTGTTATGTGGCTTGAGTTGTAAAAGTTGTAAAGTTTTACTTTCATGAATTGTATATGCTCAATGTAGGAGAGAAATGTATTTAAGCTTAACCAGGTCATAGAGTGCTTTGATAACCTAGTTTATGTAATAGCTTAATGAGGTTTGAGTTCAATGCATGTATGGAGTTGTTGTATGTTTGGACATAGTACTGGTCCATTTATATGTTGTGTGCAGGTAAATTGTTTGTCCTATAAATAGGGAAAACTCCGTCCGTTTCTCCTCGAATTTCATGACTTAGGTTTTGGACCGGGTTGTGTTTAATGGGAATATAGAGCTCCCGTTTCTGTGAGGGAATAGGGTGTTACACACTTGACAATCAAAAGTTCAAGCAGGTAACAATCCATAAAGTCGAGTCACTTCGTTTCACGATTAGCCACTTCACTTCACTTGACACACATTTAACTTATAGCACACAACTATATCACATTAGTGCACACATTCATTTCAAGATACACAATTTCACATACAAGCACACACATTCTCATGACATGTTTCACAAACACACATTCAAGGGTTGCTACCCGACAAACTGAGGACCCTGTCACGGCTGAGAGCTAACTATACTCTGATACCACCTGTAACGCCCCATTCCCTTACGCGAACATGAGATCTATATATCCACTAAACACAACCCGATCCAAAACCCACATCACGAAATACGAGGAGAAATGAACGGAGTTTCCCCTGTTTATAGAAAAAACAGCTTACTTGCAAACAACATATAAATGGACCAATACCGTGTCCAAACATACAACAACTCCATACATGCATTAAACTTAAACCTCATTAAGCTATTACATAATCTAGGTTATCAAAGCACTCTATGACCTGGTTAAGCTTAATTACATTTCTCTCCTACATTGAGTATATACAATTCATGAAAGTAAAACTTTACAACTTTTATAGCTCAAGTCACATAACACGTAAGGCTACTCTTCAAGCACGAACTATCACGTGATCACGAACTACACTTCCTTTAGCTATAACCTGAAAGATTCATGATGAGGAGTGAGTATACAAATAATGTATACTCAGTAAGGGAGGGGGGAACTGGAACAGTATACCGGGGTTCATGCAATGCAACAATTTAACACAATTAACACAATAAATAAACAATGAATAACAGTTCTAATACCATACTTTAAAAGAATATGATCGATAACCCTTATCACTCCAAATTTTCAATTCACGAGCCTCGATCCACGAACCACGAACACAGTCTCGATATGCCGGCATCCCTTACACCAATGGGTACTCCAGATGTACCCGATATCTACGACCCAACACCCCTTGGCAATCTCTATACCGGGCGAGTGAGGGAATAGGGTACGGAGTTAGAATAACCAACCCTGGCAAGCCCGTTGCCGCCCAAAGAGGCCCATCGCATCTGCCGCGACAATAAGGTTGCGCAACTATCATTTCGATAACACAAGAAGCATTAATAAAAACAATATAACAAGGTAAGCTGATAAACACATAATTGAGGAACAACAAAAGAGGTTGTCCTCACACATTAACCAGTTGACAACAATAGAAGCGAAATAACGAGCATTAACCATTAAACTCTACTAACTATGAAACTGACAAATCTTGTTAGAATACGCTAAATCACATTAATAGCATGAAAGCTATTTAACATATTCAATATACAATAGAGAAATACAAATAAGATGCAACTCCCTCACCTCAATAGCCCACGAACTCTTCCAATCTTCCCTAGCGCCAAAACTAGCAATCCACATAACATTTACAATTTAGTTCACACAATACAACTAAACAATTCATCCAACTATCAAACTACTAATTAATAAACTATAGACAAGTACAAAAGCATTCAATATAAACAACCATTTAACAACCCTTAACATACTAGACATATTTGCCATATATTTCATATAACTAAACCCATTAAGTAATGACCACTTCAAGGATACACTAGCCAATCTTATTCTTTTTGAACATAAATTTCTCAAAACTAACAACTAAAAGAATAAACATTAAGACAAAGCCAAGCTAATCTACTTAAACATTAAACAAAGCACATCTCAAGCTCTCCAAATAATCTACAATCACTTGGGAACCTCAATCGAACCCTCTATGGCACCCAACACACACAACGATCCAAAAACCATCAAAAAATCATTTTTTATGATCAATCAACTCTCACGAGTTCAACCCATATTCTAACACATCCGAGCATATAATTGGTCAATTTAACATTCATGATACTTAATCCAAACATCCAATCAAGCAACTAACCTCTAACCACAAACACACTATCTTGGCCCTTTGCATTCCAACCAACCATAACAAACTCCCATCACACCTATCTACTTTGGGCATCAATCTAGCTACTACAGCACCTATGGCACCTAATGTAAGCACTACAACACACATTTGCACCAAAACCACAAAACTCTCTAATCTTGTTCGCTCTCCATGCTTTCGCACCCCAGCGTCGATAGGGACCCAGAACCAAAATGCTATTCATTCTTCTAACTTTCTCAAGTTACTATATTCAAATGAACTACGAGACTTGAAATCCAATTTTACTATTCATTCCTAGACACGTTAAGGCACAACTTTATAGGACGAAACCTCACTTTTCCAACAAAAGCCCGAAAGTCCACCTAGTGCATTTGAACTATAGCTGTGCTAATCGGACACCTAATCATTGCCATAACCACACCAAAAGTGCTTCCATGCACATACAAGACTATACCAACACTTAAACCAAGCAAATTCAACACTTGGTCAAACGACCCCTTTACGAATTCCAACTAAAAGGCTATTTTTCGAGCAACGAAAGGACACTACGAGCATGCTAGGCATTCACCAATCTCTAACCAATAACAATGAAGCTCTACGAGCACCCAAAATACTCAAAACAACCAATGGCCTAAAACGCGTGAATGACCCCTTATATTCCAATTCAAATTTATCAATTCTAACCATCCAAAATCCATTTAAATGTTATATTTAGTCTCCTAAGCACTTCTGGCACCTAACCAAAGAATTAGAACGTAATTCGGAATGAAAACCCCAATTTTTTGAATTTTACTATTCATAAACACTATTCATCATCTTTCCCAACTTGCATTTTGCATTTCTAGCCATAAACCTTACAATTTAACTATAAACTAATGTTCTATGATCACAATAGAAGGTATTTGAAGATAAACAAGCTTAGATAACCAATATATTGATAGATTATAAAAATAAAGTTTGAAATTAGAATTGAAAATAAACAAGTATGGATGCATTTCCTTACCTTAATGCAAGAGGAAGAAAGTTTGTTGAGATCCTAATAAAGTCCCTTGAGCAATCCTAGAAGCAATGGAGCAAGAAAATTGAAAGCAAAATTTTTGAAGATGGCTTTGAAACTCACGGCCAAATGGCCCTTTTTCTCTAGTTTTTGTGTTTTATTTTGGTTTGTTATTTTCTTAAAAAGATGACAAATAAAAATGTCAAAGGTCAAATGATCAATTTGGTCTTGCATTAGGTCAAGTTCTTGGAGCATTTGAATCAAATTTTAAGCAAAATGAGTCAAGTAATTTAAGTGGAAAAAGCTGAAAAATTACTGGAAAATTACTGGAAAATTTTCACTATTCTTTACGCTCGCTTACGAATTTTTTCCCGTTGTTCCCGATGTGATATGCATGCAAACTCAATGGACATATGTATCTAAAATAGCAAGTATTAAAAAAAATATATGAAATTCAGAAAAAGAAACAAAAAAAATTGCATGCTCGGCTTGGGTATTACAATATCTATTATGCATATGTATAATATAGCTTGTGGTATGTTGTTGAAATAGAGGCGTATGACTTGTGGTTGGAATGGTGTAGGTTGTTTAATGTATTATGTGAAATGTTGATGAATGGTTGTGGAGTTGTTGTTAATATTTGGAGTTGGTTGTGTGATGTTACAAAGGGTTGGTTTAGAGCCCTGATGTCTATATTACAAATGTTATATTGCCGAAATTCTATTGCGTCCTGACTGATCGTAAGTAGGGTCGAGTTTGGGCGTGACAAATATATTAACTATATGGTAAGTACAGGATGTCACACTCTTCCCTACTTACAACAATTGTGTCATCGCAATTCATTTTTCTCTAAAGAATTCCATAACAACTACACAAATGAATACAGAAGATCATACTCCGATTTATCATCCCCTAGTAGAAGCACTATATAAAATACTAGTGAGATAACTCCATAATAATACTGTAACGCCCCGATCCCTCACGAGACCAGAGGCTCTAATAGTCATGCTAATCACAACCCAATTCCAAACCCCAGACACGAAATTTAGGGGAAAACGGACGGAGTTTCCCCTATATGTAGGTCTATCTAGAAACCTGCCAACAGTCACATACAAGACCTGAATCACAATCAACCATTCATAACCTAGCTTTCAAGATTCATAAAGCCAACCAGCTCCTCAATGCCATCCGAGCCTTGGAACCCAATATCATATCACACAAACATGCAAAATCAAATCCATTGAGTTCTATCTTTTTAATCCACTTATCATACCACTCTATATTATCAATCAAGCTTTCTTATAATTTTTGTCCAACCCACTAACTAGTTTTCATCGTCCACACAAGCATGCACTACTAAGTAATAAAGTAAAGCAAATAGAAGATATTACAAGCCCACTAGTACCTAAACATCAAACAAACTAAAACTTTAATATTATATTCCTTGATATAACATAAATACATACATGGCACAAAGTCTCAAATACAATACAAGCATATCATGATCACATTCTTCCATGTTTTACACACCGATAGAGCAAGCAGGTGACACAAGAGGCAATCCAGTCTTCAACTTTTCCTGAAATATGTTGAAAAGAGGAATGAGTAACCAGGTTACTTAGTGAGGGAGGTGATGCAACATACCAGGCGTGCATTATGATATGCAGATACAAGAAATCATATAAATAACATAACAACAAGATTAAATAGCAAGTAGATAACCACATTAAAAAGGATACGGTTCCACTTCAAGTATTCAATCACGAGCCACGAACTTCACGCAAGTGCCGGCAAACCCCAAACACCAACAAGTTGGGATACTCCGGATGTATCCCGATCCTACGACCCTTTATCCTGAGGTAGGTCTATGCCCAGCAGGTGAACCACGCCTCTGGGGTAGTGGAGTATGCCTCAGTGAGAAGGGAATAGGCACCATAGTAGTCGAGGGAGCACGAGAAGCCCGACGCCGCCCGTGTTTCTCGACGCTACCATGTCCGAAAAGGTTGCGTAACCCCGAGACAAGTCCACAAGCATTCAATATATCAAATAACACATAAGAGGGTCGACAAAGTAGGCCGCCCTCGCAATTAAACACAAATAACACGAGAAAACACATGATAGCGAGTAAATAGTACATATAAACTATTCAATTACTAATTATACAATCTATAACCAATAAAATAAGTTAAGATATACAAAAAAGGATGAAGACTCCCTCACCTTGGATTAAGCCAAGCATGCAAGAAACTAACTTACATTCACTCCAACCTCCTTGGATCCACTCAAATGTGCAACCCCTAGTTATTCATATAGGTATAACACTTAGTCACTAAACTAGCATAACACCCAAAATCTCAAAATCTCAAAATCTCCAATTAACAACAAAGGGGCTGAATTATCACATGCATTTTTACTTGGATTTCTTGTTCAATTTGTGGTTCATAATTCATATGAAGCCTATTTCTACCACAAAACACTTCATTCAAGCGTAAACTCAAACACTTGTTCTTCACCTATACCTAAAGCTACCATACTTTAATTCATTAAGCAACTAACCATGAAAACCTCTAAAACGTGCAAAAGAATGTTCTCTCTTCCTCATAAGCACCAAAGAACAAGATAGATATGCAAAACAACATAAAATCAAACTTATCTACATTTGCCTTAACTTACATAATCAATATACAACAAGAAATAACAATTAATATGCAAGAACTAACAATTCCACATGATTAAATATTACTTAGCAACAATAGACATTAGCAAGAATTAGCAATTTCACCACTTCGTAACCCCAATTAACAATATCAAATAGTAATCCCACTAAAACATTTTCTAATTTCTTTAACAGATACTTAACTTAATCAATTCGGTTACCTATGCTATTGACCTCCAAACTATCTGATTTTTATGTACAAACGTAGATCTTCAAGTGTAGTTAATTTTAGGTTCAAACGGTTCTCAATTCCGAGTTAAATTCCAAAATTTATAACCCTTACCGCGCAACTACGCATAGCTGGGTAGAACCAGCGATTTTTTGAGCTACATTTCGGAAATGATGTGATCAGAGGGCTAAAACATTAGAATTAGCCTTAGTCCAAGAAATCAACATTTGTTCAAAACTGCCTAATCTAGCTACCATGTAAATTTTGTTAATTTTTTAGCACGTTTACTATGTCAAAAATCATTTAGAATACAGGGGCAAAAATCTGTCCAAAACAGGTACTAACTTATTGCTTACATTTTGTGAATAATTGAGCTTAGAAACCTTCTTGAGCGAGTATAAACTCTCTTTCAAGCATTAGATCAAGAACTTCATATACACATTTCATCATATACAACCATAACCCTAACCACAACTACTATAACAAAATCTTTCATGTATAGCTAGCACACAACACTTAACCTCCCATAAGATTCATGAAAATCAATTATCTAACTAAGACAAGATATAATTCAACTAGATTCAATATTTCATTTTCAAGTCCCTTTTGTAATCCAAGCTATAAATCCAATTCTAGCTAAGTTCTAATTATATTCATGATACATATAGCATACTTAAGGGTTCTAGCAACTATTAGAAGCAACAAAACAATTAGAAATGCAAAAACCCCAAAATTCGCAAGTTACTATTCACATACACTATTCATCTTCTTTTCCAAGTCTCCAAACTTCATTTTCAACCACAAAATTCTTCAAATAGCTATAAAAGAATGTTGTATGATCATAATAGAGGCCAATTTAAGCATAAATAACCATAGATAAGCAAGATATAACAAATCACAAAATTTAAAATTTGTAGCTAAACATTCAAATGCACAAATATAGGAGAATCCCTCACCAAATTAGATATGTAGGAGCAAAGGAGAAGCTTTTTGATGGTTTGAAATCCTTTGGAAGAGCTTGGAAGATCAAATTGAGCAAAATTTGCATGAAAAATTACTATTCCCGTATAGGGTTTTTTTTGGCTATTTTTGGGCATTTTTTGCTTATTTTTTTGAATATTTGTATGCATATATGGTATATGATGTATATATGTATGTGTTGTATATTTAGCTTAAGTCAATTACCATAAAATCTTGGTCAAACTATGCTAAATCTCAATTTAAATACTAACTAGTTTAAAAACAATGTTTACATTACGCAATACTATTCAACGAAACACTAATCATTTTTCAAACGCAAGTTCCCGACCTTCAAAATCCAAAACTACAAGTTCCCGATTCCTTTTATAAGTTATACTATCTAGGAAAAATATTAATTCGAGCAAATTAAACTGTTGATTTTCTTATGAATTGTAGCCACTAATAAAACATATAATCAAGAATAAGAAATGCACATTGAAATGCTCAAAGAGACATGCAACAGTTACAAATGAACGTGATGAGAAATCTCGGGCGTCACAAATACCATCGAAGAATTCCCGCAAGAAAACCGAGAAGAGCTTCACATAAGAAATCCCCGAAGAAAATACTAATGAACAATATCAGAAACCAAGGTAGAATTCCCAAATACCGATTAAGAATCCTATATGAGAATACTGTTGTAAGGTACCGTATGAGAATACCAAATAAAAGTCCAAGTAGAAATTCAAATAAGAAACACAAGTATATCCGAAGAAAACTCCAATCAGGAAACCCATTTAAAAAGATCCAAATGAGAAGTCTGAGAAAAATACCATGCTTCCAATAGGAAGGCCAAGTAAAATATCAAATGTAGATCCCTGGGTAAGAAGACTGATTGAGAGTCCTAAGCAGAAGCACTGTATGCAAGCTGAACACTATATAGAAGTCCAATCAAAGTTCCGTAGAAGGATGTTGAAGGAGAATTCCGATAGCCATCAATACTGATAAGATGTATTACTAGGCTTTGAAAATTATTCGTTGATCATTGATTGCCGATCACCGGGAGAAGGGGGGAAAAGAAGAAAGGTAGAGACTATATGATGCACATTCCTTATATTCAAAACATTCAACACATTATGAGTACTTAATACATATTATGTTCACATAACAAATTCTTAACATATCTTAAACACGTAACATATATTACACGCTTAGAATATAACTCACATATATCACACTATCCACATAACACACTTCTTGAGCACACATAGTCACATATATCAATCATTCTTCATACTTTACACAAGTATAACATGTAGGAGCACATCTTCATTCAAGCAAACACAATCTTACATGCAAGTACATGTATATTCAAAACATATTTCTCATGCACGCACTCGAGGTTCGCTACCCAACAAACCGAGGACCCTTTCTCGGCTGAGAGCTAACTAAGCTCTAATACCACCTGTAATGCCCCAATCCCTCAAGGAATCAGGTCCCCGATCCCAAAACCCTAAGGCACAAAAAATGAAGAAAAACGGACAGAGTTTCCCCTGTTTCCAAGCCTATCTAGATATCGGCACTCAGAAGAAGTAGCCACAACAACAATATACAAACATTTATAACAACCGCAACCTTCACTACCATTGTGACGCCCGAGAATTTTCCATGCATTTAATTACTGTTGCATCCCTTGTTTGTGCATTTACTTCTATGCCTTATTAATTGACTTTGTGACTACTATTCACTCCGTTTTTAAAATGCTTTCTATTAGTTAATTAGCATTTTTATTAAATCATATTAATTGTAAAAGTAGTGGAAAAAATGTGCATTTGAATTAAAGGCGTTAGGAGGGCTCGTTTAGAAAATAATTTTAGAAGTCAAGTGAATAGTGTTACGTAACTAACTTAGGTAATTAATTAGCTAGCATATATTTTTACATCTAAGCTCGTTTTGGAGCTAGCAACGCGCATTTTATTAGACCACTTAAACACCCAAAGGACCCCACCTCAACTCAAACCCTTATTATATCACTTAAACACACAAAATGCAAAAGAAAAAAAAAATAAAAGCTGAAGAGCAGCCCCAAAAACCCGACAGCCCTTCTTTGCTTATGGGAGCATTTTTCCATCTTCAACTCTCCAAATCAAGCCAAGCCAAGCCTTGAGCAAGTGGATTAGGGTGTCTTCAAGCCTCCTAGGTGTTCCTACGCGTGGTGGTGAGGGATTTCATGACTTGTTTTTGCATTTTTAAATAATTGCTCATTTCTTGAATCGTTGGAGATATGTTTAAATGCCATTGTAAATGTTATCTATGCTAATATACTATCTATATGAATGCTAGAGAACACTTTTGAACCGTCGTTTCGCAATTTAAACGGTTAGAATCGTTAGTTTGATTTCTAGGGTGAATAGTGACGTTTTTTCTAGGGTTTTGTGAAATTGCTCGAATTGACTTGAATTATTGCTTCTAATTGATGCCTTAGGTGCTAGTGAAGATAGTTAAATAACCCCGTGCACTTGCATTGCCCTTAAATCGCCTAAAAATGGAAAATAGCCGACTTTAAATTGGGGCTTTTGGTGTTAATGCGAATCCGGGTGGATTCAGGCTTCGATTCTAGTTTCCTTAGGCTACCTAGGTGCTATAGATGCCTTGATATCCCTTAGTTGAAGCCCGGACAATGTAGTAGTAGTTTAAAGCCAAAAGAGGGAAATTGGGGCTTTCGGGGTAAACGCGAGTATTTGACTGAGTTCGAGGGTTGAAAGGGTACCTTGGGGGTTAGTTAGAAGGTAGGGAGAGTTTCTTTTGAAAATGAAATCATTAACTTGGGTTTGGAAGAGAATTAGTATGTAAAATAAAGGGGTTTAAGTGAAATTTCGTTCGTCTCACATTTCTAAACCCACGGCATGACTTCATGAGTGTTTATATATGATTTTAAATTGATTTGGAGCTTTTGAAATGATTCTATGCTTATATGGTATAAGTTCATTTGTAAACTGCTTATTAACTTCTATATTTGCTTCTATCCTAATTGCAACGAGGTCAACCTACTTTGTTGATCCTCATATGTGTTAATGCTTATATTATTGCTATTAACTTGCCATCGTTAAGTGCATTGCATAGTGGTTGCGCAACCATAGTGTCGGGGCGGATGTGTTGAATATCGGCTGGGCGGCAGAGGGCTTGCCGGTGGATATTCAAACTCCGTACCCTATTCCCTCATTCGCCTGGTCCGGAGATTGCCAGGGGATGTTGGGTCGTAGGATTCGGGGTACATCCGGAGTACACCCATTGGAGTGATTGGGGTTATGCCGGCTTATCGTGATCGTGCTCGTGGTTCGTGGATCGTGATTGAAGACCAGTGAAGATTGGTGTATAGGGGATCGTGAAATGTATCCTTTTAATTGTGTGGTTATTTAAGTTTTCATTGATTCTTAAATTGTTAAAGTGTAATTGTATTATCTGTTGCATTGCACGCCCCGGGACTATATCCCTCACTGGGCAACAGTGGTTGCTCATACCTCGACATCTGTTTCAGGAGACGCTGAGGGTGATCCCCAGCTTGTTGATTTAGTTGAGGAAGAAGAAGTTCAGATCGAGCCTTTACCTTAGTTGCAGTGTCTGATAACTCGAGGTGGTTAATGATTTTTGTTGCTATGTGGGAGACTCCTCTGATTACTTTATGTACTATTTTGTAGCCCAAGGGCTTTGTATATGTTTGTTGTATAAGCCGAAGATTAGATGATTGGGTTGTAGCTTTGAAAGTCTAAGAACTGTAATAACTTTTATTCTTGCCTTATTTCCTTGCATGCTTGGGAGTGGGTGGTTAATGTAGAATGCTTTACTCCTTAAGTTGTTTTATTGATTTCCTAGAATGTTATGATTATAAGACTATGCTGTCAACTAGTTCTCGCATGCTTGTGTGTTTTGGAGATATTGCGTACTATAAGGCTCGGATGGCCTTATAGCTTTATTGTTTAATTGGGAAAAGCTGTATTGTATTGTTGGGATCTTGTTTAAGTGTTTACAGGTTTTTAGAATGTCCACGGTACAGAGGAGACTCTGTCCGTGTGTCGGGTCCGGACTTAACCTTTAGCTTGGGGGTTGGGTCGGGGCGTGACATTTAAGTGGTATCAGAGCTATAGATTGCATGAAGCCGGGTTAAATTTCTCGGTCTGTGGGTAGAGACTTGTTATGTGACTTTGTGAATACATGAGTCTTTGATTTTGATTGACCTAAGTGAAATTTGAATAAGGAATGAACATGCTAGCATGGAAATAGAATATCAAGAGTCTAGAATGTCAAGTATGATCTAGTGATTTATGTTTACTTCAAGAATGTGGAATATTTATTTGAATTCCTATGTACTTGTCTTTATGTGAATCTAATTGGACTTTCTTTATATGTTTACTTATAAATTGCATATATACATATATACCTGTCATAACACTTTGCATTCTAGCTATTCGTGATGGGGCCTCGCCGTCGTGCTGATAATCTGAATGTTGGTGGAGAACCCGAGGGGGTACAAGGGCAAGAAGCTGAGGTAGCCGAAAATGCACCGCAGGTTCAAGAGCCGAGCACTGCACAGATCTTGGCCACGATGGCCACAGCCATGAACACTATCGCCCAGTTTGTTACACAACAGGGTCAGCCAGGGGTCGTTGCAGGTAATCAGGCTGCGAGAGCCGGAGGTAGTGGTCCTACTGGAGGTAATCTGTATGATCGGTTTATACATCATGGGGCTTATACTTTCTTTGGGGAGCCGGACGATATGAAAGCTGAGATGTGGCTAAGAAAGTTCGAGAGAGTGGCAGCGATATTGGAGTGCCATGATGACAGGAAGATTACTTATGCTACTTTCCTTCTCGAGGGTGATGCGGAAGATTGGTGGAATACCATCAGTGAGAAATGGGTAGCTGAGGGAGGTCATCATTCGTGGGCCGACTTTGTTCGAGAATTTCGAGACAAGTATATATCGGTAGTTGCCCGCGAGAGGCGCCAGACTGAGTTCATAAACTTGAGGCAGGGAAGCATGACGGTAGATCAATACGAGGCTACTTTTACCCGGCTTTCCCGTTATGCACCAGCTTTAATTCAGCCGGAGGACATGAAGATTCAGAGGTTCATCATGGGTTTGAGGAGAGATATTATGCTGAATTTGTCTTCAAATGATTTTCCTAACTATGCTGCAGTGGTCCGAGCTGCCTCGAGATATGAGAAACGGAAAGCCGACGTATTAGCCGAGACCAGTCAATCGAGTAAACGGTTTCAGTCTCAGAGTCAAGGGTACCAGGGGCAAGCTGTATCAGTTGGTCAGAGTTCGCAGCCGAGACAGACTCAGAGTTACACAGGGCCTACTCAGACTCAGGCACGACCAGTTCAGAGTCAGACTCAGAGTCAGTTCCGTCCAGCAGTTTCCCGTTCGCAGCAGGGTAGTTCAGCTACCTCTACTTACAGAGCTCCTTCGGGAGGCACTGTTGCAAGACGTCACCAGCAGTGCAGCTTCTGTCAGCGTCAGGGTCACACTGAGGATGTTTGTTGGAAGAAACATAACAAGTGTACAGGTTGCGGCAGTGATCAGCACAGGGTTAAAGACTGTCAGAAATTTAAGAGCCCTAGGGGTCAGACATCAGCTCAGAACTCTCAGACCAGGACCCCAGCTGCAGCACCACCACCACGAGGCCAGGCCCGTGTATTTGCTTTGGATGCCGAGGAGCTTCCGGACACTACCGCTGTGGTAGAAGGTATTTTTCTTCTTAATGATCAATCAGTTAAGGTTTTAATTGATTCCGGGGCTTCGCATTCTTTTATTACTCCTACTTGTGCACAAAATGCTAAATTGAAACATGATAAACTGTTGCATGAGATTGTGGTTTATACTCCTATGGGTCCGAAGTTTGTTACTAGATCTATTTGCAGAGCATGTAGCATATTTATTGAAGGTCGTGTTTTTCCTGCTGATTTGATTATCCTACCCTTCAATGACTTTGAAATTATATTGGGGATGGACTGGTTAAGTAAATATTATGCCCAGCTTGATTGTAGAAAGAAGATTGTGTATCTAGAGATGCCTGACCAGCCTGTACTTAAAATAGTTGGTAGTAGAAAATCTACGGGAACTCCTATTATTTCTTCTATTAGGGCATCTAAATTATTAAGCAAAGGTTGTGAGGCTTATCTTGCTTATTTGATTAATCAACCTGGGGATCAACTGAAATTGAATGATGTACCTATCGTGAGAGAGTTTCCGGAGGTCTTTCCTGAGGAATTACCTGGGTTACCGCCTGATAGAGAGATAGAGTTCATGATTGATTTATTGCCGGGGACTTCACATATCTCTAGGACTCCGTACAGAATGGCTCCACCTGAGTTGCAGGAATTGAAAGTTCAATTGCAGGGCTTGCTTGAGAAGGGATTCATTCAGCCGAGTTCTTCGCCGTGGGGTGCGCCAGTTCTCTTCGTTAAAAAGAAAGACGGATCTCTTCGCCTATGCATCGATTACCGGGGTCTTAATCAGGTAACCATCAAAAATAAATATCCTTTGCCTTTAATCGAAGAGTTGTTTGATCAGTTGCAAGGCGCCAGGGTATTCTCTAAATTTGATCTGAGGCAGGGCTATTATCAACTGAGGATTAAGAAAGATGATGTTCCTAAAACTGCCTTCAGAACTCGATATGGCCATTATGAGTTTGTTGTCTTGCCGTTTGGTCTTACTAATGCTCCCGCCGCATTCATGGATTTAATGCAGAGGGTATTCCGTCCTTATCTGGATCAATTTGTAGTCATATTTATTGATGATATCCTTGTTTATTCTAAATCTGAGGCGGAACATGAACAACATCTCAGAATTGTGTTGCAAACTCTTCAGGAGCATCGGTTATTTGCAAAGTTTAGCAAGTGTGAATTCTGGCTTAAGCAAGTTGCTTTTCTTGGCCATATTATCTCGCAGGATGGTATTTCTGTTGATCCAGCGAAGATTGAAGTTGTGTTGTCTTGGAAACGACCTGAAACTGTCACGGAAATTCGTAGCTTCCTTGGTTTAGCTGGGTATTATCGGAGGTTTGTAAAGGATTTCTCTAAGATTGCAGGGCCTTTAACTCAACTTACTCAGAAGAAAACAGTATTTGACTGGAATGATAAATGTGAGGCCAGCTTCCAGGAATTGAAGAAGAGATTGACTACAGCTCCTATTCTTGCTTTACCTGAGGGTTATGATAATCTGGTGATCTACAGTGATGCTTCGAAGGAAGGTCTGGGTTGTGTATTGATGCAGAATGGCAGGGTTATTGCTTATGCTTCCAGGAAACTGAAGCCTTATGAGCTCAACTATCCGACTCACGATCTTGAGCTTGCAGCTATCATCCTTGCATTAAAGAAATGGCGTCATTATCTTTGGGGCAACAAATTTGAAATCTTCACAGACCATAAGAGCTTGAAATATCTGTTTTCCCAGAAAGAGTTGAACATGAGGCAGAGGCGTTGGCTGGAATTACTTGAGGACTATAACTGCACTATTAATTATCTTCCGGGCAAGGCCAATATTGTTGCTGATGCTTTGAGCCGAAAGGCTACTGTTGCTAGCTTGATTATCAAGAATTGGGAATTCATGGAAGAATTGTGCTTATGGAAGCCTAGTACTTCAAGTTCTGGTATTCAATTTGCAAGTTTGCAGATTCAATCTCTGTTGTTATCCAGGATTCGAGAAGCTCAACAGGCTGATCTTCAATTATTGAAAGTCTTAGAGAATTCTAAAGGGGGAGAGTCGGATTTCAAACTGCACGACGATGGTATTCTCAAATTCAAATGTAGAATCTGTATTCCGAATGATCCAACTCTGAAGAAGGATATTCTTGCTGAGGCACACAGTTCCAGATATACTGTGACGCCCGAGTTTTAGCCATGCATTCAATTACTGTTGCATCCCTTGTTTGCGCATTTCCTTCTGTGCATTATTAACTGTTTTCTTAAATTACTATTCACTCTGTTTTTAACTTCATGCTATTAGCGAATTAGCATTTTTATTAAATCATATTAATTGTTAGAGTAGTGGAAAAAATGTGCATTTGAGCTAGAGGCGATAGGAGAGCTCGTTTAGAAAATGATTTTTGTAGTTGTATGAATAGTGTTACGTAACATAACTTAGGGAATGAATTAGCTAGCATTCATTTTATTATCTAGGCTCGTTTTAAGCTAACTAAGCGCATTTAGTGAACCATTTAAGCAAGCAACTTAGCCCCATTTAATATATAACTCACACAACACACACATTAGCTCATAACTTAGCAAAAAAAAAAAAAAAAAGAGAGAGCATGCTGAAAACACTGTAGCAAATCCGAGAATTGCATAGGAGAATAAATAGAGTTTTTTTGCTCAACAAATCCTCATTCCAAGCCAAGCCAAGCTAGGTGCAAGTGGTTTAGGGTGTCTACTAGCCTCCTAGGAGCTCCTACGCGCATTGGTGAGGGATTTCACGGCTTATTTTCGCATTTTAAAATAGTTGCTATTTTCTTGATTTGTTGAAAATGTGTTCAAATGCTATTGTATTGATTATCTATGCTATTATACCTTGTATATGAGTGCTAGAGAACATATTTGAACCATTGTTTCGCTTTTTAAACGGTTGGAATCGTTAGTTTAATTCATGAGGTGAATAGTAACATTTTTCTAGGATTTTGTGTAATTGCTCGAATTAGCTTGATTCAACACTTCTAATAGATGCCTTAGGTGCTAATGAAGGTAGTCTAATAGCCCCGTGCACTTGAATTGCTCTAAAATCGCATAAAACGTAAAATAGTCGACTTTAATAAAGGGGTTTCGGGGTTAAGACGAATCCGGGTGGATTCGGGCTCTACTTTTGGTATCCTTAGGCTACCTAGGTGCTATAGAAGCTTTGCTAATCCTTGTTTGAAGCCCGGATGAGGTAGGTGTAGTGTAAAGCTATAAGAGGGAATTTGGGGCTTTCGAGGTTATTGCGGGCGTTTGAATGAGTTAGAGGGTTGAAAGGGTTCCTTGAGGGTTAGTTAGAAGGTTGGTAGAGTTTCCCTTTAAATTTGAATCATTAACTTTGGTTTGGAGGAGAAATAGCTTGAATAACAAAGGGGTTTAGGTGCAATTTCGGTTGTCTCGCGCTTCTAAGACCTTGGCATGACTTCTTGAATGTTTAAATGTAGTTTCAAGTTGGTGTGGAACTTTTGATATAATTCTAATTATATCTTGTATATGTCCTTTTGTAAAACTGCTTATTTGCTTGTATAAACTGCTTCTATTCTAACTGCATTGAGGCAACTTCGAGCTTAAAACTGTATTAATTGGAGAAGGATTAGGGGTTGAATTATATACCATTAGAAAGCCTTACGAGTCTAGTTTCTACAGCTTTTTACGGTGCATTAATCGGAGTTGTCTAGAGCAAGTTATGATCATTTTGGTGAGATGTGTCAGAAATGCCCTGTTACGCGAGAATCTGAATTTTGTTGTTATTTTGCTATAGTAATGATATAATTCAGTTCTAATTGGATGTATTCGATCAAGACCTTATTGTGTAGTGTCCTTGGATGATTAATACCGTAATGGGGCTCTTATAGTTATGTTGTTTTCATGAATTGTAATTGAAATCTAATTGCTAGTAAAGTTAATTTAAATTGAAAGCTATTCTATTCGACTGTGAATGAGAAATGCTAGTAGAGTTGTGATGGTCACCACCTTTAGACATAGGTAATGTTTCTATATATGCTAAACAATTCAACTGTTAGAATTAGTTGTTGTTATCAATGTGCAACTAGTGAACACTTAGAAAGGTCAAGTAAACTATGTGGAAGAATGTGTTTAATGCTTTTTGAAACTACATGTAAGGTTAATTGTAAGTTGATAGTTGTCTATTATATGTTAAATGTAATTAACTTAAGTTAATACTACTAGTGATATGTTAGAATCTTAGCTTGAAGTATAGTTATTTTACTAAAATAGTATGTTAGTTATTAAATGGTTGATAGTTAACTTTTCTATTAGTTGATAAATGCATTTCTTTCCCTATGTGCTAATGTTGGGCTATCTTCATAGAGATATTACTAACTATTGTAAGTAAAGTAGAATATGAATTAGAAGTTCATTAAAGTAGTAAAAGACTGGGTAGTGTCATTGTGAATGAATGTGTCATTTGAACATTAAAGTAACCTAACCTTTATTATCTATATATCCTTTGGAGAAATTCTTTGAGTTGAGTTAATGGCTAGTTTATTGTTATGTAGAGTGAATTAATTTATTGTACAAGTTATTAACTAAAGTAAAATGAGAAATAGTATGAGTAACTGCAGGCTCATGTGTTGATTTTAGTTAAACTAAATTCTAGCTCGATTTATATCTAGTTATAGCATGCTGGTTGAATCATTCTCATTTAAGTTTTTGAACTATCTTCTTAATTAACTTGTAGACTATTGAAAATATGGAATATATGTTAAGTTAAGGTATATAAAAGTGGTGTTTTGTTAAAAATAGAATTCTAATAGATATTGTATATATGCTAAATAAGCGAAGTTATAAGTTAGCTAACTTAGAATGAATGTTGTAGTTAAAGAGTAATTGAAGTAATGTTTGCTCATAGGTTCAAGGTGACTGGAAATGATATGATTCAAACTTACATCTTGGAGCTCGGTAGAGGTGAGGGAGACTTCATCCTTATGTGCATAATAGTTTATTTACTTGTACTTAGATTATGTGCACTTATTGTCTATATATTGTGTGTGAGGGCAACCTACTTTGTTGTCCTTCAACCATGTGTTTATTGATTTATACTATTGTTATCATTTTGAGTGCATTGCATCGTGGTTGCGCAACCATTCGGGCATGGTAGTGTCGGGGAAACCGGGCGGCATCGGGCTTGCCGGTCCACCTCGGCTACCATGGTTGCCCAGTCCCTCTCTCGCTTGGGATGCCGCCCAGGGAGAGTTGGGTCGTAGGATTTCGGGGTACATCCGGAGTACACCTATTTTGGAGTTATAAGGGGATGCCGGCTTATCGATATCAGTGTCATTATTACATCGAGATTTCAGTTCGTGGCGTCGCTGGTGTGCCTCTGCCCTTCGGGGTATTCGCTTAGCCGGGACGTTACAGAAGTCAAAGTGTATCGTATCCTTTTTAATGTGTAGTAACTTGTTGTTTTAATTGTTCTTTGGTTGTAAATTGCTTTATTTGTACTAACTGCTGCATTGCACGTCCCCGGTAGACCTTATCCCTCACTGAGCAATTGTGATTGCTCATACCTCGCTAAACATGTTTCAGGAAGTGCTGAGGGTGAACCCCAACTAGTTGAGGTGCTAGTGGAAGATGAAGAAGTTCAGGCTGAGCCTTTGCCCTAGTTGTTGTGTGTTTGTTGTCTAAGGTGGATTTGCCTTCTTGTTGTTACATGGTGTACTTGTATTGCTATAGCATAATCTATTTTGTGGCCTTAAGGCTATGTATATTCTTGTAGTTGCAAGTTGAAAGCTGTTGGTTGTAATGTTAGCTTTGAGATATTATGGTTTGTAATAACTTTTAATTCTCCTTTTAGTTCTTGCATGCTTGGGAGTGTATGTTTAGAGGTGTTGATTTCAACTTCTAAAATTGCTCTAATGTTATCATAGGATGACATGTTAAAAAGGTTTAATGAAAAGTTAAGTTGGGTGCATGCATGTGTGATTTGGAGCTGTTGTTTGTCTCTTGGCTTGGATGACCTTGAACCTTTGAATTTTAATTATAAAAGCTTGTTTTAGTATATTGTGGCTATTTTGAGCATTTACAGGTTTGAAAAATGTCCGCGGTACAGAGGAAACTCTGTCCGTTTTTCCCTAAAATTTTGTGACCGGGTTTGGTATTGGGTTGAGAATAGCATGGTTATTAGAGCCTCCGGTCTCGTGAGGGATCGGGGCGTTACAGGTGGTATCAGAGCTTAGTTAGCTCTCAGCCGGGATAGGGTCCTCGGCCTGTCGGGTAGTAATCCTTGTGTGTGTGTGCTTGTTAAGTGTGTCTTGAAAGTGTGTGCTTGAATGTGTGATTGTGTGTCTTGAATTGATTGTGTGCACCTATGTGATATATTTATGTGTTATGTCTTAAATGTATGCTGAGTGAAGTGAAGTTGCATCAAATTGACCTCGTGAATCGTTATCTGCTTGAATTATTGATTGTACCGTATGTACTTGAGCATTTTGAATTAAGTTTTGTTGTGAATTGAATTTGTTTTGTTATGATTCGCACTTGAATGATTTTGTTGCTTACATTGCTTTATATGCTCTTTTATAATCATGCTTGCATAATAGTTTAAAGAATGTTTATACATATGCAATAGTTTGGCATTCATACATAGTCCGTCGAATGGTAAGAAAAACTTCTTCCTCCCCTGAAGAGAGGTGATTAGTGGCTGGCCTTTCAAGTTATGTGGATTAGTAGGAACGTGAAGCGGTTGATCAACTCTTTTATTTAGGAATTGGTGTTGTAGGCAGAGCTCAGTTATTGGGATTCTTCTAAGGCCTTCTTCAGTGCTTAGCGGTCATAAATGAGTAGCTTCTTTTGGGGTTTCTATATGACAGTTCTCTGGAGCATATTCTTGGTATTTTTTATCAAGTATTCTTTTGTCGGCATCTCTCGGAAAAAAATTGGTATATGGATTCTTTTCAGCCTTATTATCTGGTATTATTTACAATACTCCTGCTCGGAACTTTTATTGGTATTTTCTCGCCCCTCTTAGTTGGGATTCCATTCTTCTATGGTATTCATGCCAGCGGGATTCTTATTTGGATTTCGAAGTAGCATCTTTATTGGAGCCTTTATTTGGCCTTATTAAGTAAGGTTCGCAGACAATACTACTGGGATTTCTTAATGAGCTCCCACGAGAATTCGTATATGGTATTCTTGCTTCGCAATTGATGACAAATAATCGGAGTTGGTTTTCAGTTGATGAGGAGTTCTCTTGTGAAGAAGAATTGCGTGGACGCAATTAGTTTAAGGGGGAGAGGATGTGACGCCCGAGTTTTAGCCATGCATTCAATTACTGTTGCATCCCTTGTTTGCGCATTTCCTTCTGTGCATTATTAACTGTTTTCTTAAATTACTATTCACTCTGTTTTTAACTTCATGCTATTAGCGAATTAGCATTTTTATTAAATCATATTAATTGTTAGAGTAGTGGAAAAAATGTGCATTTGAGCTAGAGGCGATAGGAGAGCTCGTTTAGAAAATGATTTTTGTAGTTGTATGAATAGTGTTACGTAACATAACTTAGGGAATGAATTAGCTAGCATTCATTTTATTATCTAGGCTCGTTTTAAGCTAACTAAGCGCATTTAGTGAACCATTTAAGCAAGCAACTTAGCCCCATTTAATATATAACTCACACAACACACACATTAGCTCATAACTTAGCAAAAAAAAAAAAAAAAAGAGAGAGCATGCTGAAAACACTGTAGCAAATCCGAGAATTGCATAGGAGAATAAATAGAGTTTTTTTGCTCAACAAATCCTCATTCCAAGCCAAGCCAAGCTAGGTGCAAGTGGTTTAGGGTGTCTACTAGCCTCCTAGGAGCTCCTACGCGCATTGGTGAGGGATTTCACGGCTTATTTTCGCATTTTAAAATAGTTGCTATTTTCTTGATTTGTTGAAAATGTGTTCAAATGCTATTGTATTGATTATCTATGCTATTATACCTTGTATATGAGTGCTAGAGAACATATTTGAACCATTGTTTCGCTTTTTAAACGGTTGGAATCGTTAGTTTAATTCATGAGGTGAATAGTAACATTTTTCTAGGATTTTGTGTAATTGCTCGAATTAGCTTGATTCAACACTTCTAATAGATGCCTTAGGTGCTAATGAAGGTAGTCTAATAGCCCCGTGCACTTGAATTGCTCTAAAATCGCATAAAACGTAAAATAGTCGACTTTAATAAAGGGGTTTCGGGGTTAAGACGAATCCGGGTGGATTCGGGCTCTACTTTTGGTATCCTTAGGCTACCTAGGTGCTATAGAAGCTTTGCTAATCCTTGTTTGAAGCCCGGATGAGGTAGGTGTAGTGTAAAGCTATAAGAGGGAATTTGGGGCTTTCGAGGTTATTGCGGGCGTTTGAATGAGTTAGAGGGTTGAAAGGGTTCCTTGAGGGTTAGTTAGAAGGTTGGTAGAGTTTCCCTTTAAATTTGAATCATTAACTTTGGTTTGGAGGAGAAATAGCTTGAATAACAAAGGGGTTTAGGTGCAATTTCGGTTGTCTCGCGCTTCTAAGACCTTGGCATGACTTCTTGAATGTTTAAATGTAGTTTCAAGTTGGTGTGGAACTTTTGATATAATTCTAATTATATCTTGTATATGTCCTTTTGTAAAACTGCTTATTTGCTTGTATAAACTGCTTCTATTCTAACTGCATTGAGGCAACTTCGAGCTTAAAACTGTATTAATTGGAGAAGGATTAGGGGTTGAATTATATACCATTAGAAAGCCTTACGAGTCTAGTTTCTACAGCTTTTTACGGTGCATTAATCGGAGTTGTCTAGAGCAAGTTATGATCATTTTGGTGAGATGTGTCAGAAATGCCCTGTTACGCGAGAATCTGAATTTTGTTGTTATTTTGCTATAGTAATGATATAATTCAGTTCTAATTGGATGTATTCGATCAAGACCTTATTGTGTAGTGTCCTTGGATGATTAATACCGTAATGGGGCTCTTATAGTTATGTTGTTTTCATGAATTGTAATTGAAATCTAATTGCTAGTAAAGTTAATTTAAATTGAAAGCTATTCTATTCGACTGTGAATGAGAAATGCTAGTAGAGTTGTGATGGTCACCACCTTTAGACATAGGTAATGTTTCTATATATGCTAAACAATTCAACTGTTAGAATTAGTTGTTGTTATCAATGTGCAACTAGTGAACACTTAAAAAGGTCAAGTAAACTATGTGGAAGAATGTGTTTAATGCTTTTTGAAACTACATGTAAGGTTAATTGTAAGTTGATAGTTGTCTATTATATGTTAAATGTAATTAACTTAAGTTAATACTACTAGTGATATGTTAGAATCTTAGCTTGAAGTATAGTTATTTTACTAAAATAGTATGTTAGTTATTAAATGGTTGATAGTTAACTTTTCTATTAGTTGATAAATGCATTTCTTTCCCTATGTGCTAATGTTGGGCTATCTTCATAGAGATATTACTAACTATTGTAAGTAAAGTAGAATATGAATTAGAAGTTCATTAAAGTAGTAAAAGACTGGGTAGTGTCATTGTGAATGAATGTGTCATTTGAACATTAAAGTAACCTAACCTTTATTATCTATATATCCTTTGGAGAAATTCTTTGAGTTGAGTTAATGGCTAGTTTATTGTTATGTAGAGTGAATTAATTTATTGTACAAGTTATTAACTAAAGTAAAATGAGAAATAGTATGAGTAACTGCAGGCTCATGTGTTGATTTTAGTTAAACTAAATTCTAGCTCGATTTATATCTAGTTATAGCATGCTGGTTGAATCATTCTCATTTAAGTTTTTGAACTATCTTCTTAATTAACTTGTAGACTATTGAAAATATGGAATATATGTTAAGTTAAGGTATATAAAAGTGGTGTTTTGTTAAAAATAGAATTCTAATAGATATTGTATATATGCTAAATAAGCGAAGTTATAAGTTAGCTAACTTAGAATGAATGTTGTAGTTAAAGAGTAATTGAAGTAATGTTTGCTCATAGGTTCAAGGTGACTGGAAATGATATGATTCAAACTTACATCTTGGAGCTCGGTAGAGGTGAGGGAGACTTCATCCTTATGTGCATAATAGTTTATTTACTTGTACTTAGATTATGTGCACTTATTGTCTATATATTGTGTGTGAGGGCAACCTACTTTGTTGTCCTTCAACCATGTGTTTATTGATTTATACTATTGTTATCATTTTGAGTGCATTGCATCGTGGTTGCGCAACCATTCGGGCATGGTAGTGTCGGGGAAACCGGGCGGCATCGGGCTTGCCGGTCCACCTCGGCTACCATGGTTGCCCAGTCCCTCTCTCGCTTGGGATGCCGCCCAGGGAGAGTTGGGTCGTAGGATTTCGGGGTACATCCGGAGTACACCTATTTTGGAGTTATAAGGGGATGCCGGCTTATCGATATCAGTGTCATTATTACATCGAGATTTCAGTTCGTGGCGTCGCTGGTGTGCCTCTGCCCTTCGGGGTATTCGCTTAGCCGGGACGTTACAGAAGTCAAAGTGTATCGTATCCTTTTTAATGTGTAGTAACTTGTTGTTTTAATTGTTCTTTGGTTGTAAATTGCTTTATTTGTACTAACTGCTGCATTGCACGTCCCCGGTAGACCTTATCCCTCACTGAGCAATTGTGATTGCTCATACCTCGCTAAACATGTTTCAGGAAGTGCTGAGGGTGAACCCCAACTAGTTGAGGTGCTAGTGGAAGATGAAGAAGTTCAGGCTGAGCCTTTGCCCTAGTTGTTGTGTGTTTGTTGTCTAAGGTGGATTTGCCTTCTTGTTGTTACATGGTGTACTTGTATTGCTATAGCATAATCTATTTTGTGGCCTTAAGGCTATGTATATTCTTGTAGTTGCAAGTTGAAAGCTGTTGGTTGTAATGTTAGCTTTGAGATATTATGGTTTGTAATAACTTTTAATTCTCCTTTTAGTTCTTGCATGCTTGGGAGTGTATGTTTAGAGGTGTTGATTTCAACTTCTAAAATTGTTCTAATGTTATCATAGGATGACATGTTAAAAAGGTTTAATGAAAAGTTAAGTTGGGTGCATGCATGTGTGATTTGGAGCTGTTGTTTGTCTCTTGGCTTGGATGACCTTGAACCTTTGAATTTTAATTATAAAAGCTTGTTTTAGTATATTGTGGCTATTTTGAGCATTTACAGGTTTGAAAAATGTCCGCGGTACAGAGGAAACTCTGTCCGTTTTTCCCTAAAATTTTGTGACCGGGTTTGGTATTGGGTTGAGAATAGCATGGTTATTAGAGCCTCCGGTCTCGTGAGGGATCGGGGCGTTACATATACTATCCATCCAGGCAGTACGAAAATGTATAAAGATTTGAAGCAGAACTTCTGGTGGAATAATATGAAGAGAGAGATTGCTGACTATGTTGCCCGATGTCTTACTTGTCAGAAAGTTAAAGCAGAACATCAGAGACCTGCAGGGTTATTGCAGCCTTTGGCTATTCCTGTTTGGAAATGGGACCATATTACTATGGATTTCGTATCCGATTTACCGAGGTCTTCGAGGGGTAACGACTCAGTCTGGGTTATTGTGGATAGACTGACCAAGACTTCTCATTTTATTGCTAAAAAGAAGTCTGATTCTCTTGATAAACTGGTAGAGTTGTATATTGAGAACGTGGTCCGACTTCATGGAATTCCAAAGAGTATCGTGTCGGATAGAGATCCCAGATTCACATCTCAGTTCTGGCAGAAGATTCAGAAAGCTCTGGGCACAAATTTGAATTTCAGTACAGCTTATCACCCTCAGACAGATGGTCAATCCGAGAGAACTATCTTGATCCTTGAGGATATGTTGCGGGCTTGCATTCTGGACTTCGGTAAAAGTTGGGAGAAATATTTGCCACTAGCAGAGTTCGCCTACAACAATAGTTATCAAGCTACTATTGGTATGGCACCTTATGAGGCACTGTATGGGCGTAAATGTCGGTCTCCTCTCTACTGGGATGATGTTGGTGAGATGAAGACTATCGACCCTACTCTCTTACCTGAAATGAACAAGATGATTGATCAGGTGCAGCTTATCAGAAAAAGAATGCTTACAGCACAGAGCCGGCAAAAGAGTTATGCAGATAGACGCCGTCGTGATCTGAAATTTACTGTAGGGGATCGAGTATTTCTGAAAATTTCTCCTCGCAAGGGTTTGATTCGGCATGGTAAAGGAGGTAAACTCAGTCCTCGATATGTGGGACCATTTGAGATAACTGAAACTGTTGGTGATTTGGCTTACCGTCTAGCTTTACCTCTCAGTCTGGGCAGAATTCATGACGTATTCCATGTTTCCATGCTTCGGAAGTATCAGCCAGATCCCTCTCACGTACTTGAGCCGGAACCGCTAGAGATCAGTGAAACTTTGACCTACACAGAGAAACCTCTTCGAATTGTTGATCAGAAAGTTCAGGAGCTGAGGACTAAAAGCATTCCGATGGTTAAAGTTATGTGGGATCATCACGGAGTAGAGGATGCGACGTGGGAAAGAGAGGATCAGATGCGGGATCGGTATCCAGAGTTATTCGCCGAATCATGTAAGAATTGCGTGGGCGCAATTAGTTTAAGGGGGAGAGGATGTGACGCCCGAGAATTTTCCATGCATTTAATTACTGTTGCATCCCTTGTTTGTGCATTTACTTCTATGCCTTATTAATTGACTTTGTGACTACTATTCACTCCGTTTTTAAAATGCTTTCTATTAGTTAATTAGCATTTTTATTAAATCATATTAATTGTAAAAGTAGTGGAAAAAATGTGCATTTGAATTAAAGGCGTTAGGAGGGCTCGTTTAGAAAATAATTTTAGAAGTCAAGTGAATAGTGTTACGTAACTAACTTAGGTAATTAATTAGCTAGCATATATTTTTACATCTAAGCTCGTTTTGGAGCTAGCAACGCGCATTTTATTAGACCACTTAAACACCCAAAGGACCCCACCTCAACTCAAACCCTTATTATATCACTTAAACACACAAAATGCAAAAGAAAAAAAAAAATAAAAGCTGAAGAGCAGCCCCAAAAACCCGACAGCCCTTCTTTGCTTATGGGAGCATTTTTCCATCTTCAACTCTCCAAATCAAGCCAAGCCAAGCCTTGAGCAAGTGGATTAGGGTGTCTTCAAGCCTCCTAGGTGTTCCTACGCGTGGTGGTGAGGGATTTCATGACTTGTTTTTGCATTTTTAAATAATTGCTCATTTCTTGAATCGTTGGAGATATGTTTAAATGCCATTGTAAATGTTATCTATGCTAATATACTATCTATATGAATGCTAGAGAACACTTTTGAACCGTCGTTTCGCAATTTAAACGGTTAGAATCGTTAGTTTGATTTCTAGGGTGAATAGTGACGTTTTTTCTAGGGTTTTGTGAAATTGCTCGAATTGACTTGAATTATTGCTTCTAATTGATGCCTTAGGTGCTAGTGAAGATAGTTAAATAACCCCGTGCACTTGCATTGCCCTTAAATCGCCTAAAAATGGAAAATAGCCGACTTTAAATTGGGGCTTTTGGTGTTAATGCGAATCCGGGTGGATTCAGGCTTCGATTCTAGTTTCCTTAGGCTACCTAGGTGCTATAGATGCCTTGATATCCCTTAGTTGAAGCCCGGACAATGTAGTAGTAGTTTAAAGCCAAAAGAGGGAAATTGGGGCTTTCGGGGTAAACGCGAGTATTTGACTGAGTTCGAGGGTTGAAAGGGTACCTTGGGGGTTAGTTAGAAGGTAGGGAGAGTTTCTTTTGAAAATGAAATCATTAACTTGGGTTTGGAAGAGAATTAGTATGTAAAATAAAGGGGTTTAAGTGAAATTTCGTTCGTCTCACATTTCTAAACCCACGGCATGACTTCATGAGTGTTTATATATGATTTTAAATTGATTTGGAGCTTTTGAAATGATTCTATGCTTATATGGTATAAGTTCATTTGTAAACTGCTTATTAACTTCTATATTTGCTTCTATCCTAATTGCAACGAGGTCAACCTACTTTGTTGATCCTCATATGTGTTAATGCTTATATTATTGCTATTAACTTGCCATCGTTAAGTGCATTGCATAGTGGTTGCGCAACCATAGTGTCGGGGCGGATGTGTTGAATATCGGCTGGGCGGCAGAGGGCTTGCCGGTGGATATTCAAACTCCGTACCCTATTCCCTCATTCGCCTGGTCCGGAGATTGCCAGGGGATGTTGGGTCGTAGGATTCGGGGTACATCCGGAGTACACCCATTGGAGTGATTGGGGTTATGCCGGCTTATCGTGATCGTGCTCGTGGTTCGTGGATCGTGATTGAAGACCAGTGAAGATTGGTGTATAGGGGATCGTGAAATGTATCCTTTTAATTGTGTGGTTATTTAAGTTTTCATTGATTCTTAAATTGTTAAAGTGTAATTGTATTATCTGTTGCATTGCACGCCCCGGGACTATATCCCTCACTGGGCAACAGTGGTTGCTCATACCTCGACATCTGTTTCAGGAGACGCTGAGGGTGATCCCCAGCTTGTTGATTTAGTTGAGGAAGAAGAAGTTCAGATCGAGCCTTTACCTTAGTTGCAGTGTCTGATAACTCGAGGTGGTTAATGATTTTTGTTGCTATGTGGGAGACTCCTCTGATTACTTTATGTACTATTTTGTAGCCCAAGGGCTTTGTATATGTTTGTTGTATAAGCCGAAGATTAGATGATTGGGTTGTAGCTTTGAAAGTCTAAGAACTGTAATAACTTTTATTCTTGCCTTATTTCCTTGCATGCTTGGGAGTGGGTGGTTAATGTAGAATGCTTTACTCCTTAAGTTGTTTTATTGATTTCCTAGAATGTTATGATTATAAGACTATGCTGTCAACTAGTTCTCGCATGCTTGTGTGTTTTGGAGATATTGCGTACTATAAGGCTCGGATGGCCTTATAGCTTTATTGTTTAATTGGGAAAAGCTGTATTGTATTGTTGGGATCTTGTTTAAGTGTTTACAGGTTTTTAGAATGTCCACGGTACAGAGGAGACTCTGTCCGTGTGTCGGGTCCGGACTTAACCTTTAGCTTGGGGGTTGGGTCGGGGCGTGACAACCATAACTTTCCAAATCCCTAAAGGCCATCCAAACCTTCCTACTTAACAATATATGACATTCTTGTATGCATTATAATTAGCTATTGAAATACTATGATTATAATTTCACTTATCATACCACTCTAATATTCTCTATTTAACTTTCTTAGAAGTTAAGTCACTCAACCTTCCTTCATTTACCCATACTAGCATGCAACTATGTAGGCAATAAGGTAGAACATTAAAGTCATTACATGCCATCCACAAACTACAAATCATACAAATTTCCAAGCTTCATATTACAATTTCCAAGTAACATAATAACATACAAGACCATAAAGTCTTAAAATAGGACACAAGCTATACATAATCACATTCTTCTACATCCCACACATTGATTAAGCAAATAAGTCACACAACAAGTAATTCCACCTCAGTACCTCCGGAAACATGTTAAAAAAAAAGAGGAATGAGCAAACACAGTTGCTCAATGAAGGATGAGATACAGTTAACCGAGGGTGTTTTTGAAAATCCTTTTCGTGTAATGCAGCAATTATACTCAAAATAAACAACAGTACAATAGAGAAATAGTAAAACAATGAAATACTACACATTTTTAAAAGGATACGATCTCAATAACCCTAAACACTCCAAAGCCTTGATCTCGATCACGAACCTTGATTCACGAACCATAAACTCGATCAATGTGCCAACATAAACCCAAACACTCTAGTGGGTGTACTCCGGATGTACCCCAAAATCCTATGACGAAACATCCCCTAGCGATCTCCGGACCAGGCGAGAATGGGATTAGGAACCATGGTAGCTAAGGTATATCGGCAAGCCCGATACTGCCCGGCTTCCCCGACACTACCATGCCCAAATGGTTTTGCAACCATCATACAATTCATACCAGATAACAATAATCAAGACAGTTCAATATGTAATGCCCAAGCCCAAAGGGACCCTTAATTTATTGTAGTTAATTATTCTATGTACATATTTGACTTAATTGCCCTTTTATATTGCTTTTATTTGCTTGAAATTTATGTTTGATATGAGCCCGGAGTAAATTTTAAACTAATTTATTTCTCAAAATTGATATTTTTCATCTAATATACTTTACATATAATGTATTTGTTCATTGAAAGAATGTGTACTTCATGTCTCAAGCGCGAAATAAAAAATGTTTAGTATCCCCGAGTGAATAGTGATAGTTTAATTGTTTTGGGCCTTGAGCTTCCTAACTAAATTTTTACTATGTTATATAAGCCCAATTACATTTAATTCTAGCCTAACCACTTATTAGCCCATTTAGTCATCTAATATACATACATATACACACATATTAGCATATAAAATACACAAAAAAAACAAACACAACACCACACAATAAAAAAATCGATCTCTACACTCACACACACAAACACATGTTGAAAACATACACACACACTCATGGCTAAAAATGAGAAAGAAGAAGAATAAAAAAGGAAGGAAAAAATGGAGAATTAGCTTAAGTTCAAGCCATTCTTGCATCTCTAGCTAAGTTCAAGGTGAGGGGTTTGCATTTCTTTGTGTTTTCTTGAATTTTTGAAAGTTGTATGTTTATGAAAGGATGAAATAAGTTGATTGATGACTTGTATTAGCTAGCTAACTTGTTACTTGTGATGAATATGTGAAATCCAAGTGTTGTTGTTAGTTAAATCTAGAGTTGTTGGCTTGTTAGTTGTTGTTGATGTAGAGGTTGAAGATGATGAATTAATGTAGCTTAGGTGTTTGTAGAATTGATTGAAAGAAGCTTGTATTAACTCCAGAATGTAACACCAAGCTCATAGAATCAAGAATTGCAAGCTAAGAGAACATTTAGTACAAAGGTAGTAATCTGGACAGCCTACTGCCATTCACTTTTAGAGCCATTTTGATATCGTAAATGTGATCGAAAATTAACAAAATTTTTGTTGCTGCTAGATTAGGCAGTTTAGAGAAAATGTTAAATTGTAGTACTAAGGCTATTTATAACGTTTTGACCCTCCGATTTAGCCATTTCGGAAATGTGTCCTGAAATCGCAAGTGCAGGGCAGTTTAGAGTAGTTTTACGGAAAATAGTATAACTCATGGAATTTAACTCCGAATTAGGCACTATTTGATTTTAAAGTCATCTACACTCGAAGAGATACGTTTGTACATAAAAATTAGATAGTTTGGAGGTCAATAGCATAGGTAACCGAATTGATTAAGTTAAGTCTCTGTTAAAGAAATTGAACAATATTTTAGTGGGATTACTATTTGATATTGTTAATTGGGGTTACTAAGTGGTGAAATTGCTAATTCTTGCTAATGTCTATTGTTGCTAAGTGATATTTAATCATGTGAAATTGTTAGTTCTTGCATATTAATTGCTATTTCTTGTTGTATATTGATTATGTAAGTTAGGACACATGTTATAAATGTTGTGTTTGATGTAAAATCTTATCGTAAATGATGTTTATGTAACTAGTAGAACACTTTTTGAGGGTTATTGTTCTTGTTTAACTAATGATTAGTGGTGTCATATTAAATAATATTAAAGAATGTTAAAGAGCACTATTCATACAGGCCCTTTAAATTATGACCCAATGCTCGATTTAATAGTTGGTACGGGTTCTAGGGATGCTAGAATAATTAAACGATAAAAATTATTGAATTCTGATAACGTTGAATTTTGAGCCCTTAACTCCATATTAAATAGATGCCTATTGATGTAGTGACCCGGGGTAGGATTAAAGGTGCTAAATAGTCTTATATATGTAGGATAGAGCCTAAAACACTTTTATTGCATCAAATTGATCATTGGTTTGAGCAGTTGTAGTGCAAAGTGATTAAAAGGGCTAATAGGGCTTTTGTTGTAAATAAGTTAAAAGTGAGATTTTATAACATTAGAATGCATCATAAAGTGTTCTTGGGAGAGTAGAATAGTTGGTTTTTGAATTGTGTGCCTTGAATTTTGTTGTGCATCAAAATGTGTTTGTAGATAAAGGGGAAATAGTGTTAAAGCTAGCTTTAAGGTTGATAGTTGTTTGGAGTTCCCTTTTGTGTGGTTTTAATGGCTATTGTATGGCTATGTATATTGTAACTTGCATGTAAGGGAGTCATGATTGATATATTTTAGCTTGATATCCTTCAATGGCAAAATATTGAATTTGTGATATAATGTTATGATGATACTTCTAATGCTTTCCATGCTACCTAAAGATGTTATAGGAAGTTGTAATAATTGATAGTACATGGCTTCAATTGATTGGCTAAGTGTTTAAATGCATTGGTATAACATGTGTAGTTGTTGGTAAAGTTTCATGAATTGGGTTGTTTAGTCACTTTGAATGGACATACCTAATTCTTGTTTATATTGCTTGTTGATTATGACATATGTGCAAGGGTTAATTTAATAATTGTAAGGCTCGCTTGATCCTTGATGAGAATTAGTTGAAGTTAACCTCTGCTACTAATTACTAGCCTTACTCATTTCACATGTGCCACTATTTTACCTACCAATGTTCAGTTATTTGTATGACTACTTGAGCTATATAATAATGTGAAATAGATAAGTGATTGAATAACTTCTATTGTTGTCTGTTAAGCTTGCATAATAGTTAAGTAGAAATTGTTATAATCAATTGTCAAAGTATTATACTTATATGAATAACTAGGGGTTGCACATTTGAGTGGATTCAAGAGGTAGAGTAAACCTAAGCTAAATTCGTATAGGTTTGGCTTCTTAAAAGGTGAGGGATTTATTTTGCTTGACATCATAACTAATTTACTGCTTTATATTGTTATGGTTATTATGGGGCTAATAAGTATTATAGTTATTTTGTTGGGTAAAATATATTTCAAAGTTATATTGATTGTATTGCTTATTAATTGTTTCGTATGTGTGAGGACAACCTCTTTTGTTGTCCTCATTTCGTGTTTATCAGTTGTGTGCTTATCGTATTGTGTGATTATATTTGTTAATTGCTTGCATGTATTGTCGTATCGTTTTGATGGTTATGCAACCTCATCATTGCGACGGATGCGATGGCCTCACTAGGCGGCATTAGGCTTGCTAGTGTTAGTTGTCTTAGCTCCAATTGTTATCCCTCACTCGCATGGCCCGGAGATTGTCAGGGGATGCTGGGTCGTAGGTTTGGGTACATCCGGAGTACTTATTGGTGTTTGGCATACCGTATATTGAGATCGTGTAAATAAATATATTAACAATATGCTGGGTACGGGATGTCGCAGACAACCTACTTTGTTGTTCCTCTTTATGTGCTGTCGAATTATTAAATTGTTACTTGTGTGTACTATGTCGTGTTACTGTATCGATAGTTGCACAACCTTGTCGTTAGCACGGATGCGGTGGCCACTCATTGGGAGGGAATGGGCTTACTAGTGGTTGTTCATCCTACATAGCTACTTCTTCTCTTGATAGGGATGCCGCTTAAAGGGGTGCGAGATCATCTTGAGATACGTGTAAATCACAAGATGTACATGCGCAGCAGAAAATGTAGATATTTAAAATTGTGCATAACATTCAATTGTATTTACAAAGTCATCAAGAATAAGTCCATAAAACTTGTACATTTAAACCAAAAGAAAAATACATAAAGTATATACAAATGTAGAGAATGACAAAATACAAAAGTATACACAATGTACCTCACGTGAAAAACTTGGAAAGAACTCTTGAAAGAATATCTTGGCTCAGACAAAGCTCCTCCGCAAATGCAAAGGTCCTTGTTGGTCCACGGGTATCCAAAAGCAAAGGACAACTAACTAATAAAAGTGCTAGCTTAGTTAAGTCCAAGAGCTTGAGTAATTACGAGTTAAAAAACTAGAAGCAAAAGTTTCCTATTTTTACTAGCTTTGGCCGAATGCACCAAGTGAAAAACAAGAGAATTTTTGCTTCTAAAAGAGTAGAATTTTCAGCCAAGTGAAGTGTAAGGAAGATGAAGACAAGACTTCTATTTATAGATGCATAAACTCACTTATCAATTGACAAGTGACATGATCTAAATAAATGAAGAAGCCAAGTGTTTATCATCTTCATATGGCCGGCCATAAGAAGGGCATTTTGGACAATATTTCTTGCAACTTGTTGTTTGTCCTTTTATGCAAGTTGTCTTTTGTCCTTTTGTGTTTTGTCATTTTGTACAACTTATCTTTTGTCTTTTAGTGAATACAACTAATAATTAATTCTAAACCCTTTTAGAATAATTAATTAGAGATTGATCCCTCAATCTATTTGTACTTTTATCCCAATACTTTTTAGTATTTGCACTTTGGCCCTAAAACTTTTGAAAATTACAATTTTAGCCCACTTAACTATTAAGGTCCAAAATAACACCGTTAACACTTTAACGTGTTTATAACTTACCAAGCTCAAAACTTATTTTATTCATGATACCCTAATTGTGTGACTTTCTAGATTCATGATCATATAGCGATAAAGGATCTATTCTGAAAATGTCTCCGCCATTTTCAGGAATACCTTCATGTTCATGAGTGACGCGCTAGCAATGAACGTATCATGACAATATATACAGTAATGAAGTTCAATTCCTACGAACCTATTTATAGTCAGAAATTAACATGCAGTCTGATTTTTCTGTTAAAATATCCCGATCGTTATGGGAACCATGAAATAATTAAGTCCACTAAACGATTCTATGCATAGATCTAATTCGGTAGAATGAGAGATGACATCTATGGAGAAACACATTTCCATTGTTCAACTACCCCAACCGAGGATTTCTCATTTTAAGCAACCGACACTAGATTGCATAGGACATCACCTCACTATCGGAGGTTAACAGATCTTATCTTGACAATTACCTGTCGGTCTCTATATCACAGTACTAAACTGCGAGAGGTCGTTGCCTACCTAGATAAAGACGAGTTTTGTCCAAACGCAAGACTTAGCCCCTGATATATCCGTCAGTCATAATTTTTTAAGTCAAATGATTAATTTGCACAATTTGCAATGAATGACAAGCTATTAATCCAAAGTCAAGTAGTTTGTCATTCTAGTCACATTCAATGATTCGTTCTACTAACAATCACTCATATGTGAGTTAATCGCATCCTTATCCTGTTGTAGCTCAACGCTCGCTACCCTTTATCATTAACATCTCTATGTTAATCAAAGGTAACTACATAGATAGTCCGTACTTGATTATTCTAGTCCTGGTTGAATAATCTAAGTACTATGAATGCTTTTGAATGTTTATCATATTAAAGAAATAGTCGTTGTATTCTCAACACTTTAAGAATATATTTCTTCTCAAAAAAAACATTAAGGACATATTTATATAATTGAACGGAGAATATGAACATCCATATAACATGCCATTCAGATTTATACTAAAATGCCCTATATAGGCCATCTAACTATACAACATCAGGACATATCTCTAACAATCTCCCACTTGCACTAATGCTATAGTAAATAGCCCTCAACGCATATCTGCATGGTATCGTATCCCCATCTTTTCAAGATGACGTTCCAACTGCAATTGACTCAAGGGCTTAGTGAGTGGGTCAGCTACATTATCTAATGTATGAACTTTCTGCAGACTTATATCTTTTCAAACAACTATTTATGGAATAATATGGAAGCGCCTTTCAATGCGTTTGAATTTTTTTATAAGATCTAGGTTCCTTAGCTTGTACAATAGCTCCATTGTTGTGAAACCCCACTTTTTTATCTTATCTCGTTTTGCGTGCTATATCTCATTTTGTGTGAATTAACCTGTCTATGTGCTATGTGACTTAGAATGTGGTAAATTTGATATCAATACTCCTAGAACATGCTAAATGTGCATTCACGAAATTTTTATAAAAAACGGAGTCAGAAATTTTATCGTCGATTTTTAGTGAATAATATTTTCTAAACACGTATACTAAAATTTTGAAACTGGTCTTTTTAACCCTTCTAGACCTAGTCCACGGACTTTAATAGACTTGTATTTGATTAAAACGGTTTTAAAATCGGCTTAGGAATTTATTAGGGTTTTTACACCGACTTTTGCGAAAATCGAGTTTTAAGCCGACTCGGGTGAAATTTTTGATTGTAAAACTTCTTGTCACCTAACAATAACCTACTTGAGCTATCATAGGAGTTTCATATTTGTTTTGAGCAAAAAAATAACTAGAATGCATTTAAAAGACTAGAAAATGAATTAAAGGACTAAATAACTACTTTGACTTTGCATTTTTTTTTAATTGACCAAGCTTTTAATTGCATAATATCACCAACACACACTAAACACAACACAAAACACACTCCTCAACATACACAAAGGGCCGAGAGCTTCATAGGAGAAAACCAAAGCTTTTCTTCAAAGTTTTTAAAGCAAATTTTCAAAGAAAAGCCTAGTTTTTGTCCATAGAACTTCGTGCCTAGTTGGATTCCGCTTGTTGGGCACGCATTGCACGCATTCCTAGGCTTATATCGCATCAAAGGTGAGAGAAAAATTCTAGATCTCAAAACTCATCTTTTGTGTTTTTGCGTAGAATTGATAATCGAGCCATTAGAATGTTAATCTGATGTTAGATTATTGCTCCATGCATGCTAGGGATCATTTATATGTAATCCTACAAGATTTGAACGGTTGTAGCATAATTATTATTTTTCGGGTATTTAAAGTTGATTAATTTGATAAATGTTGATTATTTTGAGTTGTGTTGATCGGAATCAATTGCTGTCGATTTCTAAAAGTTTGATAATTGCGTGGTAGCGCCGTTGTAATGCCGAATTTTTGATTGTGATGTCCGTGCTAAAATTCGGAAATTTGAGCCATGACACACTAGGGTTTTAGGGTTATTGAGCCTGATTTGGATGTGGTTTGGTTGGTTTTCGATGGGGCTAATGTTGATTGAATGGGTGAGTGTTTGAAATTGATTTAGAGTTGTTTGGATTAGTAGAATGTAAGATATGATTATTTGAAGTTTAGGTTGTCTTTCTTTAAAATGTTAGATTATGCCTTTAGTTGATTGGGTGTGGTTTGAGTGAATGAATTATGAGTTGATGACGGGTAAACTAGGGTTTGATTGTGTGTTCAAATGCATGTTCGGTTAGAAGGCCTACTTTGCCATCTAACTTAGGTATTTGTTGTTAAATTGATTACTGATGTTATTATGATGATAATGTGATTATTGATGATTATTGATTGATGATTGATGCTGGGAGGTAGGCAGTTCTGCTAGATTGTTCTCCTGTGAATGATTGATGTTTATTATTATTGCTGAGTCTTTGGTATGTGTGTGCCACCTCTCGGGAAGCATCGGGCTGTCGGGCTGATAACGGCATGACTACCAGAGACTGCCTCCAGCTCGCATGATGGAGGTGTCATAGAGGGAGAGGTTATTGGGGTACGTCGGGTGCGTGAGTTTATGGGAGTCACAAGAAGGCTGTTATGATCGTGATGGCGTTTGGAGCTACACCAACGAGTGTATCCTTTATTGAATGGTCATTATAGTTATGTGATGGTAGTATTATTGATGTTATTGTGTGTTTACTTGCTCAAAGGATTATTTCCAAGGAGCTTAGTAAACCTTGCTCGAGATCTATCGGATCCTCACTGAGCTAATTTATATAAGCTCACTCTCTATTATTGCATGCATACAGGTGTACTTTTGCAGGATTACGGGTACGTGCCTCCTGAAGAAGAAAATGTGCCTTACGTGGATGAGTCTTATGTTCCGGAGTCTTATCCTTGATATTATATTGTTTTACTATCTTGTAAATTAACTTAATAGACTTTTATATGCTTTGTAGTTCATGATGTAAAAGATGTTGAAAAGATAATGAATTAGTTGATGCTGTCTTAGTAGCCTTTCTTTTGTTTATGATTAGGTTGCTAGATTGGATCAATATGTTTTTGTAATGTATATTAAGGTTAATCTATTATGTTGGAACGGAGGCATATAACGAGGAATGTCATATTATGATGTATGTTGTTATTTTATTGAGGAGCTGTTTGTTGTATGGTTTATGGAGTTGATGTATGATGTTCTATTGAGGTTGGTTTAGAGCCTCAGTATCCTATTTACTGTCGTTATACTGCCAAAATTCCGTTGCGTCCTGACTGATTATAGGAGGGATCGAGTTGGGGCATGACAATTGTTGTCTCAATACCACTACAAGAAATAAGCTGGTTTGTGACAACTTTTTGTGACAAAAATGAAGTCGTCGCAAAATGGGACGAAATTGCAACAAAATATTTCAGTGCTCAAATTATGTGGAACTTGTGACGAATCGGTGACGACCCCTATAAATTGTCACAAATTCGTCACAATTTGTGACAATTTGGCCACGACTGACAATAGTTATAGCGTGAAACACAAATCGTCACATGGTCGTGGTCTTCTGCTATGATTTTGTGACTGCTGCTTAGAATTTGTGATGAACAAGTGACGTTTTGTACAAATTAGTGCCTCTCGTCATAGTTCGTGGAAGTATACTACAATTTTGAAATGACATTAGCTAAATTGAAAGTTCTCGCAAAGATGACACAAATAAAAGTCATGTTTTCACAATGTTGATGCAACTTTTGTGACGAAATAACGACGAATTTTGAATTTGTGACGTATTTGTGACGATTGTGATAGTTAATAGATACAGACAACTACACACATCTCTGTTCAACTCAATCCTAATTACCTTAACACCCTCGAACTTCAACCTTTATCAACCTCAGCCAAAGCCCAAAACCATTGTCCTTTTCTTAAAACCCTTGTCCTTTTTTTGTCAACTAAAACTACATAACATGATACACACTCACTTCTCAAAAAACACTTACCACTTTACACAGACACACAAACACAAAATATCATCGAAGAAAATTAGCAAGAAAAAAAAATCCAAAAAATTCGAAAATGGAGGCACTATTTTTCAGTGTCGAAAACACGACGAGATAGGAGGCGCTATGGTGGCTAGCGATAGTGGAGAAGCCATTAACCGCACGTGACTTGGTGGGTACCAAATCATTCGATACTCGCGTACCAAATCCAACCCTAATTTGATACCCGCGTACCAAATCCTCGCCGTCGTCGATACCCTCATCGTATCCGAGAAACGAATCAACAATATGCTCGATTGGTACGCGATTCTCCAACTAGTTCCAAGTAACGACTTTGAACTCATCGCGACTCAGTACCGTCGACTCGCATTTCTATTGAATCCTCAGAAGAATGAGCTCCCGTTCGCTGATCAAGCTTTCTGGCTTATCTTTGAAGCCTGGTATGTCCACACAAACTCTCTAAAAAATGAGCTTACGATGCGCAGGTAAAATTCCATTTTTACCTGGCCTGTACTAGATGTCAATTCTTGTTCACCTAAGCATTTATGCATATAAGTTGGAGATTCAGGAAGCATGCATCATCGGAAGTTTTTATCAAGCCTTTTGACATAGATTTGAATCTAGATGTAATACCCCTACCAAATGCGAGTTAAATATAAACTATTAAATTGTGAAAAAAGATTAATAAAAAATATTTTTTATGACATTTCAATGTGTTCGGGTTAACATGTAATTTAGAATTGATTAAAAGTGAGAGAATAGAAGAGAATCATAAAAAGATAAAGAAAGAGGGACCGAAAGAGAAATCAAGAAACAAAGAAATAGATTGAAAGAAGGAAAGAACAGGAATATGAGGCAGAGATAGATTAATAAGATTTGGTCGAAAGAAAAATTGAAGATTGAGTCTTTATTCGGTAAGGGTAATTTGGATTAGTCCTTTATTTATATGAGATATTTTGTACTCGAGAATCCATTGTTGGCTTAGCACAAGAGGAAGCCTCAGGACAATGTGGTATTGTTCTGAAATCCAATTTGTTTGATATTCTTGTTTATTAATTCATATTGCATTGAATAACTTCGTAGAATATTTTGATTAAGTGAACTTCAGGTTCTTTTTCAAGGAATATAGATGGCAATTGTAGGGTGGGGGATTGAGGCCTGAAGACTCATCACGGACATGTGAGTTGTCATTTTTTTAATTTACTTTTTCTTTTTAACTTTTGTGTTATTGGCTCTTATGTTTGAAGATTGGATTAATTGAAGTATTTAACAATGTAGTTTGCCTATTCTTTATATGTAGAAATATATGAATTAGTTAATGAGTCATGGAAAACCATTTTAGATATGGGATTTTCCTAGCATGCAATTGCGTTTGTCAGTATGCACCATTGTTTATTTTGTGAGAATAAGTAGTAGTAGAATCTTCATTATTTCTTTTCTGCTTAATAGTGGGATCCTCAATGCTGTCTGTCACGCCCCAACTCGACCCCACCTACAATAAGTCAGGATGCAACAGAATTTCGGCAGTATAACGACAATAAATAGAATACCGAGGTTCTAAACCAACCTCATTAATAACATTAAACATCCAATTCCATAACCATACAAACAACAACTCCTCAACAACATAACAACACACAACATAACTGTAATATACAATAATCAGTCCTCGTTATCTGCCTCCGTTCCAACATAACATACAATACTTCAACTTTATCATACATTTCAAAAATAAGTTGAGACCCATCTAACAACTTAACCATAGACAAAAGAAAGCCACTAAGTTAACATCATTTGGATTATCATATGTTCAACATCTATTACAATAAGAACCATAAAGCATATAAAAGTCTACTAAGCTAATGTACATGACATTAAACAACATAGAATCACGGATAAGACTCAGGGACATATGACTCATCCACGTAAGGCATATTTTCCTCCTCAGGAGGCACGTACCCGTAATCCGGCTCTGCAACACCTGTAAGCATGCAATAATAGAGAGTGAGCTTATAAATAAGCCCAGTGAGGATCCGATAGATCTCGACAGTATTCACTATTCTCCTTGGATTTAGTCCTTTGAGCAAGTAAACACACAACAACAATAATAACATTATCATCACATAACTATATAACCATTCAATAAAGGATACTCTATTTGGTGTAGCTCCAAACGCCATCACGATCTCAACCGTTCTTCTTATAACTCCCCATTACTCACGCACCCGAGGTACCTCACTAGCCCCTCCCTCCATGATACCTCCGTCATGCGAGCTGGGGGTAGCCTCTGGCAATCATGCTGTTATCAACCCGACAGCCCAACGCTGCCCGAGAGGTGGCACACACATACCAAGACTCCATAATCATCATCAATCATCAATCAATCATCAATTATACATCATTGATAGCATCAATTATCATTTAAACAACAATAACTTAGTTAGATGACAAAGTAGGCCATCTAACCGGACATGCATTATATACACAATTAAACCCTAAATTACTCATCAACAACTCACCATTCAACACTCAAACACCACCCAATCATCTAAAGGCATCGTTCAAGAAATTAAAGAATGACAACTTAAACTTCAGAAATTCATAACTTACATTCTACTAACCCAAACATTGTCAAATCAGTTTCTATCACTCACCCATTCAACCTACTACATTAGCCCTCTCAGAAATCCACCATAACACCTCCAAATCATGCCCGATAACCCTAAAACCCTAGGATGTCTTGGCTGGATTTTCCGGATTTTCCCAAAAGCAATGTAATCGAAAATTCGGCATTACAACAGCGCTAACACGTAATTATCAAGTATTTAGAAATTGACGGCAATTGATTTCGAGCAACGCAACTCAATTAAATCAACTTTGAACAATTTAATCTAAATTAAATACCCGGAAAATAAAAATTATGCTATATCCGACAGAAACTCGTAGTATTAGCCTAAAACGATCCCTAGCATGCAAGGAGCAATAATCTAACATCAGATTACAATTCTAATGGTTCAATCTTCATTTATACGCAAAAATGCAAAAGACAAGTTTTGAGATCTAGAATTTTTCTCTCACCTTTGATGCGATAAAAGCCTAGGGATGCATGAAGTGCATGCCCAACAAGCAGAATCCAAGTCGGTGCAAAGTTTTACAGACAAAAACCAAGCTTTTCTAAGAAAAATTGATTGAAAAACTTTGAAAATTCTCTTTTCTTTTTCTCCTTCTTTCTCTCGGCCTTGTGTGTGCAATTGGAGTGTGTTTTGTGCTTTGCTTAGTGTGTGTTGATGACTATATGCAATAAAAGGCTTGGTCAAATAAATAAAATGCAAAGTCAAAGTAGTATTTTAGTCCTTTAATTCATTTTCTTGTCTTTTAAATGCATTTTAGCTATCTCCTTGCTCAAAACAAAAATGCAACTCCTAAGATAGCTCAAGTAGATTATTTTTAGGTGACAAGAAGTTTTAAAATCAAACAATTCTACCTGAGTCCGCTTAAAACTCAGTTTTTTGCAAAAGTCGGTATAAAAACCCTAATAAATTCTTAAGCCGATTTGAAATATGTTTTTATCAATCACAGGTCTATTAAAGTCCGTGGACTAGGTCTAGAAGGGTTAGAAAGACCAGTTTCAAAATTTTAGCGGACGTGCGTCCAAAACACTATTCACTAAAAGACAACGATAAAATTTCTGATCCCGTTTTTTATGAAAATTTCATGAATGCACATTTAGCACGTATTAGGAGTATTGACATCAAAATTATAACTTTCTAGGTCCTATAGCACATAAACAGGTCATATACACGCAAAACGAGGTATAGCACGTAAAACGAGATAAGTAGAAAAGTGGGGTTTCACATTCTCCACCTCTTATAGAAATTTCGCCCTCGAAATTCTTACTTGATGTATGGAATAGATCTGGGTATTGCTGCTGCATCTGATCTCATCTCTCCCACGTAGCTTCCTCAATGCCGTGATGCTTCCACAACACCTTAACCATCGGAATCCTCTTCAACCTCAACTCTCGGTCCATCTCATCTAATATACGAATCGGACGCTCGTCATAAGTCAAATTCTCTCGAAGCTGTAACAGCTCTGGCTCAAGAATATGAGAAGGATCCGGATTATATTTCCGCAAATTAGACACGTGAAATACATCGTGGACATTAGAGAAGTTCTCCGGTAAAGCCAACCGATATGCCAACTTACCAACCCTGCCAGTAATCTCAAACGGCCAAACAAATCTCGGACTCAGCTTACCACCTTTACCATAACGAGCAAACCCCTTTCAAGGAAACAATCTCAAGAAAACCCGATCTCCGACTGCAAACTCTAAGTCTCGACGACGCTTATCAGCATAACTCTTGAATTTACTCTGCGCCGTAAGCATTCTCTGCCTGATCAACTGAACATTCTCAATCTTTTCTAGAAGTTCTGGCATAATAGTCGGATCAATAGTCTTCATCTCTCCTACCTCGTCCCTATATAAAGGTGAACGGCACTTACGACCGTAAAGAGCTGCGAAAGGTGCCATCCCAATAGTAGCTTGATAACTATTGTTATAGGCAAACTCGGCAAGCGGTAGATGTTTCTCCCAGTTCTTCCCGAAGTCCAGAACACAAGCCCTAAGCATATCTTCCAGAATCTGAATAGTCTGTTCAGACTGACCGTCGGTCTGTGGATGATATGCGGTACTGAAGTTCAACTGAGTACCCAAAGTCTCCTGAAGTTTCTCCCACAAGCGAGAAGTAAATCAAGGATCTCGATCAGAGACAATACTAGACGGAATCCCGTGAAGTCTAACAATCTGATCCAGATAAAGACCCGTCAAATTTGTAACCTCATCTCCCATCCTCATTGCAATAAAATGAGCTGTCTTCGTCAAACGATCCACGACAACCCAAACTGCATCATTACCCCTCGGTGTTCTAGGCAACCCAGTGACGAAGTCCATCGTAATATGCTCCTATTTCCACTCTGGTATAGCCAACGGCTGAAGCAAACCTGCTGGTCGTTGATGCTCGGCTTTCACTCTCTGACAAGTCAAACATCTAGATACAAACTGAGCAACCTCCCTCTTCATGTTGTTCCACCAGTAATGTTGCTTCAAATCCTGATACATCTTAGTTCCACTGGGTTGAATAGTATATTTAGAATTATGAGCTTCCTCTAGAATACCTCGCCTCAAACTCGGCTCATCGGGAACACATACCTTGTTCCGAAACCGAAGAATACCGTCCTCATGCAGTTTAAAGTCAGACTGATCATCAGTGATCTGATCCTTGATTTTCTGAAGTTTAACATCAAGTTGCTGAGCTTCCCTGATCTGAGACAATAATAAAGGCTGAATACGGAGATGTGAACACATCACCCCAACCTGAGTTAACTCTGGTCTCCAATAACTAAACTCCTCAAGAACCTCCCACTTCTTGACAACCAAACAAGAAATACTAGCCTTCCGGCTGAGAGCATCTGCTACAACATTTGCCTTTCCAGGCAGATAATTGATAGAACAATTATAATCTCCAAGAAGCTCCATCCATCTCCTCTGGCGCATATTCAACTCCTTCTGTGAGAATAAGTACTTAAGACTCTTATGATTAGTGAAAATTTCAAACTTACTGCCCCACAGATAATGACGCCACTTCTTGAGTACAAAGACAACTGCTGCCAACTCAAGATCATGAGTCAGATAATTTTCTTCATAAGGCTTCAACTTTCGAGAAGCATAGGCAATAACTCGGCCATCCTGCATAAGAACACATCCCAAGCCCTCCTTGGATGCATCACTGTAAATGACCATATTATCGGTCCCCTCTGGTAGAGCAAGTACTGGAGCGGTAGTCAACCTCTTTTTCAACTTCTGAAACCCACTCTCACACTTCTCATCCCATGTAAAGATAGTCCGTTTCTGAGTCAACTTAGATAGTGGCCCCGCAATCTTCGAAAAGTCTTTAACAAACCTACGGTAATAACCCGCCAAGCCAAGAAAACTACGGACATCAGAAACATTCTCTGGCCGTTTCCAAGACATCACCGATTCAATCTTAGTGGGATCTACAGAAATACCGCTATGTGTAATAACATGGCCAAGAAAAGAAATCCGTTGCAGCCAAAATTCACATTTGCTGAACTTGGCAAACAACTGATGCTCCTGCAACTTCTCTAATACAAGCCGTAGATGTTGCTCGTGCTCTGATTCAGATTTAGAATAGACCAAGATATCATCAATAAAAATCACCACGAACTGGTCCAAGTACGGCTGAAAGACTCGATGCATCAAATCCATGAATGCTGCCGGTGCATTAGTCAATCCAAAGGGCATAACAACAAACTCATAATGCCCGTACCGAGTCCTGAAGGCAGACTTCGGAACATCCTCCGTACGAATCCGAAGCTGATAATACCCCTGCCTCAAATCAAATTTAGAATAGACTTTGGCTCCCTGAAGTTGATCAAACAACTCATCAATCAGTGGCAAAGGATATTTATTCTTGATGGTCACCTGATTCAAACCACGGTAATCAATACACAATCTCAAAGTACCATCCTTCTTCTTCACAAATAAAACAGGAGCTCCCCAAGGTGAAGAACTCTGCTGGATAAATCCCTTCTTCAATAACTCCTGCAACTGAGTCTTTAACTCCTTCAACTCAGCTGGTGCCATCCGGTACGCCGATTTGGAAATAGGTTGAGTACCGGGAACAAGATTAATCACAAACTCTATATCCCTCTCTGGCGGCAACCCTGGCAACTCCTCGGGAAATACATTAGGATATTCCCAAATAATAGGGACTTCCTCTAGCTGTAGCTTATCAGATGGCTTGTTGATCAAATAAGCTAGATAACCTGAACACCCCTTACTCACCAACTTAACGGCTTTAGTTGCTGGGATAACAAAACTCGTCTTAGCACCCCGGTTACCCGCTACGTCTACTACTGGCTGATCTGGCAAATGAAACTGTACTACCTTGGTTTTACAGTTCAACTGGGCATCATACTTAGAAAGCCAATCCATACCCAGAATAACATCATACCCCCGGATAGGAAATAAGATAAGGTCTGAAGGAAAATTATGCCCCTTAACATGTATTATACAATTCTTATATACTAAGCCAGTAACATACTTATCAGTCAAAGAGGTACTAATCTCAACCACATAAGGCAATCTTTCAGGTTGCATTTTAACACGTTGCACACAAGCAGGAGTAATGAAAGAATGCGTAGCACCAGAATCAATCAACACTTTAACAAGTTGATCAAGTATAAGGAAGTTACCTTCCACCACTGCAGTTTCCTCATGCATCTCCTCCATATCAACTGCATAAGCCCGAGCCTGAACCCGCTGCTGCTGTGGTACACTGCCCGTAGGCCTACCCTGGTAACCCTGAGTCGCTGCCCGACCCTCAGTCCTCACATATCTAGGGCAATCCTTCGCCCTATGCTCGCTGCTACCACAACCCAAACATGGCCCTGCCTTTACCCTGCAGTCGGACTCCACATGCCCTGGGCGTTTGCAGTAATTACACTGCGATGATGTGGCACTAACATTGCCCCTAGAAGAACCAGAAGCTGAAGAAGCAGCTGATACAGCCTGCTGCTGAGGTCTCACCACACTAGGCCTGTACTGACCCTGAGACTGGGCTGGCCTATACTGAGTCTGAACCTGATATGGCCCCTGCTAAAACTGAGGCCGATAGTAACTCTGCTGACCCTGTGGCCTATAAGAACCCTGTTGTGCTGGTGGCCTGTAGACAACCTGCTGTATTGGAGGCCTATATATAACCTGCTGGCCCTGTGGCTGATACAGCCTCTTACTAGGCTGACTGGAGACAATCTGATCCCCTTTCCTCTTCTCTAACCTAGAAGCTGCATCAAAAGCCTCAATGAAGATATCATAGCGATTCAGAGCCATTGCATCCTGGATCTCAGGCCTCAATCCCAACATAAATCTACGGGTCTTCCTCTCCTCCATAGCTACAAACTCCGGTGCATACCAGGACAACCTAGTGAATGTAGCCTCATATTGAGCCACAGTAGAATCCCCCTAAACCAAAGATAGGAACTCAGCCTCTCTCCTCTCCCGTGCAACCCTCGGGACATACTTATCCCTAAAAGCAGTCAAAAAGGTATCCCAAACATACGGAACACCCCGGGTCTCCCAATTGGCTCTCACAGTGCGCCACCATTCCTCTGCCTCATCATCAAGCAAATAGACAGCACAAGTCACCTTCTTCTCATCGGTGTACCCAAGAGGATCAAAATTTTTCTCTAACTTACTAATCCACGACTCGGCTTTCCTATCATCGACTCTCCCTGAAATCTAGGAGGATAGTACCCCAGAAACTCCTTCATAGTACCTCGACCGTGATTACCACCCTGTACATTATGTATCTGGGCCTGCAATGCCTGAGTCTGAGCAGCCTGACCCGCTATCAACTGGGCCTGTCCAGCCATCAAATCTGCAATCCGATCCATTGCTGCCCTTAACCTGTCATTACCCCTATCACTGCCCTGTGCCACATTACCAGGAACCTCATCTACAATCTCGGGCCTACCACGAGTCCTCGGTCTACTGGCCATCGTACTAATCAAAGAGTTAGCACAGGTTATTGCACGTAAAGAGGTTATATACAACTTTTAACACATAAACTCATATAAAGCACATAGATCACATAAGTTTCAATCACATAAGCAAATTGATCACATAATCACATAAGCACTTAAATCACATAATCACTTAGTCATTTAGTCATATCAATACATAATTCACTTTTCTTTCTTTTCATACATATTTCATGCTAAGACCATTACCTACATTCCGAGAATACCCCGGCTAACAACTAACATGCACTTTGATACCACTTAAATGTCACGCCCCAACTCGACCCCACCTACAATCAGTCAGGACGCAACGGAATTTCGGCAGTATAACGACAGTAAATAGAATACCGAGGTTCTAAACCAACCTCATTAATAACATTAAACATCCAATTCCAAAACCATACAAACAACAACTCCTCAACAGCATAACAACACACAACATAACTGTAATATACAATAATCAGTCCTCGTTATCTGCCTCCGTTCCAACATAACATACAATACTTCAACTTTATCATACATTTCAAAAATAAGTTGAGACCCATCTAACAACTTAACCATAGACAAAAGAAAGCCACTAAGTTAACATCATTTGGATCATCATCTTTTCAACATCTATTACAATAAGAACCATAAAGCATATAAAAGTCTACTAAGCTAATGTACATGACATTAAACAACATAGAATCATGGATAAGACTCAGGGACATATGACTCATCCACGTAAGGCACATTTTTCTCCTTAGGAGGCACGTACCCGTAATCCGGCTCTGCAACACCTGTAAGCATGCAATAATAGAGAGTGAGCTTATATAAATAAGCCCAGTGAGGATCCGATAGATCTCGACAGTATTCACTATGCTCCTTGGATTTAGTCCTTTGAGCAAGTAAACACACAACAACAATAATAACATTATCATCACATAATTATATAATCATTCAATAAAGGATACTCTATTTGGTGTAGCTCCAAACGCCATCACGATCTCAACCGTTCTTCTTATAACTCCCCATTATTCAATCACCCGAGGTACCTCACTAGCCCCTCCCTCCATGACACCTCCGTCATGCAAGCTGGGGGTAGCCTCTGGCAGTCATGCCGTTATCAACCTGACAGCCCAACGCTGCTCGAGAGGTGGCACACACATACCAAGACTCCATAATCATCATCAATCATCAATCAATCATCAATCAATCATCAATTATACATCATTGATAGCATCAATTATCATTTAAACAACAATAACTTAGTTAGATGACAAAGTAGGCCATCTAACCGGACATGCATTATGTGATAACCCGAACCCGGCATGCATTTAATAGCACTTGACTGCATTTGATTAATTGTTTAATTAGTTAAATCAACCAACTTGCACTATTTTAATATTCCTCTTGGAAGCATTTAGGAGTTGAAAATTGAATAATTAAAAGTTTATTACCTATTCCTAATAATTATAGTAATTGAAATTCTTTTATTGTGATTAATTAAGTGTCATCTTAAATGTTAGTGTTTAATTGTATTTGACTATGTGTTTATATTAACTTTCATTTGTAGCTTAATATTAACTTTATAACTCTTAAAATATTCTGGAAATAGTTAAATTAATCATTCTAAATGAATATTGAATACCTTGATTGTTTTGATTACTTTAGAAATCGATTTTGGTTGTTTTGCGTTAAAATTACTCGGTTTTCAAATAAATGAGAAAAGTAACTCCGAGCCGGAGTAAATTTTAAACTATGATGCTTTCCAAAAATGATATATTTCTTAGATTCTTTGAGATTTAATTGATGGTCTTCTATTAACGCAAAGTGCATAGCATATCAAGAGACATAGTTGGGAAATGAATTCTAGTCCTCAACAAATAGTGAAAACTAGTATTTAGATGACTTAAATTTTATATTTTAATTGTTACTAGCTAGAATTAATTTTAGTGATAGTTATTTAGCTTAAAAATGCACAAAAGTAAGCCATTTTGACTAGTTTTAAGTTGATTGACCAACCTTGACCAAAGCTTTGACCCTTTTGACCCTTGACCTCTTTAAAATAGCATATAATAACACAAAATAAAAAAAAAACAGACCTGAAACAGAGCAGCCATGGCCGAAAAAATAAGGAGAAGAAAAAAAGAAAATTCAACTTCAATTTTTCGATTCTTCGCGAGGGCTTCCACGGGGTGGTTTCCGAGGCACTCTACGAGGTTTTCCTAGCGTCTAGGAGCGTCTGAGGTGAGGGTTTCATCATTATTTGCGCATTTATACGTTGTGTATGTTAACTTTGTCAATTTTTAGATTTATCCGTATATCGTTATTTAAAGTGATTTGATACTTCTAGAATGTTCCTTGGCATTTGTAGAACATGTATTTATAGCTTTGTAACATTTTCTGCGGTTAAATGTTGTGATTGCAAATTAAATTGTGAAATGAATAGTGTTTTGTGAATAGTAAAACCTTGAAACGTTGAAATTGCGCTGTTATGCTTTCCGTTGATGTAGAAACGTGCTAGGTATGCTAGAATGCTAAAATGTGTGGTTTGTTTGGGTTGCGTTGTGGAAAAAATGAGAATTATGCCTTTGGGAAAGTTGGGGTCGTTTAGGTCGACTTTTGCGTTTTCTCGTTTTGCATGTTGGCATTACTTCGGGAAGCCATGGAAGCACTTTTGGTGCAATTATGGCGTTGGTTGGGTGTTTGGTTGTTATAGTTGTAGTTCAAACGAGAAAGGGGGAAATCGGGGCTTTGCGCGAGTTCTAGGGTAAAGTAAGGTTTCGGGGTCTTTAGACGTGCCTTATGGTGACCTAGGAGGGTTGGCGAAGTCGGTTTCCAGAACTTGTGGCTCGTTTGGAAATGGTAGCGTTTTGATAGTTGGAGCCGATTTGTGTTTTGTGTGTTTTCTTGTCTTTATGCCTATAGAATGCTTAGAATTACTTGGAATACTTGTTTGAGTTGTTTTGGATTGAATTGCTTATCAAATTGCTGCTATTGCGTGCGAGGGTAACCTACTTTGTTATTCTCCCACGTGTGGCTTTATCGCTTGTTTATCGCTTGTTTATCGCCTTGTATCAAGTCTTGCATTGCATAGTGTCTCGCGCGTGAGTGATGGGCCTCTCTGGGTAGCCTTGGGTTGCCAGTGTTGGTTGCTCTAGCTCCGCTGCTATTCCCTTTCTCGCTTGGGTTGCCTCCCAGGGAGATTTGGGTCGTAGGATTGATGGATACTTCCGGGGTATTCCAAACTGGTGTTATAAGGTGGTTTGGGCCGGCGCGTCATCGTTAAAGTCATCGGAATCGTGATCGGTACATTACTCGCTCGAGTGATCCATAGCCTTCAAAGTGTGGTATAGCTTTGAATGGTTGTGTTAATGCTTTTCTTAATTGTTTATTGTATTGTTGTATGTACATTGAAAGCCTTTTATTGATTGTATTGCTTAACTGTACCTATTTGCATTGCATGAACTTCTTTCTCTCCAATTCGATATCTATCTCGCCCTCACTGAGTATACGTGTTGTGTATACTCACTCCTCACCACCACATTTCAGGAAATGTCATGTTAGCTGGAAGTTCGTGATTTCGTGGAAGTCCGTGCTTGAAGAGTTGTCTTGAGTGCCTATGTGACTTGGGTTGTCAAAGTTGTAAAGATGTATGCTTTTATGTTGTATGTAATTATTGTTAAAAGAAATGTAATATAAATCTAGCTATGTAGTTGGAATGGTTTGATAAGTTAGATTATGTATATAGTTAATGTAGCTTAACTTCAATGCATGGCTGTAATGTCCAAAGGAAAAGAATTAGAATGACATGATAGTTTATTTTATGCAGTAGCTTAGTTTGGTTTAATTGCCTAGATTGAATGTACTTGTCAAAATGAAAAGATAGGTTAGTTTTCTAATTGGAAATGTATGTATACTTGCTGAGTTTAAATTGTTGAAAACCGAGGCTCGGATGGCCTTGAGGAAGTTTTGTGTGGTTGGACACGGTGGTGGTCCATTTATATGCTATTACAGGTTTTTGCATTTCGCCTATAAACAGGGGAGACTCCGTCCGTTTTCCCTGAAAATTTTTGCCCAGGTTTGGTTTGGGTTGTGATTAGTTTGATTGATAGAACTCCCGGTCTCGAGAGGGATCGGGGTGTTACACATTATATACACAATTAAACCTTAAATTACTCATCAACAACTCACCATTCAACACTCAAACACCACCCAATCATCTAAAGGCATCGTTCAAGAAATTAAAGAATGACAACCTAAACTTCAGAAATTCATAACTTACATTCTACTAACCCAAACATTGCCAAATCAGTTTCTATCACTCACCCATTCAACCTACTACATTAGCCCTCTCGGAAATCCACCATAACACCTCCAAATCATGCCCGATAACCCTAAAACCCTAGGATGTCTTGGCTGGATTTTCCGGATTTTCCCACGAGCAATGTAATCGAAAATTCGGCATTACAACAGCGCTAACACGTAATTATCAAGTATTTAGAAATCGACGGCAATCGATTTCGAGCAACGCAACTCAATTAAATCAACTTTGAACAATTTAATCTAAATTAAATACCCGAAAAATAAAAATTATGCTATTTCCGACAGAAACTCATAGTATTAGCATAAAACGATCCCTAGCATGCAAGGAGCAATAATCTAACATCATATTACAATTCTAACGGTTCAATCTTCATTTATACGCAAAAATACAAAAGACAAGTTTTGAGATCTAGAATGTTTCTCTCACCTTTGATGCGATAAAAGCCTAGGGATGCGTGAAGTACGTGCCCAACAAGCAGAATCCAAGTCGGTGCGAAGTTTTACGGACAAAAACCAAGCTTTTCTAAGAAAAATTGATTGAAAAACCTTGAAAATTCTCTTTTCTTTTTCTCCTTCTTTCTCTCGGCCTTGTGTGTGCAATTGGAGTATGTTTTGTGCTTTTCTTAGTGTGTGTTGATGACTATATGCAATAAAAGGCTTGGTCAAATAAATAAAATGCAAAGTCAAAGTAGTATTTTAGTCCTTTAATTCATTTTCTTGTCTTTTAAATGCATTTTAGCTATCTCCTTGCTCAAAACAAAAATGCAACTCCTAAGATAGCTCAAGTAGATTATTTTTAGGTGACAAGAAGTTTTAAAATCAAACAATTCTACCCGAGTCGGCTTAAAACTCGGTTTTTTGCAAAAATGGGTATAAAAACCCTAATAAATTCCTAAGCCGATTTGAAATATGTTTTTATCAATCACAGGTCTATTAAAGTCCGTGGACTAGGTCTAGAAGGGTTAGAAAGACCAGTTTCAAAATTTTAGCGGACGTGCGTCCAAAATACTATTCACTAAAAGACGACGATAAAATTTTTGATCCCGTTTTTAATGAAAATTTCATGAATGCACATTTAGCACGTATTAGGAGTATTGACATCAAAATTATAACTTTCTAGGTCCTATAGCACATAAACAGGTCATATACACGCAAAACGAGGTATAGCACGTAAAACGAGATAAGCAGAAAAGTGGGGTTTCACACTGTCCTTTAAGGTTTGATATGGACTTATTGTATACAGATATAAAAGCTTGCACCAAAGGAAGAGAATTTTATTTCACTGTTTCAGCTATATATATGATTCTCTTAGGTCTTGACCATAATTGACATATGGAGAATAGAAGACAATAACTACAGGAAAATGGGGTTTGGCCAGGCTGACTTAATGGGAGTTAGATTGTTTCTTGTTTGCTAAGATGCTAGATCCTATGACAAAAACAGCTATTTCGTAAAACAAATAATATATTACTGGGATTCTAGCTTATCATTTGGTTTGTTGTTGATGTTTATGCAAAGGAATGCTGCCATGTTCATCTTCTACACCAAATCTTCCTGATTCCCCTTACTCTACTCTTATCAATTAGTCTCTCATGTTGCTTGTGGAAATTTTTACTCTAATTTTTGTAGTTTTACTTTGTCATTTTTTAGCAGTAAAATATAATTTAGAAGCAGAGGAAGGCTTAAATGTATGTTGATAGTTAAAGTTCTTGAGTGGATATGCTTGAAGGTGATAGCATCCTTCGATCTAAGAAGGTGAATGATGAATTGGTATTGGTACAAACTGATATTTTGTGGAGCACATATACAAAACTGATATTTTGTAGAGCACATTTATGTTGGTCCAATTAAGTGTATGTATCATGAAATACTAATACAAACTGATATTTTGTGGATCACATATACAAAACTACACTAATAGTTTCAACATAAATAGTTGCAGCACTACATTATTCAATTGTTTGGCATACTGTAGTATTGAGGCTTCCCGCAAAAATGTTAAAAGGAAAGAAACTTGATTGTTTTACACAAGGGGGTAATTGGCTTCCAAGAGAGAATATGCACAGCACAAGGAGTTGCACTTCAATTTCATTGTTATCAGTTTAACATATTATCATACTTAATCATTTCCTTACCGTGATTTAACTATTCCCTTTTTGGGCTCTTTCAAGAGCAATGAGAGACCATATTGCAATGTTACAACAGTAATATATGTCAGTGAGGAGTAAACATGATGCCTATTGGAAACAGTAAGTGTTGAGGCAATTGAGGCAGTAAACTTGTGTTCTGTTGTGGAGAATCACCATATGCTTTTATTACTCCATAATTTTTCCACAAAAAGAACAAATTGTGCTTTTCTTTGTTGCTTGCTAAATCTTGAACAGAGAAATGGTAGAAAATCCTTTGATTTTATTACCTCGTATTCATAGCAACATCACATTCTCTTTACTTTCTAATACTTTCATTCTCACAATTTTACATCTACAACATTTCAGAGGCTTGAGTTTTCCTACCATTTCATATGTTGGTCCAAATATGGAAATGAACCATTATCGTCCTAATGCAAATACATGCGCCAAACTGGATCCAAATAGAATTTATCTATTTGATTCAAGAGCATAGGTTTGTTGATTTCTTCTAATAGAATCTCTTCATAATAACAGTCTTTTTGTCCAATTGCAAGTCTTTGGCCACCTATTCAACATTCACGCTCATTCAAAGTATCTAATATTTGAAATTTTAATGTGATGGTATTGGGGTACTATTTCAGTATTTAGATGGTGCTTTTGATAATAACAGTCTTGGGCTTGAGGACTGAGATTATCTTAATCAACTTAACTATACCTATGAGGAAGGGAAGTTGTCTGGCTGCTTCAAATACCCCTTTAGTGGGTGCTTTTGACCAGAAGAATGTTTATGTGGATTTCAATCATGTGCAATGAGAATGAGTACTAACTAAACTAACATAGAGTACTAAGTAGAGTTGGAAATTGACATATAAAACTTATCCATCTAAGGTAAGTGGATATTCATTTACGGGCAGCCCAAATCAGAATATGATATTCAATTTGGGAAGAGGAGAGCGATAATCAATTCCACACTAATAAAGACATTACATTGGTATATATAGAAAAAAAGGCTTCAACAAATGACTAATTCTCTTGGGGATAGGTCTAAAGGTTGCACATTATTGTTGAACCATCTCACACTACTTTTTTTGCTCAATACAAAGCAGTTTCTTGATTTCACATTCTTGTTGAGTGTGCTTCACTTTCTAGTTGAATAATTAACTCCAATAGTATACTAAATAACTACGACTTTATCAAACATGTAACGTTAGTATGCATTATAATCAAAGTTAATCGATTTAAAGAATTTGCTTGTATGATTTTGCAGAACGAAACTGTTGTGATTAGTTAAAATAGTTAAGGGGAAAGTATATATCGAATTGGTATGTTAGACACAACGAAAGAAAACAAAGTTTAAAAGAGACACATAGAAACAAAGATGTATAGAAAGGGAGATAATTTGGTTACATTAGTTATCTTCAGAGAAATGCAACTCTTGTGATTCCCTTATTAAGCAGAAAACTACATTCAATAAGTTGTGTATGTCTTATGAAATGTATGCTTTATATGGTCTCGACTGCATGCATACATATTACCCCTTTGGATTGGTAAGTAATCTCCCCCCCTATAGAAAGTTGGCCAGCATCGGATTTTTTAGGGATATGAACCAACAAGAAAAAGGAGCAGATGATCAGTTGATTATCAGAGGTTAATGATTGGTATTCAATGCTTGAAGTATGATATTCAGTAATAGACTGTGAGTATTTTCTTCACTATTTTCTCTCGGTATCCGGAATTGGGACTCTTATTTGGTAATGCCCTTGGTATTTAAATCGAAATTCTCGACTGGGCTTCTTCTTCGATAGCCATACCTGGACTTCTCATATGGTATTCTTTCCCAATGATTCATCTTTGGAATTCTATGATGGTAGTTTTGTTTGGTATTCGGAGTCAAAAATCAGTGCATTTAATCGGAGATCTATTCGGAGCTTTTGTGAAGAAATTAGTATTATTCTTCTGTGTTTCTCAACATTTGGTACTTAGTATTTGTGAATAATCTTTGATAGTTGCCTTATTAGTACTTGCTTGGGAATCCTAATTGATGGTTACTTTAGACGTGCTCATTCGAGGGCCTTACTTGAATAATACAAGAATTATTACTTGAGAATTCTATATGGGGCTCCTTTTGGTCTACTTGAAGAAGTTCTTTGAGCAACGTCTTCTCTGGATGTAATTGGATTCTTTGGTTGCATTTGTACTTCAAACTTCTCCTAGACAATCTCATGTGGTATTCTATAATAGTATTCTTATTGGAACTCTTGTCAACATTCTTTTTCGGCATTCGTGTTGGTAGTTTTCGTCGGGATTCTATCTGGAAGATCTTATTTTAAATGCTCCTCTGTTATTCGTTCTTGGTATTTTCTATAGTATTTACATTGGATGATTCTTATCCGGAGTGTTCAAGAATGGCGTGCCTATGTGGGGTCTCCTTATTGGTATCCACGTGTAGTACCTTTTCTCGGCAGCCGGTAAGAAATATTTGAGGTTGGTTACTCGGAGTTCCATGTAAAAGACTTGGACCAGAATTGTGGTAGTTTGATATGGAATTCTTTTGAGAATTGAAGAATTGCGAGAACGCAATTAGCTTAAGGGGGAGAGGATGTGACGCCTGAGACCTAGAGCATGCATACATCACTTATTTGCTTATATTTTGTGCATTTACTTGCTTAAATGTTTATTTGATATAAATGTGCAATTAAGTGTTTAGTTGTCTTTTATATGCAATTACATGTTTAGTTAAGTTTTAATATTGAATTTTGAGTTTAATTATTTTAGTAAATAAATAAATTTGCATTTCTATTATTTTCACAAAAGTTTTTTAAAAAAATTGTGCATTTTTCACTTAAAAGACTATTTTTCAAAAGTTACTATTTATAAGTGTTTTCGACCGTAAAATTTTTCCATTTTTGTATTTTTCCCATGTTACGTGACTTACGTGAGACATGAGAAAAATATTATTTTGTGCATAGCATCTCAGAAAGAGTGAGATACAAAATTATTTCTCTATTGTATGAATTGTAACCAACTAAATTGCATTTAAAGGACTTTTAAATTTCATTTATTGACTTTTTCTTCTAAATTGTAAAACTAATCTTCTAAATATTTTAAAATTTAGTCTACTAGTATTTATTGAACCATGACTTTGCAAAAATTAATTTAGAAACAAATCGAAAAGTTTAAAGTAGATGTTTTGCGAGAAAAAGTAACGTTTTTAAGCCAACTAGTGAAAATCTACCAACATAACTCATCCTTTGACTTGTTGACTTTTCTACATAATATATAAAGCCCAAAAAAATCAGCCAAAAATGTCATGCCCCGACCCAACCCCACGTAAAAGGTTAAGTCTGGACCCGACAAACGGACAGAGTCTCCTCTGTACCGTGGACATTCTGAAAAACCTGTAAATACTCAATAAAGCCACAACATAACACGAATTTCATTTAACTAAAGATCTTAGCTTTAAGGCCATCCGAGCCTTAAGACATACAACAGTTCAGATTCATACAAGCATGCATTCATAACTTAACTTCTTTACAAAACCGCTTATCATGCCACTCCATGATAGCATTGAAACATTTTTAGAAATTGAAAACAACCATGCATCATAACATTCACACCCAAGCATGCAAAGTAGCTAGAGGTACAAACATAAGGTTCGATTTACACTACCTTCATTAGCACCTGAAGTATCTATTAGAACCATTAGTTCAAGCTATAAGGTTCGTTTCACAAAACCCCAGTTTTCCTATCACTATTCATGCCATACGATCAACAAGCAATTTTAACCGTTTAAACTATGAAACAATAGTATAAATTAGGTCTCTACTACTTGTATACAACATACATTAGCATATTTAAGCATTACATAAGCATTTGATAGCAAATCTAAGAATTCAAGAAAGTTGTCACATTTTTCAAATGTAAAAATAGGTATGAAATCCCTCACTGATGCACGTAGAAACTCCTAGGAGGCTAGTAGACACCCTAAAACACTTGCACGTACCTTGGCTTGGCCTGGAATGGTGAATTGGTGAGCAAAATCTCCTTCTCCTCCTCAAGAAGGGCTGTCGGGTTTCACAGCTTCTTTTCAACTTTTACTTTTATTTTTTTTGGTGTTTTATGAGCTTAAGTTGCTTATGTTGAGCACATAAAAGGGTAGGACCAAGTTAGGGTATGAAATGTTTATAAAAGGTGAGTCTCGTTAGCTTGAAAATGAGTCTAATGCGCATTAATTAAGTGAGCTAACTAAAACATAAAGTTTCATTACGTAATACTATTCACTAATATCAACAAATAATTTTCTAAACAAAAGCTCCTAATGCATTTAGCTCAAACACACATTTTTCTCATTCCTAAAACAATTAATATGATTTAATAAAATTGCTAATTCATGGTAATTATGCAGTTGAAAATTGAAATGAATAGTAACCAAAGAAGACAGTAAATAAAGCATAGAAAAGATGCTCAACTAGTGGATGCAACAGTAAATGAATATATAGCAAAAATCTCGGGCGTCACACCCTCTCCCCCTTAAACAAATTGCGTCCACGCAATTCTTACATGCTTCGGCAAACAACTCTGGATAGCGATCCCGCATCTGATCCTCTATCTCCCATGTAGCATCCTCTAACCCGTGATAGTCCCACAGTACTTTAACCATCAGAATGCTTTTCGTCCTGAGCTCTTGAACCTTCTGATCTACAACCCGCAGAAGTTTCTCCGTATAAGTCAAAGTCTCACTGATCTTTAGCTGCTTTGGCTCAAGAATATGAGAAGGATCTGACTGATACTTCCGAAGCATAGATACATAGAAGATATCATGAATTCTACCCAAACTATGAGGTAAAGCTAGTATGTATGCCAATGCACCAACTCTCTCAGTGATTTCAAACGGTCCAACATATCTCGGACTGAGTTTACCCCATTTGCCATGACGAATCAAACCCTTCCAATGAGAGATTTTCAGAAATACTCGATCACCCAAAGCAAACTCTAAATCTCGGCGATGCTTATCTGCATAACTCTTCTGCCGACTCTGAGCTGTAAGCATCATCTTCTTGATAAGCTGCACATGATCAATCATTCTGTTCATCTTAGGCAAAAGAGTAGGGTCGATAGTCTTCATCTCACCAACCTTATCCCAATAGAGAGGAGACATACATTTACGCCCATAAAGTGCCTCATACGGTGCCATACTAATAGTGGCTTGATAACTATTGTTATAGGCGAACTCTGCGAGTGGCAAATATTTCTCCCAACTCTTACCGAAGTCCAGCATACAAGCTCACAACATATCCTCGAGGATTAAGATAGTTTTTTCAGATTGACCATCCGTCTGAGGGTGATAAGTAGTGCTGAAGCTCAAAGTTGTGCCCAAAGCTTTTTGAATCTTCTGCCAGAACTGAGATGTGAACCTTTGATCTCTATCTGACACAATACTCTTTGGAATCCCATGAAGTCTGATAATATTCTCAACATATAACTCCGCTAACTTATCAAGAGAATCAGTCTTCTTTTTAGCAATAAAGTGGGAAGTCTTGGTTAATCTATCAACAACAACCCAAACTGAGTCATTACCCTTCAAAGACCTTGGCAAGTCTAAGACGAAATCCATGGTAATATGATCTCATTTCCACTCTGGAATAGCCAAAGGCTGTAACAACCCTGCTGGTCTCTGATGCTTCACTTTAACTTTCTTACATGTATGACACCTAGCAACATAGTCGGCAATCTCCCTCTTCATGTTGTTCCATCAAAAGTTCTGTTTCAAATCTTTGTACATCTTTGTACTGTCTGGATGGATAGTATACTTTGAACTATGAGCCTCAGCAAGTATATCTTTCTTTAAAGCTGGCTCGCTTGGAATACAAATTCTACCCTTAAACTTAAGAATGCCATCATCATGCAGTTTGAAATTCGACTCTCCCCATTTTGACTTCTCTAAGATTTTCAACAAATGAGGATCAGTCCGTTGAGCTTCTCGAATCTTGGATAACAATAAAGATTGAATCTGCAAACTTGCAAATTGAATACCAGAATTTGAAGTCTTAGGCTTCCATAAGCATAGTTCTTCCATGAACTCCCAATTTTTGATAATCAAGCTAGCAACAGTAGCATTTCGGCTTAAAGCATCAGCAATAATATTGGCCTTGCCTGGAAAATAATTAATAGTGCAGTTGTAGTCCTCAAGTAACTCTAGCCAATGCCTCTGCCTCATGTTCAACTCTTTATGTGAAAACAGATATTTCAGGCTCTTATGATCTCTAAAGATTTCAAACTTGTTGCCCCAAAGATAATGATGCCATTTCTTTAATGCAAGGATAATAGCTGCGAGCTCAAGATCATGTGTCGGATAGTTGAGTTCATAAGGTTTCAGTTTCCTGGAAGCATAAGCAATAACCTTTCCATTCTGCATTAATACACAACCCAGACCTTCCTTATAAGCATCACTATAGATTACCAGATTATCATAACCCTCAGGTAAAGCAAGAATGGGAGATGTGGTTAACCTCTTCTTCAATTCTTGGAAGCTAGCCTCGCACTTATCATTCCAGTCAAACATTGACTTCTTCTGAGTGAGCTGAGTCAAAGGCCCTGCAATTTTAGAGAAATCTTTGACAAATCTCCAATAATATCCAGCTAAGCCAAGAAAACTACAGATCTCAAGAATAGTTTCTGGCTGTTTCCAAGCTCATACCACTTCAATCTTCACTGGATCAACATAAATATCATCCTGCGAGATAATATGACCAAGAAAAGCAACTTGCTTTAACCAGAATTCACATTTGCTGAACTTTGCATATAATTGATGCTCTTGAAGAGTTTGCAATACAATCTTGAGATGTTGTTCATGCTCCGCCTTAGACTTAGAATATACAAGAATATCATCAAAAAAGATAACCACAAATTGGTCTAGATAAGGACGGAATACCCTCTGTATTAAATCCATGAATGCGGCATGAGCATTAGTTAAACCAAATGGTAGGACAACAAACTCATAATGACCATAGCGAGTACTGAAAGTAGTTTTAGGTACATCATCCTTCTTAATCCTCAACTGATAATAACCCTGCCTCATATCGAATTTAGAAAATACCCTGGCACCTTGCAACTAATCAAATAACTCCTCAATTAAAGGCAAATGATATTTGTTCTTGACGGTTACCTGATTGAGACTCCGATAGTCGATACATAAACGGAGAGATCCGTCTTTCTTCTTAACGAATAAAATCGGTGCACCCCAAGGTGAAGATGTGAAACCCCAGTTTTTGTCTTTACCTTGATTAGCGTGATTTGACTTGTTTGTGCTAGAATGTGTTAATTCTGTGATTTATATTCCTAATACATGCTAAGTGTGCATTCATGAAATTTTCGTCAAAAATGGCATCAGAAATTTTATCGACAATTTTTGTGAATAGTATTTTGAACACACGTCCGCTAAAATTTTTACACAGGTGTTTCAAATGTTTAAAACCCAGTCCTCTAATATTAATAGACCCATATTTGATAAAAATTGATTCTGAAATGAAATAAAAATTAAAATGGACTTTTCGGGCGAAAAATAGCATTTTTGAGCCAAATAGTGATTTCTTCTAAACCCGATTCTTGCATTGACTTTCGTTGACCTAGTATATATTAATATAAATGTATTTATATGTGGTATTAAATGATTTTAGATTAATTGTGCATTAAAAAGACATTTGAAAACAAATAATATGACTTTTCACATTCTATTGCAAAATTTGAGTTTTTAACCGAGTTGGGTGTAAATATATGCATATGAAACTTGTTGTCAACTTAAAATATACTACTTAAAATAGTCTAAATGTTGAATGCATGTTTGTGAGCAAAATAGTCTAAAAATACAATTAAAAGACTGGAAAACAATTAAAAGACTAAATAAACTAACTTTGACTTTTATTATTTTGTTGACCTGAGCTTATATCATCAACACACATTAAAACAAGCCAAAAACACCACAAAACACACACAAAACCGTTAGTTCAAGGAGGAGGAAGAATAAGGGCATTTTCAAGGTTTTTCAAAGCATTGTTCTCATAGATTTTGCAATTCAAGTCTAAATCGCTTCATTCAAAGCTTGATTTTGCTTGTTGGGCATCTATTCTATCTATTTCTAGCCTTAGTTTGCATCAGAGGTGAGAGATAAATTCTAGATCTCAAAATGTCATTTTTATGTTAAATCATATAATCGAATTTTTAGCCGTTAAAATGTTAAATTGATATTATATTATTTCTTAGTAGATGTTAAGAAGTGATTATATGTGTTTATATCAGTTTTGAACCGTTGTAGCATAAATTTTTATTTTTCAGGTATTAAAATTGAGTTGTTGACTATTTGTTGAATAATTGGAGTTGTGGTGGTTGGAATCGATTGCTGTTAGTTTTTAAAAGTTTGTTAAATACGTGGTAGTAATGTTGTAATGCCGAAATTTTGATTGTGATGTCGAGGCGAAAGTCCAAAAATTTCAGCCTCGGTGCATTGAGGTTTTAGGGTTGTTGGGCTTGATTTGGATGTATTATGGTTGGTTTCCGAGGGGGCTAATGTTGTTGATTGAGTGGGTAAGTGATAGAAACTGGTTTGGAGGTTATCGGATTAGTAGAATGTAAGTTATGACTTTTAGAAGTTTGGGTTGTCTTTCTTTAAAATGTTGAATTATGCCTTTAGATGTTTGGGTGGTGTTTGAGTGATTGAATTGTGAGTTGTTGATGGTTAGACTAGGGTTTGAATGTGTGGTTATTGCATGTTAAGTTGGATGACCTACTTTGTCATCTAACTTAGTTGTTGAGTTGTTAATTGTTTATTTGATAATATGTTGTTGAAATGATGATTATTGATTGATTACTGATGAACCGGGAGACAAGCAACCTACTCTGTTGTCCTCCTGTGATAATTGATAATTGATGAGTCAGGAGAGAGTCAACTTGAAAGGTTGTCCTCCAGAGATTTGAATGTTTATTATTATTGTCATGAGTCTTGATATGTGTGTGCCACCTCTCGGGCAGCGTAGGGCTGTCGGGTTGAAAACGGCATGACTATCATAGGTTATCCCCAGCTCCCATGGGTGGAGGTGCTGTGAAACCCCAGTTTTCGTCTTTATCTCGATTGGCGTGTCTTTACCTCGTTTTGCGTGAATTGACCTGTTTATGTGCTATGTGACTTAGAATGTGGTAATTTTAATATCAATACTCCTAGAACATGCTAAATGTGCATTCATGAAATTTTCATCAAAAACGAAATCAGAAATTTTATCGTCGATTTTTAGTGAATAGTGTTTTCGAAACACGTCCGCTATAATTTTGAAAATGGTCTTTTTAACCCTTCTAGACCTAGTCCATGGACTTTAATAGACATGTGTTTGATTTAAAACGATTTTAAAATCGGCTTAAGAATTTATTAGGGTTTTTACACCGACTTTTACGAAAATCGAGTTTTAAGCCGACTCGGGTGAAATTGTTTGATTGTAAAACTTCTTGTCACCTAAAAATAACCTACTTGAGCTATCTTGGGTGTTGGATAATTGTTTTGAACATTGGTGATCAAGAAAATGCATTTAAAGTCAAGAAAACACTAAAAATAATTAGTTTCTACTTTGACTTTCATTTAAATGGTTGACCAACAAGCTTATATCACCAACACACACTCACAAAGCACAAAAACACCCCAAAAACACACAAAACCGTGGCTCCTTGGAGGAGAAAGATGAAGGCTTTTTTAAAGCATTTTTCTCATAGATTTTGTATTTCAAAGCCGAATTGAGTGATTCAAAGCTTGATTTCACTTGTTTGGCATCCATTCTACACATTTCTTGCATCAAAACACATCAAAGGTGAGAGAAAAATTCTAGATCTCAAAATGTCATTTTTATATTTTTGCGTATAAATGAAATTTGAACCGTTAGAATTGTAATCTGATGTTAGATTATTGCTCCTTGCATGCTAGGGATCATTTAGTGGTAATACTATGAGTTTCTATCGGATATAGCATAATTTTTATTTTCCAGGTATTTAATTTAGATTAAATTGTTCAAAGTTTATTTAATTGAGTTGCGTTGCTCGAAATCGATTGCCGTCGATTTCTAAATACTTCATAATTACGTGGTAGCGCTGTTGTAATGCCAAATTTTCGATTACATTGTTCGTGTGAAAATCCAAAAAATTCAGCCTTGACACCTTAGGGTTTTAGGGTTATCGGGCATGATTTGGAGGTGTTATGGTGGTTTTTCGAGGGGGCTAATGTAGTTGGTTGAATGGGTGGGTGTTTGAAACTGATTTGGAGTTGTTTGGATTAGTAGAATGTAAGATATGATTAATTGAAGTTTAGGTTGTCTATCTCTAAAATGTTAGATTGAGCCTTAGATGATTGGGTGTGGGTTGAGTGATTGAATTGTGAGTTGTTGACGGGTAAATTAGGGTTCGATTGTGTGTGTAATGCATGTTTGGTTAGATGGCCTACTTTGTCATCTAACTTAGTTATGTGTTGTTAAATTGGTTATTGACGTTATTATGATGATAATATGATTATTGATGATTATTGATGATTATTGATTGATGATTGATGTCGGGAGATAAACAGTTCTGCTAGACTGTCCTCCTGTGAATGATTGATATTTATTATTATTGTTGGGTCTCTGATATATGTGTGCCACCTCTCGGGCAGCATCGGGCTATCGGGTTGATAACGGCATGACTATCAGAGATTGCCTCTAGCTCGCATGACGGAGGTGTCATGGAGGGCGAGGTTATTGGGGGTACCCCGGGTGCGTGAGTAATGGGGAGTTACAAGAAGAATGGTTGAGATCGTGATGGCGTTTGGAGCTACACCAACTAGAGAGAGTATCCTTTATTGAATGGTCATATAGTTATGTGATGATAGTATTATTTATGTTATTGTGTGTTTACTGACTCAAAGGATTATTCCAAGGAGTTTAGTAGACCTTTCTCGAGATCTATCGGATCCTCACTGGGCTTATTTTATATAAGCTCACTCTCTATTATTGCATGCATACAGGTGTACTATCGCAGGATTAGGGGTACGTGCCTCCTGAAGAGGAGAATGTGGAAAACGTGCCTTACGTGGATGAGTCCTATGTTCCAGAGTCTTATTGTGACACCCCGATCCCGCTCGAGACTGGGAGTTCTAACAATCAATCTATTCACAACCCAAATCCAAACCCGGCAAGATTTTAGGGAAAGACGGACAGAGTCTCCCCTGTTTCTAGGCAAATTGCAAAACCTGTAATAGCATATAAATGGACCAACACCGTGTCCAACCCTTCAACCACCTCAAGGCCATCCGAGCCTCGGTTCACAACAAGCAATTCACAAGTAAATATAAATTCAAGCTTAGCAATTAAACTACACCAACCTATTGCATAAAGTAGACTATCATGACTTTCTATCTTTTTCCCCTTTTGTCATTACAAATATATATTGAAGTTAAGCTATATCAACTAAATACATAATCTAATGAACTTAAATTACATCCCCTTTAACATTAAATACATATAATACATAAAAGCATACAACTTTACAACTTTGACAACTCAAGTCACATAGGCACGCAAGATAACTCTTCAAGCACGGACTTTCACGGAATCACGAACTTTCTAGCTAACATGGCATTTCCTGAAATGTGGTGGTGAGGAGTGAGTATACACAACACGTATACTCAGTGAGGGCAAGACAGATATCGAAGTGGAGAGAAAGAAGACCGTGCAATGCAAAAAGGTACAGTTAAGCAATACAATTAATAAAAGGCATACAATATAAACAACAATACAATTAAACAACTAAAGAAAGCATTAACACAACCAATCAAAGCTATACCACACTTTGAAGGCTATGGTTCACTCGAGCGAGTAATGTACCGATCACGATTCCGATGACTTTAACGATGACGCGCCGGCCCAAACCACCTTATAACACCAGTTTGGAATACCCCGGAAGTATCCATCAATCTACGACCCAAATCTCCCTGGGAGGCAACCCAAGCGAGAAGAGGGAATAGCAGCGGAGCTAGAGCAACCAACACTGGCAACCCGAGGCTACCCAGAGAGGCCCATCACTCACGCGCGAGACACTATGCAATGCAAGACTCGATACAAGGCAATAAACGAGCGATATCAAGCATTCTCAACAATGGATAAACATTTCAATCAATAATCAACTAACATTATCAAACAATAACAAGTATTCTATAAGCATTATAAGCATTCTATAGGCAACATAAGCATTCTATAATCAATACAATCATTCCATGAGCAATATAAGCATTCTATAATCAATATAAACATACTATAAGCAATAATCTAAGAATACACACAAAATCACAAAAATGACCCCAACTTCAAAACACTACTACTTTCAAACGAGCCACGAGCTTTGGAAACCGACTTCACCAATCCTCCTAGGTCACCATAAGGCACGTCTAAAGACCCCGAAACCCTACTTTACCCTAGAATTCACGTGAAGTCCCGATTTCCCCCTTTGCTTGTTTGAACTACAACTATACCAACCAAACACCCAACCAACGCCATAATCGCACCAAAAGTGCTTCCATGGCCTCCCGAAACAATGCCAACACGCAATACGAGAAAATGCTAAACTCGACCTAAATGACCCCGACTTTCACCAAGCCGTTTTTCTCCGTTTTTCTATTACACATTCCAATTAAACCACACATTTAGGCATTCTAGCATATCTAGCACATTTCTACATCAACGGACAGCATAACAGCGCAACTTTATCATTTCAAGGGTTTACTATTCACTAATTACTATTCATTAGTCAATTTAAATTGCAATTTCGAATTTCAACCGCAGAAAATGCTAAAAAGCTATAAATACATGTTCTACAATCAACAAGGAACATTCTTTAAGCAACAAAACGATTAAAACAACAATCTACGCATAAGTTCTAAAAATTAAAGTTTAGATATACATTTTTCAAATGCGCAAATAACGATGAAACTCTCACCTTAGACGCTCCTAGACGCTAGGAAAATCTCGTAGAGTGCCTCGGAAACCACCCCGTGCAAGCTCACGCGAAGATTTGGTGATTTGTAGTTGAAGTTTTCTTTTTTTTTTTTCTCCTTCTTTTCCTCATGTTTTCAAGTCTTTCTTCTCTGTTTTTTTCGTGTGCAATTCTGCTTATTTAGGAAAAAAAATGACAAGTCAAAGGTCAAAGATTCGGTCAACCCGCTAAACCAAAACAGCTATGCGCGACCTTACGAAAACGGCCATAACTTCTTCTAGAAAACTCCAATTCACGAACGGTTTGAAGCCTCAGAAACTAGACTCATAGAGCTTTCCAACCATATATAATTTGCTACCTAACTCTTCCCCAATTGGTTCAGATTTAATTCCAAAGTTGACCCAAAATTTGACTAACTTAACATTGCATTTTTTTATTTCTAATCCCAAGTTTGCCCTTTATTAAACATTTCAAAAATTTTCACCATGTCCTAGTTGGTCAATGTAGATAAAAAGTCAACTATTTTGGTCAAAGAAGGTGAAAGGTCAATAAAATGCAATTTAAATTAACTTTAAATGCTATTGAATACATATCAGGTTCGGGGTATCACATCCTCTCCCCCTTAAAACAATTGCGTCCTCGCAATTCTTCTTCCAATAGAACTCAGCATCATCTGAAATCCAATTCTGACTAATCTTCATCGGTTGAAGAATCCCGTTGACACGAATACCGAAGAAGAATAAAATTCCAACCAAAAGCGCCGAGATAATACCAATAAAGACCTAAGCAAAGATACTGTAGATAAAATCACATCACATATTAATGATAAGAAGATTACCGAATGAATACCCCATACACGAATCTCGAGTAGAAGTTCAACTATTACTGCCCGAGAATTCCCAAACAAGAAGCCAAATAAAGGCTCAAACAAACGTTCCATCCAGAGGTCCAAATAAGTACCCCACTGGTCATGGATTTCATAGAAGAATACCCAGTTAAGAGTGCTGAAGAAAATACTAAGAACCCAATCAAATATATTTCAAAGTTCTAAAGAAGCCTTCCAAATAATAACCCCATAGGACACCCAATTAGATTCCGAGTTTTGCTATCAAATGCTGAGAGGAATGTCAAAGGAAATAGCATAGAAAATATAATGTGCCCAATAAAACAACCAAGTTGAATAACAAACATAGTTTCCCACCAAAGCCAAACTCTGAGGCCTCTTCACTATTTGCCAAGTGAAAACTTCATGCAACCTTGCCAATAAGGAAAATACCAATAGAACGCCCAATAAGAATTTCAAAGAATACCCTAAGTAGTATTATACAATAACTCTGATAGGAACTCCAAATACCAAACCTACTGAGGAACACTGAAGAAGATATCCGAAACAATGCTCCAATAAGAAAGTAGCCAAGTTTGCCTAATAAGTAAATATTAAATAATTGGCCACTGAGAATTCCAGAAAATACCATTGAAGAATTTCCAATCAGGATGCCAGTATCACACCAATAAAGACCGAGACACATATACCATAGATATTACTGTGCAGTAAGGCCGATTAAAATCCCAATAGCCAAATCCACCGAGAAATGCCAACAGAAGTCTCCAAAGAATACCCATTAAGAAAACCAAAGAATGCTCCAAAGAATAACCAAATAAAACCCCAAGAGAAAGCTACCCTTTCACAATTGTTAAGCACAGAGGAGGACCATAGAGATTTGCCAATAGCCGAGCTCCAAAAGCAAACACCAATTCCCAAATAAAAGCTAGTCAAATGCCATTCATTTCCTGCCAATCCATACACCTTGAAAAGCCAGCGGTGAACCACTTTCTTCAGGGGAGGAAGAGGACTTACTTACCATTTCCATAGGACATGTATGAATGCCAATATATCACAATTATACACATGCCTTAAACTATTATGCAAGCAAGTTTACAAAAGAGTTTATTCAATCAAAGTCACTCAAGCATGACAATCAAATCAAGCACAACATAATCAATTCAAATCACAGCATAACCAATTCAAGACATTCTATACACACATTACAAGTAATACTTCAAGCAAATAACAATTCACGAGGTCGATACAATTCATGATACCAATTCGATAGGTCAATTCAATGCACAACTAGGCACTTTACTTCACTTAGCACACATTTAGCATATAACACATAACTATATCACATAGGAGCACACATTCATGTCAAGACACACAATCTCACATACAAGCATACACTTTCAAGACACGCTTAACAAGCACACATTCAAGGATCACTACCCACCAGACCGAGGACCCTGTCCCGGCTTATGAGCTAAACAAGCTCTGATACCACCTGTGACACCCCGATCCCTCTCGAGACCGGGAGTTCTAACAATCAATCTATTCACAACCCAAATCCAAACCCGGCAAGATTTTAGGGAAAGACGGACAGAGTCTCCCCTGTTTCTAGGCAAATTGCAAAACCTGTAATAGCATATAAATGGACCAACACCGTGTCCAACCCTTCAACCACCTCAAGGCCATCCGAGCCTCGGTTCACAACAAGCAATTCACAAGTAAATATAAATTCAAGCTTAGCAATTAAACTACACCAACCTATTGCATAAAGTAGACTATCATGACTTTCTATCTTTTTCCCCTTTTGTCATTACAAATATATATTGAAGTTAAGCTATATCAACTAAATACATAATCTAATGAACTTAAATTACATCCCCTTTAACATTAAATACATATAATACATAAAAGCATACAACTTTACAACTTTGACAACTCAAGTCACATAGGCACGCAAGATAACTCTTCAAGCACGGACTTTCACGGAATCACGAACTTTCTAGCTAACATGGCATTTCCTGAAATGTGGTGGTGAGGAGTGAGTATACACAACACGTATACTCAGTGAGGGCAAGACAGATATCGAAGTGGAGAGAAAGAAGACCGTGCAATGCAAAAAGGTACAGTTAAGCAATACAATTAATAAAAGGCATACAATATAAACAACAATACAATTAAACAACTAAAGAAAGCATTAACACAACCAATCAAAGCTATACCACACTTTGAAGGCTATGGTTCACTCGAGCGAGTAATGTACCGATCACGATTCCGATGACTTTAACGATGACGCGCCAGCCCAAACCACCTTATAACACCAGTTTGGAATACCCCGGAAGTATCCATCAATCTACGACCCAAATCTCCCTGGGAGGCAACCCAAGCGAGAAGAGGGAATAGCAGCGGAGCTAGAGCAACCAACACTGGCAACCCGAGGCTACCCAGAGAGGCCCATCACTCACGCGCGAGACACTATGCAATGCAAGACTTGATACAAGGCAATAAACGAGCGATATCAAGCATTCTCAACAATGGATAAACATTTCAATCAATAATCAACTAACATTATCAAACAATAACAAGTATTCTATAAGCATTATAAGCATTCTATAGGCAACATAAGCATTCTATAATCAATACAATCATTCCATGAGCAATATAAGCATTCTATAATCAATATAAACATACTATAAGCAATAATCTAAGAATACACACAAAATCACAAAAATGACCCCAACTTCAAAACACTACTACTTTCAAACGAGCCACGAGCTTTGGAAACCGACTTCACCAATCCTCCTAGGTCACCATAAGGCACGTCTAAAGACCCCGAAACCCTACTTTACCCTAGAATTCACGCGAAGTCCCGATTTCCCCCTTTGCTTGTTTGAACTACAACTATACCAAAAAAACACCCAACCAACGCCATAATCGCACCAAAAGTGCTTCCATGGCCTCCCGAAACAATGCCAACACGCAATACGAGAAAATGCTAAACTCGACCTAAATGACCCCGACTTTCACCAAGCCGTTTTTCTCCGTTTTTCTATTACACATTCCAATTAAACCATACATTTAGGCATTCTAGCATATCTAGCACATTTCTACATCAACGGACAGCATAACAGCGCAACTTTATCATTTCAAGGGTTTACTATTCACTAATTACTATTCATTAGTCAATTTAAATTGCAATTTCGAATTTCAACCGCAGAAAATGCTAAAAAGCTATAAATACATGTTCTACAATCAACAAAGAACATTCTTTAAGCAACAAAACGATTAAAACAACAATCTACGCATAAGTTCTAAAAATTAAAGTTTAGATATACATTTTTCAAATGCGCAAATAACGATGAAACTCTCACCTTAGACGCTCCTAGACGCTAGAAAAACCTCGTAGAGTGCCTCGGAAACCACCCCGTGCAAGCTCACGCGAAGATTTGGTGATTTGTAGTTGAAGTTTTCTTTTTTTTTTTCTCCTTCTTTTCCTCATGTTTTCAAGTCTTTCTTCTCTGTTTTTTTCGTGTGCAATTCTGCTTATTTAGGAAAAAAAATGACAAGTCAAAGGTCAAAGATTCGGTCAACCCGCTAAACCAAAACAGCTATGCGCGACCTTACGAAAACGGCCATAACTTCTTCTAGAAAACTCCAATTCACGAACGGTTTGAAGCCTCAGAAACTAGACTCATAGAGCTTTCCAACCATATATAATTTGCTACCTAACTCTTCCCCAATTGGTTCAGATTTAATTCCAAAGTTGACCCAAAATTTGACTAACTTAACATTGCATTTTTTTATTTCTAATCCCAAGTTTGCCCTTTATTAAACATTTCAAAAATTTTCACCATGTCCTAGTTGGTCAATGTAGATAAAAAGTCAACTATTTTGGTCAAAGAAGGTGAAAGGTCAATAAAATGCAATTTAAATTAACTTTAAATGCTATTGAATACATATCAGGTTCGGGGTATCACACTTATCCTTGATGTTGTATTGTTTTACTATCTTGTATATTAACTTAGTAGACTTTTATATGCTTTGTAGTTCATTATGTAAAAGATGTTGAAAAGATAATGAATTAGTTGATGCAATCTTAGTAGTCTTTATTTTGTCTATGTTTAGGTTGCTAGGTTGGTATCAATATGTTTTGTAATGTACATTAAAGTTTATGTATTATGTTGGAACTGAGGCGTATAACGAAGGATGTTTATTGTATAGTATAGTTATGATGTATGTTGTTATTTTATTGAGGAGTTGTTGTTGTATGGTTGTGGAGTTGATGTATGATATCCTATAGAGGTTGGTTTAGAGCCTCGGTGTCTTAATTACTGTCGTTATACTGCCGAAATTCCGTTGCGTCCTGACTGATTGTAGGAGGGGTCGAGTTGGGGTGTGACATTTAAGTGGTATCAGAGCGCATGTTAGCTGTCAGCCGGGGTATCCTCGGAATGTGGGTAGTGGTCTAAGCATGCAAGTATGTATTAAGTGAAAGAAAAGTGAAACATATGTTAATATGCTTATGTGATTAATTTACTTATGTGTCTAACTTTCTATGTGACCAAAATGCCTTGTGTGTTAAGTGAACTAATGTGGTCAATATGTTTTATGTGATAACGTGCTATATGTACTCAATGTGTTGTAATTAATGTGCATTATGTGATTAATGTGTATTATGTGACAATTGTGTTTTATGTGATTTTGTGCTTTGTGTGAAGTTAGTTGTTTATGTGCTTTTAATTGTTTATAACTAGCTTATTTGAAACAACGTGCTTTAGGTGCTCAATGTACTTTAAGTGACCAATGTGAGTTACGTGATCAACTTGTCTTATGTGAAGTTTGTTGCTTATGTGACTTTAATTGTTTATAACTTACTTCTGTGATATAACCTTTTTACGTGATGTTGGCTTCTTATATGCTGAATTGTGTGTTATGTGATAATGTTGCATTGTATGATAATTGCGCATTACGTTGTACTTGTCTTTCATATGATATAGTTGCATACATGTTTTAACTCGTGAGTGACCTTTTAATGTCTAGGGTGGTTGTAAGAGCTTTCGGAAATAGAGGTAGGCCATGATTTTGAATTATTATTATTCTACTAGTTTATCAGTGAGATTTTAATTGTTATGTTTATGGATTTTAGTCTCGACTTAGTGGATTGATCTTGATGTTCCTTTAGCGAAAATGAAGTTGTTCGAGGAAATAGCAATGTATCTTGATGATTTTAATTACTTTTGTTGCCATGTTTAACTTGTTATTACTTGGAGATGGATTATAAGTTAAGGTTTCCGTGAGGTTGTGATTAGACACTTTTGGAGTCTCAACTCAGACTATACTGCCTTGAGGTTATTTTAGAATGAATTTATTTGAGGAATTAGTGATGTATATTTGTGAATGGAATGAAGTGTGGTATAACATGTGAATATGTCTACTATTTGGGATTGATATATTATTAATGGGTATTTTGGAGTTTTGATCTTTAAACCTTGGAGACAATTAGAGTGATTCCTGACTAAAGTTACTTTATTTGAAGATGTAATTGTTCGGAGATAGAATTATTTGAGGAAATAAGAATGCATTTTGGTGACTGAATATTTACTTGCCTACATCAAGCTTTTGGGTTCTAGGTAGTATGACTTTCTAAATTATTGATTGGGGATCCTCTTGTGTTATTATGGGTTAATATGAATCTGTATTGTGCTATCAGATTTTGGAGTCTTCATTAGTTAATCTTGTTGGGTAATCGGTGATTTATCTTGTTTAGTGATTGGTCTAGTACGGAATGTAAAATTTTGGAGTGATTTATCTTGATTGGTGATTGTTATGACTCCTTAGGATTCTCTAGATCTCCTTAGTGTCTTGTTTTGGAGGAAGATAGATTGTAGGATTTGACTTGTTGGTGTTTAAATGTGTAGGTGGGACACCCTTCTTGTGCTTCATAATTCTATCAGTCTTATTATTCTCTTTTACTCTATTCTCAGTTATTTGAGAGAGAGTTACTGTAATGCCCCGATCCCTCACGAGACCGGAGGCTCTAATAACCATGCTATTCTCAACCCAATACCCAACCCGGTCACAAAATTTTAGGGAAAACGGACAGAGTTTTCCCTGTACCGTGAACATTCTAAAAACCTGTAAGCATTCAAATAAAACACGAAGCAAATGAACAACATTTCTAATTGAAATCCCAACTTCAAGGCCATCCAAGCCTTAAGCAACACAAGACAATATAAACACATACAAGCATGCAACGTAGCTAGAAGCAGAAGCATAAGTTATTACATGCCACAATTCAATAACATTTACTACATCCACTTAGCTTCCAAATTGCAACCACTCAAATATATATACATAAGCCTTTAGGCTCCAAAATAGAACATAAAGTAGACAAGCAAGGTCTTCTATAGTTTAGCAAGCAATCACTCCAATCTCAAGTAATAGTACACAGCAACCAAGGCAACTCCTCCAACTGCACCACCTGAAACATGTTTAGCGAGGTATGAGCAATCACAATTGCTCAGTGAGGGATAAGGTCTACCGGGGATGTGCAATGCAGCAACTTAACACAATTAATACAATAGATAAACAGTGAATAACAATTCTAATGCCACATTTTAAAAGGATACAATCAATAACCCTTATCACTCCAAATTTTCAATCCCCGATCCACGAACCACGATCTCAATCTCGATATGCCGGCATCCCTTACACCAATGGGTACTCCGGATGTACCCGATCCTACGACCCAACACCCCCTGGCAATCTCCGGACCAGGCGAGTGAGGGAATAGCAGACGGAGCTAAGGCAACCAACACTGGCAAGCCCGATGTCGCCCAGCGAGGCCATTGCATCCGCCGCGACAATGAGGTTGCGTAACCACGATGCAATGCAAGAATGATAACAATGACAATATAATCAGGAAACACATTTAAGGACAAAAAGTAAGTTGTTCTCGCACCAGGTTACAATTTAGCAACAATAAGCATATATCAATTACGCAATTATACTAAACAATATACTCTTTTAGAAAGAAAATAAACTATAATGCACGTAAGGATGCAGGTCCCTCACCTCTACCGAGCTCCAAGATGTAAGTTTGAATCACATCATTTCCAGTCACCTTGAACCTATGAGCAAACATTACTTCAATTACTCTTTAACTACAACATTCATTAATTATTCAGCTAGGTTAGCTAACTTATAACTTCGCTTATTTAGCATATATACAATATCTATTAGAATTCTATTTTTAAAAAAATACCACTTTGATATACTTTAACTTAACATATATTCCAATTAGTCATTTCCCACAACATAACTCATATAATTATAAGCAACGCAGTATTATAAACAAGATACAAACATATTTTAATGAAGTAGCTATACAACATATTTCATGAAACTTCTCTAAACAGCTACATATTACATACCATAAACTCTTATTTAAATCATTTAAAAGTAAATTATAATAACTACATCAATTCAAATAACCAACTAAGCACCAAGCTCAACTAATTCACATAAAAATCCAATTAAAACCTTTCCACATGCTTAGTATTTAGGTCATAAACTTCACACTAGATAACAATCCTCAAATCTAACTTTACTAATCACTTATAGCCATATTATGATACACATAAATGCTGTGAAACCACATTTTAAGTCATATTAACACAAAAACTCCAAAAAGCCCTTTAAGTGATTTGAACTACAACTATCTAATTCGATTATCTAAACCACGCCATACATACATCTTAGAGGCTTCCTAACACATCTAAGATCATATACTTATTCGAACAAGTCATCGCTAACACTTCGCTTGAAAGACCCATTTGTCTACTAAAATAATTGACACTCAAATGAAACACAAGGTACTAGATCCATAAGTAAGTTATTCCACACTTCTAATGACACCTTATGGCACCAATTAGAACCACAAGACCTCACTTTATACTATATCCAACATAAAAGTCCCAAAATCCCCTTTTTTATACGTTTTAACTACAAGTACTCTAACCAAACCCCAATTTGGCACCATAAAGGCACATTAAGCACTGCCACACCTAATAAAGACTATCTACATCATTATATTCCATCCGGATTCACTTTTCGGATAAAGCCCCTTTGAATTCTAAACCAATTATGCAAATTTTCCAAAGTTTCAATCAAGCCAATCACGTCTAATCACTAATCTATGCTCATTAGAGCCTATATTACCTATAGATAGCATCAAATAAATCCTAGAATCAACTTTGCACAAAACCCTAAATATCACTAAAACATTTTCCATTTTCTCCAACAGAGGCTTAATAATATCAATTAAATTATCTATGCTATAGACCTCCAAACTGACTGATTTTTATGTATAAATGTAGCTCTTTGAGTGTAGATTACTTTAGCCTCAAGAGGAACTCAATTCCGATCTAAATTCCACAAGTTATGACCCTTTCCGTGCAACTGCGCGAACTGCCCCCTGCACCAGCGATTTTCAGACACATTTCGGAAATAGCTAAATCGCGGGATCAAAACGTTAGAATTTGCCTTAGCTCTAGAAATCAATATTTGTTATAAACTGTCTAATCTAGCTGCCATATAAATTTCGTTCAATTGTAAGCACGTTTGCTATACCAAAACTACTTCGGAAGTCGGGGGCAGTGCAGTATCCAAATCCAAATTTTGCTTGCTTATCATCTTCTTGTTATTTCTTGCATTTGAGCCAACAATAACCAAGTACTCAAGCAATTCAACTAACTTTAACACATACATTAAGCTAAGCTCATGAACATGATTGAAAACATATTTTACTTCCCATAACTTGCAAACACTCTTTGACAACTAACACTAGCATGTGCATGACTTTAATTACTCTTGATTATCTAAATAGCAAGTCACTATACATAATTCATCACATTTAATTTTCACTCAAAGCTCAACTTATTTAAACATTCAATGAACATAGTTCACGTTAATCACGTATATAACATTTAGCATTCAACGCAAGCAATGTTTATTTAACCCTCATTTCACTTAAACACTATCTCCAAATATGTAATTGTTACTCTCAAGCCTTCAACTACTTATAATCTACCATTATTCAGCTCAAATTAGCCTTTAGTGCAACATTAATCACTTAGCTATATAAACTGAAATTTCTAGTTGCATTTGCTTAAATTTACAGGTTCAATTAGTAGTCTTAATGACCTCTAAAACTTCTTAAATTTCACATACATGTAGTTTGTCAAGTGTAGATGGGTTTAGCCTCAAACGGTTCCCAATTCGGAGTTAAACTCATCAAGTTATGCCCTTTAGAAAATCAGTGCGCAAAACTGCCCCTGCATCAACGGGTGAATCTGACCCTACTGTTTTGGCTCTATAAATGCACCTAAACAACAGAATTTAACATTCCACATAAAAGAGAAGTTGTTCCTTAAGGTCTTGGGCATATTGAGTAAAAAAATCAGCTCATTCCGACATCGTTTGGTACCTCAAATCTACTCTGAACCTCAGTTGCTCAAATCTGTCCGAAAATCACATTTTGTACTCTTTGTTCCATTTTTATATTTTCATGCACTAAGCTAACTACAAGCAATATACTAGCATACAAAGCACTTTCGTTCCTCACTTAGAACTTATAGCAAACACATGATCTTCATCTAGTTGAGCAAGCTAGCTATGCAATATCTACAACATGATCAACTAGCAAAGCTTGATATTCACACACAAAATCATTTCTAGAACTTGTTTCATGCCATATATCATTTCTATTTGCATTCCTACATCCATGAATCATTCAACTACAACTAGCCAACATTTTATAAACAAGAATTAACACTAGAAATGCATAGGAGAATGAAATCCCTCACCTATTTTTGGCTAGAACAAGCTCAAAATCACCTTTTCTTCCTTCTTTTCTCCTTCTTCTTCTTCTTTTTCTTCTTCTTCTTTCTTGTGAGTTTTTAAACGTGTTTAGTGTGTGTGTGTGTGTGTCTGATTTTTGTGTGTGTTTTTGTGTGTTTGTGTGTGTTGTAGTATATAAATAGGTGTAAATAATAAAAGAAAAAAAAACCCAAATGACTAACATGCCCTTCAACTTAATGCTATTAACTAGTTTGCCATTCTAGTTTAATTCTAACTAATTTAGTTATTCTAATTCCTAATTGTCTACGTTAATTATTTTCTATGATTCCTACGATTTTTCAAAGTGTTCGTGAAGTCCCGAAATTGCATGTAAAATGAGAATTATGCACATTAACCAATTAAATGTGCCTACTTACATAAGAAAGCATTTATATTGATGCAATATATGTTAATAGATGAAATTTCTTGTTATATTAGATGCATGCACATAGTTTGATATAAATGCACGTTAAATGAAATAGATGCACGTAATCCAAAATATGATATTTTATGCAAACAAATATATATAAATAATTAAAGTAGACATATAAATATATGCACATCAATAAAATAATTGTATGCACGGGTCGGGTTGTTACAGTTACACTTTTCTAGCCTATCAATTGTTTCTTGAAAGTTTGCTTATTGGATTAATGGATCCTATACTCATTTGACATTGTTTCTATTCTTAACATTCATATTTGTTTCTTATAGCAATGTCGCTTATTGGAGTTAAGGTTTGAGACTTCTATATTTCATTCTATATCTCCAACCATTCGTTTCAGTATTTTATTCCATCCTATTACTATTCATTTGAAAGTAATCTCTCTGTGGGTATACCATTTTACTTATTCGAATTTCACTTGCTTGATGTACTCCCTACCTAAGTACATCATTGTCATTCTTGTTGATCCTTGTTAATCCTATTGTTTTATTATTAAATCCTGAGTCATTACTTTGCTTGTAATTGTTCATTTAATATACTCAGCACTGTCCTTTCTTATTTATACCTCTTTGGTTGTTGCGTGCTGAGATACTCATTATCTTGACACTCATATTTTCTATTGAATTAATCATCTCTTATTTCTTAATTTCATTTCGCCTCAAGTACAACTTACTTGTTGGTTCCTTGAACAATCATCGAGAATTGAAATATCTACTTGTTCATGATTTTTTGTTCAACATACTCAGCACTGTTTTGACTCGTCGTCATCCTTTGTTCGTACTTATTTAACTGATAGGTGCTGAGACATTTCTTATCTTAGTTATCATGCTTCCTTATTAAACTATTAACCTCTTGATTCTCTAACCTGTTTGACCTCCTGTTCACTTGATTGTTGGCTCGAATATGATTTTTCATATTCGTATTTCCTTGTAAATTTCATAAGAGCCATATTCTGACAAATGTCACTTTTGAGATATTTCCTTGATCAATAATCATTCATGTTATCGTAAACGAGTTTTTAAACCCTCGGGGTATTCATAGAGCTCTTTTGTGTAGTAGGGGATGATTGATAATTAGTGGTGTCATGCTAGGACTTTGGAGTTGCGATTTTTTTCATATGCAATATGATATTAGGTAGGAGAGAATTATGAATTGAAGATTGTCTTGGAACTATGATCATCAACTTGCAGTCAACAGAGGTTGTTCTTTTGAGGTCTTTGGTTAGTTGTCATCCTAAGAGATAAATGAGAACTAAGAGAAGTATTTTTAAGTGTAACGATTGAGATTTAATTGTCTGTCAGAACGAGAATTGCGCGGACGCAATTATTTTAAGGAGGGAAAAATGTGAAACCCCAGTTTTCGTCTTTATCTCGATTTGCGTGTCTTTACCTCATTTTGCGTGAATTGACCTGTTTATGTGCTATGTGACTTAGAATGTGGTAATTTTAATATCAATACTCCTAGAACATGCTAAATGTGCATTCATGAAATTTTCATAAAAAACGAAGTCAGAAATTTTATCGTCGATTTTTAGTGAATATTGTTTTCGAAACATGTCCGCTATAATTTTGAAAATGGTCTTTTTAACCCTTCTAGACCTAGTCCATGGACTTTAATAGATCTGTGTTTGATTTAAAACGGTTTTAAAATCGGCTTAAGAATTTATTAGGGTTTTTACACCGACTTTTGCGAAAATCGAGTTTTAAGCCGACTCGGGTGAAATTGTTTGATTGTAAAACTTCTTGTCACCTAAAAATAACCTACTTGAGCTATCTTGGGTGTTGGATAATTGTTTTGAACATTGGTGATCAAGAAAATGCATTTAAAGTCAGGAAAACACTAAAAATAATTAGTTTCTACTTTGACTTTCATTTAAATGGTTGACCAACAAGCTTATATCACCAACACACACTCACAAAGCACAAAAACACCCCAAAAACACACACAAAACCGTGGCTCCTTGGAGGCGAAAGATGAAGGCTTTTTTAAAGCATTTTTCTCATAGATTTTGTATTTCAAAGCCGAATTGAGTGATTCAAAGCTTGATTTCACTTGTTTGGCATCCATTCTACACATTTCTTGCATCAAAACACATCAAAGGTGAGAGAAAAATTCTAGATCTCAAAATGTCATTTTTATATTTTTGCGTATAAATGAAATTTGAACCGTTAGAATTGTAATCTGATGTTAGATTATTGCTCCTTGCATGCTAGGGATCATTTAGTGGTAATACTACGAGTTTCTGTCGGATATAGCATAATTTTTATTTTTCGGGTATTTAATTTAGATTAAATTGTTCAAAGTTGATTTAATTGAGTTGCGTTGCTCGAAATCGATTGCCATCGATTTCTAAATACTTGATAATTACGTGGTAGCGCTGTTGTAATGCCAAATTTTCGATTACATTGTTCGTGTGAAAATCCGAAAAATTCAGCCTTGACACCTTAGGGTTTTAGGGTTATCGGGCATGATTTGGAGGTGTTATAGTGGTTTTCCGAGGGGGCTAATGTAGTTGGTTGAATGGGTGGGTGTTTGAAACTGATTTGGAGTTGTTTGGATTAGTAGAATGTAAGATATGATTAATTGAAGTTTAGGTTGTCTATCTCTAAAATGTTAGATTGAGCCTTAGATGATTGGGTGTGGGTTGAGTGATTGAATTGTGAGTTGTTGATGGGTAAATTAGGGTTCGATTGTGTGTGTAATGCATGTTCTGTTAGATGGCCTACTTTGTCATCTAACTTAGTTATGTGTTGTTAAATTGGTTATTGACGTTATTATGATGATAATATGATTATTGATGATTATTGATGATTATTGATGATTATTGATTGATGATTGATGCCGGGAGATAAACAGTTCTGCTAGACTGTCCTCTTGTGAATGATTGATGTTTATTATTATTGCTGGGTCTCTGATATGTGTGTGCCACCTCTCGGGCAGCATCGGGCTGTCGGGTTGATAACGGTATGACTATCAGAGATTGCCTCCAGCTCGCATGACGGTGGTGTCATGGAGGGCGAGGTTATTGGGGGTACCCCGTGTGACGCCCGAGATTTTAGCCGTACATTTATTTACTGTTGCATCTATTGTTTGCGCATTTCTTTCTGTGCCTTATTAATTGGCTTCTTTAGCTACTATTCATCCCATTTTCAAACTATATTCTATTAGTGAATTAGCATTTTTATTAAATCACATTAATTGTTAGAGGAGTGGGAAAAATGTGCAATTGAGCTAGAGGCGATAGGAGAGCTCGTTTAGAAAATATTTTTAGTAGTTAAGTGAATAGTATTACGTAACAAACTTAGAGATTTAAATAACTAACATTACTTTTCATCTTAGGCTCATTTTTAAGTTAATAACGCGCATTCTAGTGACCTTTTAAATACCCAAACTTGACCCCACATCAACTTAATCTTATATAAATCACATAAGCTCATTAAAACACACAAAAAAAAAGAAGAACAATGTGCAGGAATTACTGTAGCAGGCCGAAAATACCAAAGGAGAAGGAAAAGAGGAGATTTTGCTTGAACAACCTTGCATCTTGAGCTTCTAGATTGATCTTGGGAGGGTTTTGAGCAACCTAGGGACTTCTACAAGCTTCATCATCTTCAAAAATTGTGAGGGAGTTTCATTTTCTTGATTTTAAAGTTTATGTGCATATGTTAATTTTCTTGAATTGTCAATTATAGCTATATAACTTGTTATGAATGCTTCCTATGAGTTATTTAATGTCTCTAGAGCTAACTTTTGAGGGTTGATAACAAAGTTAATGGTTGAATGTTGAATTTGATCAAAGAGATGATAAATAGTGCCTAGAACTAGGGTTTTGAGAAAATTTGCTAATTGGCTTGAATTGATGCCTCAATTAGGTGCTCTAGACCCTAGGGAAGTTAGTTGAAAAGCCATGTTAGGTTGAATCACTCGAATTTGAACTTAATTGCATAAATAGCTTACTTTAAAAAGGGGGTTTTATACGTTAAGCAATCCGGGCAAGTTTGGGCATCGATTTGGGTATCCTTGAGCTAAGGAAGCACCTTTGGTGCTTTCGTTTCGCGAAAATGGGGTTCGGTTAGTATGGCTATAGTTCAAACCCGTTCGGGGCCTTCCCGAACTTTTTCTTCAAAAATGAGTTTTAGTGACTTTAAAAGGTACCTTTGAGCTTAATTAGGAATATAGAAAGACTAGGGTATGATTGGGAATCTCGAACTATGCTTAGGAGAAAGAAAGCTCGGTTAAAGAAAGGGGGAAATGTAGTTTTTAGCCATTTTAGTTGCATTTGGAACTTGTTGTGTGTTAGCAATGCCTTGTTTTGACTCGTCATCATTTTTTGTTCGTACTTATTTAATTGATAGGTGCTAAGACATTTCTTATCTTAGTTATCATGCTTCCTTATTAAACTATTAGGCTCTTGATCCTCTAACCTGTTTGACCTTTTGTTCACTTGATTGTTGGCTCGAATATGACTTTCCATATTCTTATTTCCTTGTAAATTTCATAAGAGCTATATTCTGACCAATGTCACTTTTGAGATATTCCCTTGATCAGTAATCATTCATGTTATCGTGAATGAGTTTTTAAACCCTCGGGGTATTCATAGAGCTCTTTTGTGTAGTAGGGGATGATTGATAAGTAGTGGTGTCATGCTAAGACCTTGGAGTTGCAATTTCTTTCATATGCAATATGATGTTAGGTGGGAGAGAATTATGAATTGAAAATTGTCTTAGAATTATGATCATCAACTTGCAGTTAACAGAGTTTATTTCCTTTGAGGTCTTTGTTTAGATGTCATCCTAAGAGATAAATGGGAACTAAGAGAAGTATTGTTAAGTGAAACGATTGAGAATTTAATTGCCTATCAGTTCAAGAATTGCGCGGATGCAATTTCTTTAAGGGGGGGAGAATGTGAAACCCTAGTTTTTGTCTTTGCCTCGATTTGCGTGCCTCGATTTGCGTGATTTGACATGTTTATGTGTTATATAAGTTAGAATGTGTTAATTCTGTGATTTATATTCCTAATACATGCTAAGTGTGCATTCATGAAATTTTCATAAAAAACGGCATCAAAAATTTTATCGACGATTTTTGTGAATAGTATTTTGAACACACGTCCGCTAAAATTTTTTCACGTCTGTTTTAAACATTTTAAAACCCAGCCCTCTGATATTAATAGACTCATGTTTGATAAAAATTGATTTTGAAATAAAATAAAAATTTAAATGGACTTTTCGGGCGAAAAATAGCATTTTTGAGCCAAATAGTGATTTCTTCTAAACCCGATTCTTGCATTGACTTTTGTTGACCTAGTATATATTAATATAAATGTATTTATATGTGGTATTAAATGATTTTAGATTAATTGTGCATTCAAAAGACATTTGAAAACAAATAATATGACTTTTCACCTTCTTTTGCAAAAATCAAGTTTTTAACCGAGTCGGGTGTAAATATATTTATATGAAACTTGTTGTCAACTAAAAATAAAATAGTCTAAATGTTCAATGCTTGTTTGTGAGCAAAATAGTCTAAAAATACAATTAAAAGACTAAATAAACTAACTTTGACTTTTATTATTTTGTTGACTTGAGCTTATATCATCAACACACATTAAAACAAGCCAAAAACACCACAAAACACACACAAAACCGTGAGTTCAAGGAGGAGGAAGAATAAGGGCATTTTCAAGGTTTTTCAAAGCATTGTTCTCATAGATTTTGCACTTCATTCAAAGCTTGATTTTGCTTGTTGGGCATCCATTCTACCTATTTCTAGCCTTAGTTTGCATCAAAGGTGAGAGAAAAATTCTAGATCTCAAAATGTCATTTTTATGTTAATTCATAGAATCGAATTTTTAGCCATTAAAATGTTAAATTGATGTTATATTATTTCTCAGTAGATGCTAAGGATTGATTATATGTGTTTATATCAGTTTTGAACCGTTGTAGCATGAATTTTTATTTTTCCGGTATTAAAATTGAGTTGTTGGCTATTTGTTGAATAATTGGAGTTGTGGTGGTTGGAATCGATTGCTGTTAGTTTCTAAAAGTTTGTTAAATACGTGGTAGTAATGTTGTAATGCCGAAATTTTGATTGTGATATCGAGGTGAAAGTCTGGAAATTTCAGCCTAGGTGCATTGAGGTTTTAGGGTTGTTGGGCTTGATTTGGATGGATTATGGTTGGTTTTCGAGGGGCATAATGTTGTTGATTGAGTGGGGAAGTAATAGAAACTGGTTTGGAGGTTATCGGATTAGTAGAATGTAAGTTATGACTTTTAGAAGTATGGGTTGTCTTTCTTTAAAATGTTGAATTATGCCTTTAGATGTTTGGGTGGTGTTTGAGTGATTGAATTGTGAGTTGTTGATGGTTAGACTCGGGTTTGAATGTGTGGTTATTGCATGTTAAGTTGGATGGCCTACTTTGTCATCTAACTTAGTTGTTAAGTTGTTAATTGTTTATTTGATAATATGTTGTTGAAATGATGATTATTGATTGATTATTGATTGATTATTGATGAACCAGGAAATAGGCAACCTACTTTGTTGTCCTCCTGTGATTATTGATTATTGATGAGTCGGGAGATAGTCAATGTGAAAGGTTGTCCTCCTGAGATTTGAATGTTTATTATTATTGTTATGAGTCTTGATATGTGTGTGCCACCTCTCGGGCAGCGTCGGGCTGTCGGGTTGAAAACGACATGACTATCATAGGCTACCTCCAGCTCGTATAGGCGGAGGTGCCATAGAGGGAGGGGCTAGAGAGGTACATCCGGTGCATGAGTAATGGGGAGTTACAAGAAGAATGGTTGAGATCGTGATGCTGTTTGGAGCTACACCAACTAGAGTATCATTTATTGATTGGTTATTATAACTAATGTGCTTATATTGTTATTAATGATTATTATGTGTTTACTGCTCAAAGGATGATTTCCAAGGAATATAGTAAATACTGTTAGAGATCTATCGAATCCTCATTGGGCTTATTTTATATAAGCTCACTCTCAATTATTGCATGCATACAGGTGTTACCGATCCAGATTACGGGTATGTACCTCCATAAAAGGATAATGTGCCATATGTGGACGAGTCCTATGTGCCAGAGTCTTGTCCTTGATATCTGAGATGTTATACTCTTTTGTTATCTTGTATATTAAAACTAGTTGGTTTGTATTTACTTAGAAGTTTATGATGTATAAGATGTTGTACAGATAATGGATTAAATGTTCCTAACTTAGTAGTCTTGTTTTGGAATATGATTAGGCTACTAGATTGGTTATAATTTATTTTGGAAATGTATGTTATATAGTAAATGTATGATATTGGAACGGAAGTGTATAACCTATGGATGAAATTGAAGAAGAATGTTTAATGTATATCATAGTTATGTTGTATGTTGTCAATTTAATTGTGGAGCTGGTTGTTGATTTGTGGAGTTGGTTGTATGAGTTACCAAGAGGTTGGTTTAGAGCCTCTGTATCCTGATTACTGTCGTTATACTGCCGAAATCTCGTTGCATCTTGATTGATCTTAAGGGGGGTCGAGTTGGGGCGTTACAGAAGAGCTCGACTGAATGAATCCCTTCTCAAGTAAACCCTGCAACTGAGCTTTCAATTCTTGCAATTCGGGTGGAGCCATTTTATACGGAGTTCTAGAGATAGGTGTTGTCCCCAGTAACAAGTCAATCATGAACTCTATCTCTCTATTGGGCGGTAAAGCAGGCAATTCCTCATGAAAAACCCCCGGAAACTCTCTCACAATAGGCACATCATTCAATTTCAACTGATCCCCAGGTTGATTAATTAAATATGCAAGATAAGCCTATCAACCTTTGCTTAACAATTTAGATGCCCTAATAGAAGAAATGATAGGAGTTCCAGTTGATTTTCTTCTTCCAACTATTTCAATTACAGGTTGGTCAGGCATTTCTAATTTTACAATCTTCTTTCTACAGTCAAGTTGTGCATAATATCTCATCAACCAATCCATCCCTAATATAATTTCAAAGTTATTGAAAGGTAGAATAATCAAACCAGCAAGAAATACACGACCCTCAATATAAACATTACATGCTTTATAGATAGATTTAGTAACAAACTTCGGACCCATAAGAGTATAAACCACAATCTCATGCAACAATTTATCATGTTTCAATTTAGCATTTTGTGCACAAGTGGGAGTAATGAATGAATGAGTAGCCCCAGAGTCAATTAAAACCTTAACGGATTGATCATTAAGGAGGAAAGTACCTTCTACTATAGTAGTCGTATCTAGAAGCTCCTCTGTATCCAAAGCAAATACTCGGGCCTGCCCCCGTGGTGCTAGTGCTGTAGTTGGTGCCCTAGTCTGAGAACTCTGACTAGACGTCTGACCCCTGGTATTCTTGAATTTCAAACAATCTTTCACTCTGTGCTAATCACTCCCGCAGCCTACACACCTATTCAATTTCCTCCAGCAGATCTCCTCTGTATGTCCCTGACATTGACAGAAGCTGCACTACTGGTGATGTCTTGCAACAGTGCCACCCGAATGAGTTCTGTAAGAGGAGGTAACTGAACTATCCTGCTGAGATCGAGCTGCAACTGGACGAGGATGCCTCTGACTCTGATTCTTAATTGGTCATGCCTGAGTCTGTGTAGGTCCTATATAACTCTGAGTCTATCTCGGCTGCTGACTCTGACCAACTGAAACAGTTTACCTCTGAAATCCCTGACTCTGAGTCTAGTGTGGCCATTTACTCGGCTGGCTCGGTTCTCCAAACAAGTTTGCCTTACGTTTCTCATATCTGGCGGCTATTCTGACAGATGCTGCATAGGAAGGATAGTCTTGAATGGATAGATTCAAAGAGATATCAGGCCTCAGCCCCATAACAAACTTCTGGATTCTCTTGCTCTCAAGCTGAACCAGTGCAGGCACATAACAGGATAGACGGGTGAAAGCAGCATCATACTGGTCGACAGTCATGTTGCCCTGTTTCAGATTAATGAACTCTTGCTCTTGCCTCTCGATAGCTGTTTCTGTGATGTACTTCTCCCTGAACTCTCTAACAAACTCATCCCAAGTCCGAGGTACAGCCTTCGTCTCCCACCTGGATTTAAACGTGTACCACCACTGCTCGGCATTTCCCTCGAGCAAAAATTCAGCACATGCAACTCTCCTCGCATCAGTATACTCGAGGCCTGGAAGAATTTTCTCTACTTTGTTCAACCACTATTCAGCCTGCAAATCATCTGGCTCCCCAAAGAAACTAGATGGTCCATGATGCATAAATTTCTCAAGGTAGTTACTACCTCCACCCTTTGCTCCAGCTTGACCCTAAATCGGATTGCCCACGGGAACATCACATCCCTGCCTCTGAAGTACTTGAACAATCTGCCCTATAGCGGCAGTCAACTGCGCATTAAGTGTACGCTGGTCAACCTCTTCATCCCTGATATTCTGATTTATGTTTTGTCGACGAGGCCCCATCTCGAATAGCTAGAATGCAAAGTGTTATGACAGGTATATATATATGTGCAGTTTACAAGTAGACACATAAGGAAAAAGTTCAAATAAATTCACATAAAGTCACATATAAAAGTCATAGAAATATTTCTTATTCAAGAAGTACATATAAGTAACTTAATCATACATTACAATCTAAACTTTTCACATTCCATTTCCATGCTAGCATGTTCATTACTAGTTCCATTTTCACTTAGTCAATCAAAGAATCACTAATTCATGCAATCACGCAATCACATAATAGACCTCTACCTACAGACCGAGAAACCTATCCCAACTCATGCATTCTAATAGCTCTGATACTACCTAAATGTCACGCCCTAACCCAACCCCACGTAAAAGGTTAAGTCTGGACCCGACAAACAGACAGAGTCTCCTCTGTACCGTGGACATTCTAAAAAACCTGTAAACACTTAATAAAGCCACAACATAACAGGAATTTCATTTAACTAAAAATCTTAGCTTTAAGGCCATCTGAACCTTAAGACAGACAACAGTTCAGATTCATACAAGCATGCATTCATAACTTAACTTCTTTACAAAACTGCTTATCATGCCACTCCATGATAGCATTGAAACATTCTTAGAAATTGAAAACAACCATGCATCAGAACATTCACACCCAAGCATGCAAAGTAGATAGAAGTAGAAACATAAGCTATTACATGCCATAGTTCCACATCTCCTATGATAATCATCTAGCTTCTAGCTTACAACAACATTAATATATACATAAGCACTTAGGCTACAAAATAGGACATAAAGTAGACAAGCAGGATTTCCATATAACCAAAAGAACCATAAGTCCACCTCTAGCAAATAGACACTGCAACTAAGGTTATTGATCTGTCTAGACCTCTGGCTCCTTTTCCTCATCTAATCTAGCTAGGGTTCAACCACAGCGTCTCCTGAAACATGTTAGCGAGGTATGAGCAACCACTATTGCCCAGTGAGGGATAAAGACTACTCGGGACGTGCAATGCAACAATTATAACAGTTAAACAAGAAAGGCAAGTAAAGTACATGTGAAACAGTAAATAACCACACATGTCAAAGGATACGATATACTTAGCCCAACACTCTAAAATTCTCTTATCTTCGATCACGAACCACGATCCACGATCCACGATCCACGAACCACGATCAATGTACCGATAAATCCCCAATCACTCCAGTGGGTGTATTCCGGATGTACCCCGATAAACCTACAACCCAAAACCCCCTGGCAATCTCCGGACCAGTCGAGTAAGGGAATAGGGCACGAAGATCGAATATCCACTGGCAAGCCCGCCGCCGCCCAGCCGATATTCAATACAACCGCCCCTGACACTATGGTTGCACAACCACTATGCAATGCACCTATCAATGGAAATATAATATCAATAATAGAAGCAATAACACATAGGAAGATCAACAAAGTAGGTTGACCTTGGAACAATTAGAATAGAAGCATTAGCATATATATAACTAAGTGATTACAAATGGGCAAAATCAAGATTCGCATAGAACTATACCAAAAGCTCCAGAACATCTTGAAAACACATTTAGACCCTCAATGAGTCATGACAAGGTCTTAGAAGCGTGAGACAATCGAATTTGTGCTTAAACCCCTTTGTAACTCAACCCGTTTTCCTTCCAAACTCAAGCTATTGTCCTAGATTAGTAAGCGGTCTATTCCATGCTTTTAGTTAACCCCTTAGACACCCTTAGGACCTTCGAAGTCACCTAAATTCCCACATTTAGCACACAAACCCTAATTTCCCCCTTATGACTTTGTACTACACGTACCTCAATCGAGACGCAAATAGAAGCTAGCAAGGCTTATTTAGAACCTATGTAGCCTAGGAATACTATATGGGGATGCCAATTCAACCCGGATTCGCGATAACCCCAAAACCCCTTTCTAAAAGTCGACTATTTCATGCTTTTATTAGGTTACGAACAATTAAACCCTACGGGGCCTTTATAATACCTACATTAGCACCTAAAGCATCTATTAGAACCATTTATTCAAGCTATAAGGTTTGATTTCACAAAACCCTAGTTTTTCTGTCACTATTCATGCCATATGATCAACAAGCAATTTCAACTGTTTAAACTATGAAACAATATCATAAATTAGGTCTCTACTACTTGTATACAACATACATTAGTATATTTAAGCATTACATAAGCATTTGATAGCAAATCTAAGAATTCAAGAAAGTTGTCACATTTTTCAAATGTAAAAATAGGTATGAAATCCCTCACCAATGCACGTAGAAACTCCTAGGAGGCTAGTAGACACCCTAAAGCACTTCCACCTAGCTTGGCTTGGCTTGGAATGGTGAATTGATGAGCAAAATCCCCTCCTCCTCCTCAAGAAGGGTTGTCGGGTTTCACAGCTTCTTTTCAGCTTTTTTTTTTTGTGTGTTTTATGAGCTTAAGTTGCTTATGTTGATCATATAAAAGGGTAGGACCAAGTTAGAGTATGAAATTTCTATAAAAGATGAGTCTAGTTAGCTTGAAAATGAGTCTAATGCGCATTAATTAAGTGAGCTAACTAAAACATAAAGTTTCATTACGTAATACTATTCACTAATTTCAACAAATCATTTTCTAAACAAAAGCTCCTAATGCATTTAGCTCAAACGCACATTTTTCTCATTCCTAAAACAATTAATATGATTTAAAAAAATTGCTAATTCATGGTAATTATGCAGTTGAAAATCAGAATGAATAGTAACCAAAGAAGACGGTAAATAAAGCACAAAAGAAATGCGCAACTAGTGGATGCAACAGTAAATGAATGTATGGCAAAAATCTCGAACGTCACAAGAAAAGGTTCAAAACGGCCAAAAATAGGAGTTACGAGAATATTAACTTTTCTTCTAAAAATTACTCAATTTGATCTTCCAAGTTTGTAGAGTTGATTTCAAACCATCCAAAAGCTTATTCCTTGCTTGCCATTGCCTTGTGTGGTGAGGGATTTTCTTTAAAATTGCATTTTGGTTGCATTTTAGTTTATGTCAAAATTTACAAATGTTGATAAATGCTTTGTTTCTTGTTATTATTGCTTCAAATATGCTTGAATATGTATGTAGAGCAAAATTTTGTAGTTAGTAAGCATTTTGAATGGTTGAAAATGGCGGTTGATGAATTAAAGAAGATGTTGAATAGTAATTTTGAGGGTTTTTGTGCAATGCTGATCCTAGGCTTGTAACTATGCTATCTATTGTTTCCTATAGTGCTATTGGACATAGAAAAACACTTATGTGAGATTAGAATAGGTTTTGCTTGAGTATTTGCTTGAAATTAGCTAAAAATTACCTATTTTACAAAGGGGTTTCGGGGTAAATGCGAATCCGGGCATGTTTGGGCATCATAGCTAGTGTTTAATAGGTGTGGAAATACTAGAAATGTATTCGTTTCGCTTAATTGAACTCCGATTAGGGGACATGTAGTGTAAATGCATAAAGGGGATTTTCGGGGCTTTTGTGGTAATTGCGGTTTAAAGTGTGGTTTCATGGTTTTGAATGATGTCATAATGTGTATTTAGAAGTGTAATATAGTTGGGTTATGAATTGGGGAACGCCCCGACCCGACCCCGCAAAAGGCCAAGCCCAGACCCGACACATGGACGGAGTCTTCTCTATACCGTGGACGATCCGAAAACCCTACATTCAACATAATATTCGCGAAAACCACAATAAACATTTGAAACAAGTCAACTTTCTTTTAGAAACATACATCTTCTTATTAACCAACTTTGCAAACCAAAATGTCATGCATACTACACAAGTACTTATGCCACTAAGCAGTTAAACTATTAGCATGCAGTTCTTTACTAGTCATGTGAGAATATCTTTACAACTTTACAATCTTTCAACTTTTACAACATAAGACCATAGTAGCCTCAAAATAGAAACTACATACAGGGCTACAAGCCTCAAAATGAAGCGTCAATCAAGCAATATACACATCAAGCATGGCCCTCACAAAAGACTGGCAACCAACCACCAACTAAGCAAAGAAAGTGCTATCAAGGAAACACATCCACTTGCTCTTCCTCCTCAACTACCTCAATAGGATAAGCTTCAACTACTCTTGTAAAATATAGTATAGAAAGGAATGAGCAAAAACTATTGCTCAGCGAGGGTAATTGGTCTCAAGGATGGAGGTGAGAGAAGAATGCAATGCAAATAGTCAAGTAGATCAGTCAATTATCATATAGAGATATAAACAAAACCAACAATAAATCAAGACAAGTATTAAGGCTATTGTAATACTCGAGCCCGGAATGTGGAATTTTCTTGTTTATTATTCTGAAAATTATGTTTTCTTAAATTCCTTGGAATCTAATTATTACTTCTTTACTGTCGCAAAGTGCATTGTATTTCGAGAGCGATAGTTAGAGGGTGTTTTCTAGTCCTCAACAAATAGTAAAAACTAGTATTTTGGTGTCTTAAATTTAATATTTTATTTGTTGTTAACTAGAATTAATTTTGTGTTGGTTATTATAGCTTTAAAATGCATAAAAATAGGCTAAATTGACCAACTTAAGTTAGTTGACCAAGGGCTTGACCATTTGACCAAGGCTTGTCATCTTTATAAGCTTAAAACATTGCAAAATAAAAAAAACACAAAGCTGAAACAGAAAACAAGGGTTGGCCGAAACCTTGAGAGAAGAAAAAAAAAACATTTCAACTTCCAAACTTCAAATCTTTGCGTGACCTTGCACAGGGTTGTTTTCGAGGCATCCATCGTGGTTTTCCTTGTGACTAGGAGCGTCTAAGGTGAGGGAAGCATGTTTATTTGCGCATTTGAATATTTGGTTCACAAACTTTAATTTTTGGATTTTATGCGTAGATCGTTAGTTTAATCGTTTTAATGCTTAAAGAATGTTCCTTGACAATTGTAGAACATGTATTTGTAGACTTTTAGCATTTTCTACGGTTAAATATAGCTATTGTAATTTAAAATGTCAATTGAATAGTAAAATATGAATAGTAAATCCTTGAATAGTAGAAGTTGCTCTGTTATGCGTTCTGTTGATGTGAAAAGATGCTAGATATGCTAGAATGCCTAAATGCATGATTTGTTTGGATGGTGTAATGGAAAAATGGGGAAAAATGCCTTGGTGAAAGTTGGGCTTGTTTAGGTTGAGTTTAGCGTTTTCTTATTTTGCGTGATGGCATTGTCTCAGGAGGCAATGGAAGCACTTTTGGTGTGGTTATGGCGTTGGTTGGGTGTTTGGTTAGAGTAGTTGTAGTTCAAACGAGCAAAGGGGAGAATCGGGGCTTTGCGTGAATTCTAGGGTAAAGTAGGGTTTCGGGGTCTTTAGACGTGCCTTATGGTGACCAAGGAGGATTGGTGAAGTCGGTTTCCAAAACTCGTAGCTCGTTTGAAAGTAGTAGTGTTTGGAAAGTTGGGGTCATTTTGTGTTTTTGTTGGTTTTCATAGTGTTATGCTTGTAGAAGGCTTATTATTGCTTGTTAGAGATGATTATGATTGAAATGTTTGCTAACTGTTGCTATTGCGTGCGAGAGTAACCTACTTTGTTATTCTCCCACGTGTGGCTTTATTGCTCGATTGTTGCATTGTATATTGTATTGCATTCATAGAGTCAGGGGCAGTGTGATGGGCCTCTCTGGGTAGCCTCGTGTTGCCAGTGTTGGTTGCCCTAGCTCCGTGGCCTATTCCCTATCTCGCTTGGGTTGCCTCCTAGGGAGATTTGGGTCGTAGAATTGATGGATACTTACGGGGTATTCCAAACTGAAGTTATAAGGTGGTTTGGGCCGGCGCGTCGTCATCGAATTCGTGATTGAAAGTTGCTCGTGGAAAGTGAATCGTATCCTTTGAATGAATGTTTATAGTTTTAATGCTTGTCTTTTTTTATTGTTGGCTTTGCTTGTATCTCTATATGATAATTGAATGAATTGCTTGACTATTTGCATTGCATTCTCCTCTCATCTCCGTCCTTGAGACCATTAACCCTCGCTGAGCAATAGTTTTTGCTAATTCCTTTCTATACTATATTTTACAGGAGTAGTTGAAGCGGATCCTATTGAGGTAATTGAGGAGGAGGAGCAAGTGAAGGTGTTTCCTTGATAGCACTTCTTTGCTTAGCTGGTGGTTGGTTGCCAGACTTTTGTGCGGGCCATGCTTGATGTGTTTAATGCTTGGTTGTCACTTCATTTTGAGGCTTGTAGCCTTGTATGTAGTTTCTATTTTGAGGCTTCTATGGTCTTATGTTGTAAAAGTTGAAAGGATTGTAAAGTTGTAAAAATATACTCATATGACTAGTGAAGAATTGCATGCTAATGGTTAACTGTTTAGTGGCACGAATACTTGTGTAGTATGCATGACATTTTTGGTTTGGAAAGTTGGTTAATGAGAAGATGTATATTTTCTAAAAGAAAGTTGTCTTGATTCAAATGTTTATTATAGTTTTCGCAAGTATTATGTTGAATGTAGGGTTTTCGGATTGTCCACGGTACAGAGGAGACTCCGTCCGTGTGTCGGGTCCGGGCTTGGCCTTTTGTAGGGTCGGGTCGGGGCGTGACATCTTTAGGTGGTATCAAAGCATGATAGTATTGCATGAGCCGGGATATGTTTCTCGGTCTGTGGGGTAAAGTTCTAAAATGCTAAAATGATTAATGTATGATTGTTAAGTGAAAAGTGTTATAGCATGACTATGTGAACTTGGGTGCTTATGTGTTTAAGTGAACTAGTTTGACATCTCAATCTTGTGTTACGTGAATTGTGTGATAAGATATTTGATTGTTATTGACTTGAGTGTTATCTAATCTTATGTGCTACATTTCTGTCTATAAACTGCTTTTATATGTTGCCAGCCATTGTGAGTTGTTACTATGCCGCCACGATGTAGTACTCAAGGTCAAGGGGCAGATGAAGAGGCAGCAACAGTTTATGGCTACTATGACCACTGCAGTTGACCGGATTACTCAGGTACTGCATGAGCAGAGGCAGGACAGGAATAATAATCCCCAGGGAAATCAAGCTAATCCTGGTGGACAGGGGCCTAGGGCTGAGAATAATCAGTTGGAGAAATTCTTGAGGCACGAGCCGGGTAAGTTCTTTGGAGAGCCGGTTGACGAGGCAGCCGAGAGATGGGTTAACCGTGTTGAGAAAATTTACGCTGCTTTGAGGTACACTGATGAGGCAAGAATAGCTTATGCAGCATTCTTGTTTGAGGGCGATGCAGAGCAGTGGTGGAACACCGTCAGGTTGAGGTGGGACTATGAGGATGTTCCGCATCTGTGGGATGATTTCGTGAGTGAGTTTCGGGACAAGTATATTCCCGAGATGGCTAGGGAAAGGCGGGAAGATGAATTTGTGGCCTTGAAGCAGGGAAACATGACTCTTGCACAGTATGAGGCTAGGTTTGTCAGCCTGTCGAGGTATATGCCTGAGCTGGTGCGGCCAGCTAGGAGGATGATTCATAGGTTTGTTCGTGGGCTGAGAATGGATATACAGCTGCATTTGACTGGGCAGACTTATACTACTTTTCCCGAGGCATTCCAAGCAGGCTCGAAGTTTGAGAAACGGAAGGCAGAGATGATAGCTGAGAGTAGCCAGCCGAGTAAGAAACAGTACTTAGGCCAGAGCAGCCAGAGTCAGCCGAGGCAGTATCAGACTTTTGTTCAGGCTCCTCAGCAACGTCCGTATCAGCCTCAGTATCAGATTCAGGGGAGGCCAGCTGTGACTAGACCCCAGCAGGGAGGTATAGTTCCTACCACTGCCAGAGCCCCTACATCTACGGGAAACACTGTTGTAAGACAAAATCAGCAGTGTAACTTTTGTAATCGATCGGGGCACGTTGAGGCTAATTGTTGGAGGAAGAGTGGTAAGTGCACTGGTTATGGGAGCGATGAGCATAGGGTGAAAGATTGCCCTAAGTATAAGAATGTTCAGGGTCATACTGGAGGCCAAGGTGTACAGAATAGGGCTGCAGGTACAGGTCCAGCACAGAGGGTACATGCTAGGGTCTTTGCACTGGATACGAAGGAGCTACCCGACACTACAGCAATAGTGGAAGGTACCTTTCTTCTCAATACTCAACCAGTTAAAGTTTTGATTGATCCCAGAGCTACACATTCATTTATAACTCCTGCATGTGCATGATCTGTGAATGTTTGCATTGATAAACTGCCGCATGAAGTTGAAGTTAGTATGCCTTTGGGTGCGAAATTTGTTACTAAGTCTATTTGCAAATCTTGTGATATATGCATTGAGAACCGTAATTTTCCTGCTGATTTAATTATACTGCCCTTCTGTGACTTTGAAATCATATTAGGAATGGACTGGTTGTGGAAATACAATGCTCAGTTGGATTGTAGAAAAAAAATTGTTTATCTTCAGATTCCTGACCTACCGGTACTGGAGATTGTTGGGAACTGCAGGGCTGCCCGAATACCTCTTTTATCATCGATCAAGGCTTCTAAGTTGTTGAATAAGGGTTGTGAAGCTTACCTAGCTTATCTGATCAATCAACCTACTGATAAGTTGAATTTGAATGAGGTTCCGATTGTTAAAGACTTCCCTGGTGTATTTCCCGAGGAATTACCGGGCTTATCACCGGATAGGGAGATTGAGTTTGTAATTGATCTTATGCCAGACACTGCACCAATTTCTAGGAATCCTTATAGAATGGCATCGGCTGAACTTCAAGAATTGAAAATTCAGCTTCAGAACTTGCTTGAGAAAGGGTTTATACAACCTAGTTCTTCGCCGTGGGGTGCGTCTGTGTTGTTTGTGAGAAAGAAAGACGGCACGCTACGGTTATGTATTGATTACAGGGGACTTAATCAAGTCACGATTAAGAACAAATACCCCTTGCCGTTGATTGAAGAATTGTTTGACCAGTTGCAAGGTGTGAGTGTTTACTCTAAATTTGACTTGAGGCAGGGTTACTATCAACTTAGGATTCGGAGTGACGATATACCTAAGACGGCATTCAGGACTAGATATGGCCACTATGAATTTGTTGTGTTACTGTTTGGTTTGACGAATGCACCAGCCGCATTCATGGACTTAATGCAGAGGGTTTTTCGACCTTATCTTGATCAGTTTGTCGTAATCTTTATTGACGACATTTTAGTGTACTCTAAGAATGAGGCTGAACATGAACAACATTTGAAGATTGTGCTCCAGACTTTTTGCAAGAAAACAAGCTTTTTGCTAAATTCAGCAAGTGTGAATTTTGGTTGAATCAAATATCTTTTCTAGGCCATATCATTTCAGATCAAGGAATTTCAGTAGACCCAGCTAAGATTGAAGTTGTTTCGTCCTAGAAGAGACCTGAAACGGTGTCAGAGATTCGGAGCTTCCTAGGGTTGGCAGGTTACTATCGGAGGTTTGTTAAAGACTTTTCCAAAATTTCTGGACCTTTAAGCTAGTTGACTTGAAAGAAGGTTACTTACAACTGGGATGCTAAATGTGAATCCAGTTTCCAAGAATTGAAGAAAAGACTAACTACAGCTCCTATACTAGCTTTACCTGAGGGTACAAAAAACTTTGTTGTCTACAGTGATGCATCTAAAGAAGGTTTGGGCTGTGTTTTAATGCAGAATGGTAAGGTGATTGCCTATGCTTCTAGGAAGTTGAAACCATATGCAGTCAATTACCCTACACATGATCTTGAGTTAGCTGCAGTTGTGTTTGCTTTGAAGAAGTGGCGTCATTACTTGTGGGGTGGTAGATTTGAAATTTTTACTGACCACAAGAGTCTCAAATATTTATTTTCACAAAAGGATTTGAATATGAGGCAGCGAAGATGGCTTGAGCTATTAAGTGGCTACAATTGTTCTATAAACTACGTGCCAGGTAAGGCAAATGTTGTTGCAGATGCTTTGAGCCGAAAGGCTACTGTTGCAAGTTTAATTATCAAGGATTGGGAGACTTTGGAGGAAATTTGTTCATGGAGGTCGGAAGCTACTGAGGTAGGGATTCGATTTGCTAGCTTACAAATTCAGTCAGGATTGCTAGCACAAATCAGAGAGGCGCAGAAGACTGATCCTCACATCTTGAAAATCCAAGAAAAAGCAAAAGGGGGAGAGTCAGAGTTTAAATTACATGCAAATGGTATCTTCAGATTCAGGGACAGGGTGTGTGTTCCTGGTGATCCAACTTTGAAGAATGAGATTATGTTCGAGGCACATAATTCAAGATATAAGATTCACCCGGGCAGTACTAAAATGTATAGAGATCTGAAACAACACTTTTGGTGGAACAATATGAAGAGGGAGATTGCTGGGTATGTATCAAGATGTTTAACTTGTCAGAGGGTTAAGGTTGAGCATCAAAGGCCAGCCGGGCTTCTACAACCGTTGTCGATTCCGCAATGGAAGTGGGTGCATATAACAATGGACCTTGTGACCGATCTTCTTAGATCTCCGAGAGGATGTGATTCTGTTTGGGTTGTTGTGGACCGATTGACTAAGGTATCACACTTTATTTCCGTGAACAAACAGGATAGCCTTGATAAACTAGCTGAGCTCTATGTTGCTAATATTGTGAGACTTCATGGTGTGCCACAGAGTATAGTATCAGATAGAGATCCCAGATTTAGATTTCGTTTTTGGCAGAAGTTGCAAGAGGCCATGGGAACTAAATTGAGCTTCAGTACTGCATACCATCCACAAACTGATGGCCAGTCTGAGAGAACTATCAAGATATTGGAAGACATGCTTCGGGCATGTGTGTTAGACTTTGGGAAGAATTGGGAGAAGTTTTTGCCTTTAGCGGAGTTCGCCTACAATAATAGTTATCAATCTACTATAGGTATGGCTCCCTACGAGGCGTTGTATGGTCGTAAATGCAGATCCCCATTGTATTGGAAAGAGGTTGGAGAGATGAGAACAGTTGATCCAACTGTGTTACCTGAGATGATTAAGATGGTGGATAATGTTCACCATATTTGCCAGCGTATGCTTACAGCTCAGAGTCGTCAGAAGAGTTATACGGATAAGTATCGTCAGGATCTTGAGTTTGCTTTGGGAGATTGGGTGCTTCTTAAGGTTTCTCCTCGAAAGGGATTGATTCGGCACGGTAAGAGCGGGAAACTTAGTCCCAGGTATGTGGGTGCGTATGAGATCACCGAAAAGGTAAGTCTTTTGGTGTGAAACTCCACTTTTCTGCTTATCTCGTTTTACGTACTATACCTCGTTTTGCATGCATATGATCTGTTTATGTGCTATAGGACATAGAAAGTTATAATTTTGATGTCAATACTCCTAATACGTGCTAAATGTGCATTCATGAAATTTTCATCAAAAACGGGATTAGAAATTTTATCGTCGTCTTTTAGTGAATAGTATTTTGGACGCACGTTCGCTAAAATTTTGAAACTGGTCTTTTTAACCCTTCTAGACCTAGTCCATAGACTTTAATAGACCTGTGATTGATAAAAACAGATTTCAAATCGGCTTAGGAATTTATTAGGGTTTTTACATCACTTTTTGCGAAAAATCGAGTTTTAAGCCGACTCGGGTAGAATTCTTTGAATGTAAAACTTCTTGTCATCTAAAAATAATCCACTTGAGATATCTTGGGGGTTGCATAAATATTTTTAACATTGGTGAGCAATAAAATGAGTTTAAAGTCAATAAAACACAAAAATTAATTAGTTTTTATAACTTAAACTATATTAACTATTAACTATATTTGCTCACACTAGTTACACACACTCACATAACACAAAAACATACCCAATTGCACACACTTGGCCGAGAGAAAGAAGGAGAAAAAGAAAAGAGAATTTTCAAGGTTTTTCAATCAAAAATTCAAAGAAAAACTTGGTTTTTGTCCGTAAAACTCCGCACCGATTTGGATTCTGCTTGTTGGGCACGTACTTCACGCATCCCTAGGCTTTTATCGCATCAAAGGTGAGAAAAAAATTCTAGATCTCAAAACTTGTCTTTTGCATTTTTGCGTATAATGAAGATTGAACCGTTAGAATTGTAATCTGATGTTAGATTATTGCTCCTTGCATGCTAGGGATCGTTTTGTGGTAATACTACGAGTTTCTGTCGGATGTAGCATAATTTTTATTTTTCGGGTATTAAATTTTGATTAAATTGTTTAATGTTGAATTAATTAAGTTGTGATGATCGAAATCGATTGCCGTCGATTTCTAAATACTTGATAATTACGTGTTAGCGCTGTTGTAATGCCGAATTTTTGATTACATTGCTCGTGGTAAAATCCAAAAAATTCAGCCAAGACATCCTAGGGTTTTAGGGTTATCGGGCATGATTTGGAGGTGTTATGGTGGATTTCCGAGAGAGCTAATGTAGTAGGTTGAATGGGTGTGTGATAGAAACTGATTTGGCAATGTTTGGGTTAGTAGAATGTAAGTTATGAATTTTTGAAGTTTAGGTTGTCATTCTTTAATTTCTTGAACGATGCCTTTAGATGATTGGGTGGTGTTTGAGTGTTGAATGGTGAGTTGTTGATGAGTGATTTAGGGTTTAACTGTGTATATAATGCATGTCCGGTTAGATGGCCTACTTTGTCATCTAACTAAGTTATTGTTGCTTAAATGATAATTGATGCTATCAATGATGAATAAATGATGATTGATTGATGATTGATTGATGATTGATGATGATTATGGAGTCTTGGTATGTGTGTGCCACCTCTCGGGCAGCGTTGGGCTGTCAGGTTGATAACGGCATAACTGCCAGAGGCTACCCCCAGCTCGCATGACGGAGGTGTCATGGAGAGAGGGGCTAGTGAGGTACCTCGGGTGCGTGAGTAATGGGGAGTTATAAGAAGAACGGTTGAGATCGTGATGGCGTTTGAAGCTACACCAAATAGAGTATCCTTTATTGAATGGTTATATAGTTATGTGATGATAATGTTATTGTTGTTGTGTGTTTACTTGCTCAAAGGACTAAATCCAAGGAGCATAGTGAATACTGCCGAGATCTATTGGATCCTCACTTGGCTTATTTATATAAGCTCACTCTCTATTATTGCATGCTTACAGGTGTTGCAGAGCCGGAATACGGGTACGTGCCTCTTGAGGAGGAAAATGTGCCTTACGTGGATGAGTCATATGTTCCAGAGTCTTATCCGTGATTCTGTGCTGTTATTTATCATGTATATTAGCTTAGTAGCCTTTTCTATGCTTTATAGTTCTTGTTGTACAGGATGCTGAAAAGAATATGAATTAGTTGTTACTATTCTAGCAGCTTCTTTTGTCTATGGTTAAGTTGTTAGATGGGTCTCAACTTATTTTTGAAATGTATGATAAGGTTGAGGTATTGTATGTTATGTTGGAACGGAGGCAGATAACGAAGACTGATTATTGTATATTACAGTTATGTTGTGTGTTGCTATGCTGTTGAGGAGTTGTTGTTTGTATGGTTATGGAATTGGATGTTTAATGTTATTAATGAGGTTGGTTTAGAACCTCGGTAATCTATTTATTGTCGTTATACTGCTGAAATTCCGTTGCGTCCTGACTGATTATAGGTGGGGTCGAGTTGGGGCGTGACATTTAATTGCTCTCAGATGGACCGAGAGTTGAGGTCGAAGAGGATTCCGATGGTTAAGGTGTTGTGGAAACATCACGGCATTGAGGAAGCTACGTGGGAGAGACGAGATCAGATGCAGCAGCAATATCCAGATCTATTCCGTACATCAAGTAAGAATTTCGAGGACGAAATTTCTTTAATGGGGGAAGAATGTGAAACCCCACTTTTCTGCTTATCTCGTTTTACGTGCTATACCTCGTTTTGCGTGCATATGATCTGTTTATGTGCTATAGGACCTAGAAAGTTATAATTTTGATGTCAATACTCCTAATACGTGCTAAATGTGCATTCATGAAATTTTAATCAAAAACGGGATCAGAAATTTTATCGTCTTCTTTTAGTGAATAGTATTTTGGACGCACGTTCGCTAAAATTTTGAAACTGGTCTTTTTAACCCTTCTAGACCTAGTCCATAGACTTTAATAGACCTGTGATTGATAAAAACAGATTTCAAATTGGCTTAGGAATTTATTAGGGTTTTTACACCACTTTTTGCGAAAAACCGAGTTTCAAGCCAACTCGGGTAGAATTCTTTGAATGTAAAACTTCTTGTCATCTAAAATAATCCACTTGAGATATCTTGGGGGTTGCATAAATATTTTTAACATTGGTGAGCAATAAAATGAGTTTAAAGTCAACAAAACACAAAAATTAATTAGTTTTTATAACTTAAACTATATTAACTATTAACTATATTTGCTCACACTAGTTACACACACTCACATAACACAAAAACACACCCAATTGCACACACTTGGCCGAGAGAAAGAAGGAGAAAAAGAAAAGAGAATTTTCAAGGTTTTTCAATCAAAAATTCAAAGAAAAACTTGGTTTTTGTTCGTAAAACTCCGCACCGATTTGGATTATGCTTTTTGGGCATGCACTTCACGCATCCCTAGGCTTTTATCGCATCAAAGGTGAGAGAAAAATTCTAGATCTCAAAACTTGTCTGTTGCATTTTTGCGTATAAATGAAGATTGAACCGTTAGAATTGTAATATGATGTTAGATTATTGCTCCTTGCATGCTAGTGATCGTTTTGTGGTAATACTACGAGTTTCTATCGGATGTAGCATAATTTTTATTTTTCGGGTATTAAATTTTGATTAAATTGTTTAATGTTGAATTAATTGAGTTGTGATGATTGAAATCGATTGCCGTCGATTTCTAAATACTTGATAATTACGTGTTAGCACTGTTGTAATGCCGAATTTTTGATTACATTGCTCGTGGGAAAATTCAGAAAATTCAGCCAAGACATCCTAGGGTTTTAGGGTTATCGGGCATGATTTGGAGGTGTTATGGTGGATTTCCTAGAGAGCTAATGTAGTAGGTTGAATGGGTGAGTGATAGAAACTGATTTGGCAATGTTTGGGTTAGTAGAATGTAAGTTATGAATTTTTGAAGTTTAGGTTGTCATTCTTTAATTTCTTGAACGATGCCTTTAGATGATTGGGTGGTGTTTGAGTGTTGAATGGTGAGTTGTTGATGAGTGATTTAGGGTTTAACTGTGTATATAATGCATGTCCGGTTAGATGGCCTACTTTGTCATCTAACTAAGTTATTGTTGCTTAAATGATAATTGATGCTATCAATGATGAATAAATGATGATTGATTGATGATTGATTGATGATTGATGATGATTATGGAGTCTTGGTATGTGTGTCCCATCTCTTGGGCAGCGTTGGGCTGTCAGGTTGATAACGGCATGACTGCTAGAGGCTACCCCCAGCTCGCATGACGGAGGTATCATGGAGGGAGGGGCTAGTGAGGTACCTCGAGTGCGTGAGTAATGGGGAGTTATAAGAAGAACGGTTGAGATCGTGATGGCGTTTGAAGCTACACCAAATAGAGTATCCTTTATTGAATGGTTATATAGTTATGTGATGATAATGTTATTGTTGTTGTGTGTTTACTTGCTCAAAGGACTAAATCCAATGAGCATAGTGAATACTGTCGAGATCTATCAGATCCTCACTGGGCTTATTTATGTAAGTTCACTCTCTATTGTTGCATGCTTACAGGTGTTGCAGAGCCGGATTACGGGTACGTGCCTCCTGAGGAGGAAAATGTGCCTTACGTGGATGAGTCATATGTTCCAGAGTCTTATCCGTGATTCTGTGCTGTTATTTATCATGTATATTAGCTTAGTAGCCTTTTCTATGCTTTATAGTTCTTGTTGTATAGGATGCTGAAAAGAATATGAATTAGTTGTTACTATTCTAGCGGCTTCTTTTGTCTATGGTTAAGTTGTTAGATGGGTCTCAACTTATTTTTGAAATGTATGATAAGGTTGAGGTATTGTATATTATGTTGGAACGGAGGCAGATAACGAAGACTGATTATTGTATATTACGGTTATGTTATGTGTTGCTATGCTGTTGAGGAGTTGTTGTTTGTATGGTTATGGAATTGGATGTTTAATGTTATTAATGAGGTTGGTTTAGAACCTCGGTAATCTATTTACTGTCGTTATACTGCCGAAATTTCGTTGCATCCTGACTGATTGTAGGTGGGGTCGAGTTGGGGCGTGACATTTAAGTGCTCTCAGATGGACCGAGAGTTGAGGTCGAAGAGAATTCCGATGGTTAAGGTGTTGTGGAAACATCACGACATTGAGGAAGCTATGTGGGAGAAACGATATCAGATGCAGCAGCAATACCCAGATCTATTCCGAACATCAAGTAAGAATTTCGAGGACAAAATTTCTTTAAGGGGGGGAGAATGTGAAACCCCACTTTTATGCTTATCTCGTTTTACGTGCTATACCTCGTTTTGCGTGCATATGATCTGTTTATGTGCTATAGGACCTAGAAAGTTATAATTTTGATGTCAATACTCCTAATACGTGCTAAATGTGCATTCATGAAATTTTAATCAAAAACGGGATCAGAAATTTTATCGTCGTCTTTTAGTGAATAGTGTTTTGGACGCACGTCCGCTAAAATTTTGAAACTGGTCTTTTTAACCCTTCTAGACCTAGTCCATAGACTTTAATAGACCTGTGATTGATAAAAACAGATTTCAAATCGACTTAGGAATTTATTAGGGTTTTTACACCACTTTTTGCGAAAAACCGAGTTTTAAGCCGACTCGGGTAGAATTTTGAATGTAAAACTTCTTGTCATCTAAAAATAATCCACTTGAGATATCTTGGGGGTTGCATAAATATTTTTAACATTGGTGAGCAATAAAATGAGTTTAAAGTCAATAAAACACAAAAATTAATTAGTTTTTATAACTTAAACTATATTAACTATTAACTATATTTGCTCACACTAGTTACACACACTCACATAACACAAAAACATACCCAATTGCACACACTTGACCGAGAGAAAGAAGGAGAAAAAGAAAAGAGAATTTTCAAGGTTTTTCAATCAAAAATTCAAAGAAAAACTTGATTTTTGTCCGTAAAACTCTGCACCGATTTGGATTATGCTTGTTGGGCATGCACTTCACGCATCCCTAGGCTTTTATCGCATCAAAGGTGAGAAAAAAATTCTAGATCTCAAAACTTGTCTTTTGCATTTTTGCGTATAAATGAAGATTGAACCGTTAGAATTGTAATCTGATGTTAGATTATTGCTCCTTGCATGCTAGGGATCGTTTTGTGGTAATACTACGAGTTTCTGTCGGATGTAGCATAATTTTTATTTTTCGGGTATTAAATTTTGATTAAATTGTTTAATGTTGAATTAATTGAGTTGTGATGATCGAAATCGATTGCCGTCGATTTCTAAATACTTGATAATTACGTGTTAGCGCTGTAGTAATGCCGAATTTTCGATTACATTGCTCGTGGTAAAATCCAAAAAATTCAGCCAAGACATCCTAGGGTTTTAGTGTTATGGGGCATGATTTGGAGGTGTTATGGTCGATTTCGGAGAGAGCTAATGTAGTAGGTTGAATGGGTGTGTGATAGAAACTGATTTGGCAATGTTTGGGTTAGTAGAATGTAAGTTATGAATTTTTGAAGTTTAGGTTGTCATTCTTTAATTTCTTGAATGATGCCTTTAGATGATTGGGTGGTGTTTGAGTGTTGAATGGTGAGTTGTTGATGAGTGATTTAGGGTTTAACTGTGTATATAATGCATGTCCGGTTAGATGGCCTACTTTGTCATCTAACTAAGTTATTGTTGCTTAAATGATAATTGATGCTATCAATGATGAATAAATGATGATTGATTGATGATTGATTGATGATTGATGATGATTATGGAGTCTTGGTATGTGTGTGCCACCTCTCGGGCAGCGTTGGGCTCTCAGGTTGATAACGGCATAACTGCCAGAGGCTACCCCTAGCTCGCATGACGGAGGTGTCATGGAGGGAGGGGCTAGTGAGGTACCTCGGGTGCGTGAGTAATGGGGAGTTATAAGAAGAACGGTTGAGATCGTGATGGCGTTTGAAGCTACACCAAATAGAGTATCCTTTATTGAATGGTTATATAGTTATGTGATGATAATGTTATTGTTGTTGTGTGTTTACTTGCTCAAAGGACTAAATCCAAGGAGCATAGTGAATACTGTCGAGATCTATCGGATCCTCACTTAGCTTATTTATATAAGCTCACTCTCTATTATTGCATGCTTACAGGTGTTGCAGAGCCGGATTACGGGTACGTGCCTCCTGAGGAGGAAAATGTGCCTTACGTGGATGAGTCATATGTTCCAGAGTCTTATCCGTGATTCTGTGCTGTTATTTATCATGTATATTAGCTTAGTAGCCTTTTCTATGCTTTATAGTTCTTGTTGTATAGGATGCTGAAAAGAATATGAATTAGTTGTTACTATTCTAGCAGCTTCTTTTTTCTATGGTTAAGTTGTTAGATGGGTCTCAACTTATTTTTGAAATGTATGATAAGGCTGAGGTATTGTATGTTATGTTGGAACGGAGGCAGATAACGAAGACTGATTATTGTATATTACGGTTATGTTGTGTGTTGCTATGTTGTTGAGGAGTTGTTGTTTGTATGGTTATGGAATTGGATGTTTAATGTTATTAATGAGGTTGGTTTAGAACCTCGGTAATCTATTTACTGTCGTTATACTGCCGAAATTCCGTTGCGTCCTAACTGATTGTAGGTGGGGTCGAGTTGGGGCGTGACATTTGGCTTATCGGTTAGCTTTACCTCCGAGCTTGTCGAGACTGTATGATGTTTTCCACGTATCAATGTTGAGGAAATACCATCCAGATCCATCACATGTACTTGAACCAGAGGCTTTGCAGATTGAGGAAAAGTTAACTTATGAAGAAAAACCGATTCAAATTGTGGATCGGAAAGTTCAGGAACTTCGCAGGAAGAGTATTCCGTTAGTAAAGGTTATGTGGAATCATCATGGGTTTGAGGAAGCAACTTGGGAAAGTGAAGACCAGGTTCGGAATAAGTATCCGGAGTTATTTGTCGACCAGGTAAGAATTGCGTGGACGCAATTGTTTTAAGGGGGAGAGGGTGTAATACCCGAGCCCGGAATGTGAAATTTTCTTGTTTATTATTCTGATAATTATGTTTTCTTAAATTCCTTGGAATCTAATTGTTACTTCTTTACTGTCGCAAAGTGCATTGCATTTCGAGAGCGATAGTTAGAGGGTGTTTTCTAGTCCTCAACAAATAGTGAAAACTAGTATTTTGGTGTCTTTAATATTTTATTTGTTGTTAACTAGAATTAATTTTGTGTTGGTTATTATAGCTTTAAAATGCATAAAAATAGGCTAAATTGACCAACTTAAGTTAGTTGACCAAGGGCTTGACCATTTGACCAAGGCTTGTCATCTTTATAAGCTTAAAACATTGCAAAATAAAAAAAACAAAGCTAAAACAGAAAACAAGGGTTGGCCGAAACCTTGAGAGAAGAAAAAAAAAACATTTCAACTTTCAAACTTCCAATCTTCGCGTGAGCTTGCACGAGGTTGTTTCCGAGGCATCCAGCGTGGTTTTCCTTGCGACTAGGAGCGTCTAAGGTGAGGGAAGCATGTTTATTTGCGCATTTGAATATTTGGTTCACAAACTTTGATTTTTGGATTTTATGCGTAGATCGTTAGTTTAATCGTTTTAATGCTTAAAGAATGTTCCTTGACAATGGTACTTTTGAGCATTTTCTATGGTTAAATATAGCTATTGTAATTTAAAATGTCAATTGAATAGTAAAATATGAATAGTAAACCCTCGAATCATAGAAGTTGCTCCGTTATGCATTCTGTTGATGTGAAAAGATGCTAGATATGCTAGAATGCCTAAATGCAGTATTTGTTTAGATGGTGTAATGGAAAAATGGGGAAAAATGCCGTGGTGAAAGTTGGGGTTGTTTAGGTCGAGTTTAGCATTTTCTCGTTTTGCGTGATGGCATTGTCTCGGGAGGCCATGGTAGCACTTTTGGTGTGGTTATGGCGTTGGTTGGGTGTTTGGTTAGATAGTTGTAGTTCAAACGAGCAAAGGGAAAAATCAGGGCTTTGCGTGAATTCTAGGGCAAAGTAGGGTTTCGGGGTCTTTAGACGTGCCTTATGGTGACCTAGGAGGATTGGTGAAGTCGGTTTCCAAAACTCGTGGCTCGTTTGAAAGTAGTAGCGTTTGAAAAGTTGGAGTTGTTTTGTGTTTTTGTTGGTTTTCATAGTGTTATGCTTGTAGAAGGCTTATTATTGCTTGTTAGAGATGATTATGATTGAAATGTTTGCTAACTGTTGCTATTGCGTGCGAGAGTAACCTACTTTGTTATTCTCCCACGTGTGGCTATATTGCTCGATTGCTCGATTGGTCGATTGTTGCATTGTATATTGTATTGCATTCATAGAGTCAGGGGCGGTGTGATGAGCCTCTCTGGGTAGCCTCGGGTTGCCAGTGTTGGTTGCCCTAGCTCCGTGTCCTATTCCCTTTCTCGCTTGGGTTGCCTTCTAGGGAGATTTGGGTCGTAGAATTGATGGATACTTCTGGGGTATTCCAAACTGAAGTTATGAGGTGGTTTGGGCCGGCGCGTCGTCATCGAATTCGTGATTGAAAGTTGCTCGTGGAAAGTGAATCGTATCCTTTGAATGAGTGTTTATAGTTTTAATGCTTGTCTTGTTTTATTGTTGGCTTTGCTTGTATGTCTATATGATAATTGAATGAATTGCTTGACTATTTGCATTGCATTCTCCTCTCATCTCCGTCCTTGAGATCAATAACCCTCGCTGAGCAATAGTTTTTGCTCATTCCTTTCTATACTATATTTTACAGGAATAGTTGAAGCAGATCCTATTGAGGTAATTGAGGATGAGGAGCAAGTGGAGGTGTTTCCTTGATAGCACTTCTTTGCTTAGCTGGTGGTTGGTTGCCAGACTTTTGTGCGGGCCATGCTTGATGTGTTTAATGCTTGGTTGTTGCTTCATTTTGAGGCTTGTAGCCTTGTATGTAGTTTCTATTTCGAGGCCTCTATGGTTTTATGTTGTAAAAGTTGAAAGGATTATAAAGTTGTAAAAATATACTCATATGACTAGTGAAGAATTGCATGCTAATGGTTAACTGTTTAGTGGCACGAATACTTGTGTAGTATGCATGACATTTTTGGTTTGCAAAGTTCGTTAATAAGAAGATGTATATTTTCTAAAAGAAAGTTGTCTTGATTCAAATGTTTATTATGGTTTTCGCAAGTATTATGTTGAATGTAGGGTTTTCGGATTGTCCACGGTACAGAGGAGACTCCGTCCGTGTGTCGGGTCCGGGCTTGGCCTTTTGCGGTGTCGGGTCGGGGCGTGACAACTATAATCATTCAATTAAAGGATACAATTCACTTTCCACGAGCAACTTTCAATCATGACTCCGATGACGACGCGCCGGCCCAACCACCTTATAACTTCAGTTTGGAATATCCCGGAAATATCCAATCTATTCTACAACCCAAATCTCCCTGGGACGCAACCCAAGCAAGAAAAGGAATAGGACACGGAGCTAGGGCAACCAACCCTAGCAACCCAAGGCTACCCAGAGAGGCCCATCACACCACCCCTGACTCTATGAATGCAAAACAATATTCAATGCAACAATCGAGCAATAGAGCCACACGTGGGAGAATAACAAAGTAGGTTATTCTCGCACGCAATAGCAACAGTTAGTAAACATTGCAATCATAATCAACTTTAACAAGCATAATAAGCAACAATAAGCATTCTACAGGCATAACACTATGAAAACCAACAAAATCACACAACGACCCCAACTTTCAAAATGCTACTACTTCCAAACGAGCCACGAGTTTTGGAAACCGACTTCACCATTCTTCCTAGGTCACCATAAGGCACGTCTAAAGACCACAAAACCTTACTTTACCCTAGAATTCCCGCAAAGCCCCGATTTTTTCCTTTGCTCGTTTGAACTACAGCTACCCTAACCAAACACCCAACCAACGCCATAACCACACCAAAAGTGCTTCCACGGCCTCACGAGACAATGCCATCACGCAAAACGAGAAAATGCTAAACTTGATCGAAACGACCCCAACATGTACCAAGCCATTTTTCTCCATTTTTCCATTACACAACCAAAACAAATCATGCATTTAGGCATTCTAAGATATCTAGCATCTTTTCACATCAACAGAACGCAAAACGGAGCAACTTTTACGAAACGGGAGTTTACTATTCACAATTTACTATTCTATTGTCAATTTAAATTGCAATTTCTATATTCAACCGCAGAAAATGCTAAAACCCTACAAATACATGTTCTACAATCATCAAGGAACATTCTTTAAGCAATAAAATGGATAAAATAACAATCTACACATAATTCCCAAAATTTAAAGTTTGTATAACATATATTCAAATGCGCAAATAAAGATGCATCCCTCACCTTAGACGCTCCTAGACGCTAGGAAAATCACGTTGGAAGCCTCGAAAACAACCTCGTGCAAGCTCTCGCGAAGATTTGAAGTTGAAATCTTTTTTTTTCTTTTTCTTCTATGGTTTCGGCTCTTTCTTTTTTTTTTTCCAGATTTTTGCTTGTTTTTGTAATGTATTATGCATATATAAGATGACAAGTTGAAGTCAAATGGTCAAGGCCTTGGTCAAAGCTAACTTAAGTTGGTCAACTAAGCTTATTTCATGCATTATGAGGCTAAAACAACTAATACAAATTTAATTCTAGTTAACAACAACAAACATACTAAAATTAAAACACTAAATACTAGTTTTCACTATTTGCTGAGGACTAGAAAACGCTCTCTAACTATCGCTCTCGAAATGCAATGCACTTTGCGACGATAAATGAATAACAATTAAATTTCAAAGTATTTAAGAAACATATAATTTTCAGAAAAATAAACAGGAAAATTTCACATTCTGGGATCGAGTATTATACCCTCTCCCCCTTAAAACAATTGTGTCCACGCAATTCTTACCTGGTTGACAAACAACTCCGGATACTGACTCCGAACCTGGTCCTCTCTTTCCCAAGTTGTTTCCTCAAACCCGTGATGATTCCACAGAACCTTTACCATCGGAATACTCTTCCTACGAAGTTCCTGAACTTTCCGATCCACAATTCGAATCGGTCTCTCCTCATAAGTTAACTTTTCCTCAATCTGTAAAGGCTCTGGTTCAAGTACATGTGAAGGATCTGGATGATATTTTCTTAACATTGACACGTGGAAAACATCGTGCAGTCTCGACAAGCTCGGAGGTAAAGCTAACCGATAAGCCAAAGGACCCACATTTTCGGTGATCTCAAACGGACCCACATACCTAGGACTAAGTTTCCCGCTCTTACCATGCCGAATCAACCCCTTTCGAGGAGAAATATTAAGAAACACCCGATCTCCCAAAGCAAACTCAAGATCCCGACGGTGCTTATCCGCATAACTCTTCTGACGACTCTAAGCTGTAAGCATACGCTGGCGAATAAGGTGAACATTATCCACCATCTTAATCATCTCAGGTAACACAGTCGGATCAATTGTTCTCATTTCTCCAACCTCTTCCTAATACAATGGGGATCTGTACTTACGATCATACAACGCCTCGTAGGGAGCCATACCTATAGTAGATTGATAACTATTATTGTAGGCGAACTCCGCTAAAGGCAAGAACTTCTCCCAATTCTTCCCAAAGTCTAACACATATGCCCGAAGCATGTCTTCCAAGATCCTGATGGTTCTCTCAGACTGGCCATCAGTTTGTGGATGGTATGCAGTACTGAAGCTCAATTTAGTTCCCATGGCCTCTTGCAACTTCTGCCAAAAACGAGATCTAAATCTAGGATCTCTATCTGACATTATACTCTGTGGCACACTATGAAGTCTCACAATATTAGCAACATAGAGCTCAGCTAGTTTATCAAGGCTATCCTGTTTGTTCACGGAAATAAAATGTGAAACCTTAGTCAATCGGTCCACAACAACCCAAACAGAATCACATCTTTTCGGAGATCTCAGAAGATCGGTCACAAGGTCCATTGTTACATGCACCCACTTCCATTGCGGAATCGACAACGGTTGTAGAAGCCCGGCTGGCCTTTGATGCTCAGCTTTAACCCTCTAGCAAGTACACCTGGATACATACCTAGCAATCTCCCTCTTCATATTGTTCCACCAGAAATCTTGTTTCAGATCTCTATACATTTTAGTACTGCCTGGGTGAATTGTATATCTTGAATTTTGTGGCTCAGACAGAATCACATTCTTCAAAGTCGGATCACTAGGAACATACACTCTGTCCCTGAATCTGAAGATACCATCTGCATGTAGTTTAAACTTCGACTCTCCCCCTTTTGCTTTTTCTTGGATTTTCAAGATGTGAGGATCAGTCTTCTGAGCCTCCCTGATTTGTGTTAGCAATCCCGACTGAATTTGTAAGCTAGCAAATCGAATCCCTACCTCAGTAGCTTCTGGCTTCCATGAACAAAATCCCTCCAAAGTCTCCCAATCCTTGATAATTAGACTTGCAACAGTAGCCTTTCGGCTCAAAGCATCTGCAACAACATTTGCCTTACCTGGCACATAGTTTATAGAACAATTGTAGCCGCTTAATAGCTCTAGCCATCTTTGCTGCCTCATATTCAAATCCTTTTATGAAAATAAATATTTGAGACTCTTGTAGTCAGTCAAAATTTCAAATCTGCTACCCCACAAGTAATGACACCACTTCTTTAAAGCAAACACAACTGTAGCTAACTCAAGATCATGTGTAGGGTAATTGACTTCATATGGTTTCAACTTCCTAGAGGCATAGTCAATCACCTTACCATTCTCCATTAAAACACATCCCAAACCTTCTTTAGATGCATCACTGTAGACAACAAAGTTTTCTGTACCTTCAAGTAAAGCTAGTACAGGAGCTGTAGTTAGTCTCTTCTTTAGTTCTTGGAAATTGGATTCACATTTAGCATCCCAGTTGTAAGTAACTTTCTTTCGAGCCAACTAGTTTAAAGGTCCAGAAATTTTGGAAAAGTCTTTAACAAACCTCCGATAGTAACCTGCCAACCCCAAAAAGCTTCGAATCTCTAACATCGTTTCAGGTCTCTTCCAAGATGAAACAACTTCAATCTTAGCTGGGTCTACTGAAATTCCTTGATGTGAAATGATATGGCCCAGAAAAGATATTTGATTCAACCAGAATTCGCACTTGCTGAATTTATTAAAAAGCTTATTTTCTTGCAAAGTCTGTAGCACAATCTTCAAATGTTGTTCATGTTCAGGCTCATTCTTAGAGTATACTAAAATGTCGTCAACAAAGATTACGACAAATTGATCAAGATAAGGTCAAAAGATCCTCTGCATTAAGTCCATGAATGCGGCTGGTGCATTTGTCAATCCAAACGGTAACACAACAAATTCATAGTGGCCATATCTAGTCCTGAATGCTGTTTTAGGTATATCATTACTCCGAATCCTGAGTTGATAGTGACCCTGCCTCAAGTCAAATTTTGAATAAACACTCGCACCCTGCAATAGGTCAAACAATTCTTCAATCAACGGTAAAGGGTATTTGTTCTTAATCGTGACTTGATTAAGTCCCCTGTAATCAATACATAACCAAAGCGTGCCGTCTTTCTTTCTCACAAACAACACAGGTGCACCCCACGGCGAAGAACTAAGTTGTATAAAACCTTTCTCAAGTAAATTTTGAAGCTGAATTTTCAATTCTTGAAGTTCATCCGGTGCCATTGTATAAGGACTTCTAGAAATTGGCGCAGTGCCCGGGATAAGGTCAATCACAAATTCAATCTCCCTATCTGGTGGTAAACCTGGTAAATCCACGAGAAATACACCAGGGAAGTCTTTAACAATTGGAACCTCATTCAAATTCAACTTATCAGTAGGTTGATTGATTAGATAAGCTAAGTAAGCTTCACAACCTTTATTCAACAACTTAGAAGCCTTGATTGATGATAAAAGGGGTATTCTGGCAGCCCTGCAGTTCCCAACAATCTCTAGTATCGGTAGGTCAGGAATCTGAAGATAAATAATTTTTGTTCTACAGTCCAATTGAGCATAGTATTTCCACAACCAGTCCATTCCCAAAATGATTTCAAAGTCACGGAAGGGCAGTATAATTAAATCAGCAGGAAAATTACGGTCCTCAATGCATATATCACAAGATTTGCAAATAGACTCAGTAACAAATTTTGCACCCAAAGGCGTACTAACTTCAACTTTATGTGGCAATTTATCAATGCAAACATTCACAGATCGTGCACATGTAGGAGTTATAAACAAATGCGTAGCTCCGGGATCAATCAAAACTTTAACTGGCTGAGTATTGAGAAGAAAGGTACCTTCCACTATTGCTATAGTATCGGGTAACTCCTCCGCATCTAGTGCAAAGACCCTAGCCTGTACCCTCTGTGCTGGACCTGCACCTACAGCCCTGTTCTGCACACCCTGGCCTCCAGTACGGGCCTGAACATTCTTAAACTTAGGGCAATCTTTCACCCTATGCTGATCGCTCCCACAGCTAGTGCACTTACCACTCTTTCTCCAGCAATTAGCTTCAATATGCCCTGATCGATTACAAAAGTTACACTACTGATTTTGCCTTACAACAGTGTTTCCTGTAGGTGCGGGGGCTTTGGCAGTGGTAGGAACTGTACCTCCCTACTGGGTTCTAGTCACAGCTGGTCTTCCCTGAATCTGATACTGAGGCTGATACGGACGCTGCTGAGGAACCTGAGCAAAAGTCTGATACTGCCTCTGCTGACTCTGGCTGCTTTGGCCCAAGTACTGATTCTTACTCGGTTGGCTACTCTTAGCTATCATCTCTGACTTCCGTTTCTCAAACTTCGAGACTGCTTGGAATGCCTCGGGGAAAGTAGTATAAGTCTGCCCAGTCAAATGCAGCTGTATATCCATTCTCAGCCCATGAACAAACCTACTAATCATCCTCCTAGCTGGCTGCACCAGCTCAGGCATATACCTCGACAGGCTGACAAACCTAGCCTTATACTGTGCGACAATCATGTTTCCCTGCTTCAGGCTCACAAATTCTTCTTCCTACCTTTCCCTAACCATCTCAGGAATATACTTATCCTGAAACTCACTCATGAAGTCATCCCACAAATGCGGAACATCCTCACAATCCCACCTCAACCTAACAGTGTTCCACCACTGTTCTGCGTCGCCCTCAAACAGGAATGATCCATATGTTATCCTTGCCTCATCAGTGTACCTCAAAGCAGCGTAAATCTTCTCAACACGGTTAAGCCATCTCTTGGCTGCCTCGTCATCCGGTTCTCCGAAAAACTTACCCAGTTCGTGCCTAAGGAATTTCTCCAACTGATTATTCTCAGCCCTAAACCCTTATCCACCAGGATTTGCTTGATTTCCCTGGGGATTATTATTCCTTTCCTGCCTCTGCTCATGCAGTACCTAAGTAATCCGGTCAACTGCAGTGGTCATAGTAGCCATAAATTGTTCAGGCATCGGTTGCTGACCCTATTCTGCTGCCTCTTCATCTGCCCCTTGGCCTTGAGTACTACGACGTGGCGGCATAGTAACAACTTACAGTAGCTGGCAACATATAAAAGCAATTTATAGACATAAATATAACACATAAGATTCGATAACATTCAAGTCAATAACAATCAAATATCCTATTACACAATTCACATAACACAAGATTGACATGTCAAACTAATTGACTTAAACACATAAGCACTCCAAGTTCACATAGTCATACTATAGCACTTTTCACTTAACAATCATACAATAACACATTATCATTTTAGACCTTTACCCCATAGACCGAGAAACATATCCCAGCTCATGCAATACTATCATGCTCTAATACCACCTAAAGATGTCACGCCTGGACCCGACCGCACAAAAGGCCAAGCCTGGACCCGACACATGGACAGAGCCTCCTCTGTACTGTGGATGATCCGAAAACCCTACATTCAACATAATATTCGCGAAAACCACAATAAACATTTGAAACAAGTCAACTTTCTTTTAGAAACATACATCTTCTCATTAACCAACTTTGCAAACCAAAATGTCATGCATACTACACAAGTACTCATGCCACTAGGCAGTTAAACTATTAGCATGCTGTTCTTTACTAGTCACATGAGAATATCTTTACAACTTTACAATCTTTCAACTTTTACAACATAAGACCATAGTGGCCTTAAAATAGAAACTACATACAAGCCTACAAGCCTCAAAATGAAGCGTCAACCAAGCAATATACACATCAAGCATGGCCCGCACAAAAGACTGGCAACCAATCACCAGCTAAGCAAAGAAAGTGCTATCAAGGAAACACCTCCACTTGCTCCTCCTCCTCAACTACCTCAATAGGATCAGCTTCAACTACTCCTGTAAAATATAGTATAGAAAGGAATGAGCAAAAACTATTGCTCAGTAAGGGTAATTGGTCTCAAGGACGGTGAGAGGAGAATGCAATGCAAATAGTCAAGTAGATCAGTCAATTATCATATAGAGATACAAACAAAGCCAACAATAAATCAAAACAAGCATTAAGGCTATAATCATTCAATTAAAGGATACAATTCACTTTCCACGAGCAACTTTCAATCACGAATCCGATGATGACGCGCCGGCCCAACCACCTTATAACTTCAGTTTGGAATACCCCAAAAGTATCCAATCAATTCTACGACCCAAATCTCCTTGGGAGGCAACCCAAGCAAGAAACTTAATAGGACACGGAGCTAGGGCAACCAACCCTGGCAACCCAAGGCTACCCAGAGAGGCCCATCACACAGCCGCTGACTCTATGAATGCAATACAATATTCAATGCAATACTCGAGCAATAGAGCCACACGTGGGAGAATAACAAAGTAGGTTACTCTCGCACGCAATAGCAACAGTTAGTAAACATTGCAATCATAATCAACTTTAACAAGCATAATAAGCAACAATAAGCATTCTACAGGCATAACACTATGAAAACCAACAAAATCACACAACGACCCCAACTTTCAAAATGCTACTACTTCCAAACGAGCCACGAGTTTTGGAAACCGACTTTACCATTCCTCCTAGGTCACCATAAGGCACGTCTAAAGACCACGAAACCCTACTTTACCCTAGAATTCCCGTAAAGCCTCGAATTTTCCCTTTGCTCGTTTGAACTACAGCTACCCTAACCAAATACCCAACCAACGCCATAACCATACCAAAAGTGCTTCCATGGCCTCACGAGACAATGCCATCACGCAAAATGAGAAAACGCTAAACTTGATCGAAACGACCCCAACATGTACCAAGCCATTTTTCTCCATTTTTTCATTACACAACCCAAACAAATCATGCATTTAGGCATTCTAACATATCTAGCATCTTTTCACATCAACAGAACGCAAAACGGAGCAACTTTTACGAAACGGGAGTTTACTATTCATAATTTAATATTCTATTGTCAATTTAAATTGCAATTTCTATATTCAACCGCAGAAAATCCTAAAACCGTACAAATACATGTTCTACAATCATCAAGGAACATTCTTTAAGCAATAAAATGGATAAAATAACAATCTACACATAATTCCCAAAATTTAAAGTTTGTGCGCAAATAAAGATGCATCCCTCACCTTAGACGCTCCTAGACGCTAGAAAAATCACGTTGGAAGCCTCGAAAACAACCTCGTGCAAGCTCTCGCAAAGATTTGAAGTTGAAATCTTTTTTTTCTTTTTCTTCTATGGTTTCGGCCCTTTCTTTTTTTTTCCATATTTTTGCTTGTTTTTGTAATGTATTATGCATATATAAGATGACAAGTTGAAGTCAAATGGTCAAGGCCTTGGTCAAAGCTAACTTAAGTTGGTCAACTAAGCTTATTTCATGCATTATGAGGCTAAAACAACTAATACAAATTTAATTCTAGTTAACAACAACAAACATACTAAAATTAAAACACTAAATACTAGTTTTCACTATTTGCTGAGGACTAGAAAACGCTCTCTAACTATCGCTCTCGAAATGCAATGCACTTTGCGACGATAAATGAATAACAATTAAATTTCAAAGTATTTAAGAAACATATAATTTTCAAAAAAATAAACAGGAAAATTTCACGTTCTGGGATCGAGTATTATACCCTCTCCCCCTTAAAACAATTGCGTCCACGCAATTCTTACCTGGTTGACAAACAACTCCGGATACTGACTCTGAACCTGGTCCTCTCTTTCCCAAGTTGTTTCCTCAAACCCGTGATGATTCCATAGAACCTTTACCATCAGAATACTCTTCCTGCGAAGTTCCTAAACTTTTCGATCCACAATTCGAATCGGTCTCTCCTCATAAGTTAACTTTTCCTCAATCTGTAAAGGCTCTGGTTCAAGTACATGTGAAGGATCTGGATGATATTTTCTTAACATTGACACGTGAAAAACATCGTGCAGTCTCGACAAGCTCGGAGGTAAAGCTAACCGATAAGCCAAAGGACCCACATTTTCGGTGATCTCAAACGGACCCACATACCTAGGACTAAGTTTCCCGCTCTTACCATGCCGAATCAACCCCTTTCGAGGAGAAATATTAAGAAACACCCGATCTCCCAAAGCAAACTCAAGATCCCGACGGTGCTTATCCGCATAACTCTTCTGACGACTCTAAGCTGTAAGCATACGCTGGCGAATAAGGTGAACATTATCCACCATCTTAATCATCTCAGGTAACACAGTCGGATCAACTGTTCTCATTTCTCCAACCTCTTCCTAATACAATGGGGATCTGTACTTACGATCATACAACGCCTCGTAGGGAGCCATACCTATAGTAGATTGATAACTATTATTGTAGGCGAACTCCGCTAAAGGCAAGAACTTCTCCCAATTCTTCCCAAAGTCTAACACATATGCCCGAAGCATGTCTTCCAAGATCCTGATGGTTCTCTCAGACTGGCCATCAGTTTGTGGATGGTATGCAGTACTGAAGCTCAATTTAGTTCCCATGGCCTCTTGCAACTTCTGCCAAAAACGAGATCTAAATCTAGGATCTCTATCTGACATTATACTCTGTGGCACACTATGAAGTCTCACAATATTAGCAACATAGAGCTCAGCTAGTTTATCAAGGCTATCCTGTTTGTTCACGGAAATAAAATGTGAAACCTTAGTCAATCGGTCCACAACAACCCAAACAGAATCACATCTTTTCGGAGATCTCAGAAGATCGGTCACAAGGTCCATTGTTACATGCACCCACTTCCATTGCGGAATCGACAACGGTTGTAGAAGCCCGGCTGGCCTTTGATGCTCAGCTTTAACCCTCTAGCAAGTACACCTGGATACATACCTAGCAATCTCCCTCTTCATATTGTTCCACCAGAAGTGTTGTTTCAGATCTCTATACATTTTAGTACTGCCTGGGTGAATTGTATATCTTGAATTTTGTGCCTCAGAAAGAATCTCATTCTTCAAAGTCGGATCACTAAGAACACACACTCTGTCCCTGAATCTGAAGATACCATCTGCATGTAGTTTAAACTTTGACTCTCCCCCTTTTGCTTTTTCTTGGATTTTCAAGATGTGAGGATCAGTCTTCTGAGCCTCCCTGATTTGTGTTAGCAATCCAGACTGAATTTGTAAGCTAGCAAATCGAATCCCTACCTCAGTAGCTTCTGGCTTCCATGAACAAAATCCCTCCAAAGTCTCCCAATCCTTGATAATTAGACTTGCAACAGTAGCCTTTCGGCTCAAAGCATCTGCAACAATATTTGCCTTACCTGGCACATAGTTTATAGAACAATTGTAGCCGCTTAATAGCTCTAGCCATCTTTGCTACCTCATATTCAAATCCTTTTGTGAAAAAAAATATTTGAGACTCTTGTAGTCAGTCAAAATTTCAAATCTGCTACCCCACAAGTAATGACACCACTTCTTTAAAGCAAACACAACTGTAGCTAACTCAAGATCATGTGTAGGGTAATTGACTTCATATGGTTTCAACTTCCTAGAGGCATAGTCAATCACCTTACCATTCTCCATTAAAACACATCCCAAACCTTCTTTAGATGCATCACTGTAGACAACAAAGTTTTTTGTACCTTCAAGTAAAGCTAGTACAGGAGCTGTAGTTAGTCTCTTCTTTAGTTCTTGGAAATTGGATTCACATTTAGCATCCCAGTTGTAAGTAACTTTCTTTCAAGCCACCTAGTTTAAAGATCCAGAAATTTTGGAAAAGTCTTTAACAAACCTCCGATAGTAACCTGCCAACCCCAAAAAGCTCTGAATCTCTAACATCGTTTCAGGTCTCTTCCAAGATGAAACAACTTAAATCTTAGCTGGGTCTACTGAAATTCCTTGATGTGAAATGATATGGCCTAGAAAAGATATTTGATTCAACCAGAATTCGCACTTGCTGAATTTAGCAAAAAGCTTATTTTCTTGCAAAGTCTGTAGCACAATCTTCAAATGTTGTTCATGTTCAGCCTCATTCTTAGAGTATACTAAAATGTCGTCAATAAAGATTACGACAAATTGATCAAGATAAGGTCAAAAGATCCTTTGCATTAAGTCCATGAATGCGGCTAGTGCATTTGTCAATCCAAACAGTAACACAACAAATTCATAGTGGCCATATCTAGTCCTGAATGCTGTTTTAGGTATATCATTACTCCGAATCCTGAATTGATAGTGACCCTGCCTCAAGTCAAATTTTGAATAAACACTCGCACCCTGTAATTGGTCAAACAATTCTTCAATCAACGGTAAAGGGTATTTGTTCTTAATCGTGACTTGATTAAGTCCTCTGTAATCAATACATAACCAAAGCGTGCCGTCTTTCTTTCTCACAAACAACACAGGCGCACCCCACGGCGAAGAACTAGGTTGTATAAACCCTTTCTCAAGTAAGTTTTGAAGCTGAATTTTCAATTCCTGAAGTTCATCCGGTGCCATTGTATAAGGACTTCTAGAAATTGGCGCAGTGCCCGTCATAAGGTCAATCACAAATTCAATCTCCCTATCCGGGGGTAAACCCGGTAATTCCTCGAGAAATACACCAGGGAAGTCTTTAACAGTTGGAACCTCATTCAAATTCAACTTATCAGTAGGTTGATTGATTAGATAAGCTAAGTAAGCTTCACAACCTTTATTCAACAACTTAGAAGCCTTGATTGATGATAAAAGGGGTATTCTGGCAGCTCTGCAGTTCTCAACAATCTCTAGTATCGGTAGGTCAGGAATATGAAGATAAACAATTTTTGTTCTACAGTCCAACTGAGCATAGTATTTCCATAACCAGTCCATTCCCAAAATGATTTCAAAGTCACGGAAGGGCAGTATAATTAAATCAGTAGGAAAATTACGGTCCTCAATGCATATATCACAAGATTTGCAAATAGACTCAGTAACAAATTTCGCACCCAAAGGCGTACTAACTTCAACTTTATGTGGCAGTTTATCAATGCAAACATTCATAGATTGTGCACATGTAGGAGTTATAAACAAATGCGTAGCTCCGGGATCAATCAAAACTTTAACTGGCTGAGTATTGAGAAGAAAGGTACCTTCCACTATTGCAGTAGTATCGGGTAACTCCTCCGCATCTAGTGCAAAGACCCTAGCCTGTACCCTCTGTGCTGGACTTGCACCTACAGCCCTGTTCTGCACACCCTGGCCTCCAGTACGGGCCTGAACATTCTTAAACTTAGGGCAATCTTTCACCCTATGTTGATCGCTCCCACAGCCAGTGCACTTACCACTCTTTTTCCAGCAATTAGCTTCAATATGCCCCGATCGATTACAAAAGTTACACTACTGATTTTGCCTTACAACATTGTTTCCTGTAGGTGCGGGGACTTTGGCAGTGGTAGGAACTGTACCTCCCTACTGGGTTCTAGTCGCAGCTGGTCTCCCCTGAATCTGATACTGAGGCTGATACGGACGCTGCTGAGGAACCTAAGCAAAAGTCTGATACTGCCTCTGCTGACTCTGGCTGCTCTGGCCCAAGTACTGTTTCTTACTCGGCTAGCTACTCTCAGCAATCATCTCTGACTTCCGTTTCTCAAACTTCGAGACTGCTTAGAATGCCTCAGGGAAAGTAGTATAAGTCTGCCCAGTCAAATGCAGCTGTATATCTATTCTCAGCCCACGAACAAACCTACTAATCATCCTCCTAGCTGGCTGCACCAGCTCAGGCATATACCTCGACAGGCTGACAAACCTAGCCTTATACTGTGCGACAGTCATGTTTCCCTGCTTCAGGCTCACAAATTCTTCTTCCCACCTTTCCCTAGCCATCTCGGGAATATACTTATCCTGAAACTCACTCACGAAGTCATCCCACAAATGCGGAACATCCTCACAATCCCACCTCAACCTAACAGTGTTCCACCACTGTTCTGCGTCGCCCTCAAACAGGAATGATCCATATGCTATCCTTGCCTCATCAGTGTACCTCAAAGCAGCATAAATCTTCTCAACACGATTAAGCCATCTCTCGGCTGCCTCGTCATCCGATTCTCCGAAAAACTTACCCAGTTCGTGCCTAAGGAATTTCTCCAACTGATTATTCTCAGCCCTAAACCCTTGTCCACCAGGATTAGCTTGATTTCCCTGGGGATTATTATTCCTTTCCTGCCTCTGCTCATGCAGTACCTGAGTAATCCGATCAACTGCAGTGGTCATAGTAGCCATAAACTGTTCAGGCATCGGTTGCTGACCCTATTCTGCTGCCTCTTCATCTGCCCCTTGGCCTTGAGTACTACGACGTGGCGGCATAGTAACAACTTACTGAAGCTGGCAACATATAAAAGCAGTTTATAGACATAAATATAACACATAAGATTAGATAACACTCAAGTCAATAACAATCAAATATCCTATCACACAATTCACATAACACAAGATTGACATGTCAAACTAATTGACTTAAACACATAAGCACTCCTAGTTCACATAGTCATACTATAACACTTTTCACTTAACAATCATACAATAACACCTTATCATTTTAGACCTTTACCCCACAGACCGAGAAACATATCCCAGCTCATGCAATACTGTTATGATCTGATACCACCTAAAGATGTCACGCCTGGACCTGACCCCGCAAAAGGCCAAGCCCGGACCCGACACATGGACGGAGTCTCCTCTGTACCGTGGATGATCCGAAAACCCTACATTCAACATAATATTCGCGAAAACCACAATAAACATTTGAAACAAGTCAACTTTCTTTTAGAAACATGCATCTTCTCATTAACCAACTTTGCAAACCAAAATGTCATGCATACTACACAAGTACTCATGCCACTAGGCAGTTAAACTATTAGCATGCTGTTCTTTACTAGTCACGTGAGAATATTTTTACAACTTTACAATCTTTCAACTTTTACAACATAAGACCATAGTGGCCTTAAAATAGAAACTACATACAAGGCTACAAGCCTCAAAATGAAGCGTCAACCAAGCAATATACACATCAAGCATGGCCCGCACAAAAGACTGGCAACCAATCACCAGCTAAGCAAATAAAGTGCTATCAAGGAAACACCTCCACTTGCTCCTCCTCCTCAACTACCTCAATAGGATCAGCTTCAACTACTCCTGTAAAATATAGTATATAAAGGAATGAATAAAAACTATTGCTCAGTGAGGGTAATTGGTCTCAAGGACGGAGGTGAGAGGAGAATTCAATGCAAATAGTCAAGTAGATTAGTCAATTATCATATAGAGATACAAACAAAGCCAACAATAAATCAAGACAAGCATTAAGGCTATAATCATTCAATTAAAGGATACAATTCACTTTCCATAAGCAACTTTCAATCACGAATCCGATGATGACGCGCCGGCCCAACCACCTTATAACTTCAGTTTGGAATACCCCAGAAGTATCCAATCAATTCTACGACCCAAATCTCCCTGGGAGGCAACCCAAGCAAGAAATGGAATAGGACAGGGAGCTAGGGCAACCAATCCTGGCAACCCAAGGCTACCTAGAGAGGCCCATCACACAGCCCCTGACTCTATGAATGCAATACAATATTCAATGCAATAATCGAGCAATAGAGCCACACGTGGGAGAATAACAAAGTAGGTTACTCTCGCACGCAATAGCAACAGTTAGTAAACATTGCAATCATAATCAACTTTAACGAGCATAATAAGCAACAATAAGCATTCTACAGGCATAACACTATGAAAACCAACAAAATCACACAACGACCCCAACTTTCAAAATGCTACTACTTCCAAACGAGTCACGAGTTTTGGAAACCGACTTTACCATTCCTCCTAGGTCACCATAAGGCACGTCGAAAGACCACGAAACCCTACTTTACCCTAGAATTCCCGTAAAGCCTCGATTTTTCTCTTTGCTCGTTTGAACTACAGCTACCCTAACCAAATACCCAACCAATGCCATAACCACACCAAAAGTGCTTCCATGGCCTCCCGAGACAACGCCATCACGCAAAACAAGAAAACGCTAAACTCGACCGAAACGACCCCAACATGTACCAAGCCATTTTTCTCCGTTTTTCCATTACATAACCCAAACAAATCATGGATTTAGGCATTCTAACATATCTAGCATCTTTTCGCATCAACAGAATGCAAAACGGAGCAACTTTTACGAAACAAGGGTTTACTATTCATAATTTACTATTCCATTATCAATTTAAATTGCAATTTCTATTTTCAACCGCAGAAAATGATAAAACCCTACAAATACATGTTCTACAATCATCAAGGAACATTCTTTAAGCAATAAAACGGATAAAATAACAATCTACGCATAATTCCCAAAATTTAAAGTTTGTATAACATATATTCAAATGTACAAATAAAGATGCATCCCTCACCTTAGACGCTCCTAGACGCTAGGAAAACCACGTTGGAAGCCTCGGAAACAACCCAGTGTAAGTTCTCGCCAAGATTTGAAGATTTGAAGTTGAAATCTTTTTTTTTTCTTTTTCTCCTATGGTTTCGGCCCTTTCTCTTTTTTTTCCAGATTTTTGTTTTTTTTTGTAATGTATTATGCATATATAAGATGACAAGTTGAAGTCAAACGGTCAAGGCCTTGGTCAAAACTAACTTAAGTTGGTCAACTAGGCTTATTTCATGCATTATAAGGCTAAAACAACTAATACAAATTTAATTCTAGTTAACAACAACAAAAATACTAAAATTAAAACACTAAATACTAGTTTTCACTATTTGCTGAGGACTAGAAAATGCTCTCTAATTATCGCTCTCGAAATGCAATGCACTTTGCGACGATAAAAGAATAACAATTAAATTTCAAAGTATTTAAGAAAAATATAATTTTCAATAAAATAAACAGTAAAATTTCACGTTCCGGGCTCGGGTATTACAGTATGTGCTTTGAATTAAGTCTTAAGGTAAAGGGGTCGTTTGACCAACTATTGACTTTTTGCATTTTGATTGGAGTTATAGTCTTAGTAATGCATGGAAGCAATTTTGGTGCTATCGTGGCATTGAATTGAGGGGCGGTTTGGGTAGCTGCAATTCAAAGTAACACAGGGCCTTCCCGAGCTTCTGTGTCAAAAGCGGGGTTTAAGGCTTGAGTTGGTGTCTATTAGCGTTCTTAGAGATGTAGGATAGTTGGTTTCTAGAAATTGCACTTTGTGTTTCGATTGGAAGTTAAATTGTGTTGGTAAATAAAGGGAAAATGGGCTAAAGTTAGGGTTGAAGTTGTAAATGTGTTGCAATGCTACTTTTCATGCTCATTTAATGTCTATTAAATGGTTGGTCTAGAGTTTGCTTGAGTTTCATTTGTATGAGTATAAATTTGCGCTAAAGGAGATTAGTTTAGAAAGTTGAGATAGTTACTAGTAATTGGCTTTCAAATGATTAGTTAAGAGCTTAGATGTAGTTACATAGAATGTTATTTCCTTTTGAAAGTTTGTAAATTGAACTATATGTTTACTTTGTTAGAGATTGAGCGAATATGCCTATAACTTGTTCATACTGCTTATTAATTGTATTGTAGGTGTGAAGTTATGCTTATATAACTTATTAGTTAAATGTTATATAGTGTTTCTTCTAAATAAATTGTCATTGCTAGTTAATGTATATGTTATTATTATGCTATTGTCTTTGTGTAATACTTGGCACTTAAGAAATGCTGCATATGTAATCGCTTGAGTTGTATGTTGATTGAGTGATGAATTGAATGCATGCTAAACAATGAAATATATTGATAGTTGTGTGATGATAATTAAAGGAATGGTACAGTTGGAGAATATTGAAGAAGTTCTTGGCTAATTCTCATAGGTTGGGCTTTAAAAGGTGAGGGAGTCTTCATGCTTATGTGCATAATGGTTTATTTTCTTGTTCATAGATTATATGATTTAGTAAAATTGTTAAGTAATGTGTGCCTAATGATTATATATTGTGTGTGAGAGCAACCTACTTGTTCTCCCTCGATTATGTGATTATTCGGTTATCTTATTTGTTATCATCTTGAGTGCATTGCATTGTGGTTGTGCAACCATTTGGGCATGGTAGAGTTAGGGAAGTCGAGCAGCATCGGGCTTGCCGGTATACCTCGGCTACCATGGTTCCCAGTCCTTCTCTCGCCTGGTCCGGAGATTGCCAGGAGAAGTTGGGTCGTAAGATTCGGAGTGCATCCGGAGTACACCCACTAAAGTGTTTGGGGGTTATGCCGGCTTATCGTGATCAAGATCGTGGTTCGTGGATTGAAGAATTAGAGTGATAAGGGTTATCGATTGTATCCTTTTTAAAGTGTGGTATTTAATTGCTTCCTATCGTTTATTGCTTATTGATTATCTACTGCTTCTATGTTCAATTGTTGCATTGCACGAATCCTATATAAATGTTTCTCGTATATTGCTCCCCTCCCTCACTGGGTATACATTAATTGTATACTCACTCCTCAATTATGAATCTTTCAGGTTATAGCCAAAGGAAGTGAAGTTCGTGTTTCATGATAGATCGTGCTTGAAAGGATGTATAATGTGTTATGTGGCATGGATTGTAAAATGTTGTAAAGATATTCTTTCGATGAGTTATATGTAGTCTGTGTATAAAGGGATGTAATTCAAGTTAATTAGACCTAATCATAGTTTATGAAATAGGATAGTATAGTTAAAATTCAAAGCATGTTTGTAGCTAATTTAGAGGTAAGAGTTAGAATAGTATTGGAGTTTGGAATTGTATATTTATTTGTGAGATTTTTGTTGAGAACCAAGGCTCGGATAGCCTTGAGAGTTGTGTATGTTTGGACACGGTACTGGTCCATTTATATGTTGTGTGCAGGTAAACTATTCGTCCGACAAATAGGGAAAACTCTGTCCGTTTTTTCTAAATTTTGTGACCGAGTTGGAATTGGGTTGAGAATAGCATGGTTATTAGAGCCTCCAGTCTCGTGAGTGATCGGGGCGTTACAATGCAAAGATCAAATCCACCATTTATCTTTACAACTTAGCACATTCAACAAGAGGACAAGTCATCAAAATACTACATGTGATTTTCGGCCATGTACAAGTATAGGTACAACATGCAAGTTCAAGCTAAGACATATACGCATATATATATTCAAGGTCTATGTTATCAATCAAAGATCTAAACTAGATTTAAACATGCAAGTGTGTAGACTATAGACTTAGCTTCGAAAACTTACAAATATACAAGCTAACACACGGCCCAACATCCAAGCACACACACGGCTCAACAACCATGCACATACACGACCAACAAGAATAGTTAATGGATATAGAAACAAGGTTTTGATACCACTTGAAGGCTCTATAACATAGGGATCATATCTAATCACGTATCACATGTTAGATTCAAGATCGAGAAAGTCGTGCATGGACACCATGCTATAGCCGAAACATACATGGGCAAATAACAAAAATTTTCCAAGTTTTGTAGCAAGGATCAGCATGCATTCTTTCTACCATATCCATTAACTATTTACACATGCATTATATATCAACTATACATAATGAAATATCAAGGTCCATAGGTATACCTCTTGTAGACAACTATGTAGATGATGAAGCTTGAAGTTGGAGCTATGGAGTCCTTCTAACTTGAAGGGTCTAGTTGGTCCACAAGCATCCAAAGCTCAATCCGATCTTAGAAGAAAATGTGCTAGTAATACTTCTAAGATATGAAGCTAAAAGTGTATAGTTGTTCACAAAATTGCAAAAGCCTGACCATCAACTTGCAATGGCCTCTATTCCTCTAGTGTATGTGTGTCGTGTGTGTTGTGTAGAGAGCTTGGAAAGAGAGAGTTGTCATCTTTTTAGATATTATATAAACTATTATAAAAAATAAGTATCCAATCACAATTGCTACCTTTTCATGACAATCCATGCACATCCTAGGATCACAAACATTATCATTAGATGGCAAGATTTCAATCTTGTCTCTCCTCCTATGCCTGGCCGAAAATGCTAGTGGAAAGAGAGAGAAAGTTGTCAACTTTTATATTATATATAATCTATATTTTATATTATTGTCTTTCATGCATTAAGAGCAATTCAAAATATTTCTCTTTCTTGATTGAATCAATCAAGCCATGCATGACCTTGGATTGTAATCATTACAATCCAAGGGACATCTAATTCTCTCTCTTCACACTTGGCAAAAAGGTTCTATCATCAAAAAGCAATGGCTAAGATTCTTTTGTCCATATTTAAGACTCAAACTTATCCATTCAATTCAAATTCAAATGAGTAGGATTGATGACATGGACAATCCTACAAAATTTACATGCCATATGTCAATGCCCAATCATTTATTTGCCTTTTCATTTGATGACTAGGATTGAAGATATGGTATTTTACAAATCTTATCATCACTATACATTTATATATATATATATATATATATATATATACATGTATATATACATGTACATGTATATGTACATGTACATGTACATGTACATATACATGTACATGTATATATACATGTACATGTATATATACATGTACATCTATATATACATGTATATGTACATGTATATATATATGTACATGTTACATGTACATGTATATATACATGTACATGTACATGTATATATACATGTACATGTATATATATATATACATATATATATATATTACTTTTTTGCCCTTTCTAATCTCTATTAGAATGACTGCATTGAAACAAGTTTTCAATAATTGTAGTTTGGTCCCAAAAGTTTTGGTAATTATAATTTGACCCTAAAACTTTTTGAAATTATACTTTTGGCCCAAATACCAACATAGATGACTCTTAACATCTTAAAGCCACCAACCACATCATATGAGCTTTCGGTGAACTTATTCAGGATACTTATTAGTGTGTGACCTTCTAGATTCATAGCCACCAACCACATTATACCAACCACATTATTCACTTTATACTCGCCTTGGCCAAGGACTTCCTCGTTTAACAGCCAATCTCAGATATCATAGGATAATACCTCACGCTGGAGTTTAACAGATCCTATCTTGATAATTACCTATCAGTTCATACCATAAAAATAAAATGAAAATGGAGGATAGGAACTATTAAGGAGATTGGTTTATGGCTTTGTGATCAAATATTATGTGCGCAGGTAAACTGTTAGTCTTATAAATAAGGGAGACTCTGTCTGTTTTACCTCGTTTTTTCTTGACCTCGGGAATGGGTTCGGGAACTCCCATCTTGTGAGGGAACGAGGCGTTATAGGTGGTATCAGAGCATAGTTAGCTCACAGCCGGGATAGGGTCCTCAGTCTGTTAGGTAGCGAACCTTGAGTGTATATATGTGAAATGTGCATTGAGTAATGTGTGCTTGCATGTGAGACTTGTGTTTCTTAAATGGAAATGTGTTTCTATATGATTTGCTTATGTGAAATATGAAGAATGTGTGATATGTGTAACTATGTGAACAAATGTGCACCTATGTGACCTCTTAGTGTAATAAGTGAGACTTATATGATATCTTTAATTATGTGATTATGCGTGCATCTAAGTCATTCCTTGAATAGCTATTTACCATAGTTATTTGTAATATTGTGTACTAAATGTTTATTTTACGTCAACCCAATTGCATACATGCATTGTCCTTTGAATTGGTAAGTAAACTCTTCCCCTATAGAGAAAGCCAGAAGCGGGTCTCCTGAAGATGTGAACCAGCAGAGCTGGCCGTAGTTTATGTTGGTGATCAACAAAAAGTACTTCGAAAAGTAAGTATGGGATTCTCATTGAGTATATTCTTTGGTAATCTTCTTCAGAATTCTAGCCTGAAGGTCTTATTCGGTAATATTCAGTATTTTCTTTGGTATTCATACTTGGATTATTTCTCTGGACTTCTTATGCAACAATCATATTTGGGAATTTTATAAATCCTGTACGTCTTCAAGGGATTCATCTTTGAAATTATGTGCTAGTATTTTAATTGAGGCCATTATTTGGCACCCAAGTTTATGTTATCGATATGCCCTAATGCTATATAGTTAGATAACCTATATAGGGCATTTTGATGTAAATCTAAATGGCATGATTATTGGATGTTCATATTCTCCGTTCAATTATATGAATATGTCCTTAATGTTTTTCTGAGAAGAAGTATATTCTTAATGTGTTGAGAATTCAACTGCATATTTCTTTGACATGATAAACATTCAAAAGCATTGATAGTCCTTAGATTATTCGACCAGGACTAGAATAATCAAGTACGGACTATCATATGTAATTACATTTGATTAACATAGAGATGTTAATGATAAAGGGTAGCGAGCATTGAGCTACAACGACATAGGGATGCGATTAACTCACATATGAATGATCATTGGTTGAACGGATCATTGAATGTGACCAGAATGATGAAACTACATGACTTTGGATTAATAGTTTGTCATTCGTTGCAAATTGTGCAAATTAGTCATTTGACTTGAGAAATTACGGTTGTCGGCTATATCAGGGGCTAAATCTTGTGTTTGGACAATGCTCGCCTTCTTTGAGGGTGAGATACGACCTCTTACGGTTTAATCTTGTGATATGAAACTGACAGGTAATTGTCAAGATAGGATCTATTAACCTCCGATAGTGAGGCGATGTCCTATGCGATCTAGTGTCGGTCGTCTGAAATGAGAAATCCTCGGCCAGGGTAGTTGAACGATAGAAAGGTATTTTTCCATAGATGTCATCTTATTCCACTGAATTAGATCTATGCATAGAATTGTATAGCGGACTTAATCATTTCATGGTCCCCACAACGATCGAGACATTTTAATTGAAAGATTGGACTGCACGCTAATTTGCGACAATAAATAGGTTCGTTGGAATTGGACTTCATTACTGTACATATTGTCATGATACGTTCGTTGCTAGCGCGTCACTCATGAACATGAAGGTATTCCAGAAAATGATCGAGACAATTTCAGAATCGATCATTTATCGCTGTACGGTCATGAACTTAGAAAGTCACACACTTAGTGTATCATGAATAAAGCATTTTTTGAGCTTGGTATTGAGTTGAAAATGCATTAAAGTATTAACGGTGTGATTTTGGACATTACTTGTTAAGTGGGCCAAAATTGCAATTTTTTAAAATTTTGGGGCCAAACTGTAAATACTAAAAAGTATTAGGGCTTTAGTGCAAATAGATTGAGGGGTCAATCTGTAATTAATTATTCTAAAATGGTTTAGAATTAATTAATGTTTGTCTTCATTAAAAGGCAAACAACAACTTGCACAAAAAGACAAAACAGAAAAGGACAAACACTAAAGGACAAAAGACAATTTGTACAAAAAGACAAACAACAAGTTGCATGCAAAATTGTCCTTTTTGCCCTCCTATGGCCGGCCATGCAAAGACATTTTTGCCACTTGGCTTCTTCAATTGTTTAGATCATGACACTTGGCATTTGATAAGAAAGTTTGTGCAGCTATAAATAAAGGTCATGTCTTCATTCATTTGTGCTTGGTCTTGGGTGAAAATTACATAGTATCTTGAAGCAATTTTTCTCTCTTTTCTCTTGGTAGTTTCGGCCAAGTCTAGTAGAGATAGGAAACTTTTGGTTCTAAGTTTTTTAACTCTAAATTACTCAAGCTCTTGGACTTAACTAAGCTAGCACTTCTATTAGTTAGTTGTCCTTTAATCGTGGACTGACTAGGACCTTTGCACGTGCGAAGGAGCTTTGCCTGAGTCAAGACCTTTTTCAAGTGTCTACATCTGAGTTCTCCACACAAGGTATTCTTATATTTCGTTTTAAATACATATGTATATAGTTGTCTATACTTTTATGTATTTTCCTTTTGTACTAAGTTACGGATTTACTCTTGGGTTTATGTAAATACAAACTTGTTTACATGCAAATTTTAATTGTTATTATTTCTGTTGCGCTTGCATGTTTTTCTTATTTACATATCTCAAGACGATCCCGTTGTGCTCCTGCTTTTGAAGCTAATGCTTTTTGCGCTTTCATTATGAAGCGGACGCCTTTTGCGCCTTCATTATGAAACTGACACCCTTATACTCCTTCAAGTGGTATCAGAGCCATAGTTTTGAAAGTTCGTTATATGTACATTAGATCTAATCTTTTAATGTTTATTGACATGTTTATGCGAAATATATGAGTTGATTTCATCCCGCATGGAAAGATCGACTTCGATTGTAGCGAGCCAAAAGTTTTCTATGATCAGGCCTGATGATCCCTTTATATGGAGATCTCGGTTTACATGTCATATCGAGACTATATGACTTGTGAACTCGGTTGGTCTTGGAATGCTTGGTTGATGTTAGAGTTAATTCTCTTTCATGCATGTTGTCAAAACATTAATAGAAGATTAGATGGACTTGGTTTATCTTTTGTATATGATGCGTTAAGATGTTTATTGGTTGTTTTTCATTTAGCTTTGATTATCTATATGATAAGTTTAATCTAGCTACATGATGCATAAATGGTGAACTTGATCATGGACTTAGTGGATACCTGGTTTGTAATTGAGACATAAGTCTTATTTTATTTTTCTTGCTTTTGAGAGAACTTTGTAGTGAGAACTATATGTAAAATCTCAAGAAGACATGCAAGGAAGCAACTGAATGAATCCAAAGTAGTTGGAGATCTTGAAGACATAGTGAAGTGTTTTAAGATAGTTTTTCCTTCTTATTTCAAAGTCCATGATCCACCATCTATGACTATTGCATGCATTATATTTATATGCTTGTTAATGTATGCATGATGAGATCTAGATCAAAACTCCCAAAATGTGCAAATCAATATTAGATATGTTGTCCTCCGCCATCCTAGGACTTAATGAACACAAAGCGATCATATCCGGTCTTGCGCAAATGTAGAGGGACATGATTCGTACTAAGTTTAATTAGGTCGCTAGTAGAACATAGTGATGTGGTTGTCTTCCAAAATCTAACACCTAACATAGCCACAAAGGCTTGAGGCTATTGATTCAATTTGCGGGATAACTGTGAGATGGCGGGTTGGGTCTAACTGAATTACTTAATCAACATAGCCACAAAGGTTCGAGACTGAGTAATTTAGGGACTAGATATGACCATAACCTATTTTGTGAAATGGACAACAAAGCATTGTTGACTCTTAATATTTATATTCCAATTATAACCAAAAAGGTTTGAGGGATACAAATTTTTAGAAGAATTTGGTCACCCACTACCGGATTCTAACGAATTCACGTTTCTCGTTCTGGGAGTATGAGATTCGATAAAGATAGTGGGAGTTACTATTTTTGTAAAGACCATACTTAAATAGTTATGCATTTTTACATCAACTAGCAGTCTTACTTTCTGTACTACTTATTTCTGTAGTACTTTTATAATGGCTTCTATTTCAAATCTCACTGCCCGTATCCTTGATAAAAATGCTTTAACCGGACCAAACTTTCCCGATTGGTTTCGCAATCTTAAAATTGTTTTGGGATTGGAAAAGATTGAATATGTTCAGGATAAGGCCCCTCCTGCTGCCCTTCCTGAAACTACAACTGAAGAAGAGCAAGAAACACATCAGCTTTAGATAGAACATGACTTGAGGGCAAAGGCTTATATCCTTGCTACAATGTCAAATGAACTGCAAAAGCAGCATGAGAATATGTCTGATGCTGCTAGCATGATTCTGAACTTGAAAGAGCTGTATGGTGAACAAAGTGATGTTGCAAGGTATATACTGTCAAAGGAGTTGTTCAGAGCTAGATTGGAAGAAGGTAGTGATATTAGCAAGCATGTTCTCAGGATGATTAATCTGATTACTCAACTTGAGATACATAAGTTTGACATGGACTGTAAGCTGTACACGGACCTTATTCTGTAGTCCCTCCTACCTTCCTTCAATCAGTTCATTGTGAACTTTAAAATGAACAAACTCTCTGCTTCTTTGCCCAAATTGGCCAATATGTTGACAACTGTGTAGTCACAGTTCAAGGGAAAGGGCAAAAAGACTGTCCTCGTTGCTGCCTCTTCTTCTGGGTTTAGACCCAAGAATAGAAGGAGGAAGAAGAACAAAAAGAAGAAGGACACTGCTTCTAAGCCCACATGGGTGTTAAGAAGAAGGAAGCCGTCCCTAAAGGGCAGTGTTATCACTGCAAGGTTGATGGCCATTGGAGAAGAAATTGTCCCATGTACTGTCACGATCCCATTTTCTTAATTAATGTAATAGTCTCTGATACCGCATTATTGAAACAAGAAGGATTACATTCAACTTACGTAGACTTCAAAATCCGGGATCGTGATGCCATGTGCTTAAGAAGATCACTCCTCTTAGGTCCGCTAAGGCAAAATATACTAGCCCGAGCTCTAATTTCCATGAACTAAACATCCAAGTTGCTCATACTACAATTACATTACCTATTACAAGATTTCTTCAAATCAATACATTATACAAACTTCAATAGTAATAATTAGAATTACAACCAACAAATATTTATCTACAAGACCTAGATCCTTTAGATTACCTCATCTTGGTTCAACTACTTCATCTAGACCTCAAAAGAACAATAAACTAATTATTTACAATCCGCATATCCAAAAGAATAATTACAATCCTTCAAGTATGCCAAGTTACATCACACAATAACATAACATAAGGGAGTACATCATGGCATCACGTAGGATCACAAAAGGCAGAAGATCTAACTAAATAAGGAACTGGAGCTTTCCATCCCATGACTAGCTTAACTATGCCTGAAATAGTAAAGAAAGACGAATGAGCTACAACTAACTCAGCAATGGTTAAAGGTCACAAGTGGTTTTCGTAAACATTTTCCATTTAGAAAGCCCTTTTGGAAAACATGTTATGCATGAGTTTCAATTAAGTACAAAAATTAATGAACAAGCAGTAACAATTAACCCAACTCCCGGGGCAAAGGCTCCAACGGGAGTGTATCACATAATATCAAAAGGATACAGTTGCTTTTGCAGTTGCTGTAGTCGGCCAGCCTTGCATCAACCTCTATCTATATCCCCAAACCCCTAGGTGATATCCGGATATCTATCGAGGACCATCGTAGTCGAGACCGACTGGTAACCCGATGCTACCCAAGAGAAACAAACGCTACCATGCCCATGATTGTGGTTACAACCTTCGCGCCTGTAAAGATTAACATTGTAACCATAACATGAATAATAACATAGAGTGGAGGCAACAAAGTAGGTTGCCCCCGACCACGTATAGCAAGCAAGCATATCAAGATTTGAGCATAATCATAATCCAAATAGAGTTCATATAACATATAAACTTGCAAGTGAAGATCAACAAGGAAAGTTACTTTATCAAGCAAGTGTACAACCATGTAGAGACCTCATTTGAACATGTAGATTTATGTGCATTATTTAGATAATCATGAAACCAATACTCATCATGGTTGATCATATTAATACCATATAGAAGGCTTAACATGACCATATACCAAAGGAGGGTGTAAGGATACCTTAAAACAACTCAAAACGACAATAAAATGCAAGCACGAACGAAACTATGAAGCATCCTCAACCCTTTTACATTAGCCTAACTTAGGAGGTTAGTTATCCTTACTTTCCTGAACTCCAATTGCTCTGATTTAGGTCTATAATTGAAGCTTAGCGAAAGTAGATAGTTCTAGAATCAAACATAACTCAATTCGGAGTTAAATTGAGTGAGATATACCCATCGGAAAACCATTGCGCAAAGCATTCTACCGTCTGGTCGACTGATCCAGTCGATCGGATCCGACTTGACTCGCCCGGAAGTGACTTCTAGACTACTGATCCGGTTGACTGGATCCGAATTTAGTTGCCCGGCAGTGACTTTAGGTCTGATCAGGTCGACCGGATCCGACTCTGATCGACCGGACTCGACAATGAAATGTACGAATTTGTATTTTCTTGCTTCTTTTGCTCAACCTCCTAACTTTAAACCTTAGCCATTACTCCAAACACAAACTCTACAACTTTACAACCTCAAAATCATCACTTATCAAGCTATCACATCATCCAATTGCAAATTCTATTAAGAACTAACAAAGCACAAGACCCAACATGACCATTCAAGCTCAATCTTCTATTTCTTCTACCCACCAACAACACAAGCACACTCCACACATAAAATACTTATTTTAACTTATATTACAACCTATCATAATCATCAAGCATAGGAGACAAGTTAAAGCCAAAGTAATCACTAACACAACCTCTTGAAACCCTAGTTTGAACATACCAAGCTCAAACTCACCCATCAAACTTATATACATCATCATCATGCTTAATATACATATATAATACATAATCATGAACCTTATGATATTTACAAAATATTTTGAAAATATCCCTCACCTTAGATGCAACAATGAAGGCTAAATAGAGCTTAAAGATGCTAAAGGATTGAAGAAAATGCCTTTAAACCCTTTCTCCTTCCCTCTTCTTCCTCTCTTTCTCTTATTCTTTATCCTTTTCTTTCTCTTTTTGGTCGAGTAGTGTAGTGTGTGTAATGTGTGTTGCAGAATTTTTTGTATGGTTTGAGTGGAAGAGAATAGTATTATTAGGTGATCAAAAATCTAATGAGCCAAATAACCACCTTGCCCTCCAACTAAGTCATGTCTTGCTAGTTTTCCCTTTTTGGTTGAATTGCAACTAATTAGTTGATAGACTTGTATTGTTAGGGTATAATTAATGCCTACGTTATACCAAAAATACTTAAATGTACATAAATGAATATTTTGGTACGTAAAATGATGAATATGCACGTTAAATGATATTAATGCACGTTAATTGATGCTCATACATATGAAATGTTATAAATGCATTATTAATAGTATAATTATGTATAGGCTCACATGTCGAGTTTTACATGTACCTTCAAGAGTTGAAAGAGAAACAGGTTGCTACCACTGCGCGAGGTACAACTTCTTTTAAATCTGTCAATGAAACTAAGTTTTCAATTAGTCTGGCTTCTAAGTCTTGGATTTTAGATTCTAGTGCTACAACATATGTATGTATGTCCTTACAGAGTCTAAATGACAGGATAATGCTTCAGAAGCGTGAGATTGTCCTGAAGATTGGTAATGGAGCAAGTGTTGCGGCCCATGGCAAAGGAAATGTTGAAGTTTGTCTGCCTGCTGGTCATGTTATGCGTCTGTCAAATGTTTTGTTTGTTCCGAATGTTGTTAGGAATATTGTTTCTATTCCTAAACTTGTTTGTGAAAATTATGAATTTTCTTTTATGAACAAGGGCTATAATATTTATTACTGTAATGAAAATATCAGCTCAACTACTTTGTTGAACGGGCTTTATCATTTGAATCTTGGTGAATGCATGCATGTAACTTCAACTTCCACTTCAAAACAAACAAAAGATGTTCAAATTAATATGAAACAGTTGTGGCCCTTGAGACTTGGACATATTAACCGGAAAAGATTAACATGGATGGCTCAAAATGAACTCATTGATTCATTGGGATATAAACCTAGGCCTACATGTGAGTCTTGTATTCTCGGGAAAATGACCAAGTCATCATTTGTTGGAAAAGAAACAAGAGCCACAGAATTGTTAGCATTAATACATAGTGATGTATGCGGACCCTTTGAGAAATGGCTCGCGGTGGTTATATCTACTTCATAACCTTTACCGATGACTATTCTTGGTATGGTTATGTGTACTTAATGAAGTACAAATCTGAGGCTTTCAAAAAATTCAAGGAATTTAAAGCTGAAGTAGAAAACCAAACGAGAAAATGTATTAAAACCTTGCGATCCGATCGTGGAGGTGAATACTTAAGTACCGAATTTCTTGATTATCTTAAATACGTTGGAATAACTTCACAGACTACTCCACCTGCTACACTAAAATTAAATGGAGTATCTAAAGGTAGGAATCGTACATTGATGGATATGGTACGATCTATGATCAGTTACACCGATCTTCAATTTCATTCTGGGGCTATGCACTTCTTACGGCTATTTATTTGTTGAATAGGGCTCCAACTAAAGTTGTTCCTACTACATCATATGAGATGTGGTTTGGTAGGAAACCAAGTCTTAATCACATTAGGATTTGGGGTTGTCCCGCTTATGTTAAGAAACTTAAGACGGACAAGTTGGAAGCAAGATCTAACAAAGAAAGATTTGTGGGATATCGTAAGGAGACTAGAGGATATTAATTCTATTTTCCCGATGATCAAAGGATATTGATCAGTCGAGATGCCTTCTTTCTTGAAAAAGAGTTTGTTCAAGAAAGAGGCAGTGGAAGGAAAATTAGAATAGAAGAAGAGTCTTCTGAGCCGCAAACCAACTTGAATCATGATCCCGAACCAATTCAACAAGGTCCAGAACCTATCATCACACAAGGACCTCATAGATCTAGTAGAGTATCATGACCTCTAGAGAGATATGGTTATCTTCTTGAGGAAACACAAGAGTTGTTTGTGGTTAGGGATAAAGATCATTTGGATGATCCTACTGATTATGAGGAAACACTACAAGATATTGATTCCAAGAAATGGAGGCAGGCTATGCAAACAGAGATAGATTCCATGTATTCAAATGATGTTTGGACCTTATTTGACCAACCTGAAGGTATTGTACCCATACGTTGTAAATGGGTCTTCAAAAGGAAACTTGGAATAGATGGAAATGTGGAAACTTATAAAGCAAGGTTGGTTGCGAAAGGTTTTTTTTCAAAAACAAGGTATTGATTATGACAAAACTTTTTCACTAGTTGCCAAGCTTTAGTCCATCTACATCATGCTTGCTATTGCCGCACACTATGATTATGACATCTAGAAAATGGATGTTAAAACTGCGTTCCTGAATGGCTATCTTGAGGAAGATATCTATATGGAATAGCCTGAAGGTTTTAAATCCAATAAAGATCAAGTGTGTAAGCTGAAAAGATCAATATATGGTCTAAAACAAGCCTCTCGTTCTTGGAACATCATATTTAATAATGAGATCAAAGAGATTGGTTTCATTAGAAATGATGACGAACCTTGTGTATACAGAAGATCAGTGGGAGCATGACCACTTTTCTGATTTTGTATGTTGATGACATATTAATCATGGGAAATGATGTTGGACAAATGATGTCCACTAAGATTTGGTTAAACAACAAGTTCTCCATAAAAGATCCGGGAGAAGCCTCTTATATCTTAGGGATTCATGTCTATAGAAATTGAACGAAAGGATTGATTGACTTGTCTCAATGTCTGTACATAGAGCGAGTATTGAAGAAATTCAATACGGAGAGTTATAAGAAAGGTCTTCTGCCGATCCGGCATGGAATACATCTTTTTAAGAACATGTCTCCCTAGTCCAAGGATAAAATGCAATGTATGGAGCAGGTACCTTATGCTTCGTCTGTTGGTAGTCTCATGTATGCCATGCTATGTACAAGGCCTGATATTGCGTATGCTGTAAGCCTTGTGAGCAGAACACTAGATGGTAGTGAAGCATTTCCTTAAGTACTTGCGAAGGACAAAGGACCTTGCACCAATTTATGGAGAAGGAGAACTCCAGATAGATGGGTACACATATTCAGATTTTCAATCTGATACGGATGATAGAAAGTCTACATCCGAATTTGTGTTTGTTTGTAATAGAGGAGCAGTAAGTTGAAAGAGTTCCAAGCAACCTATCACTACTGACTCCACTATAGAAGCCGAGTACATTGCTGCATCTGATGCAGCAAAGGAAGCTGTTTGATTAAGGAAGTTATTGTTAGAGCTAGAAGTAGTTCCTTCCATCGAGTTACCGATACCAATGTATTGTGACAACAATGGAGCTATTGCACAAGCTAAGGAACCTAGATCTCATCAGAAATCCAAACACATTGAAAGGCGTTTCCATATCATTCGAGATATAGTTGCTCGAAAAGATATAAGTATGCAAAAAGTTCCTACATTAGAGAATGTAGCTGACCCACTTACTAAGCCCATGAGTCAATCGCAGTTAGAACGTCATCTTGAAAAGATGGGGATACGATACCATGTAGATATGCGCTGAAGGCTATAGTCTATAGCATTAGTGCAAGTGAGAGATTGTTAGAGATATGTCCTAATGTTATATAGTTAGATGACCTATACAAGGCATTTTGATGTAAATCTGAATGGCATGATTATTGGATGTTCATATTATTCGTTCAATTATATGAATATGTCCTTAATGTTTTTCTGAGAAGAAGTATATTCTTAATGTGTTGAGAATTCAACTGCATATTTCTTCGACATGATAAACATTCAAAAGCATTCATAGTCCTTAGATTATTCGACTGGGACTAGAATAATCAAGTATGAACTATCATATGTAGTTACCTTTGATTAACATAGAGATGTTAATGATAAAGGGTAGCGAGCGTTGAGCAATAACGGCATAGGGATGCGATTAACTCACATATAAATGATCGTTGGTTGAATGGATCATTGAATGTGACCAAAATGATAAAACAACATGACTTTGGATTAATAGTTTGTCATTCGTTGCAAATTATGCAAATTAATCCTTTGACTTGAGAAATTATGGCTGCTAGCTATATCAGGTGCTAAATCTTGCGTTTGGACAATGCTCGCCTTCTTTGAGGGTAAGATACGGCCTCTTGCAGTTTAGTCTTGTGATATGAGATCGACAGGTAATTGTCAAGATAGGATCTGTTAACCTCCGACAGTGAGGCAATATCCTATGCGATCTACTGTCGGTCGTCTGAAATGAGAAATCCTCGGTCGGGGTAGTTGAATGATAGAAATGAGTTTTTCCATAGATGTCATCTCTCATTCCACCGAATTAGATCTATGCATAGAATCGTATAGTGAACTTAATCATTTCATGGTCTCTACAACGATCAGGACATTTTAACAAAAGGATCGACTGCACGTGTCACGCCCCAACTCGACCCCTCCTACAATCAGTCAGGACGCAACGGAATTTCGGCAGTATAATGACAGTAATTTGGACACTGAGGCTCTAAACCAACCTCTTCGAAACTCATACATCCAACTCCACAATAATTCAACAATTAACAAGACAACCACAACATACAATAAACATTCTTTACCATTGCATCTGTAGGTTATACGCCTCCGTTCCAACATCATACATTTACTATATAACATACATTTCCAAAATAGATTATAACCAATCTAGCAACCTAATCATGTTCCAAAACAAGACTACTAAGCTAGCAACATTTAATTCATTATCTTTACAACATCTTATACATCATAAACTTCTAAGTAAATACAAAGCATCTAGTTTTAATATACAAGATAACAAAAGAGAACTACAACATCTCAAACATCAAGGACAAGACTCTGACACATAGGACTCGTCTACATACGGCACATTATCCCCTTCTGGAGGTACGTACCCATAATCTTGCTCAATAACACCTGTATGCATGCAATAATAGAGAGTGAGCTTATATAAACAAACTCAGTGAGGATCCGATAGATCTCTAACAGTATTTACTATACTCCTTGGAAATGATCATTTGAGTAGTAAACACGCAATAAAACATCAATAACAATATAAACACATAGCTATAATGACCAATCAATAAAGGATACTCTAGTTGGTGTAGCTCCAAACACAATCACGATCTCAACCATTCTTCTTGTAACTCCCCATTACTCACGCACCGAGGTACCTCACTAGTCCCTCCCTCCATGACACCTCTGTCATGCGAGCTGGGGGTAGTCTCTGGTAGTCATGCCGTTATCAACCCGACAGCCCGATGCTGCCCGAGATGTGGCACACACATACCAAGACTTAGCAATAATAATAAACATCATTCACAGGAGGACAATCTAGCAGAATTGCCTATCTCCCAGTTCATCAATCATCAATCGATAATCATCAATAATCATCAATTATCATCAATATAACATCAAATAATCAATTAAACAACAAACAACTAAGTTAGATGACAAAGTAGGCCATCCAACTTAACATGCATTAAACACGTAATCTAACCCTAGTCTAACCATCAACAACTCACAATTCAATCACTCAAACACCACCCAATCATCTAAAGGCTCAATTCAACAATTTTAAGAAAGACAACCTAAACTTCAAATAATCATATCTTACATTCTACTAATCCAAACAACTCCAAATCAGTTTCTAGCACTCATCCATTCAATCAACTACATTAGCCCTCTTGGAAACCAACCAAGACACATCAAAATCAAGCCCAACAACCCTAAAACCTCAATGCACATAGGCTGAAATTTCCAGATTTTCACCCAAACATCGCAATTTTAAATTCGGCATTGCAACTGCGTTACCACGTAATTAACAAACTTTTAGAAATCGACGGCAATCAATTCCAACCACAGCAAATCAAGATATTCATCAAATGGCCAATCTATCAACATTAAATACCCGAAAATAAATAATTTCGCGACAATGGTTTAAATCTCGTAGTAATACACATAAACGATCCCTAGCATGCACTGAGCAATAATATAACTTCAAATTGACATTCTAACGGTTCAAAATGCAATTACAAGCAAAAACATAAAATATGACTTTTGAGATCTAGAATTTTTCTCTCATCTTTGATGTGTTTTGATGCAAGAAATGTGTAGAATGGATGTCCAACAAGTGAAATTAAGCTTTGAATGAAGTGATTTGGACTTGAATTGCAAAATCTATGTGAAAAATACTTTGAAAAACCTTGAAAATGCCTTCTTTTTGCCTCCCCTTGGAATTTCGGTAATGTGTGTGTAAAATGAGTGTGTTTTGTGAGCTTTTGATGTGTGTTGATGATATATTAAGCAAGGTCAAACCAATAAAAGAAAGTCAAAGATGGAAACTAATTATTTTTAGTGTTTTCTTGTCTTTTAATTCATTTTCTTGACTACTCTTGCTCAAATTAATTATGCAACACCTAAACTATCTCAAGTAGTTTATTTTTAGGTGACAAGAAGTTTTACATTCAAACATTTTCACCCGATTCGGTTTAAAACTCGAATTTCGCAAAAGAAAGTGTAAAAATCTTTAAAATTCCAAAATCGATTCAAAATCCGTTTTAATCAAATACGGGTCTATTAATTCCCGAGGACTAGGTTTTAACATGCATTAAACACGTAATCTAACCCTAGTCTAACCATCAACAACTCACAATTCAATCACTCAAACACCACCCAATCATCTAAAGGCTCAATTCAACAATTTTAAGAAAGACAACCTAAACTTCAAATAATCATATCTTACATTCTACTAATCCAAACAACTCCAAATCAGTTTCTAGCACTCATCCATTCAATCAACTACATTAGCCCTCTTGGAAACCAACCAAGACACATCAAAATCAAGCCCAACAACCCTAAAACCTCAATGCACATAGGCTGAAATTTCCAGATTTTCACCCAAACATCGCAATTTTAAATTCGGCATTGCAACTGCGTTACCACGTAATTAACAAACTTTTAGAAATCGACGGCAATCAATTCCAACCACAGCAAATCAAGATATTCATCAAATGGCCAATCTATCAACATTAAATACCCGAAAATAAATAATTTCGCTACAGTGGTTCAAATCTCATAGTAATACAGATAAACGATACCTAGCATGCACTAAGAAATAATATAACTTCAAATTGACATTCTAACTGTTCAAAATGCAATTATAAGCAAAAACATAAAATATGACTTTTGAGATCTAGAATTTTTCTCTCACCTTTGATTTTTTTGATGCAAGAAATGTGTAGAATGGATGCCCAACAAGTGAAATTAAGCTTTGAATGAAGTGATTTGGACTTGAATTGCAAAATCTATGTGAAAAATACTTTGAAAAACCTTAAAAATGCCTTCTTTTTGCCTCCCCTTGGAATTTCGGTAATGTGTGTGTAAAATGAGTGTGTTTTGTGAGCTTTTGATGTGTGTTGATGATATATTAAGCAAAGGTCAAACCAATAAAAGAAAGTCAAAGGTGGAAACTAATTATTTTTAGTGTTTTCTTGTCTTTTAATTCATTTTCTTGACTACTCTTGCTCAAATTAATTATACAACACCTAAACTATCTCAAGTAGTTTATTTTTAGGTGACAAGAAGTTTTACATTCAAACATTTTCACCCGATTCGGTTTAAAACTCGATTTTCGCAAAAGAAAGTGTAAAAACCTTTAAAATTCCAAAACCGATTCAAAATCCGTTTTAATCAAATACGAGTCTATTAATTCCCGAGGACTAGGTTTTAAAACGTTTAAAACACCCTTGTAAAAATTTTAGCGGACAGGTGTTCAAAAATACTATTCACCAAAACCGTCGATAAAATTTATAATCCCGTTTTTGATAAAAATTTCATGAATGCACACTTAGCATGTATTAGGAGTATTAATCACTTATTTAGCACATTCTAAGTCATATAGCACATAAACAGGTCAATTCATGCAAAACGAGGTGAAGCACGCAAATCGAGATAAAAACGAAAACTGGTGTTTCACAACACGCTAATTTGCAACTATAAATAGGTTCCTTGGAATTGGACTTTATTACTGTACATATTGTCATGATACGTTCGTTGTTAATGCGTCACTCATGAACATAAAGGTATTCTGAAAAATAACGAAGATATTTTCGGAATCGTTCCTTTATCGTTGTACGGTCATGAACTTAGAAAGTCACACACTTAGGATATCATGAACAAAGCACTTTTTGAGCTTGGTCTTGAGTTGAAAACGCATTAAAGTGTTAACGGTGTGATTTTGGACATTACCGGTTAAGTGGGCCAAAATTGTAATTTTTGAAAATTTTAGGGCCAAAGTGTAAATACTGAAAAATATTGGGACTTTAGTGAAAATAGATTGATGGATCAATCTGTAATTAATTATTCTAAAAGGGTTTAGAATTAATTAATGTTTGTCTTTACTAAAAGACAAACAATAAGTTGCATGCAGTATTGTCCTTTTTGCCCTCCTATGGCCGGCCATGCAAGGGCATTTTTGCCACTTGGCTTCTTCAATTGTTTAGATCATGACACTTGGCATTTGATGAACAAGTTTGTGCATCTATAAATAGAGGTCATGTCTTCATTCATTTGTGCTTGCTCGTGGGTGAAAATTACATAGTATCTTGAAGCAATTTTTCTCTCTTTTCTCTTGGTAGTTTTGGCCAAGTCTAGTAGAGATAGGAAACTTTTTCTTTTAAGTTTTTTAACTCTAAATTATTCAAGCTCTTGGACTTAACTAAGCTAGCACTTTTATTAGTTAGTTGTCCTTTGCATGTACGAATGAGCTTTGCCCGAGTCAAGAACTTCTTCAAGTGTCTACATCCGAGTTCTCCACAGAAGGTATTCTTATATTTCGTTTTAAATACATATGTATATAGTTGTATATACTTTTATGTATTTTTCTTTTGTACTAAGTTACGGATTTACTCTTGGGTTTATGTAAATACAAACTTGTTTACATGCAAATTTTAATTGTTATTATTTTCGTTGCGCTTGCATGTTTTTGTTATTTACATATGTTGAGACGATCCCGTTGTGCTCCCGCTTTTGAAGCTGACGTCTTTTGCACCTTCATTATGAAGCTGATGCCTTTATGCGCCTTCAGTTTAGGGATTTCTTACTTGGTATTTTGTTTGGTAGTCTTCTAGGATTCTGTTCAACATTCTTTTAGCGTATGTGTTGGTATTCTTCTTGGGGAGTTCTATTGGAAGATCGTCATTTGGTGGGTTCTATGGGTACTTCTATTTGGCATTCAACGGTAGATAATCGAGGATCAGTACTCGGTGCTTCATGTGGAAGACTTGGGCTAGAGTTATGGATGTTCGAGCTGTTATTCTTTTGCGAAAAATGAATTGCGAGGACACAATTGTTTGAAGGAGGGAAGAGTGTGGCACTCAAGCCTAACATATAGACATTTTATTAATATGCATATATATTCATTTCATTAATTGCATAATTAATGAAAAATGTGCAACGATAATTGTTTACATTCATTCGATTTATATTTATTTGACTTGTCCGGAATAATTGCTTCATTATTTTATTTACTAGAATTTACTTTACTAACATTTAAATTAATTTAATTTCACTATTTGTATGTGAGGCCCCGGTCTTGGGGATAATTATTTTATTATGATTACCTATTATAGTTATTTAAATTGTATTTAATTATTTACATGTAATAATTAATCACTATTTTCACTATTGATATTTATTTAATTTAATTTAAATAAATTTTCAAGACAATTACCTTATTATTATATTTATTTAAATTCATTTTGTGTGCCTTTAAATTAATTGTCTTGTGGTTCGTCGGTGAAGCCCAGACTCGAAAAAAATTACCTTATTATTATTATTACTTATATTTATTTAAATTGTATTTAATTGATTTACGAGAAATAATTAATTATTGTTTCATTATTTTTATTTATTTAAATTATATTTATATGACTTGTCTGGGATAATTTATTTGTCATTTTATTTATTTAAATTATTTTACATGTCTTTTAACTAATTCATTTCATTGTTCGAATAAGAAGGTCGGGCCCGAAACTAAACGGGCTAGTTATTATTTTTAATAATTATATTTCTTTAATTACATCTAAATGGTTTACATTAATAAATAATTATCTTATTTTTATTTGAGTACATTTAATTGACTAGTATTTCCCGAACCTAAAATCGAGTTTCCTTTTATTTTCTTTATTTTATCTACTTTCATATTGGCCTAAATTATTTTATTTCGTGAATTTGTTCAATGTTTCTTTCGTGTATAGCATACTTGGACCTATCATGTAGCTCATCATACTCAATTGCATATAATTTTTTGTCAACTTAAATGTTTTATGTGTATATGTGATAATTTCATCTTTCTTTGAAAAATGTATAGACTACGTTCAACTAATTTATATGACACGGTTAACCTAATATTTTATTATTTACATTATATAAAATTAGTTTCTTACATTTAATGACTTATTTTCATTTTAAAAATGAACCTTGAGCCCGGGGAAAAAATTAAATTATTTTATTTCACGAATTTTGTATTCTTCCCTCATTATATACATGTTTCTGGGCATACGTTCATAAAGTTTATGTGCGTAATATGTCGGGAATATGAATTATAAAAATATTTTGGGTACCGTAGGAATAGTAGAAAACTAGTTAGACTACTTAAAACTATATTAATCTATATATATATATATATACATATATTATATTATAATATATTATATTTGACAACAAGTAAACCAAACAAAGGGAAAATAATGGAAATCGGGACAGAGAACAAGACGGGAAAGAAAGAAAAAGAAAAAAAATGAGAAAATATAGGCCAAGCTAAAATTGAGCATTTTTAGCAGTTCTAAAGAGATTCAAGGTGGTTTCTTGCATATTTCTTCCATTTCTAGCTTCTAGGAGGTGAGTGATTTTGCATATTTTGCTTTTTTAATGTTTATGTCAAGATTTTAAAATTTTTAGATTTGTTAATATTTGATTATATAATGCTTAAATATGGAATTATATGATGTCTATATGCTATCTAGACTTGTTTGGTGTAGTTGTATAGCTTGGTTATTGAATATTTGCAAAGGATCAATTTAAGAAGATGATGAATAGTAAATTTCTTGGGTTTTTGTGCAATGTTGCTTCTAAGCTTAATTTGATGCTATCTAATGATGCCATATGTAAAACTCCAAATTTTGTCTTTGCGTGAAATTGCATGTTTTGACCTGTATATGTGTTATTTGAATTAAAATACACTAATTTTGTGATCTCTACTCCTATTACATGCTATGTGAGCGTCCATGAAATTTTCGTAAAAATCGGCATTGAAAATTTATAATATGTTGTTAACTATAAATATACTACTAAATACAGTATAAGTGTTATATATATATATATATATATATATATATATATATATATATATATATATATGATACCAGAAACAACCCAGGGAAGATGAGATAATCAAAGCCATAACAGAAAGCAGAGAAAACAAAGATAATAGACATATAAATAAAATGGATTGCAATAAAGATGAAGATAGAAGGAGACAAAGTCTCTTACTTGTTATTAGATGTAATGGAAGAAGACTGTGCTACACTGTTGGTTGTACAGGAGTACAATGGAAAAGAGTGAACCGAATTAAAATAAAATGTAGAGAGAAAGAGAATTCGGATCCTAAGTGAATAAGACAGACTCTGTCTTATAGGATATCGAATCTGTGAATACAATAGTGAAAATGAAAAAGAAAAGTCAAAAGTAACTTTTCCTAAAGTGAACAGTAAAAAGTGATTTTTACTATTCATGAATAGTGGTCGGCTTTTACTGTGGCCAATTCTTGTTTTGTCGTGACTTGATGATCATGTCTGGCTTTTACTGTGGCCGAAAGATCTCTTGTCTTGACGTGATGATAATGCTTTTGACTGGATTACTTTCACTGTGACCGAAAGTAATTTCGTCGTCTTGTAATAATGATGTCTGATGATGGAATCTTGACTGGATTCATCTTCTTCTTCATCTCTGAGTCTGAAACTGGTTCTATACTGAAGACGCAGTGAACTTCTTCAGTCTGGATCATACTGACTTATGGTGGAAAACATACAAGTACAAAGATCGAAGTGTATTTCCCACTAATACAAAGAAAATAAATAAACTAGTCTATTTTCCCTATAATCTACCCTGCATCGTACTTAGTCTTACTATCTTCGAAGCCTTACTATCTTCGAAGCCTAACTATTTCTCACCAAATCGCCACCTAGCAACAACGGAGTCTTACGCCTTCTGCTCCTCAACGCCGTGACCTTACAAGGTTGTTGAAATAGGTTTGCTAAATGTAAGTTGGCTAAAGGTAAGTTGACTAAGCAAAATACAAAATAAATACAGGCTAAAAGATAAACAAGTTTCTAAACTTTCTTTGGCTTTTTGGGAAAGCCACACCCATCAACGGACTTGAGGTGTCTTTACCAGTTGCCGTTTGACCTGGACTAACTGAAGTTTCATGGAATTCTTCAGAAACCATATGACTTCAGAGAGGGGAAGTCTTACCGTTTCATCCTAGTTTTTGAAGGGAACTTAGAAGAACAAAACCCTATATATCCAATGTTTTTAGAGAACATTAGAAAACTCATTTGTCCTGTGTTTTTGGAGAGAACACCGGAAAACTCATTGATCCAGTTTATACTCATAGGGGAGTATTACAAAGTTCTGTTTTCTATACTAATTTCTGTTTCAAGTTTATAATCATAGGGGAGTATAAATGCCGTAACAGTCATCTTCGTTGTCATCAACATTGTCTATGGAAATGGATGTCTGATATGGGGCATTATCTAATTCTTCTAATTGTAGCATGATGGCCTTGACTTCGTCATAACTGGTGGCCGCTGCTAACTGAGTAGTGAGGAAATTCTTGAAGGAGAGAAACTCCTGCTGTTCTAGTTGAATTTCCTTTTTCTGTTTCTGATTTGTCTCTAGCCATGCTTGGACTTTTGGTTTTGAACAAGAACTGTTGTTCATCTTCTTCCACCACATGACTGAATGAGCTTTTCCGAAAGCCAAAATGTCTTGATGGTCTCCGAAAGAAACATGTTTGTACGCGAATTTTGATCTGAAAATCCATGTTACAAAAAAGATTTTGTAGAACACAAAGAATGGATGAAGGTAAGCTAAATGGGATGGTACCTTTCAATGTTCTGTGAAGTACTGGAATCTTTCTAGGACTGGCTTTGGTAAAATGTCTATAATAGGGCCAAATGATGCCCACTATTGGATAAACCAATTCGGGACCTCTAACGGAAATGTTTTCTTAAAAAGAAAAAACCATGACATATCATGCTTGTCATTCTGGCGGTTAAAAACTCTGAACCATGCCTGAATGTAGTCATAATAGTTATAGTCTCTGAGGGGTATATTTTCTGGAATCTGTTTGGTTTTCTGTGGGGGTTGTGACCATTGTTCAAGGGTGATCACATTCTGAAGTTTAGCCTTGACATGGCTATACTGGCCTGGTTGTTTGTCCTTGTCATCTGGAACAAACTCTATGGACTCTGTTGCTATGAGGATTGACTCATAGTAATTCTGTGTTTTGTATGTGTTGTCTGGGATGTAGTTTGAATGAGGGTGAAGGAACGCCCTAGCAAACTCATCGGGAGTGATGTTGGGATTCTGTTTGAAATGAAAAGGTTCTGTTACAAGAATCTGGTCAAAGACATTCTCATATATGTATGAGGGTAATGGGAATTGTGTCTATTTTGGTTCTGGGGCTACTGTCTTTGGTTTAGCAACAAGTGGCTGAAACTTGTTACTGACTGTCATCTGAGAAGACAATGTACCTGCAGTACCTGCATGAACACCAGTTAATTGTTTTTGAGGGGTCAAAGTCCCCAAAACTGTGAGGTTTCTACCTAGGGGTGACTGGGTAGAATATGGTGTATATGTTATCTGTTTATCTTCAACCTTGACTGGGGTTGATGATTGAGCTGGAGTTGCTGCTGGTGTGCTAGCTTTCCGAGCATAAGAGGCGAGATCAAATGCTTTAGCTTTGCCTTTATCTTTCTTGGGTGCCATTGTTACTAAGATCAGGAGTTGGAGATGATGATCTTGCAAAATGGTTAGCAACAATATATAGAAAGAATTACGGAATTGAAACAATTATCAATTCTGCTTCTGGATCTGAATCTGTGTTTCAATCTACTTAATTGCGGTGGACTTGAAACAATCCATCTAAATCTACTAACTAGATTTTTGGTGTCCGCTTCTGTGATCTGTAAAAGAAAATAAAATGAAAAGGTATTCCCGGAGGAATCCTATGTGATAGGCACATGGCCCGTTAGAAATTCTCTGGTTAGAAAATCAGAGATGGAGTTATCCTCTCCCTTGATGTACTGAATGTCAAAATCAAAAATTAACAGGATTGCCTGCCATCTGGCAATAATCTGTTTTGATGCAATATTCTTAACATCCTTAGTAAGCACATCTTTTGCTGACTTGCAGTCAACACGAACTAAGAATTTCTGGTTCAACAAATCATCTTGAAATTTTGATATGCATTTGACAATGGACAAAATCTCTTTTTGACTGTTGAATAGCTCTGTTGGGCTTTATCCCAAGTTCCTGAATGGAAACGAACAATGTGTTCTTTTCCTTCCAAAATCTGGATTAATATTCCACCAAATCCTAATTCAGAAGCATCTGTCTGAACTATCTTTGGGGTGTCTGGTTGACGTAAAGTCAAGACTGGTAAAACTCTAACCTGACGCTTAATTTCTTTAACAGCATTAGTATGGATATCAGTCCATGCTAGAGGGTTCTTTTTAAGACGTTCAAAAAGAGGTTTACATAAATGGCGAATGCCAGGATAAAAGTCTGCAACATAGTTTAAAGATCCTAAGAATCTTTGCAATTATGTTTTCTCTCGCAGAATGTTGGGGAATTTTTCTGCAAAATCAAGTGTTCTTTGGATTGGGGTGATTTTCCCAAAAGAAATCATGTTTCCAAGAAACCTATTTTTTGTCTGGAAAAGTCTAATCTTGGGTGCAGAAACCACAAGACCGTTTTCTTTAATTACTTTAAAGAAAAGATGCAAATGTTTCCAATGCTGATGAATGTCATTACTGAAGACTAAAACATCATAAATGTAAACAATTGTGAATTCTGTGAACTGATTAAAAATCTGGTTCATAATGTTTTGGAATTCTGAAGGTGCATTCTTGAGCCCAAAAGGTATGATATTCCACTCATATTGTCTAAATGGAACGGTGAATGCAGTCTTGTACCTTTCTGATTCAATAACTTGGATTTGCCAAAATCCTGATTTCATGTCAAATTTACTGAAGACATGGGCCTGGTTTAGTCTCTTAAGGAGATCATTCTTGTTAGGTAATGGATATCTGATCCATTGTAAGACCTTGTTTAAGGGCTTATAATTGATGACTAAACGAGGGACTCCTCGTTCCTGTTCTGCATGTTTATTAACATAAAAGGCTGCACATGACTATGGGCTTTTGCTTGGTCGCATTAACTTTTTATCTAATAAACTGTGGATCTCTTTTTTACAAAGAGAGAGATATTTCTGGTTTATCTGAATGGGCCGAGCCCTGGTAGGAATATTCTGTTCTGAAAAGTCTTTCTCATACGGGAGAGAGACAGAATGTTTCTTACGATCCCAAAAGGCCGTAGGCAGTTCTGAACAAACTTCTTTTTCAAGTTTGGTCTGGAATTCATTGATTGACATTTGCTGTTTAGCAATCTGTTCATCAATTCTGAGACTTTTAATATCCTGTTTAAGAAAACTGATCTGGTTTTCTTTCTGCTGGATTGAGTTAATATTTCTTCGCTGTGAAGGAAAATAAAACTCAAATAGGATAGGTTTACCTAACACATTGGTAGATATACCTTGTTCTGTAACAGTCATGGGAAATAACTATTGAAGGAATGGATTTCCGAGAATGACTTGAGAATTTAACTGTTTTATCAGCACAAAACTGGTGGAAAAACAAATACCTTAGTTGCACACATGGGCATTAGGTAGTTTGTATTGAATATGAAGTCTGGTAGAGTCAGCTGTAGAAAGCTTTTCTTTGGTTTTCTCAAAGTATCGAGAAAGAATGAGACCTTCTTGGATGCAGTTCATATCTGCACCTGAGTCTAATAAGGCAATGGTTTCGAATTTGAAATCGTTAACCTTGATGGTTAACTGGACATACCACTTCTGATATGTGATTCTATTTAGAAGATTGAGATAATCTTTTGTTGGTTTGGAGGTACTAGCTCATTTTGTCAGTTTGCCAATAGCAATCTGAGTTTGTTTATCAAGTTCATCATCTGGAGAAAGATGTTCTTGACGTTCTAGGGATTCTATTTGTAAGAGTTGGACATCTTGCTGGAGATGTTCATGATCTGATTTGAGATCACAAATCTCTTGCCTATACTCTTGTCTGAGTTGCTGGATTTCTGTTTTTAACAGTTTAATCTCATGCTAGAGATCAGAAATTCAAATTGGTTGGGATTTTCTCTTCTGGAAGTAACTGAGAACATCAGAATAATTGGTAATCTTGATGTTGTTCTGGATTGGTATGGATAAAGGTTTATCTTCCTCTTTCTGGTCCATAATCTCTTTGAGTCTAAGAAGATAAGCTTGCTTTTCTTCTGGATCATTGATTTTACAAATCATATCGATCATAAGACCATGAGAATCTGTAAGGACATTTAATCCTTTCTGACAGAAACATGCTCCTTTGCTTGGACAAGCACATTCCTGAATGGTATTGGAAGAACTACTGGAATAGTAGTTGTCTGTTCCAATCTGATTAATATTTTCTTCATCAGAGTAATCTGAAGAAAAGCTGGATGATGATTCAAGATCATCTATGGACTATATAATTTTGCTCTTTATGGCTTCATCTAATTCTAATGATTGAATTAGTGATCTGATTTTGCAATCTCTTGCAAAGTGTCCTGATTTACCACATTTGAAGCATCCTGTGGCCTTCTGTTCCTTTTTATTACTGTTTTTCTGATATTTCCAATTTCTTCGTGGAAACCTCTGGTAATGTTTCTTCTTATGACTGTATGGTTTGTTACCATACATTTGGTTATACTTCTATCCAATGGACTTGAAGTGGCTCTTATACTTTCTGGAGAAAATTCTGGATTTATGTGTTTTCTGAGTATGGGGTGGTTTAATCTTTTCCATACCATACTGTTCACACCAATTTCCTAGTTCTTTTCTGTTAGACTGTTTCTTTAACTGTGCTTTGAAACGAAGATCAGTGCAAATCTTCAAAGCAGTCTTATTAATATGGGAAATGATATCACCATATGTCATAAGGTCATAGTCTAATCCTGGATAATCAAGTGAAAGGGATTCTCTCACTTGCTGAGCGAACAACTTTGGAAGTCCACAAAGGAACCTTTCTTTCCAATAACTAGCGTTTTTGTCAGATCTTTGGTATAATTTACTGAGAAAGACATCCTTATACCATCGAAAGTCTTGGAGTGTTCTACATCTGAGGTTCTGAAGGATTTCAGATGTTCTTTCTTGATATACTGTGGGATCACCTATGAAATGGTAGGTGATATCAAAGACTAAGGCTGACAAAGCATATGACTCTGTCTGTCCTTGCTGATTGAGAATAGGTTCACCATTCTCATTGGTTTTCACCATGTTGAGTATGCCTTCTTTGGTAGCTTCACTGAGGTGGTCATCCCACCATCCTTTGAGCTGACCATTGAAGCCAAGAATGATGTTTCTGGTTGCTGCTCTCTCAGAAACAGCTTGTTTGTAAATGTTACCGATAATGATCATCTGTTTGGTAACATTAAGAATCTGATATTCTGACATCCCATCGATGTTCCATTCATAGATCTGAGATCCAGAGACAGATCTTTGGGAATGAATTTCTTCAATTTGAAGATCTGGAGGTGAAGGTCTAGGATAGAAGTTCTTTGTATCAAGGAAAGAAATTCTATTAATGTGGATAGCTTTATCCCTCCCGGAATTATGTGAAGATGAGGATTCACAATCAGAATTACTGTCTGACTATTTCAATGTTTGAAGAGCTAATTGGCTCGATGAAGGTTCTGATTTCTTAGATCTGGAAATCAGTTCCTGGAGAAGTTTGGTATTCTTCTCTTCTGTTGATTCCAAATTTGGAATATATTTTGATATCTTAAAAGGTAAAACCGTAATCGGAGATTCTGGTCTAACCTTTGCACTGGTCAATTTGAGTGAATCAAATGGTTTTGTCAATGAAACAGTGGTCTGTTCGGTTGACTTCTGTTTTGATTCATCAGTCTTAATAGGAGTTATTGGGACTGTAGTCTGTTTTTCAAGAATATCTTCGATATTCTGAATCTATTTTTGTAAAGTGACAACTGAAAGATTAGTCCAATTATTTTGTTGGGCTATGTCTTTTAGTTCTGGTTGTTTTGAAAGAATGACTGGTTTAAGATCTATAGTTCCTTCTTTTGTTGGAACCTGAGTATGTCGAAACGGAGGGTGCTCCGCATCAATGACTGTTGTGGAATTGGGTAAATTATATTTTCTTGTTCTTGCAGTAAGAACATTAATGTTCATTGGCTTATTTATGTGTTTAAACCACATGAAAAATGGTACATTTAACCTGACAAGTTGCAAATACTGAAGCCATTGGCTTTTTAAATATGCTAATTGTTCATTGTTATGGTTATTGAAATACCATTCTCTGATCTGTTTGTTCTCATATGAAAGAAACTCATCTTTCAAACCTTGAACATCTCTTTCGAAGACTTCAGATAAAACATTGACTCCAAAGTCTGAGGCTGAAGGGTTGAAGTCAACAGATGATGTATCTGTTGGTTCAAATTCTGGATAGATAGGACGAGCAGTCTGTTCTTCAATCCTGATCCCAATAGGAACATATTGAGTCTGAGCTCTACTTGTTGAGGGAAGGTCAACAAATTCTGGAGTAGGGTCAGAAATACTGATCCTAGAAACACTAGAGGCTGATCGGGATAAAACTGATCCTCTATTTCCTCTATCTATCTTCATGGAAACAGTACCATCATCATACTGGATGATCTGTTCTATTCTGGAGTTCTGGACATTCTGATCCTGAACAACTGGTTTGGTGGCATTTTCAATATCCCACCTTTCTGGAAGTGAAATTTCATTCCACTTAATGGTTCTGGGTATATTAAACTATTGATCTATTTATGTCCATGTTCCAAAGGATAGTTTCACCTTTAGGACGTTTTCTGGTTATAGATCTAGGATTTAATCCTGTAGTCATTAATTTATAATTAAGACGATAAATAACTTCATATGCGTATGTACCACAATCAACATAATAATTATGCGTCTTAATATCTAATTGTAAAGCTTTCATGACATGCGGACATGTAAGCGATATGGTATGATCTGGAAAACATTTAAAGAAAATAGGTCCATTACAAAGACTCGTTTCTACTAATTCTAGTAGTGAATCGTTGTATCTGAGTAACCTACAATCTCTAAGAGCTAGATATACACTGGTATCTAGTCCTTCTCTGATTAAAGTCTTAAGTGCGACTTGCACATGGCCAATATGTAGAAACCTATAGCCGTTTCTAATGGCTTTGTCTAGTGATTTCTGGGAGAACAATCTAATGCTATGTTGATCACTGGTTAATGGCACTACTTCTTCTTTACATTTAATAGTAAGCAGAGATTTTAGGTCGATGAGAGCCTTCTGATAAATCTCTTTTATGTCCATCTTAGGAGGTTTCTAATTACTTAACTCTCCTACTGTCCATGTCTGTTCTGTTTTTGCTATAGTATTATTACCTGATCTGACTGAAGCATTACTGCTACTAGAAGCCATTACAACTGTGTTACTAGTCTTGCCCTTACTATCTGCGAACCTACTTACTATCTTCAAAACTACCTCAAGGGACTCCTGGAGTCTACTGCCTTCCTCGGGTCTTACTCGCTCCCTACCCTGTCTTCGTAGTTAAAGGTAAGTTGTAGATACATGTAAGTTGGACAAAACTAACAACCTAGTTGCTCTGGCTCTGATACCAGAAACAACCCAGGGAAGATGAGATAATCAAAGCCATAACAGAAAGCAGGGAAAACAAAGATAATAGACAGATAAATAAAATGGATTGCAATAAAGATGAAGATAAAAGGACACAAAGTCTCTTACTTGTTATTGAATGTGGAAGAAGACTGTGCTACACTGTTGGTTGTACAGGAGTACAATGGAAAAGAGTGAACCGAATTAAAATAAAATGTAGAGAGAAAGAGAATTCGGATCCTAAGTGAATAAGACAGACTCTGTCTTATAGGATATTGAATCTGTGAATACAATAGTGAAAATGAAAAAGAAAAGTCAAAAGTAACTTTTCCTAAAGTGAACAGTAAACAGTGATTTTTACTATTCATGAATAGTGATCGGCTTTTACTGTGGCCGATTCTTGTTTTGTCGTGACTTGATGATCATGTCTGGCTTTTACTATGGCCGAAAGATCTCTTGTCGTGACGTGATGATAATGTCTTTTGAATGGAATACTTTCACTGTGACCGAAAGTAATTTCGTCGTCTTGTGATGATGATGTCTGATGATGGAATCTTGACTGGATTCATCTTCTTCTTCATCTCTGAGTCTGAATCTGGTTCAATGCTAAAGACGCAGTGAATTTCTTCAGTCTGGATTATACTGACTTATGGTAAAATACATACAAGTACAAAGATCAAAGTGTATTACCCACTAATACAAAGAAAATAAATAAACTAGTCTATTTTCCCTATAATCTACCCTGCATCGTACTTAGTCTTACTATCTTCGAAGCCTAACTTTTTCTCACCAAATTGCCACCTGGCAACAACGGAGTCTTACGCCCTCTGCTCCTCAACGCCGTGACCTTACAAGGTTGTTGAAATAGGTTTGCTAAAGGTAAGTTGGCTTAAGGTAAGTTGACTAAGCAAAATACAAAATAAATACAGGCTAAAAGATAAACAAGTTTCTAAACTTTCTTTGGCTTTTTGGGAAAGCCACACCCATCAACGGACTTGAGGTGTCTTTACCAGTTGCCGTTTGACCTGGACTAGCTGAAGTTTCATGGAATTCTTCAGAAACCATATGACTTCAGAGAGGGGAAGTCTTACCGTTTCATCCTAGTTTTTGAAGGGAACTTAGAAGAACAAAACCCTATCTGTCCAATGTTTTTAGAGAACATTAGAAAACTCATATGTCTTGTGTTTTTGGAGAGAACACCGAAAAACTCATTGATCCAGTTTATACTCATAGGGGAGTATTACAAAGTTCTGTTTTCTATATTAATTTATGTTTCCAGTTTATACTCATAGGGGAGTATAAATGCCGTAACAGTCATCTTCGTTGTCATCAGCATTGTTTGTGGAAATGGATGCCTGATCTAGGGCATTATCTAATTCTTCTAATTGTAGCATGATGGCCTTGACTTCATCATAACTAGTGGCCGCTGCTAACTGAGTAGTGAGAAAATTCTTGAAGGAGAGAAACTCCAGTTGTTCTGGTTGAATTTCCTTTTTCTGTTCTGATTTGTCTCCAGCCTTGCTTGGACCTTTGGTTTTGAACAAGAGTTGTTGTTCATCTTCTTCCACCACATGACTGAATGAGCTCTTCCGAAAGCCAAAATGTCTTGATGGTCTCCGAAAGAAACATGTTTGTACACGAATTTTGATATGAAAATCCACGTTACAAAGAAGATTCTGTAGAACACAAAGAATGGAGGAAGGTAAGCTAAATGGTCTGGTGCATTCTAATGTTCTGTGAAGTACTAGAATCCTTCTAGGACTGGTTCTGGTAAAATGTCTGTAATAGGGCCAAATGATGCCCACCATTGGATAAACCAATTCGGGACCTCTAACGGAAATATTTTCTTAAAAAGAAAAAACCATGACATATCATGCTTGTCATTCTGGCGATTAAAAACTATGAACCATGCCTGAATGTAGTCATAATAGTTACAGTCTCTAAGGGGTACATTTTCTGAAATCTGTTTGGTTTTCTGTGGGGGTTGTGACCATTGGTCAAGGGTGATCACATTATGAAGTTTAGCCTTGACATGGCTATACTGGCCTGGTTGTTTGTCCTTGTCATCTAGAACAAACTCTATGGACTCTGTTGCTATGAGGATTGACTCATAGTAATTCTGTGTTTTGTATGTGTTGTCTGGGATGTAGTTTGAATAAAGGTGAAGGAACGCCCTAGCAAACTCATCGGGAGTGATGTTGGGATTATGTTTGAAATGAAAAGGTTCTGTTACAAGAATCTGGTCAAAGACATTCTTGTATATGTATGAGGGTAATGGGAATTGTGTCTGTTTCGGTTCTGGGGCTACTGTCTTTGGTTTAGCAACAAGTGGCTGAAACTTGTTACTGACTGTCATCTGAGAAGACGATGTACCTACATGAACATCGATTAACTGTTTTTGAGGGGCCAAAGTCCCCAAAACTATGAGGTTTCTACCTAGGGGTGACTGGGTAGAATATGGTGTATATGTTATATGTTTATCTTCAACCTTGACTGGGGTTGATGATTGAGCTGGAGTTGCTGCTGGTGTGCTAGCTTTCCGAGCATAAGAGGCGAGATCAAATGCTTTAGCTTTGCCTTTATCTTTCTTGGGTGCCATTGTTACTAAGATCAGGAGTTGGAGATGATGATCCTGCAAAATGGTTAGCAATAATATATAGAAAGAATTACGGAATTGAAACAATTATCAATTCTGCTTCTGGATCTGAATCTGTGTTTCAATCTACTTAATTGCGGTGGACTTGAAACAATCCATCTAAATCTACTAACTAGATTTTTGGTGTCTACTTCTGTGATCTGTAAAAGAAAATAAAATGAAAAGGTATTCCCGGAGGAATCCTATGTGATAGGCACGTGGCCCGTTAGAAATTCTCCGGTTAGAAAATCAGGGATGGAGTTATCCTCTCCCTTGATGTACTGAATGTCAAAATCAAAAATTGACAGGATTGCCTGCCATCTGGCAAAAATCTGTTTTGATGCAATATTCTTAACATCCTTAGTAAGCACATATTTTGCTGACTTGCAGTCAACACGAACTAAGAATTTCTGGTTCAACAAATCATCTTGAAATTTTGATATGCATTTGACAATGGACAAAATCTTTTTTTTGACTGTTGAATAGCTATGTTGGGCTTTATCCCAAGTTCCTGAATGGAAACGAGCAATGTGTTCTTTTCCTTCCAAAATCTGGATTAATATTCCACCAAATCCTAATTCAGAAGCATCTGTCTGAACTATCTTTGGGGTGTCTGGTTGACATAAAGTCAAGACTAGTAAAACTCTAACCTGACGCTTAATTTCCTTAACAGCATTAGTATGGATATCAGTCCATGCTGGAGGGTTCTTTTTAAGACATTCAAAAAGAGGTTTACATAAATGGCGAATGCCATGATAAAAGTCTGCAACATAGTTTAAAGATCCTAAGAATCTTTGCAACTGTGTTTTCTCTCGCGGAATGTCTGGGAATTTTTCTGCAAAATCAAGTGTTCTTTGGATTGGGGTGATTTTCCCAAAAGAAATCATGTTTCCAAGAAACCTAATTTTTGTCTGGAAAAGTCTAATCTTGGGTGCAGAAACCACAAGACCGTTTTCTTTAATGACTTTAAAGAAAATATGAAAATGTTTCCAATGTTGATGAATGTCATTACTGAAGACTAAAACATCATCAATGTAAACAATTGTGAAGTCTGTGAACTGATTAAAAATCTGGTTCATAATGTTTTGGAATTCTGAAGGTGCATTCTTGAGCCCAAAAGGCATGACATTCCACTCATATTGTCCAAATGGAACGGTGAATGCAATCTTGTACCTTTCTGATTCAATGACTTGGATTTGCCAAAATCCTGATTTCATGTCAAATTTACTGAAGACATGGGCCTAGTTTAATCTCTTAAGGAGATCATTCTTGTTAGATAATGGATATATGATCCATTGTAAGACCTTGTTTAAGGGCTTATAATTAATGACTAAACGAGGGACTCCTCGTTCCTGTTCTGCATGTTTATTAACATAAAAGGCTGCACACAACCATGGGCTTTTGCTGGGTCGGATTAACTTTTTATCTAATAAACTGTGGATCTCTTTTTTACAAAGAGAGAGATATTCCCGGTTCATCTGAATGGGCCGAGCCCTGGTAGGAATATTATGTTCTGAAAAGTCCTTCTCATACGGGAGAGAGACAGAATGTTTCTTATGATCCCAAAAGGCCGTAGGAAGTTCTGAACAAACTTCTTTTTCAAGTTTGGTCTGGAATTCGTTGATTGACATCTGCTGTTTAGCAATCTGTCCATCAATTCTGAGACTTTTAATATCCTGTTTAAGAAAACTGATCTGGTTTTCTTTCTGCTGGATTGAGTTAATATTTCTTCGCTGTGAAGGAAAATAAAACTCAAATATGATAGGTTTACCTAACACATTGGTAGATATACCTTGTCCTGTAACAATCATGGGAAATAACTGTTGAAGGAATGGATTCCCGAGAATGACTTGGGAATTTAACTATTTTATTAGCACAAAGCTGGTAGAAAAACAAATACCTTGGTTGCACACATGGGCATTAGGTAGTTTGTATTGAATATGAAGTATGGTAGAGTCAACTGTAGAAAGCTTCTCTTTGGTTTTCTCGAAGTATCGAGAAGGAATGAGACCTTCTTGGATGCAGTTCATATCTGCACCTGAGTCTAATAAGGCAATGGTTTCGAATTTGAAATCATTAACCTTGATGGTTAACTGGACATACCACTTCTGATATGTGATTCTGTTTAGAAGATTGAGATAATCTTCTGTTGGTTTGGAGGTACTAGCTCCTTCTGTCGGTTTGCCAATAGCAATCTGAGTCTGTTTATCAAGTTCATCATCTGGAAAAAGATGTTCTTGATGTTCTACGAATTCTATTTGTAAGAGTTGGACATCTAGCTGGAGATGTTCATGATCTAGTCTGAGATCACAAATCTCTTGCCTATAATCTTGTCTGAGTTGCTGGATTTCTGTTTTTAATAGTTTAATCTCATGCTGGAGATCAAAAATTCCAACTGGTTGGGATTTTCTCTTCTGGAAGTAACTGAGAACATCAGAATAATTGGTAATCTTGATGTTGTTCTAGATTGGTATGGATAGAGGTTTATCTTCCTCTTTCTGGTCCATAATCTCTTTGAGTCTGAGAAGATAAGCTTGCTTTTCTTCTGGATCATTGATTTTACAAATCATATCGATCATAAGACCATGAGAATCTGTAAGGACATTTAATCCTTTCTGACAGAAACATGCTCCTTTGCTTGGACAAGCACATTCCTGAACGGTGTTGGAAGAACTACTGGAATAGTAGTTGTTTGTTCCAATCTGATTAATATTTTCTTCATCAGAGTAATCTGAAGAAGAGCTGGATGATGATTCAAGATCATCTATGGACTGGATAATTTTGCTCTTTGTAGCTTCATCTAATTCTAATGATTGAATTAGTGATCTGATTTTGCAATCTCTTGCAAAGTGTCCTGATTTACCACATTCGAAGCATCCTATGGCTTTCTGTTCTTTTTTATTACTATTTTTCTGATATTTCCAATTTCTTCATGGAAACCTCTGGTAATGTTTCTTCTTATGACTGTATGGTTTGTTACCATACATTTGGTTATACTTCTGTCCAATGGACTTGAAGTGGCTCTTATACTTTCTAGAGGAAATTCTGGATTTATGTGTTTTCTGAGTATGGGGTGGTTCACTCTTTTCCATTGTACTCCTGTACAACCAACAGTGTAGCACAGTCTTCTTCCACATTCAATAACAAGTAAGAGACTTTGTCTCATTTGATCTTCATCTTTATTGCAATCCATTTTATTTATCTGTCTATTATCTTTGTTTTCTCTGCTTTCTGTTATGGCTTTGATTATCTCATCTTCCCTGGGTTGTTTCTGGTATCAGAGCCAGAGCAACTAGGTTGTTAGTTTTGTCCAATTGACCTGTATCTACAACTTACCTTTAACTACTAAGATAGGGTAGGGAGCGAGTAAGACCCGAGGAAGGGCAGTAGACTCCAGGAGTCCCTTGAGGTAGTTTCGAAGATAGTAAGTAGGTTCGCAGATAGTAAGGGCAAGACTAGTAACACAGTTGTAATGGCTTCTAGTAGCAGTAATGCTTCAGTCAGATCAGGTAATAATACTATAGCAAAATAGAACAGACATGGACAGTAGGAGAGTTAAGTAATTGGAAACCTCCTAAGATGGACATAAAAGAGATTTATCAGAAGGGTCTCATCGACCTAAAATCTCTGCTTACTATTAAATGTAAGGAAGAAGTAGTGCCATTAACCAGTGATCAACAGAGCATTAAATTGTTCTCCCAGAAATCACTAGACAAAGCCATTAGAAACGGCTATAGGTTTCTACATATTGGCCATGTGCAAGTCGCACTTAAGCCTTTAATCAGAGAAGGACTAGATACCAGTGTATATCTAGCTCTTAGAGATTGTAGGTTACTCAGATACAACGATTCACTACTAGGATTAATAGAAACGAGTCTTTGTAATGGACCTATTTTCTTTAATTGTTTTCCAGATCATACCATATCGCTTAAATGTCCGCATGTCATGAAAGCTTTACAATTAGATATTAAGACGCATAATTATTATGTTGATTGTGGTACACACGCATATGAAGTTATTTATCGTCTTAATTATAAATTAATGACTACAGGATTAAATCCTAGATCTATAACCAGAAAACGTCTTAAAGGTGAAACTATCCTTTGGAACATGGACAGAAATAGATCAATAGTTAATATACCCAGAACCATTAAGTGGAATGAAATTTCACTTCCAGAAAGGTGGGACATTGAAAATGCCACCAAACCAGCTGTTCAGGATCATAATGTCCAGAACTCCAGAATATAACAAATCATCCAGTATGATGATGGTACTATTTCCCTTAAGATAGATAGAGGAAATAGAGGATCAGTTTTATCCCGATCAGCCTCTAGTGTTTCTAGGATCAGTATTTCTGACCCTACTCTAGGATTTGTTGACCTTCCCTCAACAAGTAGAGCTCAGACTCAATCTGTTCCTATTGGGATCAGGATTGAAGAATAGACTGCTCGTCCTATCTATCCAGAATTTGAACCAACAGATACATCATCTGTTGACTTCAACCCTTCAGCCTCAGACTTTGGAGTCAATGTTTTATCTGAAGTCTTCGAAATAGATGTTCAAGGTTTGAAAGATGAGTTTCTTTCAGATGAGAACAAAAAGATCAGATAATGGTATTTCAATAACCATAACAATGAACAATTAGAAGATTTGAAAAGCCAATGGCTTCAGTATTTGCAACTTGTCAGGTTAAATGTACCATTGTTCATGTGGTTTAAACACAGAAATAAGCCAATGAACATTAATGTTCTTACTGCAAGAACAAAAAAATGGAATTTACCCAATTCCACAACAGTCATTGATGCGGAGTACCCTCCGTTTCAACATACTCAGGTTCCAACAAAAGAAGGAACTATAGATCTTAAACCAGTCATTCTTTCAGAACAACCAGAACTAAAAGACATAGCCCAACAAAATAATTGGACTAATCTTTCAGTTGTCACTTTACAAAAACAGATTCAGAATATTGAAGATATTCTTGAAAAACAGACTACAGTCCCAATAACTCCTGTTAAGACTGATGAATCAAAACAGAAGTCAACCGAACAGACCACTGTTTCATTGACAAAACCATTTGATTCACTCAAATTGACCAGTGCAAAGGTTAAACCAGAATCTCCGATTACGGTTTTACCTTTTAAGATATCAAAATATATTCCAAATTTGGAATCAACAGAAGAGAAGAATACCAAACTTCTCCAGGTACTGATTTCTAGATCTAAAAAATCAGAACCTTCATCGAGCCAATTAGCTCTTCAAACATTGAAACAGTCAGATAGTAATTCTGATTGTGAATCCTCATCTTCACAGAATTCTAGGAGGGATAAAGCTATCCACATTAATAGAATTTCTTTCCCTGATACAAGGAACTTCTATCCTAGACCTTCACCTCCAGATCTTCAAATTGAAGAAATTCATTCCCAAAGATCTTTCTCTGGATCTCAGATCTATGAATGAAACATCGATGGGATGTCAGAATATCAGATTCTCAATGTTACCAAATAGATGATCATTATCGGTAACATTTACAAACAAGCTGTTTCTGAGAGAGCAGCAACCAGAAACATCATTCTTGGATTCAATGGTCAGCTCAAAGGATGGTGGGATGACCACCTCAGTGAAGCTACCAAAGAAGGCATACTCAACATGGTGAAAACCAATGAGAATGGTGAACCTATTCTCAATCAGCAAGGACAGACAAAGTCATGTGCTTTGTCAGCCTTAGTCTTCGATATCACCTACCATTTCATAGGTGATCCCACAATATATCAAAAAAAAAACATCTGAAATCCTTCAGAACCTCAGATGTAGAACACTCCAAGACTTCCGATGGTATAAGGATGTCTTTCTCAATAAATTATACCAAAGATCTGACAACAACGCCAGTTATTGGAAAGAAATGTTCCTTTATGGACTTTCAAAGTTGTTCACTCAGCAAGTGAGAGAATCCCTTTCACTTGATTATCCAGGATTAGACTATGACCTTATGACATATGGTGATATCATTTCCCATATTAATAAGACTGCTTTGAAGATTTGCATTGATCTTCGTTTCAAAGCACAATTAAAGAAACAGTCTAACAGAAAAGAACTAGGAAATTGGTGTGAATAGTATGTTTACATTGATGATGTTTTAGTCTTCAGTAATGACATTCATCAGCATTGGAAACATTTGCATCTTTTCTTTAAAGTCATTAAAGAAAACGGTCTTGTGGTTTCTGCACCTAAGATTAGACTTTTCCAGACAAAAATTAGGTTTCTTGGAAACATGATTTCTTTTGGAAAAATCACCCCAATCCAAAGAACACTTGATTTTGCAGAAAAATTCCCAGACATTCTGCGAGAGAAAACACAGTTGCAAAGATTCTTAGGATCTTTAAACTATGTTGCAGACTTTTATCCTGGCATTCGCCATTTATGTAAACCTCTTTTTGAACCAGATTTTTAATCAGTTCATAGAATTCACAATTGTTTATATTGATGATGTTTTAGTCTTCAGTAATGACATTCATCAGCATTGGAAACATTTGCATCTTTTCTTTAAAGTCATTAAAGAAAACGGTCTTGTGGTTTCTGCACCCAAGATTAGACTTTTCCAGACAAAAATTAAGTTTCTTGGAAACATGATTTCTTTTGGGAAAATCACCCCAATCCAAAGAACACTTGATTTTGTAGAAAAATTCCCAAACATTCTGTGAGAGACCCTTCTAGACCCTTAAATGTTTGACCTTTACTATAAAATGACTACACACAATAAAACAATGCAAAAATACCCGATTTTACATACACATTTCCGTGAGGTTGAGGGAGAAAAAGAGAGGGAAATTTCAAGGTTTTTCAAAGCAGTTTTTCATCAGAAAACTCAATTTTTGTCCAAAGCTTTTTAGTCTGAGTTAGATTCCGCTTGTTGGGCATCCATTGCACGCATTCCTATCTTGACTTTGGATCAAATGTGAGAGAAAAATTTTAGATCTAGAAATCCTATTTCTTGTCAAATTTCTATAGTTGCATTTTTATCCGATGTTTTGTTAAATTGTCTTTAGATTATTGCTTAGTAGTTGTCAATGACCATTTATATGTATTTATAGCTGTTTTGAATGGTAGTAGCATGTACTTCTAATTTCCAGGCATTAAAATTGATTTATTGGCTTATCGTTGAATAATTGTTGTAGTGGTAAGAATTGAATGGTTGTTACTTCTATGAGTTTGTTAATTATTTTGTGGTAATGTTGTAATGCTTAATTTTCAATTTGAATGCCGTGGCAAAAGTCCAAAAATTCAGCCTAGGTGCATTGCCAAAAATGGGGTTGTTGGACTTGCTTTGGATGGCTTTTGGTTGGTTTCCGAGGGGGTTAATGTAGTTGCATGTGTGGATGAGTGATAAGAAGTGGTTTGGAGGTTATTGGATTTCTAGATTGTAAGTTATGAATGTTGGAAGATTATGTTGCCTTTCTTTGAATTATTAAAATGTTGTCTTTTGTTGGGTAGTAGTGTTTGAGTAGTTGATTCTTGCATTGTTGTTGAGTAGGATCGCGTTTGGAAGTATGTTAATATATGTGATAGGTGGGTGATCTACTTTGTCATCTAACTTGGTCGTCTTAGTTGTTTAATTGATGTTATGTTGATTGGAATGTTGTTAACTGATTGATGATTGGTGATGATCTGAAGGACAACCTAGTCTTCTCAGAATACGGGATGTTTATTATTATATTCATGAGTCTTGATAGTGTGTGCTACCTCTCAAGTAGCATCGAGTTGTCGAGTTGATAACGATATGATTGTCATAGGCTACCCCCAGCTCGCATGGGCGGAGATGCCATAGAGGGTGGGGCTAGATGAGGTACCTTGGGTGTGTATTATGAGAGTTACAAGAAAATGGTTGAGATCGTGATGGCGTATGGAGCTATACCAACTAGTGTATCCTTTCTCAATTGGATGGTTATTTATATGGTTTGAAATGAAATGTTGATGATAATGATCTTTAATGTTTGTTATTGTCCATAGGATGATTTCCTAAGTGGTAAAGTAAAAGGTTTCAAAACATCTTTCGAATCCTTAATAAGCTTTGTTATATATAAGTTCACCCTTATTCGTTTATTGTGATCAGGTGTAATTGAGAAGGATACTGGGTACGTTCCTCAGGAAGCTGAGTTTGTGCCTTCTGTTGAGGAGTTTTATGTGCCGGAGTCTTATCCATGAGATATATTGGAGTGCTCCGTGTTTTTGTCTAAACTTTTATAGTATGTTGTATTGTATAACTTACTCAAAGATAATGGTTTATATAATACTAGATTAGTAATCTTCCTTTTGAATATGATTAGGTTGCTAGACTAGTTTATAATCTATTTTGCAAATGTATAGTATAACTTATGGTATGTTGTTGAAACGAAGGCTTATGACTTATGTTGGAATGTCGTATGGATGTTAAATGAATGGCTTTGTATTTGTTGAATGGATGTTGGAGTTGTTGTTGAACTTGGAGTTGGTTGTGTTATGTTTTAAAAGGATTGGATAGAGTCCTGTTGTCCATGTTACAAATATTATATTATCGAAATTTCGTTGCGTCCTAACTGATCGTAAGTGGGGTCGAGTTGGGGCGTGACACCATAGGTGCTAGTTGTCATGCCCCAACTCGACCCCTCCTAGAATCCATGTCAAGACGCGATGGAATTTCAGCATTACAACATCTGTAATACGACCATTCAACAAACAAAGAAACATGTACAACATACAACATACACAACAAAGCCATCCAACAACAACCTCTGTATAAAGCCTCCGTCACACCAACATTAGATATATATATGTAAGTACCCGAGTCTCAAAACAAACCATTAAAGCTAACGGAATATATACAAGGCTAACATAACTATATACAGTACAAAAGTAGCCTTGGAAAAGCTAACAGCATATCAAACCCCTATATTACAAGTCTAGTCTTAAAACAACACAACTGAGAATTTAAGGCAACATAAGCAGTAAAACATCATGCAACTCCAGTCAACTATCAAGGAAGGGGCTCACCAACATATATCACATCATCACATGGCTCGGCCTCAGCCTCATTAGGCACAACCTCCAACAAAGCTTCTCCTGAAAGGTGGATGAAAAGGGTGAGTTTCGATGAACTCAGCAAGGGTGGATAAGGAAAGGTTTTCCCAAACATTTTTAGCTTTTAAATCCTTTCGAAATATGCTATGCCCAAGAGCACACAATAAGTATAATTAAAAAAGAATATAAGTAATCCACGTTGCAAGGATACGTTCAATTCGTTGATGTCGACCCCTGTACACCATCACGAACTCATTTCCCCTGTACACCGACGACTGTACCCCGGAAGTACACCAAACTACAACCCAAACCCTTATGGAATACTCCGTCCACAAGAGGAGGGACTAGAACATCAGTAGTGGTGTCATCGCCTAGCAAGTCCTATGCTACCCAGTACAACACAACTACCACGTCTCACGTAATGGTTGCAACCATACTTGTAACATTCACGAAATTGGAGGAGACAACAAAGTAGGTTGTCCTTCGAGCTCATTCAACATGCATGCACGATTGGCATCACTCGACAAACCATTTCAATTAATAACACGTAGATTAGGTAACAAGGTAGGCCACCTAACCGAAAGCGTTGACCAATTTAGGTCAAATAACACGTTTAACAATTAAGGAGTGCTAATAAACATTTAATATAGCTCCTAACATCAAACAATGTAATAACTCAATCAAAAGACCCTCGAGCAGTTATATAACATTAAATAATTTAAAGCTATCACGTAGTATCAAATTAACTTAGAACATTTATAGGCTTTATATAATGCTAGGAACTAATATTTATATTAATTCAATAATTAAAATTTAACTAAAGTAAACTACAGTTAAAATTGCGTAAAATTAACATTAGGTATTCTCTACAGCCTAATTAGTAAGATTTAAATATAATTATAGTCACACAACATATTCATATGAATTTTAAGAATACATTTAGAAGAACCCCTTACCAACTAACTGGAATTTACGGGGAAAATATGTATGCAAGAGCTCCAACCGTCCTCTCCAAGCTTTATCCTAAGAAATTCTCACGAAAATCTCTCTTCCTCACTCTCACATTTTTTTCCCTCACTGTTCTTCTCTTTTTTTTTCCTCTTCTTGTTTCGGGTTTGCTCACTATTTTTTTTTTTTTTGTTTGTGCTTTGCTAACTTGGTGAATTTATATGTAGACTAACAAAGGCCAATAAAAGCAAAGCAACCGCCTACAGCAACAAATGCCTTGAATTGATTTTTTTTTTCTTTGGTTGGCATTTCGGTCCAATTGTTTTCCTTTGCTTTTGTTTTGGTTTTCAGCTAAGCTGTCACACAAAGTCCACCAAACCAACAAGATCACTCTACCGCTTTGTTTTTTTTCTTTTTGGAGCAATTGGTCCAATCCTTTTTTTTGTTGCATTTGGTCCACTTTATTTCCTTTTCCTTTGGTTTCGGCTAAGTCTACTAACACAAAACAACCAACTCAAATGTTATTGCTGACTAGACCAAAGACAATTAAAAAAAACTAAGCTAAGCCATTATGTTTCACAGGTTAACTTTTGTTATTTTTTGTTTTTTGTTTTTTTGATTCAGTTGACTTTCTTTGTTTTTTTGTTTTGTCTTAGCTAACTAATATAAAGTCCAATTAAAATAAAGAATAAGAAATGTCTACTAATGCCTAACAAAGTAAAATTAGGTCCACATAAAATAACACCTAAGCCTGAATAGATTAAAATCACTTACTTCTACCCTCCCAGGCATGCAATGCACAAAAAGAACATTGAACAAAGTCACGAAATAAAATAAACAAAGCAAACATGCAAACAAATAAATAAATAAAATAATCGAAGATCTTCTCCGGGCTCGGATATCACATCCTCCCCCGCTTAAAGAAATTTCGCCCTCGAAATTCTTACTTTTCATTGGGAATAACTCTGGATACTGCTGCTTAATTTGATCCTGACTTTCCCAAGTAGCTTCCTTAATACCGTGATGATTCCACAAGACCTTCACAATTGAAATCTTCTTCATCCTTAGATCTAGGTCCTTATGATCTAGGATACAAATTGGTTGTTCCTCATAGGATAAATTCTCACTAAGCTGCAACGGTTCTGGCTTCAACACATGCGAAGGATCGGGATGATACTTTCTTAACATAGAGACATGGAAAACATCATGAATATTGGAAAGATTATGCGGTAAAGCTAACTGATACGCCAATTTGCCAACTCTACCCATAATCTCAAACGGCCCAACAAATCTCAGACTCAGTTTACCGCCCTTACCATGACAAATAATGCCCTTACGAGGAGATATTCTCAAGAAGACACGTTCCTTAACCTCGAACTCTAGATCTCTTCTGCGTTTATCTGCATAACTCTTAAATCTTCTCTGTGCTGTAAGCATTCTCTACTGAATCAAATGAACATTCTCAATCTTCTTAGAAGTTCTGGCATCAAAGTCTGGTCTACAACTTTCATCTCCCTTACCTCATCCAAGTACAAGGGTGATCTGTATTTCCGCCCATATAGAGCTTCATAAGGTGTCATACCAATAGTAGCTTGATAACTATTGTTATAGGCAAACTCGGCTAGTGGCAGATATTTCTCCCAACTATTTCCAAAATCCAATACACAAGTCCTCAGCATATCTTCCAAAATCTGGATAGTCCTCTCAAATTGACCATCTGTTTGAGGATGATAAGCTGTACTAAACTTTAACTTGGTACCCAAAGTTTCATGTAGGCATTGCCATAATCTAGATGTAAATCGAGGATCCCTATCAGATACGATGCTCACTGAAACTCCATGAAGTTTGACAATATTAGCCACATAAAGATCTGTCAACTTCTCAGGCCTATCCTCTTTATTCATAGGAACGAAATGAGAAGTCTTAGTCAATCGATCCACAACAACCTATACCGTATCAAACCCTCTCGCTGATCTAGGAAAATTTGTGACAAAATCCATTGTCACATGTTCCCACTTCCATTCAGGTATTGCCAATGGTTGAAGTAACCCTATGGGTCATTGATGTTCTGCTTTCACCTGTTGACAAATTAAACATCTAGACACAAACTCAGCGACATCCCTCTTCATGTTATTCCACCAGTAGTATTGTTTCAAATCTCGATACATCTTAGTTCTATTAGGATGAATTGTGTATTTAGAGTTGTGAGCTTCCTCTAGAATCTCTTTCCTCAAATTTGAATCATTAGGAACACACACCCTGTTCTGAAATCGAAGCACACCATCATCGTGTAACTTGAAGTCGGACTTATCATCTTTAATCTGACCTTTAATTTTCTAAAGTTATTGATCAAACAGCTGAGCTTCCTTAATCTGGGATAGCAATAACGGCTGAATTTGCATATGTGCACATACAACTCCCACGGAAGTCAATTTTGGCTTCCAAATACTAGCTTCCTCAAGCATATCCCATTCTTTAATTGCTAACATTGCAATGTTTGCCTTCTGGCTAAGAGCATCGGCTACTACATTAATTTTCCCAGGCAAATAGTTGATGGTGCAATTATAATCACCGAGAAGTTCCATCTATCTCCTTTGCCTCATATTCAGCTCCTTTTGAGAGAACAAATACTTTAAGCTCTTATGGTCAGTATAGATTTCAAACTGACTACCCCACATATAATGACATCATTTCTTCAATACAAACACTATGGCTGCCAACTCCAAATCGTGAGTCAGGTAGTTCTCTTCATACGGTTTCAACTTCTGAGAAGCATAAGCTATCACTCGACCTTTTAGCATAAGCACGCAACCCAAACCTTCCTTAGATGCATCACTATAAGTGACAAGATTCTTCATACCTTCAGGTAAAGCAAGTATTGGGGTTGTAGTTAATCTCTTTCTCAACTCCTGGAAACCATTCTCACACTTTTCATCCTACACAAAGTTTGTTTTCTTCTAAGTCAATTTAGTAAGTGGCCCAACAATCTTAGAAAAGTCCTTTACAAATCTGCAGTAGTAACTCGCCAATCCAAGAAAATTTCACACCTCGGTCACAGTCTCTGGTCTTTTCCAAGACATAACAACTTCAATCTTAGCAGGATCCACAGTAATGACTTGTTGTGAGATCACGTGACCTAGGAAAGATATCTGTTGTAACCAAAATTCACATTTACTAAACTTAGCATACAATTAGTGTTGCTGAAGTTTCTGTAGGACTAGATGCAGATACTGCTCATGCTCAAATTCAGACTTGGAATAAACCAGAATATCATCAATGAAAATCACCACAAACTGATCCAAGTAAGGTTGGAATACACGATGCATAAGGTCCATAAATGCTGCAGGTGTATTTGTTAATCCAAAAGGCATAACTACAAATTCGTGATGCACATACCAAGTATGAAATGCAGATTTCACAATGTCCTCTTGACGAATCCGAAGTTGGTAGTACCCCTGCCTCAAATCAAACTTAGAATAGATCTTAGCTCCCTGTAATTGATCAAACAACTCATCAATGAGCGGTAAAGGGTATTTGTTCTTGATCGTCACCTGATTCAAACCCTGATAATCTATACACAACTGCAAGGTACCGTCTTTCTTTTTCACAAATAATACAGGTGATGTGATAACCCGAACCCGGCATGCATTTAATAGCACTTGACTGCATTTGATTAAATGTTTAATTAGTTAAATCAACCAATTTGCACTAATTTTCATATTTCTCTTGGAAGCATTTAGTAATTGTATATTGAATAATTGAAAGGTTGTTATCTACTTCTATTAATTATAGTAATTGAATGTATTCTCTTGTATTTAATTAAGTGCCATCTTAAATGTTAATATTTAATTGCACTTGATTACATGTTATATTTATTTGTTCATTTGTAACTTAACATTAACTTCATAATTCTTTAAAATGTTCTAGAAATAGTTAAATTAATTATTTTAAATGAATATTGATTACCTTGATTGTTTTGAATATTTTAATAATCGGTTTTGGTTGTTTTGCATTAAAATCACTCGGTTTTCAAATAAATAAGGAAAGTAACTCCGAGCCAGAGTGAATTTTAAACTATTCTACTATTCTACTTTTCAAAGAATTAAAGTTTTATATTATTGCTCATCACTTTATTAGCGATTGATTATTGACCGTTCGATCGTAGAATTTCGAAAATAAGAGTTAGAGAAATATTTTTCGGATTAAGTGAAAAATGTTTTTAGCTTAATTTAACTAGTTTTAGTTGTTTTTCATTTAATTGCATTTTTTTAACTTGAATTAGATTTAATGGCATCAAAATAAGCTTATTTGACTATTTTTAATTAAAGTTTGAATTTACAAATGACCAAAATGCCCTTGTCATCTTTTAAATTAAAAAACAAGGCAAAAATAACTCAAAACAAAACCAAAAATGACCCTTGTGTCCCCCCCTTGGCCGAATGGTTTTCAAGAGAAAAAAATGATTTTGCTTTCAATTTCTTCTACAATCGTGCGTGGAACTGCTCGGGGGTCGTGGCTCAGGTCCTTGTGGGTCTTGGTCTTCAATCTCTGTGAGGGTTTTCACGCTTTTGTGCATTTTAATATGAATTTGATTTTTGAGTCAATTTTTCAGATTTGATATTTATCGCGTTATAATGCATGTTATTGCTTGAAATAGCTTGCTTAGGGTTTGTAGAGCATTGCTTGTTAGTTATTTAGCAATTTTTACGGTCGAAACAGCATATTTGAAATTGGGGAAGAACATGAATAGTGAATTATGAATAGTAAACCCTAGAATTTTGGATTTCGATCCGAATTGCGATTGCTTGATTTGGATAGGTGTCATTAATGGTAGAAAGCTAAAATGTGAAATAAAAACGGATCGGCCTTTGTTAAAATTGGAAATTAGACAAAGAAACGTAAAGGGGCCGTTTGACCAAAAGTTGACCGTGCTCGAATTGAGTTGGGGGTTTCGCAATTGAGGGTATGGAAGAACTTTTGGCGCTGTTGTGGCATTGATTGAATGACTGGTTAGCATAGTTGTAGTTCAAATGCAGTAGGTGGACTTTCGGGTCTCGGGTGAGAAAGTGAAGTTTAGTGACATAGAAATGTGTCTTGTAGTGCCTGAGTGAATGTAGTGAAATCGGTTTCCTAATCCCGTAGCTCGTTTGCTCGTAATTGTCTTTGGAAGTTAGGGATTAAATAGTGATATTTGTTGTTTTCGTGTTTGAACTGCTGTTACTTATTTAATTGGTGTTATTGTTGCTTATTATTGCTTATGCTTGCAAAGTTAGTTGAATGCTAGTATTGATTGGGATTGCTTGTTATCTCGTTTGTTGTCACTAGTTTGTATTGTTGTGCTATCGCTCGTTTATTGCCTTGTATCGAGTCTTGCATTGCATAGTGTCCTGCGCGTGAGTGATGGGCCTCTCTGGGTAGCCTCGGATTGCCAGTGTTGGTTGCTCTAGCTCCGTGGCTATTCCCTCTTCTCGCTTGGGTTGCCTCCCAGGGAGATTTGGGTTGTAGAATTGATGGTTACTCCCGGGGTATTCCAAACTGGTGTTATAAGGTGGTTGCGCGCTTATTGTCATCGTTGTCAACATCAAGCTCGAGATTGATGTATTGCTCGTGAAATGGTACATTGCTCGTATGAGTGAACCATAGCCTTCAGAGTGTGGTATAGCTTTGAATGGTTATGTTAATGCTTTCAATAATTGCTTATTGTATTGATTGTTTGTCTTGATTGCTTATTTATCAGTTATATTGCTTAACTGTCTTATTTGCATTGCACGTCTTTCTTTCTCTCCAACTCGATATTTGTCTCGCCCTCACTGAGTATACGTGTTGTGTATACTCACTCCTCACCACCACATTTCAGGAAATGTCATGTTAGTTGGAAAGTTCGTGATTTCGTGAAAGTTTGTGCCTGAAGAGTTGTCTTGCGTGCCTATGTGGCTTGAGTGTCGAAGTTGTAAAGATATATGATTTCATATGTTGTATGTATTTATTGGTAAAAGAAATGTAATTTAAGTCTAGCTAAGTAGTTGAGGTAAATTGATAAGCTAGTTTATGTAATCAGTTAGCACAGCTTAACTTCAATGCATGTTTGTAATGTCCAAAGGAAAAGAATTAGAATGGCATGATAGTTTATTTTATGCAGTAGCTTTGTATGGTTTAATTGTCTAGTTGAATGTACTTGTCAAGAATGAACAGAGATAGGTTAGTTTTTTTTTAATTAGAAATGTATGTATACTTGCTGAGTTTAATTGTTGAGAACCGAGGCTCGGATGGCCTTGAGGTAGTTGAATGTTTGGACATGGTATTGGTCCTCTGGTATGCTATCGCAGGTTTTACTTTTTGCCTAGAAACAGGGGAGACTCCGTCCGTTTTCCCTGAAAATTATGCCCGAGTTTGGTTTGGGTTGTGATTAGATTGATTTATAGAACTCCCGGTCTCGAGAGGGATCGGGGTGTCACAGGTGGTATCAGAGCTTGTCTAGCTCATAAGCCGGGACAGGGTCCTCGCTCTGGTGGGTAGTGACCCTTGAATGTGTGCTTGTTAAGTGTGTCTTGAAAGTGTATGGTTGCATGTGAGATTGTGTGTAACACCCCGATCCCTCTTGAGACCGGGAGTTCTATCAATCAATCTAATCACAACCCAAACCAAACCCGGGCATAAATTTTCAGGGAAAACGGACGGAGTCTCCCCTGTTTCTAGGCGAAATGTAAAAACCTGCGACAGCATATAAGTGGACCAATACCATGTCCAAACATTCAACCACCTCAAGGCCATCCGAGCCTTGGTTCACAACAAGAAAATCACAAGTAAATATACATTCAAGTCTAGCAATTAAACTACACCAACCTATTTCATAAGCTAGACTATCATATCTTTCTATCTCTTTTCCTTTGTCATTACAAATACACATTGAAGTTAAGCTACATTAACTAAATACATAACCTATTGAAACTTAAATTACATCCCCTTTAACATTAACTACATTTAATACATAAAAGCATACATCTTTACAACCTTGACAACTCGAGTCACATAGGCACGCAAGACAACTCTTCAAGCACGGACTTTCATGAAATCACGAACTTTCCAGCTAATATGACATTTTCTGAAATGTGGTGGTGAGGAGTGAGTATACACAACACGTATACTCAGTGAGGGCGAGACAGATATCGAGTTGGAGAGAAAGAAAGTCGTGCAATGCAAATAAGACAGTTTAAGCAATATAACTGATAAATAAGCAATCAAGACAAACAATCAATACAATAAACAATTACTGAAAGCATTAACACAACCATTCAAAGCTATACCACACTCTGAAGGCTATGGTTCACTCTTACGAGCAATATACCATTTCACGAGCGATACATCAATCTCGAGCTTGATGTTGACAACGATGACAATAAGCGCGCATCCACCTTATAACACCAGTTTGGAATACCCCGGAAGTATCTATCAATTCTACGACCCAAATCTCCCTGGGAGGCAACCCAAGCGAGAAAGGGAATAGCAGCGGAGCTAGAGCAACCAACACTGGCAACCCGAGGCTACCCAGAGAGGCCCATCACTCATGCGCGAGACACTATGCAATGCAAGACTCGATACAAGGCAATAAACGAGCGATAGCACAATAATGCAAACTAGTGACAACAAACGAGATAGCAATCAATCACAATCAATACTAGCATTCAACTAACTTTTCAAGCATAACAAGCAATAATAAGCAACAATAACACCAATTAAACAAGTATATCAAGCAACCCTAAGCATTCTATAGGCATAATATCAAGATAACAAGCAAAATCACAAATCGGCCCCAACTATCAAAACACTACCATTTCCAAACGAGCCACGAGTTCTGGAAACCGACTTCGCCAATCCTCCTAGGTCACCATAAGGCACGTCTAAGGACCCCGAAACCCTACTTTACCCTAGAATTCGCGCAAAGCCCCGATTTCCCCCTTTGCTCATTTGAACTACAACTATACTAACCTAACATCCAACCAACGCCATAATCGCACCAAAAGTGCTTCCATGGCCTCTCGAAACAATGCCATCACGCAAAACGAGAAAACGCTAAACTCAACCTAAACGACCCCGACTTTCACCAAGGCATAATTCCCGTTTTTTCCATTACGCAACCCAAACAAACCATGCATTTAGGCATTCTAGCACACCTAGCACATTTCTACATCAACGGACAGCATAACGGAGCAACTTCATCGTTTCAAGGGTTTACTATTCATAAAACACTATTCAACAACCAATTTAAATTGCAATCACAACATTTAACCGCAGAAAATGTTAAAAAACTATAAATACATGTTCTACAATTGCCAAGGAACATTCTAGAAGCATCAAAACGCTTTAAACAACAATCTACGGATAAAATCTAAAAATCACAAAGTTGATATACTTGACATTTAAATGCGCAAATAACATGCTTCCCTCACCTTAGGCACTCCTAGTCGCTAGGAAAACAACGCTGGACACCTCGGAAACCACCCCGCACGAGCTCACGCGAAGATTGAACGATCGGAAGTTGAAAGGTCTTTTTTTTCTCTTTGAAGCTCTCGGCCTGCACACTGCTGTTTCAGCTTCTATTTTTTTTTTTGTTTTGTTTAAGCTTATAAGAGGTCTACTTGGTCAAAGGGTCAAATCCCTTAGTCAAATGACTTAAAACTTGGTCAATAAGCTTAATTTCATGCATTTAAAAGCTAAAACAACTAAGGAAATATTAATTCTAGCTAACAACAATTAAATTATAAAATTTAAAGCACTAAAATACTAAAATCACTATTTGCTGAGGACTAGAAAATATTCTCTAGCTATCGCTCCCGAAATGCAATGCACGTTGCGACAACAAAGAAGTAACAATTAAATCTCAAAGTATCTAAGAAATATATCATTTTTGGAAAGCATCATAGTTTAAAATTTACTCCATCTTGGAGCTACTTTTCATTTAATTGAAATCCGAGCATTTAAGTACAAGAAAACTAAAACCGATTGACATAAATATGAAATGTAGGTGACATTCCGTTAAAATAATTAACTCAAGTATTATTTTAATTACTTCCAAAAGAAATATGAAAATAAAGCTACAATTAAATGTTTAACCAAAAAAAAATAAACACATAATTCAATGCTAACATTTAAGATAACACTTAATTAAATACAATTAAATGTCATTAAATGCATGCCGGGTTCGGGTTATCACATTGTGTGTCTTGACTTGAATGTATGCACTTATGTGATATAGTTATGTGTTATGTGTTAATTGTGTGCTAAGTAAGGTGAAGTGTCTAGTTGTGCATTGAATTGACCTATTGAATTGGCATCGTGAATCAAATCGACCTCATGAATTGTTATTTGCTAGAAGTATTACTTGTAATGTGTGTATAGAATGTCTTGAATTAGCTATGTCGTGATTTGAATTGATTATGTTGTGCTTGACTTGATTGTCGTGATTGAGTGACTCTGTTGAATAAACTGTTTTGTAAACTTGCTTGCATAATAGTTTAAGGCATGTGTATAACTGTGATATATTGGCATTCATACATGTTCTATTGAAATGGTAAGTAAGTCATCTTCCTCCCCTGAAGAAAGTGGTTTACCGCTGGCTTTTCAAGGTGTATGGATTGGCAGGAAATGAATGGCATTTGACTAGCCTTTATTTGGGAATTGGTGTTTGCTTTTGGAGCTCGGTTATTGGCGAATCTCTAAGGTCCTCTTATGTGCTTAACAGTTATGAAAGAGTAGCTTTCTCTTGGGGTTTTATTTGGTTATTCTTTGGAGCATTATTTGGTTTTCTTAATGGGTATTCTTTGGAGACTTATGTTGGCATTTCTCGGTGGATTTGGCTATTGGGGTTTCAATCGGCCTTACTGCACAGTATTATCTGTGGTATATGTGTCTCGGTCTTTATTGGAGTGTTACTGGTATTCCTTATTAGAAATTCTTCAATGGCATTCTCTAGGATTCTTAGTGGTCATTTATTTAGTATTACTTATTGGGCAATTCTTGGTACTTTCTTAGTGGAGTATTGTTCGGGTATTTTCTTTGGCATCCCTCAGTTGGTTTGGTAACTGGAATTCCTATCAGACTCATTATCTCATATTACTTACAGTATTCTTTGGAATTCTTATTGGGCATTCTACTAGTATTTTTCCTTATTGGCATTTATTGGAAGATCCTACACTTGGAATTCTGTTTGGACATATTATCTTGTACTATTTACGGCTTCTCCTTCGGCCTTTCCACTCAGGGGAAATCTATACTTGCTGTTTGACTAAGATGTTGCGGTAGGAACTCAGTGATTGGAAGATTTCATTTAGAGGTTGGCCTTTGGTATTCTTCTCTATATTCCTTTACATAACTTTCAGCTGGGTCTATTTACGGTAATCAGCACTGCATGAGGTGCATCTACTCTGGCTATCTCTTAACTTTCTTATTGGGTACTTGTTAGACTTCTATTGAAGATTCTTAAATAAGGTATTCCTTCGGTGCTCTTCCTGCCATTAGTATGTGGTATTGATAACATCTCCAGTATCTTTGCTTTAGTCTTTGTTGGTATTATCTCGGCGCTTTTGGTTAGAATTTATTCTTCTTCGGTATTCGTGTCAACGGGATTCTTGTACGGTATCTGCATTTGAGCTTCTATTTGGCGTTACTACTTGGCATTTCTACTTAAACTTTCCTATTGGTCATCTTGATTAAATACTTGATCAGTAACTAATGAAGACTAGTCAGAGTTGGATTTTATGTGATTCAGAGTCCTATTGGAAGAAGAATTGCGAGGACGCAATTGTTTTAAGGGGGGGGATGTGATAACCCGAACCCGGCATGCATTTAATAGCACTTGACTGCATTTGATTAAATGTTTAATTAGTTAAATCAACCAATTTGCACTAATTTTCATATTTCTCTTGGAAGCATTTAGTAATTGTATATTGAATAATTGAAAGGTTGTTATCTACTTCTATTAATTACAGTAATTGAATTTATTCTCTTGTATTTAATTAAGTGCTATCTTAAATGTTAATATTTAATTGCACTTGATTACATGTTTATATTTATTTGTTCATTTGTAACTTAACATTAACTTCATAATTCTTTAAAATGTTCTAGAAATAGTTAAATTAATTATTTTAAATGAATATTGATTACCTTGATTGTTTTGATTATTTTAACAATCGGTTTTGGTTGTTTTGCATTAAAATCACTCGGTTTTCAAATAAATAAGGAAAGTAACTCCGAGCCGGAGTGAATTTTAAACTATTCTACTATTCTACTTTTCAAGTAATTAAAGTTTTATATTATTGTTCATCACTTTATTAGCGATTGATTATTGACCATTCGATCGTAGAATTTCGAAAATAAGAGTTAAAGAAATATTTTTCAGATTTAGTGAAAAATGTTTTTAGCTTAATTTAACTAGTTTTAGTTGTTTTTCATTTAATTGCATTGTTTTAACATGAATTAGATTTAATGGCATCAAAATAACCTTATTTGACTATTTTTAATTAAAGTTTGATTTTGCAAATGACCAAAATGCCCTTGTCATCTATTAAATTAAAAAACAAGGCAAAAATAACTCAAAACAAAACCAAAAATGACCCTTGTGTCCCCCCCTTGGCCGAATGGTTTTCAAGAGAAAAAAAATGATTTTGCTTTCAATTTCTACTACAATCGTGCATGGAACTGCTCGGGGGTCGTGGCTCGGGTCCTTGCGGGTCTTGGTCTTCAATCTCTGTGAGGGTTTTCACGCTTTTGTGCATTTTAATATGAATTTAATTTTTGAGTCAATTTTTTAGATTTGATATTTATCACGTTATAATGCCTGTTATTGCTTGAAATAGCTTGCTTAGGGTTCGTAGAGCATTGCTTGTTAGTTATTTAGCAATTTTTACGGTTGAAACAGCGTATTTGAAATTGGGGAAGAACATGAATAGTGAATTATGAATAGTAAACTCTAGAATTTTGGATTTCCATCCGAATTGCGATTGCTTGATTTGGATAGGTGTCATTAATGGTAGAAAGCTAAAATGTGAAATAAAAACAGATCGGCCTTTGTTAAAATTGGAAATTAGACAAAGAAATGTAAAGGGGCCGTTTGACCAAAAGTTGACCGTGCTCGAATTGAGTTGTGGGTTTCGCAATTGAGGGTATAGAAGCACTTTTGGCACTGTTGTGGAGTTGATTGAATGACTGGTTAGCATAGTTGTAGTTCAAACACAGTAGGTGGACTTTCGGGTCTCGGGTGAGAAAGTGAAGTTTAGTGACATAGAAACGTGTCTTGTAGTGTCTGAGTGAATGTAGTGAAATCGGTTTCCTAATATCGTAGCTCGTTTGCTCGTAATTGTCTTTGGAAGTTAGGGATTGAATAGTGATATTTGTTGTTTTCGTGTTTGAACTGCTGTTACTTATTTAATTGGTGTTATTGTTGCTTATTATTGCTTGTTATGCTTGAAAAGTTAGTTGAATGCTAGTATTGATTGTGATTGCTTGTTATCTCGTTTGTTGTCACTAGTTTGTATTGTTGTGCTATCGCTCGTTTATTGCCTTGTATCGAGTCTTGCATTGCATAGTGTCCTGCGCGTGAGTGATGGGCCTCTCTGGGTAGCCTCGGGTTGCCAGTGTTGGTTGCTCTAGCTACGTGGCTATTCCCTCTTCTCGCTTGGATTGTCTCCCAGGGAGATTTGGGTCGTAGAATCGATGGTTACTCTCGGGGTATTCCAAACTGGTGTTATAAGGTGGTTGCGCGCTTATTGTCATCGTTGTCAACATCAAGCTCGAGATTGATGTATCGCTCGTGAAATGGTACATTGCTCGTATGAGTGAACCATAGCCTTCAGAGTGTGGTATAACTTTGAATGGTTATGTTAATGCTTTCAATAATTGCTTATTGTATTGATTGTTTGTCTTGATTGCTTATTTATTAGTTATATTGCTTAACTGTCTTATTTGCATTGCATGACTTTCTTTCTCTCCAACTCGATATTTGTCTCGCCCTCACTGAGTATACGTGTTGTGTATACTCACTCCTCACCTCCACATTTCAGGAAATGTCATGTTAGCTGGAAAGTTCGTGATTTCGTGAAAGTTCGTGCCTGAAGAGTTGTCTTGCGTGCCTATGTGGCTTGAGTGTCGAAGTTGTAAAGATATATGCTTTCATATGTTGTATGTATTTATTGTTAAAAGAAATGTAATTTAAGTCTAGCTAAGTAGTTGTGGTAAATTGATAAGCTAGTTTATGTAATCAGTTAGCACAGCTTAACTTCAATGCATGTTTGTAATGTCCAAAGGAAAAGAATTAGAATGGCATGATAGTTTATTTTATGCAGTAGCTTTGTATGGTTTAATTGTCTAGTTGAATGTACTTGTCAAGAATGAACAGAGATAGGTTATTTTTTTTTTTAATTAGAAATGTATGTATACTTGCTGAGTTTAATTGTTGAGAAACGAGGCTCGGATGGCCTTGAGGTAGTTGAATGTTTGGACATGGTATTGGTCCTCTGGTATACTATCGCAGGTTTTACTTTTCGCCTAGAAATAGGGGAGACTCCGTCTGTTTTCCCTGAAAATTATGCCCGGGTTTGGTTTGGGTTGTGATTAGATCTATTGATAGAACTCCCAGTCTCGAGAGGGATCGGGGTGTCACAGGTGCTCCCCACGCTGACGCACTTGGTTGAATGAAACATTTCTCCAATAATCCCTGCAATTGTGTTTTCAGCTCCTGAAGCTCTGCAGGCGACATTCGATATGGTGACCTAGAAATAGGTTGAGTGCCTAGAAGCACATTAATAACAAATTCTATATATCTCTCTAGCGGTGATCCCGGCAACTCCTCAGGGAATACATTTGGTGTGACGCCCGAGCTTTTTGCCTTGCATTAACTTACTGTTGCATCCTTTATTTGTGCATTTCCTTCTGTGCTTTATTAACTCTCTTCTTTAGCCACTATTCACTCCATTTTCAAACTGCACTATATTAGTGAATTAGCAATTTTATTAAATCATATTAATTGTTAAAAGAATGGGAAAAATGTGCATTTCAGCTAGAGGGGTTAGGACTACTCGTTTAGAAAATAGTTTAGTGAACTAATGAATAGTGTTACGTAACATAACTTACTATTTTAACTAACTAGCTTATACCTTGCACTTTAGACTCATTTAAAGCTGTCTACGCACTTTTTAGTGGGCCACTTAAACACCCAACATGACCCCACCTATCATATATACTCACCATAAGGCAATTAAGCTCATAACTTGCAAAAAAAAAAAGCTAAAAGTTATTGTAGCATGGCCGAAAGCTTCAAGCAGCCATAGGAGGGTGATTTTTGCTCTTCAACTCTTCAATCCAAGCCACTCCAAGCCTAGAGCAAGTAGATTAGGGTGTGTACAAGCCTACTAGGTGCTCCTACGCGCTTTTGGTGAGGGATTTCGTGACTTTTTGCGCATTTTAAAATTGTTACTATTTTCTTGATTTGTTAGAAATATGTTCAAATACTATTGTAATGCTTACCTATGCTTTTATACCTTGTATATAAGTGCTAGAGAACGTATTTGAGCCACTGTGGGTAGAGATTGTTATGCGACCTTGTGATTGTATGAATTTGTGGTCCTTTGGTTTGTCTAAGTGGAATTTGAATTAGAAAGGAACATGCTAGCATGATAATGGAATGCGAAAGGTCTTTAAGAGTTAATGTTTGAAAGTGAAAAGTCTAGAATATCAAGCATTATTAGGTGACTATGAATCTCTTGTATGTGAACATTCTTCTAATATAATAAGTGACTTATGTGAATTTATTTGAACTTATTCCTATGTGCTTTACCTGTAATTTATGTAAATGTCTGTCATAATACTTTGCATTCTAGCTGTTGAGATAAGGAGAAGGGGCAGACTAGGGAGAGAGCCGGAAGAAGCTCCTAGGCAGGGTATACCAGGAGAGGGTGAAGGTGTAGCCGAGAATGCACCACCGCAGGGACAAAAACCCAGCACTGCGTAGATTCTGGCTACTATGGCTACTACTATGAACACTATTGCCCAATTCGTAACTCAGCAGGGTCAGACAGGGGTTGCTAGGGGTAATCAGGCCGCCAGAGCCGAGGGTTGTGGTACTGCTGGATCTAATTTGTATGACTGATTTTTACATCACGAGGCCTACAGCTTCTTTGGAGAACCTGATGATATGAAGGCCAAATTATGATTGAGGAAATTTGAAAGGGTGGTTGCAATTCTAGAGTGTAGTGATGAGAGAAAGATTACTTATGCTGTATTTCTGCTAGAGGGTGACGCTGAGGAGTAGTGGCGTACTATTCATGAAAAGTGGGAAGCTGAGGCAGTTCAACATTCGTGGGCTGACTTCGTTCGAGAGTTCCGAGATAAATATATATCAGTGGTTGCCCGTGAGAGACGTCAGGCAGAGTTCATAGCTTTGAAATAGGAAAATATGACAGTAGATCAATATGAGGCTGCTTTTACTAGGCTTTCCCATTATGTGCCGATTTTTGTACAACTGGAGGACATGAAGATGTAGAGATTTATTGTGGATTGAGGAATGATATTATGCTTAATCTGTTTGTGAATGATTACCCTAACTATGCTGCAGTAGTCAGAGCCACCTCGAGGTATGAAAAACGCAAGACAAACGTGTTGGCAGAGACTAGTCAATCGAGTAAGCGGCAGTTTCAGTCTCAGAGTCAAGGGTACCAGAGGCAGACTATTCCAGTTGGGCAGAGTCCACAGCCGAGGCAGACACAGAGTTATACAGGGCCTGTTCAGATTCAGTCGCGACCAGTCCAGAGTCAGAGTCAGATTCAGAGTCAGGGGCAGACCCGACCAGCAGTAGTTCGTTCTCAGCAGGGTAGTTCAGCTACCTCTACATACAGAGCTCCTTCGAGAGGCACTGTTGCAAGACGTCACCAGCAGTGCAGCTTCTATCAACGCCAGGGTCATACTGAGGAGAATTGTTGGAAGAGATTGGGCCAATGTACCGGATGCGGCAGTGATCAACACAGGGTTAGAGATTGCCAGAAATTCAAGAATACCAGGGGTCAGACATCTGGTCAAGGCAATCAGACCAGGGGTTCAGTTGCAGCACCAGTACCACGGGGTCAAGCCCGAGTATTTGCCTTAGATGCTGAAGAGCTTCCGGATACGACCGCTGTAGTAGAAGGTACTTTTCTTCTTAATGATCAATCAGTTAAAGTTTTAATTGATTATGGGGCTTCGCATTCATTTATTACACCTATTTGTGCACAAAATGCTAAGTTGAAGCATGATAAACTATTGCATGATATTGTGGTTTATACACCTATGGGGCCGAAGTTTGTCACCAAATCTATCTGCAAGGCATGTAATATTTTTATTCAAGGTCGTGTTTTTCCTGCCGATTTAATTATTCTACCTTTCCGCGACTTTGAAATTATATTGGGGATGGACTGGTTAGGCAAATATTATGTCCAACTTGATTGTAGAAAGAAGATTGTGAAACTAGAAATGCCCGACCAGCCCGTACTTGAAATAGTTGGTAGTAGAAAATCTACGGGGACTCCTATCATTTCTTCTATTAAAGCATCAAAAAATGTTAGGTAAGGGTTGTGAGGCTTACTTTTCTTATTTGATTAATCAACATGGTAATGAATTGAAACTGAATGATGTACCTATCGTGAGAGAGTTTTCGGGGGTGTTTCCTGAGGAGTTACCTGGTTTACCACCTGATAGAGAGATAGAGTTTGTGATCGATTTATTACTAGGGGCTACGCCTATCACTAGGACTCCGTACAGAATGGCTCCACCTGAGTTGCAAGAATTAAAAATTCAGTTGCATGGTTTACTTGAGAAGGGATTCATTCAGCCGAGTTCTTCACCTTGGGGTGCACCGGTCTTATTTGTTAAGAAGAAAGACGAATCTCTTCGGTTATGCATTGATTATCGGGGTCTTAATCAGATAACTATCAAAAACAAATATCCATTGCCTTTGATTGAGGAATTATTTGATCAGCTGCAAGGTGCCAGGGTATTTTCTAAATTTGATCTGAGGCAGGGTTATTACCAGTTAAGGATTAAGTTTGATGATGTTCCCAAAACTGCTTTCAGAACTCGGTATGGTCATTATGAGTTTGTTGTTCTACCGTTTGGGTTAACTAATGCTCCTGCCGTATTTATGGATTTGATACAGAGGGTATTTCACCCATATCTGGATCAGTTTGTGGTTATTTTCATTGATGATATTCTTGTCTATTCTAAATCTGAGGCGGAACATGAACAGCATCTTAGAATTGTGTTGCAAACTCTTCAGGAGCATCAGTTATTTGCAAAGTTTAGCAAATGTGAGTTCTGGTTAAGGCAAGTCACTTTTCTGGGCCACATTATTTCTCAGGATGGAATTTCTGTAGATCCAGCAAAGATTGAGGTTGTCATGGCATGGAAATGGCCGGAGACTGTTACAGAAATTCATAGTTTTTTGGGTTTAGCGGGTTATTACAGAAGGTTTGTCAAGGATTTCTCTAAAATTGCTGGACCTTTGACTCAACTCACTCGGAAGAAGACTATATTTGACTGGAATGAGAAATGTGAGGCTAGCTTCCAAGAATTAAAGAAGAGATTAACCACAGCTCCTATTCTCGCTCTACCTGAGGGTACCAATAATTTGGTAATCTGTAGTAATGCTTCTAAGGAAGGTTTGGGCTGTGTATTGATGCAGAATGGAAGAGTTATTGCTTATGCTTCTAGAAAACTGAAACCTTATGAACTTAATTACCCAACGCATGATCTCGAGCTTACAGCTATCATCTTTGCGTTAAGGAAATAGCGTCATTATCTTTGGGGTAATAAATTTGAAATCTTTACTGATCACAAGAGTCTGAAATATCTCTTCTCTTAGAAAGAGTTGAATATGAGGTAGAGGCGTTGGTTGGAGTTGCTTGAGGATTATAATTGTACTATCAATTATCTGTCAGGTAAGGCTAATATTGTTGCTGATGCCTTAAGCCGAAAGGCTATAGTTGTTAGTCTAATCATAAAAAAATTGGGAGTTCATGGAGGAATTATGTTTATGGAGGCCCAACATTTCAGATTCTGGTGTTCAATTTGCAAGTTTGCATATTCAGTCTCTTTTATTATCCAGGATTAGAGAGGCTCAGCAAGCTGATCTACAATTGATGGAAATCTTAGAAAAGTCGAAAGGGGGAGAGTCGGATTTCAAATTACATGATGATGGACTTCTTAAGTTCAAAGGCAGAATTTGCATTCCTTCCGAGCCAACTTTAAAGAAAGAAATTAAGGCTCATAATTCTAAGTATACTATCCATCCAGGCAGTACCAAGATGTACAGGGATCTGAAACAGAACTACTGGTGGAACAACATGAAGAAAGAGATTGCTGACTATGTTGCTAAATGTCTTACATGTCAGAAAGTTAAAGCTGAACATCAGAGACCAGCAGGGTTGTTGCAGCCTTTGGCCATTCCTGTTTAGAAATAGGATCACATTACTATGGATTTTGTGTCAGATTTACCGCGGTCTTCGAGAGGTCATGATTCAGTCTGGGTTGTTGTGGATAGATTGACCAAAACCTCTCATTTTATTGCAACAAAGAAAACTGAATCTCTTGATAGGTTGGCTGAAATTTATGTTGAGAATATTGTTAGACTTCATGGGATTCCCAAGAGTATTGTGTCAGATAGAGATCCCAGATTCACATCTCAGTTCTGGCAAAAGATTCATAAAGCTTTAGGCACGACATTGACTTTTAGTACTTCTTATCATCCTCAAACTGATGGGCAATCTGAAAGAACTATCTTGATACTTGAAGATATGCTCTGAGCGTGCATTCTAGACTTCAGTAAGAGTTGGGAGAAATACTTACCTCTCGCAGAATTTGCTTATAACAATAGTTATCAAGCTACTATCGGTATGGCACCGTATGAGGCTTTGTATGGGCAGAAATGCAGATCTCCTTTATATTGGGATGAAGTTGGAGAGTCGAAGTCTATTAATCCTACTTTATTGCCAGAGATGAACAGAATGATTGATAATGTTCAGCTTATCAGAAGAACAATGCTTACAGCACAGAGTCGCCAAAAGAGTTATGCAGATAGACGCCGTCGTGATCTAAAATTTGCCGTAGGAGATCGTGTGTTTCTGAAAATTTTTCCTCGCAAGGGCTTGATTCGGCATGGTAAAGGAGGTAAACTCAACCCTCGTTATGTGGGACCGTTTGAGATAACTGAAACTATTGGTGAATTGGCTTATTGACTAGCTTTGCCTCCTAGCCTAGATAGAATTCATGATGTCTTCCATGTTTCTATGCTACGGAAGTATCAGCCAGATCCTTCTTATGTTCTTGAGCCCGAGCCACTAGAGATTAGTGAAACTTTGACCTACACAGAGAAACCTCTTCGAATTGTTGATCAAGAAGTTCAAGAGCTAAGGACTAAAAGCATTCTGATGGTTAAAGTCCTATGGGATCATCACAGGTTAGAGGATGCTACCTGGGAGAGAGAGGATCAGATGCGAGATCGATATCCTGAGTTATTCGCCGAATCATGTAATAATTGTGTGGACGCAATTAGTTTAAGGGGGAGAGGATGTGACGCCCGAGCTTCTTGCCTTACATTAACTTACTGATGCATCCTTTATTTGCGCATTTCCTTCTGTGCTTTATTAACTCTCTTCTTTAGCCACTATTCACTCCGTTTTCAAATAGCACTATATTAATGAATTAGCAATTTTATTAAATCATATTAATTGTTAAAAGAATGGAAAAAATGTGCATTTGAGCTAGAGGCGTTAGGAGTACTCGTTTAGAAAATAGTTTAGTAAACTAGTGAATAGTGTTACGTAATATAACTTAGTGTTTTAACTAACTAGCTAATTCCTTACACTTTAGACTCGTTTAAAGCTATCTACGCACTTTTTAGTGGGCCACTTAAACACCCAACATGACCCCACCTATCATATATACTCACCATAAGGCAATTAAGCTCATAACTTGCAAAAAAAAAAATAATAAAAGCTAAAAGTTACTGTAGCATGGCCGAAAGCTTCAAGCAGCCATAGGAGGGTGATTTTTGCTCTTCAACTCTTCAATCAAAGTGACTCCAAGCCTAGAGCAAGTAGATTAGGGTGTGTACAAGCCTACTAGGTGCTCCTACGCGCTTTTGGTGAGGGATTTCATGACTTTTTGCGCATTTTAAAATTGTTGCTATTTTCTTGATTTGTTAGAAATGTGTTCAAATGCTATTGTAATGCTTACCTATGCTTATATACCTTGTATATAAGTGCTAGAGAACGTATTTGAGCCACTGGTTCACATTTTAAACGGTTAGATCGTTAATTTGATTTAAGAGGTGAATAGTGACGAAATTCTAGGGTTTTGTGTAATTTTGCGAATTAGATTGATTCAATGCTTCTAATAGATGCCTTAGGTGTTAATGAAGGTAGTCTAATAGCCCCGTGCAATTGAATTGCTCTAAATTTGCATAGAACGTGAATTAGCCAACTTTAACAAAGAGATTTCGGGGTTAATGTGAATCCGGGTGGATTCGGGCTTCACTTTTAGAATTCTTAGGATACCTAGGTGCTTTAGAAGCTTTGCCAACCCTCATTTGAAGCCCGGTTGAAGTATGTGTAGTTTAAAGCCACAAGAGGAAAATTGGGGCTTTTGGGGTAATTGTGGGTAATTGCACGTGTTTGAGTGTTGTAGGGGTGCCTTAGGGGTTACTTAGAAGATTAGTATAGCTTCCCCTCAAATTTGAAACCTTAACTTTGATTCGGAAGAAAAATAGCTTGAATAACAAAGGGGTTTAAGTGCAAATGCAGTTGTTTCTCGCTTTTAAGTCCATGGCATGGTTCCTTAGGTGTTTAAATGTGGTTTCAAGTTGATTTGGAACTTTTGGTATAATTCTAAATGTATCTTATATATGCCCCTTTGTAAAGTTGTTTATTTGCTTGTATAAACTGCTTTTAACCTATCTATTCTGAGGTCAACCTACTTTGTTGATCCTCTTATGTGTTATTGCTTATATTGTTGATATTGACTTGTCATCGTTAAGTGCATTGCATAGTGGTTGCGCAACTATAGTGTCAAGGACGGATGTGTTGAATATCGACTGGGCGGTAGAGGGCTTGCCGGTGGATATTCAAACTCCGTGCCCTAGTCCTTCATTCGCCTAGTCCGGAGATTGCCAGGGGATGTTGGGTCATAGGATTATCGAGGTACATCTGGAGTACACCCACTGGAGTGTTTGGGGTTATGCCGGCTTATCGTGATCGTGATCGTGGTTCGTGGATCGTGTTCGTGGATTGAAGATTTGGTGTTGGGGTTAAGTGAAATGTATCCTTTTTAATGTGTGGTTATTTAAGCTATTGTTACTTCTTAAATTGTTAAATTACTATTGTTGTTTAACTGGTTTACCTGTTGCATTGCACGCCCCGGGACCTTATCCCTCACTGGGCAACAGTGTTGCACATACCTTGATATCATGTTTCAGGAAGTGCTGAGGGTGATCCCTAGCTAGTTGAGGTGGTAGTAGAAGAAGAAGAAGTTTAGTCTAACCCTTTGCTCTAGTTGATGTGTGTTTATTGCCTCAGGTGGATATGATTTCTTGTTATTTCGTGGTGTTCATGTACTACTATGTTATGATCTATTTTGTGGCCTTAGGGCTATGTATATTCTTGTAGTTGTAAGTTGAAAGTTAGTTGGTTGTAATGTTAGCTTTGAGATATTATGGCTTGTAATAACTTTTAATTCTCTTTTAGTTCTTGCATGCTTGGGGGTGTATGTTCAAAGGCATGTTTGATTTCAACTTCTAAGATTGCTTTAATATTATCATTGAACGTCATGTTAAAATGATTTAATGAAAAGTTAAGTTGGTTGGATGCTTGTGTGATTTGGAGCAGTTGTATGTTTCAAGGCTTGGATGGCCTTGAACCTTCGAAATTTAATTATAAAAGCTTGTTTTAGTATATTGTAGCTATTTTGAGCATTTTCAGGTTTTCAAATGTCCACGGTACAGAGGAGGCTCTGTCCGTTTATCGGGTCCAGACCTAACCTTTAGCGTGGGGTTGGGTCAGGGCGTTACATTTGGATATACCTGAACTATTGGCACTTCCTCCAACTTTAACTTATCTGATGGCTTGTTAATCAGATGAGTAATATAAGCTTGACACCCTTTCATCACAAGCTTAACAACTTTAGTAGAAGAAATAACAAAACTTCCTGAAGAATCTTAGTTCCCCGCTACTTTAATCATTGGCTGACCCGGCAACTGAAAGTTTACCACTTTCGTTTTACAATTCAGCTGGGTATTGTACTTTGCAAGCCAATCCATACCCAGGATAACCTCATAATCTTGAACAGGAAGCAAAATAAGATCGGCAGGAAACTCTTGCCCTTTAATCTGAATCTTGCAAGCTTTGCACACCAATTCAGTTATAAATCTGGTGCTCGTGGCTGTGTTAACCTCCATCTTATACGGCAACCTCTCCAATTGTAATTTAACACGTTGTACACAAGGAGGTATAATAAAGAATGAGTGGCACCAGAATCTATTAATACTTTAACCAGTTGAGAAAGAATTAGGAAGTTATCTTCCACAACTACTGTTGCCTCATGCATCTCCAACTGATCTATAGCATAAACACGAGCCTGGACTCTCTGCCCTAGTGCATTGCCTACAGGCTTATTCTATTGACCTCTACTTCTAGTCTGCGTTGGAGCATTCTTGAATTTTGGGCAATCTTTTGCCAGATGTTGGCCACTACCACATCTCATGCAATTACCAGACTTTTTCCAACAATTAGCCTCGATGTGGCCCTTCTTACTACAAAAAAGCACAAATTGGAGCTGATGAAATAGTACTGCCTCTAGAAGAAACCTGTGAAAAATGAACAACTGAACTTGCTGGCTAGTTCCTCACAACAACTGGCCTATACTGGCCTTGAGTCTGCTGAGGCTGGGATGAAACAAATATCCACTGGCCCTGAGGTAGGAACTGCCTCTTACTAGGCTAGCTCGAATTAGCTCTGTCATCTCTCTTCCTTTTCTCAACCCTCGACGTCGCCTCTAGGACATCTGAGTAAGTGTCAAACTTGAGCGGAGCTAGGAATTCCTGAATCTCGGGCCTTAACCCGTTGATAAACCTTCTTACTCTCTCATCAACATATTATACCAATACAGGTACATAGTGTGACAACTTATTGAACCAGGCTTTATATTGGACTGTTGGGGATATGGCCTAATGCTAAAGTTTGAGATGACCTTATTAGGGTTTAATAAGAGTATACTTATGTGTTTTATACACTATATGATTTGTAGGATATTCATATTCTTCGCTTTGATGTGAATATGTCCCTAATGTTTATCCGAGAAGAGAAATATTCTAAAAGGGTTTAAGGTATTTTGCACTTTTTCTTCAATATGATAAGCATTAAGAATCGATTCATAGCCCTTCAGATTATTCAACCGGGACTAGAATAATCGAGTACGGGTTATCATATGTTATTACCTTTGATTAACATAGTGATGTTAATGATAAAGGATAGCGTGCGAAATGCCAGAACAACATGATGATGTGGACTAATAAACATATGAGTGATCATCTGTGTACGGGCATTGAATGTGATAATAAATAGTGAACTACATGATTTCAGGTTAATTGTTTACTATTTAGTTGAGAATTGTGCAAATTAATCCTCAAACTTGAGAGATTACGGCTGCCGGTTATATCAGGGGCTAAATACTGCGTCTGGACAATGCCCGTCTTCTATAAGGTGAGATACGGTCTTTCGCGTTTTAGTCTTGTGGTATGAACCAATAGGTAATTGTCAAGATAGGATCTGTTAACCTCCAGCGTGAGGCGATATCCTATGATATCTGACATCGTTTGGTAAACGAACTAGTCCTTGGCCAAGGCGAGTATGAAGTGATGGAAAGGAGTTTTTCCATGGTAGTCATCTCTCGTTTCACTGATTCAGATTTATACGTAGTATCGGATATGGGCTTAACAATTTTATGGTCCTTTCCCGATCGGGGTACTTGTAACAGAAGGATCAGACTGCACGCTAATTTTTTACGGTTAAATGGATTCATGAAAGACGTCGTCTTCATTATCATTTACATTCTCATGATACGTTCATTGCTAGTGCGTCACTCATGAGCATGAGGGCATTTCGGTAAATGACAGAGACATTTCTGAAATAGATAAGGAGGTTTATCAGGTCCCTCATCGGTACGCGATTATGAATCTAGAAGGTCACATACTAATAAGTATCATGAATAAGTTCACCGGGAGCTTGTATTATATGGTTGATGGCTTTAAGGTGTTAAGAGTCATCATTATGCATATGTATAATGATGATGTAATTTGTGAATTACCACGTCATTATCCTAGTCATCAAATAAAAAAGGCAAATTAATGATAGGGCATTGACATGTGGCATGTGAGATGTAAGATCGTCCATGTCACCAATCCAAGTCATTTGAATTTGAATTGGATGGATAAGATTGACTTTTGAATAAAGACAAAAGAATCTTGTCCATTGCTTTTGATGATAGAACTTTTTTGCCAAGTGTCATGAGAGAGAAAAAGTTGTCCCTTGGATTGTAATCATACAATCCAAGGCCATGCATGGCTTGGTTGATTCAAGCAAGAAAGAGAATAATGGTGATTGGTTCTTTATGCATGCAAGACAATATTATATTATTGAGATTAAATAATATATAAAAGATGATAACATTCTCTGTCTTTCCACTATGATTTTCGGCCATAGCAAGGAGAAGAGAGAAGATTGATCTTTTGCCATCTATTGTTAATGATTATGATCTATTGACATGCATGGCTTGGTTTATTGAAACAAGAAAGAGATTAATTTTGATTGGCTCTTTCTACATGCATGTAATATACAAAAGATGACAACTTCTCTCACCTACGTACAACACAATTTCGGCCAAGGCAATTGAGGAAAAAGAAAGTTCATCTTCTTCTTCTTGCTTGGTGATTTTCAGCCATTGTAACTTCATCAAGAAGGTTTTGTTTTTTGATGAAACACCACACACACGTAGCTTGATACATTGAAGATATACTAGTACATTTTTGTCTTCAAGTAGAAGGTTGAGCTTTGGATGCTTGTGGACCAACTAGACCCTTCAAGTTAGAAGGACTCTATTGCTCCAACTTCAAGCCACACCATCAACCAAGTTGTCTACAAAAGGTATACCTAAGGACCTTGTTTTTTCATTATATATATTTGATATATGATGTTAGTTAGTAGTTTTATGGTTATATATGAAAGAATGCATGTGAATCTATGCTAGAAAATTTTGAAATATGGCACACATAGTTTCGGCCCTAGCTTGTATCCATGCATGCCTTTCTAGATCTGGAATCCAACCATGATATATGCTTAGACATGATATCTATATGTGTTGGCTTGCACTCCCTTTCAAGTGGTATTAGAGCCTTAGGTTTTGTATGTCCATTTTGCTAACTAGTAGATTTCTTGATGGTGAACTTTACTTGGCCGAATGTGTGTATGCTTGTTGGGCCAAAAATTAGCTATCAAAATGTGCAAGTGTTGAAGTTTATGATGAGCCTACATGATTGCATGTTTAGATCTAGTCTTGATCCATGCATGTATATGTAGATCTAATGGATATTTGAGCTTATATATGTAGACTTGAGCTTGGATGTTAGATCTATACTTATTAATGGTCTTTTGTCACATACATGTTAAGAATGATTGATCTTGTTGTTGAATATGCTAATATATAAAGATAGTTGTTGGAATTGATCTTTGCATGTTGGCATATGTCCTAGAATCAAGAGATAATTCTAAAAGCTTAAAAGGTGTTTCTTGAAATGATCTATTTTGCATATTCGTAAAGTCAAAACTTAGAAAAGACAAATGTGCCCTTGTTATTTTGAGATGGCCGAAATTCCCTATGTGTGTGTCCTTGGTGTGTTGTTTTTTGTTGGACATGGTAATGTGCTAGTGGTTGCCTTGAAGTCTTCAAAAGTTAAAATAGATTATAAGCATGTGTTAAAATAAAAGTTTGAAAGTTGTTTTAAGCTTATTTTAACTAGTTCATGCATATAATTATGTTGAGGACTATTTGATGTTTAAAGGAGTTTAATAGTCAAATAGGCAACTAGTTACATGTCTTGAAAATTGCAAAAAAAAATTTCACATAATAGAAGGCCATTATATTCTAAATCTTGAATTTGGAAATAGTCTAATGTGTTTTAATTATATATTTCTAAGTTTAAGAAATGTTAAAAGTTATTATATGTTGATATAATGTCTTTTAATGAATTAATGGGCTAAAATAAATGTATGTATGCCATTGAGACATATTGATTTGGGCTTGGGCCTTGTGTGCATGTTTTAGATTATTTTTAGCCTAATTGGGCCACTTTATGTAATTGGGCCATAGACTTGTGTTTTCTTTAAAGTTTTGGGCTTGCATGTGATTATTGTTAATTATAAAGGGTTATGAATTAATGGGCCATTATGATTTGCATTAATGAAAGGTGTTTTTCAGAAAATGAAATAAGTATAGATAAAGTTTAATTTTTCATGATGATGAGTTGATTAAACTTATATGCTAACTTATTATATGTGGATTATTATATACTTGATAAGAATAATCATGCATATATTTATATCTTGAGAATGGTGAATTTGATAATGGATTTGGGTTTTAGGGTCAATCATTATTGGGTTGTAATATGAGACATAAGTCTCAATTTATTTCTTGTCATTTGAGAGAATTATGTAGTGAGGACTTATATGTAATTCTTCAAGAGAAATTAGAAAAGAAGCCCAATGGACTTTTCCAAGGAGTTGGAAGCCCAATGGACTTTTCCAAGGAGTTGGAGGCCCAATGGAGATTTCAAGGAGTTGAAGATCTTTTAAAGAAAATAGTTTTATTTCTTTAAGCCCAAAAGCCAAGCCCATGATCCACCATTCATATATCTTTGCATTCATACTATTTAAATTGCTATAATAGTGATTGTTAGCTTATAGTATGTTGAATGCTTAATTATTTGATGAGATTGTATCAACTCCCTATGTGCAAACTAAATTAGATTTTCAAAAATGGTAAAAGGAGTTTTATCGTAGTCTTCCGCCATCCTAGGATATTTAATAAGACACAAATGAATACGATCCTTCTTACCCAAAGGTAGAGGATATGTTTCAAAGTAAGTTTATTAAAATCACTAGAATGAAACATAGTGATGTGGTTGTCTGCCAAAATCTAACGGTCAACATAGCCACAAAGGCTTGAGGCTATTGATTCAATTTGAGGGATAACTAAGCGATGGCGGGTACAATCTACCTAGATCACCTAATCAATTATAACCACAAAGGTTTGAGATCAAGTGATTTAGGGACTAAAGTAGACCATACCCTATTTAGAGAAATAGACAACAAAGAGTTGTTGACCTTTGGTATTCATGTTCCAATTATAGCCACAAAGGTTTGAGGAACGTGTCTGATCATAGGAACTTGGTCATCCCACTTAAAGTCTTTTCATAGATTCACATTTTATCTCATTAAGGGAGTATGAGATTTAAAACAAATAGTGGAAGTAGCTATTATATCTTGCAATTTAATAGCTTTACATATATTCTTGTTAGCCTGTAATCTTACTTTCTGTTATATTTACTTTTTCTACAGCTTTATGTCTCCATTCATAAATCCTATTTTATCCATCCTTAATCATGATTATTTAGTTGGACTAAATTTTGAGAAATGGTACAAAAGTTTAAGGGTAGTCCTCTGATTTGAGACAATTGAGTATATTTTGGATGTCCCAACATTTGCTCCCGTAGATGAGACTGCTACCGAGACCAACAAGATCACTTACTATAAGTGGGTCCAGGATGACATGCGTGATAGGGGATATATTATTTCATCAATGAGTGATGATCTACGTCGATTCTATGAGGGGTTGCCTTATTCCGTAGATATCATTCGTTGTTTGGAGGAATCCTTTGGTGAGCACAGTCAGTCTACGTATAACGCCCCGATCCCTCACGAGACCGGAGGCTCTAGTAACCATGCTATTCTCAACCGCATCCTAACCCGGGCACAGATTTTAGGAAAAACGGACAGAGTTTTTCCTGTACCGTGGACATTCTGGAAACCTGTAAGCATTCAAATAAAACACGAAGCAAAGGAACAACATTTCTAATTGAAATCCCAACCTTAAGGCCATCCAAGCCTTAAGCAACACAAGACAATATAAACACATACAAGCATGCAACGTAGCTAGAAACAGAAGCATAAGTTATTACATGCCACAATTCCATAACACTTACTACATCTACTTAGCTTTCAAATTGCAACCACTCAAATATATATACATAAGCCCTTAGGCTCCAAAATAGAACATAAAGTAGACAAGCAAGGTCTTCTACAGTTTAACAAGCAATCACTCCAATCTCAAGTAATAGTACACAGCAACCAAGGCAACTCATCCAACTGCACCACCTGAAACATGTTTAGCGAGGTATGAGCAGTCACAATTGCTCAGTGAGGGATAAGGTCTACCGAGGACGTGCAATGCAGCAACTTAACACAATTAATACAATAGATAAACAGTGAATAATAATTCTAATACCACATTTTAAAAGGATACAATCGATAACCCTTATCACTCCAATCGATCCCCGATCCACGAACCACGATCTCAATCTCGATATGCCGGCATCCCTTACACCAATGGGTACTTCGGATGTACCCGATCCTATGACCCAATACCCCCTGGCAATCTCCAGACCAGGCGAGTGAGGGAATAGCAGACGGAGCTAAGGCAACCAACACTGGCAAGCCCGATGCCGCCCAGCGAGGCTATCGCATCCGCTGCGACAATGAGGTTGTGCAACCACGATGCAATGCAAAAATGATAACAATGACAATATAATCAGTTTACACATTTAAGGACAAAAAGTAGGTTGTCCTCGCACCAAGTTACAATTTAGCAACAATAAGCATATATCAATTACGCAATTATACTAAATAATATACTATTTTAGCAAGAAAATAAACTATAATGCACGTAAGGATGCAGGTCCCTCACCTTTTAGGAAGCCAAACCTGTGTGAATTAAGCCAAGATTCCCTCAATATTCTCCAAAAGCATCAATTCCCTTCAATTATCACTACCTAATACAATCAACTATACGCATAAGAAGTGATTTGTTATTCTCAACTAAAGCTAGTTCATAAAGCCATTAATTTATCCAACTCTATTTGATTCCCTTTAATTCACATAACTAACAATATATTTCATGGTTTAACAATCATTCTAATCAATATTTGAACAATACATAAACTCAAGTGATCACATATGCAATATTCTTTAATTTCCAAGTATGAGACAAAGACAATAGCATAATAAATAACATATACATAGCCATTCATATAAGTAGAAACACTATATAATATCTAACCAATAAGTTATGTAAGCGTATCTTTACACATATAATGCAATTAATAAGCAATATAAACATGTTTACTCAATCTTTAACTAGTATCGATATAACTTAACTCACAACTTCTCCGAATAGATGAACTTGTTACATAAGTACATTTAAACATTTATCCAATCAATCAAGAATCAACTAACAACAATTATTACCATCGTTCATTACTAGTTCCTTTAGTCCATTCTAGATTCATACTCAACCAAATCCATGTAAACCAAGCAACTTAATTCACAAGACTTCACTACTATAATACGTACACTGCACAAAGGTATATAAACATTTAATTACTCAATTATAAAGCAATTATCATGAAATTAACTATGCGAACACAAAGGGGTCAATATTATACTTTTCACAAAACTTAACCAAAAGCTCACACATACCTTAGAATAGCATTTAGACACGCTAGGAGCAACTACAAAGCAATACAAGTACTAAAGTAATTAATTCATTCATTTCCCCTTTGTTCAACTAGGCTATTTAGCTTCCTATCGGAATTTAATTATCAAGTTAAGCTAGCTAACCATCCTACCAATCTAAGGATACCTAAATACCTCATTTAGAACCTCCAAATCATAACCTAGAGCACAAGTACATGAAAACACCAAAAATGTCTCTTTGTGGGTTTACACTACAAGTACCAATTTCGAAACCCAAACAAGCGAAACGAAAGCACTTCTAAGGTTTCAATACTTAATAAAGACTAGCCATAACCTCGAAATGTGCCCGGATTCAAGTTAAACCTGAAACCCCTTATTAAAGTAGCCTATTTTGATCAAATTTCTCAAATTTTGAACATAGCAAGTGCAATTAACATTTTTTCCACGCTTATGGACCTAATTAGCAACTACTAGAAGCCTCGAATCGAATTAAATTGTAACTTTTTTTCGGAAACCCTAGTTTAACACTATTCATCATCTTCCCCAAATGCCATTTTTATTTTCAAGCATTCAACAAGCATTTCAAACCCTCAAACATATTCTATGATGTCATTAGAGCATATAAGAATCAATGGAACAAGAATTAAACCACTACAATATTAGATCACAAAAATAATAATACAAACTTTAATTGAATTTAATACAAAAAATAGAATGCACCCTCACCTCTTTTGAAGATCAAAGAATGGTCTTAAGGTCCTAAGGATGAAGCACAACCAATTTGGGAAGCAATGGAAGCAAGAATGAAGCAATGAGTAATTTTTTTTTGAGAAGTTACTATTCCCATAACTCTTTTTTGGCCATTTTTTGACCCATTTTTTTTTGTTTCTTGGCTTATAATATTCTCATGAGATGGTCAAAGGGTAGGTCAAGCAATTAGGGTATTTTAGTAAGGGTAAATAGGTCATTTTGGTGATTAAATTTCAACAAAACAAAATGCCAAAAATCTAAAAAATCTGGAAAAATCCCGCTGGTACTATTCATCAGACATTTCGTGATTTTTTTCCCAATGATCCTGATATGCAATGTCAGGGGCTATAGTCCCCCAAAAATATGTAGTATTTTATAAAAATATAAAATGCATGAACAGAAACAATTGAATTTATGAAAATATGAAAAAATGAAGTAATTAGCTAAATTACATCTAAGTTAACCATTTAATGAATGCAATTAATGAAGTGCTGGGTTCGGGGTATCACACTATGAGATTCTAGTTGACCCGTGAGCTTTTTAGTATGAGACTTGAGGAAGGGGGTGACGTGAGCCAACACTGCCTCAGAATGATTTACTTGGTAACTCAGTTGGAGGCATTTGGTTTCGTTAAGGATCCCCGACTTCAGGTTGACTTGATCTTGCAGTCTATTCCACTATCATACTCTCCCTTGATCTTGGACTTTCACGTGCACAAAATTGAGATCACACTAAATGAGTTGCCAGATGTTTTGACTGGCTGGCAGAATCATGATTTGGGTACAGGACTCGATCCTCATGTTGAGTCCTCTCCTTCTGTGGCTGAGCCCAACCAAAACAAAAACAGAAGAAGGAGGAGGATAAGACATATGAGGAGTAGGGTTCTAGCATTCTTACTAGGAGATCTCTTATTAGGAGGGGATTGAGTAGTAGACCCCGTTTATGCATGATTTGGTGGTTTTGGATTGGCTTGGTATGCGATCCCTATTTTGAAAAATGTTTATAAATGTTCGGATTAGTTTGATTATTTCTTTAAATAGTAGTGACTATTTACAATCGTTTCTAGAGGATATTTTGGAAATGATCCTTTGTAAGAAAATGATTGGCATTTTGTATATCTTTCATTAATAGTAATAAAATGGTCGGAATGCGTATTGGAAGAAAGAATGTTTTCAAACTCAAACATTGATATTTCATATGCTTAGCATTTAATGAAATGGCTAAATACCAAATAATACTTATAATGTCTTGATCTTTGAAATTGTCAAGAGTTAAAGACTTGAATTCTTTTATCTATCTAAATGAGTTTGATAGATTAATTACTCTTTTTGACAAAAGAGTTTGTTCAAAATAAATAATTGAAACGGAGCTTATGAGACTTGTCCAGAATATGTTGGGTTATAAAAGAAGATTAGAGAATGCATCTTTTATCACCAAAATCTTTCAAATTGATTTTAAACTTATACCATGTTTTAATTCTATAGTTGTATTGAATATAAACTCCTTCATGCATAGTTTCTTTAGAGAAAGGTAACAATGATGAAATGGGTATAATGAAAAGAAAGAGGTCGTCTTCATTAATAAATGAAGGTGATATCTAAATTTATAAGAAAAGTTAGTGGGAATTGATGCCCTTAACAAGTCTTATGAATTTATGATACCTTCGTTCGCCAAGGTCCAATTAAATTTAATGTCATGTTGTTTTTCCTTGGGTAAACCAATCATGTCTTATAAGTATCATGTCTATGAAGTACAGTGATATGATTGTTTGTTTTCTCATTACCTGTACACCAAGTCACGATCTTAAAGTTCTCTTTAAGATGGAGGAATCTAAGAAATTTTGGTCTCTAGTCTTAATGACAGGGTATCCGTCTTTTCTTGTAGACTTCCTTCTAACTATTAAGGAAAGGTTGTGAATGGTTTTGCACCTAATCCTTTCACTGTTTGCATTCTCTTTTAAATGCAATGGCAAGTACTTGGCACGATATGATGTAATGAGTTACATGATAGATATCGGAAAGAATACATATAAGTTCTAGTGATCTTATTGTTATAATGATCTCTATATGAACTTTACCCTAGAATTTAAGGTTTATGAGTATAGGAAGTTCTTAGTGAAGAATTCACTTAAAATGATAAGAGTGTTTTAAGTGGATTTGTGAATTATTGGAAAGAGTTCCGAATAATGATCAATAACAGTTATGTTATTATTTGAGCCTAGATGCTGCTTGACTTTTATGATGTTTGGATAATATGAGGTTCTGTCTATTGATAGTAGCTGATGTAATAAGGTGGCTATCATAGAGGCTTTTTGCACAAGCTTAGAAGAACCCGATCTCATCAAGAGTCCGAACTTGTAAAGAGTCAATTCAAGAGTTTCTTTCTTGATAAGAAAATGAATTAACAGATAAAGATCCTATAGTTGTTTCTATAGATGACCCACTGATCCTATAAAGACAGTTACAATTTATCACTATCTTTGGGAAGATGAGTATAGGGATATGAATGTAAAATGCACTAGATCCTATGGTTGATAGCATTAGTGCAAGTAGGAGATTGTTGGGGATATGCCCTAATGCTAAAGTTTGAGATGACCTTATTAGGGTTTAATGAGAGTATACTTATGTGTTTTATACACTATATGATTTGTAGGATATTCATATTCTCCGCTTTGAAGTGAATATGTCCCTAATTTTTATCCGAGAAGAGAAATGTTCTAAAAGGGGTTAGGGGATTTTGCACTTTCTCTTCGATATGATAAGGATTAAGAATCAATTCAAAGCCTTTTAAAATAATCAACCGGGACTAGAATAATCGAGTACGGGTTATCATATGTTATTACCTTTGATTAACATAGTGATGTTAATGATAAATGATGGCGTGCGAAATGCCAGAACAGCATGATGATGTGGACTAATAAACTTACGAGTGATCATCTATATACAGATCATTGAATGTGACAATAAATAATGAACTACATGATTTCAAGTTAATAGTTTACTATTTAGTTGAGAATTGTGCAAATTAATCCTCAAACTTGAGAGATTACGGCTGCCGGTTATATCAGGGGCTAAATATTGCGTCTAGACAATGCCCGTCTTCTATAAGGTGGGATATGGCTTTTTGCATTTTAGTCTTGTGGTATGAACCGATAGGTAATTGTCAACATAGGATCTGTTAACCTCCGGCGTGAGGCGATGTTCTATGATATCTAAGATCGGTTGGTAAACGAGCAAGTCCTTGGCCAAGGCGAGTATGAAGTGATGGAAATGAGTTCTTCCACGGTAGTTATCTCTTGTTTCACCGATTCAGATTTATACGTAGTATCAGATGTGGGCTTAACCATTTCATGATTCTTTCCCGATCGGGGCACTTGTAACAGAAGGATCGGACTGCATGTTAATTTTTGACAGTTAAATAGATTCATAAAAGACGTCGTCTTCATTATCGTTTACATTCTCATGATACGTTCGTTGCTAGTGCGTCACTCATGAGCATGAAAGTATTTCGGTAAATGACAGAAACATTTCCGAAATAGATAAGGAGGTTTATCAGGTCCCTCATCGTTACGCGATTATGAATCTAGAAGGTCACACACTAATAAGTATCATGAATAAGTTCACCGGGAGCTTGTATTATGTGGTTGGTGGCTTTAAGGTGTTAAGAGTCATCAATGTTGGTATTTGGGCCAAAAGTATAGTTTTGAAAAGTTTTGGGGTCAAATTATAATTACTAAAACTTTTAGGGCCAAACTGTAATTATTGAAAAGTAGTCTAATATATTTATTCTAATAAAGATTAGAATGGGCAAAAAATAATATATATATATATATATATATATATATATATATATATATATATATACATATAAATGTGTTTATATATGTATATGTATAATGATGATATAATTTGTAAATTGCCACGTCATCATCCTAGTCATCAAATGAAAAAAGAAAATTAATGATAGGGCATTGACATGTGGCATGTGAGATATAGGATCATCCATGTCATCAATCCTAGTCATTTGAATTTGAATGGGAAGGATGATATTGACTTTTGAATAAAGACAAAAGTATCTTGTCCATTGTTTTTGATGATAGAACCTTTTTGCCAAGTGTCATGAGAGAGAAAAAGTTATCCCTTGGATTGTAATGATTACAATCCAAGGCCTTGCATGGCTTGGTTGATTCAAGCAAGAAAGAGAATAATGGTGATTGGTTCTTTATGCATGCAAGACAATATTATATTATTGAGATTAAATAATATATAAAAGATGATAACATTCTATCTCTTTCCACTATGATTTTCGGCCATAGCAAGGAGGAGAAAGAAGATTGATCTTTTGCCATCTATTGCTAATGATTATGATCTATTGACATGCATGGCTTGGTTTATTGAAACAAGAAAGAGATTAATTTTGATTGGCTCTTTCTACATGCATGTAATGTACAAAAGATGACAACTTCTCTTACCTACATACAACACAATTTCGGCCAAGGCAATTGAGGGGAGACAAAGTTCATCTTCTTCCTCTTGTTTGGTGATTTTCGGCCATTGCAACTTCATCAAGATGGTTTTTCTTTTTGATGAAACACCACACACAAATAGCTTGATACAATGAAGATATACTAGCACATTTTTGTCTTCAAGTAGAAGGTTGAGCTTTGGATGCTTGTGGACTAACTAGACTCTTCAAGTTAGAAGGACTCCATTGCTCCAACTTCAAGCCACACCATCAACCAAGTTGTCTAGTAAAGGTATACCTAAGGACCTTGCTTTTTCATTATATATATTTGATATATGATGTTAGTTAGTAGTTTTATGGACATATATGAAAGAATGCATGTTGATCTATGCTAGAAAAATTTGAAATATGGCACACCTAGTTTCAGCCCTAGCTTGTATCCATGCATGCCTTTCTATATCTTGAATCTAACCATGATATATGCTTAGACATGATATCTCTATGTGTTGGCTTGCACTCCCTTTCATGGACTACTGTCATAGCACCCTGACTGCAGGTTATAAACTCATCTGCATGCCTCTTTCGTGGAAGTGCCGATATATAGTTGTTTTTAAAAGCTGCCACAAAATTCAGCCACATATATAGGGTGTGTTGCTGTTCCCACTAGAGTTTAACCGTCCTCCTCCACTGTCTGGTGTCCCCGTCAAACAGAAAGACTGCAAAGGTAATTTTCCTATCATCCGAGTAGTCCAATGCATCATAAATATTCTCAACCCTCTCTAACCATTCCTCCAATTTTTCATCGTCCGGCTTATCCACAAACCTTGGGGTGATACCTCAGAAACCCCTGTAGTACACTATCACCACCGTCTCCACCACCACCTCCGTTACCTCCAATACCCTGATCAACAGGAGGGTTACCTCGATTACCCTGGTTATACTCAGTCTGCCTCTGAAACATCTGAGCTATCTATGCCACAGCAGTTGCCATTTGTCTCATAACCGGATCTTGCACCGGTGGCTGATCACCTTGCCCTTCTTCATTTCTCCAGGGTCTTCCCTTAGTATTTCCTCTAGCCATCTTTCAAACAAAGGCCAACCATAGGTTATAACACACAGTCTAGCTATAAACAGTTAACATCACATAAATAACAACTTCACGTAGTCAAATTAGCCACGTACCACACGTTAGCCACATTAAGCACATTGATCATGTAAAGCACGTTGTTCACATAAGGCACATTAACTACACGTAGTTCACTTAACACATAGGACATGTATACACTATCTCAAGACAGATTCATGTTAGAACCTCTACCCAATAGTCCAAAGGTTATATCCCGGCTTACGCTAATCATGCTCTGATACCACTAAAATAGTGTCACGTCCCAACTCGACCCCTCCTAGAATCCAAGTCAAGACACGACATAATTTCGGCATTATAACATCTGTAACACGGCCATTCAACAAATAAAGAAATCTGTACGACATACAACATACATAACAAAGCCATCCAACAACAACCCCTATATAAAGCCTCTGTCACACCAACATTAGATATATACATATAAGTACCCGAGTCTCAAAACAAACCATTAAAGCTAACGGAATATATACAAGGCTAACATAACTATATACAGTACAAAAGTATCCTTGGCAAAGCTAACAGCATATCAAAGCTACATATTACAAGTCTAGTCTTAAAACAACACAACTGAGAATTTAAGGCAACATAAGCAGTAAAGCATCATGCAACTCTAGTCAACTATCATGGAAGGGGCTCATCAACATATATCAAATCATCACATGGCTTGGCCTCAGCCTCATTAGGCACAACCTCCAACAAAGCTTCTCCTGAAAGGTGGATGAAAAGGGTGAGTTTCGATGAACTCAACAAGGGTGGATAAGGAAAGGTTTTCACAAACATTTTTAACTTTTAAATCCTTTCAAAATATGCTATGCCCAAGAGCACGCAATAAGTATAATTAAACAAGAATATAAGTAATCCACGTTGCAAGGATACGTTTAATTCATTGATGTCAACCCCTGTACACCATCACAAACGCATTTCCCCTGTACACTGACGGTTGTACCCCGGAAGTATGTCAAACTACGACCCAAACCCTTATGGAACACTCCTTCCATAAGAGTAGGAACTAAAACATCGATAGTGGTGCCATCGCCTAGCAAGCCCTATGTTGCCCAGTGCAACACAACTACCACGTCTCACGTAATGGTTGCAACCATGCTTGTAACATTCACGAAATTGGAGAAGACAACAAAGTAGGTTGTCCCTCGAGCTCATTCAACATGCAAGCACGATTGGCATCACTTGACAAACCATTTCAATTAATAACACGTAGATTAGGTAACAAGGTAGGCCACCTAACCGAAAGCATTGACCAATTTAGCTCAAATAACACGTTTAATAATTAAGGAATACTAATAAACATTTAATATAGCTTCTAGCATCAAACAATGTAATAACTCAATAAAACGACCCCCGAGCAGTTACATAACATTAAATAATTTAAAGCTATCACGTAGTATCAAATTAACTTAGAACATTTATAGGTTTTATATAATGTGACGGCCCAGACCCAACATGTAGTATAATATACTTAATTGCACATAAATTGGTGCTAGTTTAAGTGTTATATGTGTGAAAGTGTTTATTTTAGCATTTAAGATTTTAACTAGTAGTTTCACTTCATTTTTTTAATTCTCTTATTTGTTAAAAAAAAAAGGGGGACCAATACTATTAATTCAAGTAAAATATTTTTAAATACTATTTTCACATTTACTGTGTCACTCGAGAATTTTTATCATATTCATAAATAACTGTAGCATATCTCCTAGTGCATTTTAATGTGTTTTATTTCTAGTTTAAATATGTTTACTTGATGGTCACTATTCATAAAAAAATTTACTGTCTAAATTGCTTGGTTTAATATTTTTTCGAGATAGTACCACTTATTAAAGGAATCGAAAATTTGTAGTTTTAGACTTTAGAGGCCGAGAATGTGCATTTGAAAAATGATTTACACATTGCTTGAATAGTGTTACGTTAGTGTAAATGATAGTTTAGTAATTTAGTCTTTTATTTGACAATTTTAGCATAGTTTGACTAGGTAATTCAAGCAATTGACTTAAGATTAATGGTATATCTATGCACATTTATGCCTTAGCTTTACACTTGTACACAATTTGCTCATAAAACAATCAAAATAATCCCCATTTTGTCCCCCCTACCCGTGACCATAAGGAGGAAAAAGAGGAGAAAGTTTTGCAAATTTTCTTCAACATTTGCTCAAGAACTCTCATCCTAAGCCTCTCTCCACCTCTCCTAAGGTTCCTTCTACTATCTCCAAAGCTCGTAGGTGAGAGAGTGCATCATTTTAGCTAAGTTTAAATTTATGTCAAGTTTTTTGTAATTTTTGGATTTTACTATTTCATGCCATAAATTGCTTGATTCTTGTTAGATATAGTGTTATTACATGTTAAAGAACATCCTTATGCATTTATATAGTTTAGAACTAAGTTTTTTAGCATGATTCACTTGAGGAAGATGACGAATAGTGCCGAAACTAGGGTTCCAAAAAAAAGTTTCAATTTAATTCGATTCGAGGCTTTTAGTAGTTGCTAATTAGGTCCTTGAGCAAGGGAAAAATATTCTTTATGCTTTCCATGTGAAAATTTTGGGAAATTTGATCAAAATAGGCTGCTTTAATAAGGGGTTTCCGGGTTAACTCGAATCCGGGCATGTTTCGACGTCATGGCTAGTCTTTATTAAGTATTGAAGCCTTAGAAGTGCATTTGTTTCGCTTGTTTGTGTTCTGAAATTGGTATTTGTAGTGTAAACTCACAAAGAGGCATTTTCGGTGTTTTCGTGTACTTGAACTTTAGGCTATGGTTTGAAGGCTCTAAAAGATGTATTTAGGTATCCTTGGATTGGTAAAATAGCCATCTTGCCTAGCTTGATCATTGAATTTCAATAGGAAGCTTAATAGTCTAGTCGAACAAAGGATAAACTCGGAGTTTTAATGCTTAGCCTTGAATTAGCACTGGTGCTTGTATATCTTGATCTTATATGTTGTTATATAGCAATTGTGACCATTTCATGAAGTTTCGTGATCATCAGACATTTGACCCCTTTGTGCGTTCTTGATTAATTTCATGTTTTAGCATGTTTACAACTTGATAATTGCTTTATAATTGAGTAATTAAGTGTTTGTATGCCTTGGTGTAGCATACATATCATAGTAGTGAAGTTTTGTGAATTAAGCTATTTGGTTTGCATAACTTTAGTTTAGTATGAACCATGTTGATAATTGTTGTTAATTGACTTATTAGTTGATTGGATAAGTGTTTTATGTGCCAAAGTAAAGCTTAAAGCTAGCAAGCAAAGCATGAAACTAAGGTAGAATTCAACTAGATGCTTGTGTGAGTGTGTTCTGTTTTGGGTCAGACCACTGCCCCTGTCTTTCGAAGCTTCTTTGACCTAGCAAACGTACTCGAACAATAACGAAATTTTTGCAGCAGCTAGATTAGGCAGTTTAGAGCAAATGTTGATTTCTAGGACTAAGGCTAATTCTAACATTTTAGGCCTCTGATCACATCATTTCCAAAATATAGCTAAAAAATCGCTGGTTCTGTCCAGCTATGCGTAGTTGCGCGGTAAGGGTTATAACTTTTGGAATTTAACTTGGAATTGAGCACCGTTCAAACCTAAAATTAATTACACTCAAAGAGCTACAATTATATGTAAAAATAAAATAGTTTAGAGGTCAATATCTTAGGTAACCAAATGGGTTAAATTATGCTTCTGTTAGAGGAATTGGAAAATGTCTTAGTTGAGCTTGCGGTATTAACTTTGCACTTGGAGACTTGTATTGAATGTTTGAAGCATTAATTAAGATGTAAGTTAAATGTAACATGTTAACCAATGCATGTTAGTTGAGTCCCCTTGTACAGTTGGCATTTAGGTTATATGTTATGTACAATTTTGGTTAGTTATAGTTAGCTTAACTGTATATATTAGCAAATGCTTTTATGTTGTTTCAGAGCTATGGTGTTTAATTAAGTTACAATGAAATAAAGTATGTAATATAAATTCTTGGATGTGAAAGATAGTTGTTAAACCTTCTATAGTCAATTGCTAAAGTGTTATACTTATATGAAAACTAGGGTATTCATATTCAAGCTAACCCAAGAAAAGTTGGAGTAACTAAGTCATTTTTACATCTTAAGGCTTGGAAAATGTGAGGGAGTCTTCATCTCTTCTGTGCGTCTTAACTTAATTTATTGTTTCTAGATTGTATTCATTAGTAATTGATAAAGTTTATATGCATTATTTACTTGCTATCTTGTGTCTTTTCGTGTTATATGTGATTAACTGCGAGGACATCCTACTTTGTCGTTCCTCTTATGTGATATTTGATATACTTGGCTCTCGTGATCTTGACCTGGGGTTGCACAACCTTTTCGGATATGGTAGCATCGAGAAACACGGGCAGCATCGGGCTTGCCATACTCCCTCGACAACCATGGTGCCTATTCCCTTTCTCTTGCTGAGTATACTCCACTACCGTAGAGGTGTGGTTCACCTGCTGGGTATATGAACCTACCTTAGGAGAAAGGGTCGTAGGATCGGCGTACATTTGGAGTACCCCATTTTGGATGAATAAGGGTTTTGCCGACACTTGCTTAAAGATCTTGGCTCGTGGCTTGTGATTGAAGACAAAGTGGAACCGTATATTTTTTATACGTGGTTAAATACTTGTCTAATTAACTTGTTTATTTGTGTTATTAATGTTATTATCTTGTTGCATCTCACGAAAACACACCCTGGTTTACTGTATCACCTCCCTCACTGAGTAACTCTGGTTACTCATTCCTCGTTTTAACATGTTTCAGGGAAAGTTGTGGTTGGATGCTACGTGCATGAAATACAAGTTGCTGGTTGTATGTGTTTTGTTTTGAGATTATGAAACCTAGTGTATGTTTCTATTGTCTAAAAGGTTGTAATATAAAGTAAAGATTGTATTCTTGTATGAGCTAATAACTATAAATGGGCTTTAATAACTTCAATGATTTACTTGATTGCCTAGTTAATTTGCATGCTTGTATGAATGGGATTATACCTTGGGGTTGGATTGTGGTTTTTGAGGATAAGTTACTACTTGCAGGTGAACTGATAGACCTATAAACAGGGGAGACTTCATCCTTTTTCTCTCATTTTTCATGACTTGGCTATTAGAATCGAGAACTCCGATCTCGAGAGGGATCGGGGTATTACATATAATGCTAGGAACTACTATTCATATTAATTTAATAATTAAAATTCTACATATAATACATAAAATTTAACTAAAGTAAACTACCATTAAAATTGCGTTAAATTAACATTAGGTATTCTCTACAACCTAATTAGTAAGATTTAAATATAATTATAGTCACACAACATATTTATATGAATTTTAAGAATACATTTAGAAAAAACCCTTACCAACTAACTAGAATTTATGGGGAAAATATGTATGCAGGAGCTCCAACCGTCCTCTCCAATTTTTACCCCAAGAAATTCTCACGAAAATCTCTCTTCCTCACTGTCATGTTTTTTTTTTCCTCACTATTCTTCTCAATTTTTTTTTCCTCTTCTCGTTTAGGGGTTGCTCAGTGTTTCGTTTTCTTTTTTTTTTTTTGTGCTTTGCTAACTTGGTGAATTTATATGTAGACTAACAAAGGCCAATAAAAGCAAAGCAACCGCTCATAGCAACAAATGCCTTGAATTGATTTCTTTTTTCTTCTTTGGTTGGCATTTCGGTCCAATTGTTTTCGTTTGCTTTTGTTTTGGTTTTCAGTTAAGCTCTCACACAAAGTCCACCGAACCAACAAAATCACTCTACCACTTTGTTTTTTTTTTCTCTTTGGAGCAATCGGTCCAATCCTTTTTTTTGTTACATTTGGTCCACTTTATTTCCTTTTCCTTTGGTTTCGGCTAAGTCTACTAACACAAAACAACTAACTCAAATGTTATTGCTGACTAGACCAAAGACAATTAGAAAAAACAAAGCTAAGCCATTATGTTTCACGGGTTGACTTTTGTTGTTTTTTTTTATTCAGTTGACTTTCTTTCTATTTTTATTTTGTCTTAGCTAACTAATATAATTCCAATTAAAATAAATAATAAGAAATGTCTACTAATACCTAACGAAGTAAAATTAGGTCCACATAAAATAACACCTAAGCCCGAACAGATTAAAATCATTTAATTCTACCCTCCCGGGCATGCAATGCACAAAAAGAACATTTAACGAAGTCACAAAATAAAATAATTAAAGCAAACATGCAAACAAATGAATAAATTAAAATAATCGAAGATCTTCTCCAGGCTCGGATATCACACTAGTGAACCTAGGTTAGTGATTAGAATGAGAAAATTTTGGATAAACTTGATTGAACTTGTAAAATTGGCATGAATTCAAAGGGGTTTTGTGTAAATTGTTTAACTTGGTGTAATTTAATGTCATAATTAGTGTTTACTAGGTGTGGGAGTATTTAAAATACTGTTATGGTATCAAATTGAGGGGTGGTTTAGGTAGTTGTAGTTCAAAGTGGCTACGGGGCTTTCGGGACTTTTGTGTTAATGTAGTTAAAAATAGGTTTTCATAGTTCTAAGAGATGCCATAAAGTGTACTTAAAAGTGTAGAATAGCTAGATTGTGGTTTATATGGCTTGTGTTTCGTTTGTGCATTGAATCAAGCTATCGAACTAAGGGGGAAAAGTCACAAGTTAGTCTAACGTTAGTAATTGCTTGGGAATCTACTTTATATGTGGTTTTAATAACTTTTGTGTTATTTATGTATTGAAACCTCGTGCGAGGGCAACCTACTTTGTTGTCCCTCGATTATGTGTTCATTGGATTATATTGTTATATTGCTATTATCGTTGTTGTTTGTGTTATCGCTTCAATGGTTGCATAACCTCATCGTCACAACGGATGCGATAGCCTCGCTGGGTGGTATCAGGCTTGCCAGTGTTGGTTGCCATAGCTTCGTCAGCTATTCCCTCACCCGCTTGGTCTAGAGATTGCTAGAGGGTATTGGATTGTAGGTATTGGGTATATCCAGAGTACCCATTGGTGTTTGGGATGCCGGTATATCGAGATTGTGGTTCGTGGCTCGTGGTTCATGAATTAAGAAATGGAGTATTAAAGGTTAGTTGTTGCATTGTATGCTCACCCATCATTTCTAACATTTTATAGGTAAAGAAAGTAATTGGGCCCCTAGAGGAAGTTTGGAGGTTTCATTTCTTGCGTGTAGCTCTAGATGAGTGTTTTACGCGTTATGATGTAAAGTATATTGATATTACAAAGTTGTATGTATTTGTATTCTCTGAGGGATTGTAATATGAGTTAAAAGATTTGTATAATTAGCTAGTTGTAGAGGACATATAATAATTGTAATGTCTTTATTGTCTAAGTTTAACTTGCATGCTTGTGTGGGATTTAAGGGAAGATGATTGATAACTTAAACTATAAGAAAGAAAAATAAATATGATTAGAGTGGTAAGATAAGTGGATTTAAAACATAGAATTTCAATGGATTTAATTATGCATGCTTGTTTGTGGACTTTTGTTGAGGTCCAAGGCTTAGATGGTCTTGAGGAGTTGTTGAAGGTGTTTGAAATAGAGGATGGGAACTGTTAAGGAGATAGGTTTATGGCTTTGTGGTCAAATATTATGTGCGCAAGTAAACTGTTAGTCCTATAAATAGGGGAGACTTTATCTGTTTTTCCTCATTTTTTCGTGATGTCGAGAATGGGTTTGGGAACTCCGGTCTCGTGAGGGAACGGGGCATTACAAGAAGGCTCTTACAGTTTAGGGATTCGTGTCTATAGAGATAGAGCCAAGAAGATGATTGGCTTGTCTCAAAGCTTGTACATAGATCGAATCTTGAAGAAATTTAAGATGGAGAATTGTAAGAAAGGACTTCTGCATATTAGGCATGGAATACATCTTCCAAAGAATATGTCTTCTAAATTTGAAGAAGAAAGGCAACGTATGAATCATGTGCCTTATGCTTCAACTGTAATACCCGAGCCCGGAATGTGAATTTTCTTTGTTTATTATTTTGAAAATTATATTTCCTTAAATTCTTTGTGAATTAATTGTTACTTTCTCGCCGACGCAACGTGCATTGCATTTAAGGAGCGATAGCTAGAGAACGATTTCCAGTCCTCAGCAAATAGTGAAACTAGTATTTAGATGACTTAAATTTTATATTTTAAATGTTACTAGCTTTAATTGATCTTACCTTACCAAAAACGGCTTTAAAACGCGCGAAATAGGGCCCTTTGACCAAGTCTTAAGTTGTTTGACCTTAGCCCTTTGACCCTTTGACCTTTTGACCCTTAATTAAGCAATTAACTAAGCAAAATAAGAAGAAAAACAGCAGCAAAATAAGCAGCAGGCCGTGAGCTCCCTTAGAGAAAAAAAAAAAAACATTTCACCTACCAAACGATCAATCTTCGCGTGTGCTCGTGCGGGGTGATTTCCGAGGCAACCAACGTTGTTTTCCTAGCGACTAGGAGTACCTAAGGTGAAGGAAGCATGTTATTTGCGCATTTATACGTTGTGTTAGTTAACTTTGTCAATTTTTAGATTTATCCGTAGATCGTTATTTAAAGCGATTTGATGCTTCTAGAATGTTCCTTAGCATTTGTAGAACATGTATTTATAGCTTTGTAACATTTTCTGCGGTTAAATGTTGTGATTGCAACTTGAATTGTGAAATGAATAGTGTTTCATGAATAGTAAAACCTTGAAACGTTGAAATTGCGTTGTTATGCTTTCCGTTGATGTAGAAACGTGCTAGGTATGCTAGAATGCTAAAATGTGTGGTTTGTTTGGGTTGCGTAGAGGAAAAAATGAGAATTAAGCCTTTGGGAAAGTCGGGGTCGTTTCGGTCGATTTTTGCGTTTTCTCATTTTGCGTGTTGGCATTGCTTCAGGAGGCCATGGAAGCACTTTTGGTGTGATTATGGCGTTGGTTGGGTGTTTGGTTGTTGTAGTTGTAGTTCAAACGAGAAAGGGGGAAATCGGGGCTTTGCGCGAGTTCTAGGGTAAAGTAAGGTTTCGGGGTCTTTAGACGTGCCTTATGGTGACCTAGGAGGGTTGGCGAAGTCGGTTTCCAGAACTCGTGGCTCGTTTGGAAATGGTAGCATTTTGATAGTTGGGGCCGATTTGTGTTTTTGTGTGTTTACTTGTCTTTATGCTTATAGAATGCTTAGAATTACTTGAATTACTTGTTTGAGTTGTTTTGGATTGAATTGCTTATCAAATTGCTGCTATTGCGTGCGAGAGTAACCTACTTTGTTATTCTCCTACGTGTGGCTTTATCGCTTGTTTATCGCTTGTTTATTGTCTTGTATCGAGTCTTGCATTGCATAGTGTCTCGCGCGTGAGTGATGGGCCTCTCTGGGTAGCCTTGGGTTGCCAGTGTTGGTTGCTCTAGCTCCGCTGCTATTCCCTTTCTCGCTTGGGTTGCCTCCCAGGGAAATTTGGGTCGTAGGATTGATGGATACTTCCGGGGTATTCCAAACTGGTGTTATAAGGTTGTTTGGGCCGGTGCGTCGTCATCGAATTCGTGTTTGAAAGTTGCTCGTGAAATGAGTATCGTATCCTTTGAATGAGTGTTTGCAGCTTTAGATACTTGCCTTGCTCTATTGTTGGCTTTGGTTGTATCTTTATATGATTTATATGTATTGCTTGGCTAATTGCATTGCATACTCCTCTCATGTCCGTCCTTGAGACCAATTGCCCTCGCTAAGCAATAGTTTTTGCTCATTCCTCTCTATACTATGTTTTTACAGGAGTAGTTGAGGCAGACCCTCTCGAGGTAATTGAGGAGGAGGAGCAGGTGGAGGTGTTTCCGTGATAGCACTTACCTGCTTTGCTGGTGGTTGGTTACCAGTTTTGTGCAAACCTTGTTGTTATGTATATTGCGTGAAGGACGCTTAATTTTGAGGCTTGTAGCCTTGTATGTATTTTCCTATTTTGAGACCTTTAATGGTCTTATGTTGTAATGGATTAAAGTTGTAATGTTGTAACTTGTACCCTGATGACTAGTGAAGAAATGCATGCTAATGGCTAATGGTTTAGTGGCATAAGTACTTGTGTAGTATGCATGGCATTTTTGGTTTGGAAAGTTGGATAATAAGAAATGTATGTTTTATAGAAAGTTGACTTGTTTTGATTATTTTATAGCTTTCGCAAGTATTATATTGTTTTTAGGGTTTTCGGATCGTCCGCGGTATAGAGGAGACTCCGTCCGTGTGTCGGGTCCGGGCTTGGCCTTTTGCGGGGTTGGGTCGGGGCGTGACATCTTTAGGTGGTATCAGAGCATGATAGTCGTGCATGAGCCGGGATATGATTCTCGGTCTGTGGGGTAAAGGTCTAAAATGCTAAAGTGTTTATGAATGATTGCTAAGTGAAAAGAAAATGTTCTAGCATGACTTTGTGAACTTGGAATGTTTATGTGTTTAAGTGAAATAGTTTGGCAAGTTAAACTTGTCTTATGTGAATTGTGTGATAGAATGTTGGATTGTTATTGATTTGAGTGTTATCTAATCTTATGTGTTATATTTCTGTCTATAAACTGCTTTTAAATGTTGCCAGCTATTGTGAGTTGCTACTATGCCGCCACGTCGTGGTACTCAAGGTATAGGATCAGATGAAGAGGCAGCAGAACAGGGTCAGCAGCCGTTGCCTGAGCAGTTTATGGCTACCATGACTACTGCAGTAGACCGGATCACACAGGTACTACATGAGCAGAGGCAGGACCGGATTAATCCCCAGGGTAATCAAGCTAATCCTGGTGGACAGGGGTACAGAGTTGAGAATAACCAGCTTGAGAAATTTCTGAGGCACGAGCCGGGAAAGTTCTTCGGGGAGCCGGATGATGAGGCGGCCGAGAGATGGATTAATCGAGTTGAGAAAATTTTCACTGCTTTGAGGTATACCGATGAGGCAAGAATAGATTATGCATCATTTTTATTTGAGGGTGATGCAGAGCAGTGGTGGAATACTGTTAGACTGAGGTGGGATTGGGAGGATGTTCCACACTTATGGGATGATTTTGTAAGTGAGTTCCGGGACAAATATATTCCCGAGATGCCTATGGAGAGACGGGAAGATGAGTTTGTGGCCCTGAAGCAGGGAAATATGACTGTTGCACAATATGATGCTAGGTTTGTTAGCCTGTCGAGGTATATGCCCGAGTTGGTACGGCCAGCTAGGAGGATGATACATAGGTTTGTCCGTGGGCTGAGAATGGACATACAGTTGCATTTGACTGGGCAGACCTACACTACTTTTCCCGAGGCATTTCAGGCAGCCTCGAAGTTTGAGAAACGGAAGGCTGAGATGTTAGCCGAGAGCAGTCAGCCGAGTAAGAAGCATTTTTTGGGCCAGAGCAGCCAGAGTCAGCCGAGGCAGTTTCAGGCTTCTGCACAGGGTCCTCAGCAACGTCCGTATCAGCCACAGCAGCAGATTCAGGCTAGGCCAGCTGTGACTAGACCTCAGCAGGGAGGTACAGTTCCTACCCCTGCCAGAGCCCCAGCACCTACAGGAAACACTACGGTTAGGCAAAATTAGCAGTGTGATTATTGTAATCGACCAGGGCATATTGAGGCTAACTGCTGGAGGAAGAGTGGAAAATGTACGGGTTGTGGCGATGATGATCACAGGGTGAGGGATTGCCCTAAATATAATAATGTTCAGGGCCGTGGTGGAGGCCGAGGTGTTCAGAATAGGGCTGCAGGTGCACGACCAGCACAGAGAGTTCAGGCTAGGGTCTTTGCACTGGATGCAGAGGAGCTGCCCGATAATACAGCTATAGTGGAAAGTACCTTTCTTCTCAATACTCAGCCAGTTAAAGTTTTGATTGATCATGGAGCTACACATTCGTTTATAACTCCTGCATGTGCACGATCTGTGAATGTTTGCATTGATAATTTGCCTCATGAAGTTGAAGTTAGTACTCCTTTGGGTGCAAAATTTGTTACTGAGTCTATTTGCAAATCTTGTGATATATGTATAGAGAACCGTAAATTTCCTGCTGATTTAATTATATTACCATTCCGTGACTTTGAAATCATTTTGGGAATGGACTGGTTGGGAAAGTATTATGCACAGTTGGATTGTAGAACAAAGATCGTTTATCTTAAGGTTCCTGACCTACCGGTACTAGAGATTGTTGGGAACTGCAGGGCTGCCTGCATTCCACTTTTATCAGCGATCAAGACTTCTAAGTTGTTGAATAGGGGTTGTGAAGCTTACTTAGCTTATTTGATCAATCAGCCTGCTGATAAGTTGAGTCTGAATGAGGTTCCGATTGTTAGAGACTTCCCTGGTGTATTTCCCGAGGAATTACCGGGTTTACCACCGGATAGGGAGATTGAGTTCGTGATTGATCTTGTACCAGGCACTGCGCCAATTTCTAGGAGTTCTTATAGGATGGCATCGGCTGAACTTCAGGAGTTAAAAATTCAGCTTCAGAACTTGCTTGAGAAAGGGTTTATACAACCTAGTTCTTCACCGTGGGGCGCACCTGTGTTGTTTGTGAGAAAGAAAGACGGCACACTACGGTTATGCATTGATTACAGGGGACTTAATCAAGTCACGATTAAGAATAAATACCCCTTGCCGTTGATTGAAGAATTGTTTGACCAGTTGCAGGGTGCGAGTGTTTACTCCAAATTTGACTTGAGGCAGGGCTACTATCAACTTAGAATTCGGAGTGACGATATACCAAAGACGGCATTCAAGACTAGATATGGCCACTATGAGTTTGTTGTGTTGCCGTTTGGATTGACGAATGCACCAGCCGCATTCATGGACTTGATGCAGAGGGTTTTTCGACCTTACCTTGATCAGTTTGTCGTGATCTTTATTGACGACATTTTAGTGTATTCGAAGAACGAGGCTGAACATGAGCAACACTTGAGGATTGTGCTTCAGACTTTGCAGGAAAACAAGCTTTTTGCTAAATTCAGCAAGTGTGAGTTCTGGTTGAACCAGATATCTTTTCTAGGCCATATCATTTCAGATCGAGGAGTTTCAGTGGATCCAGCTAAGATTGAAGTTGTTTCAGCTTGGAAGAGACCTGAGACGGTGCCAGAGATTCGGAGTTTTCTTGGATTGGCAGGTTACTATCGGAGATTTGTTAAAGACTTTTCTAAAATTTCTGGACCTTTGAGCCAGTTGACTCGGAAGAAAGTTGCTTACAACTGGGATGCTAAATGTGAATCCAGTTTCCAAGAATTGAAGAAGAGACTAACTACAGCTCCTATACTAGCTTTACCTGAGGGAACAGAGAACTTCGTTGTCTACAGTGATGCATCTAAAGAAGGATTGGGCTGTGTTTTAATGCAGAATGGTAAGGTGATTGCCTATGCTTCTAGGAAATTGAAACCTTATGAAGTCAATTACCCTACACATGATCTTGAGTTAGCTGCAGTTGTGTTTGCTTTGAAGAAGTGGCGTCACTACTTGTGGGGTTGCAGATTTGAAATATTTACTGACCACAAGAGTCTCAAGTATTTGTTTTCACAGAAGGATCTAAATATGAGGCAGCGGAGATGGCTAGAGCTATTGGGTGGTTATAACTGTTCTTTTAACTATGTGCCAGGTAAGGCAAATGTTGTTGCTGATGCTTTGAGCCGAAAGGCTACTGTTGCAAGCTTGATTATCAAGGACTGGGAGACTTTGGAAGAAATTTGTTCATGGAAACCAGAAGCTACTGAGGTAGGGATTCGGTTTGCTAGTTTACAGATTCAGTCAGGGTTGCTAGCACAGATCAGAGAGGCTCAGAAGACTGATCCTCACATCTTGAAGATCCAAGAGAAAGCTAAAGGGGGAGAGTCGGAGTTTAAATTACATGCAGATGGCATTTTCAGATTCAGGGATAGAGTATGTGTTCCTGATGATCCGACTTTGAAGAATGAGATCCTGTCCGAGGCACATAATTCGAGGTATACGATTCACCCGGGCAGTACAAAGATGTATAGAGATTTGAAGCAACACTTCTGGTGGAACAATATGAAGAGGGAGATTGCTGGGTATGTATCCAGATGTTTGACTTGTCAGAGGGTTAAAGTTGAGCATCAGAGGCCAGCCGGACTTCTACAGCCGTTGTCGATTCCGCAATGGAAGTGGGTACATATAACAATGGACCTTGTGACCGATCTTCCTAGATCTCCGAGAGGATGTGATTCTGTTTGGGTTGTTGCGGACCGCTTGACTAAAGTTACACATTTTATTCCCGTGAACAAACAGGATAGCCTTGATAAGCTAGCTGAATTGTATGTTGCTAATATTGTGAGATTGCATGGAGTACCACAGAGTATAGTGTCAGATAGGGATCCCAGATTCAGATCTCGTTTTTGGTAGAAGTTGCAAGAGGCCATGGGAACTAAGTTGAGCTTCAGTACTGCATATCATCCGCAAACTGATGGCCAGTCTGAGAGAACCATCAGGATCTTGGAAGACATGCTTCGGGCATGTGTGCTTGACTTTGGGAAGAATTGGGAGAAGTTTTTGGCCTTTTGCGGGGTTGGGTCGGGGCGTGACATCAACTGTTGGCAGTGTCATGTATGCCATGCTATGTACACGGCCTGATATAGCATATGCAGTAAGTCTTGTGAGTGGATATCTGTCCAATCCAGGAGAAGAACAATGGATGGTAGTAAAGCATATCCTTAAGTACTTGCGAAGGACTAAGGATCTTGCATTGATTTATGGAGGAGGAGAACTCCGGGTAGATGGGTTCACAGACTCAGATTTTCAATATGATACGGATGATAGAAAGTCTACATCCGGTTTTGTGTTTGTTAGTAATAGAGGAGCAGTAAGTTAGAAAAGTTCCAAACAGTCAGTAATTGTAGACTCTACTACAAAAGCCGAGTATATTGCTGCATCTGATGCAGCAAAGGAGGAAGTTTGGATGAAAAATTTATTGTTAGAGCTAGAAGTGGTCTCGTCCATTAAGTTTCCAATACCGTTGTACACTACAAAAAATAAGGTGTATTGTGACGGCCAGTAATCGTCACATTTTCATCACAAACAAGCAAATGTGACGAAATTGTGATGACATGTCTGTTGTCGCCAAACATGGCATCGCAAAATCATTTTCCGTCACATTTTTGTGGCCTTATGACTAAATTGCGACGACATGCAAAGCTGGGAGTGTTCGTGACAAATTCGTGGCAAATGCGACTAATATGCCACGACATGTAATTGAGGCCATTTCGTGGCAAATATTTCGTGGAAAACTCGTGACAAGTTATTTGTCCTAATTTCGTGGCTAAAGTTGATGTAGAAGAGTGACATATATTTCGTGGTAATATCGTAGCTGACGTTCCATGGTCGAATGTTGTCATAGATTCGAGACAAATTTTTTGTCACAAATTCATCCCAAACAGTTTTAGTCACAAAATCGTTGTTGTATTTCATTTTTTTTGTCCCAAATTTGTGGCAATTGTCAAATTATTTTTGTCACAAAATCGTGACTATATTTCATTTCTTGTCACAAATTCGTGGCAATGTTCAAATTATTTTCGTCACAGAATCGTGACTATATTTCATTCCTTTTGTCACAAATTCGTGACAATTTTCAAATCTACTATTCTAACGTTGCTTGTAATATCATCTTCTTTGTCTTCCTAAATTACAAAATAACATCCACAATTGAATCTCAAGCAATTTTTGAAGGCAACCCCATAATTAAATCTGAAGTAGTTACACAACTTACACATTTATTCAAATTAATACAATTCCACACCAAAGTAGTTAAGTATACATAATAGCCACCATTCAACAAAGTTACCTTCTTCAAACATACATTCTAAAAGAATTACCAAATGTACATCTATCATAATATCATCTAACTTGTTTGTCCTGCTATGATAAGCTCCAAAATAGAATTTGTATGCAAAAAGGTTTTCAACATTCTCCATTGTGGCACGACATCCTTGCATAGAAGAGAATCCAAAGCCATTTTCACCATCTTCAAACAATCCATGTCTTATATCTGCAAACAGGAAAATAACCAAACATAAAGCCAATTAAAAGACTAAAAATACTAATTAAAAGACTAGAAAAACCAACTTTGACCTTAACATTTTTATTTGACTTGGAATTTATATACATAATATACATAATACACATAATATATCATAAAACAAAAGCTCAAACACTACAAAAACACACACACATGACCGAAACTCTTGGGGCATTTTTGCTTAGTTTTGAATAAATTTTTTCAATAGAACTTGCAATCCAATGCCAAACTCTTCAACCAAAGCTTGATTTCACTTGTTGGGCACCTATTACACACATTTCTAGCATCATATCACATCAAAGGTGAGAAAAATTCTAGATCTTAAAATGCTATTTTATGTTATTTTCATATAATTGAATTTTTATCTGATGAAATGTTAAATTGTTTTTAGATTATTGCTTAGTAGATGCCAAGGATCGTTTATGTATGTTTATATAAGTTTTGAATGGTAGTAGCATGTATTTCTATTTTTCGGGTATTAAAGTTAAGTATTTGGCTTGTTGTTGAATAATTGTTGTTGTAGTGGTTGGAATTGGTTGGTTGTTGCTTCTAAAAGTTTGTTAATTATGGGGTAGTAATGTTGTAATGCCGAATATTTGATTTGGATATCGTGGTGAAAGTCCGGAAAATTCAGCCTTAGTGCATTGTGAAATTTGGGTTGTCGGGCTTGTTTTAGATGGGTTATGGTTGGTTTCTGAGGGGGCTAATGTAGATGCATGAGTGGGTGAGTGATAGGAAGTGGTTTGTAGGTTATTGTATTACTAGATTATAAGTTATGATTGTTGGAAGTTTGTGTAGTATTTCTTTAAATGTTGAAATATTGTCTTAGGTTGTTTGGGTGGTGTTTGAGTGGTTGAATCTTGGGTTGTTGTTGGTTAGATTCGGGATTGGTTGTGTGGTTTTATGCATGTTAAATTAGATGGCCTACTTTGTCATTTAACTTAGTTGTTAGTTGTTTATTTGAATAATTGATGTTATGTTATTGAAATAATGTTAACTGATTGATGATTGATGATGTCGGGAGGTAGGCAACCTACTTTTGTTGTTCTCCCGTAATATGAATGTTTATTATTATTGTCATGAGTCTTGATAGTGTGTGCTACCTCTCAGGAAACATTGGGCTGTCGGGTTAATAACGGCATGACTATCATAGACCACCCCCAGCTCGCATAGTCGGAGATGCCATGGAGGGAGGGGATAGATGAGGTACCTCAGGTGTATGTTATGAGAGTTATAAGAAGATGGTTGAGATCGTGATGGTGTATGGAGCTACACCAACTAGAGTATCATTTCTCAAATGATTGGTTATTTATGTGATTGAGTTGAATTGTTAATATTGAATAAGTTATTTGAATGTATTGCTTATGGGGTGGTTTATGAGTGTAAGTAAATGTTTTCGAAATATCTATAGAATTCCTCATTGGCTTGTTTTATATAAGCTCACTCTCATTCGTTATCTGCAATCAGGTGTTACTGAATCGGATTACGGGTATGTGCCTCAGGAAGCTGAGAATTTGCCTTACGTGGACGAGTCTTATGTGCCGGAGTCGTTTCCATGAGTTTGTCTTAGTTTTTGTAATAAGGACTTGTATAATATTAGTTTAGTAGTCTTTCTTTTGAACATGATTAGATTGCTAAACTGGTTTATAATCTATTTTGCAAATGTATGATATAGCCTATGTATGATGTTGGAACGGAGTCGTATAACTTATGAATGAATAGTTGAAAGAATGTTTAATATATGGATATAGTTGCGTTGTATGTTGTTAACATGGTTGTGGAGTTGTTGTTGATCTTTGGAGTTGGTTGTATGAAGTTCTAAAGGGTTGGTTTAGAGCCCTGATATCCGTGTTACTATTGTTATACTGCCAAAATTATGTTGCGTCCTGACTGATCTTAGGTGGGGTCGAGTTGGGGCGTTACATTAAGTAGTATCAGAGCGCATGTTACATTGGTATCAGAGCGCATGGTCTTAGCACGAAATTTTGTAGGAAGTGAAAGAAAAGTGAATTACGTGATAATATGACTAAGTGATTAAGTAATTAGGTGATTAAATGCATTATGTGATTATGTGATCAATTTGTTTATGTGACTAATATTTAAGTGACTTACGTGCCTTGCGTGAGTTTATTGCCTTTGTGCTATTAATTGTCTATAGCCTGTCTATGTATTATAACATGTGCTAACTCTTTGGTAGTAGAATGGTTGTGCGACCGAGAACATGAGGTAGGCCCCAAGGTGATGATGAGGCACCAGGTCAGCAGCACTTGTAACGCCCCATTCCCTCACGGAAATAGGAGCTCTATATTCCCATTAAACACAACCCGATCCAAAACCCAAGTCACGAAATACGAGGAGAAACGGACCAAGTTTTCCCTGTTTATAGGACAAACAGTTTACTTGCACACAACAAATAAATGGACCAGTACCGTGTTCAAACATACAATAACTCCATACATGCATTGAACTCAAACCACATTAAGCTATTACATAAACTAGGTTATCAAAGCACTCTATGACCTGGTTAAGCTTAAATACATTTATCTCCTACATTGAGCATATACAATTCATGAAAGTAAAACTTTACAACTTTTACAGCTCAAACCACATAACACGTAAGGCCACTCTTCAAGCATGAACTATCACGTGATCACGAACTACACTTCTTTTGGCTATAACCTGAAAGATTCATGATGAGGAGTGAGTATACAAATAATGTATACTCAGTGAGGGAGGGGGAAACGGGAACAGTATACCGGGGTTTGTGCAATGCAGCAATTTAACACAATTAACACAATAAATAAACAATGAATAACAATTCTAATACCATACTTTAAAAGGATACGATTGACAACCCTTATCACTCCAAATCTTCGATTAATGAGCCTCGATCAACGAACCATGAACACAGTCTAGATATGTCGGCATCCCTTACACCAATGGGTACTCCGGATGTATCCAATACCTACGACCCAACACCCCCTGGTAATCTCCGGACCAGGCGGGTGAGGGAATAGGGTACGGAGCTAGAGCAACCAACCCTGGAAAGCCCGCTGCCGCCCAGAGGCCTATCGCATCCGCCCCGACAATAAGGTTGCGCAACCATTATTTCGATGACACGAAAAGCATTAATAAAAGCAATATAACAAGGTAAGCCGATAAACACATAATCGAGGAACAACAAAAGAGGTTGTCCTCACACATTAACTAGTTGACAACAATAGAAGCAAAATAACGAGCATTAACCATTAAACTCATTCTACTAAATGTAAAACTGACAAATCTTGTTAGAATACGCTAAATCATATTAATAGCATGAAAACTATTTAATATATTCAATATATAATAGAGAAATGCAAATAAGATGCAACTCCCTCACCTTGGAAAACCAAACTTGTAAGAATTTAGTTAAGAACCCTTTTCATATTCTCCGAATGCACCAACTCCTTCCATTTCACTACATAATACAATCAACTATCTATATAAGAAGTTATACATTCATTCTCAATTAAAGCTAGTTTATAATTCCATTAACTTATTAATTTCCCTTTGATTCCATTGAACTATCATAACTATCAAATTCATTTCTTTATTTAGCACGCATTACATTCACTACTTTATACAACACGTTAAATATTATCTGATTAAACCCACAATTTGATAGGCATATAAACATTAGCAATTTGAACAACCATAAAGCATATTCAATTCACACAATACATAAGAGTACACAAGTGCACTTAAACTAGTCAAATAGACTAAAAATAACCACTAAAACATATCTCTAAGCCAAACCAACATGCCTCTTCAACTACCAACATTTTCCCCTACCTAATACAAGTTATTAAACCATATTATAGTCTAAAATGACAAATTTAAGGATGGCATAAAACTACCCAACTTGGTCAGCCCCTAAATGCCCAAAAACTGTAAATTTCAGCAAAGTCATTCTATATTTTCTTGCACCATAAACTTGCAATTCAAATAGAATTCATAATTAAGAGCAATTTATATTTGATTGTAGTTAACTAACACATCAAACTTAACTGCGTTACATCATCTCACTAACATGTTTGAAAACATTATTTACCTTATATCATGGTTTGCAAACATCTTAAATTGTTGGTTAACAACATGCATATTGTAACACCCCGATCCCTCTCGAGATCGGAGGTTCTATCAATCGATCTAATCACAACCCAAACCAAACCCCGGCATAATTTTCAGGGAAAACATACGGAGTCTCCCCTGTTTCTAGGCGAAATGTAAAACCTGCGACAGCATATAAATGGACCAACACCGTGTCCAACCATACAAACTACCTCAAGGCCATCCGAGCCTCAGTTCTCAACAATTAAACTCAGCAAGTATACATACATTTTCAATTTAAAAGCTAACCTATCTCTTTTCATTTTTGACAAATACATTCAAACTAGACAATTAAACCATACTAAGCTACTGCATAAAATAAACTATCATGCCATTCTAATTCTTTTCCTTGGGACATTACAAACATGCATTGAAGTTAAGCTATGCTAACTGATTACATAACTAGCTTATTGATTTACCTCAACTATTTAGCTAATTTAGATTACATTTCTTTTAACAATAAATACATACAACATATGAAAGCATATATCTTTACAACTTCAACACTCAAGCCACATAGGCACGCAAGACAACTCTTCAGGCACGAACTTTCACGAAATCACGAACTTTCCAGCTAACATGACATTTCTTGAAATGTGGTGGTGAGGAGTGAGTATACACAACATGTATACTCAGTGAGGGCGAGACAAATATCGAGTTGGAGAGAAAGAAAGTCGTGCAATGCAAACAGACACAGCTAAGCAATAAAATCAATAAGAAAGCATTCAATACAAATGACAATATATTAAACGTTCAAGAAAGCATTAACACAACCATTCAAAGCTATACCACACTTTGAAGGCTATGGTTCACTCTTACGAGCAATATACCATTTCACGAGCGATACATCAATCTCGGGCTTGATGTTGACAATGATGACAATAAGCGCGCAACCACCTTATGACACCAGTTTGGAATACCCCGGGAGTAACCATCAATTCTACGACCCAAATCTCCCTAGGAGGCAACCCAAGCGAGAAAAAGGAATAGCCACGGAGCTAGAGCAACCAACACTGGCAACCCGAGGCTACCCAAAGAGGCCCATCACTCACGCGCTGGACACTATGCAATGCAAGACTCGATACAAGGCGATAAACGAGCGATAGCACAACAACACAGATAGAGGAGATAACCGAGATATCAAGCATTATTCAACAATTGTTAAACATTTCAATCAATAATCAACTCTAACAAGCGTAATAAGCATTAACAAGCATTTACAATCAAACAAGCAACAAGAACAACACCAACTAACATTATCAAGCAATAACAAGTATTCTATAGGCAATATACTATGAAAACACACAAAATCCCAAAAATGACCCCAACTTTCAAACGCTACTACTTTCAAACGAGCCACGAGCTTTGGAAACTGACTTCACCAATCCTCCTAGGTCACCATAAGGCACGTCTAAAGACCCCGAAACCTTACTTTACCCTAGAATTCACGCAAAGTCCTGATTTCCCCCTTTGCTCGTTTGAACTACAACTATACTAACCAAACATCCAACCAATGTCATAATTGTACCAAAAGTGCTTCCATGGCCTCCCGAAACAATGCCATCACGCAAAATGAGAAAACGCTAAACTCGGCCTAAACGACCCCGACTTTCACCAAGGCATTTTTCTCATGTTTTCCATTACGCAACCTAAACAAACCATGCATTTAGACATTCTAGCATACCTAGCACCTTTTCACATCAACAGAAAGCATAACAGCGCAACTTCATCGAAATGGGGGTTTACTATTCACTATTTACTATTCATTACACAATTTATATTTCAAATTCGATATTCAACCGCAGAAAATATTAAAAAGCTATAAATACACGTTCTACAATTGCTAGAGAACATTCTTTAAGCAATGAAACAAACAAAATAACAACCTACGGTTAAATCACAAAAATTAAAGTTTATATTCAACATTTTCAAATGCGCAAATAACGATGAAACCCTCACCTTAGATGCTCCTAGATGCTAGGAAAACCACGCTGGATGCCTCGGAAGCCACCCCGCACAAGCTCTCACGAAGAAATTGAAGTTTGAAGTTGAAATGGTTTTTTTTTTCTTTTTCCTCCATGGTTTCAGCCATGGCCTTCTTTATTTCCTGATTTTTCTCTTTTGTTTAGTATTTCATACTTAAATAAAAGATGACAAATGGTCAAAGCTTCGGTCAACCCACTAAACCAAAACAGCTATGCACGACCTTACGAAAACGGCCATAACTTCTTCTAGAAAACTCCAATTCACGAACGGTTTGAAGCCTCAGAAACTAGACTCATAGAGCTTTCCAACCATATATAATTTGCTACCTAACTCTTCCCCAATTGGTTCAGATTTAATTCCAAAGTTGACCCAAAATTTGACTAACTTAACATTGCATTTTTTTATTTCTAATCCCAAGTTTGCCCTTTATTAAACATTTCAAAAATTTTCACCTTGTCCTAGTTGGTCATTGTAGATGAAAAGTCAACTAGTTTGGTCAAAGAAGGTGAAAGGTCAATAAAATGCAATTTAAATGAACATTAAATGCTATTAAATATATGCCAGGTTTGGGGTATCACATCCTTCCCCCCTTAAAACAATTGCGTCCTCGCAATTCTTCTTCCAATAGAACTCTGCATCCACTAAAATCCAACTCTGACTAATATTCTTCAGCTGCTGAGCAAGTATATTAATCAAGATAACCAATAGGGAAGTTTAAGAAGAAATTCCAAGTAGTAATGCCGAATAAAGGCTCAAATGTAGATACCGCACAAGAATCCCGTTGACACGAATACCGAAAAAGAATAAAATTCCAACCAAAAGCGCCGAGATAATACCAATAAAGACTAAAGCAAAGATACTGTAGATGTCATTAATACCACACAATAATGACAAGAAGAATACCCCACGCACGAATCTCCAATAGAAGTCTAATTTTTACTGCCCGAGAATCCCCAAGCAAAAAGCCAAATAAAGGCCCAATCAAAGGTTCTATCTAGAGGTCCAAAGAATTACCCCGCTGGTCATGAATTTCATAGAAGAATTCCCTGTTAAGAGTGCTGGAGAAAATACTAAGAAACACAATCAAATATACTTCAAAAGTTCCAAAGAAGCCTTCCAAACAATAACCCCATAGAACAACCAATTAGATTCCGAGTATCGCTATCAAATGCTGAGAAGAAGGTCTAAGGAATAGTAGAGAAAATATAATGTGCCCAATAAGACAATCAAGTTGAATAACAAACATAGCTTCTTAGATGGATGAAAACTCCAAGGGTAAACACCGAACTGGTGAACAATATACCGAAACCAAACTCTGAGGCCTCTTCACTGTTTGCCAAGTGAGAACTTCATACAACCTTGCTAATAAGGAAAATACCAATAGAACGCCCAATAAGAATTTCAAAGAATACCATAAGTAGTATTATACAATAAGTCTGATAGGAACTCCAAATACCAAACCTACTGAGGAACACTGAAAAAGATATCCAAAACAATGCTCCAATAAGAAAGTAGCCAAGTTTGCCCAATAAATAAATACTAAATAATTGGCCATTGAGAATTCCATAAAATACCATTGAAGAATTTCCAATCAAGAACGCCAGTATCACACCAATAAAGACCGAGACACATATGCCATAGATAATACCATACAGTAAGTCTGATTGAGATCCCAATAGCCAAGTCCACCGAGAAGTGCCAACAGAAGATTCCAAAGAATACCCAATAAGAAAACCAAAGAATGCTCTCTAAAGAACAGCCAAATAGAACCTTAAAAGAAAACTACTATTTCACAACTGTTAAGCACAGAAGAGGATCCTAGAGATTCACCAATAACCGAGCTCCAAAAGCAAACACCAACTTCCAAATCAAGGCTAGTTAAATGCCATTCATTTCCTGCCAATCCATACACCTTGGAAGGCCAGCTGTGAACCACTTCTTCAGGGGAAGAAGAGGACTTACTTACCATTTCCATAGGACATGTATGAATGCCAATATATCACAGTTATACACATGCCTTAAACTATTATGCAAGCAAGTTTACGAAACAGTTTATTCAACAAAGTCACTCAAGCACGACAATCAAGTCAAGCACAACATAATCAATTCAAATCACGGCATAGCTAATTCAAGACATTTCAATACACACATTACAAGCAATACTTCAAGCAAATAACAATTCACGAGGTCGATTCGATAGGTCAATTCAATGCACAACTAGACACTTCACTTTACTTGAGAAACATTTAACACATAACATATAACTATCTCACATAGGTGCATACTTTCAAGTCAAGACACACAATCTCACATACAAGCATACACTTTCAAGACACACTTAACAAGCACATATTCAAGGGTTACTACCCACCAGACCGAGGACCCTGTCCCGGCTTATGAGCTAGACAAGCTCTGATACCACCTGTAACACCCCGATCCCTCTCGAGATCGGAGGTTCTATCAATCGATCTAATCACAACCCAAACCAAAACCCGGCATAATTTTCAGGGAAAACGTACGGAGTCTCCCCTGTTTCTAGGCAAAATGTAAAACCTGCGACAGCATATAAGTGGACCAACACCTTGTCCAACCATACAAACTACCTCAAGGCCATTCGAGCCTCGGTTCTCAACAATTAAACTCAGCAAGTATACATATATTTCCAATTTAAAAGCTAACCTATCTCTTTTCATTTTTGACAAGTACATTCAAACTAGACAATTAAACCATACTAAGCTACTGCATAAAATAAACTATCATGTCATTCTAATTCTTTTCCTTGGGACATTACAAACATTCATTGAAGTTAAGCTATGCTAAGTGATTACATAACTAGCTTATCGATTTACCTCAACTATTTAGCTAATTTAGATTACATTTCTTTTAACAATAAATACATACAACATATGAAAGCATATATCTTTACAACTTCAACACTCAAGCCACATAGGCACGCAAGACAACTCTTCAGGCACGAACTTTCACAAAATCACGAACTTTCCAGCTAACATGACATTTCTTGAAATGTGGTGGTGAGGAGTGAGTATACACAACACGTATACTCAGTGAGGGCGAGACAAATATCGAGTTGGAGAGAAAGAAAGTCGTGCAATGCAAATAGACACAGCTAAGCAATAAAATCAATAAGAAAGCATTCAATACAAACGACAATATATTAAACATTCAAAAAAGCATTAACACAACCATTCAAAGCTATACCACACTTTGAAGGCTATGGTTCACTCTTACGAGCAATATACCATTTCACGAGCGATACATCAATCTCGGGCTTGATGTTGACAACAATGACAATAAGCGCGCAACCACTTTATGACACCAGTTTGGAATACCCCGGGAGTAACCATCAATTCTACGACCCAAATCTCCCTAGGAGGCAACCCAAGCGAGAAAAAGGAATAGCCACGGAGCTAGAGCAACCAACACTGGCAACCCGAGGCTACCCAGAGAGGCCCATCACTGACGCGCTGGACACTATGCAATGCAAGACTCGATACAAGGCGATAAACGAGCGATAGCACAACAACACAGATAGAGGAGATAATCGAGATATCAAGCATTATTCAACAATTGTTAAACATTTCAATCAATAATCAACTCTAACAAGCGTAATAAGCATTAACATGCATTTACAATCAAACAAGCAACAAGAACAACACCAACTAACATTATCAAGCAATAACAAGTATTCTATAGGCATTATAAGCATTCTATAGGCATACTATGAAAACACACAAAATTCTAAAAATGACCCCAACTTTCAAACGCTACTACTTTCAAACGAGCCACAAGCTTTGGAAACCGACTTCACCAATCCTCTTAGGTCACCATAAGGCACGTCTAAAGACCCCGAAACCCTACTTTACCCTAGAATTCACGCAAAGTCCTGATTTTCCCCTTTGCTCGTTTGAACTACAACTATACTAACCAAACACCCAACCAATGCCATAATTGCACCAAAAGTACTTCCATGGCCTCTCGAAACAATGTCATCACGTAAAACGAGAAAACGCTAAACTCGACCTAAACGACCCCGACTTTCACCAAGGCGTTTTTCTCATGTTTTCCATTACGCAACCTAAACAAACCATGCATTTAGACATTCTAACATACCTAGCACCTTTTCACATCAACAGAAAGCATAACAGTGCAATTTCATCGAAATGGGGGTTTACTATTCACTATTTACTATTCATTACACAATTTATATTTCAAATTCGATATTCAACCGCAGAAAATATTAAAAAGCTATAAATACATGTTCTACAATTGCTAGAGAACATTCTTTAAGCAATGAAACAGACAAAATAACAACCTATGGTTAAATCACAAAAATTAAAGTTTATATTCAACATTTTCAAATGCGCAAATAACGATGAAACCCTTACCTTAGACGCTCCTAGACGCTAGGAAAACCACGCTGGATGCCTCAGAAACCACCCCGCACAAGCTCTCGCGAAGAAATTGAAGTTTGAAGTTGAAATATTTTTTTTTTCTTTTTCCTCCATGGTTTCTGCCATGGCCTTATTTATTTCCTGATTTTGCTCTTTTGTTTAGTATTTCATACTTAAATAAAAGATGACAAATGGTCAAAGCTTCGGTCAACCCACTAAACCAAAACAGCTATGCGCGACCTTACGAAAACGGCCATAACTTCTTCTAGAAAACTTCAATTCACGAACGGTTTGAAGCCTCAGAAACTAGACTCATAGAGCTTTCCAACCATATATAATTTGCTACATAACTCTTCCCCAATTGGTTCAGATTTAATTCCAAAGTTGACCTAAAATTTGACTAACTTAACATTGCATTTTTTTATTTCTAATCCCAAGTTTGCCCTTTATTAAACATTTCAAAAATTTTCACCTTGTCCTAGTTGGTCATTGTAGATGAAAAGTCAACTAGTTTGGTCAAAGAAGGTAAAAGGTCAATAAAATGCAATTTAAATGAACTTTAAATGCTATTAAATATATGCCAGGTTCGGGGTATCACACATATAACTTTAAATACTCTTTAATTATGGAATTTATTAACAATCTAACCATCTAAGTTAACTTTACATTCATTCTCGAGTATTCCACTTAGCATGCATAGGGTTCTAAATCACATAGACTAACTAGACATTTAACAAGCTAGAATTACTAAGTTAATACATGTAGAACACTTAAAACACTTAACTAGAACATTTTCAAACTTCTACCATAAAACACTTCATTCAAGCATAAACTCAAACACTTGGTCTTCAATATATATACATTATTAACTAATCCTTGATCTAACATGAGAATAACCACAAAAACTTCTAAACTATCAAAAGAATGCTCTTACTCACTTATGAACTCTAATATACAAGATAGATATAGAATACAACACATAGCAAGTAGATCTTCATGAAAACATGCTCATTTTCAAAACTTCTAACATAACCCTAAATTAATCAAATTCATTACCTATGCTATTGAACTCCAAATTCTCTGGTTTTTACATATAAAAGTATCTCTTTGAGTGTAGTTGATTTTAGAATCAAACAGAGCTTAATTCCAGTTTAAAATCAGCAAGTTATGACATTTCCCGTGCAACTGCACAAACTGTCCAGTAGCAGCGATTTTCAGGACACATTTCGGAAATGATGTGATTAGAGGCCTAAAACGTTAGAATTAGCCTTAGCTCTAGAAATCAACATTTGTTCTAAACTGTCTTATCTATTGGCTGTGTAAATTTCGTTAATTTTTGAGCACGTTTGCTATGCCAAAAGAGCTTTGAAAGACAAGGCCAGTGCATTATTTCGAATTTGCAATTGCTTGCTCTAGTTCACTTCTAGCTAATTCCTTACATCAAACTAGTTCAAGACTTTAGAATAGCATGGAAAACACTTCTATGCTTCATTTAGAACTTGTATCAAACACATCACATGCATTAACATTCTTCTTTCTTATTTTCAACAACAACAACAATTAAATCAAAGAATCCTTCAAGTAAGCTAGCAACAACACTTAATCATCACACAATCATAGCATTCAAATGCACCCGGATTAATATTTTACGCAAATCCCCTTTATAAACCAAGCCAATTTAACACTTTTAACTCAATTCCAATCAATCCAAACACTTTTAATCACCAACCTAGGTTTACTAGCACTCCTAGCACCCTTAGATAACATCAATTCAAGCTTATTACACCAAATTAACCGAAAACCCCAAAAATTGAAGTTACTATTCACAGTACTATTCACCTTCTTCCCAAACTCTCAAATATCCATATTCAACCATTCAAAATGCAATCTAACTTCAAAAGTTTACTCTACATACATATTTAAGTATATTTGAAACAATAATAACAAGAAACAAAGCATTTATCAACATTTGTAAATTTTGACATAAACTAAAATTCAACCAAAATGCAATTTTAAAGAAAATCCCTTACCACACAAAGTAATGTCAAACAAGGAAGAATCTTTTGGATGGTTTGTAATCAACTCTTCAAGCTTGAAAGATCAAATTGAGCAATTTTTTAAGAAAAGTTACTATTCCCGTATAGGGTTTTTTTGGGCTGATTTTTAGACATTTTTGGCTTATTTTGAGTATTTGTGAGTATTTTTAGCTATTATATGTATATGATAAATATTATATGGATAGATGGGTTTAGTTGTGGGTTAAATTAATGCATATGGGTCAAGTTTTCCAAGTGGAAAAATGCTGAAAAAAATTGCTGGAAAATTTTACTATTCATTACGTTCACTTACAAATTTTTTTTTCATTGATCCCGATATGCTATGCACTCAAACTCAATGGATGTATGCATCTAAAATAGCAAGTATTAAGGGAAAAATATGAAATTTTGAAAATGAAACAAAATTTTTTTCCACGTTCGAGCTTGGGTTGTATAATAAACATATAATTTTATGCTAGCATTCAAAATAAAACCTAATTAAATGCAAACAAATATTATTCTCTATATGATAGGTTCGGGTTATCACATCCTTCCCCCCTTAAAACAATTGCGTCCTCGCAATTCTTCTTGAAAGAGAACTCAGCATCATTTGAAATACAAGTCCGGTTACTCTTCGTCGATTGTCGAGCAAGACCACTTAATAAGAATGCCCGTAGTAAAAACCCAAGTAGGAACCTCAATAGAACTGTCGGGGATATCCCAAGTAATAAGGCCAAATAAAGGCTCGAATGAGAATGTCAAAGAGAATACCAAAGAAAATACCATGCACCCAATAAGATAGTCAAATAGAATACCAAATGTAGAATCCCAGCCGGATGAGAACTAAATAAGAATCTCAAGCGGATACACCATATATAAAACCAACCTTCGAGGCCCCATCACTGTTTACTGGGTGAGAATTTTGTATAACAAGAAGCACCAATAAGGAAATACGAGAAGAATGCCCAACCAAGGAAATGTTTCAGAGAACAGTCATACAGAAACCCCAAAGAAAGCCATTCATCTAGGACTGCCGAGCATAGAAGAATGTCTTAGAGGAAATCCCAATAACCAAGCTCCAACTATAAACACCAACTTTCAAATAAAGGGATGATTAAATGCTTCTTATTCCCGTTAATTCACATAACTTAAAGAGACTGCTACTAATCACTTCTTATCAGGGGGAGGAAGAAGTTTTTCTTACTATTTCAACGGGACTTGTATGAATGCCAAAATATCACATTTATACATATATGCTTTAAACTATTATGCAAGCATGTTTATAAAAGAGTTTCTAAAACGGTTTATTCATCAAAGTCATTCAAACACGACAATCAAGTCAATCATAACACAACTCAATCCAAGACATTCAAATACACACATTACAAGCAACAATTCAAGTAATTAACAATTCATGAGGACGATTCGATTCACAAGGCCAGTTCAATGCACAACTAGCCACTCCACTTCACTTAGCACACATTTAGCACATAACACATAACGATATCACATAGGTGCATACATTCAAGTCAAGACACACAATCTCACATACAGGCATACACTTTCAAAACACATTTAACAAGCACACAACCAAGGATTACTACCTGACAGACCGAGGACCCTGTCCTGACTTATGAGCTAACTAAGCTCTGATACCACTTGTAACGCCCCATTCCCTCATGGAAATAGGAGCTCTATATTCCCACTAAACACAACCCGATCCAAAACCCAAGTCACGAAATACGAGGAGAAACGGACAGAGTTTTTCCTGTTTATAGGACAAACAGTTTACCTGCACACAACAAATAAATGGACCAGTACCGTGTCCAAACACACAATAACTCCATACATGCATTGAACTCAAACCACATTAAGCTATTACATAAACTAGGTTATCAAAGCACTCTATGACCTGGTTAAGCTTAAATACATTTATCTCCTACATTGAGCATATACAATTCATGAAAGTAAAACTTTACAACTTTTACAGCTCAAACCACATAACACGTAAGGCCACTCTTCAAGCACGAACTATCACGTGATCACGAACTACACTTCTTTTGGCTATAACCTGAAAGATTCATGATGAAGAGTGAGTATACAAATAATGTATACTCAGTGAGGGAGGGAGAAACGGGAACAGTATACCGGTGTTTGTGCAATGCAGCAATTTAACACAATTAACACAATAAATAAACAATGAATAACAATTCTAATACCATACTTTAAAAGGATACAATTGATAACCCTTATCACTCCAAATCTTCGATTAACGAGCCTCGATCCACGAACCACGAACACAGTCTAGATATGCCGGCATCCCTTACATCAATGGGTACTCCGGATGTACCTAATACCTACGACCCAACACCCCCTGGCAATCTTCAGACCAGGCGGGTGAGGGAATAGGGTACGGATCTAGAGCAACCAACCCTGGCAAGCCCACTGCGGCCCAAAGGCCTATCGCATCCGCCCCGACAATAAGGTTGCGCAACCATTATTTCGATGACACGAAAAGCATTAATAAAAGCAATATAACAAGGTAAGCCGATAAACACATAATCGAGGAACAACAAAAGAGGTTGTCCTCACACATTAAACAGTTGACAACAATAGAAGCAAAATAACGAGCATTAACCATTAAACTCATTCTACTAAATGTAAAGCTAACAAATCTTGTTAGAATACACTAAATCATATTAATAGCATGAAAACTATTTAATATATTCAATATACAATAGAGAAATGCAAATAAGATGCAGCTCCCTCACCTTGGAAAGCCAAACTTGTAAGAATTTAGTTAAGAACCCTTTTCATATTCTCCGAATGCACCAACTCCTTCCATTTCACTACATAATACAATAAACTATCTATATAAGAAGTTATACATTCATTCTCAATTAATGCTAGTTTATAATTCCGTTAACTTATTAATTTCCCTTTGATTCCATTGAACTATCATAACTATCAAATTCATTTCTTTATTTAGCATGCATTACATTCACTACTTTATACAACACGTTAAATATTATTTGATTAAACCCACAATTCGATAGGCATATAAACATTAGCAATTTGAACAACCATAAAGCATATTCAATTCACACAATACATAAGAGTACACAAGTGCACTTAAACTAGTCAAATAGACTCAAAATAACCACTAAAACATATCTCTAAGCCAAATCAACATGCCTCTTCAACTACCAACATTTTCCCCTACCTAATACAAGTTATTAAACCATATTATAGTCTAAAATGACAAATTTAAGAATGGCATAAAACTACCCAACTTGGTCAGCCCCTAAATGCCCAAAAACTGTAAATTTCAGCAAAGTCATTCTATATTTTCTTGCACCATAAACTTGCAATTCAAATAGAATTCATAATTAAGAGCAATTTATATTTGATTGTAGTTAACTAACACATCAAACTTAACTACGTTACATAATCTCACTAACATGTTTGAAAATATTATTTACCTTATATCATGGTTTGCAAACATCTTAAATTGTTGGTTAACAACATGCATATAACTTTAAATACTCTTTAACTATGGAATTTATTAACAATCTAACCATCTAAGTTAACTTTACATTCATTCTCGAGTATTCCACTTAGCATGCATAGGGTTCTAAATCACATAGACTAACTAGACATTTAACAAGCTAGAATTACTAAGTTAATACATGTAGAACACTTAAAACACTTAACTAGAACATTTTCAAACTTCTACCATAAAACACTTCATTCAAGCATAAACTCAAACACTTGGTCTTCAATATATATACATTATTAACTAATCCTTGATCTAACATGAGAATAACCATAAAAACTTCTAAACTATCAAAAGAATGCTCTTACTCACTTATGAATTCTAATATACAAGATATATATGAAATACAACACATAGCAAGTAGATCTTCATGAAAACATGCTGTGATAACCCGAATCCGGCATGCATTTAATAGCACTTGACTGCATTTGATTAAATGTTTAATTAGTTAAATCAACCAATTTGCACTATTTTAATATTTCTCTGGGAAGCATTTAGTAGTTGTGTATTGAATAATTAAAAGATTATTATCTATCTCTAATAATTATAGTAATTGAATTTATACTCTTGTGATTAATTAAGTGTCATCTTAAATGTTAGGGTTTAATTGTATTTAACTACGTGTTATATTAACTTTCATTTGTATCTTAATATTGACTTCATAATTCTTTAAAATGTTATAGAAATGGTTACATTAATTAATTTAGATGAATATTGATTACCTTGATTGCTGTGATTATTTTAATAATCGGTTTTGGTTGTCTTACATTAAAATCACTCAGTGTTCAAATAAAAGATGAAAGTAGCTCCGAGCCGGAGTAAATTTTAACTATGATGCTTTCCAAAAATGATATATTTCTTAGATTCTTTGAGATTTAATTGTTACTTCTTTGTTGTCGCAACGTGCATTGCATATCGAGAGCAATAGTTAGGAAATGAATTCGAGTCCTCAGCAAATAGTGGAAACTAATATTTAGTGTTTTAATTTTAGTGTTTTAAGTTGTATTTAACTGGAATTGGATTTATGTTACTTGTTTTAGCTTTAAAATGCATGAAATAGGCTAGTTTGACCAATTTTTAAGTGGTTTGACCAAGGGGTTTGACCTTTGACCTTTGTCATCCTTTTTAATAGTTTAATTGAGCACAAAACAAAGAAAAATAAAAGCTGAAAAACAGAAACAGCCAGGGCCGAAAATATGAAGAGAAAAAAAAAACATTTCAACCTCAAATCTTCATTTCTTCGCGGAAGCTTGTGCGGGGTGATTTCCGAGGCATCCAGTGTGGTTTTCCTAGCGTCTAGGAGCGTCTAAGGTGAGGGTTTCATGTTTAATTGCGTATTTGAATGTTTTATGTGTTAACTTTAATTTTTGAGTTTTATCCGTAGAATGTTATTTTGATCGTTTTAAGGCTTAAAGAATATTCTCTAGCAATCGTAGAACATGTATTTATAGCTTTTTAACATTTTCTGCGGTTGAATATTGAAATTGAAATATAATTTGTTAGTTGAATAGTAAAACATGAATAGTAAACCCTTGAAACGATAAAGTTGCGTTGTTATACTATCTGTTGATGTGAAAAGGTGCTAGGTATGCTAGAATGCCTAAATGCATAATTTGTTTAGGTTGCGTAATGGAAAAAATGAGAAAAACGCCTTGGTGAAAGTCAGGGTTGTTTAGGTCGAGTTTAGCTTTTTCTCGTTTTGCGTGATGGCATTGTTTCGGGAGGCCATGGAAGCACTTTTGGTGCGATTATGGCATTGGTTGGGTGATCGATTGAGGTAGTTGTAGTTCAAACGAGCAAAGGGGAAAATCGGGGCTTTGCGCGAATTCTAGGGTAAAGTAGGGTTTCGGGGTCTTTAGACGTGCCTTATGGTGACCTAGGAGGATTGGTGAAGTCGGTTTCCAAAACTCGTGGCTCGTTTGGAAATGGTAGTGTTTTGATAGTTGGGGCCGATTTGTGATTTTGCTTGTTATCTTGATATTATGCCTCTAGAATGCTTAGGGTTGCTTGATATACTTGTTTAATTGGTGTTATTGTTGCTTATTATTGCTTGTTATGCTTGAAAAGTTAGTTGAATGCTAGTATTGATTGTGATTGCTTGTTATCTCGTTTGTTGTCACTAGTTTGTATTGTTGTGCTATCGCTCGTTTATCGTCTTGTATCGAGTCTTGCATTGCATAGTGTCTCGCGCGTGAGTGATGGGCCTCTCTGGGTAGCCTCGGGTTTCCAGTGTTGGTTGCTCTAGCTCCGTTGCTATTCCCTTTTCTCGCTTGGGTTGCCTCCCAGGGAGATTTGGGTCGTAGAATTGATGGATACTTCCGGGGTATTCCAAACTGGTGTTATAAGGTGGATGCGCACTTATTGTCATCGTTGTCCACATCAAGCTCGAGATTGATGTATCGCTCGTGAAATGGTATATTGCTCGTAAGAGTGAACCATAGCCTTCAGAGTGTGGTATAGCTTTGAATGGTTGTGTTAATGCTTTCAGTAATTGCTTATTGTATTGATTGTTTGTCTTGATTGCTTATTTATCAGTTATATTGCTTAAACTGTCTTATTTGCATTGCATGACTTTCTTTCTCTCCAATTCGATATCTGTCTCGCCCTCACTGAGTATACGTGTTGTGTATACTCACTCCTCACCACCCCATTTCAGGAGATGTCATGTTAGCTGGAAAGTTCGTGATTTCGTGAAAGTTCGTGCCTGAAGAGTTGTCTTGCGTGCCTATGTGGCTTGAGTGTCGAAGTTGTAAAAATATATGCTTTCATATGTTGTATGTATTTAATGTCAAAAAGTATGTAATTTAAGTTTCATTAGGTTGTCGAAGTAGTTTGATAAGTTAGATTATGTATCTAGTTATTATAACTTAACTTCAATGCATGTTTGTAATGTCCAAAGGAAAAGAATTAGAATGGCATGATAGTTTATTTATGTAGTAGCTTAGTATGGTTTAATTGTCTAGTTTGAGTGTACTTGTCAAAAATGCAAAGAGATAGGTTAGTTTTCAAATTGAAAATGTATGTGTACTCGCTGAGTTTAAATTGTTGAGAACCGAGGCTCGGATGACCTTGAGGTGGTTGAATGTTTGGACATGGTATTGGTCCCCTTATATGCTGTCACAGGTTTTACATTTTGCCTAGAAACAAGGGAGACTCCGTCCGTTTTCCCTGAAAATTTATGCCCGGGTTTGGTTTGGGTTGTGATTAGATCGATTGATAGAACTCCCGGTCTCGAGAGGGATCGGGGTGTTACACATGCTCATTTTCAAAACTTCTAACATAACCCTAAATTAATCAAATTCATTACCTATGCTATTGAACTCCAAATTCTCTGGTTTTTACATATAAAAGTAGCTCTTCGAGGGTAGTTGATTTTAGAATCAAACAGAGCTTAATTCCAGTCTAAAATCAGCAAGTTATGACCTTTCCCGTGCAACTGCACAAAACTGTCCAGTAGCAGCGATTTTCAGGACACATTTCGGAAATGATGTGATCAGAGGCCTAAAACGTTAGAATTAGCTTTAGCTCTAGAAATCAACATTTGTTCTAAACTGTCTTATATAGCTGCTGTGTAAATTTCGTTAATTTTTGAGCACGTTTGCTATGCCAAAAGAGCTTCGAAAGACAAGGCCAGTGCATTATTTCGAATTTGTTGCTTGCTCTAGTTCACTTTCTAGCTAATTCCTTACATCAAACTAGTTCAAGACTTTAAAATAGCATGGAAAACACTTCTATGCTTCATTTAGAACTTGTATCAAACACATCACATGCATTAACATTCTTCTTTCTTATTTTCAACAACAACAACAATTAAATCAAAGAATCCTTCAAGTAAGCTAGCAACAACACTTAATCATCACACAATCATATCATTCAAATGCACCCGGATTAATATTTTACGCAAATCCCCTTTATAAACCAAGCCAATTTAACACTTTTAACTCAATTCCAATCAATCCAAACACTTTTAATCACCAACCTAGGTTTACTAGCACTCCTAGCACCCTTAGATAACATCAATTCAAGCTTATTACACCAAATTAACCAAAAAACCCTAAAATTCGAACTTACTATTCATAATACTATTCACCTTCTTCCTAAACTCTTCAATATCCATATTCAACCATTCAAAATGCAATCTAACTTCAAAAGTTTACTCTACATACATATTTAAGTATATTTGAAACAATAATAACAAGAAACAAAGCATTTATCAACATTTGTAAATTTTGACATAAACTAAAATTCAACCAAAATGTAATTTTAAAGAAAATCCCTCACCACACAAAGTAATGGCAAGCAAAGAAGAAGCTTTTGGATGGTTTGGAATCAACTCTTCAAGCTTGAAAGATCAAATTGAGCAATTTTTGAAGAAAAGTTACTATTCTCGTATAGGGTTTGCTTTGGCTGATTTTTAGACATTTTTGGCTTATTTTGAGTATTTGTGAGTATTTTTAGCTATTATATGTATATGATAAATATTATATGGGTAGATGGGTTTAGTTATGGGTTAAATTAATGCATATGGGTCAAGTTTTCTAAGTGGAAAAATGCTGAAAAAATTGCTGAAAATTTTCACTATTCATTACGTTCAATTACAAATTTTTTCCCATTGATCCTGATATGCTATGCACTCAAACTCAATGGATGTATGCATCTAAAATAGCAAGTATTAAGGGAAAAATATGAAATTTGGAAAAGGAAACAAATATTTTTTCCACGTTCGAGCTTGGGTTGTACAATAAACATATAATTTTATGCTAGCATTCAAACTAAAACCTAATTAAATGCAAACAAATTTTATTCTCTATATGACAGGTTCGGGTTATCACAGCACCAGGCAAAGATCAGGGGTACAACCGTCTAGCAGTGGTTGTGGACCGTATAACTGAGGTCATAGCGGATCAGGCACAAATATTAGCGGGGCAGGCTGCTCAGGCACAAGCTGTGCAAACTCAGATGTTGAACACACAAGGTAGTTATCATGGGCATAGTACATTAAAGGAATTTATGGTTTACTATCCACCGAGATTCCAGGGTGAGCAGGATGATAGAAGGGCAGAGGCTTGGATCAACAAAATTGATAAGATATTTGATCCTCTGGATTACACTGATGAGAGGAAAGTTACCTTTGCGGTTTATTTGTTTGATGACGAGGCTGAAGAGTGGTGGTGTACAATGAAATTCGATTGGGAGGCACGAGGTACTCCTTATGTTTGGGATACCTTTCTTAGGGCGTTCCGGGCTAAGTACATCCCGAGGATTGCGCGGGAACGAAAAGAGTCGGAGTTCCTATCTTTGGTTCAGGGTGATACTATAGTGGCCCAGTACGAGGCCAATTTTACTAGGCTGTCCCGGTATGCACCAAAATTTGTAGCAGATCAGAAGCGTGAGACTCGGAGGTTTGTTTTGGGATTGAGGCCAGAGATTCAGGATGCAATGGCCCTGATTCAGTATGATGTGTTTTCAAAGGCCTTTGATGCGGCTTCTAGGTTGGAGAAAAGGAAAGAGGAGCAAATTGGTCCTAGTCAACCTAGTAAAAGGCCATTTCAGTCGCAGGGTCAGCAGGGTGAATATAGGCCTCCCGTGCAGCAGGTTGTGTATAGGCCACTAGTACAGCAGAGCTATTTTAGATCTCAGGGTCAGTAGGGTTTCTATAGGCCCCAGTTTCAGTAGGGGTCCTACCAGGCTCAGTCACAGTACAGGCTGGTCCAATCTCAGGGTCAATATAGGCCTGGCATTGCGAGACCTCAGTAGCAGCCTGGTACAACTACTTTGTCAGCTTATAGGTCTTCAAGGGGAAGTGTTAGTGCTTTGTCACCGCAGTGTGCTTACTGTAAATGTCAGGGCCATTTGGAGGCCGACTGTAGGGTAAAGGCAGGAACATGTTTAGGTTGCGGCAACAATCAACACAGGGCAAGGGATTGTCCTAGATTTCAGAGGTTTGAGGGTCGGCCAGCGACCCAGGGTTATCAGGGTCGACCTACCGTAGGTTCACCTCAACAGCAGCGGGTTCAGGCTCGGGCCTTCGCAGAAGATTTAGAAGAAGCACCTGAGGCAGTGGCAGTTGTAGAAAGTAACTTCCTTATACTCGATCAACTTGTTAAAGTGTTGATTGATTCGGGTGCTACGCATTCTTGTATTACACCTACTTGTGTGCAACGTGTTAACATGCAACCTGAAAGATTGCCTTATGTGGTTGAGATTAGTACTTCTTTGACTGATAAATATGTGACTGGCTTAGTATGTAAAGACTGTAAAATACATGTTAAGAGCTAGGATTTTCCTTTGGACCTTATCTTATTTCCTATATGGGGGTATGATGTTATCTTGGGTATTGACTGGCTTTTTAAGTATGATGCCCAGTTAAACTGTAGAACAAAGGTAGTACGGTTTCGGTTGCCAGATCAGCCAGTGGTTGAGGTAGCGGGGAATTGGGATGCTAAGACGAGTTTTATTATCTCATCAACTAAAGCTATTAAGCTGGTGAGTAAGGGATATTCGGGCTATCTAGCTTATTTGATCAATAAGCCATCTGATCAGCTTAAGCTAGAAGAAGTTCCTATAATTCGGGAATATCCCAATGTATTTCCCGAGGAGTTGCCAGGATTGTCGCCAGAGAGAGATATTGAGTTTGTGATTAATCTGATTCCTGGTACTCAACCTATTTCTAAATCAGCGTACCGAATGGCACCAATTGAGCTTAAGGAGCTGAAAACTCAGTTGCAGGAGTTATTGGAGAAGGGTTTCATTCAGTAGAGTTCTTCACCATGGGTAACACCTATTTTATTTGTGAAGAAAAAGGATGGTAACTTGAGATTATGTATCGATTATCGTGGTTTGAATTAGGTGACCATCAAGAAAAGTATCCTTTACCACTGATTGATGAATTATTTGATCAACTTCAGGGAGCCAAAGTCTACTCTAAGTTTGACTTGAGGTAGGGGTATTATCAGCTTCGGATTTGTACGGAGGATGTTCCAAAGTCTACTTTCAAGACTCGATACGAGCATTAAGAATTTGTAGTTATGCCCTCCGGGCTAACTAACGCACCAGTAGCATTCATGGATCTTATGCATCGAGTCTTTTAGCCGTACTTGGACCAGTTCGTGGTAATCTTTATTGATGATATCTTGGTTTATTCTAAGACTGAATTGGAGCACGAGCAACATCTACGACTTGTCCTACAAAAACTGCAGGAGCATCAGCTGTTTGCAAAGTTCAGCAAATGTGAATTTTGGCTTCAACGATTATCTTTTCTTGGCCATGTGATTACTCAGAGCGGTATTTCTATAGATCCCATTAAGATTGAAGTGGTAATGTCTTGGAAAAGGTCGGAGAATGTTTCGAAAGTTCGTAGCTTCCTTGGCTTGGTGGGTTATTACCGTAGGTTTGTGAATGACTTTTTTAAGATTGCAGTGCCACTTTCTAAGTTAATTCAGAAATGAACTAGCTTTACGTGGGATGAAAAATGTGAGAGTGGGTTTCAGGAGTTGAAAAAGAGGTTGACTACCGCTCCAGTACTTGCACTGCCAGAGGGAATCGATAATATGGTTATCTATAGCAATGCATCCAAGGAGTGCTTGGGTTGTATACTTATGCAGAAAGGCCGAGTTATTGCCTATGCTTCTAGAAAGTTGAAACCATATGAGATAAACAATCCGACTCATGATCTTGAGTTGGCAGCAGTTGTATTCGCACTGAAAAAGTGGCATTATTATCTGTGGGGCAGTAGGTTCGAGATTTTCACCGATTATAAAAGTCTAAAGTACTTGTTCTCACAGAAAGAGTTGAATATGCATCAACGGAGGTGGATGGAACTTCTCGGAGATTATAATTGTTCTATCAATTATCTGCCTGGAAAGGCAAATGTTATAATAGATGCTCTTAGTCATAAGGCGAGTGTTGCTTGTTTGGTTGTTAAAAAGTGGGAAGTTCTTTAGGAAGTCAGTTATTGGAGACTGGAATTCACTCAGGTTAGGGTGATGTGTTCACATCTCCGTATTCAACCTTTATTGTTGTCTCAGATTAAAGAAGCTCAGTAACTTGATTCAAAACTTCAAAAGATCAAGGATCAGATTACGGGTGATCAGTCTGACTTCAAATTACATGAAGATAGTATTCTTAAGTTTCAGAACATGGTGTGTGTTCCCGATGAATTGGGTTTGAGGAGAGGTATTCTGGAGGATAATTCTCAGTACACCATTCATCCCAGTGGAAACAAGATGTACCGGGATTTGAAACAACATTATTGGTGGAATAACATGAAAATGGAGGTTGCTTAGTTTGTATCCAGATGTTTGACTTGTCAGTGAGTGAAGGCCGAACATCAACAACCCGTAGGTTTACTTCAGCCGTTGGCAATACCAGAATGGAAGTAGGAACATATTACGATGGACTTTGTCTTTAATTTGCCTAGAACACCGAGGGGTAACGATGCAATTTGGGCTATTGTGGACCGTTTGACGAAGACAACTCATTTTATTCCGATGAGGATGGGAAATGAGATTGCAAAATTGGCGGATCTTTATGTGGATCAAATTGTTAAATTTCACAGGATTCCATCTAGTATTATCTCAGATCGAGATCCTTGGTTTACTTCTTGATTGTAGAAGAAACTTCAGGAGACTTTGGGTACTCAGTTAAACTTCAGCAGAACATATCATTCACAGACCGACAGTCAATCTGAGAGGACTATTCAGATTTTGAAGGATATGATCAGGGCTTGTGTTCTGGACTTTGGGAAGAACTGGGAGAAACATCTACCACTTGCCGAGTTTGCCTATAATAATAGTTATCAAGCAACTATTGGGATGACACCTTTTGCAGCTCTCTACAGCCGTAAGTGCCGATCACCTTTGTTTTGGGATAAAGTAGGGGAAATGAAGGCTATTAATCCAACTATAATGCTAGAGTTTCTAGAGAAGATTGAGAATGTCCAGTTGATCAGGTAGAGAATGTTGACAGCACAGAACATATACAGGAGTTATGTTTATAAGCGTCGTCGAGATTTGGAGTTTGTAGTCGGGGACCGAGTTTTCTCGAAATTGTCTCCTCGAAAGGGGTTTACTCGCTATGGTAAAGGTGGTAAGCTGAGTCCGACGTTTATAGGGCCGTTTGAGATTACCAACAAAGTTGGCAAGTTAGTGTATTGGTTGGCTTTACCAAAGAACTCCTCTAATGTTCATGATGTCTTTCATATGTCTAATTTGCGAAAATATAATCCGGATCCTTCTCATATTTTAGAGCTAGAGCCATTGTAGCTTCGTGAGAATCTGACTTATGATGAGTAGCCGATTCGCATTCTTGATCAGATGGAACACGAGTTAAGGTCAAAGAAGATTCTGATGGTCAAAGTGTTGTGGAAACATCACAGGATTGAGGAAGCTACTTAGGAGAGGAAAGATCAGATTTAGCAGCAGTATCCAGATCTGTTCCGTACTACAAGTAAGAATTTCGAGGACGAAATTTCTTTAAGGGAGGGAGGAGAATGTGAACCTCCAGATTTCACCTTTGCATAAGATTGCGTGTTTTGGCCTGTTTACATGTTATATGAGTTAGAATGTGCTAATTCTGTGATTTATATTCATATTACATGCTATGTGTGCATTCATAAAATTTTCATCGAAAACGACATTGAAAATTTCCTCGTCATTTTTTGTGAATATTATTTTGAACGCACATCTACTAAAATTTTTACACGGGTGTTTTAAATGTCTTAAAACCTAGTCCTCGGATATTAAGAGACACGTGTTTGATTAAAACGGATTTAAAATCGAATTAGGAATTTTAAAAGTTTTTACACCTTCTTTTGCAAAAATTGAGTTTTAAACTGAGTCATGTGTTAGTGTATGCATATGAAAATTTAGTCACCTATATTTAAACTACTAAATATAGTATATATGATAGACATATATATAAGTTAGCAAAATAGTCAAGAAAAATAATTAAAATACTAAAAATACTAATTAAAAGACTAGAAAAACCAACTTTAACCTTAGCATTTTTATTTGACTTGGCATTTATATACATAATACACATAATATATCATAAAACAAAAGCTCAAACACCACAAAAACACACACACATGGCCAAAACTCTTGGGGCATTTTTGCTTAGTTTTTGAAGAAAATTTTTCAATAGAACTTGCAATCCAAGGCCAAAACTCTTAAACCAAAGCTTGATTTCACTTGTTGAGCACCTATTGCACACATTTGTAGTATCATATCACATCAAAGGTGAGAGAAAAATTTAGATCTTAAAATGCTATTTTATGTCATTTTCATATAATTGAATTTTTATCCGATGAAATGTTAAATTGTTGTTAGATTATTGCTCAGTAGATGCCAATGATCGTTTATGTGTGTTTATATAAGTTTTGAATGGTAGTAGCATGTATTTCTATTTTTCAGGTATTAAAGTTAAGTATTTGGCTTGTTGTTGAATAATTGTTGTTGTAGGGGTTGGAATTGATTGGTTGTTGCATCTAAAAGTTTGTTAATTATGGGGTAGTAATGTTGTAATGCCGAATATTTGATTTGGAGCTACTCATAACAGATTTTTGCTAAGCTACAACGACTCCACCTCAAGAACATGAAGAAAAGTTGGATGATAACACTTCAGAATAGATATATGACAGGCATCAAGAACTCTGAAGAAACTCGGCGGTAGAGCCAACAGATTAACCAATTTGCCAACTCTATAAGTAAAATCTGTTAAACAAATGAAACTCTGAACTCCAGAGTAATACTCCACTGAGAGATCACATAACCCAAAAAAGATACTTGTTGCAATCAGAATTCAAACTTACTAAACTTGCCATGCAATTGATATTGTTGAAGCTTCTGCAAAGCTAGATGAAAATGTTGCTCACGTTTGGGTTCAATCTTGAAGTGGACAAGAATACCAACAAATGAAAGTACCATCAAATGAAAATACAATCGAGTGAAAATACCATCAACAAAGAATACTGTTAAATGAAAATACCAAGAATGGAGAACACCGTCAAACAATAATACCCTAAAATGAGAATTTCACAAGGTAAGAATTCCAATAATTGAAAATACCATCAACTGGTTTAAGAAGGTCGAAACACACGATGCATAATACTCTCATATACTCGATACTATAAGTAGCTTCTCAACTTGCAATATAACACATTGCACACAAGGAAATAACAACCAAAGAATGAGTGGCTCTGGGGTCATTCAAAATTTAATCAATTGATTAGGAACTAGAGGGTACCTTCAACCATTATTGTCGCCTCAAGCAAATCTTGATTATCCAATACAAGTACTCAATCTTGGACTTGTTGAATGGACGTATGGCCAGCCATCCTACCCTGATTGCCTTATATTTAACTCATTTTGGGAGAATAAAATTTCAAACTCTTGTGATCAGTGAAGACTTCAAACTTGCTACCCCACACATAATAGCGCCACTTCTTCAAGGCAAAGACTATGGCCGCCAACTACAAATCATGAGTAGGAGAGTTCCCTTCATACTGCTTCAACTTCCAAGATGCATAAGCAATCACCTGACCATGTTGCATCAACACACAAACTAAACCTTCTTCGAAGCATCGCTACAAATCATAAATTTTTGACTACCCTCTAACTTTATTGATTTGGTTACCAGTTCTAATGATCTCTAAAAGCTTTGAAACTGCACAGACATGAAGTTCATTAAGTGTAGATGGGTTTAGCCTCAAACGGAGCCTAATTCGGAGTTGTATTCATCAAGTTACGGTGTCTAGAATTTAACTGCGCAAACTGCCCTGCACCTATGCGAGAATCAGAAACTCATAGTTTTGAATTTTTAGACACCTCATAATTAGAGCTTGCACCTAAAAGAGAATTTGTTCCTCAAGGTCTTGAGCACAACATATAAAAAATTCAGCCAATTTTGACAATGGTTACCATGTCAAATAAGCCCTATATTTCAGTTACGCAAATCTGTCAGAAAACACATTTTTGCATCCATCGGAAACCAAACTCAAGACGCAACGATGAGCTTTCGAAGCCATCTTGACATCAAAGGCTGCTCACAAGTTATAGAATGTATGCCATTTACATCATATGAAAGTAAGCATCAATTGATACACACTGTACACATTTATTCATCTTAGGACATAAAAAGGTTATGAACAATTATAGCACATATAAACAGTTTATATCATAAGAAAGTTAGTATCAATTGATATATACCTAACATATCATTAGCACTCACTTTATTACATTCTATTCACATACATCTTGAACACATTCTTATGCATATAAACTCCCAGAACACTCATGAACACATAATCATGCCACGATACTTCACGTTGAATCACTTAAACACACAGACCGAGGGTCCTATCCTGGCTTACGCTTAGACAAGCTAAGCTCTGATACCATAAATGTCACGCCCCAAATCCGGTCTTAGGGAAATTAGTTCAGGATGCGACGACACACGGACATTATAACAGCTGTAATATGGACATCCAATTAGAAACAAAAAACACCCAAACACATTTATATAAAGTCTACATCCAAGTAGACACACTACTCAAACCAGGTTCTCAACGAGCATACATAAAACCCAAACGTGATCATGAATCCAACCATGATCACCTACACATACAATCAAAACAAGCTAGACTTCAAACTGGATAAGTTATAAATTATTCCAAACATAAACTAAAACATAACCTCATTACAAGAAACTACTAAAAGCCATTAAACATCGTTTCAACTCTAACACAAGATAAATATAGTTCACATTTCATGGTACCTCAACAGTCTCCTCGTGCACATAGTCATTGTCATGTACATCTGTAGCATGTATTACAGAGGGGTGATCTTATTTATAACAAAGCTCAGTGGGGAGGGGAAACAGTTAAGGGGACTTTTAAAGCCATAACTTGTAAACTAGTTGATCACATTAGAAACAACATATACCTTGAGCAATAAAGCCATAAACCACATTATAAGGATACTACTCATTGTTTGGTTATATCGTCACTTATAACCCCTGCATGAACTCATCACGTTCACTTTTCTCGTTTCCTTGTCACTCCCAATATTGGTACTCTAGATGTACCCATCTAAACACCCTACTCTCTATGGTCTTACTCCGACCACACGAGAGTAGTGTTTGACTATGGTAGTCATGTTATTACCCTCAAGCCCCTTTGCCACCCGGCACGACACGACACTACCAAGCTCCTTACAAGGTTGCAACCTATTGAACATGGGTATCCACCCAACAAGATAAGGGTATCCACCCAACGCTTTGCTTCATATAGCATCAAAGACATTCATACATTCGCATTAACCATTTAACACATATTCATGACAAATAAAGAAGATCAATAAAGTAGGTTGAACTCGGGGGCACATTCACAAATCATGTTCATTTGACACACAACAATACATTTGCATTTACAAATAACACATTCAACAATTGATATCTTACATTTGGGTAATAAAGTGGATCACTGAGCTCATAGTAAACATTTACAACATGCTTGCAAAGGACTTTACAATACTCAATTAACAAACTAGCTAATGTACTTCTAATTTCTAATTAAGCTAAAGGTTAACTTAATCAAATTGCTTGCCTATGCTAACGACCTCTAAATGCCTTATTTTTCTATCGAGAAACTAAGCTTATCGAATGTAGATAGTTCTAGGTTCAAACAAAACTCAATTCTGAGTTAAATTTATTCCGCTATGCTGTTTTAGAGCAACTACTACAAATTGTCCAATTGTCACGTTTTTCTGCCACATCTCAGAAATAGAAAATTTGGAAGGTATAAACATTAGAATCTGACTTTTTGTAAAACACAAAGTTTGTTCTTAACTGCCTGATCTAGCTATTGTAAAAATTTTGTTTGATTTTGAGGTCTTTTACTATCTTTTACAATTAACATGATCACACAACATTACAACATCCTAGATCTACAAACCCTAGCATTTATCTTAAAAAAAACCAAACAAATACAAGATATAACCACAAGAACATAACAAACCCAAAAGTCTACTCCTAACACATATATCTAGCATTATAAATCAAGAAAACAATATTTCTTCAAACTACATTTAATTTTCAAACTTTAAATCATGCAAGCACACAACCTCCTAATCTTAATTTAGCAAGTAAGGGTAGAAATGAAGATGAAATAGCAAGGAGAAGGTTTTCTATAGATCAAACTTTGCTCAAATCCACCAAGGAATGAAGAATCAAGCTTGGAAATAGTTTTTCTTCTCTTTTCTCTTATGGCAGAATTTTGTAGGTGTTCTAAGTGTTGTGTGTGTTTTTGTCTTGCGAAATAATGTTTGGTTGAACTAAATAGGCCAAGTACAATGGTCAAATAACTAAATAAGCAAAGTCAAATAGCATTTGTTTTGTCAAACCCGTGTAAACAAAACAGCTTTGACACCTTTTACTAAAGCGATCATAACTTATGCTAGAGAACTCCAATTCGTAAACGGTTAGAAGCGTTAGAAACTAAACTCATAGAGCTTTCCAACCATATATAATTTTTCATCTAAATCTTTCCAATTAGTGCAGTGTGTATGTTTTGTCTTGCAAGAATGATGCTAGGTTGTTATAAGCAAAGTCAAATAGTCAAAGTTAACATGACTATATTCTAATAGGTTTATATGTATTTATGTATGTATTATATGTATATAAGAGTAAGACTAAGTCAAATATTGTGGTCTTTGCAAAATATGACTATATATATTCATATGTATACAATTTAAATGCAAATTCGATGTATTAAAATCATTAAACACATAATTAGTACATAATACTACCAAATAATGTTTAAAATAAATAAATGCACATATAATGAAATGCTCATGTCTCACATATTAATTCAGCATTGTCTTTCATACGAAATGCATTTAAGTAGATGTTATGATTGCTTTACTTTCGTGCCATATATCTGTGTTTTACTAGTGAATCTATGGGTTGTTCCATAGATTCCATGAGACTATAGGTTGTACCATAGTTTCTAACTCATGGGGTTGTTGATTACTTAGTTAAAACAAACCTTTTATACTAGGTTACAAGGATAGATTAATAATGCAGATGGTGTTAGTGATATGCCCTATGCTATGTAATTTGATGACTTATCTTGGGCATTTTAATGTAAACTTTTTTATAAATCAATGGCAGTTTTATGATATTCATATTCTCCGCTTTCAATTATATGAATGTGTCCTCTGATATCTTTATAAAGGAAATATATTCTAAAAGTTGTTTAGAATATCTTGGCGTTTTCCTTTTATATGAAGAATATTTAAAAGATTATTTGTAGTCCTTAGATTATTTGACCGGGACTAAAATAATCTATTATGGACTATCACATGGATTGTTACCTTTGATTGATATTGGATATTAATGATAAAGGATAGTGAGCCATAAGCTATAACAGCATATGATGCGATTAGCAATCATGTGAATGATTATTAGTAGAATAGATAATTGAATGTGACGTGAATTACAAGCTACATGATTTTGGATTAATAGCTCATTATTCATTGCGAATGTACACGTTATTCTTAGACTTGAGAAATTACGGTTGTAACATATATCGGGAATTTAATACTAGCACCTGAACAATGCTCATCTTCGATTTGTCAAGATGAGTTACGGCCTCTTGCATATTCTATTTCTGGTATAGTGGTCGACAGGTAATTGTCGAGACAGGATCTGTTAACCTTCGGTGTGATGTGATATCCTATGCAATCTAATTTCGGTTGTAGAATGAGGAAGTCCATGGCCAATGCATGAAAGATGGAAAAACGTTTCCATGGATGTCATCTCTTATTCCAACTATTAGGTGTTTGCATCGTTATCGAGTTTAAAGACTTAATCATTTCATGGTCTTTGCTCGATCGGGATATGTTATTAGAAGGACTAAAATGTACGCTAATTCGCAATTATAAATAGATTCACATGTTTGACTTCATTGCCATATAAATTGTCTTGATACGTTGCTAGACGTTACTCTAGAACGTGAGGGTATTTTGGGAATAGCGGAGATATTCTCGAAATATATTAAAGTCGTTTAATGTTCCCTCATTGCTATGTGGCAGTGGATCTAGAGAGTCACACACAATAAAGCGTAAATGAGTATGTTTCAGATAAGCTTATAATTGGTTGAGGTATGTTGTTAATGTGGGACATTAATTTGTAATAGGCCGATTGTGTAATTATTATAAGTGTTGGGACTTATGTGCAATTATGGAAAGTTGTTTCCTTAATTTAAACTAATGGTGATTAGATTAAATTAATTGTACCACTTTAGGATTAATTAAGTATATGTATGTATATATATACATATATATATATATATATGTATGTATATATATATGTATGTATATATATATGTATGTATATATATATGTATATATATATATGTATGTATATATATATATGTATATATATATGTATGTATATATATATATGTATATATATATATGTATATATACGTGTATTAATCTCATAAAGTGAAAGATGCCAAATCCTTGGCTAGGAGAGCTCCACATCACTTGCTTGGCCTTTGGTTGGTAAATTGAATGGCTTGGATTAAAAGGAGACAAGTTGAATGGCTCTTGTGAAATGTTTCATAATCCACTAAGCCTTGTGTCCTAGATATTACACAACATACAATACATACACATATACAATATACAAGACAAGATAATATATGCAAGATATCATCTTCTCACTCTTTTCCCATGAGATTTTCGACCAAGGCATAGAAAAATAAGAGGGAAAAAGTTTGTTTTGCTCTCTACTCTTCTTCTTGCTTATTCAATATCACCAAGAAAGCTAACACAACATCTTGGGTGGTTAAGGAAGCACATTCAAGCTTGTGTGGACAACCTAGGGCTCTTGCACTTGTTGGAGGTTTTGTCAAAGCTTGAACTTGAATCCTTCATCTTCCTTGTAAAACCCCAAAATTCCCCTTTGTGTAAAATTACGTGTTTTGACTTGTTTGTATGTTATTTGAATTAAAATGTGTTAATTATGTGATTATTACTTATGTTACATGATATGTGAGTATTCGTGAAATTTTCATAAAAATCTGCGTTGAAATTTTATCGTCGATTTTTATGAATAGTATTTTGAGCACACATCCGCTATAATTTTGAAATTGGTCTTTTTAACATTTCAAAACCTAGTCCTCGGATATTAATAGACCCCCGTTTGATAAAATTTGATTCTGAAACGAAATAGGAATTTAAATAGAATTTTTGGGTGAAAAGTAGCGTTTTTTAGTCAAATAGTGATTTCTGTTGAACCCGATTCTTACATTGACTTTTGTTGACCTAGTATATATTATAAATGATATATATGCGAATTTATATGTGATATTAAGTGATTATATATTGGTTTTGCATTTAAAATACATTTGCAAAACAAATAGTGTGACTTTTTAAATTCTTTTGCAAAATCGGGTTTTATAGCTTACTTGTATGTATATGTATGCATATATTAAATGTTGTCAACTAAATATAGTATAAGTGTTATAATATATATATATATATATATATACTAGAAAAACTACCAAAAACAAATAAGTTGTCAACTTTGACTTTTGCAAAATGTTGACCAAGCCTTTATATATGCATAATATACTCATAATACATAAAAATAAGCTCAAACACACTCAAAAAAACACACACATAACCGTGACTGTCCTTGGGAAAAAAAAGACATTTTGCTTAGGTTTCAAAGTAATTATCTTCATAGATTTTGCAATTTAAGTCCAAATCACTTCATTCAAAACTTGAAATTGCTTGTTGGGCATCCATTCTACACATTCCTAACATCATTTGGCATCAAAGGTGAGAGAAAAATATAGTTCATTATTTCAAAGTGAAGTTGAGATTTTAGTTGATGCATTGTTACTTGTTATTTTGTTGAATTGATGTTAGATTATTGCTCAGAAGATAACAAGGACAAATTATATGCATTTATAGCCATTTTGAACGATAGTAGCATGTATTTCTAATTTTTGGGCATTTAAATTGATTTATTGGCTTATAGTTGAATAATGGTTGTTGTAGTGGTTGGAATTGAATGGTTGTTGCTTCTATAGGTTTGTTATTTATTGTGTAGTAGTGTTATAATGCCAAATTTTCAATTTGAATACCATAGCAAAAGTGCAAAAATTCAGCCTAGTGTACATTGCCATTTTTATCTTGTTAGGCTTATTTTGGGTGGCTTTTGGTTGGTTTTTGATGGGTTAAATGTAGTTGCATGTATGGTTGAGTGATAGGAAAAGGTTCGGGGGTTGTTTGATTTGTAGATTGTAAGTTATGGATTTTAGAAGTTTGTATAGTCTTACTTTAAAATGTTAAAATATTGTCTTTAGTTGTTTGGTAGTGTTTATGTAGTTGTTTCTTGGATGGTTGTTGAGTAGGTTCAGGTTTGAAAGTATGATGAAATGTATGTTGAGTTAGGTGGCTTACTTTGTCATCTAACTTGGTTGTCTTAGTTGTTTCATCAATGTTATTGTGATTGAAGTATTGTTAAAAGATTGACGATTGTTGTCGTACTGAAGGACAACCTACTTTGTTGTCTTTTCAGAATATGAAATGTTTAATGTTATTGTTAAGGGTCGTGATAGTGTGTGCCACTTCTCGGGCAATATCGTACTATCCCGTTGATAACGACATGACTATCATGTGCTATCCCCTATCCTTCATGATCGGAGGATGTTCATGGGGTGTGGGTCTAGGTTGGTGTATTCTGGAATGCATTTGGAGCATGGGTAGGGTTCGTGATTGGTGCACGGGGAGAACGGCTTCAACAGAACGAATGTATCGTATCCTTATTGAATGGTTATTTGTGTTGTTTAAGATTAATTGGTATTATTTATGTTGTTTATTGTATGTTATTGTTCATAGGATGATTTTCCCAAGTGGTAAAGTAAAGAGTTTTAGAACATCTTTTGAATCCTCACTAAGCTTTGTTATATATAAGCTTACCCTCACTCGTTTATTGTTATCAGTGTAATTGAGCCAGTTTTTGGGTACATCCCTCAGGAAGCTGAGAATGTGCCTTTTGTTGAGAAGTCTTACGTGCCAGAGTCTTATCCATGATGTCTTGGCTAAAGTTCTCTATTTGCTATCTTGTATATTAGAACTAGTTGTATTGTACTTACTTTGAAGTATGTATTGTATAAGATGTTATAATGATAGTGAAAAGTACAATGCTAGTTTAGTTGTCTTACTTTGGAATATGAGTAGGTTGTTAGACTAGTTTTTAACAAGTATGTGTGTGAATGGTATAGCTTGTGGTATGTTGTTGAAACGGAGGCATATAACCTATGGTTAAGATGTTGTATGGTTGTTTAATATATGGTGTTGGATGTGTTGAATGTTGTTGAAATGATTGTGGAGTTGTTGTTGAAATTTGGAGTTGGTTATATGAAGTTATAAAGGGTTGGTTTAGAGCCCTGTTATTCATATTTCAGACGTTATATTGCCGAAATTTCGTTGCGTCCTAACTAATCATAAGGTGGGTCGAGTTGGGACATGACATTTCTCACTTAGATCTACAAGAGGTATACCTTGTTTATCTATTTGCATTACATATATAGTTGTATATATGTGTTTGCACCATGTTAATCATATGAAATCAAGACTAGGGTTCATGGATCTACATAGCTTTCTTATAGAAAATTTTGAAATTCTTGCCATGGAACTCTTTTGGTTATAAGCTATATTTTCTCCATGATCCTTGAGATGGTCCTTTCAAGTGGTATCAGAACCATGCTTGATTTTCATATGCTTACATGGTTGTTTGCTTGTTTCTGTGCTTTGAACACTAAGAGATATATTTGCAATGGAACATTTGATGTTTGTTGTTAGTGTTTGATTTGTGTTTATATGAGATATGAAATCTTTGTCCAATAGAAATGATGTTAGATTAGTTTCATTGTAGACAAAAACAAAATCAAACCCAAGAACTTTGTTGAAAATGGCTTTTGTGAGAGAACCAGTCCAGCTAAGTTGGTCGAGTGACTCGATCGACTGGCTCAACAGACTCCTACTGCATGAGTTGGGCGAGGGAAGTCAGTCGAGTAACTCAACCAACTGATTCGACTGACTCCCACAGCTCAAGATGGTCGAATGTAGTCAGTCGAGTGGCTTAGCCGACTGACTCGACCGACTTGAACAGAGAAGCTATTTTTTAGCCTTGCTTTGATTATAAACATTTATTATTCATAGTGATGCATATATATGTGATATGTTATGCAAAACCATGAGTTTAATTTATGTTCATAATCTTCTTTAGTTGTTAAACATGAGATGTTTAAAGGTTCAAAGTATGAAATTTGAAGTAAATGGATTCTTACATGAGAATGTGCTATGTGTTCATTTAGCTTTCTTGAATGTATGTATATGATGCATGTTCAATGCTTTATGAGTTTATATTGAATGGTTGTATGTGAAACCCCAGTTTTCGTCTTTACCTTGATTTGCGTGTCTTTGCCTTGATTTGTGTGATTTGACATGTTTATGTGTTATATGAGTTAGAATGTGCTAAATATGTGATTTATATTCCTAATACATGCTATGTGTGCATTTGTAACGCCCGAGATTTAGCCATGCATTTAATTACTGTTGCATCCCTTGTTTGCGCATTTACTTCTATGCCTTATTAACTGACTTTGTGACTACTATTCACTCCGTTTTTAAACTACTTTCTATTAGTTAATTAGCATTTTTATTAAATCATATTAATTGTCAAAGTAATGAGAAAAATGTGCATTTGAGCTAGAAGCGTTAGGAGGGCTCGTTTAGAAAATGATTTTTGTAGTTGAATGAATAGTGTTACGTAACCAACTTGGAGTTTAATTAGCTAACATTAAAATTACGCTTAGGACTTGTTTCTAACTAGCTTGACTCACATTTTGACCATACACTTAAATTAAAACAACTCACCTAAGCTTATATACCCCTCAAACAACTCACCTTATATCATAACTAGCAAAAATCAAAACAAAAAAGTGCTGAATTTTACTGTAGCAAATCCGAGAATAGTGTAGGAGGAGAATGAGAGGATTTTGCTCATCAAATCTTCAAGCCAAGCCAAGCCAAGCTAGGAGCAAGTAGTTTAGGGTGTTTGCTAGCCTCCCGAGAGTTCCTACGCGCAATTGGTGAGGGTTTTCATGACTTTTTATGCATATCTAAAATGTTACATTTTTCTTGATTTGTTGAAAATGTTATCAAATGCTATTGCAAAGCTTATCTATGCTATTATACCTTGTATATAAGTGCTAGAGAACACATTTGAGCTATTAGTTCGCATTTTAAACGGTTGGAATCGTCATTTGAATTTATGAGATGAATAGTGACGTTTTTCTAGGGTTTTATGTAATTGCACGTATTAGCTTGATTCAACACTCCTAATAGATGCCTTAGGTGCTAATGAAGGTAGTCTAATAGCCCCGTGCACTTGAATTGCTCTAGAATCGCATAAAACGTGAAATAGCCGACTTTAACAAAGGAGTTTCGGGGTTCATGCGAATCCGGGTGGATTCGGGCTTCACTTCTAGTATTCTTAGGCTACCTAGGTGCTATAGAAGCTTTGATAACCCTTGTTTGAAGCCCGGATAAGGTATGTGTAGTTTAAAGTCATAAGAGGGAATTTGGGGCTTTCGGGGTAATCGCGTGCATTTGAATGAGTTAGAGGGTTGAGAGGGTACCTTGGGGGTTAGTTAGAAGGTTGGGAGAGTTTCCTTTGAAAATGAAATCATTAACTTTGGTTTAGAAGAGAAATAGTTCGAAAAACAAAGGGGTTTAGGTGCAATTTAAGTTGTCTCACACTTCTAAACCCATGTCAGGACTTCTTGAGTGTTTATATGTGATTTTAAATTGATTTGGAGCTTTTGGAATGATTCTATGCTTATTTGGTATAAGTTCATTTGTAAACTGCTTATTAACTTCTATATTTGCTTCTATCCTAATTGTATCGAGGTCAACCTACTTTGTTGATCCTCCTATGTGTTAATGCTTATATTATTGCTATTAACTTGCCATTGTTAAGTGCATTGCATAGTGGTTGCGCAACCATAGTGTCGGGGCGGATGTGTTGAATATCGGCTGGGCGGCAGAGGGCTTGCCGGTGGATATTCAAACTCCGTACCCTATTCCCTCATTCGCCTGGTCCGGAGATTGCCAGGGGATGTTGGGTCGTAGGTTTCGGGGTACATCCGGAGTACACCCACTGGAGTGATTGGGGTTATGCCGGCTTATCGTGATCGTGCTCGTGGTTCGTGGATCGTGATTGAAGACCAGAGAAGATTGGTGTATAGGGGATTGTTGAAATGTATCCTTTTAATTGTGTGGTTATTTAAGTTTTCATTGATTCTTAAATTGATAAAGTGTTATTGTTGTGTAATTGTATTATCTGTTGCATTGCACGCCCCGGGACTATATCCCTCACTGGGCAACAGTGGTTGCTCATACCTCGATATCTGTTTCAGGAGACGCTGAGGGTGATCCCCAGCTTGTTGATTTAGTTGAGGAAGAAGAAGTTCAGATCGAGCCTTTACCTTAGTTGCTGTGTCTGATAACTTGAGGTGGTTAATGATTTTGTTGCTTTGTGGAAGACTCATCTGATTACTTTATGTACTATTTTGTAGCCCAAGGGCTATGTATGTGCTTGTTGTATAAGTCGAAGATTAGTTGGTTGGGTTGTAGCTTTGAAAGTCTATGAATTGTAATAACTTTTATTTCTTGCCTTATTTCCTTGCATGCTTGGGAGTGGATGGTTAATGTAGAATGCTTTATCCTTTAAGTTGTTTTATTGGTTTCCTAGAATGTCAGGATTATAAGACTATGCTGACAACAAGTTCTCGCATGCTTGTGTGTGTTGGAGTTATTGTGTACTATAAGGCTCGGATGGCCTTATAGCTTTGTTGTTTAATTGAGAAAAGCTTGTATGTGTTATTGGGACCTTGTTTAAGTGTTTACAGGTTTTTAGAATGTCCACGGTACAGGGGAGACTCTGTCCGTGTGTCGGGTCCGGACTTAACCATTCGGAAAAAATTTGTGACCGGGCTTGGTATTGGGTTGAGAATAGCATGGTCATTAGAGCCTCCGGTCTCGTGAGGGATCGGGGCGTTACAGGTGGTATCAGAGCTTAGTTAGCTCTAAGCCGGGACAGGGTCCTCGGCCTGTCGGGTAGTAACCCTTGCGTGTGTGCTTGATTAAGTGTGTGTCTTAAAAGTGTATGCCTGCATGTTTGATTGTGTGTCTGGTATTGAATGTGTGCACCTATGTGATATAATTATATGTTACGTGCTAAATGTGTGCAAGGTGAAGCAAAGTGGCTAGTTATGCATCAAATTGACTTTGTGAATTATTAAATGCTTGAACTGTTGCTTGTAATGTGTGTATTTGAATGTCTTTGATTGAGTTGTGTTATGCTTGACTTGATTATCGTGCTTGAGTGACTTTGATGATTACACTGTTTCACAAACTCTTTTTATTAACATGTTTGCGTAATTGTTTAAAGAATGATTATACATATGCAATTGTTTGGCATGCATACATAACCCGTCGAATGGTAAGAAAAACTCCTTCCTCCCCTAAAGAGAGGTGATTAGTGGCAGGCCTTCCAAATTATGTTGATTAGCAGAAATGAGAGGCAATTAATCAGCCTTTATTTGGGAATTGGTGGATATAATTGGAGCTCAGTTATTGGGATTCTTCTAAGGCCTTCTTCAGTGTTTAGCGGTCATAAATGAGTAGCTTCTTTTGGGGTTTCTATATGACAGTTCTCTGGAGTATATTCTTGGTATTTTCTTATCAGCTATTCATTTGGTATTCTTTTGTCGGCATCTCTCAGAAGAATTGGTATATGGGATTCTTTTTAGCCGTATTATCTGGTATTATTTACAATACTCCTGCTCGGAACTTTTATTGGTATTTTCTCTCCGCTCTTAGTTGGGATTCTATTCTTCTATGGTATTCATACCAGCGGGATTCTTATTTGGATTTCGAAGTAGCGTCTCTATTGGAGCCTTTATTTGGCCTTATTACGTGAGGTTCACAGACAATACTACTGGGATTTCTTAATGAGCTTCCACGAGAATTCGTATATGGTATTCTTGCTTAGCAACTGATGACGAATAATCAGAGTTGGTTTTCAGTTGATGCAGATGTTCTCTTGTGAAGAAGAATTGCGTGGACGCAATTAGTTTAAGGGGGAGAGGATGTAACGCCCGAGATTTAGCCATGCATTTAATTACTGTTGCATCCCTTGTTTGCGCATTTACTTCTATGCCTTATTAACTGACTTTGTGACTACTATTCACTCCGTTTTTAAACTACTTTCTATTAGTTAATTAGCATTTTTATTAAATCATATTAATTGTCAAAGTAATGAGAAAAATGTGCATTTGAGCTAGAAGCGTTAGGAGGGCTCGTTTAGAAAATGATTTTTGTAGTTGAATGAATAGTGTTACGTAACCAACTTGGAGTTTAATTAGCTAACATTAAAATTACGCTTAGGACTTGTTTCTAACTAGCTTGACTCACATTTTGACCATACACTTAAATTAAAACAACTCACCTAAGCTTATATACCCCTCAAACAACTCACCTTATATCATAACTAGCAAAAATCGAAACAAAAAAGTGCTGAATTTTACTGTAGCAAATCCGAGAATAGTGTAGGAGGAGAATGAGAGGATTTTGCTCATCAAATCTTCAAGCCAAGCCAAGCCAAGCTAGGAGCAAGTAGTTTAGGGTGTTTGCTAGCCTCCCGAGAGTTCCTACGCGCAATTGGTGAGGGTTTTCATGACTTTTTATGCATATCTAAAATGTTACATTTTTCTTGATTTGTTGAAAATGTTATCAAATGCTATTGCAAAGCTTATCTATGCTATTATACCTTGTATATAAGTGCTAGAGAACACATTTGAGCTATTAGTTCGCATTTTAAACGGTTGGAATCGTCATTTGAATTTATGAGATGAATAGTGACGTTTTTCTAGGGTTTTATGTAATTGCACGTATTAGCTTGATTCAACACTCCTAATAGATGCCTTAGGTGCTAATGAAGGTAGTCTAATAGCCCCGTGCACTTGAATTGCTCTAGAATCGCATAAAACGTGAAATAGCCGACTTTAACAAAGGAGTTTCGGGGTTCATGCGAATCCGGGTGGATTCGGGCTTCACTTCTAGTATTCTTAGGCTACCTAGGTGCTATAGAAGCTTTGATAACCCTTGTTTGAAGCCCGGATAAGGTATGTGTAGTTTAAAGTCATAAGAGGGAATTTGGGGCTTTCGGGGTAATCGCGTGCATTTGAATGAGTTAGAGGGTTGAGAGGGTACCTTGGGGGTTAGTTAGAAGGTTGGGAGAGTTTCCTTTGAAAATGAAATCATTAACTTTGGTTTAGAAGAGAAATAGTTCGAAAAACAAAGGGGTTTAGGTGCAATTTAAGTTGTCTCACACTTCTAAACCCATGTCAGGACTTCTTGAGTGTTTATATGTGATTTTAAATTGATTTGGAGCTTTTGGAATGATTCTATGCTTATTTGGTATAAGTTCATTTGTAAACTGCTTATTAACTTCTATATTTGCTTCTATCCTAATTGTATCGAGGTCAACCTACTTTGTTGATCCTCCTATGTGTTAATGCTTATATTATTGCTATTAACTTGCCATTGTTAAGTGCATTGCATAGTGGTTGCGCAACCATAGTGTCGGGGCGGATGTGTTGAATATCGGCTGGGCGGCAAAGGGCTTGCCGGTGGATATTCAAACTCCGTACCCTATTCCCTCATTCGCCTGGTCCGGAGATTGCCAGGGGATGTTGGGTCGTAGGTTTCGGGGTACATCCGGAGTACACCCACTGGAGTGATTGGGGTTATGCCGGCTTATCGTGATCGTGCTCGTGGTTCGTGGATCGTGATTGAAGACCAGAGAAGATTGGTGTATAGGGGATTGTTGAAATGTATCCTTTTAATTGTGTGGTTATTTAAGTTTTCATTGATTCTTAAATTGATAAAGTGTTATTGTTGTGTAATTGTATTATCTGTTGCATTGCACGCCCCGGGACTATATCCCTCACTGGGCAACAGTGGTTGCTCATACCTCGATATCTGTTTCAGGAGACGCTGAGGGTGATCCCCAGCTTGTTGATTTAGTTGAGGAAGAAGAAGTTCAGATCGAGCCTTTACCTTAGTTGCTGTGTCTGATAACTTGAGGTGGTTAATGATTTTGTTGCTTTGTGGAAGACTCATCTGATTACTTTATGTACTATTTTGTAGCCCAAGGGCTATGTATGTGCTTGTTGTATAAGTCGAAGATTAGTTGGTTGGGTTGTAGCTTTGAAAGTCTATGAATTGTAATAACTTTTATTTCTTGCCTTATTTCCTTGCATGCTTGGGAGTGGATGGTTAATGTAGAATGCTTTATCCTTTAAGTTGTTTTATTGGTTTCCTAGAATGTCAGGATTATAAGACTATGCTGACAACAAGTTCTCGCATGCTTGTGTGTGTTGGAGTTATTGTGTACTATAAGGCTCGGATGGCCTTATAGCTTTGTTGTTTAATTGAGAAAAGCTTGTATGTGTTATTGGGACCTTGTTTAAGTGTTTACAGGTTTTTAGAATGTCCACGGTACAGGGGAGACTCTGTCCGTGTGTCGGGTCCGGACTTAACCATTCGGAAAAAATTTGTGACCGGGCTTGGTATTGGGTTGAGAATAGCATGGTCATTAGAGCCTCCGGTCTCGTGAGGGATCGGGGCGTTACAGCATTCATGAAATTTTCATCAAAATCGGCATCATAAATTTTATCGACGATTTTTATGAATAGTGTTTTGAACACCTGTCCGCTAAAATTTTTACAGGGGTGTTTTAAACGTCTTAAAACCTAGTCCTCTATTATTAATAGACCCATGTTTAATAAAAAATGATTCTGAAACAGAATAGCAATTTAAATAGACTTTTCAGGCAAAAATAGCGTTTTTGAGCCAAATAGTGATTTCTTCTAAACCCGATTCTTGCATTGACTTTTGTTGACCTAGTATATATTAATATAAATGTATTTATATGTGGTATTAAATGATTTTAGATTAATTGTGCATTCAAAAGACATTTGAAAATAAATAATATGACTTTTCACCTTCTTTTACAAAAATCGCGTTTTAAGCCGACTCGGGTGAAATTGTTTGAATGTAAAACTTATTGTCACCTAAAAATAAACTACTTGAGATAGTTTAGGTGTTGCATAATTAATTTGAGCAAGAGTAGTCAAGAAAATGAATTAAAAGACAAGAAAACACTAAAAATAATTAGTTTCCACCTTTGACTTTCTTTTATTTATTTGACCTTTGCTTAATATATCATCAACACACATAAAACAAAGCAAAACACCTCCAAAAACACACACAAAACCGTGGTTCTTTGTAGGAGAAAGATGAAGGCATTTTCAAGGCTTTTCAAAGCATTTTTCACATAGATTTTGCAATTCAAGTCCAAATCACTTCATTCAAAGCTTGATTTCACCTGTTGGGCATCCATTCTACACATTTCTTGCATCAAAACACATCAAAGGTAAGAGAATAATTCTAGATCTCAAAAGTCATATTTTATGTTTTTGCTTATACTTGCATTTTGAACCGTTAGAATGTTAATTTGAAGTTATATTATTGCTCAGTGCATGCTAGGGATCGTTTATGTGTATTACTACGAGATTTGAACCATTGTAGCGAAATTATTTATTTTCGGTATTTAAAGTTGATAGATTGGCCATTTGATGAATATCTTGAGTTGTTGTGGTTGGAATCAATTGCCGTCGATTTCTAAAACTTTGTTAATTACGTGGTAACGCCGTTATAATGCCAAATTTTTTATTGCGATGTTTGTGTGAAAATCCAGAAATTTCAGCCTAGGTGCATTGAGGTTTTAGGGTTGTTGGACTTGATTTTGATGTGTCTTGGTTGGTTTCCGAGAGGGCTAATGTAGTTGATTGAATAGGTGAGTGTTAGAAACTGATTTGGAGTTGTTTGGATTAGTAGAATGTAAGATATGATTATTTGGAGTTTTGGTTGTCTTTCTTTAAATTGTTGAATTGAGCCTTAGTTGATTGGGTGGTATTTGAGTGATTGAATTGTGAGTTGTTGATGGTTAGACTAGGGTTAGATTACGTGTTTAATGCATGTTAAGTTGGATGGCCTACTTTGTCACCTAACTTAGTTGTTTGTTGTTTAATTGATTACTTGATGTTATATTGATGGCAATTGATGATAATTGATGATTATTGATGATTATTGATGATTATTGATTGATGATTGATGAACTGGGAGATAGGAAATTCTGCTAGATTGTCCTCCTGTGAATGATGTTTATTATTATTGTTGAGTCTTGGTATGTGTGTGTCACTTCTCGGGCAGCATCGGGCTGTCGGGTTGATAACGACATGACTACCAGAGACTACCCCCAGCTCGCATGACGGAGGTGTCATGGAGGGAGGGGCTAGTGAGGTACCTCGGGTGCGTGAGTAATGGGGAGTTACAAGAAGAATGGTTGAGATCGTGATGGCATTTGGAGCTACACCAACTAGAGTATCCTTTATTGATTGGTCATTATAGTTATGTGTTTATATTGTTATTGATGTTTTATTGCGTGTTTACTGCTCAAAGGATCATTTCCAAGGAGTATAGTAAATACTGTTAGAGATCTATCGGATCCTCACTGAGCTTGTTTTATATAAGATCACTCTCTATTATTGCATGCATACATGTGTTATTGAGCAAGATTACGGGTACGTGCCTCAGGAAGCTGAAAATATGCCTTACGTGGATGAGTCTTATGTGTAGGAGTCTTTGCCATGAGATTGTTTATAGTTATTGTAACATGATGTATTGTAAAACCTACCTTAGTATGAAGACATTTGTATGTTGACTTAGTAGTCTTTCTTTTGATCATGTTTAGATTACTAAGTTGGTTTTAATTTATTTTGCTTTGTATACTAAAGTTAAGGTATTATGTTGGAACGGAGGCGTATAACTAAGAATGATTATTGTATAGTATGGTTATGTTGTATGTTGTTAACTTAATTGATGAGTTGATTGTTGAATGGTTGAGGAGTTTGGTTGTATGATATTCTGAGAGGTTGGTTTAGAGCCTCGGTGTCTTAATTAATGTCATTATACTGCCGAAATTCCGTTGCGTCTTGACTGATTATAGGTGGGGTCGAGTTGGGGCGTGACATTGTATGTGATGCATATTCAATATATGATGAATGGTGATTGATGGGTAGATCATGGACTTAGCTTATTGAATGATGAATGGTTGTATTTCATTGGATGGCTATGTAATAATTATTCTATCATTCATTGGCTTGTAAATGAGGCATAAGTCTCATTTTATTATTGTTGCAAGAAAGCCTTTTGTAGTGAGGCAATTTATTGTAATCTACAAAGAGGTTTTGCAAAGGAGTTGAAGTTTTCCAAGGAGTTGGAGGCCTTTGAAGTGTTGGTGAAATCAAGAAGTCAAGACCATTGAAGGCATTCTTGATGTGCTTGTTTTGGTAATTCTAGGCTTGGTTTCCTAGCACTAAGTCCATGATCCTCCATGCTTAATATTGATGCATATATGGTTGTTTAATTGCTTATATATGATGTTGGCTTTTAAATGGACTTGTATGTATAACCGAGATCTTTTCAAACTAAAAATCTTCCTATGTGCAAACTCATATTAGATTGTAAAGCGGTAAAAAGAGTTTTATCGTAGCCCTCTACCATCCTAGGCTATATTAACATAAAATGATTATGTCTTGTCTAACCCAAAGGCAGAAAGGTGTAGTTCATAATAAGTCTTATGTATGCCTAGTTAAACATAGAGATGTTTTGATGCTCCAATATTGTGTGACCAATAACACACTAAAGTTGAGGTCATAGGATTCAAATTGTCACATTCATAGAGATGGTGGGCTTAATCTAACTAGATCACTAGATCAATACTGCACGAAAGCTGCGATTGAAGTGCTTTAGGGGCTAAATTGACCAAGTCCTATATAGTGATATAGATAACAATGGTTGTGAACTCTTAAAGTGATATTTCAATAATGCGCGAAAGCTGATAGATATTATCCTTAAGAGAATTTTGGTCATCCTACTAAGGAGTCTTTAATTAGATTCACGTTTCTCATTTAGGGAATGTAGGATTCGATAAGATTAGTGGGAGATAGTATTTAATTCAAGTTCATGATTAAATAGTTTATTACTTGTTTGCATTACTTGCTATCTTATTTTCTGCATTATTTATTTTCTTGCAGGTTATATAATGGCTTCTGTTGCAAACCCACTAGCTCGTATTTTAGACTCTAACCGTTTAACCGGACCTAACTTCGTCGATTGGTTTTGAAATTTAAAAATTGTTCTAAGTATGGAAAAGCTAGAATATGTTCTAGAAACTGCCCCTCCTCATGCCCTCCTAGAGGGTAATATTGAAGCTGAGCAAGTGATATTTGATCTTTGGCATGAACATGACATACGTGCAAAGGCATATATCATGGCCTCCATGAGCAACGAATTGCAAAGACAGCATGAGAATATGTCTCATGCTAAGATTATGATACTCAATTTGCAAGAGTTGTATGGAGAACATGGTTGTACTATTCGGTACAAGATATCAAAGGAATTGTTTCGCGCACGTATGGGTGAAGGTACTTATGTTAATAAACATACCCTCAGGATGATCACGTTGATCACTGAACTTGAGGTGTTTGACTTTACGATGGATTGTCAGTTACAGACGGATTTGATCCTTTAGTCTCTGCCACAATCATTCAGTCAGTTTATCATCAACTTCAACATGAACAAGCTTGAATATTCTCTGTTTGAGTTATTAAACATGTTAAAAACTACTCAATCGCAGTTAAAGGGTGGCAAAGGGAAAGAGTCCATCTTGACTATTGCTTTATCTTCTGGCTCTAAGCCGAAAAAGTAGAAGAAGAACAACAAGAAGGAAAACTCTATCCCTAAGGCCACAGGAGGTGTTGGTAAGAAGAAGGGAACAAAAGAGGTATCTAAGGGTACCTGTTTCCACTGCAAACAAGAAGGTCATTGGAAAAGAAATTATTCTTCGTATCTTCAATAGTTGAAGGAGCAGCGAGCTAGTGTAGCTACTGATAAAGGTATAATTTCTTTTATGTTTGTAATTGAGACTAATCTTTCTATTAGTCAAAATTATACTTCTTGGATTTTGGATTCTGGTGCTAGAACTCATGTTTGTGTTTCTATACAGAATCTAAATGACAGGATTGTGCTTAGGAAGTGTGAAGTGATTTTGAAGGTTGGCAACGGAGCAAATGTTGCTGCTTTGGCTAAGGGTAGTATGGATGTATATATGCCTACAGGGCGAGTCTTGCATCTTGATGATGTTTCGTATGTACCAAAAGTTGTAAGGAATATAGTGTCTATTCCAAAGCTTGTCAATGAAAATCATGATTTTTCCTTTGTTAACAATTGTTGTAATATTCGTTATCGTAATGAATATGTTGGCAAGGCTACTTTGGTAAATGGTCTTTATCATCTTGATGTCAATGAATGCATGCATATTATATCTACTTCAACTACTACAAAAGGAAAACGTCCTCGAGATAACCAAACTAATCCAAAACAATTATGGAACTTAAGACTTGGTCATATCAATGATAAAAGATTAGCATGGATGGCTCAAAATGAACTTATTGGTTCATTGGGATTTGAACCCAACCCTACTTACAAATCTTGTATTCTTGTTAAGATGACCAAATCACCTTTTATTGGACAAGGTGTAAGAGCTACAGAATTGTTAGGATTAATACATATTGATTTATGTGGACCGTTTAGAGAAATGGCCCGAGGTGGTTACAACTACTTCATAACATTTACTGGTGATCATTCACGGTATGATTATGTATACTTGATGAAGTATAAGTCTGAAGCTTTCGAAAAGTTCAAAGAGTTTAAGGCTGAAGTAGAAAACCAATTGGGAAAAAGAATTAAAACTCTACGATTAGATCGTGGAGGTGAATACTTGAGTATCAAATTTATTGATTATCTCAAGGCGGCAGGTATAACATCACAAATAACTCCACCGGCCATACCACAATCAAATGGGGAATCTGAACATAGGAATCGTACATTAATGGATATGGTACGATCTATGATCTGTTACACTGATCTCCCCATTTCATTGTGGGGTTATGCCCTTTGTCACGCCCCGACCCAACCCCCAAGCTAAAGGTTAAGTCCGGACCCGACACACGGACAGAGTTTCCCCTGTACCGTGGACATTCTGAAAACCTGTAAACTCTCAAATAAGGTAACTACAAGGTAAACAAACTTTTCATGACTATATATTTAAAGATTCAAGGCCATCCGAGCCTTGAAGCAAACAACAGTTCCAAAACAACACAAGCATGCAAGTAACTTGTTTACAATATAGGCTAATAGCCATGCCATTCTAGGATAACATTAAAACATACTTAGAAGATAAAACATTCTACATTAAGCCATTCACTCCTAAGCATGCAAAGTGAATAAAAGCATAAACATAAGTTATTACAAGACATAGGTTCCCAAATCTACACTACAACCAACTATCCTTCAACTTCTTACAACAACCAACATAAACAAAGCCCTTAGGCCACAAAATAGATACACAAGTACCAAATAGAAACAAGAAGGCATAGCCACCTCAGAAAAACACACAGCAACTAGGGTAAAGGCTCTATCTGCACCTCTTCCTCCTCCACTACTACCTCAACAAGCTGGGGATCACCCTCAGCGTCTCCTGAAACATATATCGAGGTATGAGCAACCACTGTTACCCAGTGAGGGATATAGTCCCGGGGCATGCAATGCAACAGGTAATATAGTTAAACAACAATAACAATTAGACAATTAAAGAACCAATGATAGCTTAAATAACCACACATTTAAAAGGATACATTTCACATAACCCCTATACACAAATCTTCACTGGTCTTCATTCACGATCCACGAACCACGATCACGATCACGATAAGTCGTCATAACCCCAAACACTCAAGTAGGTGTACTCCGGATGTACCCCGATAATCCTACGACCCAACACCCCTTGGCAATCTCCGGACCAGGCGAGTGAGGGAATAGGGCACGGAGTTTGAATATCCACTGGCAAGCCCTCTGCTGCCCAGCCGATATTCAACACATCCGCCCCTGACACTATGGTTGCGCAACCACTATGCAATGCACTTTACAATGGCAAGTTAATATCAATAATATAAGCAATAACACATAGGAGGATCAACAAAGTAGGTTGACCTCGATGCAGTTAGAATAGAAACAATTATATAAGCAAATAAGCAGTTTTACAAAGGGACATATACAAGATAAGCATAGAATCATACCAAACGCTCCAAATTAACTTGAAACCACATATAAACACCCAAGAGGTCATGCCATGGGCTTAGAAGCGTGAGTCAACCGAAATTGCACCTAAGCCCCTTTGTTTTTCAAACTATTTCTCTTCCAAACCAAAGTTAATGATTCAATTTTCAAGGGAAACTCTCCCAACCTTCTAACTAACCCTCAAGGAACCCTTCCAACCCTCTAACTCATTCAAACGCCCGCAATTACCCCGAAAGCCCCAAATTCCCTGTTATGGCTTTAAACTACACATACCTCATCTGGGCTTCGAACAAGGGTTATCAAAGCTTCTATAGCACCTAGGTAGCCTAAGAATACTAGAAGTAAAGCCCGAATCTACCCGGAGTCGCATTAACCCCGAAACCCCTTTGTTAAAGTCGGCTATTTCACGTTTTATGCGATTCTAGAGCAATTCAAGTGCACGGGGTTATTAGACTACCTTTATTAGCACCTAAGGCATCTATTAGGAGTGTTGAATCAAGCTAATACGTGCAATTACACAAAACCCTAGAAAAACGTCACTATTCACCTCATAAATCAAACTAACGATTCTAACCGTTTAAAAAGCGAAACGATGGCTCAAATATGTTCTCTAGCATTCATATACATGGTATAATAGCATAGATAATTAATACAATAGCTTTTGATCACATTTTCAACAAATCAAGAAAATGGTAACTATTTAGAAATGCGAAAATAAGCCGTGAAATCCCTCACCAATGCGCGTAGGGGCACCTAGGAATCTTGCACACACCCTACACTACTTGTTCAAGGCTTGGAGAGGCTTGGATTGAAGGATTGAAGAGCAAAATCCTCTTCTTTTTCCTATTTGCTGCTGTCGGCTATGCTACAGTGCTTTTCAACATTTTTTTGTTTTGATTTTTGCTAGTTATAAGCTAAGGTGAGTTGTGTGTGTGTTATATAAGCTTAGGTGAGTTATTTTAGTTTAAGTGTATGGTCAAAATGTGAGTCAAACTAGTTAGAAACAAGTCCTAAGCATAAATTAATGTTAGTTAATTAAACTCTAAGGTAGTTACATAATACTATTCATTCAACTACTAAAAACATTTTCTAGACGAACTCTCCTATCGCCTCTAGCTCAATTGCACATTTTTTCCACTACTTTAACAATTAATATGATTTAATAAAAATGTTAATTAACTAATAGAATGTAGTTTGAAAACGGAGTGAATAGTAGCTAAAGAGGACAATTAATAAAACACAGAAAGAAATGCACAAACAAGGGATGCAACAGTAATTGAATGCATGGCTAAATCTCGGGCGTCACACCCTTCTTACAACCATATATCTATTGAACAGAGTTTCATCTAAAGTTGTTCCTACTACACCGTATGAGTTATGGGTCGGTAGGAATCCAAGTCTTAATCCTATTAAGATTTAGGGTTATCCTTCTTTTGTTAAGAAACTCAAGACGGACAAGTTGGAAGCTAAATTTGATAAAGGACGTTTTGTGGGATATCCTAAGGAAACTAAAGGATATTATTTTTATTTTCCTAGTGATCAAAGGATTTTGATCCGCCGTGTCTTTCTTGAAAAAGAGTTTATTCAAGAAGGAGGCATTGGGAGGAAAGTAGAAATAGAAGAATTGTCCTTCGAACCACAAAATCACCCAAATCAAGATATCAAAATTGTTCAACAGAGTCCAGAACAGGTAACAACACAGGTTCCTCGTAGGACTAGTAGGGTATCCCATCCTCCTAAAATATATGGTTATCTTCTTGAAGAAGCGCAAAAATTGTTTATTATTGGGGATAATTATCATATTGATGATCCTACTACCTATGATGATGCGATACATGATATCGACTTCGAGAAATAGAGACAAACGATGTAGGTAAAAATGGATTTCATGTACTCCAATGACGTTTAGACCTTGGTAGACCTTCTTGAATGTATTGTACCTATAGGATGCAAATGGGTGTTCAAGAGAAAACTAGGAGTTGACGGAAAAGTAGAGACTTTTAAAGCTAGACTGGTTGCTAAAGGTTATCGCGAGAAACAAGTGATTGATTATGACGAGACTTTTTCACCAGTAGCTATGCTTAAGTCCATTCGCATAATGCTTGCAATCGCAACATACTATGATTATGATATTTGGCAGATAGATGTCAAAACTGCATTCCTTAAGGGATATCTTGATGAAGATATTTATATGGAGCAGCCTGAAGGTACTGAATCTGAAGGTCATAAAGTATACAAACTTAAGAGATCAATCTATGGTCTCAAACAAGCTTCCAGATCTTGGAACATCATATTTAATAATGAGGTCAAAGAGTTTGGTTTCATTAGAAATGATGATGAACCCTGTGTATACAAGAAGGTTAGTGGGAGTGCAATCACTGTCCTTATCTTATATGTTGACGATATATTGATCATGGGTAATGACACGGGTCATATGATGACTGCAAAGGTTTGGTTGATCAATAAATTCTCTATGAAGGATTTGGGAGAAGCCATTTACATCTTAGGAATTCGTGTCTATAGGGATAGAATGAAAAGATTAATTGGCTTATCCCAAAGCATGTACATAGACATAATCTTGAAGAAATTCAAGATGGAGAATGCTAAGAAAGGTCTCTTGCCTATGAGGCACGGTGTGCATCTTTCTAAAGAAATATATCCAAAAACCGATGTTAAACATCAACGCATGGAAAGAATATCGTATGCTTCCGCCATAGGTAGTCTTATGTATGCCATGCTATGTACACGGCCTAATCTTGCTTATGCTATAAGTGTTACAAGCAGATATCAGTCCGATACAGGTAAAGGTCACTCGATAGCAGTAAAACACATCCTTAAGTACTTGAGAAGGACTAAGGATTTGGTTTTAGTATATGGAGATGGTGAACTCCGTATGGATGGATTCACTTATTCAAATTTTCAATCTGATATAGATGATAGAAAGTCTAAATCTGGGTTTGTATTTATTTGTAATGGAGGAGCAGTCAGTTGAAAAAGTTCCAAATAGCCTGTGACTGCATATTCCACTACAGAAGCCGAATACATTGCTGCATGCGATGCTACAAAGGAAGCAGTTTGGATCAAAAAGTTATTGAAAGAGCTTGAAGTAGTTCCATCCATTGAGTTTCCAATACCTTTGTATTGTGATAACAATGGGGCTATAGCACAAGCCAAGGAACCAAGATCTCACTAGAAATCCAAACATATTGAAATGAGGTTTCATATTATCCGAGAGATTGTTGCTCGTAAGGATATAAGCTTCCAGAAAGTACCTACTTTGGATAATGTAGCCGATCCACTACTAAAGCTTTGAGTCAGTCGCAGCTAGATCATCATCTTGAGAAGATGGGTATGCAATACCATAGTTTAATGTGTTAGCATTATACATTATGGCATTAGTGCAAGTGGGAGATTGTTAGTGATATGCCTAATGCTATGTAATTTGATGACTTATCTTGGGCATTTTAATGTAAACTTGTTTATAAATCAATGGCAATTTTATGATATTCATATTCTCTGCTTTCAATTATATGAATGTGTCCCCTGATATCTTCATAAATAAAATATATTCTAAAAGTTGTTTAGAATATCTTGGCGTTTTCCTTTTATATGAAGAATATCTAAAAGATTATTCATAGTCCTTAGATTATTTGACCGGGACTAAAATAATCTATTATGGACTATCACATGGATTGTTACCTTTGATTGATATTGGATATTAATGATAAAGGATAGTGAGCCATAAGCTATAACAGCATATGATACGATTAGCAATCATGTGAATGATTATTAATAGAATAGATAATTGAATGTGACGTGAATTACAAGCTACATGATTTCGGATTAATAGCTCGTTATTCGTTGTGAATTTACACGTTATTCTTAAACTTGAGAAATTACGGTTGTAACATATATAGGGAATTTAATACTAGCACCTGAACAATGCTCATCTTCGATTTGTCAAGATGAGTTACGGCCTCTTGCATATTCTATTTCTGGTATAGTGGTTGACAGGTAATTGTCGACATAGGATCTGTTAACCTCCGATATGAGGCGATCTCCTATGCAATCTAATTTTGGTTGTAGATTGAGGAAGTCCCTAGCCAGGGCATGAAAGATGGAAAAGCGTTTCCATGGATGTCATCTCTCATTCCAACTATTAGGTGTTTGCATCATTATCGAGTTTATAGACTTAATCATTTCATGGTCTTTGCTCGATCGGGATATATTAATAGAATGATTAAACTGTACGTTAATTTGCTACTATAAATAGATTCACCTGTTTGACTTCATTGCCATATAAATTGTCTTGATACGTTGCTAGACGTCACTCTAGAACGTGATGGTATTTTGGGAATAGCGAAGATATTCCCAAAATATATTAAAGTCATTTAATGTTCCCTCATTGCTATTTGGTGATGGATCTAGAGAGTCAAACACAATAAAGCGTAAATGAATATGTTTCGGATAACCTTATAATTGGTTGAGGTACATTGTTAATGTGGGCCGTTAATTTGTAATGGACCGATTGTGTAATTATTATAAGTGTTGGGGCTTATGTGCAATTATGGAAAGTTGTTTCCTTAATTTAAACTAATGGTGATTAGATTAAATTAATTGTACCACTTTAGGATTAATTAAGTATATATATATATATATATATATATATATATATATATACATATATATGTATATATGTATATATATATATATGTATATATGTATATATATATATATATGTGTATGTGCGTGTGTGTGTGATATATATGTGTATATATATGTATATATATGTGTATTAATCTCATAAAGTGAAAGATGCCAAATGCTTCTCTAGGAGAGCTCCACATCACTTGATTGGCCTTTGGTTGGTGAATTGAATGGCTAGGATTAAAGGAGACAAGTTGAGTGGCTCTTGTGAAGTGTATCATAATCCACCAAGCCTTTTCTCCTAGATATTACACAACATACAATACCTACACATATACAATATACAAGACAAGATAATATATGCAAGATATCATCTTCTCACTCTTCTCCCATGAGATTTTCGACCAAGGCATTGAAAAATATGAGGGAAATGTTTGTTTAGCTCTCTACTCTTCTTCTTGCTTATTCAACATCACCAAGAAAGCCAGCACAACATCTTGGGTGGTTAAGAAAGCACATTCAAGCTTGTGTGGACAACCTAGGGCTCTTGCACTTGTCGGAGGTTTTGTCAAAGCTTGAACTTGAATCCTTCATCTTTCTCACTTAGATCTACAAGAGGTATACCTTGTTTATCTCTTTGCATTACATATATAGTTGTATATATGTGTTTGCACCATGTTAATCATATGAAATCAAGACTAAGGTTCATGGATGTACACAACTTTATTATATAAATTTTTTAAATTCTAGCCATGTAACTCTTTTGGTTATAAACATATTTTCTCCATGATCCTTGAGATGGTCCTTTCAGATGGAACGACACCTATAACAGATGTAGTAATTGGGACTTTAATCAGACCAAGGTAATTAACTAGGTTAATGCTTATAGCTTAACCCTTGCATAGAATCAGAGAATCCTGGATATCGAGCCTAGATTAACTACCTCATTACTTATCTGACCACCTAGATTCCTCTCCTCGTATTCCACAAGACCTTAGTTAGTTTAGTTTAGTTTATATTTTCTGCACGATATTCAAACTCACTTTCAAATTGTCACTGTTCAACTTAAACACTTTCACACACTACTTCACTAACTAACTAACGAGCTTCCATGTGGAATTCGACTCCGCACTTAGGGCACACTATACTACACAATTCGTACACTTGAAGGTTATTAAAACTTGGTCAAAATTGCACCCATTTATATTTCCGACCTCGAACGCATCATAGAGCTAAGTAAGTGTTTTGCCACATAGAGAAGTTAGGAAGTAGAGTTGAACTAAAGGCTTGTTAGAGAATAGAATGTGACTAATAGTTGGAATACTTATATGTTTAAGTGTAGCTGTAATTGAGTAATTGTTTAACTCAGTGTTTTATGTGTTATAACATAATAACATGCTAATCAAGAGAATTAGAGTCTAATGTAAGCTACTGTGTAGTTAACCATGGATGTGTTAAGTCAAGAAAACAAAGTGAAGTACCATAACTTGTTATTTAACTTTACATCAAAGTTGAGCATGTTAGTAAACTTATTGCATGTTAAAGTACATTAGCATGAGGTAGTGGCCTCTTTTGTCACTCCTCCTTTACGTGTCATTTCATATCTACCTATTATAAGTGCTACAACGTGATTACATGCTACGTGTTATAAGTTATTCAAGCGGAACTAATAATACTAACTAAGCGTAAGCGTAGCGAAGGTTGCAACCTTAAGTGTTCGGCGCGGATGTGATGATCATCCACTGGGCAGTAGCAGACTTGCCAATGGGTGCTAGTCCTCCACGCCTATTCTTTCGTCGCATGGACGGAGCGTCCTATGGGCGTTAGGTCGTAGGATTTCGGGGTACATCTGGAGTATACCTATGGAAAGATAAGGGATGCCCGACAAGTGAAGCAAAGAGAAATAAGGAGACGTGAAGAAAGGCGAAGAGAAGAGAACCCGCATTGGCGGAGCTTTCCATGGGGTTAATGATATCCTTTTTTTATATGTGTTAGTTAGAGCATAATGTTAATATTTTCTATCTTATCATGCTTAAAGTTATTTCCTCGTGTTATTCATATGTATTTAGCATTATTTTATATTACTTCAAGCTTATCATGTACTTGCCTTATACCAAGTTCCTTTAAAGTGGATTTTACTTTCTAGGTTATTCTACATAATGTTAAATTCTCACGTTAATGATGATATATTAATGTCTTATATGCATTGAACGAAAGTTGATTTCAAAACTTCCCCATTTATCACTCCCTCACTAAGCATAAGTGTATGCTCACCCTCTTTATCTAACTTTTCAGATGAAGCAGGTTTCGCTTCTCTTGAAGTAGTGTCAGAAGCTCGAAAGACCCCCTGACTGTTCCTAGCTTGAGGTGGTTCTAACTTATGTGAATATGTGGATGTATATGTATTCTTTTTGAGGTATGTGTTGCCTTGTGTATATTTGATGTATGTAAAGAATGTAATTAAGTGATGGGCTCATCCAGAGTAGTAGCGTGTAATATTTAAGTTAATGTTTTAGTTTGTGAATACCTAACTTGGGATGCTTATAAATCTATTTTGCCAAAGAAAGAAAATTGGACATGTCTTTTGAACTAAAAATAGACTATGATTATATATATGGTGGTTATTGTATGATGATTCTTCTACGTGCAGGTTTTGGATTGGCCTAAGTACAGGAGAAATTGTGTTTGTTTTCTCTCGTTTTCCATGCCCAGGGTTAGGGTCGGGTTAATGTTAGTGAAGTGAATAGGGGTCCTATTTTCGTGAGGGATCAGGGTGTGACAGGTGGTATCAGAGCTTAGATTACTCTCAGTCAGGATAAGGTCCTCAGTCTTGTCAGGTAACAACCCATGAGTGCGTGCATGTGAAGTGTATTTTGAGTAGGTGTGTGCTTGCATGTAAGACCTATAAGTGCTCGAATGAAAATGTGAACTTATGTGTCATACTTATATAAATATGGAAAATGTGCAATGTGTGTATGCTTATGTGGCCTATTTGCATAATACGTGAAAGTATGTACTATGTGTACTTATGTAACCATATGTGTATTAAAAGGGATCTACCCTAAGTGATTGCAACTGCATCCATACATTACCCTTTGAACTGGTAAGTAATCTCTTTCCCCTGTAATGAGGAATGGCTGAAAGCGGTCTATCCAAAGACGAAGACTTACAAAGAAAGGGGTTGGATTATCAAACCTCTATCAGGGAACAGGTCTAGGTATTAGTAAATATAGTAGAGACACTGGTCCCGTCACACCTTGACCCCTCACAGAGTTAGGACTCCTATTAACTTCTCTAACATTAACCCGACCCTAACCCTGGACACGAAAAATGAGAAAAAACGGACGGAGTCTCCCCTGTTTCTAGGCCCAACTAGTTACCTGCACATAGAAGAATTGGACAAACTTGCATTCTAGTAAGCAATTGCAAAACTATGTTATAAAACCAGTTATCATACCACTCTAATCTTATCTATTTAACTAACTTAAAATTTAAGTTTCATTCTAACCATCCATAAACTTAACTACATACTGTGACGCCCGAGAACTTCACCGTACATTTATTTACTGTTGCATCTACTATTTGTGCATTTTTACTATGCATTGCTTGTTGCTTATGTGGTTACTATTCATCACGCTTTTCAACCACTTAATTAATTCGAATTAGCATTTTTTCTTAAATCATATTAATTGTTTTAGAAATGAGAAACATGTGCATTTGAGCTAAAAGCGATAGGAGCATCCGTTTAGAAAATGATTTATTGAAACTAATGAATAGTATTACGTAACAAAACTATGTGTTTTGATTAGCTATCATTTAAATTGCACTTAGGACTCACTTTAAGCTAGCTTAATTCATATTTTGACCAACATACTCACATTAAAATAAAACATATAGACTTATATATTCTCAACACCTCAGTAAGCTCATAAGTTAGCAAAACACAAAAAAAAAAACAAAGAGGAAAACTGAAAACACTGTAGCAAATCCGAAAATTAGCATAGGAGGAGAATGAGAGAAGTTTGCTCAACAAATCTTCAATCCAAGCCAAGCCAAGCTAGGTGCAAGTGGTTTAGGGTGTTTACTAGCCTCCTAGGAGCTCCTACGCGCAATAGGTGAGAGATTTGCATGCTATTTTTGCATTTTTGAAATGTGACAACTTTCTTGAATTTCTTGTTTTGCTCTTAAATGCTATTACAATGCTCAAATATGCTTGTGTATGTTATATATAAGTAGTAGAGACCTAATTTATGCTATTGTTTCATAATTTAATAGGTTGAAATTGCTCATTGGATATTTGGCATGAATAGTGACGGGAATGTTAGGATTTTGTGAAATCGGACCTTATAACTTGAATTAATAGTTCTAATAGGTGCTTTAGTTGTTAATGAAAGTAATGTAAAGGCCCGTAGGGTTTAATTGCTCATAACCTAGTAAAAGAAGGAAATAACTGACTTTTAGAAAGGGATTTCGGGGTTATCGCAAATCCGGGTTGAATTGGCCTCCACATTTAGTAATCCTAGGCTATTTAGGACCTAACTAAGCTTTGCTAGCTCCCATTTGAGTCCCGGTTGAGGTACGTGTAGTACAAAGTCAAAAGAGGGAGTTTGGGGCTTTTGGGCTAAATGCGGGTGTTCGCGTGATTTTGAGAATCCTAAAGGTGCCTAAGGGGTTAACTAGAAGCATGGTATAGGCCTCTTGCTAATCTAGAACCATAACATGAGTTTGGAAGGAAAACGGATTGAATAATAAAGGGGTTTAAGTACAAATTCGATTGTCTCACGCTTCTAAGACCTTGACATAACTCCTTGTGTGTTTAAATGTGGTTTCAAGATATTTTGGAGCTTTTGGTATAGTTCTATGTGAATCTTGAATATGCCCTTTGTAATTTGCTTAATTGTTATATGAAATTGCTTCTATAGTTATTGTTATATTTGTTGTTGTTGTTAATTTGCTATCTTTGGACATGTGTAGGCTAGATGTTTGATAAAAATGCTTAATGAAGTGTGCAACAGTTATATATGCTTGAATAATGTTTAAAACTAGCTAGGAATGTAAAGGAACCAAGCAAAATTCACACGTGCAGATGTGTGTGTGTTCAACCGTGGCTGTCCAGATTTTTTCAGCAAAACTAAGGCAATTTCAAGCTTAAAACTGTATTAATTGGAAAAGGATTAGGGATTGAATTATATATCGTTAGAAAGCTTTACAAGTCTAGTTTCTAATGCTTTTTACAGTGCATTAATTGGAGTTTTCTAGAATAAGTTATGATCATTTTGGTGAGATGTGTCAGAATTGTCCTATTGCGCGAGAATCTGAATTTCATTGTTATTTTGCTAGAAGTGATGATATATTTCAACTCTAAGTGGATATCTTCGATCAAGACTTTATTGTGTAGTGTTCTTGGTTGATTAGTAGCGTAATGGAGCTCTTTTCTTATAATTATGTAAATTGTGATATAATTGAGATTGAATGAGTAAATAGAAATCATGAGTTAGTATGGAATACAACTGCCTTTTCCCTTGCCCTTTTACCCATCTTGCTAAAATGTGAACTCATTTATTAAGTCATGTAGAGGTTAACTATAGCTTGAATATCATACTACCTACATGAAAATAATTGTTTAGTTATAAATGAATGTGATTTAGATCTATTGTTTATCTTGAATGCTAATTTGATTGGAAATGAAGACACGTGTTTTGGTGTAGCATCTATTCTTTAAGCTTATGATTTAATTTTAAATTGAAGAGTTAGTTTAATTGTGTAGGGGTTTAGTTAGAATGTAAGTTAATTGTAAAGTAGTTATTTATTGGCTTGTTAAATGTTATCTTTAACTTGAGTTTGCTATGAAAGTGAGATGAAATTGTTCTTATTTTAAATTGTTGTCAAGTTAATGTTGAAATTATTGATAGATAGGCTCCCTATCACATGTCTTACTTATGAAATAATGAGTTATAAGTTATATTGAAGTTTGTTGAGCTAGATAATAATATGATTAGAATGGTTTGTTATCAGTTATAAAGTCCTAAGTGAAACACTTATTTCTTGAATAGTTAGCTAACTAAGAGCTAGAATGTTGGTTGAGTTAAATATTATGCACTAACTAATAATCATTGGAAAGTAAGAGAATGTATGATTTAGATGTCTTTTAAGAAGTAAATGTTTGGAAGTCGATGTTAATGAATGTATTATTGAACAATTAATGGAACTTGTCTTATTTTAGCTATAAACTCTTAAGATGATTCCTTAAATTGAGTTAATTGCTAGTCTATTATTAGGTGGAGTTGAACTAGTTTCACATGTAAGTTATTATCTAGTCTAGAATGAAGAAAATCATAAACAATGTATGGTATTATGTTAACTTGGGTTAACTATGTTTTAACTTAAATGCACCTAACTTTAATATTCTAGTTGAAACACTCCCTTCTTGAGTTGTTAAGTCATCCTTTTACTTTTAATCCTAAGTTTGCTAGTGAGAAGCTTCTAACTTAGATTACTTATTTTAGGATCATGCTATATAATATTTCCACTTGCTTGACTCATAAAATTAATGGATTGAAATTGTGAGTTTAATTGCCTACAAGTAAATTGCTATTTATATGTGAATTATTGGATTATTAATGGTTGTTACAAAAGAAAGGGTATTTGATTGAGCTTGTTATAAAGGTTACTTTGTAAAATATTAATATAGTTAATGCCATCTAGGAGGTTATGAAATGTTTTATAGCCACAAGAATGCTCCAGTTGACTATCCAAAATGTTTGAGAGTGAAGCCAATTCTTGCATCTTGGAGCTTGGTAAAGGTGAGGGATTTTTATCCTTTTGTGCATTTTGGTTCATTTTCTCTTTAATAAATTGTATGACTTAAGATAATTGCTTGAGTTATATTCTTTTTATATCTTAATTGTTTTCGACGGCAACCTACTTTGTTGTCCCTCCTATGTGTTATTGCCTTATATTCTTGTTATACTATCATTGGATTTAAGTGCATTGCATAGTGGTTGCGCAAGTATAGTGTCAGGGGCGATTGTACTGAATATCAGCTGGGCAGTAGCGGGCTTGCCAGTCGATATTCGATCTCCGTGCCCTAGTCCTTCACTCACCTAGTCCGAAGATTGCCAGGGGGTGTTGGGTCATAGGATTATTGGGGTATATCTGGAGTACACCCACTGGAATGATTAGGGTTATGCCGGCACATTGATCGTGGTTCGTGGTTCGTTGATCATGGTTTGTGATCAAAGATAAGAGAATTCTGGAGTGTTGGGGTTAAGTGTATCGTATCCTTTGATATGTGTGGTTATTTACTGTTTCAAATGTACTTTACTTGCATTCTTGCTTAACAGCTATAATTGTTGCATTGCACGTCCTGAGTAGTCTTTATCCCTCACTGGGCAATTATGGTTGCTCATACCTCGCTAACATTTTCAGGAGGTGCAATTGGAGGAGGAGTTTCCTTAGTTGCTGTGTGATACTTGCTTGAGGTGGATGTGTTTCCTATTGGTTATATGAAGAATCTGTTTGTATTACTTAGGTCCTATTCCGGAGTCTATGGGTTCATGTATATGTTGTTTAGCTGTAAATTTGAATGTAATGTATGATATGTATCTGTGGTATGTAATAACTACTATTCCTCTTTTAGTTTGCTGCATGCTGTGTATGGTTACAAGGGTTGTATGGTTGACTTTAATTTCTAAATATATTCAAATGCTATCATGGAGTTGTATGATAAGAGGTTTTGTAAAGAAAATATATTGTGAATGCATGCTTGCACGATTCTCACTGTTTGAATGTTTTAAGGCTTGGATGGCCTTAAAGTTTGAGTCTTTAATTAGAATTGGAGTTCTAGGTTGTTTTGTGGCTTTATTGGTTACTTACAGGTTTTCAGAATGTCCACGGTACAGGGGAGTCTCTGTCCGTTTTTCCTAAAAATTTGTGTCTGGGTTTGAGATCGGGTTGAGAATAGCTTGGTTTTTAAAGCCTCCGGTCTTGGAAAGGATCAGGGTGTTACGCATACAAACTAATACAAACCATCAACAACTTTAAATTAACTTTATACTACCCAAGAACTTAACAAAATATATACAATTACAACCACACATCACATAACATCCACCTCGATCTACAAGCAAACAAGTTAACATAACCACACAAGGAAACTCTTGAGCCTTCTTCTCCTTAAACTCTGGAGGAACAGAAACTGTCTTACTTGAAAGGTGTTGGAAATGAGGGGTGAGCATACAACACATGTATACTCAGTGAGGGAAGGGAAACAGATAACCAGGGAGTTTTTGAAAAGGCGTTCATGCAATGCATATAAAACAAGTATTGGCATTATAACTACATTAAAAACTACGCTGAAAAAGAAACATTTGACATGATAAGCTTTAAGCATTAAACTAAAATTATAAGCTATACATCATAATAAGCACTTAAGCATTAACTACGCTAGCTAAACACTTTTGAAAGGATAACACGAGTAACTTTCCGAGGACATTGTAACACCCCGATCCCTCTCGAGACCGGAAGTTCTATCAATCAATCTAATCACAACCCAATTCCAAACCCGGGCAAAATTTTAGGGAAAGACGGACGGAGTCTCCCCTGTTTCTAGGAAAAATGTAACACCTGTAATAGCATATAAGTGGACCAGCACCGTGTCCAACCATACAAGCACCTCAAGGCCATCCGAGCCTTGGTTCTCAACAAGCAAACACAAGTAAATATACATTTCCAGTTTAAATGCTAACCTATCTCTTCTCATCTTTGACAAGTACATTCATGCTTGGCAACTAAACTATGCTAACTTATTGCATAAAATAGTCTATCATACCATTCTAACTCCTTTCCTTTGGGACATTACAAACAGGCATTGAAGTTAAACTATACTATCTGAATACATAAACTAGCTTTTCAAATTACTTCAATAACCTAGTAAAACTTAAATTACATTCCTTTTTAACATTAAATACAAACAACACATGAAACATACATCTTTGCATCTTTGACAACTCAAGCCACATAGCACGCAAGACAACTCTTCAAGCACGAACTTTCACGTAATTACGAACTTTCCAGCTAACATGGCATTTCCTGAAATGTGGTGGTGAGAAGTGAGTATACACAACACGTATACTCAGTGAGGGTGAGACAGATATCGAGGTGGAGAGAAAGAAAGTCGTGCAATGCAAATAAGGTAGTTAAGCAATATAATTGACAAGTAACCAATCAATATAAACAATAAATACAATAAACAAGTAATAAAAGCATTAACACAACCATTCAAACTATACCACACTCTGAAGGCTATGGTTCACTCATACAAGCAATGTACCATGCGATTCGATTCCACAAGCATTACATCAATCTCGAGCTTGATGTTGACAACGATGACAATAAGCGCGCAACCACCTTATAACATCCACTGGGTGTACTCCGAAAGTACCCCGACACATCTACGACCCAAATCTCCCAGGGCGGCATCCCTAGCGAGAATGGGAATAGGACACGGAGCAAGAGCAACCAACCCTGGCAACCCGAGGCTACCCAGAGAGGCCCATCACTCACGTGCCTGACACTATGCAATGCAATACGAGATACAAGCAATAAACGAGCGATAGCACAATAATATAGATTAGTGGCGATAAACGAGATATCAAGCATTTACAATCAATAATAGCAATCAATTAATTTTTCAAGCATAACTATCATTAATAGCAACAAGAACACCAATTAAACAAGTAACAGCAGTTCAAACACGAAAACGACAAATATCACTATTCAATCTCTAACTTCCAAAGGCAATTACGAGCAAACTAGCTACGGGATTAGGAAACCGATTTCACTACATTCACTTAGGCACTACAAGGCACGTTTCTATGTCACTAAACTTCATTTTCTCACCCGGAACCCGAAAGTCAACCTACTGCGTTTGAACTACAACTATGCTAACCGGTCATTCAATCAACGCCACAACAACGCCAAAAGTACTTCCATGCCCTCAATAGCAAAACCCCCAATTCAATTCGAGCATGGTCAACTTTTGGTCAAACTACCCCTTTACGTTTCTTTGACTAATTTTTAATTTTAACAAAGGCCGGTCCGTTTTTATTGCACATTTTATCTTTCTATCACTAATGGCACCTATCCAAATCAAGCAATCGCAATTCGGATCAAAATCTGAAATTCTAGGGTTTTACTATTCAAAATTACTATTCATTATTCTTCCCCAATTTCAAATTCGCAATTTCAGCAGTAAAAATTGCTAAATAACTATCAAACAATGCTCTACGAACTCAAAGGAATCTATATCAAACAATTATAGGCATTATAACACATTATATATCAAATCTAAAAATTTGAAACAAAAATCAAATTCGAATATAAATGCACAAAAGCCTGAAAACCCTCACAGAGATTGAAGACCAAGACCCGCAAGAACCCGAGCCACGATCCTCGTCCGATTCCACGCATGATTGCACAAGAAAAATGGAAGCAAAATCTTTTTTTTTCCACTTGGGAGCATTCGACCATGGGGGGACTTATAGGGCATTTTGAAATTTGTTTTTTTGATCATTTTGTTGATTTTTGGCTATTTAAAACAATTGACAAAGCTCAAGGGCAAAATGGTCATTTAGCAAAGTCAAAATTCAAGTTAAATTGGTCAACTAAGGCTATTTTGGTTATCATTTGGTCTAGCTCAAGTTAAAACAATGCAATTAGATGGAAAATAACTAAACTAGCTAAATTAAACTAAAAACATTTTTCATTAAGTCCGATGAATATTTCTCTAACTCTCATTTTCGAAATACTACGATCAAACGGTCAATAAACGATCGTTAATCAAATGATGAACACTAATAGAAAACTATAATTTTTGAAAAGTAGAATAGTAGAATAGTTTAAAACCTACTCCAGCTCGGAGTTACTTTTCTCATTATTTGAAAATCGAGTAATTTTAATGCAAGATAATTAAAACTGATTATTAAAATAACCAAATCAATCAAAATAATCAATATTCATTTAAAAATAATTAATTTAACTATTTCTAGAATATTTTAAAGAATTTATGAAATTGATGCTATGATATGAATAAACAAGTTAATATAAGCATGTAGTCAAATGCAATTAAATACTAAAATTTAAGATGACACTTCATTAAACACAAGAGAATAAATTCAATTACTATAATTAATAGAAATAGATAATAATCTTTTAATTAATCAATATAAAATTACTAAATGCTTCCAAAAGAAATATCAAAATAGTGCAAAATGGTTGATTTAACTAATTAATCATTTAATTAAATGCAGTCAAATGCCATTAAATGCATGCCGGGTTCGGGTTATCACATCCTTCCCCCCTTAAAACAATTGCGTCCTCGCAATTCTTCTTCCAATAGGACTCTACATCATCTGACATCCAAATTTGACTAATCTTCATCGGTTGCTGAGCAAGACACTACATAAGGACATCCAAAGAAAACCAATCTAAGAAACCCGAGTAGTACTGCTCGAAAATTCCAAAATAATAAGGCCAAATAAAGGCTCTAGATAATACCAAATAGAACTCCAAATAAAAATCTTACTAGACATGAATGCCATAATGGAATCCCAACTAAAAGTACCAAGAACATACCAATAGACAGTCTGAAGTAGAGTCTAAACGAGAACCCAACTACCGCTCAGGAAGACTCCAGACAAGAAATCCAGTCAATCATATTACAGAAGTTTCAAGAAAGTCTTCCAAAATATAGCTCAAGAAGCATCTGAATAGGGAATCCAAAATGTACGCCAACATATATATACTTATCAAAAAGTCCATGAATGAACACCAAGCTGAATAACCAAGTAGATTCCCAAAATAATATTGCTACCGAATATTGGGTAAAATACCAGAAGGAATGTCGTGTAGGTGTACCATATACTATTGAAGAATTCCAATCACGATTGCTGATAAAATATCAAGAAAGATTAGAGCAGAGATATTGTAGATAATATTATGCAGTAAGTCCGATAAGAATTCCGATTGCCAAATCCACTGAGAAATGTCCACAAAGAATACCAAAATAGTACGCCTCACGCAAAACTGATCATTGTAAGTAGACTCAAATCAAAGTTCCCCATAAGAATGCAGAAAGAACACCAAAGGTTGATTAAAATCCCAACTAAGTCTCCCACGAAATGCCAATATAGAAATACCCGATGAATGTCCAACAAGGAAATATTAAGAAAATGCTCCAAAGAATAATCATGTAGAACTCCAAAGAAAGTCATTTATACTAAGCATAGAAGATAACCTTAGAGGAACCCCAATAGCCAAGTCTACCAAGAAGTGCCAACAGAAGTTCCAAAGAATTCCCAATAAGAAAACCAAAGAATGTTCCAGAGAACAGCCAAATAGAACCTCAAAAGAAAGCTACTCTTTCACAACTGTTAAGCACAGAGGAAGACCTTAGAGATTCGCCAATAACCGAGCTCCAAAAGCAAACACCAACTTCCAAATAAAGGCTAGTTAAATACTGCTCATTCCCGTCAATCCACATAACTTGGAGGGCCTGCTACTAACCACTTCTCTTCAGGGGAGGAAGAAGTCTTTCTTACCATTTCAATAGGACATATATGAATGCCAATATATCACATTTATACACACATGCCTTAAACTATTATGCAAGCAAGTTTGTAAAACAGTTTATAAAACAATTTATTCAACAAAGTCACTCAAGCATGACAATCAAGTCAAGCACAACATAATCAATTCAAATCACGGCATAACCAATTCAAGACATTCCAATACACACATTACAAGCAATACTTCAAGCAAATAACAATTCACGAGGTCAATTTGATTCACGATGCCGATTCGATAGGTCAATTCAATGCACAGCTAGACATTTCACTTTACTTGAGAAACATTTAACACATAACACATAACTATATCACATAGGTACATACATTCAAGTCAAGACACATAATCTCACATACAGGCATACACTTTCAAGACACACTTATCAAGCACACATTCAAGGATCACTACCCACCAGACTGAGGACCCTGTCATGGCTTATGAGCTAAACAAGCTCTAATACCACCTATAACACCCCGATCCCTCTCGAGACAGGAAGTTCTATCAATCAATCTAATCACAACCCAATTCCAAACCCGGGCAAAATTTTAGGGAAAGACGGACGAAGAATCCCCTGTTTCTAGGAAAAATGTAACACCTGTAATAGCATATAAGTGGACCAGCACCGTGTCCAACCATACAAGCACCTCAAGGCCATCCGAGCCTTGGTTCTCAACAAACGAACACAAGTAAATATACATTTCCAGTTTAAATGCTAACCTATCTCTTCTCATCTTTGACAAGTACATTCATGCTTGGCAACTAAACTATGCTAACTTATTGCATAAAATAGACTATCATACCATTCTAACTCATTTCCTTTGGGACATTACAAACAGGCATTGAAGTTAAACTATACTATCTGAATACATAAACTAGCTTTTCAAATTACTTCAATAACCTAGTAAAACTTAAATTACATTCCTTTTTAACATTAAATACAAACAACACATGAAACATACATCTTTTCATCTTTGACAACTCAAGCCACATAGCACGCAAGACAACTCTTCAAGCACGAACTTTCACGTAATCACGAACTTTCCAGCTAACATGGCATTTCCTGAAATGTGGTGGTGAGGAGTGAGTATACACAACACGTATACTCAGTGAGGGTGAGACAGATATCGAGGTGGAGAGAAAGAAAGTCATGCAATGCAAATAAGGCAGTTAAGCAATATAATTGACAAGTAAGCAATCAATATAAACAATCAATACAATAAACAAGTTATAATTGACAAGTAAGCAATCAATATAAACAATCAATACAATAAACAAGTAATAAAAGCATTAACACAACCATTCAAAGCTATACCACACTCTGAAGGCTATGGTTCACTCATACGAGCAATGTACCATGCGATTTGATTCCACAAGCATTACATCAATCTCGAGTTTGATGTTGACAATGATAACAATAAGCATGCAACCACCTTATAACATTCACTGGGTGTACCCCGACACATTTATGACCCAAATTTCCCAGGGCGGCATCCCTAGCAAGAATGGGAATAGGACACGGAACTAGAGCAACCAACCCTGGCAACCCGAGGCTACCCAGAGAGCCCCATCACTCACGCGTCTGACACTAAGCAATGCAATACGAGATACAAGTAATAAACGAGCGATAGCACAATAATACAGATTAGTGGCGATAAACGAGATATCAAGCATTTACAATCAATAATAGCAATCAATTAACTTTTCAAGCATAACTATTATTAATAGCAACAAGAACACCAATTAAACAAGTAACAACAGTTCAAACATGAAAACGACAAATATCACTATTCAATCTCTAACTTCCAAAGGCAATTACGAGCAAACGAGCTACGGGATTAGGAAACCGATTTCACTACATTCACTTAGGCACTACAAGGCACGTTTCTATGTCACTAAACTTCATTTTCTCACCCGGAACCCGAAAGTCCACCTACTGCGTTTGAACTACAGCTATGCTAACCGGTCATTCAATCAACGCCACAATAGCGCCAAAAGTACTTCCATGCCCCCAATAGCAAAACCCCCAACTCAATTCGAGCACGGTCAACTTTTGGTCAAACGGCCCCTTTACATTTCTTTGACTAATTTTCAATTTTAACAAAGACCGGTCCGTTTTTATTGCACATTTTATCTTTCTATCACTAATGGCACCTATCCAAATCAAGCAATCGCAATTCGGATCAAAATCCAAAATTCTAGGGTTTTACTATTCAAAATCACTATTCATTATTCTTCCCCAATTTCAAATACGCAATTCAGCCGTAAAAATTGCTAAATAACTATCAAACAATGCTCTACAAACTCAAAGGAAGCTATATCAAGCAATTATAGGCATTATAACACATTATATATCAAATCTAAAAATTTGAAACAAAAATCAAATTCGAATATAAATGCACAAAAGCATGAAAACCCTCACAGAGATTGAAGACCAGGACCCGCAAGAACCCGAGCCACGATCCTCGTCTGATTCCATGCATGATTGCACAAGAAAAATGAAAGCAAAATCTTTTTTTTTTCCACTTGGGAGCATTCGACCATGGGGGGACTTATAGGGCATTTTGAAATTTGTTTTTTTGATCATTTTGTTGATTTTTGGCTATTTAAAACAAATGACAAAGCTCAAGGGCAAAATGGTCATTTAGCAAAGTCAAAATTCAAGTTAAATTGGTCAACTAAGGCTATTTTGGTTATCATTTGGTCTAGCTCAAGTTAAAACAATGCAATTAGATGGAAAACAACTAAACTAGCTAAATTAAACTAAAAACATTTTTCACTAAGTCTGAGGAATATTTCTCTAACTCTCATTTTCGAAATGCTACGATCGAACGGTCAATAAACGATCGCTAATCAAATGATGAACACTAATAGAAAACTATAATTTTTGAAAAGTAGAATAGTAGAATAGTTTAAAACCTACTCCGGCTCAGAGTTACTTTTCTCATTATTTGAAAACCGAGTAATTTTAATGCAAGACAATTAAAATTGATTATTAAAATAATCAAATCAATCAAAATAATCAATATTCATTTAAAAATAATTAATTTAACTATTTCTAGAATATTTTAAAGAATTTATGAAATTAATGCTAAGATACGAATAAACAAGTTAATATAAGCACGTAGTCAACTGCAATTAAACACTAACATTTAAGATGACACTTAATTAAATACAAGAGAATAAATTCAATTACTATAATTAATAGGAATAGATAATAATCTTTTAATTAATCAATATAAAATTACTAAATGCTTCCAAAAGAAATATCAAAATAGTGCAAAATGGTTGATTTAACTAATTAAGCATTTAATTAAATGCAGTCAAATGCCATTAAATGCATGCCGGGTTCGGGTTATCACAGACATAGGGCCCAAGCGAGAGTTATGCATGAAAATGCTAACACGGGTAATTTTCCAAGAACATAGGGTCCAAGCGAGGGTACACATGGGAGTGATTCTCCAAGGACATATGGTCCAAGCGAGGGTACACTCGAAACAAGATGGTTGTAACCATGAAACGCGAAAACACTAGAATTCTTGTTAGCTCTGTTAGTTCGCTTGAGGCAATTTATAGCACATAACACGTTGGAACACTTACGCTTTTGATTACACTAAATGCACGTAAGTGAGAGGTGACAAAAGAGGCCTGTAATACCCCGATCCCTCTCGAGACCGGAAGTTCTATTAATCAATCTAATCGCAACCCAATTCCAAACCCGGGCATAAAATTTAGGGAAAACGGACGGAGTCTCCCCTATTTCTAGGCAAAATGCAAATCTGCGACAGCATATAAGTGGACCAGTATCGTGTCCAACCATTCACAATTACTCAAGGCCATCCGAGCCTCGGTTCTCAACAATTAAACACAACAAGTATATATACATTTCCAAGTACCCAGACTATTCTAACTCTTTCCTTTAAACACTACAAACATACATTGAAGTTAAACTATACTAACTGAATACATAAACTAGCTTATCATACCACTTCAATAACCTAGTAAAACTTAAATTACATTCCTTTTAACACTAAATACATACAATACACGAAAACATACATCTTTGCATCTTTCTACCACTTAACCACATAACACGCAAGACAACTCTTCAAGCACGAGCTTTCCAACTAACACGGCAATTCCTGAAATGTGGTGGTGAGGAGTGAGTATACACAACACATATACTCAATGAGGGCGAAACAGATATCGAGGTGGAGAGAAAGAAAGTCGTGCAATGCAAATAAGATAGTTAAACAATATATCCAATAAGAACAACAATCAATATAATCAACAATACAATAACAATTAAAGAAAGCATTAACACAACCCATCAAAGCTATACCACACTTTGAAGGCTATGGTTCACTCATACGAGCAATGTACCATTTCACGAGCAATACATTAATCTCGAGCTTGATGTTGACAACGATGACAATAAGCGCACAACCATCTTATAACTTCCACTGGGTGTACTCCGGATGTACCCCAACACATCTACGATCCAAATCTCCCAGGGCGGCATCCCTAGCGAGAATGGGAATAGGACACGGAGCTAGAGCAAACCAACCCTTGCAGCCTGAGACTACCCAAAGAGGCCCATCACTCACGCGCTTGACACTATGCAATGCAATACGAGATACAAGTGAAAAACGAGCGATAGCGCAAAAGTGCAGATTAGTGGCGATATACGAGATATCAAACATTTACAATCAATAATAGCATTCAATTAACTTTTCAAGCATGATTATTATTAACATCAATAATAACATCAACTAAATAAGTAATAGCAGTTTAAACACGAAAACGACAAATATCACTCTTCAATCTCTAACTTCCAAAGGCAATTACGAGCAAACGAGCTACGGGATTAAGAAACCGATTTCACTACCTTCACTTAGGTACTACAAGGCACGTTCCTATGTCACGAAACTTCACTTTCCCAACCGAAGCCCGAAAGTCCACCTACTGCATTTGAACTACAGTTATGCTAACTGGTCGCTCAATCAACGCCACAACAGTGCCAAAAGTGCTTCCATGCCCTCAATAGCAAAACCCCCAACTCAATTCGAGCACGATCAACACTTGATCAAATGTCCCCTTTACGTTTCTTTGTCGAATTTCCAATTTTAACAAAGGCCGGTCCGTTTTTATTGCACATTTTATCTTTTAAACATTAATGGCACCTATCCAAATCAAGAAATCAAAATTCGGATAAAAAATCCAAAAATCTAGGGTTTTAATATTCATTTTTACTATTCACGCTCTTCCCTAATTTCAATTTGCTTTTCTAGCCGTAAAAATCGCTAAATAACTAACAACCAATGCTCTACGATCCCTAAGGAAGTTATTTCAAGCAATAACAGGCATTATAACGCGATAAATATCAAATCCAAAAAATTGAATCAAAAATCAAAATTGAATAAAAATGCACAAAAATGTGAAAACTCTCACAGAGATTGAAGGAGAGGACTCGCAAGAACCCTAGCCTCGATCCTCGCTCAATTCCACGCAAGATTGGAGAAGAAAATGCAAAAGAAATTTTTTCTTTTTTTTCCATAGAGTTTCGGCCATGGTGGCCTTTGCCTTGCTTTTATTTTTTTTTTCTTTCCTTTGTTTTATAAAAGATGACAACTTAGGGGTAAAATGGTCAAAGGCTAAATGCTTGGTCAAAATCAAGTTAAAAATGGTCAAATTAGCTTATTTTGATGCCATTTAATCTAATTCAAGTTAAAACAATGCAATTTAATGCAAAACAACTAAAAACTAATTAAATAAAACTAGAAATACTATTCACAAAATCTGAGAAATATTTCTCTAACTTTCATTTTCAATGCGATACGATCAAGTAGTCAATAAACGATTACGATAAGTATGGTAAATAATAATATGAAAATATAATTTTTGAAAAGTAGAATAGTAGAATAGTTTAAAACCTACTCCGCCTCGGAGTTACTTTTCTCATTTAATTGAAAACCGAGTAATTAAATGCAAGAAAATAAAACTGATTATTAAAATAATCAAAATAATCAAAATAATCAATATTCATTTAAAAATAATTAATTTAGCTATTTCCTAATTATTTGGAAGAATTATGAAAATAATGCTATAAATGAATGATTTAGCTAATTAAACACTTAATTAAATACAGTTAAATGCCATTAAATGCGTGCCAGGTTCGTGGTATCACATCCTTCCCCCCTTAAAACAATTGCGAGGATCGCAATTCTTCTTCCAATAGAACTCAACATCACCTGAGATCCAACTCTGACCACTCTTCATTGGTTGCTGAGCAAGACACTAAATAAGATACTCGTAGGAAAACCCAAATAGAAATCCCAACCAAGAATGCCGAGAAAATACAAACTAAAGACTGAAGCAGAGATACTGTAGATAAAATTAACTTCACATATTAATGACAAGAAGGATGCCGAAGAAATACCCCACATACAAATATCCAATAGAAGTCCAACAAGTACCAAATATGGAAGTCAAAGGATAGCCAGAGTAGATGCATCACATATAAGACCAAACTCCAAGACCTCATCACCATTTGCCAAGTGCAAACTTTATACAACTTACCACCAAGAAAGCCCAAAGTATTCCACAGCATACCGTAAGCAATATGAGATAATAAGTCTGAACAAGATTCAAAGTGTAAAACTTCCAACAAGTGCCATCAAGGAAAATACTAGTAGAATGTCCACTAAGAATTCCAAAGAATACCATAAGTAGTACTATACAATAAGTCTGATAGGAATTCCAAATACCAAACGTACTGAGGAACACTAAAGCAAATACACGAAACAATGCTCCAATAAGAAAGTAGCAAGGATTGCCCAATAAATAAGTACTAGATAAATGGCCACTAAGAATTCTAGAGAATGCCATTGAAGAATTTCCAATCAGGGATGCCAGTAGCACACCAATAAAGACCGAGACACATATACCATAGATAATACCATGCAGTAAGTCCGATTGAAAACCCAATAGCCAAGTCTACCAAGAAGTGCCAACCGAAGTTTCCAAAGAATACCCAATAAGAAAACCAAAGAATGCTCCAGAGAATAACCAAATAGAACCCCAAAAGAAAGCTACTCTTTCACAACTGTTAAGCACAGAGGAAGACCTTAGAGATTCGCCAATAACCGAGCTCCAAAAGCAAACACCAGCTCCCAAATAAAGGCTAGTCAAATACTGCTCATTCCCGTCAATCCATATAACTTGGAGGGCCTGCTACTAACCACTTTTTTTCAGGGGGAGGAAGAAGTCTTTCTTACCATTTCAACAGGACATGTATGAATGCCAAGATATCACATTTATACATATATGCCTTAATCTATTATGCAAGCATGTTTGTAAAACAGTTTATTCAACAAAGTCACTCAAGCACGACAATCAAGTCAAGCACAACATAATCAATTTAAATCATGGCACAACCAATTCAAGACATTCCAATACACATATTACAAGCAATACTTCAAGCAAATAACAATTCACGAGGTCGATTCGATTCACGATGCCAATTCGATACACAAGTAGTCACTTCACTTCACGTAACACACCTTTAGCACATATCACATAACTATTTCACATAGGTGCACACATTCAGGTCAAGACACACAATCTCACATACAGGCACACACTTTTAAAACGCACTCAACAAGCACACATCCAAGGGTTATTACCCGACAGACTGAGGACCCTGTCCTGGCTTATGAGCTAAACAAGCTCTGATACCACTTGTAACACCCTGATCCCTCTCAAGACCGGAAGTTCTATTAATCAATCTAATCACAACCCAATTCCAAACCCGGGCATAAAATTTAGGGAAAACGGATGGAGTCTCCCCTGTTTCTAGGCAAAATGCAACCCTGCGACAGCATATAAGTGGACCAGTACTGTGTCCAACCATTCACAATTCCTCAAGGCCATCCGAGCCTTGGTTCTCAACAATTAAACACAACAAGTATATATACATTTCCAAGTACCCAGACTATTCTAACTTTTTCCTTTAAACACTACAAACATGCATTGAAGTTAAACTATACTAACTGAATACATAAACTAGCTTATCATACCACTTCAATAACCTAGTAAAACCTAAATTACATTCCTTTTAACACTAAATACATACAATACACGAAAACATACATCTTTACATCTTTCTACCATTCAGCCACATAACACGCAAGACAACTCTTCAAGCACGAACTTTCCAGCTAACACAGCAATTCCTGAAATGTGGTGGTGAGGAGTGAGTATACACAACACGTATACTCAGTGAGGGCGAAACAGATATCGAGTTGGAGAGAAAGAAAGTCGTGCAATGCAAATAAGAAAGTTAAGTAATATATCCAATAAGAACAACAATCAATATAATCAACAATACAATAACAATTAAAGAAAGCATTAACACAACCTATCAAAGCTATACCACACTTTGAAGGCTATGGTTCACTCATACGAGCAATGTACCATTTCACAAGCAATACATCAATCTCGAGCTTGATGTTGACAACGATGACAATAAGCGCACAACCACCTTATAACTTCCACTGGGTGTACTCCGGATGTACCCCGACATATCTACGACCCAAATCTCCCAGGGCGGCATCCCTAACGAGAATGGGAATAGGACACGGAGCTAGAGCAAACCAACCCTAGCAGCCCGAGACTACCCAGAAAGGCCATTACTCACGTGCCTAATACTATGCAATACAATACGAGATACAAGAGAAAAACGTGCGATAGCACGAAAGTGCAGATTAATGGCAATATACAAGATATCAAACATTTACAATCAATAATAGAATTCAATTAACTTTTCAAGCATGATTATCATTAACATCAACAATAACATCAACTAAACAAGTAATAGCAGTTCAAACACGAAAACGACAAATATCACTATTCAATCTCTAACTTCCAAAGGCAATTACGAGCAAACGAGCTACGAGATTAAGAAACCGATTTCACTACCTTCACTTAGGCACTACAAGGCACGTTCCTATGTCATGAAACTTCACTTTCCCAACCGAAGCCCGAAAGTCCACCTACTGCGTTTGAACTACAGCTATGCTAACCGGTCACTCAATCAATGCCACAATAGCGCCAAAAGTGCTTCCATGCCCTCAATAACAAAACCCCCAACTCAATTCGAGCATGGTCAACACTTGGTCAAACGGTCCCTTTACGTTTCTTTGTCTAATTTCCAATTTTAACAAAGGCCGGTTCGTGTTTATTGCACATTTTATCTTTCTAACATTAATGGCACCTATCCAAATCAAGAAATCGCAATTCGGATCAAAAATCCGAAAATCTAGGGTTTTACTATTTATTTTTACTATTCACATTCTTCCCTAATTTCAATTTGCGTTTCTAGCCGAAAAAATCGATAAATAACTAACAACCAATGCTCTACGAAGCCTAATGAAGTTATTTCAAGCAATAACAGGCATTATAACGCAATAAATATCAAATCTGAAAAATTGAATCAAAAATCAAATTCGAATAAAAATGCACAAAAATGTGAAAATCCTCATAGAGATTGAAGGAGAAGACTCACAAGAACCCTAACCTCGATCCTCGCTCAATTTCACGCAAGATGGGAGAAGAAAATGCAAAAGAAATTTTTTCTTTTTTTTTTCCATGGAGTTTCAGCCATGGTGGCCTTTGCCTTGCTTTTATTTTTTTTTTCTTTCCTTTGTTTTATAAAAGATGACAACTTAGGGGTAAAATGGTCAAAGGCTAAATGCTTGGTCAAAATCAAGTTAAAAATGGTCAAATTGGCTTATTTTGATGCCATTTAATCTAATTCAAGTTAAAATAATGCAATTTAATGCAAAACAACTAAAAACTAATTAAATAAAACTAGAAATACTATTCACAAAATCCGTGAAATATTTCTCTAACTTTCATTTTCAATGCGATACGATCAAGTGGTCAATAAACGATTACGATAAGTATGGTAAATAATAATATGAAAATATAATTTTTGAAAAGTAGAATAGTAGAATAGTTTAAAACCTACTCCGCCTCAGAGTTACTTTTCTCATTTAATTGAAAACTGAGTAATTAAATACAAGAAAATAAAACCGATTATTAAAATAATCAAAATAATCAATTATTCATTTAAAAATAATTAATTTAGCTATTTCCTGATTATTTGGAAGAATTATGAAAATAATGCTAGAAATGAATGATTTAACTAATTAAACACTTAATTAAATGCAGTTAAATGCCATTAAATGCGTGCCGAATTCGGGGTATGACAAGGCCACTCTCATGCACGTTATCATTCACCTGCTCTAAGATCATTAAACATGCATTAGCTACTTTAAACTTCAAAATAGCTATTATGACACTCTTTAATTCATGAAACTTGCATTCATTCTCGAACATTCCACTAAGAAAGTACAGGGTTCTAAAGCATTTAACTTCACTAAACGCATTCATTAAGCTAGAATCACTAAGTTAACACAAGTAAGACACGAAAATCACTTAACTAGTTCATTATCAATCTTTTACAAAAAACAAGTCATTCTTTCACAAGTAAACCACATAGTACACACGGGGTTCTAAAGCTTCTAGAATCATTAATTTCATTCATTAAGCTAGGATTGTCAATCCAAATCCACTAAAGCACCTAAACCACTTAGTTACATTCAACTTCAACTTTGTTCAAAACATGGCATTATCACATTATACCAACACATATCTATATTCATATGCTCGGGACTTGGGATAGGGTCAAAATAACCTTGCTAGCAACTCAATACACAACAAGAGCCATTGGGCCAAAAGCTTACTCAATTCGGCCCAAGGGCCCTAACATCACCACTTTGCATTTTAATTGTTTCCAACTATTTTGAGCATGTTACTAGCTTGAAGAACACTCATAGGCTTGCGTTGAAACACTAGATCATAAATGTAACATCAAATTAACAAATTGAAATAACTATTATTCATCATCTTCTTCCTTACATACATATGTATAATCTCAAGCTACACAAGCAACCCAAGCACAAAAGTCTACTCTACACCATTACTGGCTAGCTTAGGAAGCATTAAAAGCATTAAATCAACATTATATAACAAATCTAACATTTCACCATAATTAAATATCAAGCAAAAATGCACAAAGAAACGGTCCCACACCTTGCTATGGATTCTAAGCACTAGGAGAAAGCTTGAACTACTTGCAATTTACTTGGAAGAGCATGAAATCATCAAACCCTAAGCTTGCCCTCTTTTCTTTTCCCTTGCAACCCCATCGAGTTTTCTATCTTTTTTTTTTCTTTTTGTGCTATGTTATAATATATATGTATATGTATGTATATTGTGCATATGGATGAGTATATAATGGGTTGGGCTCAAACTAAGTGCTATTAGGCTTAAATATGTTGGCTAAAATCAATTGCAAGTTAAATTGGCCCAAAATAATAAAACTAATACTATTTACTCGGGGACACTAAACATTTTCTACCAAGCACTCGGGGCATGCAATGCACATTCTTTCAATGAACGAATACATTATATATGAAATATTAAGGAAAAAATATCAAATTCGGGAAATAAAATGGTTTAAAATTTAACCCATGCTTTAGTTAAACTAAAAATTAAGCAAATAATGGCAAAGAAAAGGACAAATAAGGCAATTAGGTGAATATAATAATTAAATATAATAAATTAAAAGTCCCTCTGGGTTAAGGCATTACAGGTCCAATTGGCACAGGTATTAGAGTGTCAAATTCACGAGAGGCTGCGATAGGGTTATCCAGAGAAGAAAATAAGAAAAGCGAGACTAAGGCAGGACCAAGCCAGCTGAGTAAAAGACTTCTCTTGCCCTTCCACTACACTTACTGTAAGCGCCAAGGGCACCATATCATGGATTGTTTGAAAAGGACAGGACAGTGTACAGGTTGTGGAAGCCACTATCACCGAGTCAAAGACTATCCTAAGTGGCAGCCAAAGATTGGCCGGGCACTCAGGGTTGCACAGCCGAGAAGACCCCTACTCGTGGAAAGCCGAATAGGGTCTACTTTGTCGATCAGCAAGGGGTGTTGCGAGGCACAAGTAAGAATTTAAGGGTGAATTACTTTATGTCCATATAAATTATGCATATGTGTTTATAATTGCTTACGTGGAAATGCGAAACCTAGAATCATTCATATGCATAAGTTATAACCTGTGAAGACCTGGTGTACATATTTGGAACTCGACCATTGGAATTCTTATTGGGAGTTCTCTCAAGATTCTGGTACGATGCTTGGGTGACCTACTTGATATTAGACGATCTCTAATAGCATTACCATCAATAATATCACTTGGGATTCTCAATTGGACTTCTTATTCAGCAATTATTTTGGAATTCTTGTATGATACTTCTATTGAGAGGAATTCTTATTCGAAGATGCTTAGTCAGTGTTCTTAACAGGAACCTTTATTTGGTTTCCTTATTTGGGATTTCACATATAGTATCCTCCATGGTATTCTTATGGAGATTCTTGACAGTATTCTTGTGACGCCAGAGAGCTTAGTCGTACATTTAACTACTGTTGCATCCACTTTTTGCGCATATTTACTATGCATTACTTGTTTCTTTACATGATTACTATTCATCACATTTTTCAACTGCTTAATTACTTTGAGTTAGCATTTTTCTTAAATTACATTAATTATTATAGGAATGGGAAAAATATGCTTTTGAGCGATTTGTGTTAGGAGCCTTCGTTTAGAAAATATTTTTAGTGGTTCAATGAATAATGTTACATAGCTAAACTTTATATTTGAATTAGCTATCATATTAATGCACATTTAGACTCATTTTTTTGCTAACTAGACTCATTTTTAGGGTCAATACACACACCTAACTGAACACCCCACTTAATATACTCAACACACACACTTATAAGCATATATATCACAAAACCAAAAAAAGAGAAAGTTGAATAGTAGCAGGAGAACCCGACAGCCCTTTGTGCAGCTAAGGAAGATTTTTGCTTCACACACCTTGCACTTCAAGCTCTTGCAAGTTAGGTACAAGTAGTTTAGAGTGTCCTCTACCCTTCCCGAGCTTCTACGCGCAATAGGTGAGGGATTTCATGGTTATTTTTGCATTTTAAAAATGTTACACTTTTCTTGATTTTGTGTATTTGCTATCAAATGCTTATGCTATGCTAAAATGTGTTAATATATGTTGTATACAAGTAGTAGAGACCACATTTATACTATTATTTCGTATTTTAAACGGTTAAATTCGTTCGTTGATTGTATGGCATAAATAGTGATGAGATTTTTATGGTTTTGTGAAAATGAACCTTATAGCTTGATTCGATGTTCCAAATAGTTGCTTTAGGTGCTAATGAAGGTATTGTAATGACCCCATAAGGTTTAATTTCTTATAACTTAACAAAATCACGAATTAGGTGACTTTTTAAAAGGGGTTTCGGGGATATCGCAAATCCGGATCAATTTGGTCTTCACTTTTAGGATTCTTAGGCTATAGAGGTTCTAATTAAGCTTTGCTAACTCTCGATTGAGTCCCGGTTGAGGTACGTGTAGTACAAAGTCATAAGGGAGAAATTGGGACTTTTGTTCTAAATGCAGGTAAATGGGTAACATTAGGGGTCCTAAGGGTGCCTTACGGGTTAGATAGAAGTATGGAATAGGCTACTTACAAATCTGGAACAATACCTCGTGTCAGGAAGTTAAATGGTTTGTATTATAAAAGGGTTAAAGTAGAAAATCGGTTGTCTCACGCTTTTATGAGCTTGTAACTATTCCTTAAGTGTTTAAATGTGTTTTTAAGACATTCTTGAGCTTTTGGTAAAATTCTATTTGAAATGTGTAAATGCCCTTTGTAATCTGTTTTGTTGTTATGCTAATGCTTCTATTCTAACTGTTTCGAGGACAACCTACTTTGTTGTTCCTCCCATGTGTCATTGCTTCTATTGTTGTTATTATATTGCCATTGATAAGTGCATTGCATAGTGGTTGCACAACCATAGTGTTAGGGACGGATGCATTAAATATCAGCTGGGCAGCAACGGGCTTACCAATGGATATTCGATCTCCGTGCTCTAGTCCCTTACTCGCCTGGTCCGGAGATTGCCAGAGGGTGTTGCTTCGTAGGTTATTGGGGTACATCCGGAGTACAACCACTAGAGTTATTAGGGATTTTGTCAGCACATTGATCGTGGTTCGTGGTTTATGGTTCATGATCGAAGATAAGAGAATTCTGGAGTGTTGGGGTTAAGTGTATCGTATCCTTTTAAAAATGTGGCTAATTGCTAATTCTATTGTCCTTTTACTTGCTTTTATTGCTTATTTGCTTTACTTGTTGCATTGCACACCCCGAGTAGTCTTAATCCCTCACTGGGCAATTATGGTTGCTTATACCTCACTAACATGTTTCAGGAGGTACTGAGGGTGATCTCTAGCTTGTTGTGGTTGAAAGAAAGGAAGATGAGGTGCAGGCTGAGCCTTTGCCTTGATCCTTGTGCTTGCTTGCGGTTGGAGTGTGATTGCATATATGCGCCGGCTGAATTGTTGTATATTATGTTCTACTTTGTGCCTTGGGTTTGTATTTATGTGTGGCTTGTTGAAGGGATTGTAATAGCTAGGTTATTTTGTGGTTTGTATGTTGATGACTGTAATATCTTATGATCCTACTTTTAGTTTGCTGCATGCTTGTGTGTGGTTGTAGGAGTTGTAAGGTTGACCTTAATTTCTAAGAATGTTTAAATGTTATCATAAAGTGGTATGATAAGCGGTTTTGCAAATAAGTTAATATTGTGGTATGCATGCTTCTACGTAACTAAATTGTTGTATTGCTTAAGGTTCGGATGATAGAGTGGTATGATAAGCGGTTTTCCAAAGAAGTTAATATTGTGGTATGCATGCTTGTACGTAACTAAATTGTTGTATTGCTTAAGGTTCGGATGGTTTTTAAGCTAGGTTGTAATTAGAAATGATGTTCTTGTTGTCTTGTGGCTTAATTTGAATGGTTATAGGTTTTCAGAATGTCCACGGTATAGAGGAGACTCTGTCCGTTTGTTGGGTCCAGACTTAACCTTTAGTGTGGGGTTGGGTTGGGGCGTGACATTTAGGTGGTATCAGAGCTATTAGAATGCATGAGTCGGGATAGGTTTCTCAGCCTGTGGGTAGAGGTCTATTATGTGATTGCGTGACTGCATGAATCAGTGATTCTTTGAGTAATTAAGTGGAAGTTGAATTGGTAAAGAACATGCTAACATGGAAATGAAAACGTGAAAGGTCTTTTAAGAGTTATTGTATGAACGTAGGAAGTCTAGAATGTAAAGTATGATTAAGTGACTTATATGTACCTCTTGTATATGAAATATTCATATGATCTCATATATGTGACTTTATGTGAACTTATTTGAACTTCTTTTTATGTGTTTTACTTGTAAACTATACATATACCTGTCATAACACTTTGCATTCTAGCTATCCAAGATGGGGCCTCGTCGGCAGAATAGAAATCAGAATACTGGGGAAGAAGAGGTAGATCAACAGACTCTCAATGCTTAGTTGACTACTGCCATGGGTCAGATTGCACAAGTATTATAGAGACAGGGAGGTTCTGTGCCCGCTGGTAATCAGGGTCAGGGTCAGGTTCAAGGTAGAGTAGTGGGTGGTAGTAGCAATTATCTCGAAAAATTCCTGAATCGGGGTCCGTCTAGCTTCTTCAGAGAACCCGATGATATATTAGCTGAGCAGTGATTGAACAAAATGGAGAAGATCCTTACTGGCCTCGAGTATAATGACGCGAGGAGGGTTTCTTGCACAGAGTTTCTGCTCAAGGGAGATGCGGAACAGTGGTAGCATACAGTGAAATCCATATGGGGGGCTGAGGTAGTATCGCGGACTTGGGAAGAGTTTGTCAGGGAGTTTCGGGAGAAATTCATTACAGAGACAGCTATTGAGTGGCGAAAGCAAGAATTTATTAATCTGAAATAGGGCAACATGACAGTTGACCAGTAAGACGCGGCTTTCACTCGCTTGTCCCGTTATGTGCCAGCCTTAGTGCAGCCGGAGAGTAAGAGGATCCAAAGGTTTGTTATAGGGCTGAGGCCCTACATTTCATTGAATTTGTCTACCCAAGATTACCCCACTTATGCAACAGCAGTCAGGATAGCTGCCCGATATGAGAAACACAAAGCAGATCTGTTTGGGGAATCGAGTCAGCCTAGTAAACGACCATATCAAACTCAGAGTCAGGGATTTCAAAGGCAGACTATCTCAGTTGGTCAGAGTCAATAGCCGAGGCAGACTCAGAGTTACACTGGGCCTACTCAAACTCAGGCACAACCAGTTCAGAGTCAGAATCAAGGGCAGCCTCGTCTAGCTGTAGCACGATCTCAACAGGGTAGCTTAGCTACCTCTTCTTACAGAGCTCCTACGGGAGGCACTGTTGCAAGATGTTACTAGCAGTGCAGCTTCTGTCAACGTCAGGGCCATACTGAGAAGAACTGCTGGAGGAAATTGAACAGGTGTACAGGTTGCGGGAGTGACCAGCACAAGGTTAAGGACTGCTTGAAATTCAAGAACACCGGACGTCAGACATTTGGTCAAGGTACTCAGACCAGGGCACCAGTTGCAGCATCAGCACCACGAGTATTTGCCTTAGATGCAGAGGAGCTTCCTGATACGACTGCAGTTGTTGAAGGTACTTTTCTTCTCAATAATAAATTAGTTACAGTTTTAATTGATACAGGGGCTACACACTCATTTATCACACTCATGTGCGCTCAATCTTCTGCATTGAAAATTAATAAATTACCTTATAAGATTGAGGTAGGCTTACCTGTGGGCATTAAAATTTTCACTGAATCTGTGTGTAAAGCCTGTGAATTATGTATTGGGGGTCGAGTCTTTCCTGTTGATTTGATTATCTTGCTTTTTAAAGATTTTAAAATAATTCTAGGTATGGACTGGTTGGGTGAATATTATGCTTATCTAGATTGTAGAAGAAAAATTGTGAAGCTAGAAATGCCTAATCAACGTGTAATTGAGATTGTTGGTAATCGTAAGTCTTCGGGTACTCGTATAATTTCTTCTATTAAGGCGACTAAAATGCTGAGTAAAGGTTGTAATTCTTATTTGGCCTATTTTATTAATCAACCCACGGATAAGCTGAAATTAAATGAAGTGCCTATTGTAAGTGAGTTTCTAGGGGTATTTCCTGAGGAGTTACCTGGGTTACCACCTGATAGGGAGATAAAGTTCATGATTGACTTATTACCGGGGACAACACCTATCTCTAGAACTTCGTATAGAATGGCTCTACCTGAATTGTAGGAATTGAAAGTTCAGTTGAAGGGATTGCTTGAGAAGGGATTCATTCAGCTGAGTTCTTCACCTTGGGGTGCACCAGTCTTGTTTGTCAAGAAGAAGGACAGATCTCTTCGTTTATGTATTGATTATCAGGGTCTCAATCAGGTGACTATCAAAAATAAATATCTGTTGCCTTCGATTGAAGGGTTATTTGACCATTTGCAAGGTGCCAGTGTATTTTCTAAATTTGATATAAGGCAGAGTTATTATCAATTGAGGATCAAGAAAGATGATGTACCTAAAACTGCTTTCAGGACTCGCTATGGTCATTATGAGTTTGTTGTTCTACCGTTTGGTTTGACTAATGCTCCCATCGTATTCATAGATTTAATGCAGAGGGTATTTCGTCCATATCTGGACCAATTTGTGGTTATTTTTATTCATGATATTCTTGTGTATTCTAAATCCAAGGTTGAGCATGAGCAACATCGTAGGATTGTATTACAGACTCTCCAAGAGCATAAATTATTTGCAAAGTTCAGCAAATGTGAGTTCTGGTTAAAGTAAGTTACTTTTCTCGGTCATATTATTTCGCAAGATGGTATTTCTGTCGATCCGGCGAAGATTGAGGTTGTATTAGCTTGGAAACGGCCTGAAACTGTTATAGAGATCCGTAGTTTTCTTGGCTTAGTAGGGTATTATCGAAGATTTGTCAAGGACTTCTCTAAAATTGTCGGACCTTTGTCTAAACTTACTCAGAAAAGAACTATGTTTGATTGGAATGAGAAGTGTGAGGACAGCTTCCAGGAATTGAAGAAGAGGTTAACCACAACTCCTACTCTTGCTTTGCCTGAAGGTACTAATAATCTGGTAATCTACAGTGATGCTTCTAAGGAGGGTTTGGTCTGGGTATTAATGCAAAATGGAAAAGTTATTGCATATGCCTCCAGGAAATTGAAACCCTATGAACTCAACTATCCGATGCACGATCTTGAGCTTGCGGCTATTATCTTTGCATTAAAGAAATGGCGACATTATCTTTGGGGCAACAAATTTGAAATCTTTACAGATCATAAGAGTCTAAAATATATGTTTTCACAGAAAGAGTTGAATATAAGGCAGAGGCGTTGGCTGGAGTTACTGGAGGATTATAACTGCACTATTAATTATCTACCTGGTAAGGCTAATATTGTTGCTGATGCTTTGAGCCAAAAGGCTACCATTGCTAGTCTGGTTATCAAAAATTGGGAATTCATGGAAGAGCTATGTTTATGGAAGCCCAAAACTTCAAATTCTAGTATTCAATTTGTAAGTTTACAGATTCAATGTTTATTGTTATCCAGGATTCGAGAAGCTCAACAGATTGATCCTCAGTTGTTGAAAATCTTAGAAAAGTCTAAAGGGGGAGAGTCGGATTTCAAACTTCATGATGACAGCATTCTTAAATTCAAAGGAAGAATTTGTATCTCGAATGAGCTAGTCTTAAAGAAAGAAATACTTGCAGAGGCTCACAATTCTAGATATACTATCTATCCAGGCAGTACAAAGATGTACAAAGATTTGAAATAGAACTTCTGGTGGAACAACATGAAGAGAGAGATTGTTAACTATGTTGTTAGATGTCTTATGTGTCAGAAAGTTAAAGCGGAGCATTAGAGACCAGCAAGGTTGTTGCAACCTTTGGCTATTCCGGAGTGGAAATGGGACTACATTACTATGGATTCCATGTCAGACTTGCCAAGATCTTCGAGAGGTAATGATTCAGTTTGGGTTGTCGTAGATAGACTAACCAAAACTTCTCATTTTATTGCTACAAAGAAGACTGAATCTCTTGACAAGCTAGAGGAGTTATATGTTGAAAATATTGTTAGACTCCACGGAACTCCAAAAAGTATTGTATCGGATAGGGATCCTCGATTCATATCTCAATTATGGCAGAAGATTCAGAAAGCTCTAGGCACCACACTGAGCTTCAGTACATCTTATCACCCTCAAACTGATAGTCAATCTGAGAGAACTATTCTAATTCTCGAGGATATGTTGCGAGCTTGTTTTCTAGATTTTGGTAAAAGTTGGGAGAGATATTTGTCGCTTGCAGAATTCGCCTATAACAATAGTTATCAAATACTAGTGGCATGGCACCGTATGAGGCATTGTATGGTTGTAAATATAAATCTCCTTTGTATTGGGATGAGGTTGGAGAGATGAAAACTATTGACCCTACTCTGTTGCGAGAGATGAATAGTGTCACGCCCCAACTCGACCCCTCTTACAATCAGTCAGGACGCAACGGAATTTCGGCAGCATAACGACAGTAACATGAACATCAGGGCTCTAAACCAACCCTTAATAACAACATACATCAAACTCCACAAATCACCAACCAACTCCACAATCAAATTAACAACATACAACGCAACCATTTCATACATTAAACATTCTTTCATCAACTCATTCATAGTTATGCGCCTCCGTTCCAACATAATACATTAACCCTTAATATACAATACAAAAACATATTGAGCCAATCTAGCAACCTAATCATAAACAAAAGAGAAGCTACTAAGACAACATCAACTAATTCATTAACTTATCAACATCTTATACATTATAAACTATAAAGCAGATAAAAGTCTACTAAGTTAATTTACAAGATAATAAAACATGTACGGCATCATGGATAAGACTCTGGAACATAGGACTCATCCACGTAAGACACGTTTTCCACATTCTCCTCTTCAGGAGGCACGTACCCGTAATCCTGTAAAAGTACACCTGTATGCATGCAATAATAGAGAGTGAGCTTATATAAAATAAGCCCAGTGAGGATCCGATAGATCTCGAGCAAGGTTTACTAAACTCCTTGGAAATAATCCTTTGAGTCAGTAAACACACAATAACAATAATAACATAAATAAAGCTATCATCACATAACTATATAACCAATCAATAAGGATACTCTATTTGGTGTAGCTCCAAACGCCATCACGATCTCAACCGTTCTTCTTATAACTCCCTATTACTCACGCACCCGAGGTACCTCACTAGCCCCTTCCCTCCATGACATCTCCGTCATGCGAGCTGGGGGTAGCCTATGGCAGTCATGCCGTTATCAACCCGACAGCCCGACGCTGCCCGAGAGGTGGCACACACATACCAAGACTCCATATTCATCAATCATCAATCAATCAATCAATTGGGAGATCAGCAACAAGAGTGCCCGATTCCCGCATTCAATAATAATCAATCAATAACATCAATATAACATCAATATTAAATTAAATAACAAACAACGTAGTTAGATGACAAAGTAGGCCATCTAACCGGACATGCATAATATACATAATTAAACTCTAAATTACTCAACAACAACTCACCATTCATCACTCGAACACTACCCAACCATCTAAAGGCATCGTTCAAGAAATTAAAGAATGACAACCTAAACTTCTAAAATTCATAACTTACAATCTACTAATCCAAACATTGCCAAATCAGTTCCTATCACTCACCCATTCAACCTACTACATTAGCCCTCTCGGAAATCCACCATAACACCTCCAAATCATGCCCGATAACCCTAAAACCCTAAGATGTCATGGCTGGATTTTCCGGATTTTCACACAAACAATGTAATCGAAAATTCGGCATTACAACAGCGCTAACACGTAATTATCAAGTATTTAGAAATCGACGGCAATCGATTTCGATCAACACAACTCATTTAATTCAACTTTGAACATTTTAATCAAAATTAAATAACCAGAAAATAAAAATTATGCTATATCCGACAGAAACTCGTAGTATTAGTATATAATGATCCCTAGCATGCAAGGAGCAATAATCTAACATCAGATTTCAATTCTAACGGTTCAATCTTCATTTATACGCAAAAACACAAAAATGATATTTTGAGATCTAGAATTTTTCTCTCACCTTAGATGCGATATAAGCCTAGGAATGCGTGCTATGCGTGCCCAACAAGCATAATCCAAGTCGGTGCGAAGTTTCACGGACAAAAACTAGGTTTTTTTCTTTGAAAAATTGGATTGAAAAGCTTTGAAATTCTCTTTCTTTTTCTCTCCTCTTTCTCTCGGCCATGTGTGTGTTTGTGGAGTGTGTTTTGTGTTGTGTGAGTGTGTGTTGATGACAAGGAGTATTTAAAAGCTTGGTCAATTAAAAAAATGCAAAGTCAAAGTTAGTTTTAATAGGTATTTTTGTGTTTTTAATGACTTTAATTGCATTTTAGTGCTCACCAAGTTAAAAATAATTATGCAACCCCCAAAATATCACAAGTGGATTATTTTTAGGTGACAAGAAGTTTTACATTCAAAGAATTCCACCCGAGTCGGCTTAAAACTCGATTTTCGCAAAAGTCGGTGTAAAAACCCTAATAAATTCTTAAGCCGATTTTAAAACCGTTTTAATCAAACACAGGTCTATTAAAGTCCGTGGACTAGGTCTAGAAGGGTTAAAAAGACCAGTTTCAAAATTATAGCGGACGTGTTTCGAAAACACTATTCACTGAAAATCGACGATAAAATTTCTGATCCCGTTTTTGATGAAAATTTCATGAATGCACATTTAGCACGTATTAGAAGTATTGACATCAAAATTATAACTTTCTAGGTCCTATAGCACATAAACAGATCATATGCACGCAAAACGAGGTAAAACACGTAAAACGAGATAAGCAAGAAAGTGGGGTTTCACATTCTCCCCTCCTTAAAACAATTGCGTCCGCGCAATTCTCGAATTGATAGACAATTAAATCCTCAATCGTTACACTTAACAATACTTCTCTTAATTCTCATTTATCTCTTAGGATGACACTTAACCAAAGACCTCAAAAGAACAACCTCTGTTGACTGCAAGTTGATGATCATAGTTCCAAGACAATCTCCAATTCATAATTCTCTCCTACCTAATATCGTATTGCATATAAAAGAAATCGCAACTCCAAAGTCCTAGCATGACACCACTAATTATCAACCATTCCCTACTACACAAAAGAGCTCTATGAACACCTCGAGGGTTTTAAAAACTCAATCACGATAACATGAATGATTACTGATCAAGGAAATATCTCAAAAGTGACATTGGTCAGAATATGGCTCTTATGACATTTACGAGGAATTAAGAATATGGAAAGTCATATTTGAGCCAACAATCAAGGGAGCAAGAGGTCAAACAAGTTAGAGAATCAAGAGGATAATAGTTTAATAAGGAAGCATGATAACTAAGATAAGAAATGTCTCAGCACCTTTCAGTTAAATAAGTACGAACAAAGGATGATGACGAGTCAACACAGTGCTGAGTATGTTAAACAAAAATTCCTGAACAAGTAGATATTTCAATTCTCGATGATTGTTCAAGGAACCAACAAGTAAGTTGTACTTGAGGTGAAATAAAATTAAGAGATAAGAGATGATTAATTCAATAGAAAATATGAGTGTCAAGATAATGAGTATCTCAGCACGCAATAACCAAAGAAGTATTAATAAGAAGGACAATGCCGAGTATATTGAATGAGCAATTACAAGCAAAGTAATGACTCAAGATTTAATAATGAAACAATAGGATTAACAAGGATCAACAAGAATGACAATGATGTACTTAGGTAGGGAGTACATCAAGCAAGTGAAATTCGAATAAGTAAAATGGTATACCAAAGGAAAAATTACTTTCAAATGAATAGTAATAGGATGAAATGAAATATTGAAACGAATGGCTAGAGATATAGAATGAAATATAGAAGTCTCAAACCTTAACTCCAATAAGCGACATTGCTATAAGAAGCAAATATGAATGTTAAGAATGGAAACAATGTCAAATGAGTATAGGATCCATTAATCCAATAAGCAAAACTTTCAAGAAACAATTGGTAGGCTAGAAAAGAGTAACCCTCTCTCAAATAAGTGAGAATAGAGTAGAAAAGAATATTAATGAGACTGATAGAATTATGAAGTACAAGAAGGGTGTCCCACCTACACATTTGAACACCAACAAGTCAAATCCTATAATCTATCTTCCTCCTAATCAAGACACTAAGGAGACCTAGAGAACCTAAGGAGTCATAACAATCACCAAACAAGATAAATCACTCCAAAATTTTACATTCCGTACCAGACCAATCACTAAACAAGATAATTCACCGATTACCCAACAAGATTAACTAATGAAGACTCCAAAATCTGATAACACAATACAGATTCATATTAACCCACTATAACACAAGAGAATCTCCAATCAACAATTTAGAGAGTCATACCACCTAGAACTCAAAAGCTTGATGTAGGTAAGTAAATGTTCAGTCACCAAAATGCATTCTTATTTCCTCAAATAATTCTATCTCCCAACAATTACATCCTCGAATAAAGTAACTTTAGTCAGGAATCACTCCAATTGTCTCCAAGGCTTAAAGATCAAAACTCCAAAATATCCATTAATAATATAGCAATCCCAAATAGTAGAAATATTCACATGTTATACCACACTTCATTCCATTCACAAATATATATCACTAATTCCTCAAATAAATTCATTCTAAAATAACCTCAAGAAAGTATAATCTGAGTTGAGACTCCAAAAGTGTCCAATGATAACCTCACGTAAACCTCAACTTATAATTCATCTCCAAGTAATAACAAGTTAAACATGGCAACAAAAGTAATTATAATCATCAAGATACGTTGCTATTTCCTCGAACAACTTCATTCTCGCTAAAGGAACATCAAGATCAATCCACTAAGTCGAAACTAAAATCCATAAGCATAACAATTAAAATCTAACTGATAAACTTCCAGAATAATAATAATTCAAAATCATGGCCTACCACTATTTCCGAAAACTCTTACAGTCACCCTAGACATTAAAAGGTCACTCACGAGTTAAAACATGTATGCAACTATATCATATGAAAGACAAGTATAACGTAATGCGCAATTATCATACAATGCAACATTATCACATAACACATAATTCAACATATAAGAAGCCAACATCACATAAACAGGTTATATCACAGAAGTAAGTTATAAACAATTAAAGTCACATAAGCAACAAACTTCACATAAGACAAGTTGATCACGTAACTCACATTGGTCACTTAAAGTACATTGAGCACCTAAAGCACGTTGTTTCACATAAGCTAGTTATAAACAATTAAAAGCACATAAACAACTAACTTCACACAAGGCACAAAATCACATAAAACAAAATTGTCACATAATACACATTAATCACATAATGCACATTAATTACAACACATTGAGTACGTATAACACGTTATCACATAAAACATATTGACCACATTAGTTCACTTAACACACAAGGCATATTGGTCACATAGAAAGTTAGACACCTAAGTAAATTAATCACATAAACATATTAACATATGTTTCACTTTTCTTTCACTTAATACATACTTGCATGCTTAGACCACTACCCACATTCCGAGGATACCCCGGCTGACAGCTAACCTGGCTCTGATACCACTTAAATGTCACGCCCCAACTCGACCCCTCTTACAATCAGTCAGGACGCAACGGAATTTCGGCAGCATAACGACAGTAACATGAACATCAGGGCTCTAAACCAACCCTTAATAACAACATACATCAAACTCCACAAATCACCAACCAACTCCACAATCAAATTAACAACATACAACGCAACCATTTCATACATTAAACATTCTTTCATCAACTCATTCATAGTTATGCGCCTCCGTTCCAACATAATACATTAACCCTTAATATACAATACAAAAACATATTGAGCCAATCTAGCAACCTAATCATAAACAAAAGAGAAGCTACTAAGACAACATCAACTAATTCATTAACTTATCAACATCTTATACATTATAAACTATAAAGCAGATAAAAGTCTACTAAGTTAATTTACAAGATAATAAAACATGTACGGCATCATGGATAAGACTCTGGAACATAGGACTCATCCACGTAAGACACGTTTTCCACATTCTCCTCTTCAGGAGGCACGTACCCGTAATCCTGTAAAAGTACACCTGTATGCATGCAATAATAGAGAGTGAGCTTATATAAAATAAGCCCAGTGAGGATCCGATAGATCTCGAGCAAGGTTTACTAAACTCCTTGGAAATAATCCTTTGAGTCAGTAAACACACAATAACAATAATAACATAAATAAAGCTATCATCACATAACTATATAACCAATCAATAAGGATACTCTATTTGGTGTAGCTCCAAACGCCATCACGATCTCAACCGTTCTTCTTATAACTCCCTATTACTCACGCACCCGAGGTACCTCACTAGCCCCTTCCCTCCATGACATCTCCGTCATGCGAGCTGGGGGTAGCCTATGGCAGTCATGCCGTTATCAACCCGACAGCCCGACGCTGCCCGAGAGGTGGCACACACATACCAAGACTCCATATTCATCAATCATCAATCAATCAATCAATTGGGAGATCAGCAACAAGAGTGCCCGATTCCCGCATTCAATAATAATCAATCAATAACATCAATATAACATCAATATTAAATTAAATAACAAACAACGTAGTTAGATGACAAAGTAGGCCATCTAACCGGACATGCATAATATACATAATTAAACTCTAAATTACTCAACAACAACTCACCATTCATCACTCGAACACTACCCAACCATCTAAAGGCATCGTTCAAGAAATTAAAGAATGACAACCTAAACTTCTAAAATTCATAACTTACAATCTACTAATCCAAACATTGCCAAATCAGTTCCTATCACTCACCCATTCAACCTACTACATTAGCCCTCTCGGAAATCCACCATAACACCTCCAAATCATGCCCGATAACCCTAAAACCCTAAGATGTCATGGCTGGATTTTCCGGATTTTCACACAAACAATGTAATCGAAAATTCGGCATTACAACAGCGCTAACACGTAATTATCAAGTATTTAGAAATCGACGGCAATCGATTTCGATCAACACAACTCATTTAATTCAACTTTGAACATTTTAATCAAAATTAAATAACCAGAAAATAAAAATTATGCTATATCCGACAGAAACTCGTAGTATTAGTATATAATGATCCCTAGCATGCAAGGAGCAATAATCTAACATCAGATTTCAATTCTAACGGTTCAATCTTCATTTATACGCAAAAACACAAAAATGATATTTTGAGATCTAGAATTTTTCTCTCACCTTAGATGCGATATAAGCCTAGGAATGCGTGCTATGCGTGCCCAACAAGCATAATCCAAGTCGGTGCGAAGTTTCACGGACAAAAACTAGGTTTTTTTCTTTGAAAAATTGGATTGAAAAGCTTTGAAATTCTCTTTCTTTTTCTCTCCTCTTTCTCTCGGCCATGTGTGTGTTTGTGGAGTGTGTTTTGTGTTGTGTGAGTGTGTGTTGATGACAAGGAGTATTTAAAAGCTTGGTCAATTAAAAAAATGCAAAGTCAAAGTTAGTTTTAATAGGTATTTTTGTGTTTTTAATGACTTTAATTGCATTTTAGTGCTCACCAAGTTAAAAATAATTATGCAACCCCCAAAATATCACAAGTGGATTATTTTTAGGTGACAAGAAGTTTTACATTCAAAGAATTCCACCCGAGTCGGCTTAAAACTCGATTTTCGCAAAAGTCGGTGTAAAAACCCTAATAAATTCTTAAGCCGATTTTAAAACCGTTTTAATCAAACACAGGTCTATTAAAGTCCGTGGACTAGGTCTAGAAGGGTTAAAAAGACCAGTTTCAAAATTATAGCGGACGTGTTTCGAAAACACTATTCACTGAAAATCGACGATAAAATTTCTGATCCCGTTTTTGATGAAAATTTCATGAATGCACATTTAGCACGTATTAGAAGTATTGACATCAAAATTATAACTTTCTAGGTCCTATAGCACATAAACAGATCATATGCACGCAAAACGAGGTAAAACACGTAAAACGAGATAAGCAAGAAAGTGGGGTTTCACATTCTCCCCTCCTTAAAACAATTGCGTCCGCGCAATTCTCGAATTGATAGACAATTAAATCCTCAATCGTTACACTTAACAATACTTCTCTTAATTCTCATTTATCTCTTAGGATGACACTTAACCAAAGACCTCAAAAGAACAACCTCTGTTGACTGCAAGTTGATGATCATAGTTCCAAGACAATCTCCAATTCATAATTCTCTCCTACCTAATATCGTATTGCATATAAAAGAAATCGCAACTCCAAAGTCCTAGCATGACACCACTAATTATCAACCATTCCCTACTACACAAAAGAGCTCTATGAACACCTCGAGGGTTTTAAAAACTCAATCACGATAACATGAATGATTACTGATCAAGGAAATATCTCAAAAGTGACATTGGTCAGAATATGGCTCTTATGACATTTACGAGGAATTAAGAATATGGAAAGTCATATTTGAGCCAACAATCAAGGGAGCAAGAGGTCAAACAAGTTAGAGAATCAAGAGGATAATAGTTTAATAAGGAAGCATGATAACTAAGATAAGAAATGTCTCAGCACCTTTCAGTTAAATAAGTACGAACAAAGGATGATGACGAGTCAACACAGTGCTGAGTATGTTAAACAAAAATTCCTGAACAAGTAGATATTTCAATTCTCGATGATTGTTCAAGGAACCAACAAGTAAGTTGTACTTGAGGTGAAATAAAATTAAGAGATAAGAGATGATTAATTCAATAGAAAATATGAGTGTCAAGATAATGAGTATCTCAGCACGCAATAACCAAAGAAGTATTAATAAGAAGGACAATGCCGAGTATATTGAATGAGCAATTACAAGCAAAGTAATGACTCAAGATTTAATAATGAAACAATAGGATTAACAAGGATCAACAAGAATGACAATGATGTACTTAGGTAGGGAGTACATCAAGCAAGTGAAATTCGAATAAGTAAAATGGTATACCAAAGGAAAAATTACTTTCAAATGAATAGTAATAGGATGAAATGAAATATTGAAACGAATGGCTAGAGATATAGAATGAAATATAGAAGTCTCAAACCTTAACTCCAATAAGCGACATTGCTATAAGAAGCAAATATGAATGTTAAGAATGGAAACAATGTCAAATGAGTATAGGATCCATTAATCCAATAAGCAAAACTTTCAAGAAACAATTGGTAGGCTAGAAAAGAGTAACCCTCTCTCAAATAAGTGAGAATAGAGTAGAAAAGAATATTAATGAGACTGATAGAATTATGAAGTACAAGAAGGGTGTCCCACCTACACATTTGAACACCAACAAGTCAAATCCTATAATCTATCTTCCTCCTAATCAAGACACTAAGGAGACCTAGAGAACCTAAGGAGTCATAACAATCACCAAACAAGATAAATCACTCCAAAATTTTACATTCCGTACCAGACCAATCACTAAACAAGATAATTCACCGATTACCCAACAAGATTAACTAATGAAGACTCCAAAATCTGATAACACAATACAGATTCATATTAACCCACTATAACACAAGAGAATCTCCAATCAACAATTTAGAGAGTCATACCACCTAGAACTCAAAAGCTTGATGTAGGTAAGTAAATGTTCAGTCACCAAAATGCATTCTTATTTCCTCAAATAATTCTATCTCCCAACAATTACATCCTCGAATAAAGTAACTTTAGTCAGGAATCACTCCAATTGTCTCCAAGGCTTAAAGATCAAAACTCCAAAATATCCATTAATAATATAGCAATCCCAAATAGTAGAAATATTCACATGTTATACCACACTTCATTCCATTCACAAATATATATCACTAATTCCTCAAATAAATTCATTCTAAAATAACCTCAAGAAAGTATAATCTGAGTTGAGACTCCAAAAGTGTCCAATGATAACCTCACGTAAACCTCAACTTATAATTCATCTCCAAGTAATAACAAGTTAAACATGGCAACAAAAGTAATTATAATCATCAAGATACGTTGCTATTTCCTCGAACAACTTCATTCTCGCTAAAGGAACATCAAGATCAATCCACTAAGTCGAAACTAAAATCCATAAGCATAACAATTAAAATCTAACTGATAAACTTCCAGAATAATAATAATTCAAAATCATGGCCTACCACTATTTCCGAAAACTCTTACAGTCACCCTAGACATTAAAAGGTCACTCACGAGTTAAAACATGTATGCAACTATATCATATGAAAGACAAGTATAACGTAATGCGCAATTATCATACAATGCAACATTATCACATAACACATAATTCAACATATAAGAAGCCAACATCACATAAACAGGTTATATCACAGAAGTAAGTTATAAACAATTAAAGTCACATAAGCAACAAACTTCACATAAGACAAGTTGATCACGTAACTCACATTGGTCACTTAAAGTACATTGAGCACCTAAAGCACGTTGTTTCACATAAGCTAGTTATAAACAATTAAAAGCACATAAACAACTAACTTCACACAAGGCACAAAATCACATAAAACAAAATTGTCACATAATACACATTAATCACATAATGCACATTAATTACAACACATTGAGTACGTATAACACGTTATCACATAAAACATATTGACCACATTAGTTCACTTAACACACAAGGCATATTGGTCACATAGAAAGTTAGACACCTAAGTAAATTAATCACATAAACATATTAACATATGTTTCACTTTTCTTTCACTTAATACATACTTGCATGCTTAGACCACTACCCACATTCCGAGGATACCCCGGCTGACAGCTAACCTGGCTCTGATACCACTTAAATGTCACGCCCCAACTCGACCCCTCTTACAATCAGTCAGGACGCAACGGAATTTCGGCAGCATAACGACAGTAACATGAACATCAGGGCTCTAAACCAACCCTTAATAACAACATACATCAAACTCCACAAATCACCAACCAACTCCACAATCAAATTAACAACATACAACGCAACCATTTCATACATTAAACATTCTTTCATCAACTCATTCATAGTTATGCGCCTCCGTTCCAACATAATACATTAACCCTTAATATACAATACAAAAACATATTGAGCCAATCTAGCAACCTAATCATAAACAAAAGAGAAGCTACTAAGACAACATCAACTAATTCATTAACTTATCAACATCTTATACATTATAAACTATAAAGCAGATAAAAGTCTACTAAGTTAATTTACAAGATAATAAAACATGTACGGCATCATGGATAAGACTCTGGAACATAGGACTCATCCACGTAAGACACGTTTTCCACATTCTCCTCTTCAGGAGGCACGTACCCGTAATCCTGTAAAAGTACACCTGTATGCATGCAATAATAGAGAGTGAGCTTATATAAAATAAGCCCAGTGAGGATCCGATAGATCTCGAGCAAGGTTTACTAAACTCCTTGGAAATAATCCTTTGAGTCAGTAAACACACAATAACAATAATAACATAAATAAAGCTATCATCACATAACTATATAACCAATCAATAAGGATACTCTATTTGGTGTAGCTCCAAACGCCATCACGATCTCAACCGTTCTTCTTATAACTCCCTATTACTCACGCACCCGAGGTACCTCACTAGCCCCTTCCCTCCATGACATCTCCGTCATGCGAGCTGGGGGTAGCCTATGGCAGTCATGCCGTTATCAACCCGACAGCCCGACGCTGCCCGAGAGGTGGCACACACATACCAAGACTCCATATTCATCAATCATCAATCAATCAATCAATTGGGAGATCAGCAACAAGAGTGCCCGATTCCCGCATTCAATAATAATCAATCAATAACATCAATATAACATCAATATTAAATTAAATAACAAACAACGTAGTTAGATGACAAAGTAGGCCATCTAACCGGACATGCATAATATACATAATTAAACTCTAAATTACTCAACAACAACTCACCATTCATCACTCGAACACTACCCAACCATCTAAAGGCATCGTTCAAGAAATTAAAGAATGACAACCTAAACTTCTAAAATTCATAACTTACAATCTACTAATCCAAACATTGCCAAATCAGTTCCTATCACTCACCCATTCAACCTACTACATTAGCCCTCTCGGAAATCCACCATAACACCTCCAAATCATGCCCGATAACCCTAAAACCCTAAGATGTCATGGCTGGATTTTCCGGATTTTCACACAAACAATGTAATCGAAAATTCGGCATTACAACAGCGCTAACACGTAATTATCAAGTATTTATAAATCGACGGCAATCGATTTCGATCAACACAACTCATTTAATTCAACTTTGAACATTTTAATCAAAATTAAATACCCGGAAAATAAAAATTATGCTATATCCGACAGAAACTCGTAGTATTAGTATATAATGATCCCTAGCATGCAAGGAGCAATAATCTAACATCAGATTTCAATTCTAACGGTTCAATCTTCATTTATACGCAAAAACACAAAAATGACATTTTGAGATCTAGAATTTTTCTCTCACCTTAGATGCGATATAAGCCTAGGAATGCGTGCTATGCGTGCCCAACAAGCAGAATCCAAGTCGGTGCGAAGTTTCACGGACAAAAACTAGGTTTTTTCTTTGAAAAATTGGATTGAAAAGCTTTGAAATTCTCTTTCTTTTTCTCTCCTCTTTCTCTCGGCCATGTGTGTGTTTGTGGAGTGTGTTTTGTGTTGTGTGAGTGTGTGTTGATGACAAGGAGTATTTAAAAGCTTGGTCAATTAAAAAAATGCAAAGTCAAAGTTAGTTTTAATAGGTATTTTTGTGTTTTTAATGACTTTAATTGCATTTTAGTGCTCACCAAGTTAAAAATAATTATGCAACCCCCAAAATATCACAAGTGGATTATTTTTAGGTGACAAGAAGTTTTACATTCAAAGAATTCCACCCGAGTCGGCTTAAAACTCGATTTTCGCAAAAGTCGGTGTAAAAACCCTAATAAATTCTTAAGCCGATTTTAAAACCGTTTTAATCAAACACAGGTCTATTAAAGTCCGTGGACTAGGTCTAGAAGGGTTAAAAAGACCAGTTTCAAAATTATAGCGGACGTGTTTCGAAAACACTATTCACTGAAAATCGACGATAAAATTTCTGATCCCGTTTTTGATGAAAATTTCATGAATGCACATTTAGCACGTATTAGAAGTATTGACATCAAAATTATAACTTTCTAGGTCCTATAGCACATAAACAGATCATATGCACGCAAAACGAGGTAAAACACGTAAAACGAGATAAGCAAGAAAGTGGGGTTTCACAAATAGAATGATTGATAATGTGCAGGTTATTAAGAAGAGAATGCTTACAGCACAGAGCTGGCAAAAGAGCTATGCAGATAGACGTCGACGTGATTTGAAATTTGTCGTGGGTGATCGGGTATTCCTGAAAATATCTCCTCGTAAAGGTTTGATTCGGCACGAAAAATGGGGTAAGCTCAGCCGGAGATATGTGGGACCGTTTGAAATATCTGAGACAGTTGGTGCATTGGCTTACATATTAGCTTTACCTCCTAGTTTGGGCAGAATTCATGATGTCTTCCATGTATCTATGCTTCGAAACTATCAGCCATATCCTTCTCATATTCTTGAGCCAGAGCCACTAGAGATCAGTGAGATTTTGACTTATACAGAGAAACCTCTTAGGGTTCTAGACTAGAAGGTTCAGGAATTGAGAACAAAAAGCATTCCGATGGTTAAGATTCTGTGGGATCATCACGGGTTAGAGGATGACACATGGGATAGAGAGGATCAGATGAGAGATCGCTATCCAGAGTTATTTGCCGAATCATGTAAGAATTGTGTGGGCGCAATTAGTTTAAGAGGGAGAGGGTCTGACGCCCGAGAACTTAGCTGTACATTTAACTACTGTTGCATCCACTATTTCTGCATTTTTACTGAGCTTTACTTGTTGCTTTATATGATTACTATTCATCACATTTTTCAACTACTTAATTACTTCGAGTTAGCATTTTTCTTAAATCACATTAATTGTCATAGGAATGAGAAAAATATGCTTTTGAACGATTTGTGTTAGAAGCCTTCGTTTAGAAAATATTTTTAGTGGTTCAATGAATAGTATTATGTAGCTAAACTTTATATTTGAATTAGCTATCATATTAATGCACATTTAGACTCATTTTTTTGCTAATTAGACTCATTTTTAGGGTCAATACACACACCTAACTTAACACCCCACTTAATATACTCAACACACACACTTATAAGCTTATATATCACAAAACAATAAAAAAAAGGAAGCTGAATAGTAGCAGGAGAACCCAACAGCCCTTTGTGTAGCCAAGGAAGATTTTTGCTTCATACACCTTTCACATCAAGCCCTTGCAAGTTAGGTACAAGTAGTTTAGAGTGTCCTCTAGACTTCCCGAGCTTCTACGCGCAAAAGGTAAGGGATTTCATGGTTATTTTTGCATTTTAAAAATGTTACACTTTTCTTGATTTTGTGTATTTGCTATCAAATGCTTATGATATGCTCAAATGTGTTAATATATGTTGTATACAAGTAGTAGAGACCACATTTATGCTATTATTTCGTATTTTAAATGGTTGAATTCGTTCGTTGGTTGTATGGCATGAATAGTGACAGGATTTTTAGGGTTTTGTGAAAATCAACCTTATAGCTTGATTCGATGATCCAAATAGTTGATTTAGGTGCTAACGAAGGTAGTGTAATGACCCCATAAGGTTTAATTGCTTGTAACTTAACAAAATCACAAAGTAGGCGACTTTTTAAAAGGGGTTTCGGTGCTATCGCAAATCCGGGTTAATTTGGCCTTCACTTTTAGGATTCTTAGGCTATAGAGGTTCTAATTAAGCTTTGCTAACTCTCGATTGAGTCCTAGTTGAGGTACGTGTAGTACAAAGTCATAAGGGAAAAATTGGGGCTTTTGTGCTAAATGCGGGTAAATGGGTAACATTGGGGGTCCTAAGTATAACACCCCGACCCAACCCCACGCTAAAGGTTAAGTCTGAACCCGATAAACGGACAGAGTCTCCTCTGTACCGCGGACATTTTGGAAACCTGTAAATGCTCAAAATAGCCACAGTATACTAAAACAAGCTTTTATAATTAAAATTCCAAGCTTTAAGGCCATCCAAGACAGGAGACAAACGAAAGTTCAGATTCACACAAGCATGCACCCAACTTAACTTTTCAATAACCTTTTTAACATGCCATGCTAGGATAACATTAGAAGAAGTCTTAGAAGTTGAAACCAAACATGCATCTATACATACACCCCCAAGCATGCAAGAACTAATAAAAGAATTAAAAATTATTACAAGCCATAGTATCTCAAAGCTATCACTACAACCAATTGTCTTTAACTTGCAACTACAAAGCATATACATAGCCCTAAGGCCACAAAATAGATCATAGTATAATAATACAAGTACGCCATAAAGCAACAAGAAGGCACATCCACCTCAGACAACAAACACACAGCTACTAGGGCAAAGGCTCAGCCTGCACTTCTTCTTCTTCCACTACCACCTCAACTAGCTGGGGATCACCCTCAGCACTTCCTGAAACATGATATCAAGGTTTGAGCAACATTGTTGCCCAGTGAGGGATAAGGTCCCAAGGCGTGCAATGCAACATGTAATACAGTTAAACAATAATAGCAATTAAACAATTCAAGAAATAACAATAGCTTAAATAACCACACATTAAAAAGGATACATTTCACTTAACCCCAACACACCAAATCTTCAATCCACGAACACGATCCACGAACCACGATCATGATCACGATAAACCGGCATAACCCCAAACACTCCAGTGGGTGTACTCCGGATGTACCCCGATAATCCTACGACCCAACATCCCCTGGCAATCTCCAGACCAGGCGAATGAGGGACTAAGGCACGGAGTTTGAATATCCACCGGCAAGCCCTCTACGCCCAGCCGATATTCAACACATCCGCCCCTGACACTATGGTTGCGCAACCACTATGCAATGCACTTAACAATGACAAGATATCAATAATATTATAAGCAATAACACGTGGGAGGATCAACGAAGTTGGTTGACCTCGAAACAGATAGATTAGAAGCAGTTCAATAAGCAAATAAGAGGTTTACAAAGGAGAAAATCCAACATACATTTAGAACCCTACCAAAAGCTTCAAAATAACTTGAAGTCACATTTAAACACATATGGAGACATGCCAAGGTCTTGGATGCAAGTGACAGTCGAACTTACCCTTAAATTTCCTGTGTAATCCTGTCTGTTTTTCTTCCAAACTCATATTAAGGATTCCAATTCGAGGAAAGGCTATACCAATCTTCTAATTAACCCTTAAGGTACCCTTACAACCCACAATTTCATCCAATTACCTGCAATTACCCAAAAAGCCCTATTTTTCCTCTTATAGCCTTGAACTACACATACATCAACCAAGCTTCAAACAAGGGTTAGCAAAGTTTCTATAGCACCTAGGTAGCCTAAGAATACTAAAAGTGAAGCCCGAATCCATCCGGATTCGCATTATCCCCGAAACCCTTTTGTTAAAGTCAGCTAATTCGCGTTCTATGCAAATTTAAAGCAATTCAAATGCACGGGGTTATTAGACTACCTTCATTAGCACCTAAGGCATCTATTAGAAGCATTGAATCAAGCTAATATGCGCAATTACACAAAATCCTAGAATTTTATCACTATTCACCTCATAAATCAAATTAACGATTCTAACCGTTTAAAATGTGAACCAATGGCTCAAATACGTTCTCTAGCACTTATACACAAGGTATAATAGCATAGGTAAGCATTACAATAGCATTGGAACACATTTCTAACAAATCAAGAAAATAGCAACAATTTTAAAATGCTCAAAAAGTCATGAAATCCCTCACCAATGTGCGAAGGAGCTCACGGGAGGCTTGCACACACCTAAACTACTTGCTCTAGGCTTGGAGAGGCTTGAATTGAAGAGTTGAAGAACAAGAATTATTTTTTTCTCCTTCCTTGCTGCTCTCGGCTTCTGCACAGTTTTTCTAGCTTTTATTTTTTTTCTTTTGTGTTTTATGAGCTTATGTTATGAGATATTAGGTATATATTTGGGTGGGGTCAAGTGGGTGCTTAAATAGGCTACTAAAATGAGCGTTGTTAACTTTAAAACGAGCCTAAGGTGAAAAGTGTAGGCTAGCTAATTAAATTACTAAGTTATGTTACGTAACACTATTCCTAGTTTGCTAAAAACATTTTCTAGACGAGGGTTCTAAATGCTAATCGCACAAAGGCACATTTTTCCTATTCTTTTAGCAATTAATATGATTTAATAAAATTGCTAATTCACTAATACAGTGCAGTTTGAAAATGGAGTGAATAGTGGCTAAAGAAGACAGTTAATAAAGCACAGAAGGAAATGCGCAAATAATGGGTGCAACAGTAAGTTAATGCAAGGCAAAAAGCTCGGGCGTCACATCCTCTCCCCTTTAAACAAATTGCGTCCACGCAATTCTTCTTCCAAAAGAACTCCGCATCAACTGAAAACCAACTTCAATTACTCTTCATCAGTTGCTGAGCAAGAATACCGTATACGAATTCTCGTAAGAACCCATTAAGAAATCACAGTAGTACTGCCAGCGAATCCCTAAGTAGTAAGGCCAAATAAAGGCTCTAATAGAAATGTTACTTAGAAATCCAAATAAGAATCCCACTGGCACAAATACCATAGAAAAGTAGAATCCCAACTAAGTGCGGTGAGAAAATACTAATAAAAGACCCAAGTAGGAGTACTGTAGATAATACCATTTAATAAGGTTGAAAAGAATCCCATATGCTAAGCCTTTCGAGAGATGCTGACAAAAGAATACCAGGAGGAGTCCCAATAAGAAAATAACAAGAAAATGCTCAAGTGAACTGTCATATAGAAATCCCGAAAGAAGCCACTCATTTAAGACTGCTAAGCATAAAAGAACACCTTAATAGAATGCCAATAACCGAGCTTCAACTATAAACACTAACTCCCAAATAAAGGCTGATCAAATGCCTTTCGTTCCCGCTAATCCATATGGCTTAGAAGGCCTGCCACTAATCAGCTTTTTTTAGGGGGAGGAAGAAGTCTTTCTTACCATTTCAACGGAATATGTATGAATGCCAAGATATCACATTTACACATATATGTTTTAAACTATTATGCAAACATGTTTATGTAAGAGTTTATGAAACAGTGTAATCATCAAAGTCATTCAAGCATGACAATCAAGTCAATCATAACACAACTCAATCAAAGACATTCAAATACACACATTACAAGCAACAGTTCAAGCAATTAACAATTCACGAGGTCAATTTGATGCATAACCAGCCACTTTAGTTCACTTAGCACACATTTAGCATGTAACACATAATTATATCACATAGGTGTACACATTCAATACCAGACACACATGTAGGCATACACTTTCAAGACACATACTTAACAAGCACACACGCAAGGTTACTACCCGACAGGCCGAGGACCCTATCCCGGCTTAGAGCTAACTAAGCTCTGATACCACCTAAAATGTAAAGCCCTGACCCAACCCCACGCTAAAGGTTAAGTCTGGACCCGATAAACGGACAGAGTCTCCTCTGTACCGCGGACATTTTGGAAACCTGTAAATGCTCAAAATATCCACAGTATACTAAAACAAGCTTTTATAATTAAAATTCCAAGGTTTAAGGCCATCCAAGCTAGGAGACAAACGAAAGTTCAGATTCACACAAGCATGCACCCAACTTAACTTTTCATTAACCTTTTTAACATGCCATGCTAGGATAACATTAGAAGAAGTCTTAGAAGTTGAAACCAAACATACATCTATACATACACCCCCAAACATGCAAGAACTAATAGAAGAATTAAAAATTATTACAAGCCATAGTATCTCAAAGCTATCACTACAACCAACTGTCTTTAACTTGCAACTACAAAGCATATACATAGCCCTAAGGCCACAAAATAGATCATAGTATAATAATACAAGTACACCATAAAGTAACAAGAAGGCACATCTACCTCAGACGACAAACACACAGCTACTAAGGCAAAGGCTCAGCTTGCACTTTTTCTTCTTCTACTACCACCTCAACTAGCTGGGGATCACCCTCAGCACTTCTTGAAACATGATATCAAGGTATAAGCAACACTGTTGCCCAATGAGGGATAAGGTCCCGGGGCGTGCAATACAACAAGTAATACAGTTAAACAATAATAGCAATTAAACAATTCAAGAAATAACAATAGCTTAAATAACCACACATTAAAAAGGATACATTTCACTTAACCCCAACACACCAAATCTTCAATCCACGAACACGATCAATGAACCACGATCACGATCACGATAAGCCGGCATAACCCCAAACACTTCAGTGGGTGTACTCCGGATGTACCCCAATAATCCTACGACCCAACATCCCCTAGCAATCTCCGAACCAGGCGAATGAGGGACTAGGGCACGGAGTTTGAATATCCACTGGCAAGCCGTCTGCCGCCCAGCCGATATTCAACACATCCGCCCATGACACTGTGGTTGTGCAACCACTATGCAATGTACTTAACAATGACAAGATATCAATAATATTATAAGCAATAACACGTGGGAGGATCAACAAAGTAGGTTGATGTGAAACCCCACTTTTCTGCTTTAACTCGATTTACGTGTTTTATCTGGCTTTGCGTGCATTTGACCTGTTTATGTGTTATATGACCTAGAATGTTATAATTTTGATGTCAATACTCCTAATACGTGCTAAATGTGCATTCATAAAATTTTCATCAAAAATGGAGTCAGAAATTTTATCGTCGATTTTTAGTGAATAGTATTTTCGAAACACGTCCGCTATAATTTTGAAAATGGTCTTTGTAACCATTCTAGACCTAGTCCATGGACTTTAATAGACCTGTGTTTGATGAAAACTGTTTTAAAATCGGCTTAAGAATTTATTAGGGTTTTTACACCGACTTTTGCGAAAATCGAGTTTTAAGCCGACTCAGGTGAATTTGTTTGATTGTAAAACTTCTTGTCACCTAAAAATAATTTACTTGAGCTAGCTTGGGTGTTGAATAATTGTTTTGAACTTTGGTGATCAAGAAAATGCATTTAATGTCAAGAAAACACAAAAAAATGCTAAGTTTCAACTTTGACTTTCATTTAAATGGTTGACCAACAAGCTTATATCACCAATACACACTCACAAAGCACAAAAACACCCCAAAAACACACACAAAACCGTGGCTCCTTGGAGGAGAAGGATGAAGGCATTTTCAAAGCATTTTTCTCATAGATTTTGCATTTCAAAGACGAATTGAGTGATTCAAAGCTTGAAATTGATTGTTGGGCATCCATTCTACCCATTTCTAGCCTTAGTTTGCATCAAAGGTGAGAGAAAAATTCTAGATCTCAAAACTCATATTTTGTGTTTATGCGTATAAATAATTATTGAACTGTTAAAATTTTAATCTGATGTTAGATTATTGCTCCTTGCATGCTAGGGATCATTTAGCTGTAATACTACGAGTTTTTATTGGTTGTAGCATAAATTTTATTTTCCGGGTATTTAAATTTGATTAAATTGTTCAATGTTGATTAAATTGAGTTGTGTTGATCGGAATCGATTGCCGTCGATTTCTAAATGTTTGATAATTACGTGGTAGCGCCGTTGTAATGCCAAATTTTCGATTATGATGTTTGGGTGAAAATCCGGAAAATTCAGCCTTGACACCTTAGGGTTTTAGGGTTATCGGGCATGATTTGGAGGTGTTATGGTGGTTTTCCGAGGGGGCTAATGTAGTTGGTTGAATGGGTGAGTGTTTGAAACTGATTTGGAGTTGTTTGGATTAGTAGAATGTAAGATATAATTATTTGAAGTTTAGGTTGTCTTTCTTTAAAATGTTAGATTGAGCCTTAGTTGATTGGGTGTGGGTTGAGTGATTGAATTGTGAGTTGTTGACGGGTAAATTAGGGTTTGATTGTGTGTTTAATGTATGTTCGGTTAGATGGCCTACTTTGTCATCTAACTTAGTTATATGTTGTTAAATTGGTTATTGATGTTATTATGATGATAATATGATTATTGATGATTATTGATGATTATTGATGATTATTGATTGATGATTGATGCCGGGAGATAAACAGTTCTGCTAGACTGTCCTCCTATGAATGATTGATGTTTATTATTATTGCTGGGTCTCTGGTATGTGTGTGCCACCTCTTGGGCAGCATTGGGCTGTCGGGTTGATAACGGTATGACTATCAGAGATTGCCTCCAGCTCGCATGACGAAGGTGTCATGGAGGGCGAGGTTATTGGGGGTACCCCGGGTGCGTGAGTAATGGGGAGTTACAAGATGAATGGTTGAGATCGTGATGGCGTTTGGAGCTACACCAACTAGAGAGAGTATCCTTTATTGAATGGTCATATAGTTATGTGATGATAGTATTATTGATGTTATTGTGTGTTTACTGACTCAAATGATTATTCCAAGGAGTTTAGTAGACCTTGCTCGAGATCTATCGGATCCTCGCTGGGCTTATTTTATATAAGCTCACTCTCTATTATTGCATGCATGCAGGTGTTACTGATTTTGACTATGGGTATGTGCCTCCTGAAGAGAGAAATATGTCGTATGTGTATAAGTCTTATGTGCATGAGTCATTGCCATGAGATTATCTTAGTTGTTATAAAATAATATTTTGTATAATCTATTTTGAAATGTATGTATAGCCCATGTATTAAGTTGGAACAAAGGTGTATAACTATGATTGGAATATTGAAGAATGATTATTGTATAATATGGATCTGTTATATGTTGTTAACTTAATTGAGGAGATGATTGTTGGGATTGTTTATGGAGTTTGATGTGATGTTCTAAAGAGGTTAGTTTAGAGCCTCGGTGTCCTAATTACTATCGTTATACTGCCGAAATTCCGTTGCGTCCTGACTGATCGTAGGTGGGGTCGAGTTGGGGCGTGACAGTTGACCTCGAAACAGATAGATTAGAAGCAGTTCAATAAGCAAATAAGAGGTTTACAAAGGGGAAAATCCAACATACATTTAGAACCCTACCAAAAGCTTCAAAATAACTTGAAGTCACATTTAAACACATATGGAGACATGCCAAGGTCTTGGATGCAAATGACAGTCGAATTTACCCTTAAACCCCTTTGTAATCCCGTCCGTTTTTCTTCCAAACTCATATTAAGGATTCCAATTCGAAGGAAGGCTATACCAATCTTCTAATTAACCCTTAAGGTACCCTTACAACCCACAATTTCGTCCAATTACCCGCAATTACCCAGAAAGCCCTATTTTACCTCTTACAGCCTTGAACTACACATATATCAACCAAGCTTCAAACAAGGGTTTGCAAAGTTTCTATAGCACCAAGGTAGCCTAAGAATACTAAAAGTGAAGCCCGAATCCACCCGGATTTGCATTATCCCCGAAAACTTTTTGTTAAAGTCGGCTAATTCTCGTTCTATGCAAATTTAAAGCAATTCAAATGCACGGGGCTATTAGACTACCTTCATTAGCACCTAAGGCATCTATTAGAAGCATTTAATCAAGCTAATACGCGCAATTACACAAAATCCTAGAATTTCATCACTATTCACCTCATAAATCAAATTAACGATTCTAACTGTTTAAAATACGAACCAATGGCTCAAATACGTTCTCTAGCACTTATATACAAGGTATAATAGCATAGGTAAGCATTACAATAGCATTGGAACATATTTCTAACAAATCAAGAAAATAGCAACAATTTTAAAAAGCACAAAAAGTCATGAATCCCTCTCCAATGCGCGAAGGAGCTCACGGAAGGCTTGCACACACCCTAAACTACTTGCTCTAGGCTTGGAGAGGCTTGAATTGAAGAGTTGAATAGCAAGAATTATTTTTTTCTCCTTCCTTGCTGCTCTCGGCTTCTGCACAGTTTTTCCAGCTTTTATTTTTTTTCTTTTGTGTTTTATGAGCTTATGTTATGAGATATTAGGTATATATTTGGGTGGGGTCAAGTGGGTGCTTAAATGAGCTACTAAAATGAGCGTTGTTAACTTTAAATGAGCCTAAGGTAAAAAGTGTAGGCTGGCTAATTAAATTACTAAGTTATGTTACGTAACACTATTCCTAATTTGCTAAAAACATTTTCTAGACGAGGGTTCTGAACGCTAATCACACAAAGGCACATTTTTTCCATTCTTTTAACAATTAATATGATTTAATAAAATTTGTAATTCACTAATATAGTGCAGTTTGAAAATGGAGTGAATAGTGGCTAAAGAAGATAGTTAATAAAGCACAGAAGGAAATGCGCAAATAATGGGTGCAACAGTAAGTTAATGCAAGGAAAAAAGCTCGGACGTCACACTAAGGGTGCCTTATGGGTTAGATAGAAGTATAGAATAGGTTACTTATAAATTCGGAACAATAGCTCGAGTCGGGAAGGAAAATGGTTTGTGTTATAAAGGGGTTAAAGTAGGAAATCGATCGTCTCGCGCTTTTATGAGCTTGTAATTGTTCCTTAAGTGTTTAAATGTGTTTTTAAGACATTCTTGAGCTTTTGGTATAATTCTATGTGAAATGTGTAAAAGCCCTTTGTAATCTGTTTAGTTGTTATGCTAATGCTTCTATTCTAACTATTTCGAAGACAACCTACTTTGTTGTTCCTCCCATGTGTCATTGCTTCCATTGTTGTTATTACAATGTCATTGATAAGTGCATCACATAGTGGTTGCACAACCATAGTGTCAGGGGCGGATGCATTGAATATCGGCTGGGTAGCAGCAGGCTTGCCAGTGGATATTCGATCTCCATGCTGTGAAACCCTAGATTTTACCTTTGCATAGAATTGCGTGTTTTGACCGGTTTGTGTTATATGAGTTAGAATTTGCTAATTCTGTCATTTATATTCCTATTACATACTAAGTGTGCATTCATGAAATTTTCATCAAAATCGGCATCAAAAATTTTATCGTCAGTTTTTGTGAATAGTATTTTGAACACACGTCCGCTAAAATTATTACACAGGTGTTTCAAAATGTCTTAAAACCTAGTTCTCGGATATTAGTAGACCCTTGTCTGATTAAAACGGATTTTAAATTGGCATAGGAATTTTAAAGTTTTTTACACCTTCTTTTGAAAAAATTGAGTTTTTAACTGAATCGGGTGTTAATGTATACATATGAAAATTGTTGTCACCTAAAATAAACTACGTAAAAATAGTCTAAGTGTTAAATACATGTTAGTGAGCAAAATAGTCAAGAAAAATAATTAAAAGACTAAAAATACTAATTGAAAGACTATAAAATCAACTTTGACTTTTATTATTTTTTTGACCTTGAGCTTTATATCATCAACACACATTAAAAAAACACAAAACACACACATGCCCGAAACTTGAGGGAGAGAAAAAAAGAGTTATTTTCAAAGGTTTTCAAAGCAATTTTACCTTAGAAAACTTAGTTTTAGGCCAAATCTTTTCAAACCGAGTTAGATTCCGCTTGTTGGGCACCTATTGCATGCATTCCTAGATTTTTTTCGGATCAAAGGTGAGTGAAAATTTTTAGATCTCAAAATGCTATTTTTATGTCAATTCATATAATTGAATTTTTATCTGATGAACTGCTAAATTGTTGTTACATTATTGCTCAGTAGATGCCAAGGATCGTTTCTGTACGTTTATATAAGTTTTGAACGATAGTAGCATATATTTCTATTTTTCGGGTATTAAAGTTGAGTATTTGGCTTATTGTTGAATAAATGTTGTTGTAGTGGTTGGAATTGGTTGGTTGTTGCTTTTAAAAGTTTGTTAATTATGGGGTGGTAAAGTTGTAATGCTGAATTTTTGATTTGGATGTCATGATGGAAGTCCAGAAAATTCAGCCTTAATGCATTGTGAAATTAGGGTTGTCGGGCTTGTTTTAGATGGGTTATGGTTGGTTTCTGAGAGTGCTAATGTAGATGCATGAGTGGGTGAGTGATAGGAGTTGGTTTAGAGGTTATTGGATTAGTAGATTGTAAGTTATGATTGTTGGAAGATTGTGTAGTCTTTCTTTAAATGTTGAAATTTTGTCTTTGGTTGTTTGGGTGGTATTTGAGTGGTTGAATCTTGGGTTGTTGATGGTTAGATTCGGGATTGGTTGTGTGGTTTAATGCATGTTAAGTTAGGTGGCCTACTTTGTCATCTAACTTAGTTGTTAGTTGTTTATTTGATTAATTGATGTTATGTTATTGAAATGATGTTAATTGATTGATGATTGAAAATGTTGGGAGATAGGAAACCTACTTTTGTTGTCCTTCCGTAATATGAATATTTATTATTATTGTCATGAGTCTTGATAGTGTGTGCTACCTCTCAGGCAGCATTGGGCTGTTGGGTTGATAACGGCATGACTATCATGGACTATCCCCAGCTCGCATGGGCGGAGATGCCATGGACGGAGGGGCTAGATGAGGTACCTCGGGTGTGTGTTATGGGAGTTATAAGAAGATGGTTGAGATCGTGATGGCATATGGAGCTATACCAACTAGAGTATCCTTTCTCAAATGAATGGTTATTTATGTGATTGAGTTGAATTGTTAATATTGAATAAGTTATTTGAATATATTGCTTATAGGGTGGTTTAGGAGTGTAAGTAAATGTTTTCAAAAGATCTATAGAATTCCTCAATGGGCTTGTTTTATATAAGCTCACTCTCATTCATTATCTGCAAGCAGGTGTTACTGAACCGGATTACTGGTACGTGCCTCAAGAAGCTGAGAATATGCCTTACGTGGACGAGTCTTATGTGTCGGAGTCATTTCCATGAGTTTGTCCTAGTTTTTGTAATATGTTGTATTGTATACTTACTTAAACATAAGGACTTGTATAATGCTAGTTTAGTAGTCTTTCTTTTGAACATGATTAGATTGCTAGATTGGTTTATAATCTATTTTGCAAATGTATGATATAGCCTATGTATGATGTTGGAACGGAGGCGTATAACTTATGGATAAATCATTGAAAGAATGTTTAATATATGGATATGGTTGTGTTGTATGTTGTTAACATGGTTGTGGGGTTGTTGTTGATCTTTGGAGTTGGTTATATGAAGTTCTAAAAGGTTTGTTTAGAGCCCTCATGTCCGTGTTAATGTCTTTATACTGCCAAAATTCCGTTGCATCCTGACTGATCGTAGGTGGGGTCGAGTTGGGGCGTTACATTAAGTGGTATCAAAGTGCATGCTTAGTTTTCAGCAGGGGTATTCTCGGAATGTAGGTAGCGGTCTTATCATGAAAGTATGTACGAAGTGAAAGAAAATGACATATGTGATAATGTGACTAAGTGATTAAATGATTAGGTGATTAAGTGAATTATGTGATTATGTGATCAATTTGTTTATGTGACTAATATTTAAGTGACTTACGTGCCTTGCGTGAGTTTGTAGCCTATGTGCTATTAATTGTCTATAGCATGTCTATGTGTTATAACCTGCGCTAACTCTTTGGAAGTAGAATGGATGGGCGACCGAGAACACAGGGTAGGCCCCAAGGTGATGATGAGGCACCAGGTCAGGCGGCACCAGGCAGAGATCAGGGGTATGATTGTCTAGCAGTGGCTATGGACCGTATAACCGAGGTCATAGCGGGTCAGGCACAGATATTGGCGGGGCAACCTGCTCAGGCACAGGCTGTGCAAACTCAGATGTTGAACACACAAGGTGGTTATCATGGGCATAGTACATTAAAGGAATTTCTGGGTTGCTATCCATCGATATTTCAGGGCAAGCCGGATGATAGAAAGACAGAGGCTTGGATCAACAAAATTGAGAAGATATTTGATCCTCTGGATTACACTGATTAGAGGAAAGTTACCTTTGCGGTTTATTTGTTTGATGACGAGGCTGAAGAGTGGTGGCATATAGTAAAATCCGGTTGGGAGGCACGAGTTACTCCTTATGTTTGGGATACCTTTCTTAGGGCGTTCCGGGCTAAGTACATTCAGAGGATTGTGCGGGAACGAAGAGAGGCAGAGTTCCTATCTTTGGTTCAGGATGATGCTACAGTGGCCTAGTATGAGGCCAATTTCACCAGGCTGTCTCGGTATGCACCGGAATTTGTAGCAGATCAGTAGCGTAAGACTCGGAGGTTTGTTTTAGGATTAATGCCAGAGATTTAGGATACAATGGCCCCGATTCAGTATGATGTGTTTTCAGAGGCCTTTGATGCGGTTTCTAGGTTAGAGACCGACTGTAGGGTAAAAGCAAGAACAAGTTTAGGTTGTGGCATCAACCAACACAGGGCGAGGGATTATCCTAGATTTCAGTGGTCTGAGGGTCAGCCAACAACCCAGGGTTATCAAGGTCGACCTACTGGTAATGTACCTCAGCAACAGCGGGTTCAGGCTCGGGCCTACGCAGTAGATTTGGAGGAAGTACCTGAGGCAGCGGCAGTTGTGGAAGGTAACTTCCTTATACTCGGTCAACTTGTTAAAGTGTTGATTGATTCTAGTGCTACGAATTTTTTCATTACACCTACTTGTGTGCAACGTGTTAACATGCAACCTAAAAGATTGCCTTATGTGGTTGAGATTAGTACTTCTTTGACTGATAAATATGTGACTGGCTTAGTACGTAAAGACTGTAAAATACATGGTAAGGGTCACGATTTTCCTTCGGACCTTATCTTATTTCCTATCCGGGGGTATGATGTTATCTTGGGTATGGATTGGTTTTCTAAGTATGATGTCCAGTTAAACTGTAGAACAAAGGTAGTACGGTTTCGGTTGCCAAATCAGCTAGTGGTTGAGGTAGTGGGGAACCGGGATGCTAAGACAAGTTTTATTATCTCGTCAACTAAAGCTATTAAGCTGGTAAGTAAGGGGTGTTCAGGCTATCTAGCTTATTTGATCAACAAGCCATCTGATAAACTAAAACTGGAGGAAGTTCCTATAATTCGGGAATATCCCAATGTATTTCCCGAGGAGTTACTAGGATTGCCACCAGAGAGAGATGTTGAGTTTGTGATTAATATGATTCCCGGTACTCAACCTATTTCTAAATCACCGTACCGGATGGTACCAGCTGAGCTTAAGGAGCTGAAAACTCAGTTACAGGAGTTATTGGAGAAGGGTTTCATTCAGCAGAGTTATTCACCATGGGAAGCACCTGTTTTATTTGTGAAGAAGAAGGATGGTACCTTAAGATTATGCATCGATTATCGTGGTTTGAATCAGGTGACCATCAAGAACAAGTATTCTTTACCACTGATTGACGAGTTGTTTGATCAACTTCAGGGAGCCAAAGTCTACTCTAAATTTGACTTGAGGCAGGGGTATTATCAACTTCGGATTCGTACGGAGGATGTTCCAAAGTCTGCTTTCAGAACTCGGTACGGGCATTATGAATTTGTAGTTATGCCCTTTGGACTAACTAATGCATCGGCATCATTTATTGATCTTATGCATCGGGTATTTCAGCCGTACTTGGACCAGTTTGTGGTAATCTTTATTGATGATATCTTGGTTTACTCTAAGACTGAATCGGTGTGAGACCCCAGATTTCGTATTTGCCTAGATTTGCGTAATTTGACCTGTTTATGTGTTATATGAGTTAGAATGTGCTAATTCTGTGATTTATATTCCTATTACATGCTAAGTATGCATTCATGAAATTTTCATCAAAATCGGCATCAGAAATTTTATCGACAATTTTGTAAATAGTGTTTTGATCACACGTCCACTAAAATTTTTACAGGGATATTTTAAACGTTTTAAAAACTAGTCATCAGGTATTAATAGACCCGTGTCTGATTAAAACGGATTTTAAATCGGATTAGGAATTTTAAAGATTTTTACACCTTCTTTTGTGAAAACTGAGTTTTTAATCGAGTCGGGTATAAGTATATGCATGTAAAACTTGTTGTCAACTAAAAATATGTTACTTAAAAATAGTCTAAGTGTTAATATCTTGTTTGTGAGAAAAATAGTCAAGAAACTAATTAAAAGACTAAAAATATACATTAAAAGACTAAATAACTCAACTTTGACTTTTGCATATTTGTTGACTTTTGCTTATAAGATGATAACATACAATTAAAACAACACAAAACATACTCATCAACACACACAAGGTGGCCAAAACTCCTTAGGAAAAAAATAGAGTTTTTCAACTAGTTTTCAAGGTAATTTTTCAATAGAACTTGCAATTGAAGGCCAAATTTCCTCAACCAAAGCTTAAATTCACTTGTTGGGCACTTATTGCATACTTTCTAGCATCATACAACATCAAAGGTGAGAGAAAAATTCTAGATCTCAAAATGCCATTTTGTATCAATTTCATATAATTGCATTTTTATCCTATGAAATGTTATATTGTCTTTAGATTATTGCTCAGTAGTTTCCAAGGATCATTTATATGTGTTTATAGCTGTTTTGATCGATAGTAACATGTATTTCTATTTTTTGGGTATTAAAATTGAGTTATAGCTTCAATGTTGATTAATTGTTGTTGTGTTAATTGGAATTGATTGCTTATAGCTTCTAAAAGTTTGTTAATTGCGGGGTAGTAATGTTGTAATGCCGAATTTTTGATAGGAATGTTGTAGCAAAATCCCAAAAAATTCAGCCATGTGTGTTGCTAAAACTAAGGTTGTTGGACTTGTTTTGGATGGCCTTTGATTGGTTTCCAATGGGGTAAATGTAGATGCATGTGTGGGTGAGTGATAGGAAGTGGTTTGGAGGTTATCGGGTTAGTAAATTTTGAGTTATGAAGTTTAAAAGATTGTGTAGTCTTTTCTTGAAATGTTAGAATGTTGTCTTGAATGTTGGGTAGTGTTTGGGTAGTTGATTCTTGGATTGTTGTTGATTGAGATCAGGGTTGAATGTTGGTTTAAATGCATGTTGAGTTGGATGGTCTACTTTGTCATCTAACCTAATTGTTTCATAATTGTATAGTTGTTGACTGTTAAATGTTGTTTAATTGGTTGTTGAAATATGGTTTAATTGATTATTGATTGTGGAAAGCGAGAGTCGGGCAACCCTTGTTGTTGGCTTCTCGAATTGAGTCTCATTGTTGTGAGCTTTGATAATGTTGTGTCACCTCGGGAGGCATCCTGGGCTGCGGGCACAATTATCATGGCTAATCCCTATCTCGCATGGGCGGAGAGGCCACGGGGTGTAGGTCTAGGTCAAGGTACCTCAGGGTTATGTCATTGGATTTAGAGGAGTTGATGAGCATTGGAAATGGTATACGGAGCTTCATCAGCAAGTGTATTGTATCCTTATTGTGTGTTTAATGTTATTGTTATTGTTGCACTTATAATGTTATTGATGTTCATTATGTGTTTACTGCTCAAAGGATGATTTCCAAGGAGTATAGTAAATACTGTTAAGAGATCTATCAGATCCTCACTGGGCTTGTTTTATATAAGCTCACTCTTAATTGTTGCATGCATACAAGTGTTACTGAACAAGATTTCGGGTACGTGCCTCAAGAAGCTGAGAATGTGCCATATGTGGACGAGTCTTATGTGCCAGAGTCGTGTCCATGAGCTTGTCTTAGCCTTTTGTAGTATAATGTATTGTATAACTACTTAAAGATAAAGATTTATGTATATTGCTGGTTTAGTAGCCTTTCTTTTGAACATGATTAGGTTGTTAGACTGGTTTATAATCCATTTTGAGATGTATGTTATAGCCTATGGTTTAATGTTGGAACGGAGGTGTATAACTTATGAATGAACTGTTGTATGGTTGTTTAATATAGATGAAATTATTGTGTTGTATGTTGTTGCAAAAGTTGTGGAGTTGTTGTTAATCTTTGAAGTTGGATGTATGAATTTAAAAAGGGTTGGTTTAGAGCCCTGGTATCCATGTTACTGTAGTTATATTGCCAAAATTCTGTTGCGTCCTGACTGATCGTAGGTGGGGTCAAGTTGGGGCATAACATTAAGTGGTATCAGAGCACATGTTAGTTGTCAGCTGGGGTATTCTCGGAATGTGGGTAGTGGTCTTATCATGAAAGTATGTATGATATGAAAGAAAAGTGAAATATGTATTTATATGATTAAGTGATTATGTGATTAAGTGACTATGTGATTACGTGATTAAACTATTTATGTGACTAATATCTAAGTGACTTACGTGCCTTACGTGAGTTGTGGCCTGTGTGTTGTTAATATTCTATAGACTGTCTATGTATTATAACATGTGCTAACTCTTTGAAAGTAGAATGTCGGGACGTCCGAGAACACGAGGCAGCCTAAAGATGGTAACGAGGTACCAGGTAATGCGGCATCAGGCCGGGATCAAGGTTATGACCGTATTGCCGCAGCTATGGATAGAATGTCAGAAGTCATGGCAGGGCAGGCTCAGATCTTGGCAGGGCAAGCTGCCTAGGCATAGACTATATAGACACAGTTACAAAATGTCCAGGGAGGTTACCAGAAGCGTAGTATGTTGAAAGGGTTTCTGGGGTATTTCCCACCAAGGTTTCCAGGGGAGCCAGATGATCAGAAGGCCGAGGCATGGATTAATAAACTTGAGAAAATATTTGATCCTCTTGACTATACTGATGAGAGGAATGTTACTTTTGCAGTATACTTACTTGATGATGAAATCTGGGGTCTCACAATCGGCGCACGAGCAACATCTACGACTTGTCCTATAGAAGTTGCAGGAGCATCTATTGTTTGCGAAGTTCAGCAAATGTGAATTCTGGCTGCAACAAATATCTTTTCTTGGCCATGTGATTACTCAGATCGGTATTTCTGTAGATCCCACTAAGATTGAAGTGGTGATGTCTTGGAAAAGGCCAGAGAATGTTTTGGAAGTTCGTAGCTTCCTTGGCTTGGAGGGTTATTACCGTAGGTTTGTGAATGACTTTTCTAAGATTGCAGGGCCACTTTCTAAGTTAACTCAGAAATGAACTAGCTTTACGTGGGATGAGAAATGTGAGAGTGGGTTTTAGGAGTTGAAAAAGAGGTTCACTACCGCTCCAGTACTTGTACTGCCAGAGGGAACCGATAATATGGTTATCTATAGCGATGCATCCAATGAGGGCTTGGGTTGTGTACTTATGCAGAATGACATGGTTATTGCCTATGCTTCTAGAAAGTTAAAGTCGTATGAGGTGAACTATCTAACTTATGATCTTAGTTGGCAGCAGTTGTGTTCGCACTGAAAAAGTGGCATCATTATTTGTGGGGTAGTGAGTTCGAGATTTTCACCGATCATAAAATTCTGAAGTACTTGTTCTCACAGAAGGAGTCGAATATGCGTCAACGGAGATGGATGGAACTTCTCAGAAATTATAATTGTTCTATCAATTATCTGCCTGGGAAGGCAAATGTTGTAGCAGATGCTCTTAGCTGTAAGACGAGTATTACTTGTTTGGCTATCAAAAAGTGGGAGGTTCTTGAGGAATTCAGTTATTAGAGATCAGATTTGACTCAGGTTAGGGTGATGTGTTCACATCTCCGTATTCAACTTTTATTGTTGTCTCAAATTAGAGAAGCTCAGCAACTTGATGCAAAACTATAGAAGATCAAGGATCAGATCACGAATGATCAGTCTGACTTCAAAGTACATGAAGATGGTATTCTTCAGTTTTGGAACAGGGTTTGTGTTCCCGATGAACCAGGTTTGAGGAAAAGTATTCTGGAGGAGGGTCATAATTCTAAGTACACCATTCATCCATGTATCGGAATCTGAAACAACATTATTGGTGGAATAACATGAAAAGGGAGGTTGCTCAGTTTGTATCCAGATGTTAGACTTGTCAGCGGGTGAAAGCAAAACATCAACGACCCGCAGGGTTACTTCAGCCGTTGGCAATACCGGAATAGAAGTGGGAACATATTACGATGGACTTCGTCACTGAAACTAGAACACCGAGAGGTAACGATACGGTTTGGGTTATTGTAGACCGTTTGACGAAGACAACTCATTTTATTCCAATGAGGACGGGAGATGAAGTTGTAAAGTTAACAGATCTTTATTTGGATCAGATTGTTAAACTTCACAGAATTCCATCTAGTATTGTCTCAGATCGAGATCCTCGGTTTACTTCTCGATTGTGGGAGAAACTTCAGGAGACTTTGGGTACTCAGTTAAACTTCAGCACAACATATCATCCAAAAAACAACGGTCAGTCTGAGAGGACTATTCAGATTCTGGAGGATATACTCAGGGTGTGTGTTCTGGACTTTGGGAAGAACTGGGAGAAATATCTACCACTTGCCAAGTTTACCTATAACAATAGTTATCAAGCGAGTATTGGGATGACACCTTTTGCAGCTCTCTACGGCCGTAAGTGTCGATCACCTTTGTATTGGGATGAAGTAGGGGAGATGAAGGCTATTGATCCGACTATCATGCCAGAGCTTCTAGAGAAGATTGATAATGTTCAGTTAATTAGGCAGAGGATGTTGACAGCGTAGAGTAGATACAAGAGTCATGCTGATAAGTGCCATCGGGATTTAGAGTTTGTGGTCGGGGACTGAGTTTTCTTGAAATTGTTTCCTCGAAAGGGGTTTGCTCGCTATGGTAAAGCTGGTAAGCTGAGTCCGAGGTTTGCAGGGTCGTTTGAGATTACTTGCAGAGTTGGCAAGTTAGCATATCAGTTGGCTTTACCGGAGAACTTCTCTAATGTTCACGATGTCTTTCACGTGTCTAATTTGCAGAAATATAATACGGATAATTCTCATATTCTTGAGCCATAGTCGTTGTAGCTTCAGGAGGATTTGACTTATGATGAGAGGCTGATTCATTTTCTAGATTAGATGGAAAAAGAGTTGAGGTCGAAGAAGATTCCGATGGTCAAAGTGTTGTAGAAGCATCACGGGATTGAGGAAGCTACTTGGGAAATGAGAGATCAAATGTAGCAGTAGTATCGAGATTTGCTCTTTTCAGCAAGTAAGAATTTTGAGGATGAAATTTTTTTAAGGGGGGAGAATGTGAAATCCCAGATTTTATCTTTGCATAGAATTACGTGTTTTGACATGTTTATGTGTTATATGAGTTAGAATGTGCTAATTCTTTGATTTATATTCCTATTACGTGCTAAGTGTACATTCATGAAATTTTCATCAAAATCGGCATCGAAAATTTTATCGTCGGTTTTTATGAATAGTATTTTGAACACACGTCCGCTAAAATTTTTACATGGGTGTTTTAAACGTCTTAAAACCTAGTCCTCGGGTATTAATAGACCCGTGTTTAATTAAAATGAATTTTAAATTGGCTTAGGAATTTTAAAGGTTTTTATACATTCTTTTACAAAAATTGAGTTTTTAACCGAGTTGGGTGTTATTGTATATGTATGAAAATTGTTGTCACTTAAAATAAAATACGTAAAAATAGTCTAAGTGTTAAATGCATGTTTGTGAGCATAGTCAAGAAAAACAATTAAAAGACTAAAAATACTAATTAAAAAACTAGAAAATCAACTTCGACTTTTATTATTTCGTTGACCTTGAGCTTTATATCATCAACACACATTAAAACAACATAAAACACCCACAAAAAACACACACATGCCCAAAACTTGAGGGAGAGAAAAGCGAGTTATTTTCAATGTTTTTCAAAGCAATTTTACTTTAGAAAACTTAGTTTTAGGCCAAATCTTTTCAAACCGAGTTAGATTCCGCTTGTTGGGCACCTATTGCACGCATTCCTATCTTTGTTTCGGATCAAAGGTGAGAGAAAAGTTTTAGATCTCAAAATGCTATTTTTATGTCAATTCATATAATTGAATTTTTATCCGATGAATTGCTAAATTGTTGTTAGATTATTGCTCAGTAGATGCCAAGAATTGTTTATGTGTATTTATATAAGTTTTGAATAGTAGTAGCATGTATTTCTATTTTTCGGGTATTAAAGTTAAGTATTTGACTTATTGTTGAATAAATGTTGTTGTAGTGGTTGGAATTGGTTGGTTGTTGCTTCTAAAAGTTTGTTAATTATGGGGTAGTAATGTTTTAATGCCGAATTTTTGATTTGGATGTCGTGGTAAAAGTCCTAAAAATTCAACCTTAGTGCATTGTGAAATTAGGGTTGCCAGGCTTGTTTTAGATGGGTTATGGTTTGTTTCTGAGGGGACTAATGTAGATGCATGAGTGGGTGAGTGATAGGAATTGGTTTGGAGGTTATTGGATTAATAGATTGTAAGTTATGATTCTTGGAAGATTGTGTAGTATTTCTTTAAATGTTGAAATATTGTCTTTGGTTGTTTTGGTGGTGTTTGAGTGGTTGAATCTTGGGTTGTTGATGGTTAGATTCGGGATTGGTTGTGTGGTTTAATGCATGTTAAGTTAGGTGGCCTATTTTTCCATCTAACTTAGTTGTTAGTTATTTATTTGATTCATTGATGTTATGTTATTGAAATAATGTTAATTGATTGATGATTGATGATGTCGGGAGATAGGCAACCTACTTTTGTTGTCCTTTCGCAATATGAATGCTTCTTATTATTGTCATGGGTCATGATAGTATATGCGACCTCTCGGGTAATATTAGGTTGTCGGGTTGATAACGGTATGACTATCATAGACTACCCCCAGCTCGTATGGGCGAAAATGCGATGGATGGAGGGGCTAGATGAGGTACCTCGGGTGTGTGTTATGGGAGTTATAAGAAGATGGTTGAGATCGTGATGGCGTATGGAGCAACACCAATTAGAGTATCATTTCTCTAATGAATGGTTATTTATGTGATTGAGTTGAATTGTTAATATTGAATAAGTTATTTGAATGTATTGCTTATGGGGTGGTTTACGAGTGTAAGTAAATGTTTTCGAAAGATCTATAGAATTCCTCACTAGGCTTGTTTTATATAAACTCACTCTCATTTATTATCTGCAAGCAGGTGTTACTGAACCGGATTACTAGTACGTGCCTCAAGAAGTTGAGAATGTGTCTTACGTGGACGAGTCTTATATGCCGGAGTCGTTTCCATGAGTTTGTCCTAGTTTTTGTAATATGTTGTAATGTATAACTTACTTAAACATAAGGACTTGTATAATGCTAGTTTAATAGTCTTTCTTTTGAACATGATTAGATTGCTAGATTGGTTTATAATCTATTTTGCAAATGTATGATATAACCTATGTATGATATTGGAACGGAGGCATATAACTTATGGATAAATCGTTGAAAGAATGTTTAATGTACGGATATGGTTGCGTTGTATGTTGTTAACATGGTTGTGTAGTTGTTGTTGATCTTTGGAGTTGGTTATATGAAGTTCTAAAGGGTTGGTTTAGAGCCTTGATGTCTGTGTTACTATTGTTATACTGCCGAAATTCCGTTACGTCCTGACTGATCGTAGGTGGGGTCAAGTTGGGGCGTTACATTAAGTGGTATCAAAGTGCATGTTTAGTTGTCAGCCGGGGTATTCTCGGAATGTGGGTAGCGGTCTTATCATGAAAGTATGTATGAAGTGAAAGAAAGTAAAATATATGATAATGTGACTAAGTGATTAATGATTAGGTGATTAAGTGAATTATGTGATTATGTGATCAATTTGTTTATGTGACTAATATTTAAGTGACTTACGTGCCTTGCGTCAGTTTTTTGCCTATGTGCTATTAATTGTCTATAGCCTGTCTATGTGTTATAACCTGCGCTAACTCTTTGGAAGTAAAATGGTTGAGCGACCGAAAACACGGGGTAGGCCCCATGGTGATGATGAGGCACCAGGTCAGGCGGCACCAGGCAGATATCAGGGGTATGACTATCTAGTAGTTGCTATGGACCGTATAACCGAGGTCATAGCGGGTCAGACACAGATATTGGTTGGGCAAGCTACTCAGGCACAGGCTGTGCAAACTCAGATGTTGAACACACAGGGTGGTTATCACGGGCGTGGTACATTAAAGGAATTTCTAGGTTACCATCCACTGAGATTCCAGGGTGAGCTGGATGATAGAAAGGCAAAGGCTTGGATCAACAAAATTGAGAAGATAGTTGATCCTCTGGATTATACTGATGAGAGGAAAGTTACCTTTGCAGTTTATTTGTTTGATGACAAGGCTGAAGAGTGGTGGCGTATACTGAAATTCGGATGGGAGGCACGACGTACTCCTTATGTTTGGGATACCTTTCTTAGGGCGTTCCGGGCTAAGTACATTCCGAGGATTGTGCGGGAATGAAAAGAGGCGGAGTTCCTATCTTTGGTTCAGGGTGATGCTACAGTGGCCCAGTATGAGGCCAATTTTACCAGGCTGTCCCGGTATGCATCGGAATTTGTAACGGATCAGGAGCGTAAGACTCGGAGGTCTGTTTTGGGATTGAGGCCAGAGCTTCAGGATACAATGGCTCTAATTCAGTATGATGTGTTTTCAGAGGCCTTTAATGCGGCTTCTATGTTGGAGAAGAGGAAAGGGGAGCAGATTGGTCCTAGTCAGCCTAGTAAGAGGTCATTTCAGCCGCAGGGTCAGCAAGGTATGTATAGGCCTCCAGTGCAGTAGGTTGTGTACAGGCCACCAGTTCAGCAGAGCTTTTTTAGACCTCAGGGTCAGTAGGGTTTCTGTAGGCCCCAGTTTCAGCAGGGGTCCTACTAGGCTCAGTCACAGTACAAGCCGGCCCAGTCTCAGGGTCAATATAGGCCTAGCATTGCAAGACCTCAGCAGCAGGCTGGTTCAACTTCTTTTTCAGCTTCTGGGTCTTCTAGGGGCAGTGTCAGTGCTTCGTCACCGCAGTGTGCTTACTATAAACGTCAAGGCCATTTGGAGGCCGACAGTAGGGTAAAAATAGGAACAAGTTTAGGTTGTGGCATAAACCACCACAAGGCAAGGGATTGTCCTAGATTTCAGAGGTCTGAGGGTCGGGCAGCGACCCAAGGTTATCAGGGTCAACCTATCGGTAGTGCACCTCAGGAGCAGCGGGTTCAGGCTCGGGCCTATGCAATAGATTTGGATGAAGCACCTAAGGCAGCGGCAGTTGTGAAAGGTAACTTCCTTATACTCGGTCAACTTGTTAAAGTGTTGATTGATTCTGGTGCTATGCATTCTTTCATTACACCTACTTGTGTGCAACGTGTTAACATACAACCTGAAAGATTGTCTTATGTAGTTAAGATTAGTATTTCTTTGACAAATAAATATGTGACCTGCATAGTACGTAAAGACTGTAAAATGCATGTTAAGGGTTAGGATTTTCCTTCGGACCTTATTTTATTTCCTATCCGGGGGTATGATGTTATCTTGGGTATGGACTGGCTTTCTAAGTATGATGCCTAGTTAAACTGTAGAACAAAGGTAGTACGGTTTCGGTTGCTAGATCAGCCAGTGGTTGAGGTAGCAGGGAACCGGGATGCTAAGATGAGTTTTATTATCTCGTCAACTAAAGCTATTAAGCTGGTGAGTAAGGGGTGTTCGGGTTATCTAGCTTATTTGATCAACAAGCCATCTGATAAACTAAAACTGGAGGAAGTTCCTATAACTCGAGAATATCCCAATGTATTTCCCGAGGAGTTGCCAGGATTGCCGCCAGAGAAAGATGTTGAGTTTGTGATTAATCTGATTCCCGGTACTCAACCTATTTCTAAATCAGCGTACTGGATGGCACCAGCTGAGCTTAAGGAGCTGAAAACTCAGTGGCAGGAGTAATTGGAGAAGGGTTTCATTCAGCAGAGTTCATCACCATGGGGATCACCTATTTTATTTGTGAAGAAGAAGGATGGTACCTTGAGATTCTGTATCGATTATTGTGGTTTGATTCAGGTGACCATCAAGAACAAGTATCATTTTCCACTGATTGACGAGTTGTTTGATCAACTTTAGGGAGCCAAAGTCTACTCTAAATTTGACTTGAGGCAGGGGTATTATCAGCTTCGGATTCGTACGGAGGATGTTCCAAAGTTTGCTTTCAGGACTCGGTACGGGCATTATGAATTTGTAGTTATGCCCTTTGGACTAACTAATGCACCGGCAGCATTCATGGATCTTATGCGTTGGGTCTTTCAGCCTACTTGGACCAGTTCATGGTAATCGTTATTGATGATATCTTGGTTTACTTTAAGACTGAATCGGAGCATGCACAACATCTACGACTTGTCCTCCAAAAGCTGTATGAGCATCAGTTGTTTGCGAAGTTCAGCAAATATGAATTCTGGCTGCAACGAATATCTTTGCTTTGCCATGTGATTACTCAAAGCGGTATTTCTGTAGATCCCACTAAGATTGAAGTGGTGATCTTTTGGAAAAGGCCAGAGAATGTTTCGGAAGTTCGTAGCTTCCTTGGCTTAGAGGGTTATTGTCGTAGGTTTGTGAAGTACTTTTCTAAGATTGCAGGGCCACTTTCTAAGTTAACTCAGAAATGAACTAGCTTTACGTGGGATGAGAAATATGAGAGTGGGTTTCAGGAATTGAAAAAAAGGTTCACTACCGCTCCAGTACTTGTGCTGCCAAAGGGAACCGATAATATGGTTATCTATAGCGAAGCATCAAAGAAGGGCTTGGGTTGTGTACTTATGCAGAATGGCATGGTTATTGCCTATGCTTCTAGAAAGTTAAAGCTATATGAGGTGAACTATCTAACTTATGATCTTGAGTTGGCAGCAGTTGTGTTCGCACTGAAAAAGTGGCATCATTATTTGTGGGGTAGTGAGTTTGAGATTTTCACCGATCATAAAATTCTGAAGTACTTGTTCTCACAGAAGGAGTCGAATATGCGTCAACGGAGATGGATGGAACTTCTCAGAAATTATAATTGTTCTATCAATTATCTGCCTGGGAAGGCAAATGTTGTAGCAGATGCTCTTAGCTGTAAGGCGAGTATTACTTGTTTGGCTGTCAAAAAGTGGGAGGTTCTTGAGGAATTCAGTTATTAGAGACCAGATTTGACTCAGGTTAGGGTAATGTGTTCACATCTCCGTATTCAACTTTTATTGCTTTCTCATATTAGAGAAGCTTAGCAACTTGATGCAAAACTACAGAAGATCAAGGATCAGATCACGGATGATTAGTCTGACTTCAAATTACATGCAGATTGTATTCTTCGGTTTCGGAATAGGGTTTGTGTTCCCGATGAACCGGGTTTGAGGAAAGGTATTCTGGAGAAGGCTCATAATTCTAAGTACACCATTCATCCCGGGGAAAACAAGATGTATCGGGATCTGAAATAACATTATTGGTGGAATAACATGAAAAGGGAGGTTGCTCAGTTTGTATCCAGATGTTTGACTTGTCAACGGGTAAAAGTAGAACATCAACGACCAGCAGGGTTATTTCAGCCGTTCGTAATACCGAAATGGAAGTGGGAACATATTACGATGGACTTCATCACTGAAACTAGAACACCGAGAGGTAACGATACGGTTCGGGTTATTGTAGACCGTTTGACGAAGACAGCTCATTTTATTCCGATGAGGACGGGAGATGAAGTTGCAAAGTTGACAGATCCTTATTTGGATCAGATTGTTAAACTTCACAGAATTTCATCTAGTATTGTCTCAGATCGAGATCCTCAGTTTACTTCTCGATTGTGGGAGAAACTTTAGGAGACTTTGGGTACTCAGTTAAACTTCAGCACAACGTATCATCCACAAACCGACGGTCAGTCTGAGAGGACTATTCAGATTCTAGTGGATATGCTCAGGGCGTGTGTTCTAGACTTCGGGAAGAACTGGGAGAAGCATCTACCACTTGCCGAGTTTTCCTATAACAATAGTTATCAAGCGACTATTGTGATGGCACCTTATGCAGCTCTCTACGGCCGTAAGTGTCGATCACCTTTGTATTGGGATAAAGTAGGGAAGATGAAGGCTATTGATCCGACTATCATGCCAGAGCTTCTAGAGAAGATTGAGAATGTTTAGTTGATCAGGCAGAGAATGTTGACAGCGCAGAGTAGATACAAGAGTTATACTGATAAGCGCCGTCGGGATTTAGAGTTTGCAGTCGGGGACTGAGTTTTCTTGAAATTGTTTCCTCGAAAGGGGTTTGCTCACTATGGTAAAGCTGGTAAGCTGAGTCCGAGGTTTGCAGGGCTGTTTGAGATTACCGGCAGAGTTGGCAAGTTAGCATATCGGTTGGCTTTACCAGAGAACTTCTCTAATGTTCACGATGTCTTTCACGTGTCTAATTTGCGGAAATATAATCCGAATCATTCTCATATTCTAGAGCCAGAGCCGTTGCAACTTCGTGAGAATTTGACTTATGATGAGCGACCGGTTTTTATTCTAGATCAGATGGAAAAGAGAGTTGAGGTCGAAGAAGATTCCGATTGTCAAAGTGTTGTGGAAGCATCACGGGATTGAGGAAGCTACTTGGGATATGAGAGATCAGATACAACAGTAGTATCTAGATTTGCTTTGTCTAGCAAGTAAGAATTTTGAGGACGAAATTTCTTTAAGGGAGGGAGAATGTGAAACCCTAGATTTCACATTTGCATAGAATTGCATGTTTTGACCTGTTTATGTGTTATATGAGTTAGAATGTGCTAATTCTTCGATTTATATTCCTATTACGTGCTAAGTATGCATTCATGAAATTTTTATCAAAATCGGCATCAAAAATTTTATCGTCGGTTTTTGTGAATAGTATTTTGAACACACGTCCGCTAAATTTTTTACACAGGTGTTTTAAACGTCGTAAAACCTAGTCCTCGGATATTAATAGACATGTGTCTAATTAAAACAAATTTTAAATCGGCTTAGGAATTTTAAAGGTTTTTACACCTTTTTTTTGTAAAAATTGAGTTTTTAATCGAGTCGGGTGTTAATGTATACGTATGAAAAATGTTGTCACCTAAAATAAAATACGTAAAAGTAGTTTAAGTGTTAAATGCATATTTGTGAGCAAAATAGTCAAGAAAAACAATTAAAAGACTAAAAATACTAATTAAAAGACTATAAAATCAACTTTGACTTTTATTATTTTGTTGACCTTGAGCTTTATATCATCAACACACATTAAAAACAACACAAAACACCCACAAATAACATACACATGCCCAAAACTTGAGGGAGAGAAAAAAGAGAGTTATTTTCAAAGGTTTTCAAAGCAATTTTACCATAGAAAACTTAGTTTTAGGCCAAATATTTTCAATCCGAGTTAGATTCCGCTTGTTGGGCACCTATTGCACGCATTCCTAGCTTTGTTTAGGATCAAAGGTGAGAGAAAATTTTTAGATCTCAAAATGCTATTTTTATGTCAATTCATATAATTGAATTTTTATCTGATGAACTGCTAAATTGCTATTAGATTATTGCTCAGTAGATGCCAAGGATCGTTTATGTGCATTTATATAAGTTTTGAACGGTAGTAGCATATATTTTTATTTTTCGGGTATTAAAGTTGAGTATTTGGGTTATTGTTGAATAAATGTTGTTGTAGTGGTTGGAATTGGTTGGTTGTTGCTTCTAAAAGTTTATTAATTATGGGGTGGTAATGTTGTAATGCCGAATTTTTTATTTGGATGTCGTGGTGAATGTCCAGAAGATTCAGCCTTAGTGCCTTGTGAAATTAAGGTTGTCGTGCTTGTTTTAGATGGGTTATGGTTGGTTTCCGAGGGGGCTAATGTAGATGCATGAGTGGGTGAGTGACAGGAATTGGTTTGGAGGTTGTTGGATTAGTAGATTGTAAGTTATGATTGTTGTCTTTGGTTGTTTGGGTGGTGTTTGAGTGGTTGAATCTTGGGTTGTTGATGGTTAGATTCGAGATTGGTTGTGTTGTTTAATGGATATTAAGTTAGGTGGCCTACTTTGTCATCTAACTTAGTTGTTAATTGTTTATTTAATTAATTGATGTTATGTTATTGAAATGATGTTAATTGATTGATGATTGATGATGTAGGGAGATAGGCAACCTACTTTTGTTGTCCTTCCGTAATATGAATGTTTATTATTATTGTCATGAGTCTTGATAGTATGTGTCACCTCTCAGGCAGCATTGGGCTGTCGAGTTGATAATGGCATGACTATCATAGACTACCCCCAGCTCGCATGGGCGGAGATGCCATGGAATGAGGGGCTAGATGAGGTACCTCGGGTGTGTGTTATAGGAGTTATAAGAAGATGGTTGAGATCTTGATGGCGTATGGAGCTACACCAACTAGAGTATCCTTTCTCAAATGAATGGTTATTTATGTGATTGAGTTGAATTGTTAATATTGAATAAGTTATTTGAATGTATTGCTTATGGGGTAGTTTATGAGTATAAGTAAATATTTTCAAAAGATCTATAGAATTTCTCACTATGCTTGTTTTATATAAGCTCACTCTTATTCGTTATCTGCAAGCAGGTGTTACTGAACGGGATTACGGGTACGTGCCTCAAGAAGCTGAGAATGTGCCTTACGTGGACGAGTCTTATGTGACGGAGTCGTTTCCATGAGTTTGTCCTAGTTTTTGTAATATGTTGTATTATGTTGGGGTTGAGGCCCGAGATTCAGGATGTGATAGCTCTGAATCGGTATGATATATTCACTTAGGCCTTTGAGGCAGCTTCTAGGTTAGAAAAGAGGAAGGGGGATCAGCTTGTGTCTAGTCAACCTAGTAAGAGACTGTATCAGCCGCAGTTTCAGCAAGGTATGTATAGGCCTCCCGTACAATAGGTTGTGTACAGGCCGCCAGCTCAGCAGGGTTCTTTTAGGCCACAGGGACAACAGAGTTATTATCGGCCTCAGTTTCAGCAGGGGTCATATCAGGTTCAGTCCCAGTTTAGGCCAGCCCAGTCTTAGGGTCAGTACAGGCCTAGTTTGGTAAGGCCTCAGCAGCAGATTGGTTTAGTTGTTTCTTTAGCTTTTGGTTCTTCCAGGGGCAGTATTAGTGCATCATTACCGCAGTGTACACACTGCAAGCGCACGGGGCATGTGGAGGCCGATTGCAGGGTGAAAGCAGGGACGTGTTTAGGATGCGGCAGCAATCAGCACAGGGCGAGGGATTGCCCTAGTTATTCGAGGACTGAGGGTCGGATAGCGACTCAGGGTTATCAGGGCTGACCTGCGGCTAGTGCACCTCAGCAGCAGCGGGTCCAGGCTCGAGCCTATGCAGTTGACTTATAGGAGATGCCTGAGGAGACTGTAGTTGTGGAAGGTAACGTCCTTATACTTGATCAACTTGTTAAAGTGTTGATTGATTCTGGTGCTACGCATTCTTTCATTACTCCTACTTGTGTGCAACGTGTTAAATTGCAACCTGAAAGATTGCCTTATGTGGTTGAGATTAGTACCTCTTTGACTGATAAGTATGTTACTGGCTTAGTATGTAAGGATTGTATAATACATGTTAAGGGGCATAGTTTTCCTTCGGACCTTATCTTATTTCCTATCCGGGGGTATGATGTTATCTTGGGTATGGATTGGCTTTCTAAGTACGATGCCCAGTTAAACTGTAGAACCAAGGTAGTACAGTTTCGTTTGCCAGATCAGCCAGTAGTAGAGGTAGTAGGGAACCGGGGTGCAAAGACAAGCTTTGTTATCTCAGCAACTAAAGCTGTTAAGTTGGTGAGTAAGGGGTGTTCGGGTTATCTAGCTTATTTGATCAACAAGCCATCTGATAAGCTATAGCTGGATGAAGTTCCTATTATTTGGGAATATCCCAATGTATTTCCCAAGGAGTTGCCAAGGTTACCGCTAGAGAGAGATGTGGAGTTTGTGATTAATCTTGTTCCTGGTACTCAACCTATTTCTAAATTAGTATACCGGATGACACCAGCTGAGTTGAAGGAGTTGAAAACTCAGTTGCAGGAATTGTTGGAGAAAGGGTTCATTCAGTAGAGTTCTTCACCTTGGGGAGCTCCTATTTTATTTGTGAAGAAGAAGGATGGTACCTTGAGATTGTGTATTGATTACCGTGGTTTGAATCAGGTGACCATCAAGAATAAATATCCTTTGCCACATTGACGAGTTGTTTGATCAACTTCAAGGAGCCAAAGTCTATTCTAAATTTGATTTGAGGCAGGGGTATTATCAGCTTCGGATTCGTACAGAGGATGTCCCGAAGTCTGCCTTCAGGACTCGGTACGGGCATTATGAGTTTGTTGTTATACCCTTTGGATTAACTAATGCACCGACAGCATTCATGGATCTTATGCATTGGGTTTTTCAGTAGTATTTAGATCAGTTCGTGGTAATCTTTATTGATGATATCTTGGTCTATTCTAAATCTGAATCGGAGCACGAGCAACATCTACGGCTTGTCTTACAAAAGTTGTAGGAGCATCAGTTGTTTGCCAAGTTCAGCAAATGTGAATTTTGGCCGCAACGCATATCTTTTCTTAGCCATGTTATCACACAAAGCGGTATATCTGTAGATCCCACTAAGATTGAATCGGTGATGTCTTGGAAACGGCCAGAGAATGTTTTTGAGGTCCGTAGCTTTCTTGGCTTGGCGGGTTATTACCGTAGGTTTGTCAAGGACTTCTCTAAGATTGCAGGGCCACTTTCTAAGTTGACTCAGAAACGGACTATCTTTGCTTGGGATGAGAAGTGTGAGAGTAGGTTTCAGGAGTTGAAAAAGAAGTTGACTACTGCTCCAGTACTTGCTCTACCAGAGGGGACCGATAATATGGTTACTTACAGCGATGCATCCAAGGAGGGCTTGGGATGTGTTCTTATGCAGGATGGCCGAGTTATTGCCTATGCTTCCAGGAAGTTGAAACCTTATGAGGTGAATTATCCGACTCATGATCTTGAGTTGGCAGCAGTTGTCTTCGCACTGAAGAAGTGGCGTCATTATCTGTGGGGCAGTAAGTTCAATATTTTCACTGATCATAAGAGTCTGAAGTACTTGTTCTCACAGAAGGAGCTGAATATGCTTCAACGGAGGTGGATGGAACTTCTTGGAGATTATAATTGTTCTATCAATTATCTGCCTGGCAAGGCAAATGTTGTAGCAGATGCTCTTAGTCGGAAGGCAAGTATTGCTTGTTTGGCTGTCAAGAAATGGGAGATTCTTGAGGAATTCACTTATTGGAGACCGGAGTTGACTCAGGTTGGGGTGATGTGTTCACATCTCCGTATTCAGCCTTTATTGTTGTCTCAGATCAGAGAAGCTCAGCAACTTGATGTTAAACTTCAGAAGATCAAGGATCAGATCACAGATGATCAATCTGACTTTAAACTGCATGAGGACGGTATTCTTCGGTTTCGGAACAGGGTTTGTGTTCCCAATGAATCAGGCTTGAGGCGAGGTATTCTGTAAAAAGCTCATAATTCTAAGTATACTATTCATCCTGGTGGAACCAAGATGTATCGGGATTTGAAGCAACACTATTGGTGGAATAACATGAAGAGGGAGGTTGCTCAGTTTGTATCTAGATGTTTGACTTGTCAGAGGGTGAAAGCCGAGCATCAACGACCTGCAGGGTTACTTCAGCCGTTGGCAATACCAGAGTGGAAGTGGGAGCATATTACGATGGATTTCGTCACTGGTTTGCCTAGAACACCGAGGGGTAATGATGTAGTTTGGGTTGTCGTGGATCGTTTGACGAAGACAGCTCATTTTATTTTGATGAGGATGAGAGATGAGGTTACAAAGTTGACGGGTCTTTATTTGGATCAGATTGTTAGACTTCACGGGATTCCATCTAGTATTGTCTCAGATCGAGATCCTCGATTTACTTCTTGTTTGTGGGAGAAACATCAAAAGACCTTGGGTACACAGTTGAACTTCAGTACCGCGTATCATACACAGACTGACGGTCAGTCTGAGAGGACTATTCAGATTCTGGAATATATGTTTAGGGCTTGTGTTCTGGACTTCGGGAAGAACTGGGAGAAACATCTACCACTTGCTGAGTTTGCCTATAACAATAGTTATCAAGCCACTATTAGGATGGCACCTTTCGCAGCTCTTTACGGTCGTAAGTTCCGTTCACCTTTATATTGGGACGAGGTAGGGGAGGTGAAGACTATTGATCCGACTATCATGCCAGAGCTTCTTGAGAAGATTGAGAATGTTCAGTTGATCAGGCAGAGAATTCTTATGGTGCAAAGTAGATTCAAGAGTTATGCTAATTAGCGTCGTCGGGACTTGGAGTTTGCAGTCGGAGATCGGGTTTTCTTGAGATTGTCTCCTCGTAAGGGGTTTGCCCGTTATGGTAAAGGTGGAAAGCTGAGTCCGAGATTTGTTGGGCCATTTGAGATTACTGGCAAGGTTGGTAAGTTAGCATATCGGTTGGCTTTACCGGAGAACTTCTCTAATGTCCACGATGTATTTCACGTGTCTAATTTGCAAAAATATAATCCGGATCCTTCTCATATTCTTGAGCCAGAGCCGTTACAGCTTCGTGAGAATCTGACTTATGACGAGCGTCCGATTCGTATTCTTGATCAGATGGAACGAGAGTTGAGGTCGAAGAAGATTCCGATGGTTAAGGTGTTGTGGAAGCATCACGGCATTGAGGAAGCGACTTGGGAGAGACGAGATCAGATGCAGAAGTAGTACCTAGATCTGTTCAGTACATCAAGTAAGAATTTTGAGGACGAAATTTCTTTAAAGGAGGGGGGAGAATGTGAAACCCCACTTTCCTATCCTGTCTCATTTTGCGTGTTTATTCTCATTTTGCGTGAAATGACCTGTCTATATGCTATATAACTTAGAATGTGGTAATCTTCATATTAATACTCCTAGAACATGCTAAATGTGCATTCATGAAATTTTCATAAAAAACGGAGTCAGAAATTTTATCGTCGGTTTTTAATGAATAGTATTTTCGAAACACGTCTGCTAAAATTTTGAAACTGGTCTTTTTAACCCTTCTAGACCTAGTCCACGAACTTTAATAGACCTGTGTTTGATTAAAACGGTTTTAAAATCGGCTTAGGAATTTATTAGGGTTTTTACACCGACTTTTGTGAAAATCGAGTTTTAAGCCGACTCGGGTGAAATTATTTGATTGTAAAACTTCTTGTCCCCTAGAAATAAATTATTTGAGATAGTTTAAGTGTTAATTTAATAGTTGAGCAAGAAATACTCAAGAATTGAATTAAAAGACCAAAAATACAATTAAAAGACTAATTTAAACTAACTTTGACTTTATTTAAATGTTGACCAATATGCATATATCACCAACACACATTACAATAGCACAAAAACACATTCAAAAACACCTAGATGGCCGAGAGCTTCATGGGAGAATAAGCCAAGGATTTTTCAAGGTTTTCAAAGCAAATTTTCAAAGAAAAACCTAATTTTTGTCCATAGAACTTCGTGCCGAGTTGGATTCCGCTTGTTGGGCACGCATTGCACACATTTCTAGGCTTATATCGCATCTAAGGTGAGAGAAAAATTCTAGATCTCAAAACTCATGTTTTGTGTTTATGCGTATAAATAATTATTGAACCGTTAGAATGTTAATTTGAAGTTAGATTATTTCTCTATGCATGCTAGGGATCGTTTATATGTATTCTTGCGAGATTTGAACCGTTGTAACATAATTATTTATTTTCGGGTATTTAAAGTTGATTAATTTGCTAAATGTTGATTATTTTGAGTTGTGTTGATCGGAATCGATTGCCGTCGATTTCTAAAAGTTTGATAATTACGTGGTAGTGCTGTTATAATGCCGAATTTTCGATTGTGATGTCCGTGTGAAAATCCAGAAATTTCAGCCATGACACACTAGGGTTTTAGGGTTATTGGGCAGGATTTGGATATGCTTTGGTTGGTTTTCGAGAGGCCTAATGTAGTTGATTGAATGGTGAGTGATAGAAACTGATTTGAAGTTGTTTGGATTAGTAGAATGTAAGATATGAATATTTGAAGTTTAGGTTGTCTTTCTTTAAAATGTTAGATTATGCCTTTAGAGTGGTTTGAGTGATTGAATTGTGAGATGATGATGGGTAAACTAGGGTTTGATTGTGTGTTTAATGCATGTTCAGTTAGATGGCCTACTTTGTCATCTAAGTTAGTTATTTGTTGATTAATTGGTTATTGGTGTTATTATGATGATAATATGATTATTGGTTGATGATTGATACCGGGAGATAGGCAGTTCTGCTAGACTGTCCTCCTGTGAATGATTGATGTTTATTATTATTGCTGAGTCTTTGGTATGTGTGTGCCACCTCTCGGGCAGCATCAGGCTATCGGGTTGATAACGGCATGACTACCAGAGACTGCCTCCAGCTCGCATGACGGAGGTGTCATGGAGGGAGAGGTTATTGGGGTACCTCGGGTGCGTGACTTTATGGGAGTCACAAGAAGGCTGTTATGATCGTGATGGCGTTTGGAGCTACACCAACTAGTGTATCCTTTATTGAATGGTCATTATAGATTATGTGATGATAGTATTATTGATGTTATTGTGTGTTTACTTGCTCAAAGTATTATTTCCAATGAGTATAGTGAATACTGTTAGAGATCTATCGGATCCTCACTGGGCTTATTTTATAAGCTCACTCTCTATTATTGCATGCTTATATGTGTTCTTTTGCAAGACTACGGGTACGTGCCTCCTGAAGAGGAAAATGTGGAAAATGTGTCTTACGTATATGAGTCTTATGTTCCGGAGTCTTATCATTGATGTTGTATTGTTTTACTATCTTGTATATTATTTAGTAGACTTTTACATGCTTTGTAGTTTATGATGTAAAAGATGTTGAAAAGATGATGTTCTAAATGAAGCTAACTTAGTAGACTTTCTTTTGTCTATGATTAGGTTGCTAGGTTGGTTTCAACATATTTTGCAATGTATATTAAAGTTCATGTATTATGTTGGAACGGAGGCGTATAACAAATGATTATGGTGTAATATGGTTATGTTGTATGTTGTTATTTTTTTTGAGGAGTTGTTTATTGTATGATTATGGAGTGATGTATGATGTTCTAATGAGGTTGGTTTAGAGCCTCGGTATCCTATTTACTGTCGTTATACTGCCGAAATTCCGTTGCGTCCTGACTGATCGTAGGTGGGGTCGAGTTGGGGCGTGATAGTTTTCTAGTCTTTTAACTGTTTTCTTGACTATTTTGCTCACAAACAGGCAATTAACACTTTGACTATTTTTTTAGGTAGTTTATTTTAGGTGACAATAATTTTCATTTACATACATTAACACCTGACTCGGTTAAAAACTCGATTTTCGCAAAAGAATGTGTAAAAATCTTTAAAATTCCTAATCCAATTTGAAATCCATTTTAATCATACACGGGTCTATTAATATCCGAGGACTAGATTTTAAGATGTTTAAAATACCCGTGTAAAAATTTTAGCGGACGTGCATTCAAAATACTATTCACAAAAACTAACGATAAAATTTTCAATGCCGTTTTTAATGAAAATTTCATGAATGCACACTTAACATATAATAGGAAAATAAATCACAGAATTAGTACTTTCTAACTCATATAACACATAAACAGGTCAAAACACGCAATTCTATACAAAGGTGAAATATGGAGTTTCACAAATAGTAACGCATAAGTAGTGATTTTTCAGCCTATAAATAGAGGTGTTTGGGTGCATATTTTGGAGAGTAGAAGATTAAATAGATTTTTTTATTAATTTAGTTTTAATTATATTTTTAGCTTATAAATTAGTTAGTTTAATTATATAGTGTAAATAGTTAGTAGTTGGAGAAAATACGGTGGAGGTAATGCCCGAATTTCTGGGACATGGGAAAATGAAGAAATCTCATAGCTGTGCTCGGGACTCCGACCTCAAACCTCGACTTCATTTATGGGGGAACATCTCTTTAATCCCTTTAAATTTGAATGTCGTTATAATGCCCGTGTTAATTCATGATTTTGATTATATATTAATGGTCTTTTAATTTACCGATCTCCATGATTTGGGCTGATTTAATTCATGTGCAGTATATGGCTTGTATTAATAAAGTATTGCCTTTCATACATAATGCTTTTAAATAGATGATATGATTGCTTTATTTTCAGGTAATATATCCATGCTTTAATAGTGAATCAATAGCTTGACAACCTTAAAGATTCCAAGAGATTATAGGTAATGTTTTTAAGTAGATCATAGTTTCTAGACTAGTAAGAAGATGTTGATTACTTATGTTGAAACATACCTTTTGTACCAGGTTGCAACGACAGATCCATACTATGGCTATACGCTCGTAGATAAAGCGGCACCTACATCAGAGTTAGTAATCGGGATTTTAATAGACTAAGATAATTGACTAGGTTAATGCTTGTAGCTTAACCTCTTGCATAGAATTAGAGAATCCTATTTCCGAGCCTAGATTAACTGCCTTAATATTAATCCGAGCTTAAACTACTACATTCCCATATTTACACTCCCAACTCTAACTCTAGTTAGTTAACTTAGTTTAGCTTAGCTTTTATCACCCAATCAATCTATTTGTTACGTTACAGCACTCACTTTAGACACTTTCATACGTACTTCTTCAACCGAACTAAGGAGCCTCCCTGTAGAATACAACTCCGCACTCTAAGAACACTATACTAAGTTGATCCGTGCACTTGCGGGTTATTAAAACTTGGTTGTTTTGCACCCATTTTTATTGACACAACCTATAGCATCAATATGTGTAAATGTTAAGTCAAAGGGTGGTCAATGGAAGACACAAGTCTTCAAAGGGGCAAAAGACTAGTTTACACTTGCATTTTGCTTCTAATTTCAAGTATGCCATTCATTTATCTATTTCCGCATAAAAGGAGCAATTCCGACACATTTTATGAAAACGGCCATAACATCTTCTAGAAAACTCCAATTCGCAAACCGTTTGAAGTGTTAGAAACTAGACTCATAAAGCTTTCTAACCATATATAATTAACCACCTAACACTTCCCCAATTGGTACAGTTTTTATTTTGAAGTTGTCCCAAAACCGACTCGAAACGTCTGAGTATGACTTATTTAATTCACTTCGACATCCACTGAAATGTCTCGGCATCATTTTGACACGTTCCACACCACTCGTTACCTTTTTAAACATTAATGAGTCATTTCCTAATAATTATCAATTTATTCCGACTCGCCTCTGGCACGAGTATTACAATCATACTCTTTGTATCTTGCATTCCCTCATGCTGACTATATAATTCATTTGTCATAGATTCAAGAATAAAATTCATGTCACGTTGATCATGTTTACTCATCTATCATGACTGTCATACTCCTTTTTAGATACATTATCAAGAGAAGCTAAAGGGATATATTGGTCTAAGACATACTCCATTTTTCTTCATGCTAAGGACTATTCTTAGATTTCAAAGCCAATCAGTAAAGTTTGGTCTAGTTAGCTGATTGGTCTCTAGTATACGAGATAGAGGGTTTATGCTTGTTGTCATATTGAGTTCTACAGAAAATAAGATTATTAGTTGATATTGTCTTGTTAAATCATTTAATTGGTCTTTAACTAAATGGTACCTCCCACTAATTTTATTGAATTTCATATGTCCTAATTTAAAAATGTAAATCAAATTAAGATTCATCAGTACAACTACCATAACGTCGTTATTAGCATGACCACCACTGCATCCTCGATTCAAGCAAGTAAATGGAAACGGTCTTCAAGGCCTATAAGAAAAATAAAACAATTCTAAAAAAATCCATGCGACAAGCTATGCATGATCATAAAATAATTTAATCAGTTGAAGAAAACATACAAGTAATTAACACTCATAGAAGAATCACCTCAAGTCTAGTGGTTTAGTGTGACATGTACAATGTAATAGCATATAAGTTTGAAAAAGAAGAAGAGAGCAAAGAAAAGCTCATGTTGTGAATAGAAAACTAAGGCTTAGAATTGTTCTGTAGTGATCTCCTAGTTTTTCCCATATTTTCCCTCTTAAGTCTAGTTTAGAATTGACAAAATCCAATCTTTGTGCATTTTCCCTTTTAGGTATCAAAAAAGTCAAGTATAATAAAATAGCATGGCAATAAGTGCCTAAATTGACCATTTTGATTGTCCTAGCAACAAAGCTAGATTTCTAATGATGAAGAGGTCATTCGTGTGACTTTAATAAGTTGATCCAACAACTATGCCTTTCAAGCTTACTATCGTGGTATGAACTTAGGTTACCACCTGACCCTTGTGATGTCTTAACCGTCGATTTTGCATTCTTTTGTTGCCTTAGCGACCCTCAACTATCTTGTTCTTCATTTTATTGCTTCAATTTTGTCCATACTTGGCTGATTAAGATCCAACTTATTCCTTCAACCTCAATGACCTACATTGTATCAAAATAGCATCAAACAACCCTTTTTAGCATGATTCAAATGCAAAGTATATGTATTAATTGTTGGGAATCATGCATGGTATTGAAATTTTAATTCAATAAAATGCAGCGGAAATAATTAATACACATGCATCACATTCATGGCTATTTACATAGATTACATACATGCATAATAATCGATGTTAATTATGCATAGAAGGATTTTAGGATTATATTTAATGATGTCGAATCCATCGTAGAGATTGAATCGATTCAGAGCTCCCCAAGTGTGAAGCCTCCGAAAGTATCCACACGAGATTCGAACCAACAATCAGCAAAACCCCTAAAGAAAAGTATTTGCTATGAAAGATAGGATTTGTGCTAGCTTTTCTGTTTGTCATAGTTTCTTATTTATAGGAAACACTGGACAAGTTAGGTCTAGCTCTTGGGCCAGTCCTAAACACTAAACTTGGACTGATTAAATGATTGGACTATATTCCAACCTAATCAGTCTTAAGTCCAATTAAATATTAGGCTCTTCCAATATTTAATTTACTTTTCTCACTGATTAATTTTCAATCTCTTTTGTGTGTGACCTCTCGGGTTCATAATTAATTAGTAGCGAAATAATATTAATCAAATTAATATTTAATTATAACTCTTCTAATTTAATTTAGCAAGTCGTGAGTGATACCTAACTGTATATCACGACTACCCAACTAATGATGAAGTATAAATTCTACAAACCCTTTAGTAACAATCATGCAATCAATTCCTTCTGTCTAAATTATTGCGATTGAGCCAGAGTCATGGATAGGGTCATCAAACTCTATTAGTGAATCATATGCCCAAATATATTTAATCAGTAACTTATGAATAATCCGTGGAACGACTTCCACTATTCTACCTTGGCCAAGGATTTCTAGTTACTCGATTAATAGATCGCATAGGATCCCTAATTGACAAATTTCATATCTACACACACTTATCTTCATGCCATAATAGATCATAACCACTGAGTACATTATTAAATCCTTGATGAGGACTAGCTTTATTCCACCAGCAAATTACGTTATCCCCAACACAAGATAACCGTGATGTCTCAAGTCTAAGGACTAATTGCACTATTACATTGTACAACGAATTATTGACAATTCTATGTAATTCGTTGTACTAGCGGTCATGTTCGGTTACTTGTTCTCAACAAGTACTTATACATCTACTCTTATGATATGAGACTAATCGCCCAAACTAATATCTCATATTATTTGGATAGTAGACTATATTCCAATCTTTCCGGATAAACTAATGCTCAATTAATTTATCCTACGATCGAGGACTATTTTAGAATATATTTATGAATATAGATTCTTTCACTCATATCCTTACTCTTAAGGATAAAATCTATAAATATTATTCTAATAATTTTTATTTAAATAATTAATTGCATTAAATGATATTTAAATAAATTGCCCACATTAAATAAATAATATAATTATTATGTCCTAAATTTTTATTTTAGGGCATATAATCCAACAATCCCCCACTTGCACTAAAGTCAATTACTCTGGTATCTCATCTTTATCTTCTCAAGATGGTAGTTTAATGACTGATGAATCATTGCCTTAGTGGATTAGCAACATCAACTATTGACGTTATTTACTGCGTAATATCATCATTCCCACAATCTTTGATTGATGTGGTAATGCCTCTTTAACGTACTTTGATCGTTAATGAGACCTAGGTTCCTTATCTTGCGCTACAGCTCCATTATCATCACAACACTACCCATTGACTTAATGGAAAGAACTATCCTGAGTTCAGTTACGAACTACTAGATCCAAACCGTTTGCTCTCGTTACATTTGATGCAATGATACACTCAACCTCTGGAATTTGCAATTGTACCAATATATGGAACCTTTCCAAATAATTGTTCTTCTGTTACAGGTGAGTATGAACCCATATATGGATTTCTAATAATCCACGTCAGACTCTCAGCCTAAATTATAAAACTTTAAGTTTTACTTTTCTCCATATTCTAAGAACATTTCTTCAATGCTTCTCATGTGTTTAAGAATGTTTTTGATTGTTTTCTAGCGTTCTTAACCAGGATCAGACAGACATATGCTCATAACACTTATAGCATTTATGTTATCATGTCTTTACGCACAGCATGACGTATATAAGATTCTTAATTGTGGCAGCACTTTGAACCTTATGTGTCCAGTCTCTTTCTCTCTTTAGCAGACTTATGACTCACAACCCTAGATAGATAAATGTCATGTCATAAAAGAGAACAATCCTCTTTTAGAATCTATGTACATGTTAAACACCTTTAACACCTTTTTAGGAAAAACTCATTAATCCTTTTGATCTTTCGCTATAAATCGACTTCCAAGGATTTAGGCGGATTATCCCAAAATTTATTTGGAAATTTTATTCGAATAACTAGACCTACTTGTGTAATGAAGGTTCATCTTCATTCTCAATGAAGTCAAATGATCGAATCGAATGTTCTAGATTCTTTAGACTTGGTTAAGTCCATAAAAGGATCCCTTTAGCCTACACTCTTTGTGACTCATTACTATACTCAAAACATACTGGCTATCCCATATTAATGTCTTCATTAATGAAGTCAATATAGAATGTCGTTTTGACATCCATTTACCATATCTTATAATAGTAGTGTGCAACTATGACCAATAAATCATAATAAATTTCAACAATTGGTAGAAAAATTTCCTTATAGTCAACTCCTTGTCTATGTCAATAATCTTTCACCATTTGTCTTAAAAGGTCTCCACATTTATCCATTTAAGATTTTATGACCTCAAGCCATTTAAGTTCATGTCAAACATAGCTTCTTATAACTGACAAAAATCATCAACATGATATTGTCATCTTACTAATCTAGGAAAAATTGTGAAATAATCAGTTGTTCTTGGATTAGGTTTTTTAGAATCAAATCCTAGATTTGACTTGGGTTAACTGGTTGCTTAGTGACTCCTACTAAGTCATACTTTTCTTCCCACACTATCTTCTCAGATAAACTATTCTTCCAATAAGAAGTTATACTTGTTAACAGACTCTCTAATCAGCAAAGGAATAAAAGTTATATCCCAACAAATCCTTGGGATAACCAGCTGATCTTATCTGATCTTACTTTCAATTTATCATACTTAAGTCTTTAATCAAAGGCAGGATAACCCTCATTCTTAACACCTTAAGACTAGGTATCATGTTATCTCATATCCTATATGAGGTACTTAAGACTAATTTTGAAATGTCTTTATCCAAGAGACGGAGCTGAAAGGAGAATATAGCCTCACAGGCTAAGTTACAATTCAACATAGTTTATCAATTACAGACCATGTCCAACAAGGTCCAACTCGTTCTCTCCAACACTTCATCAAGCATCAGAGTACCAGAAGGAGTTAATGAAATGACTATGTTATTTTCCTTTGAGATACTTTTAATAATTGAGGCTAAGGACTCTCCATGATCTCATCATTGAGACTTACTTCATATTTCTAGTTTAATTTACTACTTTAGCTCTGAATTCCTTGAACACTTCAAACGATTCAGATCCATACTTATGAAAATCATAAGTATATATAAGGTAGCTAAATCTTTATTGGGATATTTTTCCAAATAGCCCATATATATCCCTATGTATAGACCCTAAATATTTGTGGTCCTTTGACTTTGTCCTACAAAGGGCAATTTGATCATTTTTAAGAACACAAGATCCACGTGTTGGGAATGTCCCGGGGCCTCAAGGGCTTACCGGTCCTTCTTTCACCAATTGAGTGATTCTTGTTTCTCCTCTATGACCTAATCGTAAGTGCCACGATAATCTAGAGTTATCAGTATCTCTAAATCTCTCATATTAGTTGTTTATCTTGTCATTATCCATATAAGACTTTATTAATTTACTAGTGTCAACTCATTTATTTCCCAAATAAATGAAACACATGAACAACAATTATTCCAAATTAATGAACACCCAGATGGGCAAACGAGAAGACGAGATGTATTTATGGAGGACATCCATTTATCTTCAAACTCTTTGAAGTCCTTTGGATTTTCCTCTCCTAGTAGTTATCCTTTTCTTGCAGTGGAAATAATATCCTTTTACCAATTAAGTTCCATCTTTCTAGATCTACCCTTGATACATAACTCTCATGTCCAAAAGTTGTGTCAAATGTATTCACACGAAAAAATCCATTATGAACGACAAGAGAGAATTAATAATTGACTTTAAAGATTAGATTTGTCTGTATATGCTAAACCATGAATAAACTCATGGACTCAAGATACTCATCCTGAGAACACATGCTCTCAAATCAATTTCTCTAGTTATTCTTTGGAACAATTTTCTAGATATCTCATATCTACCACTAGATATCTCATACCTAGTTGTCCTTTTTTGCTTACTTCACAAATCTTGTAAGTAATTAATGATGGATACATTATCCATGCTCTCTTGCATCTTTTTGACAACTTATTTCAGCATCTAGAACTTGTATGACTTTCTCAAATTTGAGAACAATTCTCAAAACATTGAGCTAGTCATCGAAGTTTGGTCTAGTCAAAATAGAAAGTTGGGTTCACAATCGATATTATATGTATGAAGTAATTTCTAAGGATGTTAGATAATTATATTATTAACCATTTGATTTGGGTCTTTAAATAAAAAAGTAACCCCCACCAAATTTTTCGAATCCCACACTTCCCTAGTGAAAAATGGAAAATGATAAGGTGTTTTTCTTAGTGAAATTGGGGGCCCATTTACTTTAACCCACCTCACATGATAGATTCTTGGTGAAATTAAAATAAATAGGTGAATAATCTCTTATTCAATGTATCTCATACAAATTCTACTTATTATTGTCTCCAATCCTTTCGTCCTCACATTATAGATTCTTGGTCTCCAAGATTGTTTAAGTTAAACCCATTATCCTGAAAAACTTGGATCAATGCAATATTAATACCTCACATGATAGATTCTTGGTAGCCAATGAGAATCCAAATTTGCCACATCTCATGCTTATATAGACTTAGTTCATATGTTGATACAAATAAATAACCCCTACGTGTCCATAGCCAGCTACTTACTTGTCCAACACATAAACTAATTTATGATAATGGAAGACAATGATATAATCTTCCCAAGACTACACCATTATTAACTTAATATTTAATTTGGGAAGGTTTGTTGGTCTCTAGTTTAGGTCTCACTTTTCACATGCTTCTAATTTCAATTTATCGCTTAAATAATATGGAAGCATATATGCATTCATCACATATTTATCACATAAATAAATAAATAAATGCATAAGATAAAATAGGATGATCATGGACTAGGAGCACTATCAACCCGAGGCACTGGGTTGAATACCTAAATCAAATAAGGGCCTACAAGATAGATTCATGGGTTGCTCTTCCTCAACTTCACAAAACTCCTTTCGCAAACTGCGCCCACCAACTCTTGATATCTAAATCTTGATCTTCCATTATATTTATGTACATAGATTCCTAATCTAGTGGGGATACATAAATGGAAATAGGGATTTTATATCTTTAAAATGGGGATAAGAGGCATGCAAGCCCCATTACAAAATATTACATAAAACCCAAAATGGGTAAATAAATAAAATAATGACATTCTTCCATTCATTCATACATTCAAGACTAGTCCATGATCACCCACATACATAGCAAATAATAAAGAAAAGCAATCCACGAATATAGCACAATTAGTCTCCCAATATAATCTCATTATATTAGGTTCATCTAATTAATAAACACCTTTATTAATTTAGATCCATAAATATCTCATATTTAAATAAATATAATCACATTATATTTATAGTAATTAATTAATAAATAATTTATTAATTAACTACGAGTATAGCACAATTAATTTTTCTAATAAAAACTCTTTACATTAGGTTTTTCCATTTAATAAACTCTTTATTAAATTTATTCCAAAATATCTCATATTTATAAAATATAAAATATAATCAAATTACATTTCATAATTAATAAACTATTTATTAATATAAAGTGTCAAAAAATGTATTTGAGCTTGTTTAATTAATTTGTCACACAAAATTATTAAACATCTTAGACTTCACAAAATAAGGCCAACTTATTTTATTAATTCCAAGTCCAAATAAAGATATAGCCCAAATTAGATATTAAGAGAAATAGTCCAAACTAATTCTCTTAAATCTAAACTACAACTTGGCCTACTATAGACCACAAAAGAGTCCATGCTAAATTTAAAACAATTTAAAATTAGCCCAAATCAGACATCAAAATGAGTCCAACTACATTTATTAAAATCTGAATCTAAATGGCCAAAATTCATATATGCTCATTAGCTCAAGGGATAAAACAAAATATAACCTTTTATTGTCAGCCCAATCCAAACAACAAATAAGTCCACACTTATTTTTATTTCAATATGGATTTAAAGTAGCCCAAAACATTAGCCTAGCAGCCCAAAAGATTAAAATAAAGATATAACCCAACACCCAACACCTTGGATTTGGGTTCGGGATTGGATCCATACACGGATCCAACCCATTTCAGATTCTGGTCGGGTTCAAAACCCTACCCGAATCAGAAAACACACAAAAAAAAGATTTATTTTCCCTTCTTACCAGCGCTGCCACCCCCACCCCCTTTCCCTTCTTCCTTTCTGGCATGGCTACACCTTGCAGCCATGGAATGGAGTTACAATCGCGACAACTACTGTAACACCCCGATCCCTCAAGAGACCAGAGCCCCGATCCAAAACCCAAAGTTACAAAAAATGAGGGAAAATGAACAGAGTTTTCCTTGTCTCTAGGAAAAATCTTGTGATACCCCGAACCTGTCATATAGAGAATAATACCTATTTGCATTTAATTAAGTTTTATTTTGAATGCTAGCATAGAATTATGTGTTTACCTTAATGAATTCATTCATTTTTAGCACTATTTTCATAATTCTTAAAAATATTCAAATAATAGTTAAAATGAATATTAGCTAACTTATTAATTATAATACTCGATTTCATTTTCTTGACTTTATTTGCCTAGTTTTTAACTAAATGAAAAAGCAGCTCCGAGCCCTAAACATGAAATTGTTTTTGTTTCTTTTTCTGAATTTCATATTTTTCCTTTAATACTTGTTATTTTAGATGCATATATCCATTGAGTTTGCATGCATAGCATATCGGGAGCAATGGGAAAAAATTCATAAGCGAGCGTAATGAATAGTGAAAATTTTTCAGCAATTTTTCAATTTTTCCACTTAAATTACTTGACCTATTTTGCTTAAAATTTGATCCAAATGCTCCAAGAACTTGACCCAATGCTTGACCTAATTGACCCTTTGACCTCTGACCTTTTTATTCGTCATCTTTTTAAGCAAATAACAAACCAAAATAAAACACAAAAACTAGAGAAAAAGGCTCATTTGGCCGTGAGTTTCAAAGCCATCGTCAAAAAAATTTGTTTTCAATTTTCTTGCTCAAATCTTCTAGGATTGCTCAAGGTTCATCCTTAGGCCTCCAACAAGCTTTCTTCCTTTTGCATTAAGGTGAGGGAATGCATCCATTCTTGTATATTTTCAAATCTAGTTTCAAACTTTATTTTTGTGATCTTGCAATATAATGGATGTTTATGCTTGTTTATGCTTCAAATACCTTCTATTGTGATTATAGATCATTAATTTCTAGTTAGATTGCAAAGTTTTTGGCTAGGAATGTAAAATGTTAGTTGAGGAAGATGATGAATAGTGATTATGAATAGTAAAATTCAAAAATTGGGATTTTTGTTCCGAATTGCATTCTATTGCTTTGGTTAGGTGGCATAAATGTTTAGAAGCTCAAATGCATCATTTAAATGCTTGTTACATTGTTGGAATCGGAGAATTTGCATTGGGTTATAAAGGGGATGTTTAAATGAAGTGTTAATCGAGCTTAGTTTGAGTTTATATTTGGTGTTTAATAGGTGTAGGGATGCTAAATGTGCTTTTATGGCACTCGGGTAAGGCTCGAACTGGGTTGTTGTAGTTCAAAGCACCTACAGGGTTGTCAGGACTTATGTGCTAAATCTCATCCAAGTTAGGATTTTATGGCATTAGAGTGGGTCATAAAGTGTAATTAGAGTTGTGGTAAAGTTGGTTCATGAATTGGGTTTCGAATGCCTTGGTTGTGAAACCCCAGTTTTCGTATTTACCTCAATTTGCGTGTCTTTGCCTTGATTTGCGTGATTTGACCTGTTTATGAGTTATATGAGTTAGAATGTGTTAAAAATGTGATTTATATTCCTAATACATGCTATATGTGCATTCATTAAATTTTCATCAAAAACAGAATCAGAAATTTTATCGTCAATGTTGGTAAATTGTATTTTTGAACACCTGTCCGCTAAAATTTTTACAGGGGTGTTTTAAATGTTTTAAAACCTAGTCCTCGGAAATTAATAGACACGTATTTGATTAAAACGGATTTTGAATCGGTTTTGAAATTTTAAAGGTTTTTACACTTTCTTTTGCGAAAATCGAGTTTTAAACCGAATCGGGTGAAAATGTTTGAATGTAAAACTTCTTGTCACCTAAAAATAAACTACTTAACATAGTCTAAGGGTTGCATAAATGTTTTGAGCAAAAATAGTCTAGGAATTGAATTAAAAGACTAGAAATACTAAAAACTAACAAAGGCTTCAACTTTGACTTTTTCCATTTTGTTGACTTAAGTTATATATGAATCAACACACACCAAAACAAAGCAAAAACACCTTCAAAAAACACACACATGGCCGAAAATCCCCAAGGAGAAAAAGAAGCCATTTTTGTTCAAGTTTTCAAGAAATTTGCTCATAGATTTTGCAATACAAGGCCAAATAACTTTATTCAAAGCTTGATTTCACTTGTTGGGCATCCATTCTACATCTTTCTTGCATCAAAACACATCAAAGGTGAGAGAAAAATTCTAGATCTTAAAAGTCATTTTTTTATGTTTTTGCTTATAATTGCATTTTGAACAGTTAGAATGTTAATTTGAAGTTATATTATTGCTCAGTGCATGTTAGGGATCATTTATGTATATTACTAAGAGATTTGAACCATTGTAGCGAAATTATTTATTTTCGGGTATTAAAAGTTGATTAACTAGCTATTTGATGAATATCTTGAGTTGTTGTGGTTGGAATTGATTGCCGTCGATTTCTAAAAATTTGTTAATTACGTGGTAGCGCCGTTATAATGCCGAATTTTTTATTGTGATGTTTTTGTGAAAATCCAAAAATTTCAGCCTAGGTGCATTGAGGTTTTAGGGTTGTTGGGCTTGATTTTGATGTGTCTTGGTTGGTTTCTGAGAGGGCTAATGTAATTGATTGAATGGGTGAGTGTTAGAAACCGATTTGGAGTTGTTTGGATTAGTAGAATGTAAGATATGATTATTTGAAGTTTAGGTTATCTTTCTTTAAATTGTTGAATTGAGCCTTTAGTTGATTGGGTGGTATTTGAGTGATTGAATTGTGAGTTGTAAATGGTTAGACTAGGGTTAGACCACGTGTTTAATGCATGTTAAGTTGGATGGCCTACTTTGTCATCTAACTTAGTTGTTTGTTGTTTAATTGATTACTTGATATTATATTGATGATAATTGATGATTATTGATTGATGATTGATGATCTGGGAGATAGGAAATTCTTCTAGATTTTCCTCTTGTGAATGATGTTTATTATTATTGCTGAGTCTTGGTATGTGTGTGCCACCTCTCGGGCAGCGTCGGGCTGTCGAGTTGATAACGGCATGACTACCAGAGACTACCTCTAGCTCGCATGATGGAGGTGTCATGGAGGGCGAGGCTAGTGAGGTACCTTGGGTGCGTGAGTAATGGGGAATTACAAGAAGAATGGTTGAGATCGTGATGGCGTTTAGAGCTACACCAACTAGAGTATCCTTTATTGATTGGTCATTATAGTTATGTGTTTATATTGTTATTGATGTTTTATTGTGTGTTTACTGCTCAAAGGATCATTTCCAAGGAGTATAGTAAATACTGTTAGAGATCTATCAGATCCTCACTGAGCTTGTTTTATATAAGTCTACTCTCTATTATTGCATGCATACAAGTGTTATTGAGTAAGATTACGGGTACGTGCCTCAGGAAGCTGAGAATGTGCCATATGTGGACGAGTCCTATGTGCCAGAGTCTTGTCCTTGATGTTAGAGATGTTGTATACCTTATAGTCTTGTATATTATTCTAGTTGTCTTTTATTTACTTTATAGTTAATGATGTATAAGTTGTAGTAATGATAATGAACTAGTTGATGCTAACTTAGTGGTCTTTCTTTTGACTATGATAGGTTACCAAGTTAGTTAATAATCTATTTTGAAATGTATGTTCAATTAATGTATTATGTTGGAACGGAGGCGTATAACTAAGAATGATTATTGTATAGTATGGTTATGTTGTATGTTGTTAACTTAATTGATGAGTTGATTGTTGAATGGTTGAGGAGTTTGGTTGTATGATATTCTGAGAGGTTGGTTTAGAGCCTCGGTGTCTTAATTACTGTCGTTATACTGTCAAAATTCCGTTGCGTCCTAACTGATTGTAGGTGGGGTCGAGTTGGGGCATGGCATATAAGTGGTATCAGAGCGCATGTTTAGCTGTCAGCCAGGGTATCCTCGGAATGTAGGTAGTGGTCTAAGCATGCAAGTATGTATTAATTAAAAAAAAAAAAGTGAAACATATGTTAATTTGTTCATGTGATTAATTTACTTATGTGTCTAACTTTCTATGTGATCAATATGCTTTATGTGTTAAGTGAACTAATGTGGTCAATATGTTTTATGTGACAACGTGCCTTACATACTCAATGTGTTGTAATTAATGTGCATTATGTGATTAATGTGCATTATATGATTAATGTGTATTATGTGACAATTGTGTTTTATGTGATCAAAGTGCCTTGTGTGAAGTTGGTTGTTTATGTGGTTTTAATTGTTTATAACTAGCTTATGTGAAACAACGTTCTTTAGGTGCTCAATGTACTTTAAGTGACCAATGTGAGTTACGTGATAAACTTGTCTTATGTGAAGTTTGTTGCTTATGTGGCTTTAATTGTTTATAACTTACTTCTGTGATATAACCTGTTTATGTGATATTGGCTTCTTATATGCTGAATTGTGTGTTATGTGATAATGTTGCATTGTATAATAATTGCGCATTACGTTGTACTTGTCTTTCATATGATATAGTTACATACATGTTTTAACTCATGAGTGACCTTTTAATGTCTAGGGTGGTTGTAAGAGCTTTCAGAACTAAAGGTAGGCCGTGATTTTGAATTATTATTATTCTAGTAGTTTATCAGTAAGATTTTAATTGTTATGTTTATGGATTTTAGTCTCAGTTTAATGGATTTGTTCTTGATGTTTCTTTAGCGAGAATGAAGTTGTTCGAGGAAATAGCAATGTATCTTGATGATTATAATTACTTTTGTTGCCATGTTTAACTTGTTATTACTTGGAGATGGATCATAAGTTGAGGTTTCCGTGAGTTTGTGATTAGACACTTTTGGAGTCTCAACTCAGACTATACTTCCTTGGGGTTCTTTTAGAATGAATTTATTTGAGGAATTAGTGATGTATATTTGTGAATGGAATGAAGTGTGGTATAACATGTGAATATTTCTACTATTTAGGATTGCTATATTATTAATGGATATTTTGGAGTTTTGATCTTTAAACCTTGGAGACAATTGGAGTGATTCCTGACTAAAGTTACTTTATTCGAAGATATAATTGTTGGGAGATAGAATTATTTGAGGAAATAAGAATGCATTTTGGTAACTGGACATTTATTTGCCTACATTGAGCTTTTGAGTTCTAGGTGGTATGACTTTCTAAATTGTTGATTAGGGATTCTCTTGTGTGATAATGGGTTAGTATGAATCTGTATTGTGTTATCAGATTTTAGAGTCTTCACCAGTAAATCTTGTTGGGTAATCAGTAATTTATCTTGTTTGGTGATCGGTCTAGTACGGAATGTAAATTTTAGAGTGATTTACCTTGTTTGGTGATTGGTATGACTCTTTAGGTTCTCTAGATCTCCTTAGTGTCTTGTTTTTGAGGAAGATAGATTGTAGGATTTGACTTGTTGGTGTTTAAGTGTGTAGGTGGGACCCCTTATTGTGCTTCATAATTCTATCGGTCTTATTATTCTCTTTTACTCTATTCTCACTTATTTGAGATAGAGTTACACTATTCTAGTCTATCAATTGTTTCTCGAAAGTTTTGCTTATTGGATTAATAGATCCTATACTCATTTGACATTGTTTCTATTCTTAACATTCATATTTGCTTCTTATAGCAATGTCGCTTATTGGAGTTAAGGTTTGAGACTTTTATATTTCATTCTATATCTCCAGCCATTGGTTCAAATATTTCATTTCATCCTACTACTGTTCATTTGGAAGTAATTTCACCTTTGGTATACCATTTTACTTATTCTAATTTCACTTGCTTGATGTACTCCCTACCTAAGTACATCATTGTCATTCTTGTTGATCCTTGTTAATCCTATTGTTTTATTATTAATCATGAGCCATTACTTTGCTTGTAATTGCTCATTCAATATACTCAGCACTGTCCTTTCTTATTTATACTTCTTTGGTTATTGCATGTTGAGATACTCCTGCCACTCATGTTTTCTATTGAATTAAGCATATCTTATTTCTTAATTTCATTTCGCCTCAAGTACAACTTACTTGTTGGTTCCTTGAACAATCATCGAGAATTGAAATGTTTACTTGTTCAGGAATTTTTGTTCAACATACTCAGTACTGTTTTGACTCGTCATCATCCTTTGTTCGTACTTATTTAACTGATAGGTGCTGAGATATTTCGTACTATTAGCCTATTGATTCTCTAACCTGTTTGACCTCTTGTTCACTTGATTGTTGGCTCGAATATGACTTTCCATATTCTTATTTCCGTGTAAATTTCATAAGAGCCATATTCTGACAAATGTCACTTTTGAGATATTCCATTGATCAGTAATCATTCATGTTATCGTGAATGAGTTTTTAAACCCTTGGGGTGTTCATAGAGCTCTTTTATGTAGTAGGGGATGATTGATAAGTAGTAGTGTCATGCTAAGACTTTGGAGTTGCGAATTCTTTCATATGCAATATAATATTAGGTAGGAGAGAATTATGAATTGAAGATTGTCTTGGAATTATGATAATCATCATGCAGTCAACAGAGTTAGTTCTTTTGAGGTCTTTAGTTAGGTGTCATCCTAAGAGATAAATGAGAACTAAGAGAAGTATTGTTAAGTGTAACGATTGAGGATTTAATTGTCTGTCAGTTCGAGAATTGCGCGGACGCAATTGTTTTAAGGAGGGGAGAATGTGAAACCCTAGTTTTTGTCTTTACCTCGATTTGCGTGTCTTTGCCTCGATTTGAGTGATTTGACCTGTTTATGTATTATATGAGTTAGAATGTGTTAAAAATGTGATTTATATTCCTAATACATGCTATATGTGCATTCATAAAATTTTCATCAAAAACAGAATCAGAAATTTTATCGTCGGTGTTGGTAAATAGTATTTTTGAATACTTGTCCGCTAAAATTTTTACAGGGGTATTTTAAACATTTTAAAACCTAGTCCTCGGGAATTAATAGACCCGTATTTGATTAAAACGTATTTTGAATCGGTTTTGAAATTTTAAAGGTTTTTACACTTTCTTTTGCAAAAATCGAGTTTTAAACCGAATCGGGTGAAAATGTTTGAATGTAAAACTTCTTGTCACCTAAAAATAAACTACTTAACATAGTCTAAGGGTTGCATAAATTTTTTGAACAAAAATAGTCTAGGAATTGAATTAAAGACTAGAAATACTAAAAACTAACAAAGGCTTCAACTTTGACTTTTTCCATTTTGTTGACTTAAGTTATATATGCATCAACACACACCAAAACAAAGCAAAAACACCTTCCAAAAACACACACATGGCCGAAAATCCCCAAGGAGAAAAAGAAGCCATTTTTGTTCATGTTTTCAAGAAATTTGCTCATAGATTTTGCAATACAAGGCCAAATAACTTCATTCAAAGCTTGATTTCACTTGTTGGGCATCCATTCTACATCTTTCTTGCATCAAAACACATCAAAGGTGAGAGAAAAATTCTAGATCTCAAAAGTCATTTTTTTATGTTTTTGCTTACAATTGCATTTTGAACCGTTAGAATGTTAATTTGAAGTTATATTATTGCTCAGTGCATGCTAGGGATCATTTATGTGTATTACTACGAGATTTGAACCATTGTAGCGAAATTATTTATTTTCGGCTATTAAAAGTTGATTAACTAGCTATTTGATGAATATCTTGAGTTGTTGTGGTTGGAATCGATTGCCGTTGATTTCTAAAAGTTTGTTAATTACGTGGTAGCGCCGTTATAATGCCGAATTTTCGATTGCGATGTTTGTGTGAAAATCCAAAAATTTCAGCCTAGGTGCATTGAGGTTTTAGGGTTGTTGGGCTTGATTTTGATGTGTCTTGGTTGGTTTCCGAGAAGGCTAATATAGTTGATTGAATGGGTGAGTGTTAGAAACTTATTTGGAGTTGTTTGGATTAGTAGAATGTAAGATATGATTATTTGAAGTTTAGGTTGTCTTTCTTTAAATTGTTGAATTGAGCCTTTAGTTGATTGGGTGGTATTCGAGTGATTGAATTGTGAGTTGTAAATGGTTAGACTAGGGTTAGATCACGTGTTTAATACATGTTAAGTTGGATGGCCTACTTTATCATCTAACTTAGTTGTTTGTTGTTTAATTGATTACTTGATGTTATATTGATGATAATTGATGATTATTGATTGATGATTGATGAACCGGGAGATAGGCAATTCTTCTAGACTATCCTCTTGTAAATGATGTTTATTATTATTGCTGAGTCTTGGTATATGTGTGCCACCTCTCGGGCAGCGTCGGGCTGTCGGGTTGATAACTGCATGACTACCAGAGACTACCTCCAGCTCGCATGACGGAGATGTCATGGAGGGCGCGGCTAGTAAGGTACCTCGGGTGCGTGAGTAATGGGGAGTTACAAGAAGAATGGTTGAGATCGTGATGGCGTTTGGAGCTACACCAACTAGAGTATCATTTATTGATTGGCCATTATAGTTATGTGTTTATATTGTTATTGATGTTTTATTGTGTGTTTACTGCTCAAAGGATCATTTCCAAGGAGTATAGTAAATACTGTTAGAGATCTATCGGATCCTCACTGAGCTTATTTTATATAAGCTCACTCTCTATTATTGCATGCATACATGTGTTATTGAGCAAGATTACGTGTACGTGCCTCAGAAAGCTGAGAATGTGCCATATGTGGACGAGTCCTATGTGCCAGAGTCTTGTCCTTGATGTTAGAGATGTTGTATACCTTATAGTCTTGTATATTATTCTAGTTGTCTTTTATTTACTTTATAGTTAATGATATATAAGTTGTAGTAATGATAATGAACTAGTTGATGCTAACTTAGTGGTCTTTCTTTTGACTATGATAGGTTACCATGTTAGTTTATAATCTATTTTGAAATGTATGTTCAATTAATGTATTATGTTGGAACGGAGGCGTATAACTAAGAATGATTATTGTATAGTATGGTTATGTTGTATGTTGTTAACTTAATTGATGAGTTGATTGTTGAATGGTTGAGGAGTTTGGTTGTATGATATTCTGAGTGGTTGGTTTAGAGCCTCGGTGTCTTAATTACTGTCGTTATACTGCCGAAATTCTGTTGCGTTCTGACTAATTGTAGGTGGGGTCGAGTTAGGGCGTGACATTGGTTATTCAATGATTTGTGTTAATAGACAAAGGGGGTCGTTGACTAAGTGTTGAATTTTCTCGTTTTGAATGTTGGCATAGTCATAGTGGGGCATGGAAGCACTTTTGGTGTGGTTGTGGCATTGATTGGGCATTCGGTTAATATAGTTGTAGTTCAAACGTGCTTGGTGGACTTTCGGGGCTCTGTTGAGGAAGTGAGGTTTCGTAGGATAGGATTGTGTCATAATGTGCCTAAGAGTAGGTAGTGAAATCGATTTTTTAATCTCGTAGCTCGTTTGGTTGTAGTAGCTTGTAGAAGTTGGGGTTATGAATAGTATTTTGTAGTTTTCGTGCTTTAAACTCTTGTCGCTTACTTAGCTATGGTTCTTGTTGTTATAATTGCCTTATAATTGATTAATAATGTGTTTAAATGCATTTGTGTGGTACATGAATCTTGATAAAGGAATTTCATGAATTGATTGGTGATGTGTTATATGCCTTTGTATAGAATGTACCTTGTTAAGAATTGAGAAAATATGCTTATTTCTTAAAGGTACTAGCCAACATAAGATATCATGTCAAGACATAATCACAAGTTGGTTTCAAGATCGAAAAAGTTGTGCATGGATACATAGGTGTAGCCAAAACTAGATAGGTTATCAACAAAAATTTCACAAGTTTTGTCACAAAGGATCAACATGCTAACTTTCTATTAAATCCATTGTTCATCAACACTTGCTATATACATCAACAATACATATAGAAAAAGGGAGGTTCATAGGTATACCTCACTAGTAGATCACTTTGGAGATGATAAGGTTGGATGACAAGCTTTTGAATCCTTCTAACTTGAAGGCCCTAGTTAGTCCACCAAGCATCCAAAGCTCAACCACCGCTAGAAGATTTAGTGTGCTAGTATATCTTCTAGCTTTTGAAACTAAGCATGTATATTACCAAGCAAAACAAAACTTCTCTCTTGTAATTCTAGCTATGGCCGAAACTAGCAAGGAGAAAAATGAAGTTGTTTTGCACTTGGTTAGTGAGTGTGTGACGCCCGAGATTTAGCCATGCATTTAATTATTGTTGCATCCCTTGTTTGCGCATTTCCTTCTGTGCTTTATTAACTGTCTTCTTAAATTACTATTCACTCCGTTTTTTAAACTGCATTCTATTAGTGAATTAGCATTTTTATTAAATCATATTAATTGTTAGAGTAGTGGGAAAAATGTGCATTTGAGCTAGAGGCGATAGGAGAGCTCGTTTAGAAAATGCTTTTAGTAGTTGAATGAATAGTATTACGTAACAAAACGTGGTAAACTAATTAGCTAACTCATATCCTTCACTTTAGGCTCATTTTTAAGCTATCTAAGCGCATTTTAGTAACCATTTAAGCAATCAACTTAGCCCCATTTAATATATAACTCCCACAACACACACATTAGCTCATAACTTATCAAAACAAAAAAAATAAGGGCTGAAATCACTGTAGCTTACCCGACAGCCCTTCTCTTGCAATTTGGGGATTTTTGCTTCATCAAATCATCACTCCAAGCCAAGCCAAGCCTTGAGCAAGTGGATTAGGGTGTGTTCAAGGTTCCTAGGTGCTCCTACGCGCATTGGTGAGGGATTTCACGGCTTATTTTCGCATTTTTAAATAGTTGCTATTTTCTTGATTTGTTGAAAATGATGTTAAATGCTATTGCAAGGCTCAAATAAGCTTATATATGTTGTGTACATGTAGTAGAGACCACATTTATGCTATTGTTTCATGTTTTAAACGGTAGAAATCGATAGTTAATTCGTAGGAGTGAATAGTGATAGAAATTCTAGGGTTTTGTGAAACCGCGCATTTTAACTTGATTTGATGCTTCTAATAGATGTCTTAGGTGCTAGTGAAGGTAGTCTAATAGCCCCGTGCACTTGCATTGTCCTAAAATCGCATAAAACGTAAAATAGTCGACTTTAACAAAGGGCTTTCGGGATTAATGCGAATCCGGGTGGATTCGGGCTTCACTTCTAGTATTCTTAGGCTACCTAGGTGCTATAGAAGCTTTGATAACCCTTGTTTGAAGCCCGGATAAGGTATGTGTAGTTTAAAGCCATAAGAGGGAATTTGGGGCTTTCAGGGTAATCGTGGGCGTTTGAATGAGTTTGAGGGTTGAGAGGGTTCCTTGAGGTTTAGTTAGAAGGTTGGGAGAGTTTCCCTTGAAAATAGAATCATTAACTTTGGTTTGGAAGAGAAATAGTTTGAAAAACAAAGGGGTTTAGGTGCAATTTCGATTGACTCACACTTCTAAACCCATGGCATGACTTCTTGAGTGTTTATATGTGGTTTCAAGTTGATTTGAAGCTTTTGGTATGATTCTATGCTTATCTTGTATATGTCCCTTTGTAAAACTACTTATTAGCTTATATAATTGCTTCTATTCTAACTGCCTCGAGGTCAACCTACTTTGTTGATCCTCCTATGTGTTAATGCTTATATTATTGCTATTAACTTGCCATTGTAAAGTGCATTGCATAGTGGTTGCGCAACCATAGTGTTAGGGGCGGATGTGTTAAATATCGGCTGGGCGGCAGAGGGCTTGCCGGTGGATATTCAAACTCCGTGTCCTAGTCCCTCATTCGCCTGGTCCGGAGATTGCCAGGGGATGTTGGGTCGTAGGATTATCGGGGTACATTCGGAGTACACCCACTGGAGTGTTTGGGGATTATGCTGGTTTATCGTGATCGTGATCGTGGTTCGTGGATCGTGAATGAAGACCAGTGAAGATTGGTGTATAGGGGTTATATGAAATGTATCCTTTTAAATGTGTGGTTATTTAAGCTATCATTGTTTCTTTAATTGTCTAATTGTTATTGTTGTTTAACTATAATACCTGTTGCATTGCACGCCCCGGGACTATATCCCTCACTGGGCAACAGTGGTTGCTCATACCTCGATATATGTTTCAGGAGACGCTGAGGGTGATCCCCAGCTTGTTGAGGTAGTAGTAGAGGAGGAAGAGGTGCAGATAGAGCCTTTGCCCTAGTTGTTGTGTGTTGTTCTGAGGTGGCCGTGCCTTCTTGTTTCTATTTGGTACTTGTGTATCTATTTTGTGGCCTAAGGGCTTGTTTATGTTGGTTGTTGTAAGAAGTTGAAGGATAGTTGGTTGTAGTGTAGAATTGGGAACCTATGTCTTGTAATAACTTATATTTCTGCTTTTATTTACTTTGCATGCTTGAGAGTGAATGGCTTAATGTAGCATGTTTTACCTTTTAAGTATGTTTCAATATAATCCTAGAATTAGACTATGTTGTAAACAAAGTTACTTGCATGCTTGTGTGGTTTTGGAACTGTTGGTTACTTCAAGGCTCGGATGGCCTAGAAACTTTAAATATTTAGCCATGAAAAGCTTGTTTATCTTGTGGTTACCTTATTTGTGAGTTACAGGTTTTCAAAATGTCCACGGTACAGGGGAGACTCTGTCCGTGTGTCGGGTCCGGACTTAACCTTTAGCTTGGGGTTGGGTTGGGGCGTGACATTTAAGTGGTATCAGAGCTATAGATTGCATGAAGCCGGGTTAAATTTTTTGGTCTGTGGGTAGAGACTTGTCATGCGACCTTGTGATTGTATGAATCTGTGGTTTTTGATTTGTCTAAGTGAAATTTGAATTAGGAATGAACATGCTAGCATGAAAATAGAATATCAAGAGTCTAGAATGTCAAGTATGATCTAGTGACTTATGTGTACTTCAAGAATGTAGAATACTTATATGAACTTCTATATACTTGACTTTATGTGAACCTATTTGAACTTTTCTTTATGTGTTTACTTATAAATTGCATATATACATATATATACCTGTCATAACACTTTGCATTCTAGCTATTCGAGATGGGGCCCCGCCGTCGTGCTGAGAATCAGAATGTCGATACAGAACCGGAAGAGGTTCATGGGCAAGAAGCCGGATTGGCAGGTAATGCACCCCAGTTCAGGAACCGAGTACGGCACATATCATAGCCACTATGGCCACTGCTATGAACACCATCGCCCAGTTTGTGACACAGCAGGGTCAGCCAGGGGTTGTTGGAGGTAATCAAGCTGCGAGAGCCGGGGGTAGTGGCACTACCGGAGGTAATCTGTATGACCGGTCTATTCATCATGGGGCTTATACTTTCTTTGGAGAACCGGATGATATGAAGGCTAAAATGTGGATGAGGAAGTTTGAAAGAGTGGCAGCAATACTCGATTGCCATGATGATAGGAAGATCACTTATGCCACATTCCTTCTAGAGGGTGACGCTGAAGATTGGTAGCATACTATCAGTGAGAAATGGGAAGCCGAGAGGGTTCATCACTCGTGGGCTGACTTCGTCCGAGAATTCCGAGACAAGTACATATCGGTGGTTGCCCACGAGAGGCGTCAAACAGAGTTCATAAACTTAAAACAGGGAAGTATGACAGTAGATCAATATGAGGCTACTTTTACTAGGCTTTCCCGTTATGCGCCAGCCTTGATTCAGCCAGAGGACATGAAGATCCAGAGATTCATCCTGGGATTGAGAAGGGATATTATGCTAAATTTGTCTGCGAATGATTTCTCTAATTATGCTGCAGTAGTCCGAGCTGCCTCGAGATATGAGAAATGCAAGGCCGATGTGTTAGCCAAGACCAGTCAATTGAGTAAGTGGTTTCAGTCTCAGAGTCAGGGGTACCAGGGTCAGGCTATATCAGTTGGGCAGAGTTCACAGCCGAGGCAGACTCAGAGTTATACAGGGCCTACTCAGACTCAGTCACAACCAGTTCAGAGTCAGACTCATAGTCAATTCCGTCCAGCAGTATCCCGTTCGCATCAGGGTAGTTCAGCTACCTCTTCTTACAGAGCTCCTTCGGAAGGCACTGCTCTAAGACGTCACCAGCAGTGCAGCTTCTGTCAGCGTCAGGGCCACACTGAGGATGTTTGTTGGAAGAAACAGAACAAGTGTACAGGCTGCGGCAGTGATCAGCACAGGGTTAAGGACTGTCAGAAATTTAAGAACTCTAGGGGTCAGACGTCAACTCATAACTCTCAGACCAGGGCACCAGCTGCAGTACCGCCACCACGAGGTCAGGCCCGTGTATTTGCTTTGGATGCTGAGGAGCTTCCGGATACGATCGCTGTGGTAGAATGTATTTTTCTTCTTAATGATCAATCAGTTAAGGTTTTAATTGATTCCGGGGCTTCGCATTCTTTTATTACTCCTACTTGTGAACAAAACGCTAAACTGAAACATGATAAACTGTTGCATGAGATTGTGGTTTATACTCCTATGGGTCCGAAGTTTGTTACTAGATCTATTTGCAGAGCATGTAGTATTTTTATTGAGGGTCGTGTTTTTCCTGCTGATTTGATTATCCTACCCTTCAATGACTTTGAAATTATATTGGGGATGGACTGGTTAAGTAAATATTATGCCCAGCTTGATTGTAGAAAGAAGATTGTGTATCTAGAAATGCCAGACCAGCCTGTACTTAAAATAGTTAGTAGTAGAAAATCTACAAGAACTCCTATTATTTCTTCTATTAGAGCATCTAAATTATTGAGCAAGGGTTGTGAGTCTTATCTTGCATATTTGATTAATCAACCTGTGGATCAATTGAAATTGAATGATGTACCTATCGTGAGGGAGTTTTCGGGGGTCTTTCCTGAGGAATTACCGAGGTTACCGCCTGATAGGGAGATAGAGTTCATGATTGACTTATTGCCGGGGACTTCACCTATCTCTAGGACTCCGTATAGAATGGCTCCACCCGAATTGCAGGAATTGAAAGCGCAATTGCAGGGCTTGCTTGAGAAGGGATTCATTCAGCCGAGTTCTTCACCTTGGGGTGCGCCAGTCCTATTTGTTAAAAAGAAAGACGGATCTCTTCGCTTATGCATTGATTATCGGGGTCTTAATCAGGTAACCATCAAAAATAAATATCCTTTGTCGTTAATTGAAGAGTTATTTGATCAGTTGCAAGGCGCCAGGGTATTCTCTAAATTTGATCTGAGGCAAGGCTATTATCAGCTGAGGATTAAGAAAGATGATGTTCCTAAAACTACTTTCAGAACTCGATATGGCCATTATTAGTTTGTTGTCTTGCAGTTTGGTCTTACTAATGCTCCCGCCGCATTCATGGACTTAATGTAGAGGGTATTCCATCCTTATCTGGACCAATTTGTGGTTATCTTCATTGATGATATTCTTGTTTACTCTAGATCTGAGGCGGAACATGAACAGCATCTCAGAATTGTGTTGCAGACTCTTCAGGAGCATCAGTTATTTGCAAGGTTTAGCAAATGTGAATTATGGCTTAAGCAAGTTGCTTTTCTTGGCCATATTATCTAGCAGGATGGTATTTCTGTTGATCCAGCGAAGATTGAAGTTGTGTTATCTTGGAAATGACTTGAAACTGTTACAGAAATTCGTAGCTTCCTTGGTTTAGCTAGGTATTATCGGAGGTTCGTCAAGGATTTCTCTAAGATTGCAGGGCCTTTAACTCAACTTACTCAGAAGAAAACAGTATTTGACTGGAGTGATAAATGCTAGGCCAGCTTCCAGGAATTGAAGAAGAGATTGACTATAGCTCCTATTCTTGCTTTACCTGAGGGTTATGATAATCTGGTGATCTATAGTGATGCTTCGAAGGAAGTCTGGGTTGTGTATTGATGCAGAATGGTAGGGTTATTGCTTATGCTTCCAGGAAACTGAAACCTTATGAACTCAACTATCCGACTCATGATCTTGAGCTTACAGCTATCATTCTTGCATTAAAGAAATGGCGTCATTATCTCTGGGGAAACAAGTTTGAAATTTTTACAGATCATAAGAGTTTGAAATATCTGTTTTCACAGAAAGAGTTGAACATGAGGCAGAGGCGTTGGCTGGAATTACTTGAGGACTATAACTGCACTATTAACTATCTTTCGGGTAAGGCCAATATTGTTGCTGATACTTTGAGCCGAAAGACTATTGTTGCTAGCTTGATTATCAAGAATTGGGAATTCATGGAAGAATTATGCTTATGGAAGCCTAGTACTTCAGATTCTGGTATTCAATTCGCAAGTTTGTAGATTCAATCTCTATTATTATCCAGGATTCGAGAAGCTCAACAGGCTGATCTTCAATTGTTGAAAGACTTAGAGAATTCAAAAGGGGGAGAGTCGGATTTCAAACTGCACGACGATGGTATTCTCAAATTCAAAGGCAGAATCTGTATTCCGAGTGATCCAACTTTGAAGAAGGATATTCTTGCTGAGGCACACTGTTCTAGATATACTACCCATCCAGGCAGTACTAAAATATATAAAGATTTAAAGCAAAACTTCTGGTGGAATAATATGAAGAAAGAAATTGCTGACTATGTTGCTCGATGTCTTACTTGTCAGAAAGTTAAAGCAGAGCATCAGAGGCCTGCAGGGTTGTTGCAGCCTTTGGCTATTCCTGTTTGGAAGTGGGATCATATCACCATGAATTTCGTATCAGATTTACCGAGGTCTTCGAAGGGTAATGACTCAGTTTGGGTTATTGTGGATAGATTGACCAAGACTTCTCACTTCATTGCTAAAAAGAAGTCTGATCCTCTTGATAAGCTAGTAGAGTTGTATATTGAGAATGTTGTTCGACTTCATGGAATTCCAAAGAACATTGTGTTAGATAGAGATCCCAGATTCACATCTCAGTTCTGGCAAAAGATTCAGAAAGCTTTGGGCACGACTTTGAGTTTCAGTACAGCTTATCATCCTCAGACTGATGGTCAATCCGAGAAAACTATCTTAATCCTCGAGGATATGTTGCGGGCTTGTATTCTGGACTTCGGTAAGAGTTGGGAGAAGTATTTGCCACTCGCAGAGTTCGCCTATAACAATAGTTATCAAGCTACTATTGGTATGGCACCTTATGAGGCACTTTATGGGCGTAAATGCCGGTCCCCTCTATATTGGGATAAAGTTGGTGAAATAAAGACGATCGACCCTACTCTCTTACCTGAAATGAACAAAATGATTGATCTTGTGCAGCTTATCAGAAAAAGAATGCTTACAGCACAGAGCTGGCAAAAGAGTTATGCAGATAGACGGCATCGTGATCTGAAATTTGCTGTAGGGGATCGAATATTTCTGAAAATCTCTCCTCGCAAGGGTTTGATTCGGCATGGTAAAGGGGGTAAACTCAGTCCTCGTTATGTGGGAACATTTGAGATAACTGAAACTATTGGTGAATTGGCTTACCGTTTAGATTTGCCTCCTAGTCTGGGCAGAATTCATAATGTCTTCCATGTATCTACGCTTCAGAAGTATCAGCCAGATCCTTCTCACATACTTGAGCCAGAACCGCTAGAGATCAGTGAGACTTTGACGTACACAGAGAAACCTCTTCGGATTGTGGATCAGAAAGTCCAGGAGCTGAGGACTAAAAGCATTCCGATGGTTAAAGTTCTGTGGGATCATCACGGAGTAGAGGATGCGATGTGGGGGAGAGAGGATCAGATGCGGGAGCGATATCCAGAGTTATTCGCCGAATCATGTAAGAATTGCGTGGACGCAATTAGTTTAAGGGGGAGAGGATGTAACACCCGAGATTTAGCCATACATTCAATTACTGTTGTATCCCTTGTTTGCGCATTTCCTTCTGTGCTTTATTAACTGTCTTCTTAAATTACTATTCACTCCATTTTTTAAACTGCATTCTATTAGTGAATTAGCATTTTTATTAAATCATATTAATTGTTAGAGTAGTGGAAAAATGTGCATTTGAGCTAGAGGCGATAGGAGAGCTCGTTTAGAAAATGCTTTTAGTAGTTGAATAAATAGTGTTACGTAACAAAACTTGGTAAACTAATTAGCTAGCTCACATCCTTCACTTTAGGCTCGTTTTTAAGCTATCTAAGTGAATTTTAGTGAACCATTTAAGCAAGCAACTTAGCCCCATTTAATATATAACTCCCACAACACACACATTAGCTCATAACTTATCAAAACAAAAAAAAATAAGGGCTGAAATCACTGTAGCTTACTCGACAGCCCTTCTCTTGCAATTTGGGGATTTTTGCTTAATCAAATCATCACTCCAAGCCAAGCCAAGCCTTGACCAAGTGGATTAGGGTGTGTGCAAGGTTCCTAGGTGCTCCTACACGCATTGGTGAGGGATTTCACGGCTTATTTTCGCATTTCTAAATAGTTGCTATTTTCTTGATTTGTTGAAAATGATGTTAAATGCTATTGCAAGGCTCAAATAAGCTTATATATGTTGTGTACATGTAGTAGAGACCACATTTATGCTATTGTTTCATGTTTTAAACGGTAGAAATCGATAGTTAATTCGTAGGAGTGAATAGTGATGGAAATTCTAGGGTTTTGTGAAATCGCGCATTTTAACTTGATTCAATGCTTCTAATAGATGTCTTAGGTGCTAGTGAAGGTAGTCTAATAGCCCCGTGCACTTGCATTGTCCTAAAATCGCATAAAACGTAAAATAGTCGACTTTAACAAAGGGCTTTCGGGGTTAATGCGAATCCGGGTGGATTCGGGCTTCACTTCTAGTATTATTAGGCTACCTAGGTTCTATAGAAGCTTTGATAACCCTTGTTTGAAGCCCGGATAAGGTATGTGTAGTTTAAAGCCATAAGAGGAAATTTGGGGCTTTTGGGGTAATTGTGGGCGTTTGAATGAGTTTGAGGGTTGAGAGGGTTCCTTGAGGGTTAGTTAGAAGGTTGGGAGAGTTTCCCTTGAAAATGGAATCATTAACTTTGGTTTGGAAGAGAAATAGTTTGAAAAACAAAGGGGTTTAGGTGCAATTTCGATTGACTCACACTTCTAAACCCATGGCATGACTTCTTGAGTGTTTATATGTGGTTTCAAGTTGATTTGAAGCTTTTGGTATAATTCTATGCTTATCTTGTATATGTCCCTTTATAAAACTACTTATTAGCTTATATAATTGCTTCTATTCTAACTGCCTCGAGGTCAACCTACTTTGTTGATCCTCCTGTGTGTTAATGCTTATATTATTGCTATTAACTTGCCATTGTAAAGTGCATTGCATAGTGGTTGTGCAACCATAGTGTCAGGGGCGGATGTGTTGAATATCGGCTGGGCGGCAGAGGGCTTGCCGGTGGATATTCAAACTCTGTGTCTTAGTCCCTCATTCACCTGGTTCGAAGATTGCCAGGGGATGTTGGGTCGTAGGATTATCGGGGTACATTTGGAGTACACCCACTGCAGTGTTTGGGGATTATGCCGGTTTATCGTGATCGTGATCGTGGTTCGTGGATCGTGAATGAAGACCAGTGAAGATTGGTGTATAGGGGTTATGTGAAATGTATCGTTTTAAATGTGTGGTTATTTAAGCTATCATTGTTTCTTTAATTGTCTAATTGTTATTGTTGTTTAACTATAATACCTGTTGCATTGCACGCCCCGGGACTATATCCCTCACTGGGCAACAGTGGTTGCTCATACCTCGATATATGTTTCAGGAGACACTGAGGGTGATCCCCAGCTTGTTGATGGTAGTAGTAGAGGAGGAAGAGGTGCAGATAGAGTCTTTGCCCTAGTTGCTGTGTGTTGTTCTGAGGTGGTCGTGCCTTCTTGTTTCTATTTGGTACTTGTGTATCTATTTTGTGGCCTAAGGGCTTGTTTATGTTGGTTGTTGTAAGAAGTTGAAGGATAGTTGGTTGTAGTGTAGAATTGGGAACCTATGTCTTGTAATAACTTATATTTCTGTTTTTATTCACTTTGCATGCTTGGGAGTGAATGGCTTAATGTAGCATGTTTTACCTTTTAAGTATGTTTTAATATGATCCTAGAATGTCATGGCTATTAGACTATGTTGTAAACAAAGTTACTTGCATGCTTGTGTGGTTTTGGAACTATTGGTTACTTCAAGGCTCGGATGGCCTAGAAACTTTAAATATTTAGCCATGAAAAGCTTGTTTATCTTGTGGTTACCTTATTTGTGAGTTACAGGTTTTCAAAATGTTCACGGTACAGGGGAGACTCTGTCCGTGTATCGGGTCCGGACTTAACCTTTAGCTTGGGGTTGGGTTGGGGCGTGACAGAGTGTGTCATGTGAATGAGAGGCCTTGTATGTGAGAGAAAAATGCTATCATCTTTATTATAATAATCTATCATAATAGGTGACCAATCATATTATCACCTTTTAATCAAAAGTCATGCAAGCCTTTTGATCCTAATGATTAGCATTAGATGGCAAGATGATAACTTTCTCTCTCCTCTCTCCCTTGGCCGAAATTGCAATTGGATGGAAAGAGAATACTTGTCATCTTTTATTAAATATATATTATATACTCATATAACATATATATAAAACTACTTTAATAGGTGGCTAATCAAAATTGCTTCCTTCTAAAGTAAAAGTCATACAAATCCTTGGATTGTAATTACAATCCTAAAGTAACTTTATTCTCTCTATTGACACTTGTCAACAAGGCTTTATCAACAAAAGCAATGGTCAAGATTATTTTGTCTTTATTCAAAAATGAATCATATCCATTCATTTCAAATTCAAATGACTATGATTGATGACATGGACAATCCTAGTCATCAATCTCTACATGCACATGCCACATGTAATTATCTAGTCATTAATTTGTAATTCACCTTTTGACAACTAAGACGATGACGTGGCATTTCTTAAATTACATAATCATTACACATACACACACACACACACACACACACACACACACACATATATATATATATATATATATATATATATATATATATATATAATCTTTTTCCCATTCTAATCTCTATTAGAATAAATATATTGAAACTACTTTTCAATAATTATAGTTTGGCCCCAAAAGTTTTTGTAATTACAATTTGACCCCAAAATTACACTTTTGGCCCAAATACCAACATTGATGACTCTTAACACCTTAAAGCCACCAACCACATAATACGAGCTTCCAGTGAACTTATTCATGATACTTATTAGTGTGTGACCTTCTAGATTCATAATCGCATACCGATAAGAAATCGATAAACCTCTTTTATCTATTTCGAAAATGTGTCCGTCATTTACTGAAATACCCTCATGCTCATGAGTGACACACTAGCAACGAACGTACCATGAGAATGTATGCGATAATGAAGACGACATCTTTCATGAATCCATTTAACCGTCAAGAATTAACGTGCAGTCCGATCCTTCTGTTAATAGTGCCCTGATAAATCTAAATTTTAACCCATCAAATCATGTATATTGCATTATTATTTCAAACTTAATTGTATATTTTACACAATTTTAGTATAATATAGGTTTTGAAGAAGAAATAGCAAAAATGGCCACAAAAACCAACATTCGGAACAAGAAATTCAGCACAACACTATAGCAGAATTGTAGAACAACTTTAAAATGAGAAAATTGAGATTGAATTTGGCCAAACCAAGTGCAAAAACGGATTCAGGACGCTGAAAAATCTTTAAATAGACTTGGTCAACTTTTTGGTCAACGGTCAAAGTCAACGGTGAATGGTCAAAGTCAACTGAGCCGGTCAAAGTCAATGTTCAGAGTCAAAGTTCACTTACCACAACCAGACGTACGCTCGAGCGGCCCTTTTCTGCACTCGAGCACCCCTTTTTAAAAATGGCAGATAAGTGGTCTACAACGCATGAAAGGAAAAAGACAAAAAATAATAATAAAAAAATTAATAGTGCAGAGTGGCGCTCGAGCACCCAAAATCAGTGCTCGAGTGCACTATTCATAAGCCACCTATAAATAGTGGCTGAAATGCTAATTTCAAGAGACAGAAGCAAAATTCACCATTTTTCTTTGTATATAATTACTTTTCTTCATATTTTAGCTTAGGAGTTAGTTTAGTTAGGGTCCTAAAATAAGGGCCGGGCTTAGGGATTAAGGCCAAAGCTTCGGAGAAATCGAGCCGGCCAAATCAAGACGTGCTTAAATTCAGTAACTTTTATTCTTGATTTCAATTTCTGTTTTGTAAATCTAATTATGGCATTTTAGACCCTTATTTTTGGAATGATAGATAAGTGAGGATATTTTTGTATATATTTAGATTTAGATTGTGACACCTCGACCCATACATATAATTATTTTATTAATGTGCATATATTTATATGTCTACTTTAATTATTTACATATATTTGTTTGCATAAAATATCATATTTTTGGTTTACGTGCATCGATTTCGTTTAACCTGTATTTTTGTGCATTCACGAACATTTAGGTGATTTAGAAATTGTAGTAAATAAATAAATGTATTGATAAACAGTAGAGTAACTAAATTAGTTAGAATTAAACTAGAATGACAAACTAGTTAATAGCTTTTAGTTGAAGGGCATGTTGGTCATTTGGGTCTTTTGTCTTTTATTATTTTCACATACTAAAATACTACAACACATACAAGCATACAAAACACACACAAAAATCAGACACACACACACACACACTAAACACGTTTAAACACACACAAGAAAGAAGAAGAAGAAGAAGAAGAAGAAGAAGAAAGGAAGGAAGAAAAGGTGACTTTGAGCTTGTTTGTGTGCAAATTCTTCAACTTAAGGTGAGGGTTCATCCATGCTCGCATCCTTGGCTGATTTCTTGCTGTATATACATGTATGCCATATGTAGATAAGTGAACATGTAGCTTGTAATGCATGTTTAGTGAGGTATTTAGTGTATGAAATGTTGTGGTAGCTTTCTAATAAATGAATTGCTAGCCTTGGTGTTTGGCTTTGGTTGTAGTTGAAGTTGGCTTCTTTGATTAATTGTTGAATACCAAGTGTTTGTATATATGTCAAAGAGAGTGGTTTACATCATATACATAGTGAGTAATGGTGGTAGTATGCCAAGGAAGCAAGAAATAGCTAAAACATGAGTAGTGCAAGATTCTGAATTTTCTGGCAGGTTGTGCGACTGGATCGCAGAGGTAGTTTGTCCCAGCAAACGTTGTCGAAAATGGCTGAATTTTGGATATGTTGTAGCCAAGACCTGGGGGAACAATTTCTCTTTTAGTCTCAAGATTTAATTATGTCGTTAAAGGGCAGTTATAGGGCCATTATAGTAGCATTTGGATTCTCACACTGGTGCAGAGCAGATTGCATGATGATTTTGTAGAGGTGATATCTCATTGAATATAACTCCGAATTGAGATCCATTTGAGGCTAAACCCATCTAAATTCGATGAAATACATTTCTGTGGAGTTTCAGAGTTTTTGGAGAACAATTAGGCTGGTAACCGAAGCAGCAAATTCAAGCCAATGTAAACTAGAATTTTAACTTATCTTGCTACAGGTTTAAGATGCCTCGATGGTTGGTTCTAGTGAATAATGAGCAATTTTAGGTAGTAAGAATCTTAATGGTGATGAATGGTGGTTATGTGTGAGTGCTCAATTGAATTGGAGATAGTTACTTGTCATCTAGTGAATTAAGAGAGAGAGTAGTTCCATGAATGATAGTATTAGCTATGAAAGAGAGTTTTTGCAAGTTAGGAAACTCAAGAATGTGGTCAAGTCTTGTAAATTAAGTTAAGTTATTTTAGTGCTTTGGATGGTTTAGCTTGGTAATCTTAGTTTAATGAATGTAAATAATGCTCCTAGCGAAGTTAAATGCTTTAGAACCCCGTATGTGCTTAATAAGATGTTTGAGAACGAATGCAAGATTCATGAATTAAGGAGTGTCATAATATTTATTTATGTAGTTAAAGTAGTTTAGTGCAATGTTGTTAGAAGTTTGAACATGATTTAGTTGAGTTCTCATTGAGTAATTAGCATGTTATAACTTAGTAACTAAAGTGTAATATTAAAACATACTATCTAGTGTCTTTAATGTATTTTGTGTTAAGCTTGGTTTGAATGCTATTTTCTTGAGTTTTAATTGTAGTTAAGAGTTAATAAAATGTAGTTAGATTGAGTAAAGTGTAAGTTGTCAACTAAAGCGCCTTAACTTATCTTTGTGATTTATGTTAAACTAGAAAATGTTGCTTGAATGTGAATAATTGTAATGCTAGAATTCTTGCTTTAACTTAGTATAACTAGTATTGCTTAGTGAATATAGATAGTTGGAACCCCGTATATGTTATGTGGAATGTTCGATAGGGAATGCAAGCTAAATAAATTAAGAAGCATTATCAAGATATGTTATGTAGCTAAGGTAATGTAGTGCATATTAGAGATCTTAAAGTAGGCTTAAAATTAACCTTAAAGAGTGTGTGCTAGTTTAACTGCAATCAAATCTAACTTGTTCTTAATTATGAATTCTATTTGAATTCTAGCTTTAATGCATGCAATTGGAGAAGGTATGAGGGGATTCTTGGCTTAATCCAAGGTAAGGGAGTCTTCATCTCTTCTGTGCATCTTAACTTGATTTATTGTTTCTAAATTGAATTATTTAGCAATTAATAAAGTTTATATGTATTATTTTACTTGCTATCTAGAGTCTTTTTGTGTTATTTGTGATTATCTACGAGGGTGGCCTACTTTGTCGTTCCTCTTATGTGGTATTTGATATTCTTGGTTCTCGTGATCTTGACTCGGGGTTACACAACCTTTTCAGAAATGGTAGGTTCGAGAAACACGGGCGGCATCACGCTTGCCGTGCTCCCTCGACTACCATGGTGCCTATTCCCTTTCTCTCGCTGAGTATACTTTACTACCCCAGAGACGTGGTTCACCTTGTTGGGACATATAGACCTACCTCAGGACAAAGGGTCGTAGGATCGGGGTACATCCAGAGTATCCCATTTTTGGAGGAATAAGGGTTTTGCCGGCACTTGCTTGAAGATCTTGGCTCGTGGCTCATGATTGAAGACAAACGTGGAACCGTATCATTTTTATACGTGGTTAAATACTTGTCTAAATAGCTTTGTTATTTTGTGTTGTATATGTTATTATCCTTGTTGCATCTCATGAAAGCATTCCTCGGTATGTTGCATCACCTCCCTCACTGAGTATACATGTTGTATACTCACCCTCATTTCTAACACTTTTCAGGATCAGTGCTATCAGGGGTAGAAAAGAAGGCTCAAGAGTTTCGTGTTTATTATGCTGGCTTACGTGGATTGTCATTGAATTCAGTTTTGTAATTGTAAAGTTAAGTTTAGAATGTATTGATAATTAAGAATGGCTTGTAATGTTGTAATAACTTGTAATCTTTACTTTGATGTCTAGTTGGCTTGCAAGCTTGTAAGGATGAAATGGATTGAGGTTGTGGATTATGGTCTTATGGTTGTATGTTGAAGTTTGTAGGTTTCTACATAGTCCTATATATAAGGAAAACTCCGTCCGTTTTTCCCTAAATTTCGCGCCCGGGTTTGGAATTGGGTTGAGAATAGTTTGATTAATAAAAGTTCCGATTCAGTGAGGGGTCGGGGCGTTACATAGATTAATTCAAGTTTCATATTCTTTAATTACTTAGTATTATCTATTAATTATACGTATACTTGTTGTTATAAAATAACTAATCGAGAAATCATATACGCCCGATTTTGTAAACCAGTGGTAATACGAGACTACCGCGGATGGAATTAGCTAGGTTGTTCCAACACCTCCGGGGCACATAAGTAAGAAGATTAACTGAGAGGTTGGATATTGTTAGGTTGTACCAATATATTCAGTCTTGTTAATTAATTAGTCCTATTACTTACATATCTAAGACTAACTTCAGAAGTGGGAACTTATAGCCCTATTTCTTGAATGATTTATTCTTTTAATTTAAATCTATAATATTACACTTAAATACTCTGATCGAATTTATCATTCCAAATCATGGACCGGCTAAATTGAATTAACCACTCCTTGACTAAATTATTTTAGTATAATACTGTACCTTTTGACATTTTATGGACCTTTGGACACTTTATGGACCTCTGGACTTAATCAAACTTATCCGTGATGGGAGATAGTCAAACAAATTATAAACTAAATTCTTAACTTGAGATCGTTAATCCCAATCTTTGTTGATCGGCCCTCTACTCACCACAGTTAGAGGTAATTCAAGGTAAGCAATATTTCTAATCATTTAACCTTACCATTTTTGGGTGCAAAACGATGCGATCAAAATTTGGCGTCGTTGTCAAGGATTGGCGTTCAACTTTTCATGTAAGAGTTTAGTTTATTGTATATAATTCTATCCTTGTAATGTTGTATATATAAATTTTTTTTTTTTAGTTTTGTACATAATGTTTTGTTTTAATTTCTTGTATGTTTTTTTTTCTCTTTTTTGTAAATAAAAGATTTCTCAAAACAAAACAAAAAAAGAAGAAAAAAAATTTTCTTAAAAAAAAATATTTTTATTTATTTTCTAGAAAGTTTGTTCTTTACCTTTTCAAACAACTTGTTGTAAATTACATACTCTTGAACCCCATAAAAGAGTTTAAATGGTCTGGGTAGTTGAATAATAATAATTATTATTATTACTATTTTTTCAAAAATAAAATAAAATCACCCCAGGTAAAATAATTTTTACCCTAACCCTATCATCTATCTTTTTATTCTCTCTTTTCTTCTTCTTTTCTCACTGCCGCACCATATTCTTCCTAAAAAAATTTCAAAACATTTTCATTTGAAAAAAAATGGGAGCTGCTCGACAAATGGAAGCCGATTTTGCACATGCTATAATAATCGTCGAATGTGCATACATCATCCTACTTTTTCTTGTTTATATCTTGATCAAGATTAGAAATTCACTCGATTGAGTTAGAAGATTGCGGAATGTTTAATTTTTGTTCTATCATGTAATTTTTGGAATGTTTTATAATTCTTAGAAGCATGATGTATTTAGGAAGATATTTTGCGGATGTGTATTTAAATTTTCAATTTTTATTATGAATTAGTATTTTCATGTGTTTATTTTTCTCTTGTACCAATTTTATTTTTATGTAAATAAAAAAAAGTGTGATCTTGTAGAAAATAGATTTGAGAAAGATTATATCTTCCTATTTTGTGATTTTACAAAAATATTTAAAAAAAGGGGAGTCGGGAAGACCACGCTCGAACGCGCCTAATCCCCCGTTCGAGCACCGTTAACCCTAGCATAAGGGTTTTAAAACCTTGCTTTCTTCATTCTTCCCTTTATTATTCTTCATCGCCACATCACTCTCCCCTCTAGCAAATTTTTCTTCTTTCATTTCTCTACTCTACTGCACAATAATGTTTGAAACTCTCACGGACGATCAATTTGCCATGGTTGTGTACTCATTTGCAAGTGCATTCATCTTTTACCTTTTTCTTATTTATCTCTTTATCAAGTGGGATCATAGGCGTGTTGGGTAGAAAGAAAATGTTCTTACATTCCCACGATTATTAGATAATTTTGTGTTGTTGTAATTTTCATTTTCTTATGTACCATTTTAATGTTCAATAAAATGTTGTGTTGTTTGTTTTACAATTTATGTATTTATAGTATTTATATAGGTATATATATATAGATATATATATATATATAGATATATATATATATATATATATATAGATATATATATATGTATATATGTATTGTTGTTATTCTATTTGGTTATGGTTGAATTTGAAAAAAAGAAGAAAAAAAAGAAGAAAACCGAAAAGATTAAGGAGAGAAGAAATTGAAATGTTAGATGTGGTAAAGAGTTGTTGAGGTTTGAGATGTAAATTCATGTTTCCAAACCCCCCACCCCACGGTCCTAAATAGGAAAAAAAAAAAAAAAAAAAAGAAAACCAATAAGGATGATGGAGGCATTTGGGGAAGAAGATGATATTTTTCTTTTTATTTCTAGTTTTTAAAAAAAATTGGTTTGAATTTATTTTAAAATTTATGTTAAAAAAAACAAAAAAAAAATTGGATTGAGTTTTTTGATTATTTTCGGATTTACAAAAAACAAAAAATTGTTTTGATTTATGTGGTTTTGGATTAATTTAAATTTTCTTTAATTTCAAAAAAAGAATTGAAAAACTCAAAAACAAAAAAAAAAGAATATATATATATATATATATATATATATATATATATATATATATATATATATATATATAGTTTTTGCGGAAACCCAATTGTAAATATAATTGAGTTCAGGATTTGTTTTAAAATTTTTCCTTTTTATAAAAAATTTGTTGTGTAAAATTTTTATTTTATTTTATCCTCACAACTAATGTTGGTATTTGGAGTTTTGAATGTCAGATCTTCTTTCAAAACTATTTGAGGAACAATGCTTGGAATTTTTATCTGGTTGTATCTATCTTTTTAATTTGCAATGCATTGCATCACTTTCTTACACTAAGAGCAATGTAATGCTCGGGTTTGAGGATGAGAAAATAGTCAATACTACCTGCTAAAATTTTTCAAAATTTGATGCTTCATTTATTCATGATAATTAAACTTGAGTAGTTAATTGTTGAAATATGGTGGGATTTTGATAAAACATTTGAATTAACTGTGAGTATAGAACGAAAAAATGATTAGCCACTAGAGTTGAGTTTGTATCTAGGGATTTTTTTTAAACCCTCTTAATTGTTATTTCGTCCCGAAAGCATCACATGGCTTAGTTAGAGGTTTTTGATTAATTATCAAAAGATAAGTTAGATTGGAGTGCTTTCAATGTGAGATGTTATGTTTTATTAAAATTTGACTTATTTTTCTAGGTCGATATACTCCATTGGAAAAAATATATATTAAAAAAACAATAAAAAAAATGTGTAGATGACTCGCTCAACATCATTCAAATATCAAAAATGTTGATTCAACAAAAAGAGGCATAAAAGAAATCCAAAACAAATGCTTTCTTCTAACCATTTTTGAGCATTTTTGTTATGAAAAAAGCTATCAATACAAATCCTTCCAGACAAGCCTACTTTCACCAACTACAATTCAACCAATGAAAGGCAATACTTCAACCAAGTCAAGGAATCAACCAACATCTATCATCCCAGTCATCTATTCATAAAATATATATATATATATATATATATATATATATATATATATATATATATATATATATATATATATATATATATATATATATATATATATATTAAACGAAAAAAATCTAAGGGAGTACTATACGATTCGAAAGGTAGTTGAATTTTAACATTTCATGACTATCCAAAGAAAATATTTTTGATTTTACAAATCTTGCATGATTAATTTTCTTACCTCTTAATTGAGTTACAAGTGCTTAAAAAGGCTCAAATGATTTTTTTTTATAATTAAGTTGGTTTCTATTCTTCTAGATACAAAACGATTTCTTTGGGTGGAATTGTTTAGAAGACAAACTGATTGTTAATCTTGTATTTTATAAAATCTAACTGTATGAATACATTGACTACTTAGATTTAATATTTTTGAATCTATGAAGTAATTGATGCCTTTGCTTGAGGGCAAACAAAGAATGGATTTGAGGAGGTTCATAAATCCACATTTTTAGTAATTTTAACCCATCAAATCAAGTATATTGCATTATTATTTCAAACTTAATTGTATATTTTACACAATTTTAGTGTAATATAGGTTTTGAAGAAGAAATAGCAAAAATGGCCACAAAACCCAACATTCGGAACAAGAAATTCAGCACAATACTAGAGAAGAATGGTAGAACAACTTTAAAATGAGAAAATTGAGATTGAATTTGGCCAAACCGAATGCGAAAATGGATTCAGGACGCTGAAAAATCATGAAATACACTTAGTCAACTTTTGGTCAACGATCAATGGTCAAAGTCAACCGAGCCGGTCAAAGTCAATGTTCGGAGTCAAAGTTCACCTTTTTGAAAATGGCGGACAAGTGGTCGACAGCGCGTGATGAAAAAAATTAATAAAAAAATTAATAGTGCAGAGTGGCACTCGAGCGCACTATTCATCAGCCACCTATAAATAGTGACTGAAATGCTGATTTCAAGGGACAGAAGTGAATTTCACCATGTTTCTTTGTATATAATCACTTTTCTTCATATTTTAGCTTAGGAGTAGGTTAGTTTAGTTTAGTTAAAGTCCTAAAATAAGGGTCGGGCTTATGGATTAACGTCATAGCTTCGGAGAAATCAAGCCGGCTAAATCAAGACATGCTTAAATTCGGTAACTTTTATTGTGACGCCTGAGAATTTCATCATAATTTCTTAATAACTGTTGCATACTTACTTGAGCATTCTTATGTGCATCACTTTTCTTGCTTAATTGCTTTATTTGGAGGCTACTATTCATAAGATTTTCAACCGTCTTAAAAGTGTGATTTAATATTTTTTCTAAGTCATATGACCTACTAAAGGAATCGAGAACTTGTCATTTTGGACTTTCGAGCTTAGGAACATACATTAGGAAAATGTTTTTCGAGTCATTTGAATAGTATTACGTATGTAACAACCTTTAATTTCAACTAGCTAACAACAATTGAATGAGTTTTTAACTTAGTTTGACTATGATTTAATGGCATTTGACTTCATTTAGCATAACATACTCATACATATATACTCAATTATCAACATTTTAAATAACTACTCAACAAACAAAGCAAAAAATTACCCTTGTGTCCCCTCCCCCCAAGGCCGATACCCTCAAGGAGAAAAAAAAAGAAAAAAATTTCAACAATCTTGCTAGCTTGACTCTTGGCTTGGATCTTGGAGTTTGTTTTAGCATCCTAGGGTTCCCAACAAGCTTCTACACATCAAAAATAGTGAGGGAGTTGCATTTTTATTGCTTTCAAAGTTTATGCTCATATGTTGAAATTCTTGATTTGTTGATATAGCTATAATACTTTTTATGAATGCTTAATATGTGTTTATTAGAGCCTATAGAGTTAACTTTTATAACTTGATAGAGGATTCCAAGGTTGAATGTTGAGATTGAATGAAGAAGATGATGAATAGTGCTCAGAATTAGGGTTTTGAGAAAACTTGTTAATTGGATTGATTTGAGGCTTCAATTAGGTACTTTAGACATTAATGGAACTAGTCATAGGATCACGTGAATTTGAATTGCTCGGAAATGTGATAAAATGAAAAATTGGTAATCTTTAAAAAGGGGATTTTTCCCGAAATGCAATCCAGGCACGTTTGAGCTTTGGTTTAGGTATCCTTGAGGTATGGAAGCACTTTTGGTGCTTTCGTTACGTGAATTTGGAGTCCGGATAGGGTAGTTGTAGTTCAAACCCGCTCGGGGCCTTCCCGAGTTTTCGTTTCCAAATCGGGTTTTCAAAGCTTGGATAGGTGCCTTTTGACCTACCTAGGGATGTAGGATGGTTGGTTTGATGATTTGAAATCTTGAACCTTGCGTGGGAGAAGAAATCGAAAAGTTAACAAAGAGGAAAAGATGTTTTGGTTGACTTTTGCTCATATGAACTTGTGGATACTTGGTAGATGTTTAAATGCATGATACATGGGTTCCTTAGATTATCCATGAAGTTTTGTAAAGATTATGATATTTGTCTCTTTATAGCTTTGTTTCTATTTGTGGATAATTGCGAGGGCGACCTACTTCGTCATCCCTCTTATGTGTTAATTGATATCTTAATTCTTGTGGACTTGTCTATGGGTTGCGCAACCTTTTCGGAAATGGTAGCGTCGAGAAACACGAGCGGCATCGGGCTTGCCATGCTCCCTCGACTACCATGGTGCTTATTCCCTTTCTCGCTGAGTATACTCCACTACCCCAGAGGCATGGTTCACCTGCTGGGCATATGGTGCTATCTCAGGAGAAAGGGTCGTAGGATTGAGATACATCCAGAGTATCGCAACTTGTTGGAGTAAGAGTTTTTCGGCACTTGCGTGAAGTTCGTGGCTCATGGTTCGAGATTGAAGACTTGAAGTGGAACCGTATCCTTTTTAATGTGGTTAACTACTTGCTATTTAATCTTGTTGTTTATGTTATATATATGTATATGATTTCTTGTATCTGCATATCATTTTGCACGTCCCGGTATGTTGCATTACCTCCCTCGCTGGGCAACATTGTTGCTTACTCCTGATCTAACATGTTTCAGGAGAAGCTGAGGTAGATACTCAGCTAGTTGCAGTAGTTGAAGAGGAGGAAGTACAAGTTGAGCAACTTTCGTGACTTCTTGTGTGATAAGGTTGTCTTTAATGTGAAACTTGCGTTGAGGGGTTGTTAGATGTTGTGTTTTGAGACCTTGGGGTCTTGTATATTTGCTCGGGAAGTTGTAACTTAATTATATTCTTGTATGTTGGATATAAAGTAGAATGGCATGTAATAGACTATAGTAGACCTATCTCGGTTGTTGCATGCTTGGGTGTGATAATTAGCTTGTTTTAACTACGCCATACTACTCGAAAGTTTAAGTTAGAATTTAACCCGTATGCTTGTATGTTTCTACTTTGTTGTACCAAGGCTCGGATGGCCTTGTGAATTTGGTTGGTTCCGAAAAACTTGGAAGTTAAATTGTATAAAGTGGTTGTTGTGGTTCAGGCATTGTATGTGATTATTGCAAGTACCATTTTAGTCCATAGTACAGAGGAGACTCTGTCCGAGTGACGGGTCCGGACTTGGCCTATAGCATGGGGTTGGGTTCGGGGCGTTACATTTAGGTGGTATCAGAGCTACTTGAATGCATGAAGCCGGGTTAACTTTCTTGGCATGTGGGTAGAGGTCTACATGTGAAAGTTGAATTATATGAATATGTGATTACTTAATTGTCTAAGTATTTGGGTAAGAGACATGGTAAAGCATAATATGATATGAATATGAAAAGTTTAGTGTTTAATGTTGTTAAGTGTTTTATATGTTATCTTATGTGAATAAAGTGTTTTGGAAACAATGTGCATATTATCTTTGCATTATCTATTTGCCTATTTTAATACTATACTCTTCTATCATTGAGATTAGGAGACGGGGTAGATCAAGGAGAGAGCCAGAGGAAGCTCTTAGACAGGATGTACCTGGTGTGACGCCCGAGATTTAGCCATGCATTTAATTACTGTTGCATCCCTTGTTTGCGCATTTATTTCTGTGCCTTACTAACTGACTTTATGACTACTATTCACTCCGTTTTTAAACTGCATTCTATTAGTTAATTAGCATTTTTATTAAATCATATTAATTATTAAAGTAATGAGAAAAATGTGCATTTGAGCTAGAGGCGATAGGAGAGCTCGTTTAGAAAATGACTTTTGTAGTTGAATGAATAGTGTTACGTAACTAACTTAGGTAATTAATTAGCTAGCAAATATTTTACTATCTAAGCTCGTTTTAAGCTCAATAAGCGCATTATATTAGATCACTTAAGCACCCAAGCTTGACCCCACCCAACTAAAAACCTTAAATAGCAACTAAGGCTCACAAAACACAAAACAAAAGAAAAAAAAAGTGGGCAGAAATCCTGTAGCTGGGCCGAGAGCAAGGAGAAGAGAAAAAAAAAAGATTTTGCTCATCAACTCTCCAAATCAAGCCACTCCAAGCCTTGAGCAACTAGTGTAGGGTGTTTGCAAGGTTCCTAGGTGCTCCTACGCATATTGGTGAGGGATTTCACGGCTTGTTTTTGCATTTCTAAATAGTTGTCAATTTCTTGATTTTTTGAAAATGTGATCAAATGCTATTGTATGAGTTATCTATGCTAATATACCATCTATATGAATGCTAGAGAACACATTTTGAGCCGTCGTTTCGCAATTTAAACGGTTAGAATCGTTAGTTTGATTTTTAGGGTGAATAGTGACATTTTTTCTAGGGTTTTGTGTAATTGCTCGAATTAGCTTGATTTAATGCTTCTAATAGATGCCTTAGGTGCTAGTGAAGATAACCTAATAGCCCCGTGCACTTGCATTGCCCTTAAATTGCCTAAAAATGGAAAATAGCCGACTTTAACTTGGGGCTTTTGGGGCTAATGCGAATCCGGGTGGATTCGGGCTTCAATTCTAGTATCCTTAGGCTACCTAGGTGCTATAGATGCCTTGATATCCCTTGTTTGAAGCCCGGACAATGTATGTGTAGTTTAAAGCCATAAGAGGGAATTTGGGGCTTTCGGGGTAAACGCGGGCATTTGAATGAGTTAGAGGGTTGAGAGGGTACCTTGAGGGTTAGTTAGAAGGTTGGGAGAGTTTCCTTTGAAAATGAAATCATTAACTTTGGTTTGGAAGAGAAATAGTTTGTAAAATAAAGGGGTTTAAGTGCAATTTCGGTTGTCTCACACTTCTAAACACACGGCATGACTTCTTGAGTGTTTATATGTGATATTAAGTTGATTTGGAGCTTTTGGTATAATTCTATGGTTATTTTGTAATGTCTCTTTGCAAAACTGCATATTTGCTTATATAATTGTTCTATTCTGATTGCATCGAGGTCAACCTACTTTGTTGATCCTCATATGTGTTAATGCTTATATTATTGCTATTAACTTGCCATCGTTAAGTGCATTGCATAGTGGTTGCGCAACCATAGTGTCAGGGGCAGATGTGTTGAATATCGGCTGGGCGGCAGAGGGCTTGCCGTTGGATATTCAAACTCCGTGCCCTAGTCCCTCATTCGCCTGGTCCAGAGATTGCCAGGGGATGTTGGGTCATAGGATTTGGGGTACATCCGGAGTACACCCACTGGAGTGATTGGGGTTATGCCGGCTTATCGTGATCGTGCTCGTGGTTCGTGGATCGTGATTGAAGACCAGTGAAGATTGGTGTATAGGGGATTGTTGAAACGTATCCTTTTAAATGTGTGGTTATTTAAGTTATCGTTGTTTCTTTAATTGTATAAGTGTTATTGTTGTATAATTGTATTATATGTTGCATTGCACGCCCCGGGACTATATCCCTCACTGGGCAACAGTGGTTGCTCATACCTCGATATCTGTTTCAGGAGACGCTGAGGGTGATCCCCAGCTTGTTGATTTAGTTGAGGAAGAAGAAGTTCAGATTGAGCCTTTACCTTAGTTGCTGTGCCTGATAGCTTGAGGTGGTTAATGAATTTGCTGCTATGTGGAAGATTCATCTGATTACTTTATGTACTATTTTGTAGCCCAAGGGCTATGTATATGCTTGTTGTATAAGTTGAAGACTAGTTGGTTGTGTTGTAGCTTTGAAAGCCTATGAATTGTAATAACTTATGATCTACTTCTATTCGCTTTGCTTGCTTGGGAGTGAATGACTTAAAGTAGAAAGGTTTGGTCTTTCAATTATGTTTAATTGATTTCCTAGAATGTCATGATTATAAAACTATGTTGATAATAAGTTCTCGCATGCTTGTGTGTTTTGGAACTATTGTGTACTATAAGGCTCGGATGGCCTTAGAACTTGTTGTTTATTTAAGAAAAGCTTGTATTGTATTGTTGGGACCTTGTTTGAGTGAGTACAGGTTTTTAGAATGTCCACGGTACAGGGGAGACTATGTCCGTGTGTCGGGTCCGAACTTAACCTTTAGCTTGGGGGTTGGGTCGGGGTGTGACATTTAAGTGGTATCAGAGCTATAGATTGCATGAAGCCGAGTTAAATTTCTCGGTCTGTGGGTAGAGATTTGTTATGTGACTTTGTGAATACATGAGTCCTTGATTTTGATTGACCTAAGTGAAATTTGAATAAGGAATGAACATGCTAGCATGGAAATGGAATATCAAGAGTCTAGAATGTCAAGTATGATCTAGTGATTTATGTGTACTTCAAGAATGTGGAATATTTATTTGAACTTCTATGTACTTGACTTTATGTGAATCCAATTGGACTTTTCTTTATGTGTTTACTTATAAATTGCATATATACATATATATACCTGCCATAACACTTTGCATTCTAGCTATTCGAGATGGGGCCTCGCCGTCGTGCTGATAATCCGAATGTTGGTGGAGAACCCGATGGGGTTCATGGGCAAGAAGCTGAGGTGGCCGAAAATGCACCGCAGGTTCAAGAACCGAGCACTGCACAGATCTTGGCCACGATGGCCACAGCTATGAACACTATCGCCCAGTTTGTTACACAACAGGGTCAGCCAGGGGTCGTTGGAGGTAATCAGGCTGCGAGAACCGGAGGTAGTGGTCCTACCGGAGGGAATCTGTATGATCGATTTATACATCATGGGGCCTATACTTTCTTTGGGGAGCCGGACGATATGAAAGCTGAGATGTGGTTAAGGAAGTTTGAGAGAGTGGCAGCAATACTGGAGTGCCATGATGACAGGAAGATTACTTATGCTACTTTCCTTCTCGAGGGTGATGCTGAAGATTGGTGGAATACCATCAGTGAGAAATGGGGAGCTGAGGGAGTTCATCATTCGTGGGCCGACTTTGTCCGAGAATTTTGAGACAAGTATATATCGGTAGTTGCCCGCGAGAGGCAACAAACGGAGTTCATAAACTTGAAGCAGGGAAGTATGACGGTAGATCAATACGAGGCTACTTTTACCTGGCTTTCCCGTTATGCACCAGCTTTAATTCAGCCGGAGGACATGAAGATCCAGAGGTTCATCCAGGGTTTGAGGAGGGATATTATGCTGAACTTGTCTTCAAATGATTTTCCTAACTATGCTGCAGTAGTCCGAGCTGCCTCGAGATATGAGAAACGGAAGGCCGATGTGTTAGCCGAGACCAGTCAATCGAGTAAACGGTTTCAGTCTCAGAGTCAAGGGTACCAGGGGCAGGCTGTATCAGTTGGGCAGAGTTCACAGTCGAGGCAGACTCAGAGTTACACAGGGCCTACTCAGACTCAGGCACGACCAGTCCAGAGTCAGACTCAGAGTCAGTTCCGTCCAGCAGTTTCCCGTTCGCAGCAGGGTAGTTCAGCTACCTCTACTTACAGAGCTCCTTCGGGAGGCACTGTTGCAAGACGTCACCAGCAGTGCAGCTTCTGTCAGCGTCAGGGCCACACTAAGGATGTTTGTTGGAAGAAACATAACAAGTGTACAGGTTGCGGCAGTGATCAGCACAGGGTTAAAGACTGTCAGAAATTTAAGAACCCTAGGGGTTAGACATCAGCTCAGAACTCTCAGACCAGGGTACCAGCTGCAGCACCACCACCACGAGGTCAGGCCCGTGTATTTGCTTTGGATGCTGAGGAGCTTCCGGACACTACTGATGTGGTAGAAGGTATTTTTCTTCTTAATGATCAGTCAGTTAAGGTTTTAATTGATTCCGGGGCTTCGCATTCTTTTATTACTCCTACTTGTGCACAAAATGCTAAATTGAAACATGATAAATTGTTGCATGAGATTGTGGTTTATACTCCTATGGGTCCGAAGTTTGTTACTAGATCTATTTGCATAGCATGTAGTATATTTATTGAGGGTCGTGTTTTTCCTGCTGATTTGATTATCCTACCCTTCAATGACTTTGAAATTATATTGGGGATGGACTGGTTAAGTAAATATTATGCCCAGCTTGATTGTAGAAAGAAGATTGTGTATCTAGAAATGCCTGACCAGCCTGTACTTAAAATAGTTGGTAGTAGAAAATCTACGGGAACTCCTATTATTTCTTCTATTAAGGCATCTAAATTATTGAGCAAGGGTTGTGAGGCTTATCTTGCATATTTGATTAATCAACCCGGGGATCAATTGAAATTGAATGATGTACCTATCGTGAGAGAGTTTCCGGGGGTCTTTCCTGAGGAATTGCCTGGGTTACCGCCTGATAGAGAGATAGAGTTCATGATTGATTTATTGCCGGGGACTTCACCTATCTCTAGGACTCCGTACAGAATGGCTCCACCTGAGTTGCAAGAATTGAAAGTTCAATTACAGGGCTTGCTTGAGAAGGGATTCATTCAGCCGAGTTCTTCGCCTTGGGGTGCGCCAGTCCTATTTGTTAAAAAGAAAGACGGATCTCTTCGCCTATGCATTGATTATCGGGGTCTTAATCAGGTAACCATCAAAAATAAATATCCTTTGCCTTTAATCGAAGAATTATTTGATCAGTTGCAAGGCGCCAGGGTATTCTCTAAATTTGATCTGAGGCAGGGTTATTATCAGCTGAGGATTAAGAAAGACGATGTTCCTAAAACTGCTTTCAAAACTCGATATGGCCATTATGAATTTGTTGTCTTGCCGTTTGGTCTTACTAATGCTCCCGCCGCATTCATGGATTTAATGCAGAGGGTATTCCGTCTTTATCTGGATCAATTTGTGGTCATATTCATTGATGATATTCTTGTCTATTCTAAATCTGAAGCAGAGCATGAACAGCATCTCAGAATTGTGTTGCAGACTCTTCAGGAGCATCAGTTATTTGCAAAGTTTAGCAAATGTGAATTCTGGCTTAAGCAAGTTGCTTTTCTTGGCCATATTATCTCGCAGGATGGTATTTCTGTTGATCCAGCGAAGATTGAAGTTGTGTTATCTTGGAAACGACCTGAAACTGTCACGGAGATTCGTAGCTTCCTTGGTTTAGCTGGGTATTATCGGAGGTTTGTCAAGGATTTCTCTAAGATTGCAGGGCCTTTAACTCAACTTACTCAGAAGAAAACCGTATTTGACTGGAATGATAAATGCGAGGCCAGCTTCCAGGAATTGAAGAAGAGATTGACTACAGCTCCTATTCTTGCTTTACCTGAGGGTTATGATAATCTGGTGATCTATAGTGATGCTTCGAAGGAAGGTCTGGGTTGTGTATTGATGCAGAATGGCCGGGTTACTGCTTATGCTTCCAGGAAACTGAAGCCTTATGAACTCAACTATCCGACTCATGATCTTGAGCTTGCAGCTATCATTCTTGCATTAAAGAAATGGCGTCATTATCTCTGGGGCAACAAATTTGAAATCTTCACTGATCATAAGAGCTTGAAATATCTGTTTTCACAGAAATAGTTGAACATGAGGCAGAGGCGATGGTTGGAATTACTTGAGGACTATAACTGCACCATTAACTATCTTCCGGGTAAGGCCAATATTGTTGCTAATGCTTTGAGCCGAAAGGCTACTGTTGCTAGCTTGATTATCAAGAATTGGGAATTCATGGAAGAATTGTGCTTATGGAAGCCTAGTACTTCAAATTCTGGTATTCAATTTGCAAGTTTGTAGATTCAATCTCTGTTGTTATCCAGGATTCGAGAAGCTCAACAGGCTGATCTTCAATTGTTGAAAGTCTTAGAGAATTCTAAAGGGGGAGAGTCGGATTTCAAACTGCACGACGATGGTATTCTTAAATTCAAGGGTAGAATCTGTATTCCGAATGATCCAACTCTAAAGAAGGATATTCTTGCTGAGGCACACAGTTCTCGATATACTATCCATCCAGGCAATACGAAAATGTATAAAGATTTAAAGCAGAATTTCTGGTAGAATAGTATGAAGAGAGAAATTGCTGACTATGTTGCCCGATGTCTTACTTGTCAGAAAGTTAAAGCAGAACATCAGAGACCTGCAGGGTTGTTGCAGCCTTTGGCTATTCCTGTTTGGAAATGGGATCATATTACTATGGATTTCGTATCAGATTTACCGAGGTCTTCGAAGGGTAATGACTCAGTCTGGGTTATTGTGGATAGACTGACCAAGACTTCTCATTTTATTGCTAAAAAGAAGTCTGATTCTCTTGATAAACTGGCAGAGTTGTATATTGAGAATGTTGTCCGACTACATGGAATTCCAAAGAGTATCGTGTCAGATAGAGATCCCAGATTCACATCTCAGTTCTGGCAGAAGATTCAGAAAGCTTTGGGCACGAATTTGAATTTCAGTACAGCTTATCATCCTCAGACAGATGGTCAATCCGAGAGAACTATCTTGATCCTTGAGGATATGTTACGGGCTTGTATTCTGGACTTCGGTAAAAGTTGGGAGAAATATTTGCCACTAGCAGAGTTCGCCTACAACAATAGTTATCAAGCTACTATTGGTATGGCACCTTATGAGGCACTTTATGGGCGTAAATGTCGGTCTCCTCTCTACTGGGATGATGTTGGTGAAATGAAGACTATCGACCCTACTCTCTTACCTGAAATGAACAAAATGATTGATCATGTGCAGCTTATCAGAAAAAGAATGCTTACAGCACAGAGCCGGCAAAAGAGTTATGCAGATAGACGACGTCGTGATCTGAAATTTACTGTAGGGGACCGGGTATTTCTGAAAATTTCTCCTCGCAAGGGTTTGATTCGGCATGGTAAATGAGGTAAACTCAGTCCTCGATATGTGGGACCATTTGAGATAACTGAAACTGTTGGTGATTTGGCTTACTATCTAGCTTTACCTCCCAGTCTGGGCAGAATTCATGACGTATTCCATGTTTCCATGCTTCGGAAGTATCAGCCAGATCTCTCTCACATACTTGAGCCGGAACCACTAGAGATCAGTGAAACTTTGACCTACACAGAGAAACCTCTTCGAATTGTTGATCAGAAAGTTCAGGAGCTGAGGACTAAAAGCATTCCGATGGTTAAAGTTCTGTGGGATCATCACGGAGTAGAGGATGCGACATGGGAAAAAGAGGATCAGATGCGGGAACGGTATCCAGAGTTATTCACCGAATCATGTAAGAATTGCGTGGACGCAATTAGTTTAAGGGGGAGAGGATGTGACGCCCGAGATTTAGCCATGCATTTAATTACTGTTGCATCCCTTGTTTGCGCATTTATTTCTGTGCCTTACTAACTGACTTTATAATTACTATTCACTCCGTTTTTAAACTGCCTTCTATTAGTTAATTAGCATTTTTATTAAATCATATTAATTATTAAAGTAATGAGAAAAATGTGCATTTGAGCTAGAGGCGATAGGAGAGCTCGTTTAGAAAATGACTTTTGTAGTTGAATGAATAGTGTTACGTAACTAACTTAGGTAATTAATTAGCTAGCATATATTTTACTATCTAAGCTCGTTTTAAGCTCAATAAGCGCATTATATTAGATCACTTAAGCACCCAAGCTTGACCCCACCCAACTAAAAACCTTAAATAGCAACTAAGGCTCACAAAACACAAAACAAAAGAAAAAAAAAGTGGGCAGAAATCCTGTAGCTGGGCCGAGAGCAAGGAGAAGAGAAAAAAAAAAGATTTTGCTCATCAACTCTCCAAATCAAGCCACTCCAAGCCTTGAGCAACTAGTGTAGGGTGTTTGCAAGGTTCCTAGGTGCTCCTACACATATTGGTGAGGGATTTCACGGCTTGTTTTTTGCATTTCTAAATAGTTGTCAATTTCTTGATTTGTTGAAAATGTGATCAAATGCTATTGTATGAGTTATCTATGCTAATATACCATCTATATGAATGCTAGAGAACACATTTGAGCCGTCGTTTCGCAATTTAAACGGTTAGAATCGTTAGTTTGATTTTTAGGGTGAATAGTAACGTTTTTTCTAGGGTTTTGTGTAATTGCTCGAATTAGCTTGATTTAATGCTTCTAATAGATGCCTTAGGTGCTAGTGAAGATAACCTAATAGCCCCGTGCACTTGCATTGCCCTTAAATCGCCTAAAAATGGAAAATAGCCGACTTTAACTTGGGGCTTTTGGGGTTAATGCGAATCCGGGTGGATTCGGGCTTCAATTCTAGTATCCTTAGGCTACCTAGGTGCTATAGATGCCTTGATATCCCTTGTTTGAAGCCCGGACAATGTATGTGTAGTTTAAAGCCATAAGAGGGAATTTGGGGCTTTCGGGGTAAACGCGGGCATTTGAATGAGTTAGAGGGTTGAGAGGGTACCTTGAGGGTTAGTTAGAAGGTTGGGAGAGTTTCCTTTGAAAATGAAATCATTAACTTTGGTTTGGAAGAGAAATAGTTTGTAAAATAAAGGGGTTTAAGTGTAATTTCGGTTGTCTCACACTTCTAAACGCACGGCATGACTTCTTGAGTGTTTATATGTGATATTAAGTTGATTTGGAGCTTTTGGTATAATTATATGGTTATTTTGTAATGTCTCTTTGCAAAACTGCATATTTGCTTATATAATTGTTCTATTCTGATTGCATCGAGGTCAACCTACTTTGTTGATCCTCATATGTGTTAATGCTTATATTATTGCTATTAACTTGTCATCGTTAAGTGCATTGCATAGTGGTTGCGCAACCATAGTGTCAGGGGCGGATGTGTTGAATATCGGCTGGGCGGTAGAGGGCTTGCCGGTGGATATTCAAACTCCGTGCCCTAGTCCCTCATTCGCCTGGTCCGGAGATTGCCAGGGGATGTTGGGTCGTAGGATTTGGGGTACATCCGGAGTACACCCACTGGAGTGATTGGGGTTATGCCGGCTTATCGTGATCGTGCTCGTGGTTCGTGGATCGTGATTGAAGACCAGTGAAGATTGGTGTATAGGGGATTGTTGAAACGTATCCTTTTAAATGTGTGGTTATTTAAGTTATCGTTGTTTCTTTAATTGTCTAAGTGTTATTGTTGTATAATTGTATTATATGTTGCATTGCACGCCCCGGGACTATATCCCTCACTGGGCAACAGTGGTTGCTCATACCTCGATATCTGTTTCAGGAGACGCTGAGGGTGATCCCCAGCTTGTTGATTTAGTTGAGGAAGAAGAAGTTCAGATTGAGCCTTTACCTTAGTTGTTGTGCCTGATAGCTTGAGGTGGTTAATGAATTTGCTGCTATGTGGAAGATTCATCTAATTACTTTATGTACTATTTTGTAGCCCAAGGGCTATGTATATGCTTGTTGTATAAGTTGAAGACTAGTTGGTTGTGTTGTAGCTTTGAAAGCCTATGAACTATAATAACTTATGATCTACTTCTATTCGCTTTGCTTGCTTGGGAGTGAATGACTTAAAGTAGAAAGGTTTGGTCTTTCAATTATGTTTAATTGATCTCCTAGAATGTCATGATTATAAAACTATGTTGATAATAAGTTCTCGCATGCTTGTGTGTTTTGGAACTATTGTGTACTATAAGGCTCGGATGGCCTTAGAACTTGTTGTTTATTTAAGAAAAGCTTGTATTGTATTGTTGGGACCTTGTTTGAGTGAGTACAGGTTTTTAGAATGTCCACGGTACAGGGGAGACTCTGTCCGTGTGTCGGGTCCGGACTTAACCTTTAGCTTGGGGGTTGGGTCGGGGTGTGACACCTGGACAAGGTACAGCGGTAGTAGGAAATGTACCGCTGGGCCAAGAACCGAGTAATACGCAGATTTTGGCCACAATAGCCACCGCCATGAATACTATAGCTCAATTTGTGGTTCAGCAGGGTACGGCAGGTATTAGCAGAGTAATCAAGCTGCTACACCAGAGGGTAGTGGTACTGCTGGAGGTAACTTGTATGATAAATTCTTGCACCACGGGGCATACAGTTTCTATGGTGAGCCAGATGACATGAAATCTGAGATGTGATTGAACAAGTTTGAGAAAGTCTCTGCGATACTCGAGTGAAATGATGAGAGAAAGATTACTTATGCTGCATTCTTAATGAAGGGTGGCACCGAGGAGTGGTGGCACACTGTTAGAAAGAAATGGGATGCTGAGAGGGTCCAGCATGTGTGGGCTGACTTTGTTCGTGAGTTCCGGGATAAATATGTATCGATTGTAGCTCGCGAGAGACATCAGGAGGAATTCGTAGCTTTGAGGCAGGGAAACATGACTGTAGATCAGTATGAGGCTACTTTCACTAGACTTTCTCGATACGTGCCAACTTTAGTTCAGCCAGAGGACATGAAAATTTAGAGGTTTATCACAAGGTTGAGGAGTGACATTATGCTTAATTTGTCTTCACAGGATTATCCGAGCTATGCTGCACTAATCAAGGCCGCATCAAGGTTCGAGAAACGCAAGGCAGATGTGTTAGCTTAGTCTAGTCAGTCAAGTAAGCGTTAGTATCAGTCCCAGAGTCAGGGCTACCAGAGGCAATATCAGCAGCCTGTTCAGACTCAGCAGCCTAGGCAGACCCAGAGCTATCCAGGACTAGTTTAGGCACAGTCACAGTCGAGACTAGTGCAGAGCCAGCCACAGGGACAGTCACAGACCCGACCAGAGACTGCTAGATCTCAACAGGGTAGTTCTGCTACATCTACTTATAGGACTCCTCCAGGAGGTGTTGCTGCCAAGAAGAACCTATAGTGTACTAATTGCAATCGCAAAGGCCACACAGAGGCAGAGTGTTGGAGGAAATTGGGTCGATGCGTGGGTTGTGGCAGTGATCAGCATAGAGCTAGAGATTGCCCCAAGTTCAAACAAGGTTAGGGACAGACTTCCAGACAGGGTGCACAGACTAGAGCTTCAGGAGCAGCTACTGTACCGTGAGGCCAGGCACGGGTGTTTGCTCTCGATCAAGAGGAGCTTCCAGACATGACGGTGGTGGTAGAAGGTACTTTTCTTATTAATAGTCAACCGGTAGTAGTTTTGATTGACACTGGGGCTACACATTCATTCATTACTCCTGCATGTGCACAATCTACTACTTTAACAGTTGATAAACTGCCATATGTGATTGAAGTAAGTAGTCCTATGGGTATTAAATGTGTTACGGAGTCTGTGTGTAGAAATTGTGATATTTGTGTTGAGGGTTGCATGTATCCTATTGATTTGATTATTATGCCATTTCGGGACTTTGAAGTTATCTTGAGGATGGATTGGTTGGGGTGATATTATGCATGTTTGGATTGTAGAAAGAAAGTTTTAACTTTAGAAGTACCTGATCAACCTATTATTAAAGTCACTGGGAGTCGAAAATCTATTAGGACTTGTATCATATCTTCTATTAAGGCAACTAAAATGTTGAGTAAAGGTTGTGTTGCATATTTGGCTTATCTAATTAATCAGCCTGGAGATAAATTGAAAATGAATGAGGTACCTATTATAAAAGATTTTCCGAGGGTTTTTCTTGAGGAGTTGCCGGGGTTACCACCTGACCGAGAGATAGAGTTTGTGATTGATCTATTGCCAGGGACTAATCCTATTTCTAGAACCCCATATAGAATGGCTCCCCCTGACTTACAGGAATTGAAAATTCAGCTACAGGGCCTACTTGAAAAGGGTTTTATTCAGCCTAGTTCGTCACCTTGGGGTACTCCTGTGTTATTTGTAAAGAAGAAAGACGAGACTCTACGATTGTGTATTGATTATCGAGGCCTTAATCAGGTGACGGTAAAAAATAAATATCATTTGCCCTTAATTGAGGAGTTATTTGATCAGCTGTAGGGTGCTATTGTATTTTCTAAGTTTGATTTGAGGCAGGGCTATTATCAGTTGAGAATTCGTAGAGAAGATGTACCCAAGACTGCATTCAGAACCAGGTACGACCACTATGAGTTTGTTGTATTACCATTTGGGTTGACAAATGTTCCAGCCGCCTTTATGGATTTGATACAGAGAGTATTTAAACTTTATCTTGATCAGTTTGTTGTTATTTTTATTGATGATATACTGGTCTATTCTAAATCTGAGGCAGAGCATGAAGAACACTTGAGAATTGTGCTTCGAACCCTGCAAGAACATAAATTGTTTGCCAAATTTAGAAAATGCGAATTCTGGTTGAAACAGGTTGCCTTTTTAGGCCATATTATTTCACAAGAGGGAATATCTATGGATCCTGTGAAAATTAAGGTGGTGATGACTTGGAAAAGAGCCGAGACTATCACAAAAGTTCGTAGTTTCTTGGGTTTGGCAGGCTATTATAGGCGGTTTGTTAAATATTTCTCAAAAATTGCTGGACCGTTGACTTCTTTAACTCAAAAGAAAACTATATTTAACTGGAACGATAAGTGTGAAGTCAGTTTTTTAGAATTGAATAAGAGACTTACCACTGCTCCTATTCTTGCATTGCCTGAGGGAACTGATAATTTGGTGAGATACAGTGATGCTTTGAAAGAAGGCTTGGGTTGCGTTTTTTACGCAAAATGGTAAGGTGATAGCTTATGCCTCTAGGAAATTGAAACCATATGAACTCAATTATCCTACACACGATCTTGAACTAGTTGTTGTTGTCTTTGCTCTAAAGAAATAGCGTCATTATTTGTTGGGTAATCAATTTGAGATATTTACTGATCGTAAAAGTCTAAAATATCTGTTTTCTCAAAAGGATTTGAATATGAGGCAAAGGCGTTGGCTAGAGTTGTTGAATGATTATAATTGCACTATTAGTTAATTGCCAGGAAAAGCTAACACTATTGCAGATGCATTGAGCCGAAAAGCTGTTGTAGCTAGTTTGATAATCAAGGACTGGGAGTCTGTGGAGGAGATATGCTTGTGGAAACCGAAGGCTTCTAGATCAAGTATCCAATTTGCTAGCTTACAAATCCAGTCTCTATTGCTATCTAGGATCAGAGAAGCGCAACAGTCAGATTCTCAGTTATTGAAGCTTCTAGAGAAGTCAAAAGGGGGAGAGTCTGACTTCAAGTTGCATGATGATAGATTACTCAAGTACAGGAATAGAATCTGCATTCCTAGTGATTCAACTGTGAAAGATGAGATTATTGTCGAGGCTCATGGTTCAAAATACACAATTCATCCCAGTAGCACTAAGATGTACAGAGATTTAAAGCTGAGTTTCTGGTGGAACAACATGAAGAGAGGGATAGCTGATTATGTGGCTAAGTGTTTGACTTGTCAGAAAGTTAAGGCGGAGCATCAGAGACCGGCAGGATTGTTGCAACCGCTAGAGATTCCGGTATGGAAATGGGATCAAGTTACTATGGACCTTGTATCTGATTTGCCGAGATCACCACGAGGTAATGATTCCGTATGGGTTGTGGTTGATAGGCTGACAAAGAGTTCTCATTTTATTGCTACAAAGAAAACAGATTCCCTTGATAAATTAGCCGAGCTTTATGTTGAAAATATTGTGAGATTGCATGGAGTTCCATCTCGGATAGTGTTGGACAAGGATCCCAGGTTTACATCACAATTTTGGCAGAAACTACAAAAGGCTTTGGGGAGTAGTCTGAGTTTTAGTACTGCATATCACCCGCAAACGGATGGTCAGTCAGAGAGGACTATCAGGATACTGAAATACATGTTGCGAGCTTGCGTTCTGGATTTCGGCAAGAGTTGGGAGAAGTACCTATGTCACGCCCCAACCCGACCCCGTAAAAGGCCAAGCCCGGACCCGACACACGGACTATGTCTCCTCTGTACCGTGGACGATCCGAAAACCCTACATTCAATATAATACTTGCAGAAACATAATATACATTTGAATCATGACAACTTTCTTTTAGAAAATATACATCTTCTCATTAACAACTTTGCAAACCCAAAAATGTCATGCATACTACACAAGTATTCGTGCCACTAAACGGTTAAACCATTAGTATGCAATTCTTTACTAGTCATAAGAGTACAACTTTACAACTTTACAATCTTTTAACCTTTACAACAAAAGACCATAAGGCCTCAAAATAGAACTACATACAAGGCTACAAGCCTCAAAATAAAGCGACGACCAAGCATTAAACACATCAAGCATGGCTCGCACAAAAGTCTGGCAACCAACCACTAGCTAAGCAAAGAAGTGCTATCAAGGAAACACCTCCACTTGCTCCTCCTCCTCTATTACCTCAATGGGATCAGCTTCAACTACTCCTGTAAAAATATAGTATAGAAAGGAATGAGCAAAAACTATTGCTCAGCGAGGGCTATTGGTCTCAAGGACAGAGATGAGAGGAGTATGCAATGCAATTAGTCAAGCAATTCATACAAATATCATATAGAGATACAAACAAAGCCAACAATAAAGCAAGGCAAACATTAAAACTATAACACTCATTCAAAGGATACGATACTCTTTCCACGAGCAACTTTCAATCACGAATTCGATGACGACGCACCGGCCCAAACCACCTTATAACTTCAGTTTGGAATACCCCAGAAGTATCCATCAATTCTACGACCCAAATCTCCCTGGGAGGCAACCCAAGCGAGAAAGGGAATAGGACACGGAGCTAGAGCAACCAATACTGGCAACCCGAGGCTACCCAGAGAGGCCCATCACTCCGCCCCTGACTCTATGAATGCAATACAAGATACGATGCAACAAACGAGCAATAAAGCCACACGTGGGAGAATAACAAAGTAGGTTACTCTCGCACGCAATAGCAATAGTTGATAAGCATTTCATTCAGAATCAATTCTAACAAGCATATCAAGCAACCTTAAGCATTCTATAGGCATAATATCAAGAAAACAAGCAAAATTCACAAATCGACCCCAACTATCAAAACACTACCATTTCCAAACGAGCCACGAGTTCTAAAAACCGACTTCACCAATCCTCCTAGGTCACCATAAGGCACGTCCAAAGACCCCGAAACCCTACTTTACCCTAGAATTCATGCAAAGGCCCGATTTTTCCCTTTGTTCGTTTGAACTACCGCTACCCTAACCAAACACCCAACCAACACCACGACTACACCAAAAGTGCTTCCATGGCCTCCCGAGACAATGCCATCACGCAAAACGAGAAAATGCTAAAATCGACCTAAACGACCCCAACTTTCACCAATGTATATTTCTCATTTTTTCTATTACGCAACCTAAACAAACCATGCATTTAGGCATTCTAGCATACCTAGCACCTTTTCACATCAACATAAAGCATAACAACGCAACTTCATCATTTCAAGGGTTTACTATTCATATATTACTATTCAACTATCAATTTATATTGCAATCTCAATATTCAACCGCAGAAAATGTTAAAAAGTTATAAATACATGTTCTACAATTGTCAAGGAATATTCTTTAAGTATTAAAACGATTAAAACAACAACCTACGGATAAAATCCAAAAATCACAAAGTTGATAAACATGTTATTCAAATGCGCAAATAACGTGTTTCCCTCACCTTAGGCACTCCTAGTCGCTAGGAAAACAATGTTGGACACCTCGGAACTAACCCCGCACGAGCTCACGCGAAGATTTGAAGTTTTGAAGATTTGAAATGTTTTTTTTTCTTCTTCAAGTTTCGGCCTGCTCTATGCTTATTTTCAGCTTTGTTGTTTTATTTTCCTTGTTAACTTATGCTATATTAAAAGATGACAAGAGGTCAATTGGTCAAGGTTGGTCAACTAACTTAAAATTTGGTCAAATTAACCTATTTCATGCATTTTTAAACTAAAATAACCATCAACAATTTAATTATAGTTAACAACAAATAAAATATTAAATTTAAGACACCAAAATACTAGTTTCACTATTTGTTGAGGACTAGAAGACACCCTCTAACTATCCCTCTCGAAATGCAATGCACTTTGCGACAATAAAGAAGTAACTATTTGATTTCAAAGAAATTAAGAAAATATAATTTCCAAAATAATAAACAAGAAAATTCTACATTCCGGGCTCGGGTATTACACCATCTCCCCCTTAAAACAATTGCGCCCACGCAATTCTTACCTGGTCAACAAACAACTCCGGATACTGATTCCGAACCTGGTCCTCTCTTTCCCAAGTTGCTTCCTCAAACCCATGATGATTCCATGGAACTTTTACTAACGGAATACTCTTTCTGCGAAGCTCTTGAATTTTTCGATCCACAATTCGAATCGGTTTCTCCTCATAAGACAACTTTTCCTCAATTTGCAAAGGCTCTGGTTCAAGTACATGTGAAGGGTCTAGATGATATTTCCTTAACATTGACACGTGGAACACATCATGCAGTCTCGACAAGCTCGGAGGTAAAGCTAACCGGTAAGCTAAAGGACCAACCTTTTCGATGATCTCATATGGACCCACATACCTGGGACTAAATTTCCCGCTCTTACCGTGTCGAATCAATCCCTTTCGAGGAGAAATCTTAAGAAACACCCAATCTCCCAAAGCAAACTCAAGATCCCGATGGTGTTTATCCGCATAACTCTTCTGACGACTCTGAGCTGTAAGCATACGCTGGCGAATAAGGTGAACATTATCTACCATCTTAATCATCTCAGGTAACACAGTCGGATCAATTGTTCTCATCTCTCCAACCTCTTCCCAATACAATGGGGATCTGCATTTACGACTGTACAATGCCTCGTAGGGAACCATACCGATAGTAGATTGATAACTATTATTGTAAGCGAACTCCGCTAAAGGCAAAAACTTCTCCCAATTTTTCCCAAAGTCTAACACACATGCCCGAAGCATGTCTTCCAAGATCCTGATAGTTCTCTCAGACTGGCCATCAGTTTGTGGATGATATGCAGTGCTGAAGCTCAATTTAGTTCCCATAGCCTCTTGCAACTTCTGCCAAAAATGAGATCTAAATCTAGGATCTCTATCTGACACTATACTTTGTGGCACACCATGTAGTCTCACAATATTAGCAACATAAAGCTCAGCTAGTTTATCAAGGCTATCATGTTTGTTCACGGAAATAAAATGTGAAACCTTAGTCAATCGGTCCACAACAACCCAAACAGAATCACATCCTCTCGGAGATCTAGGAAGATCGGTCACAAGGTCCATTGTTATATGCACCCATTTCTATTGCGGAATCGACAACGGTTGCAGAAGCCCGGCTAGCCTCTGATGCTCAACTTTAACCCTCTGACAAGTCAAACACCTGGATACATACCCAGCAATCTCCTTCTTCATATTGTTCCACCAGAAGTGTTGTTTCAAGTCTCTATCAATCTTAGTACTACCCGGGTGAATTGTATAACTTGAATTATGTGCCTCAGACAGAATCTCATTCTTCAAAGTCGGATCACCAGGAACACAAACCCTGTCCCTGAATCTAAAGATACCATCTGCATGTAATTTAAACTCCGACTCTCCCCCTTTTGCTTTTTCTTGGATTTTCAAGATGTGAGGATCAGTCTTCTGTGCCTCTCTGATTTGTGCTAGCAATCCCGACTGAATTTGTAAGCTAGCAAATCGAATCCCTACCTCAGTAGCTTCCGGCTTCCATGAACAAATTTCCTCCAAAGTCTCCCAATCCTTGATAATTAAACTTGCAATAGTATTCTTTCGGCTCAAAGCATCCGCAACAACATTTGCCTTACCTGGCACATAGTTTATAGAGCAATTGTAGCCACTTAATAGCTCTAGCCATCTTCGCTGCCTCATATTCAAATCTTTCTGTGAAAACAAATATTTGAGGCTCTTGTGGTCAGTAAAAATTTCAAATCTGCCACCCCACAAGTAATGACGCCACTTCTTCAAAGCAAACACAACTGCAACTAACTCTAGATCATGTGTAGGGTAATTGACTTCATATGGTTTTAACTTCCTAGAAGCATAGGCAATCACCTTACCACTCTGCATTAAAACGCAGCCCAAACCTTCTTTAGATGCATCACTGTAGACGACAAAGTTTTCTGTACCCTTTGGTAAAGCTAGTATAGGAGCTGTAGTTAGTCTCTTCTTCAATTCTTGGAAACTGGATTCACATTTAGCATCCCAGTTGTAAGCAACTTTCTTTCGAGTCAACTGGCTTAAAGGTCCAGAAATTTTGGAAAAGTCTTTAACAAACCTCCGGTAGTAACCTGCCAACCCAAGAAAACTCTGAATCTCTGACACCGTTTCAGGTCTCTTCCAAGATGAAACAACTTCAATCTTAGCTGGGTCTACTGAAATTCCTTAATCTGAAATGATATGGCCTAGAAAAGATATCTGATTCAACCAGAATTCACACTTGCTAAATTTAGCAAAAAGCTTGTTTTCTTGCAAAGTCTGTAGCACAATCTTCAAATGTTGTTCATGTTCAGCCTCGTTCTTCGAGTACACTAAAATGTCGTCAATAAAGATTACAACAAACTGATCAAGATAGGGCCGAAAAATCCTCTGCATCAAGTCCATGAATGCGGCTGGTGCATTCGTCAATCCAAACAGTAACACAACAAATTCATAGTGGCCATATCTAGTCCTGAATGTCGTCTTAGGTATATCGTCACTCCAAATTCTGAGTTGATAGTAACCCTATCTCAAATCAAATTTGGAATAAACACTCGCACCCTGCAACTGGTCAAACAATTCTTCAATCAATGGCAAGGGGTATTTGTTCTTAATCGTAACTTCATTAAGTCCCTTATAATCAATACATAACCGTAGCGTGCCGTCTTTCTTTCTCACAAACAACACAGGCGTACCCCACGGCGAAGAACTAGGTTGTATAAACCCTTTCTCAAGCAAGTTCTGAAGTTGAATTTTTAATTCTTGAAGTTCAGCCGATGCCATTCTATAAGGACTCCTAGAAACTAGCGCTGTGCCTGGCATAAGGTCAATCACAAATTCAATCTCCCTATCCGGTGATAAACCTGGTAATTCCTCAGGAAATATACCAAGGAAGTCTTTAACAATTGGGACCTCATGCAAATTCAACTTATCAGTAGGCTGATTGATCAAATAAGCTAAGTAAGCTTCACAACCTTTATTCAACAACTTAGAAGCCTTGATCGATGATAAAAGAGGTATCCGGGCAGCCCTGCAGTTCCCAACAATCTCTAGTACCGGTAGGTCCGGAATCTGAAGATAAACAATTTTTGTTCTACAATCCAACTGAGCATAGTATTTCCCCAACCAATCCATTCTCAAAATGATTTCAAAATCACGGAAGGGTAATATAATTAAATCAGCAAGAAATTTACGATTCTCAATGCATATATCACAAGATTTGCAAATAGACTCAGTAACAAATTTCGCACCCAAAGGCGTACTAACTTCAACTTCATGCGGCAGTTTATCAATGCAAACATTCACAGATCGTGCACATGCAGGAGTTATAAACGAATGTGTAGCTCCGGGATCAATCAAAACTTTAACTGGCTGAGTATTGAGAAGAAAGGTACCTTCCACTATTGTTTTAGTGTCGGGTAGCTCCTCTGCATCCAGTGCAAATACCCTAGCCTGAACCCTCTGTGCTGGACCTGCACCTGCAGCTCTATTCTGCACACCTTGGCCTCCAGTACGGCCCTGAACATTCTTATACTTAGGGCAATCTTTCACCCTATGATCATCACTCCCACAACCGATGCATTTACCACTCTTTCTCCAACAATTAGCCTCAATATGCCCCGATCGATTACAAAAGTTACACTGCTGATTTTGCCTTACAACAGTGTTTCCCGTAGGTGCGGGGGCTCTGGCAGTAGTAGGAACTGTAGCTCCCTGCTGGGGTCTAGTCACAGCTGGCCTCCCCTGAATCTAATGCTGAGGCTAATACGGACGTTGCTGAGGAACCTGTGCAGAAGTTTGATACTGCCTCGGCTGACTCTGGTTGCTCTGGCCCAAGTACTGTTTCTTACTCGGCTGGCTACTCTCCGCTATCATCTCAGCCTTCCGTTTCTCAAACTTCGAGGCTGCTTGGAATGCCTCGGGAAAAGTAGTGTAGGTCTGCCCAGTCAAATGTAGCTGTATATCCATTCTCAGCCCACGAACAAACCTATGAATCATCCTCCTAGCTGGCCGCACCAGCTCAGGCATATACCTCGACAGGCTGACAAACCTAGCCTCATACTGTGCAACAGTCATGTTTCCCTGTTTCAGGGCCACAAACTCATCTTCCCGCCTTTCCATAGCCATCTCGGGAATATACTTGTCCCGAAACTCACTTACAAAATCATCCTACAAATATGGTACATCCTCACAATCCCACCTCAACCTTACAGTATTCCACCACTGTTCTGCGTCGCCCTCAAACAGGAATGACGCATAATCTATTCTTGCCTCATCAGTGTACCTCAAAGCAGCCAAAATTTTCTCAACACGGTTAATCCATCTCTCGGCTGCCTCATCATCTGGCTCTCCAAAGAACTTTCCTGGCTCGTGCCTCAGGAATTTCTCTAACTGGTTATTCTCAGCCCTAAACCCCTGTCCACTAGGATTAGCTTGATTTCCCTGGGGATTATTATTCCTGTCCTGCCTCTGCTCATGCAGTACCTGTGTAATCCGGTCAACTGCAGTGGTCATAGTAGCCATAAACTGTTCAGGCAACGGTTGTTGACCCTGTTCTGCTGCCTCTTCATCTGCCCCTAGACCTTGAGTACCACGACGTGGCGGCATAGTAACAACTCACAATAGATGGCAACATATAAAAGCAGTTTATAGACAGAAATATAGCACATAAGATTAGATAACACTTAAGTCAATAACAATCAAATATCCTATCACACAATTCACATAACACAAGATTGACATGCCAAACTAATTCACTTAAACACATAAGCACTCTAAGTTCACAAAGTCATGCTATAACACTTTTCCACTTAACAATCATACATTAACACTTTAGCATTTTAGACCTTTACCCCACAGACCGAGAAACATATCCCGGCTCATGCAAGACTATCATGCTCTGATACCACTTAAAGATGTCACGCCCTGACCCGACCCTGCAAAAGGCCAAGCCCGGACCCGACACACGGACGAAGTCTCCTCTGTACCGTGGACGATCCAAAAACCCTACATTCAATATAATACTTGCAGAAACATAATATACATTTGAATCATGACAACTTTCTTTTAGAAAATATACATCTTCTCATTAACAACTTTGCAAACCCAAAAATGTCATGCATACTACACAAGTATTCGTGCCACTAAACGGTTAAACCATTAGTATGCAATTCTTTACTAGTCATAAGAGTACAACTTTACAACTTTACGATCTTTTAACCTTTACAACAAAAGACCATAAAGGCCTCAAAATAGAACTACATACAAGGCTACAAGCCTCAAAATAAAGCGACGACCAAGCATTAAACACGTCAAGCATGGCTCGCACAAAAGTCTAGCAACCAACCACCAGCTAAGCAAAGAAGTGCTATCAAGGAAACACCTCCACTTGCTCCTCATCCTCTATTACCTCAATGGGATCAGCTTCAACTACTCCTGTAAAAATATAGTATAGAAAGGAATGAGCAAAAACTATTGCTCAGCGAGGGCTATTGGTCTCAAGGACGGAGATGAGAGGAGTATGCAATGCAATTAGTCAAGCAATTCATACAAATATCATATAGAGATACAAACAAAGCCAACAATAAAGCAAGGCAAACATTAAAACTATAACACTCATTCAAAGGATACGATACTCTTTCAACGAGCAACTTTCAATCACGAATTCGATGACGACGCGCCGGCCCAAACCACCTTATAACTTCAGTTTGGAATACCCCGGAAGTATCCATCAATTCTACGACCCAAATCTCCCTGGGAGGCAACCCAAGCGAGAAAGAGAATAGGACACGGAGCTAGAGCAACCAACACTGGCAACCCGAGGCTACCCAGAGAAGCCCATCACTCCGCCCCTGACTCCATGAATGCAATACAAGATACGATGCAACAATCGAGCAATAAAGCCACACGTGGGAGAATAACAAAGTAGGTTACTCTCGCACGCAATAGCAACAGTTGATAAGCATTTCATTCAGAATCAATTCTAACAAGCATATCAAGCAACCTTAAGCATTCTATAGGCATAATATCAAGAAAACAAGCAAAATGCACAAACGACCCCAACTATCAAAACACTACCATTTTCAAACCAGCCACGAGTTCTGGAAACCGATTTCACCAATCCTCCTAGGTCACCATAAGGCACGTCTAAAGACCCCGAAACCCTACTTTACCCTAGAATTCACGCAAAGGCCCGATTTTCCCCTTTGCTCGTTTGAACTACCGCTACCCTACCAAACACCCAACCAACACCACAACTATACCAAAAGTGCTTCCATGGCCTCCCGAGACAATGCCATCACGCAAAACTAGAAAACGCTAAACTCGACCTAAACGACCTCGACTTTCACCAATGTATATTTCTCATTTTTTCCATTACGCAACCTAAACAAACCATGCATTTAGACATTCTAGCATACCTAGCACCTTTTCACATCAACATAAAGCATAACAACGCAACTTCATCGTTTCAAGGGTTTACTATTCACATATTACTATTCAACTATCAATTTATATTGCAATCTCAATATTCAACCGCAAAAAATGTTAAAAAGCTATAAATACATGTTCTACAATTGTCAAGGAATATTCTTTAAGCATTAAAATGATTAAAACAACAACCTACGGATAAAACCCAAAAATCACAAAGTTGATAAACATGTTATTCAAATGCGCAAATAACGTGCTTCCCTCACCTTAGGCACTCCTAGTCGCTAGGAAAACAATGCTGGACACCTCGGAACCAACCCCGCACGAGCTCACACGAAGATTTGAAGTTTTGAAGATTTGAAATGTTTTTTTTTTCTTCTTCAAGTTTCGGCCTGCTCTATGCTTATTTTCAGCTTTGTTGTTTTATTTTCCTTGTTAACTTATGCTATATTAAAAGATGACAAGAGGTCAATTGGTCAAGGTTGGTCAACTAACTTAAAATTTGGTCAAATTAGCCTATTTCATGCATTTTTAAACTAAAATAACCATCAACAATTTAATTCTAGTTAACAACAAATAAAATATTAAATTTAAGACACCAAAATACTAGTTTTACTATTTGTTGAGGACTAGAAGACACCCTCTAACTATCGCTCTCGAAATGCAATGCACTTTGCGACAGTAAAGAAGTAACAATTTGATTTCAAAGAACTTAAGAAAATATAATTTCCAAAATAATAAACAAGAAAATTCCACATTCCAGGCTCGGGTATTACAACCTACCTCTAGCGAAGTTTGCTTATAATAACAGTTACCAGGCTACCATTGGTATGGTACCCTACAAGGCACTTTACGGGCGAAAATATAGGTCTCCATTGTATTAGGATGAGGTAGGTGAAATGAAAACGGTTGACCCAGCTATATTACCTGAGATGATCAAAATGGTGGATAATGTGAAGCTTATAAAGAAAAAGATGCTTATAGTGTGGAGTCGACAGAAGAATTATGCTGATAGACGCCGATGAGACTTGGTATTTTCAGTGGGTGATCGTGTATTTTTGAAAGTCTCTCCACGTAAAGGTTTGATTCGGTATAGGAAGGGAGATAAACTCAGTCCTAAATTCGTGGGGCCATTTGAAATCATTGAGAAAGTTGGTGATTTAGCTTATAGATTGGAATTACCTCCGAGTTTGGGCAGGATTCATGATATTTTCCATATGTCATTGTTGAGGAAGTATAATCCTGATCCGTCGCACATTATTGAGCCAGAACGGTTAGAGATTGATGAGTCTTTGGCATATGTTGAGAAACCTCTTCGAGTGGTTGACAAAAAGATTCAGGAACTGCGAACCAAGAGTATTCCTATGGTGAAAGTTCTTTAGGATCATCACGGAGTTGAGGATGCCACTTGGGAGCGAGAAGATCAGATAAAAGAAAAGTATCCAGAGCTGTTTACCGAATCATGTAAGAATTGCGAGGACGCAATTAGTTTAAAGGGGAGAGGGTGTGACGCCTGAGAATTTCATCATAATTTCTTAATAACTGTTGCATACTTACTTGAGCATTCTTACGTGCATCACTTTTCTTGCTTAATTGCTTTATTTGGAGGCTACTATTCATAAGATTTTCGACCGTCTTAAAAGTGTGATTTAATATTTTTTCTAAGTCATATAACCCACAAAAGGAATCAGGAACTTGTCATTTAGGACTTTCGAGCTTGGGAACATACATTAGGAAAATGTTTTTCGGGTCATTTGAATAGTGTTACGTATGTAACAACCTTTAATTTCAACTAGCTGGCAATTGAATAAGTTTTTAACTTAGTTTGACTAGGATTTAATGGCATTTGACTTCACTTAGCATAACATACTCATACATATATACTCAATTATCAACATTTTAAATAACTACTCAACAAACAAAGCAAAAAATTACCCTTGTGTCCCCTCTCAAGGCCGACACCCTCAAGGAGAAAAAAAAAAGAAAAATTCTTCAACAATCTTGCTAGCTTGACTCTTGGCTTGGATCTTGGAGTTTGTTTGAGCATCCTAGGGTTCCCAACAAGCTTCTACACATCAAAAATAGTAAGGGAGTTGCATTTTTATTGCTTTCAAAGTTTATGCTCATATGTTAAAATTCTTGATTTTTTGATTATAGCTATAATACTTGTTATGAATGCTTAATATGTGTTTATTATAGCCTATAGAGTTAACTTTTATAGCTTGATAGAGGATTTCTTGGTTGAATGTTGAGATTGAATGAAAAAGATGATGAATAGTGCTCAGAATTAGGGTTTTGAGAAAACTTGTTAATTGGATTGATTTGAGGCTTCAATTAGGTACTTTAGACAATAGTGGAACTAGTCATAGGCTCACGTGAATTTGAATTGCTCGGAAATGTGATAAAATGAAAAATTGGTAATCTTTAAAAAGGGGATTTTTCCCGAAATGCAATCCGAGCACATTTGAGCTTTGGTTTAGGTATCCTTGGGGTAGGAAAGCACTTTTGGTGCTTTCGTTACGTGAATTTGGGGTCCGGATAGAGTAGTTGTAGTTCAAATCCGCTCGGAGCCTTCCCGAGTTTTCATTTCCAAACCGGGTTTTCAAAGCTTGAATAGGTTCCTTTTGACCTACCTAGGGATGTAGGATGGTTGGTTTGATGATTTGAAACCTTGAACCTTGCGTGGGAGAAGAAATCGGAAAGTTAACAAAGAGGAAAAGATGTTTTGGTTGACTTTTGCTCATATGAACTTGTGGATACTTGGTAGATGTTTAAATGCATGATACACGGGTTCCTTAGATTATCCATGAAGTTTTGTGAATATTATGATATTTGTCTCATTATAGCTTTGTTGCTATTTGTGGATAATTGCGAAGGCGACCTACTTCGTCGTCTCTCTTACGTGTTATTTGATATTTTGATTCTTGTGGACTTGTCTCTAGGTTGCGCAACTTTTTCAGACATGGTATCATCGAGAAACACGGGCGGCATCAGGTTTGCCGTGCTCCCTCGACTACCATGGTGCCTATTCCCTTTCTCGTTGAGTATATTCTACTACCCCAGAGGCGCGTGGTTCACCTACTGGGCATATAGTGCTACCTCAGGAGAAAGGGTCATAGGATTAGGATATATCCGGAGTATCCCAACTTGTTAGAGTAAGGGTTTGTCAGCACTTGCGTGAAGTTCGTGGCTCGTGGTTCGAGATTGAAGACTTGAAGTGGAACCGTATCCTTTTTATTGTGGTTAACTACTTGCTATTTAATCTTGTTGTTTATGTTATATATATATATATATGATTTCTTGTATCTGCATATCATTTTGCACGCCCCGGTATGTTGCATCACCTCCCTCGCTGGGCAACATTGTTGCTCACTCCTTATCTAAGATGTTTCAGGAGAAGCTGAGGTAGATCCCCAGCTAGTTGCAGTAGTTGAAGAGGATGAAATGCAAGTTGAGCAACTTCTGTGACTTCTTTTGTGATAAGGTTGTCTTTAATTTTCTACTTTGTTGTGCCAAGGCTCAGATGGCCTTGTAAATTTGGTTGGTTCCGAAAAACTTGGAAGTTAGATTGTATAAAGTGGTTGTTGTGGTTCAGGCATTGTATGTGATTATTGTAGGTACCAGTTTAGTCCACGGTACAGAGGAGACTCTGTCCGAATGACTAGTCCGGACTTGGCCTATAATGTGGGGTTGGGTTCGAGGCATTACATTTATTCTTGATTTCGATTTCCGTTTTGTAAATCTAATTATGGCACTTTAGACCCTTATTTTTGGAATGATAAATAAGTGAGGATATTTTTGTATATATTTGGATTTAGATTAATTCAAGTCTCATATTCTATAATTACTTAGTATTATCTGTGAAACTCTAATTTTTGTCCTTATCTCGATTTGCGTGTCTTTTCTCGATTTGCGTGATTTGACCTGTTTAGGTGTTTTATGGGTTAGAATGTGCTAAATATGTGATTTATATTCCTAATACATGCTATGTGTGCATTCATGAAATTTTCATCAAAATCGGCATCAGAAATTTTATCGACGATTTTTGTAAATAGTATTTAGAACACCTGTCCGCTAAAATTTTTACAGGGGTGTTTTAAACGTTTTAAAACCTAGTACTCAGGTATTAATAGACCCGTGTTTGATTAAAACGAATTTTGAATCGGTTTTAGAATTTTAAAGGTTTTTACACTTTCTTTTGCAAAAATCGAGTTTTAAGCCGACTCGGTGGAAATGTTTGAATGTAAAACTCTTCGTCACCTAAAATAAATTATCTATAATTAGTCTAAGTTTTAATTTAATGTTTGAGTAAGAAATAGTCAAGAAACTAAATTAAAAGACAAGAAAACACTAAAAATACTAAATAAACTAACTAGTTTCCACCTTTGACTTTATTTTATTTTATTTGACCAAGCTTATATATGCCTAATATACTAAAATAGCTCACAAAACAAAACTCAAAACACCACAAACACACACACACATGGCCGAAACCACCAAGGCCATTTTAGCTTGATTTTTGCTCAATTTTTCTCTTATAATTTGCAATACAGAGCCTTTGCACTTGAATCAAAGTTTGTTCTTGCTTGTTGGGCATCCATTCTACACCTTTCTTGCATCAAACAACATCAAAGGTGAGAAAAAAATTCTAGATCTCAAAATGTCATTTTTATGTTTTTGCATATAATTGAATTTTGAACCGTAAGAAAGTTGAATTGATATTGTATTATTGCTTAGTGCATGCTAAGAATCGTTTATATATGTTTATATAAGATTTGAACCATTGTAGTATGCATTTCTATTTTCGGGTATTAAAAGTTGAGTATTTGGCTATTTGTTGAATAAATGTTGTTGTGGTTGTTGGAATTGCTTGATGTTAGTTTGTAAAAGTTTGTTAAATATGTTGTAGAAATGTTGTAATGCCGAAATTTCGATTGCGATGTCGGTGAGAAAGTTTGGAAATTTCAGCCATGATGCTTTAGGGTTTTAGGGTTGTTGGGCTTGATATGGATGGTTTATGGTTGGTTTCCAAGGGCATGAATGTTGTTGATTGAGTGGGTGAGTGTTAGAAACTGGTTTGGAGGTTATCGGATTAGTAGAATGTAAGTTATGACTTTTAGAAGCTTGGGTTGTCTTTCTTTAAAATGTTGAATTATGCCTTTGGATGTTTGGGTGGTATTTGAGTGATTGAATTGTGAGTTGTTAATGGTTAGACTGGGGTTTGGTTGTATGTTTAATGCATGTTGAGTTGGATGACCTACTTTGTCATCTAACTTAATTGTTTCATGATTATATAGTTGTTGATTGTTAAATGTTGTTTAATTGATTGTTGAAATATGGATTAATTGATTGTTGATACAAAACCGTGAGGAGCACGCTCGGGGTTAATTCGGGGTGTAGCCAAAACGGACATTACTTTATTGGTAGCACGCTCGGGGTTAATCTGGGGTGTTACATTGTTAACTGATTGTTATTGTTATTATGAGTCGGGAGTCGGGCAACCAATGTTGTTGACTTCTCGAATTGGAATTGTTATTGTTATTATGAGTCGGGAGTTGGGCAACCAATGTTGTTGACTTCTCGAATTGAGTCCCATTGTTGTGAGCTTTGATAATGTTGCATCACTTCGGGAGGCATCCTGGGCTGCGGGCACAGTTATCCTGGCTAATCCCTATCTCGCATGGGCAGAGAGGCCATGGAGTGTGGGTCTAGGTCAAGGTACCTCAGGATTGTGTCATTGAGTTTGGAGGAGTTGATAAGCATTGAATTGGAGTATGGAGCTTCATCAGCAAATGTATCGTATCCTTATTGTGTGTTTACAGTTATTGCTATTGTTGCATTTATAATGATATTGATGTTCATTGTATGTTTACTGCTCAAAAGATGATTTCCAAGGAGTATAGTAAATACTGTTAGAGATCTATCGAATCCTCACTAGGCTTGTTTTATATAAGCTCACTCTCAATTATTGCATGCGTACAGGTGAAGTTGATCCATATTACGGGTATGTGCCCCCAGAAGAGGATAATGTGCCATATGTGGACGAGTTCTATGTGCCAGAGTCTTGTCCCTGATATATGATGTTGTACTCTTTTGTTATATTGTCTACTAAACTTAGTTGTTTTGTATTTCACTTAAAAGTTCATGTTATATAGGATGTTGTAAAGATAGTAGATTAAATGTTGCTAGCTTAGTAATCTTGTTTTGGAACATGATTAGGTTGCTAGGTGGGCTATAATCTATTTTGGAAGTGTATGTTATATAGTAAATGTATTATGTTGGAACAGAGGCGCATAACTATGAAAGAGTTGATGAAAGAATGTTTAATGTATGAAATGGTTGCGTTGTATGTTGTTAATTTGATTGTGGAGTTGGTTGGTGACTTGTGGAGTTTGATGTATGTTGTTCTTAAGAGGTTGGTTTAGAGTCTCGGTGTCCTAATTACTGTTGTTATACTGCCGAAATTTCGTTGCGTCCTGACTGATTGTGGGAGGGGTCGAGTTGGGGCATGAAATTAAGTGGTATCAGAGCTCATGTTTAGCTATCAGCCGGGGTATACTCGGAATGTGGGTAGTGTTCCAAGCATGCAAGTATGTATGAAGTGAAAGAAAAATGAAATATGTATTAATATGATTAAGTGATTAAGTAATTATGTGATTTAGTGACTATGTGATTATGTGATCAATTTGTTTATGTGATTGATACTTAAGTGATTTATGTGTTTTATGTGAGTTTGTTGTAAATGTGTTAATAATAGTCTATAGTATGTCTATGTGCTATAACCTATGCTAACTCTTTTGATTAGAAGAATGTCTGGTAGACCAAGAACCAGAGGTAGGCCTAAGGTAGTTGACGAGGCACCAGATAATGTGGCACCGGGCCGAGGTAGGGGTGATGACCGTTTTGGTGCAGCCATGGATAGGATTACAGAGATTATGGTAGGGTAGGCTCAGATACTAGCAGGGCAGGCTGCCCAAGCACAGGCATTACAGACTCAGTTATTGAATGTTCAGGGTGGTTACCACGGGCATAGTACGCTAAAAGAATTCTTGGGGTATTATCCGCTGAGATTTCTGGGAGAGCCAGATGATAGGAAGGCGGAAGCGTGGATTAATAAGATAGAGAAGATATTTGATCCTCTAGACTATACTGATGAGAGGAAAGTCACTTATGCCGTTTACTTGTTTAATGATGAGGCAGAGGAGTGGTGGCGCACAATGAGAGTCGGTTGGGAGGCAAGAGGTACTCCGTATGTTTGGGATACCTTCCTTAGAGCGTTTCGGGCGAAGTATGTCCCGAGGATTGCACGGGAAAGGAGAGAGGCGGAGTTCCTGTTTTTAGTTCAGGGGAATGCTACAATGGCTCAGTATGAGGCCACTTTTACTAGACTGTCCTGGTATGCACCGGAGTTTGTAGCAGATGAGGAGCGTAGGACCCGGAGGTTTATGTTGGGTTTGAGGTCGGAGATTTAGGATGCGATGGCCCTGAATCAGTATGATATATTCTCTGAGGCTTTTGATGCGGCATCCAGACTGGAAAAGAGGAAAAGGGAACAGATCGGACCTAGTCAGCCTAGCAAGAGGCCATTTCAGCCGCAGGGTCAGCAAGGTTACTATCGACCTTAGTTTCAGCAGGGCTCTTTTCAGGCTCAGTCACAGTACAGGTCAGCCCCGTCTCAGGGTTGGTATAGGCCTAGTGTTGCGTCACCTTAGCAGCAGGCTAGTATAGCTGCTTATTCAGTTTTTGGGTCTTCTGGAGGCAGTGTCAGTACACCAATACCGCTGTGTACTTATTGTAAACGTACAGGCCATTTGGAGGCCGACTGTCGGAAGAAAGCAGGGACGTGTTTAGGTTGCGGCAGTAACCAACACCGGGCGAGGGATTGCCCCAGGTATCAAGGTTCTACGGGTCAGCCAGCAGTCCAGGGTTATCAAGGTAAACCTGCAAGCAGTACACCTCAGCAGTATCGGGCTTAGGCTTGGGCCTATGCAGTAGACTTGGAGGAATTGCCAGAGGCAGCAGCAATGGTGAAAGGTAACTTACTTATTCTCAACCAATTAGATATCATATCTCCTTGAGTACAACGTGCTAAATACGAGTAGAGAGTTTGTCTTATACGATTAAAGTTAGCACGTACATTATATTAGTTGGTGACTGATTACTATGCGACGCTGAGGCATATGAAATTCTGATTAGGGGTCAAGCTACTTTATGACTATACATTGATTATTGGGATTCTTATTTGGTGATCTTATATGGAATTCTTCCTCGAGATTTCTATATGGAGATTCTTATTCAGCATACTTCTTTGGACTTCTTCTATGGTATTTTCTATGTGGCATTCTTATGTGGAATTCTTATACGGTATTATCCGGAGTTCTTATATTAGGATTATTATTCGGTATTGTCGCTCGGTGATCATGTTAAAGTTCTTACTTGGTATTCTTGGTTGGAGCTCTATTACAGGATCTATGTTTGGCATTTTCTTCGGTAATTATTTGAGATTCTTAATCGGAAGTCCTAGTCGGTGTTCTTATTCAGCGTTCCTATTCAAGCTTATTGTTCGGTATTCCTAGTTGACATACTTAGTTGGTATTCAGAATTTGGTTTTCAGTCTTTCATTTCGTATGTTTGAGCCAGCAGTACTTGAGTGAAAAATTGCGAGGACGCAATTGTTTTAAGGAGGGGAGAATGTAAACCCCATTTTTCGTCTTTACATCGATTTGCGTGTCTTTCCTCGATTTGCATGATTTGACCAGTTTATGTGTTATATGGGTTAGAATGTGCTAAATATGTGATTTATATTCCTAATACATGCTATGTGTGCATTCATGAAATTTTTATCAAAATCGGCATCATAAATTTTATTGACGATTTTTGTGAATAGTATTTTGAACACCTGTTCACTAAAATTTTTACAAGGGTGTTTTAAACGTTTTAAACATTTTAAAACCTAGTACTTGGGTATTAATAGACCCGTGTTTGACTAAAATGGATTTTGAATCGGTTTTGGAATTTTAAAGGTTTTTACACTTTCTTTTGCAAAAATCGAGTTTTAAAACGACTCGGGTGGAAATGTTTGAATGTAAAACTCTTCGTCACCTAAAATAAATTATCTAGAATTAGCCTAAGTGTTAATTTAATATTTGATCAAGAAATAGTCAAGAAACTAAATTAAAAGACAAGAAAACACTAAAAATACTAAATAAACTAACTAGTTTCCACCTTTGACTTTCTTGTATTTTATTTGACCAAGCTTATATATGCCTAATATACTAAAATAGCTTACAAAACAAAACTCAAAACACCACAAACATACACACACATGGCCGAAACCACCAAGGCCATTTTAGCTTGATTTTTGCTCAATTTTTCTCTTATAATTTGCAATACAAAGCCTTTGCACTTGAATCAAAGTTTGTTCTTGCTTGTTGGGCATCCATTCTACACCTTTCTTGCATCAAACAACATCAAAGGTGAGAGAAAATTCTAGATCTCAAAATGTCATTTTTATATTTTTGTATATAATTGAATTTTGAACCATTAGAAAGTTGAATTGATGTTATATTATTGCTCAGTGCATGCTAAGGATCGTTTATATGTGTTTATATAAGATTTGAACCGTTGTAGTATGCATTTCTATTTTCAGGTATTAAAAGTTGAGTATTTGGCTATTTGTTGAATAAATGTTGTTGTGGTTGTTGGAATTGCTTGATGTTAGTTTGTATAAGTTTTTTAAATATGTGGTAGTAATGTTGTAATGCCAAAATTTCGATTGCAATGTCGGTGAGAAAGTTCAAAAATTTCAGCCATGATGCATTAGGGTTTTAAGATTGTTGGGCTTGATGTGGATGGTTTATGGTTGGTTTCCGAGGGGGTGAATGTTGTTGATTGAGTGCGTGAGTGTTAGAAACTGGTTTGGAGGTTATTGGATTAGTAGAATATAAGTTATGACTTTTAGAAGCTTAGGTTATCTTTCTTTAAAATGTTGAATTATGCCTTTGGATGTTTGGGTGGTGTTTGAGTTATTGAATTGTGAGTTGTTGATGGTTAGACTAGGGTTTGGTTGTATGTTTAATACCAGTTGAGTTGGATGGCCTACTTTGTCATCTAACTTAATTATTTCATGATTATATAGTTGTTGATTGTTAAATGTTGTTTAATTGATTGTTGAAATATGGATTAATTGATTGTTGATACAAAACCGTGAGGAGCACACTCGGGGTTAATCCGGGGTGTAGCCAAAACGGACATTACTTTATTGGTAGCGCGCTCGGGGTTAATCCGGTGTGTTACATTGTTAACTGATTGTTACTGTTATTATGAGTCGAGAGTCGGGCAACCAATGTTGTTGACTTCTCGAATTGGAATTGTTATTGTTATTATGAGTCAGGAGTCGAGCAACCAATGTTGTTGACTTCTTGAATTGAGTCCTATTGTTGTGAGCTTTGATAATGTTGTGTCACCTCAGGAGGCATCCTGGGCTGCGGGCACAGTTATCCTGTCTAATCCCTATCTCGCATGGGCGGAGAGGCCATGGGGTGTGGGTCTAGGTCAAGGTACCTCAGGATTGTGTCATTGAGTTTAGAGGAGTTGATGAGCATTGAATTGGAGTATGGAGCTTCATCAGCAAATGTATTGTATCATTATTGTGTGTTTACAGTTATTGCTATTGTTGCATTTATAATGATATTGATGTTCATTGTGTGTTTATGCTCAAAGGATGATTTCCAAGGAGTATAGTAAATACTGTTAGAGATCTATCGAATCCTCACTGGGCTTGTTTTATATAAGCTCACTCTCAATTATTGCATGCATACAAGTGAAGTTGATCCAGATTACGGGTACGTGCCTCCAGAAGAGGATAATGTGCCATATGTAGACGAGTCCTATGTGCCAGAGTCTTGTCCCTGATATATGATGTTGTACTCTTTTGTTATATTATATATTAAACTTAGTTGTCTTGTATTTCACTTAAAAGTTCATGTTATATAGGATGTTGTAAAAATAGTAGATTAAATGTTGCTAGCTTAGTAATCTTGTTTTGGAACATGATTAGGTTGCTAGGTGGGCTATAATCTATTTTGAAAGTGTATGTTATATAGTAAATGTATTATGTTGGAACGGAGGCACATAACTATGAAAGAGTTGATGAAAGAATATTTAATGTATGAAATGGTTGTATTGTATGTTGTTAATGTGATTGTGGAGTTGGTTGGTGACTTGTAGAGTTTGATGTATGGTGTTCTTAAGAGGTTGGTTTAGAGCCTCGGTGCCCTAATTGCTGTCGTTATACTGCTGAAATTCCGTTGCATCCTGACTGATTGTAGGAGGGGTCGAGTTGGGGTGTGACATTATCTATTAATTATACAAATACTTGTAGTTATAATATAATTAATCGAGAATACATATACGTCCGGTTTTGTAAAAAAATGGTAATACGAGACTACCGCGGACGGAATTAGCTAGGTTGTACCAGCACCTCTGGGGTACATAAGTAAGAAGATTAATTGAGAGGTTGGATATTGTTAGGTTGTACCAACATATTCAGTCTTGTTAATTAATTAGTCCTATTACTTACGTATCTAAGGCTAACTTCAGAAGTGAGAGCTTGTAGCCCTATTTCTTGAATGATTTATTCTTTTAACTTAAATATATAATGTTACACTTAAATACTCCTATCGAATTTATCATTCCAAATCATGGACCCGCTAAATTGAATTAACTACTCCTTGACTAAATTATTTTTGTTTAATACCGTACCTTTGGACATTTTATGGACCTTTGGACACTTTATAGACCTCTTGACTTAATCAAACTTATTCGTGATGGGAGATAGTCAAACAAATTATAAACTAAATTCTTAACTTGAGATCATTAATCTCAATCTCCGTAGATCAACCATCTACTCACCACAGTTAGAGGTAATTCAAGGTAAGCAATATTTCCAATTATTTAACCTTACTATTTTTTAGCGCAAAACGACGCGATCATGCCCCGATCGAGAAAAGACCATGAAATGGTTAAGTCCACATCCGATACTATGTATAAATCTGAATCGGCGAAACAAGAGATAACTATCATAGAAAAACTCATTTCTATCACTTCATGCTCGCCTTGGCCAAGGACTTCCTCGTTTACCAACCGATCTCAGATATTATAGGACATCGCCTCACGCCGGAGGTTAACAGATCCTATCCTGACAATTACCTATCGTTCATACCACAAGACTAAAACGCGAAAGGCCGTAACCCACCTTATGGAAGACGGGTATTGTTCAGACGTATTTAGCCCCTGATATAACCGGCAGTCATAATCTCTCAAGTCTGAGTATTAATTTGGACAATTTTCTACTAAATAGTAAACTATTAACCTGAAATCATGCAGTTCACTATTTATTATCACATACAATGATTCGTACGCAGACGATCACTTATATGTTTATTAGTTCACATCACCATGTTGTTCTGGCATTTCGCACGTCATCCTTTATCATTAACATCACTACGTTAATCAAAGGTAATAACATATGATAACCCGTACTTGATTATTCTAGTCCCGATTGAATAATCGGAAGGGCTATGAATCAATTCTTAATGTTTATCATATCGAAGAAAGAGTGAGAAATATCCTAAACCCTTTTAGAACATTAATCTTTTCGGATAAAAATTAGGGACATATTCATATCGAAGCGGAGAATATGAATATCCTACAAATAACAAAGTGTATAAAACACATAAACATATTCTCATTAAACCTTAATGAGGTCATCTCAAACTATAGCATTAGGGCATATCCCTAACAATCTTCCACTTGCACTACTGCTATCAAACATAGGATCTAGTGCATTTTACATTCGTATTTGTATACTCATCTTCTCCAAGACGGTGATCAACTATAATTGTCTTTACAGGATCAGTGGGTTAACTATAGAAGCATCTATAGGAACTTATTCTGTTAAATCATTTTCTATCAAGAAAGAAAATCTTGAATTGACTCTTAACATATTCGGACTCTTGATGAGATCGGGTTCTTCTAAGCTTGTACAAAAAGCCTCTATAATAGTTACCATATCACATGATATCGGCTACCATCAATAGACAGAACCACATAATATCCAAACCTCATAAAAGTCAAGCAGCTTCTTGGCTCAAATAATAACATAACTATTACTTATTATTGTTCGGAACTTTTTCCAATAATTCAGAAATCCACTAAATACACACTTATCCTTTTAAGTGAATTCTTTACTAAGAACTTCACTATAACCATAAACCTTAAAATTCTGGGTTAAAGTTCATATAGAGATCATTATAACAATAAGATCACTAGAACTTATATGTATTCTCTCCGATATCTATCATGTAACTCATTACATCATATCGTGTCAAGTACTTGTCATTGTATTTAAAGGATAATGCAATCAGCGAAAGGATTAGGTGCAAAAACCATTTGCAACCTTTCCTTAATAGTCAGAAGAAAATCTACAAGAAAATACGGATACCCTGTCATTAAGACTAGATAGCAAAATTTCTTAGATTCTTCCATCTTAAAGAGAACTTTGAGATCGTGACTAAGTGTACAAGTCATGAGAAAACAATCAATCATATCATTGTACTTCATATTCATGACACTTACAGGACAAGATCAGTTTACCCAAGAAATACAACATGAAATAAAATTTGATTGCACCTTGGCGAACGAAGGTATCACAAATTCACAAGACTTGTTAAGGGTATGAACTCCCACTAACCTTTCTTATAAATCTAGAAATTAACTTCATTTATTAATGAAAACGATCTCTATCTTTTCATTTTATCCATCTCATCATAGTTACCTTTCTCTAAAGAAACTATGCATGAAGGAGTTTAAATTCTATATAGCCATAGAATTAAAACATGGTATAAGTTTAAAATCAATTTGAAAGATTATGGTGATAAAAGATACATTCTCTAATCTTCTTTTATAACCCAACATATTCTGGACAAGTCTCATAAGCTCCATTTCATTCAATTATTTATTTTGAACAAACTCTTTTGTCAAAAAGAATAATTAATCTATCAAACTCATTTGGATAGATAAATACAAGAATTCTAGTCTTTAACTCTTGACCATTTCAAAAGTTCAAAACAATATATGTATGATTTAGTATTTAGCCATTTCTATAAATGCAAAGCAATGAAATATAAATGTTTGAGTTTGAAGACATTCTTTCTTCCGATACGCATTCCGACCATTTCATTACCATTAATGAAAGATATACAAAATGTCAATCATTTCTTACAAAGGATCATTTTCCAAAATATCCTCTAGAAACGATTGAAAATAGTCACTACTATTTAAATAAATAATCAAACTAATTCGAACATTTATAAACATTTTTCAAAATTGGGATCTTTTATCAAGCCGATCCAAAACAACCAAATCATGCATAAATGGGGTCTACTACTCAATCCCCTCCTAATGAGAGATCTCCTGGTAAGAATGCTAAGGCCCGACTCCTCCTATGCCTCCTCCTCCTCATTCTTCTATTTTTATTTTGGTTGGGCTCAGCCACAGAAGGAGAGGACTCAACATAGGGATCAGGTGCTGCACCCAAACCAAGGTTCTACCAGCTAGTCAGAATATCTGGCAACTCATTCAGTGTGACCTCAATTATGTGCACGTGAAAGTCCAAGATCATAGGAGAGTAGGATGGGGGAAGAGATTGCAAGATCAAGTCTACCTGAAGTCGGGGATCCATAATGAAACCAAATGCCTCCAATTGAGTTACCAAGTAAATCATTCTGAGGTGGTGCTGGCTTATGTCACCCCCTTCTTCAAGTCTTATACTAAAAAGTTCACAGGTCAACTGGAATCTCATAGACTAACTACGCTCGCCAAAAGATTCCTCCAAACAACGAATGATATCTACAAAATGAGGTAGCCCCTCATAGAATCGACGTAGAACATCGTTCATTGATGAAAGAATGTACCCCTAGGACGCATGTCATCCTGGACCCATTTATAGTAAGTGACCTTGTCGGTCTCAGATGCAATCTCATCAATAGGAGCAAATGTCAGGACATCCAAAATATACTCAATTCTCTCAAATTAGAGGACTACCCTTAAACTTTTGTACCATTTCTCGAAGTTTGGTCCAACTAAATAATCATGATTAAGGATAGATAAAATAGGATTTATGAATGAAGACATAAAACTACAAAAAAAGTAAATATAACAAAAAGTAAGATTGCAGGCTAACAAGAATATATGCAAAGCTAATAAATTGCAAGATATAATAGCCACTCCCACTATTTGTTTTAAATCTCATACTCCTTAATGAGAAAACATGAATCTATGAGAAGACTCTAAGTGGGATGACCAAGTTCCTATGATCAGACATATTCCTCAAACCTTTGTGGATATGTTGAAACATGAATACCAAAGGTCGACAACTCTTTGTTGTCTATTTCTCTAAAATAGGGTATGGTTTGCTTTAGTCCCTAAATTACTTTGGTCTCAAACCTTTGTGGCTATGTTGATTAAGTGATCTAGTTAGATTGGACCCATCATCACTTAGTTATCCGACAAATTGAATCAATAACCTCAAACCTTTGTGGCTATGTTGGTCGTTAGATTTTGGAAGATAACCACATCTCTATGTTTCATTCTAGCGATTTTAATAAACTTACTTTGAAACATATCTTCTACCTTTGGGTAAGAAGGATCGTATTCATTTGGGTCTTATTAAATATCTTATGATGGCGGAGGACTACGATAAAACCCCTTTTACCGTTTGAAAATCTAATATTTGTTTGCACGTAGGGAGTTAATACAATCTCATCAAATCAATAAGCATTCAACATACTATAAGCTAACAATCACAATTATAGCAATTTAAATAGTAAGAATGCAAAGATATATGAATGGTGGATCATGGGCTTGACTTTTGGGCTAAAAGAAATAAAACTATTCTATTTAAAAGATCTTCAACACTTTGAAATCTTCATTGGGCCTCCAACTCCTTAGAAAAGTCCATTGGGCCTCCAACTCCTTGGAAAAGTCCATTGGGCCTTAATCAAGCTTTCTCTTGAAGAACTACACAAAAATCCTCACTACATAATTCTCTCAAATGACAAGAAATAAATTGAGACTTATGTCTCATATTACAACCCAATAACTTTTGACCCTAAAGCCCAAGTCCATGATCAAATTCATCATTCTCAAAATAATAAATATGCATGATTATTCATATTATAATATAATAACCAACATATTAATTTCTAGCATTCAAGTTTAATCCACTCATCAATCATGAAAGAATAAACTAAACCAATGCCCTTTTTGCATAAATATAAAACCCCTTTTATACATGCAAGTCATAATGGCCCATTAATTCATAACTCCTTATAATTAATTATATTCACATCTAAGTCCAAAACTTTAAAGAATAACACAAGCCCATGGCCCATTCACACAAAGTGGCCCAATAGGTTAAAATCGAGCACTAGTAGATGTACACAAGGCCCAAGCGTAAATCAACATGTCTTTAAAGGCCCACATACATTAACTATAGCCCAATAGTCCTTTGAAAGTATTATATCATTAAATGATCAACTTTCAATTTTCTTAAATTTAGAAACATCTCAATACTACTTATTAGATAATTTCTAATTTCAAGATTAAAAACATATAAGCCATCTATATGAAAAACATTTTGCAATATTCAAGACACATAGATAAGTTGCATTCTTGACTATTAAACACTTTTAATCATCAAGTAATCCTTAACCAAATTCATATGCATGAACACTTAAAATAAGCTTAAAACTATCTTTTAAACCTTCATTCTAACACATGCACATAATATAAATATTCTTTTGAGGACTTCAAGGCAGCTACTATCATCTTTATATGTCCAACAAAAAGCAAAAAGTCCTCATCTACACACAATATGGATTCAACCAAGGCAATAAAAATGCAAGGCTTGTTCTTTTCAACTTTTTTACTTTCCCTTTTTTAAACGTATCAAGATAGTCTACCTATTTCAAGTCTAAAGTCAACATGCAAAGACCAAATATTCATTTATCTTCACAAGTTAGTACTTTAAATAAGAAGACAAATCATCCAAAGATAGATGTGATTTTTGGCCATCTCTTCATATAGGTGTAGCTTGCAAGTTCAAGCTAAGACATATACACACACATATATATATTCAAGATCTACATTATCAATCAAAGATCTAAACTAGATTTGAACATGCAAGTGTATAGGCTATAGTCTTAACATCAAAAACTTGCAAAACTACTAGCAAATTTTCGGCCATAGGATTCAAAAACACATGACCAACATTTGATAATCAATGGATATATAAACATGGCTCTGATACCACTTGAAAGGTACTAGCCAACATAAGATATCATGTCAAGACATAATCACAAGTTGGTCTCAAGATCGAAAAAGTTGTGCATGGATACCTAGGTATAGCCGAAACTAGATAGGCTATCAACAAAAATTTCACAAGTTTTGTCACAAAGGATCAACATGTTAGCTTTCTATTATATCCATTGTTCATCAACACTTGCTATATATATCAACAATACATTTAGAAAAAGGCAAGTTCATAGGTATACCTCACTAGTAGATCACTTTGGAGATGATGAGGTTGGATGACAAGCTTTTGAATCCTTCTAACTTGAAGGCCCTAGTTAGTCCACCAAGCATCCAAAGCTCAACCACCGCTAGAAGATTTAGTGTGCTAGTATATCTTCTAGCTTTTGAAATATGTATGTATGTTACCAAGCAAAATAAAACTTCTCTTTTGTAATTCTAGCTATGGTCGAAACTAGCAAGAGAAAAATGAAGTTGTTTTGCACTTGGTTGTTGAGTGTGTCGTGTGAATGAGGCCTTGTATGTGAGAGAAAAATGCTATCATCTTTATTATAATAATATATCATAATAGGTGACCAATCATATTATCACCTTTTAATCAAAAGTCATGCAAGCCTTTTGATCCTAATGATTAGCATTAGATGGCAAGGTGACAACTTTCTCTCTCCTCTCTCCCTTGGCCGAAATTGCAAGTGGATGGAGAGAGAATGCTTGTCATCTTTTATTAAATATATATTATATACTTATATAAACGTATATATAATATTACTTTAATAGGTGGCCAATCAAAATTGCTTCCTTCTAAATTAAAAGTCATGCAAATCCTAGGATTGTAATCATTACAATCCACAGGTAACTTTATTTTCTCTTTTGACACTTGTCAAAAAGGCTTTATCAACAAAAGCAATGGTCAAGATTCTTTTGTCTTTATTCAAAAATGAATCATATCCATTCATTTCAAATTCAAATGACTATGATTGATAACATGAACAATCCTAATATCTAGTCATTAATTTGCAATTCACCTTTTGACAACTAAGATGATGACGTGGCATTTCTTAAATTACATCATTATTACACATATATATATAAACACCTTAATATATATATATATATATATATATATATATATATATATATATCATCTTTTGCCCATTCTAATCTCTATTAGAATAAATATATTGAAACTACTTTTCAATAATTACAGTTTGGCCCTAAAAGTTTTGGTAATTATAATTTGACCCCAAAACTTTTCAAAATTATACTTTTGGCCCAAATGCCAACATTGATGACTCTTAACACCTTAAAGCCACCAACCACATAATACGAGCTTCCGGTGAAGTTATTCATGATACTTATTAGTGTGTGACTTTCTAGATTCATAATCACATACCGATGAGGGATCGATAAGCCTCTTTTATCTATTTCGGAAATGTCTCCGTCATTTACCGAAATACCTTCATGCTCATGAGTGACGCACTAGCAACGAACGTACCATGAGAATGTATACAATAATGAAGATGACGTCTTTCATGAATCCATTTAACCGTCAAGAATTAGCGTGCAGTCTGATCCTTCTGTTAATAGTGCCCCAATCTGGAAAGGACCATGAAATGGTTAAGTCCACATCCGATACTATGTATAAATCTGAATCGGTGAAACGAGAGACGACTACCATGGAAAAACTCTTTTCCATCACTTCATGCTCGCCTTGGCCAAGGACTTCCTCGTTACCAACCGATCTCAGATATCATAGGACATCGCCTTACGCCGGAGGTTAACAGATCCTATCTTGCATTACCTGTCGGTTCATACCACTAGACTAAAAAGCGAAAGGCCATAACCCACCTTATAGAAGACGGGTATTGTTCGGACGCAGTATTTAGCCCTTGATATAACCAGCAGTCGTAATCTCTCAAATCTGAGGATTAATTTGCACAATTCTCAACTAAATAGTAAACTATTAACCTGAAATCATGCAGTTCACTATTTATTGTCATATTCAATGATCCGTACGCAGACGATCACTCATATGTTTATTAGTTCACATCATCATGCTGTTCTAGCACTTCGCACATCATCTTTTACCATTAACATCACTATGTTAATCAAAGGTAATAACATATGGTAACCCGTACTCGATTATTCTAGTCCCGGTTGAATAATCTGAAGGGCTATGAATCAATTTTTAATGTTTATCAAATCAAAAAAAAAGTGCAAAATATCCTAAACCCTTTTAGAACATTTTTCTTCTCGGATAAACATTAGGGACATATTCATATCAATGCGGAGAATATGAATATCCTACAAATAACAAAGTGTATAAAACACATAAACATATTCTCATTAAACCCTAATGAGGTCATCTCAAACTATAGCATTAAGGCATATCCCTAACAATTTCTTATCTATATTGCTAACTTCGGTGCCAGGGGAGGAAGTTGAAGAAAGTTTGGCAATCTAAAGGTGAGGGAGTTGCATCTTATTTGCATTTTTTTGTTATATATTGATTATGTTAAATAATGTCCATGCTATAAATATTCGCTATTTAGCTTATATTCTTATCTTGTCTATATTGCTCGTAAATTGCCTTGTATATGTTACCTTGCATGGCTATCGAATCGGTTTTCCTTGGAATTATAGATACCAGCGAGTATAATCTCGTATTTTGTGACTTGTATCTCTCATTATCTTACTCGTTATCGTGTTAGTGGTTGTGCAACCATTTGGGGCGTGGTAGTGTCGTGAAACTCCGGGCAACATCGGGTTATCGATCTAGCTCGACTATCATGACCCTACTCCCTCTCTCGCTAGGGCATAATCTTCTATCTCAAGAAGTGTGGTTCACCTCATTAGGGCATAAAGGTCTACCCTGGGGGAGTTGGGACCTAGGATCGGGGTACATCCAGTGTATACCCATGGGAGTTATAAGGGGTTTTGTGCCGGCTTATTGATATCATAAATATTTCTTATGGTTCGTGGTTCGTGGTTTGTTCTTGCAATCGATGATATATCCTTTTTAGAACCTCTCGCTATGACATAATCCTTTACCCTAGAGGCTTGAACCACCTCGTTGGGGTATACAGATCTACCACAGGGGAGTTAACTGTAATTATATTTCTTTACATGAGCTATTTAGTTATTAATTGCTATTGTACCTTGCATTGCTACTTGGTTCCTTCTCTTTGTGTGGAAAAGTATTGTCTATCTAGTTGTTATTTTATATTGATTTCTTGTACCTTCTTTATTGTTGCATTGCACAAAAACATTTTTGAAAACTCCTCGAATATATGTTCCCTCCCTCACTGAATATACATGTATTGTATGCTCACCCCTCTTCCTAACACTTCTAGGTTTAGTACGAAGCAATTGAAGAGCCTACAAGCTGTTTGGATTCCTGTGCATTGAAGTGTTGCTTGCTCGTGATAGTATAATTTGTAATGTAGAAGTATTGTGTGTATTTGATTCATATTGTGAAGTATTGTAATAAATAGTTTAATGTTTTTTTGAGGCGATAATTGTAATGGTATGTAATAACCTGTAATATTTACTTTATTGTCTAAATGGCTTGCAAGCTTGCATGAGCTAAAGGAAGTTGGTTGGTTGACAGACTTAATTCATAAGAAAGATGGTCAGAGAATATTAGAATGGTATGATAAGCGGATTTAAAACATAGAATTTCAATGGATTTAACCTTGCATGCTTGTATGTTATAATGTTGGGTTCCAAGGCTCAGATGGCCTTGAAAAGTTTGTTGTATGTGATGTTAGTAGAAGTTGAAAATTACGGAGAAGGTTGGGTTTTAGTTTTGAGGTTAGAATTGTTTGTACAGGCTTTGGATTGTCCTATAAATAGGGGAGACTCAGTCCGTCTTCCCTTATTTTTCGTGACCTCGGGTATTAGATCGAGGTTCCGGTCTCGTGAGGTATCGAGGTGTTACAAATCTCATTCATGTACGTAGAAGAATAAGCCATGAAGACAATGCACAACATTTATTTCACAACTTTCTAGATCTATAAGGCCATCCGAGCCTTACTATTATAGCAAAATATAACCTACAAGCATGCATTTCATTAACTATTGAAAATATTTGTCATAGGTCTGCTTATCTTACCACTCTAATTTTATCTATTTAACTTTCTTATATATTAAGTCGACCAATCAACTTCCATTCAAACCACACAAGCACGCAAATTACTAGGCAATAAAGTAAAACATTAGGGTTGTTATACACCATCTACAATCTATCTAATTATACTCGTTTTCATTTCATATTACAATTCTTATAATAACCAGCAAGTACAAGGCATGCAGGGCCCAAAAGAAAACATAATTATCACAAATTTACATAGAACAATCAACTAAGGCAACAACATCCAATCAAGAGACTCTCGAGCTTTCTCCTTATCAATCTCTAAAGGCACTGAACCTGAAATGATTAGGGAAAAGAGGAATGAGCAACCATTGTTGTCCAGTGAGGGAGGGAAGCAGATAACCGGGGAGTTTGGAAAACTATTTCGTGCAATGCAACAATTAAACGCAAGTATAACAACTATACAAATAAAGGAGCAATTATACAATAAAATACCACACATTTTTAAAAGGATATGATCGATAACCCTTGTCACTTTAATCCTCGAATCACAAACCACGATCCACGAACCATGAACTCAATGTCGATATGCAGACATCCCAAACACAAATGGGTACTCCGGATTTACCCAATACCTACAACCCAACACCCCTTGGCAATCTCTGGACTAGGTGAATGTGGGAATAGCTACGGAGCTAGAGCAACCAACTCTGGCAAGCCCGATGCTACCCAAAGAGGCTTATCACTTCCGTGTGACAATAATATTATGCAACCATCAATACGATATGATACGATAATATAATAAACCAATAACAATTATAAACATATAATTCGATAAGTACACAATGAGGACAACAAAAGAGGTTGTCCTCGCATAAAAGCAATTATAATCAATATAATTTCAAACATGATCTAACCAAATAAAATAGCCCAAACACTTATTAACCACACATTAACTATTATAATACAAAGCAAAAAATCAATTAAGATGTCAAACAAGATGAATCCATCACCTTTTAAAACCAAACCTGTGAGAATTTAGCCAAGAACTCCTTTAAATATTCTCCGAATGCACCATTTCCTTCAATTACCACCATATAATCCAATCAACTATTTGCATAAGAAGTTATACATTCATTCTACAAGTGGTTTCCACATTCACTCTCAACTAAAGCTAGTTCATAACTCATTTAACTTATTCATTTTCATTTGATTCCATTGAACTAACATAACTATCAAATACATTACATTATTTAGCATGCATTACATTCGCTACTTAACTAACACATTAACATTCTTTTATTAATCTCATAATTCGATAGGCACATAAACATTAGCAATTAGAACAAACCATCAAGTATATTCAATCCACGTAACTATACATTTTATAAATCATAACTAAATAGCCCTTACTTCCAGAATCTCTTCAAACATCTATATTCTAATACAACCACACTTAACACTCTCACAAGTAAGCAATAGAATACCAATAATAGCTATACAATCAATATAAACGAGAGAACATGCATTTTCACTCAATTCAATACAAGGTATACATGCAATCCAACTCAGGATAGCAATCAATATGCAATTAACACATACTCGACTCAAAGGCACTTAACTAATCATATTCCCTCCAAATAGCAACATACCTAGCAACCATTACTTTAGCTCAAAGTTCCAATTCAAACCAAGTTCAAACACTCACCTATACATATCCTACTTTACCAAAACCACTCCAATTGTAAGGCCCCAGCCTAAAACCTATGTGCATTAGCAAACCCAAATGCATTTATATGAGTTTATGTGCCATTATTTGTTTCAATTAGATGTTTAGTTATGATCTAGTAGTATTCTGGCATTTTAAATAATCTAATTAGCTTAGCTAATATAACCTCGACCTTTATTTTAGCCATTTTGACTTGGAAGACCTTATGTTGACCTAGGTTTGACCAAGCCTTCACTTAGGATGACCATTTGATCGACCGCTACTATGAATGTTAAGTAGCATATATAACAAAATAAAATAACAAGGAGTAAAGGGGCCTTAATGGTCGGTTATAACAAGAAAAAAAAAAGGATAAGACCTTTAGGCACGAAAATCTTTTACGTGCATTTATATCATTTTATGTGCATGTGTCTCATTTAGTGTGCATGTAGGTGTTTTATATATTGTAGGTATGACTTAGTAGTTTTCTAGCACCTTTGAATAATCTAATTAACTCAACTAGAATAACTTTGATCTTTGATTTAGTCATTTTAAGATATAAGACTTCAAATTGACCAAGTAAGACCCGGCATAATCCTATGTGCATCTACGTGACTTTAGGTGCTATTATCTATTTCAATTAGATGTTTGATTAGAATGTGCACAATTTATGTGGACTAGAGTTAGTGGCCTTGTAATTAACTTAGTCAAGTTAAGGCTAGCATGTTTGAATTAAAAGGCTTTTAGTTTTGACCTTTGGTCTTCCAATTAAAGTGGACTTTTGACCGAGACTTCGAAGCACCTTAGTATAATATAAATAAATAAATATATATATATATATATATATAAGAAGAGAAGGCCTTAATGTCCGGCTACCATAGGAAGAAAATGAATAATAGGTGTAATTGCTTAGTCATAGAAAGTTAAGTGACATGTGTACCCTTTTGCATATTTAAGTTGCCATGTGAATTTCTATTGCAAGATGAGCTAACTACCTAGTTTTAAGTTAGTTAACTAGTGCAAATCTGAATTATTTAACACTAGATAAACAAGAACTACAAAGTTCAACTAGCCAACAAAAGAAAAGGATAGTTGGCTTTGAAATATAATCATGTTTTGTGCCATAGTTGTTTTGCCATATGTATCATTGTGTTCAGCCTCCTTGCTATTTGAACTATATTTGCTAGATTAGTTATCTTCTGATTCCAATAGGACTTAGTAACTAATCATCTAACCAACTAATTCCTACTTAATTTCATGGTAATAGCTAAATCACTAGCTTTAGTTAATTAACTAGCATTAACCTAGTCACCATCTAACTAATTGAATTAACCTAGGCACTAGCTCCCAACTAGTACTCAACTTGGCTAAGGAAATAGCAAATGGAAAGGCCTAGTGGCCAGCCATGTACAAGTAAAAAGAAAGGAATAATGTTGCTTTTAAGTATAACCTAGTTGTCCTAAATTTCATTATTATCATAGTACCTGACTTGTATTTTACCTTGCACACCATCATCACTCCTTATCACACTTAATAAACAACAACTAGAGGACAAAAGGGGGGTGGGGTACACGGCCAAAAGGCGCAAGGAAAATCAGGAAATGTGGACAAAAGTTTGAGTACATTCATAGCTTGTCATAAGAACAATCATGCCTTTTTGTCTTGCCTTTGACCCCAACCACTACCACTTGTATATAGCTCTTACACAACCTTACAATACACTTAAAACAACTGCAAATTGGCCTGAATTGTGCCATGTTGGCCGGCTACACAAATGGGCAAAGAAGAGTCATGATTGTTGCTTGAAGTGTTAGAATAGTTTGTCATAGTGTGCATTATTACTTTGACCACTAAAAGCCACAATTACCCAATTGCTTCAGCCTTTATAGCCATCATCTAGTACACTCAAAGGGAGAGAGAACTGGCCATAAGCAAGCAAAACAAGGAGGAGAGTCAATGCTTTAATGTGTGTAAGTAGTTTGTCATAAGAAGTAAGTGCATGTCATGATTACTTCTACTTTGCCTCAGCCTTTAATACCACTACCTAGCACACTTAAAACTCGCAAAAATATGATGACAAGGGAGGGTAGAATGCATGGTTAAGGCAGAGAGAGAATGAGAGGGAAAGAAAGAAGAATAGGAGGAAGAAGCAATTTGGGAATTCTAGTCAGCTTGTGGCCATTTCTCAACCATTTCTCTTGCTAATTCTTGCATCTCTAAGCTAAGGTGAAGAAATAAATCATTTTCTAAAAGTTCATGAGCATTTATATGTGTTATCTTGCCATGCATGTAACTAGAAATAAAGATAATGCAAGTTAACTTGAACTATGCAGTTTGTTCTTTTTTGTGCAATGTTTTTGTTTGTCCCGGTTGACATAGCAAACCCTGATAGAATTGGATGAATTTTGGATATGTTATACAAAAGTTCAAGTTGAACAACATTCTTGTTTCAAGGAAAATGCTATTTATGTGGTTAAGGTTGAGTTTTTGAGTGGTCCCAGTTCGTAACTGCGTGCATGTACGAAATCTGAGCTATTATCCTTGCATGGCTGAATCATGATGAGAGATCTGCATGGTTTTGGCTAACTTCCACTTATTGTATGCTAGAATTATAGTAGAACATGTCACATGTGGTTGCATGTGTTAATCTTGTGGATAAAGCCTCGAATGAAAGCTATTTCAACCAAGTACATACATATGAATTTACTGCATGCAGATTTTTAGCTTGTTAACCTGTATCTTGAACTTGCGTAGCCACTTTGACATAGTAAACCTTAACCAAATGAGCCCATTTTTGGATATGTTGTATACAAGACATAATAGAACAAACTTCATGTTGTATGAGTCATGAAATTCTGAGTAGAACCATTTTAAATAAGGCCATTCCATAGAGTTTCTCATTCTCGCACTGGGTAGGCAGAACTGCGCAATATTTTTGTAAATGCTATAACTTGCTCATTTCAACTCCGAATCCGGATTCGTTTGATTCTAGGACTATATAATTTTAATGAAATATCTACCTTTGAAATTTGAGCAATTTTTCTGCACTATAAGGCTGTCTATGGAACTGAATAAGTCACTGCATGTGTCACTTGGGCTTTTCAGTTTGCATTCCTTGAAGTTTTAAGTCCTTGCATGTGTTCAACGGTTAATAAATCATGGTTATAAGATTTTATATGGAGTCCCAATATGTGTATATGCATGCTAAACCTACTTGTACTTGAATTTGATGCACGATAGTTGTTACAAATGTGTGCTTCATAAGGTTGGGCTTACATGTTAACTCGGTATGACTTTATCATGTATTATTGTCTATTATACCATTAACATGAACCAATGGTCTAGTGTGTGCACTTTAATTGTTTCAAGAGCAATGTCATGTTAAAAATAACGTCAATGGACGAGCAACCTACTTTGTTGGCTGACCCTTTTTGCTTAAATTGCTAAATGACTTGTTTACGTACTACATGTTCTATTTTGCTACTAACGTGAATAAGAAAGCGAAGCGAAATGAAGCAGATGGTTGCAACCATAAAATAGATGCGGTAGTGTTCGTGTTGCACTAGACAGTATCAGACTGTCAGGCGATAGCACGATTACCGATGTTCTAGTCCCTAACCTGAATGACGGAGTGTCATAAGGGTATGGGTCGTAGTACATCATACATGCAAAGTATTGCTTGGTGTTTAATGACAGGTGTTCGTGAAGTGAAATGATATAGCATACATGCAAAGTATTGCTTAGTGTTTAGGGACAAGTGTTCGTGAAGTGAAACGAGATAGCATACATACAAAGTATTGCTTGGTGTTTAGGGATAGGTGTTCGTGAAGTGAAATAAGACAGTATACATGCAAAGTATTGCTTGGTGTTTAGAGACAGGTGTTCATGAAGTGAAATGAGACAACTTACATGCAAAGTATTGCTTGGTGTTTAGTGACAGGTGTTCGTGTAGTGAAATGAGACAGCATACATGTAAAGTATTGCTTGGTGTTTAGGGACAGGTGTTTGTGAAGTGAAATGAGACAGCATACATACAAAGTATTGCTTGGTGTTTAGGGACAGGTATTCGTAAGCGAAAGTATCCTTTAATGAATGTTTATTTACCATTCGGTATTTGCACGATTACACTTGTTATATATCTGTGTTGCATGTCATATTTTCAAAAGGGTTTTCTCAACAAAGCGAGTTTCAAAACCTCTCTATCCCATTTTCCTCACTGAGTTGATAAAACTCATTCCTGTTTGCTAACATTTCAGGTGAGCTTGAGATAGAGTACGTGCAATACGTGAATGAGGAGGTCGAAGTTGAACCTGATGTCAAATATGTTGTTATCTTGACTTGGATTTGTACCTGTTTGTGATTAGGATCTTGTTTGTGTATGTTAAGTATGATGACATTTTAATTGGTTGTGGTAGACTCTTGAAGTGGGATGTTAGCCTACTTGGTATGTTTATGTTTACTAGACTTGCTATGGTACATTTTGAATTTAGTACTCGGATTTATAATTAACTCGTGTCCTTATCTTGTGATTCGGATTTATAGCTTTGAGATATGTATGTATTTGCGGGTTAAGGTTCTTAGACTTAGCCATTTGTCTTTAGGCTCCCATCCAATGTTTAGCTATGGTGTCAGGCCTTAATGGGTGAAACCGGGTAGTTCTAGATCCGATTAACGTTCACCACGATGTTATTGTCAAGTTAATTACTACTTATAGCAAAGATGTTGTAGCTGCAGATCAAATTTCAATATCAAAGAGCTTAGGCTACGGGAATTAGATAGAAGTACTACTAAATGAGTGAAGTTCACCTAAAGAAGATGCAAAGCTTACGGAGTATATCAAGGAAGATGGCTTTAGCTTAAGTTATAATCACGTGTCATATTCAATGTCCGACCGTCGTTTTTATACTCTTTAGGAGCTATCCTTGCAAAAACGTTATGAAGTGGTGATTTGGAACCTAGCATTTATTAGTGCACGGGTTAAGGTAATGCGCCTTAGCGAACTTAGGATGAGTAATCTTCCTAAGCCTGTGGTATCACGATCCCAGATTGAACGTTGTAGATATAACTCGAGGTTATTAAGACAGTAGTGGTATCAGAGATCGTATTAGCGATGTGGGGTCGTGACACCAATATTCCACTTAGCTCAAATTAATACACCCCACACAACAATTAAACATCTAATATTCAAGGAACACCCAAAGTATTTAAAGAACTCCAACCACACACCCAAATCTTTATAGAATACACGTGGCACACCAATGTTCATAACACTCAACTACCTATATATCCATGCATTTCGATCATCTATGTTTCCCTGATTAACCCCACATTCCAATCAAGTTCATTAAACCACTCAACTAATCAATCCACATTCAAATACCAACATCCAACTAACTTTCTTTCATCTAGCCACTTTTGCTCCATAACTATAAAACTAGCCATCTACCATCAAAGGCACATTATAGGCACTCTGAACACCTCACAATCACTTATGAACCACAACCAAGCTCTATAAACACACACAATACTCACACGACCCAAAAACCACACACATGGCCTTTTATGCTCAATCAACCCACTCCAAGTTCTAGCCATATTCTAGCAATTCCAAACATTAGTCTAGTCATTCCAACATCTATCGCACTTTTTACAAGCATCGAATGAGTATTTAACTATTAATTCAATAAAATACTATTCATTTGGCCAACTTTCTTAAGCTACCCACTCCAATCGAGATACGAGACTTGCAAACCAACTTTATCACTCAATTCTAGACACTTTATGGCATACCTCAGCTATACGAAATCACACTTTAACATACGTTCACTACAAAACCCCGAATTGTCTCTTAGTCCGTTTGAACTACAACTACCTCAACCGATCACCCAATCAATGTCATAAACGCACCACATCTACTTTATAGCCTATCTAATACCATAGAACCACTCAAAACATGTCCAGTCAACACTTTGGTCAAATGACCCCTTTAAGGTTCAATGCAAATGTCTCAATTTTATCAATGTAGAACCCATTTAATTGTTATATTTAGGCTTGTAAGTGTTTATGGCATCTAACTAAAGCAATAGAATATAATTCGGATCAAAAACTCCAAAATTCACAGGTAGTAATTCACTACACTATTCATCATCTTCCAAAATCCACCATTCTTCATTTTTAACCATTCAATGTGCTATCTAAAAATAAAATAATGTTATATGACCATAAATAAGACTAATTTAAGCATATACAAGCATAAACAATTAATATATTAGCAAATCATAAAATTAAAGTTTGTAGGCAAAACTTGTAAATGCAAAAATAAGATAAAATTCTCACCAAATAAGGCTAAATGAGGTTGTTGAAGGCTCAAAAGTTGTTCTAGAATCCCGCAAGGCAAGCTCAAGATCAAGATTGAAGAATTGGGTTTGTGTTTTTTTTTCTTCTTTTTTTCTTTCCTGGTCCGATTTTCCTTTGTGTGTGTGAGGATGAGTATTTTTCTTTTGTTTTAAGAGTGTGTGTGTGTGTGTGTGTTATAACCAGTTCCTAGTGTGTGTGTGTAAAAGAGTTGATTTATTTGGTTTATTGTGTGTTAATTATGTAGTTAAGTTAAGTTAAATGAAAGCTAAACACTAAAAAAGCAATAGTAACAATGCTGAAATTTACTATTCATGCGACACATTTACATTTTTATAACTCAAGTTCCTGATATGCTATGCACATGAAACTATTTTTCTCATGCCTTCTAAATGTCAAGTATTATGGGAAAAATTTAAAATCAAGGAAATAAAACAGTAAAAAATGCAAGTGAATAGTAAGCTTCCTTAAAATGCCATAAATTTAACATAAACTCTTTATTAAGCACATAGTCTGTGAAACTCCAGAATTCACATTTGCATAGAATTGCGTGTTTTGACCAATTTATGTGTTATATGAGTTAGAATGCGTTAATTCTGTGATTTATATTCCTATTACATGCTAAGTGTGCATTCATAAATTTTTTATCAAAAACGGCATTGAAAATTTTATCGTCGGTTTTTATGAATAGTGTTTGAACGCACGTCCGCTAAAATTTTTACACGAGTGTTTTAAATGTTTTAAAACCTAATCCTCATATATTAATATACTCGATTCTGATTAAAACGGATTTCAAATCGGATTAAGAATTTTAAAGGTTTTTACACCTTCTTTTGCGAAAATCGAGTTTTTAACCGAGTCGGGTGCAAATGTTTGCATGTGAAACTCCTTGTCAACTAAAAATATGCTGTTTAAAATAGTCTAAGTGTTAAATGCATATATGTGAGCAAAAATAGGCTAAAAGACAATTAAAAGACTAAAAATACTAAAAAATTAACTAAATGTTCAACTTTGACTTTTTCATATTTTGTAGACTTATGAATATAAAATCTCTACACAAATTAAAAACAAAGCAAACACCACAAACACACACACACATTGTCGCGAGTTCCTTGAGCATTTTGGAGAGTTTTTCATTTTATTTTACAAAGTAAATTTTGCCTAGAAAACTTAGTTTTTGTCCGAATCTTTTCAAACCGATCTAGATTCCGCTTGTTAGGCACCTATTGCATTCATTCCTAGCTTTGTTTCGGATCAAAGGTGAGAAAAAAATTCTAGATCTCAAAATGCTATTTTGTGTCATTTTCATATAATTGAATTTTCATCCGATGAAATGCTAAATTGTTGTTAGATTGTTACTCAGTAGATGCCAAGAATCGTTTATGTGCATTTATATAAGTTTTGAATGGTAGTAGCATGTATTTCTATTTTTCGGGTATTAAAGTTGAGAATTTGGCTTATTGTTGATTAGTTGTTGTTGTAGTGGTTGGAATTGGTTGGTTATAGCTTCTAAAAATTTGTTAATTGCGGGGTAGTAATGTTGTAATGCCAAAATTTTGATTGTGATGTCATGGCGAAAGTCCGGAAAATTCAGCCTTAGTGCATTGTGGAATTAGGGTTGTCGGGCTTGTTTTAGATGGGTTATGGTTGGTTTCTGAGGGGGCTAATGTAGATGTACGATTGGGTGAGTGATAAAAAGTGGTTTGGAGATTATTGGATTAGTAGATTATAAGTTATGATTGTTGGAAGTTTGTGTAGTCTTTCTTTAAATGTTGGAATATTGCCTTTGGTTGTCTGGGTGGTGTTTGAATGATTGATTCTTGGGTTGTTCTTGGTTAGATTCGCGTTTGGTCGTGTGGTTTAATGCATGTAAGTTGGGTGGCCTATTTTGTTATCTAACTTAGTTGTTAATTGATTTAATGAAGTTATGTTGTTGAAATGTTGTTAAATGATTGATGATGCCGGGAGATAGGCAACCTACTTTTGTTGTCCTTCCGTGATGTGAATGTTTATTTTTTTATTGTCATGAGTCTTGATAAGTGTGTGCCACCTCTCGGGCAGCATTGGGCTGTCGGGTTGAAAACGGCATGACTATCATAGACTACCCCAGCTCGCATGGGCGAAGATGCCATAGAGGGAGGGGCTAGATAAGGTACCCTAGGTGTGTGTTATAGGAGTTACAAGAAGTCAATTGGGATCGTGATGACGTTTGGAGCTATACCAACTAGAGTATCCTTATTGATTGGTAATTGTTATTATTGTACTTATAATGTTATTGATGTTCATTATGTGTTTACTGCTAAACGGATGATTTTCAAGGGGTATAGTAAATTCTTTTAAAAGATCTATTGAATCCTCACTGGGGTTGTTTTATATAAGTTGACTCTCATTCGTTATCTGCAAGCAAGTGTTACTGAACCAGAGTACGGGTACGTGCCTCAGGAGGCTGAGAATGTGACTTTTGTTGAAGAGTCTTATGTGCCAGAGTCATATCCTTGATTCTTAGCTGGAATGTTTTATGCTATTTTGTAGTATGACTTATGTTGTAAAGTTTCAAGCTTTTAAAGATTGTATTGTATAAACTAATCTAAAGATAGTAAAAGTGTTATACTAGTTTAGTTGTCTTACTTTGGAATTTAAATATGTTGCTAAGCTAGTATGAAATGTTATGTATGTATATGGTTTTACTTAGTAATGTTGTTGTTGAAACGGAGACATGTAATCTATGGTTGGGTTGTTGAATGGTTGATTAATATATGGGAATAGTTGCATTGTATGTTGTTAACTTGGTTGTGGAGTTGTTGTTGATCTTTGGAGTTGGTTGTATGAAGTTCTAAAGGGTTGGTTTAAAGCCCTGATGTCCGTGTCACTGTTGTTATACTGCCGAAATTCCGTTGTGTCCTAACTGATCGTAGGTGGGGTCGAGTTGGGACGTTACATTAAGTGGTATCAGAGCGCATGTTTAGTTGTCAGCCAGGGTATTCTCGGAATGTGGGTAATGGTCTTAGCATGAAATTATGTAAGAAGTGATAGAAAAGTGAAATATATGATAATATGACTAGATGATTATGTGATTATGTGATTATGTGACTATGTGAATATGTGATCAACTTGTTTATGTGATTAATACTTAAGTGATTTATGTGTTTTACGTGAGTTTTGTTCCCTTTGTGCTAAAAACTATCTATGTGTTATAACCTGTACTAACTCTTTGATAGTAAAATGGCGGGTCGACTGAGAACACGGGGTAGGCCCCAAGGTGATGATGAGGTACCAGGTCAGGCAGCACCAGGTAGAGATTAGGGGTATGACCGTTTAGTAGCGGCTCTGGACCGTATAACTGAGGTCATAGCGGGTCAAGCATAGATTTTGGCAGGGCAGGCTGCACAAGCACAGGTTGTGCAGACTCAGATGCTGAACACACAGGGGGGTTATCATGGACGAAATACATTGAAGGAATTTCTGGGTTACTATCCACCGAGATTTCAGGGTGAGCCCGATGATCAGAAAGCTGAAGCTTGGATTAGGAAAATTGAGAAAATCTTTGATCCCCTAGATTATACGGATGAGAGAAAGGTCATATTCGCGGTGTATTTGTTTGATGACGAGGCTAAGGAGTGATGGCATACCGTGAGGACTGATTGGGAAGCACGGGGTACTCCTTATGTTTAGGATACCTTTCTTAGGGCGTTCCAGGCTAAGTACATCCCAAGGATTGCGCAGGAACGAAGAGAGGCGGAGTTCCTATCTTTGGTTCAGGATGATTCTACAATGGCCCAGTATGAGGCCAATTTTACCAGGCTATCCCAGTTTGCACCGGAATTTGTAGCAGATCAGGAGCGTAAGACTCGGAGGTTTGTTTTGGGATTGAGACTAGACTAGAGATTTAGGATGCAATGGCCTTGAATCAGTATGATGTGTTGTCAGAGGCCTTTGATACGGCTTCCAAGTTGGAGAAGAGGAAAGGGGAGCAGATTGGTCCTGGTCAGCCCAGTAAGAGGCCATTTCAGTTGCAGGGTCAGTAGGTGTGTATAGGACTCCAGTGCAGCAGGTTGTGTACAGGCCACCAGTACAGTAGAGCTCTTTTAGACCTCTGGGTCAGCAGGGTTTCTATAAGCCCCAGTTTCAGCAGGGCTCCTACCAAGCTTAGTCATAGTACAAGCCGACTTAGTCTCAGGGTCAGTATAGGCCTAGCGTTGCGAGACCTCAGCAGCAGGCTGGTACAGCTACTTTTTCAGTTTCTGGGTCTTCAAGGAGCAGTGCTAGTGTTTCATCACCGCAGTGTGCTTACTGTAAACGTCAGAGCCATTTGGAGGCCGACTGTAGGGTAAAGGTAGGAACATGTTTAGGTTGTGGCAACAACCAACACAAGGTGAGGGATTGCCCTAGATTTCAGAGGTCTGAGGGTCGGACAGCGACCCAGGGTTATCAGGGTTGACCTACCGGTGGTGCACCTTAGCAGCAGCAGGTTCAGGCTCGGACCTACACAGTAGATTAGGAGGAAGCACCTGAGGCAGCGACAATTGTGGAAGGTAACTTCCTTATCCTTGATCAACTTGTTAAAGTGTTGATTGATTCTGGTGCTACGCATTCTTTCAGTACACCTACTTGTGTGCAACGTGTTAACATGCAACCTGAAAGATTGCCTTATGTGGTTGAGATTAGTGCTTCTTTGACTGATAAATATGTGACTTGCTTAGTATATAAAGACTGTAAAATACATGTTAAGGGTCAGGATTTTCCTTCGGACCTTATCTTATTTCCTATCCAGGGGTATGATGTTATCTTGGGTATGGACTGGCTTCCTCAGTATGATGCCCAGTTAAACTGTAGAACAAAGGTAGTTTGGTTTCGGTTGCCGGAACAACCAGTGGTTGAGGTAGCAGGGAACCAGGATGCTAAGATGAGTTTTATTATCTCATCAACTAAAGCTATTAAGCTGGTGAGTAAGAGGTGTTCGGGTTATCTAACTTATTTGATCAACAAGCCATCTGATAAGCTAAAGCTAGAGGAAGTTCCTATAATTCGGGAATATGCCAATGTATTTCCCAAGGAGTTGCCAGGATTGCTGCCAGAGAGAGATGTTGAGTTTGTGATTAATCTGATTACTGGTACGCAACCTATTTCTAAATCAGCATACTGGATGGCACCAGCTGAGCTTAAGGAGCTAAAAACTCAGTTGCAGGAATTATTAGAGAAGGGTTTCATTCAGTAGAGTTCTTCACCGTGGGGAGCACCTGTCTTATTTGTGAAGAAGAACAAATACCTTTACCACTGATTGACGAATTGTTTGATCAACTTTAGGGAACCAAAGTCTACTCTAAGTTTGACTTAAGGCAGGGGTATTATCAGCTTTGGATTCGTATGGAGGATGTTCCAAAGTCTGCTTTCAGGACACAATATGGGCATTATGAATTTGTAGTTATGCCCTTTGGACTGACTAATGCACCGATAGCATTCATGGATCTTATGCATCGGGTCTTTCAGTCGTACTTGGACCAATTCGTGGTAATCTTTATTGATGATATCTTGGTTTATTCAAAGATTGAATCAGAGCACGAGCAATATCTACGGCTTGTTTTACAGAAGCTGCAAGAGCATCAGTTGTTTGCGAAGTTCAGCAAATGTGAATTTTGGCTACAACGGATATCTTTTCTTGGTCATGTGATTACACAGAGCGGTATTTCAGTAGATCCTACTAAGATTGAAGTGGTGATGTCTTGAAAAAGGCCGGAGAATGTTTCAGAGGTTCGTAGCTACCTTGGCTTGTCGGGTTATTACCATAGGTATGTGAAGGGCTTTTCTAAGATTACAGGGCGACTTTCTAAGTTAACTCAGAAACAAACCAGCTTTACGTGGGATGAGAAATGTGAGAGTGGGTTTCAGGAGTTGAAAAAGAGGTTGACTACCGCTCCAGTACTTGCTCTACCAGAGGGAACCATTAATATGGTTATCTACAACGATGCATCCAATGAAGGCTTAGGTTGTGTACTTATGCAGAATGGCCGGGTTATTGCCTATGCTTCTAGAAAGTTGAAGCCATATGAGGTGAACTATCCGACTCATGATCTTGAGTTGGCAGCAGTTGTATTCGCACTAAAAAAGTGGCGTCATTATTTGTGGGGCAGTAAGTTCAAGATTTTCACCGATCATAAAAGTCTGAAATACTTGTTCTCACAGAAAGAGTTGAATATGCGTCAACGGAGGTGAATGGAACTTCTCGGAGATTATAATTGTTCTATCAATTATCTGCCTGGGAAGGCAAATGTTTTAGCAGACGCTCTTAGCCGTAAGGCGAGTATTGCTTGTTTAGCTGTTAAAAAGTGGGAGGTTCTTAAGGAAGTCAGTTATTGGAGACCGGAATTGACTCACGTTGGGGTAATATGTTCACATCTCCGTATTCAACCTTTATTGTTGTCTCAGATTAGAGAAGCACAACAACTTGATTCAAAACTTCAGAAGATTAAGGATCAGATCACGGATGATCAGTCAGACTTCAAATTACATGAAGATGCTATTCTTTGGTTTCAGAACAGGGTTTGTCTTCCCGATGAACCAGGCTTGAGGAGAGGTATTCTAGAGAAGGCTCATAATTCTAAGTACACCATTCATCCCGGTGGAAACAAGATGTACCGGGATTTGAAACAACATTATTGGTGGAATAACATGAAAAATGAGGTTGCTCAGTTTGTATCCAGATGTTTGACTTGTCAGCGGGTGAAAATAGAACATCAACGACCTGCTGGGTTACTTCAGCTGTTGGCAATACCATAATAGAAGTGGGAACATATTACGATGGACTTTGTCTCTAGTTTGCCTAGAACACCGAGAGGTAATGATATAGTTTGGGTTGTTGTGGATCGTTTGACGAAGACAACTCATTTTATTCCGATGAGAATGGGAAGTGAGGTTGCAAAATTGATGGATCTTTATGTGGATCAGATTGTTAAACTTCACGGGATTCCATCTAGTATTGTCTCAAATCGAGATCCTCGGTTTACTTCTCGTTTGTGGGAGAAACTTCAGAAGACTTTGGGTACTCAGTTAAACTTTAGCACAACGTATCATTCACAGACCGACGGTTAGTCTGAGAGGACTATTCAGATTCTGGAGGATATGCTCAGGGCTTGTGTTCTGGATGAGAAACATCTACCACTTGCCGAGTTTGCCTATAACAATAATTATCAAGCAACTATTGGGATGGCACCTTTTGTAGCTCTCTACCACCGTAAGTGCCGATCACCTTTGTATTGGGATGAAGTAGGGGAGATGAAGGTTATTGATCCAACTATAATGCCAGTGCTTTTAGAGAAGATTGAGAATTTTCAGTTGATCAGGCAAAGAATGTTGACAGCGCAGAGCAGATACAAGAGTTATGCAGATAAGCGTCGCAGGATTTGGAGTTTGCGGTCGAGGATCGGGTTTTCTTGAAATTGTCTCCTCGAAAGGGGTTTGCTCGCTATGGTAAAGGTGGTAAGCTGAGTCCGAGGTTTGCAGGACCGTTTGAGATTACTGGCAGGGTTGGTAAGTTAGCGTATCGGTTGGCTTTACCGAAGAACTTCTCTAATGTTCACGATGTCTTTCACATGTCTAATTTGCGAAAATATAATCCGGATCCTTCTCATATTCTAGAGCCAGAGCCGTTGCAGCTTCGTAAAAATTTGACTTATGATGAGTGGCCGATTCGTATCCTTGATCAGATGGAACGGGAGTTGAGGTCGAAGAAGATTCCGATAGTCAAAGTGTTGTGGAAGTATCATGGGATTAAGGAAGCTACTTGGAAGAGGAGAGATCAGATGCAACAGCAATATCCAAATCTGTTCCGTCCAGCAAGTAAGAATTTCGATGACGAAATTTCTTTAAGGGGGGTAGAATGTAAAACCCCATATTTTACCTTTGCATAGAATTGCGTGTTTTGACCTGTTTGTGTGTTATATGAGTTAGAATGCTCTAATTCTGTGATTTATATTCCTATTACATGCTAAGTGTGCATTCATGAAATTTTCATAAAAAACGACATTGAAAATTTTATCATCGATTTTTGTGAATAGTATTTTGAACGCACGTCCGCTAAAATTTTTACACGGGTATTTTAAATGTTTTAAAACCTAGTCCTCGAATATTAATAGACTCGAGTCTGATTAAAACGGATTTCAAATCAGATTAAGAATTTTAAAGGTTTTTACACCTTCTTTTGCGAAAATCGAGTTTTTAACCGAGTCGGGTATAAATGTTTGCATGTGAAACTCCTTGTCAACTAAAAATATGCTACTTAAAATAGTCTAAGTGTTAAATGCATATATGTGAGCAAAAATAGGCTAAAAGACAATTAAAAGACTAAAAATACTAAAAAATTAACTAAATGTTCAACTTTGACTTTTTCATATTTTGTGGATAAATGCATATAAAATCTCTGCACACATTAAAAACAAAGCAAACACCACAAACACACACACATATTGCCGTGAGTTCTTTGAGCATTTTGGAGAGTTATTCATTTTATTTTACAAAGAAAATTTTGCCTAGAAAACTTAGTTTTTGTCCGAATCTTTTCAAATCGAGCTAGATTTCACTTGTTGGGCACCTATTGCACGCATTTCTAGCTTTGTTTCGGATCAAAGGTGAGAGAAAAATTCTAGATCTCAAAATGCTATTTTGTGTCATTTTCATATAATTGAATTTTCATCCAATGAAATGCTAAATTGTTGTTAGATTGTTGCTCAATAGATGTCCAGGATTGTTTATGTGTGTTTATATAAGTTTTGAACGGTAGTAGCATGTATTTCTATTTTTCGGGTTTTAAAGTTGAGAATTTGGCTTATTGTTGATAAGTTATTGTTGTAGTGGTTGGAATTGGTTGGTTATAGCTTCTAAAAGTTTTTTAATTGCGGGATAGTAATGTTGTAATGCCGAAATTTTGATTGTGATGTCGTGGCGAAAGTCCGAAAAATTCATCCTTAGTGCATTGTGGAACTAGGGTTGTCAGGCTTGTTTTAGATGGGTAATAGTTGGTTTATGAGGGGGCTAATGTAGATGTACAAGTGGGTGAGTGATAGAAAGTGGTTTGGAGGTTATTGGATTAGTAGATTGTAAGTTATGATTGTTGGAAGTTTGTGTAGTCTTTCTTTAAATGTTGGAATATTGCCTTTGGTTGTCTAGGTGGTATTTGAGTGATTGATTCTTGGGTTGTTGTTGGTTAGATTCAGGTTTGGATGTGTGGTTTAATGCATGTAGGTTGGGTGGCCTACTTTGTTATCTAACTTAGTTGTTAATTGATTTAATGAAGTTATGTCGTTGAAATGTTGTTAACTGATTGATGATGCCGGGAGATAGGCAACCTAATTCTGTTGTCCTTTCATGATGTGAATGTTTATTTTTTTATTGTCATGAGTCTTGATAAGTATGTGCCACATCTCGGGCAGCATTGGGCTGTCGGGTTGAAAACGGCATGACTATCATAGACTACCCCCAACTCGCATGGGCGGAGATGCCATGGAGGGAAGGGCTAGATGAGGTACCTCGGGTGTGTGTTATGGGAGTTACAAGTAGTCGGTTGAGATCGTGATGGCATTTCGAGATACACCAACTAGAGTATCCTTATTAATTGGTTATTGTTATTATTGTACTTATAATGTTATTGATGTTCATTATGTGTTTACTGCTTAAGGGATGATTTTCAAGGGGTATAGTAAATGCTTTTAAAAGATCTATTGAATCCTCACTGGGCTTGTTTTATATAAGTTGACTCTTATTCGTTATCTGCAAGCAAGTGTTACTGAACCGGAGTACGGGTACGTGCCTCAAGAGGCTGAGAATGTGACTTTTGTTGAAGTGTCTTATGTGCTAGAGTCATATCCTTGATTCCTAGCTGGAATGTTTTATGCTATTTTGTAGTATGACTTATGTTGTAAAGTTTCAAGCTTTTAAAGATTGTATTGTATAAACTGATCTAAAGATGGTAAAAGTGTTATGCTAGTTTAGTTGTCTTACTTTGGAATTTAAATATGTTGCTAAGCTAGTATGAAATGTTATGTATGTATATGGTTTTACTTAGTAATGTTGTTGTTGAAACGGAGGCATGTAATCTATGGTTGGGTTGTAGAATGGTTGATTAATATATGGAAATGGTTGCATTGTATGTTGTTAACTTGGTTGTGGAGTTTTGTTGATCTTTGGAGTTGGTTGTATGAAGTTCTAATGGGTTGGTTTAGAGCCCTGATATCCGTGTTACTGTCGTTATACTGTCGAAATTCCGTTCCGTACTGACTAATCGTAGGTGGGGTCAAGTTGGGACATTACATAGTCATATGCAAACAGGTATTATGCACTATCTACTATGTCCAGGGCGTCACAACTACCATGGCTATTGCGACTGTCTAGCCAATATGGCTGCGTGGAGCCGCGAGGAGCACCTCGCGGCTCTACACGCTTCATAGCCATAGAGCCACGTGGCTCTTCGTGACTCCTCAATTGCGTGAGCCTCGTGGCTCTGCCTGTCCATCTGAGTCACGAGGACTCTTCCTCACGGCTCAGATTTGGCCATGCCAGCTTGGCATTAACAACACCTGTCATGCCCCGACCCAACCCCGCAAAAGGCCAAGCCCGGACCCGACACACGGACGGAGTCTCCCCTGTACCGCGAACGATCCGAAAACCCTAAATCAACATAATACTTGCGAAAGCCATAAAACAATTAAAACAAGCCGATTTTCTTTAAAACATACATTTCTTATTAACCAACTTTGCAACCCAAAAATGATATGCATACTACACAAGTATTTATGCCACTAATCAATTCCATTAGCATGCATTTCCTTACTAGTCACAAGAGTATAAGTTTACAACTTTACATTCTTCCAACTTATACAACATAAGACCGTAGAGGCCTCAAACTAGAAAATACATACAAGGCTACAAGCCTCAAAATAAAGCGTCAACCAAGCATTAAACACATCTAGCATGGCTCGCACAAAATCTGATAACCAACCACCAGCAAAGCAAAGAAGTGCTATCACGGAAACACCTCCACCTGCTTCTCCTCCTCAATTACCTCAAGAGGGTCTGCTTCAACTACTCTTGTAAAAATATAGTATAGAGAGGAATGAGCAAAAACTATTGCTCAGCGAGGGCAATTGGTCTCAAGGACGGAGATGAGAGGAGTATGCAATGCAATTAGTCAAGCAATACATACAAGTATCATATAGAGATATCAATAAAGCCATCAATAAAGCAAGGCAAGTATTTAAAGCTGTAAACACTCATTCAAAGGATACGATACTCTTTTCACGAGCAACTTTCAAACACGAATTCGATGACGACGCGTCGGCCCAAACCACCTTATAACACCAGTTTGGAATACCCCGGAAGTATCCATCAATCTACGACCCAAATCTCCCTGGGAGGCAACCCAAGCGAGAAAAGGAATAGCAGTGGAGCTAAAGCAACCAACACTGGCAACCCGAGGCTACCCAGAGAGGCCCATCACTCACGCGCGAGATACTATGCAATGCAAGACTCGATACAAGGCGATAAACGAGCAATAAAGCCACACGTGGGAGAATAACAAAGTAGGTTACTCTCGCACGCAATAGCAACAGTTGATAAGCATTTCAAACAGAATCAATATAAACAAGTATGTCAACCAACCATAAGCATTCCATAGGCATATTTTCAAGAAAACACACAAAGACACAAATCGGCCCCAACTATCAAAACACTACCATTTCCAAACGAGCCACGAGTTCTAGAAACCGACTTCGCCAAACCTCCTAGGTCACCATAAGGCACGTCTAAAGACCCCGAAACCTTACTTTACCCTAGAATTCGCGCAAAGCCCCGATTTCCCCCTTTCTCGTTTGAACTACAACTATACCAACCAAACACCCAACCAACGCCATAATCGCACCAAAAGTGCTTCCATGGCCTCCCAAAACAATGCCAACATGCAAAACGAGAAAACACCAAACTCGACCTAAACGACCCCGACTTTCACCAAGGCTTAATTCCCGTTTTTTCCATTACGCAACCCAAACAAACCATACATTTAGGCATTCTAACACACCTAACACATTTCTACATCAACGGACAGCATAACGGAGCAACTTTATCGTTTCAAGAATTTACTATTCATCAAATACTATTCAACATCCAAATTAAATTGCAATCTCAACATTTAACCGCAGAAAATGTTAAAAAGCTATAAATACACGTTCTACAATTGCCAAGGAACAATCTGGAAGCATCAAAACGCTTTAAACAACAATCTACGGATAAAATCTAAAAATCACAAAGTTGATACACTTGACATTTAAATGCGCAAATAACATGCTTCCCTCACCTTAGGTACTCCTAGTCGCTAGGAAAATAATGCTAGTTGCCTCGGAAACCACCCCGCACGAGCTCACGCGAAGATTGAATGATTGGAAGTTAAAAGGTTTTTTTTTCTCTCTTGAAGCTCACAGCCTGCTTGCTGCTGTTCAGCTGCTATTTTTTTTTTTCCTTTGTTTTAGCTTATTAAGGTGTTAAGTTGGTCAAATGGTCAAAGTCCTAGGTCAAACAACTTAAAACTTGGTCAAATGGCCTTATTTTGTGCATTTTAAAGCCATTGTAACTAAGGAAAGATTAAATATAGTTGGCAACAATTAAAATATACAATTTAAGTCATCTAAATACTAGTTTCACTATTTGCTGAGGACTAGAAACCGTTCTCTAGCTATCGCTCCTGAAATGCAATGCACGTTGCGATGGCAAGGAAGTAACAATTAATTCTAAAAGAATTAAGGAAATAGAATTTCCAAAATAATAAACAAGAAATTTTCACATTCTGGGCTCGGGTATTACACCTTCTCCCCCTTAAAACAATTGCGCCCATGCAATTCTTACCTGGTCAACAAACAACTCCGGATACTGATCCCGAACTTGGTCCTCTCTTTCCCAGGTCGCTTCCTCAAACCCATGATGATTCCACATAACCTTTACTAACGGAATACTCTTTCTGCGAAGCTCCTGAACTTTCCGATCCACAATTCGAATCGATTTCTCTTCATAAGACAACTTCTCTTCAATCTGCAAAGGCTCTGGTTCAAGTACATGTGAAGGGTCTGGATGATACTTCTTTAACATAGACACGTGGAACACATCGTGCAGTCTCGACAAGCTCGAAGGCAAAGCTAACCGATAAGCCAAAGGACCTACCTTTTCGGTGATCTCATATGGACCCACATACCTGGGACTAAGTTTCCCGCTCTTACCGTGCCGAATCAATCCCTTCCGTGGAGAAATCTTAAGAAACACCCAATCTCCCAAATCAAACTCAAGATCCCGACGGTGCTTATCCGCATAACTCTTCTGACGACTCTGAGCTGTAAGCATACACTGGCGAATAAGGTGAACATTATCTACCATCTTAATCATCTCAGGTAACACAGTCGGATCAATTGTTCTCATCTCTCCAACCTCTTCCCAATATAACGGGGATCTGCATTTCCGACCATACAACGCCTCGTAGGGTGCCATACCTATAGAAGATTGATAACTATTATTGTAGGCGAACTCCGCTAAAGGCAAAAACTTCTCCCAATTCTTGCCAAAGTCAAGCACACATGCTCGAAGCATGTCTTCCAAGATCCTGATAGTTCTCTCAGACTGGCTATCAGTTTGTGGATGATATGCAGTGCTGAAGCTCAACTTAGTTCCCATGGCCTCTTACAACTTCTGCCAAAAACGAGATCTGAATCTAGGATCCCTATCTGACACTATACTCTGTGGCACACCATGCAATCTCACAATATTAGCAACATAAAGCTCAGCTAGCTTATCAAGGCTATCCTATTTGTTCACGGGAATAAAATGTGTAACTTTAGTCAAACGGTCCACAACAACCCAAATAGAATCACATCCTCTCGGAGATCTAGGAAGATCGGTCACAAGGTCCATTATTATATGCACCCACTTCCATTGCGGAATTGACAACGGCTGTAGAAGCCCGGCTGGCCTCTGATGCTCAACTTTAACCCTCTGACAAGTCAAACATCTGGATACATACCCAGCAATCTCCCTCTTCATATTGTTCCACCAGAAGTGTTGCTTCAAATCTCTATACATTTTTGTACTACCCGGGTGAATCGTATACCTCGAATTATGTGCCTCGAACAGGATCTCATTCTTCAAAGTCGGATCATCAGGAACACATACTATGTCCCTGAATCTGAAGATACCATCTGCATGTAATTTAAACTCCGACTCTCCCCCTTTCGATTTTCCTTGGATCTTCAAGATGTGAGGATCAGTCTTCTGAGCCTCTCTGATCTGTGCTAGCAACCTTGACTGAATTTGCAAACTAGCAAATTGAATCCCTACCTCAGTAGCTTCTGGCTTCCATGAACAAATTTCTTCCAAAGTCTCCCAATCCTTGATAATCAAGCTTGCAACAGTAGCCTTTCGGCTCAAAGCATCAGCAACAACATTTGCCTTACCTGGCACGTAGTTAATAGAACAGTTATAACCACCCAATAGCTCTAGCCATCTCCGCTGCCTCATATTCAAATCCTTCTGTGAAAACAAATACTTGAGACTCTTATGGTCAGTAAATATTTCAAATCTGCAACCCCACAAGTAGTGACGCCACTTCTTCAAAGCAAACACAACTGCAGCTAACTCAAGATCATGTGTAGGGTAATTGACTTCATAAGGTTTCAACTTCCTAGAAGCATAAGCAATCACCTTACCATTCTGCATTAAAACACAGCCCAAACCTTCCTTAGATACATCACTGTAGACAACGAAGTTCTCTGTTCCCTCAGGTAAAGCAAATATAGGAGCTGTAGTTAGTCTCTTCTTCAATTCTTGGAAACTGGATTCACATTTGGCATCCCAATTGTAAGCAACTTTCTTATGAGTCAACTGGCTTAAAGGCCCAGAAATTTTGGAAAAGTCTTTAACAAATCTCCGGTAGTAACCTGCCAACCCAAGAAAACTCCGAATCTCTGACACCGTCTCAGGTCTCTTCCAAGATGAAACAACCTCAATTTTAGCTGGGTCCACTGAAATCCCTCGATCTGAAATGATATGGCCTAGAAAAGATATCTGATTCAACCAGAATTCACACTTGCTGAATTTAGCAAAAAGCTTGTTTTCTTGCAAAGTCTGTAGCACAATCCTCAACTGTTGCTCATGCTCAGCCTCGTTCTTCGAGTACACTAAAATGTCATCAATAAAGATCACGACAAACTAATCAAGGTAAGGTTGAAAAACTCTCTGCATCAAGTCCATGAATGCGGCTGGTGCATTCGTCAATCCAAACGGCAATACAACAAATTCATAGTGGCCATATCTAGTCCTGAATGCCGTCTTTGGTATATCGTCACTCCGAATCCTAAGTTGATAGTAACCCTGCCTCAAATCAAATTTGGAGTAAACACTCCCACCCTGCAACTGGTCAAACAGTTCTTCAATCAACGGCAAGGGGTATTTGTTCTTAACCGTGACTTGATTAAGTCCCCTGTAATCAATACATAACCGTAGCGTGCCGTCTTTCTTTCTCACAAACAACACAGGCGCACCCCACGGAGAAGAACTAGGTTGTATAAACCCTTTCTCAAGCAAGTTCTGAAGCTGAATTTTTAACTCCTGAAGTTCAGCCGATGCCATTCTATAAGGACTCCTAGAAATTGGCACAGTGTCTGGCACAAGATCAATCACGAACTCAATCTCCCTATCCGGTGGTAAACCCGGTAATTCCTTGGGAAATACACCAGGGAAGTCTCTAACAATCGGAACCTCATTCAAACTCAACTTATCAGTAGGCTGATTGATCAAATAAGCTAAATAAGCTTTACAACCCCTATTCAACAACTTAGAAGTCTTGATTGCTGATAAAAGAGGAATCCGGGCAGCCCTGCAGTTCCCAACAATCTCCAGTACCGGTAGGTCAGGAACCTGAAGATAAACAATCTTTGTTCTACAATCCAACTAAGCATAGTACTTCCCCAACCAGTCCATTCCCAAAATGATTTCAAAGTCACGGAATGGCAATATAATTAAATCAGCAGGAAATTTACGGTTCTCAATGCATATATCACAAGATTTGCAAATAGACTCAGTAACAAATTTTGCACCCAAAGGCGTACTAACTTCAACTTAATGCGGCAATTTATCAATGCAAACATTCACAGATTGTGCACATGCAGGAGTTATAAACGAATGCGTAGCTCCGGGATCAATCAAAACTTTAACTGGCTGAGTATTGAGAAGAAAAGTACCTTCCACAATAGCTGTAGTATCGGGCAGCTCCTCCGCATCTAGTGCAAAGACCCTAGCCTGAACCCTCTGTGCTGGACGTGCACCTGCAGCCCTATTCTGAACACCCTGGCCTCCAGTACGGCCCTGAACATTGTTATACTTAGGGCAATCTCTCACCCTATGATTATCACTCCCACAGCCCGTACACTTACCACTCTTCCTCCAACAATTAGCCTCAATATGCCCTGATCGATTACAAAAGTTACACTGCTGATTTTGCCTTACAACAGTGTTTCCCGTAGGTGCTGGGGCTCTGGCAGTAGTAGGAACTGTAGCCCCCTGCTGGGGTCTAGTCACAGCTGGCCTAGCCTGAATCTGCTGCTGTGGCTGATACGGACGTTGCTGAGGAACCTGTGCAGAAGACTGATACTGCCTCGGCTGACTCTGGCTGCTCTGGCCCAAATACTGCTTCTTACTCGGCTGACTGCTCTCAGCTAACATCTCAGCCTTCTGTTTCTCAAACTTCGAGGCTGCCTGGAATGCCTCGGGAAAAGTAGTATAGGTCTGCCCAGTCAAATGCAACTGAATGTCCATTCTCAGCCCACTGACAAACCTATGAATCATCCTCCTAGCCGGCCGTACCAACTCGGGCATATACCTCGACAGGCTAACAAACCTAGCCTCGTACTGTGCAACAGTCATATTTCCCTGCTTGAGGGCCACAAACTCATCTTCTCTCCTTTCCATAGCCATCTCGGGAATATACTTATCCCGAAACTCACTCACAAAATCATCCCATAAATGTGGAATATCTTCACAATCCCACCTCAATCTGACAGTATTCCACCACTGCTCTGCATCACCCTCAAATAAAAATGACGCATAATCTATTCTTGTCTCATCAGTGTACCTCAAAGCGGTGAAAATTTTCTCAACATGATTAATCCATCTCTCGGCCACCTCATCATCCGGCTCTCCGAATAACTTTCCCGGCTCGAGCCTCAGAAATTTCTCTAACTGATTATTCTCAACTCTATACCCCTGTCCACTAGGATTAGCTTGATTTCCCTGGGGATTATTCCTGTCCTACCTCTGCTCATGCAGCACCTGTGTAATCCAGTCTACTGCAGTAGTCATAGTAGCCATAAACTGCTCAGGCAACGGCTGCTGACCCTGTTCTGCTGCCTTTTCATCTGATCCTATACCTTGAGTACCACGACGTGGCGGCATAGTAGCAATTCACAATAGCTGGCAACATTTAAAAGCAGTTTATATACAGAAATATAGCACATAAGATTAGATAACACTCAAGTCAATAACAATCAAACATTCTAACACGCAATTCACATAACACAAGATTGACATGTCAACCTAATTTACTTTAAGCACATAAGCACTCTAAGTTCACAAAGTCATGCTATAACACTTTCTTTCCACTTAACAATTATACAATAACATTCTAGCATTTTGGACCTTTACCCCACAAACCGAGAAACATATCCCGGCTCATGCAAGACTATCATGCTCTCATACCACCTAAAGATGTCACGCCCCGACCCGACCCCGTAAAAGGCCAAGCCCGGACCCGACACACGGACGGAGTCTCCCCTGTACCGCGAACGATCCGAAAACCCTAAATCAACATAATACTTGCGAAAGCCATAAAACAATTAAAACAAGCCGATTTTCTTTAAAACATACATTTCTTATTAACCAACTTTGCAATCCAAAAATGATATGCATACTACACAAGTATTTATGCCACTAATCAATTCCATTAGCATGCATTTCCTTACTAGTCACAAGAGTATAAGTTTACAACTTTACATTCTTCCAACTTATACAACATAAGACCGTAGAGGCCTCAAACTAGAAAATACATACAAGGCTACAAGCCTCAAAATAAAGCGTCAACCAAGCATTAAACACATCTAGCATGGCTTGCACAAAATCTGATAACCAACCACCAGCAAAGCAAAGAAGTGCTATCACGGAAACACCTCCACCTGCTCCTCCTCCTCAATTACCTCAAGAGGGTCTGCTTCAACTACTCCTGTAAAAATATAGTATAGAGAGGAATGAGCAAAAACTATTGCTCAGCGAGGGCAATTGGTCTCAAGGACGGAGATAAGAGGAGTATGCAATGCAATTAGTCAAGCAATACATACAAGTATCATATAGATATATCAATAAAGCCATCAATAAAGCAAGACAAGTATTTAAAGCTGTAAACACTCATTCAAAGGATACGATACTCTTTTCACGAGCAACTTTCAAACACGAATTCGATGATGACGCGCCGGCCCAAACTACCTTATAACACCAGTTTGGAATACCCCGGAAGTATCTATCAATCTACGACCCAAATCTCCCTAGGAGGTAACCCAAGCGAGAAAAGGAATAGCAGCGGAGCTAAAGCAACCAACACTGGCAACCCGAGGCTACCCAGAGAGGCCCATCACTCACGCGCGAGACACTATACAATGCAAGACTCGATACAAGGCGATAAACGAACAATAAAGCCACACGTGAGAGAATAACAAAGTAGGTTACTCTCACACGCAATAGCAACAGTTGATAAGCATTTCAAACAGAATCAATACAAACAAGTATGCCAACCAACCATAAGCATTCCATAGGCATATTTTCAAGAAAACACACAAAGACACAAATCGGCCCCAACTATCAAAACACTACCATTTCCAAACGAGCCACGAGTTCTGGAAACCGACTTGGCCAAACCTCCTAGGTCACCATAAGGCACGTCTAAAGACCCCGAAACCTTACTTTACCCTAGAATTCGCGCAAAGCCCCGATTTCTCCCTTTCTCGTTTGAACTACAACTATACCAACCAAACACCCAACCAACGCCATAATTGCACCAAAAGTGCTTCGATGGCCTCCCGAAACAATGCCAACATGCAAAACGAGAAAACACCAAACTCGACCTAAACGACCCCGACTTTCACCAAGGCTTAATTCCCGTTTTTTCCATTACGCAACCCAAACAAACCATACATTTAGGCATTCTAACACACCTAGCACATTTCTACATCAACGGACATCATAACGGAGCAACTTTATCATTTCAAGGGTTTACTATTCACCAAATACTATTCAACATCCAAATTAAATTGCAATCTCAACATTTAACCGCAAAAAATGTTAAAAAGCTATAAATACACGTTCTACAATTGCCAAGGAACAATCTAGAAGCATCAAAACGCTTTAAACAACAATCTATGGATAAAATCTAAAAATCACAAAGTTGATACACTTGACATTTAAATGCGCAAATAACATGCTTCCCTCACCTTAGGTACTCCTAGTCGCTAGGAAAACAATGCTAGTTGCCTCGGAAACCACTTCGCATGAGCTCACGCGAAGATTGAACGATTGGAAGTTGAAAAGTTTTTTTTTTCTCTCTTGAAGCTCACGGCCTGCTTGCTGCTGTTCAGCTGCTATTTTTTTTTTTTTTTTGCTTTGTTTTAGCTTATTAAGGTGTTAAGTTGGTCAAATGGTCAAAGTCCTAGGTCAAACAACTTAAAACTTGGTCAAATGGCCTTATTTTGTGCATTTTAAAGCCATTTTAACTAAGGAAAGATTAAATATAGCTAGCAACAATTAAAACATAAAATTTAAGTCATCTAAATACTAGTTTCACTATTTGCTGAGGACTAGAAACCGTTCTCTAGCTATCGCTCCTGAAATGCAATGCACGTTGCGATGGCAAGGAAGTAACAATTAATTCTAAAAGAATTAAGGAAATAGAATTTCCAAAATAATAAACAAGAAATTTTCACATTCTGGGCTCGGGTATTACAACACCACCTTGGTGGTGCCGTTGCCAATGAAGAAGACAATGGGTGGTATTTTTTTTTTTTTTTATGAAACAGTTTTGAAATCAAATTTTAAAAGCAATTTAGTCCATAAAATAATCTGATTTTAAATCAGTTTCACAAACTAATCACAAAAAATAGATTTAAAAATGAACAATTTCATAAAACCAATTTTACGAAACAAAAAGGGAAAAAGGCAATTTCGTAAAACATTTTTATGAAAACAATAATGGGAGGATATTTAGGGATAATATTTAATCCAATTAAATTAACGGGCATAACAACTAATAGATTCAAAATCTAATAATTTAATAGTTTAAAAAAACTATTTAATTTGACACTATAATTGTGTTATACTTTAATGTGCTAAAATCGAATAACCACGTAAAATGCATGGTATTTAAATTTTAATTGAATAAAACGCGGTGAAAATAATTAATGCACATGCATCACGTTCATGGCTATTTACATAGATTACATACATGAATAATAATCGACATTAATTATGAATAGAAGGATTTTAGGATTACCTTTAATGTTGTCGAATCCATCGGTAGAGATTGAATCGATTCAGAGCTCCCCAAGTATGAAACCTCTAAAAATATCTACACGAGATTTGAACCAACAATCAGCAAAACCCCCACTATGAGTTTTAGAGAAAAGTATTTGCTATGAAAGATAGGATTTATGCTAGCTTTTTCTGTCTGTCATAGTTTTCTATTTATAAGAAACACTAGACAAGTTAGATCTAGTTCTTGGGTCAGTTCTAAACACTGGACTTGGACTGATTAAATGATTGGACTAATATTCCAATCTAATCAGTCTTAAGTCCAATTAAATATTAGACTCTTCCAATATTTAATTTACTTTTCTCGCAGATTAATTTTTGATCTCTTTTGTGTATGACTTCTCGAGTTCATAATTAATTGGCAAAGAAACAATATTAATCCAATTAATATTTAATTAGAACTCTTCTAATTTAATTCTGCAAGTCGTGAGTGATACCTAGCAGTATATCACGACTACCCAACTAATGATGAAGTATAAATTCTACGAACCCTTTAGTAACAATCATGCAATCAATTCATTTTGTCTAAATTATCCCGATTGAGCCAGAGTCATGGATAGGGTCGTCAAACTCTATTACTCAATCATATGCCCAAATCTATTTAATCAGTAACTTATGAATAATCTGTGGAACGACTTCCATTATTCTACCTTGGCCAAGGATTTCTAGTTACTCGATTAATAAATCGCATAGGATCTCTAATTGACAAATTTCATATCTACACACACTTATCTTCATGCCAGAATAGATCGTAACCACTGAGTACATTTTTTAATCCTTGATGAGTACTAGCTTTATTCCACTAGCAAATTACGTTATCCTCAACACAAGATAACCGTGATGTCTCAAGTTTAAGGACTAATTGTACTATTATACTGTACAATGAATTATTGACCATTCCATGTAATTCGTTGTACTAGCAGTCATGTCCAATTACTTGTTCTCAGCAAGTACTTATATATCCATTCTTACGATATGAGACTAATTGCCTAAACTAATATCTCATATTATGTGGATAGTAGATTGTATTCCAATCTTTCTAGATAAACTAACGCCCAATTAATTTATCCTACGATCGATGACTATTTTAGAATATATTTATGAATATAGATTCTATCACTCATATCCTTACTCTTAAGGATAGAATCTATAAATATTATTCTAAGGACTTTTATTTAAATAATTAATCGCATTAAATGATATTTAAATAAACTGCCCACATTAAATAAATAATATAATTATTATGTCATAAATTTTGCTTTTAGGGCATATAATCCAATATTAACTAGGTTAGTATACTAAAAGTATGGATTCATCATATTGCACTTTAACACCTTATTTGATGTATAATTATTATTTTGACACTAGTTTGTAAGCTTTTCAAATAATAACCAATAGACATTTCAACATTGAAGAAAAAATAGTATTTAAACTCTAGAGGTTGACTATGACCATTTGAAATAGAGAACAACAACTTGTCATAATTTAAAAGAAGTGTTGATATGCATGATATTATGAATAATATGTGGTATCTGCATACATAACCTTATTTACTTTTTATAAATTGTATAATTATTAATATTACTTAAAAGATTTGAAGAAAATTGGGGAAACTTCATTTTCAAAGAAAAAATTTATTTGGTGCATTTGGTTGAATAAAATATTTGAAACAAAGAAGAATTTAGTTCTCATAATACATCTTTTGTATGTGCTATAAATTATGAAGGTGATGTGTTTGGTGAACTGTAAAAAAAAACCTATTTGTATTGTATGATCGATTGTAACAAGAAAAATTAAAGAGTGATGAACAAGATGAAAAAATAATAAATTGTTCCACCATTTTGAATGAACATTCAAGAAAAATCTCAATTATGTTGATCAATTAGGAGAAAATATTGGCAATAGACTCAAACCTAGTGTTTTCTCCGAACAATAGAAAGTTCACTTGCGATTCTCAATCTTGTTACAAAAACTAATAAAAGCAAGGAATATTAGTTATTAGTCAACGATAAGATGTAAAACTTTTCATGTTGTCTAAGAATCTTTCTTTTGTAGAAGTATTTACTTGTATCGTAATCCTCCCAATCTAGTCCTATAAGATAATTGGAAATAGACAATAATTAGTGGAACATGACTGACTTAGAGATTACCTGGTGAGTATTTGGTAAAATAGTTCATAAATTCAAAAAGATGTTCGTGGATGTTCTGTAAATGTTAGTCATCATTTTATCATGGACAACAAATTTTCTTATATACATATGCCTATCTAAAAGCTTTCAAGCCACAAGCAGTCGCACTTACGCCTTATTCAGCTAACATAAATTCTCTTATTATAGGTAAACACTACTATAGTCAATTATATTAGCTTATCAAACATGTATATAAGTTGATGTTGAAGGATCTATTAAGGTTATTAATACGAACTAGCTCATAATTGAAGCGAAAGCAAGACAATAATTTCAAAAATTCTTGGCATTATAAGCTTACATTCATAAGAAACCCTAACTTGATTTCAAGTAATTAACATAATTCATACATATATATAGTAAATATATACTGACAAGAGATAGATTAGCTATATACCTCTTGAAGACAATCCATGAAGCCCAAAAATTAACACTTGAAGCTTGACTAATCCTCCCACACATGCAAGAGATATAGTAGGTCCGTACAAGCATAGAAAAGACCTCCATCATCTTCTAAGTGATTTGTGCTAGCTTACTTTGAAGATTAAAGAGCTTGCATGAAAAAAAATTTGAAGAGAAAAATTCTTCTATCCTTTTTTTCCTCAATGTCGTGACCAAAGAGAGAGAATAGAGAGCTTGGTGGCTTTTGTTATGTTGTGTGTATTGTATGTATTGCAAGAATAAGTGGACTTAGATATTTTTTAAGTCTTGCATTACATACATATAATACACATACATGATAACCTATCAAATATTCATCATGTGTGTAGCATTAAATTCTAGCCACATATTCAAACTAGTTAGTGGACTTTGATGATGTGGCAAATTGTGGACCAAGTTAAGTGCTCTTTAACTTTTTGGAAGACATGCATACATACATGTATCATATATACATATTATATTAATCTTTTAACTATGCAAATAATTAATTTAATCTAATCATCATTAGTTTAAATTATAGAAACAACTTTTTTATATTTGCATATTGGCCCCAACAACTTTTGATAATTATACTTTTGCTCTATTAATTATTAATGGTAAATTACAACACCGTTAACACTTTAACGTCTCAAAACAAAACTCAAGCTTAGCAAAAACCTATTCACAAGTGTTTTTTGTGTGTGACTTTCTAGATTTACTGCCATATAGCAATGAGAGAACATTAAACTCTTTTAATCTATTTTGTGAATGTCTCCCGTCATTCTCAAAATACCCCCACGTTCTAGGTTGACGTATAGCAATGTGCCTAGACAATTTATAAGGCATGAAGTCCAATTCAAGTGAATCCATTTATAGTCACCGATTATCATGCAATCCAATCCTTCCATTAATCATCCCATTGAGCAAGAATCATGATAAGGTTAAGTTTATAGACTCGAAACGATACACAAATCCAAATGGTGGAATGAGATATGGCACTTGAAAAAATCTCTTTCTATCATTCATGTCTTGGCCAAAGACTTCCTCATTCAACAACCAAAGTTAAATCGCATAGGACATCGCCTCATGCCGGAGGTTAATGGATCTTATCTTGACCACTATCTATCAATCACTATACCGGACGAATGAAACTATGAGAGAACGCATCCACCCCATTTGTTGGGACAAGTATTATCCAAACGCTAGAATCAAATCCTAATACAAATGACAGTCGTAATGTCTCAAGTTGAAGGATTACATGTACAATCGTAACGAATAACAAATTATTAATCCGAAGTCATGTAATTTGTTATTCACGTCACATTTAGTGATTTATTCAACTAATAATCACCCATATAGTTGTTAATCCCATCCCCATGCTGTTATGACACGAGACTCACCATTTTTTATCAATAACATCCCTATATTAATCAAAAGTAAAAATACATATGATAGCCCGTAATAGATTATTGAAGTCCAGATCAAATAATCTACGAACTATGATTACTTTAAGTATTTATCATACTAAAGAAATATGTTAACATATTCTAAACTCTTTTAGAATACATTTCTCTAATGAAAATACTAGAGGCTCATTCATATACAGAAAGAGGGAGAATATGAATGTCACTAATATGTCAATATGTAAATAAACATATAGACATTATTGCCATAATGTACAAGTTAATGTCAAAATACCCCAAAATATGTCATCCAAATATATAATATTAGGGCATATATCTAACAATCTCCCACTTGCACTACTTCTATGTTATATAGTATTAGCACAACATACAATGATATCTCATATCCATCTTCACAAGATAATGACTTAGCTTTGATCGATTCATAGCTATGATAAGTGGGTCAGCAACATAAATAAATATGGCCATTTTCTGCAAGAACATATTACAATTTGCATATAGGCTACAGTTACAAAGTATAAAGATGGAAACACCTTTCCAAGTGTTTGGACATATTGTGAGACCCTGGTTTGGGGTGATGTGGTGTTTTCAAGCCAAGGTTCATCCATCGGTTTCCATGTAACTCGAGAAAATGACAGGAATTCATTCGACTATTCCTAATTCTGATTTTTGTAATATTTTTTGAAGTAGACATTATGGCGACTAAAAGTATATTTTTCTTTTTTTTTTCTTTTTTTTTTATTTAGGGGGCAAAGTAGTAGGAGTTCATTTGACTAGGCCTAATTCTAATTTGATGTTTTTCGAAGTGAACATTGTGTTGATTGCAAGTATTTTTTTTTTTTTGCTATGATATTAGTTGTTCGTTGCTACAATTTTAATGCTATTATACTTGAATGTTGGCAGTTAAAATTTTGTTAGTTGAAATGTTGGTTTCTTAAGAATGTCGATAGATTTGTTTTTTGTTTTTTGTTTTTTGTTCATTTTTCCTTAGGTGGTTTTTGGACTCTAGTAACAGAAAATCTTATTTTCTTTATTTTTATATTGCTCAACAACAATGTTGCTTATCTTAGAAGAGAAACAAAATCATTATATTTCTAATAACCAAACTGCTGAAAATGTAATAGACTCCCTATAGAAAAAAGAAAAAGGAAAAAAAAATGGCCTCCCTATTATGCATTACGATGCAATGATAATCATTCGATATTTTAGAATCCGTTAGTTAAAGACGAGTAAATTGAGCTTAAGTCATGAAAGCAATTTCTAGCATTTATAATTTAAAGAAATCATAACATTTTACCCTTTTAATGTTTAGTTTGTATCACTTAAACCCCTTGATGTTATTTGGTGAAAAAATAGGGGTATTTTGGGACATCCATATTTTATTTTAACGGTTCTAACGGATGTTTATTTGACTAGCTTGCAAAAGGGGGGTTAAGTGATACAAAAAAAAACACAAAGTGTTTGGAACAAATGAATTTCATAAAATTTTGTGGAATTCATTTACAAATTTAATTTTTGTTGTTTGGAAACATCCTTTTAAAAAATTAAAAATCTTGGATTTGCAAATCCTGAATTTCCTTATGCTTTACCCAAATCCTAGCTTAAGAGGTGAAATTTACAAATTCACATTTTCTAAATCTGTTGCTTATATTTTGAGGACAAAATTACCCTTAGATTTAGGAGATGAACTTTGGAGAAAATACAAAGATTAAAAAAAAAAATCGTTGCCTCTCCCACTATTTCTCTTTCAACAAAAGAAAAAACCATCATTCTCATCCTTTCTCTTAAAATTATTTTTTCATATTAAATATGTGGTTGAATTAAGATCATTTTGTCATGTTAAATGTAGATTTATTTTGTAATCTTGAAGTGATGGTTAAAGTTATGATTATTTTATAATGTTTAATTTTATTGACAATTTATGCTTTTTCTTGGACAATTTTATGATAATAGCAATAATTAATAATGGGATGTGACGATAATTTTTATATGACAAACCTAATTTCAACACAATAAAAGAAGGGCATTTACGTAAAATATAAGTCTTAATTCTAATTCCACATGTGTTTCAAACACATTTTGTATTTGTAAATAACATAATTGACTAATAATATTTTACAATTCTAAATAATGGAATTCATTTATAAATACAAATTCTTGCAAAATTCATTTATAAAATCAAATGAATTCCATAACTCAAGTGCTTCCAAATACTATGTAAAGGACAAATCGTTACACTGTGTACATTAAGAGAGTAAAGTGATATTTACCCTTGATTTAAGGTAGGACTAACTATGTAAATTTTTGTGAATAATAGAAACCAAAAGCATAACTTTGGAAACAAATAAAGACAAATTTAAGAAAATGAATAAAAATTGAGGAATATTTGTGAAATTTGTCCAAATATTAGCAAAAGATTGTTTAAGAAGCTTCCCTCCGTCCAATTAACTATCTTAATAACAAAGCAAAGACCAAAACGCGGTAACACACACACACACACTCACACTCACACTCACACTCGTCTGTCTAAATAAACCTTACTAATACCTCTGATTTCTCTCCTCTCCTCTCCTCTCTCTCTCTCATTCCATCATCGCTATCATACTCTCCGCCCCCTCTTTCGTGTAAGCTTTTCTTTTCCATCGATTTTGTGTTTCCATATGTATATATGATTTATATTTAATGTATACTCTCTCTTTAGGGTTTGTTTTTAATTCTTAGGTTTGTATTTCCTAATTAGTATCTGTGCTTTTTTTAAAAAAAAAAAAATAGTTTCAGATTGGCATATATGCGGTTTATCTGTGGCCACATATGTATCTGGTTTTGACAATTGGATCTTGTTTCTGAGCTAACTTTGTTTCCGATGCACTCTGTACATTTGGGTTTTCTTTGTCGTGTTGAGAATTGATATATATGTGTTCATTTTAAAGAGTTTCTATGCTTAATCTTATTGGTGCTCATGAGTTTTAGATGTTTCTGTCAACATTCTGTTGTGAGTCATTCTTATGGGAGGCTGACTATGTTTGAAATGATAGGTTCTGCATTGCGCACCAGATGTCTTTTGATTCTAGCAACAAGTGTCAGTTGTTTATTTGGTGTGCTTTTTGGTTTATGATCCGATACCGAGGGGTGCTTTTCTGCTCAAGAAATATCTTTTTTCGGCATTGGACTTGACAATTATTGCTTAGAGTTTGGATGGTGGGCATTGTTGGGGGATTGTGGTGTTGTACATACGGACATTTTCTTTGTTTTCATTCTCATAAAAGCAAAGGGATCAGTATTGGTGCTAGTAAAGACTGCAGCCACATTTTTGTGTTGAATTTATGAGCTGTTGGTTCAGTGGCTTCCATCGTCATTTCTTGATGGCAAGCATGTCTCTTCCTCCTGGGTTTCGGTTCCACCCCACTGATGTGGAGTTGGTAATGTACTACCTGAAGCGCAAGGTGTTGGGAAAGAAATTCCAATTTGAAGCTATTTCGGAGCTTAACATTTACAAGTTTTCTCCATGGGATCTTCCAGGTACCAACTTTTGACCATTTATTTGCACTCTGGTCAATAAATTGCTAATTTTTCTTGCTTCTGGTAAACTTGCATTATATTCAAGTTATAAGGTAAACCACTAATGCTTTATATCTTCCCAAAAAACCATCATCCAGTTTTCACTCCTGACGTGTATGCCTGCCTAGTTGCCAATCCACCTAAGCATCGTCAAGAGCATCATTTTTTAAACTGTTAGTAGCTCATTTGGCACCTCCTCTCCTCCTGGGAGCCGCTGCGTATTCACATCTCTTATGATCTCAACCACCATTCTGAACATCACCACCATCTCCACTGCTCTCTTGCTTCGCTTTACCTATTGCCCCAACTTTCTCTCTCCTCCCACCAAATATCTTTCAACTCACTTTACTCTCCCCTTCCCTACCATAACCTCCCTCACCCTGCTAGATTGCCGAGAAGATGAAATCTATTTCCCGAACATACACCTAATTTTCCAGACAATTTAACCCTCATTTCTCTTCACACTAATTACATCCAAATTCAAGCATCTACTTGCCTTGCACTTAACTACACCTTGTGGATAATTCAGTCAGACCCATTCGGTGTATGCGATAAAAAATGGTCTTGTTTATACAACAAAAATGCACACAAGTGAAGCTATAACACTAAACTTTCAGCAGCAAATAGCAATGTGTACAAAATATTGTATTAAAAAAGAAAGAAAACCCAAATGGGATTTCATTGAAACAAATCATTCTGTGTGCAAGGCACGCATAAGGGTGTGTACTCAGGAGGAAAGATTACCCAAATGGAGTTGGATTACTGTAGAATAAATTTGCGATTATTGAAGAACACCGACTTTATTGCATAAGATACTTGAAGCAATAATGATTTAGAGTGAAGTGCCACAATATATGGTGGTCAAAAATGGCTTAAGAAAATGAGAATGCAGCTTTAAAAGAGAACAAATTCTGTTACATGTCTGTGGTGGAAATGAATGATACCTTTGGGGTGATATCGAGCAGCACTCTTGGTAAAACTCATATGAAATCCTTTTGTGGCACATTGAAGATATTGAATTCTGCTTTTTGTGGTTGACTTGTTAATTCCGATTTTGTGGTGTTTGATTTTCATATGACCTTTGTTTTTTACTTCTTCCCTTTCAGATAAATCTTGCTTGAAAAGTAAGGATCTTGAGTGGTACTTCTTCTGCCCTAGAGAGAGAAAGTATGCAAGTGGGGCTAGAATGAACCGTGCAACTGAAACTGGGTATTGGAAAACAACTGGGAAGGATAGAGCTGTGTTATATAATGATAACACTGTTGGAATGGTTAAGACCTTGGTTTTCCACCAAGGTCATGCACCACATGGTGAAAGGACGGATTGGGTTATACATGAATACAGGCTTCAGGATAAACAGTTGGCTGATGCTGGAATTGCTCAGGTATTTTCTATTGCATCTTCATTGTTTATGCATTTCATTATGATCTCTTTTTTCTGGATTTTACATTTCTGCTTTGTGTTGGTCACTATTTCCCCTCCCCTCCTCTTTACTGCTTGCTTTCCTCTTAGGGTGAGATAGTTATGCGTATTCTTGATGAAGATCATCACAATTCACAAGTGATAACTCTCTCGTGAATATTTCCAAAATTGCAGATTACATTTCCATTTTTGATATTCCAATGAATTGCCAAATTCATAAGGGGATTTGATCTTTGTCTCAGATGAAGCACCTATTAATCTCTAATTAGCTGATGGAAGATGCTAACTGTCATCCTCATTCATTGCCAGTGTTTTTTCTATTTATCCTTTTGATGTTGACAACATTCCATTAGCTGAAAATATTGGAAATATGAAAGTATAAGTATAATGAAGATCATAGTTTGCCGAATTGTACAATTCACGAGTCGTATCTCATGTTTCAAATCGATTCACGAGTAAAATGATACGAATCAGCATGTGAATTGGAAATGTACATGAATCGCAACTAAATCTTATAAATCGAAGCAAATCTTACGATTCAATGTACGATGCAACGGTTCGGTACGATTCACTTCTATACTACATCTAGGTCAGGTCACATTTTTCCCCCTTTAATTTGTTTATAAAATTATTTAAACCATAATAAGAAAAGACTAAGGTGAAGACACAGGTAAATTTAAAAGTGATGAAGAGAAGCGGTGGTTGTTGTTGTTGTCGATAGTCTTTTTCTTGGTGATAACATCATTGTGATGACCTTTTGTCAGGCTATTTTAAAGGTTTATGCAAATATTTAATTTTAAATCTATGTTTAAAATGTGAACATTGTTAAGATTCACAATTCAAAATGAATCTTTATGATTCGTTCACATTTTAAAAATAGATAATTCGATTCACAATTTGACAACTATGATGAAGCTTATATGCAACTTGTTTACATAAAAACATTCTATTTTCAAGTGCTTCCTTGGGATCAGAACTCTTTCTGCTGAAGTTACAGGAAAGGTGTGAAGACAGGCAACTGACATGTATTAAAAATTATTAATCTAGTGACATGATTGCATTAGAAATGTCTCCTTTTATTTTTCTTTCTTGCACTCAGCTCAACTAGTAAAGATCCTTGGGGTGTACCCAAAGGTCACTAGTTCGAGTTCTCTCAGGGCCACTGGAGGTTTACCTAGCCGTTAACTTCAAGGGCCCGTGGGATTAGTCAGGCAAAGCTTGGATACCCACAAATTTCCCCAAAAAAAAAAAGGTAGTTACTGCTAAAGGTGTTTGAAAATCTCACTGGCTTGTAAGGATTCGGTTTGAATATGATTCGCACTGTAATTAAAATTGTATTTGTAGTACTTATATAGACTAATTATAGTTTTTGACTCATTAGAAGACAGTCTACGGGCTTCAAAGACATGGGTGTATAGTGATCATAAGTGTTTCAAAGTCGCACAGGGTGGCTTTTTTTGCCTGTGAACCTGTGTTTGTTTGTTGACTTCTACTCATATTTCTCATAAGTTCCTCGTGTTGGAATGCTGATTTTCTATATGATGACCTGTTATCTCTTAGATTTTAGATTGATGCCTCCTTGAGATAAAGTTTTTGGATAATTCATATATCTTTTATTCTTAAAACATTTGTTCTTATGCCTTGGCCTTTATCTGGTGGTAGTGTTTGTAGCCTTTTTTTTTTGGTCCAACTTTAAGTTACTAATTTTGTAGGATGCATATGTGCTCTGCAAAGTCTTTCAAAAGAATGGTCCAGGCCCCAAAAATGGTGCACAATATGGAGCACCATTTAAGGAGGAAGAGTGGGATGATGATGCCGAGGATTGTTACGGAACTTTACCATCTGGTGCTGCTACCAATGCACTTGCGCTTCCTGTAAACCCAAGCTGCTCAGTCATAACAAGCAAAGGTTGTCCTGATATCACCTCTGCCCAGACTTTGCCTGAAACAGGTCCATATTTTAGTGGGGCTCCTAAGAACTCGGATGTGCCAGATGATGATATTATTCGTTTGTTGGCTTCTTTTACTGAGGATAACATTCCTCCTCCTCATCATAATGACAATAATGAGGTAAGAAAGAGATTTTCCATATGGGCAAATGATTCATATTTCTGCTGATTGTGGATAATTTTATCACTAACAAAAATAATTTGTTCATGTGAATGAAATAAATTATATATGTTTTGAGTTTTAGTGCTGCACTTCTGCTTGCAAGGTTATTTCAGTGTTCTTAAAATCTTTTCCTCACCTGGCGAGCTAGTAATGAATATGTTATCTTTACTATTTGATACTTATTCAGCCGTATCCAAGGGCTTAGGCTTATCCATCGACTAAGAAGCCATCAGTTTACTTCCCTCTCAGCTCTTTCTGTGCTCTTTCCCTTTCATTCTCGTCCTGAAAATGGACATACATGAATGGATACCATGCCCTGACTAGCAGCTCCTAGTTTCTGCATCTCTTGGCCAAGTTAAATTGTGATTCAGTTGCAAGGATCGAATTGGTACCAAGAAACTGAAAGAAAGTCGCTTAACTTGCTAGCCCTTCTGAACTAGAAATACCATTCTGCTGCTCTTTGTTCATAGGCAGAGATTGTGGTGATTCAGTGAAAAGGATCGAATTGGTACCAAGAAACTGAAAGAAAGTTCGCTTAACTTGCTAGCCCTTCAGTAAAATGGAGATTCTGTTCATCCACCAACTATGGATTGTATCAGCCTTTTGATGATATTCATTCATTATGATGAGATTGATTTCTGAACTCGAAATACTATTCTGCTGCTCTGTTCATAGGCAGAGATTGTGCTGTAGCATGTTAAAAAAATGCATACGAGTTTCTTAGTACAGGTTTCTTCCATGGCAGTATTTCTACTTCTACAGGTTCATTGAAATATTGCTCTCATGGCATAAGAAACTAATTCTTTTTTATTGTCACTTAAGTAGATACTTGTTCATCTATGTTGGATTCTGAAGGATGTTGATATCAGGTGTTGATCTCACAATGGAGCTATTCAAAATGTTCTGAATAGTTTCTCACAGACCTTTATATAAAATAAATCTCTCAAAGTTAAATCAAATCATAGATCTTAATCTGCTTCAGCCTAGATTTTGTGAATATATGACCTCGTGGTATGTTTTATACCATGAGCATTATCCTATTAGTTATATTGTAAAATGCTCGGTATAACATATTGGGATGTGAATTTTAAACTTTTTTACAAATGATTATAACCTACTCTGATGTCAGTTCTAAATTTTGGACAGATGTTAGACAACAATAATCATGAGGGAAACATTAGCAATGTACCTTGTTCAGATAGGAATGACTTTTACCATGATTTAGGAGACCTGGGTAACTGGCCAGAGTTGGGTGACGGTGGAAGCAGTTTCACTGCTATTCAGGAAGCGGGTTATGTGCCTAATGCTCCCCTCTATCCTGATGCCTATATGGAGCTGAATGATCTGGAAATACCATTGAATTCTTCTGCTGTAGTTAATGGGAGTGAACATTTGCAAACTAGCACCAACTTGAATGCAACGTACAACTTGAGTAATGTGGAAGGATTATACCATGGGGTCAATCCTTTTGGTATGAATGAGTACTATTCAGGCTCGAGTGATCTTCCTTCGTTGCCTGGGAGATCTAGTGGAGTAGGATTGCCTTCTGAAATGCATCAGGTAGGGGATTCAGAGCACTATCTCTTGTCACTCTCTCATTTTCTTTAATTTTTTGAACGTATAAGATGGACCTCTTCCCATTCCCTTCTCATTTTTCACACTCATTTGGGATGTTGGAACAATTGCTGGTGGGTGGAAATGAGACCAATACAAATCAGCTGTATAATGCTTCCTACAGATTGGCTTTTACAGAACCAGATGAAAGCAGAGGAATCAATCATGGTTGTGTTGGGACCAATACAAATCAGGTGTATAATGATGCATTCAGTTTTGCTTTTACACAACCAGACGCGAGTAGAGGAATTGATCAAAATCATGGAAGAGGTAGATTTGTAATTTGTGATGTCAATTCTGGTCACGGGAACAAGACTTGACATTCTGTTCCTTGTTCTATTGTCAACACAAAAAGGGTAAGGAGTTCTTGTATGGGACTCTTGCCCATTTGGTGAGGCTGAAAATTTTGAGGGGATTCATGGGGTTGAATGCCACTTTGGACTCGTGATTCTGGTTTGGATGTTACTTTATTAAGTCTTGTAACTGATGTATCAAATCTTGCCGAGAAGAAGTTGGTTGTTTTTTTTTTATTTATGTAGATTGCAGCATCTCTACGTCTTGTTTGTGGTCAGTGGGTGCTGCAGGCAGGTACACTCTTACATGCTTGTAATTTGTTCTTGTCGGCTGCATCTCACTATTATTTTCCTGTATGTTATTTTGGTCCCAGGAAAGCAGCAAAGAAGATTTTTGTCAAGACTACAGCAGTTGTTAGGATTCATCCCCGGTTTTCGTGCATCAGCAGTGAAGCAATTGGCTCCGCAAAATTTGACTTGTAGCTTCTTTTCCATACTGGTTCATCCTGAGGACGCATTGTCATTTATGTTGGTGGAACCTTGCAAGGTTAAGTTTTCTGGTGTTTTTGTCGCGGCAGTGGGTTTATGTTTACAATTTTCTGTTTGTGTAGGATCGTCTAGTGTTTCCAAACTTGGTAGAATTAATTGTGTTTGTGTTATATGAAGTTATTTATTGCAAGTTTCTCTCTCACAATTATGTATAATTCAATAAATTCTTCTTCCCGAACAGAACCTCTCCGAGGGTGGGTTTTTCTTTTTTTTTTTTTTTTTTGCCCTTTGCACTTTCATTGAATTTTGTAAGTGTGTGTAGCAGTCCGAGCAGCTGCCATTTTACCTACTCAGGACGACCATTCTATAGGAGTCTTCTAAATACCATTATTCATTAATGTAAGGGCTGATCGCAGGAATTCTCCATTGATTTTTCAAGTACTTATTTACAAATATCTATATTGTTGTTGTCTTATAACGTTTTGTTTCCTTCCCCTTGTAACCCCCTCATTTGCTCCCACAACGACGTTCAAAAGTTGTAATCTAATATCTCACTCAGCCTACTGGGGGCCTGGGGGTCATCTCTAACATATTCATCTCATCTGTTGAGTCCATGTGTCAACCTGATGAAAAACGTTTTCTACGATTAGGATTACAATTGTTAAAAATTCACAGGATCTCATTTTAAAAACATTGAAGAATTAATATTTCTCACACCCCCACTCACTCACATATGATCTAATTTTGGAGTAGCAACATTCAAATACATGCTTAATAGATCAAAGGTCTAATTCTAAACATCATAAAGTTTTCTATTATTCTTAATCTAATTTGGTATTATTCTAAAAATTGTGATTTAGTTTTCAAACTCAAATTGGTCTCGGTTCTCCCCACTTGAGTTTAAGGGGAACTGTTAATGTATATAATTATGATGTGTAATAGGCAATAGTCTAACTAGTTGATTTCTTTTCCTTTTTCTTATAGGATTAGTTTTCATGGTCATCAAGTCATTGTGCCTATAAATAGGCTCTCCTTGTACATGTATTACACACATATCAATGGGGACAGAGCCAAGCACTAGGCATCAGCGTAGGCATTATAGTGACAAATTGAGTAACTAAGGGTTTGGGGACACAATGCAAGCATATAAAAGAGATAAAAATAAGTAACTATAGTATTATAGTAATATAAAAAGTACTTTTTATAATTGTTCTCAACGTGTCTTGATATTTTTAAAGCGTTGAATAATCAACTCATTGTCAATGCAACCAAAAATCTATTGGCAAATCTTCTAAATTGAAATCAATTCGAGGTTACTTTAAACAATGTTGTGCATTTTTTTTACTACTCATTTCACTAGATCCAAAAAAAAATTGTATCCATCAATATCTAAAAAAAAATATTAATTTAATTTATTAAAAAATAATTTAAACTAATATTAAACAACTAGAACTACAAAAAAAAAATAAAAACAACAAAACTTTATATCTAAACTAATAATAAAAAAATTTATATAAAAACTAAAAATAAAGACAAAAGTAACTTTAACTAAAACTATAAATCATAAGTTCATAACAATTGTAACTAATAATAAAAGAAAATATTCAGTGATTAAAAATAATTTAAATTGCTATTAAACAACTAGAACTACCAAAAAGATAAAGATAACTAGAACTATAACTAAAAATAAAAATGAACAAATAACCAAAATTACAAATAAAACTAAAAGTAATAAATAAGTAAGTAAATAATTATAATCCAAACTAAAAGTAAACAATCATAGTTAAAATTAAGAGAAACAACAAGTAAACTAAAAACAAAAGATAAATATGTGAAATTAAAAACAAAATAAATAAGTAAATGTGCAATTTGAGATTGAATCTTGCGTATGTTGATGCAATTGTTGAGAGAAGAAATCGTGTATGTGTTGAATCTTAAGAGAATAAAAGTGAATAAAAAAATTAAGACTTGTTCTTTCCTTCTTGGTTGATTAAGAAAAAGAAAAAGAAAAAAAAAAAAAAAAAAGAACTTGAGAGTCAGATTGTCGAGATTGAGAAATGGGAAAAATGGGATGGGTAAATAGCACCACAACCCCCTGTGCTTTAGCAAAAATGCACATGACCCCCCTATGGTTTAAAAAGTGCACCGGAACCCCCTATGGTTTTCAAACCGTGCACACGCACCCCCTCCCTAATTTTCCGTCAACAAATTTAACTAAATTGTATAAAAAGACTAAAATGCCCTTCAATTTTTTATTTTTTATTTCTCTTTTTCTTTTCTTTTTTGTTTACACACACACACACACACACAGACGCACACACACACACACACACACACAGACGCACACACACAGACACACACACACAGACACTCATACACACACACACAGAGACACACACACACACATATATATATATACACACGCACACGCATATATATATATAATATACACACGCACACACGCACACACACACACACACACATATATATATATATAAAGATTTGCAGGTGTGTGTGTGTGTGCGTCTGTGTGTGTGCGTCTCTGTGTGTGTGTGTGTGCATCTGTGTGTGTGTGTGTGCGTCTGTGTGTGTGTGTATGTGTGTCTCTGTGTGTGTGTGTATGTGTGTCTGTGTGGGTGTGATGGTGGGGTGGGGATGGTGAGGGTGGCCGGGGGGGGGGGAGGGGGGGGGGCGGTGGTTTGAGGAAGATGGGTTTGGTTTTTTTTTTTTTTTTTTTTTGGTGAAAATTGCATTGGGAGAAAAAAAAAAAATATATATATATATATATATATATGTAAGGGCATTTTTGTCCACTTAAGTAATAATTTAAGCTTAAAAACATGAAAAATCGCATCAAACGCGCGTGTAACACACTCTCCGTTAAAAGTAACGGTTTTTTTAACGGAGGGGTCTGTGGTGCTACACTTTTGAAACCACAGGGGGGTCCGGTGCACTTTTTAAACCACATGAGGGTCATGTGCATTTTTGCTAAAGTATAGGGGGTTGTGGTGCTATTTACCCAAATGGGATTTGGGAAAGTAAGTGTGTTGAGGTGCAGGTGTGCAGGTGAGGTGCAGCTGTAATGTGTGTGTATGTGTGTTTTTCAATATAAATACAAAGAAATTACCCCTCAAGAATTGAAGGGAATCTGAGTGTATGCGTGTGCTTACACCGAGTTGTGTGCAGCACCGCACCTGATATTATCAATATATAGATATAACTATTTTACATGTTGGTATAGTGTATGTAAGCCATGTCTGCAGGGAGCCGTGTATGTTAATTGTTATGAATGGAATGGTAGACGTGCAAATGTGTCTCAACCATGTGCATGGAGAGCCATGGCTCAACAGTTGCCAAAGATAGAAGATGGTATATTAGTGAATTAAGGTCCTAAATGTAAACTAGTCATAGACACGATGTCATGAGCATGGACGGTTATAAATTGACTTCTTCCACAATATGTGGTGGCTAAGCAAAAAGACAAGTATCGATAATAAGTCGATGGTTATCAAACCGCCTCATCTATAACAGCACATATGAGAAAATACAATATTACAGATAAATCAACTAATTAATACCAACATCGTGTTATTGGAAAATATTAACAACTTGATGAAATGAAGAATGTGTGTGATTAAGAGCATTAATGAAATGAGTGAAGGTATTATTAATTACAACATTTATGTTCTGAAAGAGCTATATTATTATGTGTGAGCTATGAAGCAATATGTTTAGAAAATGTATATATGGGAAGTAGTAGTAGTATAGATCAATTGTTGTTATTGTGTAGTTGTGTCTCCTCTCTACTTGTGCTTCTTGCCGAGAGGCTTCTTGCCACCAGCCAGGATACGTTGAATCTGAAGACCTCTGCTGAAGGCCTGGTTGAAAAGCAATCTTGTTTGGAACTCAGAGACAAAAGGGAACCATGCCAGGACGGCAACAGGTGCGAATATGACCAGCCCCATTATGTACTCGTAACCTCTTGCAAGAGCTTTCACAGACCCCCACATGCCCAAACCCCTCACCAATGGCCTACATGCTTGCCCGATCTGTGAATATTGTGAATTATCATTTAACGAATTAATAATAAAGTAAGCAAGTAAGCAAGCAAAGCACGCACAGCACGCACGCACGCACGCACCTGTAGTAGAGCCCATCCTGTTGGCAAGAAGGCTAGTAAGCTTGCAAAAATGTCGAGCTCGGTAAGACCAAGGAATATGAACAAAATTACAATTATCACTACGAATCCAATGAACATAAACAATTTGAGAAGTCTGAACATCAGCTGAAAGTCTGCACTGAACTTCTTACGACCCATAGACACTATCTGTAATATAAAAAGAAAAATTTAACACAGCCAAGTCACTTTTTTTATTTATTTATTTATTTGAATCTATTAATCATAGAGAATATAATATAGCATATCCTATCACCGACTCCTCCTCACCTTAAGAATGACCACTACTGCAAGAATGACGAGCCAAGATAGACCATAAACCTGCATATGCATGCATGGTATATATGATAAGAAATTGATCAGTGTGAAATCCAAATCAATCAAATTAACATCTATCAATAGACATATTAGACAAAATTAATTAATTAATTCTTACCATGATAGTTTTGTTACTGTTGGCCACATCTAGCTGATACACAATCCCATACTGGTAAAAGAAGAAGCGGAGAGAGAGAACAATTTCCCAGAACCTTCCTAAGAAACCAGTGTGCTGCAAATGTTCTTGTTCCTCATTCCACCACGACTCCCAACTCTTGTTTGCTGGAACACCGATACCACCGCGATTGCTTATCCACTTAGCCCAATCTTCCCAGTCTTCAACTATCTTCTGCCACTCAAATCCAGAAGGGTTGAAAAGGAAGGGAGCGAATAACCAAGCTGCTACAAGGAACCACATTGAGGCAGTGAAAAGAAAGTAAGTTATACTATCATCAACCGTCCCATACACTCTGTACACTGAAAGCAAAACCATAAGTTCAAGTGCTTTTGTGAAATGGCTCCTTGAATACATTCTATAGTTCTCAGCAAACTTCTCATGCCGTACAACAAAACCACGCCCCGTGGCTCTGTATTTAGCCCCACCATGTAAAATTGTACGCCCAAAGTAATGCAGCTTTGTTCCAAGAGAGAAAGTAAAGAAGACAGGCGATAACTGAAGATGCATAATTATGAGGTCACTCGCGGCTGTTCTAAACCCTCTTTCAAGTCCAATCTCCATAATCATGGGCAAAGCCATCAAAATACCAAGTTGAACCAATGATTGTGATGCGATGGCAGCCTCGAGAGCATCACTTCCCCTTGATTTTGCAAATTTCATAATGGCTTTCTCCAGTCCACTCAAGGCAAGATACATTCTTCCATATAAGAATGCATAAACTGTGAGAACCACAAACTGCATGCATGCCAAAAGTAGTGATCGATGATCTTTGTTGTGAGAGCCATTAATTAATTTCAAAACATAAATATATATATATATATATATATATATATACCGAAATAAGTTAAAAAATGGAAATTAATTAATTTACCATTGAGCTGACATAAAATCCAGTTGTTGTATAATAAAATGAGAGCATACGGAAGAAGTCAAAACGGTGTCCTAGTCTGTAAATGTCGCGGCTGAGTGTCTGTTCCCCATTACCACATGCCACTTTGGCTTCAAACAGGGAAATTTGGTTGAGACCAACATCTCGTCCCTTCCCTACTTGGATATACTCATGGTGAGTCACATTCCCCCTTCTTAATGTTGAATTAAAACCAGCAAATATGTCCTCACTGAGATTGATGCCCCTAGAAGCTTTGCTGATGCCACCACGAGTAATGTGAAATATTCTATCAAACACGTCTGGATGCCCATAGTGGAATCGGACCCTACAATATTCAATAAAAAAAATATTAATTAATTTGTCTTCAGACTTCAAATCATGATTCCAATAATTTGTTATAAAAAAAAAAAAAAAAGATAGAACGAACGAACGAACGTACTTCAAAGGTCTTGCCAGAACTCTTTGACCAATGGTAACAAAACTTGTTTCTTGATTGGACATAAACCAAGCCAAGGAAGAAACACTGCATTACATATATGTGTGTATCGTATCAGATGCAGCTAAAAACATAACGCAATAAAATCCTAAGATATCATAAACGAACGATTGTGATTAACCTTCCAGTGAATATATGCTCGCGAACACCCAAAATTGTAGGCGGGCGCACTCCATGGTCTTCGTTAAATTCTTCAAGAAGGTTACGCATTTTAAAAGCTTCTTCCAAGTAGTTGTCCTGCATAAGAAGCCGAAAAATATGTTTTCTGCCCAAAGATCGTTCGTTATGCCTGGTGAACTAAATCAGTTTAAACTTTTTCAGATTTACCTGGTTCATATCGATGGTCTGAAGAGCTTCACCACGCGAGAAAACGATAGCATGGTTCTGATTTTCGGGCTTTCCTTCTCCTATTTTTGCTGAACCCGGCAATTTTATGCGGTAGATTTCCTTCAGGAAGAAAACAGATCATACATTAAGTAAGACCCTTGGTGTATGGTAGAACAATAAGGAATTACTAGATAATACAGTGATCTTCTCTGTAATAAAGCATGATAACTACCTGATCAAGATTATCAACAGCTTTAATCAATACAGAATAATAGACCTTTTGTACTTTTCCACCTTCCCTTTCCTCAACTTCATCAATATATGCTACACGAAGAGATGGATTGCTGCATAGGAAAAAGAAAGAATAAGAATCCACGATCAGGTAACCTTTTAAGAAAATGCTTAAAAGAAGATTAGGTACTAGAAAATATTCTCATTTTGTAGAGACAAAAAGAGAAACCTACTTGACCATCAAATTCAAAATGTCAGTTGCATGACGATCTCCACTTCGCTTCTGGTTACCATAGTTCTGGCAGGTAGCGACATATGTGAATTTCATGTCAGCTACAGCCTCTAATTGGGCATACAAGGATCTTTGACTTTTCTTATCTTCCTCAGACGCCTCAGTAACAGCTTTGTAGCCTTCAAGTATCTCTGCTCAATCCAGATAGTGAGAGTTAAAACTAGCATGTTGCAGCTACTTATCTACTGGTGTAGAGCATATCAGATGAACTTAAGGGTCACAGCACAGACACCCTATATACAAGACGCAATTAATTTGACATAACTATCAAATTCTTTTTTTTTTCTTTTTTCTTTTTCTTTTTCAAGTTCAAATGTTGATCTTACAAGAATGTAATAGTATGGATTCAAGTGGATCTTTAGAAATACTTACTCTTCAAAATTGATCTATAGGCTAGATTTTTAATGTAAAAACCAGTTGCTGAAGTAATTGAGCAGTAAAATCAGTAATCCCATAATTTCCACTTACCGCCTTCTGTAGCCATGTCCAGAAAAGCCTGAAGCTTCAATGCCCTTCTGTAATACATCATTCCTCTAACTGCAGAACAAATAGATTTTAAAGGAAATAAAATAAAAAGAAAAGACAAGAAGTTCAGATCAGGAGAAAGAGGAAACGAGAAATAAGTTCAAAAATGTCCTCTTGAGACTTTTTCCTAACTAACCTGTTCTACACAGAGTCTGTCCCCTTAAGGAGGCCCAGTGACGTAGTTGCAAAATGTTCTCTTCATTTTCCCAAATCTCATACTCGTTACAATTGAGACGTTCCATAAAGTTATTCCATTCATCTAGAATTGAATGATTCAACGTTAGTCAGCAAGATTGAACTAAATAGAAAAGCATGAAAGAGAAACTTATAATGTTCGTAATATGTGTAACCTGGGTAAATCTTTTGGAGGTAGTATAAGATTGAAACACCGTCCTCATTTTCCATCTCAAGATCACTCTTTGAATAGACTGTCTCCTCACTGTAGTATGGAGTCATGACACTGGAATGCCAAATAATATGATTTCAATCAGTTGACTGAAAGTTTAGAAAAGTTTAAACAACTGAGATTGCAAGTCAGTCATGTATTTCACCAACTCAATGATTTATTGAAACACTATCTATATTCAATGATCCCTTACATCCTGATGTTAGACATTAAATTTTAATTATCTAACTGATTACAGACTACTTGCAAAGATGCAAACTGCCACAGGAAGCATTTATTTGACACGAAGCTCAGGTGCATCTAAAACAGTCTTGCCATGTCTATTTATATAGTATATATTGGTTACTGACTGCACACATATATATTACTTACATTTGAGGGACTATGAAGTTTACCTGAATGTAAGCATTTTGCGAACTCGTGGTGCACGTGGCATATCCATAAACAATGAATTTGTGAAAAATGCAATCCTTCTACGTGCTTCAAGGTTTGTTGGCACATCAGTTGCAGATTCTTTGACAGTTAGAAGCAGATAAAGACGCCGTATCTGCAAATTATTGTATTAATGATGTCATAATCATGACTACAAATGAAGGTCTTGACAAGTGTACTGTATCTGTTATTATGTATTTACCTGTTCTTCCCATTGTGCTGTAACCATTGGAGGATACACAATAGCTCGTCTTGAGTCAGTATTAGCAAAAAGTTGTTTTCCAGAATCCTTACCACTATGACCAAGTTCCGCCAATTCACTGGCATTTGAATAAATACCATCAAAAGTTAGATGGATCTAACGTATGACAAGAATGCTATCTCAGTGATGCCTCTGGAAATAAGCACTGAAGTTTCTGTTACAGTGCTGGAAAATCACTCACCGGTTCTCATTCACCATCATATCACGGGTAACAACTTCGAGCATATCTTGCAGTAACAAAACCACATTAGTTTCCTTAGCTGGATCAGCATCTTTCTGCAGCAGCCAAGGGAGGAGAAGTCTTAGAAACATAAAATTGTAATTTTTAGTGCGTTATTTGAAGGCATCACCTCTTGGTAGAAATGGACTCACCAATATCTCCACAAGCTGCACAAATTTCTTACAAAGATCAGGCAAAGGACCCATCCTGAAGTTTGCAAGGAATGTGTTCTTTGAAATGTTATTTTCAACTTCTTTGATGAGGATACCGATCATCCTGTTGTGTTTGAATAGACATTAGAACTTGAAGATGGATGTAAATGATTTAAAATTCAAGAACTGGATAGAAAATGCTAAATCTTTTCGCAGGGCAAGAAATGAGAACAGAGCTCTATAAGGTGTAATTGTTGTCGGTAGGAAAGAAATCACAATCTTAAGTGATACTTAGGGTAGGAGAGACATATTTGATTACCAGCATAATGGACTCAAAAATAGACAGTATACAAAAGGTCAATACCATCGAACAATAAAGAGGCTATAGCTCTTTCTAGTTTGACTACAAGCAGCTAGAGAAGACACATACAAACTTTGTAACCCTTCCCCCCTCACCAGGAAACACTGTAGGTGAAAAACAAAGTTATATAAAGAAAAAGTGAAAGAAAAAATAACGTGAAGACTTCATTGTAATTTTCTTTGACCTGCTCAAAAGAATGAGACCATTAAAAGATGAAAATTAAAAGAGGTCATTTTCAATAACAATGAAACAATTTAGCACATGTCTAAGATCCACAGGCGATCGCAGAATCACGCAGGTAGGCCCGGGCCAGGTAGTATGAATATGACAAGTTACTTTTCAGGAAAAGCAAAATACTAAAACCTTTTCTCAGTCTCTCCCACAACCAAGGCATTCAGGACAAGTTTGAAGGACTGGTAGCATTCAACAACAGCACATTTCATGTATTCATCCGCACATATACGTTTCCAAAGGTCAGCATCCCTGGATCGAAATTGAGCTGCCATGTCCAGTGCTATTGGAATCTGCAAATGCACATGGTTAAGTTTTCTGAAAGAAACAGAAGAAGGAATTAATAACTTCAGAGGACTGCAACTACCTTGCTGGCAAGCAAAAAGGGTGGCCATTGGATAAGCTTCAAGCTGGGATCTGAGGAATAAGGTACTAGCAATAGATCCATCTCCCTGAAATATTATACCAATAACTTTTTTAATTCCCACAATTATGGCAAACTGTGAGCAATGGAAAGTTAAAAACATGAAAGAAAATTCAGAGGAGAAAGAAGCCAGATGAGAGGCCTTTCCTGTCACTTATGAGATCTTCTTCACGGAAGCTAGAGATTATTTCATTCCACAGCTGAGAAAATTTTGCAGCTTCACTTCTCCTGCTTGCTGAAACCTGTACATGTAAAAAGAGTTAAATTTGGAGACCTCCTACCTTTAACTGTGATTGATCAAATTAGCGTTGGACATGAAGAAAAACCTCCTTGAAGCCCTTTGACAGAGAAAACCCCCTTCTCTTAGGTTTTTCAGCTGGCACCAAATAAGTGTTGAATGCACCAGGTAAGGATTGAAACCTTGACCTTAGCATGTACAGGGTTCGTATCTGCATGAAGCCAAGAGTTTTTGAAGAAAAGCCAAACTCGTATGTGTATGTTGGACAATCATTACTGATACATAAATTAGGTAAGGTACCAATCAATAAACCAGTACATACAATAGATTACACAGAATTTGTTTCGTGGAATTGAGACATTTCTGGAACCATTGGAGTACCTGTAATTAATCTAATATACCTCATCTGACCAGACTTAAATTTTAACATTTCACGCAACAAGAAGGTTAAAAGAAAATAAGAAAAGAGAAAGGGAATCCTTTATCCCCTTCCAGTTGTATATATAGGAATCCCAATTCCACCAGTTTCTAGATAATGTCTCAACCAGCATCATACTATTCTTCTGTGGACAATGGCGGTGGCAAGCAAGAGGAGTTTCTGGCATATAGGAAAAAGATTTGATTGTTTCTTCTTTCATAATTCTTCCTGTACTTCGGATAGATGGAATTGCTTCCTGAATAAGAAACATATCTTTCCTCCAACTCCAACTCCAACTCCAACCCACCAAAAGAAGAATAGAGGGAGGAACAAACAAGAAAATCCCACACCTTTTCCCAAATGAAATTAAGAGAGGAAAAAGGTTGGGTGGTATCATGATTAATGTTTTCTGGGTAAATGTACTCAATGTCCTCTTCCCTAAGATATATAGAAGGTGTTTCATGATGATAGCAAATTCAAGAGTTACTCACAATCCTGAATTCTATATCCCCGAACCTATGTATTACTTGAAATTAATATGGCACAGAGAGGTACATCATGATTTATGTGTATTCAATAAACAGAGTAACCTTTTAAAATATTAAAGATTCTAGGAGCCTCATAAATTGATATGTGAGACCGATGCATGGTTTGCATGAATAAAACAAGCAGTCAGTAACTATATTTTTTACAGAATCTTGATGTATATGATATAAAATGGAAAATACTTCAAGGACATTAATTGATAAAGCAAAAGTAAATGAGTTTCTCTTTAAAAATACCTCTCCCAGCCGATCAAAGGCCCCAATAATACCACCACACAAGGTTGAAAAAATAGCATACCAAATTTGAGCATCCATAAAATAGACCTGCACTTCACCATGATTATTGTGAAAACTTACTCATTCTTGTAAAAGAGAACCAGGGAGAAAGAAAAAGACAAAGGAACTGAAAGAAGGACTTGTGAGAAAGGCCCACCAAGACTACGGGAGACCACAGCGCAACAATTGCTCCATAGTTGCCCGGTGCTGTATATGAACAGTACAATTATTAGAGTGAAGCTGCAAATTCATAAGTTGTATGAAAAGAAGGAAGCAAAAATTGCATTATACCTTCTGGGAAGAATTCATGCCAAGCATACGGAACGTGCTTAATGCTAATTATTTCTTTTGTTGGCTTTATCAGGGGCTTTATCTGGAGCATAACAGAGACAAACCTTACAATGATGAGGATCCTTTGCTGTCTGAATTTGGATAAAATGACAATAGTGAAAGGATTTGGAATTACCTGGTAGTTATAGCTGAATGCAAATTTGGAACAGAAGAGAGCAATCCAGAAGAGAGTATACCTATATTGATGAAAAGAAAAATGAAGTAAATGTCAAAAAGGACAAAACATAAAAGAATCCCACCGGCAAATAATCCCAATCTGCCATACTTGATAAGTGAGAATTGACTTTCATGCATTCCTCTTCCAACATAAACTCTTTGCTGCAGCAAAAGAAGGAAATTCATGAAGAGGTCAGCATGATGAAATTATGATCAGATAGGGGACAAACGGACATAGAAAGATGAATAGGTGAAGGCAGGCAGGAAGAGTGGGGGATCGAGAATCGATTTAATTGTTTTACGTGACAGTAAAATAGAGTTGCAACATTCTGTTTACTAGCTAAATGCAGCAGGTATTATGAAATTTCATATTGATGGAAAGATTACATTGTTACAGCCCAATTAATCCAAATCATTAGTCCTCATTCAAACTTATGGTCATTCTTCTTGTTTATTAACCTGGCCACCATCAAAGTGGCAAAATGATCAAAAATCAATAAAGAAATCAAATTTATTTTATGCGCACGAACCTGTGACCACCATAGAAGAAGCCTCACAATAAGCCAGTCAGAGTTCTCAATCCAACGTCGAAGCATCGGAAAAACAAACAGAAATGCGGCTAGTACATTTGGTAGCAGGTATAGGGCGACAGCCATGAGGTATAAAGATGGAATCCCCTTAAGATTATGAAGCAAGGGTAACGCATCTTGGAGTAGGGGGACTTTAAATGAGGTGTTTTGATGCATGTAACATACTAGAAGGGTAATTGACCATGCAAGACTGACAATTATCTTGAGAATATTCCGCAATACATCAGAGAATTTCCATCTATGATAGCCGGGGAAGTTCAGAATAAGATCCAAGATACCTAATACCAAATAAAAGAAGACAAATAAATTTCCCATCCAAACAACATCAAGATTCCAAATTTGGAAGAAAAGAGTAGGCACAAATGCACTTTCAACTTTTAATCTTTATTGTACGTCAAAATGAACGTATTTTTATCTATAAATAACTAAGTATGCACAGACAATGAAGCAATAGATCCCAGCTACAAATAAGACTATGAACAATTCCATTGTAAACACGAGTTATGTACTCGTAAAGACAAGAGATAATAACAAGGAACTGAAAGAAAAAGACTCTCCAACGAGTTCGGTGATTGATGACATTTGTAAACGTTAACTTCTGCAGTTCCAGGGTCATCTTGGTTATCTTAAAGATGGAAAATATTTATTTTGAAGATGGATAGTCTTAAAGCACGTTGTTAATTCCATATATAAACTATGTCTTGTATAGATCAGAGTCTATTTCCTCTCGGAAGACTGTGAAGGAGTAATTTCCAAGCAATTCAGATATCTGTAGTAGAACATGATGAATTTTCCCATCCGAAATACCAATACTGATAGCTTCTGCTTTCTTCTTCTAATTTTTCCTTTCTCCTCTACATTTTCATCCAATCAGTATCATTCGATCAACACAAAGTTGACCTCTGAAATTACTTCCTTGCAGACAATATAAATAAAAATATATCTACTGATATCTCAGATCATACGTGTTAACTTAATTAGGAAAATAACCACTAGATCAGAATGATTACACGACCCCTCAGATCAAGGATTTCAGTTTTGTCAATCTTAAACATGATTCCACCGAGCATAGTGTCTCATTCATTATTCCTAATTGCTAAGAAAGAATTGAAGTCCTTAAAACTTAGATAAAAGATCTTGGAATTTATTCATAATCATAATCCTCTGATAGATAATGTTGAAGCAACCATTAATAATAAGAATCTAGTAAAGGCTAATTTATCGCTTTATTTTGCCTTTTAGCTGTTTTACTTAAAGACTATTTCAAAAAAAAAAAGTATTATCAAAAGAAACATTGCGGACTGCAGTAAAGTTGGAATTGTTGAAACCAAAATCCAAATCAGCAGACTAACTGGCACCATTGTTTCTACTATCAAATAAATACACATACTTTGAAAGAGGCGAAGAATGGCTGCTGTCATGAAAATACTGGACACTTTATAGAGAACATCCTTCCGAAAAATTTGCGTTATAGAAACGTCATTCCATGCAATGGTAACCATGGCCTGCAACAGAATTTTACAAGCACCTCAAGTTAGGAGCAAAGACAAGGTTACCTTCATATATATACCAGTTTGATGAAGATACCTGTCCTGCAAGTATTAAAAATGTCCACAGACGGTCAAAACTCCGAAATGTATGCCAAAATGACCGGGTCTCAGCAAAATATGACTTTCCGGTCTTTGTAGGCTTTTGATTAGCTCCTTTTCCCTGGCAAAAGCAATCATTCTAAGCAAACAATGGCCTTTTAATCTAGATAAAGATAACATCTGCAAAAAAAAAAAAAAAATAGTACTTGTTTCATATCACGCGTCGATTTGAAGAATTCACCATCATCACGCATAGGCCAACCTAGAGAGAAGCAATCTGATGACCTGAAAGATTCAAATCATATATGCAGGTAATTGTAAGAATGTAAACAACATTTACATTGCTTAAATAGTTAATTTTAAGTTTTCCTTCCAGATTTACTCCTTATATACCAGAAATATTCATTCAGGTCATCGTAATTGCACCAAGATGGGTGTGGAGCTTTTCCACCTTGGCTTTTTGAAGCTTCCTGGAACAGATAAGCACCATTGAATTATCAGCATTGTTACATCTTTTTCTTCTTCAGGCAGAGTATATGACTAGATGGAGAGACATGAGATTTGACAAAAGAGTTGAAGAAAAATACCCTCTCAATAACGCGATAAATTGGTGTTATAACTTTCCGCAGGAAAGATTCATCATCACCACCATAAGAAGGCTTTATGTTTTCTCCAGTGACGATACTGACATTTCCAGCTAAGAGACCATGGAGTTCATATGCCATCTGAAAATATATATATATATATATATATATATATATTTATTAGATATTTCAATAAATAGAAATAATGGGAAAAAATTAAGATCAATAGACGACTAATGATATTGGCAGAGGGCTATGAAGAGATGATAGAACCACTTACATTGTGGAAAATGTAGCACAGGCACTCTGGCATGAAACGTACATTAGCAGCTTCCCCCCAGATAAGGAGATAGAGGCCCATGTAAAGTATTTTCCGCTGCTGCACTTCCTGCTGCCCTTGTGGGAGCCTAGAAGAAATTGGAATTAGATAGAGCACATGAATAAGTAGGCAATCTCACTCATAATTATTACAATAAGCAAGTGGAACATTTGCAACAACAAAATTAAGTTGATGCAACATCGAGATCTCACCTTAAACTGTGTTTTCTTCCTAAGTATTTGCACCATGTCTTGTAGTTTTTGAATAGCTTGTTCATGAGTGCATCAACAGCACGATCATCAAGCTGCATGCATAGTAACATGTGAGTGCCACCAGTGTAATGGAGAAGTGTATATATGCAAGGACAATGTGAGAAGAAATCTCTCTTAATTAATTACCATGTTAAGTGGCTCGTTTTTAGGAACTAGCCTTATATGAATGTTTGCAAGCAGTAAGATCAAATGCTCCCTTTGGTTTCTGACATTATCCCTCTGTGAAGAGAAGCAAGCATACATCATCATCGATCATCACTTTAATTTGCTCAAGTACAAAAAAAAGGCAATAAATAATAATGTGTCATTGTTTGTTATGTTATCATCTAATTATACATATAATAATACATGCCTGAAATCCAAACATGGCCCTTAGCCAATCAAGAAGGTCTAACTCCCCTGCTTTCTGCCTTTGCTGCTCAAATGAAGCTGGCCAAGACAAACCTCGTGTGTTCCATAGAGCAGCAACAGCAGCTTTGACCTATATATTATATATTATATATATTTAAAACGACTAAGTATTCAATTCAATTCAAACACAATCACAATCAAAATTATATATATAATATAACCTCTTCAAGCTGCATGATGCACTGTGATGCCCCAGCAGAATCCAGGGGAAGAATGTTATAGGGAGCATAAATTTCCTTTTTTGCCTGGACATCATTTGCTGCGGCCATAATCTGTTGAGAAATTACGACAAGTACCTCACAGCTTAGCTTAGCTAGCTAATTACAAGTAGTACCCATCGTATTCAATTCCTAATTTTAATTATAATTTATACAATAGTTAATATTAATCCATCGTTCCTACGTACCTCTGGAGAAACTTCCTCAACTTTTTCGGTCTTGTTAACTGCACACAGCACTTCGAAAAGTACTCCAGCAGTCTGGTAAGCCTTTCCGAGCTGAGCTCTGTACGTTAACGTTGATCATTCATTCATTCATTCATTCATATTATATATATATATATATATATATATATATAACAGATGGAATCAATCAGCTTCTAATTAATTCATCTCTTGGAAACAAATAATAAAAATTAATTAATTTACCTGTCTCCTTGCTCTCCCTTGTTAAGTGACACAACATATTGCTCATAGTATTGCTTGTAGAAGCTCTCGATTTCCCTTGCATCCGTTTTTTTCACTCGAGCTGCAAGACTTGATGCATTGTCCTGATGATCATCATATGCATGGGATCGGATAATTAATTTTTTTATTAATTACTTTTTCCCCCTACTTATTCAATAATTCCAAGTTCAAAAACACAATTAAAACAAGACACATTTTCTCAAAATTGAAGGAGCCCCACGCCAACTCGATCTGCTTCCACCTTTAATTTTACACGCCGGAAAGTGAGACTAATTAATTCATGTTGCAGCAATTAATTAAAAGAAAATTATATATGTATAATATTTTAAGCCGCAATTTTATAAAAAAAAATATATATATATATATATATTACCAAATTATCCTCTGTTATGAACACTTATATTCTCTTTCTAAAATCAGAGAGTAGTCCTGAGAAATTAATTTTTTTTTTTTAAGAAAAAAAAAAGAAAAAAGAAAAGAAAAGAAAAATGACGTAACATACACGCTCGAGTCGTTGAAGCAATCCAGTTTTGAACTGTCGCACACCACGTCCACTGGAGCTTGGGTCTAGCCTGTGCGCCTTCTCAAATGCATAGAATCGACCTGTGATGTAATGTTATCATCATCATTACATACATGTGTGTGTGAGTGTGTGTACATATATGTATATATACATATATATATATATATATACATATGTATACATATATATATACATATGTATACATATATGTATATATATGTATAATACATATATATGTATATACATATATATGTATAATACATATATATGTATATACATATATATACATATATGTATATATATATATATATATATATATATAGAGAGAGAGAGAGAGAGAGAGAGGAATTGATCAGGTACGTACAGAGATAGGCGACCCGAGGGCGCTCGTTTTGGACCTCAGTGGCGACGCGGAGAATGGGCGCTATGGACTGCAGCGATGAAGGGACGACCTCGTTGTCGAACACCTCCATTGAGAAGGTTGTTGTGGCGGCGCTTCTTGACGGCCGCCTCGTCAGCGTCCCGTGGTCCATTCCCGGCGCCGACGCCATCCCACCTAGATATCTCTATGTATCTACTTTTTGTTATTCCTCTTCTCCAATCTCTGTCAATATAATAACACCACCAGCTTTTCAACATACATTTAATTATATATACATGTATAAATGTATGTGTTTTTCCTTTTGTTTATTTCAAGAAAATTGATATATATATATATATATATATATACTTATATTTATATTAATTAATGCATAAGTATGCATGCATGTAATGTGCGTATATATCTATCAATATCAATATCAATATATTCCAAATTAAAAAGAAAGAAGAGATCGAGCTGACTTCGTACGAGCTTACATTTGATAAAGAGCTGATAGAGAAGAAGAGAGAAGATTATGATGATGATGATCAACAAGAGCTAGCCTTCGCCTGCAAGCCAATGCTTTTGGACATTTTTTTTAATTATTATATATAATTTTTGAGACGCAAAAATAAAAAAACGAAAAAAAAAAACAAAAAGAATATAAATAAAAGAAAAAGAAGAAGAGAGTGAAGGTACGTACCAAGCGGAGGCTTCGAGAGGGCAGGGGGGGGAAGTTGATGGGTAAGAATTGGGGGATGTTGGGAGGCAGAATTTAAATTGTGTGAGAGAGAAAGGTTTCCATACTCATGGGATGTGTGGACACGTGGATGGATCAGAATAATTCCCGCTAATAAATTAGTTGACTGGTTTTTTTTTTTTCTTCTTTTTCAGTTAAAACCGTTGGATGGTTATGGTGCTCCGTTCCCGTTTCTTCCGTTTCTTTCTACCAGTCACACAAATATTGAAACTCATTTGACATCATACACTCTTCAAAAGTGATTAAAATTTACTCGGTAATTAGAATTAGTGCAAAAGAAATTAGAAACTAAGAAAATTGGCTCGAATTAGCTCATTTTCAATTAGGTTATCCTTAATAGAGGCTCCATTTTGAAATACTCTATAAACAAATTTAGAACTTTGTTGCTTTTTAAAATCCCATTTAGAGATCCATATATTTTTTAAAGTCTCTAAAAAAAAATTATTCTCAGTGAGGGCTCTAAATTTAAGGACCTATGGTCCTACTCGCCGCCCCTTCTATTTTTTTTTTAGCCAAGTTCTTTTTTTTTTTTAAGTAGTCAGCTAAGCTTTATTTTTTTTATTAAAGTTGTCAGTCAGATGTCACATCTGATTTATTGAAAAAACCCATGTGGTATCAAATTTTTTTTGTCTTTTTTTTTTATTGAGTCTCCATTTTCTTCAACAAATTTGTTGAAGAAAATGGAGACTAGTCTCTATTTTTGTTAAAATGTGTTAACTTTGAACCAAAATTTTAGATTTAATTTGGGTCTCTAAAATATCCATTGGTATTGCTTTATTTTTTTCTCAAGAGTCTCTATTTTTATTAAAAAGTGATAATTATTACAATTTAAAGTCCCCATTAAGAATATCCTTAGCCTTGTAATAGATAATGACCCGTTAAACATCATGCAACTATTTCATTGACAAAATTTACTCTTAAACTCTGAACAAAAATTTTCAATTTCGTTTAATTCGAAATTTTTTTAGGAGGTATAAAACTTTTCTAAGAAACATAGTTTGAATGTGACATCAACTTGATTATGATTTCCATGTGGATAGAGAAGAAGAGTTTTAAAAGGAAAATCAGTATGTAACGTAGATACTGAACTATAATCCCACACCAGGACAAGGAGAATCTAAATATTGGTTCAATTAAAATTAAACTAGATTGTCTATAGCTTATTTCAATTAACTCAATGAGGATGCCAAAACTAGGACCATCGGAAAGCTTTAGAATTATACATCTTAATGATGCTAAAAGGAATATAGTATGAAACTTATAATGACATATTGTTAGGATGATTCAAGGTAATAACGCATGGAAATGAGAAACTAAAATGAACATAAGATTTACGTGATTCGGTCTAAAACCTACATCTACGGGCAGTAGGAGAATAATTCATTGTATGATGAACTTATTACAAGCATTCTCTTACAAAGCTTCTCACCTCTCTATATTTTATGCACCTATCACAATAGCCATAAGACTTATTTATATATAATCCTTAGGGTTCTAGGTGTTGGGCTTATAAGTCAATTATGCATTCATTACAAATACAGGCCATAGCCCAATAAATCTCCACCTTGGACCGTATTTGCACCATCATCATATATGAAAGTCATCCATTCTCCTCCCCTTACCAAGCAGTCTCTACTGGGATTCAGCCCCCTTGCGAGGGCTCACTGCTCTGCATTGCGCATACCGCTCCAAGTCCTGCCACGCCGACTGAACTTGCTTCTCAGTATTACCTTGGTCACTTCGAAGACTAGACCAACACCTACAATGACCTGCAGACATCTAAGAAACTCCTTCACAACACTCCAATGTCCCCGTAGCGCCGTGTCCCCGCTACCAACATTGCCGGCCTGTGAAACATCATTACGAGTATAGCCCATAACACCTCGAATGCTACCAATACTCGAACACGGAATACGTGACAAATGTTCCACCTCGTCTTCTGATAAACCTTTGTGAAGAATGTTCACTTTACCCGCAGCACCAACCCACTAAGATGTACTTGGACAATCAACCTCGCCTTAGGAGCCCGGCTCACGCATACTTATCTCTGTAGCAAACAAAGCATAAGCTATCAAATCGTATCCCTATCTCCATGAGATTCTTCAACTTGTCCTCCCAACTTCTCAGAACTGCACTGCGCACCCTAAGATACAACTTTCTCATGTACTTCAACCAACTGAACTGAACTGCCCTGTCTGTGAGACCCGAGCATGCATTTTATGTGTATTTATTTACTTTAGTCATTATTTGAAAATAATGTGCATTTAGATTTCATGAAATTAGAATTTATGTGGCATTTCATTTAATTTGGTAGAGGATGACATATTTGCAATTAGGATCAAAATGCTAGCATTAATGGTCATTTTACACCCTTTAGATTTTTCTCTACCTACCAAAATAAGACCTTGAACAAGCTTTGACCATTTGACTAGCAAATAAAGCCAAAGCAAGCAAGATAGAGGGCAAAAATCAGATGAAAGAACAAGAGAGAGAAAGCCATCAGCCAAGAGAGAAAAAGGAGAGAAAAAATAAGAAAATGCTAGGGTTTGCAATTTTTTAGAGAAATTGAAGAAGAAGAAGTGGATTTAGCTCAATCCTTGTTTGTTCATGCTTGTTCATGCTTGTACTTGCTTGTTTCTTCAAAATAGGTGAGGAGTTTTTCAAAATGAAAGTTTTAAAGTTTTATTTTGGTTGATGATTTCATGTATTTGTGTTATATTTGTTGAATATGCATGTAAATCTTGATTAGTAGTGGCTAGAGAACAATATATATGCAATATAGCTTGAATGAACCACCAAATGTATATGCTAGCTTTTATGTGTTGTAGGTTGAATTCTCTAGCTAAGATGAGTTTAATATTTGGTTCATAGCTTAAATAAGAGGTTTATATGCATACATGTATGTTCATAATATGATTTATAGGCTTGGAAGCAAAATTGGTGGAGTTTTTGTGAAATGTTGGTTTACTGAAAATTTTTCAGAAAAGGGGTTTGGTTGGTTTTTTAAGATTTTAATGCCTAAATTGCTCCCTAAATACTTGTATATATTTATAACTTAATTTCATGGCTTAGGTGCAATTTTGGTAGAATTTAGAGTGATTTTAGTGAATTTTCCAGATATTACAGCAAAGGTGCATTTGGTGTATTTTGCTTATTAAACTTGTTTTAAACTTGGTTTTGCTATTGTTTTGCACTTATAAGGTACTATAGTTAGTATATATATTGGTTGTGCAAAGATATGGCATTTATGTTGCTTATAAGTGGATTAATGGTTGGATATAATGTTGGCTAAAAGTATTGTTAAATGTTGAAGCTAAGTGTTGATTGAATTCTAAATGTAATGTGATGTCAAGTAATGTTGCTAAGTGTTGATTGAATTCTCATTTGTTGAATGTATGGTCATGTGCTTGAGTGTTAATGTGTTCAAAATATGGAAATGCCTATGTGAAATGTTAAGTGCTAATGGATATGTTTAAATGTTTAAAAGTGTTTTCAAATGGTTAGGTAACCTACTTTGTTACCCAACAAATGTGCTAATGAATGTTAAATGCTTGTTAATGTGTTGAGGGGAAACCTACTTAATTTGTTATCCCGTCTAACTGAACATGCATATGTGATACATGACTGAATGCGATAGTTTACCGTTTATTGTTTATTGCAGCTGTTGTCAGGCATGGTAATGTGGTGTTGTAAGGCCCAGCACGAGACCTCACGTGCATATATGTCATATCATGCATAAATAAATCATTTTATATGCATTTACCTTGTTTCACATGCTTTTATATGGATTAATATGCGTTTATCTCGATTTACGTGCATTTCATTGTTTAACGTGTCATTAAGTGTTTTAGATGTCGTAGGAAGTTAATTAAATATAATTGGACTAAGCCTAGCAACTAACTAGTAAGTATACAATTAGAATGACATGAAATAAATAGCTTTAAGTTAGAGGGGCAAGGTGGTCTTTTGGGACTTGGATATTATTTACATACATTACATACACATAATACTCACAAAACACACACCAAATTTCTACACACACACACAAATCTGAAGAAAAAAAAAAAGACACACACCACACTCTCTAAATTTTGACTAAGGAAGAAAAGGAGAAGAAAGAGCAAGCAAGTGCAGCCATCTTCCACCATTTTCTTGTACTCTCAAGTTCCTACTTGCATCCTGAACATCACCTCTTGCATCCAACTCCACATCTAGGTGAGAGATTCTTTCAAAATTGTTGATAAAGCTCATTCAAGGTTGTATGTTGTATATTGTTGAGTAATATTGCTTGTGAAGTTCATATATGTCCTCATTGTGAAGTTGGGTGTATTTATGTGTTGTAGATCTAAGAACTGAAAATTCTTGTTGGGTGTTTGTGGATTGTTGAGGAGAGGTGATTGGGTGAAGTTTGAACCCTTGTATGATGCCTAGAAGTCACCTTGTGCATGCTTAATCTTTGGTAGGAGGTTGGGTTGTGGTATGGATGATTTTGGAAGAAGTTGTGTTTTTCCCGTCAGCAATCTGGTCGATACCTACTTCATCTGGTCGACCGGATGAAGCGGGTAACGCCCGGATCAAGGCTCGCTGCCAAGTGTTGTGGCTCCTATCCGGTCGACCGGATAGGGGTGGTAACGCCTGGATGTCCCAAATTGCTGCATAGAGCAATGAACTTGTTTTAGTGATTTCGGGAGCTACCGATATCGGATTAAGGCGGTGTCGGTTGCGTTGGAATCGTACCGAACCCTAGTTTGTTATAATGGACTTTAATTGAGGAAATTGTGCCTTGGATTGGGGCTAGGTAGTGGCTAACTTTTATATATCACTTAGGGGACTAATGAACGTAGACAATATAGGACAACAACTTCTCTGACTCTTATATGCATTATGCTATTCCTACGTTGGCTTAGGTATGATGACCTACTTGTGAATTTCTGTTATTATGTGTTAATGTCGAAGGAGCTTACATGCTGGATGTTGTGTGTGCTATAAGATTGTTTGAACTACATGCTTATGAAAAATGCATATGTATATGAATTATAATGCGCGGTCGGTTGCAACCATAATTGAATGGGGTAGTGACGGGGAACTCTGGGCAGTGTGGGGCTTGCCGATATACCTCAACTACCACGGTATTAACTTCCTCTCTTGTCGAGCGTCATTGAATACCCCGGAACAATCTCATTGCCAGGAACCAATGATACCTCGGGGGAAGATATGGATAATGAATGTATTCATTATGATATTCTATGCATTGCACGATTTCTAAAACGGTTGCGAAATGATAAAACCTTTGTGAAAACCCTTCCTACTCAATCCTCACTGACCTATACGTAGGACTAGCTCACCCCTCTTTTGATCAATTACAGGTAAGGCAGTGCCCGATCAGGCCCCTCAAGTTGATGATGGAGAACCATAGTTCGACGAAAATGACTTTTGCTTGTTGTGATCAGCTTATTTGTTAACAGAAATCAAATACTGTTTAGACAACTCAGAATATGTAATATTCTTTTGGACATCTATATGTAACTAAATTTAGTACTTGTATTCTTTTGAGACCTAGCTACTTGATTGTTGGCTAGTCTTTATGCTTGAACAGGTGGATCGAGGTCTTGTATATATGTAACAGATTATGGTCATCCTATAAGGCCGATGTAATTGTCAAACTTTTGAACCTCTATAGAATAGAAATCATGGTACAAGTGGCTAAGCTTTCAATTTATAGATTTACTGGTTATGAATGTCGCGTCCGGCCTAGCCTTTGCAAGTATACGGGTCGGGGCATTACAGGTGTTACTCTGGGCGGCATTGGGCTTGCCAGACAATGCCATGACTACCATGTTCTATTCCCTATCCTACATGGATGGTGATGCTCCATAGGGTGTGGGTCTAGGTTTCGGTGTACATCCGGATTGCACCTATTGTAGTGGGAGTAAAGGGGAAATGGAAGAGTTCATGATGGTGGTATAAGGAGACGACATCAATACTATTAAGCATATCCTTTTTAAATGTGTATATAGCTTTGATAACACTTAAGTTAATTGTTCTTATTGTTTATACACTGTTTTGTGCTTATTAGAGTTAATTGCCTTTAAATGTTTTATGTTCTCTAATGTTACTTGAGCCAAATATGTTTAAGTGCTTACTTGAGTTAAATGCTTTTAAGTGCCTAATATCTATATATTATTTCAAATGCGTGTTAATTGTCTTTAATTGCTTATTGAATGCATATGATTTTGTAATTGCATATGGTTTTAAAAGCATGTTTTCAAATGGATTTCAAAGTTAAAATATTTTCCGAAACCTTCCCGTTTCCCTCCCCCCCCCCCTCCCCCTCTCTTTGAGTTTGTGAAACTCACCCCGTTTTAACAATATTTTAGGTGAAGCCGAGACCTAGCCACGAGGTGATTAGAATGTAAAAGCTATGCTTATCTTGCTTTGGAGGATGTATATATTATTTGTGGATTATGAGTATGATGTATTGGCGAATTATTACAAAGATGTATTCCTTGGCATTAAAGAGTTGTCATGAAAGATTGTTGTAACGATTTCTTGAATGTAATTGAGAGGTTTTAATGACTCTAATGAACTACTTTATGGATATTAGTGATTAGGCTATTGTAGTGTGTCTTTGCGGACTTAGGAGGATTGATCTTCCTAAGCCTGTGGCATCACGATTCCAAGTTGTTTGTGGTTCATATAAGTTTGGATATTTCTATTTATGTGGTATCAAAGACTGTATTATCGAAAATGTGGGGTCGTGACACTGTCTATCACAACCAGAACTCCTAGAACTGTATCACCTAGCTCTACCTGTTCCCTGATACTGTAGTTTGAACCAGTAGCTACCGCCCCAACACCTTTAATTGTACTCCCCTGAAGAACATACAACCCCCTTGTCAAATTCCCTTTCAAGAGCACCTTGGAACCCCTTATCACTTCCAGAACTCTATTCTTACCATTAAATTTGCAACCACGAGAATTCAAACGACCAAGAAAAATCAGGTTCTTCTTCAGTTTTAGGACATGCCAACACTCGAAAGATCTAACGATACTATTGAACATCTTGATTTTCACAATATCAGTTCCAACCACCTTCAAAGTGAAACCAGTGCCTAGGTAGACTCTCCCATTCTTCTTAGAGTAAGAAGAAAACCAATCCCTCCCAGGACACAAGTGGAACGATGTACCTGTGTCAAGAATCCATTGATTTTGCCATTATCTAGTACTGACACACAAAACCTCCGCATCACTAGAACTCTCGCCCTCAGCAGCATTTACCACATTTGCGGAACTTCTACCTCTATCTCTCTTCAGACAATCTTTCCTCAAGTGACCTAGTTCCCCATACTCATAACAGTTTCTTTTCTCTCTTGATTTTTATTTTGACTTTCCTGAAGACCTCTTTCTCCCATGTGTTTCCCTTTTACTCTCTAAACTCTCCCCTAGAACTTCCACTCTATTCCCCGGAAATTGCTATGAAGATCTTTGGATTTCAGTGAAGAATTCACATCATCCAAACTAATTTTATCTCGTTCATACAACAGAGTATCAACAAAATTCTCATATGAGGGCGGTAAATAACACAACAATATGAGATCCTGATCTTCATTATCAACGGTGGCACCTATGTTCTTTAGCTCCATCACAATGGAATTAAATACATCAAAGTGATCCTTAATGGGCGTACCTTTTTTCATTCGGAGATTATACAATCTCTTCTTTAGATAGAGGCAATTTGTAAGAGACTTGGATGCATAAAGATCCGTCAGAGCCTTCCAAGCCTCAACTACTGTCTTCTTCTCAACAATCTCCAATAATACATCATTTGTCACTATTATGTGTATTGCGTTTATGGCTCTCGCCTGTAACTCTTCCTTCTTCTCAGGTTTCATCTCTTCCAAAATCTTCCCTTCAATGACATTCCATAGACCTTACATCACCATGAATGCCTTGAACTTGATTTTCCAGATACTGAAATTACTCCTCCCATCAAATTTCTCGATTTTAAACTTTCCTGAGAATGTAGCCATCTTGATTTGCTCAAAACACACACTTTCGTCTAGAATATGACAAAACAGACTGCGAATTTGGATTTAGCATGTCCAAAAATCTTGGGAAAACACTGGTCAACTTTTTGGTCAACTCGGTCAAAATGTCCGGTCAACCCTGATCAACAATTTGGCCAACTCAGTCAACCAAGCTCACCACCTTGCACCACACTAGATCACACCTTTTGGCCTTTTTTATTTTTGTTGTTTTCCCTTTTTTTTTAATAAACAAAAATTCCAAAAACAAAAAAAAACTCCAAAAGAACCAAGTAACAACTTTGACCCACCTAAAAAGGAGTTGACCGCACCTACTTGTCAGCAACCCAACCCTTTCCTTTTTTTTTTTAACAACAAAAGTCTGCAAACCAATTTTTTTCAATTCATCAATCACTAACTTTGTACAACCAACCCACACACGCATAACGATCCAACCGTTGTGTCATGCCGCAACTCGACCCCACTTACAATCAATCAGGATGCAACGAAATTTCGGCATTATAACGTTTATAATACGGATATCAAGTCTCTAAACCAACCTTTTATAATATTACACAACCAACTCCAAATATCAACAACAACTCTACAACCATTCAACAACATTCAACACCATATATTAAACAACCAAACAACATACCAACATAAGTCATAAGCCTCCGTTTCAACAACATACCACAAGCTATAATATATATTTGCAAAATAGATTATAAACTAGTCTAGGAACCTAATCATATTCAAAAGGAAGACTACTAAACTAGTATTATATAGACCATTATCTTTGAGTAAGTTATACAATACAACATACTATAAAAGCTAAGACAAAATCACAGAGCATTTCAACATAACTCATGGATATGACTTCGACACATAAGATTCCTCCATAGAAGGCACATACTCAGCTTCTTGAGGAACATACCCAAAGTCTGGCTCAGTTACACCTGATGACAATAAATGAATGAGGGTGAGCTTATATATAACAAAGCTCAGTGATGATTCGAAAGATCTTTTGAAAACATTTACTTTACCCTTTGGGAAATCATCCTATGAGCAACAATAACAATAACTTCATTAACATCAACTTTTCAATTCAACCACATAAATAACCATTCAATTGTGAAATGATACTCTAGTTGATGTAGCTTCATACGCCATCACGATCACAATTAACCCCGTACGCCCATTGATACATTCCGGAATTACCCCATTCTAGACCCACACTCCATGGTATCTCCGCCTATGCGAGATAGGGGATAACACATGATAGTCATGCTGTTTTCAACCCGACAGCCCAACACTGTCCGAGAGGTCATACACACTATCATGACTCACAACAATAACATTAAACATTTCATTTTCTGAGAAGACAACAAAGAAGGTTGTCTTCCAGTACAACAACAATCATCAATCAGTTAACAATATTCAAAATAACATAACATCAATTAAACAACTAAGTTAGATGACAAAGTAGGCCACCCAACTTAACATACATTTGAACATGTATTCAATCCCGAACCTAATCAACAACAACCCAAGAATCAACTACTCAAACACTATCCAAACAACCAAAGACAACATTTCAACATTTTAAAGAAAGACTACACCAATTTCTAAAAGTCATAACTTACAACCTACTAATCAAACAACCCCCAAACCTTTTACTATCACTCCACCACACGTGCAACTACATTAACCCCCTCGGAAACCAACCATAAGTCATCCAAAACAAGCCCAACAACCCTAATTTTGCAATGCACCATGGCTGATTTTTCTGGACTTTTGCCATGACATCCAAATCAAAAATTCAGCATTACAACATTACTACTCCACAATCAACAAACTTTTAGAAGCAACAACTAATCAATTCCAACCACTACAACAACAAGTATTCAACAATGAACTAATAAACTAATTTTAATACCCGAAAATTAGAAATACATGCTATTACCGTTCAAAATGGATATAAACGTATATAATTGGTCCTTGTCATCTTCTAAGCAATAATCTAAAATCAATTTAACAAAATAACAACTAACAATGCACCAACTAAAATCTCAACTTAACTTTAAAAGAACGAACTATATTTTTCTCTCACCTTTGATGCCAAATGATGTTAGGAATGTGTATAATGGATGCCCAACAAGCAATTTCGAACTTTGAATGAAGTGATTTGGACTTGAATTGCAAAATCTATGAAGAAATTACTTTGAAAACCTAAGCAAAATGCCTTCTCTTTTTCCCCAAGGAGAGTCACGGTTATATGTGTGTTTTTTGAGTGTATTTGAGCTTATTTTTATGTATTATGAGTATATTATGCATATATAAAGGCTTGGTCAACATTTTGCAAAAGTCAAAGTTGTTAACATTTTTAGTTTTTAGTTGTTTTAGACTATTTTGCTTATATATATATAAACTACTATAAATACTATATTTAGTAGACTAAAATTAGTTGACAACATTTAATATATGCATACATATACATACAACTAGGGTATAAAACTCAATTTTACAAAAGAAGATTAAAAGTCATATTATTTATTTTCAAATGTCTTTTGAATGCACAATTAATCTAAAATCATTTAATATCACATATAAATACATTTATATTACAACCTAGCTGGTCTTTGGTGCTCTGCTTTAACCTTCTGGCAAGTTAAACACTTAGATACATATTCTACAATTTCCTTCTTCATGTTGTTCCACCAGAAGTGTTGCTTTAAGTCCTTGTACATTTTAGTACTTCCAAGATGGATGGTATATTTAGAACTATGAGCCTCCGAAAGAATTTCATTCTTTAATGCTGAATCACCCGGAACATAAACTCCGTTCTTATACCGAAAGATGCCATCCTCATGTATTTTGAAGTTTGACTCTCCCCCTTTTGATTTCTCTTGAATATTTAGAATCTGTGGATCTGTCTGTTGAGCTTCACGAATTTGGGATAACAACAAGGACTGGATTTGCAAACTCGCAAACCAAATACCAGTTTCAGTAGTTTCTGGTTTCCACAAGCACATTTCTTCAATAGACTCCCAATTCTTAATAATCAAGCTGGCTACAAAGGCTTTTCGACTTAGAGCATCTGTAACTATATTAGCTTTACCTGACAAATAACTAATGGTACAATTGTAATCATCCAGCAGTTATAACCAACGTCTCTGCCTCATATTGAAATCTTTCTGTGAGAACAAGTATTTCAAACTTTTTGTGATCTATAAAAATCTCAAACTTGTTGCCCTACAAGTAGTGATGCCACTTCTTTAAAGCAAAGACAATTATAGCTAACTCAAGATCATATGTAGGGTAATTGAGTTCATAAGACTTCAATTTCATATGCAATCACCTTACCATTTTGCATTAGTACACAGCCCAGACCTTCTTTAGAAGCTTCACTATAGATCACAAAGTTCTCAGTCCCCTCAGGCAAAACAAGTATGGGAGTAGTGGTTAATCTTTTCTTCAACTCTTGGAAACTAGTCTCACACTTGTCATCCCAATTGAAAATGGTCATCTTTTAAGTTAGTTGGCTCAAAGGCCCTGCAATCTTTGAAAAGTCTTTAACAAATCTCCTGTAGTAACCAGTTAGCCCTAGAAAATTACAAATTTCAGTTATAGATTCTGGCCTTTTCCACGATAACACCACTTCTATCTTTGCTGGATCCACAGAAATCCCTTGCTGCAAAATAATATGTCTTAAGAAGGCAACTTGATTCAACCAGAACTCACATTTACTAAATTTAGAAAATAACTTGCGTTCTTGCAAAGTCTGTAATACAATGCGCAGATGTTGCTCATGTTCAGCCTCAGATTTCGAGTATAGTAATATATCATCAATAAAAATCGCAACAAATTGCTCCAGATATGGTCGAAAGACCCTTTGCATTAAGTCCATGAAAGCAGCTGGTGCATTTGTTAACCCGAATGGCAACACAACAAATTCATAATGGCCATACCTGGTTCTAAACACTGTCTTCGGCACATCTTCTTTTCAAATTCTGAGTTGATAATAGCCCTGTCTCAAATCAAACTTAGAATACACCTTGGCACCTTGTATCTAGTTAAACAACTTTTCAATCAAAGGTAATAGATATTTATTCTTTATAGTTACCTGATTGAGACCCATGTAGTTAATACACAACCGAAGAAAGCCGTATTTCTTTTTCACAAACAATACTGGTGCACCCCATGGCGAAGAACTAGGCTGTATGAACCCCTTTGCAAGCAGTCTCTGCAACTGTATTTTTAATTCTTGCAATTCAAGTGGTGTCATTCTATATGGAGTTCTAGAAATAGGTGATGTCCCTAGCAACAGATCAATAACAAACTCTATCTTCTTATCGGGTGGCAAACCCGGCAACTCCTCAGGGAATACTCTAGAAAATTCTTTCACAACAGGCACCTCATTCAATTTTAATTTATCAGTAGATTGATTAATCAAATATGCTAAGTACGCCTCACAACCTTTACTTAACAGCTTAGAAGCTTTAATTGAAGATATTATAGGAGTTCCAGTTGATTTACGACTTCCCACTATTTCAATCACAGGTTGGTCAGGTATTTGCAATCTTATAACTTTTGTTCTACAATCCAGTTGAGCATAGTATTTCCCCAACCAATCCATCCCTAGTATAATTTCAAAGTCCCAAAAAGGCAAAATAATTAAATCAGTAGGAAAAGTACGGCCTACAATGCAAATATCACATGTTTTACATATAGACTTTGTGATGAATTTTGTGCCTATTGGTGTGCCTACCTCAATTTTATATGGCCGTTTATCTACTTTCAAATCAATAGTTTGTGCACACATAGGAGTGATAAAAGAATGTGTAGCCTCGATATCAATTAAAACTGTAACCGACTAATTATTAATGAGAAAAATAAATTCTATCACCGCAGTCGTCTCTAGGAGCTCCTCCTGGTCTAGGGCAAAGACTCGAGCCTAAGCTCAATGAGCTGGGGCCACACCTGAAGCTCTGGTCTAACCACTCTGTCCTGAGGCTTGACCCTGTACTCCTTTAAACTTAAGTCAATCCTTGACCCTGTGTTGGTCACTGCCACAACCTGTACATCTACCTGACTTCTTTCAGCAATTATCTTCCGTATGGCCCTTACGTTGATAGTAGTTGTACTATTGGCTTTGTCTTGTAGCAATGCATCCCATAGGGGCTCTGTATGTAAATGTAGCAGTACTACCTTACTGAGATCTGGCTGCAACTGGTCGGGTCTGGCTCTGTGTCTGAATCTGTACCGGTCTCAACTGTGACTGTGTCTGGATAGGCCCTAGGTAACTCTATGACTGATACTATCTCTGCTGCTGACCCTAGCTGACTGACTGGGACTGTCTTGGTGCTCCCTGGCTCTGAGATAGGAATGACCTCTTATTAGGCTGACTAGACCCAACTAATAACTTTGTCTTGCGTTTTTCAAATCTCGACACTGCATATATGGCATCAGTATAAGTAGTAAACTAATGAGTAGACAAGTTTAGCTGAATGTCTGGCCTCAAACCCCGGATAAATCGTTGAATTCTCCGTTTCTTAGGCTGTACTAGCTCAGGCATATAGTGAGACAATCTGTCAAACGTAGCCTCATACTGAGTAACAATCATATTACTTTGTTTCAGTGTCACAAACTCTTCTTCTCGCCTTTCTCGAGTCACCTCAGAAATGTACTTATCTCGGAACTTTCTCACAAAATTAGCCCAAATGTGCTGTATATTCTCACCATCCTATCTCTGCCTCACGATCCGCCACCACTGCTCGGTGTCACCATCGAGCAAGAACACAGTAAATGAGATCCTCCTCTCATCATTATACTCCAGAGCATTGAAAATTTTCTCAACCCAACTGATGTGACTATATTTGCAGCACTCAAACCATGATATTTGTACTGCATTTGCATCTTAACTCTGGAATAAATGCAACACTTTGATACTTTCAATGTAATGTAGGAAAATACTGAAAAGTGAAGAATCAGGCCTGAAATGATCCAAATTGCAAGTCAAGAAGTAAGAATGGGAAAACATGAGAAGCGGTTGAAGAATGAAGCTCATAGAAAAGAAACTTGGCTGAAACTAGCACGAAATCGGACTCGGAACATTGACCCAGATGATCTCAAATAGTGACCCATGTCCGTTTTTGGCAAATCATATCTGTTTTTCGGGTAGAAATAACATTCTGAGCACAATGCAGGACTTCTGTCCTGCGTGCAGCGTGATTTTAGCCAAATTCCATCGTTTGGAGGGTCAAAACAGTAAAAAACGCCCAAAAATGCTGCGGTCAACAATCTGGTCAAAGTCAACAAACAAAAAAAAGTCAACTATTTCAGAATTTTGCCTATAAATAGAGCTTCAACCCTTTGAGAATTCTTGAGTTAATTTTGGAGTATTATCAATATTTTTGATATAATTCCGAGTTAATTTTATTTAGTTTTAAATTTTAGTTTTAGTTAATTAAGTAGTAGTAGAATACGAGGGAAGTCCTGCCTAGGTAGCTCTTATTCGAAAAAATTTTGCCCGAATAGCTACTTTTAGGGGGAAGTCCGACCCAAGTTGTTATTATCCGGGGGAGGTTCTGCCCGAATAGCTTTTAATAGGAAAGCTCTTATTCGGGGGAAACTCATCCCTAATAGTTCTTATTCGGGAAAAATTAGCTCCGCCCGAATAGCTATTTTGCGTCGGACCTCTGCTCAAATTTCTGGAATCAGAAATACGCGTTTGTCAATATGGGGGAGCCTTTCTTGACTCTCTTTTATTTACATAACTTGTATTTATTTATGTCTGAGTAGATTGATATCTAGGGGTGAATATTGTAAATGATCGTATTTTAATATATGGTCTCGGATATAGTTTATTCAATTCATATTGCAATGTATGACTTGTTTTAATTAAGTATTTCATACGTAATGCTTTTAAGTAGACGTTATGATTGCTTTACTTTCGCTTCATAAATATTATACTTGTAGTTAATATTATGAATGCATTACTTTAGTGCCATATAATTATTTTAATTGTGAGTCTATAGGTTGTACCATAGACTCTATGAAACTATAGGTTGTACCATAGTTTCTATCTGTAAGGTTAATTCCTTAGTTTAGTTTGCCTTGTTGTACTTGGTTAAAATAAGCTAAGCAAATTAACTAGGTCTATAACTTTTAGCTTAACCGGGTGTATGCTTGTAGCTTAAACCCTTGCAGAATTAGATAAACTAGATATCGAGCCTATATTAATTGCCTCATTTACATGTTCAAACCCCTAGATCACCACCTCTCGTATTCCACTAATACTTAGTATAACTTAGATAATTTAGTTAGTTTAATTTAGTTTACATTTCTCGCACGTTACTCAAACCTACCTTGCGATTTGTCACTTAAGCGCTTTAACACTTTCACACTACTTCACTAACTTAAACTAGTGAGCTTCCCTGTGGTACGATTTCGCACTCAGAGCACACTACACTACAAAGATCCGTGCACTTGCAGGTATTTTAACTTGGTTATTTTGCGCACATTTTAACGCACAACCCGATCGCATCACCAACCTATCCATAACTCAGCTTGCTCATCATTAGGCTCACCAAGGAATCTAGTCGGCCCATGTTTCAAGAATTTCTCAAGCTGACTGTTGTTGCTATTACCACCGGTAGTACCACTACCCTCAGCTTTGTCTCGGGCATTTCCGGGATTACTGGCCAGCTGATTTCCCCCTTGCCTCTGTTCTTCCAAAACCTATATTATCCTGTTAATTGCGGTAGCCATGTTAGCCATAACCTGCTCATTTATTGGCTGTTGACCCAAATCTTCTTGCTCAGCATTCTGACCTCTAGTTTGACGGCGGGGCCTCATAGTAGATAACTAGAAAATACAGATATTAAGGCAAATAGACAAGCAATATATCAAGCATAACACATAAGTACAATTTCACTTAAGGTACCTTATCCACATAAGTCACATATAATGTACTTAACATGCAATACATGCTATAATTTTCATGTACACACATATTCATGTTATAACATTTCATATTCACATTTTCATGCTTTCATAACTCCACACTTAGACAATCACGCACTTAGACAATCATACAATTAAACAATCATGCAATTCTACTTTCACATATAGACTTCTACCCCACAGACCGAGAAACCTATTCTGGCTCATGCATTCTATAAGCTCTGATACTAGCTAAATGTCACGCCCCGACCTGACCCCACGCTAAAGGGTAAGTCCGGACCCGATAAATGGACAGAGTCTCCTCTGTACCGTGTACTATCCAAATACCAGCACTCAGAAAAATTTGCCACAATAACAATATACAAACATATGCCAACAAGATATAACCTTTATACGTTCATAGGCCTTTCACATTTAAGTTCTCAAGATAGCTATAAACTTAGTCAAACGTGATCTTAACTTTAACTAAGTCCAATTCAAGCATGCATACTAAACTAGCCAATAAAACTAAGTAAACATTTAAAGTTATTACAGGCCACTTCTCGCTAATCATGCAAGACTTTAAACTAAATATTATAATCTTTCACAATAGATTACATACAAGACCATAAGGTCTCAAAATAGGACATAGTACATCAAGATTACATACTTTCATCCAGCACATTGATTGAACACACGGGCCACACAAGTAATCAATCCAACCTCAGGCAAGCAATGTCAAGGCAAAGGATCAACTTGAACTTCTTCTTCCTCAATAACCAGCTGGGGATCTGTGACGCCCCGAACTTAGAAGACAGTGCCTAATACCTATTTGCATATGATTATGTGCTTATTAGAGTGTTTTTGTTAGGTTTTTAACATTTTAAAGGATAGTTACTATTCATTAAGAATTCGACTATTTTATTTTCCTGGTTTTGCATTTTTTCTCATATTACTTATCATTTAAGAGGCATGAGAAAATTGAAATTTTGTTCATAGCATATCGGGAAAGTGGATTAGGAAAATGATTTTCATATTGCACGAATAGTGTTTACATCATTTAGTTTAGCATTTAGTGTTGTTTTAATTGTCTAGCCAACTATTTGATCCATATTGCAAATCATTTGACCCATAAACTTGACCCATTGACTCACCCAAATGCCATGGACCCTTTGACCAATTGACCAAGTCATTTTATAACCCAAAATTCCTCAAAAATGCTCCAAAAAGCTCAAAAAAATCAGCCAAAACCCACATACGGGAATAGTATTTGTTTTTGCAAAAATTACTATAGTTGGCCATTTCCATCCATTCCAAGCTTGAATCTTGAGTACTTGAACATGTCTAAGTAATCTCCAAGCTTCTCTAACCTTGTATCTAGGTGAGGGATGCATTTATTTGAGCATTTTTAGTTAGGGTTATATTATGTAAAATTCTTAGATTTGTAATATATTGCTTATAAATGCCTATCTATGATTGAATTAGATTCTATTATGATCGTAGAACATTCTTTGATAGCTATTTAGTAATTTTTACGGTTAGAAATGAGAAATGCAAGTTGGGGAAGAAGATGAATAGTGACTATAAATAGTAAAATCTAAAAATTGGGGCTTTCTATCTAAATTGTATTTTATCACTTTGGTTAGGTTCCATAAATGCTTAGAAGGCTAAATGTATCATTTAAACGGATTTAACATAACTAAAATTGAGAAATTTGAATTGGAAAATAAAGGGGCCATTTGTGCGTTTTGGGTTGTTTGGATGATTTGAGTGTTGTAGAGCTTCGTTGTGATTGGTTGATGATTGTTGAATGTCTAGAAAGCTAAATGTGAAGTTTAATTGGTTGGAACATAGCTAGAATTGGAGAATTTGATTGGAGCTAAAAGGGGACGTTTGAACGAAGTGTTGACCGAGTATGTTTTGAGTGGTTGTATGGTCTTAGATAGGCTAGAAGGTGATTGCGATGCAATTATGGCATTGATTGGGTGATAGGTTGAGGTACTTGTAGTTCAAATGGACAAAGGGCCATTTTGGGATTTTGTAGTGAACGTGAGTTAAAGTATGATATTGTGTGATTGAAACACATCATAAAGTGTCTAGAAGTGAGTGGTGAAGTTGGTTTGCGAGTCTTGTATCTCAAATAGAGTGGGTAGCCTAGGAAAGTTGGCCTAATAAATAGTATTTTATTGAATTGATGGTTAAATGCTCATTCGATGCTTGTAGTAGGTGCCATAGGTGTTGGAATGACTAAATTGATGTTTGAAATTTTTGGAATGTGGCTCAAACTTGGAGAGGGTTGATTGGATTAAAAAGGGCTTTTGAGGTGAAAATGGCTAAAAGTAAGTTTTCTTGATTGAAGAGGAGTTCCTAGAGTAGTCTTGGGATGATGGAATGGAGAGATTGTGGGTTGCTTGGTTTTGGTTTAGGATAAGCTTGAAGTGGGCTAAGAGAGTTACTTGGAGTTTAATGTTAGACTTGGGTTAAAGTGTGGTTTCACGTGGTTGAGAAGTGTCATAAGGTATTTGGAAGTGATTGGTGTGGTTAATTGAGGATTGGGTTGCTTAGGTGTTGGTGTTTTGTTGTTTGTGACTTTTACATTGATATCAAATGTTATTTTGTTAATTGATATTAAGTGTTTAGTTGTGTTATGCTAGTTTATAAATTTATGAATTTTATGTGAATTGCTAGTTTTGGAGCAAAGGAGAGAAGATTGAAAGAGTTCGTGGCTTCATGAGTTGAGCGATCATCCTTATGTGCATTTAAGTGCTTTACTTCGTTATATGTTAAATGTCATGTTTTGATAGAAGTTTGAGAATAAATGCTAAGTACGGGAGCTAAAGAGTGTCATAATGGTTGTTAAGTAATTTAAAGTAGCTTAGCGCATGTTTAGTGATCTTAGTGCATGTAAATGATAAGTGCCATCCAGCATAACATTGTGGCAGTGCCAACAAGCATAACATTGTGGCAGTGACATCCAGCGTAGCATTGTGGCAGTGCCAATCAGCATAGCATTGTGGCAGTGTCATCAAGCATTCTAGCGTTGTTAATGCCTATCATGTTAAATGTTACCTTTTTAGCATAGTTATAATGCCAACCTAGCTCTTTAGTGTTTAATGTTTTGATGCTTGAGTGTTTCAGGTACATCATGTGGTGGGTGATATGCTCGCATTCCATAAAGTTCTCTGGTGTTTAATGTTGTAGTGTTTCAAACTTTTTCATGCCATGCTATATTTCAAAGATTCTTATAAAGTGTTTATTTAGTGCATTAAATGATTAAGGTTCCAAGTTCATAATGTATAATGTGTATCTTCATGTTCTTAGGTGTTTAGCTAATGTCATGTGATGATCTACTTGCACAACATGAAAATGGTTTCAAAAGCTCCTGTTTATTCCCTCCCTCGTTGAGTATACATGTGTTGTATGCTCACCCCTCTTTTCTAACACTTACATGTAAGATAGGTTCCGTTCCTCCGCTGTTTGAGGAAAAAGAGGCTCGAGAATTTATGTGATTCTTTGTTACTAGCTTAGAGATGAATGATGCTTGTGTAACTTGTAATGTTATGTATATTCATTTGAGGCCTGCGTGCCTTGTTATATTAGTTGATTGTATTGAATGTAATTAATAAGGCTCACCTAATGGCATGTTTGCATGCTTGTTTGGTCGAGGTTAAGATTGATTGCTTGTATGTTCTATTTTGCTATATAAAAAAAAAAGGCTTGGATGGCCTTAGGAATCTGGAAGGTTATGGTTGTGAATGTTGTATATTGTTGTTGTAGTTATTTATTATGAGTGCAGGTTGTGATTAGTCCCATAAACAGGGGAGACTCCGTCCGTTTTTTCTCATTTTTCGTGCCCTAGATTAGGGTTAGGTTAATGTTAGTGAAATGAATAGGAGTCTTGACTCCGTAAGGGGTTGGGGCATGACAAGATCTACATCAGCCTTTCCTGAAACATGTTAGAAAAAGGAATGAGCAAAACACAATTGCTCAGTGAGGGAGGGGAACAGTTAACCGGGTGTTTTCAAAACCATTTTCATGCAATGCAATAATTAATCTCAAGATTAGGTAACTTTACAAGATAGATAACAATTTAACAACTAAATAGTACACATTAAAAAGGATACGATTTCAATAACCCCAAACACTCCAAAGTCTTGATCTCGATCACGAACCACAAACCACAAACTCAATCAATTTGCCGGCATAACCCCAATGACTCCAGTGGGTGTACTCTAGATGTACCTTGAAATCTTACGACCCAACACCCCTTGGCAATCTCCGGACTAGACGAGTGAGAGACTAGAGTACGGAGATTGAATACTCACTGGTAAGCCCGCTGTCACCCAGTGAATATCCAACACATCTGCCCCAACAATATGGTTGTGCAACCATGATACGATTCACACAAGATAGCACAATCGAGATAACTCAATAAACACATATTCGAAGGACAACAAAGTAGGTTTCCCTTGCATGTATGTTACAATTTAATAAACAATATAACATTATAAACAAGAGATAAGCATATTCACTCAACCCATAACAAAGTAAACATGCAAACCAACTCACGAAACTCCTCTGATTAGATAAACATTCTATACAAGTTCAATTAGTCACTTAGCTAGTCAATTGCAAAACAACTACCAACAACTAATTCAATTTTCTACAACTAGCCCTTTACATTTTCTAACCATTAGATAAGTTATATAACAACAAGGACACTTTACAATCGTGCTAGACACACCACAATCACTAAGGAACCACTACCAAGCTCCCTAAAGCACACAAACACACACGGACAACACAAATACACTCTCGGCCCCTTTTAGTGTTCAATTGCTCTTAATCCATTTTAACCACAATCTAACTAATCTAATCCTTTACCTAGTCTTATAAACACTTATGGCACAAGTATTAGGCTTTGAACTAAACAATTACCCTATAACTATAATTTTTCCCTTTATGATCAAATTCAAAATATCAAGTTCTAAGCAAATTCTAACCTTTTTAGACATCAATTTAGTTACATTAGCACTTATGGCACACTTAGATAATGTAGAAACAAGCCTACAAGCATGAAACATCAAACTAGCCTAAAAACTACTATTCATCATCATCTTCCTTTGGACACTTGCAAAATCTAGTGATCAAAGCAATACAACACCACAAACCATGTCTCTACACTCAATAAACATCAATACATACATTATTTAGGCATAATATCAACTTATATCAACAAAATGACAAATTACATAACTTGACAAAAGCTTTGAAAATGCAAAAATAAAGAAATCTTTCACCCAATCTTGGTTGTAGATGCAAGGTATAGGTTTAGGATAGCTAGAAACTACTTGCTCCAAGCTTGGATTGCACAAATCAAGCAAAACCCAAGAAAATTTTCTTCTCCTTTGCTCTTGTGTTGCCATCGGGTTTGGGGTAGTGGTTTTGGGCTTTTTTTTGTTTTTTGTTTTGTTTTAGCTAAGTATATTATGTATGTAGACATATATGTGTATATAATAAGTGTAGGCTAGGTTGGGCTTAGGAATAATATGCAATTTAAACTAAAACAAAGCCCAAAAGCTAACTAAAAATCTAACTAGCCCAAAGTGCACAATGTTTTCACTATTCATAATAAGTGTAGGCTAGGTTGGGCTAGGTTGGTACATAATAATTTTATCTCACTCACTCGATATGCAATGTACAATTTACGTATGCTAGATAAGTGGCACGTAACATAGGAAAAATACGAAATCGAAAAAATAAAATAGTAAAATTTTAAGTTTGGGCTTGGGTGTTACAATATAGTATGCTAGAGTATGGGGTCAAATCTCCGTAGGAAGGCTTCTAAGTGCTATCTAATGTGTGCTCGTAAAAAATGGTCTAAAATCGTGAAAAGAAAAAGAAAATTAAATGATTCGGTTGGTAGATTGAAAGAGGCTCTTATTTAAACTAAAAGTTAACTAAGTAAAATTAAAAAGCTAATTAATCTAATCTAAATAGGTGTGTGGATATCAAACCCTAGATTGGATGAGGTAAAAGTGTTCTCAACAGTTTGTGTCTAGTGTATGTAGTTCCTTATGCACCTATGTATTAACCTTGGTGTCTCATACCCGTGATAGATGAGATGAATCACAATTCCAAAGTAGGTATAGTTACATATCAATCTTGGAGGACTTATGAATGCCCAGTCTTGGTAAAACTTATGACTTAGAACAGTTTTATATAGGAATGCCTTAGACGTTAATTATCATCTATCATAACTCTTATGGTTTAACCCATATCGCTATATCTAAGGGCCTTTATTTTTTTAATCATACATCCATATGGACACATTAGTATGTGTATATAAATAACGATAAAGTGATGTCATATAGTAATTTTGTTATATTAAAATTATTTGTATAAAGAATGTTGACTACATGATATCTCTTATTATTTTATATCGAATGATTAACTTGAGGGGCATATATTCAACATGTCTTTGGTCAGCACAAAATTCTTTAATTGGCACCACGCCAGTATCCAAAGTTCACTTCACTCTCTGTGCCTTTTTTTAATTTACAAGTTGTCGATACCTAGCTTGTTTGGATAAAGAACTCTAGTATTCAAAATTTTGGTAGTAGATTTTGTGATTTACAAATTCAAGAGGACTAGAAGTGATCTCAATTATTTTTAGTGATGAAAAATGCTCTGATCATATCACTTAGAGACCCAAATGAATAGACCATTTAGTAACTTAATCCAATATACGGTGATAAAATGTATATCAACCAAAGAGAATAAAAGATATCAATAATTTTTAGAGAGTTGTAAAGTGAGATATTAAAAATAACAATTTGTTTGTCGAAATAACAAAGTACATGGAAAATACATTCTTTTAGAAGTTGGGTAGTTGAAAAAAATTAAAAAACTAATATCTCAATCCATCGTAAATTTATAATTCTTTTTTCTATCTCAACTTTAACCTTTATGAAAGAATTGAGAAAAAAAAAGGAAATTTAATATGACAAATTACTGCATCTTTCGTTTATTGTATTGATAAAACATAAAACTATTTGTCAAAATTGGGCCAATATATATATATAGTAAAAACCCTCAACATTTTTGTCAACAAAATTAAGATGGCTCCGACTAAAAAAGGCAGAGCGAAAGGAGGGAACCCGAGCGAGTCGACTCAGTCAAGTAAATTCCCAGCATGCATTCGTTCAATCCCACCCTCCTCCGTCGCCATCACCATACACGCCAAACCCGGTTCCAAACTCTCCGCCATCACCGGTTCGTCTTCAAAAATCTATCTGTATATATATGATTTAAAAAAAAAATGTTTTGTTATCATTGAATTTGTATGATTTTAAAAAATTACAGATATTAGTGAGGAGGCATTAGGTGTCCAAATTGACGCGCCTGCAAGGGATGGTGAAGCAAACGCTGCGCTTCTTGATTACATTAGCTTCGTAAGTTGATTGCTTTTTAATTTTATTTCTATTAATTTATTGGTATCAATCAAATGCTAATGGTAAAGTTGTTTTTATTAATTTATTGGTATCAATCAAATGCTAATGGTAAAATTGTTGTATTAATTTATTGTTATCAATCAAATGCTAATGGTAAAATTGTTTTAACTGAAAGAAGATGAAGATCTGCTTGTGGTTTATTTATTTATTTATTTAAAGTCTATTAATAATACAAGTGGTGGGTGGGTGTAATGTAATAAATGGAAATTGGGCTGCTCTTTCTATGAAATAAGGAAATTGTAATGAATTGAGATTTTAGGGAAAGATTTAACAGCAAAAATTAAAAGAACTTGATAGAAAATTGTATTGAAATGCAAAGTTGAAAGACATTACAGAAAAGATAACAAAATAAAAGATAGTTGTTGCTTGCTTTGTGTTGTGGCTTCTCTCTCCTTTTATAGGCTACTCAACACCTCACATGTCAATTGCCTTAGCCAATTTCAATTATAATTAACTGGACACGTGGAGTCGTTACATTACCTCCCCCATTCGAAAGAACCTTGTCCTCAAGGTTCAGCCCCGGATACGAGTCAATAAATTCTTGCTCAGTAGTATCCTTAAACCAATCTTTCGGTGTTGAACCCGATATGTTTGATGCAACAACTTGATAAGGTGCCGCTTCCTTGGCCTTTTGGCAATAATCACGCCAGCTTGATAAGACTTCATGGCCATGCACAAATTTTCCAAAAACAATGCATTTCTTGTCAAGATGATGATCAGCCTTAAAGGTGATGTTGAATAGAGAGCTACGTGCATCATGTCCAACAATTGTCTTAGACAAAAGACCATAGCTGTCATGCTTCAGCTTCGGGAACTCATCTGGAAACTTTCCGCCATCTATGCTCTCTCCATAAACTTTCAGCCTTAAACCGTTAATTTGCTTTGCATCAGTCAAGGTTGCCTCCTTTGAGAAAACATCCAATTCAGCTTTTATTTGCTCATTCACAATGGATTCAATTCTTCTCAGTTCCTCGGGCTTCACAGGCTTACCGTGTGCAAAATTGAATCTCAACTTCTCAGGGAGAACAATAGAACCTTTCTGGTCAACATGATTTCCAAGAACAAAAACTTTATCACCAACAGTAAATCCACCACTGTCCCCATCAAACGAACCAATATGAAGAATATAGCCTCCAAAAATTTGAATATTACAAACATTAAATGATCCGGAAGAGCCTTCAAGAAGTCCAATATCATATATCTGACCACCTTGCTCAGCGTAGAAACTAGTACTTGCGAGGATAATTCTAACTTCATCACCACTATCAGCACTTTGCAAGAACTCACTCCTTGTGTACATAGCTCTTATCACACTTTCATGGTCCTAATACCATGTAAATTTGAAGCCATCATTTGTTATAGGAATCCTTTTCTTGTGCAATGCCGCGGTAGCATCAGCATCCATAATGATAGCACCACTAGCTCGTTTATTCTGGGCGTTCATTAATCTTTCTCTTGCTTCATTCATGGTGGCATTAAAACCTTCAACATCTACCAATAAACGTCTTTTTTCAGTCCTACTATCAAACAATTCCTTTGCCTCCCCAAAGTACCTATATTTACGCAAAACCAAAATTATTGCGTTAGTTGCAATAACATCTCTCTCAGGCATTTCCACAAACACCCTCTCCCGCTTAAATATGACCTCTTTGTCATCATTTGGTGTAACAGAACTAGGTGAGAAATCTTCCAACTTAGCAGCTTTTTCTCTAGCAAGCGTGACAACACTTTTTGGAAAGTTGGCAAACTCTGCAGCATGAATCCCAAAACTTTGGCCATAAGCACCTGGTTCAACCTTGTAAAGCATAGTTAGCTTGCGACTTGATGAGTCAGTGCGTGCACTAACATGATAATTTGCCGTAGTAGAATAGAAGTAGTGCTTCATCCGCACAACATTAGTGATAAAGTATAGATGCTATGTTCATGTAATGCTGCAGTTAGTCTTCTCTTGTATTGCTATAGTGCTAGGAAGCAGTTAGAGTAACTAACACAGTTCTGAGATATTTTCTTAGAACTGTTCAAGCTAGAAGTTAGTCAAAAATGACAGCTGTAACCAGCTGTCATTTAGCATGTGCAGAATTAGACCATGTGCAGATATTCTAGAAGAATGCAGAGCTGCTACTGCAATCATCTATATATAGCAGCAGTTGTACTCAGATTTAATAATAATGAAAAATGAAACAGTTACACAAAAATATCTCTCTTATAGCTTTCTTTATGGTATCCAGAGCAAGTGGAATCCTCCTGTGCCGCCATTAGAGCAGCCATTAAAGCTGCCACTTTTTTCTTGAAAACAACTGCTAACTAGTTGTTTTCTTCCCTCTTTGAGTTCCGACACCATTAAAGCTTGCTTTTGCGGCTTCGTGACCTCAACACCAGGTCTTCTCCAAGCTACGCAAAGCTAGGGTTTGCTTTTCTCTTCTCTGCAAGCTAGGGTTTGCTTCTCTCTCCTCAATTCTTTCTCTCTTACACACTTTTCTTCCTTTCTAGCATAATAATCTCTGCTAATTCTAGCTTAAAATCACAGCTCTAATCCGCCATAGCTGTCTCTTCTGCAAGCTTTCTTCTTCCTAACCATCCATGGCAGATCAAGATATTCCTTTTGGTCTCAAAATGCTTTTACAAAACCTAAATTCCTTAGTAAAAATTCAACTAAACAACTCCAATTATCAAGTTTGGAGAGCTCAGTTAGAGGCTATCTTCCATGTCTATGATGTGCTTGATCACATCACAGGAGCTGAACCTTGTCCACCAAAACAGATTATTGATAGTAATGGCACTACATCAACTAATCCTGAGTACTCCAAATGGCTCACAGTGGACAAACACCTCAAACCTTGTCTGATTGCCTCCATCACTCCCACAGTCCTACCTCAAGTTCTTCACCTCACCACTGCTTCCTCTGTCTGGCAAACACTGGAAAAGAGATTCAGTTCTTTGAGCAGAACATACATTCATCAGCTAAAAAACAAGCTTCATCTGCTCCAAAAAGGCCACAAATCAATGCAGAGTTATCTGGATGAAGTTAAAGATCTTTCTGATAGCCTTATTGCTGCATCTTCTCCTGTACCTAAAGAAGATCTCATTCTCTATATTCTTAGGGGCCTTCCTATTGAGTATGAGTCCTTTAGAACAACTATCAGAGTCAAAGCTGATAATATTGGCCTTCCTGAACTCACCAGCCTCCTTCTCTCTGAAGAACTCAACCAACAATTCCTTCATTCCACCAAATTAACACCCTCACCCACCTCTGAACTCCCTACTGCCCTTTACACTAACTCCAATTGCACACAGGACTCCTCTACCAGAGGAAGAGGTAGAAATAATAGGGGAGGCAGGGGGGGCAGAGGTCAGAAAAACAACAACTCAGGCAACTTTAACTATCAAAGGAACTACACTTCTACCTCAAATTCTTCCCTATCTCTCTCTTGTCAGATCTGTGGCGAGCCCAATCATTCTGCATTGGAATGTTGGCACAGATTTGATGCCATCAACTACTTCTGCCCCAAAACACAGAAAAAGGTCATGGCTGCACAAGTTGGCTCCCCTTCTGCCCCTGATGCTCTGTGGTACCTGGACTCAGGTGCTAACACTCATGTCACCCATGACCTAGCCCAACTGCAGCATTATCAACCTTATGGAGGACAAGACACTGTAGCAGTTGGCAATGGCAACACTCTGCCTATACAAAGTATAGGCACCGGTACACTCTCTTTTCCTTCTTCCACTCTTTTCTTAAAATCTGTTCTCTATGTGCCACATATTTCTTCAAATTTGATTTCAGTTTCTAAAATAGCACAGGACAATAACTGCACTTTATTTTTTGATGCTAAGGGGGTCAAAATTCTGGACAATACTACCAGCAGGATTGTCTTCCAGGCCCCCTGTGACAAAGGTCTATATCCACTTCCTACAAGCTCTCTGCCGCTTTCTACTTTCAATAAAGCTCCCAGTTGCACAACTGCACCTACTGCTCCAGAATCAACAACTATTCCTAATAAAGTCCTCAGCTGCACCACTACAACTGTTGATCACTCTCCCAGCTATCAATGGCACTTAAGATTAGGCCACCCATCTAGACTTGCTGCAACTCTATTATCCTCACATCTGAATGTAAAATTACCTGATCACACACTTCATTGTACTGCTTGTTCAGTAGTTAAATCACACAAACTACCATTCTCCCTATCTATTACTAGAACACAGTTTCCATTTCAGTTAGTACATTCAGATGTATGGGGTCCATCCCCTTTACCTTCCTGTATGAATTTTCGATATTACATTGTATTCTTGGATGATTTTTCCAGATACTCTTGGCTCTACCCTCTTAGATATAAATCTGATGCTTACACTGCCTTCCTAAATTTCATTGCCTTAATCAAAAATCAATTCAACACTACAATCAGAACTTTTAGAACAGACAATGGCAGGGAATATGTCAATCATCAATTCAATAACTATCTCCAAAGTCTAGGAACCATTCATCAAACATCATGTCCACACACACCTGAACAAAATGGAAAAGCAGAAAGAAAACACTTGCACATAGTTGAAACTGCTTTGACATTGCTTAATCATTCTCATTTACCTTCAAAATACTGGCTTGAAGCCATTGCTACAGCCAACTATCTTATCAACAGATTGCCCACCCCCACTCTTCAAAATAAATCCCCTTTTGAGGTTCTTTATCACACTCCACCTGATTACTCCACTCTAAAAGTGTTTGGCTGTTTATGCTATCCATGGTTGAGACCTTATGTTAAAAACAAACTTGAAAACAGGTCTCAACCTTGTGTTTTTCTAGGGTATTGCCCTCACACTAAGGGGTATAGATGTTTGTCTTTAGATACTAATAAAATTCATGTGTCTAGACATGTTAGATTTGTAGAAAACCAGTTTCCTTTCTCATCTGCCTCTAACATCAACACAGAGTTGGCATCTACATCCTCTGAATCTCCTATATCCTTTCCAGTGACAACAATATTTCAGTCACTCCCTAATCATACCTCTCAGTCTTCCACAATCACTTCTACTTCTAGCACTAGTGGTCTATCTCAACCAGTTGTGTCTGTCAACAGTCCTACCAGTTCAACATCAAATCAACAACAAACTCCTTCTGCACCACTTATACCTAATAACACACCTTTGCCCACAGAGTCTTCTTCTTCCTCTCCTTTGCACAGTCAAACAAACAGTGCAGCAACAGAGTCTTCACACTCTCAACAGTCACAAAACCTACACCACCTAGCCCCGAACTCATTACACCCTATGCTCACCAGAAACAAAACTGGCTGCTTACCCCTTCCCAAATATCAACTACACCACCTTATTACTACATCTCCTACATCTGAGCCCCATTCTTATAAAGAAGCCTGTAAATATGCAGCCTGGCAGAAAGCTATGGAGGCAGAATTCCAAGCTTTGCAAAAACAACACACCTGGACACTTGTCCCTTTGCCACCTAATAGAGAGCCCATTGGCTGCAAATGGGTTTACAAAATTAAAAGACACTCAGATGGCTCTATAGCCAGATACAAGGCTAGGTTGGTAGCCAAGGGTTATCACCAAGAAAAGGGCATTGACTACACTGAAACTTTCAGCCCAGTAGTTAAGCCCCAAACCATTAGAATTGTCATTTCACTAGCCCTACACTACAACTGGCCACTAAAGCAGCTTGATGTTTCCAATGCCTTTCTTCATGGCCATTTGGAAGAAGAGCTATATATGACACAACCTCAGGGTTTTCAAGACACTTCTAATCCTCATTATGTGTGCAGATTAACCAAATCTCTTTATGGCCTGAAACAAGCCCCAAGGGCTTGGTACTATAGACTGCATGCCTTTCTTATAAACCTTGGCTTCATTTGCAGCAAAGCAGATACCTCTCTTTTTGTCCATAAAACTCCTACTCACATGACTCTCCTTCTAGTGTATGTGGATGACATTATAATCACAGGCACATCTCCTACCTCTATCACTGAGTTGATATCTCAAATGAACACCAACTTTGCCATGAAAGATCTGGGATCTCTTTCCTACTTCTTAGGGATTGAGGTTGTTTCCCAAAATGGCTCACTACTCCTTCACCAATCTAAATATGCCCTAGACATTCTCCAAAAAGCTGGTCTACAAGACTGCAAACCAGCTGACACTCCAACCTACTCCAAACACACTAAAATTCCACCAGATGAAGACACACCCTATGCTAATGCCATTCAGTTCAGAAGCCTAGTGGGTGCTCTTCAATATCTTACAATAACTAGACCTGAGCTACAGTATGCTGTCAACACCCTTTGCCAACAAATGCATCATCCCACTAATGCAGATTATAAAGCTCTCAAAAGAGCACTCAGATTTGTCAAATGGACAGTCAACAGAGGCCTTATTTTCCAGCCAGGTCCACTACATTTACATGGTTTCTCAGATAGTGACTGGGCTAGTGACCCTAACACCAGAAAATCAACAACAGGGTTTGTTATCTTCCTAGGCCCTAATGCTATTTCTTGGTGTTCAAAGAAACAGGCTACTGTGGCTAGATCTTCCACAGAAGCTGAGTATAGAGCCCTTGCCCACTCAGTAGCAGAACTGAAATGGCTGACCTATGTCCTAGCAGATCTACACATTCCAGTTCAGACACCAGTGCTTCACTGTGATAGCAACTCTGCCCTTGCTCTTGCAGCAAATCCGGTCTACCATGCAAGAACTAGACATGTGGAGATAGATTTTCACTTTGTTAGAGAGCAGGTGGTTGCTAATCAACTAAAGGTCTCCTACATTCCCTCTACAGAGCAGACTGCAGATATGTTTACAAAATCCTTACCACTGAAGCAGTTTTCCTACCTCCTGCACAAGCTGCCGCTGACCACTACCCAGCTCAGCTTGAGGGGGGGTGATAAAGTATAGATGCTATGTTCATGTAATGCTGCAGTTAGTCTTCTTTTGTATTGCTATAGTGCTAGGAAGCAGTTAGAGTAACTAACACAGTTCTGAGATATTTTCTCAGAACTGTTCAAGCTAGAAGTTAGTCAAAAATGACAGCTGTAACCAGCTGTCATTTAGCATGTGCAGAATTAGACCATGTGCAGATATTCTAGAAGAATGCAGAGCTGCTACTGCAATCATCTATATATAGCAGCAGTTGTACTCAGATTTAATAATAATGAAAAATGAAACAGTTACACAAAAATATCTCTCTTATAGCTTTCTTTAATTAGGATGGGCAAGTAATCGCACAACTTGAAGTTCTCTGCAAGTAAATAATTTCATTAGTGTCTTCTCAGTGAAGTTCCACTTCTGTTCGTCTTCCATGAAGCTCCTACAAAGTACATGTTCAACCCAATTCAGTAAAGTGGCACTGAAAAGAAGTGTTTGAACTTTGCTTGCATCTTCTACCTTGCCTAGAATAAGTTCAACATCTTCAACAAAACCCATCCTCAACATTTCATCAGTTTCATCAAGAACACGAAACTTTAGTGAGCTGAAGTCAATGTTTACAACGCGAAAATAGCCGTGCCTACACCTTGGCATTCTCTGTATCAAACCTTCTCCGAAATGGTTGAAGGCAATTGTAACCTGCATGCTCTTGTCTCTGACATAAGAGTCACTGTGTCCTAATAAAATAACCTCATTGTGGTGTGTGAAGTAATTGTTCGAGATAATAATTGCAGTTGATCTCATAATAGCATTGACAAGTCCATCAGCACAGCTAGACAGAGAGTTGTGATCAGTCCAGATATGGCTTGGGCTGAAAATGGAGATCGCGTCACCATCCGCCATCGTCCTCCATCCATAGAGAGTAGACGAGCTACACACCATGGTATTGCCAGTAGGTTTGCAGTCGTGAATGTGGACACCATGAATGATAATGTTCGTAACAAACTGAATTGTGATGCAAGCGCCATTGGCGATGTGAATGTTCGTGATCAGCTCTTGTTTTAAGGTGATCACCATGTCACGTTTGAAGACAATCCAGAGTGGCCTGTCTTGAATTACGGCGTGGCGAAGCGTTCCAGTTCGAGGATTTATAGGATCGTCTACAAGTTTCTCAACATCCTGATCAATGGCAACCATCTCATCATCTTCATCATCAACCCTTTCTACAGAAGAAAGATGATCCTTCATCCCCGCTTTATGTTCAAATTCTAAATCTTCGTCCAGCAAAAATGTGTCCCCAAAATCATTGGATGCGTCATCAAGATCCTGGCCAGACAAATTTGAAGTCAATTCCCTCTGGTTGCTCTTTTCAGGCATTTTATCAAACAGTTCGTGTGCCTTATCTCTCTCGTTCTTTTCGCCTGCAAGTTCATCTATCTCCCGTGCCATTGTCTTTCGAGTCTCCAATTTTTCAACAGACTTCTTCTTCAATTCAGCAACGCTGCTATGCAACCTTTTCTCACCAAATTCGTTGTCATCGGCGTCTTGGATTTTTCGGACTGGGTCGGGCAATACTTGAGTTGTAGAGCTTTCCACCTTTTCTCCACTTCATCTTGGGTATGTTGTTGGGTCGAGCTGTACTTGAGCTGCAGAGCTTTCCACCTGATCTCCACCTCATCTAGAGCCGACTGCGTTTGTTGAGTGTTGGGGTGCTATGAATCACAAGACAATAGTGTAATTTGTGGCTGGTGATAGTAGTAGTATTGTTGATATGGGTAGTATTGGTGATAGGGGTAGTAATGTTGATAGGGGTAGTATAGGCGAAAATCACCTATAGCAACGAGACTTGTTCTTTCCGCCATGTTCGACTCTCAACGAAAGCACCAATGTAATGAATTGAGATTTTACGGAAAGATTTAACAGCAAAAATTAAAAGAACTTGATAAAAAATTGTATTGAAATGCAAAGTTGAAAGACATTACAGAAAAGATAACAAATAAAAGATAGTTGTTGCTTGCTTTGTGTTGTGGCTTCTCTCTCCTTTTATAGGCTACTCAACACCTCACATGTCAATTGCCTTAGCCAATTCCAATTATAATTAACTGGACACGTGGAGTCGTTACAGAAATAAGGGCCTAATCATTTGGATTTAGATATTACAATCTCATTGGTTAGCATAGCTATCACTGTTGGCTTATTATGTTAATTATATATGTTTCTCCTTCAATTTAATAATCTTCTACACCAAGTCCTAACAAATTAGATTTCCAGTGGAGATCGTACAACATTTCCTTAATTCCTTGTTTCTGTTACCAACATAGATATGGAATGCTTTAAACTTTTCTCTTAACAATTATTTCTTTTTTCTACTTTTTCCGTCCACCATCAATTTTTGTCATACAGACTTCTTTTTATGGGAACTGCTCTTTGACTTGCGTTCCTCATATCCTTGGGAGGAAGAAATCTATCTCACAGAATACAATGCACAATTTTCTGACTAACTAGTGTTTGCGGGTTTTTACGCTTATTTTTCTTCTTAGAAATATTTTTTCATCAAAGTCCTCTTTTAAAATGTTACAGATTGAAAATTTGCGAAATTGAAATGTATCAAAAAATATCTTTGAATTATTTAGAAGATGTTGATAAGTAAAGTTGAATTTAGACAGTTTCTCTCACTCTATACGAGAATGTGACATTGGCATTTAAATAATTTACAATTTGCAAATTTTGTGTTTTCAATCTACATATATCCACTATTCTAAACTATGAAGGATTTTATTGTTGAAATTTTCATATGGTTTGAGATACTTCATTTCCATCTCTCTGTTGCAGCGATGATAAACTTGATGTAATTGGTAGAGCAATCCTAGAGCATAAAGCTATTGGCACTATGTATGTAGTGAAGTCAGGAGCCTTACTCCTGCATCCAGGAGAGTCTATGAAAGGCCAAATTGGGCTTTACTAAAACTTAGAGTCTAATAGTGTGACTTTTATTTAGAAAGAGAAGAAAACAGGACAACGTATTCACTTAGTTAGTTAGTAGTTAGAAGCCATTGACATGAAATTGGAAACTTCTTCTATGTGAGGTGGGGCATACATAAGAGTAGAACCTTAGATAGAATGCGTAGCGCCGTGCCCGAATTGCAATAGAGTTATCATGGAACCAAGCTCTTACTATTGCCACCTATAGATATAGATGAGAGGTAGGTGGGAGTAGTTCGAAGCCGTTGACATGAAATTGAACAATGTCTCTCCTTCAGTGTTCTGTAGTATTCTCCAAATACCAATGTTAACACAATGAAGAAGGACCCGTATTTTATGTTCTAGGTTTCTATAACGAGGTGAAGCTTATCGAATTGACTACTCATAGACGAATGGATGGGTGTTGGTCTTGAAGTGAGCTTAAGTAGTAAATAATTCAACTTTAGTTTCATATTTGTTATGTGAGCTTGTCAGCCCATAGGAAAGTTTGAGCCGGAAAATAGCCTTAGGGTACTGAAAAACTAAGACTTCAAACTCTTCTTCCTTGATTGTGTTCAAAATATAATCTACTTATATTGCTCTTGTGCTAGTTCTAAAATTATATTTTAGCTTTAGAGAACTTGATAGACCTGCCTATGTCGAGGGTTTATCCTTCGCATTGGCGGTCCTAGATCTGGATAAAGGAGGAGGATAGTATTAGGTGACCGATGACCAGCATGAAGACCAAGTTGGGTGTCTCTTATGGTTTTAATACATCTAGATATCATAATAAATGACTGAAATTATATGGATGTAGTGGTTCTGTACTTATTCATAGGCTACTGGATTTCCTTATTTATTTATTTATTTTTAGTTAAATCAGCGGGCAAAGGATTTCATTAGTCATTAAAAAAAGGTAAAAAGAAGGTCAAACAACCTTTACAAAGTAGAACCAACCATTGCAATGAAAAAACAGAGAAACGTATCTAGTCTAGAAAAGGATAGTACAATGAAGTGTAAGACTAGAAAACAGAACAAGGTACAAAGAAACTACAGAGCCCGAGAGGAGACAAGCCAACCCAGTGATGAGTCTCCATATTTAGAGGTAATAGGTTTGCCATCTAAGAAGTTGTTGATTGCCACCCTGAGATCAGGGTCTCCATGGACTGCCTGAATTGCTCGGAGTCTTCTAGATCATCATTCAGAAGTGCATATTTGTTGCGGGTCGCCTTTTCTTGTTTGCTTTGTGCACTTGATATAACTTTGCTAGTAGCAACTGGGGACCACTGTTAGTTGTAGAAGTCTTGTCTTGAGCACTAGATGAGACCTTAGGAGGGGCCCTGAGATTGATTTGCTCAGTCAGAGATTTCCCACCACTGGCCATATGGGAATTATTAAGGACCTCAAATCTGTTTGAACTTTGGCCTTTAGCATTTGGAGGCTTCGTCTTTGGGTCAGTCTTGTTTATGTCAGCCCAATCCGTGTTTCCTTGTTGAGCATTGGAAGGTAAGACCTCTTTACTGGATTTCCTAATTTTAGTTAATAGGATGCATGACTTAAACTTTAAGAAACCTACATACAATTAGGGAAAGGAAAGGCTGTCAACCTCCCTAGAATTGCAAGGAATACCGTCTAGAATCAAATAACATAAAATAACTAATCTATTTTACATGAATTAAAGAAATTTCCTGAAAATAATAACATCACTGATCACTTAAATACTTTTAGACTCTTAAAATATAAAATTGCTAATATATCATCAAGCAGTTTGTTAAAATAGAGTTCTACATAATTTACAGTCTAAAACTAATAAAATTGACTCTAAAGAAAGTTCCGAGCAAAGTGCAGGTTTCTTGTTCTCCTTGTAAATTCCATATCATATGGTAGCTTCATTTTGTCCCAGATTATTGGAATTCCAGCAGAAGAAATGACCTTCATGTGAAAATAATTCACTTTTTAGCAAAGGAAATCTTTTTGAAAAGCATAACATGTTGACTGTACAGAAAATATAAAGAAAAAAAGATCATATTATTATATGAACACCTTTTGCTACTAAATTTGTATTTAATGTAAATTTCCCCTACCAGATTACCTTAGCTGCCTCTTCTACAGGAAAACTAAAATTATCCATGGTAGCTAATGCTCGTGTTAGTCTACTGAGGTTGAGTGTATTTACATTTTATGTGAATTGTAAGAACATAAGTGCCGGGACAGTTGTGTAAACAAATCTTTTCTTTCTTCTTTATATCACTATTTTCTTCATATGTGCAGTCTTGGGGTATATGAGACGTTAACTTTTTTTCTTTCATAAATAGGTTATTGGAGTAAAAAGAAGGCAAGTTTCCATAGGTTCTGGCTCCAAATCAAGGGACAAGGTTGTTATTGTGGAAGAAGTAAGTTTACAGAGTGTTTTTGATGCACTAGATAGAGCCTTGAAAAGCTAATGATGAAAATATATTAGCTGTAATTTCTACATAGTTAGGGCAGAAGGTTCTTTCCTTGGAAGTTAATTATGCAACACGGGTGTTATAATCTGTGTTTTTTTATTAATATGGAGCAATGCTTGAGCAACTTGTGAATTGGTGTTTGAGTTTCTTGTGCAATAGTCTTAGCCTCATCTGTCCTTGTCTTCATGAGATGGTCTGACTGACTTCACAATTTTGAAGTTGTCCCTAATTGTTTCTCATCTTTAAAAGAAGTTGACTCACTTGTACTGTTTTGATATTTGGGTTCTTAATTCCGCATCTAACATAAAAACTGCATCTATCACATGGTTTTCGAATCCAGGTTGTGCTTTCTTCCGTGCTATCATGTTTGCCGCCTCTGGTCATCTTGATATAACTGTCATCAAGTGCAAGTTATGCTCTGTGATGTTTTTTGAGTGGTTGCTATGCTCTGTGGTATTAGCATCTGGTCAATATGCTTTATGCATTTTCCTTTTCCAGATTTTGTGAAATATTGCCTAGAAGAATTTTCCATCTCCTTAATATATCTAATCTTCATTAGCAATGAAAATGACGCGGAACGTAGTTATAGTTTATTTTATTTACGTGATTTTAGATGTTTAGATTTTTTATTTACGTCGTGCCTCTCTCTTGAATCATGAAATTCAAGAAAGTAATCATGTTGAAATTTTATATTGGAGGTTCTGCCATAGCATTGTTCCAAGGGGTGGTGTTGTGTATGTTGTTGCAAGAATTCATATTTGATTGTTGAGATTAGAAGGAAACAATCCGAAGGTATATAAATATTTATGCGAAATTATCTTTGCATGTGAAAATTGATATTCTTGTTTCTTGATTACTAGTCTCATAAGTTTTAAAGTGTCACATTTATGGTTTGCATGAGGAGGAGTGTTTCTTTGTCTAACATTCTCGACTCGACCCGACCCGAACTTAGAATTAATTAATTGACCTCTTGATTTGTTGACTACAATACCTTTATATGGTCATGTGGACAAAACTAACCTTCTACGTAGAAAAGAGAGCTTGGAGATAATAAGAGGCAGTGTTATAACATAACACTCATTTGAACACATTTCACACACTCGCACTAGAGTCGAATAAGGGGTTGTGGGCTTAGGCCCATTTCCCAATTCTTTCTCTTATTGATCCCTAGGATTAGACAGACGCATATGATGATTTAATTTCATTTTATTTACTGTAATTATTTTATCTCAAATACAGAAAAAGGGCCCATTCGAAAACTTTGGCAAAAGTTATATTATTAATTTCCACAAAACAATATCTACCTTGCAAGTAAATTACCACTTATTCGTTTAATTGCTTTCCTACATTTGTTGTTTTTAAACACTTGCTAGAAATTAAACTTCACGATCCGTATTCATAATTTAGTTATTTTTATTGGATAGAGCTTTACAAATAAAGCCCGTGTGATGCCACAGGTATTATATATATATATATATATTGCATATAATAAAACTTTATAAACTAATAATTATTCAAACTGTGCCAAGTTTATGCAAACACCATGGCACATTATTGATAGCCAGCCTTAAGAGGGCATACTAAGGTAAGTTTTTCTTCTTGTATGGATTAGAGGATTTGATAGCTTTGGAGCAAAAACCATGTGAACTCCCAGCGGTTCGGATACAATAACTAGCAGCAGTTCCATTTCCTTTGCAATCAGCATGAGATTGACATCGAATTGTATGACCTTCTTCTTGTTGAAATAGAGCCTGGGGCATACAAGCGTCGAAAAGGATGCCAAATTCCATACATATGCAGTCAGAGTCGCATAGCGGTTCAGAAGTTTTACATTCAACCCAACATCCTGCTTGGGCCTTAGGCAACGTCACATCTGCAAACAAACAATATATCTTATAATATATCATCCCCTTGTTTTTTAGTACGTAAATTATCATGCATGCATGCATCTATGACTACTAATCTATATATGTATATATATATATATATGTAGCAATGTGTATGCTTAATTATCTATAGCTAAGATGAAAAGTGATAGAGAGATAGAGAGCGAGAAACTAACATGATACAGTAATCAGAACAACGGCAAAAGCGCCGAGTTTGAACATAATCATATTCATTTGGCTTGCTTGTAAGTTGTAACAACCAGCACAAATGTTTTTTTTGTTCAAATTATGGTTTGGTTAGCTAAGAGGTGCTACTCTTTATAGGCATCTCAATAATAGAGGAGTTTAATTTTCATGATATTAAACATTCATTTATCTATATAGTAGGGATGTTTCCGAGATATGCCTCCGGAGATTGCTATGACGTTGAGAATCCAATGCTCTGATTCTAATTGGATACTCCAATTCTCATTATTTTATTTAATTTTTAAAGTTAATTTCTCACTTTTCATCACAACGTGCTGGATCGGTTGTGATCCATTATTTCATAGGAATATAATACTTTGTTCTTTTATTTCAATATTTTTATCTGATACAAGAAACCAGGCCGTAACAGGAGCATATACAAGAAGCGAAAAGTGAGTGAATGTAACGAGCAGTAAACCAGCAGCCCAATATGATAAGTCAGCCCAAGCTTCATCAGTGGATCCAACCACAAGGCATAGACTTAGGCCCAAGTCCAAACCACAGTATCTAGAAAATGATTTACGACAGGAGAAAATTAACAGACGTCAAAAGTTGAGCTATATATATAGCACTCAAAAATGATTTACGACAGGAGAGAGGTTCACTCACAGTTCCTTACGGCATCAAGCGAGATTATTCATAGCCTAAGAGGACATGAAGCCATGTTTGATTCCCAGCGATCCGGATACAATAGCTAGCTAGCATGCAGAATTTTTATTTCCTTTGCAATCAGCATGAGATATACATGCATTGAGTTGTTTTATGGCCATCATCTTGCTCAAGTAGAATCTTGGGTCAATACACACACACACACATTCTGGTTCGCATTGCAGTTCAAAGAAATATACAGTCAGTCATTCCAACATTTAAAAGGTGGTCCCAACCAATAATATATATATATATATATATATATATATATACGCATTTTCAATTTGAAAAATCAATCAACTCAATTATAAAATAGAATGACTGGTACGGTGATCCAATTATGTGTTGTAACCTCGTTATTGAATGTGCATATTTTAGAAAAGAAGGAAGAGACTGAAAAACTAACCCATTGCTGCAATAAAAAAAACGGCAACAACTTTGAGTTTGAACTTAACCATGTCCATTTGGCTTGACTGTAGCTACCACCACAATGTTATTTTATTTTATTTTTATTTTTTCCAAATTATAGTTTTTGGTTCGCTAAGAGGGGCAACACTTTATAGGCAATGATACAATGGAGTTTAATTTTAATAATATGGACATGTTGTAGTGGTTCAGTCACACACATATAAAGTTGGGATGTGATGTCACGCCTTAGACTTAACTCCGCGAGGGACTAAGTCTAAGTATGACTTAAAATTCAATTTACACTTAAACAAATTTTTAGCCTTACGTTAATTCTCTCGAAAATTTTCAGTATAACGGCTGTATTTTGGACATTTCATCTTTAACCTGCACAGTAAAAGACAACACACCATCCCCAACCAACACAACTACAATCCTCCAGCATCCAATAACCAACAATTCAAGCCAACAACACAAATCCCAACACACCGTTCCACAAGCTTGTTGGCCCGCGATTATGTCTCTTAATTGTCTTTATTTTTGGCAAAAGATTGTGCAGGATCCCACTTATATGGAAAGCTATCAATTTGTTGCAAAGATAATTATGAGGCGATTCTGATGAGGCCAAGAAAGATCTTGATTAAAACAAATCTTTGATTGGGCAAATCTTTGGAGATTGATTTGGGTAAAAACTCCTACAAAGGTCATTAATGCTCACGGTTGCTTGGAGCCCAAGATTGCAGCACTCTCATTTATATATATGCTATTGATCTCGCAAGAATATAGAGATAGGAGAGCAGACAAAGAGCAAAGTATAGATATTATAAGGGCTGTAATGTGTTTTTTGAGTCTGTTTGGAGAAACACCGTCGTGAGAGTTTGCTTAGGAACTATAATTGCGCTGAGCAGGTTTTGTTTGTAAACACTCTATTCATTTATCTTATTAGACGTCCTTCGGGAGAAGGAGGTGAGTATTCGGGAGAATACACTAAGTCGAGGGGATCTCGCTAGGTTGTAAATCCTTAGATGGGTTAGATAGTCTAGGTGGTGAAGGTTACAAGGGAGTTGTCAATCACATAAGTCCATTGACTATTGTAACCCTGAAACATCTAGTGGATTGGCTATTTTGACCAGGGATTGGTCACGTGGTTTTTTCCCAGTTGGGTTTTCCACGTTAAAATACTGTGTGTACATTATTTACTGTCTCTTCATTTGTTTCACTGTATGATTTAGGCGTGTCACTGTGATAGATTCACGTATTACTGTGTTCTATCTGCAAACGTATTTAATTGTTTAAACGCACAATCGAATACGAAGATGGAAACTGATTTTTTCAAGTGGTATCAAGAGCTAGAAACTGAATCATTAACTCAGTTTAGATCCGGGAAGTTTCTGGCTGTTTTACAGGTATGGATAACATGCGTGATGGAGGTTCAATCAACAGGACGCCACTACTTGATGGCTCCAACTACAGTTATTGGAAAGCTAGGATGCGTGCTTATATCAAGGCGATTGATGAAAGTGCCTGGAGATCCGTGGTTAATGGGTGGACTGCACCCACTGTTGAGACTGCACTGCCACAAACTGGAGGCATACAGGGAGCATCATCTGAAGGGACTGGTAATAGTTCTACTGCTGTGGTCAGGACCATTACAGTTCCCAAACCTGAGGACCAATAGACTAATGTTGAAGAGCGCTTGGCGAATTGCAATTTGAAAGCATTAAATGCAATATTTAATGCAGTAAACATCAACCAGTTCAAACTAATTTCGAACTGTGAAATAGAGAAGGAAGCATGGGATGTGTTACAAATAACGTTTGAAGGTACAAAAGCTGTAAAAAAATTCAAATTACAGTATCTGACCACGAAGTTTGAAGATCTAAAAATGCATGAGGATGAGACAGTGTTAGAATTTTATGCACGACTATGTGACAAAACCAATGAAGCCTTCACTCTCGTAGAATGGTACTCTGAAGCAAAATTGGTAAGAAAGATCATACGGTCTCTGCCAACAAGATTTTCATCAAAGGTAGATGCGATTAAAGAATCAAAGGATCCTGACATTATGCAGGTTGATGCGCTTATCAGTTCGTTAAAAATATATGAACTGAAATTTAAACAGCAAAAGAAGGAGAAAACACTTGCACTTCAGGCTAAACTATCTGATGAACTGGAGGGCGGTGATGACGGCTTGGAAGCATTGGCACTGTTGACAAAAAATTTTGCTAGAGTAGTTGGAAAATGGCAAAAATAGAAGAAGTTCTCTATGCAAGAGAATAACAGTAGACAGAATTTCAACAAGCACAACAGTGACAACCCTATCATAAGGAGTAATGGTGAAACACCCAGAGAAACTGATAATAGGCCAAACACGGATACCTCTGGAGAAAAGAAAAAGAAAGGTATACAGTGTAGAGAATGTGAGAGCTTTGGTTCAAGCAGAATGTGCAAACACATTGAAAAAGAAAAAGAAGGTGTTTAATGCCACGTGGAGTGATGAGGAGCCAGAAGAAGAATATATACCAAGTGATAACGGTACAGGAGATTATATTGCTCTCACTGCTGCTCATAATGGTCATACTGTGTCCAAATCCAAGGTCACTATGACTAATGGTGAGGACACTAACGATGATGACTTAGAGTCAGAAGAACTCATAAGCAAAGAACTCATAAGCAATGAACAACTCCTGGAAACTTATGAACTAATGTTTGAAAAATAGGTTGTGGTTTGTAAAAAGAATGAAGAATTGATGAATTCTAATCTAGAACAGAGTACAAAAATTGATGATCTTGAGAAGCAAAATGAAACCCTCCTCCAACAGTTAGAAGAAAAAACTCAAAACTATTGGATCTACAGGGTGAATTATAGCAGCTGCAGTGAGGTGTTCGCATAATGAACTCAGGAAGGCAAAAACTTGATCATGCACTTTCAATCTAGAAACCAAGTGGCGATCGCACAGGCATTGGGTATGAAGGGTCAAATTCCACTTATACCACAGTGTTTGTCAAAGCCTCAGAGAAATCAGAACTACCACAATCAGCACCCTCACAGGCACTCACAGTGACATCCAAGAAGAAAACCAAAAGTAGGTTTGTACTAATCTGTCACTACTGTGGCATGGCTGGTCATATTCGACCCCTTTGTTTTCATCTCATGCAAGAAATAGGTATGTCAAGTTATTTTTGTCCATATCAGAGTTGTACCCCAAAAACAAAAGCACTACAAAAGGTGAGAAGAATATGGGTACCTAAGAACAATCAGACATGTCTTGTTATTTACACTTCCTTAAAAGCTGGTGCTACTAACTCATGGTATTTGGACAGTGGCTGCTCGAGACACATGACAGGTGATCGCAGTATCTTCACAGACTACCATGAATTCCTTGGAGGACAGGTTACTTTTGGGGATGGTATCTCTGGAAGGGTAGTTGGTCGCAATATAGTGACTATTGAAGGATTTTCCAAAACTGCAAGATGTACTCCACATTGATGGTCTTAGGGCAAACTTGATCAGCATTAGTCAACTTTGTGACCAAAACTTGTTTGTTCACTTTACTAAGGAAGGATGCAGAGTGATTGACAGTGATAATAACTGTACTCTTGTAGGGAAACACTCATCTGATAACTTTTACACCCTACCAATTTCGTCCAAATGGGCTATGATGTGTCTTAACAGTTTAGCTCAAATCACTGAACTGTGGCATCAGAAGTTAGGTCATCTAAATGTTGAAATGCTAACCAAGATTGCCAATGCAGGAATCGTTAGGGGAACGCCAAGATTATTAGGAAAGAAGGAAGGAGTTTGTGGTCCATGCCAATTGGGAAAACAGATTCGAGCACCACACAAGAAAACACAACAATTGGCCACGAACAAAGTTTTAGAGCTGTTGCACATGGATCTCATGGGTCCAGTTCAAACAAAAAGCTCAGGAGGTAAGAAATATATCTTTGTGTGTGTTGATGATTTTTCCAGGTATACGTGGGTAGACTTTTTATGGGAAAAATCCAAAACTTTTCAAACCTTTCGAAAATTGTGTTTGCGGATCACCATTGAAAAAGGTAATGAAAACGTCATTCGAATCAGAAGTGATCATGGTAAGGAATTTGAGAATCAATCCTTTTCCGATTACTATGTCGATCATGGCATCTCTCACGAGTTTTTTGCTCCAAAAATACCACAACAAAATGGTGTTGTGGAAACACGTAACATGATGTTACAGGAGATGGTGCGAGCTATGATGACTGGGAGAAACACACCTAGGAAGTATTAGGTAAAAGCCATCAACACTGTGTGTTATACCATCAACACTGCGTGTTATACTATCAACATGGTGTATCCATGATCAGGTACTGATAAGACACCCTACGAACTGTGGAAATGTAAGAAGCCTACTGTGAAATACTTCCATGTATTTGGCAGTATATGTTATTGTCACGCCCCGACCCAACCCTATGCTAAAGGTTTAGTCTGGACTCGATAAACGGACAAAGTCTCTTTTGTACCGTGGACAATCTGAAAACCTGTAAGCATTCAATAGACCCACTAAACAATAAGAGCTCCATTTCTAATTAAAATCCTAGCTTCAAGGCCATCCTAGCCTTAAGCAATACAACAGTTTAAATACATACAAGCATGCAATCCACAATACAACTTCTTTACAAAACCACTTATCATACCACTCTAAGATAACATTTAAACATTCTTGGAAATTAAAGCCAACCATACATCCGTTCATTCACACCCAAGCATGCAACGTAGCTAGAAGCAGAAATATAAGTTATTACATGCCATAGTTCTATGACTTCTACTACAACCATTTAGCTTTCAAACTTCAGCTACACAAATATGTACATGAACTCAAGGGGTCCAAAATAGAATATAAAGCAGAACAAGCAAGGTCTTCATATAACAACAAGAACCACAATCCAACTCAAGCAAATAGGACACAACAACTAAGGTAACTATTCAGTTTGGACCTCCTGCTCCTCACCCTCAACCAATTCAAGCTGGGGTTCAAGCTCAGCACTTCCTGAAATATGTTAGCGAGGTATGAGCAACCACAATTGCCCAGTGAGGGATAAAGTCTACCCAGGGTGTACAATGCAACAATTATAGCAATTAAGTAATGAAAACAAGTAAAGTACAATTGAAATGGCAAGTAACCACACATATCAAAGGATACGATACACTTAACCTCAACACTCCAGAATTCTCTTATCTTTGATCACGAACCACGAGCCACGATCAATGTGCTGACATAATCCCTAATCACTCCAATAGGTGTACTCCGGATGTACCTCGATAAACCTACGACCCAATACCCCCTGGCAATCTCCGGACCAGATGAGTGAGAGACTAGAGCACGGAGATCGAATATCCACTGGCAAGGCCGCTGTCGCCTAGCCGATACCCAATACATCCAGTAGTGAATACGGTTTTCTAATTCCGTAGCTCGTTTACTCGTAATTTCCTTTAGAAGTTAGAGATTGAATAGTATCATTTATCATTTTTCTTCTTTGAACTGCTATTACTTGTTTAATTGTTGTTCTTGTTGCTATTAGTAATTATAATGCTTCTTGTTGCTATTAATGATTGTAATGCCTGAAATGTCAATTATTGCTGTTAATATGTACTTTTGGTGCTATTACTTGTTTATTACTTGTATCTCGTATTGCATTGCATAGTGTCAAGCGCGTGAGTGATGGGTCTCTCTGGGCAGTCTCGGGCTGCCAGGGTTGGTGTGGTGAACCCATCCCACATCGGTTGGTTACGAGTCTGGGCCACTGAATATATAGAATTCGCTCGTATATTCATGCACAGCCATTTTCCTCGCAGTGGCTGGGATGCGACAAAACCGTGAGGGGTATGGGCCCCAAAGCGGATAATTCGTGCATAGTGCGCTTCCAGGCCCACTCGCCATGGCCTCTCGTGCTTGCTTGGACCGTTAAGGCTGGGGGGTTACGTGTAGGCGTGGGGGTGTTGGTTTCGGGACGTTACAAAATGGTATTAGACTGGGCCGACCTTTGTATCAATGACCCGCGAGGGCGCTGGGTCTCCTTAGTGAGGGCGGATATGGTGAACCCATCCCACATCGGTTGGTTACGAGTTTGGGCCACGAATATATATAGTTCGCTCGTATATTCGTGCACGGCTATTTTCCTGGCAGTGGCTGGAAGACGACAAAACTGTGAGGGGTTTGGGCCCCAAAGTGGACAATTCATGCATAGTGCACTTCCGGGCCCACTTGCCATGGCCTATCGTGCTCGCTTGGACCGTTAGGGCCAGGAGGTTACGTGTAGGCGTGGGGGTGTTGGTTTCGGAGCATTACAGTTGGGTTGCTCTAGCTCTGTGTCCTATTCTCATTCTTGCTAGGGATGCCGCCCTGGGAGATTTGGGTCGTAAATGTGTGGGGTACACCCGGAGTACTCCCAATGGAAGTTATAAGGTGGTTGAACGCTTATTGTCATCGTTGTCAACATAAAGCTTGAGATTGATATATCGCTTGTGGAATCAAATTGCTTGGTACATTGCTCGTATGAGTGAACCGTGACCTTCAAAGTGTGGTATAACTTTGCATGGTTGTGTTAGTACTTTCTTTAATTGTTTATTGTATTGTTGTTTATAATGATTGCTTTACTTGTTGATTATATTGCTTAACTGTCTTATTTGCATTGCATGATCTTCTTTCTCTCCACCTCGATAACTGTTCCACCCTTACTGAGTATACGTGTTGTGTATACTTACTCCTTACCACCATATTTCAAGAATTGCTGTGATGCCCGAGATTTAGCCATGCATTCAATTACTGTTGCATCCCTTGTTTGCGCATTTACTTCTGTGCTTTACTAACTGACTTCTGTGATTACTATTCACTTCGTTTTTAAACTGCAATCTATTAGTGAATTAGAATTTTTATTAAATCATATTAATTGTTAAAGTAGTGGTAAAAATGTGCATTTGAGCTAGAGGCGATAGGAGAGCTCGTTTAGAAAATATTTTTAGTAGTTGAAGGAATAGTGTTACGTAACTAACTTGGAGATTAATTAGCTAACATTAAACTTATGCTTAGGACTTGTTTCTAACTAGTTTGACTCACATTTGACCATACACTTAAACTAAAATAACTCACCTAAGCTTATATAACACACACACAACTCACCTTAAGTCATAACAAGCAAAAATCAAAACAAAAAAATGCTGAAAATTACTGTAGCATAGCCGACAGCCCTTCTCTTGCTTTTTGGGGATTTTTGCTTCATCAAATCATCAATCCAAGCCAAGCCAAGCCTTGAGCAACTAGTGTAAGGTGTTTGCAAGGTTCCTAGGTGCTCCTACGCGTATTGGTGAGGGATTTCACGGCTTATTTTTGCATTTCTAAATAGTTGCTCTTTTATTGATTTGTTGAAAATGTGATCAAATGCCATTGTATTAGTTATCTATGCTATTATACCATGTATATGAATGCTAGAGAACATATTTGAGCCATCGTTTCACAATTTAAACGGTTAGAATCGTTAGTTTGATTTTTAGGATGAATAGTGACGTTTTTCTAGGGTTTTGCGTAATTGCTCGAATTAGCTCGATCCAATGCTTCTAATAGATGTCTTAGGTGCTAGTGAAGGTAACCTAATAGCCCCGTGCACTTGCATTGTCCTTAAATCGCTAAAAATGTAAAATAGTCGACTTTAATTTGGAGCTTTTGGTATGATTCTATGCTTATTTTGTAAATGTCCCTTTGTAAAACTGCTTATTAGCTTATATAATTGCTTCTATTCTAACTGCCTCGAGGTCAACCTACTTTGTTGATCCTCCTATGTGTTAATGCTTATATTATTGCTATTAACTTGCCATTGTTAAGTGCATTGCATAGTGGTTGCGGAACCATAGTGTCAGGGGCGGATGTGTTGAATATCGGCTGGGCGGTAGAGGGCTTGCCGGTGGATATTCAAACTTCGTGCCCTAGTCCCTCATTCGCCTGGTCCGGAGATTGCCAGGGAATGTTGGGTCGTAGGATTATCGGGGTACATCCGGAGTACACCCACTGGAGTGTTTGGGGTTATGCCGGCTTATCGTGATCGTGATCGTGGTTCGTGGATCGTAAATGAAGACCAGTGAAGATTGGTGTATAGGGGTTATGAGAAATGTATCCTTTCAAATATGTGGTTATTTAAGCTATCATTGTTTCTTGATTTGCTCAATTGTTATTGTTGTTAACTGTATTACTTGTCGCATTGCACGCCCCGGGACCTTATCCCTCACTGGGCAACAGTGGTTGCTCATACCTCGCTAACATGTTTCAGGTGGCGCAGTTGGATGAGTTGCATTAGTTGCTGTGTCTAGTTGCTTGAGGTGGACTATGTTCTTGTTGATGAGAGTAAGACTTGTTTTTTTTACTTTATGTTCTATTTTGTAACCTAAGTGATATGTGTATATTATATAGTTTGCAAATTGAGGGATAGATGTTATAGTGGTAGATTTAGAACCATGGCATGTAATAACTTATATTTCTGCTATTAGCTTCTTCGCATGCTTGGGAGTGAATGACTGGTTGTTTTCAATTTCTAAGAATACTTAAAAGCTATCATGGAGTGGCATGATAAGCGGTTTTGTAAAGAAGTTAAGTTATGAATGCATGCTTGTCTGTATCTAAACTGTTTGTATGTCTTAAGGCTCGGATGGCCTAAAAGCTAAGATCTTTAGCTATAAATGAATGTCTTGTTATGTTGTGGCTTTATTGAGTGTTTACAGGTTTTCAGAATGTCCACAGTACAGGGGAGACTCTGTCCGTGTGTCGGGTCCGGACTTAACCATTCGGAAAAAATTTTGAGACCGGGTTGGGTTTGGGTTGAGAATAGCTTGGTTATTAGAGCCTCCGGTCTCGTGAGGGATCGGGGCGTTACAATTGCCGTATTAGCTGGAACCTCGTGCTTGAAGAGTTGTCTTGAGTGTTATGTGGCTGAGTTGTAGAAAGATGCAAAGATGTATGTTTTCATGTATTGTATGTATTTAGTGCTAAAAGATATGTAGTTTAAGTTTAACTAGGTTGTTGGAGTGGTATGATATGGTTGCGCAACTACTATGCAATGCACTTATCCATGACAATACAATAGCAATAATAGAAGCAATAAGACATGGGATGAACAACAAAGTAGGTTGTCCTTGAAACAGTTAGAATAGAAGTATTAACATATAAACAACTAGCGATTACAAAAAGGGCAGTAACATGTTTCACATAGAACTATACCAAAAACTCAAAAATGTCATAAAAACACATTTAAACACCTAAGGAGCCTTTACAAGGTCTTAGAAGCGTGAGACAATCGAATCCCTACTTTAGCCCCTTTGTAACTCAAACCGTTTTCCTTCCAAACTCAAGCGATTGCTCTAGATTAGTAAGTGGCCTATTCCATACTTCTAATTAACCCATTAGGCACCCTTAGGACCCTCGGAGTTACCCAATTACCCGCATTTAGCACAAATGCCCCAATTTTCCCCTTATGACTTTGTACTACACGTACCTCAACCGGAACTCAATCGGGAGCTAGCAAAGCTTATTTAGAACCTATATAGCCTAGGAATCCCAAATGTGAAGGCCAAATTAACCCGGATTTGCGATAACCCCGAAACCCCATTTTCAAAGTCAACTATTTCATGTTTTGTTAAGTTACGAGAAATTAAACCTTATGAGGCCATTAGACTACCTTCATTAGTACCTAGAGCATCTATTTGGACCATTGAATCAAGCTATAAGGTTCATTTTTACAAAACCCTAGAAAATATCACTATTCATGCCCTACAATCAACGAACGAATTCAACCGTTTAAAATACAAAACAATAGCATAAATGTGGTCTTTACTACTTGTATACAACATATATAACCTATTTTAAGCATTCTATAACCATTTAGTAGCAAAACAAGAAATTCAAGAAAAGTGTAACATTTTTAAAATGCAAAAAGAGCCATGAAATCCCTCACCTATGGAGCGTAGAAGCTCGGGGGAGGCTAGAGACACTTTAAACTACTTGTACCTAGCTTGGCTTGGCTTGAATTGAGGATTTGAGGAGCAAACTCTCTTCCTCTTTCACTGTTGGGCTGTCGGGTTTGCTGTTGTCTTTTTCAGCATTTTTTTTGTGTTGTTATGAGCTCATAAGTGTTGTGTGTTGAGTATAGGTTTAAGTGAGGTTAAGTTGGGTGTGTGTTATGACTATAAAATGAGTCTAGTTAGCTTAAAAACAAGTTTAAGGTGCAATAATATGTTAACTAACTAAAATATGAAGTTTATCTACGTAACACTATTCATTGAACCACTAAAAATATTTTCTAAACGAAGGTTCCTAACGCATTTAGCTCAACATAATTAATGTGATTTAAGAAAAATACTAATTCGAGGTAATTAAGTGGTTGAAAAACGTGATAAATAGTAACCACATAACGCCCATTTTTCTCATTCCTAACAAATTTCAAATCACGTCGATGTCTATCTGCATAGCTCTTTTGCCGGCTCTGTGTTGTAAGCATTCTGTTTTTAATAAGCTATACATTATCAATCATTCTGTTCATCTCAGACAGCAAAGTGGGGTCAATAGTTTTCATCTCTCCAACCTCATCCCAATACAAAGGAGATCTGAATTTATGACCATACAATGCCTCATACGGTGCCATGCCAATAGTAGCTTGATAACTATTCTTATAGGCGAATTCTGCAAGCGGCAAATATCTCTGCCAACTTTTACGAAATCTAGAATACAAGCTCACAACATATCCTCGAGTATTAGAATAGTTCTCTCAGATTGACTGTTAGTTTGAGGATGATAAGATGTACTGAAGCTTAGTGTGGTGCCTAGAGCTTTCCGAATCTTCTGCCATAACTGAGATGTGAATCAAGGATCCTTGCCCGATACAATACTTTTTGGAGTTCCGTGGAGTCTAACAATATTTTCAACATATAACTCCGCTAGCTTGTCAAGAGATTTAGTCTTCATTGTATCAATAAAATGAGAAGTTTTGGTTAGTCTATCTACGATAACCCCAACTGAATCATTACCTCTCGAAGACCTTGGCAAGTCTGACACGAAATCCATAGTAATGTGGTCCCATTTCCATTCCGGAATAGTCAAAGGTTGCAACAACCCTGCAGGTCTCTGATGCTCCGCTTTAACTTTCTGACATGTAAGACATCTAGCAACATAGTCAGCAATCTCTCTCTTTATGTTGTTCCACTAGAAGTTCTGTTTCAGATCTCTGTACATCGTTGTACTGCCTGGATAAATAGTATATCTAGAACTGTGAGCCTCTACAAGTATTTCTTTCTTTAAGGCTGGCTCATTCGGAATGCAAATTCTTCCTTTGAATTTAAGAATGCCATCATCATGAAGTTTGAAATCTGACTCTCCCCTTTTAGACCTTTCTAAGATTTTCAACAATGGAGGATCAGTCTGTTGAGCTTCTCGAATCCTGGATAACAATAAAGATTGAATCTGCAAACTTGCAAATTCAATACTAGAATTTGAAGTTTTGGGCTTCCATAAACATAGCTTTTCCATGAATTCCCAAGTTTTGATAACCGGACTAGCAACGATAGCCTTTCGGCTCAAAGCATCAGCAACAATATTGGTCTTACCAGGTAAATAATTAATAGTGCAAAATTATAGTCCTCAAGTAACTCCAGCCAACGTCTTTGCCTCATGTTCAACTCTTTCTGCGAGAACAAATATTTTAGACTCTTATGATTTGTAAAGATTTCAAATTTGTTGCCCCAGAGATAATGACGCCATTTCTTTAGTGCAAAGATAATAGCCGCAAGCTCAAGATCATGTGTCGGGTAGTTGAGTTCATAAGGTTTCAGTTTCCTAGAGGCATATGCAATAACTTTTCCATTATGCATCAATACACAGCCCAAACCCTCCTTAGAAGCATCACTGTAGATTACCATATTATCAGTACCTTTAGGCAAAGCAAGAATAGGAGCTGTGGTTAACCTTTTCTTCAGTTCTTGGAAGCTGGCCTCACACTTCTCATTCCAATCAAACACAGTTCTTTTCTGAGTAAGCTGAGACAAAGGCCAGACAATTTTAGAGAAGTCCTTGACAAACCTTTGATAATACCTTGCTAAGCCAAGAAAACTATGGATTTTTGTTACAGTCTCAGGCCGTTTCCAAGCTAATACAATCTCAATCTTCACTGGATCAACAGAGATAACATCCTGCGAGATAATATGACGAGAAAAACAACCTGCTTTAACCAGAACTCACATTTGCTGAACTTTGCAAACAATTTATGCTATTGAAGAGTCTGTAATACAATCCTGAGATGTTGCTCGTGCTCAGCCTCAGATTTAGAATACACAAGAATATCCTCAATAAAAATAACCACAAATTGGTCCAGATATGGACGGAATACCCTTTGCATTAAATCCATAAATGCGGCGGGAGCATTAGTCAAGCCAAACGGTAGAACAACAAACTCATAATGGCCATAACGAGTTTTGAAAGCAGTTTTAGGCACATCATCTTTCTTGATCCTCAATTGATAATAACCTTGCCTCAGATCAAATTTAGAAAATACCATGGCACCTTGCAACTGATCAAATAACTCTTCAATTAGAGGCAACAGATATTTGTTTTTAACAATTACCTGATTAAGATCCCGATAATCAATACATAAACGAAGAGATCATTCCTTCTTTTTAACAAATAAGTCAGGTGCACCCCAAAGCGAAGAACTCGTCTGAATGAATCCCTTCTCAAGCAAACCCTGCAACTGAACTTTCAATTCCTGCAATTCGGGTGGAGCCATTCTATACGGAGTCTTAGAGATAGGTGTAGTCCCCGGTAATAAGTCAATTACAAACTCTATCTCTCTATCAGGTGACAAACCAGGTAATTCCTCAGGAAAAATCCCCGATAACTCACTCATAATTGGCACCTCATTTAGTTTTAGCTTATCTATAGGTTGATTAATCAAATAGGCCAAATAAGCATCACAACCTTTACTCAGCATTTTAGTCTCCTTAATAGAAGAAATTATACGAGTACCTGTAGACTTACGACTACCAACAATCTCAATTACGGGTTGATTAGGCATTTCAAGCTTCGCAACTTTTCTTCTACAATCTAGATAAACATAATATGCACCCAACCAATCCATACCCAGAAATATTTCAAAGTCTTTAAAAGGCAAGATAATCAAATCAACAGGAAAGACTCGACCCCCAATACACAATTCACAGGCTTTACACACAGATTCAGTGAAAATTTTAATGCCCACAAGTGAAACTTCATCAATCTTATGAGGCAATTTATCAATCTTCAATGCAAAAGATTGAGCGCACATAAGTGTGATAAATGAGTATGAATCCCAGTATCAATTAAAATTGTAATCGATTTATTATTGAGAAGAAAAGTACCTTCAACAACTGCAGTCGTATCAGGAAGTTTCTTTGCATCTAAGGCAAATATTCGGGCCTGCCCCCGTGGTACTGATGTTGCAGCTGGAGGAGACTGCCCCTGATTCTGACTCTGAACTGGTCGTGCCTGAGTCTGAGTAGGCCCGGTGTAACTCTGAGTCTATCTCGGCTGTTGACTCTGACCAACTGAGACAGTCTGCCTCTGAAATCCCTGACTCTAAGTCTGATGTGGTAGTTTACTAGGCTGACTCGGTTCCCCAAACAAATCTGCTTTGCGTTTCCCATACCTGGCAGCTATCCTGACTGCTGCTGCATAAGTGGGGTAATCCTTGGTAGATAGATTCAACGAAATATCGGGCCTTAACCCCATAATGAATCTTTGAATTCTCTTATTCTCCAGCTGTACTAAAGCTGGCACATAGCGGGACAAGCGAATGAAAACAACGTCATACTGGTCAACTGCCATGTTGCCATGTTTAGATTGATAAACTCTTGCTCTTGCCTTTCAATAGCTATCTTAGTAATGAATTTCTCCTGAAATTCTCTAACAAACTCATCCCATGTCCGCAGTACTGCATCTGCCTCCCATTTGGACTTCACTGTATGCCACCACTGCTCGGTATCACCCTTGAGTAGAAACTCAGCGCAAGAAACCCTCATCGCGTCATTGTACTCGAGGCCAGTAAGAATTTTCACCACTTTGTTCAACCACTGCTCAGCTAACATATCATCGGGCTCTTCGAAGAAGCTAGACGGACCCCGATTCAGGAATTTCTCAAGATAGTTACAACCACTACCCACTGCTCCACCTTGGCCCTGACCAAGATTACTTGCAGGTACATCACCTCCCTGTCTCCACAATACCTCTGCAATCTGGCCTATATCAGTTGTTAACCGTGCATTGAGAGTCTGCTGATCTACCTCATCCTCCCCAGCAACATTCTAATTTCCAACACGACAGCGGGGCCCCATCTCTTAACAACTAGAATGCAAAGTATTTTGACAGGTATATATGTAGTTTACAAATAAAACACATAAGAAGAAATTCAAATAAATCCACCTAAAATCACATATAAGATCATATGAATATTTTATATACAAGAGATACATATAAATCACTTAAGTACACTTCACAATCTAGACTTTCCATGTTCACACAATAACTCTTAAAAGACCTTTCACATTTACATTTCCATGCTAGCATGTTCTTTGCCAAATCAATTTCCACTTAGTCAATAAAAGATTCACTAATTCATGCAATCACGCAATCACGTAATAAACCTCTACCCACAGACCGAGAAACCTATCCCGGCTCATGCATTCTAATAGCTCTGATACCACCTAAATGTCACCCCCCGACCCAACCCCACATTAAAGGTTTAGTCTGGACTCGACAAACGGACAGAGTCTCCTCTGTACCGTGGATAATTTGAAAGCCAATAAGCATTCAATAGACCCACGAAATAGCAAGAGCTCCATTTCTAATTAAAATCCTAGCTTCAAGGCCATCCGAGCCTTAAGCAATACAATAGTTTAAATACATACAAGCATGCAATCCACAATACAACTTCTCTACAAAACCGCTTATCATACCACTCTAAGAAAGCATTTAAACATTCTTGGAAATTAAAGCCAACCATACATCTGTTCATTCACACCCAAGCATGCAACGTAGCTAGAAGCAGAAATATAAGTTATTACATGCCATAGTTCCATGACTTCTACTACAACCATTTAGCTTTCAAACTGGCAGCTACACAAATATGTACATGAGCTCAAGGGGTCCAAAATAGAACATAAAGTAGAACAAACAAGGTCTTCATAGAACAACAAGAACCACAATCCACCTCAAGCAAATAGGACATAATAACTAAGACAATTGTTCAGTTTGGACCTCCTGCTCCTTACCCTCAACCAATTCAAGCTGGGGTTCAATCTCAGCACTTCCTAAAACATGTTAGCGAGGTATGAGCAACCACAATTGCCTAGTAAGGGATAAAGTCTACCCGGGGCGTGCAATGTAACAATTATAACAATTAAGCAATGAAAGCAAGTAAAGTACAACTGAAATGACAAGTAACCACACATATCGAAGGATACGATACATTTAATCCCAACACTCTAGAATTCTCTTATCTTCGATCACGAACCACGAGCCACGAGCCACGATCAATGTGCTGGAATAATCCCCAATCACTCCAGTAGGTGTACTCCGAATGTACCCCAATAAACCTTCGACCCAATACCCCCTGGCAATCTCTAGACTAGGCGAGTGAGGGACTAGCGCACTGAGATCGAATATCCATTGGGAAGCGCTATATCTACAACACATAAACCCAACCAATTTCACAATAAGGTCCAATATGAACTTCACAAGCTATATTACTCAACAAAATACATCATTCAACTTTGGATGAGCTTTATCAAGATGTTTTGAAAGAATCCCTCACCTTAGCTTTGAGATTGAATGTAAGAAATGGTGCTAGAAAGCTTAAAGATGATATCCCCTCTTCTTTCTTCTTCTTTTTCTTTCTTCTTTCTCTCTTTTCTATGGTTGAAAATCTGAGTGTGTGTTGTGTGTATGTCGTGTGGTTGTATGTGTTGAGTTGTGTGGGTGAGTGTGTATTGGTGTGTTGTAGTATTTTTGTGTGTGTATATGGTGTAGTGTGTGTTGAGTGATAATATCTAAATTGCCTAATGACGAGAGTGCCCTCCAACTAGATTGTGTTTTACTAGTTTGCCATCCTAGTGTTAATTCTAATTGTTTTAGTTCTAGTTTAGTTACTCTAGTTAGTTATTGAACTTAGTTGGTTCCTATTACTAGCTACATGATATAATTTACTTATATGCACGTTAAATGATGAAATGCACGTACATCGAGATGAATGCACATAAAATGATTTGATCATTGCTCACGTTACCTAAATTACTCAAGGATACGTACTTGAATTTAAATGCAAGATAAACGAGGTATAGGCACGTAAAACGATGTAAATTCATATTATTTGATATAAATACATATTAAACGATGCAAAAATGTATGAAATGTTATAAATGGATATGGGCTCTATACTATATTGGTACGGGGTCTCATACCTCGTGCTTGGTATGAGAGACTCACAAAGTTTCTGCTGGACAAGGGCTATGCTCGAGGGGGAGTAGACAAAACACTGCTCGTGAAACACTTCAACACAAGACTGTTGATTGCTCAGATCTATGTGGATGATATTGTGTTTGGCTATACTTCTAAAAATAGAGTTGATGACTTTGTTGAACAAATGAAATATGAATTTGAAATGAGTATGGTAGGAGAACTGACGTACTTTCTTGGTTTGCAGGTCAAACAGTGTCACGATGGAATATTATTTCACAATAAAAGTATGCCCGCAACTTGGTCAAGAGGTTTGGCATGGTCAATACCAAAATAGTTCGGACACCTATCAGTACTACTACCAAGTTGGCTAAAGGGGAGAATAAAAAAATGATTGATCCAATACTGTATCGCAGCATAATTGGCAGTCTCTTGTATTTGACTGCAAGTCACCCTAATATCTGCTTTAGTGTCGGTATGTGTACACGTTACCAGTCAGATCCAAGGGAATCTCATCTCAAAGCAGTAAAACGCATTGTCAAATATGTGTCTAGCATTGTTTGTCTAGGCATTTGGTATACTATGGATACTAATACTAATTTGGTTGGCTACAATGATTCTGACTGGGCAGGGAATGTCGATGATCGGAAAAGCACTACTGGATGTTATTTTTATGTTGGCAACAATCTCATGTCATGGTATAGTAAGAAATAGGCTTCCATATCCTTAAGCAGAGTTGAGGTAGAGTGTGATACCCCGAACCCGACACGTATTTAATAGCATTTAATTGTATTTAAAATTCATTTAAATTGTATCTTATTGACCTTTCACCTTCTTTGGCCAAACTAGTTGATTTTTCATCTACATTGACCAACTAGGACAAGGTAGAAATTTTTGAAATGTTTAATGAAGGGCAAACTTGGGATTAGAAACAAAAATGCAAGGTTAAGTTAGTTAAATTTTGGGTCAATTTTGGAATTAAATCTGAACCAATTGGGGAAGATTTAGGTGCCATATTATATATGGTTGGAAATATCTACAAGTCTAGTTTCTAAGGCTTCAAACCGTTTGTGAATCGGAGTTTTCTAGAAGACCTTATGGCCGTTTTCGTAAGGTGGCGCAGAGCTGTTTTGGTTTACGCAGGTTGACCGAAGCTTTGACCATTTGACCTTTCATTTAAGTATTGACCAAGCCAAAACAAAACACAAAATCAGCTCTTCTTCTTCCCTTCCACCCGTGACCAAGCCAAGCCCATGAATAGTAACCCTTGCACATTTTTGCTTATATTTGGAGTTAGAGTTGGAACCAAGACACAAATCAAGCATTTTCGGACTCGTGTCGATGTCTAGCATCTTTCTACCGATCGTTTTTGCCTTTATTTTGTGAAAGAAAGGTGAGGAAATTTTTTATTAAACCTTGCAAAGTTCATTTTTATGTTATAAAATGCTAGGATTACATTTGTATATTGCTAAATAGGTGTTAGAGAAGACTTTTACCGATTCATTTATTATATAGAACATATTTTGTTGAAATTGGCCATTTTGAGTTGTTCAATGATTTATATGCCTAAGTTGTGTTTAATCTTGATTCTTAGCTTTTATATAATGCTCATATGTGTTAAAGAACCTATCTAGCATGATAAAATAGCTTGAGATTGCAAAATGGGGCAAAAAAAATAGAGAATGAAGCTTGCTGAATTTTTCTGTTTTTGGGCGTTTTGGGGCTGTTTCGTTGGGCAGTTTTGTGCACCCATTAGATTGTCTATTTTATGCTATTATATGGTTTATAAGCCTTCTATTAGATAGGGGAAAATGTTGGTAGTTGAAGGGGCATGTTGGTTTGGCTTAGAGATGTGTCTTAGTGGTTATTTTGAGTCTATTTGACTAGTTTAAGTGCACTTGTGTACTCTTATGTGTTGTGTGAGTTGAATATGATTTATGGTTGTTCTAATTGCTAATGTTTATATGCCTATCGAAATGTGGGTTTAATCAGAGAATGTTTAATGTGTTGTTTAAAGTAGTGAATGCAACACATGCTAAACAATCAGATATATTGTTAGTTGTGTGAGTTCAATGGAATCAAATAAAGATGAATAAGTTAATAGAATTGTGAACTAGCGTTAGTTGAAAATGAATGTATAACTTCTTAAGAAAATAATTGATTGTATTGTATAATGATAGTTGAAGGAATGATACATTTAGAGCATATTGAAAAAGTCCTTGGCTAATTCTCATAGGTTTGGTTGTAATAAGGTGAGGGAGAATCATTTTATATGCATTTTTTTGAATGTTAGGGTTTATGTTGAATTTTGCAATTGTTGTATATTGTGATATAAATGCTTATGAATGCTTCTAAAATCTTCTAAAATGATTAGTGAACATTCTTTTGCAAGCTATTGGCATAGTTTATGACTAGATTTTGCAATGGCACATTAAAGAAGATGATAAATAGTGTCAAATTGGGGATTTGATAAAAAGTTGCTTATTAGATTGATTTCTTGCTTCCTATAGATGCTAGAGATGTTAATAAACATACAAAACTAGTTGTATGGACTTAGTTTCCTTAAACCTTGGTTAAAAATGCAAATTTAGCTTAGGTAACAAAGGGGATTCGTGGTAAAAGCGAATCCGGGTTGATTTGATCGATATGTCTAGTGTTCTTAGGGTATATAGGTATTAGATATGCTTTTCTAACGCTTGTTTGGGTATCGGTTTGGGTATGTGTAGTTTAAATGCATAAAGGGAAAAATTGGTGTTTTGTAGGAAATGAGGGCTATCGGGTGAACTTAGGGGTTTAAAGGGTGCCATAATGTGGGGGTTAGAGGATAGGATAGTTCGTTTGTGAATTGGGAACCTGGTCTTCCGGTAAGAAGATAAATAGCCTATGTTAACAAAGGGGAAAAGCGGAGTTTGAGGGTTTTTAGCACTTATATTGCCTTGTAGTCGTTTATAGTATGCTTAATCGAAGTCCTAAGATTTATGTGAGTTTTTGGGAAGGTTCTGTGAAAGATTATGATTTTTATCTTTTTATGCTCAAACGGTTATTTTAATGTTATTGCTTGTAATTCATTGATTTTTGAGGGCGACCTACTTTGTTGTCCCTCATTTATTATTTTGCTTAATATCGCTTCATATTATTGTCATATTGTCATTGTCTTTAACTGCATTGCATAGTAGTTGCGCAACCATAGTGTCAGGGGCAGATGTATTGGATATCAGCTGGGCAGCAGCGGGCTTGCCAGTGGATATTTGATCTCCATGCTCGAGTCCTTCACTCGCCTGGTCCGGAGATTGCCAGTGTAAGAATATAACCAATTTCCCAGAAACGTCTTAACAACAATCTAGTAGAAAGACAACACTACTCGTTATAACAATTCAATATAACACTTACAAGATAATTGTCCTACCGTGCGCTCTCAAAATTAGAGCTTCAATGGCTTCTGGACTTACAAGAAGAATACAAGAAAGAAAGACTAACTTAGGATTGTGTTTGGAGTTGTGTTGTGGATAAAAATGATGAACTAATGCATGCCTATTTATAGAATTCAGCTAGCCTGCCATACGAGACTTCCTATCAAACATTTTCCAACTTGGTTGGCTTTACCAACCATGTTCAAAGCATTGACCACCCATATTTATCACATGGGTGGCTACAATTGACCACATGGGTGGCTAGCATCCAAGCCAACTTCTAGGAAGTTTCCTTTGGTCACATTTGCTGACTTTAGCTTTGCATCATCCCGACGTCATATTAGGTAACTCCAAATTCCCGAACTTCTTTCTTGTAGCCATCGCAGTCTCTTTTGACCTCATTGACATATAAGTCAAAATCGTTAATTTATGCTACCATGTAATTAATGATACTTATTATGAGGTGGGCATTGACATATACCAACACCCTTCCCTCAATGTTCACCTCATGATGACTAAGCTATTGGGCCGAAACTCAATGTTTGAAGATGCTTGCTCAACTGGACGCTCCTTAACGCTTTGGTGAAGATATTTGCACAATTATCTTCTGTAGGGCAGTACTCCATGTAGATTTCACCTTCCTCGATCAGTTCCCTCACATAGTGATACTGGATCTCTATGTGTTTTGTTCTAGCATGAAATACCAGATTCTTTGACATGACTATACAACTCTGACTGTCACATTTTAACATTGTTGCTTCCTCTATTGGAATGCCAATATCAGTCATGATGCGTCGTAGCCAAACAGCTTCACAGGATGCTACATAAGCAGCCTTGTATTTCGCCTCCATTGATGAAAGTGCAACGATGGGTTGCTTCTTACTAGACCATGAGATTATTCTACCACCGAATATGAATACGTAACCTGTTACAGATTTTCTTGAGTCAATATAACCAGCCCAGTCTGAGTCACAATATCCAGATAAAATATCTCTAGACTTGTATGATATCCCATACTCCAACGTGCCTTTGAGATATTTGAAGATCCGCATCCCTGCTTGCCAATGACTCTGTCTCGGTTTATTTGAAAACCGACTAAGAACTCCCACAACATAACTAATATCAGGTCTTGTGTTACAAAGTAAGATTAAACTTCCCACCAACCTTCTGTAGAGCTTGTTATCAACTTGTTCTGAAGGATCGTCAATTGATAACTTTGTATTCACTTCCTTCGGGGTGACAACTGGTTTGTACTCGGACATACCAAATGCAGTCAAGAGCTCATGAACATATCGTTGCTGCGCGATGAAGATAGTATAAGGTTTTTGCTATACCTCGATTCCCAATCAATAATGAAGAAGATCAAGATTTGTCATTTCAAATTCTTGGCTCAACCATTCTTGCATCTTTTGAATATTATCTTCATGGTCACCAGTGATTACAAGATCATCCACATATAGGACTACAATTACCTTCTTTTCTTGTTCACTTAGAACATACAAGTTGGCCTCTGATTTGCTTCTACAGAAACCATGCTGCAAGAAGAAAGAGTCTATACATTTGTCCCAAGCTCGTGGTGCTTGCTTTAATCCATATAAAGCCTTCTTCAATTTGCAGACTTTTTCTTCTTCACCTAGTATTTGGAAGCCAGGAGGTTGTGCAATGTAGACTTCTTCTTCAAGTTGCCCATTAAGAAAAGTTGACTTGACATCCATTTAATGTACAATCCATCCATAATGCGCGGCAGCTGCAACAACTAGCCTGATTGTTGACATTTTTGCTGTTGGAGCAAAGGTTTCATATACATCGAAACCTTCGACTTGCGAAAATCCTTGTGCTACAAGGCGTGCCTTGTATTTTTCAAGACTTCCATCTGCCTTGTACTTTACTTTCCAGATCCATTTGGTGCCGATGATTTTTCTCTTCGGTGGCTTTTCAACGATCTCCCAAATATAATTTTTCATGATTCTATCATACTCGGCTTGCATAGCTACTCCCAATTTGGATCTGACATGGCTTCCTCCACAGTTAGCGGTTCTTTTACCGTCTTGATGATTTGGGTCATCAAAGCCATGTTTACTAGCTGTTGTCCTAATTTATTTTGCGCCTCTATTCTCTTTGATCGTCTTAATCCATCAGGACGTGGACTATCATCAATAATTCCTAGATTTCTTCCATCAAAGAGTTGTTGGAACTACTTCAGTTGTGGCATTCTTGTGGGTACAACAAGTTGGTCTTCAGTCTCTTCATCATTAAAGACCTCATTATTGTTCAACGGTCGTTGTTTAGGCACTTGGTGGATTACTTCATCGGTTGATAATGAAATGGCAGGACTGCTATCCTCTATTGAGTATGGTCGCTCATTAAACACCACATCTCGGCTTATGATCACCTTCTTGGCCTCTACATCATAGAGTCTGTATGCTTTAGACTCTTCACTATATCCCAAGAAAATGCCCTTCTTGCTCTTGTCTTTCAATTTCTTTCTATTTTTATTTGGGACGTGTACAAAATACTCATACCCAAATTTTCTTAAATGAGACACAGAAGGTTTTGTACCATAATAAGCTTCATTAGGAGTCTTATCGTTGAGTGCCCTGGTTGAGCACCGATTGAGGATGTATACTGTTGTGTTGACTGCTTCAGCCCAGAATGTGTCAGGTAGGCCAGCACCTTTCAACATGCATCGAGCCATTTCTACAATTGTTCAATTTATTCGTTCCATAACTCCATTTTGTTGTGGTGTATATGGAACAGTCAATTGGCATTTAATCCCAAGCTTGTTGTAGTAGTTGGTAAACTCTGTAGAATAGAATTCCCCTCCACGATCGGTACGAAGTTTCTTCAACTGAGTTGTGTTCTCATTTGTCACAAGTTGGTGCCACACTTTAAACTTTTCAAGAGCATCAGGCTTGTCTCGAAGGAAGTACACCTACATCTTCATACTATTATCGTCGACTAACAGTATAAAGTAGGAAGATCCTCCCAACGCCGTGGTGGTCATTTTTCTACAGAGGTCAGTATGTACCAAGTCTAGAGGAAAAGATTGTCTATGTTGTTTGCCCAGCATACAAGCTTCACATGGTCTTTCAACTTCTTCAATTGAAGACAAGTCATCCACCATCTTCTTCTTTTGCATTTCCTTTAACACAGGATAGGAAATGTGCCCGAACCTTTCATGCCAAAGTTGACTTGTTTTGGCATCCACGACGACAGAAAGAGAGCTGATTTCGTAAAGGTTATTTTTGCGAATACCTTTACTTACTATATTTTGATCCTTGTCAAGAATCAAAGCTTCCGTCTTCTTGAACCGCACTTCTAGATCATTATTTGTAATAGTAGCTACAGATAGCAAATTTCTAGTGATCTGGGGTACAAAGAGTACGTTGGACAGCTTCTTGCTTCCTCCATCTTTAGACACGAGCGAGATGGTTCCAGTGCTCTCAACAGGACACCTAACATTATTCCCGACAACAACATTCATTTGTTCTTGTAGAGGTTTTATGGAGTCATATAACTCCTTCTTGCTGGTCATGTGTCGGGAAGCTCCACTGTCTAACACCCATGTACTTGTTTGATGTACATGTGCACTAGTACATGTTTCCTTCGATACATCTGTTACAATAAACAAATACATTTTTGTTTCAGCCGTATTGACAGATTCTTTATTTCTCCAATTTGGCTTTAGAGTTTCGTTCTTCTCGTCATGGATTTGTTTCTTGCAATCTTTGACAGCATGGCCTTTCTTATTGCACTAGTAACACAATCCAAAGAACGTCTTCTTCTTTGCTTTCTTCTTTTCTTCTTGGCTACTCCTCGCCTTGGCTGTAAAGGCAGAGTCAAGTTGATTTTCTCTATTTTTTAGCCTCATCTTTTCCCTCCATCAACATGGTAGTGAATTCTTCAAACGTCAAAGGAGGAATATGAACTTGTGTATTGAGTACTATCACAAGACCGTCAAGTTTTGGAGGCAACACTCTAGTGCACCTTCGAGCTAATTCCTCAGTTGATTTGGCAATACCAACTGCAGCCATTTGATCACGTAGGTTTTTCATCCTATTGATAAATGACTCAGATGCTTTATCTTTATTTAATCTCTCAGCAACTAACTGATTCTCCAAGTTCTAAATGCGAGTTTGATTCCTTGTTTCATACTGATTTCTCAGTATGTTCCAAGCTTCAGTTGCCTTGGTTGTATGTTGAATTAGAGTAAGGACGGAATCCTGAACATTTGTTACAATTGCACAAAGTGCATCAGCATTTCGTCTCCTCCATTCTTTGACAAGCTGAGGATCTGGAGGTGTGACCTTTTTTGTGTCATATTCAGCACGGACTGCAACTGGTTCTGCATCTGTGCCTAACACTGTATCAAGGAGTTCGTAGGAGTCCAGAACTATAGTGATTTTGAACTTCCACAAAAGATAGTTTGTGCCATCAAGCTTTCCTTCTGTGAAGGTGGGGGGACGGATATGAATTGTTGGTACTAAACCGAACTAGAATTGATAGAAGAAGAACTAGCACCTTGAGTAGTCATAGTTGTTGAGCTTTACTAGACAAGATTGTTGTTAAGAGCCTCTTAAACTTTGATACCATGTAAGAATATAACCAATTTTTCAGAAATGTCTTAACAACAATCAAGTAGAAAGCCAACACTACTCGTTATAACAATTCAATATAACATTTACAAGATAATTGTCCCACCGTGCGCTCTCAAAATTAGAGCTTCAATGGCTTCTGGACTTACAAGAAGAATACAAGAAAGAAAGACTAACTTAGGATTGTGGTTGGAGTTGTGTTGTGGATAAAAATGATGAACTAATGCATGCCTATTTATAGAATTCAGCTAGCCCGCCATAGGAGAGTTCCTACCAAACATTTTCCAACTTGGTTGGCTTTACCAACCATGTTCAAAGCATTGACCACCCATATTTATCACATGGGTGGCTACAATTGAGCATATGGGTGGCTAGCATCCAAGCCAACTTCTAGGAAGTTTCCTTTGGTCAAATTTGCTGACCTTAGCATTGCATCATCCCGACGTCATCTTAGGTAACTCCAAATTCCTGAACTTCTTTCTTGTAGCCATCGCAATCTGTGATAACCTGAACCCGGCATGCATTTAATGGCATTTAATTGCATTTAATTAAGTGTTATCTTAAATGCTGGCATTGAATTTTGTATTTGTGACGCCCGAGATTTAGCCATGCATTCAATTACTGTTGCATTCCTTGTTTGCGCATTTACTTCTATGCTTTACTAACTGACTTCTGTGACTACTATTCACTCCGTTTTTAAACTGCATTCTATTAGTTAATTAGCATTTTTATTAAATCATATTAATTGTTAAAGTAGTGGGAAAAATGTGCAATTGAGCTAGAGGCGATAGGAGAGCTCATTTAGAAAATGATTTTAGTAGTTAAATGAATAGTATTACGTAACAACTTTATAGATTTAATTAGCTAGCCTATGTTTCACACCTTAGGCTCGTTTCTAAGCTATCAACGTGCATTTTAGAAGCCACTTTAACCACCCAAACATGACCCCACCTTACTTAGCCAACTTATAAGTCATTTTAGCTCATAACATAAGAAAGAAAAAAAAAATAAAAGTTGAAAAACAGCAGCCAAGGCCAACAGCAGCAAACAGTGGGAAAAAATATTTTTTTCTCTTCAATCCTTCATTTCAAGCCACTCCAAGCCTTGAGCAAGTGGATTAGGGTGTGCGCAAGGTTCCTAGGTGCTCCTACGCGCATTGGTGAGGGATTTCACGGCTTATTTTCGCATTTCTAAATAGTTGCTATTTTCTTGATTTGTTGAAAATGTGTTCAAATGCTATTATATTGATTATCTATGCTATTATACCATGTATATGAAAGCTAGAGAACACATTGAGCCATCGTTTCTGTGAAACCCCACTTTTCTGCTTTAACTTGATTTACGTGCTTTGTCTCGTTTTGCGTGCATATGACCTGTTTATGTGCTATAGGGCCTAGAATGTTATAATTTTGATATCAATACTCCTAATACGTGCTAAATGTGCATTCATGAAATTTTCATAAAAAACGGGATCAGAAATTTTATCGTCGATTTTTAGTGAATAGTGTTTTCAAAACACGTCCGCTAAAATTTTGAAACTGGTCTTTTTAACCCTTCTAGACCTAGTCCACGGACTTTAATAGACCTGTGTTTGATGAAAACGGTTTTAAAATCGGCTTAGGAATTTATTAGGGTTTTTACACCGACTTTTGCAAAAATCGAGTTTTAAGCCGACTCGGATGGAATTGTTTGATTGTAAAACTTCTTGTCACCTAAAAATAATCTACTTGAGCTATCTTAGGAGTTGTATTTTTGTTTTGAGCAAGAAGATAGCTAAAATGCATTTAAAAGACAAGAAAATGAATTAAAGGACTAAAATACTACTCTGACTTTGCATTTTATTATTTGACCAAGCTTTTAATTGCATATAGTCATCAACACACACTCAACACAACACAAAACACACTCCACACACACACAAAGGGCCGAGAGGTTGAGGGAGAAAAAGCCAAAGAGAATTTCAAGGTTTTTCAATCAAATTTTCAAAGAAAAACTTGGTTTTTGTCTGTAAAATTTCGCACCGATTTGGATTCTGCTTGTTGGGCACGCACTTCACGCATCCCTAGGCTTTTATCGCATCAAAGGTGAGAGAAAAATTCTAGATCTCAAAACTTGTCTTTTGCATTTTTGCGTATAAATGAAGATTGAACCGTTAGAATTGTAATATGATGTTAGATTATTGCTCCTTGCATGCTAGGGATTGTTTAGTGGTAATACTACGAGTTTCTGTCGGATGTAGCATAATTTTTATTTTTTGGGTATTAAATTTTGATTAAATCGTTTAATGTTGAATTAATTGAGTTGTGATGATCGAAATAGATTGCTGTCGATTTCTAAATACTTGATAATTACGTGTTAGCGCTGTTGTAATGCCAAATTTTCGATTACATTGCTCGTGGGAAAGTTCAGAAAATTCAGCCAAGACATCCTAGGGTTTTAGGGTTATCGGGCATGATTTGGAGGTGTTATGGTGGATTTCCGAGAGGGCTAATGTAGTAGGTTGAATGGGTGAGTGATAGAAACTGATTTGGCAATGTTTGGGTTAGTAGAATGTAAGTTATGAATTTTTGAAGTTTAGGTTGTCATTCTTTAATTTCTTGAACGATGCCTTTAGATGATTGGGTGGTGTTTGAGTGTTGAATGGTGAGTTGTTGATGAGTAATTTAGGGTTTAATTGTGTATATAATGCATGTCCGGTTAGATGGCCTACTTTGTCATCTAACTAAGTTATCGTTGTTTAAATGATAATTGATGCTATCAATGATGAATAAATGATGACTGATTGATGATTGATTGATGATTGATGATGATTATGGAGTCTTGGTATGTGTGTGCCACCTCTCGGGCAGCGTTGGGCTGTCGGGTTGATAACGGCATGACTGCCAGAGGCTACCCCCAGCTCGCATGATGGAGGTGTCATGGAGGGAGGGGCTAGTGAGGTACCTCGGGTGCGTGAGTAATGGGGAGTTATAAGAAGAATGGTTGAGATCGTGATGGCGTTTGGAGCTACACCAAATAGAGTATCCTTTATTGAATGGTTATATAGTTATGTGATGATAGTATTAATTATGTTATTGTGTGTTTACTGACTCAAAGGATTATTCCAAGGAGTTTAGTAGACCTTGCTCGAGATCTATCGGATCCTCACTGGGCTTATTTATATAAGCTCACTCTCTATTATTGCATGCTTACAGGTGTTGCAGAGCCGGATTACGGGTACGTGCCTCCTGAGGAGGAAAATGTGCCTTATGTGGACGAGTCATATGTCCCAGAGTCTTATCCGTGATTCTGTGCTGTTATTTATCATGTATATTAATTTAGTAGCCTTTTCTATGCTTTATAGTTCTTGTTGTATAGGATGCTGAAAAGAATGTGAATTAGTTGTTACTATTCTAGCAGCTTCTTTTGTCTATGGTTAAGTTGTTAGATAGGTCTCAACTTATTTTTGAAATGTATGATAAGGTTGAGGTATTGTATGTTATGTTGGAACGGAGGCAGATAACGAGGACTGATTATTGTAAATTACGGTTATGTTGTGTGTTGCTATGCTGTTGAGGAGTTGTTGTTTGTATGGTTATGGAATTGGATGTTTGATGTTATTAATGAGGCTGGTTTAGAACCTCGGTATTCTATTTACTGTCGTTATACTGCCGAAATCCCGTTGCGTCCTGACTGATTGTAGGTGGGGTCGAGTTCGGGCGTGACAGTTTCACTTTTTAAACGGTTAGAATCGTTAGTTTGATTTTTGGGGTGAATAGTGACGAAAATTCTAGGGTTTTGTGAAATCGCACATTTTAACTTGATTCAATGCTCTTAATAGATGCCTTAGGTGCTAATGAAGGTAGTCTAATAGCCCCGTGCACTTGCATTGCTCTAGAATCGCATAAAACATAAAATAGTCGACTTTAACAAAGGGCTTTCGGGGTTAATGCGAATCCGAGTGAATTCGGGTTTCACTTTTAGTATTCTTAGGCTACTTAGGTGCTATAGAAGCTTTGATAACCCTTGTTTAAAGCTCGGATAAGGTATGTGTAGTTTAAAGCCATAAGAGGGAATTTGGGGCTTTCGGGGTAATCGTGGGCGTTTGAATGAGTTAGAGGGTTGAGAGGGTACCTTGAGGGTTAGTTAGAAGGTTGGGAGAGTTTTCCTTGAAAATGGAATCATTAACTTTGGTTTGGAAGAGAAATAGTTTGAAAAACAAAGGGGTTTAGGTGCAATTTCGGTTGACTCACGCTTCTAAGCCCATGGCACGACTTCTTGAGTGTTTATATGTGGTTTCAAGTTGATTTGAAGCTTTTGGTATGATTCTATGCTTATCTTGTATATGTCCCTTTGTAAAACTGCATATTAGCTTATATAATTGCTTCTATTCTAACTGCCTCGAGGTCAACCTACTTTGTTGATCCTCATATGTGTTAATGCTTATATTATTGCTATTAACTTGCCATTGTAAGTGCATTGCATAGTGGTTGCACAACCATAGTGTCAGGGGCGGATGTGTTGAATATCGGCTGGGCGGCAGCGGGCTTGCCGGTGGATATTCAAACTCCGTGCCCTAGTCCCTCATTCGCCTGGTCCGGAGATTGCCAGGGGATGTTGGGTCGTAGGATTATCGGGGTACATCCGGAGTACACCCACTGGAGTGTTTGGGGATTATGCCGGCTTATCGTGATCGTGATCGTGGTTCGTGGATCGTGAATGAAGACCAGTGAAGATTGGTGTATAGGGGTTATGTGAAATGTATCCTTTAAATGTGTGGTTATTTAAGCTATCATTGTTTCTTCAATTGTCTAATTGTTATTGTTGTTTAACTATATTACCTATTGCATTGCACGCCCCGGGACTATATCCCTCACTGGGCAACAGTGGTTGCTCATACCTCGATATATGTTTCAGGAGACGCTGATGGTGATCCCCAGCTTGTTGAGTTAGTTGAGGAGGGGGAAGTTCAGACTGATCCTTTACCTTAGTTGCTGTGCCTGATAGCTTGAGGTGGTTTAAATTCTTGCTGCTATGTGGAAGGCTCAACTATTTATCTTATGTCCTATTTTGTGGCCTAAGGGCTATGTATATGCTTATTGTGTAAAGTTGAAGGATTGTAGATTGTGGTGTCGAATTGGAAGCCTATGTCTTGTAATAACTTATGTTTCTGCTTTTATTCACTTTGCATGCTTGGGAGTGATTGGCTTAATGTAGAATGTTTTAATGTTATCCTAGAATGGCATGGCTAATAGCCTATATTGTAAACAAGTTACTTGCATGCTTGTGTGGTTTTGGAATTGTTGTTTGCTTCAAGGCTCGGATGGCCTTGAATCTTTAAATATTTATCCATGAAAAGTTTGTTATCTTGTGGTTACCTTATTTGAGAGTTTACAGGTTTTCAGAATGTTCATGGTATAGGGGAGACTCTGTCCGTGTGCCAGGTCCGGACTTAACCTTTAGCTTGGGGGTTGGGTCGGGGCGTGACAATGTTTATTTTAGTTAAACATTTATTTGTAGCTTTATTCTCATACTTATGTTAATCGATTTTATTTTTCTTGCAGCTTAATGCTTGATTTTCAATTAAATGAAAAGTAGCTCCGAGCCGGAGTAAATTTTGAACTATGTTACTTCTCGAAAATTATATTTTCTTAAATTCTTTGAGATTTAATTGTTATTCTTCTATTGTCGCAAAGTGCATAGCATATCAAGAGCGATAGTTAGGAAATGATTTCTAGTCCTTAGCAAATAGTGAAAATTAGTATTTAGTGTTTTAATTTTAGTATTTTAGTTGTATTTAACTAGTATTTGATTTGTGTTGGTTGTTTTAGCTTTAAAATGCATAAAAATGAGCTTATTTGACCAATTTTAAGTAGGTTGACCAAAGCCTTGACCAATTGACTTCTTTGTCATTTTTATTAAGCAAATAACAAAGAAAAAAAATAAAACAAAGCTGAAAAAAACAGAATGAAAGAGCCGAAACATGGAGAGAAGAAAAAAAAAAGATTTCAATCTTCAAAACTCCAAATCTTCGCATGAGCTTGCACGGGGTGGTTTCTGAGGCATCCGGTGTGGTTTTCCTAGCGTCTAGGAGCGTCTAAGGTGAGGGTTTCATGTTTATTTGCGCATTTGAATGTTTTATGTGTTAACTTTAATTTTTGGGTTTTATTCGTAGAATGTTATTTTGATCGTTTTGAGGCTTAAAGAATGTTCCCTAGCAATCGTAGAACATGTATTTATACCTTTTAAGCATTTTCTGCGGTTGAAAATTGAAATTGCAATTTAAATTGATTAATGAATAGTAAATAGTGAATAGTAAACCCCCGTTTCGATGAAGTTGCTCCGTTATACGTTCTGTTGATGTAGGAAGGTGCTAGATATGCTAGAATGCCTAAATGTGTGGTTTAATTGGATTGTGTAATGGAAAAACGGAGAAAAATACCTTGGTACAAGTCAGGGTCGTTTAGGTCGAGTTTAGCGTTTTCTCGTATTGCGTGATGGCATTGTCTCGGGAGGCCATGGAAGTACTTTTGGTGTGATTATGGCATTGGTTGGGAGTTTGGTTAGGGTAGTTGTAGTTCAAACGAGCAAAGGGGGAAATCGGGGCTTTGCGTGAATTCTAGGGTTAAGTAGGGTTTCGGGGTCTTTAGACGTGCCTTATATTGACCTAGGAGGATTGGTGAAGTCGGTTTCCAAAACTCGTGGCTCGTTTGAAAGTAGTAGCGTTTTGAAAGTTGGGGTCATTTTGTGATTTTGTGTGTTTTCATAGTGTAATGCCTATAGAATGCTTAATATTGCTTGTTATGCTTGTTAAAGTTGATTATGACTGAATTTGTATATCAATTGTTGATAATGCTTGTTAGTGTTGTTCTTGTTATTTTATTGATTGTAAATGCTTATTGTATCGCATGTTGTTACTAACCTACACTTCAGTGCCTTGCTCGATTATCGTTATATATCTCGTATTGCATTGCATAAGTGTCAGGCACGTGAGTGATGGGCCTCTCTGGGTAGCCTCGGGTTGCCAGTGTTGGTTGCTCTAGCTCCGTGTCCTATTCCCTTTCTCGTTTGGGTTGCCGCCCAGGGAGTTTGGGTCGTAGAATTGACAGAGTATGTCCGGAGTACTCTAAACGGAAGTTATAAGGTGGGTGAGCCAGCGCGTCATCGTTAAAGTCATCGAAGTTATGATTGGTACATTACTCGTTCGAGTGAACCGTAGCCTTCAAAGTGTGGTATAGCTTTGATTGGTTGTGTTAATGCTTTCTTTAATTGTTTATTGTATTGTTGTTATATTGAATGCCTTTTTATTGATTGTATTGCTTAAATGTACCTATTTGCATTGCACGATCTTCTTTCTCTCCACCTCGATATATGTCCGCCTTCACTGAGTATACGTGTTGTGTATACTCACTCCTCACCACCACATTTCAGGAAATGTCATGTTAGCTGGAAAGTTCGTGATTTCGTGAAAGTTCGTGCTTGAAGAATTGTCTTGCGTGCCTATGTGGCTTGAGTTGTCGAAGTTGTAAAGATGTATGCTTTCATGTATTGTATGTATTTAATGTCAAAAGGAATGTAATTTAAGTTTCATTAGATTATTAAAGTGGTTTGATAAGTTAGATTATGTATCTAACTAGTATAGCTTAACTTTAATGCATGTTTGTAATGTCCAAAGGAAAAGAGTTAGAATGGTTTGATAGTCTAATTTATGCAATAGGTTAGTATGGTTTAATTGTCAAGCATGAATGTACTTGTAAAAGATGTGAAGAGGTAGGTTAGTCTGTAAACTGGAAATGTATATTTGCTTGTGATTGCTTGTTGAGAACAAGGCTCGGATGGCCTTGAGGTGGTTGAATGTTTGGACATGGTATTGGTCCACTTATATGCTGTGCAGGTTTGCTTTTTGCCTAGAAACAGGGGAGACTCCGTCCGTTTTCCCTAAAAATTATGCCCGGGTTTGGAATTGGGTTGTGATTAGATTGATTGATAGAACTCCCAGTCTCGAGAGGGATCGGGGTGTTACACTCCCGGTCTCAAGAGGGATCGGGGTGTTACACAATCTCTTTTGACCTCATCGACGTATAAGTCAAAATCGTTAATTTATGCTACCATATAATTAACGATACTTATTATGAGGTGGGCATTGACATATACCAACAGCCAGGGGGTGTTGGGTCGTAGGATTTTTGGAGTACATCCGGAGTACACCCACTGGAGTGTTTGGGGTTTATGCCGGCACAGTGATCAAGATTCGTGTATTGTAGTTCGAGAATCAAAGAATTGGAGTGATAAGGGTTATTGATTATATCCTTTTTAAATGTGGTAATTAATTGCTTTCTATTGTTTATTGCTTATTATTATTAATGTTTGATGTTCCAATGTTACATTGCACGAATCCCCTTATAAATATTTCCCGTAATTGTTCCCCTCCCTCACTGAGTATACATTATTTGTATACTCACTCCTCATCATGAATCTTTCAGGTTATAGCCAAAGAAAGTGAAGTTCATGTTTCATGATAGTTCGTGCTTGAAAGGATTCATAACGTGTTATGTAGCGTGGATTGTAAAATGTTGAAAAGATATTCTTTTTGATGAGGTGTATGTATTCAAGTATAAGTAATGTATTTCAAGTTAATTAGATCATTAGGGTTGTTTGATTTCATAGCTTATGTAATAGGATAGCGCAGTTTATATTCAATGCATGTATGTAGTTATTTTAAGGAAGAGTAGGTTAATCTTTGTATTCGAAAATGTACAATTGATTGTGAACTTTTGTTGTGAACCAAGGCTCGGATAGCTTTGAGGAGTTGTTGAATATTTGGACATGGTACTGGTCCATCTATATGCTGTGTGCAGGTAAACTGTTTGTTCTATAAATAGGGAAAACTTTATCCGTTTTTCCTAAATTTTGTGATTGGGTTGGAATTGGGTTGAGAATAGCATGGTTAATAGAGTCTCCAATCTCGTGAGGGATCGGGGCATCACACAGAGTACATAGCAGCTGGAAGTTGTTGTGCACAACTACTGTGGATGAAATAGATGCTTACAGACTATAGTATTAGTAATCAATCATTTACTGTTTATTGTGATAATATGAGTGCTATCAATATTTTGAAAAACCCTGTTCAACACTTTCGTACCAAACATATTGATATTAGGCACCATTTCATATGGGAATTAGTGGAAACAAAACAGGTTGTACTTGAACATGTTGTGATTGAGAATCAACTGGCAGACATTTTTACCAAGGCACTCGATGCCGTGAGATTTGAAACAATGCACAAAGCCTTAGGCATTTGCACACTCTGGCTGTGACGATCACAGGGAAACACAGTGGGATTGCATTGATATAATATTACTTACACTGTGTTCTAACTGTATGGTACAGGTATCTCGCCTGCACCACTGTGAGCAAGCTTGTTACCACTTTGCGTACAACAAAGTCCGAGTGCTGATCGGCTGTGCTAAGCTTGTGACTTTGGAGTACCTCCATTCTCGGACACTAATCAGTATAAAAAAAAGGGGGACCTTGTACTTGGATCTGCATTGTTTCAGTCAATTACTGTATTGTGCAAATTTCAAGGTCGACAATACTGTGCTAACTTGGAAAAAGCTACCTTGGGCTACATAGAAATGCACAAGAGTGAAAGCTACCAGGACAAACAAGGTATACAGTAAGCTGATTAGTCGAGCGGCTGGTTTGAATAACTATTGCAACTGATTCGTCACTTGACTTTGTTGTCCACTGTGTGGCAAGGCCCAATCACAGTTTACACATACACACCCTATTCATATGTGTTAACGCTCATGTATAATGAATGTTGTGTCTTTGTATCAGCTCAACGTGTGGGGCCCTATGGGTTGTTCACACTTTGTGTGCATAAACTAAGGCATGACATGTGTCTCATGCTTAAGTACTCTGACAGGTCAATGTAGTTTTTCTTTCACAGTAGCATAAGTACAAGTAGTATTTTGCTAAAAATTTGGGCGCCAAAATAAAATGTCTTATCATGAAAAGCGGGATTGCTATGCCCTCCTCCATCAAGGACGAGTCTGGTTCACAACCTGAGGAAGAAACAGATCTTCCGGATCTCCTGTTCCACGCTCTAAGCGGACAGGTTCCCGAGTTAAACATGGGGTTAGGCGGAGCAAGCGTCTCCGGACATCATCCCCATCAGGTTTACAACAAGGGCAAGATGATGAAGACCATGAGTGGCTCAAGATGGATCTCACAGAAGCCCACTCCGACCATTTTTTCCTATCCGTGAACAAAAAGCGCTTCATGCGGTTAACCATCAAAGATTTTCTGATCGAGAAAAGGATTTTGGCAGACAGCTATCGTCCCTATGGACTTTATTTTCTCCTGGAGACAAGGGGTCTACTGTCTCTGAGTTCTAAGTATGAACCTTTTCTCCCCACTGTTTTACACGAGTTCTTTGCCAACATCCACAAGAGCATTGTGGATCCTTCTTCGCCACATTTCCATCAACTCTACCTTAGAGGGCAGGTCCATAAGTTCTCTCCTCTTGCCATCAACCAGTTTTTGAAGTTTCAGCTGACCAAGTCAGGTACCAAGGGAGAACCCTCTCTCGATACAGTGGCGTCTAAGCCAATTGAGTATAAAACATAGTGGCTAGGTGAAAGTTTGGATACCTCATTTCTCACTGCAAAATATGTTGCACTTTATAAGCTTGTGATTCAGAATGTCTTCCCCACTTCTCATAATACCACTGTCAATAGTCACACTGCCACTGTAATGTATCGCCTTGGCACAGGTGATAGTTTTGACCATGGCGATATCATTTTCAACTGCATACTCCGAGAGGCAGAGCTGAAGACTAACAACAAATTGTTGCCATATTCTTATTTTCTCTATGCTTTTCTCTCAGCTAATCGGACCTTTGACTCAGATGGTGAGAAATTTATGCAGGTGTCTAAATCTCTTGCTTTTAGTGCAAAGTATGTGCAGGGTGTGCGATTGGTTGATGTCGATTTACCCCAAGGCACCAAAGCTCTAGGCAAATTCAGTGTCAAATCTAAGTCTACCACAGTCAAGACCTCTGTTAAGCCGGTAAAGAGCAAGATCAAGCTAGCCCTTTCCCCCCAGGTTGACGATCCTTCCCCATCCATAGGTGGTGAGGCTGGGCTTTCTGCTACTGTGAAGACTCTGCCCCTGCACAAGAAACGCTGATTCAAGATGTCTTTGCTGGCCACAATACCATTACTAATTTGTTTCATGAAGTTCCCCCCTGATATTTGATGTTGTTTTTGGCCTGTGTGCCATTGCTACATTTTTTTTTATTTTGATTACTTGTAGGGTCTGTGGCCCTTATGTTTGGTTATTGTTTTACTCTTGCCTATTCTCGACTACTGTGTTAATCAGTGGTTCCTCCGTCACCGCCATCCTTCTAGAAGTATTGTGTATGCCTACTGTGGCTATCTGCTTTGTGTGTTTTTTTTTTCTCTCTGCAGGTTTGATGAATGATTGACTGTTCTTTAGTCCTTTGGCCTTGGTTTATGGCAAAAGGGGGAGACACTGTGTTTAGTGTTTATGCAGTTATCTGTATTTTTTTTTGGTGTGCTTAATTTTCGTAGTCTATAGGGTCATTTTTCCAGTTGCAGGTATTGTAAGTACGAAGACTAGTTTTGCCAAAAACAAAGCCAAAGGGGGAGCTTGTTGGCCTGCGATTATGTCTCTTAATTGTCTTTATTTTTGGCAAAAGATTGTGCAGGATCCCACTTATATGGAAAGCTATCAATTTGTTGCAAAGATAATTATGAGGCGATTCTGATGAGGCCAAGAAAGATCTTGATTAAAGCAAATCTTTGATTGGGCAAATCTTGGGCAAATCTTTGGAGATTGACTTGGGTAAAAACTCCTACAAAGGTCATTAAAGCTCATGGTTGCTTGGAGCCCAAGATTGTAGCACTCTCACTTATATATATCCTGTTGATCTCGCAAGAATATAGAGATAGGAGAGCAGACGAAGAACAAAGTATAGATATTATAAGGGCTGTAATGTGTTTTTTGAGTCTGTTTGGGGAAACATTGTGGTGAGAGTTTGCTTAGGAACTGTAATTGTACTGAGCAGGTTTTGTTTGTAAACACTCTATTCATTTATCTTATTAGACGTCCTTCGGGAGAAGGAGGTGAGTATTAGGGATAATACGCTAAGTCGAGGGGATCTCGCTAGATTGTAAATCCTTAGATGGGTTAGATAGTCTAGGCGGTGAGGGTTACAAGGGAGTTGTCAATCACATAAGTCCATTGACTATTGTAATCGTGAAACATCTAGTGGATTGCCTATTTTGACCAGGGATTGGTCACGTGGTTTTTTCCCAGTTAGGTTTTTCACGTTAAAATACTGTGTGTACTTTACTTACTGTCTGTTTATTTGTTTCACTGTATGATTTAGGCTTGTCACTGTGATGGATTCACGTATTACTGTGTTCTATCTACAAATGTGTTTAATTGTTTAAATGCACAATCGAACATGAAGCTAGAAACTGATTTTCAAAACTAATTCCACAAGCTATATGTACAAGACATTCATCTAAGCCTAAAAATATTACTTAGCAAAACACATATCGTAATTTAAGTTCATGAATACCAAAGTAACAATCCATATTTGTACATATTATAAAAATTTTATCACTAACTAATATTTACAAAACTTTAGTATTTTAAAACATTCAACATCAATACCCAAGTATTTGCCAAGCAGTAAGCAACAACAATAGCACACCAAACGAAAATCATCATTATCACATAAAGACACATTTTAAACGTATCTTACAGTAAAACAACATGCCATAACTCGTAATTGCATTTAGATCCATAGGACAATTAGAAACATCACATACTGTCAAGAATTCACAAATCAAGTTAAAAATAGCAATTGATAATAGCAACAGGCAATCAAGTTAAAAATTTATAGATTTCTTGGCAGAAGCTTGAATTTAACAATTTAGTTATCTAGGTCACAGGTCTCCAAATATTCTAATTTTTACATGTGCACTAATATTTTTGAGTGTAGATAATTTTAGGATCAAACAGAAGTCAATTCCGATTCAGATTCATTAAGTTATGACCCAAACAGTGCAACTGTGCAAAACTGTCTTATTTCTAGCAAGTTTCAGCTACCCTATAGTTTTAAATTTTTCAGAGACCTTAAACGATTGAATCAGCTTAAGCATCCAAAACAAAGTTTGTTACACACTGGATAATCTATCCACTGTAAAAATTCCCTAATTTGATAGGCATGTTTACTACATCAAAAGTCCTCTAAACTTTGGATGCACTGTACTGTCCAGTTTACCTATTTCTCCTGCGTCATTTCAGTAATAGCAAATTCAAAGGTTTAAAACGTTGGATTTAGCTTTTGTGCAAAACACAAAGTTTGTTCCAAACTATTAAATCTAGCTACTGTAAAGATTTCAAGTAACTTTACTATGTTAAATGAGCTAAGAAATTCAACTACACAAAACTGTCCAGTTTCAACAAAATAACAGTACCTCACAATTTTTAGCAACCTTTAGCATGATAACGATTTTTCCTCATAAAACTTTCAACACAAGATTTGTTACTCTATGAGTCTAAAATAACATCGAATTTATTCAGATTTTTCTAGACAGGTTTACCCGTTCAAACAACTCCAATAGTCTAGGCATTATAGTAATTCTCAAATGTACTCTATGCATAATATTGAGCAAATAAGCAATAACAACTTATCAATACATGCATATTCATGCTCTTTAACCTTGTAAAAGTCTTTTAGAAAGGATCCCCTCACCTTGAACTCCAAAGAAAGATGCAATTCTAAGCGTATAAGAAGGCTAAACGTTGAAATCCCGCGCAAAACCTAGCAAATAACGTTGCAATCTTCTTCCTCTACCCTTTTTTCCCTTGTTTCCACCAAAGTTTTCTCTTCTTTCTTGCCCTTGGGAGCCGACGGGTTTGGGGGGATTATGGTAGGTAGAAGACATATTTTAATTAAATTATTTTCTTGAGGGTTAATTTAGGATTTTAGGTTTTTAGACTTGTACCCCAAAAGTTTTATTAATTTACAAATGCCCCCTTTTTCTTCCTACTTGGCCTTGGTGTGATGCCCGAGCCCCAGTGCATACATATCACCTCTATTTGCATATATTTTGTGCATTATTTCTTAAAAGCTTATTTACAAATAGTTACTATTCATAAGAATTTTCGACTGTTTTATTTTCTTGGATTTGTATTTTTCCCATGTTACTTGTCATTTAGGAGACATGTGAAAATTGGAATTACGTACATAGCATATCGAGAACTCAAGTTACAAAAATGTAAGTGTCTCGTATGAATAGTAAAAAAATTCAGCATTTTAGTTTTGCATTTCGCTTTGTTTTTTACTTCATTTGACCCACCTAGCCAAACTACTTGACCCTATAACCTAACCCATTGACCCATTGACCGAACTTAAACTCTTATAACCCAAAATTTCTCAAAAAACCTTTAAAAAGGTAAAAAAAAATCAGTCAAAAACTATGGACAAGAATAGTGTTTTTCTTTCAAAAATTGCTATAGTTGGCCATCTCCATCTATTCCAAGCTTATTCCAAGTGCATACAAGAGTTCATAGGCCTATATCTAGCTTCTACAAATATTTTGGTGAGGAATTTAGGCAATTATATGCATTTTATATATATATATATATATATATATATATATATATATATATATATGTCTTAACTTTGATTTTTGAGATTTGATGATATATTGCTTATATATCCATATTTATGCTTAAATTATCTTCTAATAAGTTAGTAGAACACATCTTTATGAGCTTTTAGCAAGAATAACGATTCAAATTGAAAAATGCATGTTAGAGAAGACATAAATAGTAAAATTCGAGGGTTTTGTTAAAATTTGATTGTCGTATTGATTTTATGCTATCTATTGGTTCCTTAGGTGCTATTGATCATCGAATAACGTTTATGTGAGATTAGATTGATTGTAAGTTGAGTAATTGTGTGAATTTGACTTAAATTACAAAGGAGTTTCGTATAAAAAGTAAATATGGGTGCAAATGAATGCTATGGATAGTGTTTATTAGGGAAGTAAGTGCTTAAAATGCATTTATGGTGCTAAATTAGGGTTTGGTTTGGGTACTTGTAGTTCAAACACACTTAGGGGCATTTGGGACTTTTCGGTTAAACGTAGTTAAATGTATGATTTCATGGTTCTAAATGGTGCCATAAAGTATATTTAGAAATGTAGTATAGTTGGTTTATGAATTAGGAAACTTGTAGCTAGCACGTGCATTGAATTGTGTTCATGAGATTAAGGGGTCGTTTGACTAAGTGTTGACTGTGCTCAATTTGAGTTGGGGGTTTGCCTTGTATGTGCATGGAAGCCATTTTAGTGCAATTGTGGCATTGATTGGATGTTCAGTTAGTATAGTTGTAGTTCAAACGTGCTAGGTGGACTTTAAGGGTTTTGTTGGGAAAGTGAGGTTTCGTAGCGTAGAATCGTGTCATAACATGCCTAAGAGAGGGTAATGAAGCCGGTTTCCCAATCTTGTAACTCGTTTGGTTGTAGTAGCCTTCAGAAGTTAGAGTATGAATAGTATTTTATAGTTTTCTTGCATTGAGCTAGCATTGCCTATTTAGCTATGGTTCTTGTTGTTATAATTGCCTTATAATTGATTAATAAGATGTTTAAATGCATTTGTGTAGTACATGTAACTTGATAGAGGAGTTCATCAATGGGTCCTAGCAAGAGAAGGAATCAATAACTTGGTAGCCGAGATATACTGGCAAGCCCATCGCTGCCCGGAGGTCCCGACACTACCACAATCAACGATGGTTGCAACCGCCGCGCATAAATAATTCAAATGCATTCGCAATTACCAATGACACAATGAAATTCATGGAACCATCTTGTATGTATACAACTTATAGTGCCACAGTTAATATTATGTAAGGTTTATCAACCATGCTTAACAATGACATCAAAACAATGCTACTAATTCAACAAAATGCCTCAATTACACAAGGGGAAACACGGGAGTCAGATGAGGGGACTCGTCCAGCTCCTTCGACCGAATCCATCTGGAGGAGTCGGTTGAGGTGAGTCAGACGAGCTGGAACGCCCCGATCCCTCACGAGACCGGAGACTCTAATAACTATGCTATTCTCAACCCAATACCAAACCCGGTCACAAAATTTAGGAAAAACGGACAGAGTCTCCCCTGTACCGTGGACATTCTGAAAACCTGTAAATACTCAATAAAGCCACAACATAATAAGACATTCATTTATAACTAAAGATCTTAGCTTTAAGGCCATCCGAGCCTTAAGACATACAAACAGTTTAGATACACACAAGCATGCATTCATAACTTAACTTCTTTATAAAACCACTTATCATGCCACTCCATGATAGCATTGAACATTCTTAGAAATTAAAGCCAACCATACACCCGTTCATTCACACCCAAGCATGCAACATAGCTAGAAGCAGAAGCAAAAGTTATTACATGCCACAATTCTATAACATTTACTACATCCACTTAGCTTTCAAACTTGCAACTACTCAAATATATATACATAAGCCCTTAGGCTCCAAAATAGAATAGAAAGTACAACAATTAAGGTCTTCCACAGTTTAGCAGGCAATCACTCAAATCTCAAGTAATAGCACACAACAATCAGGTCAACTCCTCCAACTGCACCACCTGAAACATGTTTAACGAGGTATGAGCAATCACAATTGCCCAGTGAGGGATAAGGTCTACCGGGGACGTGCAATGCAGCAATTAGTACAAATAAAGCATTTTACAAACAAAGAACAATTGAAACAACAAGTTACCACACATTAAAAAAGATACGATTCACTTGTTCTTCAATCACGAACCACGAGCCACGAACTGAAATCCCGATGTAATAATGACACTGTTATCGATAAGCCGGTATCCCCTTATAACTCCAAAATGGGTGTGCTCCGGATGTACCCCGAAATCCTACGACCCAACTCTCCCTGGGCGGCATCCTAAGCGAGAGAGGGACTGGGTAACCATGGTAGCCGAGGTATACCGGCAAGCCCGATGCCGCCTAGTTTCCACGACACTACCATGCCCAAATGGTTGCGCAACCACAATGCAATGCACTCAAAATGATAACATTAGAATACATCAATAAACACATGATTGAGGGACAACAAAGTAGGTTGCCCTTACACACAATATATAGACAATAAGTGCACATAATGTAAGTACAAGTAAATAAACTATTATGCACATAAGGATGAAGTCTCCCTCACCTCTACCAAGCTCCAAAATGCAAGATTGGCTTCAAATCACCCTCAATCACCTTGAACATAAAGTTAAACATTGTTTTAATTACTCTTTAACTACAACATTCATTAATTGTCCAACTAGGTTAGCTAACTCATAGTTTACTTAATTAACATACAACCAAGTAATCATTCAAGTAATATAATATACAAACAATATAACTAACAAGCAATAAAATCATGATATAAGAATGTTCCACAATCATTTAAAAGAGCATTTTAAGCATAGATAACCATATTTAATTCCATAATAGTACTATCAATTTATAAAGCCATTAATCTATACTTATTCTCATTACAATTAACTCAATATAACACTCAAGGGAAACACTTAGAACTATGACAATACAATTACTATAAATAAGAATTCACTTAGAATCTTCAATTCAAGAAAGCAATTATGCAAATTACAAAGGGGCATATTCAAGATATCCATAGAATTATACCGAAAGCTCCAAAACAACTTGAAACTACATTTAAACACACAAGAAGTCATGCCAAGGTCTTAGAAGCGTGAGATAATCGATATTGCACTTAAACCCCTTTGTTATGCAAGCTATTTTTCTTCCAAATCAAAGTTAATGTTTCAAATTCAATGGGAAGTTATACCAAACTTCTAATTAAACCTTAATGTATCCTTACAACCCTCAAACATGTTCAAATACCCGCAATTACCCCAAAAGCCCCAATTTTCCTCTTATAGCTTTGAACTACACATACCTTAACCGGGCTTCGAACAAGGGTTAGCAAAGCTTCTATAGTACCTAGGTAGCTAAGAATACTAAAAGTGAAGCCCGAATCTACCCGGATTAGCATTAACCCCGAAACCCCTTCTATAAAGTCGGCTAATTCACGTTTTATGCAAGTTTAGAGCAAATCGAGTGTACGGGACTATTAGACTACCTTCATTAGCACCTAAGGCATCTACTAGAAGCATTGAATCATGCTAATACACGCGATTACACAAAACCCTAGAAATCTCATCACTATTCACCTCATAAATTCAAATGACGATTCCAAACGTTTAAAATGCAAACTAATGGTTTAAATGTGTTCTATAGCACTTATATATAATGTACAATAGCATAGATAAGCATTAGAATATCATTTGATAGCATTTCTAACAAATCAAGAAAAGAGCAACAATTTTAAAATGCGCAAACAAGCATGAAAACCCTCACCAATGCGCGTAGAAACTCTTGGGAGGCTAGCAAACACCCTAAACTACTTGCTCCTTGCTTGGCTTGGCTTGGCTTGAAGATTTGATGAGCAAAATCCTCTCATTCTCCTCCTATGTTGATTCTTGGATTTGCTACAGTAATTCCTGCATCTTTCCTTTTTTTGTTTTGTTAAGTTATGACTTGTTTGTGTTTGGTTTGCATATATATTAGGGTGGGCCTATTTGAGTGAGTGCATGGTCTATTAAAATGAGCCTAGTTAACTTAAAAACGAGTCAAATACGCATAAACTAAGTTAGCTAACTAAAACACTTAGTTAAGTCACGTAACACTATTCATTAGATTGACAAAACATTTTCTAAACGAGTGATCCTATTGCTCTTAGCTCAAAAGCATATTTTTCTCATTCCTAAAATAATTAATATCATTTAAGAAAAATGCTAATTCATTAATATAATGCAGTTGAAAAATGGAATGAATAGTAACTCAGAAAGACAACAAGTAAAGCACAAAATTAAATGCACAATTAATGGATGCAACAGTTAAAAATGTGTATGGTAGAATCTCGGGCGTCACACGAGCCCTCGTCCGACTCCCTCAACTGGCAGGGGTAACCCAACAAAACACAAGCCCGGTTTCAACACATTTTGCATTCAATCTTCTTACTACTTGCAAGCTATGGTTATACAACTTCAACCTCCTCAAATATGACTTCAACACCATTAATTAACATGCTAATAATACAACTAATCCATCAGGAACATCAAAGATCAAGTATTGCATCAACTCTTCTTATATAACACCTATGTACTTGATCTCACTATTTTGTCACCTAATGTTGCAAGTTTCACCACAAACACTATCCATCTTGCATTTTATACCCACCTACACGCCATTCAAGTTGATAAAGACAAAATAAAATAAAGTTTATCACTACAAGACTCTCTAAAACTTCAACCTAGTGACCAAGATTCAAATTTCAACATAAGGATGTATAAACTTGGATTTAGCTCAATAGATGGATATAACATATAACCAAGCAAGATGATATCTTTGTAAAGCCATAGATTTGTATGAAAACATCCCTCACCTTTGTCTTGGAATTTGGAAGTAAGATGATGCAAGAAACTTCAAGGAAATGCTTGATAATGCAAGAGAATGGCTTGAAGTTTTCCTCCCTCCTTCTTCTTCTTCCTCTTCTCTTCTCTTCTTCTTCCCTTTCTTTCTTCTCCTTTGGTTGAAAATCAGAAAGAGTGTGTGTGTGTGTCGTGTAGGTGGTGTATGTTGTGTGTGTTTTTTCCTAGAAAATAATAGTGTTTTGTTTGGTAGGATATTTTATAATTTTTGTTCAAGTACAAGAGTGCCCTTCAACTTACTTGTGTATTACTAGCTTGCCATTCTTGTTGCTTCCTAACTATCTAGTTACTAATTTTAGCTCAATAGTGTTTAATTAATTTCCTATGACACCTAAAAATATTCAAATACATGTTAAACAATCAATGCGCGTAAATCGAGATAAATACACATAAATCACTATAAAAACATGTAAAACAAGCTGAATGCATATAAAAGGATTTTAATTATGTATGATATAATCTATATGCACATGAGGTCGCATACTAGGCCTCACAACCTCCCTTCTTAAAAATAATTGCACCCTCGCAATTCCCTAATTACATCGCAAACAAAGACAGGTGTTGCTGCTCCATCTGGTCGCGCCTTTCTCAAGTTGCTCCCTCTATCCTATGATTATTCCAAAGTACCTTCACCATGGGAATACTCTTGTTGCGCAACTTACGGTCTTGTTCATCTAGAATCCACACGGGTTTCTCTTCATAAGACAAATTCTCCTGAAGTTCTAGTGGTTCAGACTTTAGAATATGAGAGGGGTCGGGATGATACTTCTTCAACATAGAAACATGGAACACAATGTGGATGTTGGAGAGATTCGGGGGTAGATCCAACCGATAGGCTAACTTGTTGACTCTATCCACAACTTCAAATGGCCCAATATACCTCGGGCTTAACTTCCTACCTTTTCCATATCTAATCAATCCTCTTCAGGGTGATAACTTTAGTAACACTCGATCACCAACCACAAATTCCAAGTCTCGCCTCCTTTTATCGGCATAACTCGTTTGTCTGCTTTGGGTTGTGAGCATTCTTTTCCTAATCAATTGCACATTCTCAATCTTCTCCATCAACTCCGGAAACAACGTAGGATCAATCGCTTTCATCTCACCAACCTTGTCCCAATACAACGGGGACCTACACTTCCGACCATACAAAGCATCGTATAGTGCCATGCCAATTGTTGCCTGATAGCTGTTATTATAAGCGAATTCTACTAAAGGCAAATCTCCCAAGTACCTCTGAAATCCAATACACACGCCCTCAACATGTCCTCCAAAATCTGAATGGTCCTTTCTGATTGGCCATCGGTCTGAGGGTAGTACGCTATACTGAATCTTAATTTCACCCCCAAGGCTCCTTGCAATTTTTGCCAGAACTGAGATGTAAATCTTGGATCCCTATCTGATACGATGCTAGCTAGAACGCCATGTAGTTTAACTATATTAGCCACATATAATTCAGCTAATTTTCGACGATCATCCTTCTTATTCATCGTAATGAAGTGAGCTGTCTTTGTCAATCTATCCACAATGACCCAAATTGCATCACATCCACGATGTGACCTCGATAATTCCATAATGAAGTCCATGGTCACATGCTCCCACTTCCATTGCGGAATCTCCAAAAGTTGCAAAAGCCCTGTAGGTATTTGATGTTCTGCTTTCACCCGTTGTCATTGAAAGTACAAGCCAACAACTAGAGATCATGTCACTACATATACTATTGTTGGGTTCAAGATCGTAGAATACTATCATGGAAAGCTAGCTAGGGCCGAAATAGACAATAGCACATTTCAAAAGTTTAGCTAACATCAACATGTAATATTCTATCAATGTCCATATATAAGTTCAACATATATATCAACTATATATATGAAAACAAAAAGGAAGTACAAAAGTATACATCTTGTAGATAGCTTTGGAGATGATGTTGCTTGAAGATTAGCCCTTGAATCCTTCTAACTTGAAGTCCCTAGTTGGTCTACCAAGCATCCAAAGTTCTACCACCACTTGATGATGTAAAGTGCTAGTATGTCCTAAAGGTTTGAAGCTATGTGTGTATATCAAAAGGCAAAAACAAAAACTTTCTTCTCCTTATATACTATAGCCGAAACATCATAGAAAAAAGATGAAGTTTTCTTGTTGTTTTTGCTAGTATGTGTGTTGTGTGTGTGAGAGAAATTAAGTGAGAGAAAGAGTTGTCATCTTATATTAATATAAACAATTAACATAATAAGTGACCAAACCTTTTCATGACAAGCCATGCATGTCTTAGGATCAAAATCATTAGCATTAGATGGCAAGATTTCAATCTTCTCTCTCCTCCTATGCTTGGCCGAAATTGTGAGTGGAAGGAGAGAGAATGTTGCCATCTTTTATTATATACATATATAATATATACATATATTAAACTAGCTTTATTAGATAGCCAATCATGATTGCTTTCTTCTAAAGACAAAGTCATGCAAATCCTAGGATTGTAATCATTGCAATCCAAAGGTTAACTTTATTCTCTCTCTTGACACTTGGCAAAAAACACTTATCTTCAAAAGTAAAGGCTAGGATTAGTTTGTCTTTATTTAAGACTTAATCCTAGCCATTCAATTCAAATTCAAATGACTAGGATTGATGACGTGGACTATCCTAGTCATCAATCTCCACATGCATGCGCCATATGTACTTATCTAGTCACCAATTTACAATTCACTTTTTTTTTTGACGACGAGGATAATGACGTGGCATTTCATAAATTACATTACCATAACACACACACACACACACACACACACACACACACATATATATATATATATATATATGTATATATATTATTTTTTGCTCATTCTAATCCCTATTAAAATAAATATATTGAAACTACTTTTCAATATTTACAGTTTGGCCCCAAAAGTTTAAGTAATTACAATTTGACCCTAATTTTTTTTGAAATTACACTTTTGGCCCAAATACTAACATAGATGACTCTTAACACCTTAAAGCCACCAACCACATTATACAAGCTTCCAGTAAAGTTATTCATGATACTTATTAGTGTGTGACCTTCTAGATTCAAAATCGCGCACCGATGAGGGACTGATAGACCTCCTTATCTATTTCGGAAATATCTCCGCCATTTACCAAAATACCCTCATGCTCATGAGTAACGCACTAGCAATGAACGTACCATGAGAATTTATACGATAATGAAGACGACGTCTTTTATGAATCTATTTAACCGTCGAGAATTAGCGTGCAGTCCGATCCTTCTATTAAAATGTCCCGATCAGGAAAGGACCATGAAATGGTTAAGTCCACCTCCGATACTATGAATAAATCTGAATTGGTGAAATGAGAGATGACTACTATGGAAAAACCCCTTTTCCATTACTTCATACTCGCCTTGGCCAAGGACTTCCTCATTTAACGACCGATCTTAGATACCATAGGACATCGCCTCGCGCCGGAGGTTAACAAATCCTATCTTGAAAATTACCTGTTCATACCATAAAACTAAAACGCGAAAGGTCGTAACCCACATTTTTGGAAGACAGGTATTGTCCAAACACAATATTTAGCCTCTAATATAACCGGCAGCCGTAATTTCTCAAGTTTGAGGATTAATTTGCACAATTCCTAACTAAATAGTAAACTATTAACTTGAAATCATGCAGCTTACTATTTATTATCACATTCAATGATCCGTACACTGACGATCACTCATATGTTTATTAGTCCACATCATCATGTTGTTTTGGCACTTCGCATGCCATCCTTTATCATTAATAGCACTATGTTAATGAAAGATAATAACATATGATAACCCGTACTCGATAATTCTAGTCCCGGTTGAATAATCTAAAGGGCTATGAATTGATTCTTAATGTTTATCATATCGAAGAAAAACTGTGAAATATCCTAAACATTTTTAGAACATTTTTCTTCTCGGATAAGTATTAGGGACACATTCATATCGAAGCGGAGAATATGAACATCCTAGAAATAACATAGTGTATAAAACACATAAATATATATTCTTATTAAACCCTAATTAGGTCATCTCAACTATAGCATTAGGGCATATCCCCAATAGACATGTCAAGCATCGAGACACAAACTTCGCAATCTCACGCTTTATGTTATTCCACCAATAGTATTGTTTTAGGTCTCGATACATCTTTGTACCTCCCGGGTGAGTAATATATCTCGAATGATGAGCTTCCTCAAGTACCTTCTTCTTCAACTCCGGATCATTTGGTACACAAATCTAGTTTCTAAGCCTCCACAACCTATCTTCACGCAACATGAAATCTGGATTACCATCTTTTATCTTTTGAAGTTGAGGGTCTTGCTATTGAAACTCTCGGATCTGAGATAACAAGGTAGGTTCCTTGATCTCTAACCTTGCCAAACTTGCCTTTCGGCTCAATGTATCTGTCACTACATTCGCTTTCCGGGCACATAATTAATTGTGCAACTGTAATCATCCAAGAGCTCCATCCACCTTCTTTGTCTCATGTTCAACTCCTTTTGAGAAAAGAGATACGACATAACTCTTATGGTCGGTGAATATCTCAAACTTACTTCCCCACAAATAATGCCTCCATTTCTTCAATGCAAATACAAATGCTGCAAGCTCCAAGTCATGTGTAGGGTAGTTCACCTCATAAGGCTTTAGCTTCCATGATGCATAAACAATGACTTGATTGTTTTGCATCAATATACATCCCAATCCTTCCTTTGAGGCACCATTATAAATAACGAACCCTTGACTCCCCTCGGGTAGTTCCAACACAGGAGCATTTGTCAATCTTTTCTTCAATTCCTAGAAACTGCTTTCACATTTATCATCCCACACGAAACTGACCTTCTTTTGTGTAAGCTTTGTGAGTGGCCTCGCAAGCTTGGAGAAATCCTTTACAAATCTCCTGTAGTACCCTGCCAAACCAAGAAAACTACGTTCTTATATGACATTCTGCAATTTCTTCCATGATTGCACAACAGCTGTCTTTGACGGATCCACCGCAATCCCTTTTTGAGAAATTACATGTCCCAAGAATGCCACTTGCTTGAGCCAGAATTCACACTTATTGAACTTGGCGTACAATTGATGCTCATTCAGCTTCTGCAACAGTAAACACAAATGTCTCTCATGCTCCTCCTCAGTCTTTGAATACACCAGGATATCATCTATAAAAATCACCACGAACTAGTCCAAATACGGTTGAAACACCCTGTGCAACAAGTCCATAAAAGCGATGGGAGTACTTGTTAATCCAAATGACATTACAACAAACTCATAATGCCCGTACCTCGTTATGAAAGCTGACTTAGGCACATCCTCCTGTTTGATACGGAGTTGATAATAGCCTTGCCTCAAGTCAAATTTCGAATAGACCTTGGCTCTTTGGAGTTGGTCAAATAATTCATCGATCAATGGCAACAGGTATTTGTTCTTGATGGTTACCTGGTTCAACCCCTTATAATCAATACAAAGCCTCAACGTTCTATCCTTTTTCTTCACAAATAGGACTGGTGAACCCAAATGAGATGAACTAGGTTGAATAAATCTCTTCTTTAACAAACCTTGTAATTGAACTTTCAATTCTTGCAACTCGGCCGGAGCCATACGGTACGGAGCTTTAGAGATCGGCTGTGTACTTGGTATTTTCTCAATCATGAACTCAACCTCCCTTGCGGGTGGCAATCCCTGTAACTCATCTGGAAACACATCAACATACTCTCTAACCACTGGCACCTCTACTAACTTGACTTGATATGTTGGCTTGTTAATTAAATAAGCCAAGTACCCACTACAACCTTTCCTCATGTACTTCACAACTTTGATTGAGGATATCACGGCCTTTCCTAACAAATCACGTTTTCCCTTCACCTTAAGCACAGGTTGTCCCGGTACCCACAACTCCACAACCTTCGTCCGACAATCCAATCGTGCATGACGTCGTGATAGCCAGTCCATTCCTAAAATAACTTCATAATCCCAAAAAATAAGCACTATAAGATCGGCCAAAAACTCTCGATCTTCAACTCGAAGCTTACATGCTTTACGTGCCAATCTAGTAGTACATTTGGATCCCATTGGGGTACTAACCTCTACATGATATGGTAAGTTTTCCATTGCCAACTTAGTGTAAAATGCACATTTGGGAGTTATAAATGAATGTATGGCTCGTGTATCAATAAGCACCTTAACACATTGATTTTGAATCAGGAAGGTACCTTCAATCATTGCTGTATCATCTAGAAGTTCTGCTTGATCCATGGCATAGGCTTGAGCTTGAACTCTTTGGCCTGGTGCATTCTTTGCAGGCTGATTCTGCACACCCTTGTTATGCCACCTCGGGCAATCCTTAGCCTGGTGCTTATCACTTCTACACCCCAAACACACACCAAGTTTTTTTCCAACATTGAGCTTCCATATGGTCCTTCTTGTTGCAATAATTGCACACAACATTACGGGCGGTAATTGCACCTCCTAGTACTCCACGAACTACCTAGGTGGATGGGACATTAGGTTGAGGCCTAGAAGCTGCTGGTCTGGCCTGATCCTGAGGGTTCTTGTAACATCCCGATCCCTCACGAGACTAGTGCTAGATCCAAAACCCAAGGTCACAAAAAATGAGAAAAAACGGATGGAGTTTTCCCTATTTCTAGGCCTATCCACATACCTACACTCAGAAGAAATAACCACAACAACAATACACAACACTTATATACAACCACAACTTCATTAACTATAACTTTTCCCAAGTCTTTAAGGCCAACTGAACCTTTCTATTTGACAAAATAAGGCATACAAGCATGCTTTGACATTAGCTAATGAAATACTATGTTATAAATCTGCTTATCTTACCACTCTAATCTTATCTACTTAACTTTCTTATATTTTAAATCCTTCAACCAAGCTCCATTCAAACCATACAAGCAAGCAAACTAGCGAAGCAATAAAGTAAAGCTTTAAAGTTATTATATGCCAACATTTAACTACTTAATCATTCAAGACTCCAAACTTTAAAATTACAACCCTCCATAGCAACACAAATACATACAAGACCACAAGGTCTCAAAATAGATTACAAGCCACTATTCAATTGCTTTAAATAAATTCACATATAATACAACTAACGAGATCTAATACCCACTCAAGCAGACTCTCGAGCCTTCTCTTTCTCAATCTTTAGAGAAACCAAACCTGAATTGGTTAGAAAAAAGAAGTGAGCAAACACAGTTGCTCAATGAGGGATGGAAACAGATATCGGGTAATTTTGAAAACGGTTTCGTGCAATGCAACAACTAACAATAAATCAAATTAACAATACGAAGATAGTATACCATTAAATAAGCTAAAAAATTCACATCAAAGAAAGAAAATCACCCATGATAGAACAAATACACCAAGCAACCTAGAGGAAACAATAACAATATATCACACAATACAAATATACAAACTAATTAACTCAATGTAAGAACACAAGTAATGGTAACTCTCCAAGAACTTAGGGCCCCAGCGAGAGTCACTAATTAAAAGGATACGATGATGACCATGAGCATGAACCACGAACCACGATCCACGATCCACGAACCACAATCCATGAACCGCGAACCACGAACTCAAATAGACAATAACGAATTCGATATCGATAAGCCGGCATAACCTTATACACCAAACGGGGGCTCCGAATATAACACCCCGTTAATCCTAGGACCTAGTTCTCCTAGGGCAACATCTCTAGCAAAAGAGGGAATAGCTACGGAGGATGGACAACCAGTGGCAAGCCCGATGCCGCCTAGTGGGTGGCCACCACATCCGTGCGAATGATTGTGCAACCACGATAACGATAACGATAACGATAAGTATAAGTTTTTGCTCGATGATATCTATAATTTCCAAGGAAAACTGATTCGATAGCTATACAAGATAACATATACGAGACAATTTTGGAAGCAATATAAGTAAGATAACAATATAGGAATAATACAAGCATTTTCTATTAAGATAGCTATGTAACCTATTTCATGAAACATATACAAATAACTACACATGCTACACCAATGCATTAAAGCACTTAGCCAATCAATTGAAGTCAATTAAAACCTCATGAAAAGTAGAACTTCAAGCTATTTCCAATATTAGACTAACTTTGTGACTTTTCCCCTTAGTTTAATAGTTCAATTCAATACACAAACAAAACAAAAGTCATATAAACCTCACGTTAACTATTCTACACTTCTAAGTACACTTTATGGCATCTCTTAAAACCATGAAAACCCGTTTTTAACTTCGTCTAACACAAAAGTTTCGAAAACCCCGTAGTCACTTTGAAGTACAACTACCCAAACCACCCCTCAATTCGATGCCATAAAAGCACTTTTAGCACTACCTCACCTAATCAGCACTAGCTATAGCATTCACTTATACCCAAGCAACCAACCTACGCAAAGCCCCTTTTGAACCCAAGCCAATTTTACAAATTTATTCAAGTTATTTCAAATTATATTCATTCTAATCATTAACCTAGGTTGAATAGCACCTATAGCATCATTATATAACATAGAATTAAGCTCATGTTTAACAATTAACATAAAACCCTAGAAAATACTATTCATTCATCTTCAACAAGTGGCCCTTTGCAAGAATTCATAATATAAGGCAATCAACAACACAAAACTAGTTCATATAGCATGAAAACACTATTTTATACAATATCCAAGTATTATATATGCATATAACAACATTTCAAGAGTTTACATAAAATCTACTAAAACTTTAAATGTCAAAAATATGCAATCCCCTCACTAAATAATACTTGTAGAAGCTAGGTTGGAGCTAAGGAAGGCTAGAAACCCTTTGATCCAAGCTTAGATTGCACTTTGAAGACAAACCTTACATTTTTTTCTTTCCATTTTCCTTTCTTCTACCTATAGGCCTCTATGGTCTTTTTTTTTTCTTTGTTTTGTCTTATCCTATGCGTTTTATGTATATTAGTAGTATAAATGTATATATAATAGCCTAGGATGGTTTTGGCCTTAGGAAAATACTAGAGCAATTATATTATAGCCCAAATACTAATTAGAAACTAACTAGCCCACAATGCAATTATGTTTTTTTTACTATTTCTACAGTACCAAAAATATTTTTGTAACTCACTCTCCGGGCATGCAATGTGCGAAATAACAATGAATGAATACTAAATATAGGTTAATAAACATAGGAAAAATGCTAAATTGCGAAGATAAAATACTTTAATTTTCACCCCGGGCTCAGAGTTCACTTTTAAATGATGAAAATAATTCATTAGGTATAAGAAAATAATTCCATATAATAAAAATGACAATATTAAGTTAATCGTGTTATATAAATTATTTGAACGTAGTCTATACATTTTTGAAAGAAAGATGAAATTATCACATAGACACATACAACATTTAAGATGACACAAAATTATATGCAATTAAGTATGATGTGCTACATGATAGGTCCGGGTATGCTACGCACAAAAGAAACACTAAACAAATTCACAGAATAAAATAATTTAGGCCAATATGAAAGAAGATAAAATAAATAAAATAAAAGGTAACTCAATTTTGGGCTAGGAAAATACTAATCAATTAATCATAAACAAATAATAAAATAAATTATTTATTTCATGTAAACCATTTAGATGTAATTAAATAAATATATTTATTAAAAATAATAAACTAGCTCGTTCAGTTCCTAGCTCAGCTTCCTGTACGAATAGTGAAATGAATTAGTTAAAAGGCATGTAAAGTAAATTTAAATAAATAAAATAATAAATTAAGTGTCCCGACAAGTCATTTAGATATAATTTAAATAAATAAAAATAATGAAAATAATAAATTAATTACTTTACCTAAATCAATTAAATGTAATGCAAATAATGATAATAATAATAAAAATAGTTATCCTCGGGTTCGGGCTTCACATTCAAATAGTAAAATTAAATTACTTAAAAATGTTAGTAAAATAAATTATGGTAAATAAAATAATAAAATAATTATTTTGGGCCAACCAATTAAATATAAACTAAATGAATGTGAAAAGTCGTCATGCACATTTTTCAAGAATTACAAAATTTAATGAAATAAATATATGCAAATTAATATAATGTCTATATGCTAGGTCCGAGTGTCACAGTTCTGGGTCTGGAATGCCCTAGACTGACCTTGAGTCTGAGAGGGCCTCTTGTTTTGCTGAGATAGACCAACTTTCATTGCTAATTTCTTCTCCTCAATCCTCGATGCAGTTGCAAAGACAACATTATAAGTATCGAACTCCGCTATTGCCAGCCCATCTTGAATCTTGAGTCTCAGCCCTCGAGTAAATTTCCATATCTTGGTGGTCGGGGTCTGGACCATATGTGGTGTATACTGGGAGAGTCTATCAAACTTTGTCTCATACTCAACCACCGTCATGCTTCTCTGTTTGAGGTACATAAACTCTTTTATTTTCTTGTCCTGGGAGACCTCATATATCTATTTACTCTTAAATGCTCTGACAAAGTTTCTCCATGTAATGGGAGTATGTTGAGCCTCCCATTGATCTCTCACTGTATTCCACCATGTTTCAATGTCACCTTCTAACTGAAAGACAACATAGGTAACCTTTTTCTCCTCTGCATAGTCCTGCGCAGCATAAATCTTCTCGATCCGAGATAGCCAATATTCTGCCTCTTCATCATTCAGTTTTCCCCTGAACTTCGGAGGGCTGTAGAATAGGTTATCTTTGAGGTTATCACTTCCCCTATTATCTCCGTTCTTGCCACTATTACTAGCACCATGATTGCTATTGTTATTACCATTATTAAATGTTGCTGTTGCCGCTACTGCTTGTTGTTCCATCACTCGACTCATTCTATCTGCAGTAGTTGCCATCAAATTGAACATTGCCACACCAAGATTAGCTTGATTTGCATTCTCAGGCTCTTGAGACCCAGTGTTGCTACGAGTGTTACGACTTGCCATCTATAGATATAGAACAAATACCACCCACGGTTATAGGTTAAGCACACAAATTCACATAAAAACATAAGTGTAATACCCGAGCCCGGAATGTGAATTTTCTTTGTTTATTATTTTGAAAATTATATTTCCTTAAATTCTTTGTGAATTAACTGTTACTTTCTCGCCGACGCAACGTGCATTGCATTTAAGGAGCGATAGCTAGATAACGAGTTCCAGTCCTCAGCAAATAGTGAAACTAGTATTTAGACGACTTAAATTTTATATTTTAATTGTTGCTAACTTTAATTGAACTTACCTTAGCTGAAACGGCTTTAAAACGCGCGAAATAGGGCCCTTTGACCAAGTTTTTAAGTAGTTTGACTTAGCCCTTTGACCCTTTGACCATTTGACCCTTAAATAAGTTAAAACTAAGCAAAATAAAATAAAAACAGCAGCAAAACCAGCAGCAGGTCGTGAGCTTCCTTAGAGAAAAAAAAAACCTTTCAACCTTCCAAACGATCAATCTTCGCGTGTGCTCGTGCGGGGTGATTTCCGAGGCAACCAACGTTGTTTTCCTAGCGACTAGGAGTACCTAAGGTGAGGAAAGCATGTTATTTGCGCATTTATACGTTGTGTTTGTTAACTTTGTCAATTTTTAGATTTATCCGTAGATCGTTATTTAAAGCGATTTGATGCTTCTAGAATGTTCCTTAGCATTTGTAGAACATGTATTTATGGCTTTGTAACATTTTCTGCGGTTAAATGTTGTGATTGCAACTTGAATTGTGGAATGAATAGTGTTTTGTGAATAGTAAAACCTTGAAACGTTGAAGTTGCGCTGTTATGCTTTCCGTTGATGTAGAAACGTGCTAGGTATGCTAGAATGCTAAAATGTGTGGTTTGTTTGGGTTGCGTAGTGGAAAAAACGAGAATTAAGCCTTTGGGAAAGTCGGGGTCGTTTAGGTCGACTTTGGCATTTTCTCGTTTTGCGTGTTGGCATTGCTTCGGGAAGCCATGGAAGCACTTTTGGTGCGATTATGGTGTTGGTTGGGTGTTTGGTTGTTGTAGTGGTAGTTCAAACGAGAAAGGGGGAAATCGGGGCTTTGCGCGAGTTCTAGGGTAAAGTAAGGTTTTGGGGTCTTTAGACGTGCCTTATGGTGACCTAGGAGGGTTGGCGAAGTCGGTTTTCAGAACTCGTGGCTCGTTTGGAAATGGTAGCATTTTGTCAGTTGGGGCCGATTTGTGTTTTTGTGTGTTTACTTGTCTTTATGCTTATAGAATGCTTAGAATTACTTGAATTACTTGTTTGAGTTGTTTTGGATTGAATTGTTTATCAAATTGTTGCTATTGCGTGCGAGAGTAACCTACTTTGTTATTCTCCCACGTGTGGTTTTATCGCTTGTTTATCGCTTGTTTATTGTCTTGTATCGAGTCTTGCATTGCATAGTGTCTCGCGCGTGAGTGATGGGCCTCTCTGGGTAGCCTTGGGTTGCCAGTGTTGGTTGCTCTAGCTCCGCTGCTATTCCCTTTCTCTCTTGGGTTGCCTCCCAGGGAGATTTGGGTCGTAGGATTGATGGATACTTCCGGAGTATTCCAAACTGGTGTTATAAGGTGGTTTTGGGCCGGCGCGTCGTCATCGAATTTGTGTTTGAAAGTTGCTCGTGAAAAGAGTATCGTATCCTTTGATTGAGTGTTTGCAGCTTTAGATACTTGCCTTGCTTTATTATTGGCTTTGGTTGTATCTTTATATGATTTATATGTATTGCTTGGCTAATTGCATTGCATACTCCTCTCATCTCCGTCCTTGAGACCAATTGCCCTCGCTGAGCAATAGTTTTTGCTCATTCCTCTCTATACTATGTTTTTACAGGAGTAGTTGAGGCAGACCCTCTCGAGGTAATTGAGGAGGAGGAGCAGGTGGAGGTGTTTCCGTGATAGCACTTACCTGCTTTGCTGGTGGTTGGTTACCAGTTTTGTGCAAACCTTGTTGTTATGTATATTGCGTGAAGGACGCTTAATTTTGAGGCTTGTAGCCTTGTATATATATTTTCTAGTTGAGACCTTTAATGGTCTTATGTTGTAATGGATTAAAGTTTGTAAATTGTAAACTTATACTCGGATGACTAGTGAAGAAATGCATGCTAATGGCTAATGGTTTAGTGGCATAAGTACTTGTGTAGTATGCATACCATTTTTGGTTTGGAAAGTTGGATAATAAGAAATGTATGTTTTATAGAAAGTTGGCTTGTTCTGATTATTTTATGGCTTTCGCAAGTATTATATTGTTTTTAGGGTTTTCGGATCGTCCGCGGTACAGAGGAGACTCCGTCCGTGTGTCGGGTCCGGGCTTGGCCTTTTGCGGGGTCGGGTCGGGGCGTGACAATAAGTCCCTAGAAGTGTTAAAACATGTTTCCATCTCAAGTCTTCTACCCATTAACCAGGGGTTCCAAACCCAGACTATGCTAACATTCTAACTTTGTGACTTTCCCCTTAGTCCAATGGTTCAATCTTAAGCACATACGAAACACAAACTGCATAATTCACATACCAACTATTCTATATTTCTAAGAACACGTTACGACACCATCTAAAGCTAAGAAAACCTGTTTTTAACTACGTCTATCACAAAAGCCCCAAAAGCCCCATGACCACCTTACAATACAACTACCCAAACCACCCATTAATTCAATGCCATAATTGTATTTTAGACACTACCCTACATATTTAACACTAACTCAAGCATTCAAACACACCCGAACAACAAACCTATACATGACCCCTTTTAAATTCAATCAAATTTAACATGTTTGTTCAAGTTTTATCCATTCCAAACATTAACCTAGGTTCAATAATACCTATGGCATCATTAGATAACATATAATTAAGCTCATAAACAAGAAATAACAAAAAAAACCCTAAATTTTACTATTCATTATCTTTTACAATAATCTATTTGCAATAAATCACAATCCAAGCTATTCAACGATAAACAAGTTTTATATTAGCAAATATCAACAAATCTAGGAATTGCAAAATATGACATAAACTTTAGAATTCATGAAATATGCAAAATCTCTCACCAAAGAAGCTTGAAGATGCTAGGTTTAGGCTTAGTATAGCTTGAAAATACCTCAAAATGCCTTAGATGATCACACAATAGCAGGATGGAAGAAGATTTTTCTCTTTTCTTTCTCCATGAAGCTCACTGCCTCTCAAGGCCGTTCTTTTTCTTGTTTTTGTGCTTTTTAATATATATAGATGTATATGTATGTAATATATAGATATATGTTAGATTGGGCCTTGGTTTATTTAGAATAAAATGTAAGAAGCTCAATTAAAATGACCCAAAGTCAATGCTACTAAAAGAAGCCCAAAATGTTGTCTAGCTCCACTATTCATGTGAGACACAAAATAAATTTTCTACCCACCTTCCCGACATACTATGCAAGTAAAATTTATGAACGTATGTCCAAAATCACTTATATAATCAGGAAAAAATATGAGATTTGCAAAATAAATTATTTTAATTTTTACTCCAGGCTCAGGGCTTGTTTTAAAAAGATGAAATTTAATTTATTAGGTACTAAGAACAATCCCGTATGTTATAAATGACAAAATAATAGTTAAAACATTTTTATTTGATTTAAGTAGTTGTTTGTGCACTTTTAAAGAAAGTAGGAAAAGTAGAAGAAAAGTAAAACTACTATGTAAATTCAAATGCTAAATTAAACATATATACACATATAACCACTTATTTATACCTGATTACATGCAAATATGCATAGTGTACTACATGCTGTGTCCAGGGTGTGATACTATAGGTTCCTCATTATCTGTTGTTGTTCCAGATATTAATCCCCTACTTGGCATCATTGATGCTTTTGACTGTGTTTTGCCAAATATTATGCGCACCCATACCATGATCACTCGATCACTAGATGGCACTCGCAAACCATGCCTAGTGAAAATAACAAACAATCAAAGTTAGCACATCAAATGTCTTCCAAAGGCTTGACATCTTGATTTCTCCAATACTGGAACTCCTCAAAGGACTCCATCTTCTTTTGCAAAGCTCTTTGTATAAATTACATCAATATGGCTTACTACAAATCTCTTTCATTTGCAAAGCTATAAAATTGAGACTTATTTCTTATTTACATAACAATGAATGAATAAATAATTACAAAGCCATCATATGAATTACAACCATTCAACCATTCACTAGACAAAGTCCATGATCCAACCATCAAACATCATTCAATAGAATTTCATAAAGCATGAAATATGCATCTAATACATACATTCAAGAAAACTAAATGAATAGCTAGCACAAACTTATGAAACACATTCATAAAGTCAACACATATTCTAGTCTTCAACACTTTTAACAACTCTTGTGAACATACACATAGGATTAAATGATTTTAGAATCATAACTAAACTTATGACATGCATATAGGCTATAATAAAACAAAAAGCACAAGTCTAGCCAAATCCTTGAAGATTCAGCCATGGCATACCAATGAGGTATTTTTGGCCATGGCTTGATAAACAAGATGGACATGATAGTTTCATGCAAGATTATATACATTATACATTCTTCTAAAGGTAGATTCAACCAAACCCCTTTTGATCAACTTAACCTTTTCACATAAAACTTCTTTTTTTAAAGTATGTCTTTTTATGTAATGTTTATATCTAGCATATAAAACTAACAACATACTAAATATGATTTTATCCAAGCTACATATACATATAAAATCATTCCATACAACTAATATTTCATATAACATGAAAGAGTAGTAGCACAACAAATCCAACAAACTTTAAAGATTAGAAATATGGAAAAAAAATTATGTCACCATATGATCATCAAGCCTAGACTCTTATACCACTTGAAGGATCTATTAGAATTATACATCTCATATGGCTATAATGAAAGTGGAAGCATTATAACATACTTTGATCCAAAACCCTAATCTTGATTTCATATGATTAACGTAATGTATACATATATATATGGCTAATATATGTAATATGGAGGATTATACAAGTTATACGTCTTGAAGATCATAAAGGAGATGAAGATGTTGGCCATCTGAATGTTGACAAGTTTTCCTACAAGTATAAGAGTCCTAGACTGTCCACACAAGCAATAATAGGCCTCCTTAGATCATCAACATGTTTGTGGTAGGCTATTAGGCTACTAATAGAGCAATGGACTGATCATGTGGTTCAGAACTAGGAGACTAAGTGGTAGCACATAAATCATCAGAATGTGAAAACCTGCCTTGTGCTTGTGTTGCAAAGCGTGGTGGCTCATTGTGAAAATGAGTTGGTGGCAAGTCGGGTATTGTGGCTGGACGACGCTGAGGCATGTGAGTTGAAGAGCTAGTTTTAATTAATTCAATGGGGAAGGGCTGCAACTTAAATAGCAGCGGTATTATGCATGATGACGATAGAGTAATGGAAGCTGGTAACTAAAACTCGTCAAACGTAACATGGTGTGAGATAAGCATACGTCCAGTAACTAGGTAAAAATATTTGTATCCCGTATGCGCAGGACTGTAGCCTAGAAAAATGCATCGGCAAGTTTTAAAGTGCAACTTGCTACGACCAAAAGGCGTAAGACATCGACAACAAATAGTGCCAAATGCTCGGAGTTATGAATAATCTCGCATTTGATTATACAAAAGTTGATATGGAGACTTGTGACCCAGTAGCAGAGTAGGCAAACGATTAATCAAATATACTGTAGTTGAAAAAGTATAATTCCAAAAGGCTTTGATAAACCACTTTGAGCAAGAAGAGTTAGTCCAGTCTCCACTATATGCCGATGTTTACGTTCGGTGATACCATTTTGCTTAGGTGTTCCAGGACAAGATAATCTATGGAGGATGCCATGTTTTTGAAATAAATCACGAAGTCCATGATTAACAAACTCACCACCTCTATTAGTTTCTTCAAATTTTTATTTTTGTGCGGCATAAGTTCTCAACCATTGCAATAAATATAGGAAAAATAGTTCATACATCAGATTTTCATTGCAACGGATAATACCATGAAAACTGACTACAATCATAAAGAATGACTAGATAATATCGAAAACCTTCCAATGAGAGTACCAGGGCTTTTGCCCAATTGACAACTGTTGCATGGCCCTTGACTGACTGAAGAAGAATGGAAAGAGAGGAGCTTCTTGAGACAGAACAGAGTGCTCTCAGACAGATGGCCAAGTCGGGCATGCTAAATATCTGCTATAGCATTATTTGAATCAAGGGCTGTTTTATTTTGATGCTAAAAGAATAAAAACCATTAGTCTTCTGTCCTTAATGAAGAAGGCACCCCCGTCTTCAAATCCTTAATAAAATAACCAGAGTTCGTTAAGATGAAACAACATTTGTGATCCTTTGTAAATTATGACACTGATAAGAGTTGTTTCGCTAAATGAGGCACGAACAGAACATTACAATCAAATGTTGAGCATGAGATAATGTAAGTGGTATTCAGCCAGTGTGTAAAATTGGTATGCCTAGGCCATTTCTAATCAAACCAATATCATTACCATGATATGGGAGCCTACCAGTGACTTGAGAACCATCCGGAGTCATGTGATGAGTGGCTCCGGTATCAATATACTAGTAAGGATCAGATAGATTTGTGACTTGCATTGCAGGTAAGGCTTTGGTGTTTGCTTCAATGGCCTTATTAGGAGCCCAACAATTGTTGCCTTTATGATATGGGAACCCGCATTGATAGATTACGACCTAAGGAAGATAAGATTGAACTGACTAATTTTGTGATATAGCTTTTGGCGACGAATGACGACCAGGACCCCTACCTGAATTTCTACCGTGTAGCGTCCACAAGATGAGGTCTTCATCATCAATAGATTTGGTTGTACTGGCCAATGCTAAAGATAAAGACTTCATATGTTGAATATACTGATGAATAGTTTATGCTCCTTTAGTGAGTGACTGAAGTTCAGTCTTCATCTGCTGAACATGGGCTAGTGATTGTGATCCATACAAGGTTTCTAAAGTTCTCCAATTCTTCAAAAAACTTGAACGAATTAGATTTCAGTGGCATGGTGGATTTTTCAAACAACAAATATAAAATTGAATGATACATCAACGAGAAATAAAGATAGTTGGCAATACGAACTATTCTTTTTTTTTTTAATTGATATCCATTGGAATAGAAAAGGTTCGAGAATCCTCAGGGACTATCGCAATGCTTTGTTTTAATTAAATAGTCAGATTTCCTTTGTCCGTACCAGTTCTGAGCTGGCTATTCGACGCCCGGGGAAGGCCCCCGAAGGAGCCGTTCTAAGTCCGTCCCCCGGCCGGCATGCGGTGAGCCGCTCTCGCCGCAGGAGCAGCTCGAGCAATCCACCGACAGCCGATTGGTTCGGGACTGGGAACCTGTAACACCTCGTTCCCTCTCGAGACCAGGAGTTCTATCAATCAATCTAATCGCAACCCAATTCTAAACCTGGGCATAAAATTTAAGGAAAACGGACGGAGTCTCCCTTGTTTCTAGGCAAAATGCAAAACTTGTGACAGCATATAAGTGGACCAGTACCGTGTCCAACCATTCAAACGCCTCAAGGCCATCTAAGCCTTGTTTCTCAACAATTAATCTCAACAAGTATACATACATTTCCAAGTACCTAGACTATTCTAACTCTTCCTTTGGACATTACAAACATGCATTGAAGTTAAACTACACTAATTGAATACATAAACTAGCTTTTCAAATCACTTCAATAATCTAGTAAAACTTAAATTACATTATTCCTTTTCACTAAATGCAAACAACACATGAATATACATCTTTGCATCTTTGACAACTCAAGCTACGTAGCACGCAAGATAACTCTTCAAGCATGAACTTTCACGTAATCACGAACTTTTCAGATAACATGGCATTTCCTGAAATGTGGTGGTGAAGAGTGAGTATACTCAACACGTATACTCAGTGAGGGCGGGACAGATATTGTGAAACCTCACTTTTCTGCTTTAACTTGATTTACGTGCTTTGTCTCGTTTTGCGTGCATATGACCTGTTTATGTGCTATAGGGCCTAGAATGTTATAATTTTTATATCAATACTCCTAATACTTGCTAAATGTGCATTCATGAAATTTTCATCAAAAACGGAGTCAAAAATTTTATCGTCAATTTTCAGTGAATAGTATTTTCGAAACACGCCCGCTAAAATTTTGAAACTGGTCTTTTTAACCCTTCTAGACCTAGACCACGGACTTTAATAGACCTGTGTTTGATGAAAACTGTTTTAAAATCGGCTTAAGAATTTATTAGGGTTTTTACACCGACTTTTGCGAAAATTGAGTTTTAAGCCGACTCGGGTGAAATTGTTTGAATGTAAAACTTCTTGTCACCTAAAAATAATTTACTTGAGCTAGCTTGGGTGATTGAATAATTGTTTTGAACTTTGGTGATCAAGAAAATGCATTTAAAGTCAAGAAGACACAAAAAAATGCTAAGTTTCAACTTTGACTTTCATTTAAATGGTTGACCAACAAGCTTATATCACCAACACACACTCACAAAGCACAAAAACACCCCAAAAAAAACACACAAAACCGTGGCTCCTTGGAGGAGAAAGATGAAGGCATTTTCAAAGCATTTTTCTCATAGATTTTGCATTTCAAAGCCGAATTGAGTGATTCAAAGCTTGAAATTGATTGTTTGGCATTCGTTCTACACATTTCTTGCATCAAAACACATCAAAGGTGAGAGAAAAATTCTAGATCTCAAAAATTATATTTTGTGTTTATGCGTATAAATGATTATTGAACCGTTAGAATGTTAATCTAATGTTAGATTATTGCTCCTTGCATGCTAGGGATCATTTAGCTGTAATACTACGAGTTTTTATCGGTTGTAGCATAATTTTTATTTTTTTGGGTATTTAAATTTGATTAATTTGTTCAAAGTTGATTAAATTGAGTTGTGTTGATCGAAATTGATTGCCGTCGATTTCTAAAAACTTGATAATTACGTGGTAACGCCGTTATAATGCCGAATTTTCGATTATGATGTTTGGGTGAAAATCCGGAAATTTCAGCCTAGGTGTCTTGAGGTTTTAGGGTTGTTGGGCTTGATTTTGAGGTGTCTTGGTTGGTTTCCGAGAGGGCTAATGTAGTTGATCGAATGGGAGAGTGTTTGAAACTGATTTGGGGTTATTTGGATTAGTAGAATGTAAGATATGATTATTTGAAGTTTAGGTTATCTTTCTTTAAATTATTGAATTGAGCCTCAGTTGATCGGATGTGATTTGAGTGATTAAATTGTGAGTTGTTGATGGGTAAACTAGGGTTTGATTGTGTGTTTAATGCATGTTCGGTTGGATGGTCTACTTTGTCATTTAACTTAGTTATTTGTTGTTAAATTGTTTATTGATGTTATTATGATGATAATATGATTATTGATGATGATAATATGTTTATTGATGATGATTGATGATTATTGATTGATGATTGATGCCGGGAGATAAACAGTTATGCTAGACTGTCCTCCTGTGAATGATTGATGTTTATTATTATTGCTGGGTCTCTGGTATGTGTGTGCCACCTCTCGGGCAGCATCGGGCTGTCGGGTTGATAACGGCATGACTATCAGAGATTGCCTCCAGCTCGCATGACGGAGGTGTCATGGAGGGCGAGGTTATTGGGGGTACCCCGGGTGCGTGAGTAATGGGGAGTTACAAGAAGAATGGTTGAGATCGTGATGGCGTTTGGAGCTACACCAACTAGAGAGAGTATCCTTTATTGAATGGTCATATAGTTATGTGATGATAGTATTATTGATGTTATTGTGTGTTTACTGACTCAAAGGATTATTTCCAAGGAGTTTAATAGACCTTGCTCGAGATCTATCGGATCCTCACTGGGCTTATTTTATATAAGCTCACTCTCTATTATTGCATGCTTACAGGTGTTACAGAACAGATTACGGATACGTGCCTCAGGAAGCTGAGAATGTGCTTTATGTGGATGAGTCTTATGTGCAGGAGTTATTGCCATGAGATTATCTTAGTTGTCGTAAAATAATGTTTTGTATAATCTATTTTGAAATGTATGTATAGCCTATGTATGAAGTTGGAACGGAGGCATATAACTATGAATGGATTGTTGAAGGAATGATAATTGTATAATGTGGTTATGTTGTATGTTGTTAATTTAATTGAGGAGTTGGTTGTTGAATGGTTTATGGAGTTGGTTGTATGCTTTTCTGAAGAGGTTGGTTTAGAGCCTCAATGTCCAAATTACTGTCGTTATACTGCCGAAATTCCGTTGCGTCCTGACTGATTGTAGGAGGGGTCGAGTTGGGGCGTGACATTTAAGTAGTATCAGAGCGCATGTTAGCTGTCAGCCGGGGTATCCTCGGAATGTGGGTAGTGGTCTAAGCATGCAAGTATGTATTAAGTGAAAGAAAAGTGAAACATATGTTAATATGTTTATGTGATTAATTTACTTATGTGTCTAACTTTCTATGTGATCAATATGCTTTACATGTTAAGTGAACTAACGTTGTTGATATGTTTTATGTGATAACGTGTCTTACGTACTCAATGTGTTGTAGTTAATATGCATTTTGTGATTAATGTGTATTATGTGACAAATGTGTTTTATGTGATTGAAGTGTTTGTGTGAAGTTAGTTGTTTATGTGGTTTTAATTGTTTATAACTAGCTTATGTGAAACAATGTGCTTTAGGTGTTCAATGTACTTTAAGTGACCAATGTGAGTTACGTGATCAACTTGTCTTATGTGAAGTTTGTTACTTATGTGACTTTAATTGTTTATAACTTACTTCTGTGATATAACCTGTTTATGTGATGTTGGCTTCTTATATGCTGAATTGTGTGTTATGTGATAATGTTATATTATATGATAATCATGCATTACGTTGTACCTGTTTTCATGTGATGTAATTGTATATATTCTATGACTGTGGGTGATTCTTTTAGGTGAAGTAAGGATGACTGCAAGAGTTTTCGGAAATAGAGGTAGGCCATGATTTTGAATTATTATTATTCTAGAAGTTTATCAGTTAGATTTTAATTGTTATATTTATGGATTTTAGTTTCGGCTTAGTGGATTGATCTTGATGTTTCTTTAGCGAGAATGAAGTTATTCGAGGAAATAGCAATGTATCTTGATGATTATAATTACTTTTGTTGCCATGTTTAACTTGTTATTACTTGGAGATGGATCATAAGTTGAGGTTTCTGTGAGGTTGTAATTAGACACTTTTGGAGTCTCAACTCAGATTATACTTTCTTGAGGTTATTTTAGAATGAATTTATTTGAGGAATTAGTGATGTATATTTGTGAATGGAATGAAATGTAGTATAACATGTATATATTTCTACTATTTGGGATTGCTATATTATTTATGGATATTTTAGAGTTTTGATCTTTAAACCTTGGAGACAATTAGAGTGATTCCTGACTAAATTTACTTTATTCGAAGATATAATTGTTGGGAGATAGAATTATTTGAGGAAATAAGAATGCATTTCGGTGGCTGAACATTTACTTGCCTACATCAAGCTTTTGAGTTCTAGGTGGTATGACTTTCTAAATTATTGATTGAGGATTCGCTTGTGTTGTAATGGGTTAATATGAATATGTATTGTGTTATCAGATTTTGGAGTCTTCATTAGTTAATCTTGTTGGGTAATCGGTGATTTATCTTGTTTGGTGATTGGTCTGGTACAGAATGTAAAATTTTGGAGTGATTTATCTTGTTTGGTGATTGTTATGACTCCTTAGGTTCTCTAGATCTCCTTAGTGTCTTGTTTTGGAGGAAGATAGATTGTAGGATTTGACTTGTTGGTGTTTAAGTGTGTAGGTGGGACACCCTTCTTGTGTTTCATAATTCTATCGGTCTTATTATTCTTTTCTACTCTATTCTCACTTATTTGAGAGAGGGTTACACTTTTCTTGAAAGTTTTGCTTATTGGATTAATGGATCCTATACTCATTTGACATTGTTTCTATTCTTAACATTCATATTTGCTTCTTATAGCAATGTCACTTATTGGAGTTAAGGTTTGAGACTTCTATATTTCATTCTATATCTCCAGCCATTGGTTTCAATATTTCATTTCATTCTATTACTATTCATTTGGAAGTAATTTCACCTTTGTTATACCATTTTACTTATTCGATTTCACTTGTTTGATGTACTTCTTACCTAAGTACATCATTGTTATTCTTGTTGATCTTTGTTATTCCTATTGTTTTATTATTAAATCCTGAGCCATTACTTTGCTTGTAATTGTTCACTCAAAGTACTCGGCACTGTCCTATTTTTATCATTTCTTATTCGTACTTCTTTGGTATTGCGTGCTGAGATACTCTTGCCACTCATGTTTTCTATTGAATTAATCATCTCTTATTTTATAATTTCATTTCGCCTCAAGTACAAATTACTTGTTGGTTCCTTGAACAATCATCGAGAATTGAAATATCTACTTGTTCAAGAATTTTTGTTCAACATACTCAGCACTGTTTTGACTCATCATCATCCTTAGTTCGTGCTTATTTAACTGATAGGTGCTGAGACATTCCTTATCTTAGTTATCATGCTTCCTTATTAAACTATTAACCTTTTGATTCTCTAACTTGTTTGACCCCTTGTTCACATGATTATTGGCTCGAATATGATTTTTCATATTCGTATTTCCTTGTAAATTTCATAAGAGCCATATTCTGACAAATGTCACTTTTAAGATATTCCCTTGATCAGTAATCATTCATGTTATCGTGAATGAGTTTTTAAACCCTCGGGGTGTTCATAGAGCTCTTTTGTGTAGTAGGGGATGATTGATAATTAGTGGTGTCATGCTAAGACTTTGGAGTTGTGATTTCTTTCATATGCAATACGATATGAGGTAGGAGAGAATTATGAATTGAAGATTGTCTTGGAATTATGATCATCAACTTGCAGTCAACAGAGGTTGTTCTTTTGAGGTCTTTGGTTAGTTGTCATCCTAAGAGATAAATGAGAACTAAGAGAATTATTATTAAGTGTAACGATTGAGGATTTAATTGTCTGTCAGTTCGAGAATTGCGCAGACGCAATTGTTTTAAGGAAGGGAGAATGTGAAACCCCACTTTTCTGCTTTAACTTAATTTACGTGCTTTGTCTCGTTTTACGTGCATATGACCTGTTTATGTGCTATAGGGCCTAGAATGTTATAATTTTTATATCAATACTCCTAATACTTGCTAAATGTGCATTCATGAAATTTTCATAAAAAACGGAGTCAGAAATTTTATCGTCAATTTTTAGTGAATAGTATTTTCGAAACACGCCCGCTAAAATTTTGAAACTGGTCTTTTTAACCCTTCTAGACCTAGACCACGGACTTTAATAGACCTGTGTTTGATGAAAACTGTTTTAAAATCGGCTTAAGAATTTATTAGGGTTTTTACACCGACTTTTGCGAAAATCGAGTTTTAAGCCGACTCGGGTGAAATTGTTTGAATGTAAAACTTCTTGTCACCTAAAAATAATTTACTTGAGCTAGCTTGGGTGATTGAATAATTGTTTTGAACTTTGGTGATCAAGAAAATGCATTTAAAGTCAAGAAAACACAAAAAAATGCAAAGTTTCAACTTTGACTTTCATTTAAATGGTTGACCAACAAGCTTATATCACCAACACACACTCACAAAGCACAAAAACACCCCAAAAAAATACACACAAAACTGTGGCTCCTTGGATGAGAAAGATGAAGGCATTTTCAAAGCATTTTTCTCATAGATTTTGCATTTTAAAGCCGAATTGAGTGATTCAAAGCTTGAAATTGATTGTTTGGCATCCGTTCTACACATTTCTTGCATCAAAACACATCAAAGGTGAGAGAAAAATTCTAGATCTCAAAAATCATATTTTGTGTTTATGCGTATAAATGATTATTGAACCGTTAGAATGTTAATCTGATGTTAGATTATTGCTCCTTGCATGCTAGGGATCATTTAGCTGTAATACTACAAGTTTTTATCGGTTGTAGCATAATTTTTATTTTTTTGGGTATTTAAATTTGATTAATTTGTTCAAAGTTGATTAAATTGAGTTGTGTTGATCGAAATCGATTGCCGTCAATTTTTAAAAACTTGATAATTACGTGGTAACGCCGTTATAATGCCGAATTTTCGATTATGATGTTTGGGTGAAAATTCGGAAATTTCAGCCTAGGTGTCTTGAGATTTTAGGGTTGTTGGGCTTGATTTTGAGGTGTCTTGGTTGGTTTCCGAGAGGGCTAATGTAGTTGATCGAATGGGAGAGTGTTTGAAACTGATTTGGGGTTATTTGGATTAGTAGAATGTAAGATATGATTATTTGAAATTTCTATTATCTTTCTTTAAATTATTGAATTGAGCCTTAGTTGATCGGATGTGGTTTGAGTGATTGAATTGTGAGTTGTTGATGGGTAAACTAAGGTTTGATTGTGTGTTTAATGCATGTTCGGTTGGATGGCCTACTTTGTCATTTAACTTAGTTATTTGTTGTTAAATTGTTTATTGATGTTATTATGATGATAATATGATTATTGATGATGATAATATGTTTATTGATGATGATTGATGATTATTGATTGATGATTGATGCCGGGAGATAAACAGTTATGCTAGACTGTCCTTCTGTGAATGATTGATATTTATTATTATTGCTGGGTCTCTGGTATGTGTGTGCCACCTCTCGGGCAGCATCGGGCTGTCGGGTTGATAACGGCATGACTATCAGAGATTGCCTCCAGCTCGCATGACGGAGGTGTCATGGAGGGCGAGGTTATTGGGGGTACCCCGGGTGCGTGAGTAATGGGGAGTTACAAGAAGAATGGTTGAGATCGTGATGGCGTTTGGAGCTACACCAACTAGAGAGAGTATCCTTTATTGAATGGTCATATAGTTATGTGATGATAGTATTATTGATGTTATTGTGTGTTTACTGACTCAAAGGATTATTTCCAAGGAGTTTAGTAGACCTTGCTCAAGATCTATCGTATCCTCACTGGGCTTATTTTATATAAGCTCACTCTCTATTATTGCATGCTTACAGGTGTTACAGAACAAATTACGGATACGTGCCTCAGGAAGCTGAGAATGTGCTTTATGTGGATGAGTCTTATGTGCAGGAGTCATTGCCATGAGATTATCTTAGTTGTTGTAAAATAATGTTTTGTATAATCTATTTTGAAATGTATGTATAGCCTATGTATGAAGTTGGAACGGAGGCGTATAACTAAGAACGGATTGTTGAAGGAATGATAATTGTATAATATGGTTTTGTTGTATGTTGTTAATTTAATTGAGGAGTTGGTTGTTGAATGGTTTGTGGAGTTGGTTGTATGATTTTCTGAAGAGGTTGGTTTAGAGCCTCAGTGTCCAAATTACTGTCGTTATACTGCCGAAATTCCGTTGCGTCCTGACTGATTGTAGGAGGGGTCGAGTTGAGGCGTGACAGATATCGAGGTAGAGAGAAAGAAAGTCGTGCAATGCAAATAAGGCAGTTAAGCAATATAATTGACAAGTAAGCATTCAATATAGACAATCAATACAATAAACACTTAATAAAAGCATTAACACAACCATTCAAAGCTATACAACACTCTGAAGGCTATGGTTCACTCAAGCGAGCAATGTACCGATCATGATTTCGATGACTTTAACGATGACGCGCCGGCTCACCCACCTTATAACTTCCGTTTAGAGTACTCCGGACATACTCTGTCAATTCTACGACCCAAGACTCCCTGGGCGGCAACCCAAGCGAGAAAGGGAATAGGACACGGAGCTAGAGCAACGAACACTGGCAACCCGAGGCTACCCAGAGAGGCCCATCACTCATACGCCTGACACTTATGCAATGCAATACGAGATATATAACGATAATCGAGCAAGGCACTGAAGTGCAGGTTAGTAACAACATGCGATACAACAAGCAATTACAATCTATAAAGTAACAAGAACAACACTAACAAGCATTGTCAACAATTGATATAGAATTCGATCATAACCAACTCTAACAAGCATAACAAGCAATATTAAGCATTCTATAGGCATTACACTATGAAAACAAACAAAAATCACAAATTGACCCCAACTTTCAAAACGCTACTACTTTCAAACGAGCCATGAGTTTTGGAAACCGACTTCACCACTCCTCCTAGGACACCATAAGGCACGTCTAAAGACCACGAAACCCTACTTTACCCTAGAATTCCCGCAAAGCCCCGATTTCCCCCTTTGCTCATTTGAACTACAAGTACCTCAACCGATCACCCAACCAATGTCACAACTGCACCAAAAGTGCTTCCAAGACGTACTTCGACAATGTCGTCACGCAAAATGATAAAATGCCAAACTTGCCCTAAACGATCCCAACTTTCACTAAGCCATTTTTCTCCATTTTTCCATTACACAATCCAATTAAACCATACATTTAGGCATTCTAGCATATCTATCACCTTCCTACATCAACAGAACGCAAAACGAAGCAACTTCATCGAAACGGGGGTTTACTATTCATAATTTACTATTCAATTATCAATTTAAATTGCAATTTCGATATTCAACCGCAGAAAATGCTAAAAAGCTATAAATACATGTTCTACAATTGCTAGGGAACATTCTTCAAGCATCAAAACGAAGTAAATAACAATCTACGGCTAAAATCCAAAAATTAAAGTTCAGACAAAACAATTTCAAATGCACAAATAACGATGAAACCCTCACCTTAGACGATCCTAGATGCTAGGAAAACCACGCTGGATGCCTTGGAAACCACCCCGTGCAAGCTCACGCGAAGATTTGAAGTTTTGATGTTGAAATCTTTTTTTTTTCTCTCCTTGTATTTTCGGCCTGCTCTTCTTTTTTTTTTTTTCCAGCTTTTTGTTTGTTTTTTTGTAGTGTATTATGCATATAAGGTGACAACAAAGTCAAATGGTCAAGGCGCCTTGGTCAATGCTAACTAAACATTGTTAAAGTAGTTCATTTTGTGCATTTTAAGCTTAAAACCACTAACACAATTTTAATTCTAATCAACAATCAATTAAAATACTAAAATTAAAACACTAAATACTAGTTTTCACTATTTGCTGAGGACTAGAAATCATTTCCTAACTATCGCTCTTGATATGCTATGCACTTTGCGACAATAAAAGAATAACAATTAAATCTCAAAGAATTTAAGAAAATATAATTTTCGAAAAGTAACATAGTTCAAATTTTACTCCGGCTCGGAGCTACTTTTCATTTAATTGAAAACCGAGCATTAAGGTGCAAGAAAAAAAATAAAACCGATTAACATAAATATGAAAGTAGTTGATACTCCGTTAAAATAATTAAGTCAAGTATTATTTAATTACTTCTAAAAGAAATATGAAAATAATGCTACAAATGAATGTTTAACTAAAAATAAACACAACTTCAATGCTAACATTTAAGATGACACTTAATTAAATGCCATTAAATGCATGCCGGGTTTGGGTTATCACAGAACCCCCGTGCCCAACCCTCAAAGCCAATCATTTTTCGGAAGTTACAGATCCATTTTACCGACTTCCCTTGTTTACATTATTCTATCAACCAGAGGTTGTTCACCTTGGAGACCTGATGCAGTTGTGAGTACGACCGAGCGTGGATGGCACTCGGTCCTCCGAATTTTCAAAGGCCGCTGGGGGCGCACCGGATACCATGCGACGTGCAGTGCTCTTCCAACCGCTGGACCCTACCTACGGCTGAGCTGTTTCTAAGGTGGGCAGGTTTTTAAACAAAAAAGATAACTTTTCCCGAGGCCCCCGCCGATATCTTTGGACTCCCTAACGTTGCTGTCAACTGCCATGTCCCGGTTCAGGAATTTTAACCCAATTCCCTTTCGGTGCACGCGCAGAACGTGCTATCTATCGGGCTTCCCCCGACCCTTTGGATCGACTAACCCATATACAAGTCCCGTTCACATGGAACCTTTCCCCTCTTCGGACTTCCAAGTTCTCATTTGAACATTTGCTACTAACACCAAGATCTGTACTGACGGCTGCTCCACCAGGGCTTGTGCTCTGGGTTTTGCGGCAACTGCCGTGCTCTCCTATTCATTGGGGGCTGGCACTTGCCCTGACAGCCGGGTATAGGTCGCACATTTAAGTACCATCCATTTTCGGGGCTAGTTGATTCGGCAGGAAAGTTGTTACACACTCCTTAGCGGATTTCAACTTCCATGACCACCATCCTACTGTCTTAATCGACCAACACCCTTTGTGGGATCTAGGTTGGTGCAAAATTAGGCAACGTAACCCAGCTTCCGGTTCATCCTGCATCGCCAATTCTGCTTGTGAAACCCCACTTTTTTGTTCTTACCTCGATTTGCGTGTTTTGCCTCATTTTGCGTGAATTGACCTGTTTATGTGCTATATGAAGTAGAATGTTCTAGATATGTGATTTATATTCCTAATACATGCTAAGTATACATTCATGAAATTTTCATCAAAAACGGAATCAGAAATTTTATCGTTGACTTTAGTGAATAGCATTCTAACTAAGTAAAACCCTACTACAAAGGTCTGTTTTCCCACATTAAATTAGCCTAGTAAATGGACTCCAATTTCAGTGAACCAAATGTCAAATTGAAGCTTAATGAATTCTTTAAATCCAGGAACAAACCTCGCATCATTTGGAGTTCGGATTCAGGAGTTATGGCCAAAACTGTGAGACTATGCAAAACTGTCTAGATTCATACACATTTCAATGTTTTCCATTTTTGAGGGTCTTAAGGTCAAAATTAGCCTTAGCCTATTTCTTCCAAACATGTCCAGCACTAAAAAATATAGTGACCTACCAATTTTAAGGAATTTTTAACATCTTTTACTAGGCTAAAAATCTTTCGTTCCACAAGGTCAGAAAACTGCCAGAAACCTATTTCATATTCCCAGATTTTCCAGATTTAGACACCTTTAGATATTTGGCCATTTTAGGGGTCTCAGAGTCAAAATTGGCCTTAGCCTATTTCTACAAACAATGCTCAGAACTGACAAAACTAGTGACCTACCAATTTTCACGCATTTTTATCAAGGTTTACTAAGCCAAATGCACTTCGTTCTACAAGTCAGAAATCTGCCAATAGAAACGTTTTTACCTATCTTCAAGTTCTAGCCAAAAATCCAGCCATGCATGGGTATAGAGGCTCATATACACACATATACAATAACTACAGAGGTAAATATAGCCATATGAAAGCATGCATGTGATTTTTGAAAGGTTTTAAAAGAGTTTACCCCTCACCTTAGCCTATTGATGGTTAAAGATGCACAAATGCTCTTCAAAAAGGGGCTTCTTCCTTGCTTTGGCCGAGAGATGGCTTGTCCTCCTTTAATTTCTAGCTTAGTTAGCATGTGAGGAGGGTGTGCATGTGTGTGAAACCAAAAGAAATGGAAGAAAACTATCAAGACTTACCTCAGGCTGAAAATGAAGAGTTTTGTGAGCTTCGGGTGAGATTTTCTTGCTTCTTGCTTGCTTGGGCTGCTATGGCCAAGCTTGGGAGAGTCTTAGAGTGTCCTTGAGAGTTGTTAGGAGTCTTGGTAGCTCATGAGAATGCAAGGGCCAAAAATGAGAGAGGAAAATAGAGTTGTGAGGAAAATGATTAATGTTGAGTGTTGGTTGAGCATAAGTTTGTGTGTGTCGGCTCTAGGGTCTTGCAAGACTGAATTTTTCTTTTGTCTTTATGCATTCTTGAAGTGTGAGGAAGCATGGGTGAGGAGGCTGAGAATGAGAGAGAATGAAGGCTTAGATGTTTGCAAAAGGTTGTATAAATGCAAGGAAAGTATAGGCATATTAAAATGATTTGTCATAGATGTATAAGGGAATGTTTTTTTTTTGTCTTTGAAGATTTGAATTTCAGCCTAGAGTGGCCGGCCATGGCATGGTTCAATTCTGAATTTTTGTCATGTTTTAAGCTTTATTTTATTGTAGGTTGATGGTGGTATTTAAGGTACATGGATTTTGCAAAAAGAATAAAGAATGTTTAGTGTTTAGTGTATAGTGTTTTGTCTTTTAGTGCATTGACTTAGGATTAAAATAATAGTTAGTGGAGTTTGTGAGATTATTTAATAGTCTAGTATTTTGTGTAGGATTCTTCATTGATTAGCGTGCGAGCACGCTTTTCTAGGTCTAGGGCACGCACTACGAGATAAGGCATGAACTACGAGACAAACGCACGTATTCCAAGTAAATGCACGCAACCCTAAATAAATGCACGTAAATCAATGCAAGGCACGTAAATCAAGAAACGACTCTTAAACCTAGGTTAAGGCACGCAATTCAAGGTTAAGGCACACAAAATGAGGTAACACACGTAAATCGAGGTCGGACCTCACACACAAGGTGGCCGAAACGCCATGGCTTGTTTGTGAGCTTTTTCAACATTTTTTCAAAGCAAATTTTGATTAAAAGTTACAATCCAAGGCCAAATTTCATCAACCAAAGCTTGATTCCTCTTGTTGGGCATCCTTTGTGCATCTTTCTAGGTTCATAACACATCAAAGGTGAGAGAAAAATTCTAGATCTCAAATGTCATCTTTTATGCTTTTGCGTATAATTGAATTTTGAACCGTTAGAATGTTGAATTGATGTTATATTATTGCTCAGTGTATGCTAAGGATCGTTTATATGTGTTTATATAAGATTTGAACTATTGTAGTATGCATTTTTATTTTCGGGTATTAAAAGTTGAGTATTTGGGCTATTTGTTGAAAATTGGGAGTTGTTGTGGTTGGAATCGATTGCCGTTGGTTTGTAAAAGTTTGTTAAATACGGGGTAGTAATGTTGTAACGCCAAAATTTTGATTGCGGTGTTGGTGCGAAAGTCTGGAAATTTCAGCCAAGGTGCATTAGGGTTTTAGGGTTGTTGGGCTTGATCTGAATGTGTTTTGGTTGGTTTCCGAGGGGGCTAATGTAGTTGATTGAGTGGGTGACTGATAGAAACTGGTTTGGAGGTTATCAAATTAGTAGAATGTAAGTTATGATTACCAGAAGTTTAGGTTGTCTTTCTTTAAAATGTTGAATTATGCCTTTAGTTGATTAGGTGGTGTTTGAGTGATTGAATTGTGAGTTGTTAATGGTTAGACTAGAGTTTGATTGTGTGTTTAATGCATGTTAAGTTGGATGGCCTACTTTGTCATCTAACTTAGTTGTTTATTGTTTAAATGATTAGTTGTTGTTATGTTATTGAAATGATGATTATTGATTGATTATTGTTAAACCGGGAGATAGTCAACGTGAAAGGTTGTCCTTCTGTGATGTGAATGTGTATTATTATTGCTGAGTCTTGGTATGTGTGTGTCACCTCTCGGGCAGCGCCGGGCTGTCGGGTTGAAACCGGCATGACTACCATAGAGTACCCCTAGCTCGCATGACAGAGGTGTCATGGAGGAAGGGGCTAGTGAGGTACCACAGGTGCATGAGTAATGGGGAGTTACAAGAAGAACGGTTGAGATCGTGATGGCATTTGGAGCTACACCAACTAGAGTATCCTTTATTGATTGGTCATTATAGTTAATGTGCTTATATTGATATTGATGTTTATTGTGTGTTTATTGCTCAAAGGATGATTTCCAAGGAGTATAGTAAATTTTGTTAGAGATCTATCGAATCCTCACTGGGCTTGTTTTATATAAGCGCACTCTCAATTATTGTATGCTTACAGGTTATATTGATCAAGGTTACGGGTACGTGCCTCCGGAAGAGGATAATGTGCCATACGTGGACGAGTCCTATGTGCCAAAGTCTTGTCCTTGATGTCTGAGATGTTGTACACTTTGTTATCTTGTATATTAAACTAATTGTCTTGTATTTACTTTGTAGTTTATGATGTATAAGTTGTAGCAAGGTTAATGAATTAAGTGATGCTAACTTAGTAGTCTTTCTTTTGATTATGATTAGGTTGCTAAGTTGGGTTATAATCTATTTTGAAATGTATGTACAATTTATGTATTATGTTGGAACGGAGGCATATAACTAAGAACGGATCGTTGAAAGAATGATTATTGTATAATATGATTGAGTTGTATGTTGTTAACTTAATTGAGGAGTTGATTGTTGAATTGTTTGTGGAGTTTGGTTGTATGAGTTGTGAAGAGGTTGGTTTAGAGCCTCGGTGTCCTAATTACTGTCGTTATACTGCCGAAATTCTGTTGCGTCCTGACTGATTGTAGGAGGGGTCGAGTTGGGGCGTGACACTGCTTACCAAAAATGGCCTACTTCGAGCTCTTGATTCTATGGCGCAGCTCAACGAAGCAGCCGTGCTGTCACGCCCCAACCCAACCTATAGCGGCTAGACTAGGGTGTGACCTAATAATTATCGTTATTTCACGACTATAACTGATTGACGAAGGTTAAAGCTTATCCGTTAGCCTAGAACTCCAAAAGTTTTTTGAAAAACCAGCAACATAACGGTTGTATTTAGGACTTTTGGTTTGACCTAATTTTCTAGAACACCTCAAAATTTTCAATCATTAATCTAATTCCAATAAAGATTCCTATTTGTCATCAACCGATATGCCTACTAATTTATCTCGAAAGTCTCATTTGATTAACAATCCTAGCATGATAACTATGTCCCGTTTATTTGTCAATTCCTGTCTTGCAAGTACCTATTATCCTTTAGCTTACGCATGAGCACCTAGGTGAGATTAGATAGAGTTACATTATTTGTTTCTTCACCTTGTGGTTTGAACACCTATGATAACTACTGATCAAGACAATGAAAGCAAATAACCAAATAAAGAGTTCATCCTGATATAGTTAGTACAAGCCAAAATTAGACCCCAAATGGGTGTACTCCAGATGTACCCTGAAATCTTACGACCCAACTCTTCGAGGGTGGAATGCCAAGCGAGAGATAAAATTGGACCATGGTAGTCACGGGAGCACCGACAAACCCTATGCTGCCCGGCGTTCGTGAAACACTACCATGCCACAATGAAATGTTGCAACCTTGTATACAATGCACGATTATACCATTTAACATTTCACATTAGGACTTCAACAAAGTAGGTTGCCTTAGAGCAAGTATAAGATCACATATCGAGAAATAGACATACGAGGCATACTTTGACATGTAATTTTACTTTGTAAAACACTTAAGAGCATATGAACATTTAACGGGCACCATGTAACACATATAAAACAAGTCATATAACTCATTTTGGGTTCACATGTTGAGTGTTGAGATCATACAAGCATGCTACAACACTTACACAAGACCAGGTGCAAGAATAGTTCACTTATCAATATGCAATCATCGAGAATCATGCTTAGAGCCATAAAGACAATTCCGGGCAGCCTATTAACATTCCTCAACATCAATTATAAATCACACAAGAGTGGTTTATGACTTAGGAGTCTACGTGGCCATTAGTGTTTACAAGGGTCGTACTCGAGTGTTGGTTTTGTTTGCTAAGAACCACAAGAGTTACTCAAGCCATTTCATACATACTTAGGGATTATTGGACAGCCTACTAACCACTCGAATGAACTCATTTAACCATAGGATAATCACTTAGCAAGTATTCATAATCAATAGGACCTCAATTTCGTGCTTACACATATGATTAAGCAACAATTCGTCATGTAATGAACCTAAGCCATGCATCAACTAATTTAAGCAACCTCAACCAACCAAAACAGCCCACACAACTTCCAATTTCCAAAATTCCAAGCATTCAATACCTCAAATAAAATTACAATATGATTTAAAGCATATTACCAAGCAAAATCCCACTGCATTAGGCTGTTTTCCCTCATTCATTTAACCAAGAATATGACCTCCAAATTCAGTGAATCAAATGTAAAATTGAATCTTAATGCATTCTTTAAATCTAGGAACAAACCTCGCTGCATTCCGAGTTCGGACTTAGCAGTTATGACCAAAACCGTGAGACTATGCAAAACTGTCCAGTTTCAAACACATTTCGATAGTTTCCACTTTTGGGGGCTTTAAACTCAAAATTAGTCTTAGCCTATTTCTCCACAATATGTGCAAAACTGAAAACTCTAGTGACACACCAAATTTTATGCATTTTTATAAACATTTACTGGGTCAAAATCATTTTGTTCTACAAGGGCAGAAAGCTGCCGGAAAAACGTCTCTTCATATCTCAAAGTTCTAGCAATTTCCAAGCCATGAAAGAGTAGGTAGGCTCATATAAGCACATATACATGAACTTCAAGAGTAAATAGAGCCATATGAGAGCATGCATGTGAGTTTTGAAAGCTTTTGAAAAGATTTAACCCTCACCTCTTTGAAGATTTAGCTAAGATGCACGAAATACTCTCGAAAACGCACGAGATGTCCTTTTTCCTTGCTTTGGCCGAATGCACTCCTATTTTCCTTAAATCCTTAGTTAAGTTAGCTCATGAAGAACATATATGTGCATGCTACATGTGAGAAAAAGAAGATAATCACTAGAGCTCACCTTAGGCCGAAAATGAGAGGTCTTTTTCTTGCTTGAGTGTTTTGAGTGTGTGCATGTCCTAGGGCCGAGCTTGGGAGAGACTTAGAGAGGCATATGAGTGCTCTATATCCTTGGTAGACTCTTGAGGATGGCTGCCATGCTTTACCCGAAATGGAGATGAAAAGAGAGAGAGAATGAGATAGTTTGAGAGGAAAGAATGAGAGTTGAAGATGTTTGCTTGTGTGTGTCAGCCTTGGGGCTTTGCAAGGCTGAATTTTTGTGTCATCTAGTGTACAATTTGAATTGTTTTAGCATGTGTATTGAGAGGGCCGAGAAAGTGAAGCTTGGATAGGGTGTTTAGGAATTTTTTTATGCTTTGTGCTTTGTGTGTGTAAGAAGAATGTTTTTCTTTTGTCTTGTGTGAGTTTAATTATAATTTTGTGTGTATGGGTGAGTAGGAATCCTTGTTGGTTGTGTAGGCCTTGTGTGTGTGTGTGTTGTTTATTTATTTATTTTATTCTTTTTGAATTCTAGTGTTTGATGATAGGATGTAGGTTTTGGTGAAGTTTTGTATTTTAGTGGGTTGATTTAGGATTTAAATATAGCTTAGTGGAATGTTTAGGATAGTTTAATAGTATTTTAATGTTAGTGGAGTTTGTAGGATTATTTTAGGGTCTAGTGTTTTGTGTAGGAATCTTTATTGATTAGCGTGCAGGCACGCATTCATAGGTCTAGGGCACGCTCTACAAGGTAAGGCATGAACTTCAAGACAAATGCACAGATTTTAAAGTAAATGCACGCAACCCTAGGTGAATGCACGTAAACCAATGCAAGGCACGTAATTCAATGCACGTAAATCAAGGCATGTCCCTATATCTAGGTTAAGGCACGCAGTTCAAGATTAGGGCATAGGAATCAAGGTCACGTACACAAATCGAGGTCGGGCCTCACATCCTTCCCTCCTTAAAAGAATTTCGTCCCGAAATTCAATATTACCTTTGGAATAATGTCGGATGCTGTTGCTCCATTTGGTCTCGCCTTTCCTATGTTGCTTCTTCAACTCCATGGTGATCCCACAATACTTTTACCATCGGTATAGACTTGTTGCGCAATTCTCGATATTGTTCGTCTAGGATCCGAATAGGTTTTTCTTCATAAGACAAGTTCTCCCGAAGCTGCAATGGTTCTGGTTCCAAGATGTGTGATAGATCAGGGTGGTACTTCCGTAGCATTGAGACATGGAAGACATCATGAATATTGGAGAGATTTTGGGGTAGTTCCAGGCGATACGCTAATTTTTCAACGTTTTCAACTATCTCAAATGGTCCTACAAACCTCGGGCTCAACTTTTCACCCTTACCATGTTTAATCAATCCCCTCTAAGGTGATAACTTCAAGAACACCTTGTCGCCAACCTCAAATTCCAAATTCCGTCTCCGACGGTCTGCATAACTTTTATGTTTGCTTTGGGCGGTAAGCATCCATTTTCGGATGAAGTGGACGTTTTCAACAGTCTTCATAAGTTCTGGTAGAAGAGTCGGGTCAAAAGTCTTCGTCTCACCTACTTCATCCCAGTATATTGGAAATCGACACTTACGTCCATATAATGCCTCATATGGGGCCATCCCGATAGTGGCCTGATAGCTATTATTATAAGCGAACTCCGCTAGAGGCAGATACTTCTCCCAACCTTTTCCGAAGTCTAGAACACACGCCCTCAACATATCCTCCAAAATTTGAATAGTTCTCTCAGATTGTCTGTCTGTCTGAGGGTGGTAAGCTTTACTGAAACTCAACTTTGTCCCCAAAGCTTCTTGTAATCTTTTCCAAAATTGGGAAGTAAAACGAGGATTCTTATCTGACACAATACTTACAGGCATCCCATGTAGCCTTACAATGTCCTCTACATACATATCTCTTAGTTTCTCAGGGCTATCCTTCTTGTTCATCGGTAAGAAGTGTGTTGTCTTAGTCAATCTATCCACTATGACACAAACGACATCGTGACCCTTTTGTGACCTGGGCAGGTCCATGACAAAGTCCATAGTTATGTGTTCCCATTTCTACTAGGGAATTTCCAATGGCAGAAGTAAACCTGCCAGTCGTTGATGTTCTGCCTTGACCCTCTGACAAGTCAAACACCGTGCCACAAACTCTGCAATCTCTCTTTTCATGTTATTCCACCAATAGTGTTGCTTCAAATCTCGGTACATCTTTGTCCCGTCGGGGTGAATAGTGTATCTTGAGTTATGGGCTTATTCAAGAATCTTATTTTTCAACTCTGGGTCATTAGGAACACAAATTCGACCCCTGAATTTTCAAATACCATCATCATGAAACTTGTAATTTGTGTTGCCTTCCTTAATCTTCTGGAATTGCTGATCCTTCTGTTGGGCCTCTTGTATTTCGGACAACAAAGTCAATTGAACTTGCGTAGTAGAAAATAGTATCCCTTTTTGAGTCAATTTTGGTTTCCACATAAATGTTTCTTCTAACATTTTCCACACTTTAACCTCCAATTTTGCCATGCTCGCCTTTCGACTTAAGGCATCTGCTACCACATTCGCTTTACCGGGCACATAATTGATTGTGAAATTATAATCATTCAAAAGCTCCATCCACTGTCTTTGCCTCATGTTCAATTCTTTCTGTGAGAACAAGTACTTCAAGCTCTTGTGATTCATAAACACCTCAAACTTGTTACCCCACAGATAGTGCCTCCATTTCTTTAGTGCAAACACAATAGCCGCTAGTTCCAAATCATGCGTCGGGTAATTCAATTCATATGGCTTTGGCTTCCTAAAGGCATATGCAATCACTCTGCCATTTCGCATCAATAGACAACCCAGTCCTTCCTTAGAAGCATCGCCTATAGATTACAAAGCCTTGACTTCCTTCAGATAATGCAAGAACAGGCGCAGTAGTCAATCTTGTCTTCAACCCCTGAAAGCTGTTTTCACACTTGTCATCCCACACGAACTTCGTTTTCTTCTGAGTGAGCTTTGTAAGTGGTCCAGCAATCTTTGAGAAATCCTTCACGAACCTCCGATAATAGCCGACTAAACCAAGAAAACTTCGAACCTCTGTGACATTTCTTGACTTTTTCCAAGACATCATTGTTTCTATCTTTGCTGGGTCTACTACTATTCCTTCTTGAGATATGATATGTCCCAAGAATGCAATCTGCTGCAACCAAAATTCACATTTGCTAAACTTTGCATACAATTGATGCTCCCGAAGTTTCTGCAATACCAATCGTAGATGTTGTTCATGCTCGGCCTCGAACTTTGAGTATATCAAATTATCATCAATAAAGATCACCACAAATTGGTCCAAGTAGGGTGAAAACACCCTGTGCATTAAGTCCATAAAAGCTGCAGGGGCATTAGTTAGCCCGATTGGTATTACCACAAACTCATAGTGGCCATATCTCATCCTGAAAGTCAATTTAGGAACATCCTCCTTTTTAATCCGCAGCTGATAATACCCTTGCCTCAAATCGAGTTTCGAATACACTTTAGCTCCTTGAAGTTGGTCAAACAACTCATCGATCAGTGGAAGTGGGTATTTAGTCTTGACGGTCACTTGGTTCAATCCCCTGTAATCGATGCAAAACCTCAACGTTCTATCCTTCTTCTTTACAAATAAGACTGTTGCATCCCACGGAGAAGAACTCGGTTGAACAAACCCTTTCTTCAACAATCCCTGCAACTAGTCCTTCAATTCTTGTAGCTCGGCTAGTGTCATATGATAGGGAGCTTTAGATATCGGCTGTGTACCAGGCAGTAATTCTATTACAAACTCAATCTTCCGATCTGGAGGGAAACCCGGCAATTCTTCTGGAAACACATCTACATATTCTTTAATCACCGACATCTCCTCAAACTTAGCTTTATCCGATGGCTTATTAATGAGATAAGCTAAGTATCCGCTACACCCTTTTCTCATGGACTTCACTACTTTCGTGGACGAAATGATGGAACTCCTGGTGAAATCCCTTCGACCTATTACCTCAAATGTTGGTTGGCCAGGTATCTAGAATGTTACAATCTTCGTCCGGCAATCCAGTTGAGCATGATGCTTCGCCAACCAGTCCATCCCTAAGATGACTTCATAGTCTCGAAAGGGTAACACTATAAGATTGGCAGAGAATTTCCGATCCTTAATTTGAATTTTACATGCTTTACAAGCTGAACTAGTAATGAGTTTAGAACCCATCGGAGTACTAATTTCTACTTCGTAAGGCAAACGTTCAACTCATAATTTCACACGTTGCACACATAAGGGAGTAATAAATGAATGAATAGTACTTGGATCAATTAGCACCCTAACAAGTTGATTCAGTATCAAGAATCTACCTTCAACAACAGCAGTCTCCTCAGGAAGCTCCTCGTACTCAATAGCATACGGTCGGGCCGAAACTCTAGGAACTAGAGTCTTGCTTCTACCAGCTTGTTTACTCTGATTTTGACCCCCTTGCCATTTAGGGCAATCCTTAACCTGATGTTGATCGCTGCTACACCCCGCGCATCGTCCTAATTTCTTCCAGCATTGGGTCTTAGTGTGACCTTTTTTGTTACAGTAAGAATAGATGACAGCCTGAGTAGCGTGTGAACTACCTGTGGAACCACTGGTGGAAGAGGCTGATGGTGCTCTTAACAGGCCACGGTTGTTGATTGGTCTGTTCTGGCTTTGGCCCTGACGCGACTCTGAGTCTGAAAATTCCTCTATTGTCCTTGAGGCTGGTAGGGTTTCTTGTTCGGCTGACTCGAACTAGCTCTATCAAGTTTTCTCTTCTCAACTCGGGAAACAGCAGCAAGGAGAGCAGAATATGTAGTAAAGTCATGTGAAGCCAAGTGATCTTGAATTTCTGGCTTTAACCCATTCATAAATTTCCACATCTTCGCCTCAGGGGTACTAACCATGTATTGTGCATAGCGGGACAATTTGTCAAAGCGAGCCTCATACTGAGCCACTGTCATGTTACCTTGGCTCAAGGTCATAAACTCTTCAATTTGCCTCTGCCTTGAAACTGCAGGTATGTATGTTTTTTTGAAAGCCTTAACGAAATTACTCCACAAGCGAGGTGTATGATCAGTTTCCCAAAATGCCTCCACAGTATGCCACCAATGTTCATCATCCCCATGTAACAGAAACACAGCAAACTCAATCCTTTCCTTGTCAGTATAGTTAAGTGGCCTGTAAATCCTTTCAATCTCAGGCAACCAAGCCTCTGTCTTTTCATCATTAGCTTCCCCATAGAACTTGGACGGGTAAAAATCAAGGAACTCCCGCATTCTGCTGTTCCTCCCGTTGTTACCACCATTCCTGTTGTTGTTACCACCAGCTCTGTAGTTGTTGTTATTATTGGCTGCTTCACGTGCTTCTTGCCGTTCCATCACTCGCGACACCCTATCCATAGCACTCGCCATCAAGTTAAACATAGCCATGCCGAGATTAGTTTGGTGAGCATCTCCGGCTTCTTGAGGCTCTTCGTCCCTATTGGTATTGCGGGTACTAGGGCCAACCATCTATAGGCACAGATTATTATGCACAATTTATTAGGATATGACAAGACAAGAAATTAATGTATAGAGTATGCAACATACAATTTCACGTAGGCATAAAATTCTCAAAATAGTTAAGACACATTAATCACATAAGCACATATAAACAAGGTATAGGCACAATTTTCTTAAAAGCTTCTACCTACTGGCCGAGAGTTAAACCCGGCTTATGCCTAATTAGCAAACTAAGCTCCGATACCATTCTAATAAGGTGTCATGCCCTAACCCGACCTATAGAGGCTAGACTAGGGTGTAACCTAATCATTATCATTATTTCATGACTATAACCGATTGACGAAGGTTAAAGCTTATCCGTTAGCCTAGAACTCCAAAAGTTTTTCGAAAAACCGGCAGCATAATGGGTGTATTTAAGACCTTTGGTTTGACCTAATTTTCTAGAACACCTCAAAGTTTCCAATCATTAATCCGATTCCAATAAAGATTCCTATTTGTCATCAACCGAATTGCCTACTAATTTATCTCAAAAGTCTCGTTTGATTAACAAGTCTAGCATGATAACTATGTCCCATTTATTTGTCAATTCCTGTCTTGCATGTACCTATTATCCTTTAGCTTACGCATGAGCACCTAGGTGAGATTAGATAGAGTTACATTATTTACTTCTTCACCTAGTGGTTTGAACACCTATGATAACTACTAATCAAGACAATGAAAGCAAATAACCAAATAAAGAGTTCATCCGGAGTTAGTACAAGCCAAAATTAGACCCTAAATTATAACGGGGGTCATTTACAATAACAACATAAGTAGTCTTCAAGCAAACACAACGTCTATATAGCAACCACATTCAGGAAAAGCACATAAAGCACGTAATCACTCAAAGGATTCATCAACAAGCACATTCTCCTCGGGTACCTGTTCCAAATCTGCTTTACTTGTGATGATAAAAGAGGGTGAGTTCTTATGAACTCAGCGATGGGGAACAAGTGACAATGTTTTGAAATTCTTTTCCGGTTAATCTTATGAAAACCCCTTTTTGAAAACATGTCATGCAATACAAATAAGAAAGTAAGCATAAAATAAGGATCAATTGAACAATAGATACAATTACCAATCATTTCAAGGATACGGTGAGCTTTTGCTCTCAAGTGCATTTTCGATAACCAATGTTGTAGCCGGCATCCATTATCTACTTATCACTCCAACGGGTGTACTCCAGATTGTGCACCAAACCTACTACCCAACTCTCTGAGGATGGAATGCCAAGTGAGAGAGGAAATTGGACCATGGTAGTCACGGGAGCACCGACAAGCCCTATGCCGCCCGGCGTTCGTGAAACGCTACCATGCCACAATGAAAGGTTGCAACCTTGTATGCAATGCACGATTATACCATTTAACATTTCATATTAGGAGTTCAACAAAGTAGGTTGCCTCCGAGCAAGTATAAGATCACATATCGAGAAATAGACATACGAGACATGCTTTGACATGTAATTTTACTTTGTAAAACAATTAGGAGCATAGGAACATTTAACGGGCAGCCAAGTAACACATATAAAACATGTCATATAACTCATTTTGGGTTCACATGTCGAGTGTTGAGATCATACAAGAATGCTACGATACCTACACAAGACCGGGTGCAAGAATAGTTCACTTATCAACATGCAATCATCGAGAATCATGCTTAGAGCTATAAAGACAATTCTGGGGAGCCTATTAACATTCCTCAATATCAATTATAAATCACACAAGAGCGGTTTATGACTTAGGAGTCTACGTAGCCATTAAGGTTTACAAGAGTCGTGCTCGGGTGTTGGTTTTGTTTGCTAAGAACCACAAGAGTTACTCAAGCCATTTCATACATACTTAGGGATTATTGGACAGCCTACTAACCACTCGAATGAACTTATTTAACCATAGGATAATCACTTAGCAAGTATTCATAATCAATAGGGCCTCAATTTCGTGCTTACATATATGATTAAGCAACAATTCGTCATGTAATGAACCTAAGCCATGCATCAACTAATTTAAGCAACCTCAACCAACCAAAACAGCCCACACAACTTCCAATTTCCACAATTCCAAGCATTCAATACCCCAAATAAAATTACAATATGATTTAAAGCATATTACCAAGGAAAATCCCGCTGCATTAGACTGTTTTCCCTCATTTGTTTAACCAAGCAAATAACCTCCAAATTCAGTGAATAAAATGTCAAATTTAAGATTAATGAGTTCTTTAAATCTAGGAATAAACCTCGCTGCATTCCGAGTTCGGATTTAGGAGTTATGACCAAAACCGTGAGACTGCGCAAAACTGTCCAGTTTCATACACATTTCGATATTTGCCATTTTTGGGGGCTTTAAACTCAAAATTAACCTTAGCCTATTTATTCACAATATGTTCCGAACTGAAAAATATAGTGACTCACCGAATATCATGCATTTTTGTCAACAGTTACTAGGTCAAAAGCATTGCGTTCTACAGGGGCAGAAAGCTGCCAGAAAAATGTCTCTTCATATCTCAAAGTTCTAGCAATTTCCAAGCCATGCAAGAGTAGATAGGGTCATATAAACACATATACATGAACTTCAAGAGTAAATACAACCATATGAGAGCATGCATGTGAGGTTTGAAAGCTTTTGAAAGGATTTAACCCTCACCTCTTTGAAGATTTAGCTAAGATGCACGAAATACACTAAAAAACGCACGAGATATCCTTTTTCCTTGCTTTGGCCGAATGCACTCTTATTTTCCTTAAATCCCTAGTTAAGTTAGTTCATGAAGAACATATATGTGCATGCTACATGTGAGAAAAAGAAGAGAATCACTAGAGCTCACCTTAGGCCGAAAATGAGAGGTCTTTTGCTTGCTTGAGTGTTTTGAGTGTGTGCATGTCCTAGGGCCGAGCTTGGGAGAGACTTAGAGAGGCATATAAGTGCTCTAGATCCTTGGTAGACTCTTGAGGATGGCTGCCATGCTTTACCCAAAATGGAGAGGAAAAGAGAGAGAGAGAATGAGATAGTTTGAGAGAAAAAAATGAGAGTTGAAGATGTTTGCTTGTGTGTGTCGGCCTTGGGGCTTTGCAAGGCTGAATTTTTGTGTCATCTAGTGTACAATTTGAATTTTTTTAGCATGTGTATTGAAAGGGCCGAGAAAGTGAAGATTGGATAGGGTGTTTAGGAATTTTTTTATGCTTTGTGCTTTGTGTGTATAAGAAGAATGTTTTTCTTTTGTCTTGTGTGAGTTTAATTATAATTTTGTGTGTATGGGTGAGTAGGAATCCTTGTTGGCCGTCTAGGCCCTATGTATGTGTGTGTTGTTTATTTTATATATATATATATATTTTTTTGAATTCTAGTGTTTGATGATAGGATGTAGGTTTTGGTGAAGTTTTGTCTTTTAGTGGGTTGATTTAGGATTTACATATAGCTTAGTGGAATGTTTAGGATAGTTTAATAGTATTTTAATGTTAGTGGAGTTTGTAGGATTATTTTAGGGTCTAGTGTTTTGTGTAGGAGTCTTTATTGATTAACGTGAAGGTACACATTCCTAGGTCTAGGGCACGCTCTATGGTGTAAGGCACGAACTTCAAGACAAATGCACTGATTCTAAAGTAAATGCACGTAACCCTAGGTGAATGCACGCAAACCATTGCAAGGCACATAATTCAATGCAATACACGTAAATCAAGGTATGACCCTATATCTAGGTTAAGGCACGTAGTTCAAGGTTAGGGCACACGAATCAAGGTAACGCACACAAATCGAGGTCAGGCCTCACACGCGCCGTCCTACCTATTTAAAGTTTAAGAATAGGTTGAGGGTGTTGCGCCCCCGATGCCTCTAATCATTGGCTTTACCCAATAGAACCCGCACGCGAGCTTTAGTTATCTTGAGGGAAACTTCGGAGGGAAGCATCTACTAGATGGTTCGATTAGTCTTTGGCCCCTACCTAAGTCAGACGAACAATTTGCAAGTCAGTATTGCTACAGGCCTCCACCAGAGTTTCCTCTGGTTTCGCCCCGCTCAGGCATAGTTCACCATCTTTCGGGTCCCGACAAATATACTCGCACTCGAACCTTTCTCGGAAGATCAAGGTCGATCGGTAGTGCACCCCCGGGGTGAATCCCGCCAATAAGCTTCTTTGTGCCTTGTGGTTTACGCACTCGTTGACTCGTACATATGTCAGACTCATTGGTCTGTGTTTCAAGACAGGTCAAATGGGGAGCCCGCAGGCCAGCACAAGAAGCACGTAGATACCGAAGCACATCGAAGGCCTACGCTGCCTTGCCATGATCGAGGCGACGGTGTTTCGCAGGCATATCTACTGCCCGGGCTTTGGCTGCTGCCCCAATCCGCGCTGGTCCACGCCCAGAGCCGATCGTCCGATCAGCTCTTGCCTTTCCACATACGACCAAGGCTCATCGCTAGCCCCCATCCGCTTTCCTCCCGACAATTTCAAGTACTCTTTGACTCTCTTTTCAAAGTCCTTTTCATCTTTCTGTCGTGGTACTTGTTCACTATCGATCTCTCGCCTGTATTTAGCCTTGGATGAAATTTACCACCTGCTTAAGGCTGCATTCCCAAACAACCCAACTCGCCGATAGTGCCTTGTAGTATGACAGGGTCTAGGCACGACGGGGCTCTCACTGCTGAAGACGCTTCTCCAGACTACAATTCGGACGAATGAGCTGCCCGATTCTAAAGTTGGGCTGTTCTCGGTTCCCTCGTCGTTACTAAGGGAATCCTTGTAAGTTTTTTTTTCCTTCGCTTATTGATATGCTTAAACTTAGCGGATAAGCCTGCTTGACTTAGGGCCGCGATCGTAGCACACGACATTAGAGGGTCTATCTTCAAACTTGTATGCACGACGGGCCGACATACGATAACTCGCGAGTTGAATGGACCAACTACCACTTGTCGTGACGTCCGTTGCACCGGACTCCTATTTCGGCCAACCGCACCTCGAGACACGGGAGGCCACAATCTGCCTCCATGCACGAACTTGGCAGCCCAGCGTTGGGGCTCGAGGTGGGTGTGACGTGATGCGTGATGCCCAGGCAGACGTGCTCTCGGCCTAACGGCTTCGGGCGCAACTTGCTTTCAAAGACCCAATCGTTCATAGGATTCTGCAATTCACACCAAGTATTGCATTTCGCTACGTTCTTAATCGATGCGAGAGTCAAGATATCCATTGCTGAGAGTCGTTTTTGTTTTGTAAGGGACCGAGGTTTAACCCTACACACCGCAGATGGGGCAGGGATAGGCAGGCCCCTATATTTCATTTTACTTGGCGCATTCCGTACCGGGGTTCGTTGTTTGCAGGGTGTTCACCCTGACTCGGGACCGACACGCGGGCTAGGGACTAGCTGCTTCCCCCGCGTCGGCCCCGCATTGTTAAAACGGGTTCGCAGTTCATTCTGCCTTCGTAGGGTTTGACAATAATCCTTCTGTAGGTTCACCTACGGAAACCTTGTTACGATTTCTCATTTCTCCAAATGATAAGGTTCAGTGGACTTCTCGTAACGTCGTGGGCAGCGAACTGCCCACGTCGCTGTATTCTGAACACTTCACTGGATCATTCAATCGGTAAGAGCGACGGACAGTGTGTACAAAGGGCAAAGACGTAGTCAACACGAGCTGATGACTCACGCTTACTAGGAATTCCTCGTTCAAGACCAACAATTGCAATGATCTATCCCCATCATGATAAAATTTCAAAGATTACCCAGGCCTGTCGGCCAAGGCTATAGACTCATTGAATATATCAGTGTAGCGCGCGTGCGGCCCAAAACATCTAAGGGCATCACATACCTACTATTGCTTCAAACTTCCGCGGCCTAAAAGGCCGTAGTCCCTCTAAGAAGCTAGCTACGGAGGGATACCTTCGCATAGCTAGTTAGTAGGCTGAAGTCTCGTTTGTTAACGAAATTAACCAGACAAATCGCTCCATCAACTAAGAACGACCATGCACCACCACTCATAGAATCAAGAAAGAGCTCTCAGTCTGTCAATCCTTACTATGTCTGGACCTAGTAAGTTTTCCCGTGTTGAGTCAAATTAAGCCGCAGGCTCTACTCCTAGTGGTGCCCTTCCGTCAATTCCTTTAAGTTTTAGCCTTGTGACCACACTCCCCCCAAAAACTCTGATTTCTCATAAGGTGCCAGCGGAGTCCTCAAAGCAAACTCCGCTAATCTCTGGTTGGCATCGTTTATGGTTGAGACTAGGACGGTATATGATCGTCATCGAGTCCCCAACTTTCGTTCTTGATTAATGAAAACATCCTTGGCAAATGTTTTCGTAGTTGTTTGTCTTTCATAAATCCAAGAATTTCACCTCTGACTATGAAATACGAATGCCCCCGACTATTCCTGTTAATCATTACTCCGATCCCGAAGGCTAACTCAATAAGATCTATAATGTTATCCTATGCTAATGTATACAGAGCGTAGGCTTGCTTGAGCATTCTAATTTCTTCAAAGTAACAGCGCTTGAGGCACAACCTGGCCAATTAAGGCCAGGAGCGCATCGCCGGCAGAAGGGACGAGATGACCGGTGCACACCTGAGGCGGACCGGCTGACCCATCCCAAAGTCTAACTATGATCTTTTTACTGCAACAACTTAAATATACGCTATTGGAGCTAGAATTACCGTGGCTGCTGGCACCAGACTTGCCCTCCAATGGATCCTCATTAAGGGATTTAGATTGTACTCATTCCAATTACCAGACTCTTGTAGCCTAGTATTGTTATTTGTTGTCACTACCTCCCCGTGTTAGGATTGGGTAATTTGTGCGTCTGCTACCTTCCTTGGATGTGGTAGCCATTTCTCAGGCTCCCTTTCCAGAATTGAACCCTAATTCTCCGTAACCCGTCACCACCATGGTAGGCCACTATTTTACCATTGAAAGTTGATAAGGCATATATTTGAATGATGCGTCGCCGTCACGAGGGCCGTGCGATCCGTCGAGTTATCATGAATCATCGTAGCAACGGGTAGAGCCCGCGTCGACCTTTTATCTAATAAATGCATCCCTTCTAGAAGTCGGGGTTTGTTGCATGTATTAGCTCTAGAATTACTAGGGTTATCCGAGTAGTAGATACCATTAAACAAACTATAACTGATTCAATGAGCCATTCGCAGTTTCACTGTCTAAATTAGTTCATACTTACACATGCATGGCTTAATCTTTGAGACAAGCATATGACTATTGGCAGGATCAACCAGGTAGCATTCCTCACCGACGCCGGCGTCGCACGAGACACGTCATCCCCTAAGGGTTGATGGCACGAGACAAACGTGTATCCGTCGTACACGATTAGCGATGAATGCTAATTTCAGGCAAAAAGAGGCCAAGGACCCCGTACCGTCGTGGTGTGCCATATCTGAGAGATCGAGCGATGCCCCATGGGCCACGTTTGTTGTACTTGTTGGAGTGAGCAGTGTAGAACACGGGATGTGCTTAGGGGTTCGCCCTACGTCGTCCACAGAGGCAGATGCAAGGCAAAAGATGGACAATGTGACTTTAGACTGCCTTTTTTGTCGGTACGCAACATAGGAAACCAACTGACCGACCGAGGCAACGTAAGCACTCGGCCAGTAATTAAGAGGGAAGTAGGGGCAAACGTCGCTGCTCAAGCAGGGATCCAACCGACCCATACAAGCTGACCACCACTCACGCGCTATCATGTTCGCTATGTCCAGACCACCAAGCTGGTAACCACCCCACCGTCTAGGCAAACGAAGCCCTTTAGGCAAACGGAACAGGCGAGATAGCCCAAGAATACACCGCTAGGCACGAAGAATTTTTGTGGGACAGAGGACAGGAACGACAAGAGGTGCATGACCAGGCCCTATGTCACAAGCTTAGGAGCCTACTTAGTGGTGCCCTACGAAGCACCGAGTGCATGCACTTGAGGTACCAACCGAAAGCGAACTTTGAGCCCCCGCGGTGCTTTGATCGCCACAACACTAGACTACGTCCGTCGCATTACGACTCAGCGAGGACCATGGCAATACGACTGGCGCAGGCCTGTAGGAACATATCCTCGGACAACTTCGAGGCAGCACAGTGCTTGGATCACCACGACATTAAAGCTTTAGCCATTGTCTCATCGTACCACTTGCGTCGTCATTTAACAAAAGCTAAGGCCGTGTGCTAGGCGATTCATGCATCAAGCAGGCCCCTACCATCCCCCTATATGCACCCATATGCATGGAATGGGACAAGCAAACTATCTTCTTGCCCACGCGGTGCTTGGATCGCCACGACAATAGACCACATTCGTCGCATTACAACTCAGCGAGGGCCATGGCATCGTGTGCAAAGTGATTCACATATCATATTGGCACGTCGGAACTCACGTGTGTTACCTCGATTTATGTGCCTTAGACCTAGAATTATATGACTGACCTTGGATTACGTGCCCTATCTTGGTTTTTGTGCTTGTCTCATTATACGTGCCTTGACCTAGAATTATGTGTCTTAATCCTCGATATACGTGCGATACCTAGATAACCGTGCCCTAACCTTGATTTACATGCGAGACCTTGATTTACGTGCCTTAGCCCTAGAATTATATGACTGACCTTGGATCATATGCCTTGTCTTGGTTTTTGTGCCTGCCCCGTCATACGTGTCTTGACCTAGAATTATGTGCCCTAAGCCTCGATATATGTGCAATACCTAGATAAACGTGCCCTGACCTTGATTTACGTGCGATACCTCAATTTACGTACGTTTTTTCATTTCGTGTGCACTAACCTTGAACTGCGTGCCTTAACCTAGGTTTAAGAGTTGTATCTTGATTTATGTGTATTGCATTGATTTATGTGCATTCATTTAGGGTTGCGTGTATTTACTTTGAAATCTGTGCATTTGTCTTGGGATTCGTGTCTTACCTCGTAGTGCATTCCCTAGACCTAGGTAAGCGGGCCCGCACGCTAATCAATAAAGAATCCTACACAATCCACTAATAATATTCTAATCTTAATTCAAATTCTCTACAAAACCCCATAACAATAAACAATTCTTTCTACACAAATACTTAAACATTCTTTATTCTTTATTCTCACCTAAGACCAATGCACCTCAAATTCCACACTTATTATAATCTATAATGTATCAACTTGAATATGAAATTTCAGATTTTGCCATGCTATACACGGCCAAGACAAGGCCATTTGAACAATTTTGCATAAATTAAATTCTATTCTAGACAATCCTATGACATACACAAAGCACCATGCATAAAATATTGCCTTTTCACCCTACCCCAAGTCCTCTTTCTTGGCCAAATCACCCAAGCATGCCTCACAATTCAAAATTGCACAATTGACAAAGAAAAATCAGATTTGAAAGGCTCAAGGCCGACACACACACACAAGCTACACTTAATATGCTTCAATCATCATTTTCCTATCAAAAACTCTCTCAACTCTCCCATTCTCTCTCCATATTCGACCAAGGCTGACCTTTGAGCTCCCAAGACTCCTAACAAGCTCTCAAGGACTCTTTAAGACTCTCCCAAGCTCGGCCATAGCAAGTAATAGCAAGCAAAAAGCAAGAAAATCTCGCACAAGCTCTCAAACCTCCCATTTTCGGCCCTAGGTAAGTTTTGATAGTTTTCTTCCATTTCTTTTTGTTCTAATCACATGCACATACTAAGTATAAGCTAACTAAGCTGGGATTTAAAGGAAATCAAGATACCTCTCGGCCAAAGCAAGGAAAAATGTCTATTTGTGCGATTTCAAGAGCATTTGTACATTTTCATCCAACAACTTGCTAAGGTGAGGGTTAAATCTTTTTAAAAGCTTTCAAAACTCACATGCATGCTCTCATATGGCTGTATTTACCTTTTTAGTTCATGTATATGTGTTTATATGAGCCTATCTACTCATGCATGACTTGATAATGGCTAGAAACTTGAAGATATGTAAACACATTTTTGCTGGCAGATTACTGACCTTGAGGAACGAAGTGTGTTTGGCTTAGTAAACGTTGATAAAAATTCATGAAAGTTGGTAGGTAACTATATTGGGAAGTTCGGAACACATTTTTCAGAAATGGACCAAGGCCAATTTTGACTCTAAGACCTCCAAAATGGTCAAATATCGTAATGTGTCTAAATCTGAAAAACTTGGAAATACGAAGTAGGTTTCTGGCAACTTTCTGACCTTGTAGAACGAAACAGTTTTGGACTAGTCAATGATGTTGAAAATGTATGAAAATTGGTAGGTCACTATATTTTTCAGTTCTGGACATTTCTTTCAGAAATAGGCTAAGGCTAATTTGGACTTTAAGACCCTCCAAAATGGCAAATAACAAAATGTGTATGAATCTGGACAGTTTTGCGTAGTCTCATGGTTTTGGCCATAACTCCTAAGTCCGAACTCCAAATGCAGCGAGGTTTATTCCTAGATTTAAAGCACTTAATAAGATTCATTTTTACATTTGGTTCACTGAATTTGGAGGTTATATGATTTGTTAAACGAGTGAGGGAAAACAGCCTAATGCAGTAGGGTTTTTGCTTGATAATATGCTTTCAATCATGTTGTAACTTTAATTGAGGTGTTGATTGCTTGGAATTGTGGAAATTACAAGTTGTGTGAGCTGTTTTGGTTGGTTGAGGATGCTTAATTAATTGATGCATGGCTTGGGTTTAATTTCATTACGAATTGTGGCTTAATCGCATGTGTAAGCACAAATTGAGGCCCTATTGCTTATGAAAATTTGCTAAGTGAGAATCCTATGGTTAAATGTGTTCAATTACTTGAAATAGTTTAAGTGTTACTTGTGCTGCTTAGCAAACAAAACCAACCCTGAGCACGGCCTTGTAAACCCTAATGGTCCCGTAGACTCCCAAGTCATAGACCATTCTTGTGTGAATTATAATTGATGTTGAGGAAGGTTAATAGGCTGCCTGGAATTGTCCTTATAGCTCTAAACATGATTCCCGATGATTGCATGTTGATAAGTGAACTATTCTTGCACCCGGTCTTGTATAAGTGTCATTGCATGCTTGTATGATCTCAACACTTGATATGTGAATTAAAAAGGGCTATATGACTTGTTTTATATGGTGTTACTTGGTTGTCCGTTAAATGTTCACATGCTCCTAAGTGTTTTACAAAGTGAATTTACATGTCAAAGCATGCCTCGTATGTTTACTTGTCGATATGTCATCATACGTGTATCCGGAGGCAACCTACTTTGTTGACCTCCTAATGTGAATTGTTAAGACATATTCTATGGTTTGTTTTGAACATGATTACTTGGCTGCCCGTGAAAGTTTAATTTCGTTCGAATTGATATATGAAATGATTACATGTTCTTGCAATGCCTTATGTGTCAATATGTCAAAACGTGATCTTATACTTGCTCGGAGGTGACCTACTTTGTTGTCCTCCGAATGAGAAATGTTAAATGGCATAAATGTGCATTGCATACAAGGTTGCAACCTTTCATTGTGGCATGGTAGCGTTTCACGAACGCCGGGCGGCATAGGACTTGCTGGTGCTCCCGTGACTACCATGGTCCAATTCCCTCTCTCGCTTGGCATTCCACCCTCAGAGACTTGGGTCGTAAGATTTTGGGATACATCCGAAGTACACCCATTTGGAGTGATAAGTGGATGATTAAAGCCGGCCACAATAATTGTTATTGGAAATGATCTTGAGAGCAAAAGCTCACCGTATCCTTTTTACTATGTGTTTAAGTACTCTCGCTTAGTTCCTAGAGGACCTCGGGGAAGAAAGACGGGTAAATGTGTTCATTTATATATATATGTTATATTATGAGCTTACTTATTTTGTTTGACATGTTTTTAAAGGAGTTTTCATAAATTTTAATCGGAAAAAGATTTCAAAACGTTATTTCTTGTTCCCCTTTGCTGAGTTCATAAGGACTCACCCTATTTTATCATCACAGGTGAAGAAGATCCGGAACAGGTACCCGAGGAAAATGTGCCTGTTGATGATTCCTTGGAATGATTACATGCCTTATGTGCCTTGCCTGATTGTCGCTGTTTTGTGAACGTTATGCTTGCTTTGAAGACTACTTTTGTTGTCGTTGTTGTAAATGACCCCCGTTGTAATTTATGGTCTAATTTTGGCTTGTACTGTTGATTACTAGACGAATACTCTATTTGGTGGTTTGCTATCACTATTTTGATTTAGTAACTATCAAAGGCAACTGAAGTATTAGGTGAAAGATCAAATAAAATGAATCTATCTAATCTCACCCAGGTACTTCCTCATAGGCTAAACGATAATAGGTACTTGCGTAAAAGGGATTGACAAATAAACGGAACATAGTTATCCTGTTAGGCTTGTTAATCAAATGAGACTTTCGGGTTAGATCAATAGGCAGATCGGTTGATGCTAAATAGGGATCTTAGTTGAAATCGAATCAATGATTGAATGTTTTGAGGCGTTTAGAAAGTTAGGTCAAACCAAATGTCTTAAAAACAGTCGTAATGTTGCTGATTTTTTGGAAAATCTTTTGGAGTTCTAGGTCAACGTTAAGTGTTAAATCATAACAAATGGCTAAGTATATGAATTGGCGTAAAGGAATTAGGTCATACCCTAGCCTAGCCTCTATAGGTTAGGTTGGGGCGTGACACATGGTGCTTGGATTGCCACGACATTGAAGCATCAACAATTTTTTCATCACAACGCTCGCGTCGTTACTTAATGAAAGCTAATGCCATGTGTGCTAGGTGATTCGCGCATCACGCTTACGCTTACCCTCACCGTCCCCCAAGAGCCACCCACCCCCACGCGGTGCTTGGGTTGCCACAACACTAGACCATGGCCGCGCGCATCCACTCGGCAACGGCCATGGCTTCATGTGCTAGGCAATTCGCACATCGCGCAGGCCTAACGACATGTCACGGAATGGGAATGTCCCCCAACATGTACCTAGCCGGCGGCACGAGGATGGCTAGTTTTGTGCTTAGGCAACCATTCACCCTCTCATTAGCCATCCAAATGACGCCGACAGTGCTGCGACATAAAGATGGATAATGAGGGGATAGGGAAGCCACCACGTTCCTCATTAGCCATCCTGGTGCCGCACCGAGGGATATGCCGGGGGACGTGGGGCAAGGGTGGCATGGCCCCGATGCAAGGGTATGCAATACAATACCCCAACGTCACTCACTCGGTAGGCATTCCCGCCTACAATATAGCCCACAATGTGCCACGAGGTGCCCACAACGTTCTCCAGCATGGACCTCGACGGCGGGCTTGGCACCACATACTCCCCTATAGTATATTTAGATGCAAAAACCCATGTGATAGCAGTAGTGTACATTTTGCCAGAGATTCATAATGGGTGTTTTACACTATTAAAGCCCCCATTTGGCATGATCTTTGTACCCAACTTGCTATCGTATTGTTAAGATATGATAACCAAATGCTTCAAGATTATTTTTTTCAGAAAAAATAATGTTTAATGTTTAATAATTACAAAAAAGAGGGAAAAATCTGAAAAAATACTAGAAAATTCTGGAAAATTTATATTAATTTATAAATTAATTTGTTTAGATTAGGATATGATACCCAAATGCTTCAAGATTCTTTTTTTTTGAAAAAATAATTCTTAATATTTAATAATTACGAAAAATATGGAAAAATCAGATAAAATATTATAAAATTCTAGAAAATTTATATTATTTCATAAATAAATTTTTTTAGATTAGGATATGATATCCAAATGTTTCGAGATTATTTTTTTTGAATTTTTTTTAATATTTAATAATTACAAAAAATAGGGAAAAACTAGAAAAAATACTAGAAAAATCTCTAAAATTTATATTAATTCATAAATTAATTTGTTTAGATGATATTTAGCGTGAGATTTTTTTTTGGATGGATTCGGAACCCGATTAATCTAATTCGCCACCCGAGGATAATGAAATGTTCGTCGGGCAAGGGTCTTTGCTAAGAATAATTCATGGATTCGGAAAACAATTGTAATAGCAAAAAAATGTCCACATTTGTGTGGTAATACATTCCACATGACCCTCAAGACATCCCCAACTAGTGCCTAAGCCATCCCCCATCGTCTCCCACGTCTCTCAAGCGTACCCCCATAGTGCCCCATAGTGCCCCAGCCGTACCCCAAACCTGTGCCCCATCCGTGCCCCAACAGCGCCCCATGCGCACTATCGTGCGGCATGCCGGACCCATGTGCGCACCTTTGTGTGCATACATCTGTTAGAGATATGCCCTAATGCTACAAATTTGGATGACATATATTAGGGCATTTTGACATTTACTTATGGCATTAGTGTTTATATGTTCGTTTACATATTGACATAATTAGGAAATTTATATTCTCATTTTTTACGTGTATGAATGAGTCCCTAGTATTTACATTAGAGGAATGTATTCTAAAAGCGTTTAGAATATATTGGCGTATTTCCTTAATATGATAAATACTTAAAGTGTTCATAGTCCTTAGATTATTTGATCGGGACTTTAATAATCAATTACGGACTATCACATGTGTTGTTACCTTTGATTAACATAGGGATGCTAATGATAAAGGATGGTGAGCCACGTGCCATAACAACATAGCGATGCGACTAACAAACATGTGGATGACTATTAGTTGAATAGATCATTGAATGTGACGTGAATAACAAATTACATGACTTTGGATTAATAATTTGTTATTCGTTGCGATTGTGCATGTAATCCTTAGACTTGAGACATTACAGCTGTCATATGTATTTGGGTTTGATTCAAGCATTTGGATAATGCCTGTCTCGACAAACGAGATGAGATACGTCCTCTCGAAGTTTCATTCGTATGGTATAGTGATTGATAGGTAGTGGTCAAGATAAGATCCATTAACCTCCGGCGTGAGGTGATTTCCTATGCGATCCAAGTTTGGTTGTTGAATGAGGAAGTCCTTGGCCAAGGCATGAATGATGGAAATGGGTTTTTCTTTGTGTCATCTCTCATTCCACCATTTGGATCTATGCATCGTTTCGAGTCTATGAACTTAATCGGATCATGGTTCTTGCTCGACGGGACAATTAATGAAAGGATTGGATTGCACGATAATCGGCGACCATAAATAGATTCACTTGAATAAGACTTCATTGCTTTATAAACTGTCTTGATACGTTGGTAGCTAGAACATCACTCAAGAACTCTGAAGGTGTTTTGAGAATGACGGGAGATATTCTCTAAACAAATCAAATAGTTTGATTAATATTGAAATTGTTCAACGTTTCTTCAATGCTATATAGCGGTGAATTTAGAAAGTCACACACAATAGAGCATAGTGAATGTTTTTTTCTATTGAGCTTGATTTAGTTTCTCTTCAATTGTTAAAGTGTTAACAATTACGTTTAGTTTATCTTGAATTGTTAAAGTGTTAACAATTACGTTTAGTTTCTCTTGAATTGTTAAAGTGTTAATAATTGCATTTAGTTTCTCTTCAATTATTAAAGCGTTAATAATTGCATTTAGTTTCACTTGAATTGTTAAAATGTTAACAATTATATTTTGTTTCTGTTATATTGTTAAGGAGTTAACAGTTGTGTAGTTGTTAAGGAGTTAACAATGGTGTAATTGACCTTTTAAAAGTTATTGGGGTCAATATGCAATTATTATTAAGTGTTGGGGCTAATGTGAAAATATGAAAAGGTTGTTTTCATAATTTCAACTAATTGTGGTTAGGTTGAATATTTAAATACATTAGTAGAAAAATATTACAATAAAAGAAACAAAAGATGACAACTTTGTCATCTTTTCTTTTCTAACAAAGAGACAAAACAACACATTGAGAAAAGAGTTGTCTACTATTTTCTTCACCTAAGGGGACAACAATGAGGAAAGAAGGGAAAAAGATGACAAGGCTTGTCACATTCTCTTATCTCCACACGTTGGAGAAAGAAAAAGATGAAGAAAATAATTGTCTTCTTCTTCAACCAAGAATAGAGTGGTCTTCATCTCTCTCTCTCTCCTCAAGCCTCCATGGCTGAAAAATTAGAGAAAAACGCTGTGACACCCCGAGCCCAGCACTTCATTAATTGCATTCATTAAATGATTAATTTGGATGTAACTTAGCTAATTACTTTTTATTTTTATTTTCCATATTTTCATAAATTCAATTGTTTCTTTTCATGCATTTTATATTTTTATAAAATACTACATATTTTTAGGGGACTACAGCCCTTGACCGTGCGTGCATTGCATATCGGGATCAACGGGAAAAAATTCGCGAAATGTCTGATGAATAGTACTAGCGGGATTTTTTTTTCCAGATTTTTTTTTTCAGATTTTTGGCATCTGTTTTGCTGAAATTTGATCATCCAAATGACTCTTTTGCCCTTACTAAAATGCCTTAATTATTTGACCTATCATTTGACCTTCTCATGAGAATAATATAAGCCAAAAACAAAAAAAGTCAAAAAATGGCCAAAAAATAGTTACGGGAATAGTAACTTTTTCTTGCAAAATTGCTATAGTTGGTCATTTCCATCCATTCCAAGCTTGAATCTTGAGTTCTTGAACATGTTTACACCTTCTTCAAGCTTCTCTAGCCTTGTGTGGTAAGAAATTAATCTTATTTTTGTATTTAAAAATTTTGCACCTAAACTTTATTTTTTTTTTGGGATTTGTTGAGATATTACTTGGTTATGCTTGTTTATGCTTAAATTAATCTTATTAATGATCATAGAGCATACTTTTGTGGTTAGATAGCATTTTGAATGGTTGAAAATGGAGTTGGAGCTTTGAGGAAGATGATGAATACTGAAATTTATAAGGTTCCGAAAATTTGTGCAATTTAATTTGATTCAATGCTTCTAGTAGTTGCTAATTAGGTCCTTGAGCGTGGAAAAAATGTTAGTTGCACTTTCCATGTACAAAATTTGAATAATTTGATCAAATTAAGCTACTTTAATAAGGGGTTTCGGGGTTAACTCAAATCCAGGCACGTTTCGAGGTTATGGCTAGTCTTTATTAAGTATTGAAGCTTTAGAAGTGCTTTCGTTTCGCTTGTTTGGATTTCGGAATTGGTATTTGTAGTGTAAACGCACAAAGAGAAAATCGGAGATTTAATGGTAAATGAGGTTTAACGGGTGAGCTCGAGGGTCCTTGGGGTGCTATAAGGTGTGGTTTGAAGGATAGGATAACTCGTTTGGGAATCTTGAACAAAGGGGATTTCGGGGTAAAAGTGAATCCGGTTGCGTTTGGGCATTAGGGCTAGTGTCTAGTAAGTGATGAGGTGCTAAAAATGTATTCGCTTCGCTTAGTTGAGCTTCGATTAGAGTACTTGTAATGTAATACATAAAGAGGCAAATTCGGACTTTTCGGGTAATTGTACTTTAAAGTGAGATTTCAAGGGCTTAAGTGGTGCCATTAAGTGTCATTAGAGATTTAGTATAGTTAGATTTGAGGTTCGTTATCTTGTGTGAAGTTTAGACCTTATTTTGTTAGCATTTAGAAAGAGATTTGTTAGATTTCTTGTGAATTACTTGAATTAGTTGCATTAGTAGTTATTATATTGTTATGTTTGCTCTAATTGATCATGATAGAGTTATATGTTATATAAGTGTGAAGTTTATGACCTAAATACCAAGCATGTGAAAAGTGTCTAAATGAAGCTTATGTGAATTAGTTAAGCTTATTGCATAAGTAGCTATTTGAATTGTTATACTTATTATAATTGCTATATTTGTCTATTGATTGAGTTATAAAATGTAAATTGGGAAAAATGAGTATGATAACTTGAATTATCTTGTAATTAGCTAGAGTTGAGTTTAGACAAATGGTTAGCTTGTTGAACATGTAAGTTGAAATGGGAGGTGATTGGCTGCCATTTAGCTAACTAAATGGAATTAGGGCATTGTGCATGCTAATGCTAAAAAGCAAAGAATGCTTCTTGTCATATCCTCTAAGTTAGTTAAGATAATGCATGTCTAGAAATTTTAGAGTTTGATATTGTGACATGAACTTGTAGAACTAGCTAATTAATTGCATGATTAGCATTTTTAACTCATGTTATTTGTGTATGGTCAATCGGATGAATGTAGAATGATTTTATTGCATAACTGCCTAATTAGGAATTGAAGGGAATTAATGCCATGGGAGAAAGTTCAAATAGGAGTTTGGCTAAGTTTTGTATGTTTGGCTTCCTAAAGGTGAGGGACCTGCATCCTTACGTACATTATAGTTTATTTTCTTTCTAAAATAGTATATTGTTTAGTATAATTGCGCAATTGATATATGCTTATTGTTGATAAATTGTAACTTGGTGCGAGAACAACTTACTTTTGTCCTTAAATGTGTTTCCTGATTATATTGTCATTGTTATCATTCTTGCATTGCATCGTGGTTGCGCAACCTCATTGTCGCGACGGATGCGATGGCCTCGCTGGGCGGCATCGGGCTTGCCAGTGTTGGTTGCCTTAGCTCCGTCTGCTATTCCCTCACTCGCCTGGTCCGGAGATTACCAGGGGGTGTTGGGTCGTAGGATCGGGTACATCCGGAGTACCCATTGGTGTAAGGGATGCCGGCATATCGAGATTGAGATCGTGGTTCGTGGATCGGGGATCGAAGATTTGGAGTGATAAGGGTTATCGATTGTATCCTTTTAAAATGTGGTATTAGAAATGTTATTCACTGTTTATCTATTGTATTAATTGTGTTAAGTTGCTGCATTGCATGTCCCCGGTAGACCTTATCCCTCACTGAGCAATTGTGATTGCTCATACCTCGCTAAACATATTTCAGGTGGTGCAGTTGGAGGAGTTGCCTTGGTTGCTGTGTACTATTACTTGAGATTGGAGTGATTGCTTGCTAAACTGTAGAAGACCTTGCTTGTCTACTTTATGTTCTATTTTAGAGCCTAAGGGCTTATATATATATATATATATATATATATATATATATATATATATATATATATATATATATATATATTTGAGTGGTTGCAAATTTGAAAGCTAAGTGGATGTAGTAAATGTTATGGAATTGTGGCATGTAATAACTTATGCTTCTGCTTCTAGCTACGTTGTATGCTTGGGTGTGAATGAACAGATGTATGGTTGGCTTTAATTTCTAAGAATGTTTAATTGCTAACAAAGAATGGTATGATAAGCGAATGAAGACAAAGATTTTATGACTATGGTTGCATGCTTGTATGTGTTTATATTGTCTTGTGTTGCTTAAGGCTCGAATGGTCTTAAAGTTGGGATTTCAATTAGAAATGTTGTTCCTTTTACTTCGTGTTTTATTTGAATGCTAACAGGTTTCCAGAATGTCCATGGTACAGGGGAGACTCTGTCCGTTTTCCCCTAAAATTTTGTGCCCGGGGTTTGGAATTGGGTGAGAATAGCATGATAAATAGGAGTCTTGGTCTCGTGAGGGATCGGGGCGTTACAGAAGTGGTATCAGAGCTTAGCTAGTTAGCTAGGCGCAAGCCGGGATAGGGTCTTCGGCTTGTGGGGTAGTGGCCTCAGTGTCAATGTGTTTAGAAAGTGTATGTGCATGTCTTATGTGATAAGAGAGTTAATGTGATCAATGTGCTTATGTGATCAACATGTTTTATTTGTTGAGTGAACTAGTTGTGGTTTATGTTCTTGTGTGATAAGTGAAATGGATGTGGTTAACGTGCTTGATGTGTTTACATGTTCAATGTGTTTATGTGATTAATGCGAGCTATGTGATTAACGTGCCTTGTGTGAATTATGTGCTCTGTGTACTTGAGTGCTCGATATGCTTTATATGACTAATATGCATATGTGATTAACTTGTTTTATGTGAAGTTGTTGTTTAAATGACTTAGTAGTTTATAATTTGTGTATGTGAACTTGTTGCTTATGTGACTTCACTTGTTATAAATTGCCAACATGATCAATGTGTTTTATTTGTTAAGCATGCTTACGTGAAACAATGTGTTTTATGTATGAGGGTAGCTCGCTTGTATGTGTAAGAATTTGCGAGGACGCAATTTTTGTAAGGAGGGGAAGATGTGACACCCCGAACCCAGCACTTCATTAATTGCATTCATTAAATGGTTAATTTGGATGTAACTTAGCTAATTACTTTTTATTTTTATTTTCCATATTTTCATAAATTCAATTATTTCTTTTCATGCATTTTATATTTTTATAAAATACTACATATTTTTAGGGGACTACAGCCCCTGACCGTGCGTGCATTGCATATCGGGATCAACGGGAAAAAATTCGCGAAATGTCTGATGAATAGTACCAGCGGAATATTTTTTCCCAGATTTTTTTCAGATTTTTGGCATTTGTTTTGCTGAAATTTGATCACTCAAATGACCCTTTTGCCCTTACTAAAATGCCTTAATTATTTGACCTACCATTTGACCTTCTCATGAGAATAATATAAGCCAAGAACAAAAAAAAAAGAGTCAAAAATGGCCAAAAAATAGTTACGGGAATAGTAACTTTTTCTTGCAAAATTGCTATAGTTGGTCATTTCCATCCATTCTAAGCTTGAATCTTGAGTTCTTGACCATGTTTACACCTTCTTCAAGCTTTTCTAGCCTTGTGTGGTAAGAATTTTATCTTATTTTTGTATTTGAAAAATTTTGCACCTAAACATTATTTTTTTTTGGGATTTGTTGAGATATTACTTGGTTATGCTTGTTTATGCTTAAATTACTCTTATTAATGATCATAGAGCATACTTTTGTGGTTAGATAGCATTTTGAATGGTTGAAAATGGAGTTGGAGCTTTGAGGAAGATGATGAATAGTGAAATTTATAGGGTTCCGAAAATTTGTGCAATTTAATTTGATTCAATGCTTCTAGTAGTTGCTAATTAGGTCATTGAGCGTGGAAAAAATATTAGTTGCACTTACCATGTACAAAATTTGAATAATTTGATCAAATTAAGCTACTTTAATAAGGGGTTTCGGGGTTAACTCAAATCCGGACACGTTTCGAGGTTATGACTAGTCTTTATTAAGTATTGAAACTTTAGAAGTGCCTTCGTTTCGCTTGTTTGGATTTCGGAATTGGTACTTGTAGTGTAAACGCACAAAGAGAAAATCGGGGATTTAATGGTAAATGAGGTTTAACGGGTGAGTTCGAGGGTCCTTGGGGTGCTATAAGGTGTGGTTTGAAGGATAGGATAACTCGTTTGGGAATCTTGAACCTTGCCTTTTGATTTGAAGCTTAATAGCAAAGATTGACAAAGGGGATTTCGGGTTGAAAGTGAATCTGGGTATGTTTGGGCATTAGGGCTAGTGTCTAGTAAGTGATGAGGTGCTAGAAATGTATTCGCTTCGCTTAGTTGAGCTCCGATTAGAGTACTTGTAATGTAATGCATAAAGAGGCAAATTCGGACTTTTCGGGTAATTGTACTTTAAAGTGAGATTTCAAGGGCTTAAGTGGTGCCATTAAGTGTCATTAGAGATTTAGTATAGTTAGATTTGAGGTTCGTTATCTTGTGTGAAGTTTAGACCTTATTTTGTTAGCATTTAGAAGGAGATTTGTTAGATTTCTTGTGAATTACTTGAATTAGTTGCATTAGTAGTTATTATATTGTTATGTTTGCTCTAATTGATCATGATAGAGTTATATGTTATATAAGTGTGAAGTTTATGACCTAAATACCAAGAATGTGAAAAGTGTCTAAATGAAGCTTATGTGAATTAGTTAAGCTTATTGCAGAAGTAGCTATTTGAATTGTTATACTTATTATAATTGCTATATTTGTCTATTGATTGAGTTATAAAATGTAAATTGGGAAAAATGAGTATGATAACTTGAATTATCTTGTAATTAGCTAGAGTTGAGTTTAGACAAATGGTTAGCTTATTGAACATGTAAGTTGAAATGTGAGGTGATTGGCTGCCATTTAGCTAACTAAATGGAATTAGGGCCTTGTGCATGCTAATGCTAAAAAGCAAAGAATGCTTCTTTTCATATCCTCTAAGTTAGTTAAGATAATGCATGTCTAGAGATTTTAGAGTTTGATATTGTGACATGAACTTGTAGAACTAGCTAATTAATTGCATGATTAGCATTTTTAACTCATGTTATTTGTGTATGGTCAATCGGATGAATGTAGAATGATTTTATTGCATAACTGCCTAATTAGGAATTGAAGGGAATTGATGCCATGGGAGAAGGTTCAAATGGGAGTTTGGCTAAGTTTTGTATGTTTGGCTTCCTAAAGGTGAGGGACCTGCATCCTTACGTATATTATAGTTTATTTTCTTTCTAAAATAATATATTGTTTAGTATAATTGCGTAATTGATATATGCTTATTGTTGATAAATTGTAACTTGGTGCGAGAACAACTTACTTTTGTCCTTAAATGTGTTTCCTGATTATATTGTCATTGTTATCATTCTTGCATTGCATCGTGGTTGCGCAACCTCATTGTCGCGACGGATGCGATGGCCTCGCTGGGCGGCATCGGGCTTGCCAGTGTTGGTTGCCTTAGTTCCGTCTGCTATTCCTTCACTCGCCTGATCCGGAGATTGCCAGGGGGTTTTGGGTCGTAGGATCGAGTACATCCGGAGTACCCATTGGTGTAAGGGATACCGGCATATCGAGATTGAGATCGTGGTTCGTGGATCGGGGATCGAAGATTTGGAGTGATAAGGGTTATCGATTGTATCCTTTTAAAATGTGGTATTAGAAATGTTATTCACTGTTTATCTATTGTATTAATTGTGTTAAGTTGCTGCATTGCATGTCCCCGGTAGACCTTATCCCTCACTGAGCAATTGTGATTGCTCATACCTCGCTAAACATATTTCAGGTGGTGCAGTTGGAGGAGTTGCCTTGGTTGCTGTGTACTATTACGTGAGATTGGAGTGATTGCTTGCTAAACTGTAGAAGACCTTGCTTGTCTACTTTATATTCTATTTTGGAGCCTAAGGGCTTATATATATATTTGAGTGGTTGCAAATTTGAAAGCTAAGTAGATGTAGTAAATGTTATGGAATTGTGGCATGTAGTAAGTTATGCTTCTGCTTCTAGCTACGTTGTATGCTTGGGTGTGAATGAACGGATGTATGGTTGGCTTTAATTTCTAAGAATGTTTAATTGCTAACAAAGAATGGTATGATAAGCGAATGAAGACAAAGATTTTATGACTATGGTTGCATGCTTGTATGTGTTTATATTGTCTTGTGTTGCTTAAGGCTCGAATGGTCTTAAAGTTGGGATTTCAATTAGAAATGTTGTTCCTTTTACTTCGTGTTTTATTTGAATGTTTACAAGTTTCCAGAATGTCCGTGGTACAGGGGAGACTCTGTCCGTTTTCCCCTAAAATTTTGTGCCCGGGGTTTGGAATTGGGTGAGAATAGCATGATAAATAGGAGTCCTGGTCTCGAGAGGGATCGGGGCGTTACAAATGCCGCAAGAAAATGAGAAGAAAAAGTCTTATCTTCTTCATCATCTTTATCATAAAATGGCTGAAAAATGAAGCAAAAGAGATGAAGTACTCTTCTCTTCTTCTTCACAAAAACGTAGTCATGAACAAGGAAGAAGAAGGAAATGGTTTTGCTCTCTTCTTCACCAACAAGCTCATAAATCTTCCATGGTAGATCTAGCACAAAGCAACCACGGAAATGGAGAAGCCATTCATTGCTCGTGTGGACAAACTAGAGCTCTTGTGCTTTCAAGGGATAGTGTCTTCTATCAAGTGAGCAATTTCAGATTTGTAGCTTCCATTAGTTGTCTACAAGAGGTATCCTCTTCTTTTATCTCTTGTCAATATATATATTTTCTATATATATGTTTTGCATATGTTAATCACATAATATCAAGATTAGAGTTTTATATGAACATTATGCTTTGAAATTCCAGAAAGTTTTGAACTTCATGTTATGCTTATGCTCGATTTTTAGCTAGATAATGTTCATAGCTCTAAAAATATGAGATCTTTCAAGTGGTATCAGAGCAAGGACTTGATGTTCATGTGATTACATATGTGTTTGCTTGAAGTTTTTCTAAAGTCTTGAGCACAAAAGAACAAGGAAAAGTTTCAACATTTCTGAAAAAGTTTATGCGCACTGATTTTGCATGACTGTTTTGAAAGGTCAAATGTTGTTTTTTGGGGCTGATTTTTGGATATGTTATTCTATAGAGATAGTAGAACATTTCAATCTCTAATATGCATCTCCTAATTTCGTGGCTAAGGGTTTCAAAAAAATCAAAATCAGTAAATTCACTGATTATCGCGTAAAGCTAGACAGTTTGCGTAGTTGTGTTCTAAGAGGCATAACTCAGTCAATTTAATTCCGAATTAAGTTCTATTTGACTCTAAAACTATCTACACTCGAAGAGCTACGCCTTTATAAAATTTCAGAATTTTTGGAGATCTGTAGATAGGCTAACCGAATCAATATATTTAGTACATGTGCAGCAGATTTGTGATGGGTCATAAATTAGAAGCCATGACTATGTGATTGGATTTTGGTTAAGCCCAATGGGCCTAAAAATCAATGAGCTTTAGTCTAATAAGATTAGATGAGGTTGTTTTTCTTAGTGAATATTAAAATGAGCCTAGGATGTGATGCCCGAGATTTTAGCCGTACATTTATTTACTGTTGCATCCATTGTTTGCGCATTTCCTTCTGTGCTTTATTAACTGTCTTCTTTAGCTACTATTCATCCCGTTTTCAAACTACATTCTATTAGTGAATTAGCATTTTTATTAAATCACATTAATTGTTAAAGGAGTGGGAAAAATGTGCAATTGAGCTAGAAGCGATAGGAGAGCTCGTTTAGAAAATGATTTTCGTAGTTCAATGAATAGTGTTACGTAACTAACTTAGTGTTTTAATTAGCTAGCCTATGTTTTACACCTTAGGCTTGTTTTTAAGCTAGCAACATGCATTTTAGAAGTCCACTTAAGCAACCACTTGACCCCACCTCAACTTAACCTCACTATATAACCTTATAAGCACCAAAACACAAAACAAAAGAAAACAAATGTGCAGAATTTACTATAGCAGGGCCGAAAACACCAAGGAGAAGGAGAAAAGGTGATTTTGCTCTTCAACTCTTCAAGCCAAGCCAATCTAAGCCTAGAGCTAGTAGTTTAGGGTGTGTGCAAGCTTCTTAGGTGCTCCTACGCGCATTGGTGAGGGATTTCACGGCTTATTTTCGCATTTTAAAATAGTTGTCAATTTCTTGATTTGTTGAAAATGTGACCAAATGTTATTGTATTGATTATCTATGCTATTATACCTGGTATATGAGTGCTAGAGAACATATTTGAGCCATTGTTTTGCCTTTTAAACGGTTAGAATCGTTAGTTTGATTTATGAGGTGAATAGTGACGTTTTTCTAGGGTTTTGTGTAATTGCACGTATTAGCTTGATTCAACACTCCTAATAGATGCTTTAGGTGCTAATGAAGATAGTCTAATAGTCTCATACACTTGAATTGCTCTAAAATCGCATAAAACGTGAAATAATCGACTTTAACAAAGGGGTTTCGGGGTTAATGTGAATCCGGGTGGATTCGGGCTTCACTTTTAGTATTCTTAGGCTACCTAGGTGCTATAGAAGCTTTGTTATCCCCTATTTGAAGTCCGGATGAGGCATGTGTAGTTTAAATCTAGAAGAGGGAATTTGGGGCTTTCGGGGTAATTGCGGGCTTTTGAGTGTGTTTGAGGGTTGAAAGGGTTCCTTGAGGGTTAGTTAGAAGGTTGGTATAGTTTTCCTTTGAAATTGAATCGTTAACTTTGGTTTGGAAGAGAAATAGCTTGGAAAACAAAGGGGTTTAGGTGCAAATTCGCTTATCTCGCGCTTCTAAGACCTTGGCACGACTTCTTGAGTGTTTAAATGGGACTTCAAGTTGTTTTAGAGCTCTTAGCATGATTCTATGCTTGTCTTGTTTATACTCCTTTGTAAAACTGCTTATTTGTTGAATAAATTACTTCTATTCTAACTGCATCGAGGTCAACCTACTTTGTTGATCCTCCTACGTGTTATTGCCTATATTATTGATATTAACTTGCCATTGTAAAGTGCATTGTATAGTAGTTGCACAACCATAGTGTCAGGGGCAGATGTGTTGAATATCAGTTGGGCGGTAGAGGGCTTGCCAGTGATATTCAAACTCCGTGCTCTATTCCCTCACTCACCTAGTCCGGAGATTGCCAGGGGTGTTGGGTCGTAGGATTATCGGGGTACATCTGGAGTACACCCACTGGAGTGTTTGGGATTATGCCGGCTTATCGTGATCGTGATCGTGGTTCGTGGATTGAAGATTTGGTGTTGGGGTTAAGTGAAATGTATCCTTTTTAATGTGTGGTTATTTAAGCTATCGTTACTTCTTAAATTGTTTAATTACTATTGTTGTTTAACTGTTTTACTTGTTGTATTGCACACCCCGGGAGACTTTATCCCTCGCAGGGCAACAGTGGTTGCTCATACCTCGATATATGTTTCAGGATGTGCTGAGGGTGATCCCCAGCTAGTTGAGGTGATTGTAGAAGAGGAGGAAGTTCAGACTGATCCTTTACCTTAGTTGATGTGCCTGATAGCTTGAGGTGGTTTTTGTTCTTGCTACTATGTAGAAGACTCATTTGTTTATCTTATGTTCTATTTTGTAGCCTAAGGGCTATGTATATGCTTGTTGTACAAAGTTGAAGGATAGTTGGTTGTGGTGTAGATTTGGAAGCCTATGTCTTGTAATAACTTATGTTTCTACTTTAATTACTTTTCATGCTTGGAAGTGAATGTTCTAACTCTAGCCACTAGTATGCTTGTGTGTTTTGGGACTATTGTAGGCTTCAAGGCTCGGATGGCCTTGAACCTTTGTTGTTTAGTTATAAAAAGCTTGTCTTATCTTGTTGAGGCTTTATTTGAGTGTTTACAGGTTTTCAGAATGTCCACGGTACAGGGGAGACTCTATCCATGTATCGGGTCTGGACTTAACCTTTAGCTTGGGGTTAGGTCGGTGCGTGACATTTAGGTGGTATTAGAGCTATAGATTGCATGAAGCCGGGTTAAATTTCTCGGTCTGTGGGTAGAGATCTGTTATGTGACCTTGTGATTGTATGAATTTGTGGTCCTTTGATTTGCCTAAGTGGAATTTGAATTAGAAAAGAACATGCTAGGATGATAATGGAATGCAAAAGGTCTCTAAGAGTTAATGTTTGAAAGTGAAAAGTCTAGAATGTCAAGCATGATTAAGTGACTATGAATCTCTTATATGTGAATATTCTTCTAATATAATATGTGACTTATGTGAATTTATTTGAACTTCTTCCTATGTGATTTACCTGTAATTTATGTAAATGCCTGTCATAATACTTTGCATTCTATCTGTTGAGATGAGGAGAAGGGGCATACCGGGGAGAGAGCCGGAGGAAGCTCCTAGGTAGGGTGTACCGGGAGAGGGTGAAGGAGTAGCAGAGAATGCACCACCGCAGGGACCAGAATCCAGCACTGCACAGATTCTGGCTACTATGGCTACTGTAATGAACACTATTGCACAGTTTGTAACTCAGCAGGGTCAGACAGGGGCTGCTAGGGTAATCAGGCCACTAGAGCCGAGGGTAGTGGTGCTGCTGGAGCTAATTTGTATGACCGATTTTTACATCACGGGGCCTATAGTTTCTTTGGAGAACCTGATGATATGAAGGCCGAATTATGGTTGAGGAAATTTGAAAGGGTGGCTGCAATTCTAGAGTGCTGTGATGAGAGAAAGATTACTTATGCTACATTTCTGCTGGAGGATGACGCCGAGGAGTGGTGGCGTACTATTAATGAGAAATGGGAAGCTGAGGCGGTTCAACATTCATGGGCAGACTTCGTTCGAGAATTTCGAGATAAATATATATCAGTGGTTGCCCGTGAGAGACGTCAAGCAGAGTTTATAGCTTTGAAACAGGGAAATATGACAGTGGATCAATATGAGGCTGCTTTTACTAGGCTTTCCCGTTATGTGCCAGCCTTGGTACAACCGGAGGATATGAAGATGCAGAGGTTCATTATGGGATTGAGGAAGGATATTATGCTTAGTCTTTCTGCAAATGATTACCTTAACTATGCTGCAGTGGTCAAAGCCGCCTCGAGGTATGAAAAACGCAAGGCAGACGTGTTGGCGGAGACTAGTCAATCGAGTAAGCGGCAGTTTTAGTCTCAGAGTCAGGGTTACCAGAGGCAGACTATTCCAGTTGGGCAGAGTTCACAGCTGAGGCAGACACAAAGTTATACAAGGCCTGTTCAGATTCAGTCGCGACCAGCCCAGAGTCAGAGTCAGAGCCAGAGGCAGACCCGACCATCAGTAGTTCGTTCTCAACAGGGTAGTTCAGCTACCTCTACATACAGAGCTCCTTCGGGAGGCACTGTTGCAGGACGTCACCAGTAGTACAGCTTCTGTCAACGCCAGGGTCATACTGAGAAGAATCGTTGGAAGAGATTGGGCCCATGTATCGGATGCGGCAGTGATCAACACAGGGTTAGAGACTGCCAGAAATTCAAGAATACCAGGGGTCAAACATCTGGTCAAGGCAATCAGACCAGGGGTTCAGTTGCAGCACCAGTACTGCGGGGTCAGGCCCGAGTATTTGCCTTAGGCTCGTTTTTAAGCTAGCAACACGCATTTTAGAAGTCCACTTAAGCAACCACTTGGCCCCACCTCAACTTAACCTCATTATATAACCTTATAAGCACCAAAACACAAAACAAAAGAAAACAAATGTGTAAAATTTACTGTAGCAGGGCCGAAAACACCAAGGAGAAGGAAAAAAGGTGATTTTGCTCTTCAACTCTTCAAGCCAAGCCAATCCAAGCCTAGAGCTAGTAGTTTAGGGTGTGTGCAAGCTTCCTAGGTGCTCCTACGCGCATTGGTGAGGGATTTCACAGCTTATTTTCGCATTTTAAAATAGTTGTCAATTTCTTGATTTGTTGAAAATGTGACCAAATGTTATTGTATTGATTATCTATGCTATTATACCTGGTATATGAGTGTTAGAGAACATATTTGAGCCATTGTTTCTCCTTTTAAATGGTTAGAATAGTTAGTTTGATTTATGAGGTGAATAGTGACGTTTTTCTAGGGTTTTGTGTAATTGCACGTATTATCTTGATTCAACACTCCTAATAGATGCTTTAGGTGCTAATGAAGATAGTCTAATAGTCCCGTACACTTGAATTGCTCTAAAATCGCATAAAACGTGAAATAATCGACTTTAACAAAGGGGTTTCGGGGTCAATGCAAATCCGGGTGGATTCGGGCTTCACTTTTAGTATTCTTAGGCTACCTAGGTGCTATAGAAGCTTTGCTATCCCCTATTTGAAGTTCGGATGAGGCATGTGTAGTTTAAAGCTAGAAGAGGGAATTTGGGGCTTTCGGGGTAATTGCGGGCTTTGGAATGTGGTTGAGGGTTGAAAGGGTTCCTTGAGGGTTAGTTAGAAGGTTGGTATAGTTTTCCTTTGAAATTGAATCGTTAACTTTGGTTTGGAAGAGAAATAGCTTGGAAAACAAAGGGGTTTAGGTGCAAATTCGCTTGTCTCGCGCTTCTAAGACCTTGGCACGACTTCTTGAGTGTTTAAATGGGACTTCAAGTTGTTTTAGAGCCCTTAGCATGATTCTATGCTTGTCTTATTTATACTCCTTTGTAAAACTGCTTATTTGTTGAATAAATTACTTCTATTCTAACTGCATCGAGGTCAACCTATTTTGTTGATCCTCCCACGTGTTATTGCCTATATTATTGATATTAACTTGCCATTGTAAAGTGCATTGCATAGTGGTTGCGCAATCATAGTGTCAGGGGCGGATGTGTTGAATATCGGCTGGACGGCAGAGGGCTTGCCACTGATATTCAAACTCCGTGCTCTATTCCCTTACTCACCTGGTCCGGAGATTGCCAGGGGGTTGTTGGGTCATAGGATTATCGGGGTACATCCGGAGTACACCCACTGGAGTGTTTGGGATTATGCCGGCTTATCGTGATCGTGATTGTGGTTCGTGGAATGCGTTCGTGGATTGAAGATTTGGTGTTGGGGTTAAGTGAAATGTATCATTTTTAATGTGTGGTCATTTAAGCTATCGTTATTTCTTAAATTGTTTAATTACTATTGTTGTTTAACTGTTTTACTTGTTGTATTACATGCCCCGGGAGACTTTATCCCTCACTGGGCAACAGTGGTTGCTCATACCTCGATATATGTTTCAGGATGTGCTGAGGGTGATTGTCACACCCCAACTCAACCCCACCTACAATCAGTCAGGACGCAACGGAATTTCGACAGCATAACGACAGTAAATAGATTTCTGAGGTTCTAAACCAACCTCATTAATAACATTAAACATCCAATTCCATAACCATACAATCAACAACTCCTCAACAACATAGTAACACACAACATAACTGTAATATACAATAATCAGTCTTCGTTATCTGCCTCCATTCCAACATAACATACAATACCTCAACCTTATCATACATTTCAAAAATAAGTTGAGACACATCTACAACTTAACCATAGACAAAAGAAAGCCAATAAGTTAACATCATTTGGATCATCATCTTTTCTACATCTATTACAATAAGAACCATAAAACATATAAAAGTCTATTAAGCTAATGTACAAGACATTAAACAACATAGAATCATGGATAAGACTCAGGAACATATGACTCGTCCACGTAAGGCACATTTTCCTCCTCAGGAGGCACGTACCCGTAATCCGGCTCTGCAACACCTATAAGCATGCAATAATAGAGAGTGAGCTTATATACATAAGCCCAGTGAGGATCCGATAGATCTCGACAGTATTCACTATGCTCCTTGGATTTAGTCATTTGAGCAAGTAAACACACAACAACAATAATAACATTATCATCACATAACTATATAACCATTCAATAAAGGATACTCTATTTGGTGTAGCTCCAAACGCCATCACGATCTCAACCGTTCTTCTTATAACTCCCCATTACTCACGCACTCGAGGTACCTCACTAGCCCCTCCCTCCATGACACCTCCGTCATGCGAGTTGGGGGTAGCCTATGGCAGTCATGCCGTTATCAACCCGACAGCCCAACGCTGCCCGAGAGGTGGCACACACATACCAAGACTCCATAATCATCATCAATCATCAATCAATAATCAATCAATCAATCAATTGGGAGATCAGCAACGAAAGTGCCCGATTCCCGAACTCAATAATAATCAATCAATAATATGGGAGATCAGCAACAAAAGTGCCTGATTCCCGAACTCAATAATAATCAATCAATAACTTAGTTAGATGACAAAGTAGGCCATCTAACCGGACATGCATAATATACACAATTAAACCCTAAATTACTCATCAACAACTCACCATTCAACACTCAAACACCACCCAACCATCTAAAGGCATCGTTCAAGAAATTAAAGAATGACAACCTAAACTTCTAAAATTCATAACTTACAATCTACTAATCCAAACATTGCCAAATCAGTTTCTATCACTCACCCATTCAACCTACTACATTAGCCCTCTCGGAAATCCACCATAACATCTCCAAATCATGCCCGATAACCCTAAAACCCTAGGATGTCTTGGCTGGATTTTCTGGATTTTCACACGAACAATGTAATCAAAAATTCGGCATTACAACAGCGCTAACACGTAATTATCAAGTATTTAGAAATCGACGGCAATCGATTTCGATCAACACAACTCATTTAATTCAACTTTGAACATTTTAATCAAAATTAAATACCCGGAAAATAAAAATTATGCTACATCCGACAGAAATTCGTAGTATTAGTATATAACGATCCCTAGCATGCAAGGAGCAATAATCTATCATCAGATTTTAATTCTAACGGTTAAATTTTCATTTATGAGCAAAAGTATAAAAATGACATTTTGAGATCTAGAATTTTTCTCTCACCTTTGATACGATATAAGCCTAGGAATGCGTGCTATGCGTGCCCAACAAGCAGAATCCAAGTCGGTGCGAAGTTCTACGGACAAAAACTAGGTTTTTCTTTGAAAAATTGATTGAAAAGCTTGAGTTTTTCTCTTTCTTTTTCTCCCTCAACCTCTCGGCCCTTTGTGTGTGTGTGGAGTATGTTTTGTGCCTTGCCTAGTGTGTGTTGATGACTATATATAATTAAAAGCTTAGTCAATTAAAAAAAATGCAAAGTCAAAGTAGTTTAAGTTAGTATTTTTGTGTTTTCTTGACTTTAATTGCATTTTATTGCTCACCAAGGCTCAAAATAATTATGCAACCCCCAAGATATCTCAAGTGGATTATTTTTAGGTGACAAGAAGTTTTACAATCCAACAATTTCACCCGAGTCGGCTTAAAACTCGATTTTCGCAAAAGTCGGTGTAAAAACCCTAATAAATTCCTAAGCCGATTTTAAAACCGTTTTCATCAAACACAGGTCTATTAAAGTCCGTGGACTAGGTCTAGAAGGGTTAAAAAGACCAGTTTCAAAATTTTAGCGGACGTGTTTCAAAAATACTATTCATTAAAAATCGACGATAAAATTTCTAACTCCGTTTTTGATGAAAATTTCATGAATGCACATTTAGCACGTATTAGGAGTATTGACATCAAAATTATAACTTTCTAGGTCCTATAGCACATAAATAGATCATATGCACGCAAAACGAGGTATAGCACGTAAAACGAGATAAGCAGGAAAGTGGGGTTTCACATTCTCCCCCCCTTATAGAAATTTCATCTTCGAAATTCTTACTTGATGTACGGAATAGATCTGGGTATTGCTGCTGTATTTGATCTCGTCTCTCCCACGTAGCTTCCTCAATGCCGTGATGTTTCCACAACACCTTAACCATCGGAATCCTCTTCGACCTCAACTCTCGGTCCATCTGATCTAGAATACGAATCGGACGCTCGTCATAAGTCAAATTCTCTCGAAGCTGTAACGGCTCTGGCTCAAGAATATGAGAAGGATCCGAATTATATTTCCGCAAATTAGACACGTGAAATACATCGTGGACATTAGAGAAGTTCTCCGGTAAAGCCAACCGATATGCCAACTTACCAACCCTGCCAGTAATCTCAAACGGCCCAACAAATCTCGGACTCAGCTTTCCACCTTTACCATAACGAGCAAACCCCTTTTGAGGAGACAATCTCAAGAAAACCCGATCTCCAACTGCAAACTCTAAGTCTCGACGACGCTTATCAGCATAACTCTTGAATCTACTCTGCGCCGTAAGCATTCTCTGCCTGATCAACTAAACATTCTCAATCTTCTCAAGAAGTTCTGGCATAATAGTCGGATCAACAGTCTTCATCTCTCCTACCTCGTCCCAATATAAAGGTGAACGGCACTTACGACCGTAAAGAGCTGCGAAAGGCGCCATCCCAATAGTAGCTTGATAACTATTGTTATAGGCAAACTCGGCAAGTGGTAGATGTTTCTCCCAGTTCTTCCCGAAGTCCAGAACACAAGCCCTAAGCATATCTTCCAGAATCTGAATAGTCCGCTCAGACTGACCGTCGGTCTGTGGATGATACGCGGTACTGAAGTTCAACTGAGTACCCAAGGTCTCCTGAAGTTTCTCCCACAAACGAGAAGTAAATCGAGGATCTCGATCAGAGACAATACTAGATGGAATACCGTGAAGTCTAACAATCTGATCCAGATAGAGGTCCGTCAACTTTGTAACCTCATCTCCCATCCTCATTGCAATAAAATGAGCTGTCTTCGTCAAACGATCCACGACAACCCAAACTGCATCATTACCCCTCGGTGATCTAGGCAAACCAGTGACGAAGTCCATCGTAATATGCTCCCATTTCCACTCTGGTATAGCCAACGGCTGAAGCAAACCTGCATGTCGTTGATGCTCGGCTTTCACTCTCTGACAAGTCAAACATCTAGATACAAACTGAGCAACCTCTCTCTTCATGTTGTTCCACCAGTAATGTTGCTTCAAATCCCGATACATCTTGGTTCCACCGGGATGAATAGTATATTTAGAATTATGAGCTTCCTCCAGAATACCTCACCTCAAACTCGGCTCATCGGGAACACAAACCCTGTTCCGAAACCGAAGAATACCGTCCTCATGCAGTTTGAAGTCAGACTGATCACCCGTGATCTGATCCTTGATCTTCTGAAGTTTAACATCAAGTTGCTGAGCTTCCCTGATCTGAGACAATAATAAAGGCTGAATACGGAGATGTGAGCACATCACTCCAACCTGAGTCAACTCTGGTCTCCAATAACTAAACTCCTCAAGAACCTCCCACTTCTTGACAGCCAAACAAGAAATACTAGCCTTCCGGCTGAGAGCATCTGCTACAACATTTGCCTTTCCAGGCAGATAATTGATAGAACAATTATAATCTCCAAGAAGCTCCATCCACCTCCACTGGCGCATATTCAACTCCTTCTGTGAGAACAAGTACTTCAGACTCTTATGATTAGTGAAAATTTCAAACTTACTTCCCCACAGATAATGACGCCACTTCTTGAGTGCAAAGACAACTGCTGCCAACTCAAGATCATGAGTCGAATAATTTTCTTCATAAGGTTTCAACTTTCAAGAAACATAGGCAATAACTCGGCCATCCTGCATAAGAACACATCCCAAGCCTTCCTTGGATGCATCGCTGTAAATGACCATATTATCGGTCCCCTCTGGTAGAGCAAGTACTGGAGCGGTAGTTAACCTCTTTTTCAACTCCTGAAACCCATTCTCACACTTCTCATCCCAATTAAAGATAGTCTGTTTCTGAGTCAACTTAGATAGTGGCCCCGCAATCTTCGAGAAGTCCTTAACAAACCTACGGTAATAACCCGCCAAGCCAAGAAAGCTACGGACATCAGAAACACTCTCTGGCCGCTTCCAAGACATCGCCGATTCAATCTTAGTGGGATCCACAGAAATACTGCTCTGTGTAATAACATGGCCAAGAAAAGAAATCCGTTGCAGCCAAAATTCACATTTGCTGAACTTGGCAAACAACTGATGCTCCTGCAACTTCTCTAATACAAGCCGTAGATGTTGCTCGTGCTCCGATTCAGATTTAGAATAGACCAAGATATCATCAATAAAAATCACCACGAATTGGTCCAAGTACGACTGAAAGACTCGATGCATAAGATCCATGAATGCTGCCGGTGCATTAGTCAAACCAAAGGGCATAACAACAAACTCATAATGCCCATACCGAGTCCTGAAGGCAGACTTCGGAACATCCTCCGTACGAATCCGAAGCTGATAATACCCCTGCCTCAAATCAAATTTAGAATAGACTTTGGCTCCCTGAAGTTGATCAAACAACTCATCAATCAGTGGCAAAGGATATTTATTCTTGATGGTCACCTGATTCAAACCACGGTAATCAATACACAATCTCAAAGTACCATCCTTCTTCTTCACAAATAAAACAGGAGCTCCCCAAGGTGAAGAACTCTGCTGAATGAATCCTTTCTTCAATAACTCCTGTAACTGAGTCTTCAACTCCTTCAACTCAGCTGGTGCCATCCGGTACGCCGATTTAAAAATAGGTTGAGTACCGGGAACAAGATTAATCACAAACTCTATATCCCTCTCTGGCGGCAACCCTGACAACTCCTCGGGAAATACATTAGGATATTCCCGGATAATAGGGACTTCCTCTAGCTGTAGCTTATCAGATGGCTTGTTGATCAAATAAGCTAGATAACCCGAACACCCCTTACTCACCAACTTAACAGTTTTAGTTGCTGAGATAACAAAACTCGTCTTAGCACCCCGGTTACCCGCTACCTCTACTACTGGCTGATCCGGCAAGCAAAACTGTACTACCTTGGTTCTACAGTTCAACTGGGCATCATACTTAGAAAGCCAATCCATACCCAGAATAACATCATACCCCCGGATAGGAAATAAAATAAGGTCCGAAGGAAAATTATGCCCCTTAACATGTATTATACAATCCTTACATACTAAGCCAGTAACATACTTATCAGTCAAAGAGGTACTAATCTCAACCACATAAGGCAATCTTTCAGGTTGCAATTTAACACGTTGCACACAAGCAGGAGTAATGAAAGAATGCGTAGCACCAGAATCAATCAACACTTTAACAAGTTGATCAAGTATAAGGAAGTTACCTTCCACCACTGCAGTCTCCTCAGGCATCTCCTCTAAGTCAACTGCGTAAGCCCGAGCCTGAACCCGCTGCTGCTGTGGTACACTGCCTATAGGCCTACCCTGGTAACCCTGAGTCGCTGCCCGACCCTCAGTCCTCGCATATCTAGGGCAATCCTTCGCCCTATGCTCGATGCTACCACAACCCAAACATGTCCCTGCCTTTACCCTGCAGTCGGACTCCACATGCCCTGGGCACTTGCAGTAATTACACTGCGATGATGTGGCACTAACACTGCCCCTAGAAGAACCAGAAGCTGATGAAGTAGCTGATACAGCCTGCTGCTGAGGTCTCACCACACTAGGCCTGTACTGACCCTGAGACTGGGCTGGCCTATACTGAGTCTGAACCTGATATGGCCTCTGCTGAAACTGAGGCCGATAGTAACTCTGCTGACCCTGTGGCCTATAAGAACCCTGCTGGGCTGGTGGCCTGTAGACAACCTGCTGTACCGGAGGCCTATATATAACCTGCTGGCCCTGTGGCTGATACGGCCTCTTACTAGGCTGACTGGAGACAATCTGATCCCCTTTCCTCTTCTCTAACCTAGAAGCTGCATCAAAAGCCTCAGTAAAGATATCATAGCGATTCAGAGCCATTGCATCCTGAATCTCGGGCCTCAATCCCAACATAAATCTACGGGTCTTCCTCTCCTCCACAGCTACAAACTCCGGTGCATACCGGGACAACCTAGTGAATGTAGCCTCATACTGAGCCACAGTAGAATCCCCCTATACCAAAGACAAGAACTCAGCCTCTCTCCTCTCCCGTGCAACCCTCGGGACATACTTATCCCTAAAAGCAGTAAGAAAGGTATCCCAAACATACGGAACACCCCGGGTCTCCCAACTGGCTCTCACAGTGCGCCACCATTCCTCTGCCTCATCATCAAGCAAATAGACAGCACAAGTCACCTTCCTCTCATCAATGTACCCGAGAGAATCAAATATTTTCTCTAACTTACTAATCCACGACTCGGCCTTCCTATCATCAGGCTCTCCCTGAAATCTAGGAGGATAGTACCCCAGAAATTCTTTCATAGTACCTCGACCGTGATTACCACCCTGTACATTTTGTATCTGAGCCTGCAACGCCTGAGTCTGAACAGCCTGACCTGCTAACAACTGGGCCTGCCCAGCCATCAAATCTGCAATCCGATCCATTGCTGCCCCTAACCCGACATCACCCCTATCACTGCCCTGTGCCACATTACCAGGAACCTCCTCTACAATCTCGGGCCTACCACGAGTCCTCGGTCTACCGGCCATCGTACTAATCAAAGAGTTAGCACAGGTTATAGCACATAAACAGATTATATACAACTTTTAACACATAAACAACAAACTCATATAAAGCACATAGATCACATAAGTTTCAATTACATAAGCAAATTGATCACATAATCACATAAGCACTTAAATCACATAATCACTTAATCATTTAATCATACCAATACATATTTCACTTTTCTTTCTTTTCATACATATTTCATGCTAAGACCTTTACCCACATTCCGAGAATACCCCGGCTGACAACTAACATGCGCTCTGATACCACTTAAACTGTCACGCCCCAACTCGACCCCACCTACAATCAGTCAGGACGCAACGGAATTTCGGCAGCATAACGACAGTAAATAGATTTCCGAGGTTCTAAACCAACCTCATTAATAACATTAAACATCCAATTCCATAACCATACAATCAACAACTCCTCAACAACATAGTAACACACAACATAACTGTAATATACAATAATCAGTCTTCGTTATCTGCCTCCGTTCCAACATAACATACAATACCTCAACCTTATCATACATTTCAAAAATAAGTTGAGACACATCTACAACTTAACCATAGACAAAAGAAAGCCAATAAGTTAACATCATTTGGATCATCATCTTTTCTACATCTATTACAATAAGAACCATAAAACATATAAAAGTCTATTAAGCTAATGTACAAGACATTAAACAACATAGAATCATGGATAAGACTCAGGAACATATGACTCGTCCACGTAAGGCACATTTTCCTCCTCAGGAGGCACGTACCCGTAATCCTGCTCTGCAACACCTGTAAGCATGCAATAATAGAGAGTGGGCTTATATACATAAGCCCAGTGAGGATCCGATAGATCTCGACAGTATTCACTATGCTCCTTGGATTTAGTCCTTTGAGCAAGTAAACACACAACAACAATAATAACATTATCATCACATAACTATATAACCATTCAATAAAGGATACTCTATTTGGTGTAGCTCCAAACGCCATCACGATCTCAACCGTTCTTCTTATAACTCCCCATTACTCACGCACCCGAGGTACCTCACTAGCCCCTCCCTCCATGACACCTCCGTCATGCGAGCTGGGGGTAGCCTATGGCAGTCATGCCGTTATCAACCCGACAGCCCAACGCTGCCCGAGAGGTGGCACACACATACCAAGACTCCATAATCATCATCAATCATCAATCAATCATCAATCAATCAATCAATTGGGAGATCAGCAACGAAAGTGCCCGATTCCCGAACTCAATAATAATCAATCAATAATATGGGAGATCAGCAACAAAAGTGCCCGATTTCCGAACTCAATAATAATCAATCGATAACTTAGTTAGATGACAAAGTAGGCCATCTAACCGGACATGCATAATATACACAATTAAACCCTAAATTACTCATCAACAACTCACCATTCAACACTCAAACACCACCCAACCATCTAAAGGCATCGTTCAAGAAATTAAAGAATGACAACCTAAACTTCTAAAATTCATAACTTACAATCTACTAATCCAAACATTGCCAAATCAGTTTCTATCACTCACCCATTCAACCTACTACATTAGCCCTCTCGGAAATCCACCATAACACCTCCAAATCATGCCCGATAACCCTAAAACCCTAGGATGTCTTGGCTGGATTTTCCAGATTTTCACACGAACAATGTAATCAAAAATTCGGCATTACAACAGCACTAACACGTAATTATCAAGTATTTAGAAATCGACGGCAATCGATTTCGATCAATACAACTCATTTAATTCAACTTTGAACATTTTAATCAAAATTAAATACCCGAAAAATAAAAATTATGCTACATCCGACAGAAATTCGTAGTATTAGTATATAACGATCCCTAGCATGCAAGGAGCAATAATCTATCATCAGATTTTAATTCTAACAGTTAAATTTTCATTTATGAGCAAAAGTATAAAAATGACATTTTGAGATCTAGAATTTTTCTCTCACCTTTGATGCGATATAAACCTAGGAATGCGTGCTATGCGTGCCCAACAAGCAGAATCCAAGTCGGTGCGAAGTTCTACGGACAAAAACTAGGTTTTTCTTTGAAAAATTGATTGAAAAGCTTGAGTTTTTCTCTTTCTTTTTCTCCCTCAACCTCTCGGCCCTTTGTGTGTGTGTGGAGTGTGTTTTGTGCCTTGCCTAGTGTGTGTTGATGACTATATATAATTAAAAGCTTAGTCAATTAAAAAAAATGCAAAGTCAAAGTAGTTTAAGTTAGTATTTTTGTGTTTTCTTGACTTTAATTGCATTTTATTGCTCACCAAGGCTCAAAATAATTATGCAACCCCCAAGATATCTCAAGTGGATTATTTTTAGGTGACAAGAATTTTTACAATCCAACAATTTCACCCGAGTCGGCTTAAAACTCGATTTTCGCAAAAGTCGGTGTAAAAACCCTAATAAATTCCTAAGCCGATTTTAAAACCGTTTTCATCAAACACAGGTCTATTAAAGTCCGTGGACTAGGTCTAGAAGGGTTAAAAAGACCAGTTTCAAAATTTTAGCGGACGTGTTTCGAAAAGACTATTTACTAAAAATCGACGATAAAATTTCTGACTCCGTTTTTGATGAAAATTTCATGAATGCACATTTAGCACGTATTAGGAGTATTGACATCAAAATTATAACTTTCTAGGTCCTATAGCAGATAAACAGATCATATGCACGCAAAACGAGGTATAGCACGTAAAACGAGATAAGCAGGAAAGTGGGATTTCACAGTGATCCCCAGCTAGTTGAGGTGATAGTAGAAGATGAGGAAGTTCAGATTGATCCTTTACTTTAGTTGCTGTGCTTGATAGCTTGAGGTGGTTTTTGTTCTTGCTGCTATGTGGAAGACTCATTTGTTTATCTTATGTTCTATTTTGTAGCATAAAGGCTATGTATATGCTTGTTGTACAAAGTTGAAGGATAGTTGGTTGTGGTGTAGATTTGGAAGCCTATGTCTTGTAATAACTTATGTTTCTGCTTTAATTACCTTGCATGCTTGGAAGTGAATGTTCTAACTCTAGCCACTAGCATGCTTGTGTGTTTTGGGACTATTGTATGCTTCAAGGCTCGGATGGCCTTGCACCTTTGTTGTTTAGTTATAAAAAGCTTGTCTTATCTTGTTGAGGCTTTATTTGAGTATTTACAAGTTTTCAGAATATCCACGGTACAGGGGAGACTCTGTCCATGCGTCGGGTCCGGACTTAACCTTTAGCTTGGGGTTGGGTCGAGGCGTGACATAGGAACTCAAATTCGGCCATGAAATTAACAAAGGATTTGCATTGGGCCTTATTCAGCAAGTATGGATTTAAAATTGGTTTTATCTAGTTCTTTTGTATTGTTTAACATGAGATGTTGAAATCTCAAGATATGAAACTTATTGCAAACATACCTTTTATTTATTTAATGTATTGGATACATTAGTTTGTGTTAGCTTGCTTGTTTAGCATCATTATTTATGTATATGATGCATATCCTATTCTTTATGAGTTTTATCTTACATAGTGATGTTGGATGATAAATGGTGAATTTGATCATGGACTTGGTTAGTGAATGGTTAATTAGTTGTAATTTTATTAGATAGCGTTGTAACTAATTATATAATTCATTCGTATGTAATTGAGACATAAGTCTCATTTTTATTTTCTTGTAATTGAGAGAAATTGTAGTGAGGCATAATGTATGTAATTTCTACAAGAAGTTTGCAAGAAGACCATTGGAGACTTTCAAGGAGTTGAAGGTGTTTTGGATCATTGAGGAAAATCAAGAAGACAAGACCAAAGAAGACATGAAGATATGCTTGTTTAGGTTTTAGTTTTGTCTTGATTTATTTCATAGTCCAAGTCCATGATCCACCATGATATATGATTTTTCGTGTATGATTATTTATTTGCCTATATGTGATGTATGCTTGTAAATGAACTAATGTGCAAAGTGAGACCTAATTAAATTCGAAATCTTCCTATGTGCAAACAATATTAGATTGTAAAGCGGTAAAAGTATTTATTTTTGCCATCCACTATCCTAGGTTATATTTGCTCAATTGGGTATGTCTTGGCTAACCCAAAGGTAGGAAGACATATTCCATGAAAGTATTATATTTACCTAGCAAGCATAGTGATGTTGTGTTGTTCCAATATCACGAGGCCAATAACGTACCAAAGCTGAGGTCCGGGATTCAAATTGTTGCAACACTGTGACGGTGGGTATAATCTAACTAGATCACGTTTCCAATAATGTACCAAAGCTGAGGTTACAGTGATTTAAGGGCAAAATGACCATATCCTATATAGTGATATAGATAGTAATTGTTGCTAACTCTTTGTATGTATATTCCAATAATGCATCAAAGTTGAGGGGTATTCATATTAAAGATAATCATGGTCACCTACTAATAAGTCTTTAATTAGATTCACGATCTCATTTAGGAAGTGTGGGATTTGATAAGATTAGTGGGATGTATCATTTAATTAAAGGCCAAATTAAATGTTTTAACAAGTTTATATCAACTTGCGATTTTATTTTTTGTACGTTTATGGCTACAACAATGAACCCGTTATTTTAAATAACTAGGCATTATATCGCGCAAACAGACCAAATTTTTTATTAACATTATCATCTAAGAATGGTTCTTAGAAACTTAATAAAGTCTTAGAATTACATTCTCTGTTATTTTTAATCTTGATAAAGTATCAAAATAAAAGGCTTTAGCACTTATGGTTGATAAGTAAAAAAAATTAAATATACTAAGGATTTGTATTCTTTCATAGTTTGTATAAGGGTATGCAAGATGTAAAGAATATAATTCTAAACTAGCAAATGGTTTTGCGGTAAGCATATGTAATGCATGATATTATATATAAATGAAATTCATTCTCTTATTCGTATTTCTTCTTTGGTTAATGGTAATGCAAAGAATAAAGGCAAATAGAGATGATTTCTTTTAGCCAGTGGAAGCATATCTAAGAAGAATATTAAGGATTGTATAGGCATATGTAAATGATATTTTCATAGCCTTAAAACCGGACATTAAAGGAGGTATTAATCCAAAGTATCTTTATAGCTTGAATGTCAAGGTTGTAAAGCTACTATGAATTATAAATCTTCTTTCATTGTGATTGGTACTACTTTATGGATTCTAGTGAAATATTAGTGAATGTGTTCGAGGATAGAATCTTAATCTCAGTAGTGCGCTTTTGGAAGCGTTGAATGTTTTCAGTGTTAACAAATGAAACAAAGGTTGTTGCGCATTAGCTAAAGACAATTTGTTTGGATGCCTTCTGGACATATTTTGTATTTTAAGGATTAAACCTAAATGATATTAGGAATAAAATGTATATTCCTAAAACTTGTATAAGCGCATTATGGTGTAGTCTTTATTGTCTTAATATGGACGAAATAATGTATTGCAAACATATTGTCAACCGTTATAACCATCCACCAAATTTTAAGATTACTCAAATAATCCAAATTAATTGTAGTTTCTACATGATTAGGTTTTTCTAATAATAAGATGATAATTAGGTTGGTTTGATCAACTTATGCATCTTATTTATTGGAAAGGTAACCAAGGCATCCTTTGTTTGATAAATGATTAAAACTACTAGGCTATTTGGATTAGTACATGTTGATGTATTTAGAGCTATTTGTGAATAGGCTCGTATAGAAAAATGTATTAGTGCCTTATGATTAGATTATGACGGTAAAAATACTTAAGAACTATTTTTGTTTGAGTATCCTAAAATTTCGATATAGTATCAAAATTAATAATGCCCTGTGTACCGCAATTAAATGGGGTTTTCTTAATGAAGAAACCATGCTTTGTTGGACATAGTACATTTGTTGATTAGTTTAACTAATCATCCTATTTATTTATGGGTTGTACTTTCCTCAATTTAATTTTAGTTGAATAGTAAATCTCTACTATTGTTAGAACTTTATATTTGATATAAGTTGGATAACATTAAATTTGTTAATTTTGGTTTGTCCTACTTTTATTGAAAAGTTTTGTACGGACTAGTGGGAGTTTTGGTTAAAGGTAATTTTATAGTATATCCAAATTTTGTAGGATACAATTTCTATTTAATGATCAATGTCTATTGATCTATTATATTGTTATCTTTCTTGAAGAAAATATTTTGTTCAAGAAGATGTTACTTTCTAATAAAATAGAAATTGAGGACGTATCTTCTAAAGCTATAAAATCACCTATACCAAAGTAATGAATCTATTCAATACAGTCCAAGATGTGTCATCACACAAGATCTTTGCAAATCTAGTAGTGTATCTCATTCTTTAAAAGAATATAGGGATATCTTTTTAGAAGTACAAAAGTTGTTTGTGTATTTGAGATAATGATCAATTAGATGATCCTACAATTTACAAAGAAACGGTATATTTGATATCGACTCCAAGAAACTATATAATGTAAAGCATATTGATTAGACTCCATATACTTTAGCTTAATCTGGATATTGATCTCCGAGATAAAGGTTGAAGTTAATGGAAAAAGGTAATGACCTTTTATAGCTATATTGGTTTCTAAAAGATATCATCAAAGCCAAAGTGTTAGCTATGATGAAGTCTTTTTACCAATTATTGTGCTTTAGTCTTGTTATATTATGCTAGTCATTATAGTACATTGTATTACTATATTGATGACTCTGATCTATTGATATGAGTAATATGTGCATATTTGATAAATCCACGTGTGGATTTTTAAGTGAATTCCTTGGAAATGTTTCACCCATTTCAAATGAGATTAAAGAGTTAGATTTCATTTAAAATGTAGATGAACCTTGTGATTGCAAAAGAATAGTGGGAGCGTATCCACTTTTCTATGACTACAATAATGTTTACTTGGATATCATAGTTGATGATATGTGTGTTGTGATATTAATTAAAGTCTAGTTATATTAAATGTTCTCCATTTAGAATTTGTTGTTCATATCTTTTGAACTCGTAGCTATGATAATAGTAAAAAACGATTACTCGGCATATTCCTCAGATTGTACAAAGAGTATTTTTGAAGGTGTTCAAGAAACTCTAGTTGCGTAGCAAATTTATATTCAAGTTATAGTAATTTCATATTTGTTATACTATGTACAAGACTTGATATTGTGTAAATTGTAAACTGTTACGAGTAAATATCAGTCCAATCCAAGTTTGAGAATGGTGGATAGAATTGAAGTATATTCTTAAGTACTTGGGAAGCACTAAAGATATATTTTAGTTAATGGAGGAGGTAAATTCCGTAGTGACGGATTTACTAGTTCAGATTCTTAATCTGAATCTTATAATAGAATGTCTATGTTAGGGTTCACGTTTACTTGTAGTGGGAGCTCAATAAGTTGGAAAGGTTCTGAACAAACTGTAGATTCCATTACATAACTCATGCCTTTTGTGATATGTAATATTATGAAAGAAGTTGTTTAGATCGAGAAAATCATACGAGTTGCTTATAGTTCCTACCGTTAAGTTGTGATGCTTTAATCGTTACAACTATACAGAGCTATTGCACAAGATTATGGAACCCAGGTCTCACTATATGTCCAAACATTTGGAAAAGTGTTTTCATCTTCATGTGTTGTATCTGTAGCCAATAATCATATTGAGATATGTCTTTGCAGAAAACAGCCACATCTCTTGATGTAGCTGACCCACTTACCATAGCTATGAATTAGTCACATCTAGGTCCTCGTTTAGAGAAGATGAGTATATGATATCATTGTTGTTGTACTAATACTATGTTTCATACTATTAGTGCAAGTGGGAGATTGTTAGAGATATGCCCTAATGCTACATATTTGGATGACATATATTGGGGCATTTTGACATTTACTTATGGCATTAGTGTTTACATGTTCGTTTACATATTGACATAATTAGCACATTCATATTCTCCTTTTTTACGTGTATGAATGAGTCCCTAGTATTTACATTAGAGGAATGTATTCTAAAAGCGTTTAGAATATGTTGGCGTATTTCCTTAATATGATAAATACTTAAAGTGTTCATAGTCCTTAGATTATTTGATCGGGACTTTAATAATCAATTACGGACTATCACATGTGTTATTACCTTTGATTAACATAGAGATGTTAATGATAAAAGATGGTGAGCCACGTGCCATAATAGCATAGCGATGCGACTAACAAACATGTGGATGACTATTAGTTGAATAGATCATTGAATGTGACGTGAATAACAAATTACATGACTTTGGATTAATAATTTGTTATTCGTTGCGATTCTGCATGTAATCCTTAGACTTGAGACATTACGGCTGTCATATGTATTTGGGTTTGATTCAAGCGTTTGGATAATGCCTGTCTTGACAAACGAGATGAGATACGTCCTCTCGTAGTTTCATTCGTATGGTATAGTGATTGACAGGTAGTGGTCAAGATAGGATCCATTAACCTCCGGCGTGAGGAGATGTCCTATGCGATCCAAGTTTGGTTGTTGAATGAGGAAGTCCTTGGCCAAGGCATGAATGATGGAAATGGGTTTTTCTATGTGTCATATCTCATTCTACCATTTGGATCTATGCATCGTTTCGAGTCTATGAACTTAATCGGATCATGGTTCTTGCTCGACGGGACAATTAATGGAAGGATTGGATTGCACGATAATCGGCGACCATAAATAGATTCACTTGAATAAGACTTCATTGCTTTATAAACTGTCTTGATATGTTGGTAGCCAGAACGTCACTCAAGAACTCTCAAGGTGTTTTGAGAATGACGGGAAATATTCTCTAAACAAATCAAATAGTTTGATTAACATTGAAAGTGTTCAATGTTTCTTCAATGCTATATAGCGGTGAATTTAGAAAGTCACACACAATGGAGCATAGTGAATGTTTTTCCTATTGAGCTTGATTTAGTTTCTCTTCAATTGTTAAAGTGTTAACAATTATGTTTAGTTTCTCTTGAATTGTTAAAGTGTTAACAATTGCGTTTAGTTTCTCTTCAATTATTAAAGTGTTAACATTTACGTTTAGTTTCTCTTGAATTGGTAAAGTGTTAACAATTATATTTTGTTTCTCTTATATTGTTAAGGAGTTAACAATTGTGTAATTGTTAAGGAGTTAACAATGGTATAATTGACCTTTTAAAAGTTATTGGGGTCAATATGCAATTATAATTAAATGTTGGGGCTAATGTGAAAAAATGAAAAGGTTGTTTTCATAATTTCAACTAATTGTGATTAGGTTGAATATTTAAATACATTAGTAGAAAAATACTACAATAAAAGAAACAAAAGATGACAACTTTGTCATCTTTTCTTTTCTAACAAAGAGACAAAACAACACATTGAGAAAAGAGTTGTCTACTATTTTCTTCACCAAAGGGGACAACGATGAGGAAAGAAGGGAAAAAGATGACAAGGCTTGTCACCTTCTCTTCTCTCCACACGTTGGAGAAAGAAAAAGATGAAGAAAAGAATTGTCTTCTTCTTCAACCAAGAATAGAGTGGTCTTCATCTCTCTCTCTCCTCAAGACTCCATGGCTGAAAAATTAGAGAAAAACGCAGCAAGAAAATGAGAAGAAAAAGTCTTATCTTCTTCATCATCTTCATCATACATGGCTGAAAAATGAAGCAAAAGAGATGAAGTAGTCTTCTCTTCTTCTTCACAAAAAAGTAGCCATGAACAAGGAAGAAGAAAGAAATGGTTTTGCTCTCTTCTTCACCAACAAACTCATAAATCTTCCATGGTAGATCTAGCACAAAACAACCACGGAAATGAAGAAGTCATTCATTGCTCGTGTGGACGAACTAGAGCTCTTGTGCTTTCAAGTGATGGTGTCTTCTATCAAGTGAGCTAAAATTTCAGATTTGTAGCTTCCATTAGCTGTCTACAAGAGGTATCCTCTTCTTTTTATCTCTTGTCAATATATATATTTGCTATATATATGTTTTGCATATGTTAATTACATGATATCAAGATTAGAGTTTTATATGAACATTATGCTTTAAAATTCCGAAAAGTTTTGAACTTCATGTTATGCTTCCGCTCAATTTTTAGCTAGATAATGTTCATAGCTCTAAATATATGAGATCTTTCAGTACCATCATGCGGCATACGCACCATCGTGCGGCATGCGCACCCGATGAGATCACCATCGTGTGTCATACGCGCCCCATGTGTGCACCATCGTGCGGCAAGCGTGCCCTATACGCGTACCTTTGTCCGGCATGCACACCACATGTGCGCACCATCGTGCGGCATGCAAGCCCCAGGCGTGCACCTTTGTGCGTCATGCGCGCACTTTCGTGTGGCATGCGCGTACCATCGTGCATTATGTGCATCTCATCATCGCCCATCCGCGGGTCATGCATAGCTAATCGTCGCCCATGCGCGAGCATCGTCATGCTAATGGGCACTCATCACCAAGCCTCATCTTCTCCCAACTATTTGCCCTATCGTACCCTATGCGCGACCCCATTGTGCAACAACCTTGCCTACCGTGCCCCAACTACATGCCAAGCTGTGGCACATCTGACGCCCCAAGTACGGGCCCCATCCGAGGCCCAATCGTGTTTCGTCGTACAACACCGTCGGCAGTCGTGCTGCAACCGTTCGTCAACATGCCCAACTGTGTCCAAGATACGTGCAACATAACCTCAGTCACCGTTAATGCTAAAGGAAAAATGTTAGGCACCTCAGTGGGCCGGCAGCATACAAGGGATTCAAATTTTTTGCCATCTCTTACCAAGCAAGCATAAGCTGTCTAACACTTGGGCACTCGAGGTGATGTGTGGGGTCGACCGAAAGTGGGCCCCTTCACACATAGTACTTGGGCATCATTGGGCATAGAGCTTGGGTGCACAAAGCACTTGGGTGCACATAGTACTTAGGCATAGCACATAGCACTTGGACATAGTACTTAGGCATAGCACATTGCACTTGGGCATCCTTGGGTATAGCACATAGTACTTGGGCATCACACTTGGGCATAATTGGGCATCACGTTGCCTCGAAACCCCACGACACTTGCGGCGGCACTTATGCACGCAGTGAGCATAGCAAACTAACTTGGGCTAATGTTATTCAGACTTGGGCACAGAGCACTTGGCAATACTTGGGCATTCGTGCGTCGACACTTGGGTTACGACTTACTTAGGCACTTGGAGACACACTTGGGAAGCATCATAGGGTGTTGAACCTCTTAGCCCGTTTGGGGAAAATAGTGTTGGTTGATGGGATGGGATGGGATGGGATTAGATTGTGGATTGGGCGGAGATAGAGGAGGAGAGAGGAGGGACGAATCGGAGCGACAAAGGGCTGAATCTCAGTGGATCGTGGCAGCAAGGCCACTATGCCACTTACAATAGCCTGTCACGTATTTAAGTCGTCTGCAAATGATTCTGCCACTGTGAGGCCGTAGAGGGCTGCTTGATTGTGGTCTCCATCCAAGCTTTTCAAATTCAAAAGTTTTATGTATGATGCATGTTTGGATGATCTCGATTCATGGTTCTCTATTTTTATTTAGCGTAATACTTCATTTTTTCACTGCGCCATATCTAGTTTGTGTTGGGAATGGGTATGTCCAAAAAACTACTAGCACATTGTCATTGATATATCTGGATGTTTGCAATGAATAATTTTTGTCATCTTACTTTCATGAGCATGTTTCTCTCTTATGTGGTTGACTATTATTTTTATATATCTATGAATATAAGGTCATTGCTTCTTGTGTTGACTTAGGTACGTGATGGTTACGTACAGATGGTCTAAGTCATGCTTACTTGTTAAGCTAAACTATTAAGTCCATAACTAAGTAGTAGAGTTGGGCATTCTACTATGATAGAAGTTATTGTGAATAAGTTCCTTTTATAGTAGGGTGATCTGCCTTGATCATGGATAGGCTTCCAGACTTATTTCACTTATGCATATGTATGCATTGGATGGGCCACCATAGGTGTGATACTCTAAATACGTACTATCAAAGAAATAAGTCAACTATACCTACATGCTTCTAAATGGGCTAGTGCTCCTAATTTTGAGCATATGTGGATGAACTGAACTTTGAGCCACAATGGGTGAGATCCTATATATATAGGTCAACAGCTCTGTGGTTTGGGTGTTTAGACTTGGTTATAAGGGACATGCATATGCAATAAGGAATCTATGCAATAATCACTCCCTTAGAATGATCTAGGTTGATCATCTTGAATATGTGCACACTAATACATGATGTATTGGTTGTTACACTTGTGAGTCATTCCCGTTGTCAAGTGAATAACTTCTGGAGGATTGTTAGATTATGGGTTAGAGGTTCGAAGGGAAAAGATGTAGTCAAAGAGGTGATAGTATAATCAGTGAACCTGTCTTGGCTATGAGTCAGTATGGAGGGCCAACATGGTCATTCTAACTTAGATGGTCGAAAGACTGAGCATCATATATCATTGACTAACTCCTGTTCATACAGTAATTATCTTGGAGTGAAACTATGGTCTTTTAGTGGAATAGACTAAGGTTAAAATGGAAAAATATTGTTAGGAGACTAGCGAGAATATTTTGGTCATTTTCAGTGGAAGTATAATTATGTCTTTGGTCCCCCTTCTAGCCATTTACCTTATGAGTGTATTTACTAAATAAAGAATTACTAAATTGAAGAGATAATTTAATCTTTTGACAATTAGAGATCATGAACAGAAATTCTTATTTGTGGAAGATATTTTCTATTTTGATTATTGGTTGAATGTTGGATTAAATAATTAATTAATTAAAGTCTCAAATCTACTTAATATTTAAGATAGTTTTTCCATAATTTGATGAAGGTTATGTTCTTAAATAGTAGACTAGATTTGGATTTTGAAATTAATTAATTTAATTGGATAGAGCTCAAGTACTGAACCAGGCGGGCTAGCCGCGGCCATTGGCCTTGGACAAAGAAAGCTAGGCACCCTACATAGCTTAGGCATGTGGTTTAGCTGATTATGCTAGGCCAGTGTGTGACGCCAGAGATTTTTACCGTACATATTTTATCTGTTGCATCCACTATTCGCGTATTTTTACTGTGCATTACTTGTTACTTTCTATGGTTACTATTTGAGCGATTAGCGTCGAGAGCATCTGTTTAGAAAATGTTTTATTGAAACTAGTGAATAGTGTTACGTATTCTAATTCCATAATTGAGCTAGCTAACAATTAAATGCACCTTGGACTTAACTTTAGTAGATTTTATAGCATTTTTGAGCTTAAAGTAGTGTCAACTTAAAATAAAGTCAAGGCCACTTATTGCATATATACATATTATACTCATTTTTGCATAGTAGTAAAAAAAAACAAAAAGAAAAATTCCCCCTTGTCCCAAGCCAAACCCAACAGCAGCATAAGAAGGAAAGGAAAATTTTTGCTTCACAAATCTTGTACTCCAAGCTCTCTCAAGCTACGTTCAAGTGATTTTGAGTGTCGTCTAGCTTCCTACTAGCCTCTACGCGCAATAGGTGAGGGATTTGCATGTGTTTTGGCATTTTTAAAATGCTGTAACTTTCTTGAATTTCTTGTTTTGCTACCAAATGGTTATGGAATGCTTAAAGTTGGTTATATATGTTGTATATAAGTGCTAGAGACTACATTTATGCAATTGTTTCATATTTTAAGCAGTCTTGTAAAGAAGTTCGTATTATGAAATGCATGCTTGTATGTATCTAAACTGTTTGTGTCGCTTAAGGCTCGGATGGCCTTGAAGCTTGGACTTTAATTGGAAATGGTGTTCTTGTTGTTTTGTGGCTTTATTGAATGTTTACAAGTTTTCAGAATGTCCACAGTACAAAGGAGACTTTGTCCGTTTGTCGGGTCCAAACTTAACCTTTAGCGTAGGGTTGGGTCGGGCGTGACATTTAGGTGGTATCAGAGCTATTAGAATGCATGAGCCGGGATAGGTTTCTCGGTATGTGGGTAGAGGTCTATTATGTGATTGTGTGATTGCATGAACTAGTGACTCTCTAATTGACTAAGTGAAAAATTGAATTGGTAAAGAACATGCTAGCATAGAAGTAGAAATGTGAAAGGTCTTTTAAGAGTGATTGTATGAACGTGGAAAGTCTAGAATGTAAAGTGTACTTAAGTGATTTATATATATATCTTGTATATAAAATACTCATATGATCTTATATGTGACCTTATGTGGATTTATTTGAACTTCTTCTTATGTGTTTTACTTGTAAACTACATATATACCTATCATAATACTTTTGCATTCTAGTTGTTCGGAATGGGGCGCCACCGTCAGACCAGAAACCAGAATGCTAGGGAAGAAAAGGTAGATCAATAGACACTCAATGCACAGTTAACAGCTGCTATAGGCCAAATTGCACAAGTATTACAGAGGCAGGGATGATTTGTACCCGCAGGCAATCCAGGTCAGGGTAAAGGTGGAACAGAGGGCAGTAGTAGTAATTACCTTGAGAAATTTCTACACTGTGGACCGTCTAGTTTCTTCGGGGAACCCGATGATATGCTAGCTAAGCAGTGGTTGAACAAAGTGGAGAAATTCTTACTGGCCTCGAGTAAACTAACGCGAGGAGGGTTACTTGCACTGAGTTTCTGCTCAAGGGTGATGCCGAGTAGTGGTGGTATACAGTAAAGTCCAGATGGGAGATGGAGGCAGTACCGCGAACATGGGATGAGTTTGTTAGAGAGTTACGGGAGAAATTCATTACTGAGACAGCTATTGAAAAGCGAGAGCAAATGTTTATCAATCTGAAACAGGGCAACATGACAGTTGACCAGTATGACGTTGCTTTCACTCACTTGTCCTGCTATGTGCCAGCCTTAGTACAGCCAGAGAGTAAGAGGATTTAGAGGTTTGTTATGGGGCTGAAGCCTGATATTTCATTGAATATGTCTACCCAAGTTTACCCCACGTATGCAGCAGCAGTCAGGATAGCTACCAGATATGAGAAACGCAAAGCATATCTATTTGGGGAACCAAGGCAGCCTAGTAAACGACCACATCAGACTCAGAGTCAGGGGTTTCAGAGGTAGACTGTTTTAGTTGGTCAGGTTCAACAGCCGAGGCAGACTCAGAGTTATATCGGGCCTACTCAGATTCAGGCATGACCAGTTTAGAGTCAGAATCAGGGGCAGTTGTAGTGTCCCGATCCCTCATGAGACCAGGACTCCTATTTATCACGCTATTCTCAACCTAATTCCAAACCCCGGGCATGAAATTTAGAGAAAAACGGACGGAGTTTCTCCTATATATAGGACTATCTGGAAACCTATAAACAACAACATACAACCACAAGACCATCATCTTCAACCTCAATCCATTTCATCCTTACAAGCATGCAAGTCAACTAGACAACAAGGTAAAGATTACAAATTAATAAAACATTACAAGCCATTCATAACTATCAATACATTCTAAACTTAACTTTACAATTACAAAACTGAATTCAATGACAATCCACGTAAGCCAGCATAGTCAACACGAAACTCTCGAGCCTTCTTTTCTACCTCTTATAGCATTGATCCTAAAATGTGTTAGAAACGAGGGTGAGTATACAACATGTATACTCAGTGAGGGAGGTGATGCAGCATACCGGGCGTGCAATGTAGCAACTTAACACAATTAATACAATAAATAAGCAATGAATAACAATTCTAATACCACATTTTAAAAGGATATAATCGATAACCCTTATCACTCCAAATCTTCGATCCCCGATCCACGAACCACGATCTCAATCTCGATATGCCGGCATCCCTTACACCAATGGGTATTCCGGATGTACCCGATCCTACGACCTAACACCCCTTGGAAATCTCCGAACCAGGCGAGTGAGGAAATAGCAGACGGAGCTAAGGCAACCAACATTGGCAAACCCGATGCCACCCAGCGAGGACATCGCATCCGCCGCGACAATGAGGTTGCGCAACCACGATGCAATGCAAGAATGATAACAATGACAATATAATCAAGAAATACATTTAATGACAAAAAGTAGGTTGTCCTCACACCAAATTACAATTTAGCAACAATATGCATATATCAATTACGCAATTATACTAAACAATATACTCTTTTAGCAAAAAAAAAAAAAAACTATAATGCACGTAAGGATGCAGGTCCCTCACCTTTATCAAGCTTCAAGATGTAAAAATGGCTTAGTTACTCCAACTTTCCTTTAGCTCGAATATGCAAATCCCTAGTATATTCATTTAAGTATAACACTTTAGCAATTGATTATATTAACTCCATATTAGCACGTAATCCCAAATAACCACATATTATTCATGTATGTCATATTGCCACATAGCCTAAGTAGTCAAACGAATAACTCTAAAACATTTCTTTAATCTTACCAAGGACATTAACTATATCAACTTTAACAAGTTAACTTCATAACTAATTCAACTTCATTTATATTGCAAAGGAATATCAAAATAAGTATTAAATCAAGACAACTATGCTTAACACTTAAACATAATTCAACTATAACAAAATCTAAGAATCATTATCATGTTTATTCACCCAAGTACAACATATATAGCTCAATTAAAAATCAAATATAGAAATTAAGTAGTCCAATTAACTAACTAAGTAACAAGTTCAACCAATTCATATAAATTCTAATAAAACTCTTTTCCAATTGCTTACGAATTAGGTTCTAAACTTCACGTACGATATTAAACTTCAAATCTAACTTTACCAATCCCATTTAGCCACATTTTGATATACCTAAATGCCACGAACCCACATTTCCAAGCATAATTACACAAAAATACCAAAAAGCTCCTTAAGTGATTTGAACTACAGTTACCTAATTCGGTTAACCGAACCACGTTATAAATACATTTTAGAGGCTTCCTAACACATCTAGGGTCATCTAGCTATTCAATCATGGCAAATTCAAACCTTCGTTCTAAAGTCCCCTTTTTCAACTAGGCAATTCTACTTCTATACGAAATTCAAAACTCCGACTCTATAAACCTACTATACAACATCCCCAAGGATAACAAAGGTCACTTATTAAAGCCATGAAAACCCACTTTGGAGGCAAAAGCTCGGAAAGGCCCAGAGTGGGTTTTAACTATGACTACCCTATTCGGACCCCAATTTCACGCAACGAAAGCACCATAAGTGCTTCCATGCTCCAAGGATACCTAATCTAAAGCTCAAACGTGCCCAGATTGCATTACGTGAAAAATCCCCTTTTTAAAGTTAACAAATTTTGTATTTTAACTCATTTTCGGGTAATTCAACCTCACATGAGTCTTTGTCTAGTTTCACTAATGTCTAAAGCTCCTAAAGGAAGCCTCAATTCAATCTAATTAACAAATTATATCAAAAACTCTAAATTTTCAAATTTTACTATTCATTATCACTATTCATCTTCTTCCCCAATATGTATTTTTCAATTCTAGGCATAAAAATCTCTAAATAACCAATAAAGAATGTTCTATAATCATATTAAGGAGTAAATGAAGCAATTATAACCATAAAATAGCAAGATAATTCAAATTTAGGAATTTTCAAGAAAAATAGAAACAAGCTTTAAATGCAACAAACACATGAATCTCTCACCAAAACTTGTTGTAGAATGGTTGATAGAAGCCCTAGACCCTTGAATTCAAGCTTGAAATGGAAGAAAATGAACAATTATAGCAATTTTTTGCAAGAAAATTACTATTCCTGTAGGTGCTTTTTGGCTGATTTTTTGACCCTTTTTTTTTGTTTTGGTTGAGTAATAGCTTGTATATATTATATAAGATATATATACAAGAGTATGTGTAATTAGTTGTGGTCAAAAGCCATTAAATCCTAGTCAACTAAGTTAAAAACTCATACAATTGCTAACTAGTTGAAATTAAAGGTTGTTACGTACGTAACACTATTCAAGTGACCCGAAAAACATTTTCCAAATGCATGTTCCCGAGCTCGAAAGTCCGAAATGACCAGTTCCCAATTCCTTTTATGGGTCATATGACTTAGAAAAAATATTAAATCGAACTTTTAAAACATTCGAATTTCTTATGAATAGTGCTCAATAGTAAATCAATTAAACAAGAAGAGTAATGCACATAAGATGCTCAAGTAATTTATGCAACAGTTATTTAAATGATGTGATAAAATTCCTGGGCGTCACAGCAGTCTCATCTAGCTGTGGCACGATCTCAGCAGGGCAGTTCAGCTACCTCTTCTTACAGAGCTTCTACGGGAGGCATTACTGCAAGACATCACCAGCAGTTCAACTTTTGTCAGCGTTAAGGCCTTTCTGAGGAGAATTGCTGGAGGAAAGTGAACAAGTGTACAGGCTGCGGGAGTGACCAGCACAGGGTTAAAGACTGCTTGAAATTCAAGAACACCAGAGGTTAGACATCTAGACAGAGTACTCAGACCAGGGCACTAGCTGTAGTATCAGCACCACGGGGGCAGGCCCGAGTATTTGCTTTAGATCCAGAGGAGCTTCCTGATACGACGACAGTTGTTGAAGGTATTTTTCTTCTCAATAATAAATCAGTTATAATTTTAATTGATTCAGGGGCTACACACTCATTTATCACACTTATGTGCTCTGAATCTTCCGCATTGAAAATTAATAAGTTGCCTTATAAGATTGAGGTAGGTTCACTTGTGGGCATTAAAATTTCTACTGAATTTGTATGTAAAGCCTGTGAATTGTGTATTAGGGGTCGAGTCTTTCCTGTTAATTTGATTATCTTGCCTTTTAAAGACTTTGAAATAATTCTGGGTTTGGACTGGTTGAGTCAATATTATGCTTATCTAGATTGTAGAAGAAAAATTGTGAAGCTAGAAATGCCTAATCAACCCGTAATTGAGATTGTCGGTAGTCGTAAGTCTATGGGTACTCGCATAATTTATTCTATTAATGCGAGTAAAATGCTGAGTAAATGTTGTGATGCTTATTTGGCCTATTTGATTAATCAACCTACGGAAAAGCTAAAACTAAATGAGATGCCAATTGTGAGTGAGTTTTTGGGGGTTTTTCCTGAGGAATTACCTGGGTTGCCACCTGATAGAGAGATAAAGTTTGTGATTGACTTATTGCCGGGGACTACACCTATCTCTAGAACTCCGTATAGAATGGCTTCACCCGAATTGCAAGAATTGAAAGTTCAGTTGCAGGGTTTATTTGCGAAGGGATTTATTTAGCCGAGTTCTTCGCCTTGGGTTGTACCTGTCTTATTTGTTAAAAAGAAGGACGAATCTCTTCGTTTATGTATTGATTATCGGGGTCTCAATCAGGTAACTGTTAAAAACAAATATCCGTTGCCTCTAATTGAAGAGTTATTTGATCAGTTGCAAGGTGCTAGGGTATTTTCTAAATTTGATCTGAGGCAGGGTTATTATCAGTTGAGGATCAAGAAAGATGTTGTGCCTAAAACTGCTTTCAGAACTCAATATGGCCATTATGAGTTTGTTATTCTGTCGTTTGGCTTGACCAATGCTCCAACCGCATTTATGGATTTAATGCAAAGGGTATTTCGTCCATATTTGGACCAATTTGTGGTTACTTTTATTGGTGATATTGTTGTGTATTCTAAATTTGAGGCTGAGCATGAACAACATCTGAGGATTGTATTACAGACCCTTGAAGAGTATAAATTATTTGCAAAGTTCAGCAAATGTGAGTTTTGGTTAAGGCAAGTTGCTTTTCTCGATCATATTATCTTGCAGAACGGTATTTCTGTTGATCCAGCGAAGATTGAGGTTGTATTAGCATGGAAAAAACCTGAAATTGTTACGGAGATATGTAGTTTTATTGGCTTAGCAGGGTATTATCGAAGATTTGTCAAGGACTTCTCTAAAATTGTCGGGCCTTTGACTAAGCTTATTTAGAAGAAAACTATGTTTGACTGGAATGAGAAATGTGAGGCTAGCTTCTAGGAATTGAATTAAAGGTTAACCACAGCTCCTATTCTTGTTTTACCTGAAAGTACTGATAATCTGGTAATCTACAGTGATACTTCTAAGGAGGGTTTGGGTTGTATATTGATGCAGAATGGAAAATTTATTGTATATGCCTCCAGGAAACTGAAACCTTATGAGCTCAACTATTTGACACACGATCTTGAGCTTGCGGCTATTATCTTTGCATTAAAGAAATGGGGTCATTATCTCTAGGGCAACAAATTTGAAATCTTTATAGATCATAAGAGTTTGAAATATCTATTTTCATAGAAAGAATTGAACATGAGGCAGAGACGTTGGTTGGAGTTACTTGAGGACTATAATTGCACTATTAATTACCTCCCAAGTAAAGCCAATATTGTTGCTAATGCTTTGAGCAGAAATGCTACTGTTGCTAGCTTGATTATCAAAAATTGGTAATTCATGGAAGAACTATGTTTATGGAAGCCCAAAACTTCAAATTCTAGTATTCAGTTTTCAAGTTTGCAGATTCAATCTCTTTTATTATCCAGGATTAGAGAAGCTCAGTAGACTGATCCTCAATTGTTGAAAATCCTAGAAAAGTCAAAAGGGGAAGAGTCGGATTTCAAACTGCATGATGATGGCATTCTCAAATTCAAAGGTAGAATTTTTATTCCGAATGAGCTAGCCTTAAAGAAAGAAATACTTACAAAGGCTCACAGTTCTAGATATACCATCCATCCAGGCAGTACCAAAATGTACAAGGATTTAAAACAAAATTTCTGGTGGAATAACATGAAAAGAGAGATTGCTGACTATGTTGCTAGATGTCTCACATGTCAAAAAGTTAAAGCTGAGCATTAGAGACCTGCAAGGTTGTTACAACCTTTGGCTATTCTGGAGTGGAAATAGTATCACATTACTATGGATTTCGTGTCAGACTTGCCGAGATCTTCAAAGGGTAATGATTCAGTTTGGGTTATTGTTGATAGACTGACTAAAACTTCTCACTTTATTGCCACAAAGAAAATTGATTCTCTTGACAAGCTAGCTGAGTTGTATGTTGAGAATATTGTCATACTTCACGGGATTCCAAGGAATATTGTGTCAGACAGAGATCCCAGGTTCACATCTTAGTTTTGGCAAAAGATTCAGAAAGCTTTGGGCACAACTTTGAGCTTCAGTACTTCTAACCACCCTCAGACGGACAGTCAATCTGAGAGAACTATTCTAATACTCGAGGATATGTTGCGAGCTTGTATTCTGGACTTCGGTAAGAGTTGGGAGAGGTATTTGCCACTTGCGAAATTCGCTTATGTGAGACCCCGTACCGAGCCAGTACAGAACCTACATGCATTTTATAACATTTCATACATTTTTGCATCATTTAATATGTCTTTATATCACTAATATGAATTTACATCGTTTTACATGTCTATGCCTCGATTAACGTGTATTTAAATTCAATTACGTATCCTTGAGTAATTTGGGTAACGTAGATCATAATTAAATCATTTTATATGTTTTAAATTGATTTATGTGCATTTATCTCGAATTACGTGGTTTAACATGCACGTGAGTAAATTATATCGTGTAACTAGTAATTGGAACCAACTAAGTTCAATAACTAACTAGAGTAACTAAACTAAAACCAAGAAACTAGAATTAACACTAGAATGGCAAACTAGTAATACGCAAGTAAGTTCAAGGGCACTCTTGTCCTTAGACAAAAATCTAAAAAATTTCCTACACTATTTGGTCTCATCCAAGTCAAAACAAATAAACACACATTAATACACACTCACCCACTAAACACACATTAATACACACTTACCCACTCAACACACATTACACCATATACACACATAAAAACATGACACATATAAAACACATATATTATACACACACAAATCTGAAAACACACTACACACACCACCTACTGATTTTCGTCCATAGGAAGGAGAGGAAGAAGAAAGGAAAGAGGAGAAGAAAGAAGGAGAAGAGGAATGAGAAGATCTCAAGCCATTACTCAACATTTTTCCTTGCATTTTCTCTAGCTTTATCAAGTTTTCTTGTTCCATTCCTTTCTAGAACTCAAAGCAAAGGTGAGGGATTTTTCATAAATGGTTTTAAAAGATTCATTCAAGTTTATTAATGTTCATTTGGTGTTAATATTGCTATAGCTTGCATATCTAAGCTTGGATGATGAGAAAGTTGGGTATTTGCATGTTGTAGATCTAAGAATTTGAATTTGATATTGGGTGTTTGTGGATTGTTGATGTGGGGTGGTTTTGATTGAGTTTGAACCCTTATATGATGCCCATAAACCACTTTGAATATGCTTGATTGATGGTAGGAGGTTGTGTGGATTGTTTGGATGATTTTTGTAAAAAATGTACCTTTCATCTAGCTATCCTGGCGCATATGTGGATGAGTCCAATGTGCAAGAGTCTTATCCATGATGTCTATGTTGGAGTACTTTTTATGTTGTTTTGTATTATGTAGTATGTTGTAATGTTTTAAGCTTTGAAGATAGTATTGTATAACTCAACTTAGAGATAGTGGATGGTATAATGCTAGTTTAGTTGTCTTTCTCTTTGAATATGACTAGGTTGCTAGACTAGTAATATATCCATTATGTATGTGTATTGTATAGTTGGATGAATGTTGTTGAGATGGAGGCATATGTCTTGTTGTTGGAATGTTGTATGGTTGGCTAATGAATGGTATTGGTTGTGTTGTATGTTGATGAAGTTGTTGTTGAAGTTGTAGTTGGTTGTGTGATGTTGATAAAGGATTGGTTTAGAGTCCCGTTGTCCATATTATAGACGTTATATTGTTGAAATTCTGCCGCGTCCTGACTGATCATAAGTGGGGTCGAGTTAAGGTGTGACATTTAGTGGTATCAGAGCGCATGTTTAGCTGTAAGCCGAGTTATCCTCGGTATGTGGGTAGTTGTCTTAGCATGAAAGTATATATTAAGTGAAAAAGTGAAGTATATGATAATGTGATTATATGATTAATTTGTTTATGTGACTAACTTTTGTGTGATCTACATGCCTTACGTGAGCTTTGTTTCCTATGTCTTATCAACTGTCTATAGCCTGTCTATGTAAGGACCCGTACATAAATCCCGATCATTAATATATGAAATAAGTGTTATTTGCTTTTATTTTAAGAATATGTGCTAAAATTAACATATCAAACTAAGCATTCATTTGAATTAAAAAGAAAATTAGTTTAGTAGGAACAGTAACTACGAAAGCATTAGATCTTACCTACTATTTGGATCTGGTAACCCTTATAGTTTAATTTGTCCTATGAATTACTAGGATATAAAATTATTAGCTTGTGAGATGGAGGAAGGAATTAGGGTATTAGTTGAACCGTTTTACTTGGGGATGACATTTGGCTTTGCTATTAAAGGACTATAGTAGTTAGCCTAGTACATTGTCCTCTATTTGCATAATTTATAAAACCTCTAGGTATTTGTATAATGCATGTGGAAAGTAATGGTAACTATTAATATATGTAGAAAATTGTTGGTTAGTATAATTAGCTACTTTAGGATTTGGTGATAAGAAATAAAATCATTAAGATAAAGTATTTTATATAGGTACATTGAATAGTCTAAATTAGGAATTCATTTATCTTTTGCAAAGATTGAGTACGGTACTTGGGGATAGAACCTTAAACTCTTAATTCATGAGTTTATTCTCATTATAGTACTTACTAGGTAGATATAGCTGAATTGTAAATTGTATGCTAATTTAACCAAAGAAATAAATAAAATTATTGGAATATAGTTTACGGGGAAAACATAAATACTGGAACTAGAGTATAACATATTTTTGATATCTCTGAATATAGTTCGGTTGAACATATAAACTAAGACCATATCTTATGTGCTAGGGAATTGGTATATATATATGTATTTACTAGATCCATCAAAAAGTTAAGAAAATTAGGAGTTATGAATTAACACGTGGTAGTCAGATAATCTTAACTTCTAAAACAACACTTAGAATAATTAGTTCTTATCTTAAAGCTTTACTAATGATTCTGCTAAGCCAATCATTTTTCTAAACCATTATATCTAGCACTACCACCGCAGATCAAGCTACTTCCAAGGCCAAGATTCGTGCTCCCAAGCTGATTAGTAAGCAGCCTGCTAGATAAAACAACCTTCACCGTAATTTTACACCAATAGTCACCCGATGACACAACCTATCAAATGATTGTAGTTAGCATCATCATTACTATCTATAATTAGCTATGAAGAGCTGGCAATCAACCAAATATTTAGCTCATCACCGTGAACATGCAGGCTGCTCTCACGATTAGCGTTGCTGTCCACTTCCGTGAGCCTGCATGGAGCCAATATATCCCCAATAGAACACGTAGTAGCTTAGGTTGACTCACACTCCCTGGCGTCGGGTAGATAACATGCATGAAGGACACGAGTGGCTGCTAATAGTAGCTTACCTTTGTTGTCAAGTAGCAAATGAATTAAACTTTAATTTAGCATCTCACTTGCAATGCTGTCATTACATGAAGCCATTTAAGAAATGATGAGCTTGAATATTACGGTCCAATAAGATCAAAACCGTAGCATTATAAATAGGGTGGCAGAACTTAGGGTTCTAACACACAAGAACAAACAAACTCTCATTAGCTTTTAAATCTTCTTAGGCTTGAAGGCAGTTCACGATTTACTCAAAACCAGGTGCGGGTATTTTATTAAAATGCATTGTTGTTCTTTTTGTGCTTATATATGATGAGATTCTATTTTACATTCTATTGAGTTTAGTTTATATGTCTACAAAATAAAAAGTTACTATGTTTTTGCTTCATATATATATAAACATGTTGATAGGTTACTTATTATGTGAAAAACATCTACTTAAACGCACTACTGTTAATGTGTGTATAAAGATAAGATGGTCAAATGCTTTCAGTTATGTGTTATGGATTTAACTTGACTTATTAGAATTTCCCGTAAATTAATATGTCTAAATTATTTATGTACTTGTCCAGGGACAACCTCTTTCGTTGTTCCCCACTTACATGTTTATTGAATTGCTTGATCATAAAATGTGAAGATATTGTCAATTGTGTGATATGTGATTACTTATGCATGCTTGTGTGTAATTAGAATTGGGGGTTGCAACCTCAGGCACGATAGCTTGCACAAATGCCGGGCGGCATAGGGTTTGCCGGTGCTCCTGTGTCTATCGTGGTCTTATTCCCTCTCTCTCTTAAGACCACTACTGCCCTTGGAGAGTTTTCTCTCGCTTGGGATCAGTAACGCCCTCAAAAAGCTAAGTCGTAGATTTTGAGTACAATCCGGAGTACCATATTGGGAGAAATAAGGATTTGTGATAATGATTCGGCCGACCATCTCTGGAAATGATATCAAAATGTATCCTTTGCAACGTGAAATAATTATGTGAATAAGTACTCTTGCTTGGGACCATTACCGCCCTTGGAGAGCTTGTTCTCGCTTAGGACTAGTACCACCCTCGGAGAGGAAAGTTGATTATTTATCTAAATCTCATTACTATTGTTAATACATGATTTTTAAATGTTACTTATATATTGATATACTTGAATTGCACTGCATTATGGTTTTCAAAAGCTTGAAAACATTTTCAAAGCATCTTCCAGTTACTTCCCCGCACTGAGTTCTTTTGAGCTCACTACCATTTCAACCTTCCATTTCAGGTGAAACCAAAGAGATAGTAGAACTAGCTAATGATAATATTCATGTTTAGTTTGTTGGAGAACCCGGATCACCTCATTTCGAGGAATGTTGATGTTATCGTGTATCGCCATTATGTCTTCTATGAAGATTCTATAGTATTTGATATTCCTCCTCATCTAGTCTATGACATTATAGTCAACAACGTGCTAGTAGATATAGGATTTGGCCTTGTATGACTATCTACGCTGTGTACTACGATTATATATATGAGGAGTAGGTATGATAGTTAGTCAGACTCATTTTGCTGTTTGTAGGGTTTGGAAGTTGGAAGGATGTAATCTCGGTTGTATCAGGAAAAGTTTTATAATATAAATACTATCTTGGTTTACCTTTCATATGTTGATAGTTTTGCTTGAATAGATCCTCCACCTAAACCTGAGAAGGGTTGGGAAATTGGGGTCGTTACAGTTGGTATCAGAGCATAGTATTGCCTTAGAAGGCGGGTTTAGAAACACTAGGCAAAGGGTTAGAGGTCCTGAACCAAGAATATGCCTATACATGCTTACATATGAATTACGTGCCTATGTGAATTGCATGTCTATGTGTTATAGCTTTATACTTTTAAATGTGTATTAAATAAACGAGAATACTTACGTGTGTTTAGAAAAGATGTCGGGACCAAGTACACGTAGAACTAACAAGAATGTGTAACCAACGGAAGAACCTAATCAGGCTAACCCGGGAATAACCATGTTCAATTTAATGGCAACGGTGATGGACAGGATGTCCCGAGTCTTAGAATGCTGGGAAACGAGGGAAGTAACTAACCCCCACAACACAGAAGGTGGGGAGAACAATGGCAACGAAGGAAATATGATTAGCCCACTTAAAGAGTTCTTGGGCTACTACCCCCCGAAATTCTTTGGGGAACTGGACGATGAGAAGGCAGAAGCATGGCTCCTTGAGGTAGAGAAAATCTATGTTACCTTAGGATATAATGATGAGCGAAATGTTACATTCGCAGCCTTCTTACTCAAAGGTGATACAGAGCAATGGTGGAAGGTAGTAAAGTGTCGGTGGGCGGAATATCACATACCTTACGCCTGGGCAAACTTTACTAAAGTCTTGAAAGAAAAGTACATTCCAACTGTTGCCAAAGAGAAACGCGAAGAAGAATTTATGACACTGAGGCAGGGGGGCATGAATGTCGTTTAGTATGAGGCACAACTAGACAAATTATCTCAATACGTACCTCAACTAATGCAGTGTAAGACCTGGCCCGAGACCACATATGCATATGGGTCACATCATACATTATTAGATTATTTTGTATGCTTTTATATGGATTTATGTGCATTTATATTGTTTTAAGATCATTTCATTGATTAACGTGTATTCGAGTCATTTATATCGTGTAGCTAGTAATTGGAACCAACTAAGTTCAATAGCTAACTAGAATAATTGAATTTGAACCAAGACAATTAGAATTAATACTGGAATGGCAAACTAGTAATATACAAGGTAGTTGAGGGGCACTCTTGTCCTTAAGCAAAAATGACAAGAGATTTAATATGTGTTATGTGTGTTTTTGCCTAGGATAGTGTTAGGATATCCTAACTTGTATGATGCCTAAGAGTCATCTTGTACATGCTTGATCTTTGGTAGGTGGTTGTGTTGTTGTGTGGATGATTGTGGTTGAAGTTGTGTTTTTCCTGTCAGGTCATCCGATCGTTACCTTCCTGATCCGGTTGACCGAATTAAGCAAGTATGGCCCGGATCATGCCTTGTTGTAGGGCACTGTGGCTTCTATCCGGTCGACCGGATAGAGCCTGTATCGCCCAGATATCCCAAATTGTTGAAGAAAGTAAAAAACTTGTTTTAGTGTTTCCGGGAGTTATAGGTGTCGGATTGAGGCACGATCAAAAGAGTTAGAACTGTATCTAACCCTAGCTTATCATGGTAGACATAAATTGTGGATTTATGCCATAGTTTATATGCTACATTATTTCCAATCCCTATATGTGGCTTAGGAGACTATGAAACGTAGGCATTATTGATGTCTTTTGCTAGTTCTAGAGTATAGTATAATTGTCCTTCTCTAAACATATTTCATAAACATTACATGATATTATTTGAGGTCTATAAGCATGGAATTAATGTACTTGCTTGCGTACTTCAATTAGTATTCCTGTACATACATGTGAAGCTTGTATGCCTACATGCTACATTGTTGATACTACATTATGATATTACTGTTGTCACGGAAGCAACCTACTTTGTTGCTATCCTAGTCCTTCTCTCTCTTGGTGGTGTCCCTTGGAGAGTTGGGTATTATATATGTATATATGTATCAAGGTTGCAACCTTCTAAAGGCCTTGGTGTGATCGATGGCCCTGGGTAGCGTTGGACTTGCCGGTTGTACCCACGACCGCCATGGACCTATTTGTTACCTTTGATAGGAGTTATCTGGAACCCTCGGTTGTTGCTGGAGTTGGTGTCAGGTTTTTTTTTAGGACTCGAACATCGGTTATGGTGTGGGGTTATCATTATTCGATTCAAGCTAGAAATTGTCAACGTCAGCAATCATTGTATCCTTTTGCAATAAGTATCTTTGTTCACTATCTTATTGCATACTTGAGTTACTACTTGATTACTTATATGTGCATTCTTGTGTGCATGGCATAATTTCTCAAATTGTTTACGAAAAGAGAAAACCATTGCAAAAACCCTTCCTATTTCATCCTCACTGAGCTATACGCAGGACTAGCTCACCCTATTTTAACCTTTCAAGCGAGGCTGAGGCTGAGCAAACACTTCAAGATGCTAGCGAAACTCCTTGGTGTGATATCGAGGATTTCTGCCTCATGTGATTACTACCTGTTGATGTAACTTAAAATACTTGAAGTATAACTTATTCTTTTGGACAACTTTATTGTAATTAAATACTTTTATTCTTTTGAGACCTAGACACCTGAATGTTGGCTAGATTATATGTATGGGCAAGTGGTTCGAGGTCTTGTATGTATATGAAAGCAATGATGGCTTCATTTACTAAGGCCGATGTAATTGAAAGACTTTTGAACTTTTATGGAGTATGTACAAATGTACAGGTTATTAAGTTATTGATTTTACATATTCTGGGTTATGTAAGTCACGTGCCGGCTTTAGCCTTCGTAGGTGTCCGGGTCAGGGCGTGACACCTTTAGGTGGTATCAGAGCTCAGCTTCTTAGCTAGGCGTAATCTGGATTTAGAACCCCTGGTTAGTGGGTAGAAAGACTTGGGAGAAGAACATGTGGTAGCCTTTATTTTTAGGAACTAATGTGTTTATGTGAACTTATATGCATAGCATCTTATACTTACTCCTTGCTTATGTATAACCTGTATGATAGGGGTATTGTTACTGCACACATTCACATCTTATACCATGCATACATAACCTATAACTATAAGTGGTCTCTGTTCTATAGCTATATATGGCAAGACGTAATACCCGCAACAACCCTGGACCTGAAAATAAGAGTCAAGCAAATCCTGGAGCAGCGATGTTTAATATGATGGCTACCCCTATTGACCAAATGAGTCAGGCTATGGAACAACAAGCAGCGACAGCAGCAGCAGCAGCAGTGGGTAATGGCAATAATCAACGTGTTGTCAACAACCTCAACCACAATAGAGGAAATGGGAATGATACATTGAAGGACTTTCTTGGTTACGGACCTCACCGGTTCCTAGGTGAGCCTGATGATGAGAGGGCAGAGGCTTGGCTGGCTAAGGTTGAGAAGATATTTGATGCTTATGACTATACAGATGAGAAGAATGTGGGTTTTGTAGCCTACTTGTTAGAGGAAGATGCAGATCAATGGTGGAGAATAGAACAGATTCGTTGGGAACATAGGGGGACGCCGGTTATGTAGGCTAACTTTGTTAATACCTTCAGAGGGAATTATATTCCAAAGATGGCCCGAGAAAAGAAAGAAGAAGAGTTTCTCACCTTGAGGCAAGGAGCAATGACTGTGGGGCAATATAAGGCTCGATTCAATAAGTTGTCCCACTACATCCCTGAATTGGTTCAGACTGAGAGTAGGTGGATCAAACATTTTGAAAGGGGATTTAGGCCTGAGATTCGAGACTCTTTAGCTTCACACCGTTTTACTTCATATGGGGAGATGTTGGATTCAGTATCCTGTGTTAAGAAGAGGAAGTTTGAACAACGAGATGGGCCGAGTCAACCTAACATGAGGCCATCTTTAGGCCAAGCACCACAGAGGCCTTACCAAACTCAAGGTCAATGGTAGATTCAAGTGAGACTTGCAGCTACTAGACCCCAGACTAATGCCCCAATTGTTCAACCAACTCATGGTATAGAGGTGCTACTACGGCTACCCAGAATGTGGTGTGCAGGTATTATGAGAAGAGGGGGCATGTGAAAGCCTAGTGTTGGAGGAAATCAGGCAAGTATGTAAGGTGTGGAAATGGTCAACACAAAATTAAGGACTGTCCGAAGATGCCAAATAGGGTAGTACCAAATCTGTGATAACCCGAACCCGGCATGCATTTAATAGCATTTGACTGCATTTAATTAAAAGTTTAATTAGTTAAATCAATCATTTTGCACTATTTTGATATCTCTGTTGGAAGCATTTAATAATTTTTATATTGATTAATTAAAATATTATTACCTATTTCTATTAATTATAGTAATTGAATTTATTCTCTTGTATTTAATTAAGTGTCATCTTAAATGTTAATATCTAATTGCATTTGACTACGTGTTTATATTAACTTGTTCATTCATATCTTAGCATTAATTTCATAATTCTTTAAAATATTCTAGAAATAGTTAAATTAATTATTCTTAAATGAATATTGATTATTTTGATTATTTTAATAATCGGTTTTAATTGTCTTGCATTAAAATTACTCGGTTTTCAATTAAATGAGAAAAGTAACTCCGAGCCGGAGTGAATTTTAAACTATTCTACTATTCTACTTTTCAAAAAATTATAGTTTTATATTATTTCTCATCATTTGATTAGCGATCGTTTATTGACCGTTCGATCGTAGCATTTCAAAAATGAGAGTTAGAGAAATATTCCTCGGACTTAGTGAAAAATGTTTTTAGCTTAATTTAGCTAGTTTTAGTTGGTTTTCATTAAAATTACATTGCTTTAACTTGAATTAGATTAAATGGCATCAAAATAAGCGAATTTGACCATTTTAAACTTGAATTTGACCTTGCCTTTTTACCATTTTACCCTTTGTCATCTTTTTAAAATAAAACAAGGCAAAAATCAAAACAAACAAAATCAAAAATTCTCATTTGGTCCCCCCCTTGGCCGAATGCTCCCAAGGGAAAAAAAATAATTTTGCTTCAATTTTATTCTACAATCATGTGTGGAATTGCTCGGGGGCCGTGGCTCGGGTCCTTGCGGGTCTTGGTCTTCAATCATTGTGAGGGTTTTCACGCTCTTGTGCATATTTTGTGAAATTTGATTATTGTTTCAAATTTTTAGATTTGATATATAATGTGTTATAATGCCTATAATTTCTTGATATAGCTTCCTTTGAGTTCGTAGAGCATTGTTTGATAGTTATTTAGTAATTTTTACGGCTGAAATTGCGTATTTGAAATTGGGGAAGAACGTGAATAGTAGTTTTGAATAGTAAAACCCTAGAATTTTGGATTTTGATCCGAATTACAATTTCTTGATTTGGATAGGTGCCATTAGTGATAGAAAGATAAAATGTGCAATAAAAACGGACCGACCTTTGTTAAAATTAGAAATTAGACAAAGAAACGTAAAGGGGCCGTTTGACCAAGTGTTGACCATGCTCGAATTGAGTTGGGGGTTTTGCTATTGAGGGCATGGAAGTACTTTTGGCGCTGTTGTGGCGTTGATTGAATGACCGGTTAGCATAGCTGTAGTTCAAACGCAGTAGGTGGACTTTCGAGCTTTGGTTGGGAAAGTGAGGTTTCGTGACATAGAAACATGCCTTGTAGTGCCTAAGTGAATGTAGTGAAATTGGTTTCCTAATCCCGTAGCTCGTTTGCTCGTAATTGCCTTTGGAAGTTAGGGATTGAATAGTGATATTTGACGTTTTCGTGCTTGAACTGCTATTACGTGTCTAGTTGATGTTCTTGTTGAAGTTAATGGTAATCATGCTTGTAAAGTTAATTGATTGCTATTATTGATTGTAAATGCTTGATATCTCGTTTATCGCCACTAATCTGCACTTTCGTGCCATTGCTCGTTTATTGCTTGTATCTCGTATTGTATTGCATTCATGGAGTCAGGGGCGGTGTGATGGGCCTCTCTGGGTAGCCTTCGGTTGCCAGGGTTGGTTGCCCTAGCTCCGTGTCCTATTCCTTTTCTTGCTTGGGTTGCCTCCCAGGGAGATTTGGGTCGTAGAATTGATTGGATACTTCCGGAGTATTCCAAACTGAAGTTATAAGATGGTTGGGCCGGCGCGTCATCATCGGATTCGTGATTGAGAGTTGCTCGTGGAATCGAATTGCATGGTACATTGCTTGTATGAGTGAACCATAACCTTCAGAGTGTGGTATAGCTTTGAATGGTTGTGTTAATGCTTTTATTAATTGCTTATTGTATTGATTGTTTATATTGATTGCTTACTTGTTAGTTATATTGCTTAAATGTCTTATTTGCATTGCACGACCTTCTTTCTCTCCACCTTGATATCTATCTCGCCCTCACTGAGTATACGTGTTGTGTATACTCACTCCTCACCACCACATTTCAGGAAATGCCATGTTAGCTGGAAAGTTCGTGGTTATATGAAAGATCATGCTTGAAGAGTTGTCTTGCGTGCTATGTGGCTTGAGTTGTCAAAGATGAAAAGATGTATGTTTCATGTGTTGTATGTATTTAATGTTAAAAGGAATGTAATTTAAGTTTTACTAGTTTATTGAAGTGGTTTGATAAGCTAGTTTATGTATACAGTTAGTATAGTTTAACTTCAATGCATGTTTGTAATGTCCAAAGGAAAAGAGTTAGAATGGTATGATAGTCTATTTTATGCAATAGGTTAGTATAGTTTAATTGCCAAGCATGAATGTACTTGTCAAAGATGAGAAAAGTTAGGATAGTTTTTCAACTGGAAATGTATATATACTTGTTGTGTTTAATTGTTGAGAACCAAGGCTCGGATGGCCTTGAGGTGTTTGTATGGTTGGACATGGTGCTGGTCCACTTATATGCTATTACAGGTTTTACATTTTGCCTAGAAACAGGGGAGACTCTGTCCGTCTTTCCCTAAAAAATTTACCCGGGTTTGGAATTGGGTTGTGATTAGATTGATTGATAGAACTCCCGGTCTCGAGAGGGATCGGGGTGTTACAAAATCAGCCCGCTAAAGATGTTCCAGGCCAAAGGGTTCAAGCTCGAGCCTATACAATGGATCAAGAAGAAGTTCCAGATGATGTTGTTGTTGTTAAAGGTACTTTTTTGATTCAAAATCAATGTGTTAATGTACTTATTGATACTGGAGCTACGCATTCATTCAATACCCCTAAATGTGCATATCGCACTAAGTTGCCAGTGGAGAACTTACCATATCATGTAGAGGTTAGCACCCCGATGGGCTCTAAATATGCTATAGATTGGCATATAGAGCATGCAAGATACGGATCGGGGATTGAGAGTTGTTGGCCGATCTCATAGTGCTAATCTTCCGAGATTATGAAGTTGTTTTGGGGATGGACCGGTTCTCACAATATCATGCGTGGTTAGATTATCGGACGAAGGTTATAGAGTTTCGGGTTCCAGGGCAACATGTGCTTAAGGTGAGAGGTAAGCGTGATTTGTTAGAAAATATAGTAGTATTTTCAATCAAAGTTGTGAAGTTTATGAGGAGATGTTGCAAGGGATATTTGGCTTACCTAATCAACAAGTCAACGGATCAAAGCAAGTTAGCGGAAGTGCCGTGGTTAAGGAATATGTTGATGTGTTTCCGGAAGAGTTGTCGGGATTACCACCCACGAGGGAGATTGAGTTCATTATTGATACACTACCGGGTACTCAGCCAATCTCTAAGGCTGCATATCGCATGGCTTCGACTGAATTGCAGGAGTTGAAGATTCAATTACAAGGCTTGTTAGAGAAGGAATTTATACAACCTAGCTTGTCTTCATAAGGTTCACCCGTCGTATTTGTGAAGAAAAAGGACGGAACGTTGAGGTTGTGTATTGACTACAGGAGGTTGAACCAAGTGACTATTAAGAATAAGTACCCGTTGTCATTGATCGATGAGTTGTTTGAGCAACTTCGAGGAGCCAAGGTGTATTTGAAGTTTGACTTGAAGCAGGGCTATTACCAACTTCGCATCAAGCCAGAGGATGTGCCTAAGTCGGCTTTCAGAACGAGGTATGGGCATTTTGAGTTTGTTGTGATGTCATTTGGACTAACCAATGCCCATGTCGCTTTTATGGACTTGATGAACCAGGTGTTTCAACCATATTTGGACCAGTTTGTGGTGATCTTCATTGATGATATCCTAGTGTATTCTAAGACTGAGGAGGAGCATGAGAGGCATTTGCGTTTGGTGTTGCAGAAGCTGAGAGAACATCGATTGTATGCCAAGTTTAGTAAGTGCGAATTCTGGCTCAAGCAAGTGGCGTTCTTAGGTCATGTGATTTCTCAACAAGGGATTGCAGTGGATCCGACCACAATTGATGTTGTGCAGTCATGGAAGAAACTGAAGAATGTCACCGAGGTATGTAGTTTTCTCTGGTTGGCAGGTTATTACTGGATATTTGTGAAGGATTTTTCAAAGCTTGCAGGGCCACTTACAAAGCTTACACAAGATAAGGTTAAATCTGAGTGGAATGATAAATGTGAAGACAGCCCGAGAGTTGAAGAGGAGATTGATGACTGCCCCTGTGTGGCATTACCCGAAGGGAGTCAAGGGTTTGTTATTTATAGCAATGCCTCGAAAGAAGGATTGGGTTGTGTGTTGATGCAAAACAATCAAGTTATAGCTTATGCATCATGGAAGTTGAAGCCTTATGAGGTGAACTACCCTACATATGACTTGGAATTGGCAGCTATTTTGTTTGCATTGAAGAAGTGGAGACATTATTTGTGGGGAAGTAAATTTGAGATATTTACCGATCACAAGAGTTTGAAATATCTCTTTTCTCAGAAAGAGTTGAATATGAGAGAAAAAAGATGTATGAAGCTCTTGGATGATTACAATTGTACCATAAATTACGTGCCTGGGAAGGCAAACGTTGTAGCGGATGCATTGACCCAGAACACAAGTTTGGCAGTGATGAAGATCAAGGAATGGGAGATGCTCGAGGAAACCAGTCGATGGAGGCCTGAGTTATTAGGTAAGAGGGTATCTTTTAATGCTCATTTGGTTGTGCAATCTACCTTGTTATCTCAAATCAGAGAAGCTCAACAACAAGATCCTCAGTTTCGGAAGATAAAGGATAATAGTCCAGATTTCAAATTGCATGAAGATGGGTTGTGGAAGTTCAGAAATCGGGTTTGTGTGCCAAATGATCTGGAGTTGAAAAAGAAGGTGCTTGAAGAAGCTCATCATTCTAGGTACACCATTCACCCAGGAGGTACAAAGATGTATCGAGACCTAAGGCAACACTATTGGTGGAATAACAAGAAGTGGGAGATTGTGGAGTTTGTGTCTCGATGCTTAACATGTCAACGGATGAAGGCAGAACATCAGAGACCTGCAGGGCTTCTCCAACCTTTGGAGATTCCGCAGTGGAAATGGGAGCATGTGACTATGGACTTTGTTATGGAGTTGTCGAGGTCTCCTCGGAGAAATGATGTAGTGTGGATTATTGTGGATAGATTAATGAAGACCGCTCACTTCATTGCAATGAACAAGACTTCATGCCCCGACCCAACCCCCAAGCTAAAGGTTAAGTCCGGACCCGACACACGAACAGAGTCTCCCCTGTACCGTGGACATTCTGAAAACCTGTAAACTTGCAAATAAGGTAACTACAAGGTAATCAAACTTTTCATGGCTATATATTTAAAGATTCAAGGCCATCCAGGCCCTAAAGCAAACCATAGTTCTAAAACCACACAAGCATGCAAGTAACTTTGTTTACAACATAATCTAATAGCCATGACTTCTAGGATAGCTTTAAAATGTACTTAAAAGATATAGCATTCTACATTAAGCCATTCACTCCCAAGCATGCAAAGTGAATAAAAGTAGAAACCTAAATTATTACAAAACATAGGCTCCCAAATCTACACCACAATCAACTATCCTTTAACTAGTACAACAAGCATATACATAGCCCTCAGGCTACAAAATAGGACATAAGATAAACAGATGAGCCTTCCACATAGCAGCAAGAATTTAAACCACCTCAAGCTATCAGGCACAGCAACTAAGGTAAAGGATCAATCTGAACTTCCCCCTCCTCAACTAACTCAACAAGCTGGGGATCACCCTCAGCATCTCCTGAAACATATATCGAGGTATGAGCAACCACTGTTGCCCAGTGAGGGATATAGTCCCGGGGCGTGCAATGCAACAAGTAATATAGCTAAACAACAATAACAATTAGACAATTAAAGAAACAATGATAGCTTAAATAACCACACATTTAAAAGGATACATTTCACATAACCCCTATACATCAATCTTCACTGGTCTTCATTCATGATCCACGAACCACGATTACGATCACGATAAGCTGGCATAATCCCCAAACATTCCAGTGGGTGTACTCCGGATGTACCCCGATAATCCTATGACCCAACATCCCCTGGCGATCTCCGGACTAGGCGAATGAGGGACTAGGGCACGGAGTTTGAATATCCACCGGCAAGCCCTCTGCTGCCCAGCCGATATTCAACACATCCGCCCCTGACACTATGGTTGCGCAACCACTATGCAATGCACTTACAATGGCAAGTTAATAGCAATAATATAAGCATTAACACATATGAGGATCAACAAAGTAGGTTGACCTCGAGGCAGTTAGAATAGAAGCAATTATATAAGCTAATATGCAGTTTTACAAAGGGACATATACAAGATAAGCATAGAATCATACCAAAAGCTTCAAATCAACTTGAAACCACATATAAACACTCAAGAAGTCGTGCCATGGGCTTAGAAGCGTGAGTCAACCGAAATTGCACCTAAACCCCTTTGTTTTTCAAACTATTTCTCTTCCAAACCAAAGTTAATGATTCCATTTTCAAGGGAAACTCTCCCAACCTTCTAACTAACCCTCAAGGTACCCTCTCAACCCTCTAACTCATTCAAACGCCCGCGATTACCCCGAAAGCCCCAAATTCCCTCTTATGGCTTTAAACTACACATACCTTATCCGGGCTTCAAACAAGGGTTATCAAAGCTTCTATAGCACCTAAGTAGCCTAAGTAGCCTAAGAATACTAGAAGTGAAGCCCGAATCCACCCGAATTCGCATTAACCCTGAAAGCCCTTTGTTAAAGTCGACTATTTTACGTTTTATGCGATTCTAGAGCAATGCAAGTGCACCGGGCTATTAGACTACCTTCATTAGCACCTAAGGCATCTATTAGGAGCATTGAATCAAGTTAAAACGCGCGATTTCACAAAACCCTAGAATTTCTATCACTATTCACCCCAAAAATCAAACTAACGATTCTAACCGTTTAAAAAGTGAAACGATAGCTCAAATGTGTTCTCTAGCATTCATATACATGGTATAATAGCATATATAATCAATACAATAGCATTTGAACACATTTTCAACAAATCAAGAAAATAGCAACTATTTAGAAATGCAAAAATAAGCCGTAAAATCCCTCACCAATGTGCGTAGGAGCACCTAGGAACCTTGCACACACCCTAATCCACTTGCTTAAGGATTGGAGTGGATTGAATTGAAGGATTGAAGAGCAAAAATTATTTGTTTCCCACTGTTTGCTGCTGTCGGCCCTAGCTGCTGTTTTTCAGCTTTTATTTTTTTTTTCTTTCTTATGTTATGAGCTAAAATGACTTATAAGTTGGCTAAGTAAGGTGGGGTCATGTTTGCATGGTTAAAGTGGCTTCTAAAATGAGCGTTGATAGCTTAGAAACGAGCCTAAGGTGTGAAACATAGGCTAGCTAATTAAATCTATAAAGTTGTTACGTAACACTATTTATTTAACTACTAAAATCATTTTCTAAATGAGCTCTCCTATCGCCTCTAGCTCAATTGCACATTTTTCCCACTACTTTAACAATTAATATGATTTAATAAAAATGCTAATTAACTAATAGAATGCAGTTTAAAAACGGAGTGAATAGTAGTCACATAAGTCAGTTAGTAAAGCATAGAAGTAAATGCGCAAACAAGGAATGCAACAGTAATTGAATGCATGACTAAATCTCGGGCGTCACATCCTCTCCCCCTTAAACTAATTGCGTCCACGCAATTCTTACATGATTCGGTGAATAACTCTGGATATCGCTCCCGCATCTGATCCTCTCTCTCCCACGTCGCATCCTTTACTCCGTGATGATCCCATAGAACTTTAACCATCGGAATGCTTTTAGTCCTCAGCTCCTGAACTTTCTGATCAACAATTCGAAGAGGTTTCTCTATGTAGGTCAAAGTTTCACTGATCTCTAGCGGTTCCGGCTCAAGTATGTGAGAGAAATTTGGCTGATACTTCCGAAGCATAGAAACATGGAATACATCATGAATTCTGCCCAGACTGGGAGGTAAAGCTAAACAGTAAGCCAATTCACCAATAGTTTCAGTTATCTCAAATGGTCCCACATATCGAGGACTGAGTTTACCTCCTTTACCATGCCGAATCAAACCCTTGCGAGGAGAAATTTTCAAAAATACTCGATCCCCCACGGCAAATTTCAGATCACGATGGCGTCTATCTGCATAACTCTTTTGTTGACTATGTGCTGTAAGCATTCTTTTTCTGATAAGCTGCACATGATCAATCATTTTGTTCATTTCAGGTAAAAGAGTAGGGTCGACCGTCTTCATTTCACCAACATCATCCCAGTAGAGAGGAGACCGGCATTTACGCCCATAAAGTGCCTCATAAGGTGCCATACCAATAGTAGCTTGATAACTATTGTTATAGGCGAACTCTGCGAGTGGAAAATACTTCTCCCAACTCTTACCGAAGTCCAAAATACAAGCCCGTAACATATCCTCGAGGATTAAGATAGTTCTCTCGGATTGACCATTAGTCTGAGGATGATAAGCTGTACTGAAACTCAAAGTTGTGCCCAAAGCTTTCTGAATCTTCTGCCAGAACTGAGATGTGAATCTGGGATCTTTATCTGATACAATACTCTTTGGAATTCCATGAAGTCTAACAACATTCTCAATATACAACTTTACCAGTTTATCAAGAGAATCAGACTTCTTTTTAGCAATGAAGTGAGAAGTCTTGGTCAGTCTATCCACAATAACCCAAACTGAGTCATTACCCTTCCAAGACCTCGGTAAATCTTATACGAAATCCATGGTAATGTGATCCCATTTCCAAACAGGAATAGCCAAAGGCTGCAATAACCCGACAGGCCTCTGATACTCTGCTTTAACTTTCTGACAAGTAAGACATCGAGCAACATAGTCAGCAATTTCTCTCTTCATATTATTCCACCAGAAGTTTTGCTTCAAATCTTTATACATTTTAGTACTGCCTGGATGGATAGTATATCTGGAACTGTGTGCCTCAGCAAGAATATCATTCTTCAGAGTTGGATCATTCGGAATACAGATTCTACCTTTGAATTTGAGAATACCATCGTCGTGCAGTTTGAAATCCGACTCTCCCCCTTTAGAATTCTCTAAGACTTTCAACAATTGAAGATCGGCCTGTTGAGCTTCTCGAATCCTGGATAATAACAGAGATTGAATCTGCAAACTTGCGAATTGAATACCAGAATTTGAAGTACTAGGCTTCCTTAAGCATAATTCTTCCATGAATTCCCAATTCTTGATAATCAAGCTAGCAACAGTAGCCTTTCAGCTCAAAGCATCAGCAACAATATTGGCCTTACCTGGAAGATAGTTAATAGTGCAGTTATAGTCCTCAAGTAATTCCAGCCAACGCATCTGCCTTATGTTCAACTCTTTTTGTGAAAACGGATATTTCAAGCTCTTATGATCTGTAAAGATTTCAAACTTGTTGCCCCAGAGATAATGACGCAATTTCTTTAATGTAAGAATGATAGCTGCAAGCTCAAGATCATGAGTCAGATAGTTGAGTTCATAAGGCTTCAATTTCCTGGAAGCATAAGGAATAACCCTGCCATTCTGCATCAATACACAACCCAGACCTTCTTTCGAAGCATCACTATAGATCACCAGATTATCATAAGCCTCAGGTAAAACAAGAATAGGAGTTGTAGTCAATCTCTTCTTCAATTCCTGGAAGCTGGCCTCGCATTTATCACTCCAGTCAAATACTGTTTTCTTCTGAGTAAGTTGAGTTAAAGGCCCTGCGATCTTAGAGAAATCCTTGACAAACCTCCGGTAATAACCAGCTAAACCAAGGAAGCTACAAATTTCTGTAACAGTTTCAGGTCGTTTCCAAGATAACACAACTTCAATCTTCGCTGGATCAACAGAAATACCATCATGCGAGATAATATGGCCAAGAAAAGCAACTTGCTTAAGCCAGAATTCACATTTGCTAAACTTCGCAAATAACTGATGCTCCTGAAGAGTCTGAAACACAATTATGAGATGTTGTTCGTGTTCCGCCTCAGATTTAGAATTGACAAGAATATCATCAATGAATATAACCACAAATTGGTCCAGATAAGGACGGAATACCCTCTGCATTAGGTCCATGAATGCGGCGGGAGCATTAGTAAGACCAAACGGCAAGACAACAAACTCATAATGGCCATATCGAGTTCTGAAGGCAGTTTTAGGAACATCATCTTTCTTAATCCTCAGCTGATAATAGCCTTGCCTCAGATCAAATTTAGAGAATACCCTAGCGCCTTACAACTGATCAAATAACTCTTCAATTAAAGGCAAAGGATATTTATTTTTGATGGTTACCTGATTAAGACCCCAATAATCAATGCATAAGCGAAGAGATCTGTCTTTCTTTTTAACAAATAGGACTGGCGCACCCCAAGGTGAAGAACTTGGCTGAATGAATCATTTCTCAAGTAAACCCTACAATTCGGGTGGAGCCATTCTATACGGAGTCCTAGAGATAGGTGAAGTCCACGGCAATAAGTCAATCATGAACTCTATCTCCCTATCAGGCGGTAACCCCGGTAATTCCTCAGGAAAGACCCCTGGAAACTCCCTCACGATAGGTACATCATTCAATTTCAATTGATCCATAGGTTGATTAATCAAATATGCAAGATAAGCCTCACAACCCTTGCTCAATAATTTAGATGCTCTAATAGAAGAAATAATAGGAGTTCCCGTAAATTTTCTACTACCAACTATTTTAAGTACAGGCTGGTCGGGCATTTCTAGATACACAATCTTCTTTCTACAATCAAGCTGGACATAATATTTACTTAACCAGTCCATCCCCAATATAATTTCAAAGTCGCGAAAAGGTAGAATAATTAAACCGGCAGGAAAAACACGACCTTGAATATAAATATTACATGCTCTGCAAATAGATCTAGTAACAAACTTTGGACCCATAGGAGTATAAACCACAATCTCATGCAACAGTTTATCATGTTTCAGTTTAGCATTTTGTGCACAAGTAGGAGTAATAAAAGAATGCGAAGCCCCGGAATCAATTAAAACCTTAACTGATTGATCATTAAGAAGAAAACTACCTTCTACCACAGCGGTCGTATCCGGAAGCTCCTCAGCATCCAAAGCAAATACACGGGCCTGACCTCGTGGTGGTGGTGCTGCAGCTGGTGCCCTGGTCTGAGAGTTCTGAGCTGACGTCTGACCCCTAGGGTTCTTAAATTTCTGACAGTCCTTAACTCGGTGCTGATCACTACCGCAGCCTGTACACTTATTCTGTTTCTTCCAACAAACATCCTCAGTGTGGCCCTGACGCTGACAGAAGCTGCACTGTTGGTGATGTCTTAGAGCAGTGCCTCCCGAAGGAGCTCTGTAAGTAGAGGTAGCTGAACTACCCTGCTGCGAATGGGATACTGCTGGACGGAATTGACTCTGAGTCTGACTCTGAACTGATCGTGTCTGAGTCTGAGTAGGCCCTGTATAACTCTGAGTCTGTCTCGGCTGTGTACTCTGCCCAACTGATATAGCCTATCCCTGGTACCCTTGACTCTGAGACTGAAACCGCTTACTCGATTGACTGGTCTCGGCTAACACATCGGCCTTGCATTTCTCATATCTCGAGGCGACTCGAACTACTGCAGCATAATTAGGAAAATCATTTGCAGACAAATTTAGCATAATATCCCTCCTCAAACCCAGGATGAATCTCTGGATCTTCATGTCCTCTGGCTGTATCAAGGCTGGCGCATAACGAGAAAGCCTGGTAAAATGAGCCTCATATTAATCTACTGTCATACTCCCCTGTTTCAAGTTTATGAACTCTGTTTGATGCCTCTCGCGGGCAACCACCGATATGTACTTGTCTCGGAATTCTCGGACGAAATCAGCCCACGAATGATGAACCCTCTCGGCTTCCCATTTCTCACTGATAGTATGCCACCAATCTTCAGCGTCACCCTCTAGAAGGAATGTGGCATAAGTGATCTTCCTATCATCATGGCACTCGAGTATTGCCGCCACTCTTTCAAACTTCCTCAGCCACATTTCAGCCTTCATGTCATCCGGTTCTCCAAAGAAAGTGTAGGCCCCATGATGAATAAACCAATCATACAAGTTACCCCCGGTAGTACAACTACCCCCGGCTCTCGCAGCCTGATTACCTCCAACAACCCCTGTCTGACCCTGTTGTGTCACAAACTGGGTGATGGTGTTCATAGTAATGGCCATGGTGGCTAAGATCTGTGTCGTACTCGGTTCCTGAACTGGGGTTGCATTACCTGCCAATCCGGCTTCTTGCCCATGAACCTCTTTCGGTTCTCTATCGACATTCTGATTCTCAGTACGACGGTGAGGCCCCATCTCGAATAGCTAGAACGCAAAGTGTTATGATAGGTATATATATGTATATATGCAATTTATAAGTAAACACATAAAGAAAAGTTCAAATAGATTCACATAAAGTCAAGTATATAGAAGTTCATATAAATATTCTACATTCTTTAAGTACACATAAGTCACTAGATCATACTTGACATTCTAGACTCTTGATATTCTATTTCCATGCTAGTATGTTCATTCCTAATTCAAATTTCACTTAGGCAAATCAAAATCAAAGACTCGTGCATTCACAAAGTCACATAACAAATCTCTACCCACAGACCGAGAAATTTAACCCGGCTTCATGCATTCTATAAGCTCTGATACCACTTAAATGTCACGCCCCGACCCAACCCCCAAGCTAAAGGTTAAGTCCGGACCCGACACACGGACAGAGTCTCCCCTGTACCGTGGACATTCTGAAAACCTGTAAACTCGTAAATAAGGTAACTAAAAGGTAATCAAACTTTTCATGGCTATATATTTAAAGATTCAAGGCCATCCGAGCCCTGAAGCAAACCATAGTTCCAAAACCACACAAGCATGCAAGTAACTTTGTTTACAACATAATCTAATAGCCATGACTTCTAGGATAGCTTTAAAATGTACTTAAAAGATATAACATTCTACATTAAGCCATTCACTCCCAAGCATGCAAAGTGAATAAAAGTAGAAACCTAAATTATTACAAAACATAGGATCCCAAATCTACACCACAATCAACTATCCTTTAACTTGTACAACAAGCATATACATAGCCATCAGGCTACAAAATAGGACATAAGATAAACAGATGAGCCTTCCACATAGCAGTAAGAATTTAAACCACCTCAAGCTATCAGGCACAGCAACTAAGGTAAAGGATCAATCTGAACTTCCCCCTCCTCAACTAACTCAACAAGCTGGGGATCACCCTCAGCGTCTCCTAAAACATATATCGAGGTATGAGCAACCACTGTTGCCCAGTGAAGGATATAGTCCCGGGGCGTGCAATGCAACAAGTAATATAGCTAAACAACAATAACAATTAGACAATTAAAGAAACAATGATAGCTTAAATAACCATACATTTAAAAGGATACATTTCACATAACCCCTATACACCAATCTTCACTGGTCTTCATTCACGATCCACGAACCACAATCACGATCACGATAACCCGGCATAATCTCCAAACACTCTAGTGGGTGTACTCCGGATGTACCCCGATAATCCTACGACCCAACATCCCCTGGCAATCTTCGAACTAGGCGAATGAGGGACTAGGGCACAGAGTTTGAATATCCACCAGCAAGCCCTCTACCGCCAAGCCGATATTCAACACATCCGCCCCTGACACTATGGTTGCGCAACCACTATGCAATGCACTTACAATGGCAAGTTAATAGCAATAATATAAGCATTAACACATATGAGGATCAACAAAGTAGGTTGACCTCGAGGCAGTTAAAATAGAAGCAATTATATAAGCTAATATGCAGTTTTACAAAGGGACATATACAAGATAAGCATAGAATCATACCAAAAGCTTCAAATCAACTTGAAACCACATATAAACACTCAAGAAGTCATGACATGGGCTTAGAAGCGTGAGTCAACCGAAATTGCACCTAAACCCCTTTGTTTTTCAAACTATTTCTCTTCCAAACCAAAGTTAATGATTCCATTTTCAAGGGAAACTCTCCCAACCTTCTAACTAACCCTCAAGGTACCCTCTCAACCCTCTAACTCATTCAAACACCCGCGATTACCCCGAAAGTCCCAAATTCTCTCTTATGGCTTTAAACTACACATACCTTATCCGGGCATCAAACAAGGTTTATCAAAGCTTCTATAGCACCTAGGTAGCCTAAGAATACTATAAGTGAAGCCTAAATCTACCCGGATTCGCATTAACCCCGAAAGCCCTTTGTTAAAGTCGACTATTTTACGTTTTATGCGATTCTAGAGCAATGCAAGTGCATGGGGCTATTAGACAAGCTTCATTAGCACCTAAGGCATCTATTAGAAGCATTGAATCAAGTTAAAACGCGCAATTTCACAAAACCCTAGAATTTCTGTCACTATTTACCCCAAAAATCAAACTAACAATTCTAACCGTTTAAAAAGCGAAACGATGGCTCAAATGTGTTCTCTAGCATTCATATACATGATATAATAGCATAGATAATCAATACAATAGCATTTGAACACATTTTCAACAAATCAAGAAAATAGCAACTATTTAAAAATGCGAAAATAAGCCGTGAAATCCCTCACCAATGCTTGTAGGAGCACCTAGGAACCTTGCACACACCCTAATCCACTTGCTCAAGGCTTGGAGTGGATTGAATTGAAGGATTGAAGAGCAAAAATTATTTTTTCCCACTATTTGTTGCTGTCGGCCCTGGCTGCTGTTTTTCAGCTTTTTTTTTTCTTTTCTTTCTTATGTTATGAGCTAAAATGACTTATAAGTTGGCTAAGTAAGGTGGGGTCATGTTTGGGTGGTTAAAGTGGCTTTTAAAATGCGCGTTGATAGCTTAAAAACGAGCCTAAGGTGTGAAACATAGGCTAGCTAATTAAATCTATAAAGTTGTTACGTAACACTATTCATTTAACTACTAAAATCATTTTCTAAATGAGCTCTCCTATCGCCTCTAGCTCAATTGCACATTTTTCCCACTACTTTAACAATTAATATGATTTAATAAAAATGCTAATTAACTAATAGAATGCAGTTTAAAAACGGAGTGAATAGTAGTCATAGAAGTCAGTTAGTAAAGCATAGAAGTAAATGCGCAAACAAGGAATGCAACAGTAATTGAATGCATGGCTAAATCTCGGGCATCACAAAGACTGATAGTGTGAAGAAATTAGCCTCGTTGTATGTGGCTAACATTGTTATGTTACATGGAGTGCCAACAAGCATTATGTTTGATAAGGATTCGAGATGTTCATCTCAGTTCTGGCAGAAGTTTCAAAAAGCCTTGGGGATGAAATTGAAGCTCAGTACAACGTACCATCCTCAAATGGATGGCTAGTCAAAAAGGACTATTCAGATTTTGGAGGACATGTTGAGGGCATGTGTGATGGATTTTGGAAGTTCGTGGGAGAAGCATTTACCTTTGGCAGAGTTTGCTTATAATAATAGTTATTAGGCAACAATTGGCACGGCTCCCTACGAGGCTCTGTACGACAGAAGTGTAGGCCACCTTAATATTAGGATGAAGTCGGAGAGATGAAAGTCGTTGACCCTACCTTGATGCCGAAGTTGATAGAAAAGATGGAGAACGTCCAGCTGATTCGGAAGAGAATGCTCACGGCTCAAAGTAGACAAAAGAGTTATGTCGGTAAGCGAAGAAGAGACTTAGAGTTTGCAGTGGGTGATCAGGTGTTCTTGAAGTTGTCACTCCGGAGAGGGTTGATTAGACATGAAAAATGTGGCAAATTAAGCCCCAGGTATGTTAGGCCATTTGCAATTGTGGAGAGATTGGGTAATCTAGCATACTGGTTGGAACTACCACCAAATCTCTCCAACATTTATGATGTATTCCATGTTTCAATGTTGTGGAAGTATCATCCCGACCCTTCTCACATTCTAAAGCCGGAACCGCTATAGCTTTGGGAGAATTTGTCTTATGAGGAAAAACCCGTGTGTATTCTAGATGAGCAAGATTGGGAGTTGTGCAATAAGAGCATTCCCATGGTAAGGGTACTTTGGAATGACCATGGAGTTGAAGATGCAACTTAGGAAAGGCGTGACCAGATGGAACAACAATACATGTCCTTGTTTGCGAGGTAATCCGAGAATTGCAAGGGATCAATTCTTTTAAGGAGGGGGGGTTGTAAGACCTGGCCTGAGACCACATATGCATATAGGTCACATCATACATAATTAGATTTTTTTTGTATGCTTTTATATAGATTATGTGCATTTATATTGTTTTAAGATCATTTATCTTGAATTACGTACATTTCATCGATTAACATGTATTTGAGTCATTTATATCGTGTAGCTAGTAATTGGAACCAACTAAGTTCGATAGCTAACTAGAATAATTGAATTTGAACCAACACAATTAGAATTAACACTAGAATGACAAACTAGTAATATACAAGTTAGTTGAGGGGCACTCTTGTCCTTAAGCTAAAATGACATAATATCCAAACACTATCCTAGGCAAAAACACACATAACACACACTAAATCTCTACATACAAATACAAATCTGAAAACACATACACTACTCTCTAATTTTTGACTAAGGGAGAAGAGAGAAAGAGAAGAGGAAGACGAGGAGAGGAAAGAACAAACAGGTTGTAGCCATTTTCCACCATTTTCTTGCAGCCATTTTCCACCATTTTCTTGCATTCTCAAGCTTCCACTTCTATCTTGAATATCATCTCTTGCATTCAACTCCACATCTAGGTGAGGGATTTTTCCAAAATTGTTTCATAAAGCTCATTCAATGTTGTATGTTGTATATTGTTGAGTAATATAGCTTGTGATGTTTATCTATGTCCTCATTGTGAAATTGGGTCAATTTATGTGTTGTAGATCTAGGAATTGAAAATTTATGTTGGGTGTTGTGGATTGTTAAGGAGAAGTGATTGGGTAAATTTTGAACCCTTGTATGATGCCTAAGAGTCACCTTGTACATGCTTGATCTTTGGTAGGTGGTTAGGTTGTTGTGTGGATGATTGTGGTTGAAGTTGTGTTTTTCCCGTCAGGAGATCCGGTCATTACCTTCCTGATCCAGTCGACCAGATTAAGCAGGTATCGCCTGGATTATGCCTCGCTGCCGGGCGTTATGGCTTCTATCTGGTCGACCAGATAGAGCCTGTATCGCCCGGATATATCAAATTGCTGAGGAGAGTAAAGAACTTGTTTTAGTGTTTTCGGAAGCTATAGGTGTCGGATTGAGGCATGGTCAGAAGCGTTAGAACCATATTGAACCCTAGTTTATCATGGTAGACTTAAATTGTGGATTTGTGCCATATTTTATGTGCTACATTATTTCCAATCCCTATATGCGGCTTAGAAAACTATGAAGCGTAGGCATTATTGATGTCTTTTGCTAGTTTTATAGTATAATATCATTATCCTTCGCCGAACATATTTCATAAACATTACATGATATTATTTAAGGCTTATAAGCATGTAATTTATGTACTTTCTTGCGTACGTCAATTAGTATTCATGTACATACATGTGAAGCTTGCATGCCTACATGCTACATTGTTGATACTACATTATGATATTACTGTTGTGACGGAAACAACCTACTTTGTTGCTATCCTAGTCCCTCTCTCTCTTGGTGATGTCCCTTGGAGAGTTGGGTATTATATATGTATATATGTATCAAGGTTGTAACCTTCTAAAGTCCTTGGTGTGATCTAAAGGGGCATAAAGGCGTTACCTTCATAAACGGGAGCACAACGGGATCGTCTCAAGTGATGTAAATAACAAAAATATACAAGCGCAGCGGAAATAACAACAATTAAAACTTTGCATGTAGACAAGTTGTATTCATAAAATCTCAAGAGTAAATCCATAACTAGTACAAAAAGGAAAAATACAAAAAATATATACAACTATATACATATGTATTTAAAACGAAATACGAGAATACCTCACGTGGAAAACTCGGATGTGAATACTTGAAGGATGATCTTGACTTGGGCAAAGCTCCTTCGCACGTTCAAAGGTCCTAGTCAGTCCACGGGTATCCAAAAGCAAAGGACAACTAACTAATTATAGTGCTAGCTTAGTTAAGTCCAAGAGCTTAAGTATATATGAGTTAAAAACTAGAAGCAAAAACTGTCCTATCTCTACTAGCTTTGGCCGATTATACCAAGAGGATAAAGAGAGAATTTTGCTTCAAAAACTATGTAATTTTCGGCCAACAACAAGCACAAGAAGAATGAATGATGTCACACCTCAACTCGACCCCACCTACAATTAGTCAAGACGCAACGGAATTTTGACAGTATAACGATAGTAACTCGGATACCGAGGCTCTAAACCAACCTCTTTTGTAACTCATACAACCAACTTCAAAATCAACAACAACTCCGCAACTGTTTCAACAATAAACAACACAACCATTTCCATTTATATTAAACAATCATTCAACAGTTCATTCATAAGTTATACGCCTCCGTTCCAACATCAAACCATAGGCTATATCGTACATCTCAAAATGGATTATAAACCAATCTAGCAACCTAATCATGTTCAAAAGAAAGGCTACTAAACTAGCAATATACATAAGTCTTTATCTTTAAGTAAGTTATACAATACATTATACTACAAAGACTAAGACAAGATCATGGACATTACTCCGGCACATAAGACTCGTCCACAAAAGGCAAGATACGATACACTTGTTGATGAAGCTCCAGACACCATTTTCAATACTCATCAACACCTTCAAACCCAATGACACAATCCTAAGGCACTTTGACCTAGACCCACATCCTATGGCCTCTCCGCCCATGCGAGATAGGGAGTAGCCATGATAACTGTGCCCGCAGCCCAGGATTGTCACGCCCCAACCCGACCTATAAAGGCTAGACTAGGGTATGACCTAAATCATTATTGTTATTTTTCGACCTTAACTGTTTGGCTATGATTGTTGCTTATTCGTTGGCCTAGAACTCCAAATGTTTTTCAAAAAATCAGCAGCATAACAACTGTATTTAGGACATTTGGTTTGACCTATTTTCTTGAACACCTCAAAATTCCGAATCCTTAATTTCCTTATAACTAAAGCTTTTGTTTTATCATCAGTTGATATGCCTACTAGTTTATCTTGAAGGTTTTGTCTGAATTAACAAACCTATCATGACAACTACATCTCATTTATTTGTCAAACTCCTATTTATGCAAGTACGTATTATCTTTAGCTTACAAATGAGTACCTAAGTGAGCGTAGGTAGGGTTAGTTTAGTTAATTCTTCATCTATTGGTTTAACATCTAATAATAACTACTATCCATAACCATGAAAGCAACGACCGAAAATAAAGGAGTTTCTCCAGTTATAGTTAGTACAAACCAAAATTAGACCCTAAATTACAACGGGGGTCATTTACAATAACAACATAAGTAGTCTTCAAAACAAACGCAATGTCCATAAAACATCCACTTTCAGGCAAGGCACATAAGGCACATAATCACTCCAAGGATTCATCAACAAGCACATTCTCCTTGGGTACCTGTTCCAAATCTGCTTCACTTGTGATTATAAAAGATGGTGAGTCCTTATGAACTCAGTGAGGGGGAACAAGTGACAAGGTTTTGAAATCATTTTTTGATTAATCTTGTGAAAATCCCTTTGAAAACATGTCATGTAATACAAATAAAAAAGTAAGCATAGTATAAGAATCAAATTAAACAATAGATAAAATTACCAATCATTTCAAGGATACGGTGAGCTTTTGCTCTCGAGTTCATTTCCGATAACCAATGTTGTAGCCGGCATCAATCATCCACTTATCACTCCCGATGGGTGTATTCTGGATTGTACACCAAACCTACGAACCAACTCTCTAAGGGTGGAATGCCAAGCGAGAGAGGGAATTGGACCATGGTAGTCATGGGAGCACCGGCAAACCCTATGCCGCCCGGCGTTTGTGAAACGCTACCATGCCACAATGAAAGGTTGCAACCTTGTATGCAATGCACAATTATACCATTTAACATTTTACATTAGGAGCTCAACAAAGTAGGTTGCCTCCGAGCAAGTATAAGATCACATATCGATAAGTAAACATACGAGGCATGCTTGACATGTAAATTCACTTTGTACAACACCTAGAAGCATATGAACATTTAACGGCAAGCCAAGAAACACCATATAACACAAGTCATATAAGTTATTTTAGTTCACATACCAAGTGTTAAGGACATACGAGAATGCTACGACACTTTATACAAGAACGGGTACAAGAATAGTTAGCTTATCAACATGCAATCATCGAGAATCATGCTTAGAGCTATAAAGAAATTTATGGGCTGTCCATTAACATTCTTCAAACATCAATCACAAGGAACACATGAATGGTTTAGGACTTGGGAACCTCCGTAGCCATTAGGGTTTACAAGGGCCGTGCTCGAGTGTAGGTTTTGTTTGCTAAGAACCACAAGAAGTAGTTAAGCCATTTCATATGTACTTAGGGATTATTGGACAACCTACTAACAACTCAAATGAATTCATTTAACCATAGGATAGTCACTTAGCAAGCATGCATAAGTAATAGGGCCTCAATTTCATGCTTATACATACAATTAAGAAAGAATCCGTCATAAAATGAGCCTAAGTCATGCTTCAACTAATTCAAGCAATCTCAACCAACCAAAACAGTCCATACAACTTCTAATTTCCACAATTCCAAGCATTCAATACTTCAAAGTAAAATTACAATATGATTTAAAGCATATTACCAAGCAAAACCCCACTGTAATAGCCTATTTTTCCTCATTCATTTAACCAATAAAATAACCTCCACATTCAGTAAATCAAATTTCAAATCGAAGCTTAATGAATTCTTTAAATCTAGGAACAAACCTCGCTGATTTTCGATTTCAGACTTAGTAGTTATGACCAAAATTGTGGACCATGCGAAACTATCCAGTTTCATACACATTTCAATATTTTTTATTTTTGGGGTTTTAAACTCAAAATTAGCCTTAGCCTATTTCGGCATGATATGTTCAGAACTGAAAACTCTAGTTACTCACCAAATTTCATGCATTTTTAACATCGTTTGCTAGGCCAAAAACATTTCTTTCTACACGGACAGAGAGCTGCCAGAAAACATCACTTCATATCTCAAGGTTTCTAGCAATTTTCAAGCCATGCAAGGGTAGATATATTCATATAAACACATGCACATGAACTTCAAGAGTAAATACAGCCATATAAGTGCATGCATGTGACTTTTTGAAGCATTTGAAAAGGTTTAACCCTCACATTAGCAACTTGATGGGTGAAATGCAAGAAATGCTCTTAAAACGCGCGAAATGCCCCTTTTCCTTGCTTGGCCGAATGGTCTCCTTATTTTCCTTAAATCCTAGTCTAGTTAGCAAGTGTAGGAGGTGTACATGTGCTCAAAACCAAAAGAAGAAGAAGATGAAGCATAAACATACCTTTGGCCGAAAATGGTGAGCTTGTTGAGGGATTTGAGGGTTCTTGCTTGGTTTGCTTGCTATGGCCGAGTGCTTGAGGGACCTAGAGAGCAAGCTTGAGTCTTGGAAGCTCAAGGAAGAGCTAGGGCCAAAATGGAGAGAGAGTGAGAGAGTTGAGAGGAAAAAAATGAGAGTTGAAGTGCTTGTTTGTGTGTTTGCATGTGTGTGTCGGCCTAGGGTGCATACAAAGCTGAAATTTTTGTCATCTTGAGTATAATTTGAATTGTGGTAGCATGTGGGGTGTGTAGGCCTAGAAAGTGAAGAGCTTGGGTAGAGTATAGGAATAGTTTTATGCTTCTAGTGTTTGATGAGGAATATTTGAGTGTTTTTTGTGTTTTGTGTGTGTTTAAATTATAATTGTATGTAAGAGAATGTTGGGTATTTAGGGATTCTAGGTAGAATAGAATACAAGAATATTTAAGGATGAATTTGAATTATGAATAGAATAATAGATAGTAGGAAATGTAAGAATAATTTAATGTTATTTCATTGATAGTGGAGTTTGTAGGATTTGAATTAAGAATATAATAATGGTTAGTGGATTGTGTAGGATTATTTTATTATCTAGTGCTTTGTGCAGGAATCTTTATTGATTACCATGCAGGCATGCATTCTTAGGTTTAGGGCATGCACTACGGGGTAAAGCACGCGCTTCTAGGTAAATGAACGGATTCTAATGCAAATGCACGCAATCTTAGGTTTATGCACGTAAACCAATGCAAGCACGTAATTCAATGTAATGCACGTAAATAAAAGCACGACTCTTATATCTAGGTTAAGACATGCAATTCATGGTTAGGGCACACGAATTGAGGTAATGCACGTATATCGAGGTCAGGGCACACAATTGAGGTAACACACGTAAGCTAGCAATATACATAGGTCTTTATCTTTAAGTAAGTTATACAATACATTATACTACAAAGACTAAGACAAGCTCATGGACATGACTCCGGCACATAAGACTCGTCCATATAAGGCACATTCTCAGCTTCCTGAGGCACGTACCCGTAGTCCTGTTCAGTAACACATGAATGCAGATAACGAATGAGAGTGAGCTTATATAAAATAAGCCCAGTGAGGAATTCGATAGATCTTTCGAACACGTATACTTTACGACCTTGGAAATTACCCATGAGCTATACTACGCAAATAACACTGATAATGACACAGGTATAATAACAACAGTAAACACATAATAAGGATACGATACACTTGTTGATGAAGCTCCACACACCATTTTCAATACTCATCAACTTATCCAAACCCAATGACACAATCCTTAGGTACCTTGACCTAGACCCACACCCCATGGCCTCTCCGCCCATGCGAGATAGGGAGTAGCCATGATAACTGTGCCCACAGCCCAGGATGCCACCCGATGTGACACAACATTATCAAAGCTCACAACAATACGACTCAATTCGAGAAGTCAACAATGAGGGTTGCCCGACTCCCGACTCATAGTAACAATAACAATTCCAATTTGAAAAGTCAACAACGAGGGTTGCCTGACTCTCATATTCAACAATCAATAAGCAATAATCAATTAAATCACATTTCAACAATCAAATAAACAACATTTAACAATCAACAGCTATACAATTATGAAACAATTAAGTTAGATGACAAAGTAGGTCATCCAACTCAACATGCATTTAACCAACATTCAACCCCGATCTGAATCAACAACAATCCATGAATCAACAACCCATACACTACCTAACATTCAAGACAACATTTCAACATTTCAAAGAATGACTACACAAACTTCCAAACTTCATAACTCACAATCTACTAACCCGATAACCTCCAAACCACTTCCTATTACTCACCCACACATGCATCTACATTTACCCCATCGGAAACCAACCAAAAGTGTTACGGCCCAACTCAACCCCACCTACAATCAGTCAGGACGCAACAGAATTTTGGTAGTACAACGACAATAATTAGGACACCGAGGCTCTAAACCAACCTCTTCGTAACTCATACTACCAACTCCACAAACATTTCAACTATAATCAACGCAACCACAATATACATTAAACATTCTTTTACCATTGCATTCATAGGTTATACGCCTCCGTTCCAACATCATACACTAACTATATAACACACATTTCCAAAATAGACTATAACCAATTTAGTAGCCTAATCATAATCCAAAACAAGACTACTAGTCTAGCAACATTTAATCCATTATCTTTACAACATCTTATACATCATAAACTTCTAAGTAAAATACAAGACAACTAAGTTTAATATACAAGACAACAAAAGTGAACCACACCTCAGACATCAAGGACAAGACTTTGACACATAGGACTCGTCCACATATGGCACATTATCCTCTTCTGGAGGAACGTACCCATAATTTTGCTCAATATAACCTGTAAGCATGCAATAATTGAAAGTGAGCTTATATAAAACAAGCCCAGTGAGAATTCGATAGATCTCTAACAGTATTTACTATAGTCCTTGGAAATCATCCTTTGAGCAATAAACACATAATAAACATCAATAACAATATGAGCACATTAGTAATAATAACCAATCAATAAAGGATACTCTAGTTGGTGTAGCTTCAAACGCCATCACGATCTCAACCATTCTTCTTATAACTCCCCATTACTCACGCACCCGAGGTACCTCTCTAGCCCCTCCCTCTATGACACCTCCGTCATGCGAGCTGGGGGTAGCCTCTGGTAGTCATGCCATTATCAACTCGACAGCCCGATGCTGCCCAAGAGGTGCCACACACATACCAAGACTCATGACAATAATAATAAACAATCATATCTCAAGAGGACAACATAACAAGTTGACTATCGCCTGGCTCATCAATAATCAATTATCACAGGAGGACAACAAAGTAGGTTGCCTATCTCCCGGCTTATCAATAATCAGTCAATTAATATCATTTCAACAATTTAACAACAACTAATCAAATAAACAACAAACAACTAAGTTAGGTGACAAAGTAGGCTACCCAACTTAACATGCATTAAACCACATAACCAAACCATGGTCTAACCATTAACAACTCACAATTTAATCACTCAAACACCACCGAATCAACCAAAGGCATAATTCAACATTTTAAAGAAAGACAACCTAAACTTCTAATAATCATAACTTACATTCTACTAACCCGATAACCTCCAAACTAGTTTCTATCAATCATCCACACAATCAACAACATAAGCCCCCTCGGAAACCAACCAAAATCCCTCTAAATCAAGCCCACCAACCCTAAAACCCTAATGCACCTTGGCTGAAATTTTTGGACTTTCATACTGACATCGTAATCAAAATTTCGGCATTACAACATTACTACCACGTATTTAACAAACCTTTACTAGCCATCGGCAATCGATTCCAACCACTATAACTCCAAATATTCAACAAATAGCCAACAACTCAATTTTAATACCCATAAAATAAAAATTCATGCTACAACGGTTCAAATCTTATATAAACACATATAAACGATCCTTAGTATTCACTGATCAATAATATAACATCAATTCAACATTCTAGCGGGTCAAAATTCAATTATTTGCAAAAACATAAAAATGACATTTTGAGATCTAGAATTTTTCTCTCACCTTTGATGTTTTATGAAGCTAGAAAGATACTCAATGGATGCCCAACAAGTGAATTCAAACTTTGGTTCAAGAGATTTAGCCTTGGATTGAAAGTTTTATTGAAAAATTACCTTTGAAGACCTTGAAATTTTCTCTCTATTTTCCTCTCCTTCCTCACGGCAATGTGTGTGCAATTTGAGTATGTTTTGTGAGATTTTTTTAATGTGTGTTGGTGATATTTTAAGCAAAGGTCAAATAAATAAAAGAAAGTCAAAGGTGGAAACTAATTATTTTTAGTGTTTTCTTGTCTTTTAATTTCATTTTTGACTATTTCTTGCTCAAAACATTAAATTGACACTTAGACTATTTCAAGATAATTTATTATAGGTGACAAGAAGTTTTACATTCAAACATTTTTACCCGAGTTGGCTTAAAACTCGATTTTCGCAAAAGAATGTGTAAAAACTCTTTTAAATTCCTAAGCCGATTTGAAATCCATTTTAATCAAACACTGGTCTAACAATGTCCAAGGACTAAGTTTTCAAGGGTTAAAAAGACCAGTTTCAAAATTATAGCGGACGTATTTCAAAAATACTATTCACAAAAGTCGACGATAAAATTTCTTATTCCGTTTTTTATGAAAATTTCATGAATTCACACTTAGCATATATTAGGAGTATTAATCACATATCTAGCACATTCTAACTCATATAACACATAAACAGGTCAAATCACGTAAATCGAGGCAAGACACGCAAATCGAGGTAAAGAACAAAAACTTGATTTTCACAAAAAGCCATCCAAAACAAGTCCAATAATCCTAGTTTTGGCAATACACATGGCTGAATTTTTTGAGATTTTGCTACAACATTCCAATAAAAAATTCGGCATTATAACATTACTACCCTGCAATTAACAAACTTTTAGTAGCTATAAGCAATCAATTCCAACCACCACAACAACAATTAATCAACATTGAAGCTATAACTCAACTTTAAAACCCAAAAAATAGAAATACATGCAACCACCGATCAAAACAGCTATAAACACACATAAATGATCCTTGGCAACTACTGAGCAATAATCTAAAGACAATTTAACATTTCATCGGTTAAAAATGCAATTATATGAAATTGATTCAAAATAGCATTTTGAGATCTAGAATTTTTCTCTCACCTTTGATCCAAAACAAAGCTAAGAATGTGTGCAATAGGTGCCCAACAAGCGGAATCCAACTTGGTTTGAAAAGCTTTGGCCAAAAAATGAGTTTTCTAAGACAAAATTGCTTTGAAAAACCTTGAACTTTTCTCTCTTTTTCTCCCCTCAAACTCTCGGCTATGTGTGTGTTGTGTGAGTGTGTTTTGTGTTGTTTTGATTGTGTGTTGATGATGTAAGGCTCAGGTCAACAAAATATAAAAAGTCAAAATTGAACACTAGTTAGTTTTTTTAGTATTTTTAGTCTTTTAATTTGTTTTTAGACTATTTTGCTTACAAACATGCATTTAACACTTAGACTATTTTAAGTAATATATTTTTTAGTTGACAACAAGTTTCACATTCAAACATTTACTCCCGACTCGGTTAAAAACTCAATTTTCGCAAAAGAATGTATAAAAACCTTTAAAATTCCTAATTCGATTTAAAATATGTTTTAATCAGACACGGGTCTATTAATATCCGAGAACTAGGTTTTAAGATGTTTAAAACACCTGTGTAAAAATTTTAGCGGACGTGCGTTCAAAATACTATTCACAAAAACCAACCATAAAATTTTCAATGCCCTTTTTTATGAAAATTTCATGAATGCACACATAGAAGGTAATAGGAATATAAATCACAGATTTAGTGCATTCTAACTCATATAACATATAAACAGGTCAAAACACGCAATTCTATGCAAAAGTAAAATCTAGGGTTTCATATTCTCCCCCCCCCCCTAAAGAAATTTCGTCTTCGAAATTCTTAATTGCTGTACGGAATAGATCTGGGTACTGCTGCTGCATCTGATCTCTCCTCTCCCAAGTAGCTTCCTCAATTTTGTGATGCTTCCACAACACCTTGACCATCGGAGTCTTCTTCGACCTCAACTTTCGTTCCATCTGATCGGCTGCTCATCATAAGTAAGATTCTCACGAAGCTGCAACGGCTCTGGTTCAAGAATATGAGAAGGATCCGGAAAATACTTCCTCAAAGTAGATACATAAAAAATATCATGTACATTAGAGAAGTTCTCTAGTAAAGCCAACCGATATGCCAACTTGTCAACACTGCTAGTAATCTCAAACGGCCCAGCAAACCTCGGACTCAACTTACCACCTTTACCATAACGAGAAAACCCCTTTCGAGGGGACAATTTCAAGAAAACTCGGTCCTCGACTGCAAACTCCAAATCTTGACGGCGCTCATTAGCATAACTTTTGAATCTACTTAGCGCTGTCAGCATTCTCTGCCTGATCAACTGAACATTCTCAAATTTCTCTAGAAGTTCTGGCATAGTAGTCGGATCAATAGCCTTCATTTCCCCTACTTCATCTTAATACAAATGTGATTGGCACTTACGGCAGTAGAGAGCTACATAAAGTGTCATCCAAATAGTTGCTTGATAACTATTGTTATAGGAAAACTCGGCAAGGGGTAGATGTTTCTCCCAGTTCTTCCCGAAGTCCAGAACACAAGCCCTGAGCATATCCTCCAGAATCTGAATAGTCTTCTCTAACTGACCGTCGATCTGCAGATGATACGTTGTACTGAAGCACAACTGAGTACCCAAAGCTTCCTGAAGTTTCCCCCACAATCGTGAAGTAAACCGAGGATCTCGATCAGAGACAATACTAGATGGAATTCCGTGAAGTTTAACAATCTGATCCAAATAAAGATCTGTCAACTTTGCAACCTCATCTCCCATTCTCATCGGAATAAAATAGGCTATTTTTATCAAACGGTCTACAATAACCCAAACCGCGTCGTTATTCCTCGGTGTTCTAGGCAAACTAGTGACGAAGTCCATCGTAATATGTTCCCACTTCCACTCCGGAATTGCCAACGGTTGAAGTAACCATGCGGGTCATTGATGTTTTGCTTTTACCCGCTGACAAGTCAAACATCTGGATACAAACTGTGCAACCTCCATTTTCATGTTGTTCTAACAGTAATGTTGTTTCAAATCCCGATACATCTTGTTTCCACCGGGATGAATGGTGTACTTAGAATTATGAGCCTCCCCCAGAATACCTCTCCTCAAACCTTGTTCATCGGGAACACAAACCCTATTCTGAAATCGAAGATTACCATCCTCATGTAATGTGAAGTCAGACTGACCATCCGTGATCTGATCCTTGATCTTCTGAAGTTTTGCATCAAGTTGCTGAGCTTCTCTGATTTGAGACAACAATAAAGGTTGAATACGGAGATATGAACACATCACCCCAACCTGAGTCAATTCTAGTCTCCAATAACTAACTTCTTCAAGAACCTCCCATTTTTAAACAGCCAAACAAGCAACATTCGTCTTACGGATAAGAGCATCCGCTACAATATTTGCCTTCTCAAGCAGATAATCGATAGAACAATTATAATCTCCAAGAAGTTCCATCCACCTCCGTTGACGCATATTCAACTCTGTTTGTGAGAACAAATACTTCAGACTTTTATGATCAGTGAAAATCTCGAACTTACTATCCCACAGATAATGACGCCACTTTTCAGTGTGAAAACAACTGCTGCCAACTCAAGATCATGATTCGGATAGTTAACCTCATACGATTTCAACTTTCGAGAAGCATAGGCGATAACCCGACCATTCTGCACAAGTACACAACCCAAGCCCTCCTTGTATGCATCGCTGTAAATAACCATGTTATTGATTCCCCCTGGCAGAGCAAGTACTGGAGCGGTAGTCAATCTTTTTTTTAACTCCTGAAACCCACTCTCACATTTCTCATCCCAAGTAAAGTTGGTTTGTTTCTGAGTTAACTTAGAAAGTGGCCCTGCAATCCTAAAAAAGTGCTTCACAAACCTATGGTAATAACCCGCCAAGCTAAGGAAGTTACGAACTTCCGAAACATTCTCCGGTTGTTTCCAAGACATCACCAATTCAATCTTAGTGGGATCTACTAATATACCATTATGTGTAATCACATGGCCAACAAACGATATCCGTTGTAGCCAAAATTCACATTTGCTGAACTTCGCAAACAACTGATGCTCCTGTAGCTTTTGTAGGACAAGCCGTAGATATTACTCGTGCACCGATTCAGTCTTAGAATAAACCAAGATAACATCAATAAAGATTACCACAAACTGGTCCAAGTACAGTTGAAAGACTCGATGCATAAGATCCATGAATGTTGCTGGTGTATTAGTCAATCCAAAGGGTATAACCATAAATTCATAATGCCCATACCGAGTCATGAAAGCAGACTTCGAAACATCCTCCATACGAATCCGAAGCTGATAATACCTTTGCCTCAAGTCAAATTTTGTGTAGACTTTGGCTCGTTGAAGTTGATCAAATAACTCGTCAATCAGTGGCAAAGGATACTTATTCTTGATGGTCACCTGATTCAAACCACGATAATCGATGCATAGTCTCAAGGTACCATCCTTCTTCTTCACAAATAAGACAGGTGTTCCCCACGGTGAAGAATTCTGCTGAATGAATCCCTTCTCTAATAACTCCTGCAACTGAGTTTTCAACTCCTTAAGTTCAGCTAGTGCCATTCGGTACGCTGATTTAGAAATAGGCTGAGTACCGGGAATAAGATTAATCACAAACTCAATATCCCTCTCTGGCGGCAATCCTATCAACTCCTCGGGAAATATATTGAGATATTCCCGAATTATAGGAACTTCCTCCAGCTTCAGCTTATCAGATGGCTTGTTGATCAGATAAGCTAGATACCCCGAACACTCCTTACTCACTAGCTTAATAGCTGTAACACCCCGATCCCTCTCGAGACCGGGAGTTCTATCAATCAATCTAATCACAAGCCAATTCCAAACCCGGGCAAAATTTTAGGGAAAAACGGACGGAGTCTCCCCTATTTCTAGGCGAAATGTAAAACCTGTAATAGCATATAAGTGGACCAGCACCGTGTCCAACCATACAAACACCTCAAGGCCATCCGAGCCTTGGTTCTCAACAAGAGAACACAACCAAATATACATTTCCAATTTAAAAGCTAACCTATCTCTTTTCATCTTTGACAAGAACATTCATGCTAGGCAATTGAACTATATTAACCTATTGTATAAGTTAGACTATCATATCTTTCTAACTCTTTCTTTTGGACAATACAAACATGCATTGAAGTTAAGCTACATTAACTAGATACAAAATCTAACTTATCAAACCACTTCAATAATCTAATGAAACTTAAATTACATCCCTTTTGACATTAAATACATACAATACATAAAAGCATACATCTTTACAACTTCGACAACTCAAGCCACATAGGCACGCAAGACAACTCTTCAAGCACGAACTTTCACAAAATCACGAACAATCCAGCTAACATGGCATTTCCTGAAATGTGGTAGTGATGAGTGAATATACACAACTCGTATACTCAGTAAGGGCGAGATAGATATCGAGGTGGAGAGAAAGAAGTTCGTGCAATGCAAATAGGTACAGTTAAGCAATATAACTGATAAGTAAGCAATCAAGACAAACAATCAATACCATAAGCAATTAATGAAAGCATTAACACAACCATTCAAAGCTATACCACACTCTGAAGGCTATGGTTCACTCGAGCGAGAAATGTACCGATCATGACTTTGATGACTTTAACGATGACGCGCCGGCTCACCCACCTTATAACTTCCATTTAGAGTACTCCGGACATACCCTGTCAATTCTACGACCCAAACTCCTTGGGTGGCGACCTAAGCGAGAAAGGGAATAGGACACGGAGCTAGAGCAACCAACACTGGCAACCCAAGGCTACCCAGAGAGGCCCATCACTCACGCGCCTAACACTATGCAATGCAATACAAGATACAAGCAATAAACGAGATAGCAAGCATTTAAAATCAATAAAGTAACAAGAATAACACTAACAAGCATTATCAACAATTGATATACAATTCAATCATAACCAACTTTAACAAGCACAACAAGCAATATTAAGCAATCTATAGGCATTATGCTATGAAAACACACAAAATCACAAAATGACCCCAACTTGTAAAACACTACTACTTTCAAATGAGCCACGAGTTTTGGAAACTGACTTCGCTAATCCTCCTAGGTCACTATAAGGCACGTCTAAAGACCCCGAAACCCTACTTAACCCTAGAATTCACGCAAAGCCCCGATTTTCCCCTTTGCTCATTTGAACTACCGCTACCCTAACCAAACACCCAAGCAATGTCATAACTGCACCAAAAGTGCTTCCATGGCATACTACGACAATGTCTTCAAGCAAAACGAGGAAATACCAAACTTGACCGGAACAACCCCAACATAAACCTTGACATTTTTCTCTGTTTTTCCATTACACAAACAAAATAAACCACGCATTTTAGCATTTAAGCATATCTAGCACCTCTCTGCAACAATAGAACGCAACTCGGAGCAAAATTTTGAATTGGGGTTTACTATTCACGTTTTTCACTATTCAATCAACATTTGAAATGCAATAATCAATTTTAACCGCAGAAATTGCTAAAAACTTACAAAAGTAAGGTCTACTAACATCATAGAACGTATTTCAAGCAACAAAACGAATTAAACAACATTCTATACGCAATTTCTAAAAATTAAAGTCTTGACATCATATTTTCTAATGCGCAAATAACGATGCATCCCTCACCTTAGCTGTTAATAGACACTAGGAAAACAACGTTAGGAGCCTCGGAAACGATCTCGTGCAAGCCCTCGCAAAGATTTGAAGATTTGAAGTTGAAAATTCTTTTTTTTTTCTTTTCTCCTTGAACTCTTCGTTTTCTCTCTTTATTTTTCAGCTTTTACTTTGTTTTTTTAATGCTATTTTATGCTTATAAAAGATGACAACAATAGTCAATGGTCAAGGCTTCGGTCAACCCGCTAAACCAAAACAGCTATGTGCAACCTTACGAAAACGGCCATAACGTCTTCTAGAAAACTCCAATTTACGAACGGTTTGAAGCCTCAGAAACTAGACTCATAGAGCTTTCCAACCATATATAATTTGTTACCTAACTCTTCCCCAATTGGTTCAGATTTAATTCCAAAGTTGACCTAAAATTTGACTAACTTAACATTGCATTTTTTTATTTCTAATCCCAAGTTTTCCCTTTATTAAACATTTCAAAAATTCTCACCTTGTCCTAGTTGGTCAATGTAGATGAAAAGTCAACTAGTTTGGTCAAAGAATGTGAAAAGTCAATAAAATGCAATTTAAATGAACTTTAAATGCTATTGAATACATGCCAGGTTCGGGGTATCACATCCTTCCCCCCTTAAAACAATTGCGTCCTCGCAATTCTTCTTCCAATAGGACTCTGTATCATCTGACATACAAATTTGACTAATCTTCATCGATTGCTGAGCAAGACACTACATAAGGACATCCAAAGAAAACCAATCTAAGAAACCCGAGTAGTACTGCAGAAAATTCCAAAATAATAAGGCCAAATAAAGGCTCTAGAGAATACCAAATAGAACTCCAAATAAAAATCTTACTAGACATGAATGCCATAATTGAATCCCAGCTAAAAGTACCGAGAACATACCAATAAACAATCTGAAGTAGAGTCTAAACGAGAATCCAAGTACTGCTCAGGAAGACTCCAGACAAGAAATCCAGTCAATCATATTTCAGAAGTTTCAAGGAAGTCTTCCAAAATATAGCTCAAGAAGCATCTGAATAGGGAATCCAAAATGTACGCCAACATATATATACTTATCAAAAGTCCATGAATGAACACCAAGCTGAATAACCAAGTAGATTCCCAAAATAATATTGCTACCGAATATTGGGTAAAATTCCAGAGGGAATGTCGTGCAGGTGCACCATATACCATTGAAGAATTCCAATCACGATTGCCGATAAAATATCAAGAAAGACTAGAGCGGAGATATTGTAGATAATATTATGCAGTAAGTCCGATAAGAATTCCGATTGCCAAATCCACTGAGAAATGTCCACAAGGAATACCAAAGTAGTACGCCTCACACAAAACTGATCATTGTAAGCAGACTCAAATCAAAGTTCTTCATAAGAATGCAGAAAGAACACCAAAGGTTGATTAAAATCCCAACCAAGTCTCCCACGAAATGCCAATATAAAAATACCCGATGAATGCCCAATCAAGAAGACATTTAAGAAAATGCTCCAAAGAATAATCATGTAGAACTCCAAAGGAAGTCATTTACACAAAGCATAGAAGATAACCTTCAAGGAACCCCAATAAACAAACTCCAACTATAAATGTCAACTCCCAAATAAAGGCCTAGTTGAGCACTGCTCGTTTCCGTCAATCCAAATAACTTGGGCTTGCTACTAACCACTTCTCTTCAGGGGAGGAAGAAGACTTACTTACCATTTCCACGGAACATGTATGAATGCCAGGATATCACATTTATACACATGCCTTAAACTATTATGCAAGCAAGTATGTAAAACAGTTTATTCATCAAAGTCACTCAAGCACGACAATCAAGTCAAGCACAACATAATCAATTCAAATCACGACTTAACTAATTCAAGACATTCTATACACATATTACAAGCAATACTTCAAGCAAATAACAATTCACGAGGTCGATTCGATTCACGATATCAATTCAATGCACAACTAGACACTTCACTTCACTTAGCACACAATTAACACATAACACATAACTATATCACATAGGTGCATACATTCAAGTCAAGACACATAATCTGACGTGCAAGCATACACTTTCAAGACACACTTAACAAGCACACATTCAAGGATCACTACCCACCAGACCGAGGACCCTGTCCCAGCTTATGAGCTAAACAAGCTCTGATACCACCTATAACACCCCGATCCCTCTCGAGACCGGGAGTTCTATCAATCAATCTAATCACAACCCAATTCCAAACCCGGGCAAAATTTTAGGGAAAGACGGACGGAGTCTCCCCTATTTCTAGGCGAAATGTAAAACTTGTAATAGCATATAAGTGGACCAGCACCGTGTCCAACCATACAAACACCTCAAGGCCATCCGAGCCTTGGTTCTCAACAAGCGAACACAACCAAATATACATTTCCAATTTAAAAGCTAACCTATCTATTTTCATCTTTGACAAGAACATTCATGCTAGGCAATTAAACTATATTAACCTATTGCATAAGTTAGACTATCATATCTTTCTAACTCTTTCTTTTGGACAATACAAACATGCATTGAAGTTAAGCTACATTAACTAGATACAAAATATAACTTATCAAACCACTTCAATAATCTAATGAAACTTAAATTACATCCCTTTTGACATTAAATACATACAATACATAAAAAGCATACATCTTTACAACTTCGACAACTCAAGCCACATAAGCACGCAAGACAACTCTTCAAGCACGAACTTTCACGAAATCACGAACTATCCATCTAATATGGCATTTCCTGAAATGTGGTGGTGGAAGTGAGTATACACAACTCGTATACTTAGTGAGGACGAGATAGATATCGAGGTGGAGAGAAAGAAGTTCATGCAATGCAAATAGGTACAGTTAAGCAATATAACTGATAAGTAAGCAATCAAGACAAACAATCAATACCATAAGCAATTAATGAAAGCATTAACACAACCATTCAAAGCTATACCACACTCTGAAGGATATGGTTCACTCGAGCGAAAAATGTACCGATCATGACTTCGATGACTTTAACGATGACGTGCCGGCTCACCCACCTTATAACTTCCGTTTAGAGTACTCCAGACATACCCTGTCAATTCTACGACCCAAACTCCCTAGGTGGCGACCCAAGCGAGAAAGGGAATAGGACACGGAGCTAGAGCAACCAACACTGGCAACCCAAGGCTACCCAGAGAGGCCCATCACTCACGCGCCTAACACTATGCAATGCAATACAAGATACAAGCAATAAACGAGATAACAAGCATTTAAAATCAATAAAGTAACAAGAATAACACTAACAAGCATTATCAACAATTGATATACAATTCAATCATAACCAACTTTAACAAGCATAACAAGCAATATTAAGCAATCTATAGGCATTATGCTATGAAAACACACAAAATCACAAAATGACCCCAACTTGTAAAACGCTACTAATTTCAAACGAGCCACGAGTTTTGGAAACCGACTTCCGTAATCCTCCTAGGTCATTATAAGGCACGTCTAAAGACCCCGAAACCCTACTTAACCCTAGAATTCACGCAAAGCCCCGATTTCCCCCTTTGCTCGTTTGAACTACCGCTACCCTAACCAAACACCCAACCAATGTCATAACTGCACCAAAAGTGCTTCCATGGCAAACTACGACAATGTCTTCACGCAAAACGAGAAAATACCAAACTTGACCAGAACAACCCCAACATAAACCTTGACATTTTTCTCTGTTTTTCCATTACACAAACAAAATAAACCACGAATTTTAGCATTTAAGCATATCTAGCACCTCTCTGCATCAACAGAACGCAACTCGAAGCAAAATTTCGAATGGGGTTTACTATTTACGTTTTTCACTATTCAATCAACATTTGAAATACAATAATCAATTTTAACAGCAAAAATTGCTAAAAACTTACAAAAGTAAGGTCTACTAACATCATAGAACGTATTTCAAGCAACAAAATGAATTAAACAACATTCTATACGCAATTTCTAAAAATCAAAGTCTTGACATCATATTTTCTAATGCGCAAATAACGATGCATCCCTCACCTTAGCTGCTAATAGACGCTAGGAAAACAATGTTAGATGCCTCGGAAACGATCCCGTGCAAGCCATCGCAAAGATTTGAAGATTTGAAGTTGAAAATTCTTTTTTTTTCTTTTCTCCTTGAACTCTTCGTTTTCTCTCTTTATTTTTCAGCTTTTCCTTTGTTTTTTTAATGCTATTTTATGCTTATAAAAGATGACAACAATAGTCAATGGTCAAGGCTTCGGTCAATCCGCTAAACCAAAATAGCTATGCGCAACCTTACGAAAACGGCCATAACTTCTTCTAAAAAACTCCAATTCACGAACGGTTTGAAGCCTCAGAAACTAGACTCATAGAGCTTTCTAACCATATATAATTTGCTACCTAACTCTTCCCCAATTGGTTCAGATTTAATTCCAAAGTTGACCCAAAATTTGACTAACTTAACATTGTATTTTTTTTATTTCTAATCCCAAGTTTGCCCTTTATTAAACATTTCAAAAATTCCCACCTTGTCCTAGTTGGTCAATGTAGATAAAAAGTCAACTAGTTTGGTTAAAGAAGGTGAAAAGTCAATAAAATACAATTTAAATGAACTTTAAATGCTATTGAATACATGCCAGGTTCGGGGTATCACAATAGCTTTAGTTGATGAGATAATAAAATTAGTATTAGCATCCTGGTTCCCTGCTACCTCAACCACTAGCTGTTCTGGCAACCGAAACCGTACTACCTTTGCTCTATAGTTTAACTGAACATCATACTTAAAAAGTCAGTCCATACCCAAGATAACATCATACCCCCGGATAGGAAATAAGATAAGGTCCGAAGGGAAATCTTGACCCTTAACATGTATTTTACAATCTTTACATACTAAGCCAGTCACATATTTATCAGTCAAAGAAGTACTAATTTCAACCACATAAGGCAATCTTTCAGGTTGCATGTTAACACGTTGCACACAAGTAGGTGTAAGGAAAGAATGCATAGCACCAGAACCAATCAATACTTTAACAAGTAGATTGAGTATAAGAAAGTTACCTTCCACAACAGCTATTGCCTCAGGCATTTCCTCTAAATCCACTGCGTAGGCCCGAGCCTGAACCTGCTGCTGCTGAGATGCACTGCTCGCAGGTCTACCCCGGTAACCCTGAGTCGCTGGCCGACTCCCAGAACCCTGATATCTAGGGCAATCCCTCGCTCTCTGTTGGTTGCTACCGCAACCCAAACATGTCCCTGTCTTCTTCCGACAATTGGCCTCCGTATGGCCCTTACAGTCACAAAAAGTACAATGCGGTGTCGGAGCACTGATACTGCCTACTGAATACCTAGAAACTGAATAAGCAACTGTACTAGCCTGCTGCTGAGGTCTCGCAACACTAGACCTATACTGACCCTGAGACTAGGCCGGCCTATACTGTGACTGTGCTGGGTAAGATCATTGCTGAAATTGGGGCCTAAAGAAACTCTGCTGCCCCTGTGGTCTAAAAAACCCTGCTACACCGAAGGCCTATAACCACCCTGCTGTACTGAAGGTCTATACCCAACCTGTTGACCCTGTGGCTGAAATGGCCTTTTACTAGCCTGACCAGAGCTAAGTTGTTCCCCTTTCCTCTTCTCCAACGTAGAAGCCACATCAAAGGCCTCAAAAAAATACATAATACTGATTCAAGGCCATAGCATCCTGAATCTCAGTCCTTAGACCCAAAACAAACCTCCTAGTCTTACGTTCCTGATCTGATACAAACTCCAGTGCATATCGGGATAGCCTGGTAAAATTGGCCTCATACTAGGCCATTGTATAATCACCTTGAACCAAGGATGTAAACTCCGCCTCCCTGCGCTCACGCGCAATCCTGGGAATATACTTGGCTCAAAATGCCCGAAGAAAAGTATCCCAAACATAAAGAATACCCCGAGTCTCCCAATCTGATCTTATCAAGTAAGTATACCACAAAAGTAACATTCCTCTCATCAGTATAGTCAAGAGGATCATATATTTTCTCAAGTTTATTAATCCATGCCTCGGCCTTCTGATCATCAAGCTCCCCCTGAAACCTCGGTGGAAAATACCCCAGAAACGCTTTCAACGTACTACACCCCTGGTAATCACCTTGAACATTTTGTAACTGGGTCTGTATAGTTTGTGCCTGGGCAGCTTTCCCTGCTAAGATCTAAGCTTGCCTGCCATGATCTCTGACATTCTATCCATAGATGCGGCAATACGGTCATAACCCTGATCCCGGCCTGATGCCGCATTACTCGGTGTCTCGTTCACTTCATCAAGCCTACCTCATGTTCTCGGACATCCAGCCATTCCACTTCCAAAGAGTTAACACAGATTATAACACATAGACAGGCTATAGACAATTAACAACACATAGGCAACAACTCATGTAAGGCATGTAAGTCACTTAAATATTAGTCACATAAACAGTTTAATCACGTAATCACATAGTCATTTAATCTCATAATCACTTAATCATATAAACACATATTTCACTTTTCTTTCACATCATATATACTTTCATGATAAGACCACTACCCACATTCCGAGAATACCCCGGCTAACAACTAACATGTGCTCTGATAGCACTTAATGTCCCGCCCCAACTCGACCCCACCTACAATCAGTCAGGACGCAATGGAATTCCGGCAGTATAACGACAGTAACTCGGATACCGAGGCTCTAAACCAACCTCTTTTGTAACTCATACAACCAACTTCAAAATCAACAACAACTCCACAACTGTTTCAACAATAAATAACACAACCATTTCCATTTATATTAAACAACCATTCAACAGTTTATTCATAAGTTATACGTCTCCGTTCCAACATCAAACCATAGGCTATATTGTACATCTCAAAATGGATTATAAACCAGTCTAGCAACCTAATCATGTTCAAAAGAAAGGCTACTAAGCTAGCAATATACATGTCTTTATCTTTAAGTAAGTTATACAATACATTATACTACAAAGACTAAGACAAGCTCATGGACATGACTCCGGCACATAAGACTTGTCCACATAAGGCACATTCTCAACTTCCTGAGGCACGTACCCGTAGTCCTGTTCAATAACACCTAAAAGCAGATAACGAATGAGAGTGAGCTTATATAAAACAAGCCCAGTGAGGAATTCGATAGATCTTTCGAACACGTATATCTTATGACCTTGGAAATTACCCATGAGCTACAATGCACAAATAACACTGATAACGACACAGATATAATAACAACAGTAAACACATAATAAGGATATGATACACTTGTTGATGAAGCTCCACACACTATTTTTAACACTCATCAACTCATCCAAAACCAATGACACAATCTTGAGGTACCTTGACCTAGACCCACACCTCATGGCCTCTCCGCCCATGTGAGATAAGGAGTAGCCATGATAACTGTGCCCGCAGCCCAGGATGCCTCCCGAGGTGACACAACATTATCAAAGCTCACAACAATACGACTCAATTCGAGTAGTCAACAACGAGGGTTGCCCGACACCCGACTCATAGTAACAATAACAATTCCAATTTGAGAAGTCAACAACGAGCGTTGCCCGACTCTCGTATTCAACAATCAATAAGCAATAATCAATTAAACCATATTTCAACAACCAAATAAACAACATTTAACAATCAACAACTATACAATTATGAAACAATTAAGTTAGATGACAAAGTAGGCCATCTAACTCAACATGCATTTAACCAACATTCAACCCCGATCTCAATCAAGAACAATCCATGAATCAACTACCCGTACACTACCCAACATTCAAGACAACATTTCAACATTTCAAAGAAAGACTACACAAACTTCCAAACTTCATAACTCACAATCTACTAACCCGATAAGCTCCAAACCACTTCCTATCACTCACCCACACATGCATCTACATTTACCCCATCGGAAACCAACCAAAAGCCATCCAAAACAAGTCCAACAACCCTAGCTTTGGCAATACACATGGCTGAATTTTTCAGGATTTTGCTACAAGATTCCAATAAAAAATTCGGCATTACAACATTACTACCCCGCAATTAACAAACTTTTAGAAGCTATAAGCAATCAATTCTAACCACCACAACAACAATTAATCAACATTGAAGCTATGACTCAACTTTAAAACCCGAAAAATAGAAATACATGCTACCACCGATCAAAACAGCTATAAACACACATAAATGATCCTTGGCAACTACTGAACAATAATCTAAAGACAATTTAACATTTCATTGGTTAAAAATGCAATTATATGAAATTGACACAAAATAGCATTTTGAGATCTAAAATTTTTCTCTCACCTTTGATCCAAAAAAAAGCTAGGAATGCGTGAAATAGGTGCCCAACAAGCGGAATCCAACTCGGTTTGAAAAGATTTGGCCAAAAAATGAGTTTTCTAAGACAAAATTGCTTTGAAAAACCTTGAACTTTTCTCTCTTTTTCTCCCCTCAAACTCTCGGCTATGTGTGTGTTGGGTGAGTATGTTTTGTGTTGTTTTGATTGTGTGTTGATGATATAAGGCTCAAGGTCAACAAAATATAAAAAGTCAAAGGTGAACACTTGTTAGTTTTTTTAGTATTTTTAGTCATTTAGTTTGTTTTTAGACTATTTTGCTTACAAACATGCATTTAATACTTAGATTATTTTAAGTAGTATATTTTTTAGTTGACAACAAGTTTCACATGCAAACATTTACACCCGACTCGATTAAAAACTCGATTTTCGCAAAAGAATGTGTAAAAATCTTTAAAATTCCTAATCCGATTTAAAATCTGTTTTAATCAGACACAGGTCTATTAATATCCGAGGACTAAGTTTTTGATGTTTAAAACACCCGTGTAAAAATTTCAGCGAACGTGCGTTCAAAATACTATTCACAAAAACCAACGATAAAATTTTCAATGCCGTTTTTTATGAAAATTTCATGAATGCACATATAGAAGGTGATAGGAATATGAATAAAAAATTTAATGCATTCTAACTCATATAACACATAAACAGGTCAAAACACGTAATTCTATGCAAAAGTGAAATCTGGGGTTTAACAAATGAAGTCCACTATTTATAGATGCAAGACTTAATTGAGATCATGCCAAGTGGCAATCATGCAAGCATATCAAAATATGATGAAGCCAAGTGGCAAAAACTCCTTCTTATGGCTGGCCAAACAACAACAAAATGGACAAATTTTCATGCAACCTGTCTTTTAGTGCAAGTTGTCTTTTGTCTTTTAGTGTTTGTCCTTTTGTGTTTCGTCTTTTAGTGCAACTTGTTGTTTGTCTTTTAGTGAAGACAAAAATTAATTAATTCTAAACCCTTTTAGAATAATTAATTGTAGATTGACCCATCAATCTATTTGCACTAAAGCCACAATACTTTTCAGTATTTATACTTTGGCCTCATAACTTTCAAAAATTACGATTTTGGCCCACTTAACCGGTAATGTCCAAAATCACACCGTTAACACTTTAACGTGTTTCCAACTAAATACCAAGCTCATAAATGCTTTATTCATAATACCCTAAGTGTGTGACTTTCTAGGTTTATGACCTTACAGCGATAACATCGGAATTCTGAACAGGTTTAGAACCCTTGGTTTGCGGGTAATAATCCATAAGTGATATGTGTTTTGGGTGATTATGCTTGTTCAATGTGTTTATGTGTTATGTGAAAACTTGCTCAAGGTGCTTTGTTATTTATTTTGGTTAATGTAGAAGGTTATGAGGATGACCTTGAAGTTATGTAGGTTGTAAACCCCGATCATAGAGTACTTATAATGACTAATAATGGTTGATACACATTTGGAGTTATTCTATCTTTAGGGGTTACTTATGGATCTATCTATGGATTATAAGGTTTGGATTAGACTAAGTTACTTTAAACATAATGGACCCTTGAGAGATTAATAGAATGTTGGTAAGATTAATCTTAACCCTTAGAGTTAATATCATGTGTGATCAAGTTGATGACTTTATGGTTATATAGAAATATGATTGGAACTTTAATTATGTAATGGTTGTATTTGGAGGATTGTGAAGGTGATCTAGGGCTCTAATAGACTTAATACCATGGGAAGTTGAAGTTTAGATAGCTTATAAGCTGAGATAGGATTCTTGGACTGTCATGTAATAATTTTGATGTGAACTTGTCTTGGGAGATGTGTGCAATGTATGCTTTAAGTGTTTAATTATGTTACAATTGCTTTATGTATACTAGGTTGCACATTAGTGATAATGTTGCATCATATAGTAATTATGCAATAATTTATATTTGCTTTTATGTGATATGATTGTATAGATACATACTTGTTTCATATATGACATAATTGCATATATGCATATCGTATCTTGGGGTGCCTCTCTGTGGGTGAAGTAAGAATGGCTAGAACAGTTCTCGGCATCAAGAAAAGACTTTGAAGAAATGAGTTTGTGACTTTTGAGCAAGGGGATTTGATGGTTGCACAGTATGAAGCTTTGTTTACTCAACTGTCACATTATGCTTCGGGGATTTTACATGGTTTTCTTATGTGGTAACTTTCTTCGACAGTCCTAATCGGCACTTTATTTCAAAATTCTTGAATTGGCTTCCTTATGGAGTATTTTCTTGGCATTTTTATTCAGGGCCTTTATTTGGCCTCCCTTCTCAGGATTTGTCACGTGGTATTTTCTTGGAATTCTTACTGGGTTCTTATGGGAACTCTTATTTGATATTCAGTCTTTGGTGTTCGACACCCCTATCTAGAATTCTTATTTCGATATATTTATGCGATATTCATGTCTAGAAATTCTTATTTGGTATTTTCAATCGGTGTTTTTCTTTGGGGAATTCTTATTTGGTATTCGACATTCATATCCAGGATCTTAATTCAATTTACTTATGTGGCCTTCCTATGTAGAGTTCTTGTTGGGTCTTAGTCAAGGTATTCTAGTTTGACATTCTTATTTGGTAGCGGTGGTAATTGGTATCCTCCCTCAGCAATCACTTGAATTCTTGGAACCAGTAATGTATTTGTAGTGGATTGGTTATTTCATGAAATCAGATTTGTGCCTGTTGGTTGAGTTTAGCATTCAAGTTGTTCAGAGAATGAAGAAGAAATTGCGAGGGTGCAATTCTATTAAGGAGCGGAGGATGTGACACCCCGTATCGACACAGTATAGATCCCATATGCAATTTATAGCATTTCATATATTTTTCATCATTTAATATGCATTTATATTAATTAATATGTATTTATATCATTTTATGTGCGATTGCGTTGTTTAACGTGCATTTAAAATTAATAACGTGTATTTGAGTATTTTAGATATCGTAGACATTAACTAGGTTTTATCGCATTTCACTAGCCTACTAAAATAATTGAAATAGAACTAGAAAGGCAAACTAGTATATAGCTAATTAGTTGGATGGCATTTTGGTCTTTAAGCCTAAACTAAAATATCCTACTTATCAATCTCTACAAAATAAAATATATACACAACATACTCACACACACATCTGATATACACACACAAAACGTTACATACATACACACACACCCAGTTCACACACAACACACACACTAAACCAAACGACCAAGAGAAAAAGAAGAAAACAAGAAGAAGAAGAAGAAGAAAAAGAAAGAGAAAGAGCATTTTTAGGCCATTCTTGCATTTTCTACCTTTCCTCAAGTGTTTTCTTACTTTGTTTGTTTCTCAACTTCAAGAACAAGGTGATGGATGTTTTTGAAAAGCTTTATAAATGACATATATAGCATGCTTGATGGACTACGTATGTGTATTAAGTACAATGAAGATGTTTATAAGCTTGTATTATGAATTTGAGTTTGGTATGAGTAAACTAGGGTTTCAAATGTTGTGTTGGAGTACTTGTAGCTTGACCTTGATCTTTGTAGCTTTTGATGATCTTTGAGAGTATTATATATGTTGGTTAATGTGTTACATGTGTTGAGTGTGTTTAATTTGGTTGCAAAGAAAAGAAAGTAAAGGTTAAGTTTTGAACAATGGGTGCTAAGTTGAATGTTGGTAGATGAAGGTGTTGTACTAGAGTGGTGTGATGTTAGGAGCTAGAAAACTTGTGGTTTAATGTTGGTTGTAATGGAATTAAATTGCATAATTGATTTGGGCTTGAAAGAATGAGTTTAGAAGCAAGAAAATGCAATTTCGTGCAATTTACTGTCGGATCTGGTCGAGTGGAGTCAAATCCAGTTGACCAAATCAGTCGACCAGATGGTTTTTCAGCTTTGCGTAATATTTTTCCGATGTGCATATCTCACTCAATTCAACTCCGAATTGAGTTCCGTTTGGACTATTTACTTTCGATAAGCTTTGATGCTACACTAAAATCAGAATTATTGGAGTTTGGAAAAGTAGGCAAATTTACCTTCTAAGTTAGGCTAATGCAGAAGCATTGAAATGGATCCATAGTCTCGCTTGTGTTTGCATTTTCTTGTCATTTTAAGTAGTCTATTGATGTCTTTTGTTGGTTTTATGGTATGGTTTGATGTCCGTTATGATTTCATGATTAGCTAAACGGTGCACAAATCAATACATGGTTAAATGTTTGCATGATGCAGTAACTTTCCTTGTTGTCTGCCACATTGTGTTTTATGAGTTCTAAATGCAAGACGTTCAGATGTCTAATTAGTTATTTGATAAGTATGCTTGAATCACGATTATGTTGGAATGTACTTGCCTCATGTTAATTGGTTAAGCTTGGATCAAGTACATATTGAACATGCTTGGATTATGAATATGTTTGATTAAGTTTTGGATCATCATGTATATCTCCAAGAATACTGGTTCGGTTGCAACCTCTTACTTGTTAAGGGATGGGATCAAAGGTGCACACGACAGTGATAGTGGTAGACACCTTTTGAAGTGCACACGTAACTCCTATATAGTTTGTGGTTGGGGTTTATACAGAGTAAATTGCACACGATAGTGATAGTAGAAGACACATTTTAAGCTGCACACGACTGTGATAGTGGGAGACACCTCTTAAGTCTATATAAGCCACCTTCCTTCCCTTGTACCAATCTTTTGATTGTGATAATGGGTTGTCTCCACGGAGTGCCCTCTTGTTATACATATTGAGGAAGATGTGATATGAAGTTCCGAGATTGGCCATCTCTATCAAAGTTCGAGGAGTTACATTTATCATTGCAACCAATCTCACTTGGTTCTTTGAGGTCCTCGGAGAAAAGAGTTGCTCATATCTTTTGAATCAAGTTGTTTACATTCTTGTTAATTGTTCTATACTTCGAGTATGAAGTTAATCTTGATATTCTGTTATACTTGATTAATTGTTCTATATGCATAGCATGGTTTTACCAAGAAGTTTGCGAATTGATAAAACCTTTGTGAAAACTCTTCCTTATTTTCCTTCTCACTGAGCTATATGCGAGGATCTAGCTCACCCTCTTTTAACAATTTCAGGTGAGGTTTAGTCGAACAAGTTCCCACGTGGTTGTAAGCTTTGTTGAGTTGATGAGATGGATTCCTGCTGGTGTGATCTACGTGCTTGTTTGAAGATTTACTTCTTGCTATGAAGAACATGTTTGTAATTGATCAATTTATTATGTTGTAATATTATTTTGGTTAACTAGATATATCGCTAGGATTGATCTTTATGCTTTTGAGACCTATAACTAGGACGATGAACAGATGGTTCTTGGTTTGGTTAATTTGTAACAAGGTGTTGTAAATCCTTTGAGGCCGATGTTTTGGGAGAATTCCGGAAGTCTTTTGGAACTCCTTGTAGAATATTATAATTGTTTAGGTTTCTACTTTCGAATCTTGCAGGGTTAAGCGTTAACACGTCATGTTTCGGCCTTAACCTAGTAATAGGTCAGGGTCAGGGTGTAACACGTTATACTGCTCAATTTTCGAGGAAACTAATAATAAGTTGAAAATTTCACTAAGTATGGATTGGTAATTGAATTAACGGTCACCCTCGGACTTAGTCCTATGCAGGTTGGGTTCAGGGCGTGACAGCCATGACCCGTCGATGGCCGACCGACAGAAAACCCAAGACCAATTAAATACGGTGCTCTTGTGGACCCACGACCAACGGAAAGCGATGCTCCTATCGACCCACAACCAGTCGTGGGTCCATGTCCAGTCGTGGGTCCACATCCACTGGACCCACGCCCAGTCGAAGTTTGCCCGCCAATTGATCCACGACCAATCGAATGATATCTACCAATAGATGTACTGGATGTACGTCCATGGCCTACACTTCCACGACCTGACCTCATCCTGAGAAATCATCTAATTCCACTTGAGGAGTTATCTTTACCTGCAACCATGTCTATTCCCCAACAAATACAAGTAAGAAATTAAAGATAATTGCTACACACATTAATAGATACATACACATGATCCACTAATTTACTTATAAATAGTTTTCATCCTTCCGTAAATAAGTCGCATACATCAACATGATTGTTACATAATAAACAAACTAACTAAATATCATCTTCCTCATCATCATCAGCGACATCATTATCATCATCTTCTTCATCATCATCTTCGTCTTGTGAATTATCATTATTATCATCATAATCTTCTTCTTCTTCAATCTCCTCGTCCTCTTGTTGAGCATCATGTTGAGCATGTAAATCATTAATATCTTCATCTAATATTTCTATGTTGTCACCCAATGAATGACAAAGTGGAGGTAAATCTGCATGAGTCAGCTATACTTCGGCCACATTCATGGCATCTGACTGAAAAACTATTTGATCTTCTCATACACTTTGTTGTCATGATAGGTCTTGTAAATTTCTTGGATGGATTTTAACCATAGTCCAACAATCCATTCGATCCCTTATGGCTCCAAGGTATTTATAGTAGTACACTTGTTGAGCTTGTTCAGCCAAAACAAACGGTTCATATTTTTGATACTTTTTCTTAACGTTCACTTCAACTAGTTTGGTCTTAAGATGATACTTCACCCCTCTGTCCTTCGTGGAATCATACCGGTCACACTTGAAAAGAACGACCCTTGTATGTTGAAATGTTGGATTATGATATTCAAGTTCAATAATGTCGTTTAACACTCCATAGTATCCAACATCCTCATTATGACCATCATTTAGTCATTTAACAAACACTCCACTATTGTAGGTTGATTTAAATTTCTGAAAATGTAATGTATGAAACCGGTAACCGTTGACCAAGTATCTTAACCAACAGCAAACCCGTATACTAGGCCACATTGAAAGATATTTTACTTGATCATCAATGCCATTAGTGCCTATCAACTGCAAATGATGATAGGGTAACTACACAAAGTCAAAGCAAAACGTTAATTTATAACCAATGCAAAACTTGTTCACATGGTTATATAACCACCGCGGAAAATTCTTCTAAACTTCATATTCAATATCTGTCGAACACAATTCGGGATAGTTTTGGCGAAGATTTTCCTGGAACATGCCGTGGAAAAATAAAATAAAAGATAATGCTAAATCATATACTAAATATGAGGAACTGTGCGGATCACACTGAAAGAAAACATCGCTCGGGCGACGGAATTGGGCCACAAATTTTTTTCGTAGTAAATTGGCTACTGCCAAGCTACGGATTTGCTACGGGCAACAAATTTTGTAGCCTATCCGTAGCAAACTTAGGCCCCGTTGAAATGGTGACAAAAATTTGCTATCGACAATAATTTTAATTAATAAAATAAATAAATAATAATATTTCTGTGAAACCCCACTTTTCTGCTTTAACTTGATTTACGTGCTTTGTCTCGTTTTGCGTGCATATGACCTGCTTATGTGCTATAGGGCCTAGAATGTTATAATTTTGATATCAATACTCCTAATACTTGCTAAATGTGCATTCATGAAATTTTCATCAAAAACGGAGTCAAAAATTTTATCGTCGATTTTTAGTGAATAGTATTTTCGAAACATGCCCGCTAAAATTTTGAAACTGGTCTTTTTAACCCTTCTAGACCTAGTCCACGGACTTTAATAGACCTGTGTTTGATGAAAACGGTTTTAAAAATCGGATTAAGAATTTATTAGAGTTTTTACACCGACTTTTGCGAAAATCGAGTTTTAAGCCGACTCGGGTGAAATTTTTTTATTGTAAAACTTCTTGTCACCTAAAAATAATCTACTTGAGCTATTTTGGGTGTTGAATAATTGTTTTGAACTTTGGTGATCAAGAAAATGCATTTAAAGTCAAGAAAACACAAAAAAATGCTAAGTTTCAACTTTGACTTTCATTTAAATGGTTGACCAACAAGCTTATATCACCAACACACACTCACAAAGCACAAAAATACCCCAAAAACACACACAAAACCGTGGCTCCTTGGAGGAGAAAGATGAAGGCATTTTCAAAGCATTTTTCTCATAGATTTTGCATTTCAAAGCCGAATTGAGTGATTCAAAGCTTGAAATTGATTGTTGGGCATCCATTCTACCCATTTCTAGCCTTAGTTTGCATCAAAGGTGAGAGAAAAATTCTAGATCTCAAAACTCATATTTTTTGTTTATGCGTATAAATGATTATTGAACCGTTAGAATGTTAATCTGATGTTAGATTATTGCTCCTTGCATGCTAGGGATCATTTAGCTGTAATACTATGAGTTTTTATCGGTTGTAGCATAATTTTTATTTTTCGGGTATTTAAATTTGATTAATTTGTTCAAAGTTGATTAAATTGAGTTGTGTTTATTGGATTCGATTGCCGTCGATTTCTAAAAGTTTGTTAATTATGTGGTAGCGCCGTTGTAATGCCGAATTTTCGATTGTGATATCCGTGCCAAAATCCGGAAATTTCAGCCATGATACACTAGGGTTTTAGGATTATTGGGCATGATTTGGATGTGTTTTGGTTGGTTTCTGAGGGGGCTAATGTAGATGATTGAATGGGTGAGTGATAGAAACTGATTTGGAGTTGTTTGGATTAGTAGAATGTAAGATATGATTATTTGAAGTTTAGGTTGTCTTTCTTTAAATTATTGAATTGAGCCTTAGTTGATTGGGTGTGGTTTGAGTGATTGAATCGTGAGTTGTTGATGGGTAAACTAGGGTTTGATTGTGTGTTTAATGCATGTTCGGTTGGATGGCCTACTTTGTCATCTAACTTAGTTATTTGTTGTTAAATTGATTATTGATAATTATTATGATGATAATATGATTATTGATGATTATTGATGATTATTGATTGATGATTGATGCCGAGAGATAAACAGTTCTGCTAGACTGTCCTCCTATGAATGATTGATGTTTATTATTATTGTTGAGTCTCTGATATGTGTGTGTCACCTCTCGGGCAGCATCGGGCTGTCGGGTTGATAACGGCATGACTATCAGAGATTGCCTCCAGCTCGCATGACGGAGGTGTCATGGAGGGCGAGGTTATTGGGGATACCCCGGGTGCGTGAGTAATGGGGAGTTACAAGAAGAATGGTTGAGATCGTGATGGCATTTGGAGCTACACCAACTAGAGAGAGTATCATTTATTGAATGGTCATATAGTTATGTGATGATAGTATTATTGATGTTATTGTGTGTTTACTGACTCAAAGGATTATTCCAAGGAGTTTAGTAGACCTTGCTCGAGATCTATCGGATCCTCACTGGGCTTATTTATATAAGCTCACTCTCTATTATTGCATGCATACAAGTGTACTTTTGCAGGATTACGGGTACGTGCCTCCTGAAGAGGAGAATGTGGAAAACGTGCCTTACGTGGATGAGTCCTATGTTCCAGAGTCTTATCCATGATGTCGTACATGTTTTATTATCTTGTAAATTAACTTAGTAGACTTTTATCTGCTTTGTAGTTTATAATGTATAAGATGTTGATAAGTTAATGAATTAGTTGATGTTGTCTTAGTAGCTTTTCTTTTATTTATGATTAGGTTGTTAGATTGGCTCAATATGTTTTTGTAATGTATATTAAGGTTCATGTATTATGTTGGAACAGAGGCGTATAACGAGGAATGTTTATTGTATAATATGGTTATGATGTATGTTGTTATTTTATTGAGGAGTTGTTTGTTGTATGGTTTGTGAAGTTGATGTATGATGTTCTATTGAGGTTGGTTTAGAGCCTCGGTGTCCTATTTACTATCATTATACTGCCGAAATTTCGTTGCGTCCTGACTGATTATAGGAGGGGTCGAGTTGGGATGTGACAATTTCGTAGCCTATCTATAGCAAATTTGTTACAGACTAGCTACGGATTATTTAACAAATTCGGCAAAAAAAATCATAAAAAAGTCTGTAGCCATGCAATGGCCAAATAGCTACGGATTGGCTACAGATTATATATTATTCAAAAACTATTTAAAAAAAATAAATCGTCGTAGCCTAGCCGTGACAAATTTATTACGGCATAAATACATATATTCTAATTAAATAGGAAAAAATAAAATAACAAAATCCATAGCCCATCCGTAGTCCCTAGCTACGGATGGGCTACGGAATTCAACCATTATGTAGCCTAGCAGTAGCCAAATGGCTACTGCTAGGCTACGGACTTTAACAAAAAAATGAGGTTTATTATCTTTAATTTGAATTATGGAATTTTGATTGCATCTACAACGTAGTAAACTTCACTTGAGTTGCAAGTTTTTCAAATAAAAATAACTTTAGTCCGTATTTCATTAACGTGCGTACTTTTATAAAGAAATCTCATAAGAAATCAATAGTCGTTTAAATCGAACTTATCATGTTTTCACTTAACATTGCGTTAATGTTAATAAACGTTCAATCTAGGAGTCGAATAACTCTCACATTGTGTCTAAACTTATAAACAAGAAAAATATAAAGATATTAACACGTTTTAATACATTATTCCTACCTATTAACAAGTTAGAATATATATTATTAGTTGTTCGTAGCCCATCCGTAGCTGGGGGCTACGAAATTCTTTTTTCTGTAGCCTAGCAGTAGTCAAATGGCTACTGCTAGGCTACAGACTTTAACAAAAAATTGAGGCTTATTGTTTTTAAATTGAATTATGGAATTTTGATTGCACCTACAACTTAGTAAACTTCACTTAAATTGTAATTTTTTCAAATAAAAATAAACTTGATACGTTTTTCATTAACGTGCGTACTTCTATAGAGAAATCTCATAGGAAATCAATAGTCGTTTAAATCAAACTTATCATCTTCTCACTTAACATTGCATTAATATTAACAAACGTTCAATCTACGAGTCCAAAAACTCTCACATTGTGTCTAAACTTCATAAACAAGAAAAATATGAAGATATTAATAAGTTTTAATACGTTATTCCTACCTATTAATAAGTTAGAATATATATTACTAGTTGTCCGTAACCGATCTGTAGTCCCTAGCTACGGATGGGCTACGGAATTCAACCCTTCCATGGCCACAGCTAGAATACGGAATTCTTTTTTTTGTGGCTACTGCTAAGCTACGGACTTTAACAAAAAAATTAGATTTATCGTTTTTAATTTGAATTCTGGAATTTTGATTGTACCAGAACGTAATAAACTTCACTTGAGTTGCAAGTTTTTCAAATAAAAATAAATTTGGTCCGTTTTTCATTAACGTGCGTACTTTTATAGAGAAATCTCATAGGAAATCAATAGTTGTTTAAATCGAACTTATCATGTTCTCACTTAACATTGTGTTAATGTTAATAAACGTTCAATCTAGTAGTCAAAAAACTCTCACTTTGTGTCTAAACTTCATAAACAAGAAAAATATGAAGATATTAACACGTTTTAATATGTTATTCCTACCTATTAATAAGTTAGAATATATATTATTAGATGTTCGTCGCCCATCCGTAGTCCCAAGCTACGGATGGGCTACGAAATTATTTTTTCCGTAGTCTACCAGTAGTCAAATGGCTACTGCTAGACTATGAACTTTAACAAAAAAAATGAGGTTTACCGTTTTTCATTTGAATTATGGAATTTTGATTGCACGTACAACGTAGTAAACTTCACTTGAATTGCAAGTTTTTCAAATAAAAATAAACTTGATCTGTTTTGCGTTAACGTGTGTACTTCTATAGAGAAATCTCATAGGAAATCAATAGCCGTTTAAATCGAATTTATCATGTTCTCACTTAACATTGCGTTAATATTAACAAACGTTCAATCTAGGAGTAAAAAAACTCTCACATTGTGTCTAAACTTCATAAACAAGAAAAATATGAACATATTAACAAGTTTTAATATGTTATTCATACCTATTAATCAGTTAGAATATATATTACTTGTTATCCGTAACCCGTTCGTAGTCCCTAGCTACAGATGGGCTACGGAATTCAACCCTTCCGTGGCTACTGCTAGGCTACGGAATTCTTTTTCCCATTACCCAGCAATAGCCAAATCGTTACTGCTAGGCTACGGACTTTAACAAAAAAAAATGAGATTTATCATTTTCAATTTCAATTATGTAATTTTGATTGTACCAAAATGAAGTAAATTTCACTTGAGTTGCAGATTTTTCAAATAAAATAAATTTGGTCCGTTTTTTATTAACGTGAGTACTTTTATTTTGAAATCTCATAGGAAATCAATAGTCGTTTAAATCGAACTTATCATGTTCTTACTTAACATTGCGTTAATGTTAATAAACGTTCAATCTATGAGTCGAAAAACTCTCACATTGTGTCTAAACTTCATAAACAAGAAAAATATAAAGATATTAACACGTTTTAATACATTATTCCTACCTATTAACAAGTTAGAATATATATTATTAGTTGTTCGTAGCCCATCTGTAGTCCCTAGCTACGGATGGGCTACGGAATTCTTTTTTCTGTAGCCAAGCAGTAGTCAAATGGCTACTGGTAGGCTACGGACTTTAACAAAAAAATGAAGTTTATCGTTTTTAATTTGAATTATGGAATTTTAATTGCACCTACAACTTAGTAAACTTCACTTGAATTGCAAGTTTTTCAAATAAAAATAAACTTGATCTGTTTTTCATTAACGTGTGTACTTCTATAAAGAAATCTCATAGGAAATCAATAGCCGTTTAAATCAAACTTATCATGTTCTCACTTAACGTTGTGTTAATATTAACAAACGTTCAATCTACGAGTCGAAAAACTCTCACATTGTGTCTAAACTTCATAAACAAGAAAAATATGAACATATTAACAAGTTTTAATACGTTATTCATACCTATTAATCAGTTAGAATATATATTACTAGTTGTTCGTAACCCGTCCGTAGTCCCTAACTACATATGGGCTACAGAATTCAACCCTTCCATGGGTACTGCTAGGCTACGGAATTCTTTTTCCCGTAGCCTAGCAATAACCAAATGGTTACTGCTAGGCTATGGATTTTAACAAAAAAATGAGATTTATTGTTTTTAATTTGAATTATGTAATTTTGATTGTACCAAAACGTAGTAAATTTTACTTGAGTTGCAAGTTTTTCAAATAAAAATAAATTTGGTCCATTTTTTATTAACGTGCGTACTTTTATAGAGAAATCTCATAGGAAATCAATAGTCGTTTAAATCAAACTTATCATGTTCTCACTTAACATTGCCTTAATGTTAATAAACGTTCAATCTAAGAGTCCAATAACTCTCACATTGTGTCTAAACTTCATAAACAAGAAAAATATAAAGATATTAACTCGTTTTAATATATTATTCCTACCTATTAACAAGTTAGAATATATATTATTAGTTGTTCGTAACCCTTCCATAGTCCCTAGCTACGGATGGGCTACGGAATTCTTTTTTTTGTAGCCTAGCAGTAGTCAAATGGCTACTGCTAGGCTACGAACTTTAACAAAAAAATGAGGTTTATCATTTTTAATTTGAATTATGGAATTTTGATTGCACCTACAACTTATTAAACTTCACTTGAATTGCAAGTTTTTCAAATAACAATAAACTTGATCCGTTTTTCATTAACGTGCGTACTTCTATTGAGAAATCTCATAGGAAATCAATAGCCGTTTAAACCGAACTTATCATGTTCTCACTTAACATTGCATTAATATTAACAAACATTCAATCTACGAGTCTAAAATGTCATGCCCCAACTCGACCCTACCTACGATCAGTCAGGACGCAACGGAATTTCGGCAGTATAACGACAGTAATTAGGACACCGAGGCTCTAAACCAACCTCTTCGCAATTCATACAACCAACTCCACAAACATTCAACAATAAACAACCCAACCATATTATACAATAATCATTTCTTCGACAATTCATTCATAGTTATACGCCTTCGTTCCAACATAATACATTAACTGAAATATACATTGCAAAATAGATTGAAACCAACCTAGCAACCTAATCATAAGCAAAAGAAAGACTACTAAGTTAGCAACATTTAATCTACCTTACAACATCTTATATAACATGAACTTTTAAGTGAAATACAAGACTACTAAGTTTAATATACAATATAACAAAAGAGTACAACATCATAAATCAAGGACAAGACTCTGGCACATAGGACTCGTCCACATATGGCACATTATCCTCTTTTGGAGGCACGTACCCGTAATCTTGCTCAAGGACACTTGTAAGCATGCAATAATAGAGAGTGAGCTTATATAAAATAAGCCCAGTGAGGATTCGATAGATCTCTAACAATATTTACTGTACTCGTTGGAAATCGTCCTTTGAGCAGTAAACACATAATAAACATAATTATCAATACAATTATAATAATGACAGTAAACAACCAGTAAGGATACAATACACTGGTTGATGAAGCTCCACACATCATTTCAATGTTGTCCTCCAAACTCAATGACACATTCCTGAGGTACCTTGACCTAGACCCACACCCCATGGCCTCTCCGCTCATGCGAGATAGGGATTAGCCATGATAATTGTGCCTGCAGCCCAGGATGTCTCCCGAGGTGACACAACATTATCAAAGCTCACAACAATGGGACTCAATTTGAGAAGTCAACAACATTGGTTGCCCGACTCTCGACTCATAATAACAATAACAATTCCAATTCGAGAAGTCAACAACATTGGTTGCCCGACTCTCGACTCATAATAACAATAACAATCAGTTAACAATGTAACACCCCATATTAACCCCGAGCATGCTCCTCATGGTTTTGTAACAACAATCAATAATCAATAATCAATTAATCCGTATTTCAACAATCAATTATACAACATTTAACAATCAACAACTATATAATCATCAAACAATTAAGTTAGATGTCAAAGTAGGCTATCCAACTCAATAGGCAATAAACACACAACCAAACCCTAGTCTAACCATCAACAACTCACAATTCAATCACTCAAACAACTAAAGGCATAACTCAACATTTTAAAGAAAGACAACTTAAACTTCAAATAAGCATATCTTACATTCTACTAGTCCAAACACCACCAAATCAGTTTCTATCACTCACCCATTCAATCAACTACATTAGCCCCCTAGGAAACCAACCAAAACAAATCCAAATCAAGCTCAACAACCCTAAAACCCTAATGCGTCAAGGCTGAAATTTCCGGAGTTTCGTACCGACATTGCAATCGAAATTTCGGCATTACACTTTAACAAACTTTTACAAATCTACGGCAATCGATTCCAACCTCAACAAATCCAAATATTCAACAAATAGCCAATAACTCAATTTTTAATACCCGAAAATAAAAATTCATACAACAGCGGTTCAAATCTTATAAGAATACATATAAACGATCCTTAGCATACACTGAGCAATAATATAACATCAAATTAACATTCTGACGGTTCAAAATGCAATTATACGCAAAAACATAAAAGATGACATTTGAGATCTAGAATTTTTCTCTCACCTTTGATGTTGTTTGATGCAAGAACGATGCTCAATGGATGCTCAAGAGATGGAATCAAGCTTTGGTTGATGAAGATTGGTCTTTAATTGCAACTTTTAATGAAAATTTTGCTTTGAAAAAATGTTGAAAAACTCATCAAGAAAAGCTATGGAGTTTCGGCCAAGTGAGTGAGCAATGAGTGTGTTTTGAGTTATTTTTGTGAGCTATATTGATATATTATGCATAAATAGGCTTGGTCAAATAAAATAGTAAAAGTCAAAGTTAGCATTTTTTTGTATTCTAGTCTTTTAATTCATTTTAGACTATTTCTTGCTCAAACTAATTATGCAACTCCTAAGATATCTCAAGTAGTTTATTTTTAGGTGACAAGAAGTTTTACATTCAAACAATTCCACCTGAGTGAGCTTAAAACTCGATTTTCACAAAAGGCAGTGTAAAAAAACCCTTTTAAATTCCTAAGCTGATTTGAAATCCATTTTAATCAAACATAGGTCTATTAATGTCCGAGGACTAAGTTTTCAAGGGTTAAAAAAACCAGTTTCAAAATTATAGCGGACGTGTTTCAAAAATACTATTCACAAAAATCGGCAATAAAATTTCTGATTCCGTTTTTGATGAAAATTTCATAAATGCACAATTAGCATATATCAGGAGTATTAATCACATATCTAGCACATTGTAAGTCATATAACACATAAACAGGTCAAATCATACAAAATGAAACAAAACACGCAAATCGAGATAAGACAGAGAAGTGAGGTTTCACATAAAAACTCTCACATTGTGTCTAAACTTCATAAACAAGAAAAATATGAAGATATTAATAAGTTTTAATACATTATTCCTACCTATTAATAATTTAGAATATATATTACTAGTTGTCCGTAACTAATCCGTAATCCCTAGCTACGGATGGGCTACTGAATTCAACCCTTCTGTGGCTACTTCTAGAATACGGAATTCTTTTTCCGTAGCCTAACAGTAGCCAAATGGCTACTGCTAGGCTACAGACTTTAACAAAAAAATGAGATTTATCGTTTTTAATTTGAATTCTAGAATTTTGATTGTACCAGAACGTAGTAAACTTCACTTGATTTGCAACTTTTTCAAATAAAAATAAATTTGGTCCGTTTTTCATTAACGTGCGTACTTTTATAGAGAAATCTCATAGGAAATCAATAGTCATTTAAATCGAACTTATCATGTTCTCACTTAACATTGCATTAATGTTAATAAACGTTCAATCTAGTAGTCAAAAAACTATCACATTGTGTCCAAACTTCATAAACAAGAAAAATATTAAGATATTAACACGTTTTAATACATTATTCCATCCTATGAACAAGTTAGAATATATATTATTAGATGTTCGTAGCCCATCCGTAATCCCTAGCTACGGATGGGCAACGAAATTCTTTTTTTCGTAGCCCACCAGTAGCCAAATGGCTACTGCTAGACTACGAACTTTAAAAAAAAATGAGGTTTACCGATTTTAATATGAATTATGGAATTTTGATTGCACGTACAATGTAGTAAACTTCACTTGAATTGCAAGTTTTTCAAATAAAAATAAACTTGATCCGTTTTTCATTGACTGCGTACTTCTATAGAAAAATCTCATAGGAAATCAATAGTCGTTTAAATCGAACTTATCATGTTCTCACTTAACGTTACGTTAATATTAACAAAAGTTCAATCTAGGAGTCAAAAAACTCTCACATTGTGTCTAAACTTTATAAACAAGAAAAATATGAACATATTAACAAGTTTTAATACGTTATTCATACCTATTAATAAGTTAGAATATATATCACTAGATGTCTGTAACCCGTCCGTAGTCCCTAGCTACAGATGGGCTACGGAATTCAACCCTTCTGTGGCTACTGCTAGGCTACAGAATTCGTTTTCCCGTAGCCTAGCAATAGCCAAATGGTTACTGCTAGTCTACGGACTTTAACAAAAAAAATGAGATTTATCATTTTTAAATTGAATTATATAATTTTGATTGTACCAAAACGTAGTAAATTTCACTTGAGTTGCAAGTTTTTCAAATAAAAATAAATTTTGTCCCTTTTTTATTAACGTGCGTACTTTTATAGAGAAATCTCATTGGAAATCAATAGTCGTTTAAATCAAACTTATCATGTTCTCACTTAACATTGCGTTAATATTAATAAACGTTCAATCTAGGAGTCGAGTAACTCTCACATTCTGTCTAAACTTCATAAACAAGAAAAATATAAAGATATTAACACGTTTTAATACATTATTCCTACCTATTAACAAGTTAGAATATATATTATGCTAGGCAATGGACTTTAACAAAAAAATGAGGTTTATCGTTTTTAATTTGAATTATGGAATTTTGATTGCACCTACAACTTAATAAACTTCACTTGAATTGCAAGTTTTTCAAATAAAAAGAAACTTGATCCGTTTTTCATTAACGTGCGTACTTCTATAGAGAAATCTAATAGGAAATCAGTAGCCATTTAAATCGAACTTATCATGTTCTCACTTAACATTGCATTAATATTAACAAACGTTCACTCTACGAGTCTAAAAACTCTCACATTGTGTCTAAACTTCATAAACAAAAAAAATATGAAGATATTAATAAGTTTTAATACGTTATTTCTACTTATTAATAAGTTAGAATATATATTACTAGTTGTCCGTAACCGATCCGTAGTCCCTAGCTACGGATGCGCTACGGAATTCAACCCTTCCATGGCTACTGCTAGGCTACGAACTTTAACAAAAAAAATGAGGTTTATCATTTTTAATTTGAATTCTGGAATTTTGATTGTACCATAACGTAGTAAACTTCACTTGAGTTGAAAGTTTTTCAAATAACAATAAATTTGGTATGTTTTTCATTAACGTGCATACTTTTATAGAGAAATCTCATAGAAAATCAATAGTCATTTAAATCGAACTTATCATGTTCTCACTTAACATTGCATTAATGTTAATAAACGATCAATCTATTAGTCAAAAAACTCTCACTTTGTGTCTAAACTTCATAAACAAGAAAAATATGAAGATATTAACATGTTTTAATACGTTATTCCTTCCTATTAACAAGTTAGAATATATATTATTAGATGTTCGTAGCCTATCCGTAGCCCCTAGCTACGGATGGGCTACGAAATTCTTTTTTCCGTAGCCTACCAATAGCCAAATGACTACTGCTAGTGTGAAACCCCACTTTTCTGCTTTAACTCGATTTACGTGTTTTATCTCCTTTTACGTGCATTTGACCTGTTTATGTGTTATATGACCTAGAATGTTATAATTTTGATGTCAACACTCCTAATACATGCTAAATGTGCATTCATGAAATTTTCATAAAAAACGGAGTCAGAAATTTTATCGTCGATTTTCAGTGAATAGTGTTTTCGAAACACGTCCGCTATAATTTTGAAACTGGTCTTTTTAACCCTTCTAGACCTAGTCCACGGACTTTAATAGACCTGTGTTTGATTAAAACAGTTTTAAAATCGGCTTAAGAATTTATTAGGATTTTTACACCGACTTTTGCGAAAATCGAGTTTTAAGCCGACTCGGGTAGAATTGTTTGATTGTAAAACTTCTTGTCACCTAAAAAATAATTTACTTGAGCTAGCTTGGGTGTTGAATAATTGTTTTGAACTTTGGTGATCAAGAAAATGCATTTAAAGTCAAGAAAACACTAAAAACACTAAATTTTCAACTTTGACTTTCATTTAAAATCTTGACTTTCATGCATATATCATCAACACACATTGCCAAAGCACAAAAACACACTCATTTTCACACACATGGCCGAGATTTTCATGGGAGATTAAGCCAAGGAGTTTTCAAGGTTTCAAAGCAATTTTTTCAAAGAAAAAGCTAGTTTTTGTCCATAGAATTTCGTGCCGAGTTGGATTCCGCTTGTTGGGCACGCATTGCACGCATTCCTAGGCTTTTATCACATCAAAGGTGAGAGAAAAATTCTAGATCTCAAAATGTCATTTTTATACTTTTGCTCATAAATGAAAATTCAACCGTTAGAATTGAAATATGAGGATAGATTATTGCTCCTTGCATGCTAGGGATCGTTATATACCAATACTACGAATTTCTGTCGGATGTAGCATAATTTTTATTTTTCGGGTATTTAATTTTGATTAAAATGTTCAAAGTTGAATTAAATGAGTTGTGTTGATCGAAATCGATTGCCGTCGATTTCTAAATACTTGATAATTACGTGTTAGCGCTGTTGTAATGCCGAATTTTTGATTACATTGTTCGTGTGAAAACCCGGAAAATCCAGCCAAGACATCCTAGGGTTTTAGGGTTATCGGGCATGATTTGGAGGTGTTATGGTGGATTTCCGAGAGGGTTAATGTAGTAGGTTGAATGGGTGAGTGATAGAAACTGATTTGGCAATGTTTGGATTAGTAGATTGTAAGTTATGAATTTTAGAAGTTTAGGTTGTCATTCTTTAATTTCTTGAACGATGCCTTTAGATGGTTGGGTGGTGTTGAGTGAATGAATTGTGAGTTGTTGATGGGTAAATTAGAGTTTGATTGTGTGTTTAATGCATGTTCGGTTAGATGGCCTACTTTGTCATCTAACTTAGTTGTTTGCTGTTTAATGTTATATTGATGTTATATTGATGTTATATTGATGTTTTATTGATTGATTATTGAGTACGGGAATCGGGCACTTTTGTTGCTGATCTCTCGGAATATTGATGATTGATGTTTATTATTATTGCTGGGTCTCTGGTATGTGTGTGCCACCTCTCGGGCAGCATCGGGCTGTCGGGTTGATAACGGCATGACTATCAGAGATCGCCTCCAGCTCGCATGATGGAGGTGTCATGGAGGGCGAGGTTATTGGGGGTACCCCGGGTGCGTGAGTAATGGGGAGTTACAAGAAGAATGGTTGAGATCGTGATGGCGTTTGGAGCTACACCAACTAGAGAGAGTATCCTTTATTGATTGGTTATATAGTTATGTGATGATAGCATTATTTATGTTGTTGTGTGTTTACTTGCTCAAAGGACTAAATCCAAGGAGCGTAGTGAATACTGTCGAGATCTATCGGATCCTCACTGGGCTTATTTATATAAGCTCACTCTCTATTATTGCATGCATACAGGTGTACTTTTACAGGATTACGGGTACGTGCCTCCTGAAGAGGAGAATGTGGAAAACGTGCCTTACGTGGATGAGTCCTATGTTCTAGAGTCTTATCCTTGGTGTTGTATTGTTTTACTATCTTGTATATTAACTTAGTAGACTTTTATATGCTTTGTAGTTCATTATGTAAAAGATGTTGAAAAGATAACGAATTAGTTGATGCAATCTTAGTAGTCTTTATTTTGTCTATGATTAGGTTGCTAGGTAGGCTATAATCTATTTTGGAAGTGTATGTTATATAGTAAATGTATTATGTTGGAACGGAGGCGCATAACTATGAATGAGTTGATGAAAGAATATTTAATGTATGAAATAGTTGCGTTGTATGTTGTTGATTTAATTGTGGAGTTGGTTGGTGATTTGTGGAGTTTGATGTATGTTGTTTTTAAGGGTTGGTTTAGAGCCCTGATGTTCATGTTACTGTCGTTATGCTGCCGAAATTCCGTTGCGTCCTGACTGATTGTAAGAGGGGTCGAGTTGGGGCGTGACAGCTAGACTACGAATTTTAACAAAAAAAATTAGGTTTACCAGTTTTAATTTGAATAATGGAATTTTGATTGCACGTACAACGTAGTAAACTTCACTTGAATTGCAAGTTTTTCAAATAAAAATAAACTTGATTTGTTTTTCATTAACGTGTGTACTTCTATAGAGAAATCTCATAGGAAATCAATAGTCGTTTAAATTGAACTAATCATGTTCTCACTTAACGTTGCGTTAATATTAACAAACGTTCAATCTAGGAGTCGAAAAACTCTCACATTGTGTCTAAACTTTATAAACAAGAAAAATATGAACATATTAACAAGTTTTAATACGTTATTTATACCTATTAATAGGTTAGAATATATATTACTAGTTGTCTGTAACCCGTCCGCAGTCCCTAGATACAGATGGGCTACGGAATTCAACCCTTCCGTGGCTACTGCTAGGCTACAGAATTCTTTTTCCCGTAGCCTAGAAATAGCCAAATGGTTACTGCAAGGCTACGGACTTTAACAAAAAAAATGAGATTTATCGTTTTTAATTTGAATTATGTAATTTTGATTGTACCAAAAAGTAGTAAATTTCACTTGAGTTGCAAGTTTTTCAAATAAAAATAAATTTGGTCCCTTTTTTATTAACGTGCGTTTTTTATAGAGAAATCTCATATGAAATCAATAGTCGTTTAAATCGAACTTATCATGTTCTTACTTAACATTGCATTAATGTTAATAAACATTCAATCTAGGAGTCGAATAACTCTCACATTGTGTCTAACCTTCATAAACAAGAAAAATATGAAGATATTAACACGTTTTAATAAGTTATTCCTATCTATTAACAAGTTAGAATATATATTAGACTACGAACTTTAACAAAAAAATGAGGTTTATCATTTTTAATTTGAATTATAAAATTTTGATTGCACGTACAACGTAGTAAACTTCATTTGAATTGCAAGTTTTTCAAATAAAAATAAACTTGATCCGTTTTTCAATAATGTGCGTACTTTTATAGAGAAATTTTATAGGAAATCAATAGCCGTTTAAATCAAACTTATCATGTTCTCACTTAACATTGCGTTAATATTAACAAACGTTCAATCTACAGGTCGAAAAACTCTCACATTGTGTCTAAACTCCATAAACAAGAAAAATATGAAGATATTAACAATTTTTAATATCTTATTCCTACCTATTAATAAGTTAGAATTTATATTGCTAGTTGTCCGTAACCCATCCGTAATCCCTAGTTACGGATGGGCTACGGAATTCATGGCTACTCTTAGGCTACGGAATTCTTTTTTCCGTAGCCTAGTAGTAGCCAAATGGCTACTGCTAGGTTATGGACTTTAACAAAAAAATGAGATTTATCATTTTTAATTTGAATTATGGAATTTTGATTGTTCCAAAATGTAGTAAATTTTACTTGAGTAAGTTTTTCAAATAAAAATAAATTTGGTCCGTTTTTCATTAACGTGCATACTTTTATAGAGAAATCTCATAGTAATCAATAGTCGTTTAAATCGAACTTATCATGTTCTTGCTTAATATTGCGTTAATGTTAATAAACGTTTAATCTAAGAGTCGAAAAACTCTGACATTGTGTCTAAACGTCATAAACAAGAAAAATGTGAAGATATTAACACGTTTTAATACGTTATTCCTACCTATTAACAAGTTAGAATATATATTATTAGATGTTCGTAGCCCATTCGTAGTCCCCAGCTACGGATGGGCTACGGAATTCTTTTTTCCGTAGCCTACCAATAGCCAAATGGCAACTGCTAAACTACAAACTTTTAAAAAAAATGAGGTTTATCGTTTTTAATTTGAATTATAAAATTTTTATTGCACGTACAACGTAGTAAACTTTACTTGAATTGCAAGTTTTTCACATAAAAATAAACTTGCTCCGTTTTTCAATAACGTGCGTACTTCTATAGAGAAATCTTATAGGAAATCAATAGCCGTTTAAATCAAACTTATCATGTTCTCACTTAACATTGCGTTAATATTAACAAACGTTCAATCTACGGGTCAAAAAACTCTCACATTGTGTCTAAACTTCATAAACAAGAAAAATATGAAGATATTAACAAGTTTTAATATCTTATTCCTACCTATTAATAAGTTAGAATTTATATTACTAGTTGTCCGTAACCCATCTGTAATCCCTAGTTACGGATGGGCTACGGAATTCATGGCTACTCCTAGGCTACGTAATTCTTTTTTCCGTAGCCTAGTGGTAGCCAAATGGCTACTGCTAGGTTACGAACTTTAACAAAAAAATGAGATTTATCGTTTTTAATTTGAATTATGGAATTTTGATTGTACCAAAATGAAGTAAATTTTACTTGAGTTGCAAGTTTTTCAAATAAAAATAAATTTGGTCCGTTTTTCATTAACGTGCATACTTTTATAGAGAAATCTCATAGTAATCAATAGTCGTTTAAATCGAACTTATCATGTTCTTGCTTAATATTGCGTTAATGTTAATAAACGTTTAATCTAAGAGTCGAAAAACTCTGACATTGTGTCTAAACGTCATAAACAAGAAAAATGTGAAGATATTAACACGTTTTAATACGTTATTCCTACCTATTAACAAGTTAGAATATATATTATTAGATGTTCGTAGCCCATTCGTAGTCCCCAGCTACGGATGGGCTACGGAATTCTTTTTTCCGTAGCCTACCAATAGCCAAATGGCAACTGCTAAACTACAAACTTTTAAAAAAAATGAGGTTTATCGTTTTTAATTTGAATTATAAAATTTTTATTGCACGTACAACGTAGTAAACTTTACTTGAATTGCAAGTTTTTCACATAAAAATAAACTTGATCCGTTTTTCAATAACGTGCGTACTTCTATAGAGAAATCTTATAGGAAATCAATAGCCGTTTAAATCAAACTTATCATGTTCTCACTTAACATTGCGTTAATATTAACAAACGTTCAATCTACGGGTCAAAAAACTCTCACATTGTGTCTAAACTTCATAAACAAGAAAAATATGAAGATATTAACAAGTTTTAATATCTTATTCCTACCTATTAATAAGTTAGAATTTATATTACTAGTTGTCCGTAACCCATCTGTAATCCCTAGTTACGGATGGGCTACGGAATTCATGGCTACTCCTAGGCTACGTAATTCTTTTTTCCGTAGCCTAGTGGTAGCCAAATGGCTACTGCTAGGTTACGAACTTTAACAAAAAAATGAGATTTATCGTTTTTAATTTGAATTATGGAATTTTGATTGTACCAAAATGAAGTAAATTTTACTTGAGTTGCAAGTTTTTCAAATAAAAATAAATTTGGTCCGTTTTTCATTAACGTGCATACTTTTATAGAGAAATCTCATAGTAATCAATAGTCGTTTAAATCGAACTTATCATGTTCTTGCTTAATATTGCGTTAATGTTAATAAACGTTTAATCTAAGAGTCGAAAAACTCTGACATTGTGTCTAAACGTCATAAACAAGAAAAATGTGAAGATATTAACACGTTTTAATATGTTATTCCTACCTATTAACAAGTTAGAATATATATTATTAGATGTTCGTAGCCCATCTGTAGTCCCCAGCTACGGATGGGCTACAGAATTCTTTTTTCCGTAGCCTACCAGTAGCCAAATAGCAACTGCTAAACTACAAACTTTTAAAAAAAATGAGGTTTATCGTTTTTAATTTGAATTATAAAATTTTTATTGCACGTACAACGTAGTAAACTTTACTTGAATTGCAAGTTTTTCACATAAAAATAAACTTGATCCGTTTTTCAATAACGTGCGTACTTCTATAGAGAAATCTTATAGGAAATCAATAGCCGTTTAAATCAAACTTATCATGTTCTCACTTAACATTGCGTTAATATTAACAAACGTTCAATCTACGGGTCAAAAAACTCTCACATTGTGTCTAAACTTCATAAACAAGAAAAATATTAAGATATTAACAAGTTTTAATATCTTATTCCTACCTATTAATAAGTTAGAATTTATATTACTAGTTGTCCGTAACCCATTTGTAATCCCTAGTTACGGATGGGCTACGGAATTCATGGCTACTCCTAGGCTACGTAATTCTTTTTTCCGTAGCCTAGTGGTAGCCAAATGGCTACTGCTAGGTTACGGACTTTAACAAAAAAATGAGATTTATCGTTTTTAATTTGAATTATGGAATTTTGATTGTACCAAAATGAAGTAAATTTTACTTGAGTTGCAAGTTTTTCAAATAAAAATAAATTTGGTCCGTTTTTCATTAACGTGCATACTTTTATAGAGAAATCTCATAGTAATCAATAGTCGTTTAAATCGAACTTATCATGTTCTCACTTAATATTGCGTTAATGTTAATAAACGTTTAATCTAAGAGTCGAAAAACTCTGACATTGTGTCTAAACGTCATAAACAAGAAAAATATGAAGATATTAACACGTTTTAATATGTTATTCCTACCTATTAACAAGTTAGAATATATATTATTAGATGTTCATAGCCCATCCGTAGTCCCCAGCTACGGATGGGCTACAGAATTCTTTTTTCCGTAGCTTACCAGTAGCCAAATGGCTACTGCTAGACTACAAACTTTTTAAAAAAATGAGGTTTATCGTTTTTAATTTGAATTATAAAATTTTTATTGCACGTACAACGTAGTAAACTTTACTTGAATTGCAAGTTTTTCACATAAAAATAAACTTGATCCGTTTTTCAATAACGTGCGTACTTCTATAGAGAAATCTTATAGGAAATCAATAGCCGTTTAAATCAAACTTATCATATTTTCACTTAACATTGCATTAATATTAACAAACGTTTAATCTACGAGTCGAAAAACTCTCACATTGTGTCTAAACTTCATAAACAAGAAAAATATGAAGATATTAACAAGTTTTAATAAGTTATTCCTACCTATTAATAATTTAGAATATATATTACTAGTTGTCCGTAACCCATTCGTAGTCCCTAGCTACGGATGGGCTACAGAATTCAACCTTTCCATGGCTACTGCTAGGCTATGGACTTTAACAAAAAAAAAATGAAATTTATCATTTTTAATTTGAATTATGGAATTTTGATTGTACCAAAACGTACTAAATTTCACTTGAGTTGCAAGTTTTTCAAATAAAAATAAATTTAGTCCGTTTTTCATTAACGTGCATACTTTTATAGAGAAATCTCATAGGAAATCAATAGTCGTTTAAATCGAACTTATCATGTTCTCACTTAACATTACTTTAGTGTTAATAAACGTTTAATTTAGGAGTCGAAAAACTCTCACATTGTGTCTAAACTTCATAAACAAGAAAAATATGAAGATATTAACACGTTTTAATACGTTATTCCTACCTATTAACAAGTTAGAATGTATATTATTAGTTGTCTGTATCCCATCTGTAGTCCCTAGCTACGGATGGGCTGCGAAATTCTTTTTTCTGTAGCCTACCAGTAGCCAAATGGCTACTGCTAGACTACGAACTTTAACAAAAAAATGAGGTTTATCATTTTTAATTTGAATTATAGAATTTTGATTGCATGTACAACGTAGTAAACTTCACTTGAATTGGAAGTATTTCAAATAAAAATAAACTTGATCCGTTTTTCATTAACGTGCGTACTTCCATAGAGAAATCTCATAGGAAATCAATAGCCGTTTAAATCGAACTTATCATGTTCTCACTTAACATTGCATTAATATTAACAAACTTTCAATCTAGGAGTCGAAAGACCTTCACATTGTGTCTAAACTTCATAAACAAGAAAAATATGATAATATTAACACGTTTTAATATGTTATTCCTACCTATTACTAAGTTAGAATATATATTACTAGTTGTCCGTAGCCCATTCATAGTCCCTAGCTTGGGATGGGCTATGGAATTAAACCCTTTCATGGCTACTACTAGGCTACAAAATTCTTTTTTCTGTTGCCTAGAAGTAGCCAAATGACTACTGCTAGGCTACGGACTTTAACAAAAAAATGAGGTTTTTCCTTTTTAATTTGAATTATGAAATTTTGATTGCACGTACAACATAGTAAACTTCACTTGAATTACAAGTTTTTCAAATAAAAATAAACTTGATCTGTTTTTTATTAACGTGCGTACTTCTATAGAGAAATCTCATAGGAAATCAATAGCCGTTTAAATCGAACTTATTATGTTCTCACTTAACATTGCGTTAATATTAACAAACGGTCAATCTATGAGTTGAAAAACTCTCACATTGTGTCTAAACTTCATAAACAAGAAAAATATGATGATATTAACACGTTTTAATACATTATTCCTACCTATTAACAAGTTTGAATATATATTATTAGTTGTCTATAGCCCATCCGTAGTCCCTAGATACGGATGGACTACGGAATTTTTTTTTCCGTAGCCTAGTAGTAGCCTTGTTAAAGTCTGTAACTTAGCAGTAGCCAATAAAAGTCCGTAGCTTAGCAGTAACCAAATGGCTACTGCTAGGTTACAGACTTTTATTGGCTACTGCTAGGCTGCGGACTTTAACAAAAAAATGAGGTTTCTTATTTTTAATTTGAATTATTGTATTTTGATTGCACCTATAACGTGGTAAACTTCACTTGAGTTGCACGTTTTGCACATAAAAATTAACTTGGTCCATTTTTTTATTAACGTGCATACTTTTATAGAGAAATCTGATAGAAAATTAATATGAAATTTGTATAAAGGTCAAAGAAGAAAGAGGCTTGACTATGCATAGCATATGTATGTAATAACAATACAACTATCATAGCCTTTTAAGTAGAATAATTAACTCTTTTTTCTTACTGACCAAAAAAAAAATAAGTCTATTTCTTGGTCGGAAGAGGGTGCTGGCGGGTCGGTTACCTCTTCACTAACTCTTTGTGTGACGCTTGGGATTTCAACACATATTTTTTTTAAATCACTTTTGCATACTTACTTGAGCATTTTTATGTGCATTATTTTTCTTGCTTAACTGTTTTATTTTGAGGCTACTATTCGTAAGGAAATTGACTGTTTTAAAAGTGCGATCTAATATTTTTCCTAAGTCAAATGGCACAAAAAAGGAATCGGGAACTTTTCATTTTGGACTTTCGAGCTCGGGAACATGCATTTGGAAAATGTTTTCCGCATCATTTGAATATTGTTACGTATATAACAACTCTAATTTCAACTAGTAAGCAATTAAATGAGTTTTAGCTTAGTTATACTAGGATTTAATAGCCATTGACTTTAATTAACATAGCATACTCATACTTATATACTATATACAATACATACAAACAACTACTCAACAAAACAAAAGCTAAAATACCCTCTAAGTCCCCCCCTCCCCCTCCCCCAAACTGTGAGCCTATAGAAGAAAAAGGAAGAAATATTCTTCTTCAATCTTGTAAGTTGGCTTCTAGGCTTGATCTTGAGGAGTCTTTGGAGCTTATACGTCATCTCCTACGCGTTTCCATCTTTTATATTGTGAGGGAGTTGCATTTTTTTGAGTTTAAAGTTGATTACTTATATATTGATTTCTTATATTGTTGACTATAGCTATAAAACTTGTTTTGGATGCTTGTTATATGATCATTAGAGACTATAGAGCTATCTTCTGTTGCAAGTTAACATCTTCCATGGCTAGAAGCTTGAATCACTAGAAGAAGATGATAAATAGTGCTTGAACTTAGTGTTTTGAATAAACTTGCTAATTGGAATGAATTAAGACTTCAATTAGGTGCTCTAGACTCCAACGAAGCTAGTTGAGAGGCTACGTGAAGTTGAATCACCCAAAACCGAGCTAAATTGCAAAATTAGTCAACTTTTAAAAGGGGACTTTTCTCGGTATGCAATCCGGGGACATTTGAGATTTGGATTAGGTATCATTGGGGCATGAAAGCACTTTTGGTGCTTTCATTGCATGAATTTGGGGTCCGGTTAAGGTAGTTGTAGTTAGAACCTACCCGGGGACTTCCTGAGCTTTTGCTTCTAAAACGGGCTTTCATGATCTTTATAGGTGTCTTTTGGCTTAATTAGGAGTGTAGTATGATTGGGATGTGGCTTTGTAACTTTGAAATGCACATAGGAGAAGAAAAGCTTGGCTAAAGAAAGGGGAAAAGTAGTATTTGGCTATTTTGATGCGTCTAGTACTTGTAGATGTATTATCATGTACTTATATGATTATCTATAGTATAATTGAGCTATTTGAGTAGATTGTGGGAAAAGTTATGATGTTTGCCTCTTTTGGGACTATAAAGCTATCTCGTGTATATGTTGACTTATATTGCAATTAAATGTAAGGGCGGCCTACTTTGTCGACCCTCTTTGTGATAACCCGAACCCGGCATGCATTTAATGGCATTTAATTGCATCTAATTAAGTGTCATCTTAAATGTTAGCATTGAATTTTGTGTTTATTTTTAGTTAAACATTCATTTGTAGCTTTATTTTCATATTTATGTTAATCGGTTTTATTTTTCTTGCACTTAAATGCTCGGATTTCAATTAAATGAAAAGTAGCTCCGAGCCGGAGTAAATTTTAAACTATGATGCTTTTCAAAAATGATATATTTTCTTAAATTCTTTGAGATTTAATTGTTATTCTTTTATTTTCGCAAAGTGCATAGCATATCGAGAGCGATAGTTAGGAAATGATTTCTAGTCCTCAGCAAATAGTGAAAACTAGTGTTTAGTGTTTTAATTTTAGTAGTTTAGTTGTTATTAACTGGAATTTGATTTGTGATAGTTGTTTTAGCTTCAAAATGCATAAAATAAGCCTATTTGACCAGGTTTAAGCTAGCTTTGACCAAGGGCTTAACTTGTTGACTTGTTTGTCATCTTTATAGCTAAAATTAGCACCAAAAAAAAAGAAAGAGCTGAAAACAGAATGCAAGGGCCGAAAATGCTAGGAGAGAAAAAAAAACATTTCAACATTCAAATCTTTGATTCTTCACGTGAGCTTGCACAGGGTGGTTTCCAAGGCATCCTACGAGGTTTTCCTAGCGTCTAGGAGCGTCTAAGGTAAGGGTTTCATGTTTATTTGCGCATTTGAATATTTTGTGTATTAACTTTAATTTTTGGGTTTTATCCGTATATTGTTATTTTAATCATTTTGAGGCTTAAAGAATGTTCCCTAGCAATTGTAGAACATGTATTTATAGCTTTTTAACATTTTCTGCGGTTGAATATCGAAATTGAAATATAAATTGTTTAATGAATAGTAAATTATGAATAGTAAATCCCCATTTCGATGAAGTTACTCTGTTACGCGTTCTGTTGATGTAGGAAGGTGCTAGATATGCTAGAATGCCTAAATGTATGGTTTAATTAGATTGTGTAATGGAAAAAAATGGAAAAAAAGGCTTAGTAAAAGTTGGGGTCGTTTCGGTCAAGTTTGGAATTTTCTCGATTTGCGTGAAGGCATTGTCGAGGTACGTCATGGAAGCAATTTTGGTACAATTGTGACATTGGTTGGATAATCAGTTGAGAGTTGTAGTTCAAACGAGCAAAGGGGGAAATCGGGGCTTTTCGTGAATTCTAGGGTTAAGTAGGGTTTCGGGGTCTTTAGACGTGCCTTATAGTGACCTAGGAGGATTGGTGAAGTCGGTTTCCAAAACCCGTGGCTCGTTTGGAAGTAGTAGTGTTTTGAAAGTTGGGGTCATTTTTGTGATTTTGTGTGTTTTCATAGTATATTGCCTATAGAATGCTTATATTGCCTATAGAATGCTTATAATGCCTATAGAATACTTATTATTGCTTGATAATGTTTGTTGGTGTTGTTCTTGTTACTTATTTGATTGTAAATACTTGTTATCTTGTTTATTACCTCTAATATGTATTGTTGTGCTATCGCTCATTTATCTCCTTATACCGTGTCTTGCATTGCATAGTGTTAGGCGCGTGAGTGATGGGCCTCTCTGGGCAGTCTCGGGCTGCTAGTGTTGGTTGCTCTAGCTCCGTGTCCTATTCCCTTTTCTCGCTTGGGTTGCCTCCCAGGGAGATTTGGGTCGTAGAATTGATGGATACTTCCGGGGTATTCCAAACTGAAGTTATAAGGTGGGTGAGCCGGCGCGTCATCGTTAAAGTCATTGGAATCGTGATCAGTACATTACTCGCTCGAGTGAACCATAGCATTCAAAGTGTGGTATAGCTTTGATTGGTTGTGTTAATGCTTTCTTTAATTGTTTATTGTATTGTTGTTTATAATGAATGCCGTTTTATTGATTGTATTGCTTAATTGTACCTATTTGCATTGCACGGACTTCTTTCTCTCCACCTCGATATCTGTCTCGCCCTCACTAAATATACATGTTGAGTTTACTCACTCCTCACCACCACATTTCAGGAAATGTCATGTTAGCTGAAAAGTTCGTGATTTTGTGAAAGTTCGTGATTTTGTGAAAGTTCGTGCTTGAAGAGTTGTCTTGCGTGCCTATGTGGCTTGAGTTGTCGAAGTTGTAAAGATGTATGCTTTCATGTATTGTATGTATTTAATGTCAAAAGGAATGTAATTTAAGTTTCATTAGATTGTTGAAGTAGTTTGATAAGTTAGATTGTGTATCTAGTTAGTTTAGCTTAACTTTAATGCATGTTTGTAATGTCCAAAGGAAAAGAGTTAGAATGGTTTGATAATCTAACTTATGAAATAGGTTAGTATGGTTTAATTGTCAAGCATGAATGTTCTTGTCAAAGATGAAAAGAGATAGGTTAGCTTTTAAATTGGAAATGTATGTATACTTGCTGAGTTTGATTGTTGAGAACCGAGGCTCGGATGGCCTTGAGGTGGTTGAATGTTTGGACATGGTATTGGTCCACTTATATGCTGTCGCATGTTTGTATTTTGCCTAGAAATAGGGGAGACTCCGTCCGTTTTTCCTAAAATTTTGCCCAGGTTTGGAATTGGGTTGTGATTAGATTGATTGATAGAACTTCCGGTCTCGAGAAGGATCGGGGTATTACAGGTGGTATCAGAGCTTGTTTAGCTCATAAGTTGGGACAGGGTCCTCGGTCTGGTGGGTAGTGATCCTTGAATGTGTGCTTGTTAAGTGTGTCTTGAAAGTGTATGCTTGTATGTGAGATTGTGTGTCTTGACCTGAATGTGTGCTCCTATGTGATATAGTTATGTGTTATGTGTTAAATGTGTGTTATGTGAAGTGAAGTGTCTAGTTGTGCATTGAATTGACCTATTGAATTGGCATCATGAATTGAATCGACCTCGTGAATTGTTATTTGCTTGAATTATTGCTTGTAATGTGTGTATTGGAATGTCTTGAATTGGTTATGCCGTGATTTGAATTGATTATGTTGTGCTTGACTTGATTGTCGTGCTTGAGTGACTTTGATGAATAAACTGTTTTACAAACTTGCTTGCATAATAGTTTAAGGCATGTGTATAAATGTGATATCTTGGCATTCATACATGTCACGTGGAAATGGTAAGAAAGACTTCTTCCTTCCCCTGAAGAGAAGTGGTTAGTAGCAGGCCCTCCAAGTTATGTGGATTGACGGAAACGAGCATTGCTCAACTAGGCCTTTATTTGGGAGTTGGTGTTTGCCTTTGGAGCTCGGTTATTGGCGAATCTTTAAGGTCCTCCTTTGTGCTTAACAGTTGTGGAAGAGTAGCTTTCTTTTGGGATTCCTTGAAGGTTATCTTCTATGCTTTGTGTAAATGACTTCCTTTGGAGTTCTACATGATTATTCTTTGGAGTATTTTCTTAATGTCTTCTTGTTGGGCATTCATCGGGTATTTCTATATTGGTATTTCGTGGGAGACTTGGTTGGGATTTTAATCAACCTTTGGTGTTCTTTCTGCATTCTTATGGGGAACTTTGATTTGAGTCTGCTTACAATGATCAGTTTTGTGTGAGGCGTACTACCTTGGTATTCCTTGTGGACATTTCTCAGTGCAATCGGAGTTCTTATTAGACTTGCTGCTTAATATTGTCTGCAATATCTTTGCTCTAGTCTTCTTGATATTTTATCGGCAATCGTGATTGGAATTCTTTAATAGTATATGGTGCACCTGCACGGCATTTCCTCTGGTATTTTACCCAATATTCGGTAGCAGTATTATTTTGGGGAAATCTACTTGGCTATTCAGCTTGGTGTTCATTTATGGACTTTTGATACTTGTATATATGTTGACGTACATTATGGATTCCCTATTTAGATGCTTCTTGAGCTATATATTTTGAAAGACTTCCTTGCAACTTCGGTAATATGATTGACTGGATTTCTTGTTTGGAGTCTTTCTGAGCAGTACTTGGGATTATTGTTTAGACTCTGCTTCAGATTGTTTAGTGGTATGTTCTCAGTACTTTTAGTTGGGATTCTATTATGGCATTCATGTCTAGCAAGATTTTTATTTGGGGATCTATTTGGTATTCTCTAGAGCCTTTATTTGGCCTTGTTATTTTGGAATTTTGGGCGGTACTACTCGGGCTTCTTCTTCAGCCTTTTCCACACAGGGAAAAAAATTTATACTTGCTGTTTTATTAAGATGACACATGAGGGACTCAGTGATTGGAGGATTTCATTTAAAGATTGGCCTTTGGTATTTTTCTCCATATTCCTTTACAGAATTTTCAGCTAGGTCTACTTACGGTAATCAGCACTGCATGAGATACATCTACTCTGGCTATCTTTTAACTTTCTTATTTGGTAATTGATAGACTACTATTGGAGATTCGTGTGTGGGGTATTCTTCTTGTCGTTATTGTGTGGTATTAATGACATCTACAGTATCTTTGCTTTAGTCTTTATTGGTATTATCTCGGCGCTCTTGGTTTGAATTTTATTCTTCTTTGATATTCGTGTCAACGGGATTCTTCAACCGATGAAGATTAGTCAAAGTTGGATTTCAGATGATGCTGAGTTTTATTGGAAGAAGAATTGCGAGGACGCAATTGTTTTAAGGGGGGAAGGATGTGATAACCCGAACCCGGCATGCATTTAATGGCATTTAATTGCATCTAATTAAGTGTCATCTTAAATGTTAGCATTGAATTTTGTGTTTATTTTTAGTTAAACATTCATTTGTAGCTTTATTTTCATATTTATGTTAATCGGTTTTATTTTTCTTGCACTTAAATGCTCGGATTTCAATTAAATGAAAAGTAGCTCCGAGCCGGAGTAAATTTTAAACTATGATGCTTTTCAAAAATGATATATTTTCTTAAATTCTTTGAGATTTAATTGTTATTCTTTTATTGTCGCAAAGTGCATAGCATATCGAGAATGATAGTTAGGAAATGATTTCTAGTCCTCAGCAAATAGTGAAAACTAGTGTTTAGTGTTTTAATTTTAGTAGTTTAGTTGTTATTAACTGGAATTTGATTTGTGATAGTTGTTTTAGCTTCAAAATGCATAAAATAAGCCTATTTGACCAAGTTTAAGCTAGCTTTGACCAAGGGCTTGACTTGTTGACTTGTTTGTCATCTTTATAGCTTAAATTAGCACAAAATAAAAAAAAAAGAGCTAAAAACAGAATGCAAGGGCCGAAAATGCTATGAGAGAAAAATATATATATTTCAACATTCAAATCTTCGATTCTTCGCGTGAGCTTGCACGGGGTGGTTTCTGAGGCATCCTACGAGGTTTTCCTAGCGTCTAGGAGCGTCTAAGGTGAGGGTTTCATGTTTATTTACGCATTTGAATATTTTGTGTATTAACTTTGATTTTTGAGTTTTATCTGTATATTGTTATTTTAATCGTTTTGAGGCTTAAAGAATGTTCCCTAGCAATTGTAGAACATGTATTTATAGCTTTTTAACATTTTCTGCGGTTGAATATTGAAATTGAAATATAAATTGTTTAATGAATAGTAAATTATGAATAGTAAACCCTCGTTTCGATGAAGTTGCTCCGTTACGCGTTCTGTTAATGTAGGAAGGTGCTAGATATGCTAGAATGCCTAAATGTATGGTTTAATTAGATTGTGTAATGAAAAAAAATAGAGAAAAAGGCTTAGTGAAAGTTGGGGTCGTTTCGGTCAAGTTTGGAATTTTCTCGATTTGCGTGAAGGCATTGTCGAGGTATGTCATGGAAGCACTTTTGGTGCAATTGTGACATTGGTTGGGTAATCGGTTGAGGTAGTTGTAGCTCAAACGAGCAAAGGGGAAAATCGGGGCTTTTCGTGAATTCTAGGGTTAAGTAGGGTTTTGGGGTCTTTAGACATGCCATATAGTGACCTAGGAGGATTGGTGAAGTCGGTTTCCAAAACCCGTGGATCATTTGGAAGTAGTAGTGTTTTGAAAGTTAGGGTCATTTTTGTGATTTTGTGTGTTTTCATAATATATTGCCTATAGAATGCTTATATTGCCTATAGAATGCTTATATTGCCTATAGAATGCTTATAATGCCTATAGAATACTTATTATTGCTTGATAATGTTTGTTGGTGTTGTTCTTGTTACTTATTTGATTGTAAATGCTTGTTATCTTGTTTATCACCTCTAATCTGTATTGTTGTGCTATCGCTCGTTTATCGCCTTGTACCGTGTCTTGCATTGCATAGTGTCAGGCGCATGAGTGATGGGCCTCTCTGGGCAGTCTCGGACTGCCAGTGTTGGTTGCTCTAGCTCCGTGTCCTATTCCCTTTTCTCGCTTAGGTTGCCTCACAGGGAGATTTGGGTCGTAGAATTGATGGATACTTCCGGGGTATTCCAAACTGAAGTTATAAGGTGGGTGAGTCGGCGCGTCATCGTTAAAGTCATCGGAATCGTGATCGGTACATTACTCGCTCGAGTGAACCATAGCCTTCAAAGTGTGGTATAGCTTTGATTGGTTGTGTTAATGCTTTCTTTAATTGTTTATTGTATTGTTGTTTATAATGAATGCCTTTTTATTGATTGTATTGCTTAATTGTACCTATTTGCATTGCACGGACTTCTTTCTCTCCACCTCGATATCTGTCTCGCCCTCACTGAGTATACATGTTGAGTATACCCACTCCTCACCACCACATTTTAGGAAATGTCATGTTAGCTGGAAAGTTCGTGATTTCGTGAAAGTTCGTGCTTGAAGAGTTGTCTTGCGTGCCTATGTGGATTGAGTTGTCGAAGTTGTAAAGATGTATGCTTTCATGTATTGTATGTATTTAATATCAAAAGGAATGTAATTTAAGTTTCATTAGATTGTTGAAGTAGTTTGATAAGTTAGATTATGTATCTAGTTAGTATAGCTTAACTTTAATGCATGTTTGTAATGTCCAAAGGAAAAGAGTTAGAATGGTTTGATAATCTAACTTATGAAATAGGTTAATATGGTTTAATTGTCAAGCATGAATGTTCTTGTCAAAGATGAAAAGAGATAGGTTAGCTTTTAAATTGGAAATGTATGTATACTTGCTGAGTTTGATTGTTGAGAACCGAGGCTCGGATGGCCTTGAGGTGGTTGAATGTTTGGACATGGTATTGGTGTGGATGCTGTCGCAGGTTTGTATTTTGCCTAGAAACAGGGGAGACTCCGTTCGTTTTCCCTAAAATTTTGCCCGGGTTTGGAATTGGGTTGTGATTAGATTGATTGGTAGAACTTCCGGTCTCGAGAGGGATCGGGGTGTTACAATCTTACTTGTTATTCGTTGTTCTTGAATCTTGTGGTTTGGTTTCAGGGTTGCGCAACCTTTTTAGACATGGTAGCGTCGAGAAACACGGGCAGCGTTGGGCTTGCCATGCTCTCTCGACTACCATGGTGCCTATTCCCGTTCTCACTGAGTATACACCACTGCCCAAGAGGCGTGGCTTACCTATTAGGCATATGGACGTACCTCAGGAGAAAGGGTCGTAGGATCAGGATACATCCGGAGTATCCCAATTTGGATGAGTCGGGATTTGTCGGCACTTGCGTGAAGTTCGTGGCTCGTGGTATGAGATAGAAGACTTGAAGTGGAACCGTATCCTTTTTAAAATGTGGTTATTTACTTGATTGTTTGATCTTGTTACTTTATATTACATTTATGGCTTTCTGTGATTGCATATCATATTGCACGCCCCGGTATGCTGCATCACCTCTCTCGCTGGGCAACATTGTTGCTCACTCCTCATTTAACATGTTTAAGGAGAAGTTGAGGTGAATCCCCAGCTAGTAGCAGTAGAGGAAGAAGAAGTGCAAGTAGATCATATTCCTTGATTCATGTGTGATAAGGTTGATCATATGTGAAGCTTGCGTGGAGTTGTTGTTAGTTGTTGTGTTTTGAGACCTTGGGGTTTTGTGTATATGCTTGGGAGTTGTAATCTTGTATGTTGGATAAAGTTAGATGGCATGTAATAATGGATTCTAGATTACTTCTCTTATTGCATGCTTGGATGTTTATTGACTTGTTAGTAAAACTTGCTTATAGTTGTATCCAACTACTTATAGTTAAGTTAGCATTGCTTTGCATGCTTGTGTGCTATAAGTAGGCTTTTGTTGCTCCAAGGCTCTGATGGCCTTGAGATCTTGGCTTGATTATAAAAGTCTTGAAAGATAGGTTGTATGTGTTTTTGCTTGTAGTTCAAATATTATATGTGGCTATTTGCAGGTAACAATTTAGTTCACGGTACAGAGGAGACTCTGTCCGAGTAACGGATCTGAGCTTGACCTATAGCGTGGGGACTGGGTTCGGGGCGTTACATTTAGGTGGTATCAGAGCTACTTGAATGCATCAAGTTGGGTTAATTTCCTCGGCATGTGGGTAGAGGTCCATGTGTTAAAGTTGAATTACGTGGCTATGTGATTGTTTAATTGCCTAAGTGCTTGAGTAAAGGTTATGCTAGCATGTAAAAGGAATGGTAAAGCATGATATGACAAAAATATGAAAAGGTTAGTGTTTAATGGTTGTTAAGTGTTTCACATGTTGTCTTTTGTGTATAAGATGTTTTGAAACATGTACATGCTATTTTTGTATTATCTATTTGCCTATTATAATATTATACTCTTCTAGCATCGAGATTAGGAAAAGGGTAAGACCGAGAAGGGAATAGGATGAGGCTCCTAGACAATAGATACCTGGGCAAGGTGTAGGGGCAGCATGGAATGTACCGCAGGGTCAAGAGTCGAGCAATGCACAGATTCTGGCTACTATGGCAGCCGCTATGAATACTATGGCACAGTTTGTGACTCAACAGGGTCAAACAGGGGTTGCCAGAGGTAATCAGTCTGCTAGAGCATAGGGTAGTGGTACTGCTAGGGGTAATTTGTATGACAGATTCTTGCACCACGGGTGGTACAATTTCTATGGTGAGCCAGATAACATGAAAGTTGAGATGTGGTTGAGCAAGTTTGAGAAAGTCGCTGCGATACTCGAGTACAATGATGAGGGAAATATTACTTATGCTGCATTCTTATTGAAAGGTGACGCCGAGGAGTGGTGGCGTACTGTTAGAGAGAAATGGGATGTTGAGAGGGTACAACATTTGTTGGCTGACTTTGTTCGACAGTTCATGGACAAGTATGTGTTTGTGGTAGCTCGCGAGAGACATCAAGAAGAATTCATAGCTTTGAGATGGGGAAACATGACTGTGGATTAGTATGAGGCTATTTTCACTAGACTTTCTCGATACGTGCCAGCTATAGGGTAGCCGGAGGACACGAAGATTCAGAGGTTTATCATAGGGTTGAGGAGTGATATTATGCTTAATCTGTCTTCGCATGATTATCCAAGTTATACTACAGTAGTCAGGGCAGATGTGTTGGCCCAGTCTAGTCAGCCAAGAAGACGGCAGTATTAGTCTCAGTGTCAGGGTTATCAGAGAAAGTATCAGTTGTCTGTTCAGACTCAGCAGCCGAGACAGACCTAGAGCTACCCAGGACCAGTTCAGGCACAGTCTCAGCCAAGACCAGCTTAGAGTCAGCCACAGGGACAATCGCAGACCCGACCAGTGACCGCTAGATCTCAGCAGGGTAGTTCCACTATATCTACTTTCAGGGCTCCTACGGGAAGTGCTGCCGCCAAGAAAAATCAGTAGTGCAGTCACTGCAATCACAAAGGTCACACGGAGGCGGAGTGTTGGAGAAAATTGGGCCGATGTGTAGGCTGTGGCAGTGATCAGCACAGAGCTAGAGATTGCCCTAGGTTTAAACAAGGACAGGGTCAGACTTCCGGCCAGGGTGCTCAAACTAGAGCTTCAAGAGCAGGTACTATTCCACGAGGCCAGGCACAGGTATTTGCACTCGATCAGGAGGAGCTTCTAGACATGACGGTGGTTGTGGAATGTACTTTTCTTATTAATAGACAGCCAGTAGTAGTTTTGATTGACACTGGGGCTACACATTCAATCATTACTCCTGCATGTGCACAATTTGCTGCTTTAAAAGTTGATAGACTGCCGTATGTGATTGAAGTAGGTAGTCCTATGGGTATTAAATGTGATATGGAGTTTGTGTGTAGAAATTGTGATATTTGTATTGAGGGTCACATGTATCCTATTGACTTGATTATTATGCCATTTCGAGACTTTGAGGTTATCTTGGGGATGGACTGGTTGGGGCATTATTATGCATGTTTGGATTGTAACAAGAAAATTGTAAGTTTAGAAGTACCTAACCAACCTGTTGTTAAGATTACTAGGAGTCGAAAATCTACTGGGACTCGTATCATATCTTCTATTAAAGATACTAAAATGTAGAGTAAAGGTTGTGATGCATATTTAGCATATCTAATTAATCAGCCTGGAGATAAATTGAAAATGAATGAGGTACCTGTTATAAAATATTTTCTTGGGGTATTTCCTGAGGAGTTGCTTGGGTTACCACCTGACCGAGAGATAGAGTCTGTGTTTGATTTGTTGCCAAGGACTAATCTTATTTCTAGAACCCCGTATAGAATGGCTCTGTAACACTCCGATCCCTCTCGAAACCGAGAGTTCTATCATTCAATCTAATCACAACCCAAACCAAAACCCGGGCATAATTTTCAGGGAAAACGGACGGAGTCTCCCCTGTTTCTAGGCGAAATGTAAAACCTGCAACAGCATATAAGTGGACCATTACCATGTCCAAACATTCAACCACCTCAAGGCCATCCGAGCCTCGGTTCTCATCAATCAACCGCAAGCAAATATACATACATTTCCAATTAAAAAGCTAACCTATCTATTTTCATTCTTGATAAATACATTCAAACTAGACAATTAAACCATTCTAAGCTACTACATAAAATAAACTATCATGCCATTCTAATTCTTTTCCTTTGGACATTACAAACATGGATTTGAAGTTAAGTTATAATAACTAGATACATAATCTAACTTATCAAACTACTTCAACATTCTAATAAAACTTAAATTACATACTTTTGACATTAAATACATACAACATATGAAAGCATATATCTTCACAACTTCGACACTCAAGCCACATAGGCACACAAGACAACTCTTCAGGCAACGAACTTTCACAAAATCACGAACTTCCAGCTAACATGACATTTCCTGAAATGTGGTGGTGAGGAGTGAGTATACACAACACGTATACTCAGTGAGGGCGAGACATATATCGAGTTGGAGAGAAAGAAAGTCGTGCAATGCAAATAAGACGGTTAAGCAATATAACTGATAAATAAGCAATCAAGACAAACAATCAATACAATAAGCAATTACTGAAAGCATTAACACAACCATTCAAAGCTATACCACACTCTGAAGGCTATGGTTCACTCATACGAGCAATGTACCATTTCACGAGCAATACATCAATCTCGAGCTTGATGTTGACAACGATGACAATAAGCGCGCATCTACCTTATAACACCAGTTTGGAATACCCCGGAAGTATCCATCAATTCTACGACCCAAATCTTCCTGGGAGGCAACCCAAGCGAGAAAAGGGAATAGCAGCGGAGCTAGAGCAACCAACACTGGCAACCCGAGGCTACCCAGAGAGGCCCATCACTCATGCGCGAGACACTATGCAATGCAAGACTCGATACAAGGCGATAAACGAGCGATAGCACAACAATACAAACTAGTGACAACAAACAAGATAACAAGCAATAATAAGCAACAATAACACCAATTAAACAAGTATATCAAGCAACCCTAAGCATTCTAGAGGCATAATATCAAGATAACAAGCAAAATCATAAATCGGCCCCAACTATCAAAACACTACCATTTCCAAACGAGCCACGAGTTCTGGAAACCGACTTCACCAATCCTCCTAAGTCACCATAAGGCACGTCTAAGGACCCTAAAACCCTACTTTACCCTAGAATTCGCGCAAAGCCCCGATTTCCCCCTTTGCTCGTTTGAACTACAACTACCTCAACCGATCATCCAACCAATGCCATAATCGCACCAAAAGTGCTTCCATGGCCTCCCGAAACAATGTCATCACGCAAAACGAGAAAATGCTAAACTCGACCTAAATGACCCCGACTTTCACCAAGGCGTTTTCTCATTTTTTCCATTACGCAACCTAAACAAATCATACATTTAGACATTCTAGCATACCTAGCACCTTTTCACATCAACAAACAGCATAACAGCGCAACTTTATCGTTTCAAGGGTTTACTATTCATGTTTTACTATTCAACTAACAAATTATATTCCAATTTCAATATTCAACTGCAGAAAATGTTAAAAAGCTATAAATACATGTTCTACGATTGCTAGAGAATATTCTTTAAGCCTCAAAAAGATTAAAACAACAAACTACGGATAAAATCCAAAAATTAAAGTTAATACAATAAACTTTAAATGCGCAAATAAACATGAAACCCTCACCTTAGACGCTCCTAGACGCAAGGAAAACCTGCTAGGATGCCTCGGAAACCACCCCGTGCAAGCTCACGCGAATAATCGAAGATTTGAAATTGAATTTTTCTTTTTTTCTTCTCCCTCATTTTCGGCCCTAGCTGGTTCTATTTTCAGCTCTTTCTTTTTTTATTTTGTGCTAATTTAGGCTATTAAAATGAGGCACAAGGTCAAAATGGTCAATCCCCTTGGTCAAACCACTTAAAAATTGGTCAAACTAGCCTATTTCATGCATTTTAAAGCTAAAATAACTAATGAAATATTAATTCTAGCTAACAACAATTAAAATATAAAATTTAAGTCATCTAAATACTAGTTTCACTATTTGCTGAGGACTAGAAACCGTTCTCTACCTATCGCTCTCGATATGCTATGCACTTTGCGTCAACAAAGAAGTGACAATTAAATCTCAAAGAATCTAAGAAATATATCATTTTTGGAAAGCATCATAGTTTAAAATTTACTCCGGCTCGGAGTTACTTTTCTCATTTATTTGAAAACCGAGTGATTTTAATGCAAGACAACCAAAACCGATTATTAAAATAATCACAGCAATCAAGGTAATCAATATTCATCTAAATTAATTAATTTAACCATTTCTAGAACATTTTAAAGAATTATGAAGTCAATATTAAGATACAAATGAAAGTTAATATAACACGTAGTCAAATACAATTAAACCCCAACATTTAAGATGACACTTAATTAATCACAAGAGTATAAATTCAATTACTATAATTATTAGAAATAGATAATAATCTTTTAATTATTCAATACACAACTACTAAATGCTTCCAAGAGAAATATGAAAATAGTGCAAATTGGTTGATTTAACTAATTAAACATTTAATCAAATGCAGTCAAGTGCTATTAAATGCATGCTAGGTTCGGGTTATCACATCCTTCCCCCCTTAAAACAATTGCGTCCTCGCAATTCTTCTTCCAATAGAACTCAGCATCATCTGAAATCCAATTCTGACTAATCTTCATTAGCTACTGAACAAGTATTTCATCAAGATGACCAATAGGAAAGTTCAAGTAGAAATGCCAAGTGGTAACGCCAAATAAAGGCTCAAAGGTAGATACCGTACAAGAATCCCATTGACACGAATACCGAAGAAGAATAAATTCCAACCAGAAACGCCGAGATAATACCAATAAAGACTAAAGCAAAGATACTGTAGATGTCATTAATACCACACAATAACGACAAGAAGAATATTTCACGCACGAATCTCCAATAGAAGTCTAACTGTTACTGCCCGAGAATTCCCAAGCAAGAAGCCAAATAAAAGCTCAAACAAAGATTCTATCTAGAGGTCCAAAGAAGTACCCCACTGGTCATGGATTTCATAGAAGAATTCCCTGTTAAGAGTGCTGAAGAAAATACCAAGAACCCAATCAAATATATTTCCAAAGTTCCAAAGAAGCCTTCCAAATAATAACCCCATGGAACAACCAATTAGATTCCGAGTTTTGCTATCAAATGCTGAGAGGAATGTCAAAAGAAATAACAGAGAAAATATAATGTGCCCAATAAGACAACCAAGTTGAATAACAAACATAGTTTCCCAGATGGACGAAAACTCCAAGGATAAACACCGAACTGATAAACAATATACCGAGACCAAACTCTGAGGCCTCTTCACTGTTTGCCAAGTGAGAACTTCATACAACTTTGCCAACAAGGAAAATACCAAGAGAACGCCTAATAAGAATTTCAAAGAATACCATAAGTAGTATTATACAATAAGTCTGATAGGAACTCCAAATACCAAACCTACTGAGGAACACTGAAGAAGATATTCAAAACAATGCTCCAATAAGAAAGTAGCCAAGTTTGCCCAATAAGTAAATACCAAATAATTGGCCACTGAGAATTCCATAGAATACCATTGATGAATTTCCAATCAAGAATGCCAGTATCACACCAATAAAGTCCAAGACACACATACCATAGATAATACTGTGCAGTAAGGCCGATTGAAATCCCAATAACCAAATCCACCGAGAAATGCCAACAGAAGTCTCCAAAGAATACCCATTAAGAAAACCAAAGAATGCTCCAAAGAACAACCAAATAAAACCCCAAGAGAAAGCTGCTCTCTCACAACTGTTAGGCACATAGGAGGACCATAGAGATTTGCCAATAACCGAGCTCCAAAAGCAAACACCAATTTCCAAATAAAGGCTAGCCAAATGCCATTCATTTCCTGCCAATCCATACACCTTGAAAAGCCAGCGGTGAACCACTTTCTTCAGGGGAGGAAGAGGTCTTACTTACCATTTCCATAGGACATGTATGAATGCCAATATATCACAGTTATACACATGCCTTAAACTATTATGCAAGCAAGTTTACAAAATAGTTTATTCAACAAAGTCACTCAAGCACGGCAATCAAGTCAAGCACAACATAATCAATTCAAATCACGGAATAGCTAATTCAAGACATTCTATACACACATTACAAGTAAAACTTCAAGCAAATGACAATTCACGAGGTCAATTCAATTCACGATGCCAATTCAATAAGTCAATTCGATAGACAACTAGACATTTCACCTTTCTTGAGAAATATTTAAGACATAACAAATAACTTTATCACATAAGTGCATACATTCAAGTCAAGACACACAATCTCACATACAAGCATACACTTTCAAGACACACTTAACAAGCACACATTCAAGGGTCACTACCCACCAGGCTGAGGACCCTGTCCCGGCTTATGAGCTAGACAAGCTCTGATACCACCTGTAACACCCCGATCCCTCTCGAAACCGGGAGTTCTATCATTCAATCTAATCACAACCCAAACCAAAACCCGGGCATAATTTTCAGGGAAAACGGACAGAGTCTCCCTTGTTTCTAGGCGAAATGTAAAACCTGCGACAACATATAAGTGGACCATTACCATGTCCAAACATTCAACCACCTCAAGGCCATCCGAGCCTCGGTTCTCATCAATCAACCGCAAGCAAATATACATACATTTCCAATTAAAAAGCTAACCTATCTCTTTTCATTCTTGATAAATACATTCAAACTAGACAATTAAACCATTCTAAGCTACTACATAAAATAAACTATCATGACATTCTAATTCTTTTCCTTTGGACATTACAAACATGCATTTAAAGTTAAGTTATAATAACTAGATACATAATCTAACTTATCAAACTACTTCAACATTCTAATGAAACTTAAATTACATACTTTTGACATTAAATACATACAACATATGAAAGCATATATCTTCACAACTTCGACACTCAAGCCACATAGGCACGCAAGACAACTCTTCAGGCAACGAACTTTCACAAAATCACGAACTTCCAACTAACATGACATTTCCTGAAATGTGGTGGTGAGGAGTGAGTATACACAACACGTATACTCAGTGAGGGCGAGACAGATATCGAGTTGGAGAGAAAGAAAGTCGTGCAATGCAAATAAGACAGTTAAGCAATTTAACTGATAAATAAGCAATCAAGACAAACAATCAATACAATAAGCAATTACTGAAAGCATTAACACAACCATTCAAAGCTATACCACACTCTGAAGGCTATGGTTTACTCATACGAGCAATGTACCATTTCACGAGCGATACATCAATCTCGAGCTTGATGTTGACAACGATGACAATAAGCACGCATCCACCTTATAACACCAGTTTGGAATACCCCGGAAGTATCCATCAATTCTACGACCCAAATCTCCCTGGGAGGCAACCCAAGCGAGAAAAGGGAATAGCAGCGGAGCTAGAGCAACCAACACTGGCAACCCGAGGCTACCCAGAGAGGCCCATCATTCACGCGTGAGACACTATGCAATGCAAGACTCGATACAAGGCGATAAACGAGCGATAGCACAACAATACAAACTAGTGACAACAAACGAGATAACAAGCAATAATAAGCAACAATAACACCAATTAAACAAGTATATCAAGCAACCCTAAGCATTCTAGAGGCATAATATCAAGATAACAAGCAAAATCATAAATCGGCCCCAACTATCAAAACACTACCATTTCCAAACGAGCCACGAGTTCTGGAAACCGACTTCACCAATCCTCCTAGGTCACCATAAGGCACGTCTAAGGACCCCAAAACCCTATAAAGCCCCGATTTTCCCTTTTGCTCGTTTGAACTACAACTACCTCAACCGATCACCCAACCAATGCCATAATCACACCAAAAGTGCTTCCATGGCCTCCCGAAACAATGTTAGCACGCAAAATGAGAAAATGCTAAACTCGACCTAAACGACCCCGACTTTCACCAAGGCATTTTCTCATTTTTTTCCATTACGCAACCTAAACAAATCATACATTTAGACATTCTAGCATACCTAGCACCTTTTCACATCAACAGACAGCATAACAGCGCAACTTTATCATTTCAAGGATTTACTATTCATGTTTTACTATTCAACTAACAAATTATATTCCAATTTCAATATTCAACCGCAGAAAATGTTAAAAAGCTATAAATACATGTTCTACGATTGCTAGAGAATATTCTTTAAGCCTCAAAATGATAAAACAACAAACTACGGATAAAATCCAAAAATTAAAGTTAATACAATAAACTTTCAAATGCGCAAATAAACATGAAACCCTTACCTTAGATACTCCTAGACGCAAGGAAAACCTCCTAGGATGCCTCGGAAATCACCCCGTGCAAGCTCACGCGAAGAATCGAAGATTTGAAGTTGAATTTTTCTTTTTTTCTTCTCCCTCATTTTCGGCCCTAGTTGGTTCTGTTTTCAGGTCTTTCTTTTTTTTTGGTGCTAATTTAGGCTATTAAAATGAGGCACAAGGTCAAAATGGTCAATCCCCTTGGTCAAACCACTTAAAAATTGGTCAAACTAGCCTATTTCATGCATTTTAAAGCTAAAACAACTAATGAAATATTAATTCTAGCTAACAACAATTAAAATATAAAATTTAAGTCATCTAAATACTAGTTTCACTATTTGCTGAGGACTAGAAACCGTTCTCTACCTATCGCTCTCGATATGCTATGCACTTTGCGTCAACAAAGAAGTGACAATTAAATCTCAAAGAATCTAAGAAATATATCATTTTTGGAAAGTATCATAGTTTAAAATTTACTCCGGCTCGGAGTTACTTTTCTCATTTATTTGAAAACCGAGTGATTTTAATGCAAGACAACCAAAACCGATTATTAAAATAATCACAGCAATCAAGGTAATCAATATTCATCTAAATTAATTAATTTAACCATTTCTAGAACATTTTAAAGAATTATGAAGTCAATATTAAGATACAAATGAAAGTTAATATAACACGTAGTCAAATACAATTAAACCCTAACATTTAAGATGACACTTAATTAATCACAAGAGTATAAATTCAATTACTATAATTATTAGAAATAGATAATAATCTTTTAATTATTCAATACACAACTACTAAATGCTTCCAAGAGAAATATGAAAATAGTGCAAATTGGTTGATTTAACTAATTAAACATTTAATCAAATGCAGTCAAGTGCTATTAAATGCATGCCGGGTTCGGGTTATCACAGGCTCCCCATGAGTTGCAGGAATTGAAAATTCAGCTACAGGGCCTACTTGAAAAGGGTTTTATTCAGCCTAGTTCGTCACCTTGGGGTGCTCCTGTGTTATTAGTGAAGAAGAGAAATGGTACTTTGCGGTTGTGTATCGATTATCGAGGTCTTAATCAAGTAACAGTGAAAAATAAATATCCTCTGCCTTTGATTGAGGAATTGTTTGATCAGCTGCAGGGTGCTGTCATATTTTCTAAATTTGATTTGTGACAGGGTTTTTATCAACTGAGAATTCAGAAAGATGATATACCCAAGACTGCTTTCAGAACCAGGTACGGTCACTATGAGTTTGTTGTATTACCATTTGGGTTGACAAATGCTCTAGCCGCTTTTATGGATTTGATGCAAAGAGTGTTTAGACCATATTTGGATCAATTTGTTGTGATTTTCGTTGATGATATATTGGTGTACTCTAAATCTGAGGCAGAGTATGAAGAACACTTGAGAATTATGCTGCGAACATTGCAAGAACATAAATTGTTTGCCAAATTGTGAATTCTGGTTGAGGCGTGTAGCCTTTTTAGGCCATATCATTTCCCAGGAGGGAATATCTATAGATCCTGCGAAACTTGATGTGGTTATGACTTGGAAAAGACCTGAGACTGTAGCGTCCCGATCCCTCACGAGACCGGGGTCCCGATTCCAAACCCAAGGCACAAAAATTTAGGGGAAATGGACAGAATCTCCCCTGTTTATAGGACAATCCGAAAATCTGCGAATAATAGAATACAACTACAAGACCATAATCTTCAACCACAATCCATTTCATCCTTACAAGCATGTAAGTCAACTAGACAACAAGGTAAAGATTACAAATTAATAAAACATTACAAGCCATTCATAACTATCAATAAATTCCAAACTTAACTTTACAATTACAAAACTGAATTAAATGACAATCCACGTAAGCCAGCATAGTCAACACGAAACTCTCGAGCCTTCTTTTCTACTTCTGATAGCACTGATCCTGAAAGGTGTTAGAAACGAGGGTGAGTATACAATATGTATACTCAGTGAGAGAGGTGATGCAACATACCGGGCGTGCAATGCAGCAACTTAATACAATTAATACAATAAATAAACAATGAATAACAATTCTAATACCACATTTAAAAGGATACAATCGATAACCCTTATCACTCCAAATCTTCGATCCCCGATCCATGAACCACGATCTCAATCTCGATATGCTGGCATCCCTTACACCAATGGGTACTCTGGATGTACCCGATCCTACGACCCAACACCCCGTAGCAATCTCCGGACTAGGCGAGTGAGGGAATAGCAGACGGAGCTAAGGCAACCAACACTGGCAAGCCCGATGCCGCCCAGCGAGGCCATCGCATCCGCCGCGACAATGAGGTTGCTCAACCACGATACAATGCAAGAATGATAACAATGACAATATAATCAAGAAATACATTTAAGGACAAAAAGTAGGTCGTCCTCACACCAAGTTACAATTTAGCAACAATAAGCATATATCAATTACGCAATTATACTAAACAATATACTCTTTTAGCAAGAAAATAAACTATAATGCACGTAAGGATGCAGGTCCCTCACCTTTATCAAGCTTCAAGATGTAAAAATGGCTTAGTTACTCCAACTTTCCTTTAGCTCGAATATGCAAATCCCTAGTATATTCATTTAAGTATAACACTTTAGCAATTGATTATATTAACTCCACATTAGCACGTAATCCCAAATAACCACATAGTATTCATGTATGTCATATTGCCACATAGCCTAAGTAATCAAATGAATAACTCTAAAACATTTCTTTAATCTTACCAAGGACATTAACTATATCAACTTTAACAAGTTAACTTCATAACTAATTCAACTTCATTTATATTGCAAAGGAATATCAAACTAAGTATTAAATCAAGACAACTATGTTTAACACTTAAACATAATTCAACTATAACAAAATCTAAGAATCATTATCATGTTTATTCACCCAAGTACAACATACATAACTCAATTAATAATCAATTATAGCAATTAAGTCATCCAAATAACCAACTAGGCAACAATCTTAGCTAACCCACATAGAATCCAACAAAACCCTTTCTCCAATGCATACAAATTAGCTTCTAGTCTTCACACAAGATAATGAATTCTAAATCTAACTTTACCAATCAGTTATAGACACTTTATGACCCATTTAAATTCTTTGAAACCACATTTATAAGCACGTTAACTTAAAAACTACATAAAGCCTTTTAGGTGTTTTGTACTACAACTACTCAATCTAATTACCAATTAAGTGTCATAATTACATTTTAAGAGCTCCCTAACACTTCTAAGATCATATACTTATTCAAACAAGCCATCGCTAACACTTCGCTTCAAAGACCCCTTTGAATTCTAAGCCAATTATGCAAATTTCCTAAAGTTCCAATCAAGCCAACCACATCTAATCACTAATCTATGCCCATTAGAGCCTATATTATCTATAGATAGCATCGAATCAATCTTAGAATCAACTTTGCACAAAACCCTAAATATCACCTAAATATTTTCTATTTTCTCCAACAAAGGCTTAAATTAATCAATTCTGTTACCTATGCTATAGACCTTCAAACTGATTGATTTATATATATAAACGTAGCTCTCTGAGTGTAGATGACTTTAGCCTCAAGCGCAACTCAATTCCGATCTAAATTTCACAAGTTATGACCTTTTCCGTGCAATTACGCGAACTGCCTCCTGCACCAGCGATTTTCAGACACATTTCGGAAATAGCTAAATCGTGGGGCCAAAACGTTAGAATTTGCCTTAGCTCTAGAAATCCACATTTGTTCTAAAATGCCTAGTCTAGATGTCATATAAATTTTGTTAATTTTAGAGCACGTTTGCTGTGTCAAAAGTGCTTCAAAAGACGGGCAGTGGGCTGACCAAATATGCACTTCTTGTTCTACTTGATGTTTTCATGCACTAAACTAACTACAAGCAATATACTAGTATGCAACGCATTTCTATTCCTCTCTTAAAACTTTTAGCAAACATGTAGCCTACACACAATTGAACAAATTATCTAGCATCCACTACAACATAATACATTAAGTAATTCCACATGATAGCCAAACACGCAAGTAAAGTAATCCATTGAACAATTTAAGGCAAGTCATTTATTTAGCACCTAAACTACTCATATAACTCAAGAAACCACATAAACACCCCTTATACACAAGAACACTACTCGGCCCCTTAGGTTCACCATACACAAACACACCACATTCACTTTATTTTGAGCAACTAATAAGTGATCCTAGTCTCTACAACACATATAACTCAATAACCAAGCTAAAACTAAGCATTAAGGCTCTAACTTCATTTTTTTTTCCTTTTTAATTCAATAAGGCAATACTAGTAATGAATCAAGTTATCCAATCACAAAGACATATTCTATACCCATATTTGAGAGTAAAATAAGTATAGATAAGCATATATAGTACATTATTTAACTTCAAGAAGCCAAAGAGCACAAAACAAATAAGCTTAACACTTTCAACATCTCAGCAGTACCTCGACTTTGGCTGCATAATTACCTAAGCAAACGACCTCCTATGAAACTTATTTTTATATGTATAGAAAGCTCTTCGGAAGTAGATAAATCTAGAATCAAACAGAACTCGATTCTGTGTTAAATTCATCAAGATATGACTAAAACAACTCAAGTGCGCAAAGCTGTCCAGATTGGTCACGCATTCTGTCAGGTTTCGGTTTTTATTTTCTTAGAGGCACTAGATGGAGGAATTGGCCAACTCGACCTAAACAGAACTTGTTCTAAACTAGCTTATCTAGGTCCTGTAAAATTTTCATAATTTTCCAAGTTATCTAACTAGGTCAAAAACTCCACGAAATTCAGGAAAGTAAAACTGTCCAGTTCCAGTCAACTACAAAACTTCACTGATTTCAGCAATTACGAGCAAACAAATTATTTTTCTTCACAATTCTTCCAACATGAAAGTTGTATCTCTCCAAGTCTAGATTAATATGTGATTTTTCCATATTTTTCCCAAAGTAATTAATTGCTCAAACAATACATAAAGTACAGCAGCTACAACAAAATCCTGCAAACATATACATGTATAAACTTGTCTAATACAACAATTTCTTACTCAAAAACACACATATATGCAATGTAAGTTCTGAAATCAGTTTTTAAAAGATTTCCCCTCACCTTACACATGCTAGGAACGCGAGCTAAGGCACGAAAATGCGAGAAAATCGGCTCGGGGTTGTTTATTTCTTCTTCTTCTCCTCTTTCTTCTTTTGATCGACTGGTGTGTGTTGTGTGTGGTCTGATGTGTGTGTGAGTTGCAGTATTTTTGTGTGTGTGTGGGGTGTGTTGTGTGTGTTTTATGTTAAATAAAAATATCTAGGTGGCTCCAAAGACCAAATTGCCCCCTTAACTAAGTGTATATTTCTAGTTTGCCACCTTATAGTATTTTGATTAATCTAGTTAGCTAGGGTAGTGTAGTGTAATTATTTTATTGCCTACGATATGCCTACGATACTTAGAATATAAAAAAATGCACGTGAATGTACACTAAATAAAACGAATGCACATTTTCCAAGAAATATAAAAAGTAATGCTAATAATTATATGCAAACAATTAAGGTAACATGTAAATGTACGCAAATGATTAAAATAAGCATATTAATATACGCAAATAAATAAAATAACTATATGCTCAGGGTCGGGGTATTACACTCTCTCCTCCTTCAAACAATTGCGTCCTCGCAATTCCTTCTTTCAAGAGAACTCCACGTGTGCATCTTGATCAACCTAGATAAGAGGCTCGAATGCGAAAGTCACAGAAAATACCAAGAAGGAGTACCGAGTAAACACACCAATAAGAGCTTGCTGATAGAAATCCCAAAGAAAACCATCACTCATGAATGCTGGTAAGAATACTCACGTGATTCTCCATATGAAGACCAATGGAAATATTATATGTGAAATCCAAAGATAAGAACGTCAAATAAAGGCTCCAATTAGAATACCAACATGGAATCTTGAAAATGAACCCCCTTCAAGACAAATACCGTGCAAGAATTCCAAATATGATGATTGAGTAAGTAGTCCCGTTGAGAGTCTCAAATGAAAATACCAATGATAACACTAAACAAGAATCCCAGTTCTGGATACCGAGAAAACAGTGAAGTAGAATACCCCATGAGAATCTCAAACTTGCTTCTAGAAGCACTTCTTGTTATTACAGCTGGCTCTGTTGGTTCACATCTTCAGGAAACCCGCTTCCGGCTTCCTCAATAAGAGAGTGTTTACTTACCATTTTCAAAGGGGTAATATATGTATGCAATTGATTCTATTTAAATTAAACTCTTAATGCACATTATTACAAGTAACTAAAGCAAGTAGATACTCAAGGAATCAATTAAATGTTCCTACCACATAATCTTCACATGTTGTGCATACATACCACATAAATGTACTCATAGTCACATAGTACACATATCACATATTTTCCATTACTACATGAATAAGTCACCTAGGTGCACACGAAATTACACATTTGCACATTTTGCAAATTCGTCAGGTTAACATAGTGAGGCACAAAAGTACATAATTTCATACAAAGACACACACAGGATTACATGCAAGCACATTCCTAATCAAAACACACTACACATGCACGCACTCGAGGGTTGCTACCCGACAGACCGAGGACCTTGTCCCGGCTGAGAGCTAACTAAGCTCTGATACCACTTTTGTAGCATCCCGATCCCTCACGAGACCGGGGTCCTGATTCTAAACCCAAGGCACGAAAATTTAGGGAAAACAGACAGAATCTCCCCTATTTATAGGACAATCCGAAAATCTGCGAATAATAGAATACAACTACAAGACCATAATCTTCAACCTCAATCCATTTCATCCTTAAAAGCATGCAAGTCAACTAGACAACAAGGTAAAGATTACAAATTAATAAAACATTACAAGCCATTCATAACTGTAACACCCCGATCCCTCTTGAGACCGAAAGTTCAATCTATCAATCTAATCACAACCCATTTCCAAACCCGAGCAAAATTTTAGGGAAAGACGGACGGAGTCTCCCCTGTTTCTAGGCAAAATGTAAAACCTGTAATAGCATATAAGTCGACCAGCACCGTGTCCAACCATACAAACACCTCAAGGCCATCCGAGCCTTGGTTCTCAACAATCGAACACAACCAAATATACATTTCCAATTTAAAAGCTAACCTATCTCTTTTCCTTTGGACTTTACAAACATACATTAAAGTTAAACTATTCTATCTGAATACATAAACTAGCTTTTCTAAATCACTTCAATAACCTAGAAAACTCAAATTACATTCCTTTTTAACATTAAATACAAACAACACATGAAACATACATCTTTGCATCTTTGACAACTCAAGCCACATAGCACGCAAGACAACTCTTCAAGCATGATCTTTCACGTAATCACGAACTTTCCAGCTAACATGGCATTTCCTGAAATGTGGTGGTGAGGAGTGAGTATACACAACACGTATACTCAGTGAGGGCGAGACAGATATCGAATTGGAGAGAAAGAAAGTCGTGCAATGCAAATAAGACAGTTAAGCAATATAACTGATAAGTAAGCAATCAAGACAAACAATCAATACAATAAGCAATTACTGAAAGCATTAACACAACCATTCAAAGCTATACCACACTCTGAAGGCTTTGGTTCACTCATACGAGCAATGTACCATTTCACGAGCGATACATCAATCTCGAGCTTGATGTTGACAACGATGACAATAAGCGCGCAACCACCTTATAACTTCAGTTTGGAATACCTCGGAAGTATCTATCAATTCTATGACCCAAATCTCCCTGGGAGGCAACCCAAGCGAGAATGGGAATAGGACACGGAGCTAGAGCAACCAACACTGGCAGCCCGAGACTACCCAGAGAGGCCCATCACTCACGCGCCTGACACTATGCAATACAAGACATGATACAAGGTGATAACAAGTGATAGCACAACAATACAGATTAGAGGCGATAAACGAGATATCAAGCATTTACAACCAATACTAGCATTCAATTAACTTTTAAAGCATAACTATCTTTAATAGCAACAATAACACCAATTAAACAAGTAATAGCAATTCAAACACGAAAACGACAAATATCATTATTCAATCCCTAACTTCCAAAGGCAATTACGAGCAAACGAGCTACAGGATTAGGAAACCGATTTCACTACATTCACTCAGGCACTACAAGGTTCGTTTCTATGTCACTAAACTTCACTTTTTCACCCGAGGCCCGAAAGTCCACCTACTGCGTTTGAACTACAGCTATGCCAACCGGTCACTCAATCAACGCCACAACAGCGCTAAAAGTGCTTCCATGGCCTCAATTGCAAAACCCCTAACTCAATTCGAGTACGGTCAACTTTTGGTCAAACGGCCCCTTTACGTTTCTTTGTTTAATTTCCAATTTTATCAAAGGCCAGTCCATTTTTATCACACATTTTATCTTTCTATCACTAATGGCACCTATCCAAATCAAACAATCGCAATTCGGATCGAAATTCAAAATTTTAGGGTTTACTATTCGTAATTCACTATTCATTGCTCTTCCCCAATTTTAAATACGCAGTTTCAACCGTAAAAATTGCTAAATAACTATCAAGCAATGCTCTACGAACCCTAAAGAAGTATTTCCAATCAATTTCAAGCATTATAACGCATTAAATATCAAATCTAAAATTTTGAATCAAAAATAAAATTTCATATCATATGCACAAAAGCGTGAAAACCCTCATAGAGATTGAAGACCAAGACCCGCAAGGACCCGAGCAACGACCCCCGAGCAATTCCACGCGCAATTGTAGAAGAAAATGCAAGAAAAATCTTTTCTTTTTCTCCTTGAGACCATTCGGCCATGGCAAGGACAAAATGGTCATTATGCAATTTGTTTTTATTGATTTTTGCCTTGTTTTATTATTTAAAAGGTGACAAGGGCATTTTGGTCATTTGCAAAATCAAACTTTAGTTAAAAATGGTCAAATAAGCTTATTTTGATGCCATTAAATCTAATTCAAGTTAAAACAATGCAATTAAATGAAAAACAACTAAAACTAGTTAAATTAAGCTAAAAATATTCTCCACTAAGTCCGAAGAATATTTCTCTAACTCTCATTTTCGAAATACTACGATCGAACGGTCAATAAACGATCGCTAATAAAGTGATAAGCAATAATAGAAAACTTTAATTTTTTTAAAAAGTAGACTAGTAGAATAGTTTAAAATTCACTCCGGCTCGGAGTTACTTTTCTCATTTATTTAAAAACTGAGTGATTTTAATGCAAGACAATTAAAACCGATTATTAAAATAATCAAAACAATCAAAATAATCAATATTCATTTAAAAATAATTAATTTAAATATTTCTAGAATATTTTAAAAAATTATGAAGTTAATGCCAAAATACGAATGAACAAGTAAATATAAACATGTAATCAAGTGCAATTAAATATTAACATTTAAGATGGCACTTAATTAAATACAAGAGAATAAATTCAATTACTATAATTAATAGAAATAGATAATAATCTTTTAATTATTCATTATACAATTACTAAATGCTTCCAAGAGATATATTAAAATAGTGCAAATTGGTTGATTTAACTAATTAAACATTTATGTAAATACAGTCAAATGCTATTAAAAGCATGCCGGGTTCGGGTTATCAGAATAACTATCAATACATTCCAAACTTAACTTTACAATTACAAAACTGAATTCAATGACAATCCATGTAAGCCAGCATAGTCAACACGAAACTCTCGAGTCTTCTTTTCTACTTCTGATAGCACTGATCCTGAAAGGTGTTAGAAACGAGGGTGAGTATACAACATGTATACTCAGTGAGGGAGGTGATGCAACATACCGGCCGTACAATGCAGCAACTTAATACAATTAATACAATAAATAAACAATGAATAACAATTCTAATACCACATTTTAAAAGGATACAATCGATAACCCTTATCACTCTAAATCTTCGATCCCCGATCCACGAACCACGATCTCAATCTTGATATGCCGGCATCCCTTACACCAATGGGTACTCTGGATGTACCCGATCCTACGACCCAACACCCCCTGGCAATCTCCGGACCAGGCGAGTGAGGGAATAGTAGACGGAGCTAAGGCAACCAACACTGGCAAGCCCGATGCCGCCCAGTGAAGCCATCGCATCCGCCGCGACAATGAGGTTGCGCAACCACGATACAATGCAAGAATGATAACAATGACAATATAATCAAGAAATACATTTAAGGACAAAAAGTAGGTTGTCCTCACACCAAGTTACAATTTAGCAACAATAAGCATATATCAATTACGCAATTATACTAAACAATATACTCTTTTAGCAAGAAAATAAACTATAATGCACATAAGGATGCAGGTCCCTCACCTTTATCAAGCTTCAAGATGTAAAAATGGCTTAGTTACTCCAACTTTCCTTTAGCTCGAATATGCAAATCCCTAGTATATTCATTTAAGTATAACGCTTTAGCAATTGATTATATTAACTCCACATTAGCACGTAATCTCAAATAACCACATATTATTCATGTATGTCATATTGCCACATAGCCTAAGTAACCAAACGAATAACTCTAAAACATTTCTTTAATCTTACCAAGGACATTAACTATATCAACTTTAACAAGTTAACTTCATAACTAATTCAACTTCATTTATATTGCAAAGGAATATCAAACTAAGTATTAAATCAAGACAACTATGTTTAACACTTAAACATAATTCAACTATAACAAAATCTAAGAATCATTATCATGTTTATTCACCCAAGTACAACATACATAACTCAATTAATAATCAATTATAGCAATTAAGTCATCCAAATAACCAACTAGGCAACAATCTTAGCTAACCCACATAGAATCCAACAAAACCCTTTTTCCAATGCATACAAATTAGCTTCTAGTCTTCGCACAAGATAATGAATTCTAAATCTAACTTTACCAATCAGTTATAGACACTTTATGACCCATTTAAATTCTTTGAAACCACATTTATAAGCACGTTAACTTAAAAAACTACATAAAGCCTTTTAGGTGTTTTGTACTACAACTACTCAATCTAATTACCAATTAAGTGTCATAATTACATTTTAAGAGCTCCCTAACACCTCTAAGATCATATACTTATTCAAACAAGCCATCGCTAACACTTCGCTTCAAAGACCCCTTTGAATTCTAAGTCAATTATGCAAATTTCCTAAAGTTCCAATCAAGCCAACCACATCTAATCACTAATCTATGCTCATTAGAGCCTATATTATCTATAGATAGCATCGAATCAATCCTAGAATCAACTTTGCACAAAACCCTAAATATCACCTAAACATTTTCTATTTTCTCCAACAAAGGCTTAACTTAATCAATTCAGTTACCTATGATATACACCTCCAAACTGACTGATTTATATATATAAACATAGCTCCCTGAGTGTAGATGACTTTAGCCTCAAGCGCAACTCAATTCCGATCTAAATTCCACAAGTTATGACTTTTTCCGTGCAACTGCGCGAACTGCCTCCTGCACCAGCGATTTTCAGACACATTTTAGAAATAGCTAAATCGCGGGGCCAAAACGTTAGAATTTGCCTTAGCTCTAGAAATCCACATTTGTTCTAAACTGTCTAATCTAGCTGGCATATAAATTTTATTAATTTTAGATCACGTTTGCTATGTCAAAAGTGCTTCAAAAGACAGGTAGTGGGCTGACCGAATATGCACTTCTTGTTCTACTTGATGTTTTCATGCACTAAACTAACTACAAGCAATATACTAGTATGCAACGCATTTCTATTCCTCTCTTAAAACTTTTAGCAAACATGTAGCCTACACACAATTGAACAAATTACCTAGCATCCACTACAACATAATACATTAAGTAATTCCACATGATAGCCAAACACGCAAGTAAAGTAATCCATTGAACAATTTAAGGCAAGTCATTCATTTAGCACCTAAACTACTCATATAACTCAAGAAACCACATAAACACCCCTTATACACAAGAACACTACTCGGCCCCTTAGGTTCACCACACACAAACACACCACATTCACTTTATTTTGAGCAACTAATAAGTGATCCTAGTCTCTACAACACATATAACTCAATAACCAAGCTAAAACTAAGCATTAAGGCTCTAACTTCATTTTTTTCCCTTTTTAATTCAATAAGGCAATACTAGTAATGAATCAAGTTATCCAATCACAAAGACATATTCTATACCCATATTTGAGAGTAAAATAAGAATAGATAAGCATATATAGTACATTATTTAACTTCAAGAAGCCAAAGAGTACAAAACAAATAAGTTTAACACTTTCAACATCTCAGCTGTATCTCAACTTTGACTGCACAATTACCTAAGAAAACGACCTCCTATGAAACTGATTTTTACGTGTATAGAAATATCTTCAGAAGTAGATACCTCTAGAATCAAACGGAACTCGATTCTGTGTTAAATTCATCAAGATATGACTAAAACAACTCATGTGCGCAAAGCTGTCCAGATTGGTCACGAATTCTGTCAGGTTTCGGTTTTTATTTTCTTAGAGGCACTAGATGGAAGAATTGGCCAACTAGACCTAAACATAACTTGTTCTAAACTAGCTTATCTATGTCCTGTAAAATTTTTATAATTTTCCAAGTTATCTAACTAGGTCAAAAACTCCACGAAATTCAGGCAAGTAAAACTGTCCAGTTCTAGTCAACTACAAAACTTCACTGATTTCAGCAATTACGAGCAAACAAACGATTTTTCTTTACAATTCTTCTAACATGAAAGTTGTATCTCTCCAAGTCTAGATTAATATGTGATTTTTCCATATTTTGCCCAAAGTAATTAATTGCTCAAACAATACGTAAAGTACAGCAGCTACAACAAAATCCTGCAAACATATACATGTATAAACTTGTCTAATACAACAATTTCTTACTCAAAAACACACATATATGCAATGTAAGTTCTGAAATCAGTTTTTAAAAGATTTCCTCTCACCTTACACATGCTAGGAACGCAAGCTAAGGCACGAAAATGCGAGAAAATTGGCTCGGGGTTGTTCATTTCTTCTTCTTCTCCTCTTTCTTCTTTTGATCGATTGGTGTGTGTTGTGTGTGGTCTGATGTGTGTGTGTGTGTTGCAGTATTTTTGTGTGTGTGTGGGGTGTGTTGTGTGTATTTTATGTTAAATAAAAATATCTAGGTGGCTCCAAAGACCAAATTGCCCCCTTAATTAAGTGTATATTTCTAGTTTGCCACCTTATAGTATTTTGACTAATCTAGTTAGCTAGGGTAGTGTAGTGTAATTATTTTATTGCCTACGTTATGCCTACAATACTTAGAATATAAAAAAATGCACGTTAATGTACACTAAATAAAACGAATGCACATTTTTCAAGAAATATAAAAAGTAATGCTAATAATTATATGCAAACAATTAAGGTAACATGTAAATGTACGCAAATGATTAAAATAAGCATATTAATATACGCAAATAAATAAAATAACTATATGCTCAGGGTCGGGGTATTACAGAGACTGTCACGGAAGTTCGGAGTTTCTTGGGATTGGTGAGTTATTATAGGCGATTTGTTAAGGACTTCTAAAAGATTGCAGGACCATTGACTTCCTTAACTCAAAAGAAAATTGTATTTAACTGGGATGATAAATGTGAAGCCAGTTTCCAGGAATTGAAAAAGAGACTTACCACTGCACCTATTCTTGCATTGCCTGAGGGGACTGATAATTTGGTGATATACAGTGATGCTTCGAAAGAAGGCCTAGGTTGCATACTTATGCAAAATGGTAAGGTAATAGCTTATGCCTCTAGGAAATTGAAACCATATGAACTCAATTATCCTACACACGATCTTGAGCTTGCTACTGTTGTCTTTGCTTTGAAGAAATGGTGTCATTACTTGTGGGGTAATCAATTTGAGATATTTACTAATCATAAAAGTCTGAAATATCTATCTTCTCAAAAAGATTTGAATATGAGGCAAAGGCGTTGGCTAGACTTGTTGAATGATTATAATTGCACAATTAGCTATTTGCTAGGAAAAGCTAACACTGTAGCAGACGCATTGAGATGAAAAGCTTCTGTAGCTAGTTTGATAATCAAAGACTGGGAGTCTGTGGAGGAGTTATCCTTATGGAAACTGAAGGCTTCTAGAGTAGGTATCCAATTTGCTAGCTTACAAATTTAATCTCTATTGCTATCTAGGATCAGAGAAGGCCAACAGTCAGATCCTCAATTGTTGAAGATTCTAGAGAAGTCAAAAGGGGGAGTGTGAAATCTCATATTTTGCCTTTATCTCGGTTTGCGTGTTTTACCTCGTTTTGCATGAATTGACCTGTTTATGTGCTATCTGACTTAGAATATGATAATTATGTGATTAATACTCCTAATACATGCTAAGTGTGCATTCATGAAATTTTCATCAAAAATAGAATTAGAAATTTTATCGTCGACTTTTAGTGAATAGTATTTTTGAAACACGTCTGCTATAATTTTGAAACTGGTCTACCTAGTGTTTGAAAACCTAGTCCTCGGTCATTAATAGACCTGTGTTTGATTAAAATGGATTTCAAATCGGCTTAGGAATTTAATAGGATTTTTACACCGTCTTTTGCGAAAATCGAGTTTTAAGCCGACTCGGGTGGAATTGTTTGAATATAAAACTTCTTCTCACCTAAAAATAAACTACTTGAGATATCTTAGGAGTTGCATAAATGTTTTGAGCAAAGAAATAGTTAGAATAGAATTAAAAGACTAGAAAATAGAATTAAAAGACTAAAAACTAACTTTGACCATTTTTATTTTTGTTTGACATTTACTTATATGCATCAACCCACAATTGCAACGCACAAAAACACACTCACTCACACACACAAGGCCGAGAGCCATAGGAGAGAAAAGAGAAAGAAATTTCAAAGGTTTTCAAAGCAAAATTTCATAGAAAATGCTAGTTTTTGTCCGTAGTTTTTCGTATCGAGTTGGATTTCACTTGTTGGGCACGCATTGCACGCATATCTAGGCTTGTTTCACATCAAAGGTGAGAGAAAAATTCTAGATCTCAAATGTCATCTTTTGTGTTTTTGCGTATAATTAAAGTTTGAACCTTTAGAAAGTTAATTTGATGTTATATTATTGCTCAGTGCATGCTAAGGATCGGTTATATGCGTTTATATGGAATTTGAACCGTTGTAGCATAAATTTTTATTTTCGGGTATTAAAAGTTGAATATTTAGCTATTTTATGATTATGTTGAGTTGTAGTGGTTGGAATTGATTGTCGTCAATTTCTAAAAGTTTGTTAAATACGTGGTAGTACTGTTGTAATGCCAAAATTTCGATTGCGGTGTCGGTGTGAAAGTCCAAAATTTTCATTTTAGGGTTGTAGGGCATGATGATGTGTTTTGGTTGGTTTCCTAGGGGGCTAATGTAGTTAATTGAATGGGTGAGTGATAGAAACTGGTTTGGAGGTGTTTGGATTAGTAAAATGTAAGATATGATTATTTGAAGTTTAGGTTGTCTTTCTTTAAAATGTTGAATTATACCCTTAGTTGATTGGGTGATGTTTGAGTGATTGAAGTGTGAGTTGTTAATGGTTAGACTAGAGTTTGATTGTGTGTTAATGCATGTTAAGTTGGATGGCCTACTTTGTCATCTAACTTAGTTGATTGTTGTTTAATTGATTGATTATTCTTATATTGATGAAAAGATGATTATTGATGAACCGGGAGATAGTCAACGGAAAAGGTTGTCCTTCTGTGATGTGAATGTTTATTTTATTGCTGAGTCTTGGTATGTGTGTGCCACCTATCGGGCAGCATCGGGTTGTCGGGTTGATAACGGCATGACTACTAGAGACTACCTTCAGCTCGCATGACAGAGGTGTCATGGAGGGCGAGGCTAGTGAGGTACCTCGGGTGCGTGAGTTATAGGAGTTACAAGAAGAATGGTTGAGTTCGTGATGGCGTATGGAGCTACACCAACTTGAGTATCCTTTATTGAATGGTCATTATAGTTAATGTGCTTATATTATTATTGATGTTTATTATGTGTTTACTGCTCAAAGGATTATTTTCAAGGAGTATAGTAAATGTTGTCAGAGATCTATCAAATCCTCACTGGGCTTATTTTATATAAGCTCACTCTCTATTATTGCATGCTTACAGGTGTCTTTGAGCAAGATTACAGGTACGTGCCTCTAGAAGAGGATAATGTTCCATATATGGATGAGTCCTATGTGCCAGAGTCTTGTCCTTGATGTTTGAGATGTTGTACACTTTATTATCTTGTATATTAAACTAGTTGTCTTTTATTACTTTATAGTTTATAATGTATAAGTTGTAGTAAAGATAATGAACTAGTTGTTGTTAACTTAGTAGTCTTCCTTTTGTTTATGAATAGGTCGCTAGGTTGGTTTCAATCTATTTTGCAATGTAAATTAAAGTTTATGTATTATGTTGGAACGGAGGCGTATAACTAAGAATGGAATGTTGAAAGAATGATTATGGTATAATATGGTTGTGTTGAATGTTGTTAACTTAATTGAGTAGTTGAATGTTGAATGGTTTGTGGAGTTTGGTTGTATGATGTTCCAAAGAGGTTGGTTTAGAGCCTCGGTGTCGTAATTACTGTCATTATACTACCAAAATTTCGTTGCATCCTGACTAATCGTAGGAGGGGTCGAGTTGGGGCATGACATTTAAGTGGTATCAGAGCGCATGTTAGTTGTCAGCTGGGGTATTCTCGGAATGTGGGTAATGGTCTTAGCATGAAAGTATGTATAAATGAAAAAAAAGTCAACTATGTGTTAGTATGATTAAGTTATTAAGTGATTATGTGATTATGTGATCAATTTGTTTATGTGATTGATACTTAAGTGATTTATGTGCTTTATATGAGTTTGTTGTTTATGTGCTGATAACTGTTTATAGCCTGTGTACGTGCTATAACCTGTGCTAACTCTTTGATTAGTAGAATGGCTAGTAGACCGAGGACAAGAAGTAGGCCTAAGGTAGTTGATGAGGTTCCGGGAAATGTGGCGCCGGTCCGAGATAGGGGTGATGATCGTTTAGGTGCAGCTTTTGATAGGATGACCGAGATAATGGCCGGTCAGGCACAGTTGCTAGCGGGGCAGGCTGCCCAAACTCAGACTTTGCAGGCACAGTTACTGAATGTATAGGGTGGAAACCACGGGCGTGGTACACTGAAGGAGTTCTTAGGGAATTATCCACCTAGGTTTCAGGGGGAGCCAGATGATCGGAAAGCTGAGACATGGATTAATAAAGTAGAGAAGATATTTGACCCTCTTGATTATACTGATGAGAGGAAGGTTACCTTTGTCGTATACTTGTTTGATGATAAAGTAGAGGAATGGTGGTGCATGGTGAAAGCTGGTTAGGAGACTCGGGCTGTTCCTTATGTCTGGGATACCTTTCTGAAAGCTTTTCGGGCGAAGTATATCCCGAGGATTGCACGTGAGAGGAAAGAGGCCGAGTTTCTGTCTCTAGTACAAGGGGATGCTTCAGTGGCTCAGTATGAGGCCACTTTTAGTAGGCTGTCCTGGTATGCACCGGAGTTTGTGGCTGACGAGAAGCGTAAGACTTGTAGGTTCATGTTAGGGTTGAGGCCCGAGATTCAGGATGCGATGGCCCTGAATCAGTATGATATATTTACTGATGCCTTTGATGCAGCTTCTAGATTAGAGAAGAGAAAGGGGGAACATATTCTATCTAGTCAGCCGAGTAAGAGGCCGTATCAGCCGCAGGACCAGCAGGGTATTTATAGGCCTCCCGTACAGCAAGGTATGTATAGGCCTCCCGTACAACACGTTGTGTACAGGCCGCCAGCTCAGCAGGGTTATTTCAGGACGCAAGGTCAGCAGAGTTATTATCTGCCTCAGTTTCAGTAGGGGTCATATCAGGCTCAATCCCAGTTTAGGTCGGCCCAGTCTCAGGGTCAATATAGGCCTAGTGTTATGAAACCTCAGTAGCAGGCTGGTACAGCTGCTTCCTCAGCTTTGGGTTCCTCTAGGGGCAGTGGCAGTGCTTCGTCATTGCAGTGTACTTACTGCAAGCGTCAGGGCCATATGGAGGCCGACTGTAGGGCGAAGGCAGGGACGTGTTTAGGTTGCGGCAGCATTCAGCATAGGGTAAAGGATTGCCCTAGATTTCAGAGGACTGAGGGTCAGGCAGCGACTCAGGGTTATCAGGGTAAACCTGCGGGCAGTGCACCTCAGCAACAGCGGGTTCAGGCTCGGGCCTACGTAGTTGATATGGAGGAGATACCTGAGGATACTGCAGTTGTGGAAGGTAACTTCCTTATACTTGATCAACTTGTTAAAGTGTTGATTGATTTTGGTGCTATGCATTCTTTCATTACTCCTGCTTGTGTGCAACGTGTTAATATGCAACCTAAAAGACCGCCTTATGTGGTTGAGATTAGTACCTCTTTGACTGATAAGTATATTACTAGCTTAATATGTAAGGATTGTAAAATACATGTTAAGGGGCATAATTTTCCTTCGGACCTTATCTTATTTCCTATTCGGGGGTATACTGTTATCTTCGGTATGGATTGGCTTTCTAAGTATGATGCCCAATTAAACTGTAGAACGAAGGTAGTACAGTTTCGATTGCCAGATCAGCCAGTAGTAGAGGTAGCGGGAAACCGGGGTGCTAAGACGAGTTTTGTTATCTCAGCAACTAAAGCTGTTAAGTTGGTGAGTAAAGGGTATTTGGGTTATCTAGCTTATTTGATCAACAACCATTTGATAAGCTACAACTGGAGGAAGTCCCTATTATTCGGGAATATCCTAATGTATTTCCCGAGGAGTTGCCAGGGTTACTGCCGGAGAGAGATGTGGAGTTTGTGATCAATCTTATTACTGGTACTCAACCTATTTCTAAATCAGCGTACCGGATGGCACCAGCTGAGTTGAAGGAGTTGAAAACTCAGTTGCAGGAGTTGTTAGAGAAGGGGTTCATTCAGTAGAGTTTTTCACCATGGGGAGCACCTGTTTTATTTGTGAAGAAGAAGGATGGTACCTTGAGATTATGTATTGATTATCGTGGTTTGAATCAGGTGACCATCAAGAATAAGTATCCTTTGCCACTGATTGACGAGTTGTTTGATCAACTTCAGGGAGCCAAAGTCTATTCTAAATTTGACTTGAGGCATGGGTATTATCAGCTTTGGATTCGCGCGGAGGATGTTCTGAAGTTTGCCTTCAGGACCCGGTACGGGCATTATGAGTTTGTTGTTATGCCCTTTGGATTAACTAATGCACTGGCAGCATTCATGGATCTTATGCATCGGGTCTTTTAGCTATACTTGGACCATTTCGTGGTAATCTTTATTGATGATATATTGGTCTATTCTAAGACTGAATCGGAGCACGAGCAACATCTACGGCTTGTCTTACAGAAGCTACAGGAGCATCAGTTGTTTGTCAGGTTCAGCAAATGTGAATTTTGGCTGCGACGAATATCTTTTCTTGGCCATGTGATTACACAAATCTGTATATCTGTAGATCCCACTAAGATTGAAGTGGTGATGTCATGGAAACGGCCGGAGAATGTCTCAGAGGTTCGTAGCTTTCTTGGCTTGGCGGGTTATTATCGTAGGTTTGTGAAGGACTTTTCGAAGAATGCCGGCCCACTTTCTAAGTTGACTCAGAAACGGACTAGCTTTACTTGGGATGCGAAGTGTGAGAATAGGTTTCAAGAGTTGAAAAAGAGGTTGACTACCGCTCCAATACTTGCTCTACTAGAGGGGACCGATAATATGGTTATTTACAGTGATGCATCCAAGGAGGGCTTGGGGTGTGTTCTAATGCAGAATGGCCGGGTTATTGCCTATACTTCTAGAAAGTTGAAGCCTTGTGAGGTGAATTATCCGACTCATGATCTTGAGTTGGTAGCAGTTGTCTTCGCACTTAAAAAGTGGCGTCATTATCTGTGGGGCAATAAGTTTGAGATTTTCACTAATCATAAGAATCTGAAGTATTTGTTCTCACAGAAGGAGTTGAATATGCGTCAGCGGAGGTGGATGGAACTTCTTGGAGATTATAATTGTTCTATCAATTATCTGCCTGGCAAGGCAAATCTTGTAGTAGATGCCTTCAGTCGGAAGGCGAGTGTTGCTTGTTTGGCTGTCAAGAAGTGGGAGATTCTTGAGGAGTTCACTTATTGGAAACCGGAGTTGACACAGGCTGGGATGATGTGTTCACATCTCCGTATTCAACCTTTATTGCTGTCTCAGATCAGAGAAGCTCGGCAACTTGATGTTAAACTTCAAAAGATCAAGGATCAGATCACGGATGATCAGTCTGACTTTAAACTACAAGAGGACGGTATTCTTCAGTTTTGGAATAGGGTATATGTTCCCGATGAACCGGGTTTGAGGCGAGGTAGTCTGGAGGAGGCTCATAATTCTAAATATACTATTCATCCCGGTGCAACCAAGATGTATCAGGATTTGAAGCAACATTACTGGTGGAATAACATGAAGAGGGAGGTCGCTCAGTTTGTATCTAGATGTTTGACTTGTCAGCGAGTGAAAGTCGAACATCAACGACCTGCAGGTTTGTTTCAACCGTTGGAAATACCAAAGTGGAAATGGGAGCATATTACGATGGACTTCGTCACTGGTTTGCCTAGAACACCGAGGGGTAACGATGCAGTTTGGGTTATCGTGGATCGTTTCACAAAGACTGCTACAAAGTTGACGGGTTTTTATTTCGATCAGATTGTTAGACTTCACGGGATTCCATCTAGTATCATCTCAGATCGAGATCCTCGATTTACTTCTCGTTTGTGGGAGAAACTTCAGGAGACCTTGGGTACTCAGTTGAATTTCAGTACCGCGTATTATCCACAGATCAACGGTCAGTCTGAAAGGACTATTCAGATTCTGGAGGATATGCTCAGGGCTTGTGTTCTGGACTTCGGGAAGAACTGGGAGAAACATCTACCACTTGCCGAGTTTGCCTATAACAATAGTTATCAAGCTACTATTGGGATGGCACCTTTTGCAGCTCTTTACAGTCGTAAGTGTCGTTCACCTTTGTATTGGGACGAGGTAGGGGAGATGAAGACTATTGATCCGACTATCATGCCAGAGCTTCTAGAGAAGATTGAGAATGTTTAGTTGATCAGGCAGAGAATGCTTACAGCACAGAGTAGATTCAAGAGTTATGCTGATAAGCGTCGTCGGGACTTAGAGTTTGCAGTCGGAGATCGAGTTTTCTTAAGATTATCTCCTCGAAAGGGGTTTGCTCGTTATAGTAAAGGTGGTAAGCTGAGTCCAAGGTTTGTTGGGCCATTTGAGATTACCGGCAAGGTTGGTAAGTTCGCATATCGGTTGGCTTTACCGGAGAACTTCTCTAATGTCCACGATGTATTTCACGTGTCTAATTTGCGGAAATATAATCCGGATCCTTCTCATATTCTTGAGCCAAAGCCGCTACAGCTTTGTGAGAATCTGACTTATGACGAGCGGCCGATTCATATTCTTGATTAGATGGAGCGAGAGTTGAGGTCGAAGAAGATTCGATGGTCAAGGTGTTGTGGAAGCATCATGGTATCGAGGAAGCTACTTGGGAGAAGGGATATCAGATGTAGCAGCAGTATCCAGATCTATTTTGTTCATCAAGTAAGAATTTCGAGGATGACATTTCTTTAAGGGGGGGAGAATGTGATACCCCATATTTTGCCTTTATCTTGATTTGGGTGTTTTACCTCATTTTGCGTGAATTGACCTGTTTATGTGCTATCTGACTTACAATGAGATAATTATGTGATTAATACTCCTAATACATGCTAAGTGTGCATTCATGAAATTTTCATAAAAAACGGAATTAGAAATTTTATCGTCGACTTTTAGTGAATAGTATTTTTGAAACACGTCCGCTATAATTTTGAAACTGGTCTACCTAGTGTTTGAAAACCTAGTCCTCGGTCATTAATAGACCTGTGTTTGATTAAAACGGATTTCAAATCGGCTTAGGAATTTAATAGGGTTTTTACACCGTCTTTTGCGAAAATCGAGTTTTAAGACGACTCGGGTAGAATTATTTGAATGTAAAACTTCTTGTTACCTAAAAATAAACTACTTGAGATATCTTAGGAGTTGCATAAATGTTTTGAGAAAAGAAATAGTTAGAATAGAATTAAAAGACTAGAAAATAGAATTAAAAGACTAAAAACTAACTTTGACCATTTTTATTTTTGTTTGACCTTTACTTATATGCATCAACACACAATTGCAAAGCACAAAAACACACTCACTCACACACACAAGGCCGAGAGCCATAGAAGAGAAAAGAGAAAGAAATTTCAAAGGTTTTCAAAGCAAAATTTCATAGAAAATGCTAGTTTTTGTCCGTAGTTTTTTGTATCGAGTTGGATTCCGCTTGTTGGGCACACATTGCACGCATATCTAGGCTTGTTTCACATCAAAGGTGAGAGAAAAATTCTAGATCTCAAATGTCATCTTTTGTGTTTTTGCGTATAATTAAAGTTTGAACCGTTAGAAAGTTAATTTGATGTTATATTATTGCTCAGTGCATGCTAAGGGTCGATTATATGTGTTTATATAGAATTTGAACCGTTGTAGTATAAATTTTTATTTTCGGGTATTAAAAGTTGAATACTTAGCTATTTGATGATTATCTTGAGTTGTAGTAGTTGGAATCGATTGCCGTCGATTTCTAAAAGTTTGTTAAATACGTGGTAGTACTGTTGTAATGCCAAAATTTTGATTGCGGTGTCGGTGTGAAAGTTCAAAAATTTCAGCCTTGACGCATTAGGGTTTTAGGGTTGTAGGGCATGATTTGGATGTGTTTTGGTTGGTTTCCGAGGGGGCTAATGTAATTGATTGAATGAGTGAGTGATAGAAACTGGTTTGGAGGTGTTTGGATAAGTAGAATGTAAGATATGATTATTTGAAGTTTAGGTTGTCTTTCTTTAAAATGTTGAATTATGGATTTGGTTGATTGGGTGGTGTTTGAGTGATTGAATTGTGAGTTGTTAGTGGTTAGACTAGGGTTTGATTGTGTGTTAATGCGTGTTAAGTTGGATGGCCTACTTTGTCATCTAACTTAGTTGATTGTTGTTTAATTGATTGATTATTGTTATATTGATGAAAAGATGATTATTGTTGAACCGAGAGATAGTCAATGGAAAAGGTTGTCCTCCTGTGATGTGAATGTTCATTTTATTGCTGAGTCTTGGTATGTGTGTGCCACCTCTCGGACAACATCGAGTTGTCGGGTTGATAATGGCATGAGTACCAGAGACTACCTCAAGCTCGCATGACGGAGGTATCATGGAGGGCGAGGCTAGTGAGGTACCTCGGGTGCGTGAGTTATGGGAGTTACAAGAAGAATGGTTGAGATCGTGATTGTAATACCCCGATCCTGAGCATATAGTTATTTTATTTACTTGCGTATATTAATATGCTTATTTTAATCATTTGCGTACATTTACATGTTACCTTAATTGTTTGAATATAATTATTAGCATTACTTTTTATATTTCTTAGAAAATGTGCATTCGTTTTATTTAGTGTACATTCACGTGCATTTTTTTTTTATATTCTAAGTATCGTAGGCATATCGTAGGCAATAAAATAATTATACTACACTACACTAGCTAACTAGATTAGTCAAAATACTATAAGGTGGCAAACTAGAAATATACACTTAGTTAAGGGGGCAATTTGGTCTTTGGAGCCACCTAGATATTTTTATCTAACATAAAACACACACAACACACCCCACACACACACAAAAATACTGCAACACACACAAACATCAGACCACACACAACACACACCAATCGATCAAAAGAAGAAAGAGGATAAGAAGAAGAAATAAACAACCCCGAGCTGATTTTCTCGCATTTTCGTACCTTAGCTCGCGTTCCTAGCATGTGTAAGGCAAGGGGAAATCTTTTAAAAATTGATTTCAGAACTTACATTGCATATATATGTGTTTTTGAGTAAGAAATTGTTGTATTAGACAAGTTTATACATATATATGTTTGCAGGACTTTGTTGTAGCTGCTGTACTTTATGTATTGTTTGAGCAATTAATTATTTTGGGAAAAATCTGGAAAAATCACATATTAATCTAGACTTGGAGAGGTACAACTTTCATGTTGGAATAATTGTGAAGAAAAATCGTTTGTTTACTCGTAATTGCTGAAATCAGTGAAGTTTTGTAGTTGACTGGAACTGGACAATTTTACTTGCCTGAATTTCGTGGAGTTTTTGACCTAGTTAGATAACTTGGAAAATTATGAAAATTTTACAGGACCTAGATAAGCTAGTTTAGAACAAGTTATGTTTAGGTCGAGTTGGCCAATTCCTCCTTCTAGTGCCTCTAAGAAAATAAAAACCGAAACCTGATAGAATTCGTGACCAATCTGGACAGCTTTGCACACTTGAGTTGTTTTAGTCATATCTTGATGAATTTAACTCAGAATCAAGTTCTGTTTGATTCTAAAGTTATCTACTTTAGAAGAGCTTTCCATACACATAAAAATCAGTTTCATAGGAGGTCGTTTGCTTAGATAATTGTGCAGCCAAGTTCGAGGTACTGCTGAGATGTTGAAACTGTTAAACTTATTTGTTTTGTGCTCTTTGGCTTCTTGAGGTTAAATAATGTACTATATATGCTTATCTATGCTTATTTTACTCTCAAATATGGGTATAGAATATGTCTATGTGATTGGATAACTTGATTCATTACTAGTATTGCCTTATTGAATTAAAAAGGGGAAAAAATGAAGTTAGAGCCTTAATGCTTAGTTTTAGCTTGGTTATTGAGTTATATGTGTTGTAGAGACTAGGATCACTTATTAGTTGCTCAAAATAAAGTGAATGTGGTGTGTTTGTGTGTGGTGAACCTAAGGGGCCGAGTAGTGTTCTTGTGTATAAGGGGTGTTTATGTGGTTTCTTGAGTTATATGAGTAGTTTAGGTGCTAAATGAATGACTTGCCTTAAATTGTTCAATGGATTACTTTACTTGCGTGTTTGGCTATCATGTGGAATTACTTAATGTATTATTACTGCATGCTAAGTAATTTGTTCAATTGTGTGTAGGCTACATGTTTGCTAAAAGTTTTAAGAGAGGAATAGAAATGCGTTGCATACTAGTATATTGCTTGTAGTTAGTTTAGTGCATGAAAACATCAAGTAGAACAAGAAGTGCATATTCAGTCAGCCCACTGCCCCTATCTTTCGAAGCTCTTTTGACCTATTAAACGTGCTCGAAACTTAACGAAATTTATCTAGAAGCTAGATTAGGTAGTTTAGAGCAAATATTGATTTCTAGGGCTAAGGCTAATTCTAACGTTTTAGCCCTCTGATCGTATAATTTCTGAATTATAGCCTGAATCTCGCTAGAACTGGACAATAATGCGCAGTTACACGAAAATAGCTATAACTTGAGAAATATAGCTCCGAATTAAGATCCGTTTGAGGCTAAAGTTATCTAAACTCGAAGAGCTACGTTTATATATAAAAATCAGAAACTTTGAAGATAAATGAGTTGATTAGTATTTGTGAGATTTAATTGCCACGAGCTTATAGTGTTAGTCTTATAAGAACCTTGTTTGAATTGGTATGTGAGCATCTCCGTGGTTAATTAAGTTCATTCATTGAATTAGATTAAACTCTAAATGTTGCAGTAAGTGTTGTGCCATAATCTAATAGGATTGTAATAAATTGTGGAGTTAGCTTAAGTAGATAAAAGTTAATGTTTGTTGTAGTTAAAGAAATTAAAGTATTTTGCATTCTAATGAACATTGAATCTAGTCTAGTTGCCCCTCATAATGTTAATGAATATTTCAAGCTTGCCTTTAAGTCTATGTGTAAAACTAGTTCGTTATTTGCATGTCGAGTTTAAATGGATTAAAGTTATATGCTAGATATGCTTCGAATTGTGCCAAAGGAAAAAAGGGAATAAGTGTCAAAATTAAGCCTAATGTTGAAAATATCTTGGAATGCTACTTTTCATATTGTTCTATTGATTAACAGGTTGCTTGTATGTGACTTTGCATGATTATCAAATGTTATGTTGCTATTTGTTATAAAGTGTATAGTTGTGTTGTGTTGAACTAAATTACGAATCATGTGTGAATTATTAGTTTTGAGCACGGGGGAAAAGATTGGGAGAGTTCGTGGCTTCTGGAGGTGAGGGAGTCTTCATTTTTTTTTGTACATCTTAACTTATCTTATTGTTTATAGATTGTATGATTAGCAATTGAAATAGTTTATATGTATTATTTACTCGCTATCTTGTGTTTTCTCGTGTTATTTGTGTTTAATTGTGAGGGCGGCCTACTTTGTTGTCCCTCTTATGTGATCTTTGATATTCTTGATTCTCGTGATTTTGTCTCGGGGTTGCGCAACCTTTTCGGACATGGTAGCGTCGAGAAACACAGGCGGCGTCGGGCTTGCCGTGCTCCCTCGACTACCATGGTGCCTATTCCCTTCACGCTGAGGCATACTCCACTACCCCAGAGGCATGGTTCACTTGCTGGGCATGGACCTACCCCAGGAGAAAGGGTCGTAGGATCGGGATACATCCGGAGTATCCCAACTTGTTGGAGTAAGGGTTTGCCGGCACTTGCGTGAAGTTCGAGGCTCGTGGTTCGAGATTGAAGACTTGAAGTGGAACTGTATCCTTTTAAATGTGGTTAATCACTTGCTATTTAATATTGTTGTTTTATGTTATATATATATATGACTTCTTGTGTTTGCATATTATGTTGCATGCCCTGGTATGTTGCATCACCTCTCTCGCTGGGCAACATTGTTGCTCACTCCTCATTTAACATGTTTCAGGAGAAGCTAAGGTTGGGCCCCAGCTAGTTGTTGAAGAAGAAGAAATACTGCTTGAGTTTGTCCCTTGAATGCTTTCTTGTGAGGTTGACTTGTTCAGATGTGCATATGAAGAATATGATACTTTTGTATAAGTTCTATTTTGAGACCTTGCGTGGTCTTGTATGTATTTATGTGGTATGGAAGATTATAATACCAATTCAACCCTTATATAGCTGGGTAGTTGTAGTTGGGATGTAATAACTTATAGTCTACTATGCTGCTTAAATATTTTGCATGATTATGTGTCTAATGAACGGAGAATGTTGGATTATAGTTTTGTAGTTGTATTCTATTATTTGCAGGTTTTCGGATTGTCCTATAAACAGGGGAGACTCTGTCTGTTTCCCCTAAATTTTCGTGCCTTGGGTTTGGGATCGGGACCCCAGCCTTGTGAGGGATCGGGACGCTACAGTGATGGCGTATGGAGCTACACCAACTTGAGTATCCTTTATTGAATGGTCATTATAGTTAATGTGCTTATATTATTATTGATGTTTATTATGTGTTTACTGCTCAAAGGATTATTTCCAAGGAGTATAGTAAATGTTGTTAAAGATCTATCGAATCCTCACTGGGCTTATTTTATATAAGCTCACTCTCTATTATTGCATGCTTACAGGTGTCTTTGAGGAAGATTACGGGTACGTGCCTCCAGAAGAGGATAATATGCATATATGGACGAGTCCTATGTGCCAGAGTCTTGTCCTTGATGTTTGAGATGTTGTACATTTTATTATCTTGTATATTAAACTAGTTGTCTTTTATTACTTTATAATTTATGATGTATAAGTTGTAGTAAAGATAATGAACTAGTTGTTGCTAACTTAGTAGTCTTCCTTTTGTTTATGAATAGGTTGCTAGGTTGGTTTCAATCTATTTTGCAATGTAAATTAAAGTTTATGTATTATGTTGGAACAGAGGCGTATAACTAAGAATGGAATGTTGAAAGAATGATTATGGTATAATATGGCTGTGTTGAATGTTGTTAACTTAATTGAGTAGTTGAATGTTGAATGGTTTGTGGAGTTTGGTTGTACGATGTTCTGAAGATGTTGGTTTAGAGCCTCGGTGTCCTAATTACTGTCGTTATACTGCCGAAATTCCGTTGCGTCCTGACTGATCGTAGGAGGGGTCGAGTTGGGGCGTGACAGGAAGAGTCTGACTTCAAGTTACATGATGACGGGCTACTAAGGTATAAGAATATAATTTGTGTTCCTGGTAATTCAACTGTAAAGGATGAGATTCTTGCTGAGGCTCATAGTTCTAAATACACGATTCATCCTGGTAGCACTAAGATGTATAGGGACTTAAAGCAAAGTTTCTGGTGGAACAACATGAAAAGGGAGATAGCTGATTATGTGGCAAAGTGTTTGACTTGTCAGAAAGTTAAGGCGGAGCATCAGAGACCTGCAGGGTTGTTACAACCATTAGAGATTTCGGTATGGAAATAGGACTAGGTAACTATGGACCTTGTATCGGATTTACCGAGGTCACCGCGAGGTAATGATTTCGTCTGGGTTGTGGTAGACAAGTTGACGAAGACTTCTCATTTTATTGCTGCAAAGAAGATAGATTCCCTTGATAAATTAGCCGAGCCTTATGTTGAAAATATTGTGAGATTGCATGGAGTTCTATCTCAGATAGTGTCGGACAAGGATCACAGGTTTACATCACAGTTCTGGCAGAAACTACAAAAGGCTTTGGGGACTAATATGAATTTTAGTACTGCATATCACCCACAGACAGATGGCCAGTCTGAGAGGACTATCAGGATTTTAGAGGATATGTTGCGAGCTTGCATTCTGGATTTCGGTAAAAGTTGGGAAATGTATCTGCCTCTTGCAAAGTTTACTTATAATAACAGTTACCAGGTTACCATTGGTATGACACCCTACGAGGCACTTTATAGGCGGAAATGTAGATCTCCGTTGTATTGGGATGAGGTAGGTGAAATGAAAACTGTTGATCTGGCTATTCTACCTGAGATGATAAAGATGGTTGATAATGTAAAACTTATAAAGAAGAGAATGCTTACAGCACAGAGTCGACTTAAGAATTATGCTGATAGACACCAATGAGACTTGGTATGTTCAGTAGGTGATCATGTATTCTTGAAAGTCTCTTCGTGCAAGGGTTTGATTCGACATGGAAAGGGAGGTAAACTCAGTCCTAGATACGTGGGCCATTTGAAATCATTGAGAAGGTTGGAGATTCGGCTTATAGACTAGCGTTACCTCTGAGTTTGGGTAAGATTCATGATGTATTCCATGTATCATTGTCGAGGAAGTATAATCCCGACCCTTCACACATTATTGAGCCAGAACCATTGGAGATTGATAGGTCTTTGGCATATGTTGAGAAACCTCTTCGAGTGGTTGACAGAAAGATTCAGGAACTTCGAACCAAGAGTATTCCTATGGTGAAAGTTTTTTGGGGTCATCACGGAGTTAAGAATGCCACTTGGGAGCGAGAAAATCAGATAAGAGAAAAGTATCCGGAGCTGTTTGCTAAATCATGAAAGAATTACGAGGACACAATTAGTTTAAGGGGGAGAGGGTGTAACGCCCGGGATTTCAACACATATTTTTTTAAAATCACTGTTGTATACTTACTTGAGCATTCTTATGTGCATTATTTTTCTTGCTTAACTGTTTTATTTTGAGGCTACTATTCATAAAGAAATTGACTATTTTAAAAATGCGATCTAATATTTATCCTAAGTCATATGGCACATAAAAGGAATCGTGAACTTGTCATTTTGGACTTTCGAGCTCGGGAGCATGCATTTGAAAAATGTTTTCCGCATCATTTGAATAGTGTTACGTATGTAATAACTCTAATTTCAACTAGTAAGCAATTAAATGAGTTTTAGCTTAGTTTGACTAGGATGTAATAGCCATTGACTTTAGTTAACATAGCATACTCATACATATATACTATACACATTACATACAAGCAACTACTCAACAAAACAAAAGCTAAAATACCCTCTAAGTCCTCTTCCCCCCAAAACCGTGACCCTATAGGAGAAAAAGGGAGAAAATTTCTTCTTCAATCTTGCAAGTTGGCTTCTAGGCTTGATCTTGAGGAGTCTTTGGAGCTTATACGTCATCTCCTATGCGTCTTCATCTTCTATATTGTGAAGGAGTTGCATTTTTTTTGAGTTTAAAGTTGATTTCTTATATTGTTGAGTATATCTAAAAGACTTGTTTTGGATGCTTGTTATATGATCATTAGAGACTATAGAACTATCTTTTGTTGCTAGTTAACATCTTCCATGACTAGAAGCTTGAATCACCCGAAGAAGATGATGAATAATGCTTGAACTTAGGGTTTTGAATAAACTTGCTAATTGGAACGAATTAAGACTTCAATTAGGTGCTCTAGACTCTAGTGAAGCTAGTTGGGAGGCTACGTGAAGTTGAATTACCCAAAATCGGGCTAAATTGCAAAATTAGTCAACTTTTAAAAGGGGACTTTTCTCGTTATGCAATCCAGGCATGTTTGAGCTTTGGATTAGGTATCCTTGGGGCATGGAAGCACTTTTGGTGCTCTTATTGCATTAATTTGGGGTCCGGTTAGGGTAGTTGTAGTTAAAACCCACTCGGGGCCTCCTGAGCTTTTGCTTATAAAATGGGTTTTCATGATTTTTATAGCTGTATTTTGGCTTAATTAGGAGTGTAGTATGATTAGGATGTGGCTTTATAACTTTGAAATGCACATAGGAGAAGAAAAGCTTGGCTAAAGAAAGGGAAAAAGTAGTATTTGGCTATTTTGATGCATCTAGTGCTTGTAGATGTATTATCATGTACTTATACGACTATCTAAAGTGTAATTGAGCTATTTGAGTAGATTGTGGGAAAATTTATGATGTTTGCCTCTTTTGGGACTATAAAGCTATTTCGTGTATATGTTGACTTATATTGTAATTAAATGTGAGGGCAGCCTACTTTGTCGACTCTCTTACTTGTTATTCGTTGTTCTTGAATCTTGTGGTTTGGTTTCGGGGTTGCGCAACCTTTTCGGACATGGTAGCGTCGAGAAACACGAGCGGCGTTGGGCTTGCCGTGCTTCCTTGACTACCATGGTGCCTATTCCCTTTCTCGCTGAGTATACTCAACTACCCCAGATGCGTGGTTCACCTGCTGGGCATATGGACCTACCTTAAGAGAAAGGGTCGTAGGATCAGGATACACTCAGAGTATCGCAATTTGGAGGAGTAAGGGTTTGCCGGTACTTGCGTGAAGTTCGTGGCTCGTGGTACGAGATTAAAGACTTGAAGTGGAACCGTATCTTTTTTAAAATGTGGTTATTTGCTTGATTGTTTGATCTTGAAAATGAATGAGGTACCTGTTATTAAAGATTTTCCAGGGGTTATTTCCTGAGGAGTTGTCGGGGTTACCACCTAACCGAGAGACAGAGTTTGTGATTGATTTGTTGCCAGTGACTAATTCTATTTCTAGAACCTCGTATAAAATGGCTCCCCCTGAGTTGCAAGAATTGAAAATTCAGCTACAGGGCCTACTTGAAAAGGGTTTTATTTAGCCTAGTTTGTCACATTCGGGTGCTCCCGTGTCATTTGTGAAGAAAAAAGATGGTACTTTGCGGTTGTGTATCGATTATTGAGATCTTAATCAAGTAACGGTGAAAAATAAATATCATCTGCCTTTGATTGAGGAATTGTTTGATTAGCTGTTGGGTACTGTCATATTTTCGGATGACCTTGAGATCTTGCCTTGATTATGAATGTCTTGAAAGATATGTTATATGTGTTGTTGTTTGTAGTTTAAATATTATATATAACTATTTACAAGTAACAATTTAGTCTATAATACAAAGAAAACTCTATTCGAGTGACGAATACAAACTTAACATATAGTGTGAGAATTGAATTCAGGGCGTTACACTTTGTCCCTGCCAGAAAAGGCCCGTGCCCTCGTCCGGCAGTGCCACTAAAGACACACACAAAGTTTTTCTCCTAAATACATTTTTAATTTCCCTCCTCCCATTTTTTTCCTCTTTCTAACCTTTTCTCCCAAATACATTAATCTTCAAATATCTTCAAAGACAGGCACGCACTACATCGACAGCCCTTGGTTCTCTCTCTTTCTAGAGAGTCCGATTTCGTCATACTTTATCCAGGCTCGGCTCTATTGTGGTTCCCTTGTTTTCCATCCCATTCCTTTGTTTTCTTCCTTTCTCTACCTTGTTCTGTCTTTTGCTTCCATTTTATTTTGATTGGCCGGAGTTGAGATCTTGTCATCCCTCGGCTCCTGGTCCATCTTTTTGTTTCAGACCCATTTTTTTGTTGGATCTGAGTTGGACTGTATTGTTTTATCTGCGAGAATCAGGTTCAAATCTGTTGGTTTGGTACATCTTCTTGAGAAAAAAATGTGGAAAATATGGTAACCAGATCGGATCCAAGTTCTGGGAAGACGTATGCGCCGACCATGGTATCTCCACCGGCCGTTACGACGGTGACTTTGATGTCAAACTTGGGCGCATCAACATCTACCATAACGAAGCCAGTTGCGGCTGCTATGTTGCGTCTTGACCTGGGCCTACCAAGAAGATCAAAGCAAAATGGGCCCACGGTCACTAATCTTACACCGGTGCCTCCTCTTCACCAAAACCACCACCACTATCCACTCCAACCACCGTTGGTCGATTACCTATAATAATTTGATTATATTCATAAGTAACAGTGGTTAGTACTTTGACTTTCTTGGTTTGGAATCTATGTTTGGTATCTAATTGATTTTTTTGAAAGATTGAGCTAATGGTAGTGGGGGAATTCTGATGGCCTTTTAGCCCTACGTTTGGGACTGCTATTGGGAGGGTAATTTTTCTTTCTCTCTTGCATTTTCTTTTTTGTAATTTATTGCTAGTTAGTTATCGTGAATATTAGAATATGTGTTGTTCATGTGATGTTTTTCTATAGCCTCTATGATCCTAACATTTTTACTCACTTTGTTATACTAATTGCTAAGTCATAAACATAGATGTATTGTTCGCCGAGGTCCATACTCATTTCAAAAACTCTAAACTAGGGATGTAGGTATAAGGGAAAAGAGGAAAATCGATTATTTTTCTTAGATTGAGGTTCAGTCTTAGTGAAAAGATGAGTGTGTATGTTTGTGTTCGATTTGTATTTTAGTCCTTTGTGACTCCACTTTTCTACTCAAGTTCAATGGATCTCTGAAGAGAGCTCTTATACTGTTCTAGTTGTGTTTATAGAGTTTTTTAGAGTTGAATCTGTCTTGTATTTAGATTTGGCTACAACAAATAAATATGATAGCCTTGAATATTGTTCATTATGTCTAGTAGGAGCTGCATACTGATAAAGTACATTAAACAGTTTTTATTCATTATTCATATTATCACATACCACATTAATTTCTACTGGTGTGCGTGACTTATCATCTTTCTAAGGGAGGGAGTAGATATGTTTGGCAAGCGTGTTGGGTTTCTGAAGTTCAAAGCAGATGTTTTGGATAAAGAAACAGGGCAAAATGTATCTAATTCTGACATGCATGTCTGGACTTCTCGAGTTATAGGTCATTTTATCATCCTTCCATCAGTTAATTTTATGTTACTGGTGATTCTTTATCCAGATGATCTTCACATACATCAATAAGAAATTCATATCTTGAGATTGATTCTCATTCTTATATTACTTATATTTTGCATGAGTCTTTTTTTTTTCGTTTTATCAATTCCCTCTATTTTTAGTTAAAGCACACTTAGGTTCCAGGTATGTTTTTGCACGAGGACCTGCTGTTGCGGTGCTAATACTGTTGGAGTCAGAGTGCGAGACTTATGCAGTGCTCACAGAGTAGGTATTTTCTATGTGTAACAGTGTCTTTCTTGATGTCCTATAACCATGGGGCATATATATATATATATATATATATATATATATATATATATATATAGAGTGCGAGACTTATGCAGTGCTCACAGAGTAGGTATTTTCTATGTGTAACAGTGTCTTTCTTGATGTCCTATAACCATGGGGCATATATATATATATATATATATATATAAAATATGAATTTATATGAAACATATATTCTAATAAGCCAAAACTTAATGGGATAGTGTTTTGTGCAAGGTTCGGGTCCCTGTGAATTATTAAAGTGGTTTTTCTATGAACTATTCTATAGTACCAGGAAAGTGGACCACATTTTAAAGTTTAGGTGTTATTGTCCATATTTCATCATAATAAGTTTTTTTTTTTATGTTCTTTTGTTAGATCAAGGCGTAAGCTTCACATATATGTGCTAGTTTTTGTTTCATTTCAATCAACTTGCTCTTTTCCTATTCAAGATAGCTTTTTGATAAAACTTGTGAAGAAATGCTAATAGGTTAATATGAAATTCTTTTAAGTAGCACACAGTCTTTGTAGAGTGGATAAATGATTGTCTTTCATGCTAAGTATTGGCTGCTAATTTATGCAAGAACTCAATTTCCCGATATATCTGTCTTTTTAATTCAAATATTCTTAAAAGTGTTCTTGTTAATTTTTGTATTACAAAACAATATTGAGTTAAACTGTTAGACATCTATCTTTGAGAAGGCATATGCTTAGCTGGAATATCAGTGTGCTTCTTTTACTTATTCTGTTCAATTGTGAATAACTAGCTGTAAGAAGTGTGAAGATTGTGAGATGTAATCTGTTGTCGCATAGGCATTTGTCATATCTTAAGAAAATGTGTGAATGTGCATGTTTGTGTGTGTATTTGTATAATAAGATTTTCGTAGGAAAATGAGTGAATTTGTATGTTTCTGTGTATGCTTAGGAAGAGTTATTGACAATCTTGGATGATGTTTATGCTATTCCTATCTGTTGGCTAGATGAGGTTTTATTATACATTTGTCCATATAGTGTTTATATATATTTTCAGCCATGGAGAAGACAAGTTTCTCTGGTCATTTCTGTTTTTATTTCTCTTTTAAAAATGTCAATTTTCATTTTTACAGTTCACATAATCTAATAGATGCTAGATAAATTACTGTCTTATAGGGATATGATTGTCTATATGATACTTGCACATATAGCCGTGTACAATTGACATTTATTCATGTATCAGTTGACATTACAAGGTAAAGATATAAAAGGTGAGGCTTAAATTATGTTCTCAGCATCCAGCTGGTTTCTTTTGGTTATGCTATTAGCTATATTGTTTTCTTGGCTTTTTGTCTTGGAATGTTTTAGAGTGTCATCGCACATTTCTTCAATTGGTATGGTAGTTGAGTAATTGCCAAAATTGTTTCTGTTATTCCAGTCAGAAAGGGCGCTTTAAAGGGATGCTATTTAACTGTGTAATAAAGAACTTTGTTATCCAAGGAGGTGATAATGAAAGATCTGGAACTTCAGAGGGTTGGACTTCAAGGGTAAAGGCTTTTTGTTTCCATGTGTATGAATATATCTTGGAGTTTTACTATTCTTTTGAGATAATTTGTCCTTACTTAAAAGTATGGTAGCCGGAATCCATGGACCTGAGATCTGTTTATGCCTTCTGATATACATAAATAAAAAGAATATATTACTTTTTGAGTGATAATGTTCTTTGCCTTTTTTCAGATTAGTGTATAAAGGTAGAATATAGAAGGACGAACAAATATTAAATTAGATGAAGAGTCAATTTGGTGACAATCAAATATCAATTATTTCACTGCATTAGTTTTGTATCAATATTTTTATTGGAAAGACAGTAGGTTAAGAAAACCCTGCAAAATAGTCTTAGTAGCATGTTCCTCTTCCCTTACTTCTTTTGGTAGTATACTACCAGTCCTTTTTTTACGATGTTGTCATAATTGAACTAATCAATAACCGAATACTCTAAATTGTGTCGCTATGCAAGCTGATGGAGTTGTTATGTATATGTGACTAGTCAATAAATTATAAGGCTGCACAACGAAGATTTGGCTTGAGGGAAGTTGTATTTCCTATTTCCAATAAATGGCTTGAGGGAAGTTGTATTTCCTATTTCCAATAAATGACTTAGAAATTAACATTTATATGCTGTGTTTTAGCATTTGATGATCATGATCTCTTTAATGAAAGCATGACCTTATATTTTATATTTGTTTGTTGGTGTAATAGGAGATGACTTTGGAAGAGTACGAGAAAATACTGGAAAATAAAAGGAAGACCTTGCACGCATTGAAACCACGTCATAGTAGATCATTTTAGGTTTTTTGGTAAATTTAAAATATTCTTTTTTTACAAAATTTGGGTTTTTTTTGTAAATTTATTGTAAATGTTAATTTGTATATTTATTTTTAATTTTTTGTAAATATTATTTTAATTAAATAATTAATTGGTGACAGACTAGCTACGAAATATCGACCATCGTAAATTAATTAATTCAAAATTAAAAATTAAAAATTTTTAAATTAACAAATGGCAATGGAAATTAATAAATTATTTAAAAATAAAAATTTATTTTGACTACGATTTTGTTACGGATGTTAATAATTAATTAAAAAAATAAAAATTTTAGTTGGTTATGTATGGGTTATGGTTATTTTGTTATGGAAATTATAAAAAATAAATATAATTTAATTTTCAGAATTGGCTACAAATGGGCTATTGAATATGAATTTGGCAATGGGTTTTTTTACTACGGATGTGATTTCGTAGCTTAGCGGTCGCCTGTCTTAATTTGGCTACTGTTAGGTTATGGATTATGGTTGTTGCCTCAATCTTTTTTTCTTGTAGTGTCATTTTTATAATTATTGTCATAACCGTACCTGATATAGGGGGAAACTTTTTGCCCAATTGGTCAAAACATAGATGTATACGGTATGCAGTTCTTGATCATCTAAGTTTCGTTCTGTTTCTTTCCCAATTGGATATTCTGGGTAAATAAATATAGATAAACAACCATCAAGGTATGTAACCTCATTATATTGATTATTCCACGAAATACTTTTCGTTCTAGTAGTCACGTGCGGTTCAAAATAATAAGAACAAAAAGTAGATGTTCAATCTTTGGAAAAACCTCATGAAAGGATACATCCAACGATATTGTACCGGACCACCACAAATGGCTTCATATGTCAAGTGAATTGTCAAATGCTCCATTGAATCGAAGAAACTATGAGGTAACATCTTCTCCAAATTGCAAAGTGTGATAATAATATTTTCCTGCATCCTTTCCAAATCAGTCCTATGAAGAGTTGTGCAATATATGTTGGTAAAGAATAAACTTAGTTGGGAAAAAATTTCCCAAACATGTTTTGGTAGTAACTCACGTAATGCAATCGGAAGCAATCTCTCGATAAATACATGACAATCGTGACTGTTCATGTGTGACATCTTTAGTTCCTTCATGTCTACACATCGGGATAAATTGGAAGCATATCTATGAGGGAGTTGAAGGTCTCTAACCCATTCAAACAATGTTTTTCTCTTTTCCACAAGCAGTGCGTAAACACCTATCTGCAATTCGTGCTCACCACATAATTACGAACGGTCACAAAAGATTAATACATCAACTCTAGCTTTGAGGTTGTCTTTTGTCTTACCCTTGATTGCCATCACCGTGTTGAAAACATTATCAAACACATTTTTTTCAATATGCATCACGTCCAAATTGTGTCGGACAAGATGTGTCTTCTAATAAGGCAAGTCCCAGAAAATACTTCTCTTTGTCCAATTGTGCCAATCCCCAAAACCTGGTAGTTTCGGTCCTCTCATATCGTTTATTTTCGGGAAATCTTTCACTAGTTTCCACAATTGCATACCATCTAATCTTGGCGGTGCCCCATCTCTTTCAACCCTACCCTTTGTAAAATTCTTTTTGTCACGTCGTAATGTACTATTCAATGGTAAGACCTGACAATGACAATCAAAGAATGAATTTTTCCTACCCACTGGTAATCGAAATGCTTTAGTATTATCCATACAATACGGGCATGACCTGTGACAACCCAAACCTAACATGTAGTGATTAATACTTAATTGCATGCATCTATGTGTTTATTCGAAATGAAAGTGCATAATGGTGTGATTTTATTAGTTAGTAACATATATTTCTTAGTATGAAGTTTCTTATTTTTGGAAATTTGCAAAACGTGTTTAATTAATTTAAGTGAGATAATTAAATTAGCATTCTATTTATTTGGAAATTATTCTTTTACATTTAATTGGTAGTTTTCGTTAGTTATATTAATTAAATAGGTAGCCTTGAGCCCGGAGTGAAAATTGAAGTGTTTATTTTTGTGAATCTCTTATTTTTCTCATGTCATATATTTGTTTCTTAGCATACGTTCATAAAAATATATTGCATTGCATGTCGGGTGGATAAGTAGGAAAATTGTTAAACGTAACGAATAAATAGTAACAACACTAGTGTAGGAATTTTATTTTGGGCCAATAGGAAGACTTAGCTAGCTTTGGGCCTTGGTCTACCACCTAAATTAAACTAAATAAAGCCCAACCCAAGCCTACAATTAAACCCAAGCCCATTCTTGCATTTAAATGACTAGAAGCTTCTCTTTGGAAGCTTATTTCTATCAGCCCAAAAAAAAAGAGAGAGAGAAATGAGAGGGAAAGAAACGACAAGAAGAAAGAGGAGGATAAGAGAGAAAAGGAACAGCAATAGGGGGAAATCAAGAGGAAAAGAAGAGATTTTTGACTCAATCTTGCATATTTTAGCTTCTTGGAGGTGAGGGTTTCATCTTTTGTGCATTTTTACTTGGTTTTAATGCTATGATAGTGAATCCTATGATAAAGATGTGTATGTAAAGTACCTAGAAATGTATGATTTGATAAAGATAAAGCATGTTAATGATTCTAGTACTAGTACCTATGGATCAAGTTTATATGCTAACTCTAGTTGTTGAGATTGTTGTAGTAAATGTTCAAAGGTGTAGATTAGGTGTTTGGTGAATGGTCTCAAAGAAGTTCTTAGGTGTGGTCTAGGCTTAAACAAAGTGCAAAACTAGCTAGGAATGCAAGAAAATAACAAAGGTGCAAAGGTGAAATTTCTGGACAGAACATATCACCCGTCTTCTAGAGCCCTTTTGGCATAGCAAACGTACTCTAAAATTAACGAAATTAACACACCAGCTAGATTAGGCAGTTTAGAGAAAATGCTGATTTCTAGGGCTAAGGCTAATTTTAATATTTTATGCCTCCGATTTAGCCATTTCTGAAATGTGTCTGGATTCTCGCGCTGGTGTAGGGCAGATTGCACGATGATTTTGTAGAGGCCATATCTCATTGAATATAACTCTGAATTGAGATCCGTTTGAGGCTAAACCCATCTACATTCGATGAAGTATATTTATGTGGATTTTTAGAGTTTTTAGAGAATAATTAGGCCGGTAACCAAAGTAGCAAAGTCAAGCCAATGTAGACTAGAATTTCAACTTATCTTGCTACAAGTTTTAAGATGCCTTGATGGTTGGTTCTAGTGAATAATGAGAAATTTTAGGTAGTAGGAAGCTTAATGGTGATGAATAGTGGTTATGTGTGAATGCTCAATTGAATTGGAGATAGTTATTTGCCATCTAGTGAATTAAGAGAAAGAGTAGTTCCATGAATGCTAGTATTAGCTATGAAAGAGAGTTATTGTAAGTTAGGAAACTCAAGAATGTGGTCAAGTCTTGTAAATTAAGTTAAGTGATTTTAGTGCTTTGGATGGTTTAGCTTGGTAATCTTAGTTTAATGAATGTAAATAATGCTCCTAGTGAAGTTAAATGCTTTAGAACCCCGTATGTGCTTAATGAGATGTTTGAGAACGAATGCAAGATTCATGAATTAAGAAGTGTCATAATAGTTATTTATGTAGTTTAAATTAGTTAATCTTTTAATTAGAATTTTGACTTACATTTACTCCAACTTAAACCATATACATATACTATATACATAATACATCACATATACATGCAATAGAGCAAAAAAAAACAATTGAATTAATTCCCCTTTTGTCCCCCCCAAACCCGATGGCCATAGGAGAAGGAAAGGAGAGATTTTGCTCTTCAATCTTTTCATCACAAGCTTGTCCAAGCTAATTGAGGGTAGTTTCAAGGTTCCTAGGTCTTCTACAAGCTTTTACATACCTCGGTGAGGGAGTTTTTGCATGTTTTTGTTATTACAAGCTTATGATCATATTATCACATTTCTTGATTTGTTAATTTAGGCTTATGTATTGCGTTAATCTTGTATTGTACACCTTCTACATGATATTTAAATCTTGTTTGAGTGGTTTATTAACATGTTCCATGGTTAAAAGCTTGAGATCATAAAGGAGATCATGAATGGTGCTTGAACTTAGGGTTTTGCTTTAACTTGTTATTTAGAGTGAATTGATACTTCTTTTAGGTGCCTTAGACATTATTGAATCTAGTTAGAAGCTCACATGTAGATAAGTTGCCTAAAATTGAGTTAAAATGCATATAAACTAAATTTTTAGAAAGGGGTTTTTCACGAAACGTAATCCGGGCATGTTTGGGCTTTAGATTAGGTATCCTTGGGGTATGGAAGCACTTTTGGTGCTTTCGTTGCATTAAATTGGGGTCCGGATATGATAGTTGTAGTTAAAACTTGCTCGGGGCCTTCCCGAGCTTTTGTCTCCAAAGCGGTTTTCAAGACTTTCATAGGTGTCTTTTGGCCTTCCTAGGAATGTAGATTGATTAGATTGTGGTTTTGGGATCTTGAACTTTGTGTGGGAGAAGAATTGGCTAGTTGACAAAAGGGGAAAATGTGAGTTTTGGTTGCTATAGTGCTGGTATAAGCTTGTAGTTGCTTGTTATGTGTCTTTATGCATGTTTAATGTAGATCCAAGCTATTTGTAGAGTTTCATGAAGAAAATGTGTTGATGACCCCTTTGTGCACATATATAGTTACTCTTTTGTTTAATGCTTATATCTTGTTATGAAGTTCATATTGCTTGTATTTAGTGTTGCACGAATGAAGCTATGCTTAAGACTTATACATTAAACTACTAAAATGGTTACTTGGAACATATGTTAAGTTAAAGCATATAAGGTGGCATCTTGTTAAAAATAGAATTTTAATAGAAATTGCATGCTAAATAAGTGAGACTATGAGTTAGCTAACGTGGAGGAATAATTGATAAATGTTGTAGTTAAAGAATAATTGACGTAATATTTGATATTAGGTACAAGGCAATTGAGATGTGAATACAATCTTGTATCTTAGAGCTCGGTAAAGGTGAGGGAGTCTTCAACCCTTTTGTGCATCTTAGTTTATTTCATTGTTTTCAGATTATATGACTTAGCTAATTGGTAAAGTTTACATGTACCATTTACTTGTTATCTCGTGGTTACTCATGTTTGTTTGATATTATCTCGTGACTTCTTGAATTCGTGTCGGGTTGCGCAGCCTTTTTGGACATGGTAGCATCGAGAAACACGGGTAGCGTCAGACTTGCCGTGCTCCCTCGACTGCCATGGTGTCTATTCCTTTTTCTTGCTGAGTATACTCCACTACCCCAGAGGCGTGGTTCACCTGCTGGGCATATGGACCTACCTCAGGAGAAAGGGTCATAGGATCGGGGTACATCCGAAGTACCCCAATTTGGAGGAGTAAGGGTTTACTGGCACTTACGTGAAGTTCGTGGTTCATGGTACGAGATTGAGGACTTGAAGTGGAGCCGTATCGTTTTTATATGTAGTTGAATGCTTGTTTAATTAACTTGTTTATTTGTGGTATTAATGTTATTATCTTTGTTGCGTCTCATGAAAGCATACGCTGGTTTACTGCATCACCTTCCTCGCTGAGTAACTTTGGTTACTCATTCCTCGTTTTAACATGTTTCAGGTGCAGTTAGAACAACTACCTTGTGTGTCGTGTTGTTGGTTGCTTATCTTGCTGTGGTTGGAAGCTGTTTGTGAAGATAGGACATAATGTATTTCTGTTCTATTTTGAAACCCCTTGAAGTCTTGTATGTATTTTGTACAACTTGTTGGATAGTAAATTAAATTGAGAACTTATGTGGTTTGATAGAGTAGTTGGCATGTAATAGCTCAAGATAGATTTTATTGCCCTTTTAATTGCATGCTTGAATGGTTATGTTTTGTCTAAGGCTCGGATGGCCTTGAGATTGGGAATAGTTGGACAATTGAAGTTGGGGTGTTGTATTATGATTATACTTGCTGCTTGCAGGTTTTTGATTAGTCCTCTAAACAGGGGATACTCCATCCGTTTTTTCTAAAATTTTGTGCCCAGGTTTGGATTTGGGTTGAGTATAGTTTGGTTAATAGAAGTCCCGGTTCCGTGAGGGATTGGGGCATTACATGACCATTTCCTATGTGTGCTTCAGCCATATAACATACCGTATGTTGGGAAATCATTTATTGTATACATCAAAGCAGTCCTTAATATAATTTTTTTTTTTGTGTGGCAACATCATAACAAGGTACACCTTTCAACCATAAATTTTGCAATTCTTCGATCAGAAGCTCTAGGTATACATCAATATTCTTACTAGGATTCTTTAGACCTAGGATAAGTAGAGTTAAAAACATGAAAGGATCTTTCGTGCACATCCACAGTGTCAAATTGTATGGTGTCATAATGACAGGCCAACAGGAATAAGGTTAAGCATTTGAACTGTATGGATTAAAACTATCTGAGCAAACCAACGCGAACATTTATGGGTTCATTTGCAAATTCAAGATATACTCTATCGAAATGTTTCCATGAATTAGCATCAGATGGATGACACAATTTTCCATTCTCCAACTGGTGATTCTTGTACCACTGCATGTGCTCTGCTGTCACATTTGACATGTATAATATTTTCAACCTTGGAGTTCATGGGAAAAACCGTAATTGTTGATATGGTTTCAACTTACTCCGTTTTGAACCACGTGTTGTTGGTTTGAAACGTCGGTGACCACAACAAGGACACAAATCCAAATGGTTTTTGTCATTGTAGAACAAGGTACATCCATTTACACAAATATCTATCTTCACATATCCTAGTCCCAAGGGTTTAATTAATTGCTTACACCGGTAAAAGTTTTCAGGCATCGTATGAGTATTTGGCAACGAATCCCTAACTGTTCCAATCATTGTGTTAAAGCATAGTTCGCTCATGTTATGTTCGGCCTTGACATTCATGTAACGAGACATAGCAGATAACTGCATCAAGTTCTCACAACCTTCATGCAATGGTAAATCTGTAGCCTTCAACAACTCAAAAAACTGTTGTGCTTACATGTTAGGTTCTTTTGTATAAAAGTTTTCAAAACCAAACCACTCCGGACCTACAACGTCAAATACCATTGTCCTATAGTTATTTCTTTCTTCAATCGTCTCCTTGTAATCAGTCCTATGAAAATTTGACCTACGTAGATTAAAATTATTTGACATATCTTCCCCGTGTTCACTCCATTTGTAGTAGTTTACCATGAAACCCTTCCTATAAAGCTGAAGTATGACCTCGTCTGAGTTTTCAAAACTGCGATTTTTGCATTTGGCACATGAGTATCTTATTTTTTCACCATCTATGTAATATCTTTGGCCACATGCGAAATCTACGAATTCGCGTACACCAATAATAAATGCCTCGTTAAGATGTCCATAAGGATCGTGGCGATAATACATCTATTCATGACTTGGGTTCATATCGAACAAAAATGTCCTATGTATTAATTAACATATTCAATAAATGACTTATTGAATTTGTTACATTTAGAGCATAATATTGGGATCACAACAGTTAAACGGACCTTTTCTGTTGTAACATTATCTATAATAAAGTAACATGATAAATATACGTAACATAGTTTATTTGACCAAGATTCATGTAGCTAAAGATCTTAAGTGAAACGAATTAACTACTTACTTCTTAATTTAACTTCCTAACTTATCTTAAGTTAAACTATTAACGTAATCTTAAATGATCTTCTTCTAAATGTAAATGACATTACTTCTTAACTTATCATACTTAAACTTAGCCTTAACATCTTATGTTATCTTAACTTATCATATTATCATGTTAACCTTCTAATATAACTTATTTAATTTTTTAGACACCTTATTACTTACATTAATCTTAACTTAATTTTATGGTAGGTAGATTGGCCTGTAACGCCCAGATCCCTTCTGAGACCAGAGGTTCTAAAAACCAAGCTATTCTCAACCCGATCCCAAACCTGGGCACATATTTTTAGGAAAAACGGATAGAGTCTCCCCTATACCGTGGACATTCTGAAAACCTGTAAGCAACCAATAAAACCACAAAACAACCTAGAACTCCAATTCTAATTAAAGACTCAAACTTTAAGGCCATCCGAGCCTTAAAATATTCAAACAGTGAGAATCATGCAAGCATGCATTCACAATATATTTTTTTTACAAAACCGCTTATCAAGCCACTCCATGATAGCCTTTAAACATTCTTAGGAATTGAAAACAACCATACAACCGATCATTCACTCCCAAATATGCAAAGTAGCTAAGAGCAGAAACATAAGTTATTACATGCCACGGATACATATCATACATTACCTTCAAACTTACAACTAAACAATATATACATGAACCCATAGACTCCGGAATAGGACATAAGTAATACAAACGGATTCTTCATATAACCAACAGGAAACACATCCACCTCAAGCAAGTATCACACAACAACTAAGACAACTCCTCCTCCAATTGCACCTCCTGAAATATGTTAGCGAGGTATGAGCAACCATAATTGCCCAGTGAGGGATAAAGACTACTCGGGACGTGCAATGCAACAATTATAGCAATTAAGCAAGAAGGCAAGTAAAGTACATGTGAAACAGTAAATAACCACACATATCAAAGGATACGATACACTTAACCCCAACACTCCAGAATTCTCTTATCTTTGATCACGAACCATGATCCACGAACCACGAACCACGATCAATGTGTCGGTATAACCCCAATCACTCCAGTGGGTGTACTACGGATGTACCCCGATAATCCTACGACCCAACATCCCTTGGCAATCTCCGGACCAGGCGAATGAGGGACTAGGGTACGGAGTTTGAATATCCACTGGCAAGCCCTCTGCCGCCCAGTCGATATTCAACACATCTGTCCCTGACACTATGGTTGGGCAACCACTATGCAATGCACGTTAACACTTGAAAATAAGATAATCAAATAAGAACATCAACACTTAGGAGGGTCAACAAAAGAGGTTGCCCTCGAAATAGTTCATAATATAAGTAATAGTACAAACTAATTAAAAGAGCATAAAGGGGAAAAGTTGTACATTTACCAATAAACCAATACCAAAAGCTCATGAACATCTTATGATTGCAATTAGACACTTAATAAACACTTATAAGGTTATAGAAGTGCAAAGTCATTCATTTCTCGATTATCCTCCTTTTTATCCTAAGCCATTTTCCTTCCAAATGAAAGTTAATGATTCAAATCCAAGGGAAAGCTATACCATTCTTCTAATTAACCCTTGAGGCACCCTTACAACCCTTAAACACATTCAAACACTCACAATTACCCCCAAAGCCCCAATTTCCCTCTTATAGCTTTGAACTACACATACCTTAACCGGGCTTCAAACAAGGGTTAGCAAAGCTTCTATAGCACCTAGGTAGCCTAAGAATACCAAATGTGAAGCTCAATTCCACCCGGATTAACATTAACCCCAAAACCCCTTTTAAAAAGTCAGCTATTTTACGTTTTATGCAAATTTAGAGTAATTTGAAGGCACGGGGCTATTGGACTACCTTCATTAGCACCTAAGGCATCTATTAGAAACAATTAATCAATCCAATACGCACAATTACACAAAACCCTAAAAATTCATCACTATTCACCTCATAAATCAAAATAACGATTTCAATTGTTTAAAATGCGAAGTAATGGCTTAAATGTGTTCTCTAGTACTTATATACAATGTATAATAGCATAGATAAGCTTTGCAATAGCATTTGATAGCATTTCTAACAAATCAAGAAAAATGTAACATTTTAAACATGCATAAAAAGTCATGAAATCACTCACCAATGCGCGTAGAAACTCCTAGGAGGCTAGTAGACACCCTAAACCACTTGCACCTAGCTTGGCTTGGCTTGGATTGAAGATTTGTTGAGAAAAAATCTTTCCTTCTCCTCCTATGTTGATTTTCGGATTTGCTACAGTGTTTTCAGCTTTTGCTCTTTTTTTTTTTTTTTGGTAACTTATGAGCTTAATGTGAGGTGTTGAGCATATATAAGTCTATATGTTTTATTTTAATGTGAGTGTGTTGGTCAAAATATGAATTAAGCTAGCTTAAAGTGAGTCCTAAGTGCAATTTAAATAATAGCTAGTCAAAACACATAGTTTAGTTACGTAATACTATTCACTAGTTTCAACAAATCATTTTCTAAACGGATGCTCCTATTGCTTTTAGCTCAAATGCACAAATTTCTCATTCCTAAAACAATTAATATGATTTAAGAAAAATGCTAATTCGAAGTAATTAAGTGATTGAAAAGCGTGATTAATAATAACCACATAAGCAACAAGCAATGCATAGCGAAAATGCGCAAATAGTAGATGCAACAGTTAATAGGTGTACGGTAAAATTCTTGGGTGTCACATGGCCAGTTTGCAACAATTACATAAATGAGCAATTGAGCTAGCTCTGTCACACCCCGACCCAACTCCACGCTAAAGGTCAAGTCTAAACTTGACAAACGGACATAGTCTCATCTGTACCATTGACTAATCGGTTATTTGTACACAGAAGAAATAGGCACAAAGACAATATATGACATTCATTTCATAACTTCCCAAGTCTATAAAGCAATCCGAGCCTTTCTACTATGCATATTATACAACACACATGCAAGCATTCTCATAGTCTATTGAAATTCTATATTTAACATCCCTAAAAACTACAACACAATAAAAAACTGCATAAATAAATGCATATATATACGTATATATAACAATAAATGGCAATACATTATTATATATATGTATTTATACATATATACAAACATATAAATATAGTACATATATATATATATACATACATAACAAAAGAAAAAAAAGAAATATAAATTTCGAATTTTACCTAATATTGAAGGGAATAGAGGGTATTAAGGGATGATAATGCAATTGGGGAGGGGGGGAGGGTTAAGTGGTATGAGGTAGGGGACAGGGAGGGTTGTTTTGCGTTTTTTCTCATTGAGGGTGGGGGGTAAAGGGTTTTTTTTTTGAATTAGAAGAGGGCAGCTGTTGCTGCCCTCGTTTTATCTTAATTGGGCTGGGCAATGGCCCAGGCCCTCATTGAGTTGTTGCCCAGCCATAAATGGGAACCAGCTACGCTGGTTCCCTATGGTAATGCTGGTTCCCCATGGTAATAGCCCATTGATTAACTAGGCCATCGCCTAGTCTTTATGGGACCCGATTAGATGGGTCCCATGGAGACGGCCTAGTCCATCTCCAAAATGGAGACGGACCATACTGTCTCCAAAATGGAGAATGGACTTGGACCTCTCCAAATGAAGACGACCCAGTCTGTCTCCATTTTGGAGACAGACCCAACCGTCTCCATTTCGAGAGTTGGGTCTCTCCAAATAGAGATGGCCCAGACCGTTTCCATTTGTTGGAGACGGACTGGGCCGGCGAGCCGTCGCCGAATCGTCTCCAATAAATTTTAGTTTTAGGTTATAATTATTTAAATTTTATAAACACATGTCAAAATACAACACGATTTTCAATTTTTTTGACATTTTATCAAACTAATACGTAGTTGAAGTAGTAGTTTAATTTTTTTTTTTAAAAATGAATGAACTAAAATGCTTATAAAAATATAATGTAAATGAAGTTAATTTAGTAATAATTCCGCAAAATTGATTATGAACCCAAAATATACTACTACGTAGTAATTTTGAAAATTGGATATGTTATAAATATTTAATTATATTTTTATTTCTTCACAATTTACATAGGATATTAATAAACCTCTTATATTATTGAATTAGTTCTCAAAAGTGGATCATATGTATAATGTCAAAATTATAGAATTTTAAAATACTTTAATAATCAGTAAATATTATATAATTAAATATATAAACACAATAATTTAAATTGTCATTAAATTAAACAAATAGTTAACTAATGTAGTTGTAAATAAATAAAATATGTTATAATCGTGAAAGCATGTTTTATAATTAAAAGACTTAAGGCGCAATTACTTAATTTTATTTTAATGCCGTCAAGTCTCGTCAAAATTATTGTATGTCATGGGTAAAGGTGGCATTTGGGTCAGGCCAACACAAGCCCAGTTCAGCTTAACACACGAAAATTTAGGCCTAGGTCAACTCGATTGAAATTGGGTTCGACTCGGCCCAGCCCACTACATATAGGTGGGCCGAGTTAGGTCATATATTTTTTGACCCAGTCCTTTTGTGCCCAAAACCATTTCTGCCCAAGCCCACCCAACTCATCCTATAAACGCAACCCAGCCCAGTTCGAACCTAGCACAAGCCCAACTCAGCCCATAAGCTTAGATGTTTAGAATCATTTTGTTTACTTTGAATAATATGGGTATATAATTTGTAACTTTTTTGAACGTAAATATATATTTCATTGTCAATTTGGAACTACAACGCTTGTAAGACATCTTGTAGCTCAACACTCAAATATTCCAAACTATTTCAATCCTCAACCACCGCCACCACTACCACCAGCAGACCCAGCACCCGCATAAGGAACACTTATCCACCAACTTTCTTCAAGCATGTATGTAATGTTTTCTTCCTATGTTTATTAGTAATGTATCTGTGTCTCGTGAACTTGTGGTTTGTTAAGTAATGTTTTATTATTTATAATAATATTATCAATCAACTTATGTCTTGTTAATCGTTAAATTAACTTTTTCATAAGAAAGGTTAAGGTTAAGCTTTTTTCGTTATTAATCCAACTATCAAAATTCAGAACACACTAATCACTAAAAAACAAAACTAATGGGCTAGCTCAGCCCAGCTTATCCCAACTCGCGACTCGTGGTAGTGGGCTCATGGGTCGATTTGGGTCCTATATTTCAAGAATTTAGCCTAGCCCAGCTCAACCCACTAAACATATGTGCTGAGCCGGACTTATTTTTCTTAACCCACGATTCAGCCGGGCTGTGCCGGGCCGGCCTATTTTCCAACTCTAGTCACGGGCATTGAAACGTACCATTGCTCAATCTTGTCATTACAGTGGTATGAACAAATTGTACATACCACGAAGCAGAAGATAATGTGATAATTAAAATATTTCAAATTATACGACCGTTACGTAAATATTATATAAATAATTCTTTCAATATATAACTTAAATAATATATGTTATAATTGTGTTAGCATGTTTTATAATTAACGTTACAAAATCATAATTGATAAAACTTTTATCAATGCCGTCAAGTCACGACACTATTATTCTTCGTCACGGGCTGTCATACAGACCATTGATCAATCTTGTCATTAGTACGATAAGAACATGGTGTACGCTACCATAGGGCAAAAAAAATTTGAATTAGCAGGGCCTCGTTTCGCAAATGAGATAGATTCAACAGCTTTTAAATCTCTAACGTAGCGTTCACGCCATGTCCCTGATTAGAAGATGAATGGTACGCAGCCATGTGACCGCGAACCATTCATACGATAAAAACATGGTGTACGCTCGGGGTAGAAAGAAATTGAATTGGCAGGGGCCCGTTTCGCAAGGGAGATGGATTTAGCAGCTTTTAAATCTCGAAACTAGCGTTCACACCATGTCCCCAATTATTTGACCCATGGAAGACGAATGGTACGCAACCATGTGACCACGAACCATTCGTACGATAAGAACATGGTGTATGTTACCATGGGGCAGAAGGAAATTGAATTGACAGGGCCCCGTTTTGCAAGGGAGATGGATTCAGCAACTTTTAAATCTTGAAAGTAGTGTGCACGTGATAAATTCATATTTTTAGTAATTTTAACCCATTGAATCATATATATTGCATTATTATTTCAAGCTTAATTGTATATTTTACACAAATTTAGTACAATATAGGTTTTGAATAAGAAATAGCAAAAATGGCCATAAAACCCAACACTTGAACGAGAAATTCAGCACAATACTAAAGGAGGAAGGTTGAACGACCGTGACACGAGTAAATTGAGATTGAATTTGGCCAAACAAAGTACGAAAACGGATTCAGGATGCTAAAAAATCTTGAAGTAGCCTTGGTCAACTTTTGGTCAAAGTCAAAGTCAATGGGTGAATAGTAAAAGTCAAAGTCAACTTTTGGTCCAATTAAAAGTCAATAGGTGAATAGTAAAGTCAATGTGTGAATAGTAACTTCGCTGACGTCATGCTGACACAATAGTGACCTTGGCGCTGACATCGTGTTGACATAGAGCTGACCTTAGCGCTGACACCGTGCGTCATATTGATGACATCACTGCGTGAATAGTACATGTAAATAGTGTCAAATTTCTCCTATAAATACTCTCTTCTTCATTTCATTTTGCTTGTACCATTTCTTCTATTCTTAGTTCAATTTCTACTACTCTAGTATTTGTGAAGTGAGTTTTGAGTGTTTTAATATTATTCTTAGTTGTGTGCAAAGTTTTAATCCCGAGGGGAGGGTCTAGTGAGCCATCAACATATCAAAATCATATCGGTATACCGAAATCCGTACAACACGATAAGTATTCTTTTATTTCGATTTTTGTTATGATTTCTTGTACTTTACAGAGTATTATGGTACACTAGACCCGAGATTCGGGGTGGTACGTGTGAGGTTACTCTTGTACATATGTTTTGATTCAGATTTATTAAAGTCTCATATTTTTTTATTTCTATGTATTCTTTGATTAATTATACGTATACTTGTAGTTATGTTATATTTAATTGAAAGTACGTATACGCCCGATTTTGTAAACCAGTGGCAATGCGAGACTACCTCAGATGGATTCTAGTCTGGTTGTGCCGACACCTCCAGGTTACATAAGTGAAAGATTAATTGAGAGATTGGATATTGTTAGGTTGTACCAACACATCCAGTCTTGCTAATTAATTAATCTTCTCACTTACGTAACTAAAGGCTCATTTCAGTAGTAGGAGCTTGTAGCCCTATTTCTAAAGGACTTAACTTTTAATCTGAATCAATAACTTTGTATTTGCGTATACCGAGATATAACCACCTTGAATCATTAACCTTTTGGATTTTCATTGTTTTTTTTAGTGTTGTAATTCTTCAATTTAGTATATTTGTTCCAGTCACTTTTGGATCTCGTTACTACCGTATCTTTGGACATTTCTTGGACTTTTGGACTTAATTTACTAGACCTTTGCACTTTTGGACTTAATTTACCATACCTTTGGACTTTTGGACTTTTGGATTTAATCAAACTTATCCGTGACGGGAGATAGTCAAACAATTCTAAATTAAGGACTTAACTTAATCTGATAACCCAATCTCCGTGGATCGACCCTCTACTCGCCACAACTAGAGGTAATTCAAGGTAAACAATATTTCTAATCATTTAACCTTACTATTTTTTACTTTCATGTTTTAATTTTGTATGCGTGGTCGGAGATCTTTAAAGCCACCCATCTTTGTTTTTGATACAAAAATTGAGAGAACTTTTAAATTCAGAAATAAATTTCTAATTATGGCTGATCAAAATCCGAATCAAAACCAAAATCAGGATCAAATTGAAGGTAGAGAAGTAGGAAATGTGAGATAGAACATAAAAGATTTTTCCACACCACAAGATTATGTTCCTCCACGAGCTATCATTTTACCTGAAACTGATTAAGGTTTTAAAATAAAGTCTCACATGATTTCAATAATTCCCATGTTCCACGGTCTTTCTAATGAAAACTCATATGATCACATTAATACTTTTGTTCATACATGCAGATCGATCAATATTAGAACTGCCTTGGAAAAGGTTGTTAAGTTGAGATTGTTTCCTTACTCTTTAATAGGTCAAGCACAAAATTGGCTTTATAGATTACGTTTTGGTTCTATCACTTCTTGGGGACAATCGCAAAGGGAATTTCTTGAAAGATTTGACTCTTCTTCAAAAATCAATAAATGTAGGAATCAATTAAATAATTTTTCTCCGTTACCTAGAGAGGCACTTCATGAGTGTTGGGACAGATTTGAAACCTTAATTCATGAATGTCCACACCATAGTATTCCAGACTTGCAATTAGCTCAGAATTTATATCAAGGGTTAAATGAGCATAATCAAAGTATGCTCGATTCAGCTTGTAATGGTTCACTTCTTGAAAAATCTCCAGAAGAAGCCACATAATTGTTCATAAAGCTGAGCAATAATTCATGAAAGTGTGCATCTTCATCTAGAGTAGGAAGAGAAAGTGAAGGTTCAAAGGATTACAATTCTTTGACATCAAAGATTGAAAATCTAACTCTTGCTTTGGAAAAAATGGTTAAAAGGAAAGAATCATTGCATGTAGTTGATTAAGGTGAAGATGTTCTTGCAACAAATCCTAATTCAATTTCGGAGCAAGCTTGTGCTGCTTATAGATATCCCCGTAATTATGATCTATTCTCTAACACTTATAATCCAGTTACACGAGATCATCCAAATTTCCGGTGGAATCAGAATCAAGAAGATGTTCAACAACAAAGACCAAGAAGCTATCCTTCCGGATTTCATCCAGTTCCACAAGGATAGATGTCAGGAATCTAATCTCATACTTAGCTAGGAGAAAAGTCATTTCATGGTTCAAGAAGGAATTGTTCTCGGACACATTATATCCAAGGAAGGAGTTCGGGTTGATAAAGCTAAGGTTGATAGTATCTCAAATCTTCCCCCTCCAACAACTGTTAAACAGGTGAGATTGTTCCTTGGACATGCTGGTTTCTACCAACGATTTATAAAGGATTTTAGTAAGATTGCTAGACCTTTATCGAATTTGTTGGCACATGATACTCTATTCCAATTTGATGAAAAATGTGTTACTGCTTTTGAAACACTGAAAAATGCATTTTCTACTGCTCCAGTGATTCAACCACCGGACTACTCTCTTCCTTTTGAAATTATGTGTGATGCTTCGAATTATGCCATAGGAGCTGTATTAGGTCAATGCAAGGACCGTGTTCCTTGTGTGATCTATTATTCCAACCGAACTTTGGATGATGCCCAGAAAAACTATACCACCATAGAGAAATAATTGCTTGCTGTAGTTTTTGCATTAGAAAAATTTCGGTCTTACGTGTTAGGGTAAAAAATAATCATTTATTCTGACCACTCGACATTAAGATACCTGTTGAAAAAGAAAGATGCTAAACCTAGGCTTATTCGATTGTTGTTATTAATTCAAGAATTTGATTTAACAATCAAAGATAAGAAAGGTTGAGAAAATGTTGTTGCTGATCACTTGTCAAGGATTGTAACTTAGGAAACAGAAAATGAATTACCCTTGAGAGATACATTTCCTAATGAACAATTACTGTTAATTTCTGCTCCTAAACTTCTTTGGTATGCTCATATTGTGAATTATCTTGCAGTTGGTAAAAAACCTAAGAAGTGGAACAAGGCTGAGAGAGATCGATTTTTCTCAATTGCAAAACATTATTTCTAGGAAGATCCTCATTTGTTCCGTAATTGTTCTGATCAAATTATTCGCAGATGTGTACCCGAGTCTGAACAGCTAAGCATCATGCCATTTTTCATTCGCAAGAATGTGGGGGACACTTTGGAGGACGACGAACAGCTTTCAAAGTTCTGCAAAGTGGGTTTTATTGGCCTACATTAATCAAGGATGCTCATGAGTTTTGTAAAGCATGTGAAAGATGCCAAAAGATAGGTAACATGGGAAATAGGGATATGATGCCCTAAATCCCATTTTGGTTTGTGAACTTTTTGATGTTTGGGGCATCGATTTTATGGGTCCTTTCCATAGCTTTTTTGGTTTTCAATACGTTTTGGTTGGTGTTGATTATGTGTATAAGTGGATTGAAGCAATTGCAACAAGGACTAATGATCACACTATTGTGATGAGATTTATAAAAGAGAATATTTTCTGTTGGTTTGGAATTCCAAGAGCCATCATTAGTGACGGTGGAAGTCATTTCATTCACCGAACTTTTGAAAAATTGTTGAAGAAATACTCCGTCATTCATAAAGTTGCAACTCCATATCACCCACAAACTAGTGGACAGGTTGAGGTTTATAATAGGGAAATTAAATCAATCCTTGAAAAGACAGTTAGACCTGATAGAAAGGATTGGTCTACTCGATTGAATGATGCACTTTGGGCATATAGAACTGCATATAAAACCCCTATAGGAATGTCACCTTTTCGTTTAGTTTCTGAAAAACCATGTCATTTACCTGTTGAGTTACAACATAAGGCTTACTGGGCAATAAGAACAGTAAATTTTGACTTGCAGAAAGCTGGTGAAAACAGGTTGCTCCATCTAAATAAACTTGAAGAGATGCGTTTAGAGGCATATGAAAATGCCAAGATTTACAGTGAGAAAATGAAGAGAACGCATGATAAAATGATTATTCGGAAGTCATTTATTCCCGAAGAAGATGTGTGGTTATTTAATTCTAGATGGGATGAACCATTTGAGGTTGAACAAGTTTTTCCGTTTGGGGTTGTCAAGATAAAAGATAAAACAAATGGGAAAACTATGTTTGTAAATGGACAAAGGCTAAAACCAACGATCCGATTAAAGAATTGAGGTGAAGAGTCAATTGAACTTAAGAATCCAATCCTTGCAGAGTAACAATTTCAAAGTGACTTTGTTTGGCTGAAGACGTTAAACTTAGCGCTCCTAGGAGGCAACCTAGGGATTCTTGAGGTATTAGGGTTCAATTTTTATTTTTTTTTTAATTTTTTTTGTCATTTATTTTTCGTACCAAATGAGTCTTTTCTCCAGCTTAAAGTAGTTTGGGTCTTAACCCTGAGAAGCACTCATAAAGGTATAAATGTTATGATACTAGTGGTCACTGTACATTTTTTGTGTGCGGTTGACTGATTAGTGCAACACTGTCTAACAGTACTTGCCACTCCACCAGCTTAATGTAGTTTAGGGTCTGTTTGGGCATTACTTGATAAGGTAGTTAAGAGTGAAAGCATTCACCAGACGGTATTGTCTGTAACGTAAAACCCCACTGTTTTGCTCTTGACCTTGTGGAACTGGCTGTGGCCCCATGTGAGTGCCGAAGGAAAGTACTGGATGGCGTGAACACAGAAACCTCTGGAAGAGCTAGTCCGTTAATTTTAAAAAAAAATCAAAAAGAAAAATATGTGTGATTTTGTAGAATATAGGTTTGAGGAAGATTGCATCTTCATTAGTTTTTAGAAGAAAATAAAAAAATAAAAAAATATGCCCGAAGGCGTTAAACTAAAACACTTAACTATGTGTGCATGTCTTGCTGGCTAACATTAAATGGTTCTAGTGCCCATTCCCGGTTAGAAGGAAAAAACTCTGACAATTTGTGTGATGCGCTCACCCTAAATAGGTGGGAGGATGGGTACACAGTGGCAACATTCGGTAATGACTGTCTGAGGATAAAACGGGATGTTGTTTGTACTAGGGTGAGTGCCTCACATGAACCCAAGTTGATCCCTAGGTTATCTAGGATCTCATGGTGGTAACATTCCAAGGTTCATCCTAGATGTTGTCGCTTGGTTACCAATTAGCTTTAAATTGGTGTTAACCTCAACATTAGGAGGTCTTTTTCCACTGTTATGTAAATAGTGGCTCTCATGGTATTTGAGAGAAAGATAACTAATACCATTCTGAGGGGCATGTGATACGTGATTTCTCACCTCTGCCTTGGCCAGTTCTTACACTATGGCGGGTAGATTTACCATCTAGATTTTGATACCATTCATTTGGTGTTCGGATGTGGTTTACTTTGTTGCATTGGTTTGAAACTGTAATAAGGTTGAGATCCTATTTTTGCATTTTCCAAGCTTCCTTTTCGTGTAAGACCATCTTAAGGGTGAATTTTAATATGTTTGCATTTTCTTGTCATTATGTGTGCTTGTTTTAATTTACATCTATTTTTTAAAAAAATAAAAAATAAAAAAACAGAGGTGGCCGAAAGGTTTTATAAACCCTAACCCTACCATTTTTTTTCTTCATCTCTTTCTTGCGGCCGCCATCTCCTACCTTTCTCCCCACAAAACTTCTCCTTCTTTAGTTTTTTTTTTTTGTTAAAAGTTCCACGAAGGTGGTGTTGTTTAAACGACTCATGACAGATAAGTCATTGCTTGTGTTTCTTGGTGTTATTATTGTGATTCTCCTTTATCTGGCTTGGTTGGTTCATGAACTGTCCAGTTCCTAGGAAAAGAGAAAGAAGTAAGCTTATAATGTAGGTTGTTTTGTTGTTGTACTTGTTAAGTTAGTGTACCGTTTCCATTTTCATGAATAAAATTTGTGAGTTTTATTTTTATTGCTATGGTAATTTGATTTTTATTATGGTTAATTACCTAGTATTTACACTAATTTTGTTTTGATGTTGAATTTGGTGTATATTAAAAAAAACAACAAAAAAGAACAAAAACGAGCCGACAGAATTTAAAAAATGGAGTGTGGATGTTTGGTAACGATTTTTTGAAACCGGGGTTGTCGATCTTGCCAATATCTGAACTCCCTCGCATACGGTTCGCAAAAAAAAAAAAAAAAAAACTATTTGGAGCTCATTCTTTTGAATATTTTGGTAATCTGGTGTGGCTTCAACACTCTCTGCATAATTTTCAGCAACTGTTATGGCTATACATTCATTAGTATATATATTATGAGTCTCCTCCAATGCATTTGTTTTCTAACCGTTAAAGGAGTTTTCTTATGTATATTTTAAGTCAAACTAGTTAGAAACAAGTCCTAAGCATAAATTTAATGTTAGCTAATTAAATTCTAAATTAGTTACGTAACACTATTCATTCAACTACAAAAATCATTTTCTAAACGAGCTCTTCTATCGCCTCTAGCTCAATTGCACATTTTTTTCACTACTTTAACAATTAATATGATTTAATAAAAATGCTAATTAACTAATAGAATGCAGTTTAAAAACTGAGTGAATAGTAACTTAAGAAGACAGTTAATAAGGCACAGAAGGAAATGCGCAAACAAGGGATGCAACAGTAATTGAATGCATGGCTAAATCTCGGGCGTCACAAGCACACTGTGGTGATGAAGCACTGCCACTGCCCCTAGAAGACCCAAAAGCTGAGAAAGCAGCTGTACCAGCCTGCTGGTGAGGTCTCGCAACACTAGGCCTATATTGACCCTGAGACTGGGCCGGTGTCACACCCTAACTCGACCCCTCTTATAATCAGTCAGGATGCAACGGAATTTCGGCAGTATAACGACAATAATTAAGACACCGAGGCTCTAAACCAACCTCTTCGCAACTCATACAACCAAACTCCACAAACCATTCAAAAATCAACTCCTCAATTAAGTTAACAACATACAACATAACCATATTATACAATAATCATTCTTTCAACAATCCATTCTTAGTTATACACCTCCGTTCCAACATAATACATTAACTTTAATATATATTGCAAAATAGATTTAAACCAACTTAGCAACCTAATCAATATCAAAAGAAAGACTACTAAGTTAGCAACATTTGGTTCATTATCTTTATTACAACATGTACAACATAAACTACAAGTTAAATAAAAGACAACTAGTTTAATATACAAGACAATAAAGTGTACAACATCTCAAACTACAAGCTAAATAAAAGACAACATCTCATTATGTGTGTTGTGTTTTTGTGTGTATATATGGTGCAATGTGTGTTGAGTGGGTAAATGTGTATTAGTGTGTGTTTGTGTGTTTTGACTTGGATGAGACCAAATAGTATAGGATAATTTTTAGATTTTTTGCCTAAGGACAAGAGTGCCCTTGAACTTACTTGCGTATTACTAGTTTGCCATTCTACTATTAATTCTAACTATCTTGGTTTTAGTTTAGTTACTCTAGTTAGTTATTGAACTTAGTTGGTTCTAATTACTAGCTACATGATATAATTTACTCACGTGCACGTTAAATGATAAAATGCACGTAAATCAAGATAAATGCACATAAATCAATTTAAAACATATAAAATGATTTAATTATTATTTACGTTACCCAAATTACTCAATGACATGTAATTGAATTTAAATGCACATTAATCGAGGCATAGGCACGTAAAACGTTGTAAATTCATATTAGTTGATATAAAGACATATTAAATGATGCAAAAATGTATGAAATGTTATAAAATGCATGTAAGCTTTGTACGGGCTCGGTACGGGGTTTCACAACAATTGTGTATTTTTGGGTCGTGTGTATGTTTGTGTGTTTTAAAGGCTTGGGTGTGTGCCATAAGTACTCTAGTAACTTGAGTAATGTCTAAAATAGCTTGGATGTTCTTAGTGTTTTAATAAGAATTATATAAAGAACAAGATGAGTAGTCATTTGTTATGAAAGTTTATGTTTGAAGCTTTTAATGCAATTAATGTTAGCTAATGAACTTGTAGAGTAGACTTTCATTGTTGTAGAGCTTGTATATGAAGTATTAATGGAAGAAATTGTGAATTTGTAGAACTGAAGAAAAGGTGCTAGTTGAAGATTAGATGTTTGATTTAGTGTTTAGGTGAATTGTAGAAGCTTTAAGTGTCACCCACATGCTTTGATCATGATCTAAACTAGCTCAAAATGCAAGAAGTAGCAAAATAAAACAAATAGTGTTCAAGTGTGTGTGTGGGGAAGTGTTCGGCAAATGGCCCTTTTTCCTAGCTCTTGGGTTTTTGTGAAAGAATACATGCTAAGTGTTGTTAATATGTGTGAACTTATTGAGCCATTATTGTGTTTAAATGGAATAGAGTTCTTTTAACAAGTAATTGGGTTATGTTTAGTTCAAGTGTAGTAGTGTTGATTAAGTGCTCAACTTGAAGATTATGTATGGTTCATGCTATTTTACAAGTTAAGATGTACATTTTCGGCTATATGTATGCTAGCACTGATCAAAAAAGTTAATGATCGTATTCAATGCATATTAATTAGTATAAAGTAAAATAGTGCATGTTTATTGATCATAGAGCATGATCTGGATAAGTGAGCTTTGTTGGTGTTTAAGTATTGCAGTCTTGTTTAATTGTTTGGCTTGAGGTCCTGTGCTTTAATTAATGCCATATAATGAATTACCATGTGTTAACACTTATTCATGCTAATGTTTATTGAAAGAGTTTTGGTGCAATTGGAGGGAATTCTTGGCTTTCTAAAGGTGAGGGATCATTCCTATGTGCATTTTAAGTGCTTTATTTTTCTATATGCTATATGTCTTGGTTGTGGATAAAGGATTAAAGTAGCTAGATTTACATGTTAACTAATGACTTAGTGTTTAAAAGGTTGCATTATTCGTGATCTTACATCTATGACCATGCAACAAAAGAATCTTTTCAAGCTATGTAACATAAGAAATGTTTTGAGTTTTAAAAAATAAAGAATGTTTTCGCAGTTAAACTTTCTACAAATGTTAGCTTGTTGAAGTATGTGTAATAAATGTCTTCAAAGCATGGCACTTAGTTCAAGTAATATAGAGCATGATTAATAATGTTAGAGCATGCTAAAGTATATGTGCATGAGGGTGGCCTCTTTTGTCACTTCTCACTTACATGTTATTTCATGATTCTCGCGTAACTAACAAACTAACAAGAATTCTAATGTTTTCACATTTTCATGATTGCAACCATCGTGTTGGCTCAGATGTGGTGATCATTCACTAGGCGGTAGAGGGCTTGCCGGTGAATGCTAACTCGCCATGGAGTATTCCCATGTCGCATGGATGAGGCGTTCCATGGGCATAGGTCGTAGGATTATGGGTGCACCAAGAATCCATTGGCGTACAGGGTTGCCAGCATTTGTAGCGTTAAGAGTAGAGATAAGAAGAGAAGGGAAGTAAACTCGCATGGATGGAGTTTTCCATGGAGTTCGCGCGCGATATCCTTTTATAAGTGTTTACTTAGTGTTTCAAGTTTTAATGTTTTCAATCTTATCATATAAATGTTATATTTCTTGAGATTTATAAGGTGTTATATTCTGGCGTATCTTTACGTGTTTATTTAGTGTTTTAATGTTTTCGAGTTATCATGTTTAGCATTGTTTTCCAAGGTTCTTTTATAAAGTATTGTTTATGCTTAATGACATCATTTTCAAGTATTTATAAGTGTTTGAATTTAAATGCCTTATATGCATTGTACAAAAACGCTTTCGAAAACCTCCCTGTATTATTACCCCTCACTGAGCATAAGGTTTGCTCACCCCTCTTCAACAACAACTTTACTGGCAAGGTAGGAATTGCAACTCAAGGATTAGAAGAACAGGTGCAAGTGCATGCCAGAAGTGAATGTTTTATGTGTTATGATACAAGTGTATTGGATTCATAAATTTGTATGTATTTATCAAATGCAAAGAGTTAAAGTTAAAGTTTATATGAAGGGCTTGTAATATGTCTATATAACTGTGATAGTTTAGATTAAATGGTATTAAAGTGGTATGATAAGTATTTTTGATGCCTTAGTGTACTACTAGCTAGCAGAAAGGCATGAATATTTATCTTGCTAAGGGAAAGAACGCATGTTTAGGCTTGCGAACTTGAGAAAAGATGTCATATGAATGTTATATTGCCATTGTGGTTCATTTTTTCTGTGTATAGGTTTGTGGATAGTGTAATGCCCCGACCCAACCCCACGCTAAAGGTTAAGTCTGGACCCGATAAACGGACAGAGTTTCCTCCGTACCGCGGACATTTTGGAAACCTGTAAATGCTCAAAATAGCCACAATATACTAAAACAAGCTTTTATAGTTAAAATTCCAAGGTTCAAGGCCATCCAAGCCTTGAAACACACAACAACTCCGAATCACACAAGCATGCACCCAACTTAACTTTTCATTAAACCATTTTAACATGCCATTCTATGATAACATTAGAGCAATCTTAGAAGTTGAAATCAAACATACCTCTAAACATACACCCCCAAGCATGCAAGAACTAAAAGGAGAATTAAAAGTTATTACAAGCCATAACATCTCAAAGCTAACATTACAACCAACTAACTTTCAACTTGCAACTACAAGAATATACATAGCCTTAAGGCCACAAAATATATCATGCTATAGCAATAAAAGGACTCCATGTAACAACAAGAAGACACATCCACCTTAGGCAACAAACACACAGCAACTAGGGAAAAGGCTCAGCCTAAACTTCTTCTTCTTCCACTACCACCTCAACTAGCTGGGGATCACCCTCAGTACTTCCTGAAACATGATATCGAGGTATGAGCAACACTGTTGTCCAGTGAGGGATAAGGTCCCGGGGCGTGCAATGCAATAGGTAATACAGTTAAACAATAATAGCGATTAACAATTCAAGAAATAGCAATAGCTTAAATAACCACACATTAAAAAGGATACATTTCACTTAACCCCAACACACCAAATCTTCAATCCATGAACACGATCCACGAACCACGATCGCGATCATGATAAGCCGGTATAACCCTAAACACTCCAGTGGGTGTACTCCAGATGTACCCCGATAATCCTACGACCCAACATCCCTTGGTAATCTCCGGACCAAGCGAATGAGGGACTAGGGCACGGAGTTTGAATATCCACCGGTAAGCCCTCTGCCGCCCAGCCAATATTCAACACATCTGCCCCTGACACTATGGTTGCGCAACCACTATGCAATGCACTTAACAATGACAAGATATCAATAATATTATAAGCAATAACACGTGGGAGGATTAACAAAGTAGGTTGACCTCGAAACAGATAGATTAGAAGCAGTTTAATAAGCAAATAAGAGGTTTACAAAGGGGAAAAATCCAAGATACATTTAGAACCCTACCAAAAGTTTCAAAATAACTTGAAGTCATATTTAAACACATATGGAGACATGCCAAGGTCTTAGATGCAAGTGACAGTCGAATTTACCCTTAAACCCCTTTTTAATTCCGTCCATTTTTCTTCCAAACTCATATTAAGGACTCCAATTCGAGGGAAGGCTATACCAATCTCCTAATTAACCCTTAAGGTACCCTTACAACCCATAAATTTGTTCAATTACCCGTAATTACCCTGAAAGCCCTATTTTCCCTCTTGTAGCCTTGAACTACACATACATCAACCAAGCTTCAAACAAGGGTTAGCAAAGTTTCTATAGCACCTAGGTAGCCTAATAATATTAAAAGTGAAGCCCGAATCCACCCGGATTCGTATTATCCCCGAAACCCTTTTGTTAAAGTCGGCTAATTCACGTTCTATGCAAATTTAAAGCAATTCAAATGCATGGGACTATTAGACTACCTTCATTAGCACATAAGGCATCTATTAGAAGTATTGAATCAAGCTAATACACGCAATTACACAAAACCCTAGAATTTCATCATTATTCACCTCATAAATTAAATTAACGATTCTAACCGTTTAAAATGCGAACCAATGGCTCAAATACGTTCTCTAGCACTTATATACAAGGTATAATAGCATAGGTAAGCATTACAATAGCATTGGAACACATTTCTAACAAATCAAGAAAATAGCAACAATTTTAAAATGCCCAAAAAGTCATGAAATCCCTCACCAATACATGAAGGAGCTCACGGGAGGCTTGCAAACACCCTAAACTATGTGCTCCTAGCTTGGCTTCGCTTGAAGTGAAGAATTGAAGATGAAAAATTTCTCCCAAGTGCAAAAGAGGGCTGTTGGTTTCTGCACAGTGTTTTTCAGCCTTTATTTTTTTTTCTTTGCTATGTTATGAGCTAAATTGTTGTTGTGTGAGCATATATATTAAATGGGGTCAAGTTAGGTGCTTAGTGGTCCACTAAAATGAGCGTTGATAGCTTAAAAACGAGCCTAAAGTGTAATGTGTAGGCTAGCTAATTAAATTACTAAGTTATGTTACGTAACACTATTCCTAGTTTGCTAAAAACATTTTCTAGACGAGGGTTCTGAACGCTAATCGCACAAAGGCACATTTTTCCCATTCTTTTAACAATTAAAATGATTTAATAAAATTGCTAATTCACTAATATAATGCAGTTTGAAAATGGAGTGAATAGTGGCTAAAGAAGACAGTTAATAAAGCACAGAAGGAAATGCGCAAATAATGGGTGCAACAGTAAGTTAATGCAAGACAAAAAGCTCGGGCGTCACATCCTCTCCCCCTTAAACTAATTGCGTCCACGCAATTCTTACATGATTCGGCGAATAACTCTGGATATCGATCTCGCATCTGATCCTCTCTTTCCCAGGTAGCATCCTCCAACCCATGATGATCCCACAGAACTTTAACCATCGGAATGCTTTTAGTCCTTAGCTCCTGAACTTTCTGATCAACAATCCGAAGAGGTTTCTCCGTGTAGGTTAAAGTTTCACTGATCTCTAGTGGCTCAGGCTCAAGAACATGAGATGGATCTGGCTGATACTTCCGAAGCATAGAAACATGGAAGACATCATAAATTCTGCCTAGGCTAGGAGGCAAAGCTAGTCGATAAGCCAATTCACCAACAGTTTCAATTATTTCAAACGGTCCCACGTAACGAGGACTGAGTTTACCTCCCTTGCCATGCCGAATCAAGCCCTTGCGAGGAGAAATTTTCAGAAATACCCGATCCCCTACGGCAAATTTTAGATCACGACGGCATCTATCTGTATAACTCTTTTGCCGACTCTGTGCTATAAGCATTCTTTTTCTGATAAGTTGAACATTATCAATCATTCTGTTCATCTCTGGCAATAAAGTAGGATCAATAGATTTCAACTCTCCAACTTCATCCCAATATAAAGGAGATTTTCATTTTCGCCTATACAAAGCTTCATACGGTGCCATACCGATAGTAGCTTGATAACTGTTGTTATAAGCAAATTCTGCAAGAGGTAAGTATTTCTCCCAACTCTTATCGAAGTCTAGAATGCATGCTCTAAGCATATCCTCTAGTATTAAGATAGTTCTTTTAGATTGCCCATCAGTTTGAGGATGATAAGAAGTACTGAAAGTCAATGTCATGCCCAAAGCTTTCTGAATCTTCTGCCATAACTGAGATGTGAATCTGGGATCTCTATCTGACACAATACTCTTGTGAATCCCATGAAGTCTAACAATATTCTCAACATAAATTTCAGACAACCTATCAAGAGATTCAGTTTTCTTTGTAGCAATAAAATGAGAGGTTTTGGTCAATCTATCCACAACAACCCAAACTGAATCATGTCCTCTCAAAGACCGCGGTAAATCTGACACGAAATCCATGGTAATGTGGCCCCATTTCCAAACAGGAATGGCCAACGGCTGCAATAACCCTGCCGGTCTCTGATGTTCAGCTTTAACTTTTTGACATGTAAGATATTTAGCAACATAGTCAGCAATCTCTCTCTTCATGTTGTTCCACCAGTAGTTCTGTTTCAGATCTCTATACATCTTGGTACTGCCTGGATGGATAGTATACTTAGAATTATGTTCCTCTGCAAGAATTTCTTTCTTTAAAACTGGCTCAGAAAGAATACAAATTCTGCCTCTGAACTTAAGAAGACCATCATCATGCAATTTGAAATCTGACTCTCCCCCTTTCGACTTTTCTAAGATTTCCATCAATTGCAGATCAGCTTGCTGAGCCTCTCTAATCCTGGATAATAAAAGAGATTGAATATGCAAACTTTCAAATTGAATACCAGAATCAGAAGTATTGGGCCTCCATAAACATAATTCCTCCATGAACTCCCAATTTTTGATGATTAGACTGGCAATTGTAGCCTTTCGGCTTAAAGCATCGGCAACAATATTCGCCTTACCTGGCAGATAATTGATAGTACAATTATAATCCTCAAGCAACTCCAACCAACGCCTCTGCCTCATATTCAACTCTTTCAGAGAAAAGAGATATTTCAGACTCTTGTGATCAGTAAAGATTTCAAATTTATTACCCCAAAGATAGTGACACCATTTCTTTAATGCAAAAATGATAGCTGCAAGCTCAAGATCATGCGTTGGGTAACTAAGCTCATAAGATTTCAATTTTCTGGAAGCATAAGCAATAACTCTCCCATTTTGCATCAATACACAGCCCAAACCTTCTTTAGAAGCATCACTATAGATTACCAGATTATTGGTACCCTCAGGTAGAGTGAGAATAGGAGCTGTGGTTAATCTCTTCTTCAGTTCCTGGAAGTTAGCCTCACATTTCTCATTCTAGTCAAATATAGTCTTCTTTCGAGTGAGTTGAGTCAAAGGTCCAGCAATTTTAGAGAAATATTTAACAAACCTTCTGTAATAACCCGCTAAACCCAGAAAACTGCAAATTTCTGTAACAGTCTCCGGCCGTTTCATGCCATGACAACCTCAATCTTTGCTGGATCAACAGAAATTCCATCCTGAGAAATAATGTGGCCCAAAAAAGTGACTTGCCTTAACCAGAACTCACATTTGCTAAACTTTGCAAATAACCGATGCTCTTGAAGAGTATGCAACACAATTCTAAGATGCTATTCATGTTCCGACTCAGATTTAAAATAGACAAGAATATCATCAATGAAAAAAACTACAAACTGATCCAGATATGGGAGGAATACTCTCTGCATCAAATCCATAAATGCGGCGGGAGCATTAGTTAACCCAAACGGCAGAACAATAAACTCATAATGACCATACCGAGTTCTGAAAGCAGTTTTGGGAACATCATCAGACTTAATCCTTAACTGATAATAGCCTTGCCTCAGATCGAATTTAAAAAATATCCTGGCACCTTGTAGCTAATCAAATAACTCCTCAATCAAAGACAATGGATATTTGTTTTTGATAGTTATCTGATTAAGACCCCGATAATCAATGCATAACCGAAGAGATCCGTCTTTCTTTTTAACAAATAAGACCGGTGCACCCCAAGGTGAAGAACTCGGCTAAATGAATCCCTTCTCAAGTAAACCCTGCAACTGCATTTTCAATTCTTGCAACTCAGGTGGAGCCATTCTGTACGAAGTCCTAGAGATAGGTGTAGCCCTTGGTAATAAGTCGATCACAAACTCTATCTCTGAAACACCCCCGGAAACTCTCTCACGATAGGTACATCATTCAGTTTCAATTGATCACCAGGTTGATTAATCAAATAAGAAAAGTAAGCCTCACAACCCTTATTTAACATTTTTGATGCTTTAATAGAAGATATGATAGAAGTTGTCACGCCTCAACTCGACCCCTCCAATAATCAGTCAAGACGCAACGGAATTTCGGCAGTATAACGACAGTAAATAGGACTTCGAGGCTCTAAACCAACCTCAACAGAACATCATACATCTAACAACTCCTCAATAAAATAATAACATACATCATAACCATATTATACAATAAATATTCCTTGTTATACGCCTCCGTTCCAACATAATACATGAACCTTAATATACATTGCCAAAATATTTTGATACCAACCTAGCAACCTAAACAAGACAAATGAAAAGACTACCAAGATAGCATCAACTAATTCATTATCTTCTCAACATCTTTTACATTATGAACTACAAAGCATATAAAAGTCGACTAAGTTAATTTACAAGATAATAAAACATATACAACATCACGGATAAGACTCTGGAACATAGGACTCATCCACGTAAGGCACATTCTCCACATTCTCCTATTCAGGAGGCACGTACTCGTAATCCTGCGAAAGTACACCTGTATGCATGCAATAATAGAGAGTGAGCTTATATAAAATAAGCCTAGTGAGGATCCGATAGATCTCGAACAAGGTTTACTAAACTCCTTGGAAATAATCCTTTGAGTCAGTAAACACACAATAACATCAATAATCATTATAAATGCAACAATAGTAATAACTGTAAACATACAATAAGGATACAATACGTTTACTGATGAAGATCCATACACCAATTCCATGCTCAACAACCCCTCCAAACTCAATGACACAATTCCTGAGGTACCTTGACCTAGACCCACACCCCATGGCCTCTCCGCCCATGCGAGATAGGGAGTAGCCATGATAACTGTGCCCGCAACCCAGGATGCCTCCCGAGGTGACACAACATTATCAAAGCTCACAACAATGAGACTTAACATAAATAAACCGAGAGATCAGCAACAAAAGTGCCCGATTCCCGTATTCAATAATCAATAAATAAACTGGGAGATCAGCAACAAAAGTGCCTGATTCCCATACTCAATAATAAATAAATAAACAGGGAGATCAGCAACAAAAGTGCCCGATTCCCGTATTAAATAATCAATATAACATCAATATTTAATTAAACAACAAACGACTAAGTTAGATGACAAAGTAGGCCATCCAACTTAACATGCATGAAACACGTAATCTAACCCTAGTCTAACCATTAACAACTCACAATTCAATCACTCAAACACACCCAATCATCTAAAGGCTCAATTCAACAATTTAAAGAAAGACAATCTAAACTTCAAATAATCATATCTTACATTTTACTAATCCAAACAACTCCAAATCAGTTTCAAACACTCACCCATTCAATCAACTACATTAGGCCCCTCGGAAACCAACCAAAACACATCCAAATCATGCCCAACAACCCTAAAACCCTAGTGTATCATGGCTGAAATTTTTGGATTTTGGCACGGACATCACAATCGAAAATTCGGCATTAGAACGGCGCTACCACGTAATTATCAATCTTTTAGAAATCGACAGCAATCGATTCCGATCAACACAACTCAATATATTCAACATTTAACAAATTAATCAACTTTAAATACCCGAAAAATAATAAATAAGCTACATCCGATCAAATCTCGTAGTATTGCATATAAATGATCCCTAGCATGCATGGAGCAATAATCTAACATCAGATTAACATTCTAACGGTTAGATATTCAATTCTACGCAAAAACATAAAAGATGAGTTTTGAGATCTAGAATTTTTCTCTCACCTTTGATGCAAACCAAGACTAGAAATAGGTAGAATGGATGCCCAACAAGCAAAATCAAGCTTTGAATGAAGTGATTTGGCCTTGAAATGAAGTTTTTATGTGAAAATTACTTTGAAAAACCTTGAAAATGCTCTTATTCTTCCTCCCCCTTGAACTCATGGTTTTGTGTGTGTTTTGTGGTGTTTTTGGCTTGTTTTAATGTGTGTAACTACTTATGAGCAAGGTGGTCAACATTTAAATGAAAGTCAAAGTTAAAAACTTAGTATTTTTAGTGTTTTCTTGTCTTTAAATGCATTTTCTTGATCACCAATGCTCAAAAAAATTATGCAACACCCAAGTTATCTCAAGTGGGTTATTTTTAGATGACAAGAAGTTTTACATTCAAACAATTCCACCCGAGTCGGCTTAAAACTCGATTTTCGTAAAAGTCGGTGTAAAAACCCTAATAAATTCCTAAGCCGATTTTAAAACCGTTTTAATCAAACACAGGTCTATTAAAGTCCGTGGTCTAGGTCTAGAAGGGTTAAAAAGACCAGTTTCAAAATTTTAGCGGACGTGTTTCGAAAATACTATTCACTAAAAATCGACGATAAAATTTCTGACTCCGTTTTTTATGAAAATTTCATGAATGCACATTTAGCATGTTCTAAGATTATTGATATCAAAATTATCACATTCTAAGTCATGTAGCACATAGACAGGTCAATTCATGCAAAACGAGAATAAAACATGCAAAGCGAGATAAGGTCAAAATTTTGGGGTTTCACAGAAGTTCCCGTAGATTTTCTATTACCAACTATTTCAAGTATGGGTTGGTCGGGCATTTCTAATTTTACAATCTTCTTTCTTCAATCGAGTTGAGCATAATATCTACCTAACAGTCCATCCCTAATATAATTTCAAAGTTGCGGAAATGTAGAATAAATAAATCGGCAGGAAAAACACGAACTTGAATAAAAATATTACATGCCTTACAGATAGATTTGGTGACAAACTTCGGCCCCATAGGTGTATAAACCACAATATCATGCAATAGTTTATCATGCTTCAACTTAGCTTTTTGTGCACAAATAGGTGTAATAAATGAATGTGAAGCCCCGAATCAATTAAAACTTTAACTGATTGATCATTAAAAAGAAAAGTACCTTATACTATAGCGGTCGTATCTGAAAGCTCCTCTGCATCCAAGGCAAATACTCGGGCCTGACCCCGTGGTACTGGTGCTGCCACTGAACCCCTGGTCTGATTGCCTTGACCCGATGTCTGACCCCTGGTATTCTTGAATTTCTGGCAGTCTCTAACCCTGTGTTGATCACTGCCGCATCCGGTACATTGGCCCAATCTCTTCTAACAATTCTCCTCAGTATGACCCTGGCGTTGACAGAAGCTGCACTGCTGGTGACGTCTTGCAATAGTGCCTCCCGAAGGAGCTCTGTAAGTAGAGGTAGCTGAACTACACTGCTGAGAACGAACTACTGCTAGTCGGGTCTGCCCCTAACTCTGATTCTGGGCTGGTCGCGACTGAGTCTGAACAGGCCCTGTATAACTTTGTGTCTGCCTCGGCTATGGACTCTGCCCCACTAGAATCGTCTGCCTCAAGTATCCCTGACTCTGAGACTGGAATTGACGTTTACTCGACTGACTAGTCTCTGCCAACACGTCTTCCTTGCTTTTTTCATACCTCGAGGCGGGTCTGACCACTGCAGTATAGTTAGGGTAATCATTCGCAGATAGATTAAGCATAATATCATTCCTCAATCCCATAATGAATCTCTGCATTTTCATGTCCTCCGATTGTACCAAAGCCGGCACATAACGGGAAAGCCTAGTACAAGCAGCCTCATATTGATCTACTGTCTTATTTCCCTGTTTCAAAGCTATGAACTCTGCCTGATGTCTCTCACGGGTAACCACTGATATATATTTATCTCGGAATTCTTGAACGAAGTCAGCCCACGAATGTTGAACCATCTTGGCTTCCCATTTCTCATTAATAGTACGCTACCACTCCTTGGCGTCACTCTCCAGAAGAAATGTGGCATAAGTAATTTTTCTCTCATCACTGCACTCAAGAATTGCAGCCACCCTTTCAAATTTCTTCAACCACAATTCGGCCTTCTTATCATCAGGTTCTTCAAAGAAGTTGTAGGCCCCGTGATGTAAAAATCTGTCATACAAATTAACTCCAGTAGTACCACTACCCTCGGCTCTGGCAGCCTGATTACCTCTGGCAGCCCCTGTTTGACCCTGCTGAGCTACGAACTGGGCAATGGTATTCATAGCAGTAGCCATAGTAGCTAGAATCTGTGCAGTGCTAGGTTCTAGACCCTGTGGTGGTGCATTCTCTGCTACACCTTCACCTTCTCCCGGTATACCCTACCTAGGAGCTTCTTCCGGCTCTCTCCCCGGTCTGCCCCTTCTCTTCATCTCAAACAGCTAGAATGCAAAGTATTATGACAGGCATTTACATAAATTGCAGGTAAAACACATAGGAAGAAGTTCAAATAAATCCACATAAGTCACATATTACATTAGAAGAATGTTCACATACAAGAGATTCATAGTCACTTAATCATGCTTGATGTTCTAGACTTTTCACTTCCAAACATTAACTCTTAGAGACCTTTCGCATTCCATTGTCATACTAGCATGTTCATTTCCAATTCAAACTTCACTTAGGCAAATCAAAGAACTACAAATTCATGCAATCACAAAATCACATAACAGACCTCTACCCACAGACCGAGAAATTTAACCCGGCTTCATGCAATCTATAAGCTCTGATACTACCTAAAATGTAACGCCCTGACCCAACCCCACACTAAAGGTTAAGTCTGGACTCGATAAACGGACAGAGTTTCCTCTGTACCGCAGACATTTTGCAAACCTGTAAATGCTAAAAATAGCCACAATATACTAAAACAAGCTTTTATAGTTAAAATTCCAAGGTTCAAGGCCATCCAAGCCTTGAAACACACAACAGCTCCAAATCACACAAGCATGCACCCAACTTAACTTTTCATTAAACCATTTTAACATGCCATTCTATGATAACATTAGAGCAATCTTAGAAGTTGAAATCAAACATACTTCTAAACATACACCCCCAAGCATGCAAGAACTAAAAGGAGAATTAAAAGTTATTACAAGCCATAACATCTCAAAGCTAACATTACAACCAACTAACTTTCAACTTGCAACTACAAGAATATACATAGCCTTAAGGCCACAAAATAGATCATGCTATAGAAATAAAAGGACGCCATGTAACAACAAGAAGGCACATCCACCTTAGGCAACAAACACACAGCAACTAGGGAAAAGGCTCAGCCTGAACTTCTTCTTTTTCTACTACCACCTCAACTAGCTGCGGATCACCCTCAGTACTTCCTGAAACATGATATCGAGGTATGAGCAACACTGTTGCCCAGTGATGGATAAGGTCCCGGGGCGTGCAATGCAACAGGTAATACAATTAAACAATAATAGCGATTAACAATTCAAGAAATAGCAATAGCTTAAATAACCACACATTAAAAAGGATACATTTCACTTAACCCCAACACACCAAATCTTCAATCCATGAACATGATCCACGAACCACAATCACGATCACGATAAGCCGGCATAACCCCAAACACTCCAGTGGGTGTACTCCGGATGTACCCCGATAATCCTACGACCCAACATCCCCTGGCAATCTCCGGACCAGGCGAATGAGGGACTAGGGCATGGAGTTTGAATATCCAACGACAAGCCCTCTGCCGCCCAACCGATATTCAACACATCCACTCCTGACACTATGGTTGCGCAACCACTATGCAATGCACTTAACAATGACAATATATTAATAATATTATAAGCAATAACACGTGGGAGGATTAACAAAGTAGGTTGACCTAGAAACATATAGATTAGAAGTAGTTCAATAAGCAAATAAAAGGTTTACAAAGGGGAAAAATCCAAGATACATTTAGAACCCTACCAAAAGCTTCAAAATAACTTGAAGTCACATTTAAACACATATGGAGACATGCCAAGGTCTTAGATGCAAGTGACAGTCGAATTTACCCTTAAACCCCTTTGTAATTCCGTCCATTTTTCTTCCAAACTCATATTAAGGACTCCAATTCGAGGGAAGGCTATACAAATCTCCTAATTAACCCACAAATTCGTTCAATTACCTGCAATTACCCCGAAAGCCCTATTTTTCCTCTTATAGCCTTGAACTACACATACATCAACCAAGCTTCAAACAAGGGTTAGCAAAGTTTCTATAGTACCTAGGTAGTCTAAGAATACTAAAAGTGAAGCCCGAATCCACCGGGATTCGCATTATCCCTGAAACCCTTTTGTTAAAGTCGGCTAATTCACGTTCTATGCAAATTTAAAGCAATTCAAATGCACGGGGCTATTAGACTACCTTCATTAGCACCTAAGGCATCTATTAGAAGCATTGAATCAAGCTAATACGCGCAATTACACAAAACCCTAGAATTTCGTCACTATTCACCTCATAAATCAAATAAACTATTCTAACTGTTTAAAATGCGAACCAATGGCTCAAATACGTTCTCTAGCACTTATATACAAGATATAATAGCATAGGTAAGCATTACAATAGCATTGGAACACATTTTTAACAAATCAAGAAAATAGCAACAATTTTAAAATGCGCAAAAAGTCATGAAATCTTTCACCAATACGCGAAGGAGCTCACGGGAGGCTTGCAAACACCTTAAACTATGTGCTCCTAGCTTGGCTTGGCTTGAAGTGAAGAATTGGAGATGAAAAATTTCTCCCAAGTGCAAGAGAGGGATGTCGGGTTCTGCACAGTGTTTTTCAGCTTTTATTTTTTTTCTTTGCTATGTTATAAGCTAAATTGGTGTTGTGTGAGCATATATATTAAATGGGGTCAAGTTAGGTGCTTAGTGATCCACTAAAATGAGCGTTGATAGCTTAAAAATAAGCCTAAAGTGTATAGTGTAGGCTAGCTAATTAAATTACTAAGTTATGTTATGTAACACTATTCCTAGTTTGCTAAAAACATTTTCTAGACGAGGGTTCTGAATGCTAATCTCACAAAGGCACATTTTTGCCATTCTTTTAACAATTAATATGATTTAATAAAATTGCTAATTCACTAATATAATGCAGTTTGAAAATAGAGTGAATAGTGGCTAAAGAAGACAGTTAATAAAGCACAGAAGGAAATGCGCAAATAATGGGTGCAACAGTAAGTTAATGCAAGGCAAAAAGCTCGGGCGTCACAGATAGTCTTTGAAATAAGGGAAACTCTATCCATTTTTCCTCATTTTTCATGCCCAGGGTTATGGTCGGGTTGAGATTAGTGGAATTAGTAGGGGTTCTGATTCCATGAGGGGTCGGGGCGTTACAAAAAGTATGGGTTGTTATATTGTGAGAAGTTTTACGTTATTTTAGTAGTGCTATGATAATGAGACTATTGTTCTGGTAGATTATATAATAACTTGTTCTCTATATATCCTGAAACATTTTCACTGTACAACATAAAGCATGGAAGCTCATCTTCCAGGAATAAGAGGAAGGTTACTTCTATTAGATTAGGGCATGCCCAAAATACCACTAGTACTTTGTCATCGTTGTATTTGGATATTTACAATGGCAAATTAACGTCATCTTACTTTTATGAGCATATTTATCTCTTATGTGGTTGATTTATATATATGTGCTAAGGTCCATTACTTCAAGTGTTGACTTGGGTACGTGATAGTTACATACAGAAGGTCCAAGTCATGGTTATTTTTCAAGCCGAAATATTTTCCATAGTTGAGTAGTAGAGCTGGACACTCTACTATGGTAGAATTTATTTTGAGAAAGTTCCCTTTATAGTAAGGTGGTCCGCCTTGATCATAGATAGGGTTCCAGACTTACTTCACTTATGGATATGTTATGCATTGGATGTCACTCCTCAACTCGACCCCACTTATGATCAGTCAGGATACGGTGGAATTTCGGCAATATAACGTCTATAATATGGACAACATGACTCTAAACAAATCCTTTATAAACATCACACAACTAGCTACAACTTCATCAACAACTTTATCAACATACAACACAACCAATACCATTCATTAGGCAACCATACAACATTCCAACAACAAGACATATGCCTCCGTCTCAACAACATACATCCAACTATACAATACACATACATAATAGATATATTGCTAGTCTAGCAACCTAGTCATATTCCAAAAGAAAGAGAACTAAACTAGCATTATACCATCCACTATCTTTAAGATGAGTTATACAATACAATCTTCAAAGCTTAAAACATTACAACATGCTACATAATACAAAACAAAATAAAGAGCACTCCAGCATAGATATCATGGATAAGACACTTGCATATTGGACTCATCCATATATGGCTCATTCTCAGCCTCCTAAGGAACGTAAGAAAGGTCCGGCTCAGTAACACCTGAAAGGTCAGCAAAGAGGGTAAGCTTATATATAACAAAACTCAGTGAGGGTTCAATAGGATGTTTTGGAAACACTTTCTTTACCACTTGGGAAAACACCCTAACAACAATAACACACAATAAACATCTATAAAAATTCAATTAGACAACACTAATAACCATACAATAGGGGCACATCAACTAACTTCTTATAGCGCCCACTGATACATTCTAGAAATACCTCAACTAGCCCCACACTCCATGATCATTCTCTGACCACACGAGATATGGGTAATACATGATAGCTGTGCCGGCAACCTGGCAAGCCCGATACTGCCCGAGGTGACACAACACTATCATGGCTTATAATAGACAACACTTAACATTTAATATTCCTAGAGAACAACAAGGTAGGTCGTCTCCCGGCATTTCAACATTCAACAATTCAATTAAACAACAAAGACACCCAAGTTCGATGACAAAGCAGGCCACCCAACTCAACACACACTCCAACATGCATTCAAAGCTGAGCCTACCCTATAACGACCCCAACCCGACCCTTCTCAAGATTAGGTCAAAGTCTGTGTTTACTGTCATTGTGAGTTCATAAATTTATATTAAAAGGAACAATAAGTAAAGAATTATTCAATAACAAGCCTTTATACAATAATTTAAGTACAAAAAGGTGTTACAACATCTGAGATCCGATAACTACCTAGCTATCATACAAACTAGAATTTCAGCATAGTTACCCATCTACCTAAAAGTAATAAAAACAAACTCTAACTTTTACAACTTGGATCGAAATACGACAAGCAAGGAGCCCTGAGCACGTAATTATAATGTCGGCTCATATCAAGCTAAGCTGCACCTGTAAGGGGGAAAGAGAAGAGGGTGAGCTTTAGGGAAGCTTAGTGAGGATAGAATAGAAGAGTTTTAAAAACATTTATGGTCGGTCTTTTTTGCAAATCATGATGCAATTCACGTATGGTAATAAAACAAATTATTCACATATGGTAAATGCTAAAATACAAAAATGTGTGATAACCAGTAGAGATTTCTATCATATTTGATTCATGTACCAATAACAGTTGTGTCAAAAAGAAAAACAGTCTTTCATCTCCGAGGGAAGGACTGGTCCTAAGAGAGAACAAACTCTCCAAGGGCGGTAGTGGTCCCAAGCGAGAGTACCTAAACACATAGTAAAAGAATAAGTTTCGATGTCACCAGAGGTGGCCATCCCCGAATCAAGATCACAACTTCTTATCTCTCCTAAGAGCATACTCCGGATTGTATCCAAAATCTACAACCCAACATCTCCGAGGGTGGACCTGGTCCCAAGTGAGAGAAACTCTCCAAGGGCGGTAGGGGTCCCAAGCGAGAAGGGCGAATAGGACCACGACAGGCACGGGAGCACCGGCAAGCCCTATATCGTCCGACGTTCGTGCAAGCTATTGGGCCTGAGGTTGTAACCTCCTAAGTACGCACAGGCATGCACAAGTATTCCCATAGCACACAATCAACAATAATTTGTATAATTTATGATCACGCACTTTGATAACCACGTAGGTAGAGGACAACAAAATGGGTTGTTCCCGTACATGTAGATAATAAATTGTACTCAACAATTACTCATTGTTGTCACTTAAAACTGTAAAATTCATAAACCTCATAGAAATTGATAATAGATAGCTAATAGTCTAAGTGGTTGGCTATATATGCTAAACATAGATAATTATATACACATGCTACAAGCTAAGTAAATTCCAAGTTAGGTTATATCATGTTGATTAGCTAATAAAGTAACACAAGATAGAAATAGTACTTTTAACAAACTGCTCTCACCTCTATAATTTACAGATATTTAGTGGCACTTCTCATTTCTTAACAACTATTTGACAACATGTATTTAAGAAATAAAGAATTACAGTCCCTATTAGTTTATTCGATAGGACCAGACAGTACAACTTATAACAATATGCTCATAAGTTTACTACTAAAACCAAGTTTCCAAAATCTTCGACAACATAATTCTTAGTCTAACTAATTTCTAATCAAATAATTAGGCTTAGTAGTTTTATTTCTTCACAAACCCCAGATTAGGATAGTAACCATACTCACTTGATCGAACATCGAGTTAACAATAAATTTCTCCCAAGCTAGATATTTATTTAGAATTCAAAAGAACTAAGTTAATCTAGATTGATTAGGACATTTATTCAAGTGAAGACTATTTAACAAACATGTAATATAATTCAAATTGAATGATGAAACTAACAAGTTATAATATAACTACATAATAGGCATATCAGCACAAACACAGCAAAGATGTTGTCTTTTATGAAAATTTCTCACATCTATGATCAATTCATAAGTTAAAAACTATTATAATTAACCTACATGAATTTATATAACTTTTGTATACACTTTGAATAAACTAATTTACTTCGTATAATAAATGATAATGCTTTTAATAAAATATCCTCACCCTTGTTCGATGATGCCACGGATGTGGAGTTTATTGGTCAAATATGTCATCTTTTACGTCCTTTCCTACTGCCGAGGGTATAGTGCCCGATTTATAAAGTTTCAGCCAGTTATTAGGATGATTTTGTCTAATTCTAATGGTGATGATATCTACAGTGAGTTAACTTTGCTATACTAGTGTTTTTATAAAGTCAACAAAAACTATAAGACCAAAGCTATAACCACCAATTCTTTTTATTTCCTATGCTCATAAAACTAAGCTAAGGTATATATTGACTTTTTGTGTGTGTTCCTACGGCCAAAATGGTGAGCTTTAAATAGAGCTAGAGCTTGTCTTTGATTGGGTGAATTCCTAATGATGAGTGAGCTAACTAGTGTATGATAATTCTAGCCTTAGGTATCATTAGCTGATAGCTATTCATGCATGTAAGGTGACAACGAAGTGCATATCATGTGCTTACTCGACGTGTAGTTAGGTGATGAGTGTCCACGTTTATATGCTAGCCGTAGGTAGTAATCAATTCCCTAGCATTAGATAAGTGGTGTTAACAATGGTTAGGCTAGGTGAGTCATTCGGTGATGATATTGCTAAGGACATGTGGCTGCCTTTGACATTCCTTATACAGCCGTATGTTACATGCAATGTTAGATTAAATTGTAGGAGTCATGCAAGCTACTTATTATAGGTTTTCTTGGCGGACTTTCGTGCTTAGGATGAAAACAAATGGCTACAAGCTGGAGACTTCTTGTAATACCAAGTGTTGAGTAATTTAATTTGGCGAGTTAGAATTGAAGCATTGTAGTGGTAAAAGCTGAATTGGCATTAAGTTTGGAGTAATGCAAGGCTAATGGTATTTAGACAGGTTTGGATGTTAGACGAGTTCCAGAGTGGCAACTTGGCTGATTTTATTGGTGAAGATTAGGATAGGAGTAGGAGATAATTGTTTGAAAACAATGAAGTTAATGGTGTGGACAACTAAATAAGAACAAAATTATTTTTGAAATGTTATTTTAATGGAAAACAATTAATTAATTTATCAGTAAACTTGTAGTAGTAATCCTTACTTATTGGATTAAGTTTTTTTTAGTCAATATGCTAATTTCCTTCTTCGTTCTCGAGTTACTAAAGATGGTAGAATATATTGCTATAGAATACAGTGCGAGATTTCCTAATTTGGATAGTAATAGATTAACTAATAAATTTCTTAATGAACCATATCTCATTCTATTATTTCATTTTATTGAGAAGTAATATATGATTTAGCATCCCTATTTACTTAAATATTTTGATAATAACCTAAGAGTTCATTAGGACCTTTTAGTAATAACTAAAGTCTTAATGTATTAAGTAAACTTACTCCACTTAAGTTTTGTAGCTCTAGTCAACCCTTTAGAAACAACTTACAGGCTTACGACTAAATAATAAGTTAGCACCTACCTATAAATAATTTAACAATTTGAATGATCAAAGTTCTAGGAAACTATAACCTAAATATAGGTAGACTACTACTAGCCATGATATTTACTTTTCTTTAGCAATTGTTTAAGAATAGCTGAAGTTTTAATGGTTTAGGGAATAACCAATTAAGAATTAATGTGATGCTTAAGGAATCCTACTCAAAAGCTAATAATTTATTTTTGGAGGGCTAGAACAATTTTCCATTCTAATTGAAAGTTGTTTTGATAAGGTAGTACTTCTAGTTTATTTATGAGCACCCAATCACAGCCTTAAAGTATCTACTTAGCCTTCATACTAATTTTCCCTTCTTTCTATTTCAAAAGTTAAATTTGTTACAGTTCTATTACCTAGTCATTGTATCCCATATCACTTCTTGTAAATTCTTATATTTTAGTCAAGACATTTAATCAATAAAACAAAACAACTAAGTCATGCTTAAATGCCATACAAGTTATTTAATCCAAATGAAAAGTAAAGTTAACGTTTCTAACTTCTTGACATTCAAACTATCTAAATGCACTTACTAAGCTATTCTTGTCTCTTTAATTGAAATGAATGCCTAGTTTAATGCGCTAGGGTTTATAATTCTTATAAGTTTAGATTAATTCAAGTCACAAGGCACATTTGCCAAAAATAATGAAAGAAATAAGTATAAAGAAATATTTGTAAATGCATGGTCGGGCTTGGGTTTTACATCATCCTCCCTTTAAAAAATTGCGTTCTCGCAATTTGTTAGATAACTTCCCCCTGCTACAATACTTCTGCACGAGATTGAATTCCGGATTCCGAATAAGATTTCTAGACATGAGCCTCAAATAGGATTACCTGGATGAGAATATCAAAGAAGACCGCACTAGAATATCGTGTGAGAATACCAAGAAATCTCAAAAATGCCAAATAAAGGCAATATGACTGCCAAATAAAGGCAATATAAATGCCAAATAAAGGCTCTACTTTAGAAATCAAATTTAGAATGATGAATAAGATTACCGAGTTGAAGTCTAGAGAGAATACCAGTTAAGAATTCCAAGAATTCCGAGTGAAGATATCGAAGAAAATACCAATTGTGACGCCCGAGAACATTGCCATGATTCATTAACTGTTTCATCTACTGTTTGTGCATTTTCATTATCCATTTACTTGTTGCTTTCTTTGGTTACTATTCAGTACGTTTTCCAACTATCTATTTTCTTCGAATTACCATTTTTCTTAAATCACATTAATTATGTTAGGAATGAGAAAAATGGGCATTTGAGTATTTAGTGTTGAGAGCATTCGTTTAGGAAATGTTTTATTGAACTAGCGAATAGTGTTACGTAGTTAAACTTTATGTTTGAGTTAGCTAACATATTAACGCGCATTGAGACTCGTTTTTAAGCTAATTAGACTCATTTTTATAGACTTAACACTCACCCAACTCAACACCACTTAGCATATATACTCACACACACATATTAAGCTCATAAAACAAAAAAAACAAAAAAAAAAGAAGAGAAAAGCTGAAAATACTGTAGCAAATCCGAAAATAGCATAGGAGGAGAAATATAGATTTTTTGCTCAACAAATCCTTATTCCAAGCCAAGCCAAGCTAGGTGCAAGTGGTTTAAGGTGTTTACTAGCCTCCTAGGAGCTCCTACGGGCAATAGGTGAGGGATTTCATACCTATTTTTGCATTTAAAAAATGTGACAACTTTCTTGAATTTCTCGTTTTGCGCTTAAATGCTAATGCAATGCTCAAATATGCTTATGTATGTTATATATAAGTAGTAGAGACCTAATTTATGCTATTGTTTCGTAGTTTAATCGGTTGAAATTGCTCGTTGAATATTTAGCATGAATAGTGATGAGAATGTTAGGGTTTTGTGAAATTGGACTTTATAGCTTGAATCAATGATCCTAATAGGTGTTTTAGATGTTAATGAAAGTAATGTAAAGGCCCTATAACATTTAATTGCTCATAACCTAGCAAAAGAATAAATAGCCGACTTTTAGAAAGGGGTTTCGGGGTTATCGCAAATTCGGGTAAAATTGGCCTTCATTTTTGGTGTTCCTAGGCTAAGTAGACCCTAACTAAGCTTTGCTAGCTCCCATTTGAGTCCTGGTTGACGTATGTGTAGTACAAAGTCAAAAGAGGAAATTTGGGGCTTTCGGGCTAGATGCAGGTAATTGCATGACTTTGAGGTCCTAAGTGGTGTCATTAAGTGTCATTAGGAATGTAGTATAGCTTGGTTGCATACCTTGAACTTTGTATTACATTTGGAAGCTAATTAGCCTTGAATTGCAAAGGGGATGTTTTGACCAAGTGTGGAATTTGCTCGGTTTGAGTGTTGGCATTGTCTTGGGAGGTCATGGAAGTACTTTTGGTGTGGTTATGACACTAGTTGGGTGATTGGTTAACTTAGTTGTAGTATAAATCAACTAAGAGGACGAATGGAGTTTTATTATTGTTATAATTTAAACGGGTTTTCTTTGCATTTAAATGGATTATAATATGGATAGGTTTGTGTGGTGAAAACGGATTTCTATTATCATAGCTTGTTGGGATGTGATAGCTTGAGAAAGTTAGAGAAAATAATAGTATTCTATTGAGTTTTTGTGACTTTTGCTCAATTGATGGTTTTAGTGTTTCTATTAGGTGCCATTAATGCTAGATGGCTTAAATGTTTGCTTAAAACCATTAAAAGATGGCTAGAAGTTGGTTGGAATGACTAGAACATAAAGAGGGACATTTAGGGCAATTGGTTTGTTATAGTGTTTTAGGTGTTTGTAGAACTTCCTTGTGGTTGGTTAGTGACCGTTGAATGCTTGGAATGCTCGTAGTGTCCTCCTGTTGCTTAGAAGATAGATTTTTAGTTAGATTTACAAAAGGGGCTTTCGGAATAAAGTTGAGTTATTTGCTAAGTTTTGATTGGACTTGATGGGTTATTAGGTGGTAATGGGTAATTATCTAAGATATGGCGTTATCCAGAGAATGTTTCATGAACTAAATTGCATAATTGTTTTTCTTGAATTGAAGATTCTAAGTGAATTCTTGTTTATAGTAATTGTATTGCCATAGTTCTAAGTGTTTTCCTTGAGTTTTATATTGAGTTAATTGTAAAGAGAATAAATATGGATTAATGGCTTTATCAATTGATAGTACTATTATGGAATTAAATATTGTTATCTATGCTTAAAATGCTCTTTAAAATGATTGTAGAACATGCTTATTTCACGATTTTATTCTTGCTAATTATATTGTTGGTATATTAGATTACTTGAATGATTACTTGGTTATATGTTAATTAAGTAAACTATGAGTTAACTAACCTAGTTGGATAATTAATGAATGTTGTAGTTAAAGAGTAATTGAAACAATATTTAACTTTATGTTCTAGGTGATTGAGAGTGATTTGAAGCCAATCTTGCATTATAGAGCTTGATAGAGGTGAGGGAGACTTCATCCTTATGTGCATAATAGTTTATTTACTTGTACTTAGATTATGTGCACTTATTGTCTATATATTGTGTGTAAGGGCAACCTACTTTGTTGTCCCTCAATCATGTGTTTATTGATGTATTCTAATGTTATCATTCTGAGTGCATTGCATCGTGGTTGCGCAACTATTTGGGCATGAGAGTGTCGTGGAAACTGGGCGGCATCGGGCTTGCCAGTATACCTTGGCTACCATGGTTACCCAGTCCCTCTCTCGCTTGGGATGCCACCCAGGGAGGTTGGGTCATAGGATTTCGGGGTATATCCAAAGTACACCCATTTTGGAGTTATAAGGGGATGCCGGCTTATCGATAACAGTGTCATTATTACATCTGGATTTCAATTCGTGGCTCGTAGTTCGTGATTGAAGAACAAGTAAATCGTATCCTTTTTAATGTATTGTAATTTGTTGTTTCAATTGTTCTTTGTTTGTAAAATGCTTTATTTGTACTAACTGCTGCATTGCACATCCCTGGTAGACCTTATCCCTCACTGGACAATTGTGATTGCTCATACCACGCTAAACATGTTACAGGTGGTACAGTTGGAGGAGTTGACCTAATTGCTGTGTGCTATTACTTGAGATTTGAGTGATTGTCTGCTAAACTGTGGAAGACCTTAATTGTTTTACTTTCTATTCTATTTTGGAGCCTAAGGGCTTATGTATATATATTTGAGTAGTTGCAAGTTTGAAAGCTAAGTGGATGTAGTAAGTATTATGGAATTGTGGCATGTAATAACTTTTGCTTATGCTTCTAGCTACGTTGCATGCTTGGGTGTGAATGAACGGGTGTATGGTTCGCTTTAATTTCTAAGAATGTTCAATGCTATCATGGAGTGACATGATAAGCAGTTTTGTAAAGAAGGTAAGTTGTGAATGCATGCTTGTGTGTATCTAAACTATTTGTATGTCTTAAGGCTCGGATGGCCTTAAAGCTAAGATATTTAATTATAAATGAATGTCTTGTTATGTTATGGCTTTATTGAGTGTTTACAGATTTTCAGAATGTCCACGGTACAGGGGAGACTCTGTCCGTTTTTCCTAAATTTTCTGACCGGGTTTGGTATTGGGTTGAGAATAACATGGTTATTAGAGCCTCCGCTCTAGCGAGGGATCGGGGCGTTACAAGTAGTATCAGAGCTTAATTAGCTCTAAGCTGGGACAGGGTCCTCAGCCTGTCGGGTAGTAACCCTTGCGTGTGTGCTTATTAAGTGTATGTCTTGAAAGTGTATGCCTGCATTTGTGATTGTGTGTCTTGTATTGAATGTGTGCACCTATGTGATATAATTATGTGTTACGTGCTAAATGTGTGCTAAGAGAAGTAAAGTGGCTAGTTGTGCATCAAATTGACCTCGTGAATTGTTAATTGTTTGAACTGTTGCTTGTAATGTGTGTATTTGAATGTCTTTGATTGAGTGGTGTTATGATTGACTTGATTGTCGTACTTGAATGACTTTGATAATTACACTATTTCATAAACTCTTATATAAACATGTTTGTATAATAGTTTAAAACATATATGTATAAATGTGATATCTTGGCATTCATACATGTCCCGTTGAAATGGTAAGAAAGACTTCTTCCTCCCCCTAAGGAGAAGTGATTAACAACAGTCCCTCCAAGTTATGTGGATTAGTAGGAATGAGAGGCAATTAATCAACCCTTTATTTGGGAATTGGTGTTGTAAGCGGAGCTCAGTTCTTGGGATTTCTTCCAAGGCATTCTTCTCCGCTCAGCAGTCAGAAATGAATGGCTTCCTTTGGGATTTCTATATGACTGTTCTCTGGATTTTCTTATTGAGTATTCTTCTAGTATTTTCTTGCTGGTATTGCTCGGATGACTTAGTTTGGGATTCTAATCAACCTTAATATATGGAATTATCTAAATTCTTATTGGTATTTTCTTGCCACTCTTAGTTGGGATTCTGCTCTTCTATGGTATTCATGGCCAACGGGATTCTTATTTGGATTTCGAGATAGTATCTTCATTTGAGCCTTTATTTGGCCTTCTTACTTGGGAATTCTTAGGCAGTACTAATGGAATTCTTATCTGGGTTCTCATTTATAATTCTTCTTCGAACTGCTTATTTGGTATCTTTCTTGACATTCCGAAAGGGACTTCTACTTGGCATTTTTATATGATGTTCATTTGAGGAGACCATGTCTTTCTCAGTAACTGTTCAAGAGTAATCAGAGTTAGTTTTCAGTCGTTGCAGAGTTCTCTTGTGAAGAAGAATTGCGTGGACGCAATTTGTTTAAGGGGGAGAAGATGTGATGCCCGAGAACATTGCCATGATTCATTAACTGTTTCATCTACTGTTTGTGCATTTTCACTATCCATTTACTTGTTGCTTTCCTTGGTTACTATTCAGTACGTTTTCCAACTATCTATTTTCTTCGAATTACCATTTTTCTTAAATCACATTAATTATGTTAGGAATGAGAAAAATGTGCATTTGAGTATTTAGTGTTGAAGCATTCGTTTAGGAAATGTTTTATTGAACTAGCAAATAGTGTTACGTAGTTAAACTTTATGTTTGAGTTAGCTAACATATTAACGCGCATTGAGACTCGTTTTTAAGCTAATTAGACTCATTTTTATAGACTTAACACTCACCCAACTCAACACCACTTAGCATATATACTCACACACACATATTAAGCTCATAAAACAAAAACAAAAAAAAAGAAGAGAAAAGCTGAAAATACTGTAGCAAATCCGAAAATAGCATAGGAGGAAAAATAGAGATTTTTTGCTCAACAAATCCTTATTCCAAGCCAAGCCAAGCTAGGTGCAAGTGGTTTAAGGTGTTTACTAGCCTCCTAGGAGCTCCTACGTGCAATAGGTGATGGATTTCATACCTATTTTTGCATTTCAAAAATGTGACAACTTTCTTGAATTTCTTATTTTGCTCTTAAATGCTAATACAGTGCTCAAATATGCTTATGTATGTTATATATAAGTAGTAGAGACCTAATTTATGCTATTATTTCGTAGTTTAATTGGTTGAAATTGCTCGTTGAATATTTGGCATGAATAGTGACGGGAATGTTAGGGTTTTGTGAAATTGGACTTTATAGCTTGAATCAATGATCCTAATAGGTGTTTTAGATGTTAATGAAAGTAATGTAAAGGCCCCATAACATTTAATTTCTCATAACCTAGCAAAAGAATGAAATAGCCGACTTTTAGAAAGGGGTTTCGGGGTTATTGCAAATTCGGGTAAAATTGGCCTTCATTTTTGGTGTTCCTAGGCTAAGTAGACCCTAACTAAGCTTTGCTATCTCCCATTTGAGTCCCGGTTGACGTACGTGTAGTACAAAGTCGAAAAAGGGAATTTGGGGCTTTCAGGCTAGATGCGGGTAATTGCGTAACTTTGAGGTCCTAAGTGGTGTCATTAAGTGTCATTAGGAAGGTAGTATAGCTTGGTTATGTACCTTGAACTTCGTATTACATTTGGAAGCTAATTAGCCTTGAATTGCAAAGGGGATGTTTTGACCAAGTGTAGAATTTGCTCGGTTTTACTGTTGGCATTGTCTTGGGAGGTCATGGAAGCACTTTTGGTATGGTTATGACATTAGTTGGGTGATTGGTTAATTTAGTTGTAGTATAAATCAACTAAGGGGACGAATGGAGTTTTATGATTGTTATAATTTAAACGGGTTTTCTTTGCATTTAAATGGATCATAATATGGATAGGTTTGCGTGGTGAAAACAGATTTCTATTATCATAGCTTGTTGGGATGTGATAGCTTGAGAAAGTTAGGGAAAATAATAGTATTCTATTAAGTTTTTGTAACTTTTGCTCAATTGATGGTTTTAGTGTTTCTATTAGGTGCCATTAATGCTAGATGACTTAAATGTTTGCTTAAACCCATTAAAAGATGGCTAGAAGTTGGTTGGAATGACTAGAACATAAAGAGGGACATTTAGGGAAATTGGTTTGTTCTAGTGTTTTAGGTGTTTGTAGAACTTCCTTGTGGTTGGTTAGTGACCGTTGAATGCTTGGAATGCTCGTAGTGTCCTCCTGTTGCTTAGAAGATAGATTTTTAATTAGGTTTACGAAAGGGGCTTTCGGAATAAAGTTGGGTTATTTGCTAAGTTTTGATTAGACTTGATGGGTTATTAGGTGGTAATGGGTAATTATCTAAGATATGGCATTATCCAGAGAATGTTTCATGAACTAAATTGCATAATTATTTTTCTTGAATTGAAGATTCTAAGTGAATTCTTGTTTATAGTAATTGTATTGCCATAGTTCTAAGTGTTTTCCTTGTGTTTTATATTGAGTTAATTGTAAAGAGAATAAGTATGGATTAATGGCTTTATAAATTGATAGTACTATTATGGAATCAAATATGGTTATCTATACTTAAAATGCTCTTTAAAATGATTGTAGAACATGCTTATATCACGATTTTATTCTTGTTAATTATATTGTTGGTATATTAGATTACTTGAATGATTACTTGGTTATATGTTAATTAAGTAAACTATGAGTTAGCTAACCTAGTTGGATAATTAATGAATGTTGTAGTTAAAGAGTAATTGAACCAATGTTTAACTTTATGTTCAAGGTGATTGAGAGTGATTTGAAGCCAATATTGCATTGTGGAGCTTGATAGAGGTGAGGGAGACTTCATCCTTATGTGCATAATAGTTTATTTACTTGTATTAAGATTATGTGCACTTATTGTCTATATATTGAGTGTGAGGGCAACCTACTTTGTTGTCCCTCAATCATGTGTTTATTGATGTATTCTAATGTTATCATTTTGAGTGCATTGTATCGTGGTTGCGTAACTATTTGGGCATGGTAGTGTCGTGGAAACCGGGCGGCATCAGGCTTGCCGGTATACCTCGGCTACCATGGTTACCCAGTCCCTCTCTCGCTTAGGATGCCGCCCAGGGAGAGTTGGGTCGTAGGATTTTACGGTACATCCAGAGTACACCCATTTTGGAGTTATAAGGGGATGCCGGCTTATTGATAACAGTGTCATTATTACATCGAGATTTCAATTCGTGGCTCATGGTTCGTGATTGAAGAACAAATGAATCGTATCCTTTTTAATGTGTGGTAATTTGTTATTTCAATTGTTCTTTGTTTGTAAAATGCTTTATTTGTACTAACTGCTGCTTTGCACGTCCCCGGTAGACCTTATCCCTCATTGGGCAATTGTGATTGCTCATACCACACTAAACATGTTACAGGTGGTCCAGTTGGAGGAGTTGACCTGATTGCTGTGTACTATTACTTGAGATTTGAGTGATTGCCTGCTAAACTATGGAAGACCTTAATTTTTCTACTTTCTATTCTATTTTGGAGCCTAAGGGCTTATGTATATATATTTGAGTAGTTGCAAATTTGAAAGCTAAGTAGATGTAGTAAGTGTTATGGAATTGTGGCATGTAATAACTTTTGCTTATGCTTCTAGCTACGTTGCATGCTTGGGTGTGAATGAACGGGTGTATGGTTGGCTTTAATTTCTAAGAATGTTCAATGCTATCATGGAGTGGCATGATAAGCGGTTTTGTAAAGAAGGTAAGTTATGAATGCATGCTTGTGTGTATCTAAACTGTTTGTATGTCTTAAGGCTCGGATGGCCTTAAAGCTAAGATCTTTAGTTATAAATGAATGTCTTGTTATGTTGTGGCTTTATTAAGTGTTTACAGATTTTTAGAATGTCCACGGTACAGGGGAGACTCTGTCCATTTTTCCTAAATTTTGTGACCGGGTTTGGTATTGGGTTGAGAATAGCATGGTTATTAGAGCCTCCGTTCTCGTGAGGGATCGGGGCGTTACACCAATGGCCGGGGTCAAGCCCGAGCATCAAATATAGTTTACTGATAATCATTTGTTTCTATTGATTCACATTGGAGGAGATCTACTGCTGGCCGATTCTTTTAGGGGAGGGGACTACTTACCATTTTATGGGTAATGCGTGTATACAGTTAATAATATACTCGATCAATTCTAACATAATTAAACATGTAATTTAACAGATAAACACACAACAGAGAAGCACATTAAGCACATATGATTATGCTAAATACATTTCCCTGAAAACATCTACCCACTGACCGAAGATCATATCCCAGCTTATGAGCAATCTAAGCTCTGATACTACTTGTAACGACCCCAACCCAACCTTTTTCAAGATTAGGTCAAAGTCTGTGTTTATTGTAATTGTGAGTTCATAACTTTATATTAAAAGGAACAATAAGTAAATAATTATTCAATAACAAGCCTTTATACAATAATTTAAGTACAAAAAGGTATTACAACATCTGACTTCCGATAACTACCCGGCTATCATACAAACTAGAGTTTCAGCATAGCTACCCTTCTACTTGAGAGTAATACAAACAAACTCTAACTTTTACAACTTGGATCGAAATACGACAGGCAAAGAGCCTTGAGCACGTAATTATAATGTCGGCTCATATCAGGCTAAGGGGGAAGAAAAAATGGTGAGCTTTGGGGAAGCTTAGTGAGGATGGAATATAAGAGTTTTGAAAATATTTCTGGTCGGTCCCTTTAGCAAATCATGATGCAATTCACGTACGGTATTAAAACAAATTATTCACATATGGTAAATGCTAAAATACAATAACATGTGATAACCAATAGAGATTTCTATCACATTTGATTCATGTACCAATAACAATGGTGTCAAAAAGATAAACAGACTTTCCTTTCCGCGGGCGGTACTGGTCCCAAACGAGAATAAGCTCTCCAAGGGCGGTAGTGGTCCCATGCGAGAGTACCTAAACACACAGTAAAAGGATATGTTTCGATATCACTAGAGGTGGCTAGCCCCGAATCAGGATCACAACTTCTTATTTCTCCCAAGAGGATACTCCGGATTGTATCCAAAATCTACAACCCAACATCTCTGAGGGCGGACTTGGTCCCAAGTGAGAAAAACTCTCCAAGGGCGGTAGGGGTCCCAAGTGAGAAGAGGGAATAGGACCACGACAAGCATGAAAGCACCGGCAAGCCCTATGCCACCCGGCGTTCGTGCAAGCTATCGGGCTTGAAATTGCAACCCTTCAAGCACACACAGGCAAGCACAAGTATTCCCGTAGCACACAATCAACAATTATTTGTATAATTTATGATCACGCACTTTGATAACTACGTAGGTGGAGGACAACAAACGGGGTTGTTCCCGTACACGTAGATAATAAATTGTACTCAACAATCACTCATTGTTGTCACTTAAAATGTAAAATTCATAAACCTCGTAGCAATTGATAATAGATAGCTAATAGTAAAAGTGGTTTGTCACGCCCCAACTCGACCCTTCTTACAATCAGTCAGGACACAACGGAATTTCGGCAGCATAACGACAGTAACATGAACATCAGGGCTCTAAACCAACCCTTAATAACAACATACATCAAACTCCACAAATCACCAACCAACTCCACAATCAAATCAACAACATACAACGCAACCATTTCATACATTAAACATTCTTTCATCAACTCATTCATAGTTATGCGCCTCCGTTCCAACATAATACATTTACTATATAACATACACTTCCAAAATAGATTATAGCCTACCTAGCAACCTAATCATGTTCCAAACCAAGACTACTAAGCTACAACATTTAATTTATTATCTTTACAACATCTTATACATCATAAACTTCTAAGTAAATACAAAACATCTAGTTTTAATATACAAGATAACAAAAAAGAACTATGTCACGCCCCAACATGACCCCTCCTATGATCAGTCAGGACGCAACGGAATTTCGGCAGTATAACGACAGTAAATAGGACACCGAGGTTCCAAACCAACCTCATTAAACATCATACATCCAGCAACTCCTTAATTCAACAACAACATACAACACAATCATAATATACAATAAAACATCCTCGTTATACGCCTCCGTTCCAACATGACATACAATACCTCAACTTTTATCATACATTTCAAAAATAAGTTGAGACACATCTAACAACTTAACCATAAACAAAAGAAAGCCACTAAGTTAACATCGTTTGGATCATCATCTTTCAACATCTATTACAATAAGAACCACAAAGCATATAAAAGTCTATTAAGCTAATATACATGACATTAAACAACATATAATCATGGATAAGACTCAGGAACATATGACTCGTCCACGTAAGGCACATTTTCCACATTCTCCTCTTCAGGAGGCACGTACCCGTAATCCTGTAAAAGTACACCTGTATGCATGCAATAATAGAGAGTGAGCTTATATACATAAGCCCAGTGAGGATCCGATAGATCTCGACAGTATTCACTACGCTCCTTGGATTTAGTCCTTTGAGCAAGTAAACACACAACAACAATAATAACATAAATAAAGCTATCATCACATAACTATATGACCATTCAATAAGGATACTCTATTTGGTGTAGCTCCAAACGCCATCACGATCTCAACCGTTCTTCTTATAACTCCCCATTACTCACGCACCCGAGGTACCTCACTATCCCCTTCCCTCCATGACATCTCCGTCATGCGAGCTGGGGGTAGCCTATGGCAGTCATGCCGGTTTCAACCCGACAGCCCGACGCTGCCCGAGAGGTGGCACACACATACCAAGGCTCCATATTCATCAATCATCATGCAAGCATAAATCGATCAATCAATTGGGAGATCAGCAACAAGAGTGCCCGATTCCCGCATTCAATAATAATCAATCAATAACATCAATATAACATCAATATAACATCAATATTAAATTAAACATCAAACAACGTAGTTAGATGACAAAGTAGGCCATCTAACCGGACATGCATAATATTCATAATTAAACTCTAAATTACTCAACAACAACTCACCATTCATCACTCGAACACTACCCAACCATCTAAGGCATCGTTCAAGAAATTAAAGAATGACAACCTAACTTCTAAAATTCATAACTTACAATCTACTAATCCAAACATTGCCAAATCAGTTCCTATCACTCACCCATTCAACCTACTACAATAGCCCTCTCGGAAATCCACCATAACACCTCCAAAACATGCCCGATAACCCTAAAACCCTATGACGTCATGGCTGGATTTTCCGGATTTTCACACAAACAATGTAATCGAAAATTCGGCATTACAACAGCGCTAACACGTAATTATCAAGTATTTAGAAATCGACGGCAATCGATTTCGAGCAACGCAACTCAATTAAATCAACTTTGAACATTTTAATCAAAATTAAATACCCGGAAAATAAAAATTATGCTATATCCGACAGAAATTCGTAGTATTAGTATATAATGATCCCTAGCATGCAAGGAGCAATAATCTATCATCAGATTTCAATTCTAACGGTTCAATCTTCATTTATACGCAAAAACACAAAAATGACATTTTGAGATCTAGAATTTTTCTCTCACCTTAGATGCGATATAAGCCTAGGAATGCGTGCTATGCGTGCCCAACAAGCGGAATCCAACTCGGTGCGAAGTTTCACGGACAAAAACTAGGTTTTTCTTTGAAAAATTGGATTGAAAAGCTTTGAAATTCTCTTTCTTTTTCTCTCCTCTTTCTCTCGGCCATGTGTGTGTTTGTGGAGTGTGTTTTGTGTTGTGTGAGTGTGTGTTGATGACATTATATAATAAAAAGCTTGGTCAATTAAAAAAATGCAAAGTCAAAGTTAGTTTTAATAGGTATTTTTGTGTTTTTAATGACTTTAATTGCATTTTAGTGCTCACCAAGTTAAAAATAATTATGCAACCCCCAAAATATCTTAAGTGGATTATTTTTAGGTGACAAGAAGTTTTACATTCAAAGAATTCCACCCGAGTCGGCTTAAAACTCGATTTTTGCAAAAGTCGGTGTAAAAACCCTAATAAATTCTTAAGCCGATTTTAAAACCATTTTCATCAAACACAGGTCTATTAGAGTCCGTGGACTAGGTCTAGAAGGGTTAAAAAGACCAGTTTCAAAATTATAGCGGACGTGCTTCGAAAACACTATTCACTGAAAATCGACGATAAAATTTATGACTCCGTTTTTGATGAAAATTTCATGAATGCACATTTAGCACGTATTAGAAGTATTGACATCAAAATTATGACTTTCTAGGTCCTATAGCACATAAACAGATCATATGCACGCAAAACGAGGTAAAGCACGTAAAACGAGATAAGCAGGAAAAGTGGGGTTTCACATTCTCCCCTCCTTAAAACAATTGCGTCCGCGCAATTCTCGAACTGACAGACAATTAAATCCTCAATCGTTACACTTAATAATACTTCTCTTAGTTCTCATTTATCTCTTAGGATGATACCTAACCAAAGACCTCAAAAGAACAACCTCTGTTGACTGCAAGTTGACGATCATAGTTCCAAGACAATCTCCAATTCATAATTCTCTCCTACTTAATATCTTATTGCATATGAAAGAAATCACAACTCCAAAGTCCTAGCATGACACCACTACTTATCAATCATCTCTTACTACACAAAAGAGTTCTATGAACACCCCGAGGGTTTAAAAACTCAATCACGATAACTTGAATGATTACTGATCAAGGAAATATCTCAAAAGTGACATTGGTCAGAATATGGCTCTTATGAAATTTACAAGGAATTAAGAATATGGAAAGTCATATTCGAGCCAACAATCAAGTGAACAAGATGCCAAACAGGTTAGAGAATCAAGAGGCTAATAGTTTAATAAGGAAGCATGATAACTAAGATAAGAAATGTCTCAGCACCTTTTAGTTAAATAAGTATGAACAAAGGATTATGACGGGTCAAAACAGTGCTGAGTATGTTGAACAAAAATTCTTGAACAAGTAGATATTTCAATTCTCGATAATTGTTCAAGGAACCAACAAGTAAGTTGTACTTGAGGCGAAATGAAATTAAGAAATAAGAGATGATTAATTCAATAGAAAATATGAGTGTCAAGATAATGAGTATCTCAGCACGCAATAACCAAAGAAGTATTAATAAGAAGGACAATGCCGAGTATATTGAATGAGCAATTACAAGCAAAGTAATGACTCAAGATTTAATAATGAAACAATAGGATTAACAAGGATCAACAAGAATGACAATGATGTACTTAGGTAGGGAGTACATCAAGCAGGTGAAATTCGAATAAGTAAAATGGTATACCAAAGGAAAAATTACTTTCAAATGAGTAGAAATAGGATGAAATGAAATATTGAAACGAATGGCTAGAGATATAGAATGAAATATAGAAGTCTCAAACCTTAACTCCAATAAGCGACATTGCTATAAGAAGCAAATATGAATGTTAAGAATGGAAACAATGTCAAATGAGTATAGGATCCATTAATCCAGTAAGCAAAACTTTCAAGAAACAATTGATAGGCTAGAAAAGTGTAACCCTCTCTCAAATAAGTGAGAATAGAGTAGAAAAGAATAATAAGACCGATAGAATTATGAAGCACAAGAAGGGTGTCCCACCTACACACTTAAACACCAACAAGTCAAATCCTATAATCTATCTTCCTCCAAATCAAGACACTAAGGAGATCTAGAGAATCTAAGGAGTCATAACAATCACCAAACAAGATAAATCACTCCAAAATTTTACATTCCGTACCAGACCAATCACCAAACAAGATAAACCACCGATTACCCAACAAGATTAACTAATGAAGACTCCAAAATCTGATAACACAATACAGATTCATATTAACCCATTATAACACAAGCGAATCCTCAATCAATAATTTAGAAAGTCATACCACCTAGAACTCAAAAGCTTGATGTAGGCAAGTAAATGTTCAGTCACCAAAATGCATTCTTATTTCCTCAAATAATTCTATCTTCAAACAATTGCATCTTCGAATAAAGTAACTTTAGTTAGGAATCACTCCAATTGTCTCCAAGGTCTAAAGATCAAAACTCCAAAATACCCATTAATAATATAGCAATCCCAAATAGTAGAAATATTCACACGTTATACCACACTTCATTCCATTCACAAATATACATCACTAATTCCTCAAATAAATTCATTCTAAAATAACCTCAAGAAAGTATAATCTGAGTTGAGACTCCAAAAAAAAATGTCTAATCACAACCTCATGGAAACCTCAACTTATAATTCATCTCCAAGTAATAACAAGTTAAACATGGCAACAAAAGTAATTATAATCATCAAGATACATTGCTATTTTCCTCGAACAACTTCATTCTCGCTAAAGGAACATCAAGATCATTCCACTAAGCCGAAACTAAAATCCATAAACATAACAATTAAAATCTAACTGATAAACTTCTAGAATAATAATAATTCAAAATCATGGCCTATCTCTATTTCCGAAAATTCTTACAACCACCCTAGACATTAAAAGGTCACTCACGAGTTAAAACATGTATGCAACTATATCATATGAAAGACAAGTATAACGTAATGCGCAATTATCATACAATGCAACATTATCACATAACACACAATTCAACATATAAGAAGCCAACATCACATAAACAGGTTATATCACAGAAGTAAGTTATAAACAATTAAAGTCACATAAGCAACAAACTTCACATAAGACAAGTTGATCACGTAACTCACATTGGTCACTTAAAGTACATTGAGCACCTAAAGCACGTTGTTTCACATAATCTAGTTATAAACAATTAAAAGCACATAAACAACTAACTTCACACAAGGCACAAAATCACATAAAACACAATTGTCACATAATACACATTAATCACATAATGCACATTAATTACAACACATTGAGTATGTATAACACGTTATCACATAAAACATATTGACCACATTAGTTCACTTAACACACAAGGCATACTGGTCACATAGAAAGTTAGACACATAAGTAAATTAATCACATAAACATATTAACATGTTTCACTTTTCTTTCACTTAATACATACTTGCATGCTTAGACCACTACCCACATTCCGAGGATACCCCGGCTGACAGCTAATCAAGCTCTGATACCACTTAAATGTCACGCCCTAACACGACCCCTCCTATGATCAGTCAGGACGCAACGGAATTTCGGTAGTATAACGACAGTAAATAGGACACCGAGGTTCCAAACCAACCTCATTAAACATCATACATCCAGCAACTCCTTAATTCAACAACAACATACAACACAATCATAATATACAATAAAACATCCTCGTTATACGCCTCCGTTCCAACATGACATACAATACCTCAACTTTTATCATACATTTCAAAAATAAGTTGAGACACATCTAACAACTTAACCATAAACAAAAGAAAGCCACTAAGTTAACATCGTTTGGATCATCATCTTTCAACATCTATTACAATAAGAACCACAAAGCATATAAAAGTCTATTAAGCTAATATACATGACATTAAACAACATATAATCATGGATAAGACTCAGGAACATATGACTCGTCCACGTAAGGCACATTTTCCACATTCTCCTCTTCAGGAGGCACGTACCCGTAATCCTGTAAAAGTACACCTGTATGCATGCAATAATAGAGAGTGAGCTTATATACATAAGCCCAGTGAGGATCCGATAGATCTCGACAGTATTCACTACGCTCCTTGGATTTAGTCCTTTGAGCAAGTAAACACACAACAACAATAATAACATAAATAAAGCTATCATCACATAACTATATGACCATTCAATAAGGATACTCTATTTGGTGTAGCTCCAAACGCCATCACGATCTCAACCGTTCTTCTTATAACTCCCCATTACTCACGCACCCGAGGTACCTCACTATCCCCTTCCCTCCATGACATCTCCGTCATGCGAGCTGGGGGTAGCCTATGGCAGTCATGCCGGTTTCAACCCGACAGCCCGACGCTGCCCGAGAGGTGGCACACACATACCAAGGCTCCATATTCATCAATCATCATGCAAGCATAAATCGATCAATCAATTGGGAGATCAGCAACAAGAGTGCCCGATTCCCGCATTCAATAATAATCAATCAATAACATCAATATAACATCAATATAACATCAATATTAAATTAAACATCAAACAACGTAGTTAGATGACAAAGTAGGCCATCTAACCGGACATGCATAATATTCATAATTAAACTCTAAATTACTCAACAACAACTCACCATTCATCACTCGAACACTACCCAACCATCTAAGGCATCGTTCAAGAAATTAAAGAATGACAACCTAACTTCTAAAATTCATAACTTACAATCTACTAATCCAAACATTGCCAAATCAGTTCCTATCACTCACCCATTCAACCTACTACAATAGCCCTCTCGGAAATCCACCATAACACCTCCAAAACATGCCCGATAACCCTAAAACCCTATGACGTCATGGCTGGATTTTCCGGATTTTCACACAAACAATGTAATCGAAAATTCGGCATTACAACAGCGCTAACACGTAATTATCAAGTATTTAGAAATCGACGGCAATCGATTTCGAGCAACGCAACTCAATTAAATCAACTTTGAACATTTTAATCAAAATTAAATACCCGGAAAATAAAAATTATGCTATATCCGACAGAAATTCGTAGTATTAGTATATAATGATCCCTAGCATGCAAGGAGCAATAATCTATCATCAGATTTCAATTCTAACGGTTCAATCTTCATTTATACGCAAAAACACAAAAATGACATTTTGAGATCTAGAATTTTTCTCTCACCTTAGATGCGATATAAGCCTAGGAATGCGTGCTATGCGTGCCCAACAAGCGGAATCCAACTCGGTGCGAAGTTTCACGGACAAAAACTAGGTTTTTCTTTGAAAAATTGGATTGAAAAGCTTTGAAATTCTCTTTCTTTTTCTCTCCTCTTTCTCTCGGCCATGTGTGTGTTTGTGGAGTGTGTTTTGTGTTGTGTGAGTGTGTGTTGATGACATTATATAATAAAAAGCTTGGTCAATTAAAAAAATGCAAAGTCAAAGTTAGTTTTAATAGGTATTTTTGTGTTTTTAATGACTTTAATTGCATTTTAGTGCTCACCAAGTTAAAAATAATTATGCAACCCCCAAAATATCTTAAGTGGATTATTTTTAGGTGACAAGAAGTTTTACATTCAAAGAATTCCACCCGAGTCGGCTTAAAACTCGATTTTTGCAAAAGTCGGTGTAAAAACCCTAATAAATTCTTAAGCCGATTTTAAAACCATTTTCATCAAACACAGGTCTATTAGAGTCCGTGGACTAGGTCTAGAAGGGTTAAAAAGACCAGTTTCAAAATTATAGCGGACGTGCTTCGAAAACACTATTCACTGAAAATCGACGATAAAATTTCTGACTCCGTTTTTGATGAAAATTTCATGAATGCACATTTAGCACGTATTAGAAGTATTGACATCAAAATTATGACTTTCTAGGTCCTATAGCACATAAACAGATCATATGCACGCAAAACGAGGTAAAGCACGTAAAACGAGATAAGCAGGAAAAGTGGGGTTTCACAAACTACATCTTAGACATCAATGACAAGACTTTGACACATAGGACTTGTCCATATAAAACACATTCTCAGCTTCTTGAGGCACATATCTGTAATCTTGATCAATATCACCTGTATGCATGCAATAATAGAGAGTGAGCTTATATAAACAAGCTCAGTGAGGATCCGATAGATCTCGAGCAAGGTCTACTAAACTCCTTGGAATAATCCTTTGAGTCAGTAAACACACAATAACATCAATAATACTATCATCACATAACTATATGACCATTCAATAAAGGATACTCTCTCTAGTTGGTGTAGCTCCAAACGCCATCACGATCTCAACCATTCTTCTTGTAACTCCCCATTACTCACGCACCCGGGGTACCCCCAATAAGCTCGCCCTCCATGACACCTCCGTCATGCGAGCTGGAGGCAATCTCTGATAGTCATGCCGTTATCAACCCGACAGCCCGATACTTCCCGAGAGGTGACACACACATACCAGAGACCCAGCAATAATAATAAACATCAATCATTCACAGGAGGACAGTCTAGCAGAACTGTTTATCTCCCGGCATCAATCATCAATCAATAATCATCAATCATCATCAATAAACATATTATCATCATCAATAATCATATTATCATCATAATAACATCAATAAACAATTTAACAACAAATAACTAAGTTAGATGACAAAGTAGGCCATCCAACCGAACATGCATTAAACACACAATCAAACCCTAGTTTACCCATCAACAACTCACAATTCAATCACTCAAACCACATCCGATCAACTAAGGCTCAATTCAATAATTTAAAGAAAGATAACCTAAACTTCAAATAATCATATCTTACATTCTACTAATCCAAATAACCCCAAATCAGTTTCAAACACTATCCCATTCGATCAACTACATTAGCCCTCTCGGAAACCAACAAAGACACTTCAAAATCAAGCCCAACAACCCTAAAACCTCAAGGCACCTGGGCTGAAATTTCTGGATTTTCACCCAAACATCATAATCAAAAATTCGGCATTATAACGGCGTTACCACGTAATTAACAAACTTTTAGAAATCGACGGCAATCGATTCCGATTAATATAACTCAAAATAATCAACATTAACCAAATTAATCAACTTTAAATACCCGAAAAACAATAATTATGCTACAACCGATAAAAACTCATAGGATTACATATAAATGATCTCTAGCATGCATAGAGCAATAATCTAACATCAGATTAACATTCTAACAGTTCAATAATCATTTATACGCATAAACACAAAATATGAGTTTTGAGATCTAGAATTTTTCTCTCACCTTTGATGTGTTTTGATCCAAGAAATGTGTATAATGGATGCCAAACAAGTGAAATCAAGCTTTGAATCACTCAATTCGGCTTTGAAATGCAAAATCTATGAGAAAAATGCTTTGAAAATGCCTTCATCTTTCTCCTCCAAGGAGCCACGGTTTTGTGTGTTTTTGGGGTGTTTTTGTGCTTTGTGAGTGTGTGTTGGTGATATAAACTTGTTGGTCAACCATTTAAATGATAGTCAAAGTTGAAACTTAGCATTTTTTGTGTTTTCTTGACTTTAAATGTATTTTCTTGATCACCAAAGTTCAAAACAATTATTCAACACTCAAGATAGTTCAAGTAGATTATTTTTAGGTGACAAGAATTTTTACAATCAAACAATTCTACCCGAGTCGGCTTATAACTCGATTTTGCAAAAGAAGGTGAAAAGTCATATTATTTATTTTCAAATGTCTTTTGAATGCATAATTAATCTAAAATCATTTAATACCACATATAAATACATTTATATTAATATATACTAGGTCAACAAAAGTCAATGCAAGAATCGGGTTTAGAAGAAATTACTATTTGGCTCAAAAACGCTATTTTTCGCCCGAAAAGTCTATTTAAATTACTATTCCGTTTCAGAATCAATTTTTATCAAACATGGGTCTATTAATAATGGAGGACTAGGTTTTAAGACGTTTAAAACACCCCTGTAAAAATTTTAGCGGACAGGTGTTCAAAAATACTATTCACTGAAGATCGACGATAAAATTTCTGACTCCGTTTTTGATGAAAATTTCATGAATGCACATTTAGCATGTATTAGGAGTATTGACATCAAAATTATAGCATTCTAGGTCATATAGCATATAAACAGGTCAAATGCACGTAAAACGAGATAAAACACGTAAATCGAGTTAAAGCAGAAAAGTGGGGTTTCACATGGTTGACTATATATGCTAAACATAGATAATTATATACACATGCTACAAGCTAAGTAAATTCCAAGTTAAGTCATATCATGTTGATTAGCAAATAAAGTAACACAAGATAGCAATAGTACTTTTAACAAACTACCCGCACCTCTATAATTTACAGATATTTAATGGCACTTCTCATTTCTTAACAACTATTTGACAACATGTATTAAAGAAATAAAGAATTACAGTCCCTATTAGTTTATTTGATAGGACCAGACAGGACAACTTATAACAATATACTCATATGTTTACTACTAAAAACAAGTTTCCTAAATCTTTGACAACATAATTCTTAGTCTAACTAATTTCTAATCAAATAATTAGGCTTAGTAGCTTTGTTTCTTCACAAGCCCCAACTTAGGATAGTAATCATACTCACTTGCTCGAACATTGAGTTAACAATAAATTTCTCCCAAGCTAGATATTTATTTAGAATTCAAAAGAACTAAGTTAATCTAGATTGATTAGGACATTTATTCAAGTGAAGACTATCTAACAAACATGTAATGTGACAGCCCAACCCAGCATGTAGTAAATAGTACAAGTGTGCATATATTTAAATGTGTGTTCAAGTGTTTGAATGCAATTATGTGTCTACTTTAGTAAATTACATTTATTAGTTAGAATACTATTCATATTTCTTAAAAATGCGCAAATTATATTTAGTTAATTTATATAAAATAAATAACCTATTATTTTGATAATGACATTAATTAGATTTATTTTCTTGCATTATTTACCTAAATTTTATTGTTTATCTAAAGAGCTTCAAATCCAGAGTGGTTTTTAAATTATTTTATTTAATTATTTGGCATACGCATTTACCTTATTTAAATTATTTCCAAGGTACGTTCATCGAAAGAACTTCATTTTGAGCATTTTGGGAAAGGTTTGGGTGAATAGTATTACATAATGAATAGTAATTTTTTGTAGAGATTTCTTTTGGGGCTTTAGAGTTTTATGTAACTTTGGACCTTTATCTACCACCTAAATTAAACTAAATGAAGCCCAACCCAAGCCTACAACTAAATCCAAGCCCATAAGCCCATTTATGCATATATATCTTTGTGTAATAATTAAAGTGAACAAAAACATCAAAAAAAAAAGAGGAAGAAAAGTCCAGAAGTAGGAGAGGAAAAATGTGAGGAAAGAAAGATAGAAAAGAAAGGGAAAGGAAGAGGAAACAAGGAAAAAGAATAAGTTTTGGCTCAATCTTTGCATCTTTTAGCTATCAAGGTGAGAGATTTCATCTTTGTTGGCATTTATATTTCTTTACCTTGTTGTTTTAATGCTAGACATGATGTGATTGGATGATCAATTGGGTTGTATTGTATGATTGGTTAATGTTTAGCTTGTTAAGTGGGGTAAAACCTTTCAAGTGTCTATAAAATGAACTATTGCATGTAAATTGTAGTTATAGTGTTTGTTTGTGATATTGGAATCCATGTGTAGTTTAAGTGTTTGTTGAAAGTCCCCAATGAAAAACAAATGTGTTAACATTGAATACATGTCATAACTAAGCTCTAAACTAACTAACATGCAAGAAATATGCATGTGTGTGTGGATACCTTGTTTGGACAATTCACTGTTGCCATTTTCTAGCGTAGTTTTGACATAGTAAATGAGTTTAGAATTGAACAAAATTTTTGCAGCAACTAGATTAGGCAGTTTAGAGCAAATTTTGATTCGGGTGCTAAGGCTAATTCGAACGTTTGGACCTTCCGATTTAGACATTTTTGAAATTTGTCCTAATAATTGTTGGTGCAGGGAAGTTATGCGCAGTCGTACGGAAATGGTTGTATCTTGAGGAATTTAGATCGGAATTGAGTTTCATTTGGTTCTAAAGTTATCTACACTCAAAGAGCTATGTTTATACATAAAAATCAGGAAATTTGAAGGTCATTAACATAGGTAGATGATTGGATAAATTTAAGCTTATGCTAGGAAGTTGGAAAATGAGTTTGCTTCTGTGAAATTTTACATGTTAAGTGTTGAAAACGTACTTTTGTAGTTGATATTCTTTTGGTGGTTAAATAGAGTTGAGCTTATATAAATGTCTATATGGTATGTCATGAGTGTGTAAGAATATTCTTTTGCTAATTGTAGAAACTCATATGATTATTTTCATTATAGATCAAAGTTTGATGTGTTAGGTGAAAATTGAAGACCAAGTGTTTGATTCAATGCTTGAATGAAGTGTATATTGGTAGAATTAGACTTCATTTAATTTATGAACCAAGAAACAACTAAGAAATCCTAGTAAAATTCCATGTGGTAAATTGGCTCCTTTGTGTTGCTTGGGGATTTTGAGGTTTTGATGACTAGATAGGTTTAAAGGTTAGCAATTAGTGGTCTTTTAATGGTCTTTGATCTTTAGTATGCATTGAACAACAATTTGACAAGTTAAAGTTAAATACCTTGTTGATTTAGTTAAGTATTTTATGAATTAATGGTGTTTTTGAAGCTACGTTGTTTAATGAGTATTGAATCTAGTTTAGTTGCAAGTTTTAGAGTTAAAGAATGATAAGAATGCATAATGTGATTTATGTTAGTGAAAGTAATACATGTTGACTTCATATGCTTATATTATGTGTTATCACGAGCGAATTAGCAAGCTAGCAAGCATGTTAAATGTAGTTGAGTTAGTTTGGTGAAACTATATTTATCTTAATTGCACCTAACTATAGCATACTAGTTGGTTATTCTTTTCTTGAGTTGATTGTGTTTTTCTTTGTGCAAGCCATTAGCTAGTTGTAAGGAAGAAATGTATGAACTAATAGTTTTATTGATTGATTGTATCATGGTGGAAGAAAATGTTATAGAATACATATAATTGCTTGATTCTCGAATATGTTATGTTACTTTATTGAAGTAGCTACTAATTCATATCATATTTTATGTTCCTTGTTCAAACGCAATAATCAGCTTGGAAAGCAAAATCCTTGAATAAGGTTAAATGATTATAGTTAAAGAATGGCATTTTCTTTTGGAGAAGTTCATAAATCGAGTTATATGTTTACTTTGTTAAAGGTTGAGTGAACATGTCTATATCTCATTTATAATGCTACATTGCTTGTTAGTTGTATTGTACGTGTTTTCCTTGTATTGCTATAGCTTTTAGAGTAGTTGGAGTGATAGTTAGGTCACTTCAGACTTTAGCCTATTTGCTAAATTAATTGTTAGCTTAAGGAGAATGTGAATAGTTTAAGAGTAAGTAAACAAGATTGTATTAAGAGTTATTAGTTGTCATTGTATAACTGAAAGACTAAATTGCTAATTGGAAGTAGGGGTAAGATAACAAGTTAAAGGCTAAAGAGTTAGTTTATTTATATGTATTAAGTGTTATGGTACAATTTTAGTTACAAATGATTGGAGTATAAATAAAGTTATGAAGTGTTCTTGTGAAGCTAGTTCACTTGGTATTGTGGGTTATTTGCTAAAGTGTTATATTTATAGGAACAAGCTAGAGATTGCATAATTGAGCCAATTCAATGAGGTTGGAGTGAATGTAAGTTATTTTCTTGCATGCTTGGCTTAATCCAAGGTGAGGGAGTCTTTTTCCTCTTCTGTGCATTTTAACTTGATTTATTGTTTCTAAATTGAATTATTTAGTATTGATAAAGTTTATATGTATTATTTTACTTGCTATCTTGAGTCTTTTCGTGTTAATTGTGATTAACTACGAGGGCGGCCTACTTTGTTGTTCCTCTTATGTGGTATTTGATATACTTGGCTCTTGTGATATTGCTCAGGGTTGCGCAACCTTTTCGGACATGGTAGTGTAGAGAAACATGGGCGGCGTCGGGCTTGCCGTGTTCCCTCGACTACCATGGTGCCTATTCCCTTTCTCGCTGAGTATACTCCACTACCCAGAGATGTGGTTCACTTGCTGGGCATATGGACCTACCTCGGGAGAAAAGGTCGTAGGATTGGGATACATCTGGAGTATCCCACACTTGGAGGATTAAAGGTTTGCCGGCACTTGGTTATTTATTTGACTATTTAATCTTGTTACTTTGTGTTATATTTATGACTTTTTATGATTGTATATCATATGGCACACCCCGGTATGTTGCATCACCTCCCTCGCTGGGCAACTTTGTTGCTCACTCCTCATTTAACATGTTTCAGGAGAAGTTGAGGTGAATCCCCAGCTAGTAGCAGTAGAGGAAGAATAAGAAGTGCAAGTAGATCAGATTCCTTGATTCATGTGTGATAAGGTTGATCATATGTGCAGTTTGCGTGGAGTTGTTGTTAGTTGTTGTATTTTGAGACCTTGGGGTCTTGTATATATGCTTGGGAGTTTTAATCTTGTATGTTGGATATGAAGTTAGATGGCATTTAATAATGGATTCTAGATTACTTCTCTTATTGAATGCTTGTGTGTTTATTAACTTGGTAGTAGAACTTGATTATAGTTGTACCCAGCTACTTATAGTTAAAGTTAGCATTGCCTTGCATGCTTGTGTGTTGTAAGTAGGTTTTGTTGCTCTAAGGCTTGGATGGCCTTGAGATCTTGGCTTGACTATGGATAGCTTGCAGGATAGTTTGTATGTGTTGTTGTTTATGAATCAAAGGTTGTATGTGGCTATTTACAGGTAACAGTTTAGTCAACGGTATAGAGGAGACTCTGTCTGAGTGACAGGTCCGGACTTGACCTATAGCGTGGGGTTGGGTTCGGGGCGTCACATGTAATATAATTGAAATTGAAACATGAAACTAACAAGTTATAATATAACTACATAATAGGCATATCAACATAAACATAGCAAATATGTTGTCTTTTATGAAAATTCCTCATATCCATAATCAATTCATAAGTTAAAAACTATTATAATTAACCTATATGAATTTATATAACTTTTGTATACACTTTGAATAAATTAATTTACTTCATATAATAAATGATAATGCTTTTAATAAAATATCCTCACCCTTGTTCGATGATGCCCCGGATGTGGAGTTCAGTGGTCAAATATGTCAGCTTTTATGTCATGTCCCACTACCGAGGGTATAGTGCCCGATTTATGAAGTTTCGGCAAGTTATTAGGATGATTTTGTCTCATGCTAATGGTGATGATATCGGCAGTGAGTTAACTTTGCTATACTAGTGTTTTTATAAAGTCAACAAAAACTATAAGACCAAAGCTATAACCACCAATTCTTTTTATTGCCTATGCTAATAAAACTAAGCTAATGCATATATTAACTTTTTGTGTGTGTTCCTATGGCCAAAATGGTGAGCTTTAAATAGAGCTAGAGCTGGTCTTTGATTGGGTGAATTCCTAATGATGAGTGAGCTAACTAGTGTATGATAATTCTAGCCTTAGGTGTCATTAGCTGATAGCTATTCATGCATGCAAGGTGACAACGAAGTGTAGATCATGTGTTTACTCGACGTGCATTTAAGTGATGAGTGTCCACGTTTAGGTGCTAGTCGTAGGTAGTAATCAATTCCCTAGCATTAGATAAGTGGCGTTAACAATGGTTAGGATAGGTGAATCATTCGGTTATGATATTGCTAAGGACATGTGGCTACCTTTGACATTCCTTATGCAGCCGTGTGTTTCATGCAATGTTAGATTAAATTGTAGGAGTCATGAAAGCTACTTATTATAGGTTTGCTTGATGGACTTTCGTGCTTAGGATGAAAACAAATGGCTGCAAGTTGGAGACATCTTGTAATGCCAAGTGTTGAATAATTTAATTTGGCAAGTTAGAATTGAAGCATTGCGGTGGTAAAAGCTGAAGTGGCATTAAGTTTGGAGTAATGCAAGGCTAATGGTATTTAGACAGGTTTGGACGTTAGACGAGTTCCAGCGTGGCAGCTTGGCTGATTTTATTGGTGAAGATTAGGATAGGTGTAGGAGATAATTGTTAGAAAACAATGAAGTTAATGGTGAGGACAACTAAATAAGAACTAAATTATTTTTGAAATGTTATTTTAATGGAAAACAATTAATTAATTTATCAGTAAAATTGTAGTCGTAATCCTTACTTATTGGGTTAAGTTCTTTTTAGTCAATATGCTAATTTTCTTCTTCGTTCTAGAGTTACTAAAGATGGTAGGATATATTGCTAAAGACTACAGTACGAGATTTCCTAATTTGGATAGTAACAGATTAACTATTAAATTTCTTAATGAACCATATCTCATGCTATTATTGCAATTTATTGAGAAGAAAAATATGATTTAGCATCCCTATTTACTTAAATCTTTTGATAATAGCCTAAGAGTTAATTAGGACCTTTTAGTAATAACTAAAGTATTAATGTATTAAGTAAACTTAGTCCACTTAACTTTTCTAGCTCTAGTCAACCCTTTAGAAACAACTTACAGGCTTACGACTAAATAATAAGTTAGCACCTAGCTACAAATAATTTAACAATTTGAATGATCAAAGTTTTAGGGAACTATAGCCTAAATAAAGGTAGACTACTACTAGCCATGATATTTACTTTTCTTTAGCAATTGTTTAAGAATAGCTGAAGTTTTAATGGTTTAGGGAATAACCGATTGAGAATTAATGTGATGCTTAAGGAATCCCACTTAGAAGCTAATAATTTATTTTCGGAGTGCTATAAAAATTTTCCATTCTAATAGAAAGGAGTTTTGATAAGGTAGCACTTCTAGTTTATTTATGAGCACCCAATCACAACCCTAAAGTATCTACTTAGCCTCCATACTAATTTTCTCTTCTTTCTATTTTAAAAGTTAAATTTGTTACTGTCATGACCCCATTTTTCTTAATTGTTAAATCGGTCTCTAATACCATAAAAATGGCAAGAGATAAAAATTTAAGCTTACGAATCCTCAAGCATTCTGGGATCATGATGTCACGGGCTTAAGAAGATCACTCTGCCTAAGTTAGTTAAGGCATAATATAATTGCCCGAGCACTATTAATCATAAAATAAAACATCAAACCATATATTATACCATTTCTAGTAATACCCATTATACAAAATTCATCACTAATAAATGATGGTTCAACCACTAAATACAAATTTACAAGACCTGGATCTACCTGTTCAACATTTCCAATCCTAGGTCTCGAAAGAATAGTGTTTAGTCTTAACTAGGCATCTAATCTACCAAAATAATATTACAACATAATACTTGATCAATTTACAAAAATAACTTGTTACAACAATAAGCTAAAACTCCACGAGCAAGCATGTAGGTCAACTAGGGCAGAAATCCATCACAACACATCAATCTAGTTGGCAACCACACAAGAGCTTGCTCGAGCTAATTGACACCTAAAACTGTTAGAAAGAGGGGTGAGCTAGATCCTCACGTATAACTCAGTGAAGAGGAAAACAAGGAAGGGTTTTCACAAAGGTTTTATCTTTTTCACAATCAATTTGATAAATCATGTCATGCACCTATCCACACGAAATATCTTTAACACAAGCCTTTAATCAACAATGAGAGGGTCGAGATATACCGGCAAACCCGGAGGTCCCGTCACTTCCTTTGCTAATGATGGTTGCAAGATATACAATTAAGCTTTAATAGCATTTAACAACCTAGTTCTTCCAAGATATCGCTAGATCCCGATCCGTAGGAGGATCAATGAGTCTTGAAAGAGAAGGGACGATAACATTTGGTAGGCGAGATATACCAGCAAGCCCTGCCTCTAATTGGAGGTCTCGTTACTACCTCGATAAGCGAGATATACCGGCGAGCCTGTTGCTGCCCGGAGGTTTCGTTGCTACCGCATTCATTAATGGTTGCAACGGACATGTGCATTTACGATTCATATACATATACATTTACATAAGCAAGAAAGTTTAGTCAATCATATAGCATATTCAAGTACATTCTATATTTCGCATTATGTAAATGTGCAAAGCATTTATCATATACTCGTATGGGCATGTAAACTTCCTTAGTACCAATACATAATAACAAGAAATAGCAAGAATTTGCAAACTAATACTTAACAACAACCTACCAATATCATATACTAGATTCACCAAGCAAATCCAATGCTCCTACATTAGCCTATTTTAGGAGGTAAATTTTCCTACTTTTCCAAACTCCAATTAATCTGATTTTAGTCTAAAATCGAAGCTTATCGAAAGTAGATAACTCTAAAATCAAACAGAATGCAATTCGAAGTTGAAACGAATGAGATATGGCCTCTGAAAAATCACTGCACAGAGTTGTCAAACATCTGGACGTTGGAGCCTTTATCCGGGAGCCCGAAAAAAGCCAGTAACGCCTGGATCGGAGCTTTCTGCCGGGCGTTGAGGCCTCTATCCGGGCAACCGGATAGGGGCTGTAATGCCCAGATAGCTGCACGGGAAAAACATAATTTCTACCAAAAATATTCTAACAATCCACCCAACCTCCTACCATCAATCAAACATATTCAATATAGTTTATGGGCATCATATAAGGGTTCAAACTCAATCAAATTCACCCCACATCAACGATCAATAACCAATTCACCAAGAATCAACATAGTTCATAATACCAAGAATACCAAGAACACCAAAAACACCAAGAACACCACTAAATCCAATAGATTTTGTCTTTCAATTTCAACATCAAAGAGAAGCTATATGCATCCTATCATATATGAAACACACCTATATCCTCATTCAACTCCTCTAACTCTTCCACACAAGTTCAACAAGTTCTTAGATCTACAACACAAAGTACACTCTATCATCACCATGAACTCCATATGAACATATAGACAAGATTAATCAATATATATCTACATCATAAAATCTTGGATGAGTTTTAAAACTTTGGATGAAAACTCCCTCACCTTTGCAATAGGTAGAAATGGGAGAAAATTGATTGGAAATGGTTGAAGAGTTTGGAACTGGCTTGCTTCTACTTCCCTCTTCCTCTCTTTCTTCTTCTTCTTCTTCTTTCTCCCTTCTTCTTGGCAAAAATCGTGCAGTGTGTGTAAGTGTGTATTGTAGGATTTTAGTATGTGTAGAGGTTATAGTGTGTGTTGATGGGTGAGTGTGTATTGGTGTGTGTTTGACTTGGGTAAGACCAAATAGTGTTAGGATATTTAGTTATTTTGCTTTAGGATGAGAGTGCCCTTGAGCTTGCTTGCGTATTACTAGTTTGTCATTCTAGTGTTAATTCTAAGTGTTTTAGTTCTAGTTTAGTTACTCTAACTAGCTATAGAATTTGATAGGTTTTAATTACTAGCTAAGCTATTTTAATTACTCAAATGCACGTCAACCAATGCAAGTGCACGTAAAACAATGCAAATACACGTAATCCAAGATAACCGTATGTAAACCAATTTAAAAAACATGTAAAATGATTTAATTATTATCTACGTTATCTAAATTACTCAAGGACACGTAACTGAATCTAAATGCACGTTAAACGAGGTAAGTGCACGTAAAACGAGACGAATGCACGTTAAATGATGAAAATGCACATTAATTGATATCAATGCATATTAAATGATATAAAGTTATATGAAATTCTATGAAATGCATATGGCCTCTTGTAGGGCTCTGGATGGCTCGGTACGGGTTCTCACAGTTACAGTTTTATTACCTAGTCATTGTATCCCATATCACTTCTTGTAAATTCTTATATTTTAGTCAAGACATTTAATCAATATAACAAAACAACCAAGTCATGCTTAAATGCCATACAAGTTATTTAATCCAAATGAAAAGTAAAGTTCGAAATTTAACATTTCTAACTTCTTGACATTCAAACTATCCAAATGCACTTACTAAGCTATTCTTATCTCTTTAATTGAAACGAATGTCTAGTTTAATATGCTAGAGTTTATATAATTTTTCTAAGTTTAGATTAATTCATGTCAAAAGGCACATTTCCCAAAAATAATGAAAGAAATAAGTATAAAGAAATATTTGTAAATGCATGGTCGGGCTTGGGTTTTACGTACCCAACAACAACCCAAGTATCAACTATACAAACAACAACAAGCATTCAAAGACAACACTTAGACATCTTAAAGAATGACTACCCAATATTCCCAACAACATAACTAACAATCTAGCAATCAAACAATCCCCAAACTTTTTCCTACCACTCACGCAACTACACTAACCCCCTCGGAAACCAACCAAAAGCCACCCAAAACAAGCCCAACAAGCTAAAAATGGCAATGCATTCAAGGCTGATTTTTTTGACTTTTGCTATGGCATTCAAATTGAAAATTTGGCATTACAACATTACTACACAATAATTAACAAGCCTATAGAAGCAACTACCATCCAATTTCAACTACTACAACTATATTTATTCCAATATAAGCCAAATTATCAAATTAAATACCTAAAAAATAAAAATACATGCTACCACCATTTAAAATGGCTACAAATACACTAAATTGGTCCTTATCATCTACTTAGCAATAATCTAACATCAATTTAACAAAATAACAACTACAAATGCATCAACCTAAATTCAACTCAAACTTAAAAAAAAAACTAATTTTTTCCACACCTTTGATGCAAAGTGATGGTAGGAATACGTTGAACAAGTGCCCAACAAGCAAAATCTATTGTAGAATGAAAAGATTTGGCCTATAAATGATGTTTGCTTTGAAAATTTTCTTGAAAGCCTAAGTGTAAAATGTGTTATTCTTCTCCTAAGGGTGGACGGCAATGTGTGTGAGAATTGGAGGGGTTTTGAGCTATTTTTGTACTTTGTGTATGTATATTGCATATATAAATAGCATAGTCTGAAGGATCTCTTAGAGATAGAGCTATAAACATCATCAAGCTAAGAATCGAGTGGAAGCGAAACATGACATTCAAAAATTTCTGGAATTCAAAGCATGATCTTCATATGAAACTTTAATCTTGATATCATGTGATTAACATATGCAAAACATATATATAGCAAGTATATATATTGACAAGAAATAGTAGAAGAGTATACCTCTTGTAGACAACTCATGGAAGCCATAGATCTGAATTTTCGCACACTTGATGGAAGACACCTCCTCTTGAAACCACAAGAGCTCTAGTCGGTCCACACGAGCAAAGAATGGCTTCTCCATCTTCATGGCTATTTTTGTGCTAGATCTACCATGGAAGATTTATGAGCTTGTTTGTGAAGAAGAGAGCAAAACCATTTCCTTCTTCTTCCTTGTTCTTGGCTGCGTTTTCATGAAGAAGAAGAGAAGACAAGTTCATCTAGTTCACCTTCATTTTTCAGCCATGGTGTTTTTCTCTTTGAAGAGTTAAAGAAAAAGACTTCTTCATCTCTCTCTTTTTTCTTTTAGCCATGTAAGAGCTTGGAGAGAGAGAAGGTTGACAACCTTTTTCACATGAAACAAAAGACAAGCCTTGTCATCTTTTTTTTTTCTACTTTCCTCATTGTTGTTCCCTCTTTTAAACAAAAGAGACGACAACATTTCTTAAATCTTGATTGTGTTGTCTAGCTTTTGTTGAAAGATAAAACATACACACATATATATATATATATATATCATATATATATTTATTTATTGTGTAGTATTTTTCCACTAATGTAATAATATACATATATATACATCATATGTATATTGTGTAGTATTCTTCCACTAATGTAATAATATACATATATGCATCATATGTATATTGTGTAGTATTCTTCCACTAAGGCATTTAAATATTCAACGTAATCACCATTAGTTGAAATTATGAAAACAACCTTTTCATATTTCCACATTAGCCCCAACAATTAATAATAATTGCATATTGACCACAATAACTTTTAAAGGTCAATCACACAATTGTTAATTCCTTAACAATTCAAGAGAAACATTATACTATTGTTAACACTTTAACAATTCAAGAGAAAACTAAATGCAATTGTTAACACTTTAACAATTCAAGAGAAACTAAATCAAGCTCAATAGAAAAACTATTCACTATGCGCTATTGTATGTGACTTTCTAGATTCACCGCTATATAGCACTGAAGAAACGTTGAACACTTGCAATGTTAATCAAACTATTTGATTTGTTTAGAGAATATCTCCCGTCATTCTCAAAACACCTTCAGAGTTCTTGAGTGACGTTCTAGCTACTAACGTATCAAAACAATTTATAAAGCAATGAAATCTTATTCAAGTGAATCCATTTATGGTCACCGATTATCGCGCAATCCAATCCTTCCATTAATTGTCCCGTCGAGCAAGAACCATGATTCGATTAAGTTCATAAACTCAATACCATGCATAGATCTAATTGGTGTAATAAGAGATGACACATGGAAAACTCTTTCTCCATCATTCACACCTCGGCCAAGGATTTCCTCATTAAACAACCAAGCTTAGATCGCATAGGACATCGCCTCACGCCGGAGATTAATGGATCCTAACTTGACCACAACTTGTCAATCATTATTTCGAATGAATGAAACTGTGAGAGGATGCATATAACTCCCCGATCCCTCACGAGACCGGAGGCTCTAAGAACCATGCTATTCTCAACCCGATCCCAAACTCGGGCACATATTTTTAAGAAAAAACGGACAGAGTCTCCCCTATACCGTGGACATTCTGAAAACTTATGAGCAACCAATAAAGCACAAAACAACCTAGAACTCCAATTCTAATAAAGACTCAAACTTTAAGGCCATCCGAGCCTTAAAACATTCAAACAGTTAGAATCATGCAAGCATGCATTCACAATATATTTTTTTCTACAAAACCGCTTATCATGCCACTCCATGATAGCCTTTAAACATTCTTAGGAATTGAAAACAACCATACAACCGATCATTTACTCCCAAGCATGCAAAGAAGCTAAGAGCAGAAATATAAGTTATTATATGCCATAGTTCATATCTCCTACGTAAATCAACTAGCATTCAGCTTACAATCACTCAAACATGTACATAAGCACTTAGGTTACAAAATAGAACATAAGGTAGAGCAGATAAGATCTCCACATAATAGCAAGAACCATAAATCCACCTCACACAATTAGACACTACAACTAAGGTAACTGATCCGCCTAGACCTCTAGTTCTTCACCTTCAACCAAATCAAGTTGGGGTTCAACCCCAGGGTCACCTAAAACATGTTACCGAGGTATGAGTAACCAGTATTGCCCAGTAAGGGATAAAAGCCAATCGGGACGTGCAATGCATCAAATATAACAGTTAAACAAGAAGACAAGTAAGGTACATTTGCAACAGCAGATAACCACATATTTTAAATGATATGATACACTTAACCCCAACACTCCGGAATACTTTTGTCTTTGATCACGAACCACGATCCACGAACCACGATCAATATACCGGCAAATCCCCAATCACTCCAGTGGGTGTACTCCGGATGTACCCCGATAATCCTATGACCCAACACCCGTTGGCAATCTACGGGCCAAGCGAGTGAGGGAATAGGGCACGAAGATCAAATATCTACTGGCAAGCCCACCGCCGCCCAGCCGATATTCAATACAACCGCCCCTGACACTATGGTTGCGCAACCATTATGCAATGCACTCAACAATAGCAATATAATATCAATAATAGAAGCAATAACACATGGGAGGAACAACAAAGTAGGTTGTCCTCAAACAGTTAGAAAAAAAGCCTTTTCATTTAAACAATTAAGCAATTTAAAACATTCACATGAAATTATACTAAAAGCTCCAGAACATCTTAAAAATATATTTAAACACTCAAGGAATCATGACAAGGCCTTAGAAGCGCAAGACAATCGAATTTGCACTTAAACTCCTTTGTAACTTAACTCATTTTCTTTCCAAACTCAAGCTATGGTTCTAGATTAGCAAGTGGCCTATACCATGCTTCTAGTTAACCCTTTTGGCACCTATAGGACCCTCAAAATCACGCAAGTACCTGCATTTAGCCAAAAAGCCTCAAATTTCCTCTATTGACTTTGTACTACATGTACCTCAACCGGGACTCAAATAGGAGCTAGAAAAGCTTAATTAGGTCCTAAATAGCCTAGGATTACTAAATGTGGAGGCCAATTTAATCCGGATTCGCGATAACCCTGAAACCCCTTTCTAAAAGTCAGCTATTTCATTCTTTTACTAGGTTACGGGCAATTAAACCCTACGGGGCCTTTACACTACTTCCATTAGCATCTAAAGCATCTATTAGGATCATTGATTCAAGCTATAAAGTCCAATTTCACAAAACCCTAACATTTCTGTCACTATTCATGCCAAATATTCAACGAGCAATTTCAACCGATTAAACTACGAAACAATAGCATAAATTAGGTCTCTACTACTTATATATAACATACATAAGCATATTTAAGAATTGCAATGGAATTTGATAACAAATCTAAGAATTCAAGAAATGAGCAACAATTTTAAAATGCACAAACAAGCATGAAAACCCTCACTAATGCGTGTAGGAACTCTCGGGAGGCTAGCAAACACCCTAAACTACTTGAACCTAGCTTGGCTTAGCTTGGAATGGAGATTTGATGAGCTAAAACTCTCCTCCTTGGCTGCACAAAGCTGTTCGGATTTGCTACAGTAATTTATGCTTCTTTTTTTTGTTTTTGCTAAGTTATGACTTGTTTTGTGTGTTGGTTGAGTATATATGTCTAGGTGAGCTATTTTAGTGAGAATGTGTGGTCAAAATATGAGTTAAACTAGCTAGAACCAAGTTCTAAAGTGCAAATTAATGCTAGCTAATTAAAACACTAAGTTAAGTTTCGTAACACTATTCATTAGATTGACAAAACATTTTCTAAATGAGTGCTCCTATCACTCTTAGCTCAAAAGTATATTTTTCTCATTCCTAAAACAATTAATATGATTTAAAAAAAATACTAATTCAAGGTAATTAAGTAGTTGAAAAATAGAATGAATAGTAATTAAAGAAGACAACAAGCAAAACACAGAAGAAATGCGTAAATAGGGGATGCAATAGTAAACTAGAAGTACGAAAAAATCTTAAGCATCACAATGCATCTCATCTCATTTGTCGAAACAATCATTTTCCAAACGCTAGAATCAAACCCCAATATAGATGACAGCCATAATGTCTCAAGTCTAAGGATTACATGCACAATCATAACGAATAACAAATTATTAATCTGAAGTCATGTAATTTGTTATTCACGTCACATTCAGTGATCTATTCAACTGATAGTCACTCACATGTTTGTTAGTCGCATCTATATGCTGTTATGGCACGTGGCTCACCATCCTTTATCATTAACATCTATATGTTAATCAAAGGTAACAACACATGTGATATTCCGTAATAGATTATAGAAGTCCCGATCAAATAATCTAAGGACTATGAATATTTTAAGTATTTATCATATTAAGGAAATACGCCAACATATTATAAATGCTTTTAGAATACATTCCTATAATGAAAATACTAGGGACTCATTCACACACATAAAAGAATGAGAATATGAATGTGCTAATTATGTCAATATGAAAACACACATATATAGACATAGATGCCATAATGTACAAGTTAATGTCAAAATGCCCCAATATATGTCATTCAAATATGTAGCATTAGGGCATATCTCTAACAATCTCCCACTTGCACTAATGTTATACAACATAGTATTAGTACAACAAACAATGATATCTCATATTTATCTTCTCAAAATGAGGACCTAGCTGTGACAGGTTCATAACTACAATTAGTGGGTCAGCAACATCAAGAGATGTGGCCGTTTTCTTCAAAGACACATCTCAATATGATTATTGGCTACAGATACAACGCATGAAGATGAAAACACTTTTTCAAATGTTTGGACATACAGTGAGACCTGGGTTCCACAAGCTTATGCAGTAGCTCTGCATAGTTGTAACACAAAAGCATCACAACTTAAAGATAGGAACCATAACCAACTCGTATGATTCCTCGATCCAAACAACTTCTTTCGTAATATTACATATTACAAAATACATGAGTTATGTAATGGAATCTATAGTTTTCTCAGAACCTTTCTAACTTACTGAGCTCCCACTACAAATAAACGTGAACCTTCACATAGACATTCTATTATAAGATTCAGATTAAGAATCTGAACTAGTAAATCCGTCACTACGGAATTTACCTCCTCCATGAACTAAAATATATCTTTAGTGTTTCCCAAGTACTTACGAATATACTTCAATTCTATCAATCATTCCCAAACCTAGATTGGACTGATATTTACTCATAACACTTTACAGATTACGCAATATCAAGTCTTGTACATAGTATAACAACTTTGAAGTTACTATAACTTGAATATAAATTTGTTATGCTACTAGAGTTTCTTGAACACCTTAAAAAATACTCTTTGTAAAATCTAAGGAATATGCCGAGTAATCTCTTCATATTATTATCATAGCTACAAATTCACAAGATACGAACGACAATTCTAAATGGAGAGCATTTAATATGACTAGACTATAATTAATATCACAACACACATTTCATCAACTATGATATCCAAGTCATCATTATTGCAGTGATAGAAAAGTTGATGCGTTCCCACTATTCTTTTGCAATCACAAGGTTCATCTACATTTTAAATGAAATCTAACTCTTTAATCTCATTTGAATTAGACAAAACAATTCCAAGAAAGTTACTTAAAAATCCACAAGTGGATTAATCAAGTACGCACATATTACTCATATCCATTGATCCAAATCATTAAAATAGTAACATAATGTGCTATAATGTCTAGCATAATACAAAGAGACTTAAGCACAATTATTGGTAAAAAAAACTTCATCGTAGTCAACCCTTTGGCTTTGATGATATCTTTTAGAAACCAATATAGCTATAAAAGGTCATTACCTTTTTCCATTAACTTCAACATTTATCACGGAGATCAATATCCAGATTAAGCTAAAGTATATGGAGTCTAATTATTATTCTTTGCATTATATAGTTTCTTGGAGTCGATATCAAAAATACAGTTTCTTTGTAAATCGTAGGATCAACTAATTGATCATTATCTCAAATACACAAACTGTAACATCCTGGCCCCTCACGAGACCAGAAGTTCTATTAAACAATCTATACTCATCCCAATACCAAACCCGGTCACAAAAATTAGAAAAAACGGACGGAGTCTCCCCTGTTTATAGGACAACTGGATACCTATATGCAGTAAATAAAGCCACAAATATAACCCACATCATTCTCATACAACTCCAACTCCAACCATGCCCCATCTCAAAGCCATCCGAGCCTTAGACTAACATAAACATCAAACATACAAGCATGCAATCATTAACTGTTAAAGGTTCATGATTATAATCTCACTTATCATACCACTCTAACATTAACTAGTTTTCTTTCTTATAATTTAAGTCCGTCAACCAGTCAAAACATGCAAGCATGCAGCTACTAGACAATAAAGTAAGGATTACAAGATATTACAATATTACAAGCCATTCGCAACTATTAATACATTCTAAATTTAACTTTACAATTATGAAACTGTATTCAATGACAATCTACGTAAGCCAGCATAATCAATCACAAAACTCTTGAGCCTTCTTTTCTACCTCCGATAGCACTAAACCTAAAAGGTATTACAAACGAGGGTGAGTATACAACATGTATACTCAGTGAGAAAGGGAAAAACGAAAACAGTATACCGGGGGTTCGTGCAATGCAGCAACTTAACACATTTAATACAATAAATAAACAATGGATAACAATTCTAATACCACACTTTGAAAAGGATACGATCGATAATCCTTATCACTCCAAGTCTTCAATTCTCGATCCACGAACCACGACTCGATCACGATATGTCGGTATCCCAAACACCAAAGGGTACTTCGGATGTACCCAATCCTACGACCCAACACCCTATGGTAATCTCCGGACCAGGCGAGTGAGGGAATAAGGTATGGAGCTAGAGCAACCAACCCTGGCAAGCCCGTTGCCACCCAGAGAGATCCATGGCATCCGCCCTGACGATAATGTTGCAAAACCATTGACTCGATAACACATAAAGCAATAATAATAACAATATAACAAAATAAGCAGATATATAAACAAGGAGGACAACAAAAGAGGTTGTCCTTGAGCACACATATCATCAATCACGCCATACGATGAAATATGATACATTCATTAGTCTATAATTGCTAAACTAATCCAACTAAAACACTTAAATCACTTAGTATCGAACATTTAACATATAACAAGATAAGACACTTAGAATGCACATAGAAATGATCCCTCACCTTTTAGGAAGCCAAACCTACGCGAATTAAGCCAAGATTCTCTCAATATTCTCCAAAAGCATCGATTCTCTTCAATTATCACTACCTAATACAATCAACTATATGCATAAGAAGTGATTTCTTATTCTCAACTAAAGCTAGTTCATAAAGCCATTAATTTATCTAACTCTATTTGATTCCCTTTAATTCACATAACTAACAATATATTTCATTGTTCAACATGCATTCTAATCATTATTTAAACAACGGATAACTCAAGTGATCACATGTGCAACGTCTTTAATGTTCTAAGTATTACTCAAAGGCAATAGTATAATAACTAACATATATATAGCAATGATAATTCATATAAGTAGAAACACTATATAACATCTAACCAATAAGTTATATAAGCGTATCTTTATACATATAATGCAATTAATAAGCAATATAAACATGTTTACTCAATCTTTAACTAGTATCGATATAGCTTAACTCACAACTTCTCTGAATAGATGAACTTGTTACATAAGTACATTTAAACATTTATCCAATCAATCAAGAATCAACTAACAACAATTATTACCATGGTTCATTACTAGCTCCTTTAGTCCATTCTAAATTCATACTCAACCAAAGCCATGTAAACCAAGCAACTTAATTCATGAGACTTCACTACTATAATACGTACACTACACAAAGGCATATAAACATTTAATTACTCAATTATAAAGCAATTATCATGAAATTAACTATGCGAACACAAAGGGGTCAATATTATACTTTTCACAAAACTTAACTAAAAGCTCACACATACCTTAGAATAGCATTTAGATATGCTAGGAGAAACTACAAAGCAATACAAGTACTAAAGCAATTAATTCATTCATTTCCCCTTTCTTCAACTAGGCTATTTAGCTTCCTACCGGAATTCAATGATCAAGTTAAGCTAGATAACCATCCTACCAATCGAAGGATACCTAAATACCTCATTTAGAACCTCCAAATCATAACCTAGAGCACAAGTACACGAAAACACCGAAAATGCCTATTTGTGGATTTATACTACAAGTACTAATTTCGGAACCCAAACAAGCGAAACGAAAGCACTTCTAAGGCTTCAATACTTAATAAAGACTAGCCATAACCTCGAAATGTACTCGGATTCGAGTTAACCCCAAAACCCCTTATTAAAGTAGCCTATTTTGATCAAATTTCTCAAATTTTGAACATAGCAAGTGCAATTAACATTTTTCCTACGCTTATGGACCTAATTAGCACCTACTAATAGCCTCGAATTGAATAAAATTGCAACTTTTTAAAAAAATCATAGTTTGACACTATTCATCATCTTTCCCAAGTGCCATTTTTATTTTCAAGCATTTTAAACCATAAAATATATTCTATGAAGTCATTAGAGCATATAAGAAGCAACGGAACAAGCATTAAACCACTACAATATTATATCAGAAAAATAATAGCACAAACTTTAATTGAATTTAATACAAGAATGGAATGCATCCTCACCTCTTTTGAAGATCAAATAATGGTCTTAAGGCCCTAAGGATGAAGCACAACTAATTTAGGAAGCAATTGAAGCAAGAATGAAGCAAGGAGCAATTTTTTTTTTTTTGGAGAAGTTACTATTTCCGTAACTCTTTTTTGGCCATTTTTTGACCCTTTTTTTGTTTTTTGGCTTATAATGTTCTCATGAGATAGTCAAAGGGTAGGTCAAGCAATTAGGGCATTTTAGTAAGGGTAAATGGGTCATTTGGGTGATTAAATTTAAGCAAAATAAAATGCCAACAATCTGAAAAATCTGGAAAAATCCCGTTAGTACTATTCATCAGACATTTCGTGAATTTTTTTCCATTGATTCCGATATGCAATGCACTCACGGTCAGGGGATATAGTCCCCTAAAAATATGTAGTATTTTATAAAAATATAAAACGCATGAAAAGAAACAGTTGAGTTTATGAAAATATGAAAAAAATGAAGTAATTAGCTAAGTTACATATAAGTTAACCATTTAATAAATGCAATTAATGAAGTACTGGGTTTGGTGTGTCACATCCTCCCTCCTTACAAAAATTGCGTCCTCGCAATTTCTTGAGCTGAAATGACTTCCAAGAATTACAACAGTTTCCATCGGACTTGAAATCAAGAAGTGTAATGCCGAATGAGACTAAGAACAGCGAATGTCACTGAAGGAAACTCGAGTAGTGTAGCTAAATAAAGACTCTTATGAAAATACCCAATAAGAGTCCGGTAAGAATGTCACACAAGGAGGCCATTCACTAATGCTGAGAGAGCATCAAAAGAAATCCCATTAAGAAGAGTATGCAACTTATATCCAAAACGCCCAGATAATATCAAGAAATTCCCAAGAAGGAAGTCCAATGAATCCCAAATCTAATTGTCAAATTAAGGCTTAAGATTGCCAAATAAAGGCCTAATTAGAAGTCCAGCTTGGGACTCCGAGAAAATACCACCAATAAATCTGATTAAGGATATCAAATAAAGGCGCCGAATAAGTATACAAATCCAGAAGTCCGAATAAGAATCTCTCTAATTATGAATCACCATATAAGAATCCCCAATATGCTCGTTATACCAGTAGTCCATAGGAAATCCCAAATAACCTCTAGGCAAGAATACCAGACAAAAATACTGAAGAAAATACCCAATAGGAATATCAAGGTGGTACCAAAGGTAAAATCCTGAACAAGAAATCCAAGTGGAATTGTGTGCAAGAAATACTGACCAATACTCATAAACACGAATTCTTTCAAATAAGAGTATCAAATAAGATCTCCATATATGACGCCAACTAGAAGATCTATCCGAGATTCCCAAATAGGAGTTCCAGCCAAGAAGTATCGTTTAAGAAGTGCCAAGAGAGTCCGGATTTAACCTCGGGGCATCAAATCCCTTCACTGATCCCAATAGCCGGTTGAACCATTATTCTCTCACCAGTCAGCATCATTGGCCATATCTTTCAGGGGAGAATGCTTACTTACCGATTTAAGGGGACAATGCATGAATGCCAAGATATCACCTAATGTAATTGATGTCATGTTCATATATCAGGAGATTATGACATATATCACACAAGCTATTATATAACCAGAAGTTTTATAACACAAAGTTAATCAACAAGATAGTTCAAATACGAGTCTTACACAATGAATACAATTCGCAACACAACTATGTTGAGACATTCAAGTATCCACATTACAATCAATATTTCGAGCAAGTAGCGATTCATGAGATCAATTCGATTCATGATTAGCTATATCACTACACTTAACAAGTATTTAATACATAGTATGTAATATCCCACATCGGACGCGGAGGTCTCTGGGCTATTGAATATATAGAGATGTCTCGTATATTCGTGCACGCGAGTTTTCCTGGCAGTGGCTGGGAGGCGACAAAACCGTGAAGGGTGTGGGCCCCAAAGCGGACAATCGTGCATAGTGCATTTCTGGGCTTGCTCGCCATGGCCTCGGTGCTCGCTTGGACCATTAAGGCCAGGGAGTATCCTGTAGGCGTGGGAGTTGGGTTCGAGGTGTTACAGAAGTGGTATCAGAGCTGACGCGTTTGCATGGCCAGCAAGGACGTTGGGTCCCTAAGGGAGGGCGGGTATAATATCCCACATCGGACGCGGAGGTCTCTGGGCTATTAAATATATAGAGATGTCTCGTATATTTGTGCACGCGCGTTTTCTTGGCAGTGGCTGGGAGGCGACAAAACCGTGACGGGTATAGGCCCCAAAGCGGACAATACATGCATAGTGCGTTTCTGGGCTTGCTCGCCATGGCCTCGGTGCTCGCTTGGACCGTTAAGGCCAGGGAGTATCCTGTAGGCGTAGGAGTTGGGCTCGGGGCGTTACATAGTACACATCACTATCACATATATCACATATTAAGTTCAGGACACAAGATTGCACAAAAGACACTCACATTCTTAAGGCACACCAAGCACACACCTAATCAAAATACATTTCACAAGCACGCACTCGAGGTTCACTACCCAGCAGTCTGAGGACCATATCCCGGCTGAGAGCATCTAAGCTCTGATACCACTTGTAACACCCCGGCCCTTCACGAGACCAGAAGTTCTATTAAACAATCTATACTCATCCCAATACCAAACCCGATCACAAAAATTACAAAAAAACGAACGAAGTCTCCCCTGTTTATAGGACAACTGGATACCTGTAAACAGTAAATAAAACCACAAATATAACCCACATTATTCTCATACAACTCCAACTCCAACCATGCCCCATCTCAAAGCCATCTGAGCCTTAGATTAATATAAACATCAAACATACAAGCATGCAATCATTAACTGTTAAAGGTTCATGATTATAATCTTACTTATCATACCACTCTAACATTAACTAGTTTTCTTTCTTTTAATGTAAGTCTGTCAACCAGTCAAAACAAGCAAGCATGCAACTATTCGACAATAAAGTAAAGATTACAAGATATTACAATATTACAAGCCATTTGCAACTATTAATACATTCTAAATTTAACTTTACAATTATGAAACTGTATTCAATGACAATCTACGTAAGCCAGCATAATCAATCACAAAACTCTCGAGCCTTCTTTTCTACCTCCGATAGCACTAAACCTGAAAGGTGTTAGAAACGAGGGTGAGTATACAACATGTATACTTAGTGAGGAAGGGGACAACGGGAACAGTATACCGGGGGTTCGTGCAATGCAGCAACTTAACACATTTAATACAATAAATAAACAATGGATAACAATTCTAATACCATACTTTAAAAAGGATACGATAGATAACCCTTATCACTCTAAGTCTTTGATTCTCGATCCACGAACCACAACTCAATCACAATATGCCGGCATCCCAAACACCAAAGGGTACTCCAGATGTACCCAATCCTATGACCCAACACCCCTTGGCAATCTCCAGGCCAAACGAGTGAGGGAATAGGGTACGGAGCTAAAGCAACCAACCCTGGCAAGCCGGCTGCTGCCTAGAGAGGCCCATCGCATCCGCCCTGACAATAAGGTTGCGCAACCATTGACTTGATAACATAGGAAGCAATAATAATAACAATATAACAAAATAAGCCGATATATAAACAAGGATGACAACAAAAGAGGTTGTTCTTGAGCACACACATCATCAATCACGCCATACGATGAAATATGATACATTCATTAGTCTATAATTGCTAAACTAATCCAACTAAAACACTTAAATCACTTAGTATCGAACATTTAGCATATAACAAGATAAGATACTTAGAATGCACATAGAAATGATCCATCACCTTTTAGGAAGCCAAACCTACGTGAATTAAGCCAAGATTCCCTCAATATTCTCCAAAAGCATCAATTCTCTTCAATTATCGCTACCTAATATAATCAACTATATGCATAAGAAGTGATTTCTTATTCTCAACTAAAGCTAGTTCATAAAACCATTAATTTATCTAACTCTATTTGATTTCCTTTAATTCACATAACTAACAATATATTTTAGTGTTCAACATGCATTCTAATCATTATTTAAACAACAGATAACTCAAGTGATCACATGTGCAACATTCTTTAATGTTCTAAGTATTACTCAAAGACAATAGTATAATAACTAACATATACATAGCAATGATAATTCATATAAGTAGAAACACTATATAACATCTAACCAATAAGTTATATAAGTGTATCTTTACACATATAATACAATTAATAAGCAATACAAACATGTTTACTCAATCTTTGACTAGTATCGATATAGCTTAACTCACAACTTCTCCGAATAGATGAGCTTGTTACATAAGTACATTTAAACATTTATCCAATCAATCAAGAATCAACTAACAACAATTATTATCATGGTTTATTACTAGCTCTTTTAGTCCATTCTAAATTCATACTCAACCAAAGCCATGTAAACCAAGCAACTTAATTCACGAGACTTCACTACTATAATACGTACACTACACAAAGGCATATAAACATTTAATTACCCAATTATAAAGCAATTATCATGAAATTAACTATGCGAACACAAAGGGGTCAATATTATACTTTTCACAAAACTTAACTAAAAGCTCACACATACCTTAGAATAGCATTTAGATATGCTAGGAGCAACTACAAAGCAATACAAGTACTAAAACAATTAATTCATTCATTTCCCCTTTGTTCAACTAGGTTATTTAGCTTCCTACCGGAATTCAATGATCAAGTTAAGCTAGCTAACCATCCTACCAATCTAAGGATATCTAAATACCTCATTTAGAACCTTCAAATCATAACCTAGAGCACAAGTACACGAAAACACCGAAAATGCCTCTTTGTGGGTTTACACTACAAGTACCAATTTCAGTACCCAAACAAGCGAAACAAAAGCTCTTCTAAGGCTTCAATACTTGATAAAGACTAGCCATAACCTCAAAATGTGCTCGAATTCGAGTTAACCCCAAAACCCCTTATTAAAGTAGCCTATTTTGATCAAACTTCTCAAATTTTGAACATAGCAAGTGCAATTAACATTTTTCCCACGCTGATGGACCTAATTAGCAATTACTAGAAGCCTCGAAACGAATTAAATTGCAACTTTTTTAAGAAACCCTAGTTTGGCACTATTCATCATCTTTCCCAAGTGTCATTTTCATTTTCAAGTATTCAACAAGCATTTTAAACCATAAAATATATTCTATAAAGTCATTAGAGAATATAAGAAGCAACGAAACAAGCATTATACCACTACAATATTAGATCACAAAAATAATAGCACAAACTTTAATTGAATTTAATACAAGAATGGAATGCACCCTTACCTCTTTTGAAGATCAAAGAATGGTCTTAAGGACCTAAGGATGAAGCACAACCAATTTAGGAAGCAATTGAAGCAAGAATGAAGTAAGGAGCATTTTTTTTTTGAGAAGTTACTATTCCCGTAACCTTTTTTTTTGTTTCTTGGTTTATAATGTTCTCATGAGATGGTCAAAGGGTAGGTCAAGCAATTAGAGCATTTTAGTAAGGGTAAATAGGTCACTTGGGTGATTAAATTTCAGCAAAATAAAATGCCAAAAATCTGAAAAATCTAGAAAAATCCCGCTAGTACTATTCATTAGACATTTTGCGATTTTTTTTCCGTTAATCCCGATAGGCAATGCATGCACAGTTAGGGGCTATAGTCCCCTAAAAATATGTAGTATTTTATTAAAATATAAAATGCATGAAAAGAATCAGTTGAATTTATGGAAATATGAAAAAAATAAAGTAATTAGCTAAGTTAACCATTTAATGAATGCAATTAATGAAGTACTAGGTTCGGTGTGTCACACAAACAACGTTTGTGCATCCCCAAAAAGATATCCAAATATTCATTTTAAGTATGAGATACACTACTAGATTTGCAAAGGTTTTGCATGATGACACATTCCAGACCTTAATTAATATATTCATTATTTTGGTCTAGGTGATTTTATAGCTTTCGAGGACACTTCCTCAATTTTCATTTTATTAGAAAGTAATATTTTCTTGAACAAAAAATTTTCTTTGGGAAAGATTATTATCTAATAAATCAATACACATTGATTATTAAATGGAAATTATATCTTACAAAAAACTAAGATATACTATAAAATTACCTTTAACCTAAACTCCTACTAGTCCTCATAAAACTTTTCAATAAAAGTAGGAAAAATCAAAATTAACACATTTAATCCTTGATTGCTTTCCAACTTATATCAAATATAAAGTTATAGCAATAGTAGGGATTTACTATTCAATATAATATTAAATTAAGGAAAACATGACTCACAAATAAATAGAATGATTAGTTAAACTAATCAACAAATGTACTATGTCCAACAAAGTATGGTTCGTCATTAAGAATACCCTATTTAATTGTGGTACACTGGGCATTATTAATTTCGATACTATATCAAAATTTTAGGATACTCAAACAAAATAGTACTTAAGTATTTTACCTTCACGAACTAATCATAAGGCACTAATACATTTTACTTCACGAGCCTATTCCAAAATAGCTCCACATATATCAACATGTACTAATCCAAACAATTTAGTAGTTCTAATCCTTTATCAAACAAATGATGACTTGGTTACCTTTCTAATAAATAAGATGCATAAGTTGATCAAACCAACCTAATCATTATCTTATTATTAGAACAACCTAATCATGTAGAAACTACAATTGATTTGGATTATTTGAGTGATCTTAAAATTTGGTGGATGGTTATAACGGTTAACAATATGTTTGCAATACGTTTTTTTGTCCATATTAAGACAATTAAGACTACACCATAATGTGCTTTTATAAGCTTTAGGAATATACATTTTATTCCTAATATCATTTAGGTATAATCCTTAAAATACAAAATATGTCCAGAAGGCATCCAAATAAATTGTCTTTAACTAACGCAACAACATTTGTTTAATTTGCTAACACTAAAAATATTTCACGTTTCCGAAAGTGCACTACTGTGATTAAGATTCTATTCTCGAACACATACACTAATGTTTCACTAGAATCCACAAAGTAGTACCAATCACAATCAATTAAGATTTATAATTCATAGTAGCTTTACAACCTTGACATTCAAGCTATAAAGATACTTTGGATTAAAACCTCTTTTAATGTCCGGTTTTAAGGCTATGAAAACATCTTTTACACATGTGAAACCCCGCACGAGGCTCATGTGTATTTTATAACATTTCATATATTTTTGCGTCATTTAATGTACATTTATATCAATTAATGCGCATTTACCTTGGTTTACGTGCATCTATCTCATTTAACATGTAAATAAGTGTAATAGCGTGCATTCGAGAACCTTAGAGGTTGTAGATGATAATAAAATTTTATTCAATTAAATTAACTAACCAAAGTAATTAAAATTAGAACTATATGATAGTACTATACATTCACAACATTGGAAATGCATTTATATCATTTAACGTATGTTTGCATCGTTTTACGTGCATTTGCATTGTTTAAACATGCATTTGTGTGATCTAGATATTGTAGGAATTTAATAAATTACACTACACTATACTAGCTAACTAATTAGTTGAAACAAAACTAGAATGGCAAACTTGAAATAATTAATTAGTTAGAGAGCAATTTGGGCATTGGGCTTATGAGATATTTCCTACGTAACTAAAAACACACATTACATACTCAACACACACAAAAACACTACACACACACACAGAGCAGAGAACACACATACACACACGATTGAGAGGAAGGAGAAAAGAAGAAAGAAGAAAGAAAAGAAGAAGAAGAAGAAGAAGGAAGGAAGGAAACTTGCATCTTTTACATCTTGTTTGCATCTTCAACATCAATCTTAGCATTTAACTACTCAAGGACAAGGTGAGGGAATTTTCATTTAAAGGTTTTAAAGCTCATCCAATTTTAGGATATAGATATATTGATTAATCTGTTTATATGTACATATGAAGCTCCTGGTAATGATTGTATGTACTTTGAGTTATAGATCTAAGAATTTTTATGAACTTGTGTGGAAGAGTTGAATGAGGATGTAGATGTGTTTTATATATGATAGGATGCATATAGCTTGTATTTGTTGTTGAAATCGAAAGACAAAGTCTATTGGATTTAGTAGGTATTCTTGGTGTTCTTGGTATTCTTGGTGTTCTTGGTGTTCTTGGTGTTCTTGTTGAAAGTTGATGATGTTTATAGCTTGTTAAGTTGGGATTTTGGAATTGTAGTTGTGTGGAATTTATGTTTGGTGAAATGGTTAAGAGATGACTTTGATTGGCATAGCAAAAGAAGTAAGAAAAGGAAAATTCGTGCATTTGTTGTACTGTAGTGTTCACAAACAGATTTGGCACGACTGGACTACCCCCCCCCCTCCTCCCCCCCCCCCCCCCCCCTCTGTGAAACCCCACTTTTCTGCTTTAACTCGATTTACGTGTTTTATCTCGTTTTGCGTGCATTTGACCTGTTTATGTGCTATATGACCTAGAATGTTATAATTTTGATGTCAATACTCCTAATACGTGCTAAATGTGCATTCATGAAATTTTTATAAAAAACGGGATCAGAAATTTTATCGTCGATTTTCAGTGAATAGTATTTTTGAAACACGTCCACTAAAATTTTGAAACTGATCTTTTTAACCCTTCTAGACCTAGACCACGGACTTCAATAGACCTGTATTTGATTAAAACGATTTTAAAATCGGCTTAAGAATTTATTAGGGTTTTTACACCGACTTTTGCGAAAATCGAGTTTTAAGCCGACTCAAGTGAAAGTGTTTGATTGTAAAACTTCTTGTCACCTAAAAATAACCTACTTGAGCTAGCTTGGGTGTTGAATAATTGTTTTGAACATTGGTGATCAAGAAAATGCATTTAAAGTCAAGAAAACACTAAAAATAATTAGTTTCCACTTTGACTTTCTTTTATTTATTTGACCTTTGCTTAATATATGATCAACACACATTAAAAACAAAGAAAAACACCACCAAAAACAAACACAAAACCGTGGCTCCTTGGAGGAGAAAGATGAAGGCATTTTCAAAGTATTTTTCTCATAGATTTTACATTTCAAAGCCGAATTGAGTGATTCAAAGCTTGAAATTGATTGTTTGGCATACATTCTACACATTTCTTGCATCAAAACACATCAAAGGTGAGAGAAAAATTCTAGATCTCAAAACTTGTCTTTTGCATTTTTGCGTATAAATGAAGATTGAACCGTTAGAATTGTAATCTGATGTTAGATTATTGCTCCTTGCATGCTAGGGATCGTTTAGTGGTAATACTACGAGTTTCTGTCGGATGTAGCATAATTTTTATTTTTTGGGTATTAAATTTTGATTAAATTGTTTAATGTTGAATTAATTGAGTTGTGATGATCGAAATCGATTGCCGTCGATTTCTAAATACTTGATAATTACGTGTTAGCGCTGTTGTAATGCCGAATTTTTGATTACATTGCTCGTGGGAAAGTCCAGAAAATCCAGCCAAGACATCTTAGGGTTTTAGGGTTATTGGGCATGATTTGGATGTGTTTTGGTTGGTTTCCGAGGGGGCTAATGTAGTTGATTGAATGGGTGAGTGATAGAAACTGATTTGGCAATGTTTGGGTTAGTAGAATGTAAGTTATGAATTTTTGAAGTTTAGGTTGTCATTCTTTAATTTCTTGAACGATGCCTTTAGATGATTGGGTGGTGTTTGAGTATTGAATGGTGAGTTGTTGATGAGTAATTTAGGGTTTAATTGTGTATATAATGCATGTCCGGTTAGATGGCCTACTTTGTCATCTAACTAAGTTATTGTTGCTTAAATGATAATTGATGCTATCAATGATGAATAATTGATGATTGATTGATGATTGATTGATGATTGATGATGATTATGGAGTCTTGGTATGTGTGTGCCACCTCTCGGGCAGCGTTGGGCTGTCGGGTTGATAACGGCATGACTGCCAGAGGCTACCCCCAGCTCGCATGACGGAGGTGTCATGGAGGGAGGGGCTAATGAGGTACCTCGGGTACGTGAGTAATGGGGAGTTATAAGAAGAACGGTTGAGATCGTGATGACGTTTGGAGCTACACCAAATAGAGTATCCTTTATTGAATGGTTATATAGTTATGTGATGATAGTATTATTTATGTTATTGTGTGTTTACTGACTCAAAGGATTATTCCAAGGAGTTTAGTAGACCTTGCTCGAGATCTATCGGATCCTCACTGGGCTTATTTATATAAGCTCACTCTCTATTATTGCATGCCTACAGGTGTACTTTTGCAGGATTACGGGTACGTGCCTCCTGAAGAGGAGAATGTGGAAAATGTGCCTTACGTGGATGAGTCTTATGTTCCGGAGTCTTATCCTTGATGTTGCATGTTTTATTATCTTGTAAATTAACTTAGTAGACTTTTATCTACTTTGTAGTTTATAATGTATAAGATGTTGATAAGTTAATGAATTAGTTGATGTTGTCTTAGTAGCTTTTCTTTTGTTTATGATTAGGTTGCTAGATTGGCTCAATGTGTTTTTGTATTGTATATTAAGGATTAATGTATTATGTTGGAACGGAGGCATATAATGAGGACTGTTTATTGTATAATATGGTTATGATGTATGTTGTTATTTTATTGAGGAGTTGTTTGTTGTATGGTTTGTGAAGTTGATGTATGATGTTCTATTGAGGTTGGTTTAGAGCCTCGGTGTCCTATTTATTGTCGTTATACTGCTGAAATTCCCTTGCGTCCTAACTGATTGTAGGAGGGGTCGAGTTGGGGCGTGACACCCTCTTTTATCGGTCGACCGGTGGAGGACCCCTCGTCCGTGGCGAGGCTTTGGGTTTGACAGATTTGTGCAACATTTTTCTAAAGGCCATAACTCACTCAATTCAACTCTAAATTCCATTTCGTTTGATTCTAGAGTTATCTACATTTGATAAGCTTCAATTATAGACCAAAATATGATCAATTGAAGTTTGGGAAAATAGACAAATTTACCTCCAAAGTTAGGATAATGGAGAAGCATTGACCAAATTACAAGGATCTTGTTTTAGAAGATTTCGAAAGCTACTGACGTTGGATTGAGGCACGGTTGGATGTGTTAGAACCGTATCGAACCCTAGATTATTAATGTGAATTGAAAGGTGGTTTCATTGTATTTTCTTGATGTCATATGTCTAACATGACCAATGACCATTTGAAGCATTAATGGTGGTATTATGAATGTTTATAAATGCGGGTTGTTCATATGTTTGCTTATTAAGCCATATGATATAAACTTAACGATGCTCGAATCATGTAATTGCTTAGCATGCTTGAATAACTTTGGCTCATATATAAGTTTGAACATGCTTGAAATATGCTCGAATCAGGAATAAGCTTGAATCACATATATGCTCGAATATACTTGCTACATGTTAATGGGTTATAAACATGTTTTATCTAGCTTGTTTAATATATGGAAAGAAGTGTTATACAAACCAAAGCACAACACTACGTTGATGGTGGAAGTGACCTCTTGAATCCGTATGAACACCTTCTCGATTTCTTGCCCACATTATCTTATCGCTTTCGCTAAGTTCATTGTTACCTCGGGAGTACAACCTCGTTGAGCTCTTTGTTACCCTAGGAGGGTTGGCTCTTGTTGATCTTGTTAGGCTCATTGTTACCTCGGGAGTACAACCTCACCAAGCTCTTCGTTACCCTAAAAGAATCAACTCCTGTTTATCTTGCTGGGCTCATTGTTACCTCGGGGGTATAACCTCGCCAAGCTCTTTGTTACCCCAGTAGAATCTTGTCATGGTTTGGGTTAGCTACGGAGTACCCTTTCATTGCAACCAATCTCGCTTAGTTCCTTGAGGTCCTTGGGGAGAAGAGTTGCTCATGTCTTTTGAATCAAGTTGTTTTCATTTGTGTTAATTGTTCTATACTTCGAGTATGAAGTTAATCTTGATATCATGTTCTATGTGATTAGCTATGGTATATGCATAGCACAGTTTTATAAAGAAGTTTGCGAAATGATAAAACATTTGTGAAAACTTTTCCTTGTTTTCCTCCTCATTGAGCTATATGCGAGGATCTAGCTCACTTCTCTTTTATGATAATTACAGGTAAGGCTGGTTGAGTAACTTTGAAAGTTGAAGGAAAAGATTGCATACGTGATAGACTTTTTGATTGACGTTGTATAAGTACATGAGTTACTTGATATACGTTAAAGAATCTAGATCTTGTGTATAGGTATTCGGTGACAAGCATTATGTAATTTGATGGTTTATGATGGTGTTTTTAATTATCAGTGATGAAGTTTGTATAATATTAGTGTTGGATAATGTAACTTTAAGTTGGTGATTATTCCTTTGAGACCTAGAAACTTGATTCTTAGTTAATTGTTATGTTGAGTAGGGGAATTCGAGGTCTTGTGAATATTTCCTGAATTGTTGTAATCCTTTAAGGCCGATGTTTTCAGGAGAATTTTGGAAGTCTTTTGAAATTTCTTAGGAAATATTATAAATGTTCAAGTTACTATTATCAAATCTTGCAGGGTTTAAGCATTGACACGTCATGTCTTGGCCTTAACCTAGCGATGGGTCGGGGTCGGGGTATGACACGTAGAGTGGTATCAAAGCTTAGCTCATTAGCTAAGCGCAAGCTGGGTTTGGAACCCCTGGTCAGTGGGTAGAAACCTCAAGGTGAAATTGATTAAGATGATATGGGTATGTAGGAAAAAAAAGATGGCTTTAACGGAAGTTAGAGGTTATGGTTGTTCGAGGCTATACTAGTCAAAGGATCGAGTTGAAGATTGAGGACCCTTGAGTAAGACTCTAGCCATAGTGTCATGTAGTACATAAGAATTGTCTTGGATTATGAATTCAGCCGAGGTTGTATCGTAGGGATAAACCATAAGGTTTGAATTGGTGGTTCAGTTTCCTTACCTGGAAATTGTGTGCTCTTGTATTACATGTAACCTGCTCAGTATGCCTCATGTTATGTGTTATGTGTGAATTTTTATGTTTAATGTGTTATATGAATCATGTATGCTTAACATGTGCCACACATGTTTCATGAATTTACATATTAGGTATAGTCATGACACATATATGCTAGGAGCATTAATAGAGCATGTATTCCTTTGTCATACCATGCATATATATATCATATAACTGTAAGGGGCATCGTGCATCCATCCCATAGATGGCAGGGCCTAATACTTGTGGTAGCACTGGGATTCGAGAGGCAGAGAACGTTGATCAAGATGGGTCTGGAATAGAGATGTTTAATCTGTTGATAACTGCTGTGGATAGAATGAGCCAAATTTTCGAGAATCAAGTGACCGGAGTAGGTGCGGGAACCGGTGATGACACATTGAAGGATTTCTTGAGCTATGGACCTCCCAAGTTTCTAGGTGAACCTAATGATGAAAAGGCTGAAGCTTGGTTGGCAAAAGTTGAAAAGATATATGCTGCTCTTGACTACAGTGATGAAAGAAAGATGATTTTTGCAGTATTCTTGTTAGAAGAAGATGCGGAACAATGTTGGAGAATAGAAAAGCTTCGTTGGGAGCGTGATGGCACACCCGTCACTTGGGCTAATTTTGTTAAATCTTTCAAGTTGAATTATATTACGGAAGTGGCACGAGAGAGGAAAGAAGAAGAGTTTCCTACTTTGAAGCAAGATGAGATGACTGTGGTTCAATATGAAGCTCGTTTTAACAAGCTCTCTCATTACCTCCCCGAGTTGGTCCAGACGGAAAATGGGAGGATCAAGCAATTTGTTCGAGGATTAGGACCCGAGATTCAAGATTTTATAGCTTCACATCGCTTTACATCATAGAGTGATATACTAGACTCGGTATCCCTTGTTGAGAAGAGGCAACTTGAAACCCGAAGTGGGCCAAGTGAAGGCAATAAAAGATCGTGCTTATCTCCGACACCACAAGAACCCTATCTGGCCCAGAGTTAAGAGCCACCCGTTGCTACAAGAACACAACTTAGTGCCTTCATTACCAAGACAACTCGAGGATCATCAGGTAATACAACTACCTCTCAGAAGGTTATGTGTAATCATTGCAACCGGAAGGGGCACATTGAAGCTGAGTCTTGGAGAAAGTTTGGTAGGTGCATTGGGTGTGGAAGTGACCAACATCGGGCTAAAGAATACCCTAAATGGCTGGGTAAAGTTAGACTGAGACAACCTACAAGAAATGCTCCAGCTTATGGGGTTTAGAACTGAGGTTATGCAGTTGAACAAGAGAAATTTTCAAAGGCAACAACTACAGTTGAATGTAGATTTTCATTTGCTAGTATTTCCATTTGAAGACTTCACTTGGTCTTCTTATTTGTCATTTGGATTTTATTTTAGGATTTATCATGGGTATTCTCACTTGGTATTCTTGATAGTATTCTTATTCGGGACTTCTATTCAGTATTTTTGGTTGGTGCTCTTATTCTATGAATTCATATCTAATATTTGGTATTCTTTATTGGTATTTTCTTTCGGCATCCTGTGTTCAGCATTCTTATTCGGAGTTTTCACTTGCTTCATCTGTTCGGCACTCCTACGCGGAGATCTTGCTTGGGAATTTTTAGTCAAGATATTCTAGTTCGGTATTCTTAGTTGGTAGATATGGTAATTGGTATTCTCTCTCGGCGACCGTTTGAATTCTTACAAGCAATGATGCATTCGTAGTAAACTGGCTATTCACGTGGAACCAGATTCTTATTCGTTTAGTTGAAATGATGTTGCTGCCTTCGTCATTTGAGTTGTTCCAAGGATGAAGAAGGAATTGCGCGGGTGCAATTCTGTTAAGGAGGGGAGGATGTGAAACCCCGCACGAGGCTCATGTGCATTTTATAACATTTCATATATTTTTGCGTCATTTAATGTACATTTATATCAATTAATGTGCATTTACCTTGGTTTACGTGTATCTATCTCATTTAACATGTAAATAAGTGCAATAGCGTGCATTCGAGAACCTTAGAGGTTGTAGATGATAATAAAATTTTACTAAATTAAATTAACTAACCAAAGTAATTAAAATTAGAACTATATGATAGTACTATACATTCACAACATTGGAAATGCATTTATATCATTTAACGTATATTTGCATCGTTTTACGTGCATTTGCATTGTTTAAACATGCATTTGTGTGATCTAGATATCGTAGGAATTTAATAAATTACACTACACTACACTAGTTAACTAATTAGTTGAAACAAAACTAGAATGGCAAACTTGAAATAATTAATTAGTTAGAAGGCAATTTGGGCATTGGGCTTATGAGATATTTCTTACCTAACTAAAAACACACATTACACACTCAACACACACAAAAACACTACACACACACACACACAATAGAGAACACACGATTGAGAGGAAGGAGAAGAGAAGAAAGAACAAAGAAAAGAAGAAGAAGAAGGAAGGAGACTTGCATCTTTTACCTCTTGTTTGCATCTTCAACATCAATCTTAGCATTTAACTACTCAAGGACAAGGTAAGGGAATTTTCATTTAAAGGTTTTAAAGCTCATCCAATTTGAGGGTATAGATATATTGATTAATCTGTTTATATGTACATATGGAGCTCATGGTGATGATTGTATGTACTTTGTGTTGTAGATCTAAGAATTTTTATGAACTTGTGTGGAAGAGTTGGAAGAGTTGAATGAGGATGTAGATGTGTTTTATATATGATAGGATGCATATAGCTTGTATTGGTTGTTGAAATCGAAAGACAAAGTCTATTGGATTTAGTAGGTATTCTTGGTGTTCTTGGTATTCTTGGTGTTCTTGGTGTTCTTGTTGAAATTATGTTGATGATGTTTATAGCTTGTTAAGTTGGGATTTTGGAGTTGTAGTTGTGTAGAATTTATGTTTGGTGAAATGGTTAAGAGATGACTTTGATTGGCATAGCAAAAGAAGCAAGAAAAGGAAAATTCATGCATTTGTTGCACTGTAGTGTTCACAAATAGATTTGGCACGACCGGACTACCCCCCCTCCACCGGTCGACAGGTGGAGGACCCCTCGTCCGCTGGCGAGATTTCGGGTTTGACAGATTTGCGCAATATTTTTCTAAAGGCCATAACTCACTCAATTCAACTCTGAATTGCATTCCGTTTGATCCTAGAGTTATCTACATTTGATAAGATTCGATTATAGACAAAAATCAGATCAATTGGAGTTTGGTAAAATAGACAAATTAACCTCCAAAATTAGGCTAATGCAGAAGCATTGACCAAATTACAAGGATCTTGTTTTAGAAGATTTCGGAAGCTACCGACGTCGGATTGAGGCACGGTCAGATTTATTAGAACCGTATCAAACCCTAGATTATTAAGGTAGAATTGAAAGGTGGTTTTATTGTATTTTCTTGATGTTATATGTCTAACATGACCAATGACCATTTAGAAACATCAATGGAGGTACTATGAATGTTTATAAATGCGGGTTGTTCATATGTTTGCTTACTAAGCCATATGATATAAATTTAACCATGCTTGAATCATGTAATTGCTTAGCACGCTTGAATAACTTTGGCTCATATATAAGTTTGAACATGCTTGAAATGTGCTCGAATCAGGAATAAGCTTGAATCACATATATGCTCGAATATACTTGCTACTTGTTAATGGGTTATAAACATGTTTTATCTAGCTTGTTTAATATATGGAAGGAAGTGTTATACGGACCAAAGCACAACACTACTTTGATGGTGGAAGTAACCACTTGAATCCATATGAACACCTTCTCGATTTCTTGCCCACGTTATCTTATCGCTCTCGCTAGGCTCATTGTTACCTCGGGAGTACAACCTAGCTGAGCTCTTTGTTACCCTAAGAGGGTTGGCTCTTGTTGATCTTGTTAGACTCATTGTTACCTCGGGAGTACAACCTCGCCGAGCTCTTTGTTACCCTAAAAGAATCAACTCCTGTTTATCTCGCTGGGCTCATTGTTACCTCGGGGGTATAACCTCGCTGAGCTCTTTGTTACCCCAGGAGAATCTTGTCATTGTTTGGGTTAGCTCCGGAGTGCCCTTTCATTGCAACCAATCTCGCTTAGTTCCTTGAGATCCTCGGGGAGAAGAGTTGTTCATCTCTTTTGAATCAAGTTGTTTTCATATGTGTTAATTGTTCTATACTTCGAGTATGAAGTTAATCTTGATATCATGTTCTATGTGATTAGCTGTGGTATATGCATAGCACGGTTTTATAAAAAAGTTTGCGAAATGATAAAACCTTTGTGAAAACTTTTCCTTGTTTTCCTCCTCATTGAGCTATATGCGAGGATCTAACTCACCCCTCTTTTATGACAATTATAGGTAAGGCTGGTTGAGTAACTTTGCTAGTTGAAGGAAAGGATTGCATACGTGATAGACTTTTTGATTGATGTTGTATAAGTACATGAGTTACTTGATGTACGTTAAAAAATCTAGATCTTGTTTATAGGTATTCAGTGACAAGCATTATGTAATTGGATGGTTTATGATGGTGTTTTTAATTATCAGTGATGAAGTTTGTATAATATTAGTGTTGGATAATATAACATTAAGTTGGTGATTATTCCTTTAAGACCCAGAAACTTGATTCTTAGTTAATTGTTATGTTGAACAGGGGAATTCAAGGTCTTGTGAATATTTCCTGAATTGTTGTAATCCTTTAAGGCCGATGTTTTCAGGAGAATTTTGGAAGTCTTTTGAAATTTCTTGGGGAATATTATAACTGTTCAGGTTGATACTGTCAAATCTTGCAGGGTTTAAGCATTGACATGTCATGTCTCGGCCTTAACCTAGCTATGGGTCGGGGTCGGGGCGTGACAACACATGCCTATACAATCTTTAATTTTCTTCTTAGATATGCTCCCACTAGCTAATAGAAATCATCTATCTTTACCTTTCTTCTTTGTATTACCACTAACTAAAGAAGAAATACAAATGTGAGAATGAATTCCAATTATATCTAATACCATGCTATTGAATATGCTTACCACTCAACCATTTGCTAGTTTAGAATCATATTCTTTACATCTTACATACCCTTATGCAAACTATGAAAGAATACAAATCCTTTGCATATTTAATTTGTTTTACTTATCAACCATAAGTATTACAACTTTTCGCTTTGATACATTATCAAGATGAAAAATAATGGAGCATGTAATTCTAAGACTTTATTAAGTTTCTAAGAACCATTCTTAGATGATAACGTTAATAAAAAATTTGGTCTGATTGCACGATATAAAGTCTAGATAATTGAAATAATGGGTTCATTATTGTAGCCATGAACGTATGCAGAAAATAAGATCTCTAGTTGACATAAAACTTGTTAAAACATTTAATTTGGCCTTTAATTAAATGATACCTCCCACTAATTTTATTGATTCCCACACGTCCTAAATGAGATCGTGAATCTAATCAAAGACTTATTGGTAGGTGACCATAGTTCTCTTTAATATGAATACCCCTCAGCTTTGGCGCATTATTGAAATATACATACAAAGAGTTAGCAACGATTACTATCTATATCACATCATAGGATATGGCCTTTAGCCCCTAAATCACCGTAACCTCAGCTTTGGTGCATTATTGGAAATGTGATATAGTTAGATTACATCCACCATCACAGTGTTGCGACAATTTGAATCACAGACCTCAGCTTTGGTGCGTTATTGGCCTCGTGATATTGGAGCAACACAATATCACTATGCTTGCTAGCTAAATATAATACTTTCATGTAATATGTCTTCCTACCTTTGGGTCAGCCAAGACATACCCAATTGAGCACATATAACTTAAGATAGTGGAGGGCAACGATAAACGCCTTTACCGCTTTACAATCTAATATGTTTGCACATAGGAAAATTTTGAATTTAATTAGGTCTCACTTTGCACATTAGTTAATTTACAAGCATACATCACATATAAGCAAATAAATAACATACTTGCAAAATCATACATTATGGTGGATCATGGACTTGGATTATGAATCGAATCAAGACAAAAATAAAACCTAAACAAGCACATCTTCATGTCTTCTTTGGTCTTGTCTTCTTGATTTCTTCAAAGATTCAAAGCACTTCCAACACCTTGAAAGTCTCCAATGGTCTTCTTGCAAACTTCTTCTAGAAATTACATACATTATGACTCACTACAATTTCTCTCAAATGCAAGAAAATAAAATGAGACTTATGTCTCAATTACATACTAATGAATGATATAATTAGTTACAATGCCATCTAATGAAATTACAACTAATTAACCATTCCCTAACCAAGTTCATGATCAAATTCACCATTTATCATCCAACATCACTATGTAAGATAAAACTCATAACACATGGGATATGCATCATATACATAATCAATAAAGCTAAACAAGCAAGCTAACATAAACTAATGTATCCTATACGCACAAAAAATGATAGCATTTTTGCAATAAGTTTCATATCTTGAGATTTTAACATCTCATGTTAAACAACACAAAAGAACTAGATAAAACCAATTTTAAGTCCATACTTGTTGAATAAGGCCCAATGCAAATCTTTTGTTAATTTCATTGCCCAATTTAAGTTCCTAGGCTCATTTTAATCTTCACTATGAAAAACAACCTCATCTAATCTTATTAGACTAAAGCCCACTGATTTTTAAGCCCATTGGACTTAACCAAAATCAAACCAATTAGTCATGACTTTTAATTTATGACCCATCATAAATCTGCTGCACATATACCAACTGTTTTGACTCATTTAGCCTATCCACAATTCTCCAAAAATTTTGAAATTTTGCAGAGACGTAGCCTTTTGAGTGTAAATAGTTTTAGAATCAAACAGAACTCAATTCGGAGTTAAATTGACTGAGTTATACCCCTCAGAACACAACTGCACAAAACTGTCCAGCTTCACGCAAGAATTGGTGAATTTACTGATTTTGCTAAAAATGAAAATCTTAATCACGAAATTAGGAGATGCATATTAGAAGATGAAATGTTCTACTATCTCTATAGCATAACATACCCAAAAATCAGCCCCAAACAACAACATTTGATTTGCCAAAACAGTCACGCAAAATCAATGCGCATAAACTTTTTTCAGAAATGTTGAAACATTTTTCTTGTTCTTTTGTACTCAAGACTTTAGAAACTTTGAGCATACATGTAATACCTGAGCCCGACCATGCATTTACAAGTATTTATTTATATTTATTTCTTTCGTTATTTTTGGAAAATGTGCCTTTGTGATTATTTGCCTTCATTTAATCTATAGTTAATTGTCTTACTATTAAAAAAAATCAATTGGTATTATGATTAATAGTAAACTATTATTAGGTGTTCTTATAACATTAATTAACATAAAGCTTAGGGTCATTACAGGGATGTAAAGCCCCATATCGTGACCAAGTAAAACTTTTCAGCTGCTTACAAGAGTATGAGTGATTTCCTTTAACTTTTCGAGCCATTTCGATTGTTTTCCTAATTTTAGGGGTTTTTGGTCCGGTAAAGAGGTTTCACTTTGGGGCCAATTATAGGAAAATCGGGACCCTGCCATGAAAAATGGGCATGCGCCATTGGGTTTCCTTTAACTTGTACTATTTAATGGCGAAGTTTGGCAAAATTATATCTCGGCCCGAAAATACGATAATCGGGACATCTATGTGCGAAATGGGCAAAAAACGAAATGTTGGTGTCTCTTTCAGGGAGTGACGCGTGTCTCGGGACATATGTCATACATACGTGGATGTGACACACATGCATGACACGTGGCAGGACACGTGTCATACATGCATGGATATGCCACGCATGTGAGACACGTGGAGGGACACGTGTCCTGCATGCGTCAGCTTTGAAAACCTATATAAAGGGGTCACTTGAGCCCTTGAAATAAAACAGGCAGACACTTTTCTTTGGCCTGATTCTACTAAATTATATCGATTCAGTTAGTTTACGTTCCGAAAGTTTCAAAATCGGTCCGAGTCTTCTCCAATTTTTGGCATTTTAAGATGAGGATATTTTACTAAAAACAGCATCTTATATGTTTATATAATTATTATATGCCTATAATGTGATTTGTTATTTTAATATTCTAGCTTGAAATACATATCATGCTTGTTAATATTCTTTATTTATTTGAATTAGAGTTGACTTTGATAATGTATTAGCTAAGAATTAACTATTACTGATTAATGTGAAGTTTATCACTTTAAGTGACAACAATGTGTAATTGTAAACTGCTTGTAACTCTTGAATACTGAACTAGAGGACGTTATTAACCTGAAGGAATTTGAAAGCTAGTTATGATTAACTTGAATTATCTTGAACTTCTGATTGTTGAAAGTATATGTTTAGGGACAATCTCTTTTGTTGTTCTCTACCCACGTGTTTATCGAACTGCATATCAGTTGTTTTATGTGGCAACTTGTATATGCTTGTGTGCTACTTGATTAGGGGTTACAACCTCAGGCACGATAGCGTTTCACGAACGCCGGGCAGTATAGGGCTTGTCGGTGATCCCGTGTCATGCCCCAACTCGACCCCACCTACGATTAGTCAGGATGCAACGGAATTTCGACAGTATAACTGTGATAGCCCGAACCCGGCATGCATTTAATTGCATTTAATTAAGTGACATCTTAAATGTTAGCATTGGACTTGTGTTTATTTTTAGTTAAACATTTATTTGTAGCTTTATTTTCATATTTCTTTTAGAAGTAATTAGAATAATACTTGAGCTAATTATTTTAACGGAGTATCAACTACTTTTCATATTTATGTCAATCGGTTTTATTTCTTTTTCTTGCACTTAAATGCTCGGTTTTCAATTAAATAAAAAGTAGCTCCGAGCCGGAGTAAATTTTCAACCATGATTACTCTTCAAAAATTATATTTTCCTGAATTCTTTGAGATTAATTGTTATTCTTTTATTGTCGCAAAGTGCATAGCATTTCGAGAGCGATAGTTAGGAAATGAATTCTAGTCCTCAGTAAATAGTGAAAACTAGTATTTAGTGTTTTAATTTTAGTGTTTTAAGTTGTATTTAACCAGAATTGGATTTATGTTAGTTGTTTTAGCTTTAAAATGCATGAAATAAGCTAGATTGACCAACTTAAGTGAGCATTGACCAAGCCTTGACCATTTGACCTTGTTGCCATCTTTTAAAATAGCTTAAAATAGCACAAAAAAGAAGAAGCTGAAAATAGAAACAAGCAGGGCCGAAAATGGAAGGAGAAAAAAAAAAGAAAATTTCAACTTCAAATCTTCGATTCTTCGCGTGAGCTTGCACGGGGTGGTTTCCGAGGCATCCTATGAGGTTTTCCTAGCGTCTAGGAGCGTCTAAGGTGAGGGTTTCATGCTTATTTGTGCATTTGAATATTTTGTGTATTAACTTTGATTTTTGGGTTTTATCCGTATATTGTTATTTTAATCGTTTTGAGGCTTAAAGAATGTTCCCTAGCAATTGTAAAACATGTATTTATAGCTTTTTAACATTTTCTGTGGTTAAATCTTGAGATTGAAATATAAGATTGATAGTTGAATAGTAATATATGAATAGTAAACCCTTTAAACGATGAAGTTGCGTTGTTATGCTTTCTGTTGATGAGAAAATGTGTTAGGTATGCTAGAATGCCTAAATGCATGGTTTGTTTAGGTTGCGTAATGGAAAAAATGAGAATTATAAATTGGTGAAAGTCGGGGTCGTTTAGGTTGAGTTTAGTGTTTTCTCGTTTTGCTTGATGGCATTGTCTCGGGAGGCCATGGAAGCACTTTTGGTGCGATTATGGCATTGGTTGGGTGTTTGGTTAATATAGTTGTAGTTCAAACGAGCAAAAGGGAAAATCGGGGCTTTGCGTGAATTCTAGGGTTTCGGAGTCTTTAGACGTGCCTTATGGTAACCTAGGAGGATTGGTGAAGTCGGTTTCCAAAACTCATGGCTCATTTGAAAGTAGTAGTGTTTGGTAAGTTGGGGTCATTTTGTGTTTTGTTGGTTTTCGTAGTGTTTTGCTTATAGAGTGCTTGTTAATGCTTGTTAATTCTTATTGCGCTTGTTAGAGTTGATTGTTGATTGAAATGTTTATCAATTGTTGATAATGCTTGATATCTTGTTTATCGCCTCTAATCTGTATTGTTGTGCTATCGCTCGTTTATCGCCTTGTATCAAGTCTTGCATTGCATAGTGTCAGGGCGTGAGTGATGGGCCTCTCCGGGTAGCCTCGGGTTGCCGGTGTTGGTTGCCCTAGCTCCGTGTCCTATTCCCTTTTCTCGCTTGGGTTGCCTCCCAGGGAGATTTGGGTCGTAGAATTGATGGATACTTCCGGGGTATTCCAAACTGGAGTTATAAGGTGATTGCGCGCTTATTGTCATTGTTGTCAACATCAAGCTCGAGATTGATGTATCGCTCGTGTAATGGTACATTGCTCGTATGAGTGAACCATAGCCTTCAGAGTGTGGTATAGCTTTGAATGGTTGTGTTAATGCTTTCAGTAATTGCTTATTGTATTGATTGTTTGTTTTGATTGCTTATTTATCAGTTATATTGCTTAACTGTCTTATTTGCATTGCACGAATTTCTTTCTCTCCAATTCGATATCTGTCTCGCCCTCACTGAGTATACTAGTTGTGTATACTCACTCCTCACCACCACATTTCAGGAAATGTCATGTTAGCTGGAAAGTTCGTGATTTCGTGAAAGCTCGTGCTTGAAGAGTTGTTTTGCGTACCTATGTGGCTTGAGTTGTCGAAGTTGTAAAGATGTATGCTTTTATGTGTTGTATGTATTTATTGTTAAAAGAAATGTAATTTAAATCTACCTAAGTAGTTGACGTAAATTGATAAGCTAGTTTATGTAATCAGTTAGCATAGCTTAACTTCAATGCATGTTTGTAATGTCCAAAGGAAAAGAGTTAGAATGTCATAATAGTTTATTTTATGCAGTAGCTTAGTATGGTTTAATTGTCTAGTTTGAATGTACTTGTCAAAAATGAAAAGAGATAGGTTAGCTTTTAAATTGGAAATGTATGTATACTTGCTGAGTTTAATTGTTGAGAACCGAGGCTCAGATGGCCTTGAGGAAGTTTTGTATGGTTGGACACGATGTTGGTCCATTTATATGCTATTACAGGTTTTACATTTTGCCTAGAAACATGGGAGACTCTGTCTGTCTTTCCCTAAAATTTTGACCGGGTTTGGAATTGGTTGTGAATAGATTGATTGATAGAACTCCCGGTCTTGAGAGGGATCGGGGTGTTACAATAACGACAGTAATTAGGACACCGAGACTCTAAACCAACCTCTTCGCAACTCATACAACCAACTCCACAAACATTCAATAATAAACAACCCAACCATATTATACAATAATCATTCTTTCAACAATCCATTCTTAGTTATACGCCTCTGTTCCAACATAATACATTAACTTTAATATACATTGCAAAATAGATTATAGCCCACCTAGGAACCTAATCATGTTACAAAACAAGATTACTAAGCTAGCAACATTTAATCTACTATCTTTACAACATCTTATATAACATGAATTTTTAAGTGAAATACAAGACTACTAAGTTTAATATACAATATAACAAAAGAGTACAATATCATAAATCAGGGACAAGACTCTGGCACATAGGACTCGTCTACATATGGCACATTATCCTCTTCTGGAGGCACGTACCCATAACCTAGATCGGTAACACCTCTATACATGCAATAATTAAGAGTGAGCTTATATAAAACAAGCTCAGTGAGGATTCGATAGATCTCTAACAGTATTTACTATACTCCTTGGAAATCATCATTTGAGCAGTAAACACACAATGAACATTAATAACATCATAAATGCAACAATAACAATAACTGTAAACACACAATAAGGATACGATACATTTGCTGATGAAGCTCCATACTCCATTTTCAATGCTCATCAACTCCTCCAAACTCAATGACACAAACCTGAGGTACTTAACCTAGACCCACACCCCATGGCCTCTCCGCCATGCGAGATAGGGATTAGCCATGATAACTGTGCTAGCAACCTAGGATGCCTCCCAAGGTGACACAACATTATCAAAGCTCACAACAATGTGACTCAATTTGAGAAGTCAACAACATTGGTTGCCCGACTCTCGACTCATAATAACAATAACAATTCCAATTCGAGAAGTCAATAAAATTTGTGATAACCCGAACCTGTCATATAGAGAATAATATATGTTTGCATTTAATTAGGTTTTATTTTGAATGCTAGCATAAAATTATATGTTTATTGTACAACCCAAACTCAAACGTGAGAAAAAATTTTGTTTCCTTTTCTAAATTTCATATTTTTTCCTTAATACTTTCTATTTTAAATGCATACATACATTGAGTTTGAGTGCATAGCATATCGGGATCAATGGGAAAAAATTTGTAAGTGAACATAATGAATAGTGAAATTTTCCAGCAATTTTTTCAGCATTTTTCCACATAGAAAACTTGACCCATATGCATTAATTTAACCCACAACTAAACCCATCTGCCCATATAACACTTATCATATACATATAATAGCTAAAAATACTCACAAATACTCAAAATAAGCCAAAAATGTCTAAAAATAAGCCAAAACAAACCCTATACGGGAATAGTAACTTTTCTTCAAAAATTGCTCAATTTGATCTTTCAAGCTTGAAGAGTTGATTCCAAACCATCCAAAAGCTTTTTCCTTGCTTGCCACTACTTTGTGTGGTGAGGGATTTTCTTTAAAATTGCATTTTGGTTGAATTTTAGTTTATGTCAAAATTTACAAATGTTGATAAATGCTTTGTTTCTTGTTATTATTGTTTCAAATATACTTAAATATGTATGTAGAGTAAACTTTTGAAGTTGGATTGCATTTTGAATGGTTGAATATGGATATTGGAGAGTTTGGGAAGAAGGTGAATAGTATCATGAATAGTAACTTCAAATTTTGGGGTTTTTGATTAATTTGGTGTGATAAGCTTGAATTGATGTTATCTAAGGGTGCTAGGACTGCTAGTAAACCTATGTTGGTGATTAAAAGTGTTTGGATTGATTGGAATTGAGTTAAAAGTGTTAAATTGGCTTGGTTTATAAAGGGGATTTGCGTAAAATATTAATCTGGGTGCATTTGAATGCTATGATTGTGTGATGATTAAGTGTTGTTGCTAGCTTACTTGAAGGATTCTTTGATTTAATTGTTGTTGTTGTTGTTGAAAATAAGAAAGAAGAATGTTAATGCATGTGATGTGTTTGATCCAAGTTCTAAATGAAGCATAGAAGTGTTTTCCATGCTATTCTAAAGTCTTGAACTAGTTTGATGTAAGGAATTAGCTAGAAAGTGAAGTAGAGCAAGCAACTGCAAATTCGGAATAATGCACTACCCTTGTCTTTCGAAGCTCTTTTGGCATAGCAAACGTGCTCAAAAATTAATGAAATTTACATGGCAGCTAGATTAGACAGTTTAGAACAAATGTTGATTTCTAGAGCTAAGGCTAATTCTAACGTTTTAGGCCTCTGATCACATTATTTCTGAAATGTGTCCTGAAAATCGCTGCTACTGGACAGTTTGTGCAGTTACACGGGAAATGTCATAACTTGCTGATTTTAAATTGGAATTAAGCTCTATTTGATTTTAAAATCAACTACACTCGAAGAGCTACATTTATATGTAAAAACCAGATAATTTGGAGTTCAATAGCATAGGTAATAAATTTGATTAATTTAGAGTTATGTTAGAAGTTTTGAAAATGAGTATGTTTTCATGAAGATCTACTTGCTATGTGTTGTATTCCGTATCTATCTTGTATATTAGAGTTCATAAGTGAATAAGAGCATTATTTTGATAGTTTAGAAATTTTTATGGTTATTCTCATGTTAGATCAAGAATTAGTTAATAATGTATATATTGAAGACCAAGTGTTTGAGTTTATGCTTGAATGAAGTGTTTTATGGTAGAAGTTTGAAAATGTTCTAGTTAAGTGTTTTAAGTGTTCTACATGTATTAACTTAGTAATTCTAGCTTGTTAAATGTCCAGTTAGTCTATGTGATTTAGAACCCTATGCATGCTAAGTGGAATATTCGAGAATGAATGTAAAGTTAACTTAGATGGTTAGATTGTTAATAAATTCCATAGTTAAAGAGTATTTAAAGTTATATGCATGTTGTTGACTAACAATTTAAGATGTTTGCAAACCATGATATAAGGTAAATAATGTTTTCAAACATGTTAGTGAGATGATGTAACGCAGTTAAGTTTGATGTGTTAGTTAACTACAATCAAATATAAATTGCTCTTAATTATGATTTCTATTTGAATTGCAAGTTTATGGTGCAAGAAAATATAGAATGACTTTGCTGAAATTTACAGTTTCATCCAAGTAGGTTAGTGACTATTTCTTTTCTTTTTCATTGTGCTTTTTTGTATATTCTTGTTTTTCTTGCTGTTTTGTTTGGTTCGCTGGAATGGAGATGGCTTTGGTGTCGGCTTTTGGTTAGTAAGAGACGAAGCTGCAGCCTTCTGAGTTTTTTGAGCTTTGGGCTTGGTGTGGGCCTTGTTTTTTTGTTTTTCTTGTTTTTTCCTATAGTTAGGTGTTCTGTTATGAGAAGGGGGTTTGTCCCTTCTCTTAGTTTCATTAAGGGGATAGTTTTGGTCTTTGTCCCCCATCCCCTTTTGGAGGTCAGGTTCAAGTCCCCCTCCAGCTCTTGTACCTTATTTTCAAGTTTAATAAACTCCTGAGGGTCACTCCCTATTTCCAAAAAAAAAAAAAACCCTAAACCCTAAACCCTAAACCCTAAACTTTGAACCCTAAAACCCACCACTCAATATTAACAAAGTATAAATTAAGAGAATTAAGATTAGTAGAGAATTATTTTGAAATTGAAAGGTAAACATTAATTAAAATTTTATTTATTTAACTATAAAACATACAAGTATGTATTTCCAATCTGAACAACAGGGTCAGCCGACACATCTACTGGCAGACAAAATTTAACTGGTCAACCCATCTGGTCGATACCATCAACTGGTAATGTCAATTGTGCCTAACATAAGGCACCGGTCGATGGAACCGGGCAACAGAACTGGTCAACTACATCGACCGAAAGCTAAAAAGTCACTATGGGTTTTCACTTAAAACCCGCTTATTGGCCAGTTTTATTTATTTTCAAACACTCTTTTTCCAAAAAACTCTCTCAAACTCTGAAAATCCATCTTGCCAAACATCAAATTTTACTGATTAAACTTTTTTATAACTCTATAAATACATTTCTTGCACATCAAAAACCTAGTTTTCACTGATTTTTTAAAGACTTTGGACATGGCTCACACAAAGGGTAAAGATTCAGCATCCGCGTAGAATCAAGCATAGTTATCTTCAAGAGAGACGATTGCTACTCAAAGAGTATGCAACAAATTCAAAAAGTACAATGTCATTACTGGCAAACCAATTGTGGATTCATCTTTTGAAGGTACTGATATTACTGAATGCTTAGAATTTCAAGGCTGGAAAAATTCATACATCTAGAATGTCCTGTGCATAATGAGTTAGTTAGAGAATTCTATTGCTTGCTTAAAGAAGGTCTTAATCATAGTTTGATTTCAGCTGTTAAAGGAATAGAAATTCATTTAACTAAATCCTATTTAGCAAATTTGTTTCATCTTTCTCTAACTAGCCAGAAGTACTATAATGCTAAAGGATGGCCAGACATGCATGTAAATGATAATGCTGCTATGATGTTGACGGTATAGGAAAGGATTGATAAACCTTTGGATGACAATGATGATGCTCATACCCCTTATGATCGTGATATGAATGGTCAAAATAGGCTATGTTGCACATTGTCACTGACTTAATTATGCCTAGAGGTGCTAATGATAGTCGAGTATAGTATTGTGATGCCTATACTATATATATGATCAATGCAAGAAAGAAAATTAATCTTTCATATATGATGCTATCTCACATGTGGCACATTAGGACTACAATCATGAGTCTAGCATATGGAATGGTGCTAACTCGGATATTTGAGGACTATGAAGTTCTACTGCCTACTGTTGGTAGATTTTTTCCTAGTTGGAGTTTAACAAGGCGGCTATGAAACGCATGGGCTTATTTATCTATGAAGGTAGAATATATAAGCTCAGTGAAGTTGAGAAATTATCTGAAGATCAACAAATTGCTATAAATGGAGAACCAGTAAAAAAAAATAAAGCAAAAATGTCAAAAGAAAAGGGAAAAAAAGTTGTTGAGGAAGAACCTAACAATGACAATGAATATGATCGGATGGATGTCGATTCTGATGATGAAGGAAATGAAGAAGAAAGAGATGTTCGAGCAGCCCTAAGAGAATCTTTAAGAACCAATACGGTTGAAAGGGAATGAAGGAAAGGTGCTGGGTCAAGTAACAGTGTTCCTCAATTAAACACCCAGTCACCATCTGACATGAATGTCCTAATCTCTGCCCTTGAAGATTGCTTTGGAGATCGCATGACCCAAATGGAAAGAAGAGTCAAATACATCTTTCACAAGGAACTAAAGCCTCTTAAACAACAAGTGTCAAATATCAGTGGATGGGTGGATTCGTACAATCATTGGATTACTGAGAAAGGATACGATCATCCTCACATGCCAAGCACATGGGAACATGATCAAAGAAGTATTGAGCAAAATGAGGATAGTTCTGATGAAGGCACAGCTGCCTAGACCTCTTGCTTGTGCCAAAAATTTCAAAAATTAAGCTTTCAAAAATTTCATGGATCCCAGTTTTTTACTTTGCAAAATATGACAATTGAATTGGTGACTTTTTATTTGTTCTGTCGCATGGTTAATGTCAACGTGAATCTATTCAACTGATATGTGAATCTCTTTGTATGCTAGAATAATTTGTGCTATATGAAAATGTGTAATGAGACTTTGAATGTCTCAACCTCAAAAGTTGTCGGTCGATGTTGCTGGCCGAAGGGGTCAACCGGCAAAGTCGATCGGTTGTTTCACCTTTGTCGGGTGACACAACCAGTCAATAGGGTCTACCGATCCGTTAACTAGCGGTTGCAGCAGTTTACATAATTTTGAGAATCTGAACATCTTTCAATTCACATATGTTTACATCTTGAGCTATATATACATCACTTGTAAATCTATTTTAAGCTACATCACTTGTAAATATTAAGTGTTAAGTTTAAACTGAAAAATACTAACACATTAGTGACATTTAAACAAGATTATTGTCTTAAATTGAAAAATAATAACACATAGTGACATTAAACAAGATTATTGCCATAAAAAATTTTTAATTTTTTGATTTAATAATATATGTGACACCAAAAAGATATTCTAAATATTAATAGAATAATTGCTAGAAACTAAATGAGAAGTTCATTTGTAAAAGTTTGAACTTTTCTTTTGTTTTAGTTAATTAAGCAAATAGAAAGATTTCATTCGACTCTAAATTCATAAAAGATATAATTAGAGTCAAAAAATCAAACTAATTATACACAAGAAGGTTCTCAACCTATCAATTAAGGCATAAGATCCTTAATTATTTACAATTACTTTATTGGGAGTCAAATTCATTTTAGGCTTTTAGTAAGGCAAACTGTGACTCTTGATTATTGTTAGCCTCAACAAAGTGTCTCGACTCCTTAGTTCCAACTCTAGTAATAATTTTCTGAATAGCTTTTTCTTCATTAGAACTTTAATAAGATAAATGAGTTTCAAAGCAACTGAATTAAATAAAAATTTGTGTATTACATCCCAAAACTTATGTATTATAAGTCCACTAATGACATCTTAAATTCTTAATTCTTTTGGTATCTCTATTTTACTTAGTTATTTATTTATTTTGACAACGAAAGAACCCAACTAGTGGAGCCCAACTTTTTAGATTATTTATTATAAATCACTTCTTTATTATTCACAAATTTAATTTTGACCATTTTAAAATTTGTTTATTTGAATTTTCATGTCATCGTAAAGTCATTGTATATAATTTACTTCTTAAATGTAGTCTTCATATTTGGTTATTTATTTAAATTATATTTAAATATTAAAAACTCACCAATCTAAAATGGTATTTTATTATGAAATGATGAATTTCAAATTTCATAAAAAGATTTAATTTTGTCTCACTAAGTTGTCTCCATTTCAAACCAATTAGGGATGAAATTTTGATGGATATTTTTTTCTAAATCTTCATAGCTAACTCGTTGCTATTTGAGACGTATTAGAAATGAAATTAGCGACTCATATTAATTTGAACCCTTTTGTCACTAAGTTGTCTTTATTTGAAACCAATTAGCAATGAACATGTGATGAATATTTCTTTCTCAAACTTTGTCTCTAATTTTGTTATTATTCGATACGTATTAGCAACGAAATTCGGATGGATGTTATTTTAAAATTTTTTGCCGCTAAAATTGTCTTTTTTTGAAACATATTAGAGACGACATTTCAGTGAATTTTCTTTTCTAAAAAGTCGTCGCTGAATTTGTTGCTATTTTATAGGTATTAGCAACAAAATTATTGACGCATGTTATTTTGTATGAATTGTCGTTAAATTGTCTCTATTTAGAGACGATATTGCGCCAAATATTTTTTTCTAAAACTTCATCGCTAACTCATTACTATTTCATATGTATTAGCGACGAAATTAGTGGCGCATGTTTATTAGATTTTTTTTGTCGCTAAGTTAACTCTATTTGAAACAAATTCGCGACAAACTTTTGACGAATTAATTTTTCCTAAATTTCATCGCTAACGCGTTGCTATTTGAAACGTATTAGCGACAAAATTTTGTCTGCATTGCTATATCGTAGCTAATTCGTCTTAAATATTGCACCAATTTACTTATGTCTCAAATTGTCGCACTACCGTCTCTAGTGGCGACAAAAGTTTATCGTCACAAAGTTTTAGTCGCTAATGGTAGTTTTTCTTGTAGTGAATATCTTTTCAAGATGACATCAAAATTAAACTCAAGCAAGCATGCTCTTTTGATATCATAATCAAGTATTGTCATTGTTATGTAAAAGATTGAGCATTTTCAAGATTCATGATAAATTATATGTGTGTGTATGATAAAGAAAAACCAAATATTCTAAATATTACAATCATCACACATTTTCAATATTTGAATGAGCCATGTAAAAATTGATCTTTATGTCATTGCATCAAGCACATATTCACTTATTTTTTCAACCTATTTCTTTATTCCAATAATTAAATATTTTCATTTAAAGCAAGCATAGAATCAAACTCAAGTTATATCACATTTCAACATACGTGGCATTCTACAATTCAACCATTCATTTTGCACTTACAACAATTATCACATTCAATACATAATATCAAACTCATGTATTATCTATTGCAAGGCATTCATTTTTTCTTCTCAAAACATAGGAAGTCATATGAAACAATCCCTTAAACATTACAACTTTCTATATGAGCACATATACTGATAAGATATAGAGTATTGTCATTCACTCATTCAAAATCAACTTTATAAAAGACAAATAAACACAAGTAATCATTTGAAGTATGACATAGGTGTTAAGGATTTCTTAGTCCTTAGTTTCTTGCATAAGAGAGGGATGTATTCCATGTATTGAGTCATCAAAATCATCCTCAACCTTAATCTTATGTCTTATTTTGTCATTTGCCCTCAATGTTCATCTTATCTCCCTAAAATGAGAACTGTTCTTAGTTTTCTCCAATGTTATCTTTTGGACATTGTTTGTGAGTACTTTGAATTTATTTGCTTTAATATATCTCACATTGTACCAATACATATTCATCCTATTAGGTGTATCTCATGTCCAAATAGCAAGAATGACACAACTAATCAATTGACGGGATTCTAAGACAATTTGGATTCTATCTAAGACCAATGCATAAACTAATATGATTTCCTAGGTTCCAAACAAGCAAATGATTTTCTTCTTCTTATAAACACAAATCTTTTCAAAGGTTTATCTTATCCTCATTTGTCTAGCTTGATAAGAATAGATCACATTTAGCATATTCCAACTCTTTTTCAAATTTTCTTTTCTAGAAATCAAACCACCAAGTTCATGTTCTTCATACACGATATATATCTTTAAAATTGCATGACATGAAAAGCATATGCTATTTCAAGTATGAGTTTCATCAAAATCATTGGCATAGGCATTTTAAACTTTATTATCAAATAATGCATCATTATTTTCATTTTCATTCACCTATTTAAAATATCACATACTTGACTAAGCAAGTTGAATTTTAAAACATTCTCAAGAAAAACATATGAAAAGAAATAATTTCAATGTTACCCATGCCTCCTTATCTCAATGATCTTGCCCTTTTTCATAAGTTGCATCACCATCTTCTTTGGTATTGCTTGACATTCCTACAACAAAGCAAGATCTAGGTACCCATCTTTAATTGGGTCCTCGGGGGTTAATCACATTTGTTGTGGCTTTAACAATCCATTTGTGTTTTAGCCACCATGGAACTTTTGATCCTCTATCAAACAATTTCCTATAATGATAATGTAATGCAATATGCCCTTTTCTAGCACAATATGTATATGAATATTGATGTACTATAAATGTAGATGCAATGTTTGTTCTTGGAGTTTTGAAAGAAAAAGTTTTAATTTTCAAAATCTTTTGACTACTACATGGTTTGCATTTTATAACACTTTGATTACATGCCATGTATTGTGAATCATGTATAACATCTATCTTATCTTCCTTTTTTCTAGAGTTTGCTAGCTTCATATAAAATTCATTACTTTCTTTCTTCAAACAAGATACTTCATTTTCTAGCACATCATTCAAGGAAGTATCAAACTCATATTGTGCTCCAACAAGTAGATCATTTTCATTTTCAAACTTATTTCTCTCAAATATGGCACATATCAATTCCTTAAGAAAATTGTTATTTCTATAAAGTGCATACATTAATTCATTTTGAGTTTTAGAGATGACTTCTTCCAATTCATCAAATGTAATATCATGCTCATTAGATGAAGAATAACTAGATGTAAAAGTTGAACATACATCTTCATCCTTTGCAATGAAGCACACAACATTTTCTTCTTGTTCTTCTTCTTCCTCGTCTTTTCTTTCTTCTTCTTGATATGTCTCCTCAAAAAGTTTCCATATCTCATTAGCCAAAGTATATTTGCTAATTCTCCTAAATTCAATGTCATCAAATGCACAATAAAGAATATTCATAGCTTGGGCATTTTTCGTGAGCTTGACAATATCTTGCTCAGTTAGTTCATTATTCATTTGTAATACAACATTATATAGCCCATTTACAACAATTTCCCACAATATATAATCAACGGATTGGATATATGTTTCCATCTTATTCCTCCAAACAACTTAATTTGAACTTGTAAAACATGTAGGTCTATCAATAGAATATCCTTCAAAAATTGGGAATACAAGATTATTTGCCATTGTATATGTAACGCCCCGATCCCTCACGAGACCAGAGACTCTAATAACCATGCTATTCTCAACCCAATACCAAACCCGGTCACAAAATTTAGGAAAAACGGACAGAGTCTCCCCTGTACTGTGGACATTCTGAAAACCTGTAAACACTCAATAAAGCCACAACATAATAAGACATTCATTTATAACTAAAGATCTTAGCTTTAAGGTCATCCAAGCCTTAAGACATACAAACAGTTTAGATACGCACAAGCATGCATTCATAACTTAACTTCTTTACAAAACCGCTTATCATGCCACTCCATGATAGCATTGAACATTCTTAGAAATTAAAGCCAACCACACACCCGGTCATTCACACCCAAGCATGCAACGTAGCTAGAAGCAGAAGCAAAAGTTATTACATGTCATAATTCCATAACACTTACTACATCCACTTAGCTTTCAAACTTGCAACTACTCAAATATATATACATAAGCCCTTAGGCTTCAAAATAGAATAGAAAGTAGAACAATTAAGGTCTTCTACAGTTTAGCAGGCAATCACTCAAATCTCAAGTAATAGCACATAGCAATCAGGTCAACTCCTCCAACTGCACCACCTAAAACATGTTTAATGAGGCATGAACAATCACAATTGCCCAGTGAGGGATAAGGTCTACTGGGGACATGCAATGCAGCAGTTAGTACAAATAAAGCATTTTATAAACAAAGATCAATTGAAATAACAAGTTATCACACATTAAAAATGATACGATTCACTTGTTCTTCAATCACGAACCACGAGCCCCAAACTGAAATCCCGATGTAATAATGACACTGTTATCGATAAGCCGGCATCCCCTTATAACTCCAAAATGGGTGTACTCTGGATATACCCCGAAATCCTATGACCCAACTCTCCCTGGGTGGCATCCCAAGCGAGAGAGGGACTGGGTAACCATGGTAGCCGAGGTATACCGGCAAGCCCGATGCCGCCCGGTTTCCACAACACTACCATGCCCAAATGGTTGCGCAACCACGATGCAATGCACTCAAAATGATAAAATTAGAATACATCAATAAACACATGATTGAGGGACAACAAAGTAAGTTGGCCTCACACACAATATATAGACAATAAGTGCACATAATCTAAGTACAAGTAAATAAACTATTATGCACATAAGGATGAAGTCTCCCTCACCTCTACCAAGCTCCAAAATGCAAGATTGGCTTCAAATCACCCTCAATCACCTTGAACATAAAGTTAAACATTGTTTTAATTACTCTTTAACTACAACATTCATTAATTGACCAACTAGGTTAGCTAACTCATAGTTTACTTAATTAACATACAGCCAAGTAATCATTCAAGTAACATAATATACAAACAATATAACTAACAAGCAATAAAATCATGATATAAGCATGTTCCACAATCATTTAAAATAGCATTTTAAGCATAGATAATCATATTTAATTCCATAATAGTACTATCAATTTATAAAGCCATTAATCCATACTTATCTTATTACAATTAACTCAATTTAACACTCAAGGAAAACACTTAGAACTATGACAATACAATTACTATAAATAAGAATTCACTTAAAATCTTCAATTCAAGAAAGCAATTATGCAAATTACAAAGGGGCATATTCAAGATATCCATAGAATTATACCGAAAGCTCCAAAACAACTTGAAACTACATTTAAACACACAATAAGTCATGTCAAGGTCTTAGAAGCGTGAGATAATTGATATTGCACTTAAACCCCTTTGTTATGCAAGCTATTTTTCTTCCAAATCAAAGTTAATGTTTCAAATTCAAGGGGAAGCTATACCAAACATCTAATTAAACCTTAATGTACCCTTACAACCCTCAAACATGTTCAAATACCCGCAGTTACCCCAAAAGCCCCAATTTTCCTCTTATAGCTTTGAACTACACATACCTTAACCGGGCTTCGAACAAGGGTTAGCAAAGCTTCTATAGCACCTAGGTAGCCTAAGAATACTAAAAGTGAAGCCCGAACCTACCCGGATTAGCATTAATCCCGAAACCCCTTCTATAAAGTAGGCTAATTCACATTTTATGCAAGTTTAAAGCAAATCGAGTGTACGGGGCTATTAGACTACTTTCATTAGCACCTAAGGCATCTACTAGAAGCATTGAATCTAGCTAATACGCGCAATTACACAAAACTCTAGAAATTCTGTTATTATTCACATCATAAACTCAAATGACGATTCCAACCGTTTAAAGTGTGAACTAATGGTTTAAATGTATTCTCTAGCACTTATATATAATGTACAATAGCATAGATAAGCATTAGAATAGCATTTGATAGCATTTCTAATAAATCAAGAAAAAAGCAACAATTTTAAAATGCGTAAACAAGCATGAAAACCCTCACCAATGCGCATAGAAACTCTCGGGAGGCTAGCAAACACCCTAAACTACTTGCTCCTTGCTTTGCTTGGCTTGGCTTGAAGATTTGATGAGCAAAATCCTCTCATTCTCCTCCTATGTTGATTCTTGGATTTGCTACAGTAATTCCTGCATCTTCTCTTTTTTTTTCTTTTTTTTTTGTTTTTGCTAAGTTATGACTTGTTTGTGTTTGGTTTGCATATATATTAGGGTGGGCCTATTTGGGTGAGTGTATGGTCTATTAAAATAAGCCTAGTTAACTTAAAAACGAGTCAAATGCGCATAAACTAAGTTAGCTAACTAAAACACTTAGTTAAGTCACGTAACACTATTCATTAGTTTTAACAAATCATTTTCTAAACGAAGGCTCCTAATGCATTTAGCTCAAACGCACATTTTTCTCATTCCTAAAACAATTAATATGATTTAAGAAAAATGCTAATTCGAAGTAATTAAGTGGTTGAAAAGCATGATGAATAGTAATTAAAGAAAATAACAAGCAAAGCACAGAAGAAATGTGCAATTAATGGATGCAACAGTGAATGAATGTATGGCAAAATCTCGGGCGTCACATCCTCTCCCCCTTAAACAAATTGCGTCCACGCAATTTTTCTTCCAAGAGAACTTCGCATCAACTGAAAATTAACTTCAATTACTCTTCATCAGTTGTTGAGCAAGAATACCGTGTACGAATGCTCGTAAGAACCCATTAAGAAATCCCATTAGTACTGCCAGCGAATCCCAAGTAATAAGGCCAAGTAAAGGCTCATTGAAGATACTATCTCGGAATCCGAATAAGAATCCCGTTGGCCATGAATACCATAGAAGAACAGAACCCCATCTAAGAGCGACGAGAAAATACCAATAAAAGTCCCGAGTAGGAATACTGTAGATAATACCGAATAATAAGGCTGAAAAGAATCCCATATACCAAGCCTTCTGAGAAATGCCAATAAGAAAATACCAAAAGAATGTCCAACAAGAAAATACCAAGGGAATGCTTCAGAGAACCGTCATACAGAACTCGAAAGAAGCCACTCATTTAAGACTGCTGAGCATAAAAGAACATTTTAATAGAATGCTAATAACCGAGCTCCAACTATAAACACCAACTCCTAAATAAAGGTTGATCAAATGCCTCTCATTTCCGCGAATCAACATAATTTGGAAGGCCTGCCACTAATCAGCTCTCTTCAGGGGGAAGAAGAAGTCTTTCTTACTATTCGACGGGCTATGTATGCATGTCAAACTATTGCATATGTATAAACATTCTTTAAACTATTACGCAACATATTAATACAAGAGTTTGTGAAATAGAGTAATCATCAAAGTCATTCAGGCACGACAATCAAGTGAATCATAACACAACTCAATCCAAGACATTCAAATACACACATTACAAGCAATAGTTCAAGCAATTAACAATTCACGAGGTCAATTCGATTCACGAGATCAATTTGAAGCACAACTAGCTACTTCACTTCACTTAGCATACATTTAGCACATAACACATAACTATATCACATATGTGCACACATTCCATTCAAAACATACAATCTCACATACAGGCACATACCTTCAAAACACACTTAACAAGTACACACGTAAGGTTTACTACCCGACAGGCCGAGGACCCTGTCCTGGCTTAGAGCTAACTAAGCTCTGATACCACCTGTAATGCCCCAATCCCTCACGAGACCGGAGACTCTAATAACCATGCTATTCTCAACCCAATACCAAACCCGGTCACAAAATTTAGGAAAAACGGACAGAGTCTCCCTTGTACCGTGGACATTCTGAAAACCTGTAAACACTCAATAAAACCACAACATAATAAGACATTCATTTATAACTAAAGATCTTAGCTTTAAGGTCATCCGAGCCTTAAGAAATACAAACAGTTTAGATACACACAAGCATGCATTCATAACTTAACTTCTTTACAAAACCGCTTATCATGCCACTCCATGATAGCATTGAACATTCTTAGAAATTAAAGCCAACCATACACCCGTTCATTCACACCCAATCATGCAACGTAGCTAGAAGCAGAAGCAAAAAGTTATTACATGCCACAATTCCATAACACTTACTACATCCACTTAGCTTCCAAACTTGCAACTACTCAGATATATATACATAAGCCCTTAGGCTCCAAAATAGAATAGAAAGTAGAACAATTAAGGTCTTCCATAGTTTAGCAGGCAATCACTCAAATCTCAAGTAATAGCACACAACAATCAGGTCAACTCCTCCAACTACCCCACCTGAAACATGTTTAGCGAGGTATGAGCAATCACAATTGCCCAATAAGGGATAAGGTCTACCAGGGACGTGCAATACAATAGTTAATACAAATAAAGCATTTTACAAACAAAGAACAATTGAAACAACAAGTTATCACACATTAAAAAGAATACGATTCACTTATTCTTCAATCACGAACCATGAGCCACGAACTGAAATCCCGATGTAATAATGACACTGTTATCGATAAGCCGGCATTCCCTTATAACTCCAAAATGGGTGTACTCTGGATGTACCCCGAAATCCTACGACCCAACTCTCCCTGGGCGGCATCCCAAGTGAGAGAAGGACTGGGTAACCATGGTAGCCGAGGTATACCGACAAGCCCAATACCGCCCGGTTTCCACGACACTACCATGCCCAAATGGTTGCGCAACCACGATGCAATGCACTCAAAATGATAACATTAGAATACATCAATAAACACATGATTGAGAGACAACAAAGTAGGTTGGCCTCACACACAATATATAGACAATAAATGCACATAATCTAAGTACAAGTAAATAAACTATTATGCACATAAGGATGAAGTCTCCCTCACCTCTACCAAGCTCCAAAATGCAAGATTGGCTTCAAATCACCCTCAATCACCTTGAACATAAAGTTAAGCATTGTTTTAATTACTTTTTAACTACAACATTCATTAATTGTCCAACTAGGTTAGCTAACTAATAGTTTACTTAATTAACATACAACCAAGTAATCATTCAAGTAATATAATATACAAACAATATAACTAACAAGCAATAAAATCATGATATAAGCATGTTCCACAATCATTTAAAAGAGCATTTTAAGCATAAATAACCATATTTAATTCCATAATAGTACTATTAATTTATAAAGCCATTAATCCATACTTATTCTCATTACAATTAACTCAATATAACACTCAAGGAAAACACTTAGAACTATGACAATACAATTACTATAAATAAGAATTCACTTAGAATCTTCAATTCAAGAAAGCAATTATGGAAATTACAAAGGGGCATATTCAAGAGATCCATAGAATTATACCGAAATCTCCAAAAAAACTTGAAACTACATTTAAACACACAAGAAGTCATGCCAAAGTCTTAGAAGCGTGAGATAATCGATATTGCACTTAAACCCCTTTGTTATGCAAGCTATTTTTCTTCCAAATCAAAGTTAATGTGAAACTCCACTTTTCTACTTTAACTCGATTTACGTGTTTTACCTCATTTTACGTGCATATGATCTGTTTATGTGCTATAGGACCTAGAAAGTTATAATTTTGATGTCAATACTCCTAATACATGCTAAATGTGCATTCATGAAATTTTCATCAAAAACGGAGTCAGAAATTTTATCGTCGATTTTCAGTGAATAGTATTTTCAAAACACGTCCGCTAAAATTTTGAAAATGATCTTTTTAACCCTTCTAGACCTAGTCCATAGACTTTAATAGACCTGTGTTTGATAAAAACGGTTTTACAATCGGCTTAGGAATTTATTAGGGTTTTTACACCGACTTTTGCAAAAATCGAATTTTAAGCCGACTCGGGTGAAATTGTTGGATTGTAAAACTTCTTGTCACCTAAAAATAATTTACTTGAGCTATCTTGGGTGTTGAATAATTGTTTTGAACTTTGGTGATCAATAAAATGCATTTAAAGTCAAGAAAACACTAAAAATAATTAGTTTCCACTTTGACTTTCTTTTATTTATTTGACCTTTGCTTAATATATGATCAACACACATTAAAAACAAAGCAAAACACCACCAAAAACACACACAAAACCGTGGCTCCTTGGAGGAGAAAGATAAAGGCATTTTCAAAGCATTTTTCTCACAGATTTTGCGTTTCAAAGCCGAATTGAGTGATTCAAAGCTTGAAATTGATTGTTTGGCATCCATTCTATACATTTCTTGCATCAAAACACATCAAAGGTGAGAGAAAAATTCTAGATCTCAAAACTTGTGTTTTGCATTTTTGCATATAAATGAAGATTGAACCGTTAGAATTGTAATCTGATGTTAGATTATTGCTCCTTGCATGCTAGGGATCGTTTAGTGGTAATACTACAAGTTTCTGTCGGATGTAGCATAATTTTTATTTTTCGGGTATTAAATTTTGATTAAATTGTTCAATGTTGAATTAATTGAGTTTTGATGATCGAAATCGATTGCTGTCGATTTCTAAATACTTGATAATTACGTGTTAGCGCTGTTGTAATGCCGAATTTTTGATTACATTGTTCGTGTGAAAGTCCAGAAAATCCAGCCAAGATATCCTAGGGTTTTAGGGTAATCGGGCATGATTTGGAGGTGTTATGGTGGATTTCCGAGAGGGCTAATGTAGTTGGTTGAATGGGTGAGTGTTTGAAACTGATTTGGGGTTGTTTGGATTAGTAGAATGTAAGATATGATTATTTGAAGTTTAGGTTATCTTTCTTTAAATTATTGAATTGAGCCTTAGTTGATCGGGTGTGGTTTGAGTGATTGAATTGTGAGTTGTTGATGGGTAAACTAGGGTTTGATTGTGTGTTTAATGCATGTCCGGTTGGATGGCCTACTTTGTCATCTAACTTAGTTAATTGTTGTTAAATTGATTATTGATATGATTATTGATGATGATAATATGATGATTGATGATTATTGATTGATTATTGAGTATGGGAATTGGGCACTTTCGTTGCTGATCTCTCAGAATATTGATTGATTATTGAGTACGGGAATTGGGCAATTTCGTTGCTGATCTCTTTGAATATTGATGATTGATGTTTATATTTATTGCTGAGTCTCTGGTATGTGTGTGCCACCTCTCGGGCAGCATCGGGCTGTCGGGTTGATAACGGCATGACTATCAGAGACTGCCTCCAGCTCACATGACGGAGGTGTCATAGAGGGAGAGGTTATTGAGGGTACCCTGGGTGCGTGAGTAATGGGGAGTTATAAGAAGAATGATTGAGATCGTGATGGTGTTTGGAGCTACACCAACTAGAGAGAGTATCCTTTATTGAATGGTCATATAGTTATGTGATGATAGTATTATTGATGTTATTGTGTGTTTACTGACTCAAAGGATTATTCCAAGGAGTTTAGTAGACCTTGCTCGAGATCTATCGGATCCTCACTAGGCTTATTTATATAAGCTCACTCTCTATTATTGCATGCATACAGTTGTACTTTTACAGGATTACGGGTACGTGCCTCCTGAAGAGGAGAATGTGGAAAACGTGTCTTACGTGGATGAGTCCTATGTTCCAGAGTCTTATCCATGATGTCGTACATGTTTTATTATCTTGTAAAATAACTTAGTAGACTTTTATCTGCTTTATAGTTTATAATGTATAAGATGTTGATAAGTTAATGAATTAGTTGATGTTGTCTTAGTAGCTTCTCTTTTGTTTATGATTAGATTGCTAGATTGGCTCAATATGTTTTTGTATTGTATATTAAGGGTTAATGTATTATGTTGGAACGGAGGCGCATAACTATGAATGAGTTGATGAAAAAATGTTTAATGTATGAAATGGTTGCGTTGTATGTTGTTAATTTGATTGTGGAGTTGGTTGGTGATTTGTGGAGTTTGATGTATGTTGTTATTAAGGGTTGGTTTAGAGCCTTGATGTTCATGTTACTGTCGTTATGCTGCCGAAATTCCGTTGCGTCCTGACTGATTGTAAGAGGGGTCGAGTTGGGGCGTGACATTTAAGTGGTATCAGAGCTTGATTAGCTGTCAGCCGGGGTATCCTCGGAATGTGGGTAGTGGTCTAAGCATGCAAGTATGTATTAAGTGAAAGAAAAGTGAAAGATATGTTAATATGTTTATGTGATTAATTTACTTATGTGTCTAACTTTCTATGTGACCAATATGCCTTGTGTGTTAAGTGAATTAATGTGGTCAGTATGTTTTATGTGAAAACGTGTTATACGTACTCAATGTGTTGTAATTAATGTGCATTATGTGATTAATGTGTATTATGTGACAATTGTGTTTTATGTGATTTTGTGCCTTGTGTGAAGTTAGTTGTTTATGTGCTTTTAATTGTTTATAACTAGCTTATGTGAAACAACGTGCTTTAGGTGGTCAATATACTTTAAGTGACCAATGTGAGTTACGTGATCAACTTGTCTTATGTGAAGTTTGTTGCTTATGTGACTTTAATTGTTTATAACTTACTTCTGTGATATAACCTGTTTATGTGATGTTGGCTTCTTATATGCTGAATTGTGTGTTATGTGATAATGTTAAATTATATGATAATCATGCATTACGTTGTACTTGTTTTCATGTGATGTAATTGTATATATTCTATAACTGTGGGTGATTCTTTTAGGTGAAGTAAGGATGACTGCAAGAGTTTTCGGAAATAGTGGTAGGCCATGATTTTGAATTATTATTATTCTAGAAGTTTATCAGTTAGATTTTAATTGTTATGTTTATGGATTTTAGTTTCGGCTTAGTGGATTGATCTTGATGTTCCTTTAGCGAGAATGAAGTTGTTCGAGGAAATAACAATGTATCTTGATGATTATAATTACTTTTGTTTCCATGTTTAACTTGTTATTACTTGGAGATGGATTATAAGTTGAGGTTTCCGTGAGGTTATCATTAGACAAATTTGGAGTCTCAACTCAGACTATACTGCCTTGAGGTTATTTTAGAATGAATTTATTTGAGGAATTAGTGATGTATATTTGTGAATGGAATGAAGTGTGGTATAACATGTGAATAGGTCTACTATTTGGGATTGCTATATTATTAATGGGTATTTTGGAGTTTTGATCTTTAGACCTTGGAGACAATTGGAGTGATTCCTGACTAAAGTTACTTTATTCGAGGATGTAATTGTTGGGAGATAGAATTATTTGAGGAAATAAGAATGCATTTTGGTGACTGAACATTTACTTGCCTACATCAAGCTTTTGGGTTCTAGGTAGTATGACTTTCTAAATTGTTGATTGGGGATTCTGTTGTGTTATAATGGGTTAATATGAATCTGTATTGTGTTATCAGATTTTGGAGTCTTCATTAGTTAATTTTCTTGGATAATCGGTGATTTATCTTGTTTGGTGATTGGTCTGGTACGGAATGTAAAATTTTGGAGTGATTTATCTTATTTGGTGATTGTTATGACTCCTTAGGTTCTTTAGATCTCCTTAGTGTCTTGTTTTGGAGGAAGATAGATTGTAGAATTTGACTTGTTGGTGTATAAGTGTGTAGGTGGGACACCCTTCTTGTACTCCATAATTCTATCGGTCTTATTATTATTTTTTACTCTATTCTCACTTATTTGAGAGAGAGTTACACTTTTCTAGCATATCAATTGTTTCTTGAAAGTTTTGCTTATTGGATTAATGGATCCTATACTCATTTGACATTGCTTCTATTTTTAACATTCATATTTGCTTCTTATAGTAATGTCGCTTATTGGAGTTAAGGTTTGAGACTTTTATATTTCATTCTATATCTCTAGCCATTGGTTTCAATATTTCATTTCATTCTATTACTATTTATTTGGAAGTAATTTCACCTTTGGTATACCATTTTACTTATTCGATTTAACTTGTTTGATGTACTCCTTACCTAAGTACATCATTGTCATTCTTGTTGATCTTTGTTAATCCTATTATTTTATTATTAAATTCTGAGCTATTACTTTGCTTGTAATTGCTCACTCAAAGTACTCGGCACTGTCCTATTGTTATCATTTCTTATTCGTACTTCTTTGGTATTGCGTGCTGAGATACTCTTGCCACTCATGTTTTCTATTGAATTAATCATCTCTTATTTCTTAATTTCATTTCGCCTCAAGTACAAATATCTACTTGTTCCGGAATTTTTGTTCAACATACTCAGCACTGTTTTGATCCGTCATCATCCTTTGTTCGTACTTATTTAACTAATAGGTGCTGAGACATTTCTTATCTTAGTTATCATGCTTTCTTATTAAACTATTAACCTCTTGATTCTCTAACCTATTTGACCTCCTGTTCACTTGATTGTTGGCTCGAATATGATTTTTCATATTCGTATTTCCTTGTAAATTTCATAAGAGCCATATTCTGACAAATGTCACTTTTGAGATATTCCCTTGATCAGTAATCATTCATGTTATCGTAAATGAGTTTTTAAACCCTCGGGGTGTTCATAGAACTCTTTTGTGTAGTAGGGGATGATTGATAAGTAGTGGTGTCATGCTAAGACTTGGAGTTGCAATTTCTTTCATCTGCAATATGATATTAGGTAGGAGAGAATTATGAATTGAAGATTGTCTTGGGAATTATGATCATCAATTTGCAGTCAACAGAGTTTGTTCTTTTGAGGTCTTTGGTTAGGTGTCATCCTAAGAGATAAATGAGAACTAAGAGAAGTATTGTTAAGTGTAACGATTGAGGATTTAATTGTCTGTCAGTTCGAGAATTGCGCGGACGCAATTGTTTTAATGAGGGGAGAATGTGAAACCCCACTTTTTTGCTTTAACTCGATTTACGTGTTTTACCTCGTTTTGCGTGCATATGATCTGTTTATGTGCTATAGGACCTAAAAAGTTATAATTTTGATGTCAATACTCCTAATACGTGCTAAATGTGCATTCATGAAATTTTCATCAAAAACGGAGTCAGAAATTTTATCGTCGATTTTCAGTGAATAGTATTTTCAAAACACGTCCGCTAAAATTTTGAAAATGGTCTTTTTAATCCTTCTAGACCTAGTCCATAGACTTTAATAGACCTGTGTTTGATGAAAATGGTTTTAAAATCGGCTTAGGAATTTATTAGGGTTTTTACACCGACTTTTGCGAAAATCGAGTTTTAAGTCGACTCGGGTGAAATTGTTGGATTGTAAAACTTCTTGTCACCTAAAAATAATTTACTTGAGCTATCTTGGGTGTTGAATAATTGTTTTGAACTTTGGTGATCAATAAAATGCATTTAAAGTCAAGAAAACACTAAAAATAATTAGTTTCCACTTTGACTTTCTTTTATTTATTTGACCTTTGCTTAATATATGATCAACACACATTAAAAACAAAGCAAAACACCACCAAAAACACACACAAAACCGTGGCTCCTTGGAGGAGAAAGATAAAGGCATTTTCAAAGCATTTTTCTCACAGATTTTGCGTTTCAAAGCCGAATTGAGTGATTCAAAGCTTGAAATTGATTGTTTGGCATCCATTCTATACATTTCTTGCATCAAAACACATCAAAGGTGAGAGAAAAATTCTAGATCTCAAAACTTGTGTTTTGCATTTTTGCGTATAAATGAAGATTGAACCGTTAGAATTGTAATCTGATGTTAGATTATTGCTCCTTGCATGCTAGGGATCGTTTAGTGGTAATACTACAAGTTTCTGTCGGATGTAGCATAATTTTTATTTTTCGGGTATTAAATTTTGATTAAATTGTTCAATGTTGAATTAATTGAGTTTTGATGATCGAAATCGATTGCTGTCGATTTCTAAATACTTGATAATTACGTGTTAGCGCTGTTGTAATGCCGAATTTTTGATTACATTGTTCGTGTGAAAGTCCAGAAAATCCAGCCAAGATATCCTAGGGTTTTAGGGTAATCGGGCATGATTTGGAGGTGTTATGGTGGATTTCCGAGAGGGCTAATGTAGTTGGTTGAATGGGTGAGTGTTTGAAACTGATTTGGGGTTGTTTGGATTAGTAGAATGTAAGATATGATTATTTGAAGTTTAGGTTATCTTTCTTTAAATTATTGAATTGAGCCTTAGTTGATCGGGTGTGGTTTGAGTGATTGAATTGTGAGTTGTTGATGGGTAAACTAGGGTTTGATTGTGTGTTTAATGCATGTCTGGTTGGATGGCCTACTTTGTCATCTAACTTAGTTAATTGTTGTTAAATTGATTATTGATATGATTATTGATGATGATAATATGATGATTGATGATTATTGATTGATTATTGAGTATGGGAATTGGGCACTTTCGTTGCTGATCTCTCAAAATATTGATTGATTATTGAGTACGGGAATCGGGCACTTTCGTTGCTGATCTCTCGGAATATTGATGATTGATGTTTATATTTATTGCTGAGTCTCTGGTATGTGTGTGCCACCTCTCGGGCAGCATCGGGCTGTCGGGTTGATAACGGCATGACTATCAGAGACTGCTTCCAGCTCGCATGACGGAGGTGTCATGGAGGGAGAGGTTATTGAGGGTACTCTGGGTGCGTGAGTAATGGGGAGTTATAAGAAGAATGATTGAGATCGTGATGGTGTTTGGAGCTACACCAACTAGAGAGAGTATCCTTTATTGAATGGTCATATAGTTATGTGATAATAGTATTATTGATGTTATTGTGTGTTTACTGACCCAAAGGATTATTCCAAGGAGTTTAGTAGACCTTGCTCGAGATCTATCGGATCCTCACTAGGCTTATTTATATAAGCTCACTCTCTATTATTGCATGCATACAGTTGTACTTTTACAGGATTACGGGTACGTGCCTCCTGAAGAGGAGAATGTGGAAAACGTGTCTTACGTGGATGAGTCCTATGTTCCAGAGTCTTATCCATGATGTCGTACATGTTTTATTATCTTGTAAAATAACTTAGTAGACTTTTATCTGCTTTATAGTTTATAATGTATAAGATGTTGATAAGTTAATGAATTAGTTGATGTTGTCTTAGTAGCTTCTTTTTTGTTTATGATTAGGTTGCTAGATTGGCTCAATATGTTTTTGTATTGTATATTAAGGGTTAATGTATTATGTTGGAATGGAGGCGCATAACTATGAATGAGTTGATGAAAAAATGTTTAATGTATGAAATGGTTGCGTTGTATGTTGTTAATTTGATTGTGGAGTTGGTTGGTGATTTGTGGAGTTTGATGTATGTTGTTATTAAGGGTTGGTTTAGAGCCCTGATGTTCATGTTACTGTCGTTATGCTGCCGAAATTCCGTTGCGTCCTGACTGATTGTAAGAGGGGTCGAGTTGGGGCGTGACAGTTAATGTTTCAAATTCAAGGGGAAGCTATACCAAACTTCTAATTAAATCTTAATGTACCCTTACAACCCTCAAACATGTTCAAATACCCGCAATTACCCCAAAAGCCCCAATTTCCCTCTTATAGCTTTGAACTACACATACCTTAACCGGGCTTCGAACAAGGGTTAGCAAAGCTTCTATAGCACCTAGGTAGCCTAAGAATACTAAAAGTGAAGCCTGAATCTACCCGGATTTGCATTAACCCCGAAACCCCTTCTATAAAGTCGGCTAATTCACGTTTTATGCAAGTTTAGAGCAAAACAAGTGTATGGGGCTATTAGACTACCTTCATTAGCACATAAGGCATCTAGTAGAAGTATTGAATTAAGCTAATACACGCGATTACACAAAACCCTAGAAATTCCGTCATTATTCACCTCATAAACTCAAATGACGATTCTAACAGTTTAAAATGCGAACTAATGGTTTAAATGTGCTCTCTAGCACTTATATATAATGTACAATTGCATAGATAAGCATTAGAATATCATTTGATAGCATTTCTAACAAATCAAAAAAAAAGCAACAATTTTAAAATGCGCAAACAAGCATGAAAACCCTCACCAATGCGTGTAGAAACTATCGGGAGGCTAGCAAACACCCTAAAGTACATGCTCCTTGCTTGGCTTGGCTTGGCTTGAAGATTTGATGAGCAAAATCCTCTCATTCTCCTCCTATGTTGATTCTCGGATTTGCTACAGTAATTCCTGCATCTTCTCTTTTTTTCTTTTCTTTTTTTTTGCTAAGTTATGACTTGTTTGTGTTTGGTTTGCATATATATTAGGGTGGGCCTATTTGGGTGAGTGTATAGTCTATTAAAATGAGCCTAGTTAACTTAAAAACGAGTCAAATGCGCATAAACTAAGTTAGCTAACTAAAACACTTAGTTAAGTTACGTAACACTATTCATTAGTTTTAACAAATCATTTTCTAAACGAAGGCTCCTAATGCATTTAGCTCAAACGCATATTTTTCTCATTCCTAAAACAATTAATATGATTTAAGAAAAATGCTAATTCGAAGTAATTAAGTGGTTGAAAAGTGTAATGAATAGTAATTAAAGAAGACAACAAGCAAAGCACAGAAAAAATGCGCAATTAATGGATACAACAGTGAATGAATGTACGGTAAAATCTCGTGCATCACAGTATATTCTACTAGCAGTTAAGCTATACGTAGAACCCTAGCTCTGGTACCACTTGTTAGTGGAAAATAATCTTAAGAGGGGGGTGAATTAAGATTATAGCAAAGTATTGCTATTTAAAAATTTACTACAACCCACAAAAACCTCTTTGAGACAATTTATTAAACACCTTGTGTGGATAACTAGATAAGACATAATATGATGAATAATAATCACACACAAGAAAAAGATAACTACTCTAAACAATATATATGACAATGAATATAAATAGAGTAGGGAGAGGAAACCAAACTCGGTATTTTCAAATGGTTCGCACTCCCAAAGGCTTAGTCCACCACCTAAGGTCTTCCTTCTTAGGATTTCCTAAACTCCACTAAATCAATGCTTCCTCAAATGTTAGTAAAGCACAAATCAACTTCCAAGTCCACTCTTGAATCCACAAGAGCAAATATAACAATCTCTTGAACCCAGAAGAGATCAACCAAGCTTTTTAACAAATAGGTGAAGCTCAAACCTACAATCTCTCCACCTTAGAATCTACAAAAGATTTTACAATACACTCTTCTCTTCTATGATTCTCACAATCTAAGATATAGAGAGCAATACAACCATGAATATGTGTATATAAAAGAAACAAAGATTTAATTCCTCTAGAGTTGGATAATACAAATGAAGCTCTTTAAATGCTCAATAATAATGCAAGTTATAGCTCAAGCTTGGTGTATATTAATTGAAATATATGAAATTTAAAGCTTATAATCAATATATGATGTTTTGGAGTTGTTGGAAGAGTTAATTTAATGATACAGGTTGGTTGGTATTTATAGAAAATGTTATAACAGCTCTTTAACGGTAATTTTTCAAGTTTCAGACAAAGCCGGTTGAGTTACTCGCCCGACATGAACAATGCCAAATAGTGCCATTTTTCAGCTTTGCGAAATTGAGCCCGAAAATCAATTTTTCGAAAGGGAAACACTTAGGCAGTTCAAAAACACTTCTTATAAAGTGTTTCCAACCTTTTTAACACTTCAAAACATTTTCTAAACTCTTGTGGAAAGATTAAAACCGATTTTTGTAATCAAGAGTTTAAAACACATTTTCAACCAAATATTCAATCTATTAAAGATAAAATGTTTGGACCTTTTAAGAGCACTTCTTCAAAAGATGTTCCAACCTAATTAACCTTTAAAAATCTTTTCAAAACTCTTGAGGAAATATTTAAAGACATTTTTGAAAGATTACCAAGAACTTAAACCATAAAAATGCGTACCTAAGGCAAACAACATTTTTAAACCGCTACCCCTTATGTTGCCACATCTTCATCCTTATAACACCACTTTATCTTCATGTCTTCAAGTCTTGATTCTTGAAATATGATATTCACTTCTTTAGCTCTTCAAGAATTTATTTCTTCATACTTGTGGTGATCTTGCTCATGTATACAATAATGGCCAACATAATTTGCATCTTCTCTAATCTTGTATCAATTCTTTAATCACAACCATTTACCTCTTCATGCAAGATTCTCTTTTAACACCAAGCATTCATAATATATTTTGGCTCTATCATTAGCACAAACACACTTACAAATCCAATCTTTCTTGATTTGTTATCATTAAAATCATATATTTAGACATAAGGCTAACACTTAGCAAAAGAAGCAAAAAAATACAATTTTGTGCATTTTGCTGTTGCTGCCGGTCAACCGAAGTCAGATCCAGTCGAGCGGATCATTCCACTTAAGTCACTTTCGGGCGAGTGAAGTTGGATCTGGTCGACCGGATCAATCAATCGGATGGTAGACAACTTTGCGTAATATTTTTTTGGAAGTCGTATCTCATTCAATTCAACTCCGAATTGAGTTCCGTTTGATTCTAGGACTATCTACATTCGATAAGATTTGATTATATACCAAAAGTAGATTAATTGGAGTTTAGAAATATAGGAAAATTAATCTCCTAAGTTAGGCTAATGCAGAAGCATTAGAGTTGTTTGGTGTATCTAATGTATGCTATTGGTAGGTATTGTTGTGTAAGTAGCCAAATTGCAAGTCCTCATTATTATGTGCTAATACTAAATGACCTTGTAAACAAAATGTTTATATGAATATTTATTGTTCTATTGGTAATTGCAAATGCATTTGAATTGTTTAAGCGTGTTGGTTGCAACCATTAATGAATGCGATAGCAACGAGACCTCCGAGCAACCACAGGCTCACCGTTATATCTCGCCTACCGAGGTAGTAACGAGACCTCCAATCAGAGGTGGGGCTTGCTGGTATATCTCGCCTACCAAATTATTCATTCTTTCTCTTCCAAGACCCATTAATCCTCTTACGGGTCGGGATCCAATGATATCTTAGAAGAGTTAGGTTATTTAACTAATATTGAATCTTGATTGTATATCTTGTATTCTCATTTTTATATTCTTGTGTGCATGGCATGCTTTATCAATTCATTTACGAATAGATAAAATATTTGTGAAAACCTTCCTACTACATCCTCACTGAGCTATATGCAAGATTAGCTCACCCTTCTTTCAACATTTCAGGTGCAGATTAACCCGAGCAAGCTCCCATGTGGTTGCAAGCTTTGTTGAGTTGGATACCTGCACTATGTGAACTTCGTGCTTGCTTAAGTAGATTTATTTCTTGTTATGTAGATCATGATCTTGTAAATTGAGCTATTTGCTCTGTTGTGTATTCTTTTAGTTAACTAGATACTTAGCTAAGATTGATTTTTTTTTGTGAGACCTAGGTTGAGATGTTGAACGGGTAGATTCAGGTCTTGTAAATATATAACAGGGTGTTGTAAGCCTTTAAACCCGATAGCTTAGGAGAATTTTGAAAGTCTTTGGAAACTCCTTGTTGTGTTTTTAATGGATGTGTAGGTTATTTAATTATTATTCATAGGTTTTAAAGCTTTTAAGTTGTTAATCTTAGGAATAAGAGTTACAAACGTCATGTTTTGGCCTTAGCATAGTGATGGGTCGGGGTTGGGGCGTGACTCGGTTACCTTCCCAAAATAAGATGTATAAGTCGATCCGAAAACTATCTTACTCAATATCTTAATATTGGAAGTAACTAAGTCATAAAGAAAATACAACTGACTTGGATTACTAGTTTTATCTCAAAATATATTTGGTATGTGGTTAATCAGTTAACAAAATGTTTGTCTTTAGCTAATGCAGTAACAATTGTTCTGTTTGCTAGCACTGAAACCATTCCATGCTTCCAAAGCACACTTTGATTAAGATTCTTTCAAATGCACATACACTTATGTCACAAAAGAATCAAAACCATAAAGTAATAACAACAATTAACAAAGGAGATTTACCATTCATTATAGCTTCATAGCCTTGGCATGAAGACATACTGAATAAATCATCCAATTAATGTCCGATTTGTTGGTTATGTAAACACTTTTACATATACCTTTACAATCCTTAATTATCATTTAGATTAATATTTTCTCAATTAAAGAAATACTATGGTAAATAGAGTATTTAATTCATTGGTAATTAAATATTAAAAATATTTTCTATTTTGTAGAAAGGGTATTTTTATTTTTAATTATTGGTTGAAATTGAATTAAATGAATACCAAATTAATTAATTAGAGCACACTGGCTAAGCTAGGACCCTAGGTTGCGAACGAAGGAGGTCACGTGGGTCTAGGGGCGAACTAGGGAAGGGAAAAATTGGCCAGGGTAGAAGGAAAATAGAAAACGTAATTGTGGAGGAAAAATAGGATTCTTGTAGTCCAAACCACATTGATTTTTGGAGTTTTTTCTCAGACTCTTGTCCTATAAATTAACCGTTTCCCTAGCTCTGAAAAATTATACCATCTCTTCTGAGATCTCTCTTCTCTATCTCTTGAGTAAGCTTCATACTTTGAAGAAACTCAATACTAGTTTTTTTTTTAATTTGGTTATAGTCCCACAACTAGAACTTGTTTTGGTAGATTTTGGTCATAGAAGGGAAGATCAAGAGTTGAGGAGTAGAAGCCATATTCTAGGCGTGTAGATCTTCTTGGAGAAGGTGAAGTTTTCAATTTTTCGTTATGCGCCAAAAAGTATGTAAAACTTTATTATGATTTAGATTAAACTATGTTCTTCATGTTGTTTGAATTAACTATTCATGTTTAATCGCATAAGATTCTGCATGATTGTTTTCGCCATGTTCATAAAAAAATTTGAATATGAATCATGTTACCTATATCGTTTTCCTTTATTCAGAAATTGTCCATTTGACTACGGGAGCGACCCACAAGTGTAACAACTAATACATGATGTATTATTGTGAGCACTGATTCAGGATGATCAACCTAGATCATTCTAAAGGAGTGATTATTGTATAGATTCCTTATTGTATATATATGTCCCTTCTAACCAAGTCATCCCTTCTAACGAAGTCCAGATACCTAAATTACAAAGTTGTTGACCCATATATAAGATCTCACCCATAATGACTCAAAGTGCAAGAACTTGACTTCGTCTATTCATCCACATATGCTCAAGATTAAGAGCATTGGCCCGCTTAGAAGCTTGTAGGTATATGTGACCTTTTTATTCGATAGTACGTATTTAGAGTATCACACCTACTATGGCCCGTCCAATACATACACATGCATAAGTGAAGTAAGTCTAGAACCCCATCTATGATCAAAGGAGATCACCCTACTGTAAAGGGAACTTATTCCACTATAACATCTACCATAGTAGAGTGCCATGCTCTATTATTTAGTTATGGACTAAATGGTTATGCTTTGACAAGTAACCATGAATTAAACCTTCTGTACGTAACCGCCACGTACCTAAGTCAATACTTGAAGTAAGGACATGACCTTACATACACACACACACACACATACACACACACATACACACACACACACACACATATATATATATATATATATATATATGAAAATCAATCACATAAAAGATAAATATGGTCATATAAGTAAGATGACAGTAATTATGCATTACAAATATCCAGATATATCGATGACAATGTGTTAATGGTCTTTTCGGCATACCTATTCCCAACACATAGCCCATCCATTAGGTGCAACGTTCCCCTAGCTGATTTGGAAAAACATTGATGATGTCCGAGACAAAGGATGGTAATGACAGCCTAATAAACTGAAAGGCTACGTCGTGGAAGATGACCTCGTCGGCCATCAGGCGATAGGTTGTGTCACTCGATTTGGTACTCTTAGCGTAAAATCAAAGGAAACGATACCCTCAGCCATCTTGGTATTGGCCTTGAAAACTTTTGTTCTACAATCTCTGGCGTAGTATGCAAACAGCTTCTTTTACCCCTAGAGGATATGGTTGTTTCTCCATTTGTTGTTGCTCTTGAACTTGAGGGAAGCTCTTGTGCTTGAGGACTATTTTGCAATGACGACTTAGGATCGGATGAGGACCTGGGGGCAAGGAAGGGGTGGGAATAGGCCTAGATGGGAACTCAAGCCCTTCAAGTTTATTTAGAAGAGATCCACCCTCCCCTTCAATTTCATCTATATATTCCATTTGGATTTATTTAGGGCTGTTATGGGTCTTCCTAACCTCAAGGATCTCAACCTTGCTATTTCTCTCATCATCAATGTGAAGCCCTGAACATGATCTATATGTGTAATTATGTGTTTATTTGGCTTTCTAGTGCAAATTATGTGTTAATTAACTTTTATGTGCGAAGTTATGTGTTTATTTATTTTAGTAAATAATAAATGTGCATTCAAATTATTTTCTTCAATACTTTTAAAGAAAATTTCATTCTAAAGAATTTTACATTAAATTGAACCCAGACTTAAAACTTTTATGCTTTATTTTTTGAGTTTAGTATCTTTTCCTTGTTACATGTCATTTATATATTATTTGTTCACAAAAATATTAAGCATAACTTATCAGGTGTGTGATTTACAAAAATGTTTTAGTCCCATATGAATAGTATTTTCAATGTTGCATTTTTGGGCCAAAGAAGCTTTCTTGCAATTTTCTTTAAACTAACTAAGCCCAAAACCATTGAAATGGTTTTAATCACCTATGAAATGGTAGGTGATAAATTATGCGTCTTAATATCTAATTGAAGTGCTTTCATGACATGAGGACATGTAAGCGATATGGTATGATCTGGAAAACAATTAAAGAAAATGGGACCATTACATAGACTAGTCTCGACTAATCCTAGTAATGAATCATTGTATCTAAGTAATCTACAATCTCTAAGAGCTAGATATACACTGGTATCTAGTCCTTCTCTGATTAGTGGCTTTCTTGCAATTTTAGAAACTTGTTTCTCTTCTAGCCTGTATTTTATTTTATATTTTGCTTAGTCAACTTACCTTTAGCCAACTTACCTTTAGCAAACCTATCTCAACAATCTTGTAAGGTCACGGGATTGAGGAGCAGAAGGTGTAAGACTCCGTTGTTACCCATGTGGCAATTTGATGAGAGATAGTTAGGCTTCGAAGATAGTAAGGCTTCGAAGATAGTAAGACTAGGTACGATGCATGGTAGATTATAAGGAAAATAAACTAGTTTATTTATTTTCTTTGTATTAGTGGGAAATACACATCACTCAGTATACTTGTATGTATTCTACCATAGTCAGTGTGATCCAGACATGAAGAAGTTTTGCAACGTCTTCAGCACAGAACTAGTCTCAGATTCAGAGGCGAAGAAGAAGATGAATCCAGTCCAGACATAATCATCACAAAACGACAGAATTACTTTCGGTCACAGTGAAAGTAATCCAGTCAAAAGCACAATCATCATATCATGACAAGAGATCTTTTGGCTACAGTAAATGCCAGACATGATCGTCAAGTCACGACAAAACAAGATTCGGTCATAGTAAAAGCCGACCACTATTCATGAATAGTAAAATTCACTTTTTACTGTTCACTTTTGAAAAGTTACTTTTGACTTTTCATTTTTACATTTTTCACTATTTTAATCACAGATTCGATATCCTTTATCAAGGCAGAGTCTGCCTCAAAGCATAGGATCTGAATTCTCTTTCTTTCTACATTTTTCCTTTTAATTCGGTTCACTCTTTTACATTGTACTCCTATACAACCTCTAGTGTAAGACAATTCTTCTAGTTCATCTAATAACAAGTAAGAGACTTTGTCTCCTTTTATCTTCATCTTTGTAGTATCCCTTTATTTATCCTATCTATTATCCCTGCTTATTCTTGTTTCTGTTATGTCTATTATTATCTCCTCTTCCCTGGGTTGTTTCTGGTATCAGAGCCAGAGCAACTATTAGGTTAGTCTTAAACAACATACCTGTATCGAAAACTTACCTTTATCTACGAAGACAGGGTATGGAGTGAGTAAGACCCGCGGAAGGGCAGTAGACTCCAGGAGTCCTTTGAGGTAGATTCGAAGATAGTAAGTCGGTTCGCAGATTGTAAGGTTAAGGCTAGTCAACATAGTTGTTATGGCTTCTAGTAGCAGTAATGCTTCAATAAGATCAGATAATAACACCATAGCTAAAACAGAACAGACATGGACAGTAGGAGAGTTAAGTAATTGGAAACCTCCTAAGATGAACATAAATGAGATTTACCATAAAGGTCTCATCGACCTAAAATCCCTACTTACTATTAGATGTAAGGAAGAAGTAGTGTCATTAACTAGTGATCAACAAAGCATCAGACTTTTTTCCCATAAATCACTAGAAAAAGCCAAGAGAAACGGCTATAGGTTTCTACATATTGGCCATGTGATAACCCGAACCAGGCATGCATGTAATGGCATTTAATTACATTTAATTAAGTGTTATCTTAAATGTTAGCATTGAATTATGTGTTTATTTTTAGTTAAACATTCATTTGTAGCTTTATTTTCATATTTTGTTAATCGGTTTTAATTTTCTTAGATTTTAATGCTCGGTTTTCAATTAAATAAAAAGTAACTCCAAGCCGGAGTAAATTTTGAACTATGTTACTTTTCAAAAATTATTTTTTCTTAAATTCTTTGAAGTTTAATTGCTATTCTTTTATTGTCGCAAAGTGCATAGCATATCGAGAGAGATAGTTAGGAAATGAATTCTAGTCCTTAGCAAATAGTGAAAACTAGTATTTAGTGTCTTAATTTTAATATTTTAGTTGTTGTTAGCTAGAATTAGAATTGTGCTAGTTGCTTTAGCTTCAAAATGCATAAAATAAGCCTATTTGACCAAGTTTAAGTTAGCTTTGACCAAGGGCTTGACTCGTTGACTAGATAGCATCTTTTATAAGCTTAAAATAACAAGGAAAATAAAGAAAAAAAGATGTAAAACAGAATGCATAGGGCCAAAAATAGGAGAAAAAAAAGAAATTTCAACTTCAAATCTTCACATCTTCGCGAGGGCTTGCACGGAGTGGTTTCCGAGGCATCCGGCGTGGTTTTCCTAGCGTCTAGGAGTGTCTAAGGTGAGGGTTTCATGTTTATTTGCGCATTTGAAAGTTTTATGTATTAACTTTATTTTTTGAGTTTTATCCGTAGAATGTTATTTTGATCATTTTGAGGCTTAAAGTATGTTCCCTAGCAATCGTAGAACATGTATTTATAGCTTTTTAACATTTTATGCGGTTGAATATCGAAATTGAAATATAAATTATTAATTGAATAGTAAATTATGAATAGTAAACCCCCGTTTCGATGAAGTTGCTCCATTACGCGTTATGTTGATGTAGGAAGGTGCTAGATATGCTAGAATGCCTAAATGTGTGGTTTAATTGGATTGTGTAATGGAAAAACGGAGAAAAATGGCTTAGTGAAAGTTGGGGTCGTTTAGGTCGAGTTTGGCATTTTATCGATTTGCGTGATGGCATTGTCTCGGGAGGCCATGGAAGCACTTTTGGTATGGCTATGGCGTTGGTTGGGTGTTTGGTTAGGCTAGCAGTAGTTCAAACGAGCAAAGGGAGAAATCAGGACTTTGCGTGAATTCTAGGGTTAAGTAGGGTTTCGGGGTCTTTAGACGTGCCTTATAGTGACCTAGGAGGATTGGTGAAGTCGGTTTTCAAAACTCGTGACTCGTTTGAAAATAGTAGCGTTTTGAAAGTTGGGGTCATTTTGTGATTTTGTGTGTTTTTATAGTGTAGTGCCTATAGAAAGCTAGATATTGCTTGTTAAGCTTGTTAAAGTTGATTATGATTGAATTTGTATATCAATTGTTGTTAATGCTTGTTAGTGTTGTTCTTGATATCTCGTTTATTGCCACTGATTTGTATTGTTGTGCTATCGCTCGTATATTGCTTGTATCGTGTCTTGCATTGCATAGTGTCAGGTGTGTGAGTGATGGGCCTCTCTGGGTAGTCTCGGGCTGCCAGTGTTGGTTTCTCTAGCTCCGTGTCCTATTCCCTTTTCTCGCTTGGGTTGCCTCCCAAGGAGATTTGGGTCGTAGAATTGATGGATACTTCCGGGGTATTCCAAATTGAAGTTATAAGGTGGGTGAGTCGGCGCGTCATCGTTAAAGTCATCGGAATCGTGATCGGTACATTACTCGCTCGAGTGAACCATAGCCTTCAAAGTGTGGTATAGCTTTGATTGGTTGTGTTAATGCTTTCTTTAATTGTTGTTTATATTGAATGCCTTTTTATTGATTGTATTGCTTAACTGTACCTATTTGCATTGCATGATCTTCTTTCTCTCCACCTCAATATATGTCTCGCCCTTACTGAGTATACGTGTTGTGTATACTCACTCCTCACCACCACATTTCAGGAAATATCATGTTAGCTGAAAAGTTCGTGATTTCGTGAAAATTCGTGCTTGAAGAGTTGTCTTGCGTGCCTATGTGGCTTGAGATGTCGAAGTTGTAAAGATGTATGCTTTCATGTATTGTATGTATTTAATGTCAAAAGGAATGTAATTTAAGTTTCATTAGATTGTTGAAGTGGTTTGATAAGTTAGATTATGTATCTAGTTGGCATAGCTTAACTTTAATGCATGTTTGTAATGTCCAAAGGAAAAAAAGTTAGAATGGTATGATAGTCTATCTTATGCAATAAGTTAGAATGGTTTAATTGTCAAGCATGAATGTACATGTAAAAGATGTGAAGAGGTAGGTTAGTCTGTAAACTGGAAATGTATATTTGCTTGTGATTGTTTGTTGAGAACAAGGCTCGGATGGCCTTGAGGTGGTTGAATGTTTGGACATGGTATTGGTCCACTTATATGCTGTCGCGGGTTTTATTTTTGCCTAGAAACAGGGGAGACTCCGTCCGTTTTCCCTGAAAATTTTGCCTGGGTTTGGTTTGGGCTGTGATTAGATTGATTGATAGAACTCCCGGTCTCGAGAGGGATCGGGGTGTTACAAGTGGTATCAGAGCTTGTTTAGCTCATAAGCCAGGACAGGGTCCTCGGTCTGGTGGGTAGTGATCATTGAATGTGTGCTTGTTAAATGTGTTTTGAAAGTGTATGCTTGTATGTGAGATTGTGTGTCTTGACCTGAATGTATGCTCCTATGTGATATAGTTATGTGTTATGTGTTAATTGTGTGCTAAGTGAAGTGAAGTGTCTAGTTGTGCATTGAATTGACCTATTGAATTGGCATCGTGAATCGAATTGACCTTGTGAATTGTTATTTGCTTGAAGTATTGCTTGTAATGTGTGTATTGAAATGTCTTGAGTTGGTTATGTCGTGATTTGAATTGATTATGTTGTGCTTGACTTGATTGTCGTGCTTGAGTGACTTTGTTGAATAAAATTTTTTGTAAACTTGCTTGCATAATAGTTTAAGGCATGTGTATAACTGTGATATATTGGCATTCATACATATCCTATTGAAATGGTAAGAAAGACTTCTTCCTCCCCTGAAGAGAAGTGGTTAGTAGCAAGCCCCAAGTTATGTGGATTAACGGGAATGAGCAGTATTTGACTAGCCTTTATTTGGGAGTTGGTGTTTATTTTTGGAGCTCGGTTATTGGCGAATCTCTAAGGTCCTCCTCTGTGTTTAACAGTTGTGGAAGAGTAGTTTTCTTTTGGGGTTCCTTGAAGGTTATCTTCTATGCTTTGTGTAAATGACTTCCTTTGGAGTTCTACATGATTATTCTTTGGAGCATTTTCTTAATGTCTTCTTGATTGGGCATTCATCGGGTATTTCTATATTGGCATTTCGTGGGAGACTTGGTTGAGATTTTAATCAACCTTTGGTGTTCTTTCTGCATTCTTATGGGGAACTTTGATTTGAGTCTGCTTACAATGATCAGTTTTGTGTGAGGCGTACTACTTTGGTATTCCTTGTGGACATTTCTCAGTGGATTTGGCAATCGGAGCTCTTATTGGACTTGTTGCATAATATTGTCTACAATATCTTTGCTCTAGTCTTTCTTGATATTTTATTGGCAATCGTGATTGGAATTCCTCAATAGTATATGGTGCACCTGCACGGCATTTTCTCTGGTATTTTACCCAATATTCGGTAGCAGTATTATTTTGGGGAAATCTACTTGGCTATTCATGGACTTTTGATAATTATATATATGTTGACGTACATTATGGATTCCCTATTCAGATGCTTCTTGAGCTATATATTTTGAAAGACTTCCTTGAAACCTCTGTAATATGATTGACTGGATTTCTTGTCTGGAGTCTTCCTGAGCAGTACTTGGGATTCTTGTTTAGACTCTGCTTCAGATTGTTTATTGGTATGTTCTCGGTACTTTTACTTGGGATTCTATTATGGCATTCATGTCTAGTAAGATTTTTATTTGGGGATCTATTTGGTATTCTCTAGAGCCTTTATTTGGCCTTATTATTTTGGAGTTTTCGGGCGGTACTACTCGGGCTTCTTCTTCGGCCTTTTCCACACAGGGGAAAATCTATACTTGTTGTTTTATTAAGATGACGCAGGAAGGACTCAGTGATTGGAGGATTTCATTTAGAGATTGGCCTTTGGTACTTTTCTCCATTTTCCTTTACAGAATTTTCAGCTAGGTCTACTTACGGTAATAAGCACTGCATGAGTATCTTTGCTTCAGTCTTTAGATGATATTTTCTCGGCATTGTTGGTTGGGATTTCTATTCGGGTTTTCCTATGAGCATCCTTATTCACTATCTTGCCCAGCAACCGATGCAGATTAGTCAGTGTTCGATTTCAGATGATGCTAAGTTTTATTGGAAGAAGAATTGCGAGGACGCAATTGTTTTAAGGGGGGAAGGATGTGATAACCCGAACCAGGTATGCATTTAATGGCATTTAATTGCATTTAATTAAGTGTTATCTTAAATGTTAGCATTGAATTATGTGTTTATTTTTAGTTAAACATTCATTTGTAGCTTTATTTTCATATTTTGTTAATCGGTTTTAATTTTCTTACATTTTAATGCTCGGTTTTCAATTAAATGAAAAGTAACTCCGAGCCGGAGTAAATTTTGAACTATGTTACTTTTCAAAAATTATTTTTTCTTAAATTCTTTGAAGTTTAATTGCTATTCTTTTATTGTCGCAAAGTGCATAGCATATCGAGAGAGATAGTTAGGAAATGAATTCTAGTCCTTAGCAAATAGTGAAAACTAGTATTTAGTGTCTTAATTTTAATATTTTAGTTGTTGTTAGCTAGAATTAGAATTGTGCTAGTTGTTTTAGCTTCAAAATGCATAAAATAAGCCTATTTGACCAAGTTTAAGTTAGCTTTGACCAAGGGCTTGACTTGTTGACTAGATAGCATCTTTTATAAGCTTAAAATAACAAGGAAAATAAAGAAAAAAATCTGGAAAACAGAATGCATAGGGCTGAAAATAGAAGGAGAAAAAAAAAAGAAATTTCAACTTCAAATCTTCACATCTTCGCGAGGGCTTGCACGGGGTGGTTTCCGAGGCATCCGGCGTGGTTTTCCTAGCGTTTAGGAGCGTCTAAGGTGAGGGTTTCATGTTTATTTGCGCATTTGAAAGTTTTATGTATTAACTTTAATTTTTGGATTTTATTCGTAGAATGTTATTTTGATCGTTTTGAGGCTTAAAGTATGTTCCCTAGCAATTGTAGAACATGTATTTATAGCTTTTTAACATTTTCTGCGGTTGAATATTGAAATTGAAATATAAACTGTTAATTGAATAGTAAATTATGAATAGTAAACTCCCGTTTCGATGAAGTTGCTCCGTTACGCGTTATGTTGATGTAGGAAGGTGCTAGATATGCTAGAATGCCTAAATGTATGGTTTAATTGGATTGTGTAATGGAAAAACGGAGAAAAATGGCTTAGTAAAAGTTGGGGTCGTTTAGGTCGAGTTTGGCATTTTATCGATTTGCATGATGGCATTGTCTCGGGAGGCCATGGAAGCACTTTTGGTGTGGCTATGGCATTGGTTGGGTGTTTGGTTATGGTAGCGGTAGTTCAAACGAGCAAATGGGGAAATCAGGGCTTCGCGTGAATTCTAGGGTTAAGTAGGATTTCGGGGTCTTTAGACGTGCCTTATAGTGACCTAAGAGGATTGGTGAAGTCGGTTTTCAAAACTCGTGGCTCGTTTGAAAGTAGTAGCGTTTTGAAAGTTAGGGTCATTTTGTGATTTTGTGTGTTTTTATAGTGTAGTGCCTATAGAAAGTTAGATATTGCTTGTTAAGCTTGTTAAAGTTGATTATGATTGAATTTGTATATCAATTGTTGTTAATGCTTGTTAGTGTTGTTCTTGATATCTCGTTTATTGCCACTGATTTGTATTGTTGTGCTATCGCTCGTATATTGCTTGTATCGTGTCTTGCATTGCATAGTGTCAGGCGCGTGAGTGATGGGCCTCTCTGGGTAGTCTCAGGCTGCCAGTGTTGGTTGCTCTAGCTCCGTGTCCTATTCCCTTTTCTCGCTTGGGTTGCCTCCCAGGGAGATTTGGGTCGTAGAATTGATGGATACTTCCGGGGTATTCCAAACTGAAGTTATAAGGTGGGTGAGCCGGCGCGTCATCGTTAAAGTCATCGGAATCGTGATCAGTACATTACTCGCTCGAGTGAACCATAGCCTTCAAAGTGTGGTATAGCTTTGATTGGTTGTGTTAATGCTTTCTTTAATTGTTTATTGTATTGTTGTTTATATTGAATGTCTTTTTATTGATTGTATTGCTTAACTGTACCTATTTGCATTGCACGATCTTCTTTCTCTCCACCTCGATATATGTCTCGCCCTCACTGAGTATACATGTTGTATATACTCACTCCTCACCACCACATTTCAGGAAATATCATGTTAGCTGGAAAGTTCGTGATTTCGTGAAAGTTCGTACTTGAAGAGTTGTCTTGCGTGCCTATGTGGCTTGAGATGTCGAAGTTGTAAAGATGTATGCTTTCATGTATTGTATGTATTTAATATCAAAAGGAATGTAATTTAAGTTTCATTAGATTGTTGAAGTGGTTTGATAAGTTAGATTATGTATCTAGTTGGCATAGCTTAACTTTAATGCATGTTTGTAATGTCCAAAGGAAAAAAAGTTAGAATGGTATGATAGTCTATCTTATGCAATAAGTTAGAATGGTTTAATTGTCAAGCATGAATGTACTTGTAAAAGATGTGAAGAGGTAGGTTAGTCTGTAAACTAGAAATGTATATTTTCTTGTGATTGTTTGTTGAGAACAAGGCTCGGATGGCCTTGAGGTGGTTGAATGTTTGGACATGGTATTGGTCCACTTATATGCTGTTGCAGGTTTGCTTTTTGCCTAGAAACAGGGGAGACTCCGTCCGTTTTCCCTGAAAATTTTGCCCGGGTTTGGTTTGGGTTGTGATTAGATTGATTGATAGAACTCCCGGTCTCGAGAGGGATTGGAGTGTTACAGGCCATGTGCAAGTCGCACTAAAGCCACTAATCAGAGAAGGACTAGATACCAGTGTAGATCTAGCTCTTAGAGATTGTAGATTAATTAGATACAATGATTCATTACTAGGATTAGTTGAGACTAGTCTATGTAATGGTCCCATTTTCTTTAATTGTTTTCCAGATCATACCATATCGCTTACATGTCCTCATGTCATGAAAGCACTTCAATTAGACATTAAGACGTATAATTATTATGTTGATTGTGGAACACACGCATATGAAGTTATTTATCGTCTTAATTATAAATTGATGACTACAGGATTAAATCCCAGATCTATAATCAGAAAACGTCCAAAAGGTAAAACTATCCTTTGGAACGTGGATAGAAATAGATCCATAGTTAACATACCCAGAACCATTAAGTGGAACGAAGTTTCACTTCCAGAAAGGTGGGACATTGAAATTGCCACTAAACCAGTTGTTCAGGACCATAACGTCCAGAACTCCAAAATAGAACAAATCATCCAGTACGATGATGGAACAGTTTCCATTAAAATTGATAGAGGAAATAGAGATTCAGTTTTATCTCGATCATTTTCCAGCATCTCTAGGATTAGTATTTCTGACCCTACTCCAGGTTTTGTTGACCTTCCTTCAACAAGCAGAACTCAGACCCAAACCGTTCCTATGGGAATCAGGATTGAAGAACAGACTGCTCGCCCAGTCTATCTAGAAATTTAACCAATAGATACATCGTTTGTTGACTTCAACCCTTCAGCCTCAGACTTTGGCATCAATATGTTGTCTAAAGTCTTTGAAAGAGATGTTCAAGGCTTGAAAGATGAATTTCTTTCAGACGAGAACAAGCAAATCAGAGAATGGTATTTTAAGAACCATAACAATGAACAATTAGCAGATTATAAAAGCCAATGGCTCCAATATTTACAAATTGTTATGTTAAATGTACCATTTTTTATGTGGTTCAAACATAGAAATAAACCAATGAACATTAATGTTCTTACAGCAAGAACAAGAAAATGGAATTTACCTAATTCCACAACAGTTATTGATACGGAGCACCCTCCGTTTCAACACACACAGGTTCCAACTAAAGAAAGAACTATTGACCTTAAACCAGTTGTTTTTACAGAACAACCAGAACTTAAAGACATAGCCCAACAAAATAATTGGACTAATCTTTCAGTAGTCACATTACAGAAACAAATTCAGAATATCGAAGATATTCTTGAAAAACAGACTCCAGTAAAAAAGGAAGAATCAAAACAAAAGTCAACTGAACAGATCACTGTTTCATTGGCAAAACCATTTGATTCACTTAAGTTAACCAGTACAAAGGTTAAACCAGAATCTCCAATCAAGGTTTTACCTTTCAAAATATCAAAATTCATTCCAAAATTGGAATCCACAGAAGAGAAGAATACCAAACTTCTCCACGAACTGATTTCCAGATCTAAGAAATCAGAACCTTCAACTAGCCAACCAGCTCTTCAGACGTTAAAACAGTCAGATAGTAATTCTGATTGTGAATCCTCATCTTCTCAGAATTTCGGTAGGGATAAAGTTATCCATCTCAATAGAATTTCTTTTCCTGATACAAAGAATTTCTATCCCAGACATTCACCCCCAGATCTTCAAATTGAAGAATCTCATTCCCAGAGGTCCTACTCAGGAACTCAAATCTATGAATGGAACATAGATGGAATGACAGAATACCAGATCCTCAATGTTACCAAACAGATGATCATCATCGGTAACATTTACAAACAAGTTGTTTCTAAGAGAGCAGCAACCAGAAATATCATCCTTGGTTTCAATGGTCAGCTCAGAGGATGGTGGGATAACCAACTCACTGAAACTACCAAAGATAATATCCTCAACATGGTGAAAACCAATGAGAATGGTGAACCCGTTCTCAATCAACAAGGTCAGACAGAGTCATGTGCTCTATCAGCCTTAGTCTTCTACATCGCCTAACAAAATAATTGGACTAATCTTTCAGTTGTCACATTACAGAAACAAATTCAGAATATCGAATATATTCTTGAAAAACAGACTCCAGTAAAAAAGGAAGAATCAAAACAAAAGTCAACTGAACAGACCACTGTTTCATTGGCAAAACCATTTGATTCACTTAAGTTAACCAGTACAAAGGTTAAACCAGAATCTCCAATCAATGTTTTACCTTTCAAAATATCAAAATTCATTCCAAAATTGGAATCCACATAAGAGAAGAATACCAAACTTCTCCACGAACTGATTTCCAGATCTAAGAAATCAGAACCTTCAACTAGCCAACCAGCTCTTCAGATGTTAAAACAGTCAGACAGTAATTCTGATTGTGAATCCTCATCTTCTCAGAATTTCGGGAGGGATAAAGTTATCCATCTCAATAGAATTTCTTTTCCTGATACAAAGAATTTCTATCCCAGACTTTCACCCCCAGATCTTCAAATTGAAGAATCTCATTCCCAGAGGTCCTACTCAGGAACTCAAATCTATGAATGGAACATAGATGGAATGACAGAATACTAGATCCTCAATGTTACCAAACAGATGATCATCATCGGTAACATTTACAAACAAGCTATTTCTAAGAGAGCAGCAACCAGAAATATCATCCTTGGTTTCAATGGTCAGCTCAAAGGATGGTGGGATGACCACCTCACTAAAACTACCAAAGATAACATCCTCAACATGGTGAAAACCAATGAGAATGGTGAACCCGTTCTCAATCAACAAGGTCAGACAGAGTCATGTGCTCTATCAGCCTTAGTTTTTTATATCACCTACCATTTCATAGGTGATCCCACAATCTACTAAGAAAGAACATCTGAAATCCTCCAGAACTTTAGATGTAGAACACTCCAAGAGTTCCGATGGTATAAGGATATCTTCCTCAGTAAGCTATACCAAAGATCTTATAATAACGCCAGTTATTGGAAAGAAAGATTTCTTTCTAGACTTCCAAAGTTATTTACTCAGTAAGTGAAAAAAGCTCTTTTACTAGATTTCCCAGGACTAGACTATGATCTAATGACATATGGAGACATCATATCCCATATAAACAAGACTGCTTTGAAGATTTGCACTGATCTTCATTTTAAAGCACAATTAAAGAAACAGTCTAACAGAAAAGAATTAGGAAATTGGTGTGAACAATATGGTATGAAAAGTGTTCAACCACCCTATACTCATAAGACACATAAATCTAGAATTTCCTCCAGAAAATACAAGAGTCACTTCAAGTCCATTGGACAGAAGTATAACCAAAAGTATGGCAACAAATCATACACCAAGAAGAAACATTACCAGAAGTTTCCACAAAGAAATTGGAAACCAAACTATCATAAACATAGTAAAGAACAGAAAACCACAGGATGTTTCAAATGTGGTAAACCAGGACACTATGCAAGAGATTGCAAAATCAGATCACTAATTCAATCATTAGAATTAGATGAAGCTACAAAGAGCATAATACTCTAGTCCATTGATGATCTTGAATTATCATCCAGCTCTTCTTCAGATTCCTCTGATGAAGAAAACATTAATTAGATTGGAACAGACAACTACTATTCCAGTAGTTCTTCCAACTCCATCCAAGAATGTGCTTGTCCTAGTAAAGGGGCATGTTTCTGTCAAAAAGGACTCAATGTCCTTACAGACTCTCATAGTCTTATGATCGATATGATCTGTAAGATTAATGATCTAGAAGAAAAGCAAGCTTATCTTCTCATATTTAAAGAAATTATGGATCAGAAAGAGGAAAAGAAACCTCCATCCATATCTTTCCAGAATACTAACTATTCTGATGTTCTAAGTCATTTCCAGAAAAGGAAATCCCAGCCAGTTGGAATTTTTGATCTTCAACATGAGATTAAACTATTAAAAACAAAAATCCAGCAACTCAGACAAGAGACTTGTGATCTCAGACTTGATCATGAACATCTCCAACAAGGTGTCCAGCTCTTGTAGATTGAATCTCTAGAACGTCAAGAACATCTTTCTCAGAATGATGAACTTGATAAACAAACTCAGATTGCTATAGGCAAACTAACAGAAGGAGCTAGCACCTCCAAACCAACAGAGGATTATCTCTATCTTCTAAACAAAATCACATATCAGAAATGGTATGTCTAGTTAACCATCAAGGTTAATGATTTAAAATTTGAAACCATTGCCTTATTAGACTCAGGTACATATATGAACTACATTCAAGAGGGTCTAATTCCTTCCAGATATTTTGAGAAAACCAAAGAGAAGCTTTCTACAGCTGACTCTACCAGACTCCAAATTAGATACAAATTACCTAATGCACATGTTTGCAATCAAGGTATTTGTTTCTCAACCAGTTTTGTCCTCATCAAATAGTTGAACTCCCAAGTCATTCTCGGGAATCCATTCCTCCAACAGTTATTTCCCATGACTGTTACAGAACAAGGTATTTCTACCAATGTGTTAGGAAAACCAATCATCTTTGAGTTTTATTATCCTTCACAACGACGAGATATTAACTCAATCCAACAGAAAGAAAACTAGATCAGTTTTCTTAAAGAAGATATTAAAAGTCTCAGAATTGATGAACAGATTGCTAAACAGCAACAGTCCATTAAAGACTTTCAGTCCAAACTTGAAAGAGAAGTTTGTTTAGAACTTCCTACGGCTTTTCGGGCTAGTAAGAAACATTCAGTCTCTCTTCCATATGAGAAGGACTTTTCAGAACAGAATATTCCTACCAAGGCTAGGCCCATTCAGATGAACCAGGAATATCTCTCTCTTTGCAAAAAAGAGATCCAGAGTTTATTAGATAAAAAGCTAATCAGACCCAATAAAAGCCCATGGTCTTGTGCAGCCTTTTATGTTAATAAACATGCAGAACAGGAACGAGGAGCCCCTCGTTTAGTTATCAATTATAAGCCTTTGAACAAGGTCTTACAATGGATCAGATATCCATTACCCAACAAGAATGATCTCCTTAAGAGATTACATCAGGCCCATGTCTTCAGTAAATTTGACATGAAATCAGGATTTTGGCAAATCCAAGTCTTAGAACCAGAGAATTTCTAACGGGCCATGTGCCTATCACATAGGATTCCTCCGGGAATACCTTTTTCTTTTTGTTTTGTTTTACAGGATTACAGAAGCGGACACCAAAAATCCAATTAGCGGATTTAAATGGATTGTTTCAAGTCCACTGCAATTAAGTAGATTGAAACAAAGTTTTCAGATCCAGAAGTAGAATTGATAATTGTTTCAATTCCGCAATTCTTTCTTTATATTGTTGCTAACCATTTGCAGGAACCATTCACTCCTGACATTAGTAACGATGGCACCCAAGAAAGACAAAGGCAAGGCAAAGGTATTCGATCTCAGTTCTTATGCCCAGAAAGCAAGCACACCAGTAACCACTCCAACTCAGTCATCAACTCCAGTCAAGGTTGAAGACAAACAGATAACCCATACACAGATATCTACCCAGTCACCCCTAGGTAGAAACCTCACAGTTTTGGGGACTTTGACCTCTCAGAAACAGTTAACTGGTGTTCATGCAGGATTTGCAGGTACATCATCTTCTCAGATAACAGTCAGTAACAAGTTTCAGCCCCTTGTTGCTAAACCAAAATCAGTAACTCCAAAACCTAAACAGTTACCATCCCCATCATACATTTACAAGAACGTCTTCGACCAGTTCTTGTAACAGAACCTATACACTTCAAACAGAACCCAAACATCACCCCAGATGAGTTTGCTAGGGCATTTCTTCATCCCTACTCAAACTACATCCCAGACAACACATTCAAAACATAGAGTTACTATGAGGCCATTCTCATAGCAACAGAATCAATAGAGTTTGTCCCAGATGACAGTGACAAACAACCAGGCCAATATAGCCACGTCAAGGCTAAACTTCAGAATGTGCTCACCCTTGATCAATGGGCACAACCCCCACAGAAAACCAAACAACTCCTAGTTAATATAGCCCTCAGAGACTATAACTATTATGATTACATTCAGGCGTGGTTTAGATACTTCTATCGCCAGAATGATAAACATGATATGTCATGATTTTTCCTTTTCAAGAAAACATTCCCCTTAGAGGTCCCAAATTGGTTTATCCAATGGTGGGTATCATATGGTCCTATAACATAAATATTACCAGAACCAGTTTACAAAGGATACAAGTACTTCACGAAAAATTGGCAGGCTCCAGCACATTTAGCCTACCTTCTCCCATTTTTCGTGTTCTATAGAGTTTTCTTTGTAACATGGATTTTTAGATCAGAATTTGCATTCAAACATACATCTTTCGAAAACCAGCAAGTCATACCGGCTTTCGGAAGAAATCATTGTGTCATATGGTGGAAGAAGATGAACAACAGTTCTTGTTCAACTCCAAAGGTCCAAGCATGGCTAGAAACCAATCAGAAATAGAAGAAGGAAATTCAACCAGAACAGTAGGAGTTCCTCTCCTTCAAGAATTTCCTCCAAACTCAGCTCGCAGCAGCCACCAGTTATGATGAAGTTCAGGCCATTATGCTGCAACTCAATGAACTTGCCCCAGATCAGGCATCCATTTCTACAGATTCCGCCAATAACAATGAAGATGAGTTTCCTAATGTTCTCACTAAAAACATTGGACAGATAGGGTTTTGTTCTTCTAAGTTCCCTTCAAAAACTAGGATGCAATGGTTAAACTTCCCCTCTCTGAAGTCATATGGTTACTGAAGAATTCCATAAAACTTCAGCTAGTCTAGGTCAAATGGCAACTGGTAAAGACTTCTCAAGTCCATTGATGGGTGTGGCTTTCCCAAAAAGCCAAAGAAGATTTAGAAACTTGTTTATCTTCTAGCCTGTATTTTATTTTGTATTTTGCTTAGTCAACTTACCTTTAGCCAATTTACCTTTAGCAAACCAATCTCAACAATCTTGTAAGGTCACGGGATTGAGGAGCAGAAGGTGTAAGACTCCGTTGTTACCCATGTGGCGATTTGATGAGAGATAGTTAGGCTTCGAAGATAGTAAGACTAGGTACGATGCAGGGTAGATTATAGGGAAAATAGACTAGTTTATTTATTTTCTTTGTATTAGTGGGAATACACATCACTCAGTATACTTGTATGTATTCTACCATAGTCAGTGTGATCCAGACATGAAGAAGTTTTGCAACGTCTTCAGCACATAACCAGTCTCAGATTCAGAGGCGAAGAAGAAGATGAATCCAGTCCAGACATCATCATCACAAAACGACAAAATTACTTTCGGTCACAGTGAAAGTAATCCAGTCAAAAGCACAATCATCATATCATGACAAGAGATCTTTCAGCCACAGTAAAAGCCAAACATGATCGTCAAGTCACGACAAAACAAGATCCGGCCACAGTAAAAGCCGACCACTATTCATGAATAGTAAAATTCACTTTTTACTCTTCACTTTTGAAAAGTTACTTTTGACTTTTCATTTTTACATTTTTCATTATTGTAATCACAGATTCGATATCCTATATCAAGGCAGAGTCTGCCTCAAAACATAGAATCCGAATTCTCTTTCTTTCTACATTTTTCCTTTTAATTCGGTTCACTCTTTTACATTGTACTCCTGTACAACCTCCAGTGTAAGACATTTCTTCCAGTTCATCTAATTACAAGTAAGAGACTTTGTCTCCTTTTATCTTCATCTTTGTAGTATCCCTTTATTTATCCTGTCTATTATCCCTGCTTATTCTTGTTTCTGTTATGTCTATTATTATCTCATCTTCCCTGGGTTGTTTCTAGTAAGAGACTTTGTCTCTTTTTATCTTCATCTTTGTAGTATCCCTTTATTTATCCTGTCTATTATTATCTCATCTTCCCTGGGTTGTTTCTAGTAAGAGACTTTGTCTCCTTTTATCTTCATCTTTGTAGTATCCCTTTATTTATCCTGTCTATTATCCTAGACATAACAGAAACAAGAATAAGCAGGGATAATAGACAGGATAAATAAAGGGATACTACAAAGATGAAGATAAAAGGAGACAAAGTCTCTTACTTGTTATTAGATGAACTGGAAGAATTGTCTTACACTAGAGGTTGTACAGGAATACAATGTAAAAGAGTGAACCGAATTAAAAGGAAAAATGTAGAAAGAAAGAGAATTCAGATCCTATGTTCTGAGGCAGACTCTACCTTGATATAGAATATCGAATCTGTGATTACAATAATGAAAAATGTAAAAATGAAAAGTCAAAAGTAACTTTTCAAAAGTGAACAGTAAAAAGTGAATTTTACTATTCATGAATAATGGTCGGCTTTTACTGTGTCCGAATCTTGTTTTGTCGTGACTTGATGATCATGTCTGGCTTTTACTGTAGCCGAAAGATGTGAGGCCCGACCCCGATTTGCGTGCGAAACCTAGCTTCGTTTGCCCTAACCTAGATTTGCGTGCCATAACCTAGGTTTGAGAATTGTATTTAGTTTTGTGTGCCTTGCATTGAATTTTGTGCATTCATATAGGGTTACGTGCGTTTACTTGAAAAACGTGCGTTTGTCTCGTAGTTCGTGTTCTATCTCGAAGTGTGTGCCCTAAACCTAAGAAAGCGTGCCTTCACGCTAACCGAGAAAGCATCTTACACGGAACACTAAACTATAAAATAATCCTAAAACAATCCTACAAATCCACTATCAATATAATAATCCTAATTCAATTCACTAGAAGACAAAAATGCACCAAAAACAAAACATTCTTTATTCTTTATGCATTATTCTTTTTGCACTTTCAAAATACAATTAAATAACACTCAAAAGAAGACACAAAATTCAGATTTGGCACATGCAATAGCCGGCCATGCCTTGTTCTTGAGCAAGAAATTTGAGCAACATATTTTATTCTATGCATGCAAAGACAAAATATGACATAAGGCATTAAAATAATTGCTCAATTCCTCTCAATTCCTCACCATACCCGACCAGCCTTTGCATGCCCATCCTAGCAATTTCAAAATAGCATATTGAAGACAAAAGTGCAGAATTTGGATTGCCCAAGGACCGACCACAACCTCAAAAAATTGCAAGGCCTTCATTTGTTGTCTTTTCTTCATTTCTCTTTCGTTTCTCTCTCTCTTCCTCTCATTTCTCTCTTCTCTCGGCCTTAGCTGCACATTACTACCTCCTTGGCTTGTCTTCTTCATAACTTAGCTGAGCCAAGTCAAGCAATCATCAAGAAAGTTGAGCAAACAAGCTAGAGTTCGAAAATCACTCATGCATGTGCATTAAAGCTTCATTTCGGTCCTAGGTAAACTTCTTGACATCCATTTCTCTTCTTCATGTTTTAACCTCATGCATGTGCTAAGAGATTGCTTACTAGGCTAGGAAAAAATTGAGAAAAGCTAGTGGGATTTCGGCTAGGCAAAGGAAAGGAGAAGATTTGAGCTTCAACCAGGTTTTTGGGCATAGTTTGGTTGATTGCAAAGGTGAGGGTTAAAAGCTTTTGAAAACTCTTTGAAATTTCACATGCATGTTCATAAATGTGTATATTTGCTTCTGTACTTGAGTTATGTGGTCGTTCATGAGCTTAAACAACCATGCATGGCAAGAACTTGGCTTGAAAATGATGCTAGGTAAAGTCGAATTTATGAGACAGCTTTCTGACCAGTCTGTTCGAGGTAATTTTGGCTAAGCAAATGATGTTGAAATTGCGTAAAAATCACTAGGTGACTAATTTGGACAGTTTTGAACAATTTTTTCAGAAATAGGAAAAGTCAAATTTTGGCTCTAAGGTCCTCAAAATGGCAAAATCACGAAAGGTAGCTAAATCTGGAAAAATTTGAGGAAATGAAACAGTTTTGGCAGATGCACTGACTATGTAGAACGAGAGGTCTTTGACCTAGAAAATGACATCAAAATTGAGTGAAATTTTGTGTGCTGCTATATTTTTCAGTTGTGGACATTTTTTCCAGAAATAGGCTTAGGCTAAAAATGAACCTAAGGACCTCAAAAACATGAAATATCGAAAGATAGGCAAATCTGGACAGTTTTGTGCAGTTCCACTATTTTGGCTATATCTAATGACCCCGAACTCCAATTGATGCAAGGTTTGTTTCTGATTTTAGTTAACTTCTTAAGATTTAATTTGAAATCTTATTCACTGAATTTGGATATTGTTTGGTTATCCGATTGATTGTGAGAAAACAGCCTATTGCAGTGAGTGTTCCACTTAGCTATGTGCTTGGAAAACTATTGTAACCTCTTTTGTGGCACTAATTGTTTGGAATTGTGGTGTTGGAATATTATGTGGACTGTTTTGAGCACTTGAGGATGTATGAATTGAATGATGCATGACTTGGGAATGATGTTATGTTGACTTAGGGTTTTGATCGCACGATTATGCATGATATGGAAACCCTAATGACTAAGTATTCTTGCTAAGTGTTAACCATTGGATATTGTGAGGAAACTGTACGTTGCGTGGGCTGCCCGTAATTGTTTTATAATTTCAAAAGTGATATTGACCATTGCATGTTGACAAATAAGCTTTTCTTGCATTTGAACCCATGTTGATATCATTGCATGTTGAGTAATCTTATCACTTGATTGCGTGGACCTTTTAATGAGTTATATGGCCTGTTTTACATGTGTTACATGGCTGCCCGTTTAATTTCCATATAACTCTATATGCCTTTCAAGTGAAATTTCCTGTCTTATCGTGTCCTGCTTGTTTATCTGTCAATGTGCAATCTTATGACTGTCCGGAGGCAACCTACTTTGTTGTCCTCCTTCTGTGATATATATTACCTGTCATAATTGTGCATTGCATACAAGGTTGCAACCTTTCCTGTCGGCATGGTAGCGATCACGTACGCCAGGCGGCATCGGGCTTGCCGGTGTTACCGTGACCACCATGGTCCCATTCCCTCTCTCGCTTGGGGGCTAGACTTCCTCGGAGAGTTGGGTCGTAGGATTTTGGGGTACATCCGGAGTACACCCACCTGGTGTGTTTGGGGGATGATTTGAAGTCAGCCGCAACAACTGATCCTGGATCTGATCTGAGAGCAAAAGCTCACCGTATCCTTTTATTATGTGTATAAGTACTCCCGCTTGGATCCTAGAGAACCTCGGGGAGGAAAGACCGATATTCCTGTTCTGTACTTGTATTTCTGTTGTATTCATGTTTGAGAATGGGGTTTTCATAAGTTTAACCGGAAAATGAGTTTCAAAACTTATTTCTCGTTCCCCCTCGCTGAGTTCATAAGGACTCACCCTCTTTTATCATTTCAGGTGAAGAAGAACAGGTACAGGAACCCGAGCTCAATGTACCTAATGATGAACCCCTGGAGTGATTGCCTATTATTGTTGTTTTGCATGAACGTGACTACTTGTGTATTTTGTGCTGCTTGAAGACCATTTATCTTATGTTGCTTGTTGTTGCTAATGTAAAAGACCCCCGTTGTAATTTGGGGTCTAATTTTGGTTTGTACTTATATTAAGTAGACTGATACTAGACATACTATGATCGTTTTTGCTTTTATTATCACTAGTATCTACCATAGGTTATGATGCTTAGTTAAGGAATAGGCAAATGAACTTATCCAATCTCAACAGGTACTCGCTAATAAGCTATGATCAACAGGCATATTTTGAAACGAGAATAAATGGACAAACGAGACATAGTATTATGCTAGGTTATAAATCAAACGGGACGTCGAAATAACCAATAGGAAATTCAATTGATGATTAAATAGTAAATTCTAGTCGGGAATGAACTTGAATTGGAAGTTTTGAGGCTGTTAGAAAATTTAGGTCAAAACAAAGAGCCCAATTACAGCCGTTATGCTGCCGGATTTCCGGAAAATTTTGGAGTCTAGAATAAAACGTTAAGTGTTAAACCTCCTAGAACGATTAAGAATGTGAATGGACTTGAATGTTTAGATCACACCCTAGTCTAACCTTTATAGGCCGGGTTGGGGCGTGACAAAAGATCTCTTGTCATAATATGATGATTATGCTTTTGACTGGATTACTTTCACTGTGACCGAAAATAATTCTGTCGTTTTGTGATGATGATGTCTAAACTGGATTCATCTTCTTCTTCGCCTCTGAATCTGAGACTGGTTCTATGCTAAAGACGTTGCAAAACTTCTTCATGTCTGGATCACACTGACTATGGTAGAATACATACAAGTATACTGAGTGATGTGTATTTCCCACTAATATAAAGAAAATAAATAAATTAGTCTATTTTTCCTATAATCTACCCTGCATCGTACCTAGTCTTACTATTTTCGAAGCTTAACTATCTCTCATCAAATCGCCACATGGGTAATAACGGAGTCTTACGCCTTCTGCTCCTCAATCCCGTGACCTTACAAGATTGTTGAGATAGGTTTGCTAAAGGTAAGTTGGCTAACAGTAAGTTGACTAAGCAAAATACAAAACAAAATACAGGCTAGAAGATAAACAAGTTTCTAAATCTTCTTTGGCTTTTTGGGAAAGCCATACCCATCAACGTACTTATATCCTTCGTAAACTGGTTCTGGTAATATTTCTGTTATAGGACCATATGATGCCCACCATTGGATAAACCAATTTGGGACCTCTAAGGGGAATATTTTCTTGAAAAAGAAAAACCATGACATATCATGTTTATCATTCTGGCGATAGAAGCATCTGAACCACGCCTGAATGTAATCATAATAGTTATAGTCTCTGAGGGCTATATTAACTGGGAGTTGTTAGGTTTTCTGTGGGGGTTGTGCCCATTGATCAAGGGTGAGCACATTCTGAAATTTAGCCTTGACGTGGCTATATTGGCCCGGTTGTTTGTCCCAGATATATATATATATATATATATATATATATATATATATATATTATATACCTTTTTTACATAAAATAGCAAACAAAAGAAGAATAAAAGGGTCATTTTTGGCCAAGCAAAGAAAAAAAGGGGAATGAAAAAAATCAACCAAGGGTTTCAACTTTGATTCATTCCAAGCCATTCCAAGATGATTTCTAGTCATCCAAGCCTTCTACCTAGCATTTCCAAGTTGTTTTGGTGAGGGCTTTCATAAAAAATTGCATATTTTCTTGATTCAAGTTTATGTTCAAAAAATTTTATGAGGTATATGCATATTAGAAAGCTTAATATTGCTATATTTAGTGTTCATATGATTAGTAGAGTATACTTTTAAAGTTATTCATGTGTTTAGCTTTAGATTTGAAGAGTTGAGTTAAAGAATATGATGAATAGTATCCAACCTAGGGTTTTGTTAAACTTTGCTTATAGGATTGATTTTGTACTATATTTGGGTGCTTTTGGTGTTAATAATCATAGATTAATTGTTGAATGCGAATAGTTTGCTCAGAATTGGCTTAAAATGCTAAAATGGCTCAATTTACAAAGGGGTTTCGGGTAATTTGTGAATCCGAGTGCAAATGAATGATATAGATAGTGTTTATTAGGTGTGTATGTCCTTAAAATGCTTTTATGGCGCTAAATTGAGGTTTGGTTTAGGTACTTGTAGTTCAAACGCACTAAGGGGTTTTCTGGGCTTTTGGGTTGAATGTGGTTTAAAGTATGATTTCATGAGTCCTAGTGGTGCCATAGAGTGACATTAGAAGAGTTGAATAGCTTGTTTGGGATTATTGAACCTAGTGCTTCGTTTATAAGTCAAACAGCCTTAGTAAACAAAGGGGACATTTTGGATAATTGGTTCGTTTGAGTGTTTGGTTGCTTATAGAGCTTCATTGTGGTTGGATAGTGGTTAATGAATGTCTAGTATGCTCGTATTGTCCTTCTATTGCTCAGAAGATAGCTATTTAGTTGGAATTAAAATGGGCCATTTGACCAAAGTGTTGACCGTGCTCGTTTTGGGTTGGGGGTTAATCTTGTATGTGCATGGAAGCACTTTTGGTGCAATCGTGGCATTGATTTGAGGGGTGAATTGGGTAGCTATAGTTTAAAGTGACCTCGAGGGCTTCCCGAGCTTTTGTGTAAAAAGTGGGTTTTTAAGGCTTAAGTAGGTGTCTTTTAGTGTTCTTAGAGATGTAGGATAGTTGGGTTGTGGAAATTGTGCTTTGTGTTTCGAGTGGAACCTAAATTGAGCAAATAGATAAAAGGGGTAAAGTGTCAAAGTTAAGTCCAATGTTAGCAGTTGAGTTGACTTGTAGTTCGTTATTTGTGAGTTTAAATGCATTTGGATAACTTGTGTATTCTAAAAAGATGGTATTATTAGTTGAATAGTTAGTTGATTAATAAATGACATAACTTAGTTGAATTAAAGTTCTATGTATATTGATAGCTTCAAACATAGTTGTTAGCGTTCTTGGTTTACATATTGATTGTATGAATTGATCCTTATATGCTAAGTGGTGTGTTTTGCAAGATTACAGCGTAACCTTGTGGTCATATAACTTGTCTAATGGTTAGAAAATGTAAAAATGTTAGTTTAAGATAATTGAATTAGTAATTGATAATTATCTTGCAATTGACTAGCTATGTGTTTAGTTGTATTTGTGTAGAATGTGTATCTAATTGAAGGAGTTTCATGAATTGATTAGTTAGGTGTTATATGTGTTTCTTTAGAATGTTACCTTGCTATGAATTGAGAGACTATGCTTATTTCTTGTCTATATTGCTAGCTTCGGTACAATTGGAGAAGGTTTGAAGGGGGTTATGGGCTTCCTGAAGGTGAGGGACTTGCATTATATTTGCATTTCTAGTTTTGGCTATGCTTGCATAACGTATTGGTTCGTTGATAAATGTGTTCCCACTTATCTGAATTGTCAATGCTAATGTATATGTTATTTATTATGCGGTTGTCTTCGTGTATTACTTGGAATTTAAAGAATGTTGCATATGTGATCGCTTGAGTTATAAGTTGCTGCCTATTAATTGTAATTCATGTGCGGGGGTAACCTTACTTTGTTGTCTCTCATTTTTGTGTTTATTGGCTTTTATTGTTATATTGTTTTATCATTGTTTTATGTGGTTTCGTTTTGATGGTTGCGCAATCTCATCGTCCCGGCGGAAATGATGGCCTCACTGGGCAGCTTTGGGCTTGCCAGTGTTGGTAGCCTTAGCTCTGTTTGCTACTCCCTCTTTCGCCTGGCCCGGAGATCGCCAGGGGAGGTTGGGTCATAGGTTTGGGTACATTCGGAGTACCCATTGATGTAAAGGAATATCGGCATATCGAGTTCGTGGTTCGGGGATCGTGGTTCGGGGTTCGAGAATTAGAGTGATAAAGGTTATCGATCATATCCTTTTTAATTGTGTGGTATTTATTGTTTATTTGTTATTTCAATTGTTTAATTGCTCTACTTGTGTTTAACTATTGCATTGCACGAAATATTTTGAAAACCTCCCCGGTTAATAGTTCCCTCCCTCACTAAGTATACATATATTGTATGCTCACCCCTCATTCCTAATATTTTATAGGTAAAGAAGTAACTGAATCTCTAGAGGGAGTTCGAAGGCTTCATTGCATGCTTGTAGTTGTGGATGAGTGTTTTATGTGTTGATAATGTGAATATGTTCTATTTTGGGATCTATAGGTCTTGTGTATATTTGGGTTGTTTTGGATGAACGTAAATTGAAGTTAAAAGTATTGTATAAAGTAGTAGTTAGTTGGGTTGTAATAACTTTATACTTTGTTTTAATGTTTAGTATTGCATGCTTGTATAGTTGGTGGAAGTTAGTTGATTGTTTGACTAGATTTATAAGAAAGAAAGATAAATATGATTAGAATGGTAAGATAAGCGGATTCAAAATATAGAATTTCAATAGAATTGATTTTGCATGCTTGTATGTTATATTGTCATGGTCTAAGGCTCGGATGGCCTTAGTGTTGGGAAAGTTGCGTGGTTGAAGTTTGGAGTTGTTGAGAATGTTATAGTATGTGGTTTTTGGTTTCATATTTAGTTTACAGGTAACCAATTATGTAATACCTCGATCCCTCTCAAGACCGGGAGTTCTATCAATCAATCTAATCGCAACCCAATTCCAAACTCGGGCATAAAATTTTAGGGAAAGACGGACGGAGTCTCCCCTGTTTCTAGGCAAAATGTAAAACCTGTAATAGCATATAAGTGGACTAGCACCGTGTCCAACCATACAAACACCTCAAGGCCATCCGAGCCCTGGTTCTCAACAATTAAACACAACAATATACATATTTTCAAGTACCCAAACTATTCTAACTCTTTTCCTTTAGACAATTACATACATGCAATGAAATTAAACTATACTAACTGAATACATAGACTAGCTTTTCAAATCACTTCAATAACCTAATAAAACTTAAATTACATTCTTTTTTAACACTAAATACAAACAACACATGAAACATACATCTTTGCATCTTTGACAACTCAAGCCACATAGAACGCAAGATAACTCCTCAAGCACGAACTTTCACGTAATCACGAACTTTCCAGCTAACATGGCATTTCCTGAAATGTGGTGGTGAGCAGTGAGTATACACAACACGTATACTCAGTGAGGGCGAGACAGTTATCGAGGTGGAGAAAAAGAAAGCCGTGCAATGCAAATAAGGCAGTTGAACAATAGAACTGACAAGTAAGCATTCAATATAAACAATCAATACAATAAGCAATTAATAAAAGCATTAACACAACCATTCAAAGCTATACCACACTCTGAAGGCTATGGTTCACTCATACGAGCAATGTACCATTTCACGAGTAATACATCAATCTCGAGCTTTGTAACGCCCCGATTCCTCACGGAACCGGGACTTCTATTAACCATACTAATCACAACCCAATTCCAACCCGGACTCAAAATTTTAGGGAAAACGAACAGAGTCTCCCCTGTACTGTGGACATTCTGGAAACATGTAAGCATTCAAATAAAACACGAAGCAAAAGGAACAACATTTCTAATTGAAATCCCAACTTTAAGACCATCCGAGCCTTAAGCAACACAAGACAATATAAACACATACAAGCATGCAACCATAGTCATAAAATCTTTGTCTTCATTCGCTTATCATACCATTCTTTGTTAGCAATTAAACATTCTTAGAAATTAAAGCCAACCATACATCCATTCATTCATACCCAAGCATGCAACGTAGCTAGAAGCATAAGTTATTACATGCCACAATTCCATAACATTTACTACATCCACTTAGCTTTCAAATTTGTAACTACTCAAATATATATACATAAGCCATTAGGCTCCAAAATAGAACAAAAAGTAGACAAGCAAGGTCTTCTACAATTTAGCAAGCAATTACTTCAATCTCAAGTAATAGTACACAGCAACCAAGGCAACTCCTCTAACTGCATCACCTGAAACATGTTTAGCGAGGTATGAGCAATCACAATTGCCCAGTGAGGGATAAGGTCTACCGGGGACGTGCAATGCAGCAACTTAACACAATTAATACAATAGATAAATAGTGAATAACATTCTAATACCACATTTTAAAAGGATACAATCGATAACCCTTATCACTCCAAATCTTCAATCCCCGATCCATGAACCACGATCTCAATTTTGATATGCCGGCATCCCTTACACCAATGGGTACTCCGGATGTACCCGATCCTACGACCCAACACCCCTTGGCAATCTCCGGACCAGGCGAGTGAGGGAATAGCAGACGGAGCTAAGGCAACCAACACTGGCAAGCCCGATGCCGCCCAGCGAGGCCATCGCATCCGCCACGACAATGAGGTTGCGCAACCACGATGCAATGCAAGAATGATAACAATGACAATATAATCAGTAAACACATTTAAGGACAAAAAGTAGGTTGTCCTCGCACCAAGTTACAATTTAGCAACAATAAGCATATATCAATTACGCAATTATACTAAACAATATACTCTTTTAGCAAGAAAATAAACTATAATGCACGTAAGGATGCAGGTCCCTTACCTCTACCGAGTTCCAAGATGTAAGTTTGAATCATATCATTTCCAGTTACATTGAACCTATGAGCAAACATTACTTCAATTACTCTTTAACTACAACATTCATTAATTATTCAACTAGGTTAGCTAACTCATAACTTTGCTTATTTAGCATATATACAATATCTATTAGAATTCTATTTTTAACAAAATGTCACTTTTATATACTTTAACTTAACATATATTCCAAGTAGCCATTTCCCACAACATAACTCATATAATTATAAGCAATACGGTATTATAAACAAGATACAAACATATTTTAATGAAGTAGCTATACAACTTATTTCATGAAACTTCTCCAAACAACTACATATTACATACCATTACCATTTAAACTCTTATTTAAATCATTTAAAAGTCAATTATAATAACTACATCAATTCAAATAACCAACTAAGCACCAAGCTCAACTAATTCACATAAAATCCCATTAAAACCTTTCCACATGCTTAGTATTTAGGTCATAAACTTCATACTTATACAACATATAACTCAATCATGATCAATTAGAGCAAATATAACAATATAATAACTACTAATGCAACTAATTCAAGTAATTCACAAGAAATCCAACAAATCTCCTTCTAAATGCTTACAAAACAAGCTGTAAACTTCACACAAAATAACGAACCTCAAATCTAATTATACTACATCTCTAATGACAATTTATGGCACAATTTAAGCCCTTGAAATCTCACTTTAAAGTACAATTACCCAAAAAGTCCGAATTTGCCTCTTCATGCATTACTCTACAAGTACTCTAATCGGAGCTCAACTAAGCGAAGCGAATACATTCTTAGCACCTTTTCACTTACTAGACACTAGCCCTAATGCCCGAACGCACCCGGATTCACTTTCAACCCAAAACCCCTTTGTCAATCTTTGCTATTAAGCCCCAAACCGAAAGGCAAGGTTCAAGATTCCCAAACAAGTTATCATATCCTTCAAACCACACTTTATGGCACCCCAAAGACCCTCGAGTTCACCCGTTAAACCTCGTTTACCATTAAATCCCCGATTTCCTCTTTGTGCGTTTACACTACAAGTACCAATTTCGGAACCCAAACAAGCGAAACGAAGACACTTCTAAAGCTTTAATACTTAATAAAGACTAGCCATAACCTTGAAACGTGCCTGGATTTGAGTTAACCCCGAAACCCCTTATTAAAGTAGCTTAATTTGATCAAATTATTCAAATTTTGTACATGACAAGTGCAACTAACATTTTTTCCATGCTCAAGGACCTAATTAGCAACTACTAGAAGCATTGAATCAAATTAAATTGCACAAATTTTCGGAACCCTAGAAATTTCACTATTCATCATCTTCCCCAAAGCTTCAACTCCATTTTCAACCATTCAAAATGCTATCTAACCACAAAAGTATGCTCTATGATCATTAATAAGAGTAATTTAAGCATAAACAAGCATAACCAAGTAATATCTCAACAAATCCCAAAAAAAAAAAAAGTTTAGGTGCAAAATTTTCAAATACAAAAATAAGATGAAATTCTTACCACACAAGGCTAGAGAAGCTTGAAAAAGGTGTAAACATGTTCAAGAACTCAAGATTCAAGCTTGGAATGGATGAAAATGACCAACTATAGCAATTTTGCAAGAAAAAGTTACTATTCCCGTAACTATTTTTTGGTCATTTTTTGACTCTTTTTTTTTTGTTCTTGGTTTATATTATTCTCATGAGAAGGTCAAATGGTAGGTCAAATAATTAAGGCATTTTAGTAAGGGCAAAAGGGTCATTTGGGTGATCAAATTTCAGCAAAATAAATGCCAAAAATCTGAAAAAAATCTGGAAAAAAAAAATTCCGTTGGTACTATTCATCAGACATTTCGCAAATTTTTTCCCGTTGATCGTTATGCAATGCACGCACGGTTAGGGGCTGTAGTCCCCTTAAAATATGTAGTATTTTATAAAAATATAAAATGCATGAAAAGAAACAATTGAATTTATGAAAATATGGAAAATAAAAAAATAAAAAGTAATTAGCTAAGTTACATCCAAATTAACCATTTAATGAATGCAATTAATGAAGTGCTAGGTTCGGGGTGTCACAAGCTTGATGTTGACAACGATGACAATAAGCGCGCAACCACCTTATAACTTCAGTTTGGAATACCCCGGAAGTATCCAATCAATTCTACGACCCAAATCTCCTTGGGAGGCAACCTAAGCGAGAATGGGAATAGGACACGGAGCTAGAGCAGCCAACACTGGCAGCCCGATACTACCCAGAGAGGCCCATCACTCACGCGCCTGATACTATGCAATGCAATACAAGATACAAGCAATAAATGAGCGATAGCACAACAATACAGATTAGTGACGATAAACGAGATATCAAGCATTTACAATCAATACTAGCATTCAATTAACTTTTCAAGCATAACTATCTTTAATAGCAACAAGAACACCAATTAAATAAGTAGCAGCAGTTCAAACACGAAAACGATAAATATCACTATTCAATCTCTAATTTCCAAAGGCAATTACGAGCAAACGAGCTACGGGATTAGAAAACCGATTTCACTACATTCACTTAGGCACTACAAGGCACGTTTCTATGTCACTAAACTTCACTTTCTCACCCGAGGCCCGAAAGTCCACCTACTGCTTTTGAACTACAGCTATGCTAACCGGTCATTCAATCAATGCCACAATAGTGCCAAAAGTGCTTACATGCCCTCAATAGCAAAACCCCCAACTCAATTCGAGCACGGTCAACTTTTGGTCAAACAGCCCTTTTACGTTTCTTTGTCTAATTTTTAATTTTAACAAAGGTCGATCCGTTTTTATTGCACATTTTATCTTTCTATCATTAATGGCACCTATCCAAATCGAGCAATCGCAATTCGGATCAAAATCCGAAATTCTAGGGTTTTACTATTCAAAATCACTATTTATTATTCTTCCCCAATTTCAAATACGCAATTTCAACCGTAAAAATTACTAAATAACTATCAAACAATGCTCTACGAACTCAAAGAAAGCTATATCAAGCAATTACAAGCATTATAACACATTATATATCAAATCTAAAATTTTGGCACAAAATTCAAATTCGAATTTAAATGCACAAAAGCGTGAAAACCCTTACAGAGAATGAAGACCAAGACCCGCAAGAACCTTAGCCACGATCCTTGCTCGATTCCACGCATGATTGCATAAGAAAAATGGAAGCAAAATCTTTCTTTTTCCTCTTGGAGAGTTTCAGCCATGGCAAGGACAAAATGGACATTTTGCAATTTGTTTTTTTTATTTTTGCCTTGTTTTATTATTTAAAAGGGTGACAAGGGCATTTTGGTCATTTGTAAGGTCAAGCTTAAGTGAAAATTTGTCAAATAAGCTTATTTTGATGCCATTTAATCTAATTCAAGTTAAAACAATGCAATTTTAATGAAAACCAATTAAAACTAGCTAAATTAAGCTAAAAACATTTTTCACTAAGTCCAAGGAATATTTCTCTAACTCTCATTTTCAAAATACTACGATCAAACGGTCAATAAATGATCGCTAATAAAGTGATGAGCAATAATAGAAAATTTTAATTTTTTTAAAAAAAGTAGAATAGTAGAATAGTTTAAAATTCACTCCGGCTCGGAGTTACTTTTCTTATTTATTTGAAAACCGAGTGATTTTAATGCAAGACAATTAAAACCGATTATTAAAATAATCAAAACAATCGAAATAATCAATATTCATTTAAAAATAACTAATTTTAACTATTTCTAGAATATTTTAAAGAATTATGAAGTTAGTGTTAAGATACAAACAAGCAAGTTAATATAAACACGTAATCAAATGCAATTAAACACTAACATTTAAGATGATACTTAATTAAATACAAGAAAGTAAATCCGATTTCTATAAATAATAAAAATAGGTGATAATCTTTTAATTAATCAATATAAAGATTATTAAATTCTTCCAAAAGAAATATCAAAATAGTGCAAAATGGCTGATTTAACTAATTAAGCATTTAATTAAATGCAGTCAAATGCTATTACATACATGCCGGATTCGGGTTATCATAAGTTAGGCCTAGAAACAAGAAAAAATTTGCCTGTTTTCTCTCATTTTTCATGCCACATGGTATTGGATTGGGACTCAGGTCTCGTGAAGGATCTGGGTATTACAATCAGGGTCTTGGTGTTGGGGATGCGTTGTCCCCAAGCTATTCATTTCCTCATCATCCCTGTAAGATTGGGCTGAACGTGCTTGAGAATCCTTTGATTTCGACCCCTCCATTTATAGCAAAAAGGGAAAAAGAGAAAGGTGGAAATTCAAGAGGAAGGGTTCTAGGACCCACCAAGTCCCAAGCTTAGTCAATCGAATTGTTGAATTATGAAACCTCTCGAGCTGGATTAAATGGGTTGATCCGTCAAATGAAGAGAAAATTATTGAAATATGAGTATAAATGAGCGAAAGTGTGTTTGCCTCAGCATGCATTTATATATAGACGTGCGACAGTTGCCTTGGGAAGGCCAACCGTCGTATCCTAGTCAGAAAAATTGATGATGTGGGAAACTTTCAAGATAATTTCAAATTTTGGCGGCTTGGTTAGTAGAGTCTCATCTCTAGACCCTTGTAGAGCTCTAGACTTGGGGGGAACAATGATATGGGTATAAAATCAGCCTGACCTGAAACGGGTGAGAACCTACCCTAATTCAACTCGTGTACCCTTCCTGACCTCGCATTAATGGCAGATAAGACATAAATGTATTGTCCAGTATATAATAACTTTATATGGTGGGTAATACGTGAACAGTCCAGACAGTATTATACCATTAATGCATGTTCATGTTAAATGTTAGTATAAATATCCCCACAACGCTTGTATTTAAGGTAATTCCAGTTTCATTAATTTATCTCTTCTATCAGTAATTACTTGAGTTCGAATATATTTATTTATTCTCACTTCGAAAAAGAAACAAGGGACATAACCCCGTGTTACTTTACATTCTTTTACAAATAAATACTAAGCTCAGACTGAATGATTATTTCAACCCTCGTTAGGTATATCTATAGCCACTCCACTCATAGAAATAGTAAATGTTCTGTTGCTCACTACATAATTCTCTACTTTCACACCGAAATATTTACTTTCACGCCGGATGAAAAAATGAGGGCAATAATTCCGTAGTCCCTTCTTTTGTTTTGCATGGTACAACTTGGAGAGGAGCTAGAGAAGTAGCCAGTAAATTTTGACCATAACAGAGCCGCACAACCAATGAAGGTCTGACACGAGTCTCGATGTCAATCCCAACTCTTGCATCTGTCTCTTTTTTTTTTGGGTGTACGTTGTAGCCCATAGGGACACGCAACGTTTCCGAGTTGACCGTTGCCGAGGAAATGTTGCCGTCATCCAAGGCCCTGATGCTTGTCAATGTGGGGACAGCGTGGGTCATATCTTTAATTGAGGAGATAGTGTGGGATTCAACTATTCTCTTTTTTGAGTTGCTATTTAATTAATCTAAATTGATATTAGTCTTTTTATATTGAATGAGCTCTACACACATATAAAATTTATTTTTTATTTTACAACTCTCCTAAACTGACATCAATCCAAATTAATTAAAAAGTTTTCTTTATTTTCCTTTATGTCTCATTTATTTTCTATTTTTTATAAGTTTTTTCTTCTTTGCCTTTTTTGGATTCATCCGCACACCCAATAAGGGTTCGACACGATTGTCGATGTCAATCCCATCTTCTGCATCTGTCTAATTTTTTTTTTTGGTGTGCTGTGTAGCCAATAGGAACACGAAACGTTTTCAAGGAAAATTCTTCTATGAGGCATGTGGCAAATCTGCCACAGCCACATGTTAAGTTGTTATTCCATAAAACTAATCTACATTAGTCTGTATCGTGCAAATATGTTATATCAGAATGTCTAAAATTTTTCTTTTTACTAATTTGACTTTATAGAGTTTTAAATAAATTACTATGATGTCTCCACTTATGACAATTAGTTAACATTTGTCAACTAATTGAATCATTTTTTGTCGATGTGCATGTGACAAATTTGCCACATGCCTCATAGAAGAAGAACCCCATTTTCAAATAGACTGTTACAAATGAAAGGCTGTCTTTATCAGCTGTCAATGTGGGGCCGCTGTGAGTCAGATCATTAATTGAAGTTTGTGTGGAATCCAGCTATTTTCTCATCTTTTCTGTCTCGTTTATTCTGCAACGGTCCACGCGTCAACTTTTTGGATGACGCGTGGGTCATTGCAAAGGACAGGTTGTCAATTGCCAGCCTTGTCAAGTGAGGCCAAATGCGGCTTAGATCATTAACTCAGGGGTTAATTGGGATTCAGCTATTTTCTCCTCCGTCTTGTTCATTTCTTTTCTTTCTTGTTGTGTGTGTCGTGCAGCTTTTATCTGGCGCCTATAAGAGGGAACCTGGAAACAATAAAGCCTCAATAATCGGGTCGCTGTACCCCCGGGAGTTTTAGTTCAAACTCAGCTTTAGGTTAGGCAAGGGGACGCTTGTAACGTCCCGGCTAAGCGAATACCTGCCACGAAGGCAAGGCAGAGGCACACCAGCGACGCCACATAAGTTGATATTGTCCACTCTGGAACACCCTATACTTAACGTACAAGCGTGCCGTCACGGATTTGTTTCTCACAGCCCAACTTGGACTGGAAAATGCGTCAACTCGAATATAAGGGAGAACCCTCCACTATATATTCAATAGTCCTAGCTCGTAACCTTCCGATGTGGGATGGGGTTACCATATCCACCCCTCCTTAAGGAGGCCCAGCACCCTCGCGGCCACTGCCACAAAGGTCGGCCCGCTCTGATACCACTTCTCTTCAGGGGGAGGAAGAAGTCTTTGTTACCATTTTAACGGGGCATGAATGAATGTCAAGATATCACATTTATGCATACATGCTTTAAACTATTATGCAAGCATGTTTATAAAAGAGTTTATAAAAACAGTTTAATCATCAAAGTCATTCAAGCACGACAATCAATTCAATCACAACATAACCAATTCTAATCACGGCACAACCAATTCAAGACATTCCAATACACATATTACAAGCAATACTTCAAGCAAATAACAATTCACGAGGTCGACTCGATTCACGAGGTCAATTCAATACACGACTAGTCACTTCACTTCACTTAACACACATTTAGTACATAACTATATCACATAGGTGCACACATTCAAGTCAAGACACACAATCTCACATACAAGAATACATTTTCAAGACACACTTTACAAGCACACATTCAAGGGTTTCTACCCGACAGACCAAGAAAAACTTCTTCCTCCCCTGAAGAGAGGTGATTAGTGGCAGGCCTTCCAAATTATGTTGATTCGCGGAAATGAGAGGCATATGATCAACCTTTATTTAGGATTTGGTGTTTATAGTTGGAGCTCGGTTTTTAGCATTCTATTAAGGTGTTCTTTTATGCTCAGTAGTCTTAAATGAGTAGCTTCCTTCGGGTTCTGTATGACGGTTCTCTGAAGCATTCCCTTGGTATTTTCTTGTTGGACATTCTTTTGGTATTTTCTTATTGGCATTTCTCTGAAGGCTTGGTATATGGGATTCTTTTCAGTCTTATTATTCGATATTATCTACAGTACTCCTACTCGGGACTTTTACTGGTATTTTCTCACCGCTCTTAGATGGGGTTCTGTTCTTCTATAGTATTCATGGCCAACGAGATTCTTATTCAGATTCCGAGATAGTATCTTCATTTGAGCCTTTACTTGGCCGTATTACTTAGGATTCCCTGGTAGTACTACTGGGATTTCTTAATGGGTTCTTACGAGCATTCGTATACGGTATTCTTGCTCAACAACTGATGAAGAGTAATTGAAGTTAGTTTTCAATTGATGCGGAGTTCTCTTGGAAGAAGAATTGCATGGACGCAATTTGTTTAAGGGGGAGAGGATGTGACGCCTGAGATTTTGCCATACATTCATCCACTGTTACATCCATTAATTGCGTATTCTTTCTGTGCTACGCTTGTTGTCTTCTTTAATTACTATTCATCACGCTTTTCAACCACTTAATTACTTCGAATTAGCATTTTTTTAAAATCATATTAATTATTTTAGGAATGAGAAAAATATGCTTTTGAGCTAAGAGCGATAGGAACACTCGTTTAGAAAATGTTTTGTCAATCTAATAAATAGTGTTATGTGGCTTAACTAAGTATTTTAGTTAGCTAACTTAGTTTATGCGCATTTGACTCGTTTTTAAGTTAACTAGGCTCATTTTAATAGACCATACACTCACCCAAATAGGCCCACCCTAATATATATGCAAACCAAACACAAACAAGTCATAACTTAGCAAAAAAAAGGGAAGATGCAGGAATTACTGTAGCAAATCCGAGAATCAACATAGGAGGAGAATGAGAGGATTTTGCTCATCAAATCTTCAAGCCAAGCCAAGCCAAGCAAGGAGCAAGTAGTTTAGGGTGTTTGCTAGCCTCCCGAGAGTTCCTACGCGCATTGGTGAGGGTTTTCATGCTTGTTTGCGCATTTTAAAATTGTTGCTCTTTTCTTGATTTGTTAGAAATGCTATCAAATGATATTCTAATGCTTATCTATGCTATTGTACATTATATATAAGTGCTAGAGAACACATTTAAACCATTAGTTCGCATTTTAAATGGTTGGAATCGTCATTTGAATTTATGAGGTGAATAGTGATGGGATTTCTAGGATTTTGTGTAATTGTGTGTATTAGCTTGATTGAATGCTTCTAATAGATGCCTTAGGTGCTAGTGAAGGTAGTCCAATAGCCCCGTGCACTTGAGTTGCTCCAAATTTGCATAAAACGTGAAATAGCCGACTTTATAAAAGGGGTTTCGGGGTTAATGCTAATCCGGGTAGATTTGGACTTCACTTTTAGTATTCTTAGGCTACCTAGGTGCTATAGAAGCTTTGATAACCCTTGTTCGAAGCCCGGTTAAGGTATGTGTAGTTCAAAGCTATAAGAGGAAAATTGGGGCTTTTGGGGTAATTACGGGTATTTGAACATGTTTGAGGGTTGTAAGGGTACATTAAGGTTTAATTAGAAGTTTGGTATAGCTTCCTCTTGAATTTGAAATATTAACTTTGATTTGAAAGAAAAATAGCTTGCATAACAAAGGGATTTAAGTGCAATATCGATTATCTCACGCTTCTAAGACCTTGGCATGACTTTTTGTGTGTTTAAATGTAGTTTCAAGTTGTTTTGGAGCTTTCGGTATAATTCTATAGATATCTTGAATATGCTCTTTTGTAAAATTGTTTAATTGCTTGTATAAACTGCTTATATTCTAACTATTCCGAGGTCAACCTACTTTGTTGATCCTCCTACGTGTTATTGCTTATATTGTTGATATTGACTTGCCATTGTTAAGTGCATTGCATAGTGGTTGCACAACCATAGTGTCAGGAGCGGTTGTGTTGAATATCGGCTGGGCGGCAGAGGGACTTGCCAGTCGATATTCAAACTCCGTACCCTATTCCCTCACTCGCCTGGTCCGTAGATTGCCAGGGGGTGTTGAGTAATAGGATTATCGGGGTACATCCGAAGTATACCCACTAGAGTGATTGGGATTATGCTGGCTCAGTGATCGTGGTTCGTGGATCGAGAATGAAGATCAAGTAAAGATTTGGAGTGTCGGGGTTAAGTGTAATGTATCCTTTTTAATGTGTGATTACTTAATCTATTGTCATTCTTGAATGGTTTTAACTGCTATTAATGTTTAACTGTATTACTTGTTGCATTGTACGCCCCGGGAGACTTTATCCTTCACTGGGTAACAGTGGTTGCTCATACCTCGCTAACATGTTTCTGGTGGTGCAGTTGGAGGAGTTGCCTTAGTCGCTGTATCTAGTTGCCTGAGGTGAACGATGTTCTTGTTGATGAGAGTAGAACTTATTTTCTTTACTTTATTTTCTATTTTGTAGCCTAAGTGCTTATGTACATATTTGAGTGATTGTAAGCTGAATGCTAGTTGATTGTAGTAGGAGATATGAACTATGGCATGTAATAACTTATATTTATGCTCTTAGCTTCTCTGCATGCTTGAGAGTGAATGACTGGTTGTTTTCAATTTTTAAGAATGCTTAAAAGCTATCATGGAGTGGCATGATAAGCGGGTTGGTAAAGAAGTGAAGTTGGATGCATACTTGCATGATTCTAACTGTTTGAATGTTTTAAGGCTCGGATGGCCTTAAAATTTGAGTCTTTAATTAGAATTGGAGTTCTAGGTTATTTGTGGCTTTATTGGTTGCTTACAGGTTTTCAGAATGTCCACGGTACAGGGGAGACTCTGTCCATTTTTCCTAAAATTATTGGACCGGGTTTGGGATTGGGTTGAGAATAGCATGGTTAGTAGAGCCTCTGGTCTCGTGAGGAATCGGGGCGTTACAACGCTAGAGTACCCCCATCTTCGGGTGGTGGTTAATCTAGTTTATATTTTATAGGTTGGTTGAGTGGGAACGTTTCCAACAGTTCTAAAAAAAAAAAAAAATTACATGCATTGTTTATTGTAATTCCCTAAATTTTTCCTCTTTAAAATAAAAATTAAATTATTTCAAGAACCAATAAACTATTCTAGGAGCATTGACTTGACCATTATTTGAAGTTCCAAAATGACCATTATAATACCAAATGGATTTAAAAACCTTATTTTCCCGTCATGATTAAAATAAAAATAAAAGAATACCTTACAGAGCATTTTTCACGTGCTTATCATGTGATGATTCAGGGAGTTCAAAATTTGTGAAAAATTATAAAAGTTTGCCCCAAAGTTAAGAAAAATTACAATGACAACCTAATCCCATTTCTCTTTTCCTTTTTTTTTTTTTTTTTTTCTTACCTTCTCCACTAGCCATCTGTTGCCAAGTCGACACCACCACATGCCATTTCGTTTTTAAATCCTTTATCACTCTTAGATTCCTCAGTCCACAACCTCGTAATTTATAAGGCAAATTGGATAAATAATTTCTACTGTTTACAAGTTTTGAACAAATAATTTCTATTATTTAGAAGTCACGCGATTAATTTTTAATATTTGCAAAAGTCCAACCAATAGTATCCATTATTTCAAAAGTCATTTAGTCTCTATTGTTTGTAAAAGTCTTTCTATTAGTCTCCAATATTTACAAATATCTCACTATTAGTGGTGAGACTTTTGCAAACTTTAGATACTAATGGTGAGATATTTGTAAATAATGGAGACTAATGGTGAGACTTTCGCAAACAATATAGACTAACCGCGTGACTTTTGAAATAATAAGAACTAATGGTGATACTTTTATAAACAATTGGGACTAACTGCGTGACTTCTGAAATAATAAGGACAATTGTCTAAAACAGATAAACAATAGGGATTAGTTGTGAGATTTGCCCTAATTTATACCACTAAGATCACTTGAAATTGAGTGTATCGCATCGGACAAGCAAGGGATATGAAAGTCATTTTGCTAACTCGTATCCATTTTCTTACAAGCTAACAGGGCCTTACTTACTTAAAGGATAGTGGAACGGCCAAAACCACTATTGAGAGAAATATGATCCCTATAGAAATTTCATAAGAGAAGATTTGCTCAAGATGGGTATTTGGGTAACAAAGCGGAGGGGGCAACAGCACCTTTACTCGAAGCTAAGAGGTCTAAGGGCTTTTCTTGCTTCATTAGTCTTGTTTAGTAAAGTCTCACTTTCTGATATGAGAATATGCTTGCGGGATTCAATCAACTCTCCGAAAGTACTCTTAGGCGAGCTAGACTCAATGAAATCAAACAAAGCAGAGGCACACCAGGCTTAATAATGATTAAAGACTGTCGGACGATCGGAAATTGGCATTGAACAAGCAAAGGCTAAAAACTTCTTTCTACCAGACATCCATATTCCTATTTTTTTGGATCTCTAGACTCTTGTACTGTAAAGACTGATTCTTCGACAAATAACATTTTTCCTTGGCAAGGTTGATAATAAAATAGTTGTGGTATTCCGAACTACTGTACTGCGGGAAATTCTTCTCTTAGAAAATCTCTAGTTTGATCAAGAGTTCAATAATTATGATGTCAATTTTGGCTAGGAGTTACCTTTTCATAGTCATAAAACAAAGAATTGGAAGAGTGTCGCTTAACTGGTTTAGGACTGGAAGAAGGTGAAACATGAATCTGTACGTGCGAGTTTCTTTCTTACCTTGCCCGAAAGGTTTGTTTCTTCTCATTAGAGAAAGACTCTCCCGCGGCAAGTTTTTACGTCGTTCTCGCCTACAATTACCATCTTAATGGTTGTCATTCCACCATATCTAGAAAAGGTGATTTCCATGGCTGATAACAGAATCCTCTTGCAGAGTGGAACATAATGGTACAAAAATTCGAGCCTGAAGCACTGCATGTTTAGGTCATTTTCTTTTGACCCAAAAGAGATTGGATTGCTTTCTTAATCTATTAAGACACTAAGACTAACTTTGCCAAGCTGCTGACGACATAAAACATCCCAACTTTGTCAAGCCGCTGACGACATAAAACATCCCAAACTTATGATTATCTTATTAGTGTTGACATTGTTGAGATACTTGTGTTGAGGACCTGAGGATAATTATTTGATAACAACTTAATATAGTTTTGTCTTTTTTCCCTTATGCAACAAGAATCAATAAATAGATCATAAAATTATCTATCCCCATATATCAAGCTATTAAGAATAGGAATAGTGAGCGTATCGGGTAATATGCATATAGTCGTACACTATACACCTATTTCTCGTGATGGTTTTGAGATGTAAAGAATAAAAAAAACCCATTTTTTGGTTAGTGTAAAAGTTTCATTTGAAGGGTGAAAGAGTATAATCAACCAATCCCTAAAGGGACAAAATCATCCTTAAGGATGGAGATAAAAGCCTTTGAAGGGTTTGAGACCTAATTAGGGGTAGAGAAAAAACCCTAGCCGATGTAGCAATGCGTTCAGAAGCCAAATTAATTGACCTTTTTGATCAATCAAATGCTAAACCGTGATATATCAGATGAAAAATGAATGTTATCCTGAATCACTTGAGTAATATCCTACCTTGTTGAGGCATTTGTGGACTTAATAGTAAGGAAGAGATCTTTTGAATAAGTTTCAACCAATAAACAAAGAGAGAGAAGAAGAAAGCTCATGTGTTGATTGGTAGAAGAAATGAGGTTCCTTGATTTTCTTTTAGGTTGATGTAGATGTGATCCCTGGTTTTTCCTCTTTTTTCGTTTGAGAATTTGTTCAAAAGTCCTTCAATATAGGAGTAAAAGGCTAACTAAAGGTAAAAATCTAGTCAAAATTGTACTTTGAATGACTCAAGTCTCTGAAGCATCGGGCCTCATGATTAAAAGAATCACTTGTTATTTCCCCCATCTGTTCGATCAAACGATTTGCCCGATTGATCGGGCATGTTTATGGTCTGTGTGCATTAAACATTTTGACAAAGATTTTGGGTGTAATTGATATCCAATTTCTACACGGTTTGTTGCATTGGAACCGTATCGAGGAGTAAAGAATACACAATGCATGCAAAAAGAATGATTTTATATAAACAATCAAGGACTTATCATCGACAAACGAACATGATTGTTGTTATCCGTGCTCATAGAATAAAGTTTGAAGTTACCCACTAAACATTTCTTTTATTCATTTCAATTTGCCTATCAAATAAATTGTTTGTTTCTTTTTATCTGATTTTTTGTTTTTTACTTACTATTTTATCATTATTTATTATATGTGCCAAAGTTTTTAAACATAAAGATGTTGCTGAAACATATAAAAGTATTCATGTCACATCAATAGTTCAAAAAAAGAAAAATGTAACCAAGCCAAGACAATATGAAGAAGATGTAAACTCAAGTAATTATGATCTATTTAATCAAGACGGTTACGTGAAAATAGTTGTATAGATTGGATAGTTAACTTTAGACTAGGACAACCATTGGGTCGCATGGCTATGGTCCATATATGGCTGTACTAGTATGGTTTTAGAACATGATATAAGGAATGGAACAACTAAAAAATATTTGTACACTGAGAACTAGTTTGTATTTCAAACTTTGCTCTCCTTTCAAACTAAAAGAAAGAAAAAGAAAATTCATCAATTTGCCCCACATCCCATACGAAAAAAAAAAGGAAAATAGTTTTTAACTACTAATTAACACCATTATGACAATATAATGTTGAGAATTAGTCATTATTAGATCTTCGTAATATAACAAATTTTTGAGTTATATATTTAACAATCATCTTACCTTTGAAATGATGGCCCCATGCCATGCTTGTTGTCATATTCTGTTAACTTTAATGGTTTATTTAACGGTAAAAACTTATGTTGTCATATTCTGGTAATATGAAAATGAGTTGTATGATATTTGTCACATTAAACACTAAATTCAGTGGCGGAGCTACATGGAGTGTAGTGTACGCACAGGCGTACACTGACCTATTTATTTTTAAGTCGTATCCTTACATTAATAGATAGTCTAGCTTAATTGGTTAAGTGCTTATTGGAGATGTAAAAGGTTGCGGCTTCAATCCCTAGTAGAAGTGCATTTCATTGTATTTTCTTTCTTTTACTTTTCAGCAACTGTATTTTTTAAACAGTAACAGTGAAACAAATGCAATTTTTTTCCTCCTTCTTTTCCTTTTCAATAGCTGAACAAAAGTGAGACGACATATAATACAGACACTGGATTATTGGCTAAGCACTGAGTGTCTACACTGAGTACTGGTGCCTGGCTTCACCCCTGACTAAATTGAAAAAAATAAGTAAACATCGTCATTATTCTTCTTCTTCTTCTTATTATTATTATTTTGATTCAAGTGAGGCCCCATGCTGTAAAACATATATTAAAAGATGTAAATAATCAGATAAAATGAGTAACATACGAGTAGACCAAAACCCTAATGGTAAACATCGTTATTTACTAATGAAATTTACCTGTGTAAAGACATAGGGCAAATATCACAAATGGACCCAATTGTTTACATTTAGTTTTATTTTAGTCCCTATTATTTTAAAAGTCAAGCAATTAGTTTTTATTATTTACAATTGTATCTTTATTAGTCCTCAATATTTACATTTTGTCCCAGTTTAATCCCTATTATTTTAAAAGTCACGAGGTTGGTCCGTATTATTTACATATATATCGCTATTAATTCTTATTGGTTACAAATATATCACTTTTAGTCCCTATTATTTACAAATATATCACTATTAGTCCCTAAGCATTCCATTAACTAAATATGATGATATCTAAATCAATTTTTTTTTTTTACTCATGCAGTTTATATGTGAGGCTTACAATTTAGATAAATAAGATTTATTTTTACTCTAAAAAAATTAGTCTAAGAACATATTTGTCAATTAAATCTTCCTTAACAAATATATTTCTAATGCTTGTCCCTTAGAAAAATGGATATATACAAAATTTTCAAGTTTTAACTAACAATTTGTTTTTTCAATTTTTATTAAAAAAAAAATGGAGTAGAGGACTAGTATAGTTATTTTGAAAAATATTAGACTCATAGTAATATATTTGTAAATAATAAGAACTAATTGTATAAATTTTAAAATAATAAAAATTAAAATGAGATAAAATATAAACAATGGAGACTAATAATAATATATTTATAAACAATAAAGACCAACCACATGAGTTTTAAAATAACAAGAACTAAACTTTGACAAAATACAAACAATATAGGGATCATTTGTGAGATTTCTAAAAACCTTTCTATTAATTAACACCGCTAGGACATCTAAAGACCTCTCCAAGCAACAGCCCCAAAATATTACGATTATAAAACCCTAGAACTTCAGACACCAGCCCTTCGAACCTTAAGATGTCATTGACCAAAAAGTGTATTGTTTTTGCCCTAGATAAGACTAAAAATGGGAGGGATGAGTGCGTGGAGTTGTATGTCTTCGACGAATGTTTTAATCCGATTGTAGATGAAATGGGAAAGCGGCTGGAGAAGGGAGGCCAACTAATCAAACTGCAGCATCCATCTTTAGTTGCTAGTCCTTCGATTACTTTTGACCATTGTCATTTTTTTTTCGGATATACTAGTTCTGGGTCTCGAGTTTATCGCGCCGGCGGCAACTATATTCACTGCCCTAAATGCGTCAAGAACTGGAATGAGGGTATTACCTTCTCAAAATCTGTTGATTGTTGGGATGCACTCACCGGTAGTAGCTGGAGTTTACCTGAGATGAAAGTCCCCAGGGCAGAACCTCGCCTGCTAATTCTTCGAGGTACACTCTTTGCTATTGGAGGCTGTAGATATTATGGACAAGAAAGTTATCCATTTGTGGAGTATTTTGTGGAAGACCAAAATGCTTGGTTTACTATTGATCCCCCAGAAAACCCGAAACTAGATTTAAACCATTTCGTGTGTGGAGCACTGGAGGAGAGGGGGTTGATTTTAATTGGTTCAAGAACTGGGGGTTTTGTAGAATTAAGATCTCATTTTACATCCGAAGGTAAAATTTCTAGTTATATTTGGATGTCTTGCTCGTCGTTTAGATTTGAGCCGATGCTTGAAGGTCGTATCGACCCAGCTGCTGTTGTGCATGACGATTTGTTTTGGCTTGATCGTATTGGGACAACACTAGTTCGGCTCAATTATAATTCGGGCGAGTATTGCTTCTTTGACTTAGCTGATTTGGGACTGCTGCCCAGTCGAAATTGTATGCATTATTACCCCAGATTAGTTCATCTCGGGGAGGGGAAGATGGCCCTAATCTGGAGAGATAAAAATCTATACTTGCTAGGAGAAAGTGAAGACGAACAAAGACCAGAAGAGCTAGTCCATAAAGAACGAGCATCTTGCGGATTTCATTGTATAAATTTCATGCTGTCCCAACAAACCGGCCTCACCGTCCTATCACATAAGAAATGCATTGGTGCAAGCCAATCATTATATCTCAGTGCTGCTCTTGTTGTGTAATTTTCCCTCTCTTTTCCTTTTTTTTTTTTTTGGGTTCTTCATTGTACTAGTACTATACATCTAAACTTCTCTTTGTTTTTCTAGGGACGTGGGTGTTCCTACGACGCATACTTCCCTGAATCTGACGAGCATCCGAGGGTCCGACAGTGTAGAAATGCTGCCTATCCCAAGGTAGGCTATACAGCCCATGTTTCCCTTTTGTATGCAGAATTGGTTCCACAGTGTTTATTTAGTTTATCTTAGGGAAGTTAATGTGTAAGCTATAGTTTCCCATCAGTAAGAAATCAGCTTGTTCGTTTTTTTGTGATAAATTTGATTAGGTTGCCGGAGTTTTTGGTGTTGTCTTTATACTATTTGTAGATTCTACTGGATAATTACTTCAGTATTATTTCCGTAATTAGTGAAATATCTGATTCACAAATAACATAGAAGCCATGGGTAACACAGATTTATTTGGATATATTTGAGTTTTAAGGAGAGGATCCAAGCATGCATTACGCATACTAGGATATGATATATATCTGTCTGTGCTAATTAGTGAGACTAGCAAAACTTTGGATGTTAAAATTGCTTCCTGTAACAGAGAATGATGGTCCCAAAAGCTGATAGTAAATCTTTCTCAGAAAAGCCTACAAACATTGTGAATTACTGAATTGAATACAGGCAAGTAGAAAATGGAAAAAAGTGAGGAGGGATATCTATACGTTTTGTTTGTGTTCTGCACTTCTGTGATGTGCAGTGCCAATGGGTTATGAATAGCATTGGTAGTAATCATTTTCCAGTTTTCTAACGTTTAGCAATTATTAAATTGATGGTAGCATATGAAGACATTTTGAGATATCAATCAGATTGATCTATTTAGAACCCAGAAGGAGCAGTGTTAAGATTGTGGGGGTATTTGAAAATCTTCCATGATGATTTTTGATTAACTATTATATATTCTTTTCTTTCAAAAAAAGAGATAAACCTCCTACGCCTTTATCCGCTGTCAACTTATTGCTTCTTTATATTTCTGTTTTTGCCAACAAAGAGGTCAGTTGCGGAAAATGAAGATTGTCGACGAAGAGGTTAAGTCAAAAAATCAGCGGGATCGTTGATCCTATTCCATTTTTCCTTGGTCCACTCCTTTCCAATTTCTTAATTTATATAGGGAACACTTCTTTAGCAAAAAGTACATTTTTCATATACGAGTTGCTTGTCACGTCCCGTTGTCTGAGGCCTTCCAATATGTTATTTATATTAATCTAAATATTGTTTTGTCCCCCCATATTTTATCAAATCTCATCTTGCGCCTTGCAAATTTGATTGGATGATGTAAATCTCTCAATATTGCAAAAAGGATTTCAATATATGGTTTATTGACCAAATGAAATCAAGAATTCAAATGATGAAGTCCATTAATGAGATTTGGCAGCGGTAGAATGAAGCACGCAAAGAGGACAGGGACACGGGGAAACCATAATTTGAGTCCCACACCTCTGTGTGGGTACATGTGTAACTGTTAAAACTAACTAGGTTGTTTTTTCTCCCCTAATGACTCTAGTACATCCAAGCGTCAAATTGCAGAAGTAATAGCCAAGTGGTTGTCGAAGACCACGTGCACTTTTTAGTACCGCATTATACAGACAAAAATCACTGCTTTTTTAAACCAAAACATTGTCCTATACGTCCATAGTCATTGTAGCCCTTCTTTTCGTATAAATTGATCTTGCTTCATTTGTATTCTCATGCAATAGCTTAAGTACTAGTAATATATTCTTCTTGTCATTTATTTATTATTTTCAACATATTTAGCTTAGAGCAAAATTACACAGATGTATACATGCATTAGGAGTATGTCATTAGAAGAAAAATCTAGAAATGTCAACTTGTCTATGAGATTTTCCTTTCTTTTGTCACACCTCCAGCTTACGAGCGGAGAAAGATTTTTTTGGTGGTGAATTGAGATTTGATACACATGAAATACTAGCTGAAGACGACTTGCTTTCACTTGATGTTCAATTTTGGAGTTTGTTGTCTTTGCATAGACAGGAACTTGGGTCTGTGTTTGGCTTCTTTGAACAGAGATATCTTTACAAGCGTAAATTGTGCAAATAGTCCCTATTGTTTACAAATTTTTTTAAGTTGGTCCTTAATATTTTAAAAAAATCATACTAGTCCTTAATGTTTACAAAAGTGATTCAAAATAGTCCATATTGTTCAAAACTAGTCAATTTAGTCCTTATTGTTTTTCAAAAATTTTAAATTAGTCCCTAAACATGGGTCACATGTAGGGACTAACTTGATTTTTTTTTTTAAGAAAGCAATAGGGACTAAATTGAATTTTTTGAAAAACAATAAAGACTAACTTGGCTAGTATTGAATAATATGGACCATTTTGAATTATTTTCGCAAATATTGGGGACTTCTATGAATCTTTTGGAACATTAGGGATGTTATTGAAAAAACATGTAAACAATAGGGATTAAATGTGAAACTTACCCTTTTTATAAAAACAAAACCTGGGTTCTGTGATTATTATTCATTATACTCTACTTAGAATTGATGTTTGTGATATACTTGTGACTGACAGTGTTGATCCATGGATATCCAAAAGTGATATTAATCAAGATTGATATCTAGCATATAGGGAGTGTGGCAGGCGTCAGAGACATTCAAGCAGCTAAAGTAGACGAGAAAGGGATGGATGCTAAATGCAGGATATAGATACATTGGCCGTATGTTTTGGTGTATTTATTTGACCTTTTATTTGGATGACTTGTTTTCTGAAGGTATGTTGGATTATGCTTTTGTTTCTGAAACCTGATTGTGAGACTTGTTTTCTGGGAGTATGTTGGATTCTGTTATTGTTTCTTAAACCTGATTGTAATGACTTGTTTTCTGGAAGTATGTTGGATTGTGCTATTGTTTCTTAAGAGTTGTTAATGTTCATGGGGCTCACATTCTCACTCTGCCGCATGAAAACACATCCGAGTGTGGGCCCCATGGGATGCATTCGGACGTTTTATTAAACCTCATTGTGATGACTTGTTTTCTGGGAGTATGTTGGATTTTGTTACGGAAGATCTGAATTAGGAATTTCTTTCTCAAGTTTCTATACGTCGATATAGGTTTCTTGGACCAATTTCACTAATTAACAAATTCACCTAGTTACATTGTGGCGAAAGCATATGGTCCATATAAGTCTGCCTTCGTCACCCCAATACCTTCCCTGTTTGGCCAACCTGGCAAATTTCTGTGTGACCCGTCTAAAAAATTTCAGGTGTGTACATTTCATTCATGTTTTATTAATTTCTAATATCAAGTTCACGTGACGGTGTGTGTTTTTGAAACATACATTTATTTCACATCAAAAAGTCATAAACCTAAAGACTATTGTATATGATTCAAAGCTACTCTATTTAGTACTACTTAGTTTTAAGATGAAATCTTATTGCTTGTAAAAAGTTTGGACCCCACAGCAAGTTTCCATGTATTGTTGTGAGCACCTTATAATGTCTACCTTTATTTCTGTGGGAAAAAAAATGACCCGATCATTTTTTTCTTTCTCCGCTCTCTTTTTTTTTTCTCCTTTATTTATTCTGAAAATCTTCTTAGATAACCTTTTCTACAAGTTAATGACGCTTTATGACAACGTATTGCTATTTTTTTTTATCGTGTTTTGTATCAAATGAAATATTTAATTCATTCTCTATCCTTTTTTTTTCATATGAGAATATGAATTCCAAAATTTTTATGGTCTTGTCTTTGCATGACCGCACCGAAAATGATTGAACACCAAATGGTTCCTCTATGGATATCTTCAATAATGCAACGCAATTTTAGTTTTCCTGTACAAAGGTTTTGACAATCACAAGTGTTATTAAAGTTGTTTTTTTTTTTTTAAAAAAGAAACAGATCAAATAAAATGAAGAGTAAACGACATAGATCTTCCTGTGTTTTTCTGTAAGTACATTATATTCTCTTATGTTTTGTAACAAAGCTCATTATTCTCATGTGTTTTAGAAATATGGTTGGAGACTCTCCTTTGTTGGAAAAATTGTTCATTTTAATGGAGAGTGAGTTACACGCGACTAATAGGCTAAAAAAACCATTAAACGTGGGAATCTATACATCTCAGTGAAGTATTGAAAGAAGGATTTAGGGAAATACAACTGTCAGCTCAATCGAATTTCAGCTTAGATAAATTAAGCCTAAGGGTTTTAAGAGCTTATATCTACAAAAGCTAGACAATGAGTCGTAAAAGATCAATGACGACTCAAAGGTCTAGAAAACCAACGACCAACAGAACCAACCCACTGGTCATAAGAGTTGAAGGCCATGATAGCCGATGCCAAGGTCATTTGACCTTAGGGTTATTACAACTGAAAAAGGTTCGTTAATGCCTAAGGCCATTAGGGACGGACTCGGGGCTACTAGAGCCTAGCCCTAAACATAGTCGAGCTGCAGAAGGCCAAAATCAAGCTTTGAATAGGCAAAGATGTATACTACGGGCGAGAGTGACTCGTCAAAATCCAACTAAGGTTAAAAGAGCCTAAACAAAGATCGAAGAAGGGCTCCTCTGACCTTTCCGAAGTCGGAGATAAGATCGAATAAGACCTCATTCGGTGCCCCCTACCAATTCATAACACCCAGTTAGGAAGAATTCTCCTAGGATGAAGGTAAGATTTTCGCTTTTCATGCCACATCTATAATATCCACTTTCTTGGGATGACTTTCTTTGTGAATTGTTCCCCTTATTTCATTCTTCTTATAATTGAAACTTTTTGGAACATTACGATGCCAAGTATTGTTATTACTATGTCCACGACCGTGGCCTCGACCCCTACCACAACTGTTATTATTATACTCTGAAAATGTAGCATTTACCTCAGGGAACGACCTTGACCCCGTTGGTTGTGTTTGGTGATTTGCCAGCAATAACTCATTATTTTGCTTAGCCACCATGAGGCATGCAATTAGTTCAGAATACTTTTTAAAGCCATACGCTCTATATTGTTGCTGTAAGATCACATTTGAAGCGTGAAATGTTGAATATGTTTTCTCTAACATGTTTGCATTAGTGTTATCTTCCCAACACATTTTCAGATGTGCAGTAATCATAAATATTGCTAATGAGCATCCATTGGTAATGAAGCTTTAGTAGAGTCATTATTTCTGATGAGCATATCTTTCTTTCAAATTTGTCCATAACTGATATGGATCTTTCATCGTGAGGTATTCTACTTTTATTGACTCACGTAAATGGTGGCGAAGGAATATGATTGCCTTGGCCTTGTCTTGTGGGGATTCTTTGTTTCAGGCTACAATAGTTTTTTCCAACCCCTTTGCTTGTAAATGTATATCGGCATCCAAAATCCATGAAAGATAATTGTCCCCCGATATATCAAGGGCAACAAATTCAAACTTTGCAAGATTTTCCATTTGTGATACTAAAAGATATTTGTTAGCCTAAAGGCTTTTAGGCTTTTAGTATTTATTTTGATGATAACTAAATCTTAATTATGCACTTATCTTGTGACTAATCATGCATTGTATAAAGTTCTCAATTTATGAGATTAGTCAAAGATTGAAGGATGCTCAAGAGCAAGTTCATGAAGAATGATGTTGATCAAGTTCAAGTGATTTAATCATGAAGATCAAATGAAGAGCTCAACATGATCAAGTTCAAGTGTCTCTTTGTCAAGATCTCTATAGGCTTCAAGTTGTGAAGATTCAAGTGAAGATCTTTGTGGATGAAGAGAAAGTCATAAGAGAAGACGTGGTAACATAAGGGGTACTGGCTAATTAAATGTTGAGTGACTTTGATTTGCTCGGCAAAGCTTAAAAATGTTTATTCCCTTTGAAAAAGCTTTTTGAAGTTAATTTGCAAAAAATATTTTCTTGTATTTAAAATGATGTTTTTGAAAAGCTTGTTCAAAAGAAATATAGAGCAAGTTTTTAGCATTCAAAAGGATTTTGAAAAATGGTTAAGGGTGTTGCTTAGCTTGCCAAAATAGGACAAACCGGATGAGTAATGCCGGGCGAGTAACTCAACTGGCCTTTCTAGTGGCTTCTCAAGCAATGTTGGTCAAGTAAGCCGGGCTAGTTACTCGGCCAGCACTCAACTGACTTTTGAAAAAAGGAGCCGTTAGAGAGCCGATGGAAATGTTTTCTATAAGTTTTCAAACACCCCATTTGCTGAAAACACCTCTTCCTAGCACAAGCATTTGCTTTACAACTTTCATATCATCAAAAGACATTTGCTTGAACAATTATTGAGTTTTAACTTGCAAAATAATTGAACATTCAAGAGCTTCATTTGTATTATCCAACTCATAGAGGAGTTATTGCTTTGTATCTTTCAAATACGCACATTTATTGTTGTATTGCTCTTTAGACTAGGATTGGGTTAATCTTAGAAGAGAAGAGAGTGTTGTAATCCTTTGTGGACTCAAAGGAGGTTAGGTCATAGGTTTAAGCTTCACCTATTTGTAGAAAAAGCTTGGGTAATCTCTTGTGAGTTCAAAGGATTGTTGTAATTACTCTTGTGGATTGAAGATGGAGTTGTTCTTGTGGGTTCAAGAGTAGACTTTTTCTGTTGGTTTGTGTTTTACCAACTTGTGAAGAAGCATCACTAGTAGAGCTAGTAGAAGTCCTAAGGGGAGGAAGACCTTGGGTAGTAGATTAGATTAGCGAACCAACTAAAAATCGCGTCGCCATCTCTTTCTCTCTTCTCTTCTTATCTCTTTTATATTGTGCATGCATTGTTTTTGATAAATTGTTTAAGAGAATTCACTAGTTTTTATCATATGCGAAAAAATAGTATACTTGCCTCTTTATCCTAATTTACCCCCCTCTTAGGATATTTTGGGCTAACAATATTAAATAAACTTTAGTTAATGAAAGTTCATAAAGAAGTTAGATTCCAAGTATAAGAAAATACAAAAAAAAAATGTGACTAATAAACTAACTTATAGTATGAAACTTTGAAATTAAGCAAAAACAATAAATTTGACACAAAATAAAGAATGAATGTAAACAAATATACACTTAAAAATATAGAATCCTCAATATTACAATATCATGATAACTTAGACATAAATAAATGTTAGAATTTTACATAGTGATTGGATTGCACAAAGGAATGAAAAGGAAAGGAAATTAGAGGAAAGGAAAAAGATTTTTTTGGGTTTGGATTGTAATAAAATAATAATAGAAAGGAAGAGAAAAGATTTTATAATCATTTGTTTGGATTGGAGAAGGAAATAAAAGGAAATGACAATTTTAAATGGAAAATTATTTGAGTGCCATTTTAGTTTAAGGTGCAATAAAGGTAATTGTGAAAATATGAAAACATTTAGGGACAATAAAGATTTTGTTTTTAACATTTCCTTTCCCTCCAAAATCCCCAAATTGGAAGGATTGTAAAATCCTTCCAATTAAAGGAAATGGAGGGATGTTAGAACCCCTCCATAACCTTTAATTTCTTTTAAATTGCAATCCAAACCGGAAGGGAGGGAAGGAGGAAGGAGGAGGGAGGGGGGAGGGGGGAGGGGGGAGGGGGGGGGATACTTTATTCCCTCTCCTTCCATTCCTTTCCTTTAAAAAATGAATCCAAACAAGTTGTGAAAAACTAGCGATAAGTTAGACATAAATAAATGTTAGAATTGTAAGAAAAGTTAGTGATAAGTTAAACATAAATAAATGTTATAATTATAAGAAAAATTAGTAATAAGGTAGACATAAATAAAAGTTAGAGTTGCAAAAAACGTCAGTGATAAGTTAAACAAAAACAAACGTTAAAATTATAAGAAAAGTTAATGATAAGATAGACATTAATAAATGTTACAATTGTAAGAAAAGTTAATGAGAAGTTAAACATAAATAAATATTAGAATTGTAAGAAAAGTTAGTAATAAGGTAGACATAAATAAATGTTAGAATTTTTAAAAAGGTTAGTGATAAGTTAAAATATAAATAATGTTAGAATTGTAAGAAAAGTTGTGTTAAGTTATGACCAAATGTATAACTGTCATATATAAATTGATCTGTACCATATAATTAAAATGTAATTGAAAACTGAAGCATTATGTGTACCTTTGATAAATTTTGATAACAAAAGTGCAGTGTTGTGGTACTTGGCACTTTGTTACTATGGTAAAACTTCGTGCTGATAACGTACTATAAACGAAAACTAAAATACGATGAAAGTAATACAAAAATAAGAGAGAATCTGAGAAAGTAATATTTCTTGATTTGTTCAAGTGTACATTTTTTCTTACAAACTCACTCTATTTATAGAGTTTTTTTACTTCCTTGAATCATCACACATTACATCACATTTCACATACATAAAATCATATTTTACTACACATAATCCTATAAGCATCTTTTGACCAAAAACTGTAGTAATCTTCCATTTAGTCAAGCATCTAATGAATTTTTTTTTACATATTGATTAACATCTTTTATTTGTAGAGCATACTAAAAGTATGACATGTTTATGATTTTTTAAGTGAGATGACAGTGAGTAACTCTTATTTATATTTAGCTTATACTAAATCAAAATCGAACCAAATTTTATATTTGGCAATGGAAGTGCCTACACGAGAAAAAAGCCCAAGAAAAGGAAAAACGTTTGTTGGACCAGGAGAAGCAGCTCTATCAAGCCTGAATCCGCTTCCAAATTCGGGCCAAACTAGCCGCTGCCGGAGAACTACAACCCAGCTTGCAGGCCCGCAACCCCAGCCTGGGAAGAACAACCAGTACACTCACGACCATTTTTTCCCTAAAGAGCAGATTAAGGCTGGGTTCATGAAAGAAGGTGCCAAAGATTTGTGGAATGAAGATGATAGGCCCATTAAAAGCCCGTTGGCTAAGCCAGCTAGAAATCAAAGCCTACACGAGAAAAAAAGCCCGAGAAAAGGGAAAACGCTTGCTGGACCAGGAGAAGCAGCTCTATCAAGCCCAAATCCGCTTCCAAATTCGGGCCAAACTAGCCGCTGCCGGAGAACTACAACCCAGCTTGCAGGCCCGTAACCCCAACCTGGGAAGAACAACCAGCACACTCACGACCGTTTTTTCCCTGAAGAACAGATTAAGGCTCGGTTCATGAAAGAAGGTGCCAAAGATTTGTGGAACGAAGATGATAGGCCCATTAAAAGCCCGTCGGCTAAGCCCGCCAGAAATCAAATTATCAGTAAGCCTATTGATTTACAGAAATTAGTTACTGAAAATTCAAATAATAATATATCTTTCGAGTAGTGTAATCAGATTAGGAATGGATATAATGTGCGATTATAATAGCATAATTTCGATAATTTGGGTAATGTAATGAAATCAAGGTGTTATTCAGTCCATACACAGAGTAAAGTGAGATAAAAAAGGTTGAATTTTATGAGAAATGAGAGTTCAGAGAATGAGGATGATTCGGATTCAAATGAGATATTAGTGGGTCCCAGTTGAAGGAGAACGAGGTATTCGAGGTTTGAAGCGAGTGAATCTCATTTATCAGACGATGAGGACGACGATGATAGTGATAGCGATGCTGAGGATGAGGATGTGGGTAAAAGGGGTAAAGTGAAAAAGATGATGAGTAGTGCTGTACTAGGGAAGTATGATATGAAGACAACGAAGAGAGTACCTTTGTAATTTTTGGAAGATGAGGATGATTTATCGAGGCATGTGGAAGTGATATAGAAGGAAGTTAAAAGAATGTGTAACACCTCGATCCCTCACGAGACCGGAAGTTCTATTAATCAATCTATTCGCAACCCTATTCCAAACCCGGGCACAATTTTAGGGAAAACGGACGGAGTCTCTCCTGTTTCTAGGCAAAACAAAACCTGCAAATAGTACATAAATGGACCAGCACCGTGTCCAAACATTCAAACTCCTCAAGGCCATCCGAGCCTTGGTTTTCAACAAGTATATACAACAAATATAGTTCCACAAGTTACACGACTATTCTAACTCTTTTCCTTTAGACATTACAAACATGTTTTGCATTTAAACTATACTTACCTATTACATAAAATAGGTTATCATGCCACTTCTATAACCTAGTTAAACTTAAATTACATTTCCTTTAACATTAAATATATACAATACATGTAAATATACATCTTTGCATCGTTCCACCACTCAGGCCACATAACACACAAGGCATCTCTTTCAAGCAACAAACTATCACGTAACCACAAACTTTCTAGCTAACATGGCATTTCCTGAAATATGGTGGTGATGAGTGAGTATACATAACACGTATACTCAATGAGGGCAGAAAAAATATCGAGGTGGAGAGAAAGAAAGTCGTGCAATGCAAATAGACAGTTAAGCAATACAACCAATAAGTAAAGCAAGCAATATAAACAACAATACAATAAACAATTAAAGAAAGCATTAACACAACCAATCAAAGCTATACCACACTTTGAAGGTCACGGTTCACTAATACGAGTAATGTACCAAGCGATTCGAGTCCACAAGCGATACATCAATCTCAACCTTGATGTTGACAACGATGACAATAAGTGTGCAACCACCTTATAACTTCAATTGGGTGTACTCCGGATGTACCCCGACATATCTACGACCCAAATCTCCCAGGGTGGCATCTCTAGCGAGAATGGAAATCGGACACGGAGCTAGAGCAACCAACCCTGGCAACCCGAGGCTACCCAGAGAGGCCCATCACTCACGCACCTGACACTATGCAATGCAAGACACGATACAAGGCGATAAACGAGTGATAACACAAAAGTGCGGATTTATAACAATATTCAATATAACAATTATTCTCAATCAATAACAACAATATAAGCAAGGCAAATATTACAAATCTAAACGTTTACAAATCTAAGTTACAAACTTTAAAATGCTCAAATACATGCATTCCCTCACCTCGAGAAAGCCAATATGCGAGAATCTAGGCCAATAATCACTTCCTTTATCCAATTGCACCATAAACTTGCAGTTCAAATAGAATTCATAATTAAGAGCAATTTAGATTTGATTGTAGTTAACTAACACATCAAACATAACTACTTTACATTATTTCACTAACATGTTTGAAAACATTCTTTACCTTATATCATGGTTTGCAAACATCTTAAATTGTTAGTCAACAACATGCATATAACTCTAAATACTCTTTAACCATGACATTTATTAACAATCTAACCATCTAAGTTAACTTTACATTCATTCTCGAGTATTCCACTTAGCATGCATGGGGTTCTAAATCACATAGACTAACTAGACATTCAATATGCTAGAATTACTAAGTTAATACATATAGAACACTTAAAACACTTAACTAGAACATTTTCAAACTTCTACCATAAAATACTTCATTCAAGCATAAACTCAAACACTTGGTCTTCAATATATACATTATTAACTAATCATTGATCTAACATGAAAATAACCATAAAACTTTTAAACTATCAAAAGAATGCTCTTACTCACTTATGAACTCTAAAATACAAGATAGATATGGAATACAACACATAGCAAGTAGATCTTCATGAAAACATGCCCATTTTCAAAACTTCTAACAGAACCTTAAATTTGTCAAATTCATTACCTATGCTCTTGAACTCCAAATTCTCTGGTTTTTACATATAAATGTAGCTCTTCGAGTGTAGTTGATTTTAGAATCAAACAGAGCTTAATTCCAATTTAAAATCAGTAAGTTATGACCTTTCTCGTGCAACTTCACAACTATCTAGTAGCAGCGATTTTCAGGATACATTTCGGAAATGGCTAAATTGGAAGCCTAAAACGTTAGAATTAGCCTTAGCTCTAGAAATCAACATTTGTTCTAAACTACCTAATCTAGCTGCTGTGTAAATTTAGTTAATTTTCGAGCACGCTTGCTATGTCAAAAGAGCTTCAAAAGACAAGGGCAGTGCACTATTTTGAAATTCAGATTTTTCATACTTGAATTCTCTTGATGTTTTCTTGCATTAGAGCTATCTATGGGCATTAATCTTGCATGTAATACATCCCTATACTTCACTTAGAACATTAAACAAACATCTTGTCTACATTTATAATCACATCTAACAAAGCATCAACTACAACTAAAATCAACTCTACACAAGCTATAAAACAAGAAATATGTTCTCTAGCATCTAAATAACAAGCAATAAGCATAGATTTAACAATATCTAACATAAATAATGACTTTTGAAGAATGGGTTAGAAAATGTCCTCACCTTTTTCTGCAAAATAAATGGAAAATAAACCGCTAGAAAGATGCTACACGTCACCATGAACTCAAAAATGCTGGAATTGCACCTTGGTTCTACTCCAAACTCAAGATATAAGCAAAAATGTGCAAGGGTTTACTATTCATGGGCTTGGCTTGGTCACGGGTGGAAGGGAAGGAGAAAAGCTAATTTTGTGTTTTGTTTTGGCTTGGTCAATACTTAAATGAAAGGTCGAAGGGTCAAAGCTTCGGTCAACCCGCTAAACCAAAACAACTATGCGCGACCTTACGAAAACGGCCATAACTTCTTCTAGAAAACTCCAATTCACGAACGGTTTGAAGCTTCAGAAACTAGACTCATAGAGCTTTCCAAGCATATATAATTTTCTACCTAACTCTTCCCCAATTGGTTCAGATTTAATTCCAAAGTTGATCCAAAATTTGGCTAACTTAACATTGCATTTTTATTTTTAATCCCAAGTTTGCTCTTTATTAAACAGTTCAAGAATTCACACCTTGTCCAAGTTGGTCAATGTAGATGAAAAGTCAACTAGTTTGGTCAAAGAGGGTGAAATGTGACACCCCGATCCCTCACGAGACCGGGAGTTCTATCAAACGATCTATTCACAACCCAATTCCAAACCCGGGCATAATTTTCAGGGAAAACGGACGGAGTCTCCCCTGTTTCTAGGCGAAATGTAAAACCTGCGACAACATATAAGTGGACCAACACCGTGTCCAACCATACAAACACCTCAAGGCCATCCGAGCCTTAGTTCTCAACAATTAAACTCAGCAAGTATACATACATTTTCAATTTAAAAGCTAACCTATCTCTTTCATTTTTGACAAGTACATTCAAACTAGACAATTAAACCATACTAAGCTACTGCATAAAATAAACTATCATGACATTCTAATTCTTTTCCTTGGGACATTACAAACATGCATTGAAGTTAAACTATGCTAACTGATTACATAAACTAGCTTATCAATTCACCTCAACTACTTAGCTAAATTTAAATTACATTTCTTTTAATAATAAATACATACAACATATGAAAGCATACATCTTTACAACTTCGACACCCAAGCCACATAGGCCCGCAAGACAACTCTTCAGGCACGAACTTTCACGAAATCACGAACTTTCCAGCTAACATGACATTTCCTGAAATGTGGTAGTGAGGAGTGAGTATACACAACACGTATACTCAGTGAGGGCGAGACAGTTATCGAATTGGAGAGAAAGAAGGTCGTGCAATGCAAATAAGACAGTTAAGCAATATAACTGATAAATAAGCAATCAAGACAAACAATCAATACAAATAGCAATTATTGAAAGCATTAACACAACCATTCAAAACTATACCACACTCTGAAAGCTATGGTTCACTCATACGAGGAATGTACCATTTCACGAGCGATACATCAATTTCGAGCTTGATGTTGACAATGATGACAATAAGCGCGCAACTACCTTATAACACCAGTTTGGAATACCCCGGGAGTAACCATCAATCTACGACCCAAATCACCCTGGGAGGCAACCCAAGCGAGAAAAATGAATAGCCACGGAGCTAGAGCAACCAACACTGGCAACCCGAGGCTACCCAGAGAGGCCCATCACTCACGCGCTGGACACTATGCAATACAAGACTCGATACAAGGCGATAAACGAGCAATAAAGTCACACGTGGGAGAATAACAAAGTAGGTTACTCTCGCACGCAATAGTAACAGTTGATAAGCATTTCAATCAGAATCAATTCAAACAAGTATATCAAGCAACCCTAAGCATTCTATAGGCATAATATCAAGAAAACAAGCAAAATCACAAATCGGCCCCAACTATCAAAACACTACCATTTCCAAACGAGCCACGAGTTCTGGAAACCGACTTCGCCAAACCTCCTAGGTCACCATAAGGCACGTTTAAAGACCCCGAAACCCTACTTTACCCTAGAATTCACGTAAAGCCCCGATTTCTCCCTTTGCTCGTTTGAACTACAACTATACTAACCAAACACCCAACCAACGCCATAATCGCACCAAAAGTGCTTCCATGGCCTCCCGAAACAATGCCATCACGCAAAACGAGAAAACGCTAAAGTCGACCTAAACGACCCCGACTTTCACCAAGGCATATTTCTTGTTTTTTCCATTACGGAACCTAAACAAATCACGCATTTAGACATTCTAGCATACCTAGCACATTTTTACATCAACAGAAAGCATAACAGCGCAACTTCATCGTTTCAAGGGTGTACTATTCACAAACTACTATTCAACAATCAATTTAAATTACAATATCAACATTTAACCGCAGAAAATGTTAAAAAGCTATAAATACATGTTCTACAATTGGCAAGGAACATTCTAGAAGCCTCAAAATGATTAAAACAACAAACTACGGATAAAATCCAAAAATTAAAGTTAATACATAAAACTTTCAAATGCGCAAATAAACATGAAACCCTCACCTTAGACGCTCCTAGACGCAAGGAAAACCTCGTAGGATGCCTCGGAAACCACCCCGTGCAAGCTCACGTGAAGATTTGGTGATTTGAAGTTGAATTTTCTTTTTTTCTCTCCTATCATTTTCGGCCCTATGCAAACTGTTTTCAGCTTCTTTTTGTTTTGTTTTGTGCTATTTAGGCTATTATAAAAGATGACAAAGGTCAATGGTCAAGCCCCTTGGTCAAACCACTTAAAAATTGGTCAAACTAGCCTATTTCATGCATTTTAAAGCTAAAACAAGTAACATAAATCCAATTCCAGTTAAATACAACTTAAAACACTAAAATTAAAACACTAAATACTAGTTTTCACTATTTGCTGAGGACTGAAAATCATTTCCTAACTATCGCTCTCGATATGCTATGCACTTTGCGTCAATAGAAGAATAACAATTAAATCTCAAAGAATTTAAGAAAATATATCATTTTTGAAAAGTATCATAGTTTAAAATTTACTTCGGCTCGGAGCTACTTTTCATTTAATTGAAATCTGAGCATTTAAGTGCAAGAAAAATAAAACCGATTGACATCAATATGAAAAGTAGTTGATATTCCGTTAAAATAAGTAGCTCAAGTATTATTCTAGTTACTTCTAAAAGAAATATGAAAATAAAGTTACAAATGAAAGTTAATATAAACACGTAGTCAAATACAACTAAACCCTAACATTTAAGATGACACTTAATTAATCACAAGAGAATAAATTCAATTACTATAATGATTAGAAATAGATAATAATCTTTTAATTATTCAATATACAACTACTAAATGCTTCCAAGAGAAATATTAAAATAGTGCAAATTGGTTGATTTAACTAATTAAACATTTAATCAAATGTAGTCAAGTGCTATTAAATGCATGCCGGGTTCGGGTTATCACATCCTTCCCCCCTTAAAACAATTGCGTCCTCGCAATTCTTCTTCCAATAGAACTCTGCATCCACTGAAATCCAATTCTGACTAATCTTCATCGGTTGAAGAATCCCGTTGACACGAATATCAAAGAAGAATAAAATTCCAACCAAGAGCACCGAGATAATACCAATAAAGACTAAAGCAAAGATACTGTAGATGTCATTAATACCACACAATAACGACAAGAAGAATACCCCACGCACGAATCTCCAATAGAAGTCTAACTATTACTGCCCGAGAATTCCTAAGCAAGAAGCCAAATAAAAGCTCAAACAAAGGTTCCATCTAGAGGTCCAAAGAAGTACCCCGCTGGTCATGAATTTCATAGAAGAATTCCCTGTTAAGAGTGCTGAAGAAAATACCAAGAAACCCAATCAAATATACTTCCAAAGTTCCAAAGAAGCCTTCCAAATAATAACCCCATGGAACAACCAATTAGATTCCGAGTTTTGCTATCAAATGCTGAGAGGAATGTCAAATGAAATAGTAGAGAAAATATAATGTGCCCAATAAGACAACCAAGTTGAATAACAAACATAGTTTCCCAGATGGATGAAAACTCCAAGGATAAACACCGAACTGGTGAACAATATACCGAGACCAAACTCTGAGGCCTCTTCACTGTTTGCCAAGTGAGAACTTCATACAACTTTGCCAATAAGGAAAATACCAATAGAACGCCCAATAAGAATTTCAAAGAATACCATAAGTAGTATTATACAATAAGTCTGATAGGAACTCCAAATACCAAACCTACTGAGGAACACTAAAGAAGATATCCGAAACAATGCTCCAATAAGAAAGTAGCCAAGTTTGCCCAATAAGTAAATACTAAATAATTGGCCACTGAGAATTCCATAAAATACCATTGAAGAATTTCCAATTAGGGATGCTAGTATCCCACCAATAAAGACTGAGACACATATACCATAGATAATACTGTGCAGTAAGGCCGATTGAAATCCCAATAGCCAAATCCACCGAGAAATGCCAACAGAAGTCTCCAAAGAATACCCATTAAGAAAACCACAAAATGCTCCAAAGAATAACCAAATAAAACCCCAAGAGAAAGCTACTCTTTCACAACTGTTAAGCACAGAAGAGGACCATAGAGATTCGCCAATAACCGAGCTCCAAAAGCAAACACCAATTCCCAAATAAAGGCTAGTCAAATGCCATTCATTTCCTGCCAATCCATACACCTTGAAAAGCCAGCGGTGAACCACTTTCTTCAGGGGAGGAAGAGGACTTACTTACCATTTCCATAGGACATGTATGAATGCCAATATATCACAGTTATACATATGCCTTAAACTATTATGCAAGCAAGTTTACGAAACAGTTTATTCAACAAAGTCACTCAAGCACGACAATCAAGTCAAGCACAACATAATCAATTCAAATAACGACATAGCTAATTCAAGACATTCTATACACACATTACAAGTAATACTTCAAGCAAATAACAATTCACGAGGTCGATTCAATTCGCGATGCCAATTCGATAGGTCAATTCTATGCACAACTAGACATTTCACTTCACTTAGCACACAATTTACACATAACACATAATTATATCACATAGGTGCATACATTCAAGTCAAGACACACAATCTCACATACAAGCAAACACTTTCAAGTCACACTTAACAAGCACACATTCAAGGATCATTACCCACCAGACCGAGGACCCTGTCCCGGCTTATGAGCTAAACAAGCTCTGATACCACCTGTGACACCCCGATCCCTCACGAGACCGGGAGTTCTATCAAACGATCTATTCACAACCTAATTCCAAACCCGGGCATAATTTTCAGGAAAAACGGACGGAGTCTCCCCTGTTTCTAGGCAAAATGTAAAACCTGCGACAGCATATAAGTGGACCAACACCGTGTCCAACCATACAAACACCTCAAGGCCATCCGAGCCTTGGTTCTCAACAATTAAACTCAGCAAGTATACATACATTTTCAATTTAAAAGCTAACCTATCTCTTTCGTTTTTGACAAGTACATTCAAACTAGACAATTAAACCATACTAAGCTACTGCATAAAATAAACTATCATGCCATTCTAATTCTTTTCCTTGGGACATTACAAACATGCATTGAAGTTAAGCTATGCTAACTGATTACATAAACTAGCTTATCAATTCACCTTAACTACTTAGCTAAATTTAAATTATATTTCTTTTAATAATAAATACATACAACATATGAAAGCATACATCTTTACAACTTCGACACCCAATCCACATAGGCACGCAAGACAACTCCTCAGGCACGAACTTTCATGAAATCATGAACTTTTCAACTAACATGACATTTCCTGAAATGTGGTGGTGAGGAGTGAGTATACACAACACGTATACTCAGTGAGGGCGAAACAGTTATCGAATTGGAGAGAAAGAAGGTCGTTCAATGCAAATAAGACAGTTAAGCAATATAACTGATAAATAAGCAATCAAGACAAACAATCAATACAAATAGCAATTATTGAAAGCATTAACACAACCATTCAAAGCTATACCACACTCTGAAGGCTATGGTTCACTCATACGAGCAATGTACCATTTCACGAGCGATACATCAATCTCAAGCTTGATGTTGACAATGATGACAATAAGCGCACAACCACCTTATAACACTAGTTTGGAATACCCCGGGAGTAACTATCAATCTACGACCCAAATCACCTTGGGAGGCAACCTAAGCGAGAAGAGGGAATAGCCACGGAGCTAGAGCAACCAACACTGGCAACCCGAGGCTACCCAGAGAGGCCCATCACTCACGCGCTGGATACTATGCAATACAAGACTCGATACAAGACGATAAACGAGCAATAAAGTCACACGTGGGAGAATAACAAAGTAGGTTACTCTCGCACGCAATAGCAACAGTTGATAAGCATTTCAATCAGAATCAATTCAAACAAGTATATCAAGCAACCCTAAGCATTCTATAGGCATAATATCAAGAAAACAAGCAAAATCACAAATCGGCCCCAACTATCAAAACACTACCATTTCCAAACGAGCCACGAGTTATAAAAACCGACTTCGTCAAACCTCCTAGGTCACCATAAGGCATGTCTAAAGACCCCGAACCCTACTTTACCCTAGAATTCGCGCAAAGCCCCGATTCTCCCTTTTGCTCGTTCGAACTACAACTATACTAACCAAACACCCAACCAACGCCATAATTGCACCAAAAGTGCTTCCATGGCCTCCCGAAACAATGTCATCATGCAAAACGAGAAAATGCTAAAGTCGACCTAAACGACCCCGACTTTCACCAAGGCATATTTCTTGTTTTTTCCATTACGCACCTAAACAAATCATGCATTTAGACATTCTAGCATACCTAGCACATTTTTACATCAACAGAAAGCATAACAGCGCAACTTCATCATTTCAAGGGTGTACTATTCACAAACTACTATTCAACAACCAATTTAAATTACAATCTCAACATTTAACTGCAGAAAATGTTAAAAAACTATAAATACATGTTCTACAATTGGCAAGGAACATTCTAGAAGCCTCAAAACGATTAAAACAACAAACTACGGATAAAATCCAAAAATTAAAGTTAATACATAAAACTTTCAAATGCACAAATAAACATGAAACCCTCACCTTAGACGCTCCTAGACGCAAGGAAAACCTCGTAGGATGCCTCGGAAACCACCCCGTGCAAGCTCACGCGAAGATTTGGTGATTTGAAGTTGAATTTTCTTTTTTTTCTCTCCTACCATTTTCGGCCCTATGCAAACTGTTTTCAGCTTCTTTTTTTGTTTTGTTTTGTGCTATTTAGGCTATTATAAAAGATGACAAAGGTCAAAGGTCAAGCCCCTTGGTCAAACCACTTAAAAATTGGTCAAATTAGCTTATTTCATGCATTTTAAAGCTAAAACAAGTAACATAAATCCAATTCCAGTTAAATACAACTTAAAATACTAAAATTAAAACACTAAATACTAGTTTTCACTATTTGCTGAGGACTGAAAATCATTTCCTAACTATCGCTCTCGATATGCTATGCACTTTGCGTCAATAGAAGAATAACAATTAAATCTCAAAGAATTTAAGAAAATATATCATTTTTGAAAAGTATCATAGTTTAAAATTTACTCCAGCTCGGAGCTACTTTTCATTTAATTGAAATCTGAGCATTTAAGTGCAAGAAAAATAAAATCGATTGACATCAATATGAAAAGTAGTTGATATTCCGTTAAAATAATTAGTTCAAGTATTATTCTAGTTACTTCTAAAAGAAATATGAAAATAAAGCTACAAATGAAAGTTAATATAAACACGTAGTCAAATACAATTAAACCCTAACATTTAAGATGACACTTAATTAATCACAAGAGAATAAATTCAATTACTATAATTATTAGAAATAGATAATAATCTTTTAATTATTCAATATACAACTACTAAATGCTTCCAAGAGAAATATTAAAATAGTGCAAATTGGTTGATTTAACTAATTAAACATTTAATCAAATGCAGTCAAGTGCTATTAAATGCATGCCGGGTTTGGGTTATCACATGAAAGGTCAATAAAATGCAATTTAAATGCTATTAAATACATGTCAGGTTCCGGGTATCACAAAAGGAGTTTAATGGTTGAAGAAGAAGAGGAATCATTTCTTAGTTCGAAAAGGTACATTTTAAGTTTATTCTGAAAATGATCTTCTAAAGCTTTGAATTATGAAATTATTGTGGGAATAATTTGTAATATTGTGGGTTGTGTTCTACTAGGTTTGATGAGTGTAATATTTCTCCATTAACTGTCAAGGCCCTTATTGCATCAACTTATGTGCAAATGACTAGAGTACAGGAGGCTACACTTTCTGCTTCCCTTGATGGTATTTAAATTCTTTCTGATAGGCAAAAAAATTGTTTGGTTTGCTTATCATTTGCTTAATTTTAGGGTTTTCCTGATTATCAGCCTGTTCGATGTGTTCCTGACTCCAACTATAATATTTTTATTATATCTGGGGATTAGATTGATTTGTCTATGCATATACACCCAAACCAAGATGACTTTGTTAGCATCCCTGTGGGAAATATAAATAATGCAATCAATGGCTATCACACTGTATATTGTTGCTGCAGCCTTCATAGTTTTCATCCCAGATTGTTATATGTTAATCCATATGAAGCCACAGTAAGAAATTACAGTTTGAGTTGTCAAGATTTAGTTAAGTTTGGAATATAATTAACTTGTGAATATCTAATTCGTAGTTAGATAGAACAGGACAGCAAAATGTCATGTCTTTGTTGTCCAAAGCTTTTCTATTACGATCCCTTGTCAACTTTTTATAAGAGATGCGGGATTACATATGTGCTTCATTTATTGTTTACATAAAAGGCTTCTTCTCTACAACTTAATATAGGGCTTTACCTTATCGCAGGCAATGATGTTTTGGTCAAAGCAAAAACTGGAATAGGCAAAAGTGCTGCTTTTTTGGTATATAACAAATTCCTTTAAGTTCTTGCGCCTTGATTATTGGAAGCCTACTATTCTTTTCCTTGTCTCCTTTATTAAACACAAATAGCTCCCTGCTATTGAAATAGTTCTGAAGGCGTCAAATAGCAACAAGAAGCAACGCGTTCCTTCTGTGTATGTTCTTATAATCCGTCCAACGTGAGAACTTGCAAGTCAAATAGCTACAGAAGCAAATGTTTTGCTGAAGTATCATGATGGGATTGGTGTACAAATGCTGGTTGGAGGGACACGGTTCAAAGTTGACCAGAAACGCTTAGAATTCGATCCAAGCCAGGTAAGCCTGCATTGCATGACAAAATTTCACTCTTCCACCTTTGTATGAAATCTTTGATTACTGAAAAGAAAATTTATAACATCTGAAAATTTTCTTCTCTTCATATTTCTTACGAGTTCCTCACTTGTAGATTATAGTTTCAACTCCTGGTAGATTGTTGGATCACATTCAGAACAAGTCTGGCTTCTCGGTTCGTTTGATGGGACTAAAGATGCTTATACTTGACGAAGCAGACCACTTATTAGACCTTGGATTCTGCAAAGACATAGAGAAAATTCTTGATTGTTTGCGTCGACAGAGGCAATCTTTACTCTTTTCAACTACAATTCCAAAGGAGGTGAGGATTCTTTTCCTTATTCTTTTTCTGTAGTTTGACTAGTAGTTAACTTTTGCTATATATCAATAAATTGTTTAGATTTGTGGTATAGCTAGGCTTTCGCTTTGTGATTCTCATGCTCATAATCTGCAATTGTAGGTTCGCCGAGTATCTCTACTTGTTCTTAAAAGGGGAATATGCCTATATTGATACGGTCGGACTCAATGGTTTAGAAACTAGCATTAAGGAATGCATGTTATTTCAAATCTTATCTAGGGTAAAAGTCTCATAAATTTATGTGTCTTTTGTTGATTTAGGAGTGAGAGTTCTTACAAACCAATGTAACCTCTCATGTATAATAAGATGTAGGTAGCGCTGATCTCAAAATTTTGAATTCATTTGAAGACAGAGTTTTGTGTTACCCAAATTTTTTCAATAATTACTAAATCATATATGCGAAGGAAACTAGTTTTTATTCTTATCTCCTGTTGTTGAGCAGGTTAAACAGTCTTATCTTGTTGCACCACATGAAGAGCATTTTTGAATAGTTCACCATCTTGTAGAAAATCATCTCTCTCAAGTGGCTGATTATATGGTTAATATTATAAATATATATATATTTTTTTATGGTTCCTTTGTTAATTTTTGATCATCTTCTTGTTTGTTTGTTGTTTCTGTTTACTTTTTTGTCTCCTAATACTGATTTCTACAATTAGGTTATTATTTTCTGCACAACAGCAATGATGACATCCTTCATGTCTTCCCTTTACCAAGAGATGAAATTGAATGTCTTGGAGATACATTCAAGAAAATCGCAAATCACCCGTACTCGAATTTCTGATGAGTTCAAAGCATCAAAACGACTGATTCTTATTACATCTGATGTTTCAGCTCGAGGAATGAATTATCCTGATGTTACACTTGTGGTCCAAGTAAATAGAATGAATTATGCTACCCTATTAATGAATTGTCAACAAGAAATGTCCAGCCCTCTCATTCTTCACAGTGAAAACAAAATAGAAAAGATAATAAGAGAAATACCATTTTTTATGGCTATAATGATTGTTACACCCCAACTCGACCCTACTTACAACCAGTCAGGACGCAACGGAATTTCGGCAGTATAATGACAGTAACACAGACATCAGGGCTCTAAACCAACCCTTTGTAACTTCATACAAACAACTCCAATGATCAACAACAACTCCACAACTATTTCATATATTAAACAACCATTCATCAGTTTATTCATAAGTTATACGCCTCCGTTCCATCATCAATCATAGGCTATACTATACATTTGCAAAATAGATTATAAACCAGTCTAGCAATCTAATCATGTTCAAAAGAAAGACTACTAAACTAGCATTATATAAGCCTTTATCTTTAAGTAGGTTATACAATACATCATACTACAAAAGCTAAGACAAACTCATGGATATGACTCCGGCACATAAGACTCGTCCACATAAGGCACATTCTTAGCTTCCTGAGGCACGTACCAGAAATCTAGTTCAGTAACACCTGATTGCAGAAAACGAATGAGAGTGAAATTACACATTCAATACAAGACACACAATCACACATGCAGGCATACACTTTCAAGACACGCTCTTAACAAGCACACACGCAAGGGTTACTACCCGACAGGCCGAGGACCCTGTCCCGGCTTAGAGCTAACTAAGCTCTGATACCACCTGTAACGCACCGATCCCTCGCGAGACCGGAGGCTCTAATAACCAAGCTATTCTCAACCCAATTCCAACCCAGTCTCAAAATTTTAGAGAAAAACGGACAGAGTTTCCTCTGTACCGCGGATATTTTTCAAACCTGTAAATGCTCAATAAAGCCACAACATAACAAGACATTCATTTATAACTAAAGATCTTCGCTTTAAGGCCATCCGAGCCTTAAGACATACAAACAGTTTAGATACAGACAAGCATGCATTCATAACTTAACTTCTTTACAAAACCGCTTATCATGCCACTCCATGATAGCTTTTAAGTATTCTTAGAAATTGAAAACAACCAGTCATTCACTCCCAAGCATGCGAAGCAGCTAATAGCAGAAATATAAGTTATTACATGCCATGGTTCTAAATCTACCACTACAACATCTATCCCTCAATTTGCAAACTATATAATATACACATATCACTTAGGTTACAAAATAGAACATAAAGTAAAGAAAACAAGTCCTACTCTCATCAACAAGAACATAGTCCACCTCAAGCAACTAGACACAGCAACTAATGCAACTCCTCCAATTACGCCACCTGAAACATGTTAGCGAGGTATGAGCAACCACTGTTGCCCAGTGAGGGATAAGGTCCCGGGGTGTGCAATGCGACAAGTAATACAGTTAACAACAATAACAATTGAGCAAATCAAGAAACAATGATAGCTTAAATAACCACATATTTGAAAGGATACATTTCTCATAACCCCTATACACCAATCTTCACTGGTCTTCCTTCACGATCCACGAACCACGATCACGATCACGATAAGCCGGCATAACCCCAAACACTCCAGTGGGTGTACTCCGGATGTACCCCGATAATCCTACGACCCAACATTCCCTGGCAATCTCTGGACCAGGCGAATGAGGGACTAGGGCACGGAGTTTGAATATCCACCGGCAAGCCCTCTGCCGCCCAGCCGATATTCAACACATCCGCCCCTGACACTATGGTTGCGCAACCACTATGCAATGCACTTAACAATGGCAAGTTAATAGCAATAATATAAGCATTAACACATAGGAGGATCAACAAAGTAGGTTGACCTCGAGGCAGTTAGAATAAAAGCAATTATATAAGCTAATAAGCAGTTTTACAAAGGGACATTTACAAAATAAGCATAGAATCATACCAAAAGCTCCAAATCAACTGGAAACCACATATAAACACTCAAGAAGTCATGCCATGGGTTTAGAAGTGTGAGTCAACCGAAATTGCACCTAAACCCCTTTATTTTTCAAACTATTTCTCTTCCAAACCAAGGTTAATGATTCCATTTTCAAGGGAAACTCTCCCAACCTTCTAACTAACCCTCAAGATATCCTCTCAATCCTCTAACTCATTCAAACGCCCGCGATTACCCCGAAAGCCCCAAATTCCCTCTTATGGCTTTAAACTACACATACCTTATCCGGGCTTCAAACAAGGGTTATCAAAGCTTCTATAGCACCTAGGTAGCCTAAGAATACTAGAAGTGAAGCCCGAATCCACCCGGATTCGCATGAACCCCGAAACCCCTTTGTTAAAGTCGGCTATTTCATGTTTTATGCGATTATAGAGCAATTCAAGTGCATGGGGCTATTAGACTACCTTCATTAGCACCTAAGGCATCTATTAGGAGTGTTGAATCAAGCTAATACGTGCAATTACACAAAACCCTAGAAAAACGTCACTATTCACCTCATAAATTCAAATGACGATTCCAATCGTTTAAAATGCGAACTAATAGCTCAAATGTGTTCTCTAGCACTTATATACAAGGTATAATAGCATAGATAAGCTTTGCAATAGCATTTGATAACATTTTCAACAAATCAAGAAAAATGTAACATTTTAGATATGCATAAAAAGTCATGAAAACCCTCACCAATTGCGCGTAGGAACTCTCGGGAGGCTAGCAAACACCCTAAACTACTTGCTCCTAGCTTGGCTTGGCTTGGCTTGAAGATTTGATGAGCAAAATCCTCTCATTCTCCTCCTATACTATTCTCGGATTTGCTACAGTGATTTTTCAGCATTTTTTGTTTTGATTTTGCTAGTTATGATATAAGGTGAGTTGTGTGTGTGTTATATAAGCTTAGGTGAGTTGTTTTAATTTAAGTGTATGGTCAAAATGTGAGTCAAGCTAGTTAGAAACAAGTCCTAAGCATAAATTAATGTTAGCTAATTAAACTCTAAGTTGGTTACGTAACACTATTCATTCAACTACAAAAATCATTTTCTAAACGAGCTCTCCTAACGCCTTTAGCTCAAATGCACATTTTTCTCATTACTTTAATAATTAATAGGATTTAATAAAAATACTAATTAACTAATAGAAGGCAGTTTAAAAACGAAGTGAATAGTAGTCACAACAGTCAGTTAGTAAAGCACAGAAGTAAATGCGCAAACAAAGGATGCAACAGTAATTAAATGCATGGCTAAATCTCGGGCGTCACAGCCATATCAGGTTCAGACTCAGTATAGGCCAGCCCAGTCTCAGGGTCAGTACAGGCCTAGTGTGGTGAGACCTCAGCAGCAGGCTGTATCAGCTACTTCATTAGCTTCTGGTTCTTCTAAGGGCAGTGTTAGTGCTGCATTATCGCAGTGTAATTACTGCAAGCGCCCAGGGCATGTGGAGTCCGACTGCAGGGTAAAGGCAGGGACATGTTTGGGTTGTGGTAGCAGCGAGCATAGGGCGAAGGATTGCCCTAGATATACGAGGACTGAGGGTCTGGTAGCGACTCAGGGTTACCAGGGTAGGCCTACGGGCAGTGTATCACAGCAGCAGCGGGTTCAGGCTCGGGCTTATGCAGTTGATATGGAGGAGATGCCTGAGGAGACTGCAGTGGTGGAAGGTAACTTCCTTATACTTGATCAACTTGTTAAAGTGTTGATTGATTCTGGTGCTACGCATTCTTTCATTACTCTTGCTTGTGTGCAACGTGTTAATTTGCAACCTGAAAGATTGCCTTATGTGGTTGAAATTAGTACCTCTTTGACTAATAAGTATGTTACTGGCTTAGTATGTAAGGATTGTATAATACATGTTAAGGGGCATAATTTTCCTTCTGACCTTATTTTATTTCCTATCCGGGGGTATGATGTTATCTTGGGTATGGATTGGCTTTCTAAGTATGATGCCCAGTTAAACTGTAGAACCAATGTAGTACAGTTTCGATTGCCGAATCAACCAGTAGTAGAGGTAGCGGGTAACCGGGGTACTAAGACGAGTTTTGTTATCTCAGCAACTAAAGCCGTTAAGTTGGTGAGTAAGGGGTGTTCGGGTTATCTAGCTTATTTGATCAACAAGCCATCTGATAAGCTACAGCCAGAGGAAGTCCCTATTATTCGGGAATATCCTAATGTATTTCCCGAGGAGTTGCCAGGGTTGCCGCCTGAGAGGGATATAGAGTTTGTGATTAATCTTGTTCCCGGTACTCAACATATTTCTAAATCGGCGTACCAGATGGCACCAGCTGAGTTGAAGGAGTTGAAGACTCAGTTGCAGGAGTTATTGAAGAAAGGATTCATTCAGCAGAGTTCTTCACCTTGGGGAGCTCCTGTTTTATTTGTGAAGAAGAAGGATGGTACTTTGAGATTGTGTATTGATTACCGTGGTTTGAATCAGGTGACCATCAAGAATAAATATCCTTTGCCACTGATTGATGAGTTGTTTGATCAACTTCAGGGAGCCAAAGTCTATTCTAAATTTGATTTGAGGCAGGGGTATTATCAGCTTCGGATTCGCACGGAGGATGTTCCGAAGTCTGCCTTCAGGACTCGGTACGGGCATTATGAGTTTGTTGTTATGCCTTTTGGATTGACTAATGCACCGGTAGCATTCATGGATTTGATGCATCGAGTCTTTCAGCCGTACTTGGACCAGTTCGTGGTGATTTTTATTGATGATATCTTGGTCTATTATAAATCTGAATCGGAGCACGAGCAACATCTACGACTTGTCTTACAGAAGCTGCAGGAGCATAAGTTGTTTGCCAAGTTCAGCAAATATGAATTTTGGCTGCAACGGATTTCTTTTCTTGGCCATGTTATTACACAGAGTGGTATTTCTGTAGATCCCACTAAGATTGAATCAGTGATGTCTTGGAAACGGCTAGAGAGTGTTTCTGATGTCTGTAGTTTTCTTGGCTTGGCGGGTTATTACCGTAGTTTTGTCAAGGACTTCTCGAAGATTGCGGGGCCACTATCTAAGTTGACTCAGAAACGAACTATCTTTAATTGGGATGAGAAGTGTGAGAGTGGGTTTCAGGAGTTGAAAAAGAGGTTAACTACCGCTCTAGTACTTGCTCTACCAGAGGGGACCGATAATATGGTTATTTACAGTGATGCATCCAAGGAGGGCTTGGGATGTGTTCTTATGCAGAATGGCTGAGTTATTGCCTATACTTCTCGAAAGTTGAAGCCTTATGAAGAAAACTATCCGACTCATGATCTTGAGTTGGCAGCAGTTGTCTTTGCACTCAAGAAGTGGCATCATTATCTGTGGGGCAGTAGGTTTGAGATTTTCACTGATCATAAGAGTCTTAAGTACTTATTCTCACAGAAGGAGTTAAATATGCGCCAGAGGAGATGGATGGAGATTCTTGGAGATTATAATTGTTCTATCAATTATCTGCCTGGAAAGGCAAATGTTGTAGCAGATGCTCTCAGCCGGAAGGCTAGTATTTCTTGTTTGGCTGTCAAGAAATGGGAGGTTCTTGAGGAGTTTAGTTATTGGAGACCAGAGTTGACTCAGGTTGGGGTGATGTGTTCACATCTCCGTATTCAGCCTTTATTATTGTCTCAGATCAGGGAAGCTCAGCAACTTGATGTTAAACTTCAGAAAATCAAGGATCAGATCACTGATGATCAGTCTGACTTCAAAGTACATGAGGATGGTATTCTTCGGTTTCGGGTTTGTGTTCCCGATGAGCCGAGTTTGAGGTGAGGTATTCTGGAGGAAGCTCATAATTCTAAATATACTATTCATCTTGGTGGAACCAAGATGTATCGGGATTTGAAGCAACATTACTGGTGGAACAACATGAAGAGGGAGGTTGCTCAGTTTGTATCTAGATGTTTGACTTGTCAGAGGGTGAAAGCCGAGCATCAACGACCTGCATGTTTGCTTCAGCCGTTGGCTATACCAGAGTGGAAATGGGAGCATATTACGATGGACTTTATCACTGGTTTGCCTAGAACACCGAGGGGTAATGATGCAGTTTGGGTTGTCGTGGATCGTTTGACGAAGACAGCTCATTTTATCTCGATGAGGATAGGAGATGAGGTTACAAAGTTGACGGGTCTCTATCTGGATCAGATTGTTAGACTTCACGGGATTCTGTCTAGTATTGTCTCTGATCGAGATCCTCGATTTACTTCTCGTTTGTGGGAGAAACTTCAGGAGACTTTAGGTACTCAGTTGAACTTCAGTACCGCGTATCATCCACAGACCGACGGTCAGTCTGAACGGACTATTCAGATTCTGGAAGATATGCTTAGGGCTTGTGTTCTGGACTTCGGGAAGAACTGGAAGAAACATCTACCACTTGCCGAGTTTGCCTATAACAATAGTTATCAAGCTACTATTGGGATGGCACCTTTCGCAGCTCTTTACGGTCATAAGTGCCGTTCACCTTTATATTGGGACGAGGTAGGAGAGATGAAGACTGTTGATCCGACTATTATGCCAGAACTTCTTGAGAAGATTGAAAATGTTCAGTTGATCAGGCAGAGAATGCTTACGGCGCAGAGTAGATTCAAGAGTTATGCTGATAAGCGTCGTCGAGACTTAGAGTTTGCAGTCGGAGATCGGGTTTTCTTGAGATTGTCTCCTCGAAAGGGGTTTGCTCGTTATGGTAAATGTGGAAAGCTGAGTCCGAGATTTGTTGGGCCGTTTGAGATTACCGGCAGGGTTGGTAAGTTGGCATATCGGTTGGCTTTACCGGAGAATTTCTCTAATGTCCACGATGTGTTTCATGTGTCTAATTTACGGAAATACAATCCGGATCCTTCTCATATTCTTGAGCCAGAACCGTTAGAGCTTCGAGAGAATTTGACTTATGACGAGTGTCCGATTCGTATTCTAGATCAGATGGACCGAGAGTTGAGGTCGAAGAGGATTCCAATGGTTAAGGTGTTGTGGAAGCATCACGGCATTGAGGAAGCTACGTGGGAGAGACGAGATCAGATGCAGCAGCAATACCCAGATCTATTCCGTACATCAAGTAAGAATTTCGAGGGCGAAATTTCTTTAAGGGGGGGAGAATGTGAAACCCCACTTTTCTGCTTATCTCGTTTTACGTGCTATACCTCGTTTTGCGTGCATATGATATGTTTATGTGCTATAGGACCTAGAAAGTTATAATTTTGATGTCAATACTCCTAATACGTGCTAAATGTGCATTCATGAAATTTTTATCAAAAATAGGATCAGAAATTTTATCGTCGTCTTTTAGTGAATAGTATTTTGGACGCACGTCGGCTAAAATTTTGAAACTGGTCTTTTTAACCCTTCTAGACCTAGTCCACGGACTTTAATAGACCTGTGTTTGATGAAAACGGTTTTAAAATCGGCTTAGGAATTTATTAGGGTTTTTACACCGACTTTTGCAAAAAATCGAGTTTGAAGCCGACTCGGGTAGAATTGTTTGATTGTAAAACTTCTTGTCACCTAAAAATAATCTACTTGAGCTATCTTAGGAGTTGCATTTTTGTTTTGAGCAAGGAGATAGTTAAAATGCATTTAAAAGACAAGAAAATGATTTAAAGGACTAAAATACTACTTTGACTTTGCATTTTATTTATTTGACCAAGCTTTTAATTGCATATAGTCATCAACACACACTAAGCAAAGCACAAAACACACTCCAATTGCACACACTTGGCCGAGAGTTTGAGGGAGAAAAAGCCAAAGAGAATTTCAAGGTTTTTCAATCAAATTTTCAAAGAAAAACTTGGTTTTTGTCCGTAAAACTTCGCACCGATTTGAATTCTGCTTGTTGGGCACGCACTTCACGCATCCCTAGGCTTTTATCCCATCAAAGGTGAGAGAAAAATTCTAGATCTCAAAACTTTCCTTTTGCATTTTTGCGTATAAATGAAGATTGAACCGTTAGAATTGTAATCTGATCTTAGATTATTGCTCCTTGCATGCTAGGGATCGTTTTGTGGTAATACTACGAGTTTCTGTCGGATGTAGCATAATTTTTATTTTTCGGGTATTAAATTTTGATTAAATTGTTTAATGTTGAATTAATTGAGTTGTAATGATCGAAATCGATTGCCGTCGATTTCTAAATACTTGATAATTACGTGTTCGCGCTGTTGTAATGCCGAATTTTCGATTACATTGCTCGTGGGAAAATCCGGAAAATTCGGCCAAGATATCCTAGGGTTTTAGGGTTATCGGGCATGATTTGGAGGTGTTATGGTGGATTTCCGAGAGGGCTAATGTAGTAGGTTGAATGGGTGAGTGATAGAAACTGATTTGGCAATGTTTGGGTTAGTAGAATGTAAGTTATGAATTTTTGAAGTTTAGGTTGTCATTCTTTAATTTCTTGAACGATGCCTTTAGATGATTGGGTTGTGTTTGAGTGTTGAATGGTGAGTTGTTGATGAGTAATTTAGGGTTTAATTGTGTATATAATGCATGTCCGGTTAGATGACCTACTTTGTCATCTAACTAAGTTATTGTTGTTTAAATGATAATTGATGCTATCAACGATGAATGAATGATGATTGATTGATGATTGATGATGATTATGGAGTCTTGGTATGTGTGTGCCACCTCTTGGGCAGTGTTGGGCTGTTGGGTTGATAACAGCATGACTGCCAGAAGCTACCCCCAGCTCGCATGACGGAGGTGTCATGGAGGGAGGGGCTAGTGAGGTACCTCGGGTACGTGAGTAATGGGGAGTTATAAGAAGAACGGTTGAGATCGTGATGACGTTTGGAGCTACACCAAATAGAGTATCCTTTATTGAATGGTTATATAGTTATGTGATGATAATATTATTGTTGTTGTGTGTTTACTTGCTCAAAGGACTAAATCCAAGGAGCATAGTGAATACTGTCGAGATCTATCGGATCCTCATTGGGCTTATTTATATAAGCTCACTCTCTATTATTGCATGCTTACAGGTGTTGCAGAGCCGGATTACGGGTTCGTGCCTCCTGAGGAGGAAAATGTGCCTTACGTGGACGAGTCATATGTTCCACAGTCTTATCCGTGATTCTGTGCTGTTATTTATCATGTATATTAGCTTAGTAGCCTTTTCTATGCTTTATAGTTTTTGCTGTATAGGATGCTGAAAAGAATATAAATTAGTCGTTACTATTCTAGCAACTTCTTTTGTCTATGGTTAAGTTGTTAGATGGGTCTCAACTTATTTTTGAAATGTATGATAAGGTTGAGGTATTGTATGTTATGTTGGAACGGAGGCAGATAACGAAGACTGATTATTGTATATTACGGTTATGTTGTGTGTTGTTATGCTGTTGAGGAGTTGTTGTTTGTATGGTTATGGAATTGGATGTTTAATGTTATTAATGAGGTTGGTTTAGAACCTCGGTAATCTATTTACTGTCGTTATACTGCCAAAATCCCGTTGCGTCCTGACTGATTGTAGGTGGGGTCGAGTTGGGGCGTGACAACTACCCCCGGCTCTCGCAGCCTGATTACCTCCAACAACCCCTGTCAGACCCTGCTGTATCACAAACTGGGCGATGGTGTTCATAGCAATGGCCATTGTGGCTAAGATCTATGCCGTACTCGGTTCCTGAATTGGGGGTGCATTACCTGCCAATCCGACTTCTTGCCCATGAGCCTCTTCCGGTTCTCTATCGACATTCTGATTCTCAGTACGACAGCGGGGCCCCATCTCGAATGGCTAGAATGCAAAGTGTTATGACAGGTATATATATGTATATATGCAATTTATAAGTAAACACATAAAGAAAAGTTCAAATAGATTCACATAAAGTCAAGTATATAGAAGTTCATATAAATATTCTACATTCTTGAAGTACACATAAGTCATTAGATCATACTTGACATTCTAGACTCTTGATATTCTATTTTGATGCTAGCAGGTTCATTCCTAATTCAAATTTCACTTAGGTAAATCAAAAATCACAGATTCATGCAATCACAAAGTCACATAACAAATCTCTACCCACAGACCAAGAAATTTAACCCGGCTTCATGCAATCTATAGCTCAGATACCACTTAAATGTCACGCCCCGACCCAACCCCCAAACTAAAGGTTAAGTCCGGACCCGAAACACGGACAGAGTCTCCCCTGTACCGTGGACATTCTGAAAACCTGTAAACTCGCAAATAAGGTAACTACAAGGTAAACAAACTTTTCATGGCTATATATATTTAAAGATTCAAGGCCATCTGAGCCTTGAAGCAAATAACAGTTCCAAAACCACACAAGCATACAAGTATCTTGTTTACAATGTAGGCTAATAGTCATAACATTCTAGGGTAACATTAAAACATACTTAGAAGATAAAACCTTCTACATTAAGCCATTCACTCCCAAGCATGCAAAGTGAATGAAAGTAGAAACCTAAGTTATTACAAAACATAGGCTTCCAAATCTACACCACAATCAACTATCCTTTAACTTGTACAACAAGCATATACATAGCCCTCAGGCTACAAAATAGGACATAAGATAAACAGATGAGCCTTCCACATAGCAGCAAGAATTTAAACCACCTCAAGCTATCAGGCACAGCAACTAAGGTAAAGGATCAGTCTGAACTTCCTCCTCCTCAACTAACTCAACAAGCTGGGGATCACCCTCAGTGTCTCCTGAAACATATATCGAGGTATGAGCAACCACTGTTGCCCAGTGAGGGATATAGTCCCGGGGCGTGCAATGCAATAGGTAATACAGTTAAACAACAGTAACAATTAGACAATTAAAGAAACAATGATAGCTTAAATAACCACACATTTAAAAGGATACATTTCACATAACCCCTATACACCAATCTTCATTGAGTCTTCATTCACGATCCATGAACCACGATCACGATCACGATAAGCAGGCATAACCCCAAACACTCCAGTGGGTGTACTCTGGATGTACCCCGATAATCCTATGACCCAACATCCCCTGGCAATCTTCGCACCAGGCGAATGAGGGACTAGGGCACGGAGTTTGAAAATCCACCGGCAAGCCCTCTGCCGCCCAGCCGATATTCAACACATCCGCCCCTGACACTATAGTTGCGCAACCACTATGCAATGCACTTTACAATGGCAAGTTAATAGCAATAATATAAGCATTAACACATAGGAGGATCAACAAAGTAGGTTGACCTCGAGGCAGTTAGAATATAAGCAATTATATAAGCTAATAAGCAGTTTTACAAAGGGACATATACAAGATAAGCATAGAATAATACCAAAAGCTCCAAATCAACTTGAAACCACATATAAACACCCAAGAAGTCATGCCATGGGTTTAGAAACGTGAGTCAACCGAAATTGCACTTAAACCCTTTTGTTTTTCACACTAATTCTCTTCCAATCCTAAGTTAATGATTCAATTTTCAAGGGAAACTCTCCCAACCTTCTAACTAACCCTCAAGGAACCCTTCTAACCCTCTAACTCATTCCAACGCCCGCAATTACCCCGAAAGCCCCAAATTATCTCTTATAGCTTTAAACTACACGTACCACATCCGGGCTTCAAACAAGGGTTATCAAAGCTTCTATAGCACCTAGGTAGCCTAAGAATACTAGAAGTGAAGTCCAAATCTACCCAGATTCGCATTAACCCTGAAACCCCTTTGTTAAAGTCGGCTATTTTATGTTTTATGCGATTTTAGAGCAATTCACGTACGCGGGGCTTTTAGACTACCTTTATTAGCACCTAAGGCTTCTATTAGGAGTGTTGAATCAAGCTAATTCGAGTAATTACACAATACCCTAGAAAAATGTCACTATTCACCTCCTAAATCAAACTAATGATTCTAACCGGTTAAAAAGCGAAACGAGGGCTCAAATATGTTCTTTAGCATTCATATACATGGTATAATAGCATAGATTGTTAATATAATAGCATTTGATTACATTTTCAACAAATCAAGAAAATGGCAACTATTTAGAAATGCGAAAATAAGCCGTGAAATCCCTCACCAATGCGCATAGGAGCACCTAGGAACCTTGCACACACCCTAATCCACTTGCTCAAGGCTTGGAGAGGCTTGGATTGAAGGATTGAAGAGCAAAATTTATTTTTTTCCCACTGTTTGCTGCTGTCGGCCCTTTCTGCTTCTTTTTCAGCTTTTAATTTTTTTTTCTTTTGCATTTTATAAGCTTAAATGACTTATAAGTTGGCTAAGTGAGGTGGGGTCATGTTTGGGTGGTTAAGTGAACTCCTAAAATGCGCTTAGATAGCTTAGAAACGAGTCTAAAGTGTAAAACGTAGGCTAGCTATTTAAATCTCTAAGTTAGTTACGTAACACTATTCATTAAACTAAAAAATCATTTTCTAAACGAGCTATCCTATCGCCTCTAGCTCAATTGCACATTTTTCCCACTACTTTAACAATTAATATGATTTAATAAAAATGCTAATTCACTAATACAATGCAGTTTAAAAACGGAGTGAATAGTAGTCACAGAAGTCAGTTAGTAAAACACAGAAGTAAATGCGTAAACAAGGGATGCAACAGTAATTGAATGCATGGCTAAATCTCGAGCGTCACAGAGGCTCTAAACCAACCTCTTCGGAACATCATACAACCAAACTCCACAAACCATTCAACATTTAACTTCTCAATTAAGTTAACAACATACAACACAACCATATTATACAATAATCATTCTTTCAACATTTCATTCTTAGTTATACGCCTCCGTTCCAACACAATACATTAACTTTAATATTATACATTGCAAAATAGATTGAAACCAACCTAGCAACCTAATCATAAACAAAAGGAAGACTACTAAGTTAGCAACAACTAGTTCATTATCATTACTACAACTTATACATCATAAACTACAAAGTAAATAAAAGACAATAGAGTGTACAACAACTCAAACATCAAGGACAAGACCTTGGCACATAGAACTCGTCCACATATGGCACATTATCCTCTTTTGAAGGCACGTACCCTTAATCTTGCTCAAAGACACCTGTAAGCATGCAATAATTGAGAGTGAGCTTATATAAAACAAGCTCAGTGATGATTCGATAGATCTCTAACAATATTTACTATACTCCTTGGAAATCATCATTTGAGCAGTAAACATATAATAAACATCAATAATAATATAAGCACATTAACTATAATGACCATTCAATAAAGGATACTCTAGTTGGTGTAGCTCCAAACGCCATCACGAACTCAACCGTTCTTCTTATATCTCCCCATTACTCACGCACCCGAGGTACCTCACTAGCCTCGTCCTCCATGACACCTCCGTCATGCGAGCTGGAGGTAGTCTCTGGTAGTAATGCCGTTATCAACCCGACAACCCGATGCTGCCCGAGAGGTGGCACACACATACTAAGACTCAGCAGTAAAATAAACATTCACATCACAGGAGGACAACCTTTTCCGTTGACTATCTCCCGGTTCATCAATAATCATTTAATAATCATCTTTTCATCAGTATAACATCAAATAATCAATTAAACAACAAACAACTAAGTTAGATGACAAAGTAGGCCATCCAACTTAACATGCACTAAACACACAATCAAAGCCTAGTCTAACCATTAACAACTCACAATTCAATCACTCAAAAATCACCCAATCAACTAAAGGCATAACTTAACATTTTAAAGAAAGACAACCTAAACTTCAAATAATCATATCTTATATTCTACTAATCCAAACACCTCCAAACCAGTTTCTATCACTCACCCATTCAATCAACTCCATTAGCCCCATCGGAAACCAACCAAAACACATCCAAATCAAGCCCAACAACCCTAAAACCCTAATGCGTCATGACTGAAATTTTTGGACTTTCGTACCAACACCGCAATCGAAATTTCGGCATTACAACATTACTACCACATATTTAACAAACTTTTACAAATCTACGGCAATCGATTTCAACCACTACAACTCAAAATAATCAACAAATATCCAATAACTCAATTTTAATACCTGAAAAATAAAAATTTATGCTACAATGGTTCAAATCTTATAAGAATACATATAAACGATCCTTAGCATGCATTGAGCAATAATATAACATCAAATTAATATTCTAACGGTTCAAAATGCAATTATACGTAAAAACATAAAAGATGACATTTGAGATCTAGAATTTTTCTCTCACCTTTGATCTGAAACAAGCCTAGATATACGTGCAATGCATACCCAACAAGCGGAATCCAACTCGGTACGAAGAACTACGGACAAAATCTAGGTTTTTCAATGAAATTTTGCTTTGAAACCTTGAAGAAAACTATTTGTTTTTCTCTCAAATGGCTCTCGGCCTAATGGGTGCAATTTTTGTTATTTTTGTGTTGTGTTAGTAGGTATTGATGCTAATATACTCAAAGTCAAACAAAATAAATGAAAGTCAAAGGTGGAAACTAATTATTTTTAGTGTTTTCTTGTCTATTAGTTCATTTTAGACTATTTCTTGCTCAAACTAATTATTCAACTACTAAGATATCTCAAGTAGTTTATTTTTAGGTGACAAGAAGTTTTACATTCAAACAATTCTACCTGAGTCGGATTAAAACTCGATTTTCGCAAAAGAAGGTGTAAAAACCCTTTAAATTCCTAAGCCGATTTGAAATCCGTTTTAATCAAACACAGGTCTATTAATGTCCGAGGACTAGGTCTTGAAGGGTTAAATAGACCAGTTTCAAAATTATAGCAGACGTGTTTCAAAAATACTATTCATTAAAAGTCGACGTAAAATTTTTGATTCTGTTTTTGATGAAAATTTCATGAATGCATATTTAGCATGTATTAGAAGTATTAATCACATATTTAGCACATTCTAAGTCATATAGCACATAAACAGGTCAATTCACGTAAAACGAGGTAAAACACGTAAATCGAGATAAGATAGAAAATGGGGTTTCACAGAAAGGGTCTTCAAATGCCATTTTACGGCACTTTAAATGAAATTTTCTCCAAAAATATTTATGAAAATTTTATGAATGCACATATATCATGTAACAGAAGTAGTAGTTAAATAAACCTAGTTTGTTCAAATAATAATATAAAAAGTCAAAGTCAAAGAAGACAAAAAGTCAACATTTACAAAAAGTCAAAGATGATAAAAGTCAATATTTTCTAAAAGGTCAAAGTTAATAAAAGTCAACATTTTTCAAAAAGTAAAAGTAAATGAAAGTCAATATTTTTCAAAAGTCAAGGTAGATGAAAAGTCAACGCAATAATCAGTTTTAATAAAGTCAAAGCTAGAAGTCTTGGTCAAAGTTGAAAACTTAAGCTATTTTAGTTATTTTTTTCCATAAATAGTAATATTAATACTATCCAACTTAAATACTATTTTTGGGACAACATTTATTCATAAGCATTTAATTACATATAGTCTAGTTATACTACATAATTTTACAAAAGAAAATGAAAAGTCACATTATTTGTTTTTCAAATTTCTTTTAAATGCACATTTAATCCAAGATCATTTAATAACTCACATATAAACATATATACTAATTCTAATAGCATTTAAACAGGTGAAAACACGTAATTGCAAATAGAGCAAATTTCGGGGTCTCACAATGATGAAATGCAGTAGACTTGCTTCTTGTGTAATATACTCTATGTAGTACTCCTACATCCAACAGACAGGAAATTTTTCTTTTTGCTTGATCTGGTATGTGAAGGCCAACCTAATCCATATCTCAGTGACTTCATTTTGGTTGATGGTTTAAACTCAAATACTGAATTTTACATGTTCTTTTCTTAGAGTTAGGTGTGAAGTTCGTTACTTTTCTGATGCTCTCCACGTAACTGTCTTATCCATGTAGATTCTTGTTTGTTCTTTCTTGCATGAATTATTTGCCATGTGTTGTATATGAATTAACTTACATCCATCAATTATGTGCCATATTGTACATGGATTTACTTATCGGAAATAAGAAAGATTGATGTCCATCTTTTCCAATTATATGATGTCCACCCTTTGCTGTTATTAGGTGGGTATTCCTCCAGATCGAGAACAATATATACATCGGCTTGGAAGAACAGGAAGAGAAGGGAATGACGGAGAAGACGCATCCTTGTGTTTGCACCCTGGGAAGAGTACTTCTTGGTTGAAATCAAAGACCTTCCACTGGAGAAATTCCCTTTGCCACGCGTACATACTAAGGCAAAAGAAAAGGTTTGTGATCAACTCCTCTAACTTGTTTGATTTTTCATTTCTAAAACTGCAATATTATTATGATAAAATGACTTACTGAAGAGTGGACATATACATGTGCATATATGTATATTTCTTTGTGCTACATGCTCTCTTGGTCACCCTTAAGAAAAAAATCTCTTAAGTCTTACATTCTTGAAATATGTGTTCTTCTTTCGCATTCTATCATTAGATGAACACTTCCAAATCTGGAGAGCTTTTCATTCTTCTGGCTAATTCTTTCTTTGGTTCTTCTTTATTAACCTGAGTCAGTAGTGCCAAATATTTGATTCTTGCAATTACAAGATTCAATGACAAGGATAGATTCCAGTGTCAAAGAAGTAGCTTATCATGCTTGGCTCGACTTTTATAATTCAATCAGAGAAATAGGCAGAGACAAAACCACGCTTGTTGAGTTAGCCAACCGCTTTTCAGAATCCATTGGTTTGCAAAAGCCTCCGGCACTTTTGTGAGACCCGAGCATGCATCATATGCATTTAAATTGCTCATTCTATTTCTTGAACATATTTGTCCATTCAAAATTTCATTTTACTTGATTTTGAGTTTATCCTACCTATATTTGTTAGAGGGGTAAAATAGTCTTTTCACATTAGCTAATCATCTAGTTAGGGTATAAGGGTAATATGAGCAAAATAACAAGAGTATTTGGTCATTAGCAATTTAGGAAATTTCATTAGGGGTAGAATGGTAATAAAGATGAGTTAGCTAGGCATTTTAGTCATTTTCACCCTTGGGGGAATTGTCTTGCTTTGACCATTTGTTGACTAACTTAGAGATAATTATAAATAGCAAACAAATGACCAAAAATGCACACAAGAACCCCATTCAGCTGAGTGCCGTAGGAGAGAAGAAGAGAATAGTGATTTTTGCATATTTTAAGATATTTGAAGTGCTTAGGGGTGGAACCAAAGGCTAAGATTGTAGATTTGAGCTCTTCTCAACGTGTACTATCTTTCTATCAGTTTATTTTTCTTTGTTTCAACATTTCTAAGGTGAGAGATTTCCATGTTCTTGCATGTATGTGCTATATTAATGATGTTAATGCTTGAGCGTGTGTTCTTGTTACTTGTTATAGTTGAACCTATGATAAAAATGGAGTTGATGAGCCATTCATGTGTTCTTGAGTTTGTTGCTACTTTTACTAGATCTTTGGTGATATTGCGGATTGAAGTATGTTAGTGTCTTGATACTCTTGGATGTGTATAAGTGTTATGTGATGTGGGAATGATGCATGTGAGTTAGGTAGAACATGTTTTAACAAGTTTTGTGCATGTGGTGGAGTGTTGTGCTGCCGGGTGAGTGCATCCGGTCAAGTGACTCGACCGGATGACTCTACCGAACTGTTGTGGAGGCTACTGCCAGGCGAGTAGTCTGGTCGAGTCACTCGACCGGATGGTATTTTATGCCTTTTAATGGAATTTCATTTTGTCTATTATCAAATGTTTTGTGTGGTAGCGAATCAACCTACTTTGTTGATCTCTCTACATGTATGCGAGTTTATGTGAAGCGTAGTTGAGTAGCGATGTGATTGCATGAGATGTCATATATGTGCATGATAAGTGTCGTGAAGCGTAGAATTGCAACTCGAGTTCGCGATGGTAGTGTCTCGGAACACCGGGCGACATAGGGCTTGCCGGTGCTATCTTGATTGCCATGTGTTATTCCCTTTTGTATGGTCCGCGTATACCATTTCGAGAGTGGTCATAGAATCGTGTATGTCATGAGTACACAAGCGGGAGTTAAGGTTGGTTATGTTACGTGTTCTTGATGAGATTCAAGCGTCATGATCAACAAGTGTTCCTATGCGTATCCTTATATAAGTGTTATTTAGGCGAATGTGTTTACGTGCTTCTTTCATGTCATATTGCTACTAACGTGCCAAAGAGTTTCAGGTTAAACATCCCAAAGTTCGAGTCGTTCCGTACTGAGCCTATTTAGCTCAACCTCTGTTTTTGAATGCTTCAGGTGTTCTCGATGTGGACTTTGTGCACGAAGAGGCTGATAATGAGTTAGAGCTCGTGCAACATGATTGATGTGCTTATTTGTGAAGAACATGTTGTTATCTTTTGGAACTCTTGTTTATTTGACTCATGAAATCTTTGTACTTGATGTTCACTTGTGGTCTAGACTTCTTTTGTTGAACCTTATCCGAGGAAGTTTATTTCATATGCAATATTAAGTATTGCCTTTAATTATGAATGTATTATTATGTTTCCGCTTATGTTTGTTGTTTGTTGCGCGTTTCGAGCTGTCAGGTTGTATGCGAGAGTTTCATGTGGTTGTATGTTCATGTTTCTAGCGTGTTCACATGCGTGTCCCATCACGTCCGAGCTTGGTCTTCTTGGCTCTTTTAAGGGCCAGGTTCGGGCATGACATTTTGTGGTATCAAAATTTAGCTTGTCTAAGCGTAAGTCAGGATAAGAGCTTCGGTCTGTGTGTTATGTGATCCAACATGAAGAGTCATGGCGTGATCATGCGTATACGTGTGTTTAGGTGCTTATATGTCACTCCCCGACCCAACCCCCAAGCTAAAGGTTAAGTCCGGACCCGAAACACGGACATAGTCTCCCCTGTACCGTGGACATTCTGAAAACCTGTAAACTCGCAAATAAGGTAACTACAAGGTAAACAAACTTTTCATGGCTATATATATTTAAAGATTCAAGGCTATCCGAGCCTTGAAGCAAACAACAGTTCCAAAACCACACAAGCATGCAAATAACTTTGTTTACAACATAATTTAATAGACATGACACTCTAGGATAACATTAAAACATACTTAGAAGATAAAACATTCTACATTAAGCCATGCACTCCCAAGCATGCAAAATGAATAAAAGTAGAAACCTAAATTATTACAAAACATAGGCTCCAAATCTACAACACAATTAACTATCCTTTAACTTGTACAACAAGAATATACATAGCCCTCATGCTACAAAATAGGACATAAGATAAACAGATGAGCCTTTCACATAGCAGCAAGAATTTAAACCACCTCAAGCTATCAAGCACAACAACTAAGGTAAAGGATCAATCTGAACTTTCTCTTCCTCAACTAACTCAACAAGCTGGGGATCACCCTCAGCGTCTCCTGAAACATATATCGAGGTATGAGCAACCACTGTTGCCGATTGAGGGATATAGTCCCGGGGCGTACAATGCAACAGGTAATATAGTTAAACAACAATAACAATTAGACAATTTAAAGAACCAATGATAGCTTAAATAACCACACATTTAAAAGGATACATTTCACATAACCACTATACACCAATCTTCACTGGTCTTCATTCACGATCCACGAACCACGATTACAATCACGATAAGCCGGCATAACCCCAAACACTCCAGTGGGTATACTTCGGATGTACCCTGATAATCCTACGACCTAACATCCCCTGGCAATCTCCGGACCAGACGAATGAGGGACTAGGGCATGGAGTTTGAATATCCACTGGTAAGCCCTTTGCCGCCCAGCCGATATTCAACACATCCGCCCCTGACACTATGGTTGCGCAACCACTATGCAATGCACTATACAATGGCAAGTTAATATCAATAATATAAGCAATAACACATAGGAAGATCAACAAAGTAGGTTGACCTCGATACAGTTAGAATAGAAACAATTATGTAAGCAAATAAGCAGTTTTACAAAGGGACATATACAAGCTAAGCATATAATCATACCAAAAGCTCCAAATCAACTTGAAACCACATATAAACACTCAAGAAGTCATGCCATGGGCTTAGAAGCGTGAGTCAACCAAAATTGCACCTAAATCCCTTTGTTTTTCAAACTATTTCTCTTCCAAACCAAAGTTAATGATTCCATTTCAAATGGAAACTCTCCCAACCTTCTAACTAACCCTCAAGGAACCCTCTCAACCCTCTAATTCATTCAAACGCCCGCAAATACCCCGAAAGCCCCAAATTCCCTCTTATGGCTTTAAACTACACATACCTTATCCGGGCTTCAAACAAAGATTATCAAAGCTTCTATAGCACCTAGGTAGCCTAAGAATACTAGAAGTGAAGCCCGAATCCACCCGGATTCGCATTAACCCCGAAACCCCTTTGTTAAAGTCGGCTATTTTACGTTTTATGCAATTTTAGAGCAATGCAAGTGCACGGGGCTATTAGACTACCTTCATTAGCACCTAAGGCATCTATTAGGAGCATTGAATCAAGTTAAAATGTGCAATTTCATAGAACCCTAGAATTTCTGTCACTATTCACTCCTACGAATTAACTATCGATTTCTACCGTTTAATACATGAAACAATAGCATAAACGTGGTCTCTACTACATGTACACAACATATATAAACTTATTTGAGAATTGCAATAGCATTTAACATCATTTTCAACAAATCAAGAAAATAACAACTATTTAGAAATGCGAAAATAAGCCGTGAAATCCCTTACCAATGCGTGTAGGAGCACCTAGGAGGCTTGCACACACCTTAATCTACTTGCTCAAGGCTTGGAGGGGCTTGGATTGAGGAGTTGATGAGCAAAATTTCTCCCAAATGCACAAGAAAGGCTATCGGGTTCTGCACAGTGTTTTTTCAGCTTTTATTTTTTTTTTCTTTGTTATGTGATGAGTTAAGTTGAGTTGTGAGAGTTTATAACAAGTTGGGGCCTATATTAGGTGTATATGTTAACTTCTAAAATGAGTTTGTCTAGCTTAAATCAAGCCTAGGTAGTAAAATGTATGCTAGCTAATTAAATCTTTAAGTTATGTTACGTAATACTATTCATTTAACTACTAAAAGCATTTTCTAAACGAGCTCTCCTATCGCCTCTAGCTCAATTGCACATTTTTTCCACTACTCTAACAATTAATATGATTTAATAAAAATGCTAATTCACTAATAGAATGCAGTTTAAAAACAGAGTGAATAGTAGTCACAGAAGTCAGTTAGTAAAGCATAGAAGTAAATGCACAAACAAGGGATGCAACAGTAATTGAATGCATGGCTAAATCTCGGGCGTCACATCCTCTCCCCCTTAAACTAATTGCGTCCACACAATTCTTACATGATTCGGCGAATAACTTTGGATATCGCTCCCACATCTGATCATCTCTCTCCCACGTCGCATCCTCTACTCCGTGATGATCCCACAGAACTTTAACCATCGGAATGATTTTAGTCCTCAGCTCCTGAACTTTCTGATCAACAATTCGAAGAGGTTTCTCTATGTACGTCAAAGTCTCACTGATCCCTAAAGGCTCGGGCTCAAGAATATGAGAGGGATCTGACTGATACTTCTGAAGCATAGAAACATGGAAGACATCATGGATTCTGCCCAGACTGGGAGGCAAAGCTAAACGGTAAGCCAATTCACCAATAGTTTCAGTTATCTCAATTGGTCCCACAAATCGAGGATTGAGCTTACCTCCTTTACCATGCCGAATCAAACCCTTGCGAGGAGAGATTTTCAGAAATACTCAATCCCCTACAGCAAATTTCAGATCACGACGGCGTCTATCTACATAGCTCTTTTGCCGGCTCTGTGCTGTAAGCATTCTTTTTCTGATAAGCTGCACATGATCAACCATTTTGTTCATCTTAGGTAGAAGAGTAGGGTCGACTGTCTTCATTTCACCAACATCATCCCAATAGAGAGGAGACCGGCATTTACGCCCATACAATGCCTCATAAGGTGCCATACCAATAGTAGCTTGATAACTATTGTTATAGGCAAACTCTGCAAGTGGCAAAAACTTCTCCCAACTCTTACCGAAGTCCAGAATACAAGCCTGCAACATATCCTCGAGGATTAAGATAGTTCTCTCGGATTGACCATCAGTCTGAGGATGATAAGCTGTACTGAAACTCAAAGTTGTGCCCAAAGCTTTCTGAATCTTTTGCCAGAACTGAGATGTGAATCTGGGATCTCTATCTAACACAATGCTATTTGGAATTCCATGAAGTCGGACAACATTCTCAATATACAACTCTACTAGCTTATCAAGAGAATCAGACTTCTTTTTAGCAATGAAGTGAGAAGTCTTGGTCAATCTATCCACAATAACCCAAACTGAGTCATTACCCTTCGAAAACCTCGGTAAATCCGATACGAAATCTATGGTAATGTGATCCCATTTCCAAACAGGAAAAGCCAAAGGCTGCAACAACCATGCAGGCCTCTGATGCTCTGCTTTAACTTTCTGACAAGTAAGACATCGAGCAACATAGTCAGCAATTTCTCTCTTCATATTATTCCACCAGAAGTTTTGCTTTAAATCTTTATACATTTTAGTACTGCCTGGATGGATAGTATATCTAGAACTGTGTGCCTCAGCAAGAATATCCTTCTTCAAAGTTGAATCACTCGGAATACAGATTCTGCCTTTGAATTTGAGAATACCATCGTCGTGCAGTTTGAAATCCGACTCTCCCCCTTTTGAATTCTCTAAGACTTTCAACAATTGAAGATCAGCCTGTTGAGCTTCTCGAATCCTGGATAATAATAGAGATTGAATCTGCAAACTTGCGAATTGAATACCATAATCTGAAGTACTAGGCTTCCATAAGCATAATTCTTCCATGAATTCCCAATTCTTGATAATCAAGCTAGCAACAGTAGCCTTTCGGCTCAAAGCATCAGCAACAATATTGGCCTTACTCGGAAGATAGTTAATAGTGCAGTTATAGTCCTCAAGTAATTCTAGCCAACGCCTCTTCCTCATGTTCAACTCTTTCTGTGAAAACAAATATTTCAAACTCTTATGATCTGTAAAAATTTCAAACTTGTTGCCCCAGAGATAATGATGCCATTTCTTTAATGCAAGAATGATAGCTGCAAGCTCAAGATCATGAGTCGGATAGTTGAGTTCATAAGGTTTCAGTTTCCTGGAATCATAAGCAATAACCCTGCCATTCTGCATCAATACACAACCCAAACCCTCCTTCGAAGCATCACTATAGATCACCAGATTATCATAACCCTCAGGTAAAACAAGAATAGGAGCTGTAGTCAATCTCTTCTTCAATTCCTGGAAGCTGGCCTCGCATTTATCACTCCAGTTAAATACTCTTTTCTTCTGAGTAAGTTGAGTTAAAGGTCCTGTGATCTTAGAGAAATCCTTGACAAACCTCCGATAATACCCAGCTAAACCAAGGAAGCTACGAATTTCTGTAATAGTTTCAGGTCGTTTCCAAGATAACACCACTTCAATCTTCGCTGGCTCAACAGAAATACCATCCTGCGAGATAATATGGCCAAGAAAAGCAACTTGCATAAGCCAGAATTCACATTTGCTAAACTTTGCAAATAACTGATGCTCCTGAAGAGTCTGCAACACAATTCTGAGATGCTGTTCATGTTCTGTCTCCGACTTAGAATAAACAAGAATGTCATCAATGAAGATAACCACAAATTGGTCTAGATAAGGACGGAATACCCTCTGCATTAAGTCCATGAATGCGGCGGGAGCATTAGTAAGACCAAACGGCAAGACAACAAACTCATAATGGCCATATCGAGTTCTGAAAGCAGTTTTAGGAACATCATCTTTCTTAATCCTCAGCTGATAATAGCCTTACCTCAGATCAAATTTAGAGAATACCTTGGCGCCTTGCAACTGATCAAATAACTCTTCAACTAAAGGCAAAAGATATTTATTTTTGATGGTTACTTGATTAAGTCCCCGATAATCAATGCATAAGCGAAGAGATCCGTCTTTCTTTTTAACAAATAGGACTGGCGCACCCCAAGGTGAAAAACTCGGCTGAATGAATCCCTTCTCAAGCAAGCCCTGCAATTGAACTTTCAATTCCTGCAATTCGGGTGGAGCCATTCTATACGGAGTCCTAGAGATAGGTAAAGTCCCCGACAATAAGTCAATCATGAACTCTATCTCCCTATCTGGCGGTAACCCCGGTAATTCCTCATGAAAGACCCTCGAAAATTCCCTCACGATAGGTACATCATTCAATTTCAATTGATCCACAGGTTGATTAATCAAATATGCAAGATAAGCCTCACAACCCTTGCTCAATAATTTAGATGCTCTAATAGAAGAAATAATAGGAGTTCCCGTAGATTTTCTACTACCAACTGTTTTAAGTACAGGCTGGTCGGGCATTTCTAGATACACAATCTTCTTTCTACAATCAAGCTGGGCATAATATTTACTTAACCAGTCCATCCCCAATATAATTTCAAAGTCGCGAAAAGGTAGATTAATTAAATCGGCAGGAAAAACACGACCTTGAATATAAATATTATATACCTTGCAGATAGATTTGGTGATAAACTTCGGCCCCATAGGAGTGTAAACCACAATATCATGCAACGATTTATCATGTTTCAACTTAGCATTTTGTGCACAAATAGGTGTAATAAATGAATGCGAAACCCCGGAATCAATTAAAACCTTAACTGATTGATCATTAAGAAGAAAAATACCTTCTACCACAGCGGTCGTATCCGGAAGCTCCTCAGCATCCAAAGCAAATACACGGGCCTGACCTCGTGGTGGTGCTGCTGCAGCTGGTGCCCTGGTCTGAGAGTTTTGAGCTGACGTCTGACCCCTAGGGTTCTTGAATTTCTGACAGTCCTTAACCCTGTGCTGATCACTGCTGCAGCCTGTGCACTTATTCTGTTTCTTCCAACAAACATCCTCAGTGTGGCCTTGACGCTGACAGAAGCTGCACTGCTGGTGACGTCTTAGAGCAGTGCCTCTCGAAGGAGCTCTGTAAGTAGAAGTAGCTGAACTACCCTACTGCGAACGTGATACTGCTGGCCGGAATTGACTCTGAGTCTGACTCTGAACTGGTCGTGCTTGAGTCTGAGTAGGCCCTGTATAACTCTGAGTCTGCCTCGGCTGTGAACTCTGCCCAACTGATATAGCCTGACTCTGGTACCCCTGACTCTGAGACTGAAACCGCTTACTTGATTGACAGGTCTCGGCTAACACATCGGCCTTGCGTTTCTCATATCTCGAGGCGGCTCGGACCACTGCAGCATAATTGGGGAAATCATTCGCAGACAAATTAAGCATAATATCCCTTCTCAATCCCCGGATGAATCTCTGGATCTTCATATCCTCTAGCTGTATCAAGGCTGGCGCATATCGGGAAAGCCTAGTAAAAGTAGCCTCATATTGATCTACTGTCATACTTCCCTGTTTTAAGTTTATGAACTCTGTTTGATGCCTCTCGCGGGAAACCACCGATATGTACTTGTCTCGGAATTCTCGGACGAAGTCGGCCCACGAATGATGAACCCTCTCGGCTTCCAATTTCTCACTGATAGTATGCCACCAATCTTCAGCATCACCTTCTAGAAGGAATGTGGCATAAGTGATCTTCCTATCATCATGGCACTCGAGTATTGCCGCCACTCTTTCAAACTTCCTCAGCCACATTTCAGCCTTCATATCATTCGGTTCTCCAAAGAAAGTGTAGGCCCCATGATGAAAAAACCGGTCATACAAGTTACCCCCGGTAGTACTACTACCCCCGGCTCTCGCAGTCTAATTACCTCCAACAACCCCTGTCTGACCCTACTGTGTCACAAACTGGGCGATGGTGTTCATAGCAGTGGCCATTGTGGCTAAGATCTGTGCCGTACTCGGTTCCTGAACTGGGGGTGTATTACCTGCCAATCCGGCTTCTTGCCCATGAGCCTCTTCCGGTTCTCTATCGACATTCTGATTCTCAGTACGACAGCGGGGCCCCATCTCGAATGGCTAGAATGCAAAGTGTTATGACAGGTATATATATGTATATATGCAATTTATAAGTAAACACATAAAGAAAAGTTCAAATAGATTCACATAAAGTCAAGTATATGGAAGTTCATATAAATATTCTACATTCTTGAAGTACACATAAGTCATTAGATCATACTTGACATTCTAGACTCTTGATATTCTATTTTGATGCTAGCATGTTCATTCCTAATTCAAATTTCACTTAGGTAAATCAAAATCACAGATTCATGCAATCACAAAGTCACATAACAAATCTCTACCCACAGACCGAGAAATTTAACCCGGCTTCATGCAATCTATAGCTCAAATACCACTTAAATGTCACGCCCCGACCCAACCCCCAAACTAAAGGTTAAGTCCGGGCCCGAAACACGGACAGAGTCTCCCCTGTACCGTGGACATTCTGAAAACCTGTAAACTCGCAAATAAGGTAACTACAAGGTAAACAAACTTTTCATGGCTATATATATTTAAAGATTCAAGGCCATCCGAGCCTTGAAGCAAACAACAGTTCCAAAACCACACAAGCATGCAAGTAACTTTGTTTACAACATAATTTAATAGACATGACATTCTAGGATATCATTAAAACATACTTAGAAGATAAAACATTCTACATTAAGCCATTCACTCCCAAGCATGCAAAATGAATAAAAGTAGAAACCTAAATTATTACAAAAACATAGGCTTCCAAATCTACACCAAAATCAACTATTCTTTAACTTATACAACAAGCATATACATAGCCCTCAGGCTACAAAATAGGACATAAGATAAATAGATGAGCCTTCCACATAGCAGCAAGAATTTAAACCACCTTAAGCTATCAAGCACAACAACTAAGGTAAAGGATCAATCTGAACTTCCTCCTCCTCAACTAACTCAACAAGCTGGGGATCACCCTCAGTGTCTCCTGAAACATATATCGAGGTATGAGCAACCACTGTTGCCCAGTGAGGGATATAGTCCCGGGGCGTGCAATGCAACTGGTAATATAGTTAAACAACAATAACAATTAGACAATTTAAAGAACCAATGATAGCTTAAATAACCACACATTTAAAAGGATACATTTCACATAACCCCTATACACCAATCTTCACTGGTCTTCATTCACGATCCACGAACCACGATCACGATCACGATAAGCCGGCATAACCCTAAACACTCCAGTGGGTATACTCCAGATGTACCTCGATAATCCTACGACCCAACATCGCCTGGCAATCTCCAGACCAGGCGAATGAGGGACTAGGGCACGAAGTTTGAATATCCACTGGCAAGCCCTCTGTCGCCTAGCCGATATTCAACACATCTGCCCCTGACACTATGGTTAGGCAACCACTATGCAATGCACTTTATAATGGCAAGTTAATATCAATAATATAAGCAATAACACATAGGAAGATCAACAAAGTAGGTTGACCTCGATGCAGTTAGAATAGAAACAATTATGTAAGCAAATAAGCAATTTTACAAAGGGACATATACAAGATAAGCATAGAATCATACCAAAAGCTCCAAATCAACTTGAAACCACATATAAACACTCAAGAAGTCATACCATGGGCTTAGAAGCGTGAGTCAACCAAAATTGCACCTAAACCCCTTTGTTTTTCAAACTATTTCTCTTCCAAACCAAAGTTAATGATTCCATTTCAAAGGGAAACTCTCCCAACCTTCTAACTAACCCTCAAGGAACCCTCTCAACCCTCTAATTCATTCAAACGCCCGCAAATACCTCGAAAGCCCCAAATTCTCTCTTATGGCTTCAAACAAAGATTATCAAAGCTTCTATAGCACCTAGGTAGCCTAAGAATACTATAAGTGAAGCCCGAATCCACCCGGATTCGCATTAACCCCGAAACCCCTTTGTTAAAGTCGACTATTTTACGTTTTATGTGATTTTAGAGCAATGCAAGTGCACGGGGCTATTAGACTACCTTCATTAGCACCTAAGGCATCTATTAGGAGCATTGAATCAAGTTAAAACGCGTGATTTCACAAAACCCTAGAATTTCTGTCACTATTCACTCCTACGAATTAACTATCGATTTCTACCGTTTAATACATGAAACAATAGCATAAACGTGGTCTCTACTACATGTACACAACATATATAAACTTATTTGAGCATTGCAATAGCATTTAACATCATTTTCAACAAATCAAGAAAATAGCAACTATTTAGAAATGCGAAAATAAGCAGTGAAATCCCTCACCAATGCGTGTAGGAGCACCTAGGAGTCTTGCATATACCCTAATCTACTTGCTCAAGGCTTGGAGGGGCTTGGATTGAGGAGTTGATGAGCAAAATTTCTCCCAAATGCACAAGGAAGGCTATCGGGTTCTGCACAGTGTTTTTTCAGCTTTTATTTTTTTTTCTTTGTTATGTGATGAGTTAAGTTGAGTTGTGAGAGTTTATAACAAGTTGGGGCCTATGTTAGGTGTATATGTTAACTTCTAAAATGAGTTTGGCTAGCTTAAATCGAGCCTAGGTAGTAAAATGTATGCTAGCTAATTAAATCTTTAAGTTATGTTACGTAACACTATTTATTTAACTACTAAAAGCATTTTCTAAACGAGCTCTCCTATTACCTCTAGCTCAATTGCACATTTTTCCCACTACTCTAACAATTAATATGATTTAATAAAATGCTAATTCACTAATAGAATGCAGTTTAAAAACGGAGTGAATAGTAGTCACAGAAGTCAGTTAGTAAAGCATAGAAGTAAATGCGCAAACAAGGGATGCAACAGTAATTGAATGTATGGCTAAATCTCGGGCGTCACATTATATGTATAAGAATGTGTTCAAATATGTGTTACGAGAATGCGACAAAGTGAGTGATATATGACGTGTTATTTATATACTAATTACTACTAATTCTTATTTGAAATAAACTGTTCATATATGCTATAATTGTTCATAAACCTTTATTCTCCAAAGTTGCCGCCAAGAGGTAGACCCTGTAGAGAGCCTGAGCAAGAGCCCGAGCAAATTCCGATTGGGTAGCATGTTTTAGGGCAGATAGCTGAGTCGATGAATCGATTTGCAACTGTGTTAGAAAGGTAAGATGATGGGGAGGATCAATACAACAATAACCCTCAGGGTGGTAATGGAGGTAACGAAGGTCAAGGTGGAAATAGAGATTAGGGTGGTTATGCTTGAGGTGCGGATAAATCGTTGAAGGGGTTTCTTTATTATGGGGCATCGAGGTTTGTTGGAGGGCCCGATGATGAGGCAGTTGAAAACTGGTTAGAGCAGGTGTAGAGTATCTATGATGCATCAAACTACACAGAAGAGAAGAATATTGCCTTTGTTGTATTTTTTGCTTTATGGAGATGCAAAGCATTGGTGGAAGGTTACCAAGGCTCAATGGGAACTTCAGCACACTCAACCTCTATAGGAAAACTTTGTGATGGCCTTTAAGGCTACCTTCATCTTTGTACTTGCTAAAGAAAGGAAAGAGGATGAGTTCATGAATCTCACTAAAAGACAAAACACAAAAGGACAAAAGACAACTTGCACTAAAAGACAAACAACAAGTTGCAAGTGAAATTTGTCCAAAATGCCCTCCCTTTGGCCGGCCATGCATAGGATTAGGACACTTGGCTTCTTCATTTGCTTAGATCATGACACTTGGCATTTGATGAGCATGTTCATGCATCGATAAATAGAAGACAAGTTGTTCATTATTTTTTGCACCTCTTGGCTGAAAATTACAACTAGTTAGGAGCAAAAATTCTCTCTTTCTCTCTTAGTGAATTCGGCCAAGGCTAGATAGATTTGTAGAGTTTTGCTTCTTGCTCATTAACTTATATACTTAAGCTCTTGGACTTAACTAAGATAGCACTATAATTAGTTAGTTGTCTTTTGCTTTTGGATACCCGTGGACCGACTAGGCCCTTTGCACTTGCGGATGAGATTTGTCTGAGTTAAGATCTTCCTTTCAAGAGTCTACATCGAGTTCTTCACACGAGGTATTCTTGTATTTCGTTTAAATACATATGTATATAGTTGTATATACTTTTATGTATTTTTCTTTCATGTACTACTTACAGATTTAGTCTTGATATTTTATGAATACAACTTGCCTACATGCAAAGTTTTAATTGTTGTTATTTCCGCTATGCTTGCATGTTTTAGTTATTTACATATCTCGAGACGATCCCGTTGTGCTCCCTTTTTTGAAGCTGACGCCATTACGCGCCTTTATTTTGAAGCTGACGCTTTTTGCGCCTTCATTATGAAGCTGACGCCTTTATAGCGCCTTCATCTTTGGGGTAACAAGTTTGAAATCTTTACCAATCACAAGACTCTGAAATATATGTTTTCTCATAAAGAATTGAATATGAGGCAGAGACGTTGGTTGGAGTTACTTGAGGATTATAACTGCACTATTAATTATCTACCAAATAAAGCCAATATTGTCGCTGATGCTTTGAGCCGAAAAGCTACGGTTGCCAACCTGATTATAAAGAATTGGGAGTTCATGAAGGAGTTATGCTGATGGAAACCAAAGACTTCAAATTCAGGCATTCAATTTGCAAGTCTACAAATTCAATCTTAGTTGTTATCCAGAATTAGAGAAGCTCAACACACTGATCCTCAATTGTTGAAAATGTTAGAAATGTCAAAAGGGGGAGAGTCGGACTTCAAACTTCATGATGATGGAATTCTCAAATTCAAGGGCAAAATCTATATTCCGAGTGAAGCAATAGTTACCAAGCTACTATTAGGATGACACCGTATGAGGCACTGATGGGTGCTTAGCTTAGGGTAAAACCACATATCCACAAATAAACATAAATTTGAGATTTCCCCAAAACAACAATTGACACAATTAAACACCCGCACCCCCAAACGTAAAGTTTGCTTGTCCTCAAGCAAATAGAATTAAAACATGCTAGGGGTATGGAAAAGGGGGAAAAGAACATATAATGAGAATCCAATAGTGAAAGTGCATGAAAAGAAAGCAATTAAGAGAAATAGAGAGAGTAGATGGAATACCTAAAGTGATCGATAATGAAAAGAAAGGTAACCGTTCACATCTACAACTTGTAATTAAGCTCAAGAGCAAAACAATAGAGGATAAGGCAAAATAGAATGAGAAAATACCATAAAAGAATAGTTTTTTTTTTTTTTACTTTTTCATTTTTTTTATATTTTTTTTTGTTAGCCGACCTTATTTACATCCCCATACAAAGGCTCTGAACTCTGGGAGGCACTAAAGCCAACTCACTAAAAATAAATAAGCACAATGAAATAATTTAAATAAAGAGAGCTAGAATGCCAAAACCTGGATCCATTTAATGTCAGCCAGTAAGACGAATCTTGTGAAACTTCAGAAATGGAGTTAACTAAGTACATTAAAAATGCGGAGGAGAGGCCATTAATTTCAAACCACCACCGTACTCAAACCCCAAACATCTTCCTATACTTAAGAGGGAAGGTTAGGCATCACGCTTTCGGCCAGTGATTTTACTTTCATAGTATCTATCCTTACTAACCCCAAGACTTCCATTACACATGATAATCCATTTTTGAGAAAATGGTAAAGCCCACTATAACCCAATGGAGGTCCAACAGAAAAGTTGGGAAACAGAAATAAAGTAAGTAAAATAAAGTAATTTTTCCTAGGTTGCCTCCTAGAAGCGCTGCATTTAATACCGGCAGCCAGGCGAAGATCATTGCTTATGTAAGGTCAGAAGGGTCCCGTAGCTCTACAGATTCAACTTCATGAGGGACTGAATTCGGATCAAGGGCATGTTTCAAATGCTGACCATTAACTGTGAGGACTCACCCATCTTTGAGGTGTTTAATTTTAATAACCCCTGAAGGGTATGCCTCGAGCACCTCATAGGGTCCATCCCATCTAGTCCTCAATTTTCTTGGAAAGAACTTCAATTTAGAGTTAAACAACCAAACCTTATCTGAAGGGGTGAAGGTTTTGCACAAAATAGATTTATTGTGGAGTCTCTTCATCATCTCCTTGTAAAGCTTGGCATTCTTATATGCTTCATAACGAAGTTCCTCCAACTCACTCAAGGCCAATTTTCTACTTTCACCTGCCTGCTGCATATCAAAGTTCAGGGCTTTAATAGCCTAATAAGCTTTATGCTCTAGCTCAACAGGGATGTGGCAAGCCTTACCGTAGACTAATCTATATGGAGACATGCCTATAGGAGTCTTAAAAGCTATGCAATAGGCCCATAACGCATCGTGTAAATGACATGACCAATCCTTACGATCGGGCCTAACTATTTTCTGTAAAATGGATTTTATCTCCCTATTGGATACCTCCACTTGTCCACTCGTCTGAGGATGATAAGATGTTGCAATCTTATGCCGGACTGAATATTTTCTCAATAATGCCTCAAGTGTCCTATGGCAAAAATGTTGTCCTCCATCACTCAAAAGCATATGTAGCACCCCAAACCTAGAAAAAGATGTGTGTGAAAACCCATATTTTGTCTTTATCTCGATTTGCGTGTTTTACCTCATTTTGCGTGATTTGACCTGTTTATGTGCTATATGAAGTAGAATGTGCTAGATATGTGATTTATACTCCTAATACATGCTAAGTGTGCATTCATGAAATTTTCATCAAAAACAGAATCATAAATTTTATCGTCGACTTTTAGTGAATAGTATTTTTGAAACACGTCTGCTATAATTTTGAAGCTGGTCTTTTTAACCCTTGAAAACTTAGTCCTTGGACATTAATAGACCTGTGTTTGATTAAAACTGATTTCAAATCGGCTTAGGAATTTAATAGGGTTTTTACTCATTCTTTTGCGAAAATCGAGTTTTAAGTCGACTCAGGTGGAATTGTTTGATTGTAAAACTTCTTGTCACCTAAAAATAAACTACTTGGGATGTCTTAGGAGTTGCATAATTAGTTTGAGCAAGAAATAGTCTAAAATGAATTAAAAGACAAGAAAATACTAAAAATAAACTAAGGAAACTAACTTTGACTATTAATTGTTTGACCTTTACTTATTATGCATCAACACACATTTGCAAAGCACAAAAACACACTCACTCACACACACAAGGCCGAGAGCCATAGGAGAGAAAAGAGAAAGAAATTTCAAAGGTTTTCAAAGGCAATTTTTCATTAAAAGTTGTAATTCAAGGCCAATCTTCATCAACCAAAGCTTGATTCCACTTCTTGAGCATCCATTGAGCATCTTTCTAGCTTCATAACACATCAAAGGTGAGAGAAAAATTCTATATCTCAAATGTCATCTTTTATATTTTTGCGTATAATTGTATTTTAAACTGTTAGAATGTTAATTTGATGTTATATTATTGCTCAGTGCATGCTAAGAATCGTTTATATGCGTTTATATGAGATTTGAATCGTTGTAGCATAAATTTTTATTTTTTGAGTATTAAAATTGAGTTATTGGCTATTTGTTGATTATTTGGGGTTGTAATGGTTGGAATCGATTGCCGTCGATTTGTATTAAATACGTGGTAGTAATGTTGTAATGCCGAAATTTTGATTGCAATGTCGGTGTGAAAGTCCGAAAATTTCAGCCTTGATGCATTAGGGTTGTTGGGCTTGATTTGGATGTGTTTTGGTTGGTTTCCGAGGGGACTATTGTAGTTGTTTGAATAGGTGAGTGATAGGAACTGGTTTGGAGGTGTTTGGACTAGTAGAATGTAAGTTATGATTATTTGAAGTTTAGGTTGTCTTTCTTTAAAATGTTGAGTTATGCCTTTAGTTGTTTGGGTGGTGTTTGAGTGATTGAATTGTGAGTTGTTAATGGTTAAACTAGGGTTTGATTGTGTGTTTAATGCATGTTAAGTTGGATGGCCTACTTTGTCATCTAATTTAGTTGTTTGTTGTTTAATTGATTAATTGTTGTTATATTGATGAAAAGATGATTATTGAATGATTATTGATGAACTGGGAGATAGTCAACGGAAAAGGTTGTCCTCTTGTGATGTGAATGTTTATTATTATTGCTGATCTTGGTATGTGTGTGCCACATCTCGGGTAGCATCGGGCTGTTGGGTTGATAACGACATGACTACTAGAGGCTACCCCCAGCTCGCATGACGGAGGTGTCATGGAGGGCGGGGCTAGAGATGTACCTCGGGTGCGTGAGTAATAGGAGTTACAAGAAGAACGGTTGAGATCGTGATGACGTTTGGAGTTATACCAACTAGAGTATCCTTTATTGAATGGTCATTATAGTTAATGTGCTTATATTGTTGTTGATGTTTGTTACGTATTTACTGCTCAAAGGATTATTTCCAAGGAGTATAGTAAATGTTGTTAGAGATCTATTGAATCCTCATTGAGCTTATTTTATATAAGCTCACTTTCTATTATTGCATGCTTACAGGTGTCTTTGAGCAAGATTATGGGTACGTGCCTCCAGAAGAGGATAATGTGTCATACGTGGACGAGTCCTATGTGCCAGAGTCTTGTCCTTGATGTTTGAGATGTTGTACACTTTGTTATCTTGTATATTAAACTAGTTGTCTTGTATTTACTTTGTAGTTTATGATGTTTAAGTTGTAACATAGATAATGAATTATATGTTGCTAACTTAGTAGTCTTCCTTTTGTTTATGATTAGGTTGCTAGGTTGGTTGAAACTATTTTGCAATGTATATTATAGTTAATGTATTATGTTGGAACGGAGGTGTATAACTAAGAATGGATTGTTGAAAGAATGATTATTGTATAATATGGTTGAGTTGTATGTTGTTAACTTAATTGTGGAGTTAATTGTTGAATTGTTTGTGGAGTTTGGTTGTATGATGTTCTGAAGAGGTTGGTTTAGAGCCTCGGTGTCCTAACTACTGTCATTATACTGCCAAAATTCCGTTGCGTCCTGACTGATTATAGGAGGGGTCGAGTTGAGACGTGACAATGTGCTCTTTAATGAACTTAACCACAACTTTCTGGTCATTGGTTCGAGTTGCCACCGCCTCCACCCACTTGGACACATAGTCTACAACCACAAGAATATAAGTATACCCATACAAAGGAGGAAAAGGCCCCATGAAATCAATGCCCCACACATCAAATATCTCATAAACTAAAATGGGTGATAAGGGCATCATGTCTCTCCTAGAGATAGACCCAAACTGTTGACATCGATGACATTTCTTACAGAATTGTTAGGCATCTCTGAATAGAGTGGGCCAAAAGAACCCACACCGGAGGACTTTAGCAACTGTCCTCTTACGTCCAAAATGGCCACCACATGCTTCTTCATGACAAAAGCTAATGATGCTATCAAACTCCTCTCCCGGCACACATCATCGATAACCTGATCAGCACACACCTTAAAGAGATAAGGATCTTCCCAAATAAAATGTTTCACTCGAGCCATGAAACGATCCTTCTCTCCCCGCCCCCTTTAAGCAGGCAACTCTCTCGCTGCCAAATAATTAACAAAATAGGCATACCCATACGAACTCCTTTATATTGGGATGAGGTTGGAGAGATGAAAACTATTGACCCTACCTTATTGCCAGAGATGAACAATATGATTGATAATGTGCAGCTTATCAAAAGGAGAATGCTTACAGCACAGAGTCGGCAAAAGAGTTATGTAGCTAGATGCCGTCGTGATTTGGAGTTTGCCTTGGGAGATCGAGTATTTCTGAAAATCTCTCCTCGTAAAGGTTTGATTCGGTACGGTAAAGGGGGTAAACTTAGTCCGAGATATGTGGAACTGTTTGAAATAACTAAGAAAGTTAGCGGAATTCATGATGTCTTTTATGTCTCATGCTTTGAAAATGTCAACCAGATTCTTCTCATATTCTTGAGCCAGAACTGCTAGAGATTAGTGAGACTTTAACTTACACCGAGAAACCTCTTCGAGTTGTGGACTGGAAAGTGCAGGAGCTCAGAACTAAAAGCATCCCGATGGTTAAAATTATGTGGGATCATCACGGATTAGAGGATGCTATATAGGAGAGAGATGATCAAATGCGAGAAAGATATCTAGAGTTATTCGCCAAATCATGTAAGAATTGCGTGGACACAATTAGTTTAAGGGGGAGAGGCTGTGATGCACGAGAACATTACTGTACTTTCTATTAACTGTTGCATTCACTGTTTGTGCATTTTAATAGTGCATTTACTTATTACTTTCCTAGTTACTATTTATCACATTTTTCAACTACTTATTTTCTTTGAATTAGCATTTTTCCTAAACTATATTAATTATTTGAGAAATGAGAAAAATGAGCGTTTGAGCAAAATGCGTTAGGAGCACTCGTTTAGAAAATGTTTTAGCTGTTCGAATGAATAGTGCACCATTAGTTAGTGGACTAAATGAAGTTAATTACTTTGAGCTTTAGTTTAAGTGATTATACAAGTTATTTTAGCTTAAAATAGTTGTCAACCTAATACTAATACATAGCATATATAATATTTTTACATAATAATATACATACTCATACAAAATAGCTTATAAAAGAAAACCATTAATTCCCCCCATGTTCCAAGTGAAAGCAAGAAGCTCAAGGAAGGAGAAAGGAAAATTTTGCTTCATCAATTCTTAGTTTCAAGCCATAAAAAGCTAGGGTCAAGTGGTTTTGAGGATTTTCTAACGTCCTATTAGCTCTTATGGGTATTTAGTGAGGGATTTTGAACTCTTTTTGTGAATACCATGATAATGCTATATTATGTAATTTCTAGATTTGATGCTAATGGCTTGAGATATGGTTCAATCATGCTTTATATGTCACCTACAAGTTGTAGAGACTATGTTTATGTATTTGTTTAGCTTTTTAAACGATTGAATTTGATTGTTTGATTGTAGGGCAATGAATAGTATTTTTTTTCTAGGGTTTTGATGTGCCTTATAGTTTGATTTAATGCTTCAATTAGGTGATTTAGATGCTAGTGAAGATAGATTAATGACCCCATGAGGTTTAATTGCTCGAAACTTAGCTAAAATGCAAAATTTGCGACTTTTAGAAATTGGTTTCGGGTGTATTGCAAATTCGGGTTAATTTGGCCATCACATTGGTATTATTAGGATATATAGGTGCTAGATATGCTTTTCTAACTCTTGATTGAACTTCGATTAGCGTACGTGTAGTACAAACTCACAAAGGGGCAATCGGGGCTTTTGTGGTAATCGCGGGTAATTGGGTAATTTCGAGGGTCCTAGGGGTGCCATAAGGTGTAATTAGAAGTATGGGATATCTCGCTCGTGAAACTGGAACATCATCTTTTGTTTTGAAGGCAAATGACTTAAGTTACAAAGGGGGAAAAATGGAAATTTGATTGTTTTACACATGTCACGCCCCAACTCGACCCCTCCTACAATCAGTCAGGACGCAACAGAATTTCGGCAGTATAACGACAGTAGTTAGGACACCGAGGCTCTAAACCAACCTCTTTGCAACTCATACAACCAACTCCACAAACAATTCAACAATCAACTCCTCAATTAAGTTAACAACATACAACCCAACCATATTATATAATAACCGTTCTTTCAACAATCCATTCAAAGTTATACGCCTCCGTTCCAACATAATACATTAACTATAATATACATTGCAAAATAGATTAAAACCAACCTAACAACCTATTCATAATCAAAAGAAAGACTACTAAGTTATCATCATTTAATTCATTATCTTTGCTACAAATTATACATCATAAACTACAAAGTAAATATAAAACAACTAGTTCAATATACAAGATAGCAAAAGAGTACAACATCTCAGATATCAAGGACAAGACTCTGGCACATAGGACTCGTCCACAAATGGCACATTATCCTCTTATGGAGGCACGTACCCGTAATCTTGCTCAATATAACCTATAAGCATGCAATAATTGAGAGTGAGCTTATATACAACAAGCTCAGTGAGGATTCGATAGATCTCTAACAGAATTTACTATACTCATTGGAAATCATCCTTTGAGCAGTAAACACATAATAAACATCAATAACAATATAAACACATTGATTATAATGACCAATCAATAAAGGATACTCTAGTTGGTGTAGCTCCAAACGCCATCAAGATCTCAACCGTTCTTTTTATAACTCCCCATTACTCACGCACCCGAGGTACTTCACTGGCCCCTCCCTCCATGATACCTCCATCATGCGAGCTGGAGGTAGCCTATGGTAGTCATGCCGGTTTCAACCTCGCTGCTCGAGAGGTGGCACACACATACCAAGACTCATGACAATAATAATAAAAATTCACATCACAGGAGGATAACTTTGCAGGTTGACTATCTCCTGGCTTATCAATAACCAATCAATAATCATCTTTTCAACAATATAACAACAACTAACCAAATAAACAACAAACAACTAAGTTAGATGACAAAGTAGGCCACCCAACTTAACATGCATTAAACCACACAATCAAACCCTAGTCTAACCATTAACAACTCACAATTCAATCACTCAAATACCACCCAAACAACTAAAGGCATAATTCAACATTTTAAAGAAAGACAACCTAAACTTCCAATACTCATAACTTACACTCTACTAATCCGATAACCTCCAAACCAGTTTCTATCACTCACCCACTCAATCAACTACATTAGCCCCCCTCGTAAAGCAACCAAAATACATCCAAATCAACCCCAATAACCCTAAAACCCTAATGCACCTTGGCTGAAATTTCTGGACTTTCGCACCGACATCGCAATTGAAATTTCGGCATTACAACATTACTACCACGTATTTAACAAACTTTTACAAGCCAACGACAATTGATTCCAACCACTACAACTCCAAATAATCAACAAATAGCCAAATACTCAACTTTTAATACCCGAAAATAGAAATGCATACTACAACGGTTCAAATCTTATATAAACACATATAAACGATCCTTAGCATGCACTGAGCAATAATATAACATCAATTCAACATTCTAACAGTTCAAAATTCAATTATACGCAAAAACATAAAAGATGACATTTGAGATCTAGAAATTTTCTCTCACCTTTGATGTGTTATGAACTTAGAAAGATGCTCAATGGATGCCCAACAAATGGAATCAAGCTTTGGTTGATGAAATTTGGCCTTGAATTGTAACTTTTAATGAAAATTTGCTTTGAAAAAATGTTGAAAAAACTCACAAACAAGCCATGGAGTTTCGGCCACCTTGTGTGTGTTGATGAGTGTGTTTTGTGTTGTTTTAATTGTGTGTAACTACTTAATAAGCAATAGTTAACAAATAAATAAAAGTCAAATGTGGAAACTAATTAAATTTTAGTGTTTTCTTGTCTTTTAATTCATTTTCTTGACTACTCTTGCTCAAACTAATTATAAAACACCTAAGCTATCTCAAGTAGTTTATTTTTAGGTGACAAGAAATTTTACATTCAAATATTTCTACCCGAGTCGGCTTAAAACTCGATTTTCGCAAAAGAAGTTGTAAAAACCCTTTTTAAATTCTTAAGTCGATTTGAAATCCGTTTTAATCAAACACAGGTCTATTAATGTCCGAGGACTAAGTTTTCAAGGGTTAAAAATACTAGTTTCAAAATTATAGCGGACGTGTTTCAAAAATACTATTCACAAAAGTTGACGATAAAATTTCTGATTCCGTTTTTGATGAAAATTTCATGAATGCACACTCAACATGTATTAGGAGTATAAATCACATATTTAGCGCAATCTAAATCATATAACACATAAACAGGTCAAATCACGCAAAATGAGGCAAAACACGCAAATCAAGATAAAGGCAAAACTGGGGTTTCACAACACATCTAATGCCTTGTAGCTACTTATAATGTGGTTAAATGAACTTTTAAGTTAATTGTGAGCTTTTGGTGAAGTTTTGTGAGGAGTATGTTATTGACCCCCTTTGTATTCATATAGCTAATTTCTTGCTAATGCTTATATCTTAACTGTTATCGTGGGCAACCTACTTTGTTGTCCCTCCTATGTGTTATTTCTTATATTATTGTCATTGGATTAAGTGCATTGCATAGTGGTTACGCAACCATAGTGTGAGACCCCGTACCGAGCTAGTATAGAGCTCATTTGCATTTTATAGCATTTCATGTATTTTTGCATCATTTAATATGCATTTATATTAAGTAATGAGCATTTACATCATTTAACATGCATTCGTCTTGTTTTACGTGCAACTATATTTAATTACATGCATTTGAATATTTTATATATCGTAGGCATTAATTAAAATCCACCATATCATAATAGCTAACTAAAACAATTACAATTGAACTACATGGCATTCTAGTAAATTAGCTTTTAGTTGGAGAGGCAACTTAGTCATTAGGCTACTAGATATTTTTCCTACCTAACAAAACATACATATTATACCATACACACATACAAAATTACTACGACACATACACACACATATCAGATCACACAACACACACCACACGATCAAGAGAAGAAAGAGAAGGAAGAAGAAAGAAAGAGGAGAAGAAGAAGAAAACAAGGATCTCCAAGCCAAGTTCAAGTTTCTCTTTGCATCTCCTAGCTAGGTTAAACACTTCTCTAGCCTTCTTTGGCTCTTAGAACTCAAGACTAAGGTAAAGGATGGTTTGAAAAGCTTTTCTTAAAGTTCATTCAAGATGAGATTATGTATACTTATTGATTATTCTTGTTTATAATGCATGCACTAAGAGTTTGGAGTATGTTTTGAGTATTATGAGTTGTTTGAGCTAGGGTTTATCTCATATATGTATTTTGGATCTTGTGGAGTTGAGGAGGTTGAAATTTGAGTTGAGTGAAGTATTATACATATACTAGGAGGGTCGAGTTGCTTGCAATGTGTGAACATGAAGTGAAGATCATGAGAACTTTTATAGTGTCTTTAATGTTCTCGACTTGTTGATTTAAATGAGTTTTGATCATGTTGTTGAGCTTATTATGTGGTTTAGCTATGCCATTGATTGTATTAGGTGATAAATGGGTGTTATAAGCAAGGGTGTCAAACTAGCAAGCAAAAAGAATCAAGAAAATGCGTGTTTTGTGATGTCGGATCTGGTTGACTGGATCTAACTCTAGTCGACCAGATCTGTCATCCAGATATCACTGGTCAAGATCCAGTCGAGTCAATCCGATCGACACTAATCAACTGGATCAGTCGACCGAATGATTTTTCAACTTTGCATAACATTTTTCAAACAACCATATCTTAGTCAATTTAACTCCGAATTGAGTTCTGTTTGATCCTAGATTTATTTAAATTCGATAAGCTTAGATTCTAGACCAAAATCAGAGTAATTGGAGTTCGAGAAAGTATGTAAATTAACTGTTTAAGTTAGGCTAAGGCAGAAGGGTTGAGGATGCTTTATAGTTTCGTTCGTGCTTGCATTTTATTGTCGTTTTGAGTTGTTTTAAGGTGTTCTTACACCCTCATTTGGTATATGGCTATGTTTAGTTCTTTTACATGGTATTAATTATGGTCAAGCATGACGAGTATTGGTTTCATGGTTATCAAAACGATGCACTTATCACTACATGTTTGTATGAGGTCGCTACGTTGTTAAACACTTGCATGATTCCTTGTTGTCCACCACTTTGTGCCTTATGAAGTCTAAATACAAGGTGTTCACATGTTTACTTGCTTGACTATATGATAAGTATGCTTGACTTGATTACATGGTGCGAACCAAGATTAAGCTTGAATATGCTTGGAGTATACTCGAATCATGAATACGCTCAAATATGTTTGAATCAGGTAATTGCTAAGTATGCTTGATTAAGCTTGGGTGTAATACCCGAGCCCGGAATGTGAAATTTTCCTGTTTATTTTTCTGAAAATTATATTTTTCTTAAATTCTTTGAAATTTAATTGTTATTCCTTTATTGTCGCAAAGTGCATTGCATTTTGAGAGCGATAGTTAGAGAGCGTTTTCTAGTCCTTAGCAAATAGTGAAAACTAGTATTTAGTGTTTTATTTTAATATTTTAGTTGTTGTTAACTAGAATTAGAATTGTATTAGTTATTTTAGCGTTGAAATGCAAGAAATAAGCTTATTTGACCAACTTAAGTAACCTTTGACCAAAGCCTTGACCATTGACTTAGCTTGTCATCTTTTTTAAGCTTATAATAGCAAAAAAAATAAAACAAATAAAAGATGAAAAAAAAGAAGCAAGGGCCGAAACTTCAAGGGAGAAAAAAAAAGTTTTCAACATTCAATCTTCAAATCTTCACGAGAGCTTGCACGGGGTTGTTTCCGAGGCTTCCAGCGTGGTTTTCCTAGCGTCTAGGAGCGTCTAAGGTGATGGAAGCATCTTTATTTGCGCATTTGAATGTTTGATACACAAACTTTAATTTTTAGGTTTTATGTGTAGATCATTAATTTATCCATTTTGATTCTTGAAGAATGTTCCTTGACAATTGTAGAACATGTATTTGTAGCTTTTTAGCATTTTCTACGGTTGAATATCGAAATTGCAATTTAAATTGACAATAGAATAGTAAATTATGAATAGTAAACTCCCGTTTCGTAAAAGTTGCTCCGTTTTGCGTTCTGTTGATGTGAAAAGATGCTAGATATGCTAGAATGCCTAAATGCATGATTTGTTTGGGTAGTGTAATGGAAAAACGGAGAAAAATGCCTTGGTACATGTTGGGGTCGTTTAGGTCGAGTGTAGCGTTTTCTCATTTTGCATGATGGCGTTGTCTCGAGAGGCCATGGAAGCACTTTTGGTGTGGTTATGGCGTTGGTTGGGTGTTTGGTTAGGATAGCTATAGTTCAAACGAGCAAAGGGGAAAATCGGGGCTTTGCGGGAATTCTAGGGTAAAGTAGGGTTTCGGGGTCTTTAGACGTGCCTTATGGTGACCTAGGAGGATGGGTGAAGTCGGTTTCCGAAACTCGTGGCTCGTTTGAAAGTAGTAGCGTTTTGAAAGTTGGGGTCGTTTTGTGATTTTGTTTGTTTTCATAGTATTATGCATGTAGAATGCTTATTATTGCTTGTTAAAGTTGATTCTGATTGAAATGTTTATCAACTGTTGCTATTGCATGTGAGAGTAACCTACTCTGTTATTCTCCCACGTGTGGCTCTATTGCTTGATTACTCGATTGTTGCATTGTATATTGTATTGCATTCATAGAGTCAGGGGCGGTGTGATGGGCCTCTCTGGGTAGCCTCGGGTTGCCAGGGTTGGTTGCCCTAGCTCCGTGTCCTATTCCCTTTCTTGCTTGGGTTGCCTCCTAGGGAGATTTGGGTCGTAGAATTGATTGGATACTTATGGGGTATCCAAACTGAAGTTATAAGGTGGTTGGGCCGACGCGTCGTCATCGGATTCGTGATTGAAAGTTACTCATGGAAGTGAATTGTATCCTTTAATTGAATGATTATAGTCTTAATGCTTGTCTTGATTTATTGTTGGCTTTGCTTGTATCTCTATATGATAATTGATTGAACTACTTGACTATTTGCATTGCATTCTCCTCTCACCTCCGTCCTTGAGACCAATTACCCTCGCTGAGCAATAGTTTTTGCTCATTCCTTTCTATACTATATTTTACAGGAGTAGTTGAAGCTGATCCTATTGAGGTAGTTGAGGAGGAGGAGCAAGTGGAGGTGTTTCCTTGATAGCACTTTCCTTGCTTAGCTGGTGGTTGGTTGCCAGTCTTTTGTGCGGGCCATGCTTGATGTATATATTGCTTGGTTGACGCTTCATTTTGAGGCTTGTAGCCTTGTATGTAGTTTCTATTTTGAGGCCTCTATGGTCTTATGTTGTAAAAGTTGAAAGATTGTAAAGTTTTAAGATATATTCACGTGACTAGTAAGAGCTGCATGCTAATGGTTAACTGCTTAGTGGCATGAATACTTGTGTAGTATGCATGACATTTTGGTTTGTAAAGTTGGTTAATGAGAAGATGTATGTTTCTAAAAGAAAGTTGACTTGTTTCAAATGATTATTCTGGTTTCTGCGAATATTACATTGAATGTAGGGTTTTCGGATCGTCCACGGTACAGAGGAGACTCCGTCCGTGTGTCGGGTCCTGGCTTGGCCTTTTGCGGGGTCGGGTCGGGGCATGACATCTTTAGGTGGTATCAGAGCATGATAGTATTGCATGAGCCGGTATATGTTTCTCGGTCTGTAGGGTAAAGGTCTAAAATGATAAAGTGTTATTGTGTGATTGTTAAGTGAAAATGTTATAGTATGATTATGTGAACTTGGAGTGCTTATGTGTTTAAGTGAATTAGTTTGACATGTCAATCTTGTGTTATGTGAATTGTGTGATAGGATATTTGATTGTTATTGACTTGAGTGTTATCTAATCTTATGTGTTATATTTCTGTCTATAAACTGCTTTTATATGTGGCCAGCTACTATAAGTTGTTACTATGCTGCCATGTCGTAGTACTCAAGGTCAAGGGGCAGATGAAAAGGCTGCAGAACAGGGTCAGCAACCTATGCCTGAACAGTTTATGGCTACTATGACCACTGCAGTTGACCGGATTACTCAGGTACTGCATGAGCAGAGGCAGGAAATGAATAATCCCCAGGGAAATCAAGCTAATCCTGGTGGACAAGGGCATAGGGCTGAGAATAATCAGTTGGAGAAATTCCTGAGGCACGAGCCGGGTAAGTTCTTCGGAGATCCGGATGACGAGGCAGCTGAGAGATGGATTAACTGTGTTGAGAAAATTTATGCTGCTTTGAGGTACACTGACGAGGCAAAGATAGCTTATGCAACATTTCTGTTTGAGGGCGACGCAGAGCAGTGGTGGAACACTGTCAGGTTGAGGTGGGACTGTGAGGATGTTCCGCATTTGTGGGATGATTTCATGAGTGAGTTTCGGGACAAGTATATTCCCGAGATGGCTAGGGAAAGGTGGGAAGACGAATTTGTGGCCCTGAAGCAAGGAAACATGACTGTCGCACAGTATGAGGCTAGGTTTGTTAGCCTGTCGAGGTATATGCCTGAGCTGGTGCACCCAGCTAGGAGGATGATTAGTAGGTTTGTTCGTGGGCTGAGAATGGATATACAGCTGCATTTGACTGGGCAGACTTATACTACTTTTCCCGAGGCCTTCCAAGCAGCCTTGAAGTTTGAGAAACGGAAGGCAGAGATGATAGCTGAGAGTATCCAGCCGAGTAAGAAACAGTACTTGGGCCAAAGCAGCCAGAGTCAGCAGAGGCAGTATCAGACTTTTGTTCAGGTTCCTCAGCAGCGCCCGTATCAGCCACAGTATCAGATTCAGGGGAGACCAGCTGTGACTAGACCCAAGCAGGGAAGTATAGTTCCTACCACTGCCAGTGCCCCTGCACCTATGGGAAACACTGTTGTAAGGCAAAATCAGCAGTGTAACTTTTGTAATCGATCGGGGCACATTGAAGCTAATTGCTGGAGAAAGAGTGGTAAGTGCACTGGCTGTGGGAGCGATCAGCATAGGGTGAAAGATTGCCCTAAGTTTAAGAATGTTCAGGGCCGTACTGGAGGCTAGGGTGTATAGAACAGGACTGCAGGTGCAGGTCCAGCACAGAGGGTTTAGGCTAGGGTCTTTGCACTAGATGCGGAGGAGCTGCCCGATACTACAGCAATAGTAGAAGGTACCTTTCTTCTCAATATTCAGCCAGTTAAAGTTTTGATTGATCCCGGAGCTACGCATTCATTTATAACTCTTGCATGTGCACGATCTGTGAATGTTTGCATTGATAAACTGCCACATAAAGTTGAAGTTAGTACGCCTTTGGGTGCGAAATTTGTTACTGAGTCTATTTGCAAATCTTGTGTTATATGCATTGAGGACCGTAAATTTCCTGCTGATTTAATTATACTGCCATTCCGTGACTTTGAAATCATATTGGGAATGGACTGGTTGGGGAAATACTATGCTCAGTTGGATTGTAGAACAAAAATTATTTATCATCAGATTCCTGACCTACCGGTACTAGAGATTGTTGGGAACTGCAGGGCTGCCAGAATACCCCTTTTATCATCAATCAAGGCTTCTAAGTTGTTGAATAAAGGTTGTGAAGCTTACCTAGCTTATCTAATCAATCAACCTACTGATAAGTTGAATTTGAATGAGGTTCCAATTGTTAAAGACTTCCCTGGTGTACTTCCCGAGGAATTACCGGGTTTACCACCGGATATGGAGATTGAATTTGTGATTGATCTTATGCCGGGCACTGCGCCAATTTCTAGAAGTCCTTATAGAATGGCACCGGCTGAACTTCAGGAATTGAAATTCAACTTCCGAACTTGCTTGAGAAAGGGTTTATACAACCTAGTTCTTCACCGTGGGGTGCGCTTGTGTTGTTTGTGAGAAAGAAAGACGGCACGCTATGGTTATGTATTGATTACCGGAGACTTAATCAAGTCACGATTAAGAACAAATACCCCTTGCCGTTGATTGAAGAATTGTTTGACCAGTTGCAGGGTGCGACTGTTTACTCCATATTTGACTTGAGGCAGGGTTACTATCAACTCAGGATTCGGAGTGATGATATACCTAAGACGACATTCAGGACTAGATATGGCCACTATGAATTTGTTGTCGTTTGGATTGATGAATACACCAGCCGAATTCATGGACTTAATGCAGAGGGTCTTTCGACCTTATCTTGATCAATTTGTCGTAATCTTTATTGACGACATTTTAGTATACTCTAAGAATGAGGCTGAGCATGAACAACATTTGAAGATTGTGCTATAGACTTTGCAAGAAAACAAGCTTTTTGCTAAATTCAGCAAGTGTGAATTCTGGTTGAATCAAATATCTTTTCTAGGCCATATCATTTCACATCAAGGAATTTTAGTAGACCCAGCCAAGATTGAAGTTGTTTCATCTTGGAAGAGACCTGAAACGGTGTCAGAGATTCAGAGCTTTCTGGGGTTGGCAGGTTACTATCGGAGGTTTGTTAAAGACTTTTCCAAGATTTCTGGGCCTTTAAGCCAGTTGACTCGAAAGAAAGTTACTTACAACTGGGATACTAAATGTGAATCCAGTTTCCAAGAACTGAAGAAGAGACTAACTACAGCTCCTATACTAGCTTTACCTGAGGGTACAGAAAACTTTGTTGTCTACAGTGATGCATCTAAAGAGGGTTTGGGCTGTGTTTTAATGCAGAATGGTAAGGTGATTACCTATGCTTCTAGGAAGTTGAAACCATATGAAGTCAATTACCCTACACATGATCTTGAGTTAGCTGCAGTTGTGTTTGCATTAAATAAGTGGCGTCATTATTTGTGGGGTAGCAGATTTGAAATTTTTACTAACCATAAGAGTCTCAAATATTTATTTTCACAAAAAGATTTGAATATGAGGCATCGAAGATGGCTAGAGCTATTAAGTGGCTACAATTGTTCTATAAACTACGTGCTAGGTAAGGCCAATGTTGTTGCAGATGCTTTGAGCCGAAAGGCTACTGTTGCAAGTCTAATTATCAAGGATTGGGAGACTTTGGAGGAAATTTGTTCATGGAAGCCAGAAGCTACTGAGGTAGGGATTCGATTTGCTAGCTTACAAATTCAGTCGGGATTGCTAACACAAATCAGGGAGGCTCAGAAGACTGATCCTCACATTTTGAAAATCCATGAAAAAGCAAAAGGGGGAGAGTCGGAGTTTAAATTACATGCAAATAGTATCTTCAAATTCAGGGACAGAGTGTGTGTTCCTGGTAATCTGACTTTGAAGAATAAGATTCTGTCCTAGGCACATAATTCAAGATATATGATTCACCCGGGCAGTACTAAAATGTATAGAGATCTGAAACAACGCTTCTAGTGGAACAATATGAAGAGGGAAATTGCTGGGTATGTATCCAGGTGTTTAACTTGTCAGAGGGTTAAAGTTGAGCATCAGAGGCCAGCCGGGCTTCTGCAACCGTTGTCGATTCCGCAATGGAAATAGGTGCATATAACAATGGACCTTATGACTGATCTTCCAAGATCTCTGAGAGGATGTGATTCTGTTTGGGTTGTTGTGGACCGATTGACTAAGGTTTCACATTTTATTTCCATGAACAAACAGGATAGCCTTGATAAACTAGCTGAGCTTTATGTTGCTAATATTGTGAGACTTCATGGTGTGCCACAGAGTATAGTGTCAGATAGAGATCCTAGATTTAGATCTCATTTTTGGCAGAAGTTGCAAGAGGCCATGGGAACTAAGTTGAGCTTCAGTACTGCATACCATCCACAAACTGATGGCCAGTCTGAGAAAACTATCAGGATCTTGGAAGACATGCTTCGGGCATTTGTGTTAGACTTTGGAAAAAATTGGGAGAAGTTTTTGCCTTTAGCGGAGTTCGCCTACAATAATAGTTATCAATCTACTATAGGTATGGCTCCCTACGAGGCGTTGTATGGTCGTAAATAAAGATCCCCATTGTATTGGGAAGAGGTTGGAGAAATGAGAACAGCTGATCCGACTCTGTTACTTGAGATGATTAAGATGGTGGATAATGTTCACCTTATTCGCCAGCGTATGCTTACAGCTCAAAGTCGTCAGAAGAGTTATGCGGATAAGCACCGTCGGGATCTTGAGTTTGCTTTGGGAGATCGGGTGTTTCTTAAGATTTCTCCTCGAAAGGGGTTGATTCGGCACGGTAAGAACGGGAAACTTAGTCCCAGGTATGTAGGTCTGTTTGAGATCACCGAAAAGGTGGGTCATTTGGCTTATCGGTTAGCTTTACCTCCGAGCTTGTCGAGACTGCACGATGTTTTTCACGTGTCAATGTTAAGGAAATATCATCCAGATCCTTCACATGTACTTGAACCAGAGCCTTTGCAGATTGAGGAAAAGTTAACTTATGAGGAGTGACCGATTCGAATTATGGATCAAAAAGTTCAGGAACTTCGCAGGAAGAGTATTCCGATGGTAAAGGTTCTGTGGAATCATCACGGGTTTGAGGAAGCGACTTGAGAAAGAGAGGATCAGGTTCGGAGTTAGTATCCGGAGTTGTTTGTCGACCAGGTAGGAATTGCATGGACGCAATTATTTTAAGGGGGAGAGGGTATAATACCCGAGCCCAGAATGTGAAATTTTCTTGTTTATTTTTCTGAAAATTATATTTTTCTTAAATTCTTTGAAATTTAATTGTTATTCCTTTATTGTCGCAAAGTGCATTGCATTTCGAGAGCGATAGTTAGAGAGCATTTTCTAGTCCTTAGCAAATAGTGAAAACTAGTATTTAGTGTTTTAATTTTAATATTTTAGTTGTTGTTAACTAGAATTAGAATTGTATTAGTTGCTTTAGCCTTAAAATGCAAGAAATAAGCTTATTTGACCAACTTAAGTAACCTTTGACCAAAGCCTTGACCATTGACTTAGCTTGTCATCTTTTTTAAGCTTATAATAGCAAAAAAAAACAAAAACAAAAACAAATAAAAGCTGAAAAAAAGAAGCAAGGGTCGAAACTTCAAGGGAGAAAAAAAAAGTTTTCAACATTCAATCTTCAAATCTTCGCGAGAGCTTGCACGGGGTTGTTTCTGAGGCTTCCAGCGTGGTTTTCCTAGCGTCTAGGAGCGTCTAAGGTGAGGGAAGCATCTTTATTTGCGCATTTGAATGTTTGATACACAAACTTTAATTTTTAGGTTTTATGCGTAGATCGTTAATTTATCCGTTTTGATGCTTGAAGAATGTTCCTTGACAATTTTAGAACATGTATTTGTAGCTTTTTAGCATTTTCTGCGGTTGAATATCGAAATTGCAATTTAAATTGACAACGGAATAGTAAATTATGAATAGTAAACCCCCGTTTCGTAAAAGTTGCTCCGTTTTGCGTTCTGTTGATGTGAAAAGATGCTAGATATGCTATAATGCCTAAATGCATGATTTGTTTGGGTGGTGTAATGGAAAAACAAAGAAAAATGCCTTGGTACATGTTGGGGTCGTTTAGGTCGAGTTTAGTGTTTTCTCGTTTTGCATGATGGCATTGTCTCGGGAGGCCATGGAAGCACTTTTGGTGTGGTTATGGCATTGGTTGGGTGTTTGGTTAGGATAGCTATAGTTCAAACGAGCAAAGGGGAAATCGGGGCTTTGCAGGAATTCTAGGGTAAAGTAGGGTTTTGGGGTCTTTAGACGTGCCTTATGGTGACCTAGGAGGATTGGTAAAGTCGGTTTCCAAAACTCGTGGCTCGTTTAAAAGTAGTAGCATTTTGAAAGTTGGGGTCGTTTTGTGATTTTGTTTGTTTTCATAGTATTATGCCTGTAGAATGCTTATTATTGCTTGTTATGCTTGTTAAAGTTGATTCTGATTGAAATGTTTATCAACTGTTGCTATTGCGTGCGAGAGTAACCTACTTTGTTATTCTCCCACGTGTGGCTCTATTGCTCGATTGCTCGATTGTTGCATTGTATATTGTATTGCATTCATAAAGTCAGGGGCGGTGTGATGGGCCTCTCTGGGTAGCCTCAGGTTGCCAGGGTTGGTTGCCCTAGCTCCATGTCCTATTCCCTTTCTTGCTTGGGTTGCCTCCTAGGGAGATTTGGGTCGTAGAATTGATTGGATACTTCTGGGGTATTCCAAACTGAAGTTATAAGGTGGTTGGGCCGGCGCATCGTCATCGGATTCGGGATTGAAAGTTGCTCGTGGAAGTGAATTGTATCCTTTAATTGAATGGTTATAGTCTTAATGCTTGTCTTGATTTATTGTTGGTTTTGCTTGTATCTCTATATGATAATTGATTGAACTACTTGACTATTTGCATTGCATTCTCCTTTCACCTCCGTCCTTGAGACCAATTACCCTCCCTGAGCAATAGTTTTTGCTCATTCTTTTCTATACTATATTTTACAGGAGTAGTTGAAGCTGATCCTATTGAGGTAGTTGAGGAGAAGGAGCAAGTGGAGGTGTTTCCCTGATAGCACTTTCCTTGCTTAGCTGGTGGTTGGTTGCCTGTCTTTTGTGCGGGCCATGCTTGATGTATATATTGCTTGGTTGATGCTTCATTTTAAGGCTCGTAGCCTTGTATGTAGTTTCTATTTTGAGGCCTCTATGGTCTTATGTTGTAAAAGTTGAAAGATTGTAAAGTTTTAAGATATACTCACGTGACTAGTAAGAACTGCATGCTAATGGTTAACTGCTTAGTGGCATGAATACTTGTGTAGTATGCATGACATTTTGGTTTGTAAAGTTGGTTAATGAGAAGATGTATATTTCTAAAAGAAAGTTGACTTGTTTCAAATGATTATTGTGGTTTTCGCGAATATTATATTGAATGTAGGGTTTTTGGATCGTCCACGGTACAGAGGAGACTCCGTCCGTGTGTCGGGTCCGGGCTTGGCCTTTTGCAGGGTCGGGTCGGGGCGTGACATTGGGTTAGGTATATGTCTGAATATGCTTGACAGAGACAACCTCCTTGGTGTTCTCCCTATGGTGCCTATATATTCTACATGTAAATAAGGTGTGATAGTATCGCAACCTTTCTTGATTAGCGGGTTTATGGGATGCCTCTGTAGTACCCTTTTGATTGACGTATTATGGGTTGCCTCCGGAGTACCATCCTCATGGCTTGCCTCCAGAGTGCCTTTCTGGTTGGCATGCTTATGGGCTGCCTCCTGAGTACCCTCTTCATGGGTTGCCTCCGGAGTACCCTCTTAAACAATATAACGGGTTGTCTTCATGGAGTGCCCTCTAGTTATACATAACAAGGAATATTTGATATGAAGCTCGAGACTGGCCATCTCTAACAAGTTCGAGATATGATATCCTTTTTGTGAAACCCCATTTTTCTGTCTTATCTCGATTTGTGTGTTTTGCCTCGTTTTGCGTGAATTGACCTGTTTATGTGCTATATGACTTAGAATGTACTAATTCTATGATTAATACTCATAATACATGCTAAGTGTGCATTCATGAAATTTTCATAAAAAACGGAATCAAAAATTTTATCGTCGACTTTTCTGAATAGTATTTTTGAAACACGTCCGCTATAGTTTTGAAACTAGTCTTTTTAACCCTTCAAAACCTATTCCTCGGATATTAATAGACCCATGTTTGATAAAAATTGATTCTGAAACAGAATAGGAATTTAATTGGACTTTTCAGGCAAAAAATAGCGTTTTTGAGCCAAATAGTGATTTCTTCTAAACTTGATTCTTGCATTGACTTTTGTTGACCTAGTATATATTAATATAAATGTATTTATATGTGTTATTAAATGATTTTAGATTAATTGTGCATTCAAAAGACATTTGAAAACAAATAATATGACATTTCATCTTCTTTTGCAAAAACCGAGTTTTAAGCCAACTCGGGTGAAAATGTTTGAATGTAAAACTTCTTATCACCTAAAAATAAACCACTTGAGATAGTTTAGGTGTTGCATAATTATTTTGAGCAAGAGTAGTCAAGAAAATGAATTAAAAGGCTAAAAACACTAAAAATAAACTAGTGTCCACCTTTGACTTTTATTATTTTTTGTTGACCTTGAGTTTATATCATCAACACACACTAAAAATCTCACAAAACACACTCACAAACACACACATTACCGAAAATCCATGAGGGAGAAGAAAGAAGGCATTTTTCAAAGGTTTTCAAGTGTTTTTCTCATAGATTTTGCAATTCAAGTCCAAATCACTTAATTCAAAGCTTGATTTTGCTTGTTGGGCATCCATTCTACCTATTTCTAGCCTTATTTTGCATCAAAGGTGAGAGAAAAATTTTAGATCTCAAATGTCATCTTTTATGTTTTTGCGCATAATTGCATTTTGAACCGTTAGAATGTTAATTTGATGTTATATTATTGCTCAGTGCATGCTAAGGATCGTTTATATGTATTCTTATAGGATTTGAACCGTTGTAACATGAAGGTTTATTTTCGGGTATTAAAAATTAAGTTATTGGCTATTTGTTGATTATTTTGAGTTGTAGTGGTTGGAATCATTTGCTGTCGATTTGTAAAAGTTTGTTAAATACGTGGTAGTAATCTTGTAATGCCGAAATTTTGATTGCGATGTCAGTGCGAAAGTCCAAAAATTTCAGCCATGATGCACTAGGATTTTAGGGTTGTTGGGCTTGATTTGGATGGATTATGGTTGGATTCTGAGAGGGTTTATGTTGCTGATCGAGTGGGTGAGTTATAAAAACTGGTTTGGAGTTTATCGGGTTAGTAGCATGTAAGTTATGATTATTTAAACTTTAGGTTGTCTTTCTTTAAAATGTTGAATTATGCCTTTGGTTGATTGGGTGGTGTTTGAGTGATTGAATTGTGAGTTGTTAATGGTTAGACTAGGGTTTGATGGTGTGGTTAAATGCATGTTGAGTTAGATGGCCTACTTTGTCATCTAACCTAATTGTTTCATAATTGCATAAGTTGTTGATTGTTAATGTTGTTTAATTGATTGTTGAAATATGGTTAATTGATTATTGATTGTTGATTGTTGATACAAATCTGTGAGTAGCGCGCTTGGGGTTAATCCGGGGTGTTACAATGTTAGTTGGAAGTTGATTATTAAGTACGGGAATCGGACACTTTTGTTGCTGATCTCTCGGAATATGGAATGATGATTATTGATTACGGGAATCGGGCATTTTCGTTGCTGATCTATCGGTTTATTTACATTGAGTCTCATTGTTGTGAGCTTTGATAATGTTGTGTCACCTCGGGAGGCATCCTGGGCTGTGGGTACAGTTATCATGGCTACTCCCTAGCTCGCATGGGCGGAGAGGCCATGGGGTGTGGGTCTAGGTCAAGGTACCTCAGGAATGTGTCATTGAGTTTGGAGGAGATGGCGAACATTGAAATAATGTATGGAGCTTCATCAACAAGTGTATTGTATCCTTACTGGTTGTTTACTGTCATTATTATAATTGTACTGATGATTATGTTTATTGTGTGTTTACTGCTCAAATGATGATTTCCAAGGAGTACAATAAATACGGTCAGAGATCTATCGAATCCTCAATGGGCTTGTTTTATATAAGCTCACTCTTAATTATTGCATGCTTACAGGTGTTGTTGAACAAGATTATGGGTACGTGCCTCCAGAAGAGGATAATGTGCCATATGTGGACGAGTCCTATGTGCCAGAGTCTTGTCTTGATATCTGAGATATTGTACTCTTTTGCTAGCTTGTATATTGAAACTAGTTGTTTTGTATTTACTTTGTAGTTTATGATGTATAAGTTGTAGCAAAGATAATGATTAGATTACTAAGTTGGTTTATAATCTATTTTGAAATGTATGTATAGTTTATTTGTTATGTTGGAACGGAGACGTATATCTATGAATGGTTTGTTGAAAGAATGATTGTTGTATAATATGGTTATGTTGTATGTTGTTAACTTAATTAAGGAGTTGTTTGTTGAACGGTTTGTGGAGTTTGGTTGTATGATATTCTGAAGAGGTTGGTTTAGAGCCTCGATGTCCTAATTACTGTCATTATACTGCCGAAAGTCTGTTGCGTCCTGACTGATTGTAGGAGGGGTCGAGTTGGGGCGTGACACTTTTACTATGAGAATCCTACTCTCACTTGATCCCTTAAGGTTCTTGGAGAGTAGAGATGCCTGATTAATACTTTATTTAATTTGTTATTGTATACTTGTCATCCATGTTAATCTTGCTAGTCTTGTTGTATATGCATAGCACAATTTTAGAAAGAAGCTTACAAAAAGATTTACCTTTGTGAAAACCCTTCCTATTCCATTCTCACTAAGCTATATGCAGGATTAGCTCACCCATCTTTTGATCAATTGCAGGTGTGGTTTAGGCGAGCAAGCTCCCATATGGTTGAAAGCTTATTTGATATGAAGAATCAGATTTATACTTTGTGTGCTCTACGTGCTTGCTTGTGAAGGATGCTATTTTGATGCAATGAACATGGTTTTGTAAATTGAACTATTTGTGTTATTCTTCTGGGTTTATTAGATACCTAGCTAAGTTGATTATTTTACTTACTAGACCTAGGTTTGGGATGATTGTATGGATGAATTCAAGTCTTTTAATTATGTACAAACGTAATCCTTTAAGGCCGAAGGCTTGGGAGAATTTTGGAAGTCTTTTGTAACTTACTATGGTATATTAATGAATGTTCAGGTTACTACATGTTCATCATGTAGGGTTTAAGGGTTTGACAAGCCATGTTCGGCCTTAGTCTAACGATAGGTCGGGGTGAGGGCTTGGTTGAAATCTCAATTTAATACGAGCAACTTGGGGGAATAGTTTTATGGACTTTAGAGCTTGCGCTAGTAATTTGTGCCTTAGTGGACTTAAGGGGAATGATCTTCTTAAGCCTGTGGCAGCACGATCCCAAATTTTAAAACTTATGTAAGTTGTGATGTATCTCTTTCTTGTCATTATTACGGTATCAGAGGCTATTATAATAATTAAGAAATTGGGGTTGTGATAGATTGGTATCAGAGCTAGCTTTGGTCAGTGTAGAGCTAGCCTTAGTTAGCGTAGTCCGGGTTTCGAATGACGGTCCTTGGGTAGGAGTCTTGATGTGAATTGTCTTGAAAGTTATGTGCACATGTATTATGTGTTAAGTGAACCAAATGTGAACAATTTGCTTTATGTGATCAACGTGCCTATGTGATTTATGAGTACTGTATGCTGAAGTGTTTGATATGTTACAATTGTTTCCTATATGCCAGGTTGTACATTAGTTGATCATGTTGTATTACATAATCCTTATGCATTAAGCTGTAGTTGCTCTTATGTGGAATATAATTATAAAAGTACCTACTTGTCACTCGTTCATCATAATTACGTATGTACATATCATATTATGAGATGTGTCTCTTGTGGTGAAGTAAGAATGGTTGGAACAGCTCAGGGGAGTAAAAGGAGACTCCGAAGGAATGAATTCATAACTTTCAAACCAGGGGAGTTAGCTGTTGCATAGTATGCTGCCCAGTATACTCAATTATCACATTATGCTCCGGGGATGATACAAACTACCGAAAAGAGGATCCAAAGGTTTATTTAGGGATTGAGGCCAGAGATTCGAGACAACTTAGCTCCTTTACAATTTTCTAGCTACGGAAAAACCCTTTTTGCTGCAACAATAGCGGAGAAATGAAAGAAAGATGTGATGGCAAGGTCAAGTCAACCGAGTTGGGGTCAAAATCAACTTCAACAACCTGATGAGAAAATTGGCCAGGGAGGTTTACTGACTCCTTTGGCTCAAGACCCTTTCGGGAGTGAGACTACTACTCCGATTTCACGATGTACCCACTGTAACCGTAAAGGCCATTTGGGGGTTGATTGTTGGAGGAAAATGGGAAAATATATAGGCTGCGGTAGTGATCAACCTAAGATTAAAGATTGCCTGAAACGACGAAAAATACAAGGTATCACGCCCCAACTCGACCCCTCCTACAATCAGTCAGGACGCAACGGAATTTCGGCAGTATAATGATAGTAATTAGGACACCGAGGCTCTAAACCAACCTCTTCGCAACACATACAACCAACTCCACAAATAATTCAACAACAAACAACGCAACCATAATGTACATTAAACATTCTTTTCCATTGCATCCATAGGTTATACGCCTCCGTTCCAACATAATACATTTACTATTTAACATACATTTCCAAAAAAGATTATAAACCAACTTAGTAATCTAATCATATTCCAAAACAAGACTACTAGTCTAGCAACATTTAATCTATTATCTTTACAACATCTTATACACCATAGTCTTCTAAGTAAATACAAGACAACCAAAGTGAACAACATCTCAGATATCAAGGACAAGACTCTGACACATTGGACTCGTCCACATATGGCACATTGTCCTCTTCTGGAGGCACGTACCTGTAATCTTGTTCAATAACACCTATAAGCATGCAATAATTGAGAGTAAGCTTATATAAAACAAGCATAGTGAGGATTCGATAGATCTCAAACAGAATTTACTATACTCCTTGGAAATCATCCTTTGAGCAGTAAACACATAATAATCATCAATAACAATATAAGCACATAAATTATAATGACCAATCAACAAAGGATACTCTAGTTGGTGTAGCTCCAAACACCATCACGATCTCAACCGTTCTTCTTGTAACTCCCCATTACTCACGCACCCGAGGTACCTCACTAGCCCCTCCCTCTATGACACCTCCGTCATGCGAGCTGGGGGTAGCCTCTGGTAGTCATGCCGTTGTCAACCCAAAAGCCCGATGATGCCCAAGACGTGGCACACACATACCAAGACTCATGACAATAATAATAAACATTCATATCTCAGGAGGACAACTTTGTAGGTTGACTGTCTCCTGGCTCATCAATAATCAATTATCACAGGAGGATAACAAAGTAGGTTTCCTATCTCCCGGCTTATCAATAATCAATCAATTAATATCATTTCAACAGTATAACAACAACTAATTCAATAAACAACAAACAACTAAGTTAGATGACAAAGTAGGCGACCCAATTTAACATGCATTAAACCACACAATCAAACCCTAGTCTAACTATCAACAACTCACGATTTAATCACTCAAACACCACCCGAACAACCAAAGGCATAATTCAACATTTTAAAGAAAGACAACCCAAACTTCTAATAATCATATCTTACATTCTACTAATCCGATGACCTCCAAACCAGTTTCTATCACTCACCTACTCAAGAAACTACATTAGCCCCCTCGGAAACCAACCATAATCCATCCAAATTAAGCCCAACAACCCTAAAACCCTAATGCGTCATGGCTGAAATTTCCGGACTTTCGCACCGACATCACAATCGAAATTTTGGCATTACAACATTACTACCATGTATTTAACAAACTTTTACAAGCTAACAGCAACTGATTCCAACAACCACGACAACATTTATTCAATAAATAGCCAAATACTAAACTTTTAATACCCGAAAATAGAAATGCATACTACAACAGTTCAAATCTTATATAAACACATATAAACGATCCTTAGCATGCACTGAGCAACAATATAACATCAATTCATCATTCTAACGGTTCAAAATTCAATTATATACAAAAACATAAAAATGACATTTTGAGATCTAGAATTTTTCTCTCACCTTTGATGTTTTATGAAGCTAGAAAGATGCTCAATGGATGCCCAACAAGTGAATTCAAGCTTTGGTTGATCAAATTTAGCCTTGAATTGCAACTTTTAATGAAAATTTGCCTTTGAAAACCTTGAATTTTCTTTCTTTCTTTCTCCTATGGTGCTCTCGGCCTAGTGTGTATGAGTGAGTATGTTTTTGTGCTTTGCCAATGTGTGTTGATGCAATATAAGTAAAGGTCAAACAAATTAAAATGGTCAAAGTTAGTTTCCTAGTTTATTTTTTAGTGTTTTCCTGTCTTTTAATTTAGTTTCTTGACTATTTCTTGCTCAAACATTAAATTGACACTTAGACTATTCCTAGACAATTTATTTTAGGTAACAAAGAGTTTTACATTTAAACATTTTCACCCGAGTCGACTTAAAACTCGATTTTCACAAAAGAAGGTGTAAAAACCCTATTAAATTCCTAAGCCAATTTGAAATCCGTTTTAATCAAACACAGGTCTACTAATGTCCGAGGACTAGGTTTTCAAGGGTTAAAAATACCAGTTTCAAAATTATAGCGGACGTGTTTCAAAAATACTATTCATAAAAGTCGACAATAAATTTTCTAATTCCGTTATTGATGAAAATTTCATGAATGCACACTTAGCATGTATTAGGAGTATAAATCACATATCTAGTATATTCTACTTCATATAACACATAAACAGGTCAAATCATGCAAAACGAGGCAAAGACATGCAAATCGAGATAAAGATAAAACTGGGGTTTCACACAAGGGCAGACCATCAGTGGGGATACCCAGAGTCAGGATTAGAGTAAAAACGGATCAATTGCTACTAGGCCACAACCGGGTACTACGGTTACTCCCCAGCCTATTATATGTGATCATTGCAACAAGAAAGGTCACACTGAAGCCTAATGTTAGAGAAAGTCTGGCAAATGCTTGAGATGGGGGGTGATAACCATCGAGTCAAGGAGTGTCCCAAATGGCAAAGGATAAATGCGTAGACTACAGACATAAGTCGTGGTTGAAGGTAAACCCTAATTATAAAATTACAAGTTAAGGGATCGATTGATCTCGGTGTTTCCTATTCCTCTGTTATATTTTCTTGATTTCGACATGGTGTTGTGCAAGTAGGGAGTTGCTAAAGGTAGTTGTAGTTAATTTGTGTAAGATATTGGAGTGGTAATTAATTAGGTTGCATATCGTGTTATGTGGTATTCATGTAGATCGGGATATAGAAGTGCCACCCTACCACGAGGTGTTGACTAATGGGATTCTCATTTGGTACTTTTATTTGAAGATCATTGTTTGAAATTCTTATTTAGCAACTGGTATCAAGTCTTTGAAATTCTATGCGGTCTGCTTATTTGATATCCATCTTCGACAATCATAGTTGGTGTTCTATTTTGGAATTCTTGATTTAGTTTATTTGTTGAGTATTCTGCTTGGTATTCTTATTCGGAGCCTTTATTTGGCCTTCTTTCTTAGAATTTCTTACATGGTATTTTCTCGGAATTCTTACTGGGTTTTCTTATAGGAACTCTTATTTGATATTCAGTCTTCGGTGTTCGATACCCCTTTTTGAAATTCTTATTTGGGGATTATTCATTAGTAATCTTCCTTTGCGATCATTTGAATTCTTATAAGTAGTGATGCATTCATGGTTGCTTGGCTATTTTTATGGAACCAGCTTACTATTTGTTTGGTTGGGATTCCTAGGTTGCTTTCAGCATTCGAGTTGTTTCGAGAATAAAGAAGGGATTGCGAGGGTGCAGTTCTGTTAAGGAGGGGAAGATATGAGACCCCGTACCGAGCCAGTATAGAGCCCATTTGCATTTTATAGCATTTCATGTATTTTTGCATCATTTAATATGCATTTATATCAAATAATAAGCATTTACATTGTTTAACGTGCATTCGTCTAGTTTTACGTGCAACTATATTTAATTACGTGCATTTGAATATTTTATATATCGTAGGCATTTATTAAAATCCACCATATCATAATAGCTGACTAAAGCAATTACAATTGAACTACATGGCATGCTAGTAAATAAGCTTTTAGTTGGAGGGGCAACTTAGTCATTAGGCCACTAGATATTTTTCCTACCTAACAAAACACACATATTATACCATACACACACACAAAATTACTACAACACACACACACACACATCAAATCACATAACACACATCATACGATCAAGAGAAAAAAAAGAAAGAAAAAGAAAGAAAGAGGTGAAGAAGAAGAAAACAAGGATCTCCAAGCCAAGTTCAAGTTTGTCTTTGCATCTCCTAGCTAGGTTTAACACTTCTTTAGCTTTCTTTGGCTCCTAGAACTCAAGACTAAGGTGTTTTAAGGTGTTCTTACACCCTCATTTGGTATATGGCTATGTTGAGTTCTTCTACATGGTATTAATATGGTCAAGCATGACGAGTATTGGTTTCATGGTTATCTAAACGATGAACTTATCACTACATATTTGTAAGAGGTCGCTACGTTGTTAAACACTTGTATGATAAAACAACTTTCCTTGTTGTCCTCCACTTTGTGTCATATGAAGTCTAAATGCAAGATGTTCCCATGTTTACTTGCTTGACTATATGATATGACATGATTACATGGTGCGAACCAAGATTAAGCTTGAATATGCTTGGAGCATGCTCGAATCATGAATACGCTCAAATATGTTTGAATCAGGTAATTGCTAAGTATGCTTGATTAAGCTTGGGTTAGATGTATGTCTGAATATGCTTCACGGAGACAACCTCCTTATTGTTTTCCCTATGGTGCCTATGTATTCTACATGTAATTGAGGTGTGATGGTGTTGCAACCTTTCTTGATTAGCTTGTTTATGGGTTGCCTCCAGAGTACCCTCTTCATGGGTTGCCTCCAGAGTACCCTCTTCATGGGTTGCCTTCGTAGTACCCTATTGATTGACGTCTTATGGGTTGCCTCCAGAGTACCCTCCTTATGGGTTGCCTCCGGAGTGCCCTTCTGGTTGGCATACTTATGGGTTGCCTCTTGAGAACCCTCTTCATGGGTTGCCTCCAGAGTACCCTCTTAAATAATGTAACGGGTTGTCTTCATGGAGTGCCCTCTTGTTATACATAACAAGGAAGATTTGATATAAAGCTCGAGACTGGTCATCTCCAACAAGTTCAAGATATGATATCCTTTTACTATGAGAATCCTACTCTCAATTGATCCCTTGAGTTTCTCGGAGAGTAGAGATACCTGATTAGTACGTTGTTTAATTCATTCTTGTATACTTGTCATCCTTGTTAATCTTGCTAGTCTTGTTGTATATGCATAGCATAGTTTCAGAAAGAAGCTTACTAAAAGATTTACCTTTGTGAAAACCCTTCCTATTCCATTCTCACTGAGCTATATGCATGATTAGCTCACCCCTCTTTTGATCAATTGCATGTGTGATTTAGCCGAGCAAGCTCCTATATGGTTGCAAGCTTGTTTTATATGAAGAATCAGATTTATGCTTTGTGCGCTCTACGTGCTTGCTGGTGAAGGATGCTCTTTTGATGCAATGAACATGGTTTTGTAAATTGAACTATATGTGTTATTCTTTTGGGTTTATTAGATACCTACCTAAGTTGATTATTTTACTTACTAGACCTAGGTTTGGGAGCGTGGGAAAATTTTGGAAGTCTTTAAGGCTGAGGGCTTGGGAGAATTTTGTAACTTACTATGATATATTAATGAATGTTCAGGTTACAACTTGTTGATCATACAGGAGTTAAGGGTTTGACATGCCATGTTCGGCCTTAGTGTAACGATATGTCAGGGTCGGGGCGTCGTTGTAATCTCAATTTATAGCTATGAAGTTTGTATAATGTCTTTTATTAGTATTGATGCAACCAAATGGTGATGTGGTTTTAAAACGAGCTACTTAGTGGAATGGTTTTATAGACTTTAGAGCTCGGGCTAGTAATTTGTGCCCTAGCGGACGTAAGGGGAGCGATCTTCTTAAGCCTGTTGTCATGCCCCAACTCGACCCCTCCTACGATCAGTCAGGACGCAACGGAATTTTGGCAGCATAACGACAATAATATGAACATCAGGGCTCTAAACCAATCCTTAAGAACAATATACATCAACCTCCATAAATCACCAACCAACTCCACAATCAAATTAACAACATACAACACAACCACTTCATACATTAAACATTCTTTCATCAACTCTTTCATAGTTACGCGCCTCCGTTCCAACATAATACATAGGCTATACATTCATTTCAAAATAGATTATAACCAACTTAGTAATCTAGTCATGATCAAAATAAAGACTACTAAATCAACATACATATGTCTTTATATTAAAATAGGTTATACAATACATTGTGTTACAACAACTAAGACAATCTCATGGCAATGACTCCTGCACATAAGACTCATCCACATATGGCACATTTCCCTCTTCAAGAGGCACGTACCCGTAGTCAGGCTCAGTAACACCTGCATGCATGCAATAATTGAGAGTGAGCTTATATAAAACAAGCCTACTGAGGATCCGATAGTGTGAAACCCCACTTTTCCTGCTTATCTCGTTTTACGTGCTTTACCTCGTTTTGCGTGCATATGATCTGTTTATGTGCTATAGGACCTAGAAAGTCATAATTTTGATGTCAATACTTCTAATACGTGCTAAATGTGCATTCATGAAATTTTCATCAAAAACGGAGTCAGAAATTTTATCGTCGATTTTCAGTGAATAGTGTTTTCGAAACACGTCCGCTATAATTTTGAAACTGGTCTTTTTAACCCTTCTAGACCTAGTCCACGGACTTTAATAGACCTGTGTTTGATGAAAACGGTTTTAAAATCGGCTTAAGAATTTATTAGGGTTTTTACACCGACTTTTGCGAAAATCGAGTTTTAAGCCGACTCGGGTGGAATTCTTTGAATGTAAAACTTCTTGTCACCTAAAAATAACTCACTTGAGATATCTTGGGGGTTGCATAATTAATTTTAACTTGGTGATCACTAAAATGCAATTAAAGACATTAAAAACACAAAATTACCTATTAAAATAACTTTGACTTTAATTAAATATTTGACCATTTAAGCTTATGTCCTCAACACACACTCACACAACACAAAAACACCACCACACACACACACATTGCCGAGAGGAAGAGGAGAGAAAAGAGAAGAGAAAAACTTAAGCTTTCAATCCAATTTTTCAAAGAAAAACCTAGTTTTTGTCCGTGAAACTTCGCACCGACTTGGATTCTGCTTGTTGGGCACGCATTGCACGCATTCCTAGGCTTATATCGCATCTAAGGTGAGAGAAAAATTCTAGATCTCAAAATGTCATTTTTGTGTTTTTGCGTATAAATGAATATTGAACCGTTAGAATTGAAATCTGATGATAGATTGTTGCTCCTTGCATGCTAGGGATCATTATATACTAATACTACAAGTTTCTGTCGGATATAGCATAATTTTTATTTTCCGGGTATTTAATTTTGATTAAAATGTTCAAAGTTGATTTAATTGAGTTGTGTTGCTCGAAATCGATTGCCGTCGATTTCTAAATACTTGATAATTACGTGTTAGCGCTGTTGTAATGCCGAATTTTCGATTACATTGTTTGTGTGGAAATCCGGAAAATCCAGCCATGACGTCATAGAGTTTTAGGGTTATCGGGCATGTTTTGGAGGTGTTATGGTGGATTTCCGAGAGGGCTAATGTAGTAGGTTGAATGGGTGAGTGATAGGAACTGATTTGGCAATGTTTGGATTAGTAGATTGTAAGTTATGAATTTTAGAAGTTAGGTTGTCATTCTTTAATTTCTTGAACGATGCCTTAGATGGTTGGGTAGTGTTCGAGTGATGAATGGTGAGTTGTTGTTGAGTAATTTAGAGTTTAATTATGAATATTATGCATGTCCGGTTAGATGGCCTACTTTGTCATCTAACTACGTTGTTTGATGTTTAATTTAATATTGATGTTATATTGATGTTATATTGATGTTATATTGATGTTATATTGATGTTATATTGATGTTATTGATTGATTATTATTGAATGCGGGAATCGGGCACTCTTGTTGCTGATCTCCCAATTGATTGATCGATTTATGCTTGCATGATGATTGATGAAAATGGAGCCTTGGTATGTGTGTGCCACCTCTCGGGCAGCGTCGGGCTGTCGGGTTGAAACCGGCATGACTGCCATAGGCTACCCCCAGCTCGCATGACGGAGATGTCATGGAGGGAAGGGGATAGTGAGGTACCTCGGGTGCGTGAGTAATGGGGAGTTATAAGAAGAACGGTTGAGATCGTGATGGCGTTTGGAGCTACACCAAATAGAGTATCCTTATTGAATGGTCATATAGTTATGTGATGATAGCTTTATTTATGTTATTATTGTTGTTGTGTGTTTACTTGCTCAAAGGACTAAATCCAAGGAGCGTAGTGAATACTGTCGAGATCTATCGGATCCTCACTGGGCTTATGTATATAAGCTCACTCTCTATTAATGCATGCTTACAGGTGTTGCAGAGCCGGATTACGGGTATGTGCCTCCTGAAGAGGAGAATGTGGAAAATGTGCTTTACGTGGACGAGTCATATGTTCCCGAGTCTTATCCATGATTATATGTTGTTTAATGTCATGTATATTAGCTTAATAGACTTTTATATGCTTTGTGGTTCTTATTGTAATAGATGTTGGAAGATGATGATCCAAATGGTGTTAACTTAGTGGCTTTCTTTTGTCTACGGTTAAGTTGTAAATATGTCTCAACTTACTTTTGAAATGTATGATAAGGTTGAGGTATTGTATGTTATGTTGGAACGGAGGCGTATAACGAGGATGGTTTATTGTATATTATGATTGTGTTGTATGTTGTTGTTTGAATTAAGGAGTTGCTGGATGTATGATGTTTAATGAGGTTGGTTTGGAACCTCGGTGTCCTATTTACTGTCGTTATACTGCCGAAATCCCGTTGCGTCCTGACTGATTGTAAGAGGGGTCGAGTTGGGGCGTGACAGTTTAAGTGGTATCAGAGCGCATGTTAGCTGTCAGCCGGGGTATCCTCGGAATGTGGGTAGTGGTCTAAGCATGCAAGTATATATTAAGTGAAAGAAAAGTGAAACATATGTTAATATGTTTATGTGATTAATTTACTTATGTGTCTAACTTTCTATGTGACTAGTATGACTTGTGTGTTAAGTGAACTAATGTGGTCAATATGTTTTATGTGATAACGTGTTATACGTACTCAATGTGTTGTAATTAATGTGCATTATGTGATTAATGTGTATTATGTGACAATTGTGTTTTATGTGATTTTATGCCTTGTGTGAAGTTAGTTGTTTATGTGCTTTTAATTGTTTATAACTAGCTTATGTGAAACAACGTGCTTTAGGTGCTCAATGTACTTTAAGTGACCAATGTGAGTTACGTGATCAACTTGTCTTATGTGAAGTTTGTTGCTTATGTGACTTTAATTGTTTATAACTTACTTCTGTGATATAACCTGTTTATGTGATGTTGGCTTCTTATATGTTGAATTGTGTGTTATGTGATAATGTTGCATTGTATGATAATTGCGCATTACGTTGTACTTGTCTTTCATATGATATAGTTGCATACATGTTTTAACTCGTGAGTGACCTTTTAATGTCTAGGGTGACTGCAAGAGTTTTCGGAAATAGTGGTAGGCCATGATTTTGAATTATTATTATTCTAGAAGTTTATCAGTTAGATTTTAATTGTTATGTTTATGGATTTTAGTTTCGGCTTAGTGGAATGATCTTGATGTTCCTTTAGCGAGAATGAAGTTGTTCGAGGAAAATAGCAATGTATCTTGATGATTATAATTACTTTTGTTGCCATGTTTAACTTGTTATTACTTGGAGATGAATCATAAGTTGAGGTTTTTGTGAGGTTGTGATTAGACACTTTTGGAGTCTCAACTCAGATTATACTTTCTTGAGGTTATTTTAGAATGAATTTATTTGAGGAATTAGTGATGTATATTTGTGAATGGAATGAAGTGTGGTATAACATGTGAATATTTCTACTATTTGAGATTGCTATATTATTAATGGATATTTTGGAGTGTTGATCTTTAGACCTTGGAGACAATTGGAGTGATTCTTGACTAAAGTTACTTTATTCGAAGATGCAATTGTTCGGAGATAGAATTATTTGAGGAAATAAGAATGCATTTTGGTGACTGAACATTTACTTGCCTATATCAAGCTTTTGAGTTCTAGGTGGTATGACTTTCTAAATTGTTGATTGAGGATTCGCTTGTGTTATAATGGGTTAGTATGAATCTGTATTGTGTTATCAGATTTTGGAGTCTTCATTAGTTAATCTTGTTCGGTAATCGGTGATTTATCTTGTTTAGTGATTGGTCTGGTACGAAATATAAATTTTGGAGTGATTTATCTTGTTTGGTGATTGTTGTGACTCCTTAGGTTCTCTAAATCTCCTTAGTGTCTTGTTTTGGTAGGAGATAAATTGTAGGATTTGACTTGTTGGTGTTTAAGTGTGTAGGTGGGACACCCTTCCTGTGCTTCATAATTCTATCGGTCTTATTATTCTTTTCTACTCTATTCTCACTTATTTGAGAGAGAGTTACATTTTTCTAGCCTATCAATTGTTTCTTGAAAGTTTGCTTATTGGATTAATGGATCCTATACTCATTTGACATTGTTTCTATTCTTAACATTCATATTTGTTTCTTATAGCAATGTCGCTTATTGGAGTTAAGGTTTGAGACTTCTATATTTCATTCTATATCTCTAGCCATTCGTTTCAATATTTCATTTCATCCTATTACAATTCATTTGAAAGTAATTTTTCCTTTGGTATACCATTTTACTTGTTCGAATTCCACTTGTTTGATGTACTCCTTACCTAAGTACATCATTGATATTCTTGTTGATCTTTGTTAATCCTATTGTTTCATTATTAAATCTTGAGTCATTACTTTGCTTGTAATTGCTCACTCAAAGTACTCGGCATTGTCCTTCTTATTAATACTTCTTTGGTTATTGCGTGCTAAGATACTCATTATCTTGACACTCATATTTTCTATTGAATTAATCATCTCTTATCTCTTAATTTTATTTCACCTCAAGTACAACTTACTTGTTGGTTCTTTGAACAATCATCGAGAATTGAAATATCTACTTGTTCAGGAATTTTTGTTCAACATACTCAGCACTGTTTTGACTCGCCATTATCCTTTGTTCGTACTTATTTAACTAAAAGGTGCTGAGACATTTCTTATCTTAGTTATCATGCTTCCTTATTAAACTTTTAACCTCTTGATTCTCTAACCTGTTTGACCTCCTGTTCACTTGATTGTTGGCTCGAATATGATTTTTCATATTCGTATTTCCTTGTAAATTTCATAAGAGCCATATTCTGACAAATGTCCCTTTTGAAATATTTCCTTGATCAATAATCATTCATGTTATCGTGAATGAGTTTTTAAACTTTCGGGGTGTTCATAGAGCTCTTTTGTGTAGTAGGGGATGATTGATAATTAGTGGTGTCATGCTAAGACTTTGGAGTTGCGATTTCTTTCATATGCAATAAGATATTAGGTAGGAGAGAATTATGAATTGAAGATTGTCTTGGAATTATGATCATCAACTTGCAGTCAACAGAGTTGGTTCTTTTGAGGTCTTTGGTTAGGTGTCATCTTAAGAGATAAATGAGAACTAAGAGAAGTATTGTTATGCGTAACGATTGAGGATTTAATTGTCTGTCAGTTCGAGAATTGCGCGGACGCAATTGTTTTAAGGAGGGGAGAATGTGAAACCCCACTTTTCCTGCTTATCTCGTTTTACGTGCTTTACCTCGTTTTGCGTGCATATGATCTGTTTATGTGCTATAGGACCTAGAAAGTCATAATTTTGATGTCAATACTTCTAATACGTGCTAAATGTGCATTCATGAAATTTTCATCAAAAACGGAGTCAGAAATTTTATCGTCGATTTTCAGTGAATAGTGTTTTCGAAACACGTCCGCTATAATTTTGAAACTGGTCTTTTTAACCCTTCTAGACCTAGTCCACGGACTTTAATAGACCTGTGTTTGATGAAAACGGTTTTAAAATCGGCTTAAGAATTTATTAGGGTTTTTACACCGACTTTTGCGAAAATCGAGTTTTAAGCCGACTCGGGTGGAATTCTTTGAATGTAAAACTTCTTGTCACCTAAAAATAACTCACTTGAGATATCTTGGGGGTTGCATAATTAATTTTAACTTGGTGATCACTAAAATGCAATTAAAGACATTAAAAACACAAAATTACCTATTAAAATAACTTTGACTTTAATTAAATATTTGACCATTTAAGCTTATGTCCTCAACACACACTCACACAACACAAAAACACCACCACACACACACACATTGCCGAGAGGAAGAGGAGAGAAAAGAGAAGAGAAAAACTTAAGCTTTCAATCCAATTTTTCAAAGAAAAACCTAGTTTTTGTCCGTGAAACTTCGCACCGACTTGGATTCTGCTTGTTGGGCACGCATTGCACGCATTCCTAGGCTTATATCGCATCTAAGGTGAGAGAAAAATTCTAGATCTCAAAATGTCATTTTTGTGTTTTTGCGTATAAATGAATATTGAACCGTTAGAATTGAAATCTGATGATAGATTGTTGCTCCTTGCATGCTAGGGATCATTATATACTAATACTACAAGTTTCTGTCGGATATAGCATAATTTTTATTTTCCGGGTATTTAATTTTGATTAAAATGTTCAAAGTTGATTTAATTGAGTTGTGTTGCTCGAAATCGATTGCCGTCGATTTCTAAATACTTGATAATTACGTGTTAGCGCTGTTGTAATGCCGAATTTTCGATTACATTGTTTGTGTGGAAATCCGGAAAATCCAGCCATGACGTCATAGAGTTTTAGGGTTATCGGGCATGTTTTGGAGGTGTTATGGTGGATTTCCGAGAGGGCTAATGTAGTAGGTTGAATGGGTGAGTGATAGGAACTGATTTGGCAATGTTTGGATTAGTAGATTGTAAGTTATGAATTTTAGAAGTTAGGTTGTCATTCTTTAATTTCTTGAACGATGCCTTAGATGGTTGGGTAGTGTTCGAGTGATGAATGGTGAGTTGTTGTTGAGTAATTTAGAGTTTAATTATGAATATTATGCATGTCCGGTTAGATGGCCTACTTTGTCATCTAACTACGTTGTTTGATGTTTAATTTAATATTGATGTTATATTGATGTTATATTGATGTTATATTGATGTTATATTGATGTTATATTGATGTTATTGATTGATTATTATTGAATGCGGGAATCGGGCACTCTTGTTGCTGATCTCCCAATTGATTGATCGATTTATGCTTGCATGATGATTGATGAAAATGGAGCCTTGGTATGTGTGTGCCACCTCTCGGGCAGCGTCGGGCTGTCGGGTTGAAACCGGCATGACTGCCATAGGCTACCCCCAGCTCGCATGACGGAGATGTCATGGAGGGAAGGGGATAGTGAGGTACCTCGGGTGCGTGAGTAATGGGGAGTTATAAGAAGAACGGTTGAGATCGTGATGGCGTTTGGAGCTACACCAAATAGAGTATCCTTATTGAATGGTCATATAGTTATGTGATGATAGCTTTATTTATGTTATTATTGTTGTTGTGTGTTTACTTGCTCAAAGGACTAAATCCAAGGAGCGTAGTGAATACTGTCGAGATCTATCGGATCCTCACTGGGCTTATGTATATAAGCTCACTCTCTATTAATGCATGCTTACAGGTGTTGCAGAGCCGGATTACGGGTATGTGCCTCCTGAAGAGGAGAATGTGGAAAATGTGCTTTACGTGGACGAGTCATATGTTCCCGAGTCTTATCCATGATTATATGTTGTTTAATGTCATGTATATTAGCTTAATAGACTTTTATATGCTTTGTGGTTCTTATTGTAATAGATGTTGGAAGATGATGATCCAAATGGTGTTAACTTAGTGGCTTTCTTTTGTCTACGGTTAAGTTGTAAATATGTCTCAACTTACTTTTGAAATGTATGATAAGGTTGAGGTATTGTATGTTATGTTGGAACGGAGGCGTATAACGAGGATGGTTTATTGTATATTATGATTGTGTTGTATGTTGTTGTTTGAATTAAGGAGTTGCTGGATGTATGATGTTTAATGAGGTTGGTTTGGAACCTCGGTGTCCTATTTACTGTCGTTATACTGCCGAAATCCCGTTGCGTCCTGACTGATTGTAAGAGGGGTCGAGTTGGGGCGTGACAGATAGATCTCTAACAGTATTTACTATACTCCTTGTAAATCATCCTTGGAGCAGCAAACACACAATGAACATCAATAATCATTATAAATGAAACAATAGCAATAACTGTAAACACACAATAAGGATACGATACATTTGCTGATGAAGCTCCATACACCAATTCAATACTCATCAACTCATTCAAACTCAATGACACAATCCTGAGGTACCTTGACCTAGACCCATACCTCATGGCCTTTCCGCCCATGCGAGACAGAGATTAGCCATGATAACTGTGCCTGTAGCCTAGGATGCCTCCCGATGTGACACAACATTATCAAAGCTCACAACAATGAGACTCAATTCGAGAAGTCAACAACATTGGTTGCCTGACTCCCGACTCATAATAACAATTCGAGAAGTCAACAACATTGGTTGCCCTACTTTCGACTCATAACAACAATAACAATCAGTTAACAAGGTAACACCCCGGATTAACCCCGAGCGTGCTCCTCACGGTTTTGTAACAACAATCAGTAATTAATAATCAATTAATCCGTATTTCAACAATCAATTAAACAACATTTAACAATCATCAACTATATAATCATGAAACAATTAAGTTAGATGACAAAGTAGGCCACCCAACTTAACATGCATTAGACACACAACCAAACCCTAATCTAACCATCAACAACTTACAGTTCAATCACTCAAATACCACCCGATCATCTAAAGGCATATAACAACATTTTAAAGAAAGACAACCTAAACTTCTAATAATCATAACTTACATTCTACTAATCCAAACCACACCAAACCAGTTCCTATCGTTCACCCACTCAATCAATTACATTAGCCCCCTCAGAAAAACAACCAAAATACATCCAAATCAAGCGCAACAACCCTAAAACCTCAATACACCTTGGCTGAAGTTTCTGAACTTTCATACCGACATCACAATCAAAATTTCGGCATTACAACGACTCTACCCCGTATTTAACAAACTTTTACAAATCGACGACAATCGATTCCAAACACTACAACTCAAAATATTCAACAAATAGCCAAACTATCAACTTTAAATCCCGAAAATAAAAATTTATGCTACAACGGTTCAAATCTTATAAGAGTACATATAATCGATCCTTAGCATGCGCTGAGCCATAATATAAATCCAAATTAACATTCTAATGGTTCAATATTCAATTATATGCAAAAACATAAAATATGACTTTTGAGATCTAGAATTTTTCTCTCACCTTTGATGTTTCTTGATGCTAGGAAAGTGTAGAATGCAAGCCCAACAAGTGAAATCCAACTCGGCTTAAGCAAATTCGGACAAAATCTATGTTTTTTATGCAAAATTTGCTTTGCAAAATAAGTTGAAAAACTCTAAAAAATGCCAAGGAACTCACGGTTGCAATGTGTGTGTGTTTGTGGGGTTTTTGTACTCATTTTGTGTGTGTAGAGATTTTATAGCAAAAGTCAACAAAATAGAAAAAGTCAAAGTTGAAGCCTTTGTTAGTTTTTAGTATTTTCTAGTCTTTTAATTAGTTTTTCTTGACTATTTTTCTCAAAACATTAAATTGACACTTAGACTATTTTAAGTAGAATATTTTTAGGTGACAAGAAGTTTTACATTCAAACAATCCCACCCGAGTCGGCTTAAAACTAGTTTTCTTGCAAAGGAAAGTGTAACAATCTTTAAAATGTCAAAACCGATTCCAAATCCGTTTTAATCAAACACGGGTCTATTAATACCCGAGGACTAGGTTTTAAAATGTTTTAAATACCCCTGTAAAAATTTTATCGGACAGGTGCTCAAAACACTATTCACTAAAACCGATGATAAAATTTCTAATTTCGTTTTTGATGAAAATTTCATGAATGCACACTTAACATGTATTAGGAGTATTAATCACATATTTAACACATTCTTAGTCATATAGCACATAAAAAGGTCAATTCACGCAAAATGAGGTAAAACACGCAAATCGAGATAAGATAGAAAAATGGGGTTTCACATTCTCCCCTCCTTAAAACAATTGTGTCCTCGCAATTCTTCACTCAAGTACTGCTGGCTCAAACATATGGAATGAAAGACCGAAAACCAAATTCTGAATACTAACTAAGTAGGTCAACTAGGAATACCGAACAAGAAGCTTGAATAGGAATGCTGAATAAGAACACTGACTAAGACTTCCGGATGAGAATCTCAAATAATTACTGAAGAAAATGCCAAACATAGATCCCGTAATAGAGCACCAACCAAGAATACCAAGTAAGAGCTTCAACAAGATCACCGAGCGAGAATACTAAATAATAATCCCAGTATAAGAACTCCGGATAATATCGTATAAGAATTCCACATGAGAATACCGCATAGAAAATACCATAGAAGAAGTCCAAAGAAGTATGCTGAATAAGAATCTCCATATAGAAATCTCGAGGGAGAATGCCGTATAAGATCACCAATTAAGAATCCCAATAATCAATGTATAGTCATAAAGTAGCTTGACCCCTAATCGGAATTTCATATGCCTCAGCGTCACATACTACTCAGTCACCAACTGATATGATGCACGTACAAACTTTAATCGTATAAGGAAACTCTCTACTCACATTTTAGCACGTTGCACTCAAGGAGATATAATATTTAATTGGTTGAGAATAAGTAAGTTACCTTTCACCACTGCTGCCGCCTCTGGCAATTCCTCGAAGTCCACAGCGTAGGCCCGAGCCTGAGCCCGCTGCTGCTGAGGTGTACTACTTGCAGGTCTACCCTGATAACCCTGGACTGTTGGCTGTCCCGTAGAACTCTGATACCTGGGGCAATCCCTCACCCGGTGTTGGTTGCTGCCGCAACTTAAACACGTCCCTACCTTCTTCCGATAGTCGTCCTCCAGATGGCTTGTAATTTAACAATAAGTACACAGCGGTATCGGTGTACTGACACTGCCTCCAGAAGACCCAGAAACTGAATAAGCAACTATACCAGCCTGCTGTTGAGGTGACGCAACACTAGGCCTATACCAATCCTGAGACTGGGCCGGCCTATACTGCGACTAAGCCTGATAAGACCCTTGCTGAAACTGAGGCTGATAGTAACCCTGCTGACCCTACGGTCTGGAAGAACCCTGCTGTACTGCAGGCCTATAACCACCCTGTTGTATCGAAGGTCTATACATACCCTGCTGACCCTGCGGCTGAAAGGGCCTTTTGCTACGCTGACTAGGTCTGATCTATTCCCCCTTTCTCTTCTCTAACCTAGAACCTGCATCAAAGGCCTCAGTAAGTATATCATACTAATTCAAGGCCATCGCATCTTGAATCTCGGGCCTCAAACCCAACGTAAACCTACGAGTCTTGCGCTCTTTGTCAGCCACAAACTCCGGGGCATACCGAGATAGTCTGGTAAATGTGGCCTCATACTGAGCCATAGAAGCATCCCCCTGAACTAGAGACAGAAACTCAGCCTCTCTCCTCTCCCGTGCAATCCTCGGGACATACTTCGCCCGAAAAGCTCTCAGAAAAGTATCTCAGACATACGGAATACCTTGGGTCTCCCAACTAGATTTCACCATGCGCCACCACTCCTCTGCCTCATCATCAAACAAATAAACGGCAAAGGTGACCTTTCTTTCATCAGTATAATCCATAGGATCAAATATTTTCTCCACTTTACTAATCCATGCCTCAGCTTTCCGATCATCTGGCACCCCCTGAAATCTCAGCGGATAATACCCCAAGAACTCTTTCAGTGTACCACGCCCGTGGTATCCACCCTGTACGTTCAATAACTGTGCTTGTAAAGTTTGAGCTTGGGCAGCCTGCCCTGCTAGTAACTGTGCCTGACTGGCCATAACCTCTACAATCCTATCCATGGCTACTTCAAAACGATCATCACCCCTTTCTCAGCCCGGTGCCACGTTACCGTAAACCTCGAAAACTGCTTCGTGCCTACCTCTCGTTCTCGGTCTACCAGTCATTCTACTAATCAAAGAGTTAGCGCATGTTATAGTACATAGACATGCTATAGATGATTATTAACACATAAGCAACAAACTCACATAAACCACATAAATCACTTTAAGTATCAATCACATAAACAAATTGATTACATAATCACATAGTCATTAAATCACATAATCACTTAATCATTTAATCATATTAACACATAGTTCTCTTTTCTTTTCACTTCAAACATACTTGTATGGTTGGACCACTACCCACGTTCCGAGGATACCCCGGCTGACAGCTAAACATAAGCTCTGATACCACTAAATGTCACGCCCCAACTCGACCCCTCTTACGATTAGTCAGGATGCAACGGAATTTTGGCAGCATAACGACAGTAACATAAATATCAGGGCTCTAAACGAACCCTTAAGAACAACATACATCAACCTCCATAAATTACCAACCAATTCCACAATCAAATTAACAACATATAACACAACCACTTCATGCATTAAACATTCTTTCATCAACTCTTTTATAGTTACGCGCCTCCGTTCCAACATAATACATAGGCTATACATTCATTTCAAAATAGATTATAACCAACTTAGTAATCTAGTCATGATCAAAATAAAGACTACTAAATCAACATACATATGTCTTTATATTAAGATAGGTTATACAATACATTGTGTTACAACAACTAAGACAATCTCATGGCAATGACTCCTGCACATAAGACTCATCCACATATGGCACATTTCCCTCTTCAAGAGGCACGTACCCGTAGTCAGGCTCAGTAACACCTGCATGCATGCAATAATTGAGAGTGAGCTTATATAAAATAAGCCCAGTGAGGATCCGATAGATCTCTAACAGTATTTACTATACTCCTTGGAAATCATCCTTGGAGCAGCAAACACACAATGAACATCAATAATCATTATAAATGCAACAATAGCAATAACTGTAAACACACAATAAGGATACGATACATTTGCTGATGAAGCTCCATACACCAATTCAATACTCATCAACCCCTTCAAACTCAATGTCTCGATCCTGAGGTACGTTGACCTAAACTTATACCTCATGGCCTTTTCGCCCATGCGAGATAGGGATTAGCCATGATAGCTGTGCCTGCAGCCCAGGATACCCCCCGAGATGACACAACATTATCAAAGCTCACAACAATAAGACTCAATTCGAGAAGTCAACAACATTGGTTGCCTGACTCCCGACTCATAATAACAATAATAATAACAATTCGAGAAGTCAACAACATTGGTTGCCCAACTTTCGACTCATAACAACAATAACAATTAGTTAACAAGGTAACACCAAGGATTAACCCCGAGCGTGCTCCTCACAGTTTTGTAACAACAATCAATAATCAATAATCAATTAATCCGTATTTCAACAATCATTTAAACAACATTTAACAATAATCAACTATATAATCATGAAACAATTAAGTTAGATGACAAAGTAGGCCACCCAACTTAACATGCATTAGACACACAACCAAACCCTAATCTAACCATCAACAACTTACAGTTCAATCACTCAAACACCACCTGATCATCTAAAGGCATATAACAACATTTTAAAGAAAGACAACCTAAACTTCTAATAATCATAACTTATATTCTACTAACCCAAACCACTCCAAACTAGTTCCTATCATTCACCCACTCAATCAATTACATTAGTCCCCTCGGAAACCAACCAAAATACATCCAAATGAAGCCCAATAACCCTAAAACTTCAATACACCTAAGCTGAAAATTTCAAACTTTCATACCGACATCACAATCAAAATTTTGGCATTACAACGGTACTACCCCGTATTTAACAAACTTTTACAAATCGACGGCAATCGATTCCAACCACTACAACTCAAAATATTCAATAAATAGCCAAACTATCAACTTTAAATACCCGAAAATAAAAATTTATGCTACAACGGTTCAAATCTCATAAGAATACATATAATCGATCCTTAGCATGTGCTGAGCAATAATATAACTCCAAATTAACATTCTAATGGTTCAATATTCAATTATATGCAAAAACATAAAATATGACTTTTGAGATCTAGAATTTTTCTCTCACCTTTGATGTTTTTTGATGCTAGGAAAGTGTAAAATGCAAGCCCAATAAGTGAAATCCAACTTGGCTTAAGCAAATTCGGACAAAATCTATGTTTTTAGGCAAAATTTGCTTTGTAAAATAAGTTGAAAAACTCTAAAAAATGCCAAGGAACTCACGGCTGCAATGTGCGTGTGTTTGTGGGGTTTTTGTGCTGATTTTGTGTGTGTAGAGATTTTATAGCAAAAGTTAACAAAATAGAAAAAGTCAAAGTTGAAGCCTTTGTTAGTTTTTAGTATTTTCTAGTCTTTTAATTAGTTTTTCTTGACTATTTTGCTCAAAACATTAAATTGACACTTAGACTATTTTAACTAAAATATTTTTAGGTGACAAGAAGTTTTACATTCAAACAATCCTACCCGAGTCGGCTTAAAACTTGTTTTCTTGCAAAAGAAAGTGTAAAAACCTTTAAAATGTCAAAACTGATTCTAGATCCGTTTTAATCAAACACGGGTTTATTAATACCCGAGGGCTAGGTTTTAAAACGTTTAAAATACCCCTATAAAAATTTTATCGGACAGGTGCTAAAAATACTATTCACTAAAACCGACAATAAAATTTCTAATTTCGTTTTTGATGAAAATTTCATGAATGCACACTTAACATGTATTAGGAGTATTAATCACATATTTAACACATTCTTAGTCATATCGCACATAAAAAGGTCAATTCACGCAAAACGAGATAAAACATGCAAATCGAGATAAGATAAAAAAGTGGAGTTTCACATTATCCCCTCCTTAAAACAATTGTGTCCTCGTAATTCTTCACTCAAGTACTGCTGGCTCAAACATATGGAATGAAAGACCGAAAACCAAATTCTGAATACTAACTAAGTAGGTCAACTAGGAATACCGCACAAGAAGCTTGAATAGGAATACTGAATAAGAACACCGACTAAGACTTCCGGATGAGAATCTCAAATAATTACTGAAGAAAATGCCAAACATAGATCCCGTAATAGAGCACCAACCAAGAATACCAAGTAAGAGCTTCAACAAGATCACCGAGCGAGAATACCAAATAATAATCCCAATATAAGAACTCTGGATAATATCGTATAAGAATTCTACATGAGAATACCGCATAGAAAATACCATAGAAGAAGTCCAAAGAAGTATGCTGAATAAGAATCTCCATATAGAAATCTCGAGGGAGAATGCCGTATAAGATCACCAATTAAGAATCCCAATAATCAATGTATAGTCATAAAGTAGCTTGGCCCCTAATCGGAATTTCATATGCCTCAGTGTCACATATTACTCAGTCACCAATTGATATGATGCACGTGCTAACTTTAATCGTATAAGGAAACTCTCTACTCACATTTTAGCACGTTGCACTCAAGGAGATATAATATTTAATTGGTTAAGAATAAGTAAGTTACCTTTCACCACTACTGCCGCCTCTGGCAATTCCTTCAAGTCCACTGCGTAGGCCTGAGCCTGAGCCCGCTGCTTCTAAGATGTCCTACTTGCAGGTCTACCCTGATAACCCTAGACTGTTGGCTGTCCCGTAGAACTCTGATACCTGGGGCAATCCCTTGCCCGGTGTTGGTTGCTGTCGCAACCTAAACACGTCCCTACCTTCTTCCGACAGTTGGCCTCCAGATGGCCTGTACTTTAACAATAAGTACACATCGGTATTGGTGTACTGACACTGCCTCCAGAAGACCCAGAAACTAAATAAGTAGCTATACCAGCCTGTTGCTGAGGTGATGCAACACTAGGCCTATACCAACCCTGAGACTGGGCCGGCCTATACTGTGACTAAGCCTAATAAGACCCTTGCTGAAACTGAGGCCGATAGTTACCCTACTGACCCTGCGGTTTGAAAGAACCCTGCTGTACTGCAGTCCTGTAACCACCCTACTGTATCGAAGGTATATCCATACCCTGCTGATCCTGCGGCTGAATGGGCCTCTTGCTAGGCTGACTAGGTCCAATCTGTTTCCCCTTTCTCTTCTCTAACCTAGAAGCTGCATCAAAGGCCTTAGTAAGTATATCATACTGATTCAGGGCCATCGCATCTTGAATCTCGGGCCTCAAACCTAACGTAAACCTACGAGTCTTGCGCTACTCGTCAGCCACAAACTCCGGTGCATACCGGGATAGTTTGGTAAATGTGGCCTCATACTGAGCCACATAAGAATCCCCTGAACTAGAGATAGAAACTCAGCCTCCCCCCTCTCTCGTGCAATCCTAGGGACATACTTCGCCCGGAAAGCTCTTAGAAAAGTATCTCAGACATACGGAATACCTTGGGTCTCCCAACTAGATTTCACCGTGCACTACCACTCCTCTGCCTCACCATCAAACAAATAAATGGCAAAGGTGACCTTTCTTTCATCAGTATAATCCATAGGATCAAATATTTTCTCCACTTTACTAATCCATGCCTCAGCTTTCTGATCATCTGGCTCCCCCTGAAATCTAGGCGGATAATACCCCAAGAACTCCTTCAGTGTACCACGCCCGTGGTATCCACCATGTACGTTCAATAACTGTGCCTGTAAAGTCTTAGCTTGGGCAGCCTGCCCTGCTAGTAACTGTGCCTGACCGGCCATAACCTCTGCAATCCTATTCATGGCTGCTTCAAAACGATCATCACCCCTTTCTCGGCCCAGTGCCACGTTACCCGAAACCTTGTCAACTGTTTCGGGCCTACCTCTCGTTCTCGGTCTACCAGTCATTCTACAAATCAAAGAGTTAGCGCATGTTATAGCACATAGACAGGCTATAGACGATTATTAACACATAAGCAACAACATCACATAAACCACATAAATCACTTTAAGTATCAATCACATAAACAAATTTATCACATAATCACCTAGTCACTAAATCACATAATCACTTAATCATTTAGTCATATTAACACATAGTTCTCTTTTCTTTTCACTTCATACATACTTGCATGGTTGGACCACTACCCACATTCCGAGGATACTCCGGCTGACAGCTAAACATAAGCTTTTATACCACTAAATGTCATACCCCAACTCGACCCCTCCTATGATCAGTCAGGACGCAACGAAATTTTGGCAGCATAACGACAGTAACATGAACATCAGGGCTCTAAACGAACCCTTAAGAACAACATACATCAACCTTCATAAATCACCAACCAACTCCACAATCAAATTAACAACATACAACACAACCACTTCACACATTAAACATTCTTTCATCAACTCTTTTATAGTTACGCGCCTCCGTTCCAACATAATACATAGGCTATACATTCATTTCAAAATAGATTATAACCAACTTAGTAATCTAGTCATGATCAAAATAAAGACTACTAAATCAACATACATATGTCTCTATATTAAGATAGGTTATACAATACATTGTGTTACAACAACTAAGACAATCTCATGGAAATAACTCCTGCACATGAGACTCATCCACATATGGCACATTTCCCTCTTCAAGAGGCACGTACCCGTAGTCAGGCTCAGTAACACCTGCATGCATGCAATAATTGAGAGTGAGCTTATATAAAACAAGCCCAGTAAGGATCTGATAGATCTCTAATAGTATTTACTATACTCCTTGGAAATCATCCTTAGAGTAGCAAACACACAATGAACATCAATAATCATTATAAATGCAACAATAGCAATAACTGTAAACACACAATAAGGATACGATACATTTGCTGATGAAGCTCCATACACCAATTCAATACTCATCAACTCCTTCAAACTCAATGACACAATCCTGAGGTACCTTGACCTAGACCCATACCTCATGGCCTTTCCGCCCATGCGAGATAGGGATTAGCCATGATAACTGTGCCCGCAGCCCAGGATACCTCCAGAGGTGACACAACATTATCAAAGCTCACAACAATGAGACTCAATTCGAGAAGTCAACAACATTGGTTGCCTGACTCCCGCTCATAATAATAATAATAATAACAATTCGAGAAGTCAACAACATTGGTTGCCCGACTTTCGACTCATAACAACAATAACAATCAGTTAACAAGGTAACACATCGGATTAACCCCGGGCGTGCTCCTCACGGTTTTGTAACAACAATCAATAATCAATAATCAATTAATCCGTATTTCAACAATCAATTAAACAACATTTAACAATAATCAACTATATAATCATGAAACAATTAAGTTAGATGACAAAGTAGGCCACCCAACTTAACATTCATTAGACACACAACCAAACCCTAATCTAACCATCAACAACTTACAGTTCAATCACTCAAACACCACCCGATCATCTAAAGGCATATAACAACATTTTAAAGAGAGACAAACTAAACTTCTAATAATCATAACTTACATTCTACTAATCCAAACCACTCCAAACTAGTTCCTATCATTCACCCACTCAATCAATTACATTAGCCCCCTCAGAAAAACAACCAAAATACATCCAAATCAAGCACAACAACCCTAAAACCTCAATACACCTTGGCTGAAGTTTCTGAACTTTCATACCGACATCACAATCAAAATTTTGGCATTACAATGACTCTACCCCGTATTTAACAAACTTTTACAAATCGACGACAATCGATTCCAAACACTACAACTCAAAATATTCAACAAATAGCCAAACTATCAACTTTAAATCCCGAAAATAAAAATTTATGCTACAACGGTTCAAATCTCATAAGAGTACATATAATCGATCCTTAGCATGCGCTGAGCAATAATATAACTCCAAATTAACATTCTAATGGTTCAATATTCAATTATATGCAAAAACATAAAATATGACTTTTGAGATCTAGAATTTTTCTCTCACCTTTGATGTTTCTTGATGCTAGGAAAGTGTAGAATGCAAGCCCAACAAGTGAAATCCAACTCGGCTTAAGCAAATTCGGACAAAATCTATGTTTTTTATGCAAAATTTGCTTTGCAAAATAAGTTGAAAAACTCTAAAAAATGCCAAGGAAATCATGGTTGCAATGTGTGTGTGTTTGTGGGGTTTTTGTACTCATTTTGTGTGTGTAGAGATTTTATAGCAAAAGTCAACAAAATAGAAAAAGTCAAAGTTGAAGCCTTTGTTAGTTTTTAGTATTTTCTTGTCTTTTAATTAGTTTTTCTTGACTATTTTGCTCAAAACATTAAATTGACACTTAGACTATTTTAAGTAGAATATTTTTAGGTGACAAGAAGTTTTACATTCAAACAATCCCACCCGAGTCAGCTTCAAACTCGTTTTCTTGCAAAAGAAAGTGTAAAAACCTTTAGAATGTCAAAACCAATTCCAAATCCATTTTAATCAAACACGGGTCTATTAATACCCGAGGACTAGGTTTTAAAATGTTTAAAATACCCCTGTAAAAATTTAGTGGATAGGTGCTCAAAATACTATTCACTAAAACCAACGATAAAATTTCTGATTCCGTTTTGATGAAAATATCCTGAATGCACACTTTGCCTGTATTATGAGTATTAATTACATATTTAATGCATTCTAAGTCATATAGCACATAAAAATGTCAATTCACGCCAAACGAGGTAAAACACGCAAATCGAGATAAGATAGAAAAATGGGGTTTCACACCTGTGGCATCACGATCCCAAATTTTAAGACTTATGTAAGTTGTGATGTATCTCTTTCTTGTCGTTATTACGGTATTAGAGGCTATTATAATAATTAAGAAATTGGGGTCGTGACACATAGTGTCAGGGGCGGATGTTTGGGAAATCAGTTGGGCGGCAACGGGCTTACCATTGGATATTCGATCTCCGTGCTCCAGTCCCTCACTCGCCTGGTCAGGAGATTGCCAAGGGTTAAAGTGCTAGGCCAACATAAGATACCATGTCAGGACATAATCACAAGTTGGTTTCAAGATCGCAAAAGTTGTGTATGGATACCTAGTCATAGCCGAAACTACATAGGCTATCAACAAAATATTCACAAGTTTTGTCACAAAGGATCAACATGCTAACTTTCTATTACATCCATTGTTCATCAACACATGCTATATATATCAATAATACATATAGAAATAGAGAGGTTCATAGTTATACCTCACTTGTAGATCACTTTGGAGAAGGTGATGTTGAAAGACAAGCTTTTGAACCCTTCTAACTTGAAGGCCCTGGTTAGTCCACCAAGCATCCAAAACTCAACCAACACTTGAAGATTATATGTGCTAGTAGTATTTTCAAGCTTTTAAAACTATGTATATGTGTTAAAAAGAAAAACACAAAACTTCTCTTTTCTATCTTCCTATGGCTGAAAATGGCATAAGAAAAATTGAAGTTCTTTTGCTTTCTTTGTTGGTTGTGTCGTGTGAGTGAGAGGCCTTGTGTGTGAGAGAGAAAATGCTATCATCTATATTATAATAATGCATCATAATAGATGACCAATCATATTATCACCTTTTAATCAAAAGCCATGCAAGCCTTTTGATCCTAATGATTAGCATGAGATGGCAAGATGACAATTTTCTCTCTCCTCCTACCCTTGGCCGAAAATGCAAGTGGGTGGAGAGAGAATGCTTGTCATCTTTTATTAAATATATATTATATGCTCATATAAACATATATATAATATTACTTTAATAGGTGGCCAATCAAAAGTGCTTCCTTCTAAAGTAAAAGCCATGCAAATCTTAGGATTGTAATCATTACAATCCAAAGGCTACTTTATTCTCTCTCTTGACACTTGTCAAAAAGGCTTTATCAACAAAAGCAATGGTCAAGATTCTTTTGTCTTTATTCAAAAATGAATCATATCCATTAATTTCAAATTCAAATGACTTGGATTGATGACATGGACTATCCTAGTCATCAATCTCTACATGCATATGCCACATGTAATTATTTAGTCATTAATTTGCAATTCACTTTTTGACAAATAAGACGATGACATGACATTTCTCAAATTACATCATCATTACACATATACATATATAAACACCTTTATTTATATATATATATATATATATATATATATATATATATATTATTTTCTTGCCCATTCTAATCTCCATTAGAATAAATATATATTGAAACAACTTTCCAATAATTATAGTTTGGCCTCAAAAGTTTTGGTAATTACAATTTTGACCCCAAAACTTTCTGAAATTATACTTTTGGCCCAAATACCAACATAGTTGACTCTTAACACTTTAAAGCCACCAACCACATTATACAAGCTCCCGGTGAACTTATTCATGATACTTATTTGTCACGCCCCGACCCGACCCCGCAAAAGGCCAAGCCCGGACCCGACACACGGACGGAGTCTCCTCTGTACCGCGGACGATCCAAAACCCTAAAACAATATAATACTTGCGAAAGCTATAAAATGATCAAAACAAGCTAACTTTCTTTAAAATTTGCATTCTCTTACTAACCAACTTTCCAAACCAAAAATGCCATGCATACTACACAAGTACTTATGCCACTAAACCATTAGCCATTAGCATGCATTTCTTCACTAATCATCAGTTACAAGTTACAACATTACAACTTTAATTCATTACAACATAAGACCATTAAAGGTCTCAAAATAGGAAAATACATACAAGGCTACAAGCCTCAAAATTAAGCTTCCTTCACGCAATATACATAACATCAAGGTTTGCACAAAACTGGTAACCAACCACCAGCAAAGCAGGTAAGTGCTATCACGGAAACACCTCCACCTGCTCCTCCTCCTCAATTACCTCGAGAGGGTCTGCCTCAACTACTCCTGTAAAAACATAGTATAGAGAGGAATGAGCAAAAACTATTGCTCAGCGAGGGCAATTGGTCTCAAGGACGGAGATGAGAGAATTATGCAATGCAATACCACGCAATACATACAAATCATATAAAGATACAACCAAAGCCATCAATTAAGCAAGGCAAGTATTTAAAGCTGCAAACACTCAATCAAAGGATACGATACTCTTTTCACGAACCACTTTCAAACACGAATTCGATGACGACGCGCCGGCCCAAAACAACCTTATAACACCAGTTTGGAATACCCCGGAAGTATCCATCAATCCTACGACCCAAATCTCCCTGGGAGGCAACCCAAGCGAGAAAGGGAATAGCAACGGAGCTAGAGCAACCAACACTGGCAACCCAAGGCTACCCAGAGAGGCCCATCACTCACGTGTGAGACACTATGCCATGCAAGACTCGATACAAGACAATAAACAAGCAATAAACAAGCGATAAACCACACGTGGGAGAATAACAAAGTAGGTTACTCTCGCACGCAATAGCAGCAATTTGATAAGCAATTCAATCCAAAACAACTCAAACAAGTAATTCAAGTAATTCTAAGCATTCTATAAGCATAAGGACAAGTAAACACACAAAAACACAAATCGGCCCCAACTATCAAAATGCTACCATTTCCAAACGAGCCACGAGTTCTGGAAACCGACTTCGCCAACCCTCCTAGGTCACCATAAGGCACGTCTAAAGACCACGAAACCTTACTTTACCCTAGAACTCGCGCAAAGTCCCGTTTTTCCCCCTTTCTCGTTTGAACTACAACTACAACAACCAAACACCCAACCAACGCCATAATCGCACCAAAAGTGCTTCCATGGCTTCCCGAAGCAATGCCAACACGCAAAACGAGAAAACGCCAAAGTCGACCTAAACGACCCCGACTTTCCCAAAGGCTTAATTCTCGTTTTTTTCACTACGCAACCCAAACAAACCACACATTTTAACATTCTAGCATACCTAGCACGTTTCTACATCAACAGAAAGCATAACAGCGCAATTTCAACGTTTCAAGGTTTTACTATTCACAAAGTACTATTCATATCACAATTCAAGTTGCAATCACAACATTTAACCGCAGAAAATGTTACAAAGCCATAAATACATGTTCTACCAATGCTAAGGAACATTTTAGAAGCATCAATTCGCTTTAAATAACGATCTACGGATAAATCTAAAAACTGATAAAGTTAACTAACACAACGTATAAATGCGCAAATAACATGCTTCCCTCACCTTAGGTACTCCTAGTCGCTAGGAAAACAACGTTGGTTGCCTCGAAAATCACCCCGCACGAGCACACGCGAAGATTGATCGTATAGAAGTTGAAATCTTTTTTTTTTCTCCCTCAAAGCTCACGGCCTGCTCTCTCTATTTGCTGCTGTTTTTTTTTTTTTTTTGCCTATTATTTTAGCTTATAAGGTGTCAAATGGTCAAAGGTAAAAGGTCAAAGGTCAAACCACTTAAAACTTGGTCAAAGGCCCCTATTTCGCGCGTTTTAAAGCCGTTTCAGCTATGGTAAGTTCAAATAAAGCTAGCAATATTTAAAATATAAAATTTAAGTCGTCTAAATACTAGTTTCACTATTTGCTGAGGACTGGAAATCGTTATCTAGCTATCGCTCCTTAAATGCAATGCACGTTGCGTCGACTAGAAAGTAACAGTTAATTCACAAAGAATTTAAGGAAATAAAATTTTCAAAATAATAAACAAAGAAAATTCATATTCCGGGCTCGGGTATTACACCCTCTCCCCCTTAAAACAATTGCGCCCACGCAATTCTTACCTGGTCAACAAACAACTCCGGATACTGATCCTGAACTTGGTCCTCTCTTTCCCATGTCGCTTCCTCAAACCCATGATGATTCCACAGAACCTTCACTAACGGAATACTCTTTCTGCGAAGCTCCTGAATCTTCCGATCCACAATTCTAATCGGTTTCTCTTCGTAGGACAACTTTTCTTCAATCTGCAAAGGCTCTGGTTCAAGTACATGTGAAGGGTCTGGATGGTACTTCTTCAACATAGACACATGGAACACATCATGCAGTCGCGACAAGCTCGGAGGCAAAGCTAATCGATAAGCCAAAGGACCTACCTTTTCGGTGATCTCATACGGACCCACATACCTGGGACTAAGCTTCCCGCTCTTACCGTGCCGAATCAATCCCCTCCGTGGAGAAATCTTAAGAAACACCCAATCTCCCAAATCAAACTTAAGATCCCGACGGTGCTTATCTACATAACTCTTTTGACGACTCTGAGCTGTAAGCATACGCTGGCGAATAAGGTGAACGTTATCTACCATCTTAATCATCTCTGGTAACACAGTCGGATCAACTGTTCTCATCTCTCCAACCTCTTCCCAATATAATGGGGATCTGCATTTCCGACCATACAATGCCTCGTAGGGAGCCATACCTATAGTAGATTGATAACTATTGTTGTAGGTGAACTCCGCTAAAGGCAAAAACTTCTCCCAATTCTTCCCAAAGTCTAGCACACATGCTCGAAGCATGTCTTCCAAAATCCTGATGGTTCTCTCAGACTGGCCATCAGTTTGCGGATGATATGCAGTACTGAAGCTCAACTTAGTTCCCATGGCCTCTTGCAACTTCTGCCAAAAACGAGATCTGAATCTGGGATCCCTATCTGACACTATACTCTGTGGTACTCCATGCAATCTCACAATATTAGCAACATACAATTCAGCTAGCTTATCAAGGCTATCCTGTTTGTTCACGGGAATAAAATGTGTAACTTTAGTCAAGCGGTCCACAACAACCCAAACAGAATCACATCCTCTCGGAGATCTAGGAAGATCGGTCACAAGGTCCATTGTAATATGTACCCACTTCCATTGCGGAATCGATAACGGCTGTAGAAGTCCGGCTGGCCTCTGATGCTCAACTTTAACCCTCTGACAAGTCAAACATCTGGATACATACCCAGCAATCTCCCTCTTCATATTGTTCCACCAGAAGTGTTGCTTCAAATCTCTATACATCTTAGTACTGCCCGGGTGAATCGTGTACCTCGAATTATGTGCCTCGGACAGGATCTCATTCTTCAAAGTCGGATCATCAGGAACACATACTCTATCCCTGAATCTGAAAATGCCATCTGCATGTAATTTAAACTCCGACTCTCCCCCTTTAGCTTTTTCTTGGATCTTCAAGATGTGAGGATCAGTCTTCTGAGCCTCTCTGATCTGTGCTAGCAATCCTGACTGAATCTGTAAACTAGCAAACCGAATCCCTACCTCAGTAGCTTCTGGTTTCCATGAACAAATTTCTTCCAAAGTCTCCCAGTCCTTGATAATCAAGCTCGCAACAGTAGCCTTTCGGCTCAAAGCATCAGCAACAACATTTGCCTTACCTGGCACATAGTTAATGGAACAGTTATAACCACCCAATAACTCTAGCCATCTCCGCTGCCTCATATTTAGATCCTTCTGTGAAAATAAATACTTGAGACTCTTGTGGTCAGTAAATATTTCAAATCTGCAACCCCACAAGTAATGACGCCACTTCTTCAATGCAAACACAACTGCAGCTAACTCAAGATCATGTGTAGGGTAATTGACTTCATAAGGTTTCAATTTCCTAGAAGCATAGGCAATCACCTTACCATTCTGCATTAAAACACAGCCCAATCCTTCTTTAGATGCATCACTATAGACAACAAAGTTCTCTGTTCCCTCAGGTAAAGCTAGTATAGGAGCTGTAGTTAGTCTCTTCTTCAATTCTTGAAAACTGGATTCACATTTAGCATCCCAGTTGTAAGCAACTTTCTTCCGAGTCAACTGGCTCAAAGGTCCAGAAATTTTAGAAAAATCTTTAACAAATCTCCGGTAGTAACCTGTCAATCCAAGAAAACTCCGAATCTCTGGCACCGTCTCAGGTCTCTTCCAAGATGAAACAACTTCAATCTTAGCTGGGTCCACTGAAATTCCTCGATCTGAAATGATATGGCCTAGAAAAGATATCTGGTTCAACCAGAACTCACACTTGCTGAATTTAGCAAAAAGCTCATTTTCCTGCAAAGTCTGAAGCACAATCCTCAAGTGTTGCTCATGTTCAGCCTCGTTCTTCGAATACACTAAAATGTCGTCAATAAAGATCACGACAAACTGATCAAGGTAAGGTCGAAAAACCCTCTGCATCAAGTCCATGAATGCGGCTGGTGCATTCGTCAATCCAAACGGCAAAACAACAAATTCATAGTGGCCATATCTAGTCCTGAATGCCGTCTTTGGTATATCGTCACTCCGAATCCTAAGTTGATAGTAACCCTGCCTCAAGTCAAATTTGGAGTAAACACTCGCACCCTGCAACTGGTCAAACAATTCTTCAATCAACGGCAAGGGGTATTTATTCTTAATCGTGACTTGATTAAGTCCCCTGTAATCAATGCATAACCGTAGCGTGCCATCTTTCTTTCTCACAAACAACACAGGTGCGCCCCACGGTGAAGAACTAGGTTGTATAAACCCTTTCTCAAGCAAGTTATGAAGCTGAATTTTTAACTCCTGAAGTTCAGCCGATGCCATCCTGTAAGGACTCCTAGAAATTGGCGCAGTGCCTGGCACAAGATCAATCACGAACTCAATCTCCCTATCCGGTGGTAAACCCGGTAATTCCTCAGGAAATACACCAGGGAAGTCTCTAACAATCGGAACTTCATTCAAACTCAACTTATCAGCAGGCTGATTGATCAAATAGGCTAAGTAGGCTTCACAACCCCTATTCAACAGCTTAGAAGTCTTGATCGCTGATAAAAGTGGAATGCGGGCAGCCCTGCAGTTCCCAATAATCTCTAGTACCGGTAGGTCAGGAACCTTAAGATAAACGATCTTTGTTCTACAATCCAACTGTGCATAATACTTTCCCAACCAGTCCATTCCCAAAATGATTTCAAAGTCACGGAATGGTAATATAATTAAATCAGCAGGAAATTTACGGTTCTCTATACATATATCACAAGATTTGCAAATAGATTCAGCAACAAATTTTGCACCCAAAGGAGTACTAACTTCAACTTCATGAGGCAAATTATCAATGCAAACATTCACAGATCGTGCACATGCAGGAGTTATAAACGAATGCGTAGCTCCAGGATCAATCAAAACTTTAACTGGCTGAGTATTGAGAAGAAAGGTACCTTCCACTATAGCTGTATTATCGGGCAGCTCCTCTGCATCCAGTGCAAAGACCCTAGCCTGAACTCTCTGTGCTGGTCGTGCACCTGCAGCCCTATTCTGAACACCTCGGCCTCCACCACGGCCCTGAACATTATTAAATTTAGGGCAATCCTTCACCCTATGCTCATCACTGCCACAACCCGTACACTTCCCACTCTTCCTCCAGCAGTTAGCCTCAATATGCCCTGGTCGATTACAATAATCACACTGCTGATTTTGCCTAACCGCAGTGTTTCCTGTAGGTGCTGGGGCTCTGGCAGGGGTAGGAACTGTACCTCCCTGCTGAGGTTTGGTCACAGCTGGTCTAGCCTGAATCTGCTGCTGTGGCTGATACGGACGTTGCTAAGGACCCTGTGCAGAAGCCTGATACTGCCTCGGCTGACTCTGGCCCAAAAACTGCTTCTTACTCGGCTGACTGCTCTCGGCTAACATCTCAGCCTTCCGTTTCTCAAACTTCGAGGCTGCCTGAAATGCCTCGGGAAAAGTAGTGTAGGTCTGTCCAGTCAAATGCAACTGTATGTCCATTCTCAACCCACGGACAAACCTATGTATCATCCTCCTAGCTGGCCGTACCAACTCGGGCATATACCTCGACAGGCTAACAAATCTAGCCTCATATTGTGCAACAGTCATGTTTCCCTGCTTCAGGGCCACAAACTCATCTTCCCGTCTCTCCATTGCCATCTCGGGAATATATTTGTCCCGGAACTCACTTACAAAATCATCCCATAAGTGTGGAACATCCTCACAATCCCACCTCAGCCTAACAGTATTCCACCACTGCTCTGCATCACCCTCAAATAAAAATGATGCATAGTCTATTCTTGCCTCATCGGTATACCTCAAAGCAGTGAAAATTTTCTCAACTCGATTAATCCATCTCTCGGCCGCCTCATCATCCGGCTCCTCGAAAAACTTTCCCGGCTCGTGCCTCAGAAATTTCTCAAGCTGGTTATTCTCAACTCTGTACCCCTGTCCACCAGGATTAGCTTGATTACCCTGGGGATTAATCCGGTCCTGCCTCTGCTCATGTAGTACCTGTGTGATCCGGTCTACTGCAGTAGTCATGGTAGCCATAAACTGCTCAGGCAACGGCTGCTGACCCTGTTCTGCTGCCTCTTCATCTGATCCTATACCTTGAGTACCACGACGTGGCGGCATAGTAGCAACTCACAATAGCTGGCAACATTTAAAAGCAGTTTATAGACAAAAATATAACACATAAGATTAGATAACACTCAAGTCAATAACAATCCAATATTCTATCACACAATTCACATAAGACAAGTTTAACTTGCCAAACTATTTCACTTAAACACATAAACATTCCAAGTTCACAAAATCATGCTAGAACATTTTCTTTTCACTTAGCAATCATTCATAAACACTTTAGCATTTTAGACCTTTACCCCACAGACCGAGAATCATATCCCGGCTCATGCAAGACTATCATGCTCTGATACCACCTAAAGATGTCACGCCCCGACCCGACCCCGCAAAAGGCCAAGCCCGGACCCGACACACGGACGGAGTCTCCTCTGTACCGCGGACGATCCAAAACCCTAAAACAATATAATACTTGCGAAAGCTATAAAATGATCAAAACAAGCTAACTTTCTTTAAAATTTGCATTCTCTTACTAACCAACTTTCCAAACCAAAAATGCCATGCATACTACACAAGTACTTATGCCACTAAACCATTAGCCATTAGCATGCATTTCTTCACTAATCATCAGTTACAAGTTACAACATTACAACTTTAATTCATTACAACATAAGACCATTAAAGGTCTCAAAATAGGAAAATACATACAAGGCTACAAGCCTCAAAATTAAGCTTCCTTCACGCAATATACATAACATCAAGGTTTGCACAAAACTGGTAACCAACCACCAGCAAAGCAGGTAAGTGCTATCACGGAAACACCTCCACCTGCTCCTCCTCCTCAATTACCTCGAGAGGGTCTGCCTCAACTACTCCTGTAAAAACATAGTATAGAGAGGAATGAGCAAAAACTATTGCTCAGCGAGGGCAATTGGTCTCAAGGACGGAGATGAGAGAATTATGCAATGCAATACCACGCAATACATACAAATCATATAAAGATACAACCAAAGCCATCAATTAAGCAAGGCAAGTATTTAAAGCTGCAAACACTCAATCAAAGGATACGATACTCTTTTCACGAACCACTTTCAAACACGAATTCGATGACGACGCGCCGGCCCAAAACAACCTTATAACACCAGTTTGGAATACCCCGGAAGTATCCATCAATCCTACGACCCAAATCTCCCTGGGAGGCAACCCAAGCGAGAAAGGGAATAGCAACGGAGCTAGAGCAACCAACACTGGCAACCCAAGGCTACCCAGAGAGGCCCATCACTCACGTGCGAGACACTATGCCATGCAAGACTCGATACAAGACAATAAACAAGCAATAAACAAGCGATAAACCACACGTGGGAGAATAACAAAGTAGGTTACTCTCGCACGCAATAGCAGCAATTTGATAAGCAATTCAATCCAAAACAACTCAAACAAGTAATTCAAGTAATTCTAAGCATTCTATAAGCATAAGGACAAGTAAACACACAAAAACACAAATCGGCCCCAACTATCAAAATGCTACCATTTCCAAACGAGCCACGAGTTCTGGAAACCGACTTCGCCAACCCTCCTAGGTCACCATAAGGCACGTCTAAAGACCCAGAAACCTTACTTTACCCTAGAACTCGCGCAAAGTCCCATTTTTCCCCCTTTCTCGTTTGAACTACAACTACAACAACCAAACACCCAACCAACGCCATAATCGCACCAAAAGTGCTTCCATGGCTTCCCGAAGCAATGCCAACACGCAAAACGAGAAAACGCCAAAGTCGACCTAAACGACCCCGACTTTCCCAAAGGCTTAATTCTCGTTTTTTTCACTACGCAACCCAAACAAACCACACATTTTAGCATTCTAGCATACCTAGCACGTTTCTACATCAACAGAAAGCATAACAGCGCAATTTCAACTTTTCAAGGTTTTACTATTCACAAAGTACTATTCATATCACAATTCAAGTTGCAATCACAACATTTAACCGCAGAAAATGTTACAAAGCCATAAATACATGTTCTACCAATGCTAAGGAACATTTTAGAAGCATCAATTCGCTTTAAATAACGATCTACGGATAAATCTAAAAACTGATAAAGTTAACTAACACAACGTATAAATGCGCAAATAACATGCTTCCCTCACCTTAGGTACTCCTAGTCGCTAGGAAAACAACGTTGGTTGCCTCGGAAATCACCCCGCACGAGCACACGCGAAGATTGATCGTATAGAAGTTGAAATCTTTTTTTTTCTCCCTCAAAGCTCACGGCCTGCTCTCTCTATTTGCTGCTGTTTTTTTTTTATTTTGCCTATTATTTTAGCTTATAAGGTGTCAAATGGTCAAAGGTCAAAGGTCAAAGGTCAAACCACTTAAAACTTGGTCAAAGGCCCCTATTTCGCGCGTTTTAAAGCCGTTTCAGCTATGGTAAGTTCAAATAAAGCTAGCAATATTTAAAATATAAAATTTAAGTCGTCTAAATACTAGTTTCACTATTTGCTGAGGACTGGAAATCGTTATCTAGCTATCGCTCCTTAAATGCAATGCACGTTGCGTCGACTAGAAAGTAACAGTTAATTCACAAAGAATTTAAGGAAATAAAATTTTCAAAATAATAAACAAAGAAAATTCATATTCCGGGCTCAGGTATTACATTATTAGTGTGTAACCTTCTAGATTCATAATCGCGTATCGATGAGGGACTTGATAAACCTCCTTATCTATTTCAGAAATGTCTCCATCATTTATCTAAATACCCTTATGCTCATGAGTGACGCACTAGAAACGAACGTACCATGAGAATGTATACAATAATGAAGACGACATCTTTCATGAATCCATTTAATCATCAAGAATTAGCGTGCAATCCGATCCTTCTGTTACAAGTGCCCCGATCAGGAAAGGACCATGAAATGGTTAAGTCCACATCCGATACTATGTATAAATCTGAATCAATGAAACAAGAGATGATTACCGTGGAAAAACTCATTTCTATCACTTCATACTCGCCTTGGCCAAGGACTTGCTCGTTTACCAACCGATCTCATATATCATAGGATATTGCCTTACGCCGGAGGTTAACAGATCCTATCTTGACAATTACCTGTCAGTTCATACCACAAGACTAAAACGCGAAAGGCCATAACCTACCTTATAGAATACGGGCTGTAAGGCCCAGCACGAGACCTCATGTGCATATGCATCATATCATGCATAAATAAATCATTTTATATGTATTTACCTTGTTTTATGTGCTTTTAAATTAAATTATGTGTATTTGTCTCGATTTACGAGCATTGTATTGATTAACGTGCATTTGAGTATTTTAGATGTCTTATACATTAATTGAATTCCATTTCGTATGCTAGCTAACTAAAGCAATTAGATTAGAACTAAAATGGCAAACTAGTGATACATGAGTAGTTGCAACGGCAAGGTGGTCTTTTGGCTTTAGATATTATTCTATTAACACACAATACACACAAAATCTCTACACACACACACAAAATTTGAAAACCTACTCACACAAACACCACATACTCGACCAAAAGAGGAGAAAAAATGAAGGGAGAAGAAGAAGAAGAAGAGAGAAAGGAGGAGGAAAGTGGATACAAGCCATTTTCAAGCCCTTCCACCATTTTCAATCCATTTTCTTCCATTTCTATCTTTTGCAAAGGTGAGGTATTCTTTCAAAACATCTTGATAAAGCTCATCCAAGGTTGTATGATATAATTTGTTGAGTAATATAGCTTGTGAAGTTCATATTTGACCTTATTGTGAAATTGGTTGGGTTTATGTGTTGAAGATCTAGGGCTTGCCTAATTTGTATTGGATGGTCTTGAGGATTTGTTGATAAGCTAGATATTGTTTTGTATATGTTAGAGTGTATGTAAAATGTATGCAATAGTTGAGAGCATGAATTTAGCATTTTTGGACCTAGAATGTCAATCTCAATGTTTATGAGTTGTATTAGATCCTAAGTTTTGGATGTGGATTGTGGATTGGAGGGTGTTGTGGTTGGTTGGTGGAATTCATAAATGTTGTTAATAAACCATTTAGAGTATGCTTGAATACTTATTGAAGGTTGGGAGAAAGATGGCAAGAAAATGGGCTGAAAAATGAGAATTTGTGTGTGTACTAAACTCGCCCGGCTACTCGACCGACATTTGACCAAAATCTCTGTAAAAGCCGGTCGACTAAGCTGGGCGAGTTACTCGCCCGACTTCTTGGACAGTTTTGCACAACAATTTTTTGAAGACCATATCTCACTCAATTCAACTCCGAATTGAGTTCTGTTTGATTCTAGAGTTATCTACATTTGATAAGCTTAGATTCTGTACCAAAATCAGATTAATTGGAGTTTGGGATCATATCAAAATTTACCTCCTAAGTTGGACTAATGTAGAGGCATTGAAATGACTCCATAGTTTTACTTGTGTTTGTATCTTCTTTAAGTTTTAAGTAGTCTATTGATGTCTTTTCTCTATCTTATGATACTTGGCAGTACTTGAAGTGCCTTAAATGCTATATATATGTATGACCATTATATGTTTGATTTACACGCCATTGATTAATCATTTACTACCGAAAGGGGTTTACATGCTTTCTTGTCATATCATTGATAATTGCAAAGGTATTCGATTTGTATAAGTGTGGTGGGTACAACCATTGATCCTCCTACGGGATAGGGATTGATCTTCCTACAAGAAAGGGATTGATCCTCCTACGGGACAAGGGCCGATCCTTCTACGGGATAGGGACCAATCCTTCTACGGGTCAGGGATCAAATGATATCTCGAAAGAGTTGGTTATTTAATTGTTATTGAACCATGACTGCATATCTTGTAATCTAATTTATAAATTCTTGTGTGCATGGCACGTTTTATAAAATTGACTTTGAAAAGACAAAACTTTTGCGAAAACCCCTCATTTTCTATCCTCACTGAACTATACGCAGGATTAGCTCACCCCTCTTTTGATCAATTACAGGTGAGGTTGAAAATAAGCAGACCATTCAAAATGCTGGCGAAACTCCTTGGTGTGACATCGAGGATTTTCGCCTTATGTGATTACTGTGTGTTGATGTAACTTATAGTACTTGATGTATAACTTATTCTTTTGGACAAATATTATGTAACTAAGAAGATTTATTCTTTTGAGACCTAGATACCTGAATATTGGCTAGACTTTACGTATGGACAGGTGGTTCGAGGTCTTGTACATATGTAAGTAATTATGGTTCCCCTTCTAAGGCCATTGACTTGGTTGACTTTTGAACTCTGATGGAATATAAAAATGGATGAACATGTTGTTAAGCTTTCAATGTATAGATTTACTATTACGAATGTCGTGTTCCAGCCTTAGCCTTTGCAGGTATACGGCTCGGGGCGTTACACGGGGATTGTCCAAACGTAGTATTTAGCCCCTGATATAACTGGCAACTGCAATTTTTCAAGTCTGAGGATTAATTTGCACAATCTCAACTAAAGAGTAAACTATTAACCTGAAATCATGTAGTTAACTATTTATTGTCACATTCAATGATCCGTACACAGACGATCACTCATATATTTATTAGTCCACATCATCATGTTGTTCTGGCATTTGGCACGCTATCTTTTATCATTAACATCACTATGTTAATCAAAGGTAATAACACATGATAACCCGTACTCGATTATTCTAGTCCCAATTGAATAATCTGAAGGGCTATGAATCGATTCTTAATGCTTATCATATCGAAGAGAAAGTGCGAAATATCCTAAACCCTTTTAGAACATTTTCCTTCTCGGATAAACATTAGGGACATATTCATATCAAAGCAGAGAATATGAATATCCTACAAATCATATAGTGTATAAAACACATAGATATATCCTCATTAAACCCTAATAAGGTCATCTCAAACTTTAGCATTAGGGCATATCCCCAACAAGGGAGTATTGGGTCATAGGATTCTCAGGGTACATCTGAAGTACACCCACTAAAGTGATTGGGGTTTATGTTAGCACATTGATCGAGGTTTATGGATCGAGGTTCGTGGTTCGTGATTGAAGATCAAGTGAATTATGGAGTGTTGAGGTTAAGTGAATTGTATCCTTTTTATGTGTGGTAACTTATCATTTACATTGTTGTTTGGTTGTTTAAATGCTTTATTTGTGATTAACTATTGCATTGCAGGCCCTTGTAGCCTATAGCCCTCACTAGGCAATTGTGGTTGCTCATACCTCGTTAACATGTTTCAGGAGGTGCTGAAGTTGACCCCCAGCTTGTTGTTGTTGAGGGAGCAGAAGAGGAGTTGCCTTGAGGTTGAAGTATGTTTATAGATATGTGAAGACATGCTTGCTTTATGTTATATCCCATTTTGGAGCCTATGGGCTTATGTATATATTTGTGTAATTGTAAGCTTGCAAGTTAGATGGATGATGTAGGAGATTTGTAGCCGTGGCATGTAATAACTTATAGATCCGCTTCTCGTTTTGTTGCATGCTTGGGTATGAATGCAATGTTTGAATGGTTAGCTTTATATTATAAGAATGTTTAATTGATAACATTGAGTGGTATGATAAGCGGATAAAAGATAAAGATTCTAGGATTGTTGATTGCATGCTTGTATGAATCTATAATGTCTTGTATTGCTTAAGGCTCGGATGGCCTTGAAGCTGAAAAATAGTTAGAGTTGGAGTTGTCGAAGTTTATTTTGCATTCATGGCTTTATTTTCGGTTTTCAAGTATTTAGAATGTCCACGGTACAGAGGAGACTCTGTCATTTTGTTGGGTCTGGACAAAACCTTTCAGTGTGGGGTTGGGTCGGGGCGTGACAATATGGCTTATGAACTTGGTTGGTCTTGGAATGCTTGGTTGATGTTAGAGTCAATTCTCTTTCATGCATGTTGTCAAAACATTGATTGAAGATTAAATGGACTTGTTTTATCTTTTGTATGTGATGCGTTAAGATATTTGTTGATTATTTTCATTTAGCTTCGATCATCTATTTGATAAGTTTAATCTAGCTACATGTGGCATAAATGGTGAACTTGATCATAGACTTAGTGGATACCCAGTTTGTAATAGAGATGTAAGTCTCATTTCATTTTCTTGCTTTTGAGAGAACTTTGTAGTGATGACTATATGTAAATTCTCAAGAAGACATGCAAGGAGGCAACATGATGAATCCAAAGGAGTTGGAGATCCTAAAGACATAGTGATGTGTTTTAAGATAGATTTTCGTTTTTATTCTAAACTCCATGATCCACTATCTATGACTATTGCATGCATTATATTTTATATGCTTGAGCCTGTGAGACCCCAGATTTCATCTTTGTCCAGATTTGCATGATTTGACCTGTTTATGTGTTATATGAGTTAGAATGTGCTAATTCTGTTATTTATATTCCTAATACATGCTATGTGTACATTCATGAAATTTTCATCAAAAACGACATTAGAAATTTTATGGTTTTTATGAATAGTATTTTGAACACATGTCTACTAAAATTTTTACACGGGTGTTTTAAATGTTTTAAAATCTAGTCCTCGGATATTAATAGACATGTGTTTGATAAAAAAAGATTTCAAATCGGATTAGGAATTTTAAAGGTTTTTATACATTCTTTTGCCAAAATCGAGTTTTTAACCGAGTCGGGTGTAAATGTGTGCTTGTGAAAATTATTGTCACCTAAAAATATGATACTTAAAATAGTCTATGTGTCAATTGCATGTTGTGAGCAAAAATAGTCAAGAAAACAAGTTAAAAGACTAAAACTACAAAAAAACTAACTTTGTTTCAACTTTGACTTTTATTATTTTTGTTGACTTTGATCTTATAAGCATAAACACACACTAGAATCAACACAAAACATACTCACACAACACACACAAGGCCGAGAGCCATAGGAGAGAAAAAGAAAAGAATTTCAAAGCAATTTCTCTTGAAAAACTTAGTTTTTGTCCGAATCTTTGCAAACCGAGTTCGATTCCGCTTGTTGGGCACGCATTGCACACATTCATAGGCTTGTTTCGGATCAAAGGTGAGAGAAAAATTCTAGATCTTAAAATGCTATTTTTATGTCAATTCATATAATTGAATGTTTAGCCGTTGAAATGTTGAATTGATGTTATATTATTGCTTAATGGATGCTAAGGATCAGTTATATGTGTTTACATAAGTTTTGAACCGTTGTAGCATGAATTTCTATTTTTTGGGTATTAAAATTGAGTTATTGGCTTGTTGTTGAATTAATGGAGTTGTGGTGGTTGGAATCGATTGCTGTTAGCTTCTAAAAGTTTGTTAAATACATTGTAGTAATTTTGTAATGCTGAAATTTTGATTGAGAAGTTGTAGTGAAAGTACAAAAATTTCAGCCATGGTGCATTGAGGTTTTAGGGTTGTTGGGCTTGTTTTGGATGAATTGTGATTGGTTTCCGAGGGGGCTAGCGTAGTTTCTTGAGTGAGTGAGTGATAGAAACTGGTTTGGAGGTTATTGGATTAGTAGAAGGTAAGTTATGACTTTTAGAAGTTTGAGTTGTCTTTCTTTAAAATATTGAACTATTGTCTTTGGGTTTTTGGGTCGTGTTGAGTGATTGAATCTTGTGTTGTTGGAGGTTAGACTCAGGTTTGGTTGTGTGGTATAATGCTTGTTAGGTTGGGAAGCCTACTTTGTCATTTAACCTAGTTGTTGAGTTGTTAATTGATTAAATGATATTATGTTGCTAAAATGTTACTCACTAATTGATTATTGATGAAGTCGGGAGATAGACAATCTACTTTTGTTGTCCTTCTGTGATATGAATGATTATTATTACTCTCATGAGTCTTGGTATGTGTGTGCCACTTCTCGGGCAGCGTTGGACTGTCTGGTTGATAACGACATGACTATCATAGACTACCCCCAGCTCGCATAGGCAGAGGTGCTATGGAGGGAGGGGCTAGAGAGGTACGTCGGGTGCGTGAGTAATAGGGAGTTATAAGAAGATGGTTGAGATCGTGATGGCGTTTGGAGCTACACCAACTAGAGTATCCTTATTGATTGTTTATTATCATTGTTGTGCTTATAATGTTATTGATGTTTATTATGTGTTTATTGCTCAAAGGATGATTTCCAAGGAGTATAGTAAATACTTTTAAAAGATCTATAGAATCCTCACTGGGCTTGTTTTATATAAGCTCACTCTTATTATTATGCATACAGGTGTTACTGAACCAGAATACGGGTATATGCCTCAAGAAGATGAGAATGTGACTTTTGTTGAAGAGTCTTGTGTGCCAGAGTCATATCCTGATGCTTAGCTGGAATATTGTATACTATGTTGTAGTATGATTTATGTTGTAGAGTTTCAAGTTTTTGCAGGTTGTATTGTATAAACTGATCCAAAGATAGTAAAAGTATTATGCTAGTTTAGTTGTCTTACTTTTTGGTTTCAAATAAGTTACTAAGCTAGTATAATATGTTATGTATGTATATGAATTTACTTAGTGATGTATGATGTTGGAACGGAGGCGTATAACTTATGGATGAAATGGTGAAAGAATTTTTAAAGTATATTTTGGTTGCGTTGTATGTTGCTATCTTGATTGTGGAGTTGATTGGTGATTGTGGATTTGGTTGTATGAGTTACAAAGAGGTTGGTTTAGAGCCTCGTAATCTAAGTTACGGTTGTTATACTGCCGAAATTTCGTTGTGTCCTGACTGATCGTAGGTGGGGTCGAGTTGGGGCGTTACATTAAGTGGTATCAGAGCTTATGTTTAGCTGTTAGAAGGGGTATTCTTGGAATGTGGGTAATGGTCTTAGCATGAAAGTATGTATGAAGTGAAAAAAAAGTGAAATATATGTTAATATGATTAAGTGATTATGTGATTTAGTGACTATGTGATTATATGATCAATTTGTTTATGTGATTGATACTTAAGTGATTTATGTGCTTTACGTGAGTTTGTTACTTATGTGCTAATAATTGTTTATAACATGTCTATGTGCTATAACTTGTGCTAACTCTTTGATAGTAGAATGGCGGGTCGACCGAGAATAAAAGGTAAAAATATAATGAGGTATCGGGCAATGTGGCACTGGGCTGAGATTAGGGTAATGACCGTATTGTTGCAGCTATGGAAAGAATGATGGAAATCATGGCAGGACAGGCACAGTTATTAGCAGGGCAGGCTGCCCAGGCACAGATGATGAATGTACAGGGTGGTTACCACAGGCGAAATACGTTGAAGGAATTCTTGGGTTATTATCCACCGAGATTCCAAGGAGAGCCAGATGATAGAAATGCAGAGGCATTGATCAACAAGATTGAGAAGATTTTTGATCCTTTGGATTACACTGACGAGAGGAAAGTCACTTTTGCAGTTTATTTGTTTGATGATGAGGCTGAAGAGTGGTGGCATACAGTGAAAGCTGGTTGGGAGGCACGAGGTACTCCTTATGTTTGGGATACCTTTCTTAAAGCGTTCCGGGCCAAGTACGTCCCGAGGATTGCGCGGGAACGGAGAGAGGCAGAGTTTCTGCCTTTAGTTCAGGGTGATGCTACAGTGGCTCAGTATGAAGCCACTTATACCAGGCTGTCTCGGTATGCACCGAAATTTGTAGCAGATGAGAAGCGTAAAACTTGGAGGTTTATGTTAGGTTTGAGGCCAGAGATTCAGGATACAATGGCCCTGAATTAGTATGATATATTTTCTGAGGCCTTCGATGCAGCTTCTCGATTGGAGAAGAGGAAAAGGGAACAGATTGGACCTAGTTAGCCTAGTAAGATGCCATTTCAGCCGCAGGGTCAGCAGGGTATGTATAGGCCTCCAATGCAGCAGGTTGTGTATAGACCGTCAATATAGTAGGGCTCTTTTAGACCTCAGGGTTAGCAGGGTTTCTACAGGCCTCAGTTTCAACAGGGCTCTTACCAGGCTCAATCACAGTACAAGCCAGCCCAGTCTCAGGGTCAATATAGGCCTAGCGTTACAAGACCTCAATAGCAGGCTGGTACAGCTACTTTTTCAGCTTCTAGGTCTTCGAGGGGCAGTGTTAGTGCTTCGTCACTACAGTGTACTTACTGCAAACGTCAGGGCCATTTGGAGGCCGACTATAGGGTGAAGGCATGAACTTGTTTGGGTTGCGGCAGCAATCAGCATAGGGCGAGGGATTGCCCTAGATTTCAGAGGTCTAAGGGTCGGACATCGACCCAAGGTTATCAGGGTCGACCTACCAGTGGTGCACCTCAGTAGCAGTGGGTTCAAGCTCGGGCCTACGCAGTGGATTTGGAGGAAGTACCTGAGGCAGCGGCAGTTGTAGAAGGTAACTTCCTTATACTCAATCAACTTGTTAAAGTGTTGATTGATTATGGTGCTACGCATTCTTTCATTACGCCTACTTGTGTGCAACGTGTTAACATGCAACCTGAAAGATTGCCTTATGTGGTAGAGATTAGTACTTCTTTGACTGATAAGTATGTGACTGGCTTAGTATGTAAAGACTGTAAAATACATGTTAAGGGTCATGATTTTCCTTCGGACCTTATCTTATTTCCTATCCGGGGGTATGATGTTATCTTGAGTATGGATTGGCTTTCTAAGTATGATGCCCAGTTAAACTGTAGAACATAGGTAGTACAGTTTCATTTGCCAGATCAGCCAGTGGTTGAGGTAGCGGGGAATCGGGATGCTAAGATGAGTTTTATTATCTCATCAACTAAAGCTGTTAAGTTGGTGAGTAAGGGGTGTTCAGGTTATCTAGCTTATTTGATCAACAAGCCATCTAATAAGCTAAAGCTGGAGGAAGTTCCTATTATTCGAGAATATCCCAATGTATTTCTCGAGGAGTTGCCAGGATTGCCACTAGAAAGAGATGTTGAGTTTATGATTAATCTGATTCCCGGTACTCTACCTATTTCTAAATCAGCGTACCGGATGGCACCAACTGAGTTGAAGGAGCTGAAAACTCAATAGCAAGAGTTATTAGAGAAGGGTTTCATTCAGCAGAGTTCTTCACCATGGGGAGCACCTGTTTTATCTATGAAGAAGAAGAATGGTACCTTGAGATTATGTATCGACTATCGTGGTTTGAATCAGGTGACCATCAAGAACAAGTATCATTTGCCACAAATTGACGAGTTGTTTGCTCAACTTCAGGGAGCTTAAGTCTACTCTAAGTTCTACTTAAGGCAGGGGTATTATTAGCTTCGGATTCATACGGAGGATGTTCCCAAGTCTACTGTCAGGACTCGGTACGAGTATTATGAATTTGTAGTTATGCCCTTTGGACTAACTAATGTACCGGCAGCATTCATGGATCTTATGCATCAGGTTTTTCAGCTTTACTTGGACCAGTTTGTGGTAATCTTTATTGATGATATCTTGGTTTATTCTAAGACTGAATCGGAGCATGAGCAACATCTACGACTTGTCCTACAAAAGCTACAGGAGCATCAATTGTTTGCAAAGTTTAGTAAATGTGAATTCTGGCTGCAATGAATATCTTTTCTTGTCTATGTGATTACACAGAGTGGTATTTCAGTAGATCGCACTAAGATTGAAGTGGTGATGTCTTGAAAAAGGCCAGAGAATGTTTCGGAGGTTCGTAGCTTCCTTAGCTTGGTGGGTTATTACCGTAGGTTTGTGAAGGACTTTTCTAAGATTACAGGACCACTTTCTAAGTTAACTCAGAAGCGGACCAGCTTTATTTGGGATGAGAAATGCGAGAGTAGGTTTCAGGAGTTGAAAAAGAGGTTGACTACAACTCCAGCACTTGCTCTACCAGAAGGGACCAATAATATGGTTATCTATAGCGATGCATCCAAGGAGGGCTTGGGTTGTGTACTTATGCAGAATGGCTGGGTTATTGCCTATGCTTCTAAAACATTGAAGCCGTATCAGGTGAATTATCCGACTCATGATCTTGAGTTGGCAGCCGTTGTTTTCGCATTGAAAAAGTGACGTCATTATCTGTGGGGCAGTAAGTTCAAGATTTTCACTGATCATAAAAGTCTGAAGTATTTGTTCTCGCAGAGTGAGTTGAATATGCGTCAACGAAGGTGGATGGAACTTCTCGTAGATTATAATTGTTCTATCAGTTATCTGCCTAGGAAGACAAATGTTGTAGCAGATGTTCTTAGCCGTAAGGTGAGTATTTCTTGTTTGGCTATTAAAAAGTGGGAGGTTCTTGAGGAATTCAATTATTGGAGACCGGAATTGACTCAGGTTGGGGTGATGTGTTCACATCTCTGTATTCAACCTTTTTTGGTATCTCAAATCAGATGAGCCCAACAACTTGATTCAAAACTTCAGATGATCAAGGATCAAATTACGGATGATCAGTCTGACTTCAAATTATATGAGGATCGTATTCTTCAGTTTCAGAACAGGGTTTGTGTCCCCGATAAACCGGGTTTGAGGAGAGGTATTATGGATGAGGCTCATAATTCTAAGTACACCATTCATCCCGATGGAAACAAGATGTATCGGGATTTGAAACAACATTATTGGTGGAATAACATGAAAATGGAGGTTGCTCAGTTTGTATCCAGATGTTTAACTTGTCAGCGGGTGAAAGTAGAACATCAACGAGCCGCAGGGTTACTTCAGCCGTTGGCAATACCAGAATAGAAGTGGGAACATATTACGATGGACTTCGTCTCTAGTTTGCCTAGAACACCGAGAGGTAACAATACAATTTGGGTTGTTGTGGACCGTTTAACAAAGACAACTCATTTCATTCCGATGAGGTTGCAAAGTTGACGGATCATTATATGGATCAGATTGTTAAACTTCACGGGATTCCATCTAGTATTGTCTCAGATCGAGATCCTCGGTTTACTTCTCGTTTGTGATAGAAACTTCAGGAGACTTTGGGTACTTAGTTAAACTTCAGCACAGCGTATCATCCATAAACTGACAGTCAGTCTGAGAGGACTATTCAGATTATGGAGGATATGCTCAGGGCTTGTGTTCTGGACTTCGGGAAGAACTGGGAGAAACATCTACCACTTGCCGAGTTTTCCTATAACAATAGTTATCAAGCGACTATTGGAATGACACCTTTTGTAGCTCTCTACGGCCGTAAGTGCCGATCACCTTTGTATTAGGATAAAGTAGGGGAAATGAAAGCTATTGATCTGACTATCATGCCAGAGTTTCTGGAGAAGATTGAGAATGTTCAGTTGGTCAGGCAGATAATGTTGACAGCGCAGAGTAGATACAAAAGTTATGCTGATAAGCGTCGTCGGGATTTGGAGTTTGCAGTCGGGGATCGGGTTTTCTTGAAATTGTCACCTCGAAAGGGGTTTGCTCGCTATGGTAAAGGTGGTAAGTTGAGTCCGAGGTTTGCCAGGCCATTTGAGATTACTGGTAGAGTTGACAAGTTAGCATATCGGTTGGCTTTACCAGAGAATTTCTCTAATGTTCATGATGTCTTTCACGTGTCTAATTTGTGGAAATATAATCTGAATCCTTCTCATATTCTAGAGCTAGAGCCGTTAAAGCTTTGTGAGAATTTGACTTATGATGAATTTTCAATTCGTATTCTTGATCAGATGGAACATGAGTTGAGGTCGAAGAAGATTCCGATGGTCAAAATATTGTAGAAGCATCACTGGATTGAGGAAGCTACTTGGGATAGGAGAGATCAGATGCAGCAGCAGTATTCAGATCTTTTCAGTACAGCAAGTAAGAATTTCGAGGACAAAATTTCTTTAAGGGGGGAGAATGTGAGACCCCAGATTTCGTCTTTGTCTAGATTTGCGTGATTTGACCTGTTTATGTGTTATATGAGTTAGAATGTGCTAATTCTATGATTTATATTCCTAATACATGCTATATGTGCATTCATGAAATTTTCATAAAAAAACGGCATCATAAATTTTATCGACGGTTTTTGTGAATAGTATTTTGAACACACGTCTGCTAAAATTTTTACACGGGTGTTTTAAAAGTTTTAAAACCTAGTCCTCAGATATTAATAGACCTGTGTCTGATAAAAATAGATTTCAAATCGGATTAGGAATTTTAAAGGTTTTTACACATTCTTTTGCGAAAATTGAGTTTTTAACTGAGTCAGATGTAAATGTGTGCTTGTGAAAATTGTTGTCACCTAAAAATATGATACTTAAAATAGTCTAAGTGTCAATTGCATGTTGTGAGCAAAAATAGTCAAGAAAAAAAGTTGAAAGACTAAAAATACAAAAAAAACTAACTTTGTTTCAACTTTGACTTTTATTATTATTTTTGACTTTGATCTTATAAGCATAAACACACACTAGAATCAACACAAAACACACTCACACAACACACACAAGGCCGAGAGCCATAGGAGAGAAAAAGAAAAGAATTTCAAAGGTTTTCAAAGCAAATTTCTCTCGAAAAACTTAGTTTTTGTCCGAATCTTTGAAAACCGAGTTGGATTCCGCTTGTTGGACACGCATTCATAGGCTTGTTTCGGATCAAAGGTGAGAAAAATTCTAGATCTTAAAATGCTATTTTTATGTCAATTCTTATAATTGAATTTTTAGCCGTTGAAATGTTTAATTGATGTCATATTATTTCTCAGTGTATGCTAAGGATTAGTTATATGTGTTTATATAAGTTTTGAACTGTTGTAACATGAATTTTTATTTTCTGGGTATTAAAATTGAGTTATTGGCTTGTTGTTGAATTAATGGAGTTGTGGTGGTTGGAATCGATTGATGTTAGCTTCTAAAAGTTTGTTAAATACATGGTAGTAATGTTGTAATGCCGGAATTTTGATTGAGATGTTGTAGTGAAAGTCCAAAAATTTCAGCCATGGTGCATTGAGATTTTAGGGTTGTTGGGCTTGTTTTGGATGGATTGTGGTTGGTTTTCGAGGGGGCTAACGTAGTTGCTTGAGTGAGTGAGTGATAGAAACTGGTTTGGAGGTTATTGGATTAGTAGAATGTAAGTTATGACATTTAGAAGTTTGAGTTGTCTTTCTTTAAAATATTGAATTATGGTATTTGGGTGTTTGGGTCGTGTTGAGTGATTGAATCTTGTGTTGTTGGAGGTTAGACTCAGGGTTGGTTGTGTGGTTTAATGCTTGTTAGGTTGGGTGGCCTACTTTGTCATTTAACCTAGTTGTTGAGTTGTTAATTGATTAAATGATATAATTTTGTTGAAATGTTATTCACTGATTGATTATTGATGAAGCCGGGATATAGGCAACCTACTTTTGTTGTCCTCATGTGATATGAATGATTATTATTATTGTCATGAGTCTTGGTATGTGTGTGCCACCTCTCGGGCAGTGTTGGGCTGTCGGGTTGATAATGGCATGACTATCATAGACTACCCCCCAGCTCGCATGGGTGGAGGTGCCATGGAGGGAGAGGCTAGAGAGGTACCTCGGGTGCATGAGTAATGGGGAGTTATAAGATGATGGTTGAGATCGTGATGACATTTGGAGCTACACCAACTAGAGTATCCTTATTGATTGGTTATTATCATTGTTGTGCTTATAATATTATTGATGTTTATTATGTGTTTAGTGCTCAAATGATGATTTCCAAGGAGTATAGTAAATACTTTTAAAAGATCTATCGAATCATCACTGGGCTTGTTTTATATAAGCTCACTCTCAATTATTATGCATACATGTGTTACTGATCTAGAATACAGGTATGTGCCTCAAGAAGATGAGAATGTGACTTTTGTTGAAGAGTCTTGTGTGCCAGAGTCATATCCTGATGCTTAGCTGGAATATTGTATACTATGTTGTAGTATGACTTATGTTGTAGAGTTTCAAGTTTTTGAAGGTTGTATTGTATAAACTGATCTAAAGATAGTAAAAGTATTATGCTAGTTTAGTTGTCTTACTTTTGGTTTTAAATAAGCTGCTAAGCTAGTATAATATGTTATGTATGTATATGAATTTACATAGTGATGTATGATGTTGGAACGGAGGCGTATAACTTATGGATGAAATGGTAAAAGAATGTTTAAAGTATATTTTGGTTGCGTTGTATGTTGCTATCTTGATTGTAGAGTTGATTGGTGATTTGTGGAGTTGGTTGTATGAGTTACAAAGAGGTTGGTTTAGAGCCTCAGAATCTAAGTTACTGTTGTTATACTGCCGAAATTCCTTTGCGTCCTGACTGATCGTAGGTGGGGTCGAGTTGGGGCGTTACAGGACCACATCATTATGTTCTAGTAGCAACTTAATTAAACTTAGTACGAATCAAGTCTCTCTACCTTTGGGTAAGACCGGATATGATCTATGACTGTTGCATGCATTATATTTTATATGCTTGTTAATGTATTCTATTGCAAAACTCCCAAATGTACAAATTAATATTAGATCTGTTTTTCCTCCGCCATCCTAGGACTTAATGAACCCAAAGCAATCATATCCGGTCTTACCCAAAGGTAGAGGGACTTGATTCATACTATGTTTAATTAAGTTGCTACTAGAACATAGTGATGTGGTTGTCTTCCAAAATCTAACGTCCAACATGGCCACAAAGGCTTAAGGCTATTGATTCAATTTTGTCGGATAATTATTAGATGGCGGGTCGGGTCTAACTGAATTACTTAATCAACAAAGCCACAAAGGTTTGAGACCAAAGTAATTTAGGGACTGGATATGACCATTGTGATAACCCGAACCCGGCATGCATTTAATAGCACTTGACTGCATTAGATTAAATGTTTAGTTAGTTAAATCAACCAATTTGCACTAATTTTCATATTTCTCTTGGAAGCATTTAGTAATTGTATATTGAATAATTGAAAGGTTGTTATCTACTTCTATTAATTATAGTAATTGAATTTATTCTCTTGTATTTAATTAAGTGTCATCTTAAATGTTAATATTTAATTGCACTTGATTGCATGTTTATATTTATTTGTTCATTTGTAACTTAACATTAACTTCATAATTCTTTAAAATATTCTAGAAATAGTTAAATTAATTATTTTAAATGAATATTGATTACCTTGATTGTTTTGATTATTTTAATAATCGGTTTTGGTTGTTTTGCATTAAAATCACTCGGTTTTCAAATAAATGAGGAAAGTAACTCCGAGCCGGAGTGAATTTTAAACTATTCTACTATTCTACTTTTCAAAGAATTAAAGTTTTATATTATTGTTCATCACTTTATTAGCGATCGATTAGTGACCGTTCGATCGTAGAATTTCGAAAATAGGAGTTAGAGAAATATTCTTTGGACTTAGTGAAAAATGTTTTTAGCTTAATTTAACTAGTTTTAGTTGTTTTTCATTTAATTGCATTGTTTTAACTTGAATTGGATTTAATGGCATCAAAATAAGCTTATTTGACTATTTTTAATTAAAGTTTGATTTTGCAAATGACCAAAATACCCTTGTCACCATTTAAATAAAAAAACAAGGCAAAAATGACTCAAAACAAAACTAAAAATGACCCTTGTGTCCCCCCCCTTGGCCGAATGGTTTTCAAGAGAAAAAAAAAATGATTTTGCTTTCAATTTCTTCTACAATCGTGCGTGGAACTGCTCGGGGGTCGTGGCTCGGGTCCTTACGGGCCTTGGTCTTCAATCTCTGTGAGGGTTTTCACGCTTTTGTGCATTTTAATATGAATTTGATTTTTGAGTCAATTTTTCAGATTTGGTATTTATCGCGTTATAATGCCTGTTATTGCTTGAAATAGCTTGCTTAGGGTTCGTAGAGCATTGCTTGTTAGTTATTTAGAATTTTTATGGTTGAAACTACGTATTTGAAATTGGGGAAGAACATGAATAGTGAATTATGAATAGTAAATTCTAGAATTTCGGATTTCGATCCGAATTGCGATTGATTGATTTGGATAGGTGTCATTAATGATAGAAAGCTAAAATGTGAAATAAAAACGGATCGACCTTTGTTAAAATTGGAAATTAGACAAAGAAACGTAAAGGGACCGTTTGACCAAAAGTTGACCGTGCTTGAATTGAGTTGGGAGTTTTGCAATTGAGGGCATGGAAGCACTTTTGGCGCTGTTGTGGCGTTGATTGAGTGACCGGTTAGCATAGTTGTAGTTCAAACGCAGTAGGTGGACTTTCGCGCCTCGGGTGAGAAAGTGAAGTTTAGTGACATAGAAACGTGCCTTGTAGTGCCTGAGTGAATGTAGTGAAATTGGTTTCCTAATTCCGTAGCTCGTTTGCTCGTAATTGCCTTTAGAAGTTAGGGATTGAATAGTGATATTTGTTGTTTTCGTGTTTGAACTGCTGTTACTTGTTTAATTGGTGTTATTGTTGCTTATTATTGCTTGTTATACTTGAAAAGCTGGTTGAATGCTAGTATTGATTGTGATTGCTTGTTATCTCGTTTGTTGTCACTAGTTTTTATTGTTGTGCTATCGCTCGTTTATTACCTTGTATTGAGTCTTGCATTGCATAGTGTCCCGCGCGTGAGTGATGGGCCTCTCTGGGTAGCCTCGGGTTGCCAGTGATGGTTGCTCTAGCTCCGTGGCTATTCCCTCTTATCGCTTGGGTTGCCTCCCAGGGAGATTTGGGTCGTAGAATTGATGGTTACTCCCGGGGTATTCCAAACTGGTGTTATAAGGTGGATGCGCGCTTATTGTCATCGTTGTCAACATCAAGCTCGAGATTGATGTATCGCTCGTGAAATGGTACATTGCTCATAAGAGTGAACCATAGCCTTCAGAGTGTGGTATAGCTTTGAATGGTTGTGTAAATGCTTTCTTGAATGTTTAATATATTGTCGTTTGTATTGAATGCTTTCTTATTGACTTTATTGCTTAGCTGTGCCTATTTGCATTGCACGACTTTCTTTCTCTCCAATTCGATATCTGTCTCGCCCTCACTGAGTATACGTGTTGTGTATACTCACTCATCACCACCACATTTCAAGAAATGCTATGTTAGCTGGAAAGTTCGTGATTTCGTGAAAGTTCGTGCTTGAAGAGTTGTCTTGCGTGCTATGTGGCTTGAGTTGTCAAAGATGCAAGATGTATGCTTTTATGTATTGTATGAATTTATTGTTAAAAGAAATGTAATTTAAATCTAGCTAAGTAGTTGAGGTAAATTGATAAGCTAGTTTATGTAATCAGTTAGCATAGCTTAACTTCAAAGCATGTTTGTGTTGTTTAAAGGAAGAGTTAGAATAATCTAGAACTTGAAAATGTATGTATATTTGCTTGTGGTTGCTTGTTGAGAACAAGGCTCGGATGGCCTTGAGGTGGTTGAATGTTTGGACATGGTATTGGTCTATTTATATGTTGTCGCAGGTTTGTCTTTTGCCTAGAAACAGGGGAGACTCCTTCCGTTTTCCCTAAAAATTATGCCCGGGTTTGGTTTGGGTTGTAATTAGATCGATTGATAGAACTTCCGGTCTCGAGAGGGATCGGGATGTCACAACCATAACCTATTTTGTGAAATAGACAATAAAGCGTTGTTGACTCTTGATATTTATATTCTAACATAGCCACAAAGGTTTGAGGAATGCAAATCATTAAGAGAATTTGGTCACCCACTACTGAATTTTAAGAAAATTCACGTTTCTCGTTATGGGAGTATGAGATTCGATAAAGATAGTGGGAGTTACTATTTTTGTAAAGACCATACTTAAATAGTTATGCATTTTTATATCAACTAGCAGTCTTACTTTTTGTGCTCCTTATTTCTGCAGTATTTTTATAATGGCTTCTATTTCAAATCCCATTGCTCATATCCTTGATAAAAGTGCTTTACCCGGACCAAACTTGCCTGATTTGTTTCGCAATCTTAAAATTGTTTTGGGATTGGAAAAGATTGAATATGTTCTGGATAAGGCCCCTCCTACTACCCTTCCTGAAACTGCAACTGAAGAAGAGCAAGAAACATATTAGCTCTGGGTTGAACATGAATTGAGAGCAAAAGCTTATATTCTTGCTTCAATGTCAAATGAACTGCAAAAGCAACATGAAAAGATGTCTCATGCTGCTAGCATGATTCTGAACTTGAAAGAGCTATATGGTTAGCAAAGTGATGTTGCAAGATATGAACTATCAAAGGAGTTGTTCAGAGCCAGATTGGAAGAGGGTGGTGATGTCAGTAAGCATGTTCTCAAGATGATTAATCTGATTAATCAACTGAGATGCTTGAGTTTGACATGGACTGTAAGCTGCACACAAATCTTATTATGTAGTCTTTCCCACCTTCCTTCAATCAATTCATTGTGAATTTTCAAATGAACAAACTCTATGGTTCTTTGCCCGAGCTAGCCAATATGTTGACCACTGCACAATCACACTTCAAGAGAAAGAGGAAGAAGACTGTCCTCGTTGCTACCTCTTCTTCTGGGTATAAACCCAAGAATAGAAGAAGGAAGAAGAACAACAACAAGAAGAAGAACACTGCTCCTAAGCCCACTAGGGGTATTAAGAAGAAGGAAGCCGTCTCTAAAGGGCAGTGTTATCACTGCAAGGTTGATGGCCATTAGAGAAGAAGTTGTCCCCTGTACCTTCAAGAGTTGAAAGAGAAATAGGTTGCCGCAACTGCGCAAGGTACAACTTCTTTTAAATCTGTGAATGAAACAAAAGTTTCAATTAGTCCGACTTGTACATCTTGGATTTTAGATTTTGGTGCTACAACACATGTTTGTATGTCCTAACAGAGTCTAAATGATAGGATAACGCTTCGGAAGTGTAAGATTGTTCTGAAGGTTGGTAATAGAGCAAGTGTTGCAGCCCATGCCAAAGAAATGTTGAAGTTTGTCAACCTGCTAGTCATGTTATGCATCTTTCAAATGTTTTGTTTGTTCCAAATGCTGTTAGAAATATTGTTTATATTCCTAAGCTTGTTTGCGAGAATTATGAATTTTCCTTTTCAAACAAGAGTTGTAATATTTATTATGGTAATGATTATATCGGCTCAGGTACTTTGTTGAACGCACTTTATCATTTGAATTTAGATGAATGCATGCATGTAACTTCGACTTCCGCTTCAAAAGAGAAACAACCAAAAGATATTCAAATCAATGTGAAACAGTTGTGGCACTTGAGACTTGGTCATATTAACGAGAAAAGATTAACATGGATGGGTCAAAATGAACTTATAGATTCATTGGGATATGAACCTGGGCCTACATGTGAGTCTTGTATTCTCGAGAAAATGACTAAGTCATCATTCGTTGGAAAAGGAATAAGATCCACTGAATTGTTAACATTAATACATAGTGATGTATGCGGTCCCTTTAGAGAAATGGCTCGCGGTGGTTACATCTACTTCAAAACATTTACTAATGACTATTCTCGGTATGGTTATGTGTATTTAATGAAGTACAATTTTGAGGCTTTTAAAAAATTCAAGGAATTTAAAGCTGAAGTAGAAAACTAAACGGGAAAGAGAATTAAGACCTTGCGATCTGATCGTGGAGGTGAATACTTAAGTACTGAATTTCTTGAATATCTTAAACAAGGTGGAATAGCTTCACAGACTACTCGACCTGCTACATGATAATTAAATGAAGTATCTAAACATAGGAATCGTACATTGATGGACATGGTACGATCTATGATCAGTTACACCGATCTTTCAATTTCATTATAGGGGTATGTACTTCTTACGGCTATTTACTTGTTGAACAGGGTTCCAACTAAAGCTGTTCCAACTACACCATATAAGTTATAGGTTGGTAGGAAACCAAATCTTAATCATATTAGGATTTGGTGTTGTCCCGGTTATGGTAAGAAACTTAAGATGGACAAGTTGGAAGCTAGATTAGATAAAGGGAGATTTGTGGGATATCCTAAGGAGACTAAAATATATTATTTTTATTTTCCCGATGATCAAAGGATATTGATCAGTCGAGATGTCGTCTTTCTTGAAAAAGAGTTTGCTCAAAAACGAGGTAGTGGGAGGAAAATAATAATAGAAGAAGAGTCTTCTGAACCACAAACTGACCTAAATCTTGATCCTGAACCAATTCAACAAGATCCAGAACCATTCACCACACAAGGACCTCGTAGATCTAGTAGAGTATCCCGTCCTCTAGAGAGATATGGTTATTTACTTGTGGAAATACAAGAGTTGTTTGTGGTTGGGGATAAAGATCACTTGGATGATTATACTAATTATGAGGAAGCAATACAAGATATTGATTCTGAGAAATGGAGACATGCTATGCAAACAGAGATAGATTTAATGTATTCAAATGATGTTTGGACCTTAGTTGACCGACCTGAAGGTATTGTACCTATAGGTTATAAATGGGTCTTCGAAAGGAAACTTGGAATTGATAGAAATGTAGAAATTTATAAAGCAAGGCTGATTGCAAAAGGTTTTCGTCATAAACAAGGTGTTGATTATGACGAAACCTTTTCACTAGTTGCCATGCTTAAGTCCATCCGTATCATGCTTGCTATTGCTGCACACTATGATTATGAGATCTAACAGATAGATGTTAAAACCGCGTTCTTGAATGGCTATCTTGAGGAAGATATTTATATGGAACAATCTTAAGGTTTTAAATCCAATAATGATCAAGTGTGGAACCTTAAGAGATCAATATATGGTCTAAAGCAAGCCTCTCATTCTTGGAACATCAGATTTAATAATGAGATCAAAGAGATTGGTTTCATTAGAAATGATGATGAACCTTGTGCATACAAAAAGATCAGTGAGAGCATGACCATTTTTATGATTATGTATGTTGATATATTTTAATCATGGGAAATGATATTGGATAGATTATGTCCACAAAAATTTGGTTAAACAACAAGTTCTCCATGAAAGATCTGGGAGAGGCTTCTTAAATCTTAGGGATTCGTGTCTATAGAGATAGAACGAAAAGATTGATTGGCTTGTCTCAAAGCATGTACTTAGAGCGAGTTTTGAAGAAATTGTTAGAGATATGCCCTAATGCTATATAGTTAAATGACCTATATAGGGCATTTTGATGTAAATCTAAATGGCATGTTAATTGAATGTTCATATTCTCTGTTCAATTATATGAATGTATCCTCAATGTTTTTCGGAGAATAAATATATTGTTAAAGTGTTTAGAATTCAATATCATGTTTCTTCGACATGATAAACATTCAAAAGCATTCATAGTACTTAGAGTGTTCGACCAGGACTAGAATAATCAAGTACGCACTATCATATGTAGTTCTCTTTGATTAACATATAGATGTTGATGATAAAGGGTAGCGAGCATCGAGCTACAACGGCATAGGGATGCTATTAACTCACATATGAATGATTGTTGTTAGAATGGATCATTGAATGTGACCCGAGTGACAAACTACATGACTTTGGATTAATAGTTTGTCATTCATTGCAAATTGTGCAAATTAATCCTTTGACTTGAGAAATTATGGTTGCCAGTTATATTAGGGGCTAAATCTTGCGTTTGGACAATGCTTGCCTTCTTTGAGGGTGAGATACGACCTCTTGCATTTTAGTCTTGCGATATAAAGACCGACAGGTAATTGTGAAGATAGGATATGTTAACCTCCGACAGTGAGACGATGTCCTATGCGATCTAGTATTGGTTGTCTGAAATGAGAAATCCTCGGCTGGGGTAGTTGAAAGATGGAAATGTGTTTTTCCATAGATGTCATCTCTCATTCCAATGAATTAGATCTATGCATAGAATCATTTAGTGGACTTAATCATTTCATGGTCCCCACAACGATTGGGACATTTTAACAGAAGGATCGAATTGCATGCTAATTTACGACTGTAAATAGGTTGTTGGAATTTGAGTTCATTACTGTATATATTGTCATGATACGTTTATTGCTAGCGTGTCACTCATGAACATGAAGGTATTCCAGAAAATGGCAGAGACATTTTCAGAATCGATCATTTATCGCTAAATGGTCATGAACCTAGAAAGTCACACACTTAGGGTATCATGAATAAAGAAAATTTTGAGCTTGGTATTGAGTTAGAAACACATTAAAGTGTTAATGGTGTTATTTTGGCCATTAACGGTTAAGTGGACCAAAATCATAATTTTCAAAAGTTTTGGGGCCAAAGTGTACATACTAAAAAGTATTGGGGCAAGAGTACAAACAGATTGAGGGGTCAATCTTGAATTAATTATTCTAAAATGGTTTAGAATTAATTAATGTTTGTCTTTTCTAAAAGACAAACAACAATTTGCACTAAAAGACGAAACACAAAAGGACAAACACTAAAGGACAAACGACAACTTGTACTAAAAGACAAACAACAAGTTGCAAGAGAAATTTGTCCAAAAATCCATCCTATGGCCGGCCATCTGTAGGATTTGGACACTTGGCTTCTTCATTTGTTTAGATCATTACACTTGGCATTTGATGAGCTTGTTCATGCATCTATAAATAGGAGACAAGTTTTCTTCTTGTTCAGCTATTGGCTTGGCCAAAAATTACACATATTAAGAAGCATTTTATTCTCTCTTTTCTCTTGGTAGTTTCGGCCAAGGCTAGTTAAAATAAAAGATCATTGCTTCTTGCTTTTTGACTTATACACATATGTTATCAGGTATTAACTAAGGCTAGCACTTTAATTAGTTAGTTACCTTGTTGTTTTTGGATATTCGTAGATCGACTAGGACCTTTGCACTTTCGGAGGAGATTTGTCCGAGTCAAGATCTTCCTTTCAAGAGTCTACATCCGAGTTCTCCACGCGAGGTATTCTTGTATTTTGTTTTAAATACATATGTATATAGTGAAAGGATCGTGCTTACGAGAGGTAAATCACAACATATAGTGAGCTAGGTGGAAGCAAAACCTTGATTTCAAAAATTTTCAGCAACACATGTCATTTGTATTCACCATAATACCTTATGTCTAGTCCATGTAATCAACATATCTACTACATATATAAGCATATATATGAATGAACAAGAGTTATCAAGGTATACCTCTTGAAGATCTAGCCAAATGAATGATGACCAAGCCTTCCACACGTGCAAAAGGTCTAGTTCGTCCACACGAGCATCCAATAGCTTCTTCTCCACAAACCAAATCTTTATACTAGCTATTTTGTTGGAAATATGAGCTTACACAAGTGTAGAAAGCAAGAGAAAAATTCTGCCCAATAACTCTTCTCTTGGTCGAAAATGGAGAGAGAAAGAGCAACCAAAAATTTCAGGTTTTTGCTCTTTCTTGTGTTAAGTATTCTCTTTCTTCTCTTCATATTTTCTATGCATATATTTTACCTGTGCATACTTGTGTCTTGTGCATTCCATACATATATGTCTCCAATGTATCCTAGTGTCTTGTGTATTCCCAACATATATGTCTCCAATGCATCTTTGTGTCTTGTACAACAATATAATACAAGTATATTAGATAGTGGAAAATTATGGAATTATCCATTATTCTTGCCACAATAAATCCTAGCCATAGATCTAGTCAATATCAAATCTTGGCCTTAGATTATAATTAATCATAATCAATATTAGATTAATTAATTGGAAACTAACTTTTCATATTTATACTTTGGCCCCAATACTTTCAATAATTACACTTTTGGCCCATTACGTTTTAATGACCAAACACAATAACGTTAACTCTTTAACGTTTCCAAACTTATTGTAATGTATAGGCATATATATATATATATATATATATATATATATTTTTTTTTTATTTTTTTTTATTTTTATTTTTTTGTGTTGTATAGGTTAGTGGAAAAATATGTAATTCTCCACTAACTTGCCAAATAAATCATAGCCATAGAATTCAAATAAGATCAAATCTTGACCCTTGGATTATAATTAATCCTAATCAATATTAGATTAATTAATTGGAAACTAACTTTCCATATTTTTACTTTGGCCCCAACACCTTCAATAATTACACTTTTGGTCCATTACAACTTAATGACCAAATACAACAACATTAACTCTTTAACGTTTCCAAACTCATTGTAAGCTCATTATAGAAACTCAATTCATAATACTCAAACGTGTGTGACTCTCTAGATTCACCACCGTATAGCAATGAAGGACGATTAAACCCTTTCACTCTATTCCGAAAATGTCTCTGTCATTCTCGGAATACCCTCATGTTCTAGAGTGACGCCTAGTAACATATCAAGACAATATATACGGTAATGAAGTCAATTTCCTGTGAATCTATTTATAGTCGTCGATTATCGTGCAATCCAATCCTTCCATTAATTGTCCCGTCGAGCAAGAACCATGATACGATTAAGTTCATAAACTCGATACAATGCATAGATCTACTTGGTGTAATGAGGGATGACATATGGAAAACCCTTTCTCCATCATTCATACCTTGGCCAAGGATTTCCTTATTAAACAACCAATCTTAGATCACATAGAACATCGCCTCACACTGGAGGTTAATGGATCCTCTCTTGACCACTACTTGTCAATCACTATACCGAATGAGTGAAACTGCGAGATGATGCATCTTATCTCATTTGTCGGAACAATCATTGTCCAAACGCTAGAATCAAACCCCAATATATATGACAACCGTAATGTCTCAAGTCTAAGAATTACATGCACAATCATAACAAATAACAAATTATTAATCTGAAGTCATGTAATTTGTTATTCACGTCACATTCAATGATCTATTCAACTAATAGTCATCCACATGTTTGTTAGTCGCATCACTATGCTGTTATGGCTCGTGGCTCACCATCCTTTATCATTAACATCTCTATGTTAATCAAAGGTAACAACACAAGTGATAGTCCGTAATTGATTATTAAAGTCCCGATCAAAAAATATAAGGACTATGAACACTTTAAGTATTTATCATATTAAAGAAATACGCCAACATATTCTAAACGCTTTTAGAATACATTCCTATAATAAAAATACTAGGCGCTCATTCATACACGTAAAGAATGAGAATATGAATGTCCTAATTATGTCAATATGTAAACGAACATATAAACACTAATGCGATAAGTAAATGTCAAAATGCCCCAATATATGTCATCCAAATATGTAGTATTAAGGCATATCTCTAACATATAGTTGTGTATACTTTTATGTATTTTCTTTTATTGTACTAGTTACGGATTTACTCTTGAGATTTTGTGAATACAACTTGCCAACATGCAAATTTTTAATTGTCATTATTTCTGTTGCGCTTGCATGTTTTTGTTATTTATATATCTCGAGACGATCTCGTTGTGCTCCTGCTTTTGAAACTGACGCCATTATGCGCCTTCATTTTGAAGTTGACGCCCTATTGCGCCTTCATTATGAAGCTGACGCCTTTATGCGCCTTCACAAGTAACACAATATAGCAAGTCAATCGAATAAACATGAAACACATTTAAAAAGGATACGGTTCATAATCTTTGTCTTTGATCTCGAACCACGAGCCATGATCCTTGATAACAATTTTTCGGCAAACCTCCTTATACCACCAATGGGGAACTTTGGATGAACTCCGATCCTACGACCCATTCTTCTGAGGTATATCTGTATGCCCCAATGAGGTGAACCTCGCGTCTGGGGTATAGGAGTATGCCCCAATGAGAGAAGGAATAGGTACCATGATAGCTAAGCTAGCCCGATGCTGCCCAAACTTTCTCGACACTACCATGTCCGAAAAGGTTGCACAACCCGATTCACGATCATGAAAACCAAATAATCACAGGTGAGGGACGACAAAGTAGGCCGCCCTTGTAAAGAGTTACAATATAAGCTTTTAACACGAAATAGACAAATGCAATCAAAGGGGACAAGTTTTTCATACTTCGTGAAATGCTAGAACAACGTAACCAAATCACAATTAACATCAAATTAATTACATAGAAGTAAATTACAAACATCTAACTTCAATTATTCATTTTTCTCCTTTTGTGAACTTAAGCTATTTAACTCAAAACCGAATCACTAGGTTCCGAATTCCCAATTAAGCTATTCGAATGTTCTAATGACACTTTAAGACACCTTTTATACCCTAGAAATCACCCTTTAACCCTCAACTACCGCAAAAGTCCCAAACTCCTTTTTATGCATTTTAACTACAAGTACTTTAACTGGTGTTCAATTAGGTGACATAACCATACATTTAGCACTACCTCACCCTAAAAATACTAAAGGTAATGTTCGATTCTACCCGAATTCACTTTTAACCCGAAACCCCTTTGTAAATCAAGCTAATTATGCATTTTTACCTAAGTCCCAAGCAATTTAATCACATACACATATTAATCTAACTTTAATATCAACTCTAGCATCTATAGGTAGCATAAAATTGATCTATTAAGCAAATGTTAATAAAACCCTAGGTTTGGCACTATTCATGATCAACTACATGTAGTCATTTACAATCAACCATAAAACAAGCTTCTAGGCTACACTAACAAAGCTCCTAGTCGTCGGCCAAGAGGAGGACACCAAGGGAATTATTTGGTTTGTTTTTAAGCTATTGTGCTATGTCATGCTGTGCAATAAGTATAAATGCTTAGTGTTGTAGGATATTTGTCACGCCCCAACTTGACCCCACCAACGATCAGTCAGGACGCAACGGAATTTCGGCAGTATAACGACAGTAATTAGGACACCGAGGCTCTAAACCAACCTCTTTAGAACATCATACATCAAACTCCATAAACAGTCCCAACAATCAACTCCTCAATTAAGTTAACAACATACAACACATCCATATTATACAATAATCATTCTTCAACCATCCATTCAAACTTATATGCCTCCGTTCCAACATAATACGCTAATTGAACATACATTTCAAATAGATTATAAACCAACTTAGCAACCTAATCATAACAAAAGAAAGACTACTAAGTTAGCATCATTTAGTTCATTATCTTTACTACAACTTATACATCATAACTACAAAGTTAATAAAAGACAACTAGTTTAATATACAAGATAATACCGTATACAACATCTCAAGCATCAAGGACAAGACTCTGGCACATAGGACTCGTCCACATACGGCATATTATCCTCTTATGGAGGCACGTACCTGTAATATTGCTCAATAACACCTGTATGAATGCAATAATAGAGAGTGAGCTTATATAAAACAAGTTCAGCGAGGATCCGATAGATCTCTAACAGTATTCACTATACTCCTTGGAAATGATCCTTTGAGCAAGTAAACACACAATAACATCAATAATACTATCATCACATAATCTATAATGACTATTCAATAAAGGATACACTAGTTGGTGTAGTTCCAAACGCCATCATGATCATAACAACCTTCTTGTGACTCCCATAAACTCACACACCCGAGGTACCTCAATAACCTCTCTCTCCATGACACCTCCGTCATGCGAGCTGGAGGTAGTCTCTGGTAGTCATGTCGTTATCAACCCGACAGCCCGATGCTGCCCGAGAGGTGGAATACACATACCAAAGACTCAGCAATAATAATAAACATCATTCACAGGAGGACAGTCTAGCAGAACTGCCTATCTCCCGGTATCAATCAATAATCATCAATGTAACATCAATATAACATCAATATAATCATCAATATAACATCAATATAATCAATTAAACAACAACAACTAAGTTAGATGACAAAGTAGGCCATCCAACTTAACATGCATGAAACACGTAATCTAACCCTAGTCTAACCATTAACAACTCACAATTCAATCACTCAAATACCACCCAATCAACTAAGGCTCAATTCAATAATTTAAAGAAAGACAACCTAAACTTCAAATAATCATATCTTATATTCTACTAATCCAAACAACTCCAAATCAGTTTCAAACACTCATCCATTCAATCAACTACATTAGCCCTCTCAGAAACCAACCAAGACACATCAAAATCAAGCCTAACAACCCTAAAACCTCAATGCACCTAGGCTAAAATCTCTGAATTTTCACCCAAACATCACGATCGAAAATTTGGCATTATAACGGTGTTACCACGTAATTAACAAACTTTTAAAAATCGACAGCTATCGATTCCAACAACAACAACTCAAGATAATACTCAAATAGCCATTCCATCAACTTTAAATACACGAAAATAAATAATTTCGCTACAATGGCTCAAATCACGTAGTAATACACATAAACGATCCTTAGCACGCACTGATCAATAATATACTTCAAATTAACATTCTAACAGTTCAAAATGCAGTTATGAGCAAAAACATAAAAAATGAGTTTTGAGATCTAGAATTTTTCTCTCACCTTTGATGTGTTTTGATGCAAGAAACATGTACAATGGATGCCCAACAAGTGAAATCAAGCTTTGAATGAAGTGATTTGGCCTTGAATTGCAAAATCTATGTGAAAAATGCTTGAAAACCTTTGAAAAATGTCTTCTTTCATCTCCCTCACTGAATTTTGGTAATGCGTGTGTAAAATGAGTGTGTTTTGTGTTGTTTTAATGTGTGTTGGTGATATTTTAAGCAAATGTCAACAAATAAAAGAAAGTCAAAGGTGGAAACTAATTATTTTTTAGTATTTTCTTGTCTTTTAATTCATTTTCTTGACTACTCTTGCTCAAATTAATTATGCAACACCTAAACTATCTCAAGTAGTTTATTTTTAGGTGACAAGAAGTTTTACATTCAAACAATTTCACTCGAGTCGGCTTAAAACTCGATTTTCTGCAAAAGAAGGTGAAAAGTCATATTATTTATTTTCAAATGTCTTTTGAATGCACAATTAATCTAAAATCATTTAATACCACATATAAATACATTTATATTAATATATACTAGGTCAATGAAAGTCAATGCAAGAATCGGGTTTAGAAAAAATTACTATTTGGCTAAAAAAATGCTACTTTTCGCTCGAAAAGTCTATTTCAATTACTATTCCGTTTCAGAATCAATTTTTATCAAACATGGGTCTATTAATAACAGAGGACTAGGTTTTAAGACGTTTAAAACACCCTTGTAAAAATTTTAGCGGACAGGTGTTTAAAATACTATTCACAAAAATCGTCGATAAAATTTCTGATGCCGATTTTGATGAAAATTTCATGAATGCACACATAGCATGTATTTGGAATATAAATCACATATTTACCACATTCTAACTCATATAACACATAAACAGGTCAAATCACGTAAATCGAGGTAAAGACACGCAAATCGAAGTAAAGACGAAAACTGGGGTTTCAGATTCTCTCCCCCTTAAAACAATTGCGTCCGTGCAATTCTCGAACTAACAGACAATTAAATCCTCAATAGTTACACTTAACAATACTTCTCTTAGTTTTCATTGATCTCTTAGGATGACACATAACCAAAGACCTCAAAATAACAAACTATGTTGACTACAAGTTGATGATCATAATTCCAAGATAATCTTCGATTCATAAATCTCTCCCACCTAATATCATATTGCATATGAAAGAAATCGCAACTCCAAGGTCTTAGCATGACACCACTACTTATCAATCATCCCATACTACACAAAAGAGCTCAATGAACACTCCGAGGGTTTAAAAACTTATTCACGATAACATGAATGATTATTGATCAAGGAAATATCTCAAAAGTGACATTTGTCAGAATATGGCTCTTATGAAATTTACAAGGAAATACGAATATGAAAAATCATATTCGAGCCAACAATCAAGTGAACAAGAGGTCAAACAGGTTAGAGAATCAAGAGGTTAATAGTTTAATAAGGTAGTATGATAACTAAGATAAGAAATGTCTTAGCACCTATCAGTTAAATAAGTACGAACGAAGGATGATGACGAGTCAAAACAGTGCTGAGTATGTTGAACAAAAATTCCTGAACAAGTAGATATTTCAATTCTTGATGATTGTTCAAGGAACCAACAAGTAAGTTGTACTTGAGGTGAAATGAAATTAAGAAATAAGATATGATTAATTCAATAGAAAACATGAGTGGCAAGAGTATCTCAGCACACAATAACCAAAGAAGTATAAATAAGAAAGACAATGCCGAGTATATTGAATGAGCAATTACAAGCAAAGTAATGGCTCAGGATTTAATAATAAAACAATAGGATTAACAAGGATCAACAAGAATGACAATAATGTACTTAGGTATGGAGTACATCAAGCAAGTGAAATTTGAACAAGTAAAATGGTATACCAAAGGAAAAATTACTTTCAAATGAATAGTAATAGAATGAAATGAAATATTGAAATCAATGGCTGGAGATATAGAATGAAATATAGAAGTCTCAAACCTTAACTCCAATAAGTGACATTGCTATAAGAATCAAATATGAATATTAAGAATACAAACAATGCCAAATGAGTATAGGAACCATTAATCCAATAAGCAAAACTTTCAAGAAATAATTGATATGCTAGAAAAGTGTAACTATCTCTCAAATAAGTGAGAATAGAGTAGAAAAGAATAATAAGACCAATAGAATAGGAAGCACAAATGGGGTGTCCCACCTACACACTTAAATACCAGCAAGTCAAATCCTACTATCTATCTTCCTCCAAAACAAGTCACTAAGGAGATCTAGAGAATCCTAAGGAGTCATAACAATCACCAAACAAGATAAATCACTCCAAATTTTACATTCCGTACCAGACCAATCACCAAACAAGATAAATGACCTATTACCCAACAAGATTAACTAATGAAGACTCCAAAATTTAATAACACAATACAGATTCATACTAACCCATTATAACACAAGAGAATCCACAATCAACAATTTAGAAAGTCAAACCACCTAGAACTCTAAAGCTCGATGTAGGCAATTAAATGTCCAGTCACCAAAATGCATTCTTATATCCTCAAATAATTCTATCTCCCAACAATTACATCTTCGAACAAGGTAACTTTAGTCAGAAATCACTCTAATTGGCTCCAAGGTTTAAATATCAAAACTCCAAAATATCCATTAATAATATAGCAATCCCAAATAGTAGAAATATTCACATGTTATACCACACTTCATTCCATTCACAAATATACATCACTAATTCCTCAAATAATTTCATTCTAAAATAACCTCAAGGATGTATAGTCTGAGTTGAGACTCCAAAAATGTCTAATGATAACCTCACGGAAACCTCAACTTATGATCCATCTCCAAGTAATAACAAGTTAAACATGGCAACTAAAGTAATTATAATCATCAAGATACATTGCTATTTCCTCGAACAACTTCATTCTCGCTAAAGGAACATCAAGATCAATCCACTAAGCCGAAACTAAAATCCAAAAACATAACAATTAAAATCTAACTAATAAACTTCTAGAATAATAATAATTCAAAATCATGGCCTACCTCTATTTCTGAAAACTCTTGCAGTCATCCTTACTTCACCTAAAAGAATCACCCACAGTTATAGAATATATACAATGACATCACATGAAAACAAGTCCAACGTAATGCATGATTATCATATAATATAACGTTATCACATAACACACAATTCGGCATATAAGTAGCCAACATCACATAAACAGGTTATATCACAGAAGTAAGTTATAAACAATTAAAGTCACATAAGCAACAAACTGCACATAAGGCACTTTGATCACATAAAACACAATTGTCACATAATACATATTAATCACATAATGCACATTAATTACAACACATTGAGTACATATAGCATGTTATCACATAAAACATATTGACCACATTAGTTCACTTAACACATAAGGCATATTGGTCACATAGAAAGTTAGACACATAAGTAAATTAATCACATAAACATATTAACATATGTTTCACTTTTCTTTCACTTAATACATACTTGCATGCTTAGACCACTACCCACATTCCGAGGATACCCTGGCTGACAGCTAACATGCGCTCTGATACCACTTAAATGTCACGCCCTAACTCAACCCCACCTACGATTAGTCAGGACGCAATGGAATTTCGGCAGTATAACGACAGTAATTAGGACACCGAGGCTCTAAACCAACCTCTTTAGAACATCATACATCAAACTCCATAAATAGTCCCAACAATCAACTCCTCAATTAAGTTAACAACATACAACACATCCATATTATACAATAATCATTCTTCAACCATCCATTCAAAGTTATACGCCTCTGTTCCAACATAATACACTAATTGAACATACATTTCAAATAGATTATAAACCAACTTAGCAACCTAATCATAACAAAAGAAAGACTACTAAGTTAGCATCATTTAGTTCATTATCTTTACTACAACTTATACATCATAACTACAAAGTAAATAAAAAGACAACTAGTTTAATATACAAGATAATAGAGTATACAACATCTCAAGCATCAAGGACAAGACTCTAGCACATAGGACTCGTCCACATACGGCACATTATCCTCTTCTGGAGGCACGTACCTGTAATCTTGCTCAATAACACCTGTATGCATGCAATAATAGAGAGTGAGCTTATATAAAACAAGCTCAGCGAGGATCCGGTAGATCTCTAACAGTATTCACTATACTCCTTGGAAATGATCCTTTGAGCAAGTAAACACACAATAACATCAATAATGCTATCATCACATAATCTATAATGACCATTCAATAAAGGATACACTAGTTGGTGTAACTCCAAACGCCATCACGATTATAACAGCCTTCTTGTGACTCCCATAAACTCACACACCTGAGGTACCTCAATAACCTCTCCCTCCATGACACCTCCGTCATGCGAGCTGGAGGTAGTCTCTGGTAGTCATGCCGTTATCAACCCGACAGCCCGATGCTGCCCGAGAGGTGGCACACACATACCAAAGACTCAGTAATAATAATAAATATCATTCACAGGAGGACAGTCTAGAAGAACTGCCTATCTCCCGGCATCAATCAATAATCATCAATATTCATCAATGTAACATCAATATAACATCAATATAACATCAATATAATCATCAATATAACATTAATATAATCAATTAAACAATAACAACTAAGTTAGATGACAAAGTAGGCCATCCAACTTAACATGCATGAAACACGTAATCTAACCCTAGTCTAACCATTAACAACTCACAATTCAATCACTCAAATACCACCCAATCAACTAAGGCTCAATTCAATAATTTAAAGAAAGACAACCTAAACTTCAAATAATCATATCTTACATTCTACTAATCCAAACAACTCCAAATCAGTTTCAAACACTCACCCATTCAATCAACTACATTATCCCTCTCGGAAACCAACCAAGACACATCAAAATCAAGCCTAACAACCCTAAAACCTCAATGCACCTAGGCTGAAATTTTTGGATTTTCACCCAAACATCGCAATCGAAAATTCGGCATTTTAACGGCGTTACCACCTAATTAACAAGCTTTTAAAAATCGATGGCAATCGATTCCAACAACAACAACTCAAGATAATCCTCAAATAGCTATTCTATCAACTTTAAATACCCGAAAATAAATAATTTCGCTACAATGGCTCAAATCTCGTAGTAATACACATAAACGATTCCTAGCACGCATTGATCAATAATATAACTTCAAATTAACATTCTAACGGTTCAAAATGCAGTTATGAGCAAAAATATAAAAAATGAGTTTTGAGATCTAGAATTTTTCTCTCACCTTTGATGTGTTTTGACGCAAGAAACATGTAGAATGGATGCCCAACAAGTGAAATCAAGCTTTGAATGAAGTGATTTGGACTTGAATTGCAAAATCTATGTGAAAAATGCTTGGAAACCTTTGAAAAATGTCTTCTTTCTTCTCCCTCATGGAATTTCGGTAATGTGTGTGTAAAATGAGTGTGTTTTGTGTTGTTTTAATGTGTGTTGGTGATATATTAAGCAAAGGTCAACAAATAAAAGAAAGTCAAAGGTGGAAACTAATTATTTTTTAGTGTTTTCTTGTCTTTTAATTCATTTTATTGACTACTCTTGCTCAAATTAAATATGCAACACATAAACTATCTCAAGTAGTTTATTTTTAGGTGACAAGAAGTTTTACATTCAAACAATTTCACCCGAGTCGGCTTAAAACTTGATTTTCTGCAAAAGAAGGTGAAAAGTCATATTATTTATTTTCAAATGTCTTTTGAATGCACAATTAATCTAAAATCATTTAATACCACATATAAATACATTTATATTAATATATACTAGGTCAATGAAAGCCAATGCAAGAATCGGGTTTAGAAGAAATTACTATTTGGCTAAAAACGTTACTTTTCGCCCGAAAAGTCTATTTAAATTACTATTCCGTTTCAGAATCAATTTTTATCAAACATGGGTCTATTAATAACAGAGGACTAGGTTTTAAAACGTTTAAAACACCCTTGTAAAAATTTTAGCGGATAGGTGTTTAAAATAGTATTCACAAAAATCGTCGATAAAATTTCTGATGCCGATTTTGATGAAAATTTCATGAATGCACACCTAGCATGTATTAGGAATATAAATCACATATTTACCACATTCTAACTCATATAACACATAAACAGGTCAAATCACGCAAATCGAGGTAAAGACACGTAAATCGAAGTAAAGACGAAAACTGGGTTTCATATTCTCCCCCCCTTTAAACAATTGCGTCCGCGCAATTCTCGAACTAACAGACAATTAAATCCTCAATCATTACACTTAACAATACTTCTCTTAGTTCTCATTTATCTCCTAGGATGACACCTAACCAAAGACCTCAAAAAAACAAACTCTGTTGACTACAAGTTGATGATCATAATTCCAAGACAATCTTCAATTCATAATTCTCTCCCACCTAATATCATATTGCATATGAAAGAAATCGCAACTCAAAGGTCCTAGCATGACACCACTACTTATCAATCATCCCATACTACACAAAAGAGCTCTATAAACACCCCGAGGGTTTAAAAACTTATTCACGATAACATGAATGATTATTGATCAAGGAAATATCTCAAAAGTGACATTTGTCAGAATATGGCTCTTATGAAATTTACAAGGAAATACGAATATGAAAAATCATATTCGAGCCAACAATCAAGTGAACAAGAGGTCAAACAGGTTAGAGAATCAAGAGGTTAATAGTTTAATAAGGAAGTATGATAACTAAGATAAGAAATGTCTTAGCACCTATCAGTTAAATAAGTACGAACGAAGGATGATGACGAGTCAAAACAGTGCTGAGTATGTTGAACAAAAATTCCTGAACAAGTAGATATTTCAATTCTCGATGATTGTTCAAGGAACCAACAAGTAAGTTGTACTTGAGGTGAAATGAAATTAAGAAATAAGATATGATTAATTCAATAGAAAACATGAGTGGCAAGAGTATCTCAGCACACAATAACCAAAGAAGTATAAATAAGAAGGACAATGCTGAGTATATTGAATGAGCAATTACAAGCAAAGTAATGGCTCAGGATTTAATAATAAAACAATAGGATTAACAAGGATCAACAAGAATGACAAAAATGTACTTAGGTAGGGAGTACATCAAGCAAGTGAAATTTGAACAAGTAAAATGGTATACCAAAGGAAAAATTACTTTCAAATGAATAGAAATAGGATGAAATGAAATATTGAAATCAATGGCTGGAGATATATAATGAAATATAGAAGTCTCAAACCTTAACTCCAATAAGCGACATTGCAATAAGAAGCAAATATGAATGTTAAGAATAGAAACAATGCCAAATGAGTATAGGATCCATTAATCCAATAAGCAAAACTGTCAAGAAATAATTGATATGCTAGAAAAGTGTAACTATCTCTCAAATAAGTGAGAATAGAGTAGAAAAGAATAATAAGACCAATAGAATAGGAAGCACAAAAGGGGTGTCCCACCTACACACTTAAATACCAACAAGTCAAATCCTACTATCTATCTTCCTCCAAAACAAGTCACTAAGGAGATCTAGAGAATCCTAAGGAGTCATAACAATCACCAAACAAGATAAATCACTCCAAAATTTTACATTCCGTACCATACCAATCACCAAACAAGATAAATCACCGATTACCCAACAAGATTAACTAATGAAGACTCCAACATCTGATAACACAATACAGATTCATACTAACCCATTATAACACAAGAGAATCCCCAATCAACAATTTATAAAGTCAAACCACCTAGAACTCTAAAGCTCGATGTAGGCAAGTAAATGTTCAGTCACCAAAATGCATTCTTATATCCACAAATAATTATATCTCCCAACAATTACATCTTCGAACAAGGTGACTTTAGTCAGAAATCACTCTAATTGGCTCCAAGGTTTAAATATCAAAACTCCAAAATATCCATTAATAATATAGCAATCCCAAATAGCAGAAATATTCACATGTTATACCACACTTCATTCCATTCACAAATATACATCACTAATTCCTCAAATAATTTCATTCTAAAATAACCTCAAGGATGTATAGTCTGAGTTGAGACTCCAAAAATGTCTAATGATAACCTCACAGAAACCTCAACTTATGATCCATCTCCAAGTAATAACAAGTTAAACATGGCAACTAAAGTAATTATAATCATCAAGATACATTGTTATTTCCTCGAACAACTTCATTCTCGCTAAAGGAACATCAAGATCAATCCACTAAGCCGAAACTAAAATCCATAAACATAACAATTAAAATCTAACTAATAAACTTCTAGAATAATAATAATTCAAAATCATGGCCTACCTCTATTTCTGAAAACTCTTGCAGTCATCCTTACTTCACCTAAAAGAATCACCCACAGTTATAGAATATATACAATTACATCACATGAAAACAAGTACAACGTAATGGATGATTATCATATAATATAACGTTATCACATAACACACAATTCGGCATATAAGAAGCCAACATCACATAAACAGGTTATATCACAGAAGTAATGTGAAACCCCACTTTCCTGCTTATCTCGTTTTACGTGCTATATCTCGTTTTGCGTGCATATGATCTGTTTATGTGCTATAGGACCTAGAAAGTTATAATTTTGATGTCAATACTCCTAATACGTGCTAAATGTACATTCATGAAATTTTCATAAAAAACGGAGTCAGAAATTTTATCGTCGATTTTCAGTGAATAGTATTTTCGAAACACGTCCGCTAAAATTTTGAAACTGGTCTTTTTAACCCTTCTAGACCTAGTCCACGGACTTTAATAGACCTGTGTTTGATGAAAACGGTTTTAAAATCGGCTTAAGAATTTATTAGGGTTTTTACACCGACTTTTGCGAAAATCGAGTTTTAAGCCGACTCGGGTGAAATTATTAGATTGTAAAACTTCTTGTCACCTAAAAATAATTTACTTTAGCTAGTTTGGGTATTGAATAAATGTTTTGAACTTTGGTGATCAAGAAAATGCATTTAAAGTCAAGAAAACACTAAAAATACTAAAGTTTCAACTTTGACTTTCATTTGACTTGTTGACTTTCATGCATATATCACCAACACACAATGAAACAAAGCAAAACACCACATTTACACACACCTTGCAGCCGTGAAAGCTTAGGAAAAAAGAGATTTTATTCAACTAATTTTCAAAGTAATTTTGCCTTAGAAAACTCATTTAAAGTCCGAATCTTTTCAAACCGACTTGGATTCTGCTTGTTGGGCACGCATAGCACGCATTCCTAGCTTTACTTCGGATCAAAGGTGAGAGAAAAATTCTAGATCTCAAAATGTCATTTTTATGTTTTTGCTCATAAATGAAAATTTAACCGTTAGAATTGAAATCTGATGATAGATTATTGCTCCTTGCATGCTAGGGATCATTATAGACTAATACTACGAATTTCTGTCGGATGTAGCATAATTTTTATTTTCCGGGTATTTAATTTTGATTAAAATGTTCAAAGTTGAATTAAATGAGTTGTGTTGATCGAAATCGATTGCCGTCGATTTCTAAATACTTGATAATTACGTGTTAGCGCTGTTGTAATGCTGAATTTTTGATTACATTGTTTGTGTGAAAATCCGGAAAATCCAGCCATGACATCTTAGGGTTTTAGGGTTATCGGGCATGATTTGGAGGTGTTATGGTGGATTTCCGAGAGGGCTAATGTAGTAGGTTGAATGGGTGAGTGATAGGAACTAATTTGGAAATGTTTGGATTAGTAGATTGTAAGTTATGAATTTTAGAAGTTTAGGTTGTCATTCTTTAATTTCTTGAACGATGCCTTTAGATGGTTGGGTAGTGTTCGAGTGATGAATGGTGAGTTGTTGTTGAGTAATTTAGAGTTTAATTATGTATATTATGCATGTCCGGTTAGATGGCCTACTTTGTCATCTAACTACGTTGTTTGTTGTTTAATTTATTATTGATGTTATATTGATGTTATTGATTGATTATTATTGAGTTCGGGAATCGGGCACTTTTGTTGCTGATCTCCCAATTGTTTGATTGATGATTGATTTTTGATTGATGATTATGGAGTCTTGGTATGTGTGTGCCACCTCTCGGGCAGCGTCGGGCTGTCGGGTTGATAACGGCATGACTGCCATAGGCTACCCCCAGCTCGCATGACGGAGGTGTCATGGAGGGAGGGGCTAGTGAGGTACCTCGGGTGCGTGACTAATGGGAGTTATAAGAAGAACGGTTGAGATCGTGATGGCATTTGGAGCTACACCAAATAGAGTATCCTTTAATGAATGGTTATATAGTTATGTGATGATAATGTTATTATTGTTGTTGTATGTTTACTTGCTCAAAGGACTAAATCCAAGGAGCGTAGTGAATACTGTCGAGATCTATCGGATCCTCACTGGGCTTATGTATATAAGCTCACTCTCTATTATTGCATGCTTACAGGTGTTGCAGAGCCGGATTACGGGTACGTGCCTCCTGAGGAGGAAAATGTGCCTTACGTGGACGAGTCATATGTTCCCGAGTCTTATCCATGATTATATGTTGTTTAATGTAATGTATATTAGCTTAATAGACTTTTATATGCTTAATGGTTCTTATTGTAATAGATGTTGAAAGATGATGATCCAAACGATGTTAATTTAGTGGCTTTCTTTTGTCTATGGTTAAGTTGTAGTTGTGTCTCAACTTACTTTTGAAATGTATGATAAAGTTGAGGTATTGTATGTCATGTTGGAACGGAGGCGTATAACGAGGATGTTTTATTGTATAATATGGTTGTGTTGTATGTTGTTGTTTGTATTGAGGAATTACTGGATGTATGATGTTTTATGAGGTTGGTTTAGAACCTCGGAAATCTGTTTACTGTCGTTATGCCGCCGAAATTCCGTTGCGTCCTGACTGATTATAGGTGGGGTCGAGTTGGGGCGTGACAAGTAAGTTATAAACAATTAAAGTCACATAAGCAACAAACTGCACATAAGGCACTTTGATCACATAAAACACAATTGTCACATAATACACAATAATCACATAATGCACATTAATTACAACACATTGAGTACGTATAGCACGTTATCACATAAAACATATTGACCATATTAGTTCACTTAACACACAAGGCATATTGGTCACATAGAAAGTTTGACACATAAGTAAATTAATCACATAAACATATTAACATATGTTTCACTTTTCTTTCACTTAATACATACTTGCATGCTTAGACCACTACCCACATTCCGAGGATACCCCGGCTGACAGCTAACATGTGCTCTGATACCACTTAAATGTCACGCCCTAACTCGACCCCACCTAGGATCCGTCAGGACGCAATGGAATTTCGGCAGTATAACGACAGTAATTAGGACATCGAGGCTCTAAACCAAACTCTTTAGAACATCATACATCAAACTCCATAAACAGTCCCAACAATCAACTCCTCAATTAAGTTAACAACAAACAACACATCCATATTATACAATAATCATTCTTCAACCATCCATTCAAAGTTATACGCCTTCGTTCCAACATAATACACTAATTGAGCATATATTTCAAATAGATTATAAACCAACTTAGCAACCTAATCATAACAAAAGAAAGACTACTAAGTTAGCATCATTTAGTTCATTATCTTTAATACAACTTGTACATCATAACTACAAAGTAAATAAAAGACAACTAGTTTAATATACAAGACAATAGAGTCTACAACATCTCAAGCACCAAGGACAAGACTCTGGCACATAGGACTCGTCCACATACGACACATTATCCTCTTCTGGAGGCACGTACCCGTAATCTTTCTCAATAACACCAGTATGCATGCAATAATAGAGAGTGAGCTTATATAAAACAAGCTCAGCGAGGATCTGATAGATCTCTAACAGTATTCACTATACTCATTGGAAATGATCCTTTGAGCAAGTAAACACACAATAACATCAATAATACTATCATCACATAATCTATAATGACCATTCAATAAAGGATACACTAGTTGGTGTAGCTCCAAACGCCATCACGATCATAACAGCCTTCTTGTGACTCCCATAAACTCACGCACCCGAAGTACCTCTATAACCTTTCCCTCCATGATACCTCCGTCATGCGAGCTGGAGGTAGTCTCTGGTAGTCATGCCGTTATCAACCCTACAGCCCGATGCTGTCCGAGAGGTGGCACACACATACCAAAGACTCAACAATAATAATAAACATCATTCATAGGAGGACAGTCTAGCAGAACTGCCTATCTCCCGGCATCAATCAATAATCATCAATGTAACATCAATATAACATCAATATAATCATCAATATAACATCAATATAATCAATTAAACAACAACAACTAAGTTAGATGACAAAGTAGGTCGTCAAACTTAACATGCATGAAACACGTAATCTAACCCTAGTCTAACCATCAACAACTCACAATTCAATTACTCAAATACCACCGAATCAACTAATGCTCAATTCAATAATTTAAAGAAAGACAACTTAAACTTCAAATAATCATATCTTACATTCTACTAATCCAAAGAACTCCAAATCAGTTTCAAACACTCACCCATTCAATCAACTACTTTAGCCCTCTTGGAAACCAACCAAGACACATCAAAATCAAGCCCGACAACCCTAAAACCTTAATGCACCTAAGCTGAAATTTTTGGATTTTCACCCAAACATCGCAATCGAAAATTCAGCATTATAACGGCATTACCACATAATTAACAAACTTTTAGAAATCGACGGCAATCGATTCCAACAACAACAACTCAAGATAATCCTCAAATAGCCATTCTATCAACTTTAAATACCCGAAAATAAATAACTTCGCTACAATGGCTCAAATCTCGTAGTAATACACATAAACGATCCCTAGCACGCACTGATCAATAATATAACTTCAAATTAACATTCTAACGGTTCAAAATGCAGTTATGAGCATAAACATAAAAAATGAGTTTTGAGATCTAGAATTTTTCTCTCACCATTGATGTGTTTTGATACAAGAAACATGTAGAATGGATGCCCAACAAGTGAAATCAAGCTTTGAATGAAGTGATTTGGACTTGAATTGTAAAATCTATGTGAAAAATGCTTGAAAACCTTTGAAAAATGTCTTCTTTCTTCTCCCTCATGGAATTTCGGTAATGTGTCTGTAAAATGAGTATGTTTTGTGTTGTTTTAATGTGTGTTGGTGATATATTAAGCAAAGGTCAACAAATAAAAGAAAGTCAAAGGTGAAAACTAATTATTTTTTAGTGTTTTCTTGTCTTTTAATTCATTTTCTTGACTACTCTTGCTCAAGTTAATTATGCAACACCTAAACTATCTCAAGTAGTTTATTTTTAGGTGACAAGAAGTTTTACATTCAAACAATTTCACTCGAGTCGGCTTAAAACTCGATTTTCTACAAAAAAAGGTGAAAAGTCATATTATTTATTTTCAAATGTCTTTTGAATGCACAATTAATCTAAAATCAATTAATACCACATATAAATACATTTATATTAATATATACTAGGTCAATGAAAGTCAATACAAGAATCGGGTTTAGAAGAAATTACGATTTGTCTAAAAAATGCTACTTTTCGCCCAAAAGGTCTATTTAAATTACTATTTCGTTTCAGAATCAATTTTTATCAAACATGGGTCTATTAATAATAGAGGACTAGGTTTTAAGACATTTAAAACACCCTTGTAAAAATTTTAGCAGATAGGTGTTTAAAATACTATTTATAAAAATCGTCGATAAAATTTCTGATGCCGATTTTGATGAAAAATTCATGAATGCACACATAGCATGTATTAGGAATATAAATCACATATTTACCACATTCTAACTAATATAACACATAAACAGGTCGAATCACGCAAATCGAGACAAAGACACGCAAATCGAAGTAAAGACGAAAACTGGGGTTTCACATTCTCCCCCCCTTAAAACAATTGCGTCCGCGCAATTCTGGAACTGATAGACAATCAAATCCTCAATCGTTACACTTAACAATACTTCTCTTAGTTCTCATTTATCTCTTACGATGACACCTAACCAAAGACCTCAAAAAAACAAACTCTGTTGACTACAAGTTGATGATCATAATTCCAAGACAATCTTCAATTCATAATTTTCTCCCATCTAATATCATATTGCATATGAAAGAAATCACAACTCCAAGGTCTTAGCATGACACTACTACTTATCAATCATCCCATACTACACAAAAGAGCTCTATGAACACCCCGAGGGTTTAAAAACTTATTCACGATAACATGAATGATTATTGATCAAAGAAATATCTCAAAAGTGACATTTGTCAGAATATGACTCTTATGAAATTTACAAGGAAATACGAACATGAAAAATCATATTCGCCAACAATCAAGTGAACAAGAGGTCAAACAGGTTAGAGAATCAAGAGGTTAATAGTTTAATAAGGAAGCATGATAACTAAGATAAGAAATGTCTCAGCACCTATCAGTTAAATAAGTACGAACAAAGGATGATGACGAGTCAAAACAGTGCTGAGTATGTTGAACAAAAATTCCTGAACAAGTAGATATTTCAATTCTCGATGATTGTTCAAGGAACCAACAAGTAAGTTGTACTTGAGGCGAAATGAAATTAAGATATAAGAGATGATTAATTCAATAGAAAACATGAGTGGCAAGAGTATCTCAGCACACAATAACCAAAGAAGTATAAATAAGAAGGACAATGACGAGTATATTGAATGAGAAATTACAAGCAAAATAATGGCTCAGGATTTAATAATAAAACAATAGGATTAACAAGGATCAACAAGAATGACAATGATGTACTTAGGTAGGGAGTACATCAAGCAAGTGAAATTTGAACATGTAAAATGGTATACCAAAGGAAAAATTACTTTCAAATGAATAGTAATAGGATGAAATGAAATATTGAAATCAATGGTTGGAGATATAGAATGAAATATAGAAGTCTCAAACCTTAACTCCAATAAGCGACATTGCTATAAGAAGCAAATATGAATGTTAAGAATAGAAACAATGCCAAATGAGTATAGGATCCATTAATCCAATAAGCAAAACTTTCAAGAAATAATTGATATGCTAGAAAAGTGTAACTATCTCTCAAATAAGTGAGAATAGAGTAGAAAAGAATAATAAGACCAATAGAATAGGAAGCACAAAGGGGGTGTGTGATAACCCGAACCCGGCATGTATTTAATGATATTTAATTGCATTTAATTAAGTGTTATCTTAAATGTTAGCATTGAATTATGTGATTATTTTTAGTTAAACATTCATTTGTAGCTTTATTTTCATATTTATGTTAATCGATTTTATTTTTCTTGCATCTTAATGCCCGGTTTTCAATTAAATGAAAAGTAGCTCCGAGCCGGAGTAGATTTTGAACTATGTTACTTTCCGAAAATTATATTTTCTTAAATTCTTTGAGGTTTAATTGTTATTTTTTTATTGTCGCAAAGTGCATAGTATATCGAGAGTGTAACGCCCCGATCCCTCATGAGACTGGAGGCTCTAATAACCATGCTATTCTCAACCCAATACCAAACCCGGTCACAAAATTTTAGGCAAAAACGGACAGAGTTTCCTCTGTACCGCGGACATTTTTCAAACCTGTAAATGCTCAAAATAGCCACAATATACTAAAACAAGCTTTTATAATTAAAATTCAAAGGTTCAAGGTCATCCAAGCCAGGAGACAAACAACAGCTCCAAATCACACATGCATGCACCCAACTTAACTTTTCATTAAACCTTTTTAACATGCCATCCTATGATAACATTAGAGCAATTTTAGAAGTTGAAATCAACACCTCTAAACATACACCCCCAAGCATGCAAGAACTAAAAGGAGAATTAAAAGTTATTACAAACCATAATATCTCAAAGCTAACATTACAACCAACAGCTTTCAACTTGCAACTACAAGAATATACATAGCCTTAAGGTCACAAAATAGATAATGCTATAGCAATACAAGTACACCATGTAACAACAAGAAGGCAAATCCACCTTAGACAACAAACACACAACAACTAGGGCAAAGGCTCAGCCTGAACTTCTTCCTCTTCCATTAGCACCTCAACTAGTTGGGGTTCACCCTCAGCACTTCCTGAAACACGTTTAACGAGGTATGAGCAATCACAATTGCTCAGTGAGGGATAAGGTCTACCGGGGATGTGCAATGCAGCAACTTAGCACAATTAATACAATAGATAAACAGTGAATAACAATTCTAATACCACATTTTAAAAGGATACAATCGATAACCCTTATCACTCCAAATCTTCGATCCCTGATCCACGAACCACGATCTCAATCTCGATATGTCGGCATCCTTTACACCAATGGGTACTCCGGATGTACCCGATCCTACGACCCAATACTATTCATACAACTACAAAAATCATTTTCTAAACAAGCTCTCCTATCGCCTCTAGATCAAATGCACATTTTTTCCCACTACTCTAACAATTAATATGATTTAATAAAAATGCTAATTCGCTAATAGCATGAAGTTAAAAATAGAATGAATAGTAATTTAAGAAGACAGTTAATAATGCACAGAAGGAAATGCGCAAACAAGGGATGCAACAGTAATTGAATGCATGGCTAAAACTCGGGCGTCATAGAGAGCGATAGTTAGGAAATGAATTCTACTCCTCAGCAAAAAGTGAAAACTAGTATTTGGTGTTTTAATTTTAGTATTTTAGATGTATTTAACTAGTATTAGATTTGTGTTGGTTGTTTTAGCTTTAAAATGCATAAAATAAGCCTATTTGACCAAGTTTAAGTTAGCTTTGACCAAGGGCTTGACTTGTTGACTTGTTATCATCTTTTATAAGCTTAAAATAACAAGGAAAATAAAGAAAAAAAAAGCTGAAAAAAAGAATGCTAAGGGCCGAAAATATACAAGGAAGAAAAAAAAACCTTTCAACTTCAAACTTCAATTTCTTCTCGGAAGCTTGTGCGGGGTGGTTTCCGAGGCATCCTACGAGGTTTTCCTAGCGTCTAGCAGCGTCTAAGGTGAGGGTTTCATCGTAATTTGCACATTTGAAAATGTTGAACATAAACTTTAATTTTTGTGATTTAACCGTCGGTTGTTATTTTATTCATTTTGTTGTTTAAAGAATGTTCCCTAGCAATCGTAGAACATGTATTTATAGTTTTTTTAGCATTTTTTGCGGTTGAATATCAAAATTGAAATTTAAATTGATAGTTGAATAGTAAATTGTGAATAGTAAACCCCCGTTTCGATGAAGTTGCTCCGTTATGCGTTCTGTTGATGTAGGAAGGTGCTAGATATGCTAGAATGCCTAAATGTGTGGTTTAATTGGATTGGGTAATGGAAAAATGGAGAAAACAACATTGGTGAAAGTCGGGGTCGTTTAGGTCGAGTTTAGTGTTTTATCATTTTGCGTGATGGCATTGTCTCGAGAGGCCATAGAAGCACTTTTGGTGTGGTTATGGCATTGGTTGGGTGTTTGGTTAGGGTAGCGGTAGTTCAAACGAGCAAAGGAGGAAATCGGGGCTTTGCGTGAATTCTAGGGTTAAGTAGGGTTTTGGGGTCTTTAGACGTGCCTATGGTGACCTAAGAGGATTAGTGAAGTCGGTTTCCAAAACTCGTGGCTCGTTTGAAAGTAGTAGCGTTTTGAAAGTTGGAGTCATTTTGTGATTTTGTGTGTTTTCATAGTGTAATGCCTATAGAATGCTTAATAATGCTTGTTATGCTTGTTAAAGTTGATTATGAATGAATTGTATATCAATTGTTGATAATGCTTGTTGGCATTGTTCTAGTTACTCATTTGATTGTAAATGCTTGATATATCGTTTATCGCCACTAATCTGTGTTGTTGTGCTATCGCTCGTTTATTGCTTGTATCTTGTATTGCATTGCATAGTGTCAGGCGCGTGAGTGATGGGCCTCTCTGGGTAGCCTCGGGTTGCCAGTGTTGGTTGTTCTAGCTTCGTGTCCTATTCCCTTTTCTCTCTTAGGTTGCCGCCTAGGGAGTTTTAGGTCGTAGAATTGACAGAGTATGTCCGGAGCACTCTAACGGAAGTTATAAGGTGGGTGAGTTGGCGTGTCATCGTTAAAGTCATCAAAATCGTGATCGGTACATTGCTTGCTCGAGTGAACCATAGCCTTCAAAGTGTGGTATAGCTTTGAATGGTTGTGTTAATGCTTTATCAATTGTTTATTGTATTGATTGATAGATTAAATGCCTACTTATTAGATATATATTGCTTAACTGCCTTATTTGCATTGCACGATCTTCTTTCTCTCCACCTCGATATCTGTCTCGCTCTCACTGAGTATACGTGTTGAGTATACTCACTCCTCACCACCATATTTCAGGAAATGCTATGTTAGATGGAAAGTTCGTGGATATGTGAAAGAGCATGCTTGAAGATTTATCTTGCGTGCTATGTGGCTTGAGTTGTCAAGATGCAAAGATGTATGTTCATGTGTTGTATGTATTTATTGTTAAAAGGAATGTAATTTAAACTCAACTAGGTAATTGAGGTAGAATGAAAAGCTAGTTTATGTATTCAGATAGAACAGTTTAACTTTAATGTATGTTTGTAATGCCCAAGGGAAACAAGTTAGAATGGTATTTTAATACCCGAGCCCAGAATGTGAAAATTCCTTGTTTATTATTTTGAAAATTATATTTCTTTAAATTCTTTGAGAATTAATTGTTACTTTTTTGCTGTCGCAACGTGCATTGCATTTAGGGAGCGATAGCTAGAGAACGGTTTCTAGTTCTTAGCAAATAGTGAAACTAGTATTTAGATGACTTAAATTTTATATTTTAATTGTTGCTAGCTATAATTAATCTTTCCTTAGCTAAAATGGCTTTAAAATGCACAAAATAGGGCCCTTTGACCAAGTTTTAAGTGGTTTGACCTAGGACTTTGACTTTTGACTTAGCCAACCTTTTAATAAGCTAAAACAAAGGAAAATAAAAAAAAATAGCAGCTGAAACATAGCAGCCCAGGCCATGAGCTTCCAAGAAGAAAAAAAAAAGATTTCAACCTTTCAATCGTTCAATTTTCGCGTGACCTCGTGCGGGGTGATTTCCGAGGCAACTAGCGTTGTTTTCCTAGCGACTAGGAGTACCTGAGGTGAGGGAATCATGTTATTTGCGCATTTAAATTTTAGTGTATCAACTTTGCAATTTTTAGATTATATCCGTAGATTGTTGTTTAAAGCGTTTTGATGCTTCTAGAATGTTCCTTGGCTATTGTAGAACGTGTATTTATAGCTTTTTAACATTTTCTGCAGTTAAATGTTGAGATTGCAATTAAATTTGGATGTTGAATAGTATTTTATGAATAGTAAACCCTTGGAACGATGAAGTTGTTCCGTTATGCTGTCCGTTGATGTAGAATTGTGCTAGGTGTGCTAGAATGCCTAAATGCATGGTTTGTTTGGGTTGCGTAATGGAAAAAATGGGAATTAAGCCTTGTTGAAAGTCGGGGTCGTTTAGGTCGAGTTTGGCGTTTTCTCGTTTTGCGTGTTGGCATTGTATCGGGAGGCCATGGAAGCACTTTTGGTGCGATTATGGCGTTGGTTGGGCGTTTGGTTGGTATAGTTGTAGTTCAAACGAGAAAGGGGGAAATCGAGGCTTTGCGCGAATTCTAGGGTAAAGTAAGGTTTCGGGGTCTTTAGATGTGCCTTATAGTGACCTAGGAGGATTGGCGAAGTCGGTTTCCAGAACTCGTGGCTCGTTTGGAAATGGTAGCGTTTTGATAGTTGGGGCCGATTTGTGTTTTTGCTCGTTTTCTTTATTTTATGCCTATAGAATGCTTAGGGTTGCTTGAAATACTTGTTTGAATTGATTTGGATTGAAATGCTTATCAATTCCTGCTATTGCGTGCGAGAGTAACCTACTTTGTTATTCTCCCACGTGTGGCTTTATCGCTTGTTTATCGCCTTGTATCAAGTCTTGCATTGCATAGTGTCTCGCGCGTGAGTGATGGGCCTCTCTGGGTAGCCTTGGGTTACCAGTGTTGGTTGCTCTACCTCCGATGCTATTCCCTTACTCGCTTAGGTTGCCTCCCAGGGAGATTTGGGTCGTAGGTTGATGGATACTTCCGGGGTATTCCAAACTGGTGTTATAAGGTGGTTTGGGCCGGCGCGTCGTCATCGAATTATTGAATGAAAGTTGCTCGTGAAAAGAGTACCGTATCCTTTGAATGAATGTTTATAGTCTTTAATGCTTGCCTTGTTATAATATTGACTTGTTTGTATCTTTTAATGATAAATTGTATGCATTGCTTGGCTAATTGCATTGCATACTCCTCTCATCTCCGTCCTTGAGACCAATTGCCCTCGCTGAGCAATAGTTTTTGCTCATTCCTCTCTATACTATATTTTTACAGGAGTAGTTGAAGCAGACCCTATCGAGGTAATAGAGGAGGAGGAGTAGGTGGAGGTGTTTCCGTGATAGCACTTCTCTGCTTTGCTGGTGGTTGGTTACCAGATTTTGTGCGAGCCTTGCTTGTTATGTATATTGCTTGGATGTCGCTTAATTTTGAGGCTTGTAGCCTTGTATGTATTTTCTAGTTTGAGGCCTCTATGGTCTTATGTTGTATAAGTTGAAAGAATGTAAAGTTGTAAAAGTATACTCTTATGACTAGTAAAGAAACACATGCTAATAGCTAACTGTTTAGTGGCATAAATACTTGTGTAGTATGCATGGCATTTTGGTTTGGAAAGTTGGTTAATAAGAGAATGTATATTGTAAAGAAAGTCAGCTTGTTTTGATTATTTTGTGGCTTTCGCAAGTATTATATTGATTTTAGGGTTTTCGGATCGTCCGCAGTACAGGGGAGACTCCGTCTGTGTGTCGGGTCCGAGCTTGGCCTTTTGCAGGGTCGGGTCGGGGCATGACAGGTATGATGGTCTATTTTATGTAATGGGTTAGTGTAGTTTAATTGCCTAGCATGAATGTTCTTGTCAAAGATGAAAAGAGATAGGTTAGCTTTTAAATTGGAAATGTATATTTGGTTGTGTTCGCTTGTTGAAAACCAAGGCTCGGATGGCCTTGAGGTGTTTGTATGGTTGGACACGGTGCTGGTCCACTTATATGCTATTGTAGGATTTGCAAATTACCTAGTAACAGGGGAGACTCCGTCCGTCTTTCCCTAAAATTTTGCTTGGGTTTGGAATTGGGTTGTGATTAGATTGATTGATAGAACTCCCGGTCTCGAGAGGGATCGGGGTGTTACAGGTGGTATCAGAGCTTGTTTAGCTCATAAGCCAGGACAGGGTCCTCGGTCTGGTAGGTAGTGGTCCTTGAATGTGTGCTTGTTAAGTGTGTCTTGAAAGTGTATGCTTGTATGTGAGATTGTGTGCTTTGACCTGAATGTGTGCTTCTATGTGATATAGTTATGTGTCATGTGTTAATTGTGTGCTAAGTAAAATGAAATGTCTAGTTGTGTATTGAATTGACCTATTGAATTGGCATCGTGAATCGAATTGATCTCGTGAATTGTTATCTGCTTGGAGTATTGCTTGTAATGTGTGTATTAGAATATCTTGAATTGGTTGTGCCGTGATTTGAATTGATTATGTCGTGCTTGAGTGACTTTGTTGAATAAACTCTTTTGTAAACTTGCTTGCATAATAGTTTAAGGCATGTGTCTAAATGTGATATCTTGGCATTCATACATGTCCCGTGGAAGTGGTAAGTAAGTCCTCTTTCTCCCCTGAAGAAAGTGGTTCATGTAACGCCCCGATCCCTCACGAGACCGGAGGCTCTAATAACCATGCTATTCTCAACCAATTCCAAACCCCGGGCACAAAATTTTAGGGGAAACGGACGGAGTCTCCCCTGTTTATAGGACAATACTGTTACCTGCAAATAGCCACTCAAGTCTTTTGAACTATAACAACAACTTATCTACTAATGTCTCCAAAGCTAAAACACAATCACAAGGCCATCCGAGCCTTGGAGCAACAACATTCTACTAAAGCACACAAGCATGCGAGATAAGTTGGTTTTAGTCATAAGTAATTAAATACAATGAAATTCTAAGTTCCATATGAAGATTAACTAACACTCCAAGCATGCAAGGGAAATTAAAGTCTAGAATTCATTATTACAATCCAACAACTTTCTTTAACATCCTAGTACACATCTACTAGACATATATATACAAGACTCCAAAGCCTCAAAATACATTTTTAACAAGAACTCCACGCAAGAAGCACATAAAATCCACCTCAGCACACAAAGTCACGGATTCTGATCTACGTAAACTTCTTCCTCTTCTTCTACCTCTAATAGCTGGGGATTCACCTCAGCTTCTCCTGAAACATTTTAGATGAGGAGTGAGCAACAAAGTTGCCCAGCGAGGGAGGTGATGCAGCATGCCAACGTGCAATATGATATGCAAACACAAGAAAACATATATAATCCACATAAACCAACAAGACAATAAACCAAGCAATTAACCACTTTTAAAAAGGATACGGTTCCACTTCCGAGTCTTCAATCACGAGCCACGAACCACGAGCATCACGAACATGCCGGCAAACCCCAAACACCAACAATTGGGATACTCCGGATGTATCCCGATCCTACGACCCTTTCTCCCGAGGTAGGTCCATGCCCAGCAGGTGAACCACGCCTCTGGGGTAATGGAGTATGCCTCAGCGAGAAGGGAATAGGCACCATGGTAGTCGAGGGAGCACGGCAAGCCCGATGCCGCCCGTGTTTCTCGACGCTACCATGTCCGATTTAGGTTGCGCAACCCAATACAAGTCACAAACAATCAATATATCACATAACACGTAAGAGGGACGACAAAGTAGGCCGCCCTCACATATATGCACGATAAAAGTTCAAATAAGCACGATATTAACTTTAAGATACCAAAAGTAGCAATCAACACAATTAATTCCAATAATCTACTCAAATAACTTAAATACATCCTAAATATTCTATGCAAGACACTACTAACACACAACAAGTTCCAATTTCAACTAAAAGGGCTAAAAACTACTTTTCCCCTTTTCTTTAGTCGAGCTTTCTTTCTCCTAAGCATAGTTCGAGATTCTCAAACCTACCCTAGTCTTTCTATATTCCTAATTAAGCTTAAAGGTACCCTTTAAAGTCATAAAAACTCATTTTTGAAGCAAAAGTTCGGGAAGGCCCCGAACGGGTTTGAACTATAGCCATACTAACCGAACCCCAATTTCGCGAAACGAAAGCACCGAAGGTGCTTCCTTAGCTCAAGAATACCCAAATCGATGTCTAAATTTGCCCGGATTGCCTAACGTGCAAAACCACCTTTTTAAAGTAAGCTATTTATGCACTAAAGTTCGAATTCGGGTGATTCAACCTAACGTGGCTTTTCAATTACCTTCCCTAGGGTCTAGAGCACCTAATTGAGGCATCAATTCAAGTCAATTATCAAATTTTCTCAAAACCCTAGTTTTAGGCACTATTCATCGTCTCTTTGATCAATCTCAACATTCAACCGTTTAATTTGTTATCACACCACAAAAGTTAGCTCTAGAGGCTTTAAATAACTCATAGGAAGCATTCAACACAAGATATATAGCTATAATTGACAATTCAATAAATTTGAACATATGCAAACAAACTTTAAACTCAAACAAGTAAGACTCCCTCACAATTTTGAAGATGTAGAAGCTTGGTTGAAGGTCCTAAGTTGCTCAATAACCTCCCAAGATCAAACTAAGAGCTCAAAGTGCTTGGATGAAGAAGCAAAAATCTCTCTTTTCCTCCTTGAAGTGGACGGCCAGCAGGAGGACATGGATGGAATTTCTGAAATTGTTTTTGATGACTAAAATGCTATGTTCTCTTTTATTTTATGAGGTAGTTGTTTTATATGTTGTAGGCAATTAATTTCCTAAGCTTTGTAGTCTCAAATATTGACCAATTAAGGCTAATTGTAATTACAAATGCTCCCTAATTAAATACTATCACTATTCTAACGTAACACTATTCAAAGCTCACGGAAAATATTTTTCAAACGCATACTCCTATGCTCGAAAGTTCAAAACGAAAATTTCTTGGTTCCTTTTAAATGTCGAGTGACCTAGGAAAAATTTAAAATCAAGCTTTCGAAACAGTCGAAAATATTATGAATAGTAACTCACAATAAAAACAATTAAACAAGAAAAATGATGCACGTAGAAATGCGCACATAAGTATGCAACGATTATAATAAATTTAGGGTGAAATTCTCGGGTGTCACACCCTCTCCCCCTTAAACTAATTGCGTCCTCGCAATTCTTACACATACAAGCGAGTTACCCTCATACATAAAACACATTGTTTCACGTAAGCATGCTTAACAAATAAAACACATTGATCACGTTAGCAATTTATAACAAGTAAAGTCATATAAGCAACAAGTTCACATACACAAATCATAAACTACTAAGTCATTTAAACAACAACTTCACATAAAACAAGTTAATCACATATTCACATTAGTCATAAAAAGCATATCGAGCACTCAAGTACACAAAGCACATAATTCACACAAGGCACGTTAATCACATAGCTCGCATTAATCACATAAACACATTGAACATGTAAACACATCAAGCATGTTAACCACATCCATATCACTTATCACACAAGCACATAAACCACAACTAGTTCACTCAACAAATAAAACATGTTGATCACATAAGCACATTGATCACATTAACTCTCTTATCACATAAGACATGCACATACACTTTCTAAACACATTGACACTAAAGCCACTACCCCACAAGCCGAAGACCCTATCCCGGCTTGCGCTTAGCTAACTAGCTAAGCTCTGATACCACTTCTGTAACGCCCCGATCCCTCACGAGACCGGAGGCTCTAATAACCATGCTATTCTCAACCAATTCCAAACCCCGGGCACAAAATTTTAGGGGAAACGGACGGAGTCTCCCCTGTTTATAGGACAATACTGTTACCTGCAAATAGCCACTCAAGTCTTTTGAACTATAACAACAACTTATCTACTAATGTCTCCAAAGCTAAAACACAATCACAAGGCCATCCGAGCCTTGGAGCAACAACATTCTACTAAAGCACACAAGCATGCGAGATAAGTTGGTTTTAGTCATAAGTAATTAAATACAATGAAATTCTAAGTTCCATATGAAGATTAACTAACACTCCAAGCATGCAAGGGAAATTAAAGTCTAGAATTCATTATTACAATCCAACAACTTTCTTTAACATCCTAGTACACATCTACTAGACATATATATACAAGACTCCAAAGCCTCAAAATACATTTTTAACAAGAACTCCACGCAAGAAGCACATAAAATCCACCTCAGCACACAAAGTCACGGATTCTGATCTACGTAAACTTCTTCCTCTTCTTCTACCTCTAATAGCTGGGGATTCACCTCAGCTTCTCCTGAAACATTTTAGATGAGGAGTGAGCAACAAAGTTGCCCAGCGAGGGAGGTGATGCAGCATGCCAACGTGCAATATGATATGCAAACACAAGAAAACATATATAATCCACATAAACCAACAAGACAATAAACCAAGCAATTAACCACTTTTAAAAAGGATACGGTTCCACTTCCGAGTCTTCAATCACGAGCCACGAACCACGAGCATCACGAACATGCCAGCAAACCCCAAACACCAACAATTGGGATACTCCGGATGTATCCCGATCCTACGACCCTTTCTCCCGAGGTAGGTCCATGCCCAGCAGGTGAACCACGCCTCTGGGGTAATGGAGTATGCCTCAGCGAGAAGGGAATAGGCACCATGGTAGTCGAGGGAGCACGGCAAGCCCGATGCCGCTCGTGTTTCTCGACGCTACCATGTCCGATTTAGGTTGCGCAACCCAATACAAGTCACAAACAATCAATATATCACATAACACGTAAAAGGGACGACAAAGTAGGCCGCCCTCACATATATGCACGATAAAAGTTCAAATAAGCACGATATTAACTTTAAGATACCAAAAGTAGCAATCAACACAATTAATTCCAATAATCTACTCAAATAACTTAAATACATCCTAAATATTCTATGCAAGACACTACTAACACACAACAAGTTCCAATTTCAACTAAAAGGGCTAAAAACTACTTTTCCCCTTTTCTTTAGTCGAGCTTTCTTTCTCCTAAGCATAGTTCGAGATTCTCAAACCTACCCTAGTCTTTCTATATTCCTAATTAAGCTTAAAGGTACCCTTTAAAGTCATAAAAACTCATTTTTGAAGCAAAAGTTCGGGAAGGCCCCGAACGGGTTTGAACTATAGCCATACTAACCGAACCCCAATTTCGCGAAACGAAAGCACCGAAGGTGCTTCCTTAGCTCAAGAATACCCAAATCGATGTCTAAATTTGCCCGGATTGCCTAACGTGCAAAACCCCCTTTTTAAAGTAAGCTATTTATGCACTAAAGTTCGAATTCGGGTGATTCAACCTAACGTGGCTTTTCAATTACCTTCCCTAGGGTCTAGAGCACCTAATTGAGGCATCAATTCAAGTCAATTATCAAATTTTCTCAAAACCCTAGTTTTAGGCACTATTCATCGTCTCTTTGATCAATCTCAACATTCAACCGTTTAATTTGTTATCACACCACAAAAGTTAGCTCTAGAGGCTTTAAATAACTCATAGGAAGCATTCAACACAAGATATATAGCTATAATTGACAATTCAATAAATTTGAACATATGCAAACAAACTTTAAACTCAAACAAGTAAGACTCCCTCACAATTTTGAAGATGTAGAAGCTTGGTTGAAGGTCCTAAGTTGCTCAATAACCTCCCAAGATCAAACTAAGAGCTCAAAGTGCTTGGATGAAGAAGCAAAAATCTCTCTTTTCCTCCTTGAAGTGGACGGCCAGCAGGAGGACATGGATGGAATTTCTGAAATTATTTTTGATGACTAAAATGCTATGTTCTCTTTTATTTTATGAGGTAGTTGTTTTATATGTTGTAGGCAATTAATTTCCTAAGCTTTGTAGTCTCAAATATTGACCAATTAAGGCTAATTGTAATTACAAATGCTCCCTAATTAAATACTATCACTATTCTAACGTAACACTATTCAAAGCTCACGGAAAATATTTTTCAAACGCATACTCCTAAGCTCGAAAGTTCAAAACGAAAATTTCTTGGTTCCTTTTAAATGTCGAGTGACCTAGGAAAAATTTAAAATCAAGCTTTTGAAACAGTCGAAAATATTATGAATAGTAACTCACAATAAAAACAATTAAACAAGAAAAATGATGCACGTAGAAATGCGCACATAAGTATGCAACGATTATAAAAAATTTAGGTTGAAATTCTCGGGTGTCACAGTTCACAGCTGGCCTCTCAAGGTGTATGGGTTGGCAGGAAATGAATGGCATTTAATTAGACTTTATTTGGGAGTTGGTGTTTTCTTTTGGAGCTTGGTTATTGGTGAATCTTTAAGGTCCTCCTCTGTGCGTAACAATTATGAAAGAGTAGTTTTCTTTTGGGGTTCTATTTGGTTGTTCTCTGGGGCATTCTTCGGTTTTCTTATTGGGTATTCTTTAGAAACTTTTATTGGCACTTCTCGGTGGACTTGGCTATTGGGATCTCAATTGGACTTATTGTATGGTATTATCTATGGCATATAAGTCTCGGTCTTTATCGGTGTGTTACTGGCATTCCTTATTGGAAATCCTTCAATGGCATTCTATAGAATTCTTGGTGGTCATTTATTTGGTACCTACTTATTGGGCAATCCTTGGTATTTTTTTCACTGGAGCATTGTTTCGGGAATTTTCTTTAGTGTTCCTCAGTAGGTTTGGTATTTGGAATTCTTATTGGGCATTCTATTGGTATTTTCCTTATTGGCAAGATTGTATGAAGTTCTCTCTTGGCAAACAATGCAGGGGCCTCGGAGTTTGGTTTTGTATATTGTGCACCAGCTCGGTATTTTCCTTAGGGTTTTCGTCTATCTGGGAAACTATATTTGTTATTTAACTTGATTGTCTTATTGGGCACATTATATTTTCTCTGCTATTCCCTTTGACATTCTTCTCAGCATTTGATAGCTATACTCGGAATCTAATTGGTTGTCCTATGGGGTTATTATTTGGAAGGCTTCTTTGGAACTTTTGAAGTATATTTGATTGGGTTTCTTAGTATTTTCTTCAGCACTTTTAACACGGAATTCTTCTATGAAATTCATGAACAGCGGGGTACTTCTTTGGACCTCTAGATAGAACCTTTGTTTGAGCCTTTATTTGGCTTCTTGCTTAGGAATTCTCGGGCAGTAATAGTTGAACTTCTACTAGAGACTCGTGTATGGGGTATTCATTCGGTATTCTTCTTATCATTAATATGTGATGTGATTTTATCTACAGTATCTTTGCTTTAGTCTTTATTGGTATTATCTCGGCGCTCTTTGTTGGAATTTTATTCTTCTTCGGTATTCGTGTCAATGGGATTCTTGTCCGGTATCTACATTTGAGCCTTTATTCGGCATTACTACTTGGAATTTCTTCTTAAACTTCCCTATTGGTTATCTTGATTAATATACTTGCTCAACAGCTGATGAAGATTAGTTGGAGTTGGATTTCAGTGGATACATAGTTCTATTGGAAGAAGAATTGCGAGGACGAAATTGTTTTAAGGGGGGAAGGATGTGATAACCCGAATCCAGCATGCATTTAATGGCATTTAATTGCATTTAATTAAGTGTTATCTTAAATGTTAGCATTGAATTATGTGATTATTTTTAGTTAAACATTCATTTGTAGCTTTATTTTCATATTTATGTTAATCGGTTTTATTTTTCTTGCATCTTAATGCCCGGTTTTCAATTAAATGAAAAGTAGCTCCGAGCCGGAGTAGATTTTGAACTATGTTACTTTTTGAAAATTATATTTTCTTAAATTCTTTGAGGTTTAATTGTTATTCTTTTATTGTCGCAAAGTGTATAGCATATCGAGAGCGATAGTTAGGAAATGAATTCTACTCCTCAGCAAAAAGTGAAAACTAGTATTTGGTGTTTTAATTTTAGTGTTTTAGTTGTATTTAACTAGTATTAGATTTGTGTTGGTTGTTTTAGCTTTAAAATGCATAAAATAAGCCTATTTGACCAAGTTTAAGTTAGCTTTGACCAAGGGCTTGACTTGTTGACTTGTTATCATCTTTTATAAGCTTAAAATAACAAGGAAAATAAAGAAAAAAAAGCTGAAAAACAGAATGCTAAGGGCCGAAAATATACAAGGAAGAAAAAAAAACCTTTCAACTTCAAACTTCAATTTCTTCGCGGGAGCTTGTGCGGGGTGGTGTCTGAGGCATCCTACGAGGTTTTCCTAGCGTCTAGGAGCGTCTAATGTAAGGGTTTCATCGTTATTTGCGCATTTGAAAATGTTGACATAAACTTTAATTTTTGTGATTTAACCATAGGTTATTATTTTATCCGTTTCGTTGCTTAAAGAATGTTCCCTAGCAATCGTAGAACATGTATTTATAGTTTTTTAGCATTTTATGCAGTTGAATATCGAAATTGAAATTTAAATTGATAGCTGAATAGTAAATTATGAATAGTAAACCCTCGTTTCGATGAAGTTGTTCCGTTATGCGTTCTGTTGATGTAGGAAGGTGCTAGATATGCTAGAATACCTAAATGTGTGGTTTAATTGGATTGGATAATGGAAAAACAGAGAAAAATGCATTGGTGAAAGTCGGGGTCGTTTACGTCGAGTTTAGTGTTTTATCATTTTGCATGATGGCATTGTCTCGGGAGGCCATGGAAGCACTTTTGGTGTGGTTATGGCGTTGGTTGGGTGTTTGGTTAGGGTAGCGGTAGTTCAAACGAGCAAAGGGAAAAATCGGGGTTTTGCGTGAATTCTAAGGTTAAGTAGGGTTTTGGGGTCTTTAGACGTGCCTATGGTGACCTAGGAGGATTGGTGAAGTCGGTTTTCAAAACTCGTGGCTCGTTTGAAAGTAGTAGCGTTTTGAAAGTTTGAGTCATTTTGTTATTTTGTGTGTTTTCATAGTGTAATGCCTATAGAATGCTTAATAATGCTTGTTATGCTTGTTAAAGTTGATTATGAATGAATTGTATATCAATTGTTGATAATGCTTGTTGGTGTTGTTCTTGTTACTTATTTGATTGTAAATGCTTGATATATCGTTTATCGCCACTAATCTGTGTTGTTGTGCTATCGCTCGTTTATTGCTTGTATCTTGTATTGCATTGCATAGTGTCAAGCGCGTGAGTGATGGGCCTCTCTGGGTAGCCTCGGGTTGCCAGTGTTGGTTGCTCTAGCTCCGTGTCCTATTCCCTTTTCTCTCTTGGGTTGCCGCCTAGGGAGTTTTGGGTCGTAGAATTGACAGAGTATGTCCGGAGTACTCTAATGGAAGTTATAAGGTGGGTGAGCCGGCACGTCATCGTTAAAGTCATCGAAATCGTGATCGGTACATTGCTCGCTCGAGTGAACCTTAGCCTTCAAAGTGTGGTATAGCTTTGAATGGTTGTGTTAATGCTTTATCAATTGTTTATTGTATTGATTGATAGATTGAATGCCTACTTATTAGATATATATTGCTTAACTGTCTTATTTGCATTGCACGATCTTCTTTCTCTCCACCTCGATATCTGTCTCGCCCTCACTGAGTATACGTGTTGAGTATACTCACTCCTTACCACCACATTTCAGAAAATGCTATGTTAGCTGGAAAGTTCGTGGATATGTGAAAGAGCATGCTTGAAGATTTATCTTGCGTGCTATGTGGCTTGAGTTGTCAAGATGCAAAGATGTATGTTCATGTGTTGTATGTATTTATTGTTAAAAGATATGTAATTTAAACTCAACTAGGTAATTGAGGTAGAATGAAAGGCTAGTTTATGTATTCAGATAGAATAGTTTAACTTTAATATATGTTTGTAATGCCCAAGGGAAAAGAGTTAGAATGGTATGATGGTCTATTTTATGTAATGGGTTAGTGTAGTTTAATTGCCAAGCATGAATGTTCTTGTCAAAGATGAAAAGAGATAGGTTAGCTTTTAAATTGGAAATGTATATTTGGTTGTGTTCGCTTGTTGAGAACCAAGGCTCAGATGGCCTTGAGGTGTTTGTATGGCTAGACACGGTGCTGGTCCACTTATATGCTATTGCAGGATTTGCAAATTGCCTAGTAACAGGGGAGACTCCGTCCGTCTTTCCCTAAAATTTTGCCCGGGTTTGGAATTGGGTTGTGATTATATTGATTGATAGAACTCCCGGTCTCGAGAGAGAACAGGGTGTTACAGGGTGTCCCACCTACACACTTAAATACCAACAAGTCAAATCCTACAATCTATATTCCTTCAAAACAAGACACTAAGGAGATCTAGAGAATCCTAAGGAGTCATAACAATCACCAAACAAGATAAATCACTCCAAAATTTTACATTCCGTACCAGACCAATCAACAAACAAGATAAATCACCGATTACCCAACAAGATTAACTAATGAAGACTCCAAAATCTGATAACACAATACAGATTCATACTAACCCATTATAACACAAGAGAATCCCCAATCAACTATTTAGAAAGTCAAACCACCTAGAACTCTAAAGCTCGATGTAGGCAAGTAAATGTTCAGTCACCAAAATGCATTCTTACATCCACAAATAATTATATCTCCCAACAATTACATCTTCGAACAAGGTAACTTTAGTCAGAAATCACTCTAATTGGCTCCAAGGTTTAAATATCAAAACTCCAAAATATCTATTAATAATATAGCAATCCCAAATAGTAGAAATATTCACATGTTATACCACACTTCATTCCATTCACAAATATACATCACTAATTCCTCAAATAATTTCATTCTAAAATAACCTCAAGGATGTATAGTCTGAGTTGAGACTCCAAAAATGTCTAATGATAACCTCACGGAAACCTCAACTTATGATCCATCTCCAAGTAATAACAAGTTAAACATGGCAACAAAAGTAATTATAATCATCAAGATACACTGCTATTTCCTCGAACAACTTCATTCTCGCTAAAGAACATCAAGATCAATCCACTAAGCCGAAACTAAAATCCATAAACATAACAATTAAAATCTAACTGATAAACTTCTAGAATAATAATAATTCAAAATCATGGCCTACCTTTATTTCTGAAAACTCTTGCAGTCATCCTTACTTCACCTAAAAGAATCACCCATAGTTATAGAATATATACAATTACATCACATGAAAATAGGTACAACGTAATGCATGATTATCATATTATATAACGTTATCACATAAAATGCAATTCGACATATAAGAAGCCAACATCACATAAACAGGTTATATCACAGAAGTAAGTTATAAACAATCAAAGTCACATAAGCAACAAACTTCACATAAGGCACTTTGATCACAAAAAATACAATTGTTACATAATACACATTAATCACATAATACACATTAATTACAACACATTGAGTACGTATAGCAAGTTATCACATAAAACATATTGACCACATTAGTTCACTTAACACACAAGGCATATTGGTCACATAGAAAGTTAGACACATAAGTAAATTAATCACATAAACATATTAACATATGTTTCACTTTTCTTTCACTTAATACATACTTGCATGCTTAGACCACTACCCACATTTCGAGGATACCCCGGCTGACAGCTAACATGCGCTCTGATACCACTTAAATGTCACGCCCCAACTCGATCCCACCTACGATCAATCAGGACGCAATGGAATTTCGGCAGTATAATAACAGTAATTAGGACACCGAGGCTCTAAACCAACCTCTTTAGAACATCATACATCAAACTCCATAAACAGTCCCAACAATCAACTCCTAATTAAGTTAACAACATACAACACATCCATATTATACAATAATCATTCTTCAACCATCCATTCAAACTTATACGCCTCCGTTCCAACATAATACACTAATTGAACATACATTTCAAATAGATTATAAACCAACTTAGCAACCTAATCATAACATAAGAAAGACTACTAAGTTAGCATCATTTAGTTCATTATCTTTACTACAACTTATACATCATAACTACAAAGTAAATAAAAGACAACTAGTTTAATATACAAGACAATAGAGTCTACAACATCTCAAGCACCAAGGACAACACTCTGGCACATAGGACTCGTCCACATACGACACATTATCCTCTTCTGGAGGCACGTACCCGTAATCTTTCTCAATAACACCTGTATGCATGCAATAATAGAGAGTGAACTTATAATAAAACAAGCTCAGCAAGGATCCGATAGATCTCTAACAGTATTCACTATACTCCTTGGAAATGATCCTTTGAGCAAGTAAACACACAATAACATCAATAATACTATCATCACATAATCTATAATGACCATTTAATAAAGGATACACTTGTTAGTGTAGCTCCAAACACCATCATGATCATAACAGCTTTCTTGTGACTCCCATAAACTCACGCACCCGAGGTACCTCAATAACCTCTCCCTCCATGACACCTCTGTCATGCGAGCTGGAGGTAGTATTTGGTAGTCATGCCGTTATCAACCCGACAGCCCGATGCTGCCCGAGAGGTGGCACACACATACCAAAGACTCATCAATAATAATAAACATCATTCACAAGAGGACAGTCTAGCATAACTGCCTATTTCCCTGCATCAATCAATAATCATCAATATTCATCAATTTTCATCAATGTAACATCAATATAACATCAATATAATCATCAATATAACATCAATAAATACAATTAAACAACAACAACTAAGTTAGATGACAAAGTAGGCCGTCCAACTTAACATGCATGAAACACGTAATCTAACCCTAGTCTAACCATTAACAACTCACAATTCAATCACTCAAATACCACCCAATCAACTAAGGCTCAATTCAATAATTTAAAGAAAGACAACCTAAACTTCAAATAATCATATCTTACATTATACTAATTCAAACAACTCCAAATTAGTTTCAAACACTCACCCATTTAATCAACTACATTAGCCCTCTCGGAAACCAACCAAGACACATCAAAATTAAGCCCAACAACCCTAAAACCTCAATGTACCTAGGCTGAAATTTTTGGATTTTCACCCAAACATCGCAATCGAAAATTTGGCATTATAACAGCGTTACCACGTAATTAACAAACTTTTAGAAATCGACAGCAATCGATTCCAACAACAACAACTCAAGATAATCCTCAAATAGCTATTCTATCAACTTTAAATACCCAAAAATAAATAATTTTGCTACAATGGCTCAAATCTCGTAGTAATACACATAAACGATCCCTAGCACGCACTGATCAATAATATAACTTCAAATTAACATTCTAACGGTTCAAAATACAGTTATGAGCAAAAACATAAAAAATGAGTTTTGAGATCCAGAATTTTTCCCTCACCATTGATGTGTTTTGATGCAAGAAACATATAGAATGGATGCCCAACAAGTGAAATCAAGCTTTGAATGAAGTGATTTGGACTTGAATTGCAAAATCTATGTGAAAAATGCTTGAAAACCTTTGAAAAATGTCTTCTTTCTTCTCCCTCATGGAATTTCAGTAATGTGTGTGTAAAATGAGTGTGTTTTGTGTTTTTTTAATGTGTGTTGGTGATATATTAAGCAAAGGTCAACAAATAAAAGAAAGTCAAAGGTGAAAACTAATTATTTTTTAGTGTTTTCTTGTCTTTTAATTCATTTTCTTGACTACTCTTGCTCAAATTAATTATGCAACACCTAAAATATCTCAAGTAGTTTATTTTTAGGTGAAAAAAAGTTTTACATTCAAACAATTTTACCCGAGTCGGCTTAAAACTCGATTTTCTGCAAAAGAAGGTGAAAAGTCATATTATTTATTTTCTAATGTCTTTTGAATGCACAATTAATCTAAAATCATTTAATACCACATATAAATACATTTATATTAATATATACTAGGTCAATGAAAGTCAATGCAAGAATCGGGTTTAGAAGAAATTATTATTTGGTTAAAAAACGCTACTTTTCGCCCGAAAAGTCTATTTAAATTACTATTCCGTTTCAGAATCAATTTTTATCAAACATGAGTCTATTAATAATAGAGGACTAGGTTTTAAGACGTTTAAAACACCCTTGTAAAAATTTTAGCGGACAGGTGTTTAAAACACTATTTACAAAAATCGTCGATAAAATTTCTGATGCCGATTTTGATAAAAATTTCATGAATGCACACATAGCATGTATTAGGAATATAAATCACATATTTACCACATTCTATCTCATATAACACATAAACAGGTCAAATCATGCAAATCGAGGCAAAGACACACAAATCAAAGTAAAGACGAAAACTGGGGTTTCACAATATTAGTTACTATTAATGAAAGACAAAGCTAAAACTAATGCTTAAATGCTCAAATAAAATAGCTAGTCAACTAGTCTCATTATGTAATACTATTTTACCATTCACTCAGTGCACAAAGCTATTTTTCAATCGTGCGTTCCCAATGTTCAAACCTCAATTTCTCATTTTTCTCATTCCTCTTAAGAGTCATGTGACCTAAGAAAAATACTAGCTCGAGCAAATTTAATAGTGAAATTCCACTATGAATAGTAACCAGGCTTATTGTTAGATAAGGCACATTAAAATGCACATAAAGGTATGCAACAATTATTTGTAAATATGATGCAAGTCTCGGGTGTCACAGAGATCCGATCAGTCACAATCATAGCAGAGGTCGGCATAGTCTTAGGGTCCGTACAAGTTGAATGTTGCGAGGCCTCAACAAGCTGGTATAACTGCTCATTCAACTTCTAGTTCTTAGGGAGGTAGTGTTAGTACCCCAGCACCGCAATGCACTTTCTGTAAACGTTGGGGTCATTTGGAGGCTGATTGTTGAATGAAGGCAAGGACGTGCTTGGGTTGTGACAACAACCAACATAGGGTTAAAGAATATCCTAAGTGGCAGAAGTTTGAGGATAGGCCAGCGACCTAGGGTTATCAGGGTAGACCTACAGGCAGTGCACCCCAGCAGCAGCGGGTACAGGATCGGGCCTATGCAGTTGACTTGCAGGAGTTGGTTGAGGCAACAGCGGTGGTGGAAGATAACTTTCTTATACTCAATCAACTTGTTAAACTATTGATTAATTCTGGTGCTATGCATTCTTTTATTACACCTACCTGTGTGCACTGTGTTAATGTGCAACCTATGAAGTTACCTTTTGTGGTTGAGATTAGTACTCCTTTGACCGATAAATATGTGACTGGCTTAGTGTATAAGGACTGTAAAATACATGTTAAGGGTTTGGATTTTCTATCGGATCTTATCTTATTTCATGTCCAAGAGTATAATGTTATCTTGGGGATGGATTGGCTTGCAAAGTATGATGCCCAGTTAAACTATAGAACAAAGGTGGTACAATTTTGGTTGCCAGGACAACCAGTGGTCGAGGTAGCTAGAAACCGAGATACTACGAAGAGTTTTATTATCTCATCAGTTAAAGTTATTAAGCTGGTAAGTAAGAGGTATTCGGGTTATGTAGCTTATTTGATAAACAAGCCATCTGATAAGCTAAAGCTAGAGAAAATTTCGATAATTCGGGAATATCCCAATTTATTTCCCGATAAGTTGACAGGACTGCCGCTAGAGAGAGATATTGTGTTTGTGATTAATTTACTTCTCGGTACTCAACCTATTTCTCAATCAGCATACCGGATGACACCAATTGAGCTTAAAGAGTTGAAAACTCAGTTGCTGGAGTTATTAGAGAAGGGTTTCATTCAGTGGAGTTTATCACCGTGGGGAACACCCGTTTTGTTTGTAAAGAAGAAGGATGGTTGTGATACCCTAAACCCAGTATGCATTTAATAGCATTTAAATTACGTGTTTAATTTAGTTAAGTTATTCAGCTTTGTATTATTTTCATATTCCTTTTAAAGTATTCAAATAATACTTACATTAATTATTTTAAATGAATGTTAATTATTTTTATTATTTATATTACTCGGTTTTATTTTCTTGCATTTAATTACTTGATTTTCAACTAAATGAGAAAAGTAACCCCGAGTCGGAGTGAGTTTTAAACTATTCTATTTTTCAAAAAAATAAAAATTTTATAATATTCCTTATCATTTTTATAGCAATCAGCCATTTACCATTTGGTCGTAACGCATCAAAAATGAGAGATGGAGAAATAATTTCTCGGACTTAGTGAATAGTATTTCTAGTTTAATTTAGTTAGTTTTTAGTTGGTTTTCAATAAATTGCATTTTCTTAATTTGAATTAGACCAAATGCCAACTAAATAAGCTTGTTTGACCATTTTTCACCTGAATTTGACCAAGCTTTTAGCCTTTGACCATTTTGCCCCTTAGTTGTCATCTTTTATAAAACAAAGGGAAAAAAAATAAAACAAGGCAAAACAAAACCACCATGGCCGAAACTTTGTAGGGAAAAAATAAATTTTGCTTTCATTTTTTCTTCTACAATTATGCATGGAATTGTTCTTCAATCTATGTGAGGAATTTATGCTATTTGTGCATTTTTATTTAAGTTTCAAACTTTGATGATTTTCTTAGATTTGTTATAAATTGTGTTTAAATGCCTATTGATTCTTGAATTAGGTTCTATAATGATCGTAGAGCAATGTTTGATAGTTATTTAGAGATTTTTACAGTTAGAATTGCAATTTTAAATTGGGGAAGAATAATAAATAGTATTTTAAATAGTAAAACCCTAGATTTTTGGATTTTCGATATGAATTACGTTTTCTTGATTTAGATAGGTACCATTAATGATAGGAAGATTAAATATGCAATAAAAATGGATTACCCTTTGTTAAAATTGAGAAATAGACAAAGAAATGTAAAAGGGCCATTTGACCAAGTGTTGACCGTGCTTGAATTGAGTTGGGAGTTTGGCTTGTGAGTACATGGAAGCACTTTTGGCCCTGTTATGGCGTTGATTGGATGTCCGATTAGCATAGCTATAGTTCAAACGCACTAGGTGGACTTTCGGGCTCCGGTTGAGAAATAGAGGTTTCATGCCATAGAAACGTGCCTTGTAGTGCTTAAGTGAGGGTAGTGCAGATGGTTTTCCAATCCTGCAGCTCGTTTGCTCGCAATTACCTTTGAAAGTTAGAGGTTGAATAGTATTACTTGTGGGTTTTGTGTATTGAACTTGTATGGCCTGTTTAGTTACTATTCTAATTGTTTTTACTGATTGTAAATGCTTGTTATATTGATTATTGTTGCTTAATTTCACTTTTGTGCCCTCGCTCGTATACGACTATATATATATCGTATTGCATTGCATAGAGTCAAGCACGTGAGTGATGGGCCGTCTCGGGCTGCCAAGGCTGTGTTGCTCTAGTGTCGCATCCTATTCCCATTCTCGCTAGGGATATCGCCCAGGGAGATTTGGGTCGTAGATTTGATGGGATATGTCCGGAGTACTTTAACTGAAGTTACAAGGTGGATGTGTGCTAATTATCATCGTTGTCAATATCAAGCTGGAGATTGATGTAGTGCTTGTGAATTGGCAAATAGCTCGTGTGAGCGAACCGTAACCTTCGAAGTGTGATATAGTTTTGATTGGTTATGTTAATGCTTCCTTAATTGGTTGTTGTGCTATTGTTTATATTAATTGCTTCCCTTATTGGTTATATTGCTTAACTGCTTTTATTTGCATTGCACGACCTTCCTCTATCCCCACCTAAATACATGTGCCTTCCTCACTAAGTATACGTGTTGAGTATATTCACTCCTCATTATCCACCTTTTAGGGATTGCAGTGCTCGAAGGAAAGTTCGTGCATGTAGTGCTTGCTCTTTGCATGAGAGTCAATGTGATTATGTGGCTTGGGTAGTAAAGATGTTTCTTTTATGAGTTGTATATAATCAATGTAAAAAGGAATGTAATTTAATTTAACTAAGTCATTAGAGTGGTATGACAAGCTAGTTTATGTAATAGGATAGTATGGTTTGAATTCATTGCATGTATGTAATTGTCTCAAGGAAAAGAGCTAGGAAAGTCTTGGTACTTGGAAATGTTTATTTGTTGTGTACACTTGTTGAAAACCAAGGCATGGAAGGCCTTGAGGATTTATGTATATTTAGATACGGTACTGGTCCATTTATATTCCATTTGCAGGTTTTGGGTTGCCTAGAAACAAGGGAAACTCTGTCTATTTTTCCTAAATTTTATGCCCGGGTAAGGAATTGGGTTGTGATTAGATTGTTCAATAGAATTCCAAATCTAGCGAGGGGTTGGGGTGTTACAAGTGGTATCAGAGCTTAGTTAGCTCATAACCGGGACAGGGTCTTCGATCTAGTGGGTAGTGACCCTTGAGTGTGTGATTGTTAAGTGTGTTTTGAAAAAGTGTGCCTGTATGTGAGATTGTGTGTCTTGAATCGAATGTGTGCACCTATGTGATATAGTTATGTGTTATGTGTTAAATGTGTGCTAAGTGAAATGAAGTTGCATTGAATTGACCTCGTGAATTGTTATTTGCCTAAATTATTGCTTGTAATATGTGTATTTGAATTCCTTGAATTGATTATGTAGTGCTTGACTTGATTGTTGTGCTTGAATGACTTTGTTGATTAAACTATTTTTGTAAACTCTTTTATAAACATGCTTGCATAATAGTTCAAGGAATAATTGCATGCATGCGATATTCTAGCATTCATACATACCTCGTTGAAATGGTAAGAAAGACTTCTTCCTTTCCGAGAAAAGTGATTGGTAGCAGGCCTTCCAAGTCTGTGGATTAACGGGAATAAGAAGTATTGGGTTAGGCCTTTATTTGGGAGTTGGTGTTTGTCTTTGAAGCACTGTTATGGGCATTCTTCTAAGGCTCTCCTTTGTGGTTGACAATCATAAAAGAATAGCGTTCTTTCGCTTGTTTATATGACGGCTCTTGGGAGCATTCTATTGGGTATTCTCTTATTGGGCTTCCTTATTGACAAGGTTGTACGAAGTTCTCACTTGGCAAATGGTGAAAAGGCCTCAGAATTTGGTTTTGTATATTATGCACCTGCTTGGGATTCTCACTCAGGTTTCTCGTTTAGCTAGGAAACTATATTTGTTATTCAACTTGACTGTCTTATTAGACACATGATATTTTCTCTAGTATTTCCTTTGACATTCTTCTTAACATTTGATAGCGGTACTCAAGATCTAATTTGTAATATCCGAGTTCGACCATGCATTTACAAGTATTTATTTATATTTATTTCTTTCGTTATTTTTGGAAAATGTGCCTTTGTGATTATTTGCCTTCATTGAATCTGTAGTTAATTGTCTTACTATTTAAAAATCAATTGGTATTACGATTAATAGTAACCTATTATTAGGTGTTCTTATAACATTAATTAACATAAAGCTTAGGGTCATTACAGGGATGTAAAGCCCCATATCATGACCAAATAGAACTTTTCAGCTGCTTACAAGAGTATTGGTGATTTCCTTTAACTTTTCGAGCTATTTCGGCTATTTTCCTAATTTTAGGGATTTTTGGTCCAGGAAAGGGGTTTCACTTCAGGGCCAATTATTGGAAAATTGGGACCCTACCACGAAAAATGGGCATACGCCATTGGGTTTCTTTTAACTTGTACTACTAAATGGCAAAGTTTGGCAAAATTGCATCCCGGCCGAAAAATACGATAATCGGGATATCTATGCGCGAAACGGGCAAAAAATGAAATGTTGGTGTCACTCTCGGGGACACGTGTCACACATGCGTGGACGTGCCATGCATGCATGACACGTGGCTAGACACGTGTCACACATGCGTGGACATGCCACGCATGTGAGACACGTGGAGGGACACATGTCCCGCATGCATCAGCTTTGAAAGCCTATATAAAGGGGTCACTTGACCCCCTGAAATAAAATAGGCAAACACTTTTCTCTGGTCCGATTTTACTAAATTATATTGATTCAGTTAGTTAACGTTCTGAAAGTTTCAAAATCAGTCCGAGTCTTCTCCAATTTTCGACATTTTAAGGTGAAAATATTCTACTAAAAACAGCATCTTATATGTTTATATGATTATTATATGTCTATAACATGATTTGTTATTTTAATATTCTAGCTTGAGATACATATCATGCTTATTAATATTCTTTATTTATTTGAATTATTGTTGACTTTGATAATGTATTAGCTAAGAATTAACTGTTACTGATTAATGTAGAGTTTATCACTTTATGTGACATCAATGAGTGCTTGTAAATATGTTCTTCTAACTGCTTGTAACTCTTGAATACTGAACTGAATGATGTTATTAACTTGAAGGAATTTGAAAGCTAGCTATGATTAACTTGAATTATCTTGAATTTCTGATTGTTGAAAGTATATGTTTGGGGACAATCTCTTTTGTTGTTCTCCACCCATGTGTTTATCGAACTACGTATCAGTTGTGTGTTATGTGGCAACTTGTGCATGCTTGTGTGCTACTTGATTAGGGGTTGCAACTTCAGGCACGATAGCGTTTCACGAACGCCGGGCGGCATAGGGCTTGCTGGTGATCCGGTGACTATCGTGGTTCTAGTCCCTCTCTCGTTTGGCCTCCCACCCTCAGTGAGTTGGGTCGTAGATTTTGGATACAATCCGAAGTATCCTCTTGGGAGAGATAAGAAGTTGGAATTGTGATCAAGGCTGGCCACCTCATGAAATGATTGACTTGTTCCTACTCTCACTTGGTACTACCCTCGGAGAGTAGTGTCATACTCTCACTTGGCATTCCACCCTCGGAGAGTAGGCTGATATGTGTTGTGGGTATATGCCACTAAATGTAATTATTATTGCAATATAAATAGATTATCTATCTAGATATTACTATTATTGCTGTTTGATATGTGACTCGAACGGGATAGAAATTTCTACTTGTATATATCTCACATGGATAATGTGTTATACGTGAATTGCATCATGATTTGAAAAAGAGACCGACCAAAAATGTTTTCAAAACTTTTCTATTTCATCCTCACTGAGATTCCCCAGAGCTCATCTTCTTTTCTCCTATCAGTGCAGGTGCAACTTAGCTTGAAATGAAAATTGACTTCGAATGTTTACATGCTCGAAGCCTCTTGCTGTCATAATTGGATCCAAGTTGTGAAAGCTAGAGTTTGTTGTATGAATTTCGGGTAAAAGGGTAGCTGTTTTGAAATCCTAACTGTTTAGTAGCCGGGTAGTTATCAGATCTCAGATGCTGTAACACCCTTTTTTACTTAAATTATTATATAAAGGCTTGTTATTAAGTAATTCTTTATTTATTGTTCCTTTTAATAGAAAGTTATGAACTCACAATGACAGTAAACGCAGACTTTGACCTAATCTTGAGAAGGGTTGTGTTGGGGTCGTTACATAATTGGTTATCCTATTGGGTATTTCACTCGAGAACTATATTGATGTATTGGTATATATATCGGCGTACATACCAAATTTCTTATTCAGGGACGTATGGGGTTATTATTTGGAAGACTTCTTTGGAACTTTTTGAAGTATGTTTGAATGGGTTTTCTTAGTATTACCCCAGCACTCCTAACAGAGAATTCTTCTATGGTATTCATGACCAGCGAGGTACTTCTTCGGACCTCTAGATGGGATCTTCATTTGAGCCTTTATTTGACTTCTTACTTGGGAGTTCTTGGGCGGTAATAGTTGAACTTCTACTGGAGATTCGTATGTGGGGTATTCTTTCAGTATTCTTCTTGTCATTATTATGCAGTATTAGTATTATATACAGTATTCCTGCTCTCGTCTTTAGTTTGTATTTTCTCGGCACTCTTGGTTGGGATTTCTATTTGGGTTTTCCTACGGCTGTTCTTATCCAGTGTCTTACTCAACAACCGATGAAGAGTGGTCAGAGTTGGATTTCAGAAGATGCTAAGTTCTATTGGAAGAATAATTGCAAGGACACAATTGTTTTAAGGGGAAAAGGATATGATACCCCGAACCCGGCATGCATTTAATAGCATTTAATTGCATTTAAATTATGTGTTTAATTTAGTTAAGTTATTCAACTTTGCATTATTTTCATATTCCTTTTAAAAATATTCAATACTTACATTAATTATTTTAAATGAATGTTAATTATTTTTATTATTTATAATATTCAGTTTTATTTTCTTGTATTTAATTACTTGGTTTTCAACTAAATGAGAAAAGTAACTCCGAGTTAGAGTGAGTTTTAAACTATTCTATTTTTCAAAAAATTATATTTTTTATAACATTCTTTATCATTTTTATACCAATCAACCATTGACCGTTCGTTCGTAGAGCATAAAAAACGAGAGATGGAGAAATAATTTCTTGAACTTGGTGAATAGATCTAGTTTAATTTAGCTAGTTTTTAGTTGGTTTTCATTAAATTGCATTTTCTTAATTTGAATTAGACTCAATGCCAACTAAATAAGATAATTTGACCATTTTTCACTTGAATTTGACCAAGCCTTTAGCCTTTAACCATTTTGCCCCTTACTTGTCTTCTTTTATAAAACAAAGGAAAAAAAATAAAACAAGGCAAAACAAAACCACCATGGCTGAAACTTCATAGGAAAAAAATATATTTTCCTTTCATTTTTTCTTCTACAATCATACATGGAATTGTTCAAGGATCGTGGCTAGGGTTCTTGCAAGGCTTCCTTTTCAATCTATGTGAGAGGTTCATGCTATTTGTGCATTTTTATTTAAGTTTCAAATTTTGATGATTTTCTTAGATGTGTTATAAATTGCGTTTAAATGTCTGTTGATGCTTTAATTAGGTCCTATAATGATCGTAGAGCAATGCTTGATAGTTATTTAGATATTTTTACGACTAGAATTGCAATTTAAAATTGGGGAAGAGTAATGAATAGTATTTTTGAATAATAAAACCCTAGATTCTCGGATTTTCGATTCGAATTGCATTTTTTTTATTTAGATAGGTGCCATTAATAATAGGAAGATTAAATATGCAATAAAAACAGATTACCTTTTGTTAAAATTGGGAATTAGACAAAGAAACATAAAGGGGTCGTTTGACCAAGTGTTGACCGTGCTCGAATTGAGTTGGGGGTTTGGCTTGTGAGTGCATGGAAGTACTTTTGGCACTGTTATGGCGTTGATTGGATGTCCGGTTAGTATAGCTGTAGTTCAAACGTACTAGGTGGACATTCGGGCTCTAGTTGGGAAAGAGAGGTTTCGTGCCATACAAACGTGCCTTGTAGTGCCTAGGTATGGGTAGTGCAGACAATTTTCCAATCCTGTATCTCGTTTGCTCGCAATTGCCTTTGAAAGTTAGAGGTTGAATAGTATTACTTGTGGTTTTTGTGTATTGAACTTGTATGGCCTGTTTAGTTACTATTCTAATTGTTTTTACTAATTGTAAATGCTTGTTATATTGATTATTACTGCTTAATTACAGTTTTGTGCCCTCGATCGTATACGGCTATATATATATATATTGTATTGCATTGGATAAAGATAGGCACGTGAGTGATGGTCCTCTCTGGGCAGTCTCGGGCTGCCAGGACTGTGTTGCTCTAGCTCCATGTCCTATTCCCATTCTCACAGGGGATGTCGCCTTGGGAGATTTTGGTCGTAGATTTGATGGAGTATGTCCGGAGTACTCCAACTAGAGTAACAAGGTAGATGCGCGCTTATTTTCATCATTGTCAACATCAAGCTCGAGATGGATGTATTGGTTGTGAATTGGTAAATAGCTCGTATGAGCGAACCGTAACCTTCGAAGTATGGTATAGCTTTGATTGGTTATGTTAATGCTTCCTTAATTGGTTATTATGTTATTGTTGATATTGATTGCTTCCCTTATTGGTTATATTGCTTAAATGCTTTTACTTGCATTGCACGACCTTCTTCTATCTCCACCTAAATATATGTTCCTCCCTCACTGAGTATACATGTTGAGTATACTCACTCCTCATTATCCACCTTTCAGGGATTGCAGTGCTAGAAGGAAAGTTCGTGCTTGTAGTGCTTGCTCTTTGCTTGGGAGTCAATGTGATTATGTGGCATGGGTAGTAAATATGTTTCTTTTATGAGTTGTATATAATCAATGTAAAAAGGAATATAATTTAATTTAACTAGGTCTTAGAGTGGTATGACAAGCTAGTTTATATAATAGGATAGTATGGTTTGAACTCATTGAATGTATGCAATTGTCTTAAGGAAAAAAGTTAGGATAGTCTTGGTACTTAGAAATGTTTATTTGTTGTGTATACTTGTTGAAAACCAAGGCGTGGAAGGCCTGAAGGAGTTATGTATGTTTGGACACGGTACTGGTCTATTTATATTCCGTTTGCAGGTTTTGGGTTGCCTAGAAATAAGGGAAACTATGTCCGTTTTTCCTAAATTTTGTGCCCGGGTTGGGAATTGGGTTGTGATTAGATTGTTCGATAGAGTTTCCGGTCTCGTGAGGGGTCGGGGTATTACAATGATAGCTTGAGATTATGTATCGATTATCGTGGTTTGAATCAGGTTACCATAAAGAACAAGTATCCTTTGGCACTGATTTACGAGTTATTTGATTGACTTTAGGGAGCCAAAGTCTACTCTAAATTTGACTTGAAGCAAGGGTATTATCAGCTTCGGATCCGTACGGAAGATGTTTCAAAGTCTTCCTTCAAGAGTCGGTATGGGCATTACAAATTTGTATTTATGCCCTTTGGACGAACTAATGCACTGACAGCATTCATGGATCTTATGCATCGAGTCTTTCAACCGTACTTGGACCAGTTTATGGTAATCATAATTGATGATATCTTAGTATATTCTAAGACTGAATCGAAGCACGAACAATATCTATGACTTGTCCTACAGAAACTTCAGGAGCATCAGTTGTTTGCGAAGTTCAGTAAATGTGAATTCTGGCTACAACAAATATTGTTTCTGGGCCACTTGATTACTCATAACGGTATCTCAGTAGATCCCACTAAGATTGATGTGGTGATGTCTTGGAAAAGGCCAGAGAATATTACGAAGGTTCGCAACTTCCTTGGTTTGGTGGGTTACTACCGCAGGTTCGTGAAGGACGTCTCTAAGATCGCAGGGCCACTTTTTAAGCTAACTCAGAAATGAACAAGCTTTGCGTGGGATGAAAAGTGTAAGAATGGGTTTCAGGAGTTGAAAAAGAGGTTGACTACCGCTCTGGTACTTGTATTGCCAGAGGGAACCGATCATATGGTCATCTACAGTGATGCGTCCAAAGAGGGCTTGGGTTGCGTACTTATACAGAATGGTCGGGCATTATTCATGTATTTCATCTTCTAGAAAGTTAAAACCACATGAGGTCAACTATCTGACTCATGATTGAGAGTTAGCAGCTATTGTGATTGCTCTGAAAAAGTGGCGTCACTATCTATGAGGCAATAAGTTCAAAATTTTCACTAATCACAAGAGTCTGAAGTACTTATTCTCGCAGAAGGAGTTGAATATGCGGCAATGGAGATGAATGGAGCTTCTAGGAGATTATAATTGCTCTATCAATTACCTGCCTGGGAAGGCAAATGTTGTAGCGGATGCTCTTAGCCGGAAGGTTAGCATTGTGAGTTTGGCAATTAAAGAGTGTGAGATGCTTGAGGAAACAAGTTATTGGAAACCAGAGTTGACTCAGGTTGAAGAGATGTGTTAACATCTACGGATTCAACCTTTCACTACAAAAAAAGTTGTTTTGTGATGAACTTTTGCCAGAAAATAAAATGGTCGCAAAAATATGACGAAATTGCGATGAAATATTTTGATTCTCAAAATTATGTGGAAATCATGACGAATTTGTGACCGACACTAAAATTCGTTGCAAATGTGTCACAAATTGTGACAATTTTGCCACGACAGGCAATAGTTAACTCAAATTGTCGTAGAATCGTGGTAATATTACTTCGATACAGTGACGAACCTAAAAATGACGCAAATTTGTCACAAGAGGCGACAATTTTGCTACGAAAAGCAAAAATAATATTTTTCCTTAGTCTTCGTTAATTACATTACTATCCAAATCTTGCAAGATTTCAAAATATAGTTTCCTTGCTTTGTAGTGGTCCTTTAGCTGTTTGTGACCTGCTTTGCAACTACCATTTAAAGCAAATATTAGCACTAATTAATGATGGATATTTGGAAAACTAATTAGTCATATTCTACCTGTACACTATACTAATAGACTAATGGTGAATAATTTAGAAGAATAAAGTACTGGTTGCTTTTACAAAAGATAGGAAAGAAGATTTTCCATTTAATAATAAACAATATTAAGATAGAATATAATCATTATTGTAAATACTTATGGCTTTTGAATTTCTCCTAATGGTAAAAGAAAAAGTTAAAAATGGTAAAAGTGGAAACAATATCAGCAATGAGTCAAAAGTAGAGGTGTTTATGATGTGAAATTATGTGGAACCAATAATATATATATATATATATATATATTTATTTATTTATTTATTTATTTTTATTTTTTAGCGATGGTAAACTCTCATTAGTTCTTTAGGTTCACATTAGAATTATCACACTTAGAACATATGACTTCGTCTAAGGGGTTATCGTCCAAATTAGTTGAGTAGAAGGCCCACGGTGACAAATTCCAATAGAAATAATATTTTGACCAATTTAAATATAAAATGTGAATAAATTTTCCATACACATTCTAAGCGCACATGATTATCAACTACACAATTTTTGTGACAAAAAAATGATGAATTCGAGAATCTGTGATGCTCCTACGACGATTTTCATAGCTAATTGAAAAAAAAATGAAGCGGGTGAAAAAGGAGCCAATTAACCTAGCCCATTTTTTCACCCATACCTTATTTTCACCCGCCCCCATACACATACCCCACCACCACCACCACAACCACCTAGCACTACCACCATTGCTCGCCACCAAGCACCGCTACTACCGTTGCCACCTTGCATCACCACCAGTGCCACTATCGCGCGCCACGTAGCTGATAAATGTATGTTTTCTTTTTATTTGTGTTGTTTGTTTCTCCCTTAAATCGACATGTTCATTAAGAGAAATGAGCACCACCAATACCACTATCACGTGCCATCTTGCACTACTACTAGTGTTACCATCGCACATCATTTAGCAAATGGTTTGTTAAAAGTGTTCTATAATTTTTGTCAATGACGACACAAAGATTCAGCTAAGCGATTGGCCCTGTTGGAATTCTTTTGATCAATTGTAACTTGTTGATAGGCAAGGATTATAGGAAGTTGACCTGTACTGTAAGAACGACAATGGCTAGAGGCTAGGAGGGTGTGGTGGGTGTGGATAGCTTTCATGGCAGCCATTTGATTTACAATTAAGCTTTTGAATTCGCAGGCTGTTGTTCTTGGAAAGCTTTGATACTTTGTTAGTTGAATCAAATGTGAAGATAGATAGAATGAAGTGTGATCGTGTATATATATAAAGATAGATATAGGCACGTTGACGAGTTTCACAACCTCATTTTAATAGTCAAAGGACAAGAAAAGTGCATTCTATAGAATTGAAATTGAATGTTTCAATGGGTTTTTGTCAATATCATTTCAGGTCTAACTCTAGTAGCTGCTTTGTTTATCCATGTTTTGTTTTCATTATAAATTTCTTATAGAATTGAAATGGAAATGCAATCCTGACCATGAAGAGAAATCATAGCACGTCAAACCCCAATCAAAGCAAGTAACAAGAAATACTTTGAAAAAGAAAGATTTCATAATCAGTTTCAGTTTAAAAAAGAAATTTGTTACTTCAATAGACACTTTAGGAAAAATAGAAAGTCACAAATATTAAGTTGTTAGACATTACTTGTATCCAATTTACATGGTAAGCAGAATTAAGGCCTTTCACTTAAATTTCATTTTCATTTTGATAGATTCAATTTTATTAAAAAGAAGCATAGCGGTGGAGCCCTTTGATAAAAAAACTACTTATCATCAATCCATATGATGGTATGCTATATTAAGAATCAGCAAAGAATTATGGCTGTCTTGGTATTTTCCAATACAACCAAAAGAGAAGAGTATTTGAAAAATTTAGGCTTAACTCTATTACACTGAAGTTATTCAAAACCACAGGTTCTTCATAATATAGAAATTGATAATGGCAAAACGTTAAAGGGAGCAAAAAGCTAGGGGAAACATGAAATATGCCTCATGCTAGCTAGTTGTATACAATTTCAATCCCTTCGAATCTGATAAAAGATTTAAGTAAATTATTTTCTTTTTCAAGGAAATGAAAATCTTGTGTACATGAAATCCTGAATCGTGAAGGCTCTATTCATTGGCTGGACTTAATTAACAAAAATAAAAAAGCTGCTGAATTAGGGCTATTTTTCCAGAGGAACCTCATGTCCATTTTATTAGCTGCTTTGTTATCCATTTTATTATCTTTCTTTTGTCTTCTATCCTCCCCCGTTTTACTTTCTCTTTTTATTCATTTTTCTTCCCTTTCTTTTACCCTGCCCCAACTAATACTTATACATGCTTGCAGTTTATATATAGTTAGTACTTAGGAAGGAAATGAAGGTTACAAATCTGAAAATTTGACCTTCTAAGTCAGTAACTATCTTTTATGCTGCTGATGATGAACTTTTGTATGGATGTTTTTGTCCTTTGAAGCACTAAACATTGTGTACAAGTGAAAAGGAGAAAAGTTTGTTCTTTAGTTTTAGCTAATGGAATTTTGAACGCATGCTGATATCTATTCCTCTTGTTAAAAGCTACCAAACTTCTAGAAACAATGAGGTATATTACATTTATTAAAGAAAACCTGCACAAAATATTTGCATGAGTTCATCTTCAAATTGTAAACAAAAGCCAAGATTATAATATGCACCTTAATATCTTTTGAAATCTTATTTTTCCTTTGAAAATAAGTTGTCTAATTTAGAAAAGGAATATGGTATGTGGTCTTTAAGTCATTTACCCTTAATTTTACAATCGAACATGTTTCTTTTCCACATTTTTGAACTTCAGAATTTTGAACTTCAAAGCTCTAATTCTTAAGCAAGGCAGTTATTTTTTCCTACCTAAAATCACTACATAAAGGCCATTATAGCATCATTTTCAACTCAAAAAATGTAGGCTATGTAGGGAACGGAGGAGTCAAGAATGCTGCTGTCATATACTCTTTAAAGTCCAGATATTGCCTTCACAAGTTTCACAGAAACCTCATTTTTGTAGCAACTTGAAAATAACATTCATTGGTTTTAGCAATGTACATAACTTCAGTGAATGTGTTTGTAGCCGAAGAGCCTACGAATTTTTCCACGACTTAGAGGCTCAATGGTACATATGAAAGATGTATAAAAATGGCTAACTACATCCTTATGTGTCTTTCAAATTACCAACGACTGTAATTGATCTACGCAAGTAAGAAAATAAAATTTGAAAAAAAAAAGAAAAAGTGATGTATATTAGCCGTAAAGTTATTCTAAAGAAGTATTTAAATGCAAAAATGGACTAATAAGCTCCAAAACTTTCCCTCATTTGTTGTAAGGTTAAATTTCACGAGTGGCTATTTGGCTTGATTTACATGTTCATAGTTTTGGACTCATAATTCTTGTCAAGCATGAATAGATGTAGCATCAACTTTATTGAGTCCATTTTATCAAATTTGTTGAAAGTGTTAGGTATTTTCAGTCAATGATCGGTATATTATTTGAGAGAGATGTTTAATGATGGCTGAATGAAGTACTAATTTGGTGATTTTTGTTCAGATTCATGGAGTACTGAATGCTGTGAGTTAGGGGATTTTGTTTCCCTTGGGGATCATCCTTGCTAGGTACTCGAGGATGTTTCCATCGGCTGATCATTGGGGTTGTTGGTTGGGGCATTGGTCTTAAGCTTGGAAGTGAGTTGAAGGGTGTTCAGTATTCTACTTATCGCAATATTGGGATTTCTTTATTTGCTCTTGCTACTGTGAATGTAATTTCTTTGGAGGATTTAACAACTGTACCTTTATACTTGATCTGCATACATCATTGGATTGCTACCGTGTTTATGATTGTGATTGATTCTGCCTTCATGATTTCCAGGATTGAATATTGATTATTATAAAATTGGATTGTGGTTTTCAAATGGACACGTTCAATCAAACATTTCAATTTCCAAATCACTGCATGAAGTAACATGGTCATAGAATATGGTCTCTTGAATGAATTTAGAAAGATGAGCTAACAATTTGTTAAGAAAACCATATGCTAACTTGTATCAAGTTTCAACCAACAAACATTTCATTTCTCTCATAGCTTAGTAGAATATGATTCTCTCTTAACATCATACTAAATTTAGTTTCCTTTGGGACAAAGAGATTTGCTGTTTAATTCTTCCATACTTTCCATTTGTTCACTTTTCTACCAAAGCTTCTTCTTTCTCCCTCTAATAATTGGACAACCCAATTTTTTTTTTCAAATAAGAAAAGAAAGCAACAACACATAAGATTTTGACATTGAATATGGTAAAAGATACAAATCTTTTGCTGGTAATCCGCAAACTGTATATGTAAAACCCGACACGAGAGCCTATATATAATTATATTAATTATAATGCATTCATATTATTTCATACGCATTGGCATCAATTATGTGCATAAATATTATTTGTCGCGCATGTTTATCATTTTACGTGCCAAAAATGTTCTATTGCATGCATTAGGGGGTTTTACGTGTCGTAGGCATTAATTGTACTTCAAATACGTCGAGAGTAGTAACTAATTAGTTGCAAATCAACCAAAATGGAAAACAAGTACATAACATAGTTGGAGAGCACTCTTGTAATTTGGCTCATTAGATATTTGATCACCTACTTCTACTATGCATTCCCACTCAAAACACACAATACACTCCACACACACACAAAATCCCTACACACACACACTCACACACTCACTCACGTGACCAAAGATAGAGATGAAGAAGAAAAAGAAAGAGGAAGAAGAAAAGGAGAAGAAGCCCTTGTTAGCCATTTTTGAAGCTTGTCTTGTATCCTACAACCTCGAGCTAGCATTTCCCTTGCATTGTTGAGTTGAGGGTTGTTTTCTTAAAAGTTTTCAAAAACTATGTTGAACATAGTTGTGATTATATATGTGTATTAATATTGCTATTGCTTGTATATTTGCTTGAATGAGGAGATTGAATATTTGGTGTGTTGTAGATTTAGGAATTGGAATTTCATTTTGGGTGTTTGTTGATTGTTGATGTAGGGTGGTTTTATTTGAGTTAGAACGATTGTTGATGTAGGGTGGTTTTGGTTGAGTTAGAACCTTTGTATGATGCGTAATAGCCATATTGAACTTGTTTGCATATTGGTAGAAGGATTGGTTATTGTCTAGATGATTTGGGTAGAATTTAGGTGTTTCCCATCAGCTATCCAGGCATTATAGCCTCTATCTGGTGACCCAGATAGAAGCCACAACACCCGACAGAAAACTCCCATCCAGGCGTTACATGCATCATCCGGTCGACTGGATGAAGGCTGCGGCGCCCGGATGTTTGACAACTCTACGCAGTGATTTTTTGGAGGCCATATCTCATTCGTTTCAACTCCGAATTGAGTTTCGTTTGATTTTGGAGTTATCTACATTCAATAAGCTTCCATTCTAGACCAAAAGCAGATTAATTGGAGTTTGGGAAAGTAGGAAAATTTAGCTCATAAGTTAAGCTAAAGCAAAAGTATTGGAAACGCTTGTATGATGAAACAACCTTCCTTGTTGACTTCGACATTATATCTTATAAGTTCTAAATGCAAGGAATTATAATTTTTGCCTATCTACATGACTGTATGAATTCTAAGTGTGAGATGTTGTAATAGTTTACACGTTTATATACTGGATTATGTTCAAGATTATTTGCATGATTATGTGATCAGAGGTAACCTACTTTGTTACCTCCCTTATCTGTTGATGCATATATCTTGTTTATCTTGATAATGATTGCATGCGCGATAGTTGTAACCACAATTATGGGTATGGTAGCATTCGTTTCCCCTGGGTAGCATCGGGCTACCAGTCAGTCTCGACTACCATAGTCCCCAGTGATTATCTTGATATCACTTAATGTTTGGAGTTAAGGTAACTGGATGAAGATTGATTCAAGGTCGGCCGTCTACAGTAACTGCAAAGAAAACTGTAACCTTTGATATATGGTAAACCTACCTTCGCTAGGGCCCTTAAGGACCTCGGAGGGTAGAGTGATGTGCTATTACTTGTTTATTATTTCTTGTATTTAATTGCACTCAAACATATCATATTTTCAAGAAAGACTTTCCAAATGTTGAAATGTTTTCGAAAACCACCCTAGACCATTAGCCCTCGCTAAGCTAAGTGTAGCTCATCCCTTTCATGACAATCTTTCATGTGAGGCCGAGCTTGAGCCAGGGACTCAAGCTGAGGGCAAGGCTTACTTGTGTGACGAGTTGGACTTCTGCTTGTTGTGATCCTGTTTGCTTGTATAGTTGGATTTTTGGATGTTGTTATCTACGTTAAAATTGAACAACTACATGTATTGTAATATTCTTTTGGATTTGGGTATGTAACTAACCTTCGAAACGTATGAACGGAAATCGTACTGTTGTTTTATTCTTTTGAGGTCTAGATGTCATGGATGACTTGTGGCATGTCGTGCTGGTTGAAACTAAACCTTGTAATTATGAAATAGGCTTATGGATGGTGGTGTGCCCATAGTTTTGGGCACCCCCTTTTTGAGGTTCCTTGTAGATTTATGAATGTTTAAGTTATGAATTAATGATTGTACAGGTTTAACTATATCGATCAAGTCACGTTCCGACCTTGTTTTGGCAACGAGTCGGGGTCGGGGCGTGATACGTTTAGGTGGTATTAGAGCGTAGCTATTTAGCTAGGCGTAAGCTAGATTTGGAACCCCTGGTTATTGGGTAGGAAACTTGAGATGGGAATATGTCAGAGTACTTTCAGGAACTTATGTGCTTAGGTGAGCTTATGTGCTTAACGTGATGTATTTGCTTCTTGTCTATATGTAACCTAGGTGTAGGAGCATTGTTAACACATGTATTTACATTAATCTCATATCATAAGGCATGCGTATTATATAACCAAGAGTGGTCCATATGCTATGTTTATAGATGGCAGGTCGTAACACCCACGCAAATGCCGGAGCACAAGGAACAGGGAATGTTGACCGAGCCAACCCCGGGGTAGCCATGTTTAACATGATGGCAACTGCGATAGACCGCATGAGCAGAGCTAAAGAACAGCAAACAACAACTGCAGCAGCCACAACGGTGACAGCCGCAGCTAACAACAATAATAATAATAACAACGGTGGTGGCAACAACAATAGTAACAACCGAGGTAATGGAGATGATACCTTAAAAGGAATCATAGGGTATGAACCTTCTAGGTTCTTGGGAGAGCCTGACAGTGAGAAGGTAGAGGCTTGGCTTGCAAAGGTGGAGAAGATTTATGTGGCTATGGACTACAATGATGAAAAGAAGGTGGCATTTGCAACTTTCTGGTTAGAGGAGGATGCGGCGGAATGGTAGAGAAATGAGATAACTCGTTAGGAACAGAATGGCACCCCAACGTTGAGGAGGATGCTCGTGGGAGACTGAGTCAAGTGAGTAAGAGGCCAATGTTGTCACCACAGAGAACATACTCAGTCTAGTCAAGTTTCAAGTCAAGCGAGGTTAGCTCCTACCCGACCACCATTGAGTGCTTCTGTGACGCCCGAGTTTTAGCCATGCATTCAATTACTGTTGCATCCCTTGTTTGCGCATTTCCTTCTGTGCTTTACTAACTGTCTTCTTTAGCTACTATTCACTTCGTTTTCAAACTACATTCTATTAGTGAATTAACATTTTTATTAAATCATATTAATTGTTAAAGTAGTAGGAAAAATGTGCAATTGGGCTAGAGGCAATAGGAGAGCTCGTTTAGAAAATGATTTTAGTAGTTAAATGTATAGTGTACGTAACAACTTTAGAGATTTAATTAGCTAGCCTATGTTTTATATCTTAGACTCATTTTTTTATCGATAACGCGCATTCTAGTGACCTTTTAAATGCCCTAGCATGACCCTACCTTAGCATATGCATTAAATAACCTTATAAGCTCATATAATGCAAGAAAAAAAAAATAAAAAGCTGAAATAGAAATAGGAAAAGCCGAGAGCAGCATAGGAGAGGAAGAGAGAAATTTTGGCTCACCAAATCACCATTCCAAGCCCTCCCAAGCTAGATTCAAGTCATTCTACTAGTGTTCAAGCTTCCTAGGTGCTCCTATGAGCATTGGTGAGGGATTTCATGGCTTATTTTCGTACTTTAAAATAGTTGCTATTTTCTTGATTTGTTAGAAATGATGTTTAATGTTATTGCAAGGCTCAAATAAGCTTATATATGTTGTGTACATGTAGTAGAGACCATATTTATGCTATTGTTTCATGTATTAAACAGTAGAAATCGATAGTTAATTCGTAGGAATGAATAGTGACAGAAATTCTAGGGTTTTGTGAATTTGTGCATTTTAACTTGATTCAATGATTCTAATAGATTCCTTAGGTGTTAATGAAGGTAGTCTAATAGCCCTGTACACTTGAATTGCTCTAAAATCGCATAAAACGTGAAATAGCCAACTTTAACAAAGGGGTTTCGGGGTTAATGTGAATTCGGGTAGATTCAGGCTTCACTTTTAGTATCCTTAGGCTACCTAGGTGCTATAGAGGTTTACTAACCTTTGTTTGAAGCCCGGATGAGGTACGTGTAATTTAAAGCTATAAGAGGGAATTTGGGGCTTTCGGGGTAATTATGGGTAATTGGGCTTAATTGTGGGTTGAAAGGGTACCTTAGGGGTTAATTAGAGGATTGATGTAGCTTCCCCTCGAATGTGAATCATTAATGTGAGTTTGGAAGAGAAATAGCTTGAATAACAAAGGGGTTTAGGTGCAATTTCGGTTGTTTTGCGCTTCTAAGACATTGGCACAACTTCTTGGGTGTTTAAATGTGACTTCAAGTTGTTTTAGAGCTTTTGGCATGATTCTGTACTTGTCTTGTATATGCTCCTTTGTAAAACTGCTTATTCGCTCTTACAATTGTTTCTATTCTAAATGCATCGAGGTCAACCTACTTTGTTGATCCTCCTATGTGTTATTACTTATATTATTGATATTAACTTGCCCTTGTAAAATGCATTGCATAGTGGTTGCGCAACCATAGTGTCAGGGGCGGATGTGTTGAATATCGGCTGGGCAGTAGAGGGCTTGCCAGTGGATATTCAAACTCCATGCTCTATTCCCTCATTTACCTAGTCCGGAGATTGCCAGGGGGTGTTGGGTCATAGGATTATCAGGGTACATCCGAAGTACACCCATTGGAGTGTTTGGGATTATGCCGGCTTATCGTGAACATGATCGTGGTTCGTGGATCGTGATTGAAGATCAAGTGAAGATTTGGAGTATGGGGTTAAGTGAAGTGTATCCTTTTATTGTGTGGTTACTAAAGCTTGTTATTATTGTATGATTAACTGCTTTACTTGTTGCATTGCATGCCCCGGGAGACTTTATCCCTCACTGGGCAACAATGGTTGCTCATATCTCGATAAATGTTTCAGGAGATGCTGAGGGTGATCCCCAGCTAGTTGAAGTTTTAGTGGAGGAGGAAGAGGTGCAGATAGAGCCTTTGCCCTAGTTGCTGTGTGTTGTTCTGAGGTGGATGTGCCTTCTTGTTTCTATTTGGCACTTGTGTATCTATTTTGTGGCCTAAGGGCTATGTATATGTTGGTTGTTGTAAGAAGTTGAAAGATAGTTGGTTGTAGAGTAGAATCGGGAAACTATGTCTTGTAATAACTTATATCTCTGCTTTTATTCACTTTGCATGCTTAGGAGTGAATGACTTAATGTAGGATGTTTCATCTTTTAAGTATGTTTTAATGTTATCTTGGAATGACATGGCTATTAGATTATGTTGAAATCGAGTTCCTGCATGCTTGTGTGGTTTTTGAACTGTTGTATGCTTCAAGGCTTGGATGGCCTTGAACCTTTGAATCTTAGTCATTAAAAAGCTAGTCTTATCTTGTTGAGGCTTTATTTGAGTGTTTACAGGTTTTCAGCATGTCCACGGTACAGGGGAGACTCTGTCCGTGTGTCGGGTCCGGACTTAACCTTTAGCTGGGGTTAGGTCGGGGCGTGACATTTAGGTGGTATCATAGCTATAGATTGCACGAAGCTGGGTTAAATTTCTCGGCCTGTGGGTAGAGATCTATTATGTGACCTTGTGATTGTATGAATTTGTGGTCCTTTGATTTGCCTAAGTGGAGTTTGAAATTAGAAAGGAACATGCTAGCATGATAATGGAATGCGAAATGTCTCTAAGAGTTAATGTTTGAAAGTGAAAAGTCTAGAATATCAAGCATGATTAAGTGACTACGAATCTCTTGTATGTGAATATTCTCCTAAGGTAATATGTGACTTATGTGAATTTATTTGAACTTCTTCCTATGTGCTTTACCTGTAATTTATGTATATGCCTGTCATAATACTTTGCATTCTAGCTGTTGAGATGAGGAGAAGGGGCAGACCGTGGAGAGAGCCGGAGGAAGCTCCTAGGCAGGGTGTACCGGAAGAGGGCGAAGGAGTAGCAGAGAATGTACCATCGCAGGGACCAGAACCCAGCACTGCATAGATTCTGGCTACTATGGCTACTGCAATGAATACTATTGCACAGTTTGTAACTCAGCAAGGTTAGACAGGGGCTCCTAGGGGTAATCAGACCGCCAGAGCAGAGGGTAGTGGTGCTGCTGGAGCTAATTTATATGACCGATTTTTACATCACGGGGCCTACAGCTTCTTTGGTGAACCTAATGATATGAAGGCCGAATTATGGTTGAGGAAATTTGAAAGGGTGGCTGCAGTTCTAGAGTGCAGTGATGAGAGAAAGATTACTTATGCTACATTTATGCTGGAGGGTGATGCCGAGGAGTGGTGGCATACTATTAATGAGAAATGGGAAGCAGAGGCGGTTCAACATTCGTGGGCTGATTTCGTTCGAGAATTCCGAGATAAATATATCTCTATGGTTGCCCGTGAGAGGTGTCAGGCAGAGTTCATAGCTTTGAAACAGGGGAGTATGTCAGTGGATCAATATAAGGTTGCTTTTACTAGGCTTTCCCGCTATGTGCCGGCTTTGGTGCAACCTGAGGATATGAAGATGCAGAGGTTCATTCTGGGATTGAGGAAGAATATTATGCTTAGTCTGTCTGCAAATGATTACCCTAACTATGCTGCTGTGGTCAAAGCCGCCTCGAGATATGAAAAACGCAAGGCAGACATGTTGGCAGAGTCTAGTCAATCGAGTAAGCAGCAGTTTCAGTCTCAGAGTAAGGGGTACCACAGACAGACTATTCCAGTTGGGCAGAGCCCATAGTCAAGGCAGACACAGAGTTATACAGGGCCTGTTCAGAATCAGTCGCGACTAGTCCAGAGTCAGAGTTAGAGCCAGGGGCAGACCCGACCAGCAGTAGTTCGTTCTCAGTAGGGTAGTTCAGCTACCTCTACTTACAGAGCTCCTTCGGGAGGCACTGTTGCAAGACATCACCAGCAGTGCAGCTTCTGTCAACGCTAGGGTCATACCTAGGAGAATTGCTGGAAAAGATTGGGCCGATGTACCGGATGCGGCAGTGATCAACACAGGGTTAGAGATTGCCAGAAATTCAAAAATACCAGGGGTCAGACATCTAGTCAAGGCAATCAGACCAGGGGTTCAGTTGCAGCACCAGTACCGTGGGGTCAGGCCCGAGTATTTGCCTTAGATGCTGAGGAGCTTCCGGATACGACCGCTGTAGTAGAAGGTACTTTTCTTCTTAATGATCAATCAGTTAAGGTTTTAATTGATTCTGGGGCTTCACATTCATTTATTACACCTATTTGTGCACAAAATGCTAAGTTGAAACATGATAAACTGTTGCATGATATTGTGGTTTACACTCCTATGGGGCCAAAGTTCGTCACCAATTCTATCTGCAAAGCATGTAATATTTATATTCAAGGTCATGTTTTTCCTGCTGATTTAATTATTCTACCTTTCCGCGACTTTGAAATTATATTGGGGATGGACTGGTTAGGTAAATATTATGCCCAGCTTGATTGTAGAAAGAAGATTGTGAGTCTAGAAATGCCCAACCAGCCTGTACTTAAAATAGTTGGTAGTAGAAAATCTACGGGGACTCCTATCAAATCTTCTATTCAAGCATAAAAAATGTTAGGTAAGGGTTGTGAGGCTTACTTTTCTTATTTGATTAATCAACCTGGTGATCAATTGAAACTGAATGATGTACCTATCGTGAGAGAGTTTCCGGGGGTGTTTCCTGAGGAGTTACCTGGTTTACCACCTGATAGAGAGATAGAGTTTGTGATCGACTTATTACCAGGGGCTACGCCTATCTCTAGAACTCTGTACAGAATGGCTCCACCCGAGTTACAGGAATTGAAAATTCAGTTGCAGGGTTTACTTGAGAAGGGGTTCATTCAGCCGAGTTCTTCACCTTGGGGTGCACCGGTTTTATTTGTTAAAAAGAAAGATGGATCTCTTCGATTATGCATTGATTATCGGGGTCTTAATCAGATAACTATCAAAAACAAATATCCATTGCCTTTGATTGAGAAATTATTTGATCAGCTACAAGGTGCCAGGGTATTTTCTAAATTTAATTTGAGGTAGGGCTATTATCAGTTAAGGATTAAGTCTGATGATGTTCCCAAAACTGCTTTTAGAACTCGGTATGGTCATTATGAGTTTGTTGTTCTGCCGTTTGGGTTAACTAACGCCCCTGCCGCATTTATGGATCTGATGCAGAGAGTATTCTGCCCCTATCTGGATCAGTTTGTGGTTATTTTCATTGATGATATTCTTGTCTATTCTAAATCTGAGGCAGAACATGAACAGCATCTCAGGATTGTACTGCAGACTCTTCAAGAGCATCGGTTATTTGCGAAATTCAGTAAGTGTGAGTTCTGTTTAAGACAAGTCACCTTTCTGGGCCACATTATTTCTCAGGATGGAATATCCGTTGATCCAGCTAAGATTGAGGTTGTTATGGCTTGGAAACGGCCGGAGACTGTTACAGAAATTCGCAGCTTTCTGGGTTTAGCGGGTTATTACAGGAGGTTTGTCAAGGATTTCTCTAAAATTGCTGGGCCTTTGACTCAACTCACTCGGAAGAAGACTATATTTGACTGGAATGAGAAGTGTGAGGCTAGCTTCCAGGAATTAAAGAAGAGATTAACCACATCTCCTATTCTCGCTCTACCTGAGGGTACTGATAATTTGGTAATCTATAGTGATGCTTCTAAGGAAGGTTTAGGCTGTGTATTGATGCAGAATGGGAGAGTTATTGCTTATGCTTCCCGAAAACTGAAACCTTATGAACTTAATTACCCGACGCATGATCTCGAGCTTGCAGCTATCATCTTTGCGTTAAAGAAATGGCATCATTATCTTTGGGGTAATAAATTTGAAATCTTTACTGATCACAAGAGTCTGAAATATCTTTTTTCTCATAAAGAGTTGAATATGAGGCAGAGGCGTTGGTTGGAGTTGCTTGAGGATTATAATTGTACTATCAATTATCTGCCAGGTAAGGCTAATATTGTTGCTGATGCCTTAAGCCGAAAGGCTACAATTGCTAGTCTAATCATCAAAAATCGGGAGTTCATGGAGGAGTTATGTTTGTGGAGGCCCAACATTTCAGATTCTAGTGTTCAATTCGCAAGTTTGCATATTCAGTCTCTATTATTATCCAGGATTCAAGAAGCTCAACAGACTGACCCGCAGTTGATGGAAATCTTAGAAAAGTCAAAAGGGGGAGAGTCAAATTTCAAATTACATGATGATGGACTACTAAAGTTCAAGGGTAGAATTTGCATTCCTTCCGAGCCAGCTTTAAAGAAAGAAATTCTTGCAGAGGCTCATAATTCTAAGTATACAATTCATCTAGGCAGTACTAAGATGTACAGAGATCTGAAACAGAACTACTGGTGGAACAACATGAAGAGAGAGATTGCGGACTATGTTGCTAAATGTCTTACATGCCAGAAAATAAAAGCTGAACATCAGAGACCAGAAGGGTTGTTGCAGCCTTTGGCTATTCCTGTTTGGAAATGGGATCACATTACCATAGATTTCGTATCAGATTTACCGCGGTCTTCCAGGGGTCATGATTCAGTCTGGGTTGTTGTGGATAGATTGACCAAAACCTCTCATTTTATTGCTACTAAGAAGACTGAATCTCTGGATCGGTTGGCTGAAATTTATGTTGAGAATATTGTTAGACTTCATGGAATTCCCAAGAGTATTGTGTCAGATAGAGACCCCAGATTCACATCTCAGTTCTGGCAGAAGATTCAGAAAGCTTTGGGCATGACTTTGAGTTTCAGTATAGCTTATCATCCTCAGTCAGATGGTCAATCCGAGAGAACTATCTTAATCCTCGAGGATATGATACGGGCTTGTATTTTGGACTTCGGTAAGAGTTGGGAGAAATACTTACCTCTTGCAGAATTTGCTTATAACAACAGTTATCAAGCTACTATCGGTATGGCACCGTATGAGGCTTTGTATGGGCGGAAATACAGATCTCCTTTATATTGGGATGAAGTTGGAGAGTTGAAATCTATTGATCATACCTTATTGCCAGAGATTAACAGAATGATTGATAATGTTCAGCTTATCAGAAAAAGAATGCTTACAGCACAGAGTCGACAAAAGAGTTATGCAGATAGACGCCGTCGTGATCTGAAATTCGCTGTTGGGGATCGAGTATTTCTGAAAATTTCTCCTCGCAAAGGTTTGATTCGGCATGGTAAAGGAGGAAAACTCAGTCCTCGTTATGTGGGACCATTTGAGATAACTGAAACCATAGGTGATTTGGCTTATCAACTAGCTTTGACTCCTAGTCTGGGCAGAATTCATGATGTCTTCCATGTTTCTATTGTCACGCCCCAACTCGACCCCACCTACGATCAGTCAGGACGCAACGGAATTTCGGCAGTAACGACAGTAAATAGATTACCGAGGTTCTAAACCAACCTCGTAAATAACATTAAACATTCAAAATTCCATAACCATACATACAACAAATCCTTAACAGCATAACAACATACAACATAACCGTAGTATACAATAATCAGTCTTCGTTATCTGCCTCCGTTCCAACATAATATACAATACCTCAACTTTATTATACATTTCAAAAATAAGTTGAGACCCATCTAACAACTTAACCGTAAAGCATATAAAAGTCTATTAAGCTAATATACATGACGTTTAATAACATAGAATCATGGATAAGACTCATCCACGAAAGGCACGTTTTCCACATTCTCCTCTTCAGGAGGCACGTACCCGTAATCTTGTGAAAGTACACCTGAAAACATGCAATAATAGAGAGTGAGCTTATATACATAAGCCCAGTGAGGATCCGATAGATCTCGACAGTATTCACTACGCTCCTTGGATTTAGTCCTTTGAGCAAGTAAACACACAACAACATAAATAATGCTATCATCACATAACTATATAACCAATCAATAAGGATACTCTATTTGGTGTAGCTCCAAACGCCATCACGATCTCAACCGTTCTTCTTATAACTCCCCATTACTCACGCACCCGAGGTACCTCACTAGCCCCTCCCTCCATGACACCTCCGTCATGCGAGCTGGGGGTAGCCTATGGCAGTCATGCCGTTATCAACCCGACAGCCCGATGCTGCCCGAGAGGTGGCACACACATACCAAGACTCCATAATCATCAATCATCAATCAATCAATCAATTGGGAGATCAGCAACAAGAGTGCCCGATTCCCGCATTCAATAATAATTAATCAATAACATCAATATAACATCAATATTAAATTAAACAACAAACAACGTAGTTAGATGACAAAGTAGGCCATCTAACCGGACATGCATAATATACAAAATTAAACTCTAAATTACTCATCAACAACTCACCATTCATCACTCGAACACTACCCAACCATCTAAAGGCATCGTTCAAGAAATTAAAGAATGACAACCTAAACTTCTAAAATTCATAACTTACAATCTACTAATCCAAACATTGCCAAATCAGTTCCTATCACTCACCCATTCAACCTACTACATTAGCCCTCTCGGAAATCCACCATAACACCTCCAAATCATGCCCGATAACCCTAAAACTCTAAGATGTCATGGCTGGATTTTCCGGATTTTCACACAAACAATGTAATCGAAAATTCGGCATTACAACAGCGCTAACACGTAATTATCAAGTATTTAGAAATCGACGGCAATCGATTTCGATCAACACAACTCAATTAAATCAACTTTGAACATTTTATTCAAAATTAAATACCCGGAAAATAAAAATTTGCTACATCCGACAGAAATTCGTAGTATTAGTATATAATGATCCCTAGCATGCAAGGAGCAATAATCTATCATCAGATTTCAATTCTAACGGTTCAATCTTCATTTATACGCAAAAACACAAAAATGACATTTTGAGATCTAGAATTTTTCTCTCACCTTAGATGCGATATAAGCCTAGGAATGCGTGCTATGCGTGCCCAACAAGCAGAATCCAAGTCGGTACGAAGTTCTACGGACAAAAACTAGGTTTTTCTTTGAAAAATTGGATTGAAAAGCTTGAGTTTTCTCTTCTCTTTTCTCCCTCTTTTCTCTCGGCCTTGTGTGTGTGTGTGATGGTGTTTTTGTGTTGTGTGAGTGTGTGTTGAGGACATTAGCTTATAAGGTCAAATAATTAATTAAAGTCAAAGTTAATTTTAATAGGTATTTTTGTGTTTTTAATGACTTTAATTGCATTTTATTGCTCACCAAGTTAAAAATAATTATGCAACCCCCAAGATATCTCAAGTGGATTATTTTTAGGTGACAAGAAGTTTTACAATCCAACAATTTCACCCGAGTCGGCTTAAAACTCGATTTTCGCAAAAGTCGGTGTAAAAACCCTAATAAATTCTTAAGCCGATTTTAAAATCATTTTCATCAAACACATGTCTATTAAAGTCCGTGGACTAGGTCTAGAAGGGTTAAAAAGACCAGTTTCAAAATTATAGCGGACGTGTTTCGAAAACACTATTCACTGAAAATCGACGATAAAATTTCTGACTCCGTTTTTTATGAAAATTTCATGAATGCACATTTAGCACGTATTAGAAGTATTGACATCAAAATTATAACTTTCTAGGTCCTATAGCACATAAACAGATCATATGCACGAAAAACGAGGTATAGCACGTAAAACGAGATAAGCAAGAAAGTGGGGTTTCACATTCTCCCCCCCTTATAGAAATTTCGCCCTCGAAATTCTTACTTGATGTACGGAAAAGATCTGGGTATTGTTGCTGCATCTGATCTCGTCTCTCCCACGTAGCTTCCTCAATGCCGTGATGCTTCCACAACACCTTAACCATCGGAATCCTCTTCGACCTCAACTCTCGGTCCATCTGATCTAGAATACGAATCGGACACTCGTCATAAGTCAAATTCTCTCGAAGCTGTAACGGCTCTGGCTCAAGAATATGAGAAGGATCCGGATTGTATTTCCGCAAATTAGACACGTGAAACACATCGTGGACATTAGAGAAGTTCTCCGGTAAAGCCAACCGATATGCCAACTTACCAACCCTGCCAGTAATCTCAAACGGCCCAACAAATCTCGGACTCAGCTTACCACCTTTACCATAACGAACAAACCCCTTTCGAGGAGACAATCTCAAGAAAACCCGATCTCCAACAGCAAACTCCAAGTCTCGACGACGCTTATCAGCATAACTCTTGAATCTACTCTGCGCCGTAAGCATTCTCTGCCTGATCAACTGAACATTCTCGATCTTCTCAAGAAGTTCTGGCATAATAGTCGGATCAATAGTCTTCATCTCTCCTACCTCGTCCCAATATAAAGGTGAACGGCACTTACGACCGTAAAGAGCTGCGAAAGGTGCCATTCCAATAGTAGCTTGATAACTATTGTTATAGGCAAACTCGGCAAGTGGTAGATGTTTCTCCCAGTTCTTCCCGAAGTCCAGAACACAAGCCCTAAGCATATCTTCCAGAATCTGAATAGTCCGCTCAGACTGACCGTCGGTCTGTGGATGATACGCGGTACTGAAGTTCAACTGAGTACCTAAGGTCTCCTGAAGTTTCTCCCACAAACGAGAAGTAAATCGAGGATCTCGATCAGAGACAATACTAGATGGAATACCGTGAAGTCTAACAATCTGATCCAGATAGAGGTCCGTCAACTTTGTAACCTCATCTCCCATCCTCATGGCAATAAAATGAGCTGTCTTCGTCAAACGATCCACGACAACCCAAACTGCATCATTACCTCTCGGTGATCTAGGCAAACCAGTGACGAAGTCCATCGTAATATGCTCCCATTTCCACTCTGGTATAGCCAACGGCTGAAGCAACCCTGAAGGTCGTTGATGCTCGGCTTTCACCCTCTGACAAGTCAAACATCTAGACACAAACTGAGCAACCTCCCTCTTCATGTTGTTCCACCAGTAATGCTGTTTCAAATCCCGATACATCTTGGTTCCACCGGGATGAATAGTATATTTAGAATTATGAGCTTCCTCCAGAATACCTCGTCTCAAGCCCGGTTCATCGGGAACACAAACCCTGTTCCGAAACCAAAGAATACCATCCTCATGCACTTTAAAGTCAGACTGATCATCCGAAATCTGATCCTTGATCTTCTGAAGGTTAACATCAAGCTGCTGAGCTTCCCTGATCTGAGACAACAATAAAGGCTGAATACGGAGATGTGAACACATCACGCCAACCTGAGTCAACTCTGGTCTCCAATAAGTGAATTCCTCCAGAACCTCCCACTTCTTGACAGCTAAACAAGAAATACTTGCCTTCCGACTAAGAGCATCTGCTACAACATTTGCCTTGCCAGGCAGATAATTGATAGAACAATTATAATCTCCAAGAAGCTCCATCCACCTCCGCTGGCGCATATTCAACTGTTTCTGTGAGAATAAATACTTTAGACTCTTATGATCAGTGAAAATCTCGAACTTACTGCCCCACAGATAATGACGCCACTTTTTCAGTGCGAAGACAACTGCTGCCAACTCAAGATCATGAGTCGGATAATTCACCTCATAAGGCTTCAACTTCCTGGAAGCATAGGCAATAACTCGGCCATCCTGCATAAGAACACATCCCAAGCCCTCCTTGGATGCATCACTGTAAATAACCATATTATCGGTCCCCTCTGGTAGAGCAAGTACTGGAGCGGTAGTCAACCTCTTTTTCAACTCCTGAAATCCACTCTCACACTTCTCGTCCCAATTAAAGATAGTCCATTTCTGAGTCAACTTAGATAGTGGCCCCGCAATCTTTGAGAAGTCCTTGACAAACCTACGGTAATAACCTGCCAAGCCAAGAAAACTACGGACATCAGTAACACTCTCTGGCCGCTTCCAAGACATCACCGATTCAATCTTAGTGGGATCTACAGAAATACCGCTCTGTGTAATAACATGGCCAAGAAAAGAAATCCGTTGCAGCCAAAATTCACATTTGCTGAACTTGGCAAACAACTGATGCTCCTGCAACTTCTCCAATACCAGCCGTAGATGTTGCTCGTGCTCCGATTCAGATTTAGAATAGACCAAGATATCATCAATAAAAATCACCACGAACTGGTCCAAGTACGGCTGAAAAACTCGATGCATAAGATCCATGAATGCTGCCGGTGCATTAGTCAAACCAAAGGGCATAACAACAAACTCATAATGCCCGTACCGAGTTCTGAAGGCAGACTTCGGAACATCCTCCGTACGAATCCGAAGCTGATAATACCCCTGCCTCAAATCAAACTTAGAGTAGACTTTGGCTCCCTGAAGTTGATCAAACAACTCATCAATCAGTGGCAAAGGATATTTATTCTTGATAGTCACCTGGTTCAAACCACGGTAATCAATACATAATCTCAAAGTACCATCCTTCTTCTTCACAAATAAGACTGGAGCTCCCCAAGGTGAAGAACTCTGCTGAATGAATCCTTTCTCCAACAACTCCTGTAACTGAGTCTTCAACTCTTTCAACTCAGCTGGTGCCATCCGGTACGCCGATTTAGAAATAGGTTGAGTACCGGGAACAAGATTAATCACAAACTCTATATCCCTCTCAGGCGGCAACCCTGGCAACTCCTCGGGAAATACATTAGGATATTCCCGGATAATAGGGACTTCCTCTAGCTGTAGCTTATCAGATGGTTTGTTGATCAAATAAGCTAGATAACCCGAACACCCCTTACTCACCAACTTAACGGCTTTAGTTGCTGAGATAACAAAACTCGTCTTAGCACCCCGGTTACCCGCTACCTCAACTACTGGCTGATCTGGCAAACGAAACAGTACTACCTTGGTTCTACAGTTCAACTGGGCATCATACTTAGAAAGCCAATCCATACCCAAGATAACATCATACCCCCGGATAGGAAATAAAATAAGGTCCGAAGGAAAATTATGCCCCTTAACATGTATTATACAATCCTTACATACTAAGCCAGTAACATACTTATCAGTCAAAGAGGTACTAATCTCAACCACATAAGGCAATCTTTCAGGTTGCAATTTAACACGTTGCACACAAGCAGGAGTAATGAAAGAATGCGTAGCACCAGAATCAATCAATACTTTAACAAGTTGATCAAGTATAAGGAAGTTACCTTCCACAACTGCAGTCTCCTCAGGCATCTCCTCTAAGTCAACTGCATAAGCCCGAGCCTGAACCCGCTGCTGCTGTGGTACACTGCCCGTAGGCCTACCCTGGTAACCCTGAGTCGCTGCCCGACCCTCAGTCCTCGCATATTTAGGGCAATCCTTCGCCCTATGCTCGCTGCTACCACAACCCAAACATGTCCCTGCCTTTACCCTGCAGTCGGACTCTACATGCCCTGGGCGCTTGCAGTAATTACACTGCGATGATGTGGCACTAACACTGCCCCTAGAATAACCAGAAGCTGATGAAGCAGCTGATACAGCCTGCTGCTGAGGTCTCACCACACTAGGCCTATACTGACCCTGAGACTGGGCTGGCCTATACTGAGTCTGAACCTGATATGGCCCCTGCTGAAACTGAGGCCGATAGTAACTCTGCTGACCCTGTGGCCTATAAGAACCCTGCTGGGCTGGTGGCCTGTAGACAACCTGCTGTACTGGAGGCCTATATATAACCTGCTGGCCCTGTGGCTGATACGGCCTCTTACTAGGCTGACTGGAGACAATCTGATCCCCTTTCCTCTTCTCTAACCTAGAAGCTGCCTCAAAAGCCTCAGTGAAAATATCATATCGATTCAGAGCCATCACATCCTGAATCTCGGGCCGCAACCCCAACATAAACTTGCGAGTCCTCCACTCCTCGTCTGCCACATACTCCGGTGCATACCGGGACAATCGAGTAAATGTGGCCTCATATTGAGCCACTGTAGCATCTCCCTGGACCAAGGCTAGAAACTCGGCCTCTCTCCGTTCCCTGCAAATCCTCGGGACATACTTTGCTCGGAAAGCCATCAGAAAGGTACCCCAAACATAAGGAATACCCTGTGCCGCCCAGCTAGTCCTTACCGTGCGCCACCACTCCTCTGCCTCGTCATCTAACAAATACACGGCAAAAGAGACTTTCTGCTCATCAGTATAGTCAAGTGGATCATAAATCTTCTCCAACTTGCTAATCCATGCCTCCGCCTTCCTATCATCCGGCTCCCCCTGAAATCTCGGTGGGTGATATCCTAAAAACTCCTTCAGGGTACCACGCCCGTGGTTACCACCCTGAATATTCAGAAGCTGAGCCTGCATAGCCTGATTCTGGGCAGCCTGCCCTGCTAATAACTGTGCCTGACTAGCCACTAACTCTGCAATCCGCTCCATAGCTGCTCCTAATCGGTCATCACCCCCGTCACGGCCCGGTGCCACGTTACTCGGAGTCTCATCAGCCATCTCAGGCCTACCTCTGGTTCTCGGTCGACCGGCCATTCTACTAATCAAAGAGTTAGCACAGTTATAGCACGTAGACAGGTTATAAGCAACTATTAACACATAAATAACAAACTCATATAAAACACATAAACAAATTGATCACATAATCACATAAGCACTTTAATCATATAATCACTTATCACTTAATCATATTAACACATATTTCACTTTTCTTTCTTTTCATACATATTCCATGCTAAGACCATTACCCACATTCCGAGAATACCCTGGCTGACAACTAACATGAGCTCTGATACCACTTAAACTGTCACGCCCCAACTCGACCCCACCTACGATCAGTCAGGACGCAACGGAATTTCGGCAGTAACGACAGTAAATAGATTACCGAGGTTCTAAACCAACCTCGTAAATAACATTAAACATTCAAAATTCCATAACCATACATACAAAAAATCCTTAACAGCATAACAACATACAACATAACCGTAGTATACAATAATCAGTCTTCGTTATCTGCCTCCATTCCAACATAACATACAATACCTCAACTTTATTATACATTTCAAAAATAAGTTGAGACCCATCTAACAACTTAACCGTAAAGCATATAAAAGTCTATTAAGCTAATATACATGACGTTTAATAACATAGAATCATGGATAAGACTCATCCACGAAAGGCACGTTTTCCACATTCTCCTCTTCAGGAGGCACGTACCCGTAATCTTGTGAAAGTACACCTGAAAACATGCAATAATAGAGAGTGAGCTTATATACATAAGCCCAGTGAGGATCCGATAGATCTCGACAGTATTCACTACGCTCCTTGGATTTAGTCCTTTGAGCAAGTAAACACACAACAACATAAATAATGCTATCATCACATAACTATATAACCAATCAATAAGGATACTCTATTTGGTGTAGCTCCAAACGCCATCACGATCTCAACCGTTCTTCTTATAACTCCCCATTACTCATGCACCCGAGGTACCTCACTAGCCCCTCCCTCCATGACACCTCCGTCATGCGAGCTGGGGGTAGCCTATGGCAGTCATGCCGTTATCAACCCGACAGCCCGATGCTGCCCGAGAGGTAGCACACACATACCAAGACTCCATAATCATCAATCATCAATCAATCAATCAATTGGGAGATCAGCAACAAGAGTGCCCGATTCCCGCATTCAATAATAATTAATCAATAACATCAATATAACATCAATATTAAATTAAACAACAAACAACGTAGTTAGATGACAAAGTAGGCCATCTAACCGGACATGCATAATATACAAAATTAAACTCTAAATTACTCATCAACAACTCACCATTCATCACTCGAACACTACCCAACCATCTAAAGGCATCGTTCAAGAAATTAAAGAATGACAACCTAAACTTCTAAAATTCATAACTTACAATCTACTAATCCAAACATTGCCAAATCAGTTCCTATCACTCACCCATTCAACCTACTACATTAGCCCTCTCGGAAATCCACCATAACACCTCCAAATCATGCCCGATAACCCTAAAACTCTAAGATGTCATGGCTGGATTTTCCGGATTTTCACACAAACAATGTAATCGAAAATTCGGCATTACAACAGCGCTAACACGTAATTATCAAGTATTTAGAAATCGACGGCAATCGATTTCGATCAACACAACTCAATTAAATCAACTTTGAACATTTTATTCAAAATTAAATACCCGGAAAATAAAAATTATGCTACATCCGACAGAAATTCGTAGTATTAGTATATAATGATCCCTAGCATGCAAGGAGCAATAATCTATCATCAGATTTCAATTCTAACGGTTCAATCTTCATTTATACGCAAAAACACAAAAATGACATTTTGAGATCTAGAATTTTTCTCTCACCTTAGATGCGATATAAGCCTAGGAATGCGTGCTATGCGTGCCCAACAAGCAGAATCCAAGTCGGTGCGAAGTTCTACGGACAAAAACTAGGTTTTTCTTTGAAAAATTGGATTGAAAAGCTTGAGTTTTCTCTTCTCTTTTCTCCCTCTTTTCTCTCGGCCTTGTGTGTGTGTGTGATGGTGTTTTTGTGTTGTGTGAGTGTGTGTTGAGGACATTAGCTTATAAGGTCAAATAATTAATTAAAGTCAAAGTTAATTTTAATAGGTATTTTTGTGTTTTTAATGACTTTAATTGCATTTTATTGCTCACCAAGTTAAAAATAATTATGCAACCCCCAAGATATCTCAAGTGGATTATTTTTAGGTGACAAGAAGTTTTACAATCCAACAATTTCACCCGAGTCGGCTTAAAACTCGATTTTCGCAAAAGTCGGTGTAAAAACCCTAATAAATTCTTAAGCCGATTTTAAAATCATTTTCATCAAACACAGGTCTATTAAAGTCCGTGGACTAGGTCTAGAAGGGTTAAAAAGACCAGTTTCAAAATTATAGCGGACGTGTTTCGAAAACACTATTCACTTAAAATCGACGATAAAATTTCTGACTCCGTTTTTTATGAAAATTTCATGAATGCACATTTAGCACGTATTAGAAGTATTGACATCAAAATTATAACTTTCTAGGTCCTATAGCACATAAACATATCATATGCACGAAAAACGAGGTATAGCACGTAAAACGAGATAAGCAAGAAAGTGGGGTTTCACATTCTCCCCCCCTTATAGAAATTTCGCCCTCGAAATTCTTACTTGATGTACGGAAAAGATCTGGGTATTGTTGCTGCATCTGATCTCGTCTCTCCCACGTAGCTTCCTCAATGCCGTGATGCTTCCACAACACCTTAACCATCGGAATCCTCTTCGACCTCAACTCTCGGTCCATCTGATCTAGAATACGAATCGGACGCTCGTCATAAGTCAAATTCTCTCGAAGCTGTAACGGCTCTGGCTCAAGAATATGAGAAGGATCCGGATTGTATTTCCGCAAATTAGACACGTGAAACACATCGTGGACATTAGAGAAGTTCTCCGGTAAAGCCAACCGATATGCCAACTTACCAACCCTGCCAGTAATCTCAAACGGCCCAACAAATCTCGGACTCAGCTTACCACCTTTACCATAACGAACAAACCCCTTTCGAGGAGACAATCTCAAGAAAACCCGATCTCCAACAGCAAACTCCAAGTCTCGACGACGCTTATCAGCATAACTCTTGAATCTACTCTGCGCCGTAAGCATTCTCTGCCTGATCAACTGAACATTCTCGATCTTCTCAAGAAGTTCTGGCATAATAGTCGGATCAATAGTCTTCATCTCTCCTACCTCGTCCCAATATAAAGGTGAACGGCACTTACGACCGTAAAGAGCTGCGAAAGGTGCCATTCCAATAGTAGCTTGATAACTATTGTTATAGGCAAACTCGGCAAGTGGTAGATGTTTCTCCCAGTTCTTCCCGAAGTCCAGAACACAAGCCCTAAGCATATCTTCCAGAATCTGAATAGTCCGCTCAGACTGACCGTCGGTCTATGGATGATACGCGGTACTGAAGTTCAACTGAGTACCTAAGGTCTCCTGAAGTTTCTCCCACAAACGAGAAGTAAATCGAGGATCTCGATCAGAGACAATACTAGATGGAATACCGTGAAGTCTAACAATCTGATCCAGATAGAGGTCCGTCAACTTTGTAACCTCATCTCCCATCCTCATGGTAATAAAATGAGCTGTCTTCGTCAAACGATCCACGACAACCCAAACTGCATCATTACCTCTCGGTGATCTAGGCAAACCAGTGACGAAGTCCATCGTAATATGCTCCCATTTCCACTCTGGTATAGCCAACGGCTGAAGCAACCCTGAAGGTCGTTGATGCTCGGCTTTCACCCTCTGACAAGTCAAACATCTAGACACAAACTGAGCAACCTCCCTCTTCATGTTGTTCCACCAGTAATGCTGTTTCAAATCCCGATACATCTTGGTTCCACCGGGATGAATAGTATATTTAGAATTATGAGCTTCCTCCAGAATACCTCGTCTCAAGCCCGGTTCATCGGGAACACAAACCCTGTTCCGAAACCAAAGAATACCATCCTCATGCACTTTAAAGTCAGACTGATCATCCGAAATCTGATCCTTGATCTTCTGAAGGTTAACATCAAGCTGCTGAGCTTCCCTGATCTGAGACAACAATAAAGGCTGAATACGGAGATGTGAACACATCACGCCAACCTGAGTCAACTCTGGTCTCTAATAAGTGAATTCCTCCAGAACCTCCCACTTCTTGACAGCTAAACAAGAAATACTTGCCTTCCGACTAAGAGCATCTGCTACAACATTTGCCTTGCCAGGCAGATAATTGATAGAACAATTATAATCTCCAAGAAGCTCCATCCACCTCCGCTGGCGCATATTCAACTCTTTCTGTGAGAATAAATACTTTAGACTCTTATGATCAGTGAAAATCTCGAACTTACTGCCCCACAGATAATGACGCCACTTTTTCAGTGCGAAGACAACTGCTGCCAACTCAAGATCATGAGTCGGATAATTCACCTCATAAGGCTTCAACTTCCTGGAAGCATAGGCAATAACTCGGCCATCCTGCATAAGAACACATCCCAAGCCCTCCTTGGATGCATCACTGTAAATAACCATATTATCGGTCCCCTCTGGTAGAGCAAGTACTGGAGCGGTAGTCAACCTCTTTTTCAACTCCTGAAATCCACTCTCACACTTCTCGTCCCAATTAAAGATAGTCCATTTCTGAGTCAACTTAGATAGTGGCCCCGCAATCTTTGAGAAGTCCTTGACAAACCTACGGTAATAACCCGCCAAGCCAAGAAAACTACGGACATCAGTAACACTCTCTGGCCGCTTCCAAGACATCACCGATTCAATCTTAGTGGGATCTACAGAAATACCGCTCTGTGTAATAACATGGCCAAGAAAAGAAATCCGTTGCAGCCAAAATTCACATTTGCTGAACTTGGCAAACAACTGATGCTCCTGCAACTTCTCCAATACCAGCCGTAGATGTTGCTCGTGCTCCGATTCAGATTTAGAATAGACCAAGATATCATCAATAAAAATCACCACGAACTGGTCCAAGTACGGCTGAAAAACTCGATGCATAAGATCCATGAATGCTGCCGGTGCATTAGTCAAACCAAAGGGCATAACAACAAACTCATAATGCCCGTACCGAGTTCTGAAGGCAGACTTCGGAACATCCTCCGTACGAATCCGAAGCTGATAATACCCCTGCCTCAAATCAAACTTAGAGTAGACTTTGGCTCCCTGAAGTTGATCAAACAACTCATCAATCAGTGGCAAAGGATATTTATTCTTGATAGTCACCTGGTTCAAACCACGGTAATCAATACATAATCTCAAAGTACCATCCTTCTTCTTCACAAATAAGACTGGAGCTCCCCAAGGTGAAGAACTCTGCTGAATGAATCCTTTCTCCAACAACTCCTGTAACTGAGTCTTCAACTCTTTCAACTCAGCTGGTGCCATCCGGTACGCCGATTTAGAAATAGGTTGAGTACCGGGAACAAGATTAATCACAAACTCTATATCCCTCTCAGGCGGCAACCCTGGCAACTCCTCGGGAAATACATTAGGATATTCCCGGATAATAGGGACTTCCTCTAGCTGTAGCTTATCAGATGGTTTGTTGATCAAATAAGCTAGATAACCCGAACACCCCTTACTCACCAACTTAACGGCTTTAGTTGCTGAGATAACAAAACTCGTCTTAGCACCCCGGTTACCCGCTACCTCAACTACTGGCTGATCTGGCAAACGAAACAGTACTACCTTGGTTCTACAGTTCAACTGGGCATCATACTTAGAAAGCCAATCCATACCCAAGATAACATCATACCCCCGGATAGGAAATAAAATAAGGTCCGAAGGAAAATTATGCCCCTTAACATGTATTATACAATCCTTACATACTAAGCCAGTAACATACTTATCAGTCAAAGAGGTACTAATCTCAACCACATAAGGCAATCTTTCAGGTTGCAATTTAACACGTTGCACACAAGCAGGAGTAATGAAAGAATGCGTAGCACCAGAATCAATCAATACTTTAACAAGTTGATCAAGTATAAGGAAGTTACCTTCCACAACTGCAGTCTCCTCAGGCATCTCCTCTAAGTCAACTGCATAAGCCCGAGCCTGAACCCGCTGCTGCTGTGGTACACTGCCCGTAGGCCTACCCTGGTAACCCTGAGTCGCTGCCCGACCCTCAGTCCTCGCATATTTAGGGCAATCCTTCGCCCTATGCTCGCTGCTACCACAACCCAAACATGTCCCTGCCTTTACCCTGCAGTCGGACTCTACATGCCCTGGGCGCTTGCAGTAATTACACTGCGATGATGTGGCACTAACACTGCCCCTAGAATAACCAGAAGCTGATGAAGCAGCTGATACAGCCTGCTGCTGAGGTCTCACCACACTAGGCCTATACTGACCCTGAGACTGGGCTGGCCTATACTGAGTCTGAACCTGATATGGCCCCTGCTGAAACTGAGGCCGATAGTAACTCTGCTGACCCTGTGGCCTATAAGAACCCTGCTGGGCTGGTGGCCTGTAGACAACCTGCTGTACTGGAGGCCTATATATAACCTGCTGGCCCTGTGGCTGATACGGCCTCTTACTAGGCTGACTGGAGACAATCTGATCCCCTTTCCTCTTCTCTAACCTAGAAGCTGCCTCAAAAGCCTCAGTGAAAATATCATATCGATTCAGAGCCATCACATCCTGAATCTCGGGCCGCAACCCCAACATAAACCTGCGAGTCCTCCACTCCTCGTCTGCCACATACTCCAGTGCATACCGGGACAATCGAGTAAATGTGGCCTCATATTGAGCCACTGTAGCATCTCCCTGGACCAAGGCTAGAAACTCGGCCTCTCTCCGTTCCCTGCAAATCCTCGGGACATACTTTGCTCGGAAAGCCATCAGAAAGGTACCCCAAACATAAGGAATACCCTGTGCCGCCCAGCTAGTCCTTACCGTGCGCCACCACTCCTCTGCCTCGTCATCTAACAAATACACGGCAAAAGAGACTTTCTGCTCATCAGTATAGTCAAGTGGATCATAAATCTTCTCCAACTTGCTAATCCATGCCTCCGCCTTCCTATCATCCGGCTCCCCCTGAAATCTCGGTGGGTGATATCCTAAAAACTCCTTCAGGGTACCACGCCCGTGGTTACCACCCTGAATATTCAGAAGCTGAGCCTGCATAGCCTGATTCTGGGCAGCCTGCCCTGCTAATAACTATGCCTGACTAGCCACTAACTCTGCAATCCGCTCCATAGCTGCTCCTAATCGATCATCACCCCCGTCACGGCCCGGTGCCACGTTACTCGGAGTCTCATCAGCCATCTCAGGCCTACCTCTGGTTCTCGGTCGACCGGCCATTCTACTAATCAAAGAGTTAGCACAGTTATAGCACGTAGACAGGTTATAAGCAACTATTAACACATAAATAACAAACTCATATAAAACACATAAACAAATTGATCACATAATCACATAAGCACTTTAATCATATAATCACTTATCACTTAATCATATTAACACATATTTCACTTTTCTTTCTTTTCATACATATTCCATGCTAAGACCATTACCCACATTCCGAGAATACCCCGGCTGACAACTAACATGAGCTCTGATACCACTTAAACTGTCACGCCCCAACTCGACCCCACCTACGATCAGTCAGGACGCAACGGAATTTCGGCAGTAACGACAGTAAATAGATTACCGAGGTTCTAAACCAACCTCGTAAATAACATTAAACATTCAAAATTCCATAACCATACATACAACAAATCCTTAACAGCATAACAACATACAACATAACCGTAGTATACAATAATCAGTCTTCGTTATCTGCCTCCATTCCAACATAACATACAATACCTCAACTTTATTATACATTTCAAAAATAAGTTGAGACCCATCTAACAACTTAACCGTAAAGCATATAAAAGTCTATTAAGCTAATATACATGACGTTTAATAACATAGAATCATGGATAAGACTCATCCACGAAAGGCACGTTTTCCACATTCTCCTCTTCAGGAGGCACGTACCCGTAATCTTGTGAAAGTACACCTGAAAACATGCAATAATAGAGAGTGAGCTTATATACATAAGCCCAGTGAGGATCCGATAGATCTCGACAGTATTCACTACGCTCCTTGGATTTAGTCCTTTGAGCAAGTAAACACACAACAACATAAATAATGCTATCATCACATAACTATATAACCAATCAATAAGGATACTCTATTTGGTGTAGCTCCAAACGCCATCACGATCTCAACCGTTCTTCTTATAACTCCCCATTACTCACGCACCCGAGGTACCTCACTAGCCCCTCCCTCCATGACACCTCCGTCATGCGAGCTGGGGGTAGCCTATGGCAGTCATGCCGTTATCAACCCGACAGCCCGATGCTGCCCGAGAGGTGGCACACACATACCAAGACTCCATAATCATCAATCATCAATCAATCAATCAATTGGGAGATCAGCAACAAGAGTGCCCGATTCCCGCATTCAATAATAATTAATCAATAACATCAATATAACATCAATATTAAATTAAACAACAAACAACGTAGTTAGATGACAAAGTAGGCCATCTAACCGGACATGCATAATATACAAAATTAAACTCTAAATTACTCATCAACAACTCACCATTCATCACTCGAACACTACCCAACTATCTAAAGGCATCGTTCAAGAAATTAAAGAATGACAACCTAAACTTCTAAAATTCATAACTTACAATCTACTAATCCAAACATTGCCAAATCAGTTCCTATCACTCACCCATTCAACCTACTACATTAGCCCTCTCGGAAATCCACCATAACACCTCCAAATCATGCCCGATAACCCTAAAACTCTAAGATGTCATGGCTGGATTTTCCGGATTTTCACACAAACAATGTAATCGAAAATTCGGCATTACAACAGCGCTAACACGTAATTATCAAGTATTTAGAAATCGACGGCAATCGATTTCGATCAACACAACTCAATTAAATCAACTTTGAACATTTTATTCAAAATTAAATACCCGGAAAATAAAAATTATGCTACATCCGACAGAAATTCGTAGTATTAGTATATAATGATCCCTAGCATGCAAGGAGCAATAATCTATCATCAGATTTCAATTCTAACGGTTCAATCTTCATTTATACGCAAAAATACAAAAATGACATTTTGAGATCTAGAATTTTTCTCTCACCTTAGATGCGATATAAGCCTAGGAATGCGTGCTATGCGTGCCCAACAAGCAGAATCCAAGTCGGTGCGAAGTTCTACGGACAAAAACTAGGTTTTTCTTTGAAAAATTGGATTGAAAAGCTTGAGTTTTCTCTTCTCTTTTCTCCCTCTTTTCTCTCGGCCTTGTGTGTGTGTGTGATGGTGTTTTTGTGTTGTGTGAGTGTGTGTTGAGGACATTAGCTTATAAGGTCAAATAATTAATTAAAGTCAAAGTTAATTTTAATAGGTATTTTTGTGTTTTTAATGACTTTAATTGCATTTTATTGCTCACCAAGTTAAAAATAATTATGCAACCCCCAAGATATCTCAAGTGGATTATTTTTAGGTGACAAGAAGTTTTACAATCCAACAATTTCACCCGAGTCGGCTTAAAACTCGATTTTCGCAAAAGTCGGTGTAAAAACCCTAATAAATTCTTAAGCCGATTTTAAAATCATTTTCATCAAACACAGGTCTATTAAAGTCCGTGGACTAGGTCTAGAAGGGTTAAAAAGACCAGTTTCAAAATTATAGCGGACGTGTTTCGAAAACACTATTCACTGAAAATCGACGATAAAATTTCTGACTCCGTTTTTTATGAAAATTTCATGAATGCACATTTAGCACGTATTAGAAGTATTGACATCAAAATTATAACTTTCTAGGTCCTATAGCACATAAACATATCATATGCATGAAAAACGAGGTATAGCACGTAAAACGAGATAAGCAAGAAAGTGGGGTTTCACATCTATGCTTCGGAAGTATCAGCCAGATCCCTCTCATATTCTTGAGCTCGAGCCTTTAGAGATCAGTGAAACTTTGACCTACACAGAGAAACCTCTTTGAATTGTTGATCAGAAAGTTCAGGAGCTGAGGACTAAAAGCATTCCGATGGTTAAAGTTCTGTGGGATCATCACGGGTTAGAGGATGCTACCTGGGAGAGAGAGGATCAGATACGGGAACGCTATCCAGAGTTATTCGCCGATTCATATAAGAATTGTGTGGACGCAATTAGTTTAAGGGGGAGAGGATGTGACACCCGAGTTTTAGCCATGCATTCAATTACTGTTGCATCCCTTGTTTGCGCATTTCCTTCTGTGCTTTACTAACTGTCTTCTTCAGCTACTATTCACTTCATTTTCAAACTACATTCTATTAGTGAATTAACATTTTTATTAAATCATATTAATTGTTAAAGTAGTAGGAAAAATGTGCAATTGGGCTAGAGGCGATAGGAGAGCTCGTTTAGAAAATGATTTTAGTAGTTAAATGAATAGTATACGTAACAACTTTAGAGATTTAATTAGCTAGCCTATGTTTTACATCTTAGACTCATTTTTTTTGTCGATAATGCGCATTCTAGTGACCTTTTAAATGCCCTAGCATGACCCCACCTTAGCATATGCATTAAATAACCTCATAAGCTCATATAATGCAAGAAAAAAAAAAAGCTGAAATAGAAACAGGAAAAGCCGAGAGCAGCATAGGAGAGGAAGAGAGAAATTTTGGCTCACCAAATCACCATTCCAAGCCCTCCCAAGCTAGATTCAAGTCATTCTACTAGTGTTCAAGCTTCTTAGGTGCTCCTACGCGCATTGGTGAGGGATTTCATGGCTTATTTTCGTATTTTAAAATAGTTGTTATTCTCTTGATTTGTTAGAAATGAAGTTTAATGCTATTGCAAGGCTCAAATAAGCTTATATATGTTGTGTACATGTAGTAAAGACCACATTTATGCTATTGTTTCATGTATTAAACGGTAGAAATCGATAGTTAATTCGTAGGAGTGAATAGTGACAGAAATTCTAGGGTTTTGTGAATTTGCGCATTTTAACTTGATTCAAAGATTCTAATAGATGCCTTAGGTGTTAATGAAGGTAGTCTAATAGCCCTGTACACTTGAATTGCTCTAAAATCGCATAAAACGTGAAATAGCCAACTTTAACAAAGGGGTTTCGGGGTTAATGTGAGTCCGGGTAGATTCGGGCTTCACTTTTAGTATCCTTAGGCTACCTAGGTGCTATAGAAGGTTTACTAACCTTTGTTTGAAGCCCGGATGAGGTACGTGTAGTTTAAAGCTATAAGAAGGAATTTGGGGCTTTCGAGGTAATTGCAGGTAATCAGGCTTAATTGTGGGTTGAAAGGGTACCTTAGGGGTTAATTAGAGGATTGATGTAGCTTCCCCTCGAATGTGAATCATTAATGTGAGTTTGGAAGAGAAATAGCTTGAATAACAAAGGGGTTTAGGTGCAATTTCGGTTGTTTTGCGCTTCTAAGACCTTGGCACAACTTCTTGGGTGTTTAAATGTGACTTCAAGTTGTTTTAGAGCTTTTGGCATGATTCTATGCTTGTCTTGTATATGCTTCTTTGTAAAACTGCTTATTCGCTCTTATAATTGTTTATATTCTAACTGCATCGAGGTCAACCTACTTTGTTGATCCTCCTATGTGTTATTACTTATATTATTGATATTAACTTGTCATTGTAAAGTGCATTGCATAGTGGTTGCGCAACCATAGTGTCAGGAGCGGATGTGTTGAATATCGGCTGGGCGGTAGAGGGCTTGCCAGTGGATATTCAAACTCCATGCTCTATTCCCTCACTCGCCTAGTCTGGAGATTGCCAGGGGGTATTGGGTCATAGGATTATCGAGGTACATCCGGAGTACACCCACTGGAGTGTTTGGGATTATGCCAGCTTATCGTGAACGTGATCGTGGTTTATGGATCGTGATTGAAGATCAAGTGAAGATTTGGAGTATGGGGTTAAGTGAAGTGTATCCTTTTATTGTGTGGTTACTAAAGCTTGTTATTACTGTATGATTAACTACTTTACTTGTTGTATTGCACGCCCTGGGAGACTTTATCTCTCACTGGGCAACAGTGGTTGCTCATACCTCGATAAATGTTTCAGGAGGTGCTGAGGATGATCCCCAGCTAGTTGAGGTTTTAGTGGAGGAGGAAGAGATGCAGATAGAGCCTTTGCCCTAGTTGCTGTGTGTTGTTCTGAGGTGGATATGCCTTCTTGTTTCTATTTGGCACTTGTGTATCTATTTTGTGGCCTAAGGGCTATGTATATGTTGGTTGTTGTAAGAAGTTGAAAGATAGTTGGTTGTAGAGTAGAATCGGGAAACTATGTCTTGTAATAACTTATATCTCTGCTTTTATTCACTTTGCATGCTTGGGAGTGAATGACTTAATGTAAGATGTTTCATCTTTTAAGTATGTTTTAATGTTATCTTGGAATGACATAGCTATTAGATTATGTTGAAATCGAGTTCCTACATGCTTGTGTGGTTTTTGAACTGTTGTATGCTTCAAGGCTCGGATGGCCTTGAACCTTTGAATCTTAGTCATTAAAAAGCTAGTCTTATCTTGTTGAGGCTTTATTTGAGTGTTTACAGGTTTTCAGCATGTCCACGGTACAGGGGAGACTCTGTCCGTGTGTCGGGTCTGGACTTAACCTTTAGCTGGGGTTGGGTCAGGGCATGACAGCTTCCATTACTCAATCGGCTAGTAGTTTGTCAAGTAGTGCTGCTGTTGCCAAGAATGTGGTGTGTAATTATTGTGGTAAAAAGGGGCATATTGAGGCCTAGTGTTGGAAGAAAATGGGCAAGTGTTTGGGGTGTAGAAGTGATCAGCACTTCACTAAGGATTGTCCAAAACGAAAGAACATAGGTGCCCCGAATTAGGCCGTTAGGAATGCACCGACACAGAGAGTCCAAGCCCGAGTGTATGCTGCTGATCAAGAGAAGATTCCAGACGCTGCAGTAGTGGTTGATGGTACTTTCTTAATTTTACAACAACCGGTAAAGGTGCTTATTGATACTAGAGCCACACATTCCTTTATTTCACCTTAATGTGTGCATCATATCAAGTTGCAAGTAGGACCTTTATCATGTCATGTAGAAGTTAGCAATCCCATGGGCACAAAACATGTTTCTAAATATGGATGTGGAGAATGTAAAATTCAAATAAAAGACCAGGAGTTTTTGGTTGACCTCATTATACTTCCCTTTCAAAAATATGATGTTATATTGGGAATGGATTGGTTAGCTCGCAATTATGCCCAATTGGATTGCCGAACGAAGATTGTGAGGTTGTAGGTACCGGGTCAACCTATGATACAGGTGAAGAGTAGAGGTGATTTTTTAGGTAATACTATTGTGTCCTCTACCAAAGCTGTGAAATTAATGAGGAAGGGATGCAGTGGATACTTGGCTTACTTGATTAAAAAGCCAATTGATCAAGTTAAGCTCGTAGAAGTGCCAGTGGTGAAAGAATATGTTGAGGTATTTCTAGAAGAATTACCGGGATTGCCACCAATGAGGGAGATTGACTCGTGATTGAGGTATTGCCAGGTACGCAGCCCATCTCAAAGGCACCATGTCAGATGTCCCCAACTGAATTGCAAGAGTTGAAGATTCAATTGCAGGGATTGCTAGAAAAAAGGTTTGTTCAACCTATTTCATCTCTTTGGGGAGCCCCTGTATTGTTCGTGAAGAAGAAAGATGGCACGTTAAGGCTATGTGTTGATTAACGGGGATTGAATCATGTGACTGTTAAGAACAAATATCCCTTGCCATTGATAGATGAGCTATTTGATCAATTACAAGGAGCCAAAGTTTATTCGAAGTTTGATTTAAGATAGGGTTATTACCAACTTCGTATCAAGAAAGAAGACGTGCCTAAATTAGCTTTTAGGACAAGGTACGAACATTATGAATTTGTTGCAATGTCGTTTGGGCTAACGAATGCTCATGTTGCTTTTATGGACTTGATGCACAGGGTATTCCAACCTTACTTGGATCATTTTGTGGTGATATTGATAGATGATATTTTAGTGTATTCCAAGACGGAGGAGGAGCATGAAAAACATCTACATTTGGTGTTACAGAAGTTGCGGGAACATCAGTTGTATGCCAAGTTTAGCAAATGTGAATTTTGGCTTCAACAAGTTACTTTCTTAGGGCATATAATCTCCCAAGTAGGGATAACAGTGGATCCCTCGAAGATTGAAGTAGTGTAGTCATGGAAGAGACCCGAGAATGTTACGGAGGTGCGCAGTTTTCTTGGGCTAACCGGGTACTACAGGAGGTTTGTGAAAGACTTCTCAAAGATTTCAGGACCCCTTACAAGATTGACTCAAAAGAAGGTGAGCTTCACATGGGATGGTAAGTGTGAGAATAGATTCCAAGAGTTAAAGAAGAGATTGACAACCGCTCCTATCTTAGCATTGCCCGAGGGAAGTCAAGGGTTTATCATTTATAGTGATGCTTCGAAGGAAAGGTTAGAATATATGTTGATGCAAAATGGTCAAGTCATAGCTTATGCCTCTTGGAAGCTAAAGCCTTATGAGGTTAATTACCCCACTCATGACTTAGAGTTGGCAGCAATAGTGTTTGCATTGAAGAAGTTGAGGCATTATTTGTGGGGAAGCAAGTTCGAGATTTTCACCGACCACAAAAGCTTGAAATATTTGTTTTCCCAAAAAGAGTTGAACATGCAACAGAGAAGATGGATGGAACTCCTGGAAGACTACAATTGCACCATTAACTATGTGCCCAGAAAAGCTAATGTGGTGGCAGATGCATTGAGCCGAAAGGCAAGTATGGTGAAGTTAGGGGTGAATGCTCATCTAATGATTCAATCAACGTTGCTATCTCAAATCAAGGAAGATCAACAACAAGATCCATAATTTCAGAAGATAAAAGAAGACAATCTGGATTCCAAACACCAAGGTGGATTATGGAGATTTCGTAACCGAGTTTGTATACCAAATGACCTAGAATTGAAGAATAAGATACTCGAGGAAGCTCATAATATGAGGTATACAATACATCCTGGAGGAACAAAGATGTATAGAGATTTGAGGCAATTCTATTGGTGGAACAATATGAAGTGGGATATTACAGAGTTTATGTCACGTTGTTTGACATGTCAAAGGGTTAAAGCAGAACATCAAAGACCAGCAGGACTTTTGCACCCTTTGGAAATTCCACAATGGAAATGGGAGCACATAACAATAGATTTCGTGATGGAATTGGTGAGGTCACCTCGAGGTTGTGATACTGTTTGGGTGATCGTGGATCGGTTGACGAAGACATCCCATTTCATGGCAATGAACAAGACGGATAGCTTGGAAAAACGAGTTGATTTGTACATAGCTAACATTGAGAAATTGCATGGTGTACGTGTGAGCATAGTGTCTAATAGAGATCCAAGGTTTACCTCGCGGTTTTGGCAGAAGTTTCAAGAAGTGTTAGGGACGAAGTTGAGTTTCAGTACAGCCTACCATCCTCAAAATGATGGGCAGTTCGAAAGAACCATCCAAATCTTGGAGGACATGCTACGAGCTTGTGCATTGGATTTCTAAGGAACATAGGAAAAACATTTGCCATTGGCGGAATTCGCCTACAACAACAGCTATCAAGCAACGATTAGCATGGCACCTTATGAGGCCTTGTACGGACCAAAATGTAAATCCCCTCTATATTGGAGTAAGGTTGGTGAGATGAAAACCATTGATCCTACATTATTACCGGAGATGATAGAGAAAATAGAGAATGTGCAATTGATCCGAAAAAGGATGCTCACCGCTCAGAGTATGCAGAAAAGTTATGCCGATAGAAGAAGAAGAAGAGATTTAGAGTTTGAAATGGGTGATAAGGTGTTTCTGAAATTGTCTCCTCGAAAGGGATTGATTTAGCATGGCAAGGGTGGTAAGTTAAGTCCGAGGTACGTGGGACCATTCGAGATTGTGAAAAAGATTAGCAAGTTAGCATACCGATTGAGTCTACCAACACATCTTTTCGGTATACATGACGTGTTCCATGTCTCGATGTTGAGAAAGTATCAGCCTGACCCTTCTTATATCTTGGAGTCAGAACCGCTACAACTTCGTGAGAACTTCTCCTTGAAGAAAGGCCCGTGCGAATCTTGGACGAACAAGAACAAGAGTTGCGTAAGAAGAAGATTCATATGGTGAAGGTATTGTGGAACAACCATGGAATTGAGGAAGCAACCTAGGAGTTACAAGATCCAATGGAGAAGCAATATCCAGAGTTGTTTTCAAGGTAAAAATAAATTACGAGGACACAATTCTTTTAAGGAGGGGAGGATATAAAACCCGGCACGAGAGTCTATATATAATTATATTAATTATAATGCATTCACATTATTTCATATGCATTGGCATCAATTATGTGCATTAATATTATTTATTGTGCATATTTATCATTTTACGTGCCAAAAATGTTCTATTGCATGCATTAGGGGGTTTTACGTGTCGTAGACAATAATTGTACTTCAAATATGTCAAGAGTAGTAACTAATTAGTTGCAAAAAAACCAAAATGGCAAACTAGTAGTACATAACATAGTTGGAGAGCACTATTGTAATTTGGCTCATTAGATATTTGATCTACTATGCATTCCCACTCAAACACACAATACACTCCACACATACACAAAATCCCTGCACACACACACACTCACACATTCACTCACATGACCAAAGAGGGAGAAAAAGAAGAAGAAGTAAGAGGAAGAAGAAAAGGAGAAGAAGCCCTTGTTAGCCATTTTTGAAGCTTGTCTTGCATCCTACAACCTTGAGCTAGCATTTCTCTTGCATTGTTGAGGTGAGGGTTGTTTTCTTAAAAGTTTTCAAAAACTAAGTTGAGCATAGTTGTGATTATATATGTGTATTAATATTGCTATAACTTTTATATCTAAGCTTGAATGAGGAGATTGAGTATTTGGTGTGTTGTAGATTTAGGAATTTGAATTTCATTTTGGGTGTTTGTTGATTGTTGATATAGGGTGGTTTTGGTTGAGTTAGAACCTTTGTATGATGCCTAATAGCCACATTGAACTTGTTTGCATGTTGGTAGAAGGATTGGTTATTGTATAGATGATTTGGGTAAAATTTAGGTGTTTCCCGTAAGCTATCTGGGTGTTACAGCCTCTATCCGGTCGCTCGGATAGAAGCCACAACGCCCGGTAGAAAACTCCCATCTGGGTGTTACCTGCATCATCGGATCGACCGGATGAAGGCTGCAACGCCCGGATGTTTGACAACTCTGCGCAGTGATTTTCCAGATGCCATATCTCATTTGTTTCAACTCCGAATTGAGTTTCATTTGATTCTAGAGTTATCTACATTCGATAAGCTTTGATTATAGACCAAAAGCAGATTAATTGGAGTTTGGAAAAGTAGGATAATTTACCTCCTAATTTAAGTTAAAGCAAAAGTATTGGAAACGTTTGTATGATGAAACAACCTTCCTTGTTGACTTCCACATTATATCTTATAAGTTCTAAATGCAAGGAATTATAATTGTTTCCTATCAACATGACTGTATGAATTCTAAGTGTGAGATGTTGTAATAGTTTACATGTTTATATACTGGATTATGTTCAAGATTAGTTGCATGATTATGTGATCGGAGGTAACCTACTTTGTTACCTCCCTTATCTGTTGATGCATATATCTTGTTTATCTTGATAATGATTGCATGAGTGATGGTTGAAACCACATTTATAGGTATGGTAGCATTCGTTTTCCCTGGGTAGCATCGGGCTACCAGTCGGTCTCGACTACCATAGTCCCCGGTGATTATTCGGATATCATCTAATGTTTGGAGTTGGGGTAACTGGATGAAGATTGATTCAAGGTCAGCCATCTACAACAACTGCAAAGAAAACTGTATCCTTTATATGGTAAACCTACATTCGCTTGGGCCCTTGAGGACCTAGGAGGGTAGAGTGATGGGCACTCAAACATATCATGTTTTCAAGAAAGACTTTCCAAATGTTGAAATGTTTGCGAAAACCACCTGAGACCATTAGCCCTCGCTGAGGTGTAGCTGATCCCTTTCATGACAATCTTTCAGGTGAGGCCGAGCCTGAGCCAGGGACTCAAGCTGAGGGCGAGGCTTACTTGTGTGATGAGTCGGACTTCTGTTTGTTGTGATCCTATTTTCTTGTATAGTTGGATTTTTGGATGTTGTTATCTATGTTAATATTGAACAACTACATGTATTGTAATATTCTTTTGGATTTGGGTATGTAACTAACCTTCGAAACGTATGGATGAAAATCGTACTGTTGTTTTATTCTTTTGAGGTCTAGATGTCATGGATGACTTGTGGCATGTCGTGCTGGTTGAAACTAGACCTTGTAATTATGAAATAGGCTTATGGATGGTGGTGTGCCAACAGTTTTGGGCACCCCTTTTTTGAGGTTTCTTGCAGATTTATGAATGTTTAAGTTATGAATTAATGATTGTACAGGTTTATCTATCCCGATCAAGTCACGTTCTAGCCTTGTATTGGCAACGAGTTGGAGTTAGAGTCGGGGCGTGACAATATAAGCTTACTAAAAGCATGATCATAATTCATAATGAACAAATCTTCAGTTCTTCAACTAGCCGAATAACATTGTCAAGTGTTTTGCTTCGCTCCTTGGGGATTATCTACATTGCCATTTCTCTCGCATCATGCTGAAAGACAATAGATGTAGAAGCATCAAAACTTGATCAAATATTTTGATTAGCCTAAAAAAAATGAATATTGAGCTATATATTTTCCTTTCATTTTCTTTCACTAGTTTATTGCTTAGATAAATGTGCTTGGTCATTTGGCAATTGGTTTGGAGCTATCACCAACTTGATCAAATTTGTTGAAATTATATTATGTGTAATGGTTTATCTATATTTAGTAGGTTGGCTTAAGATGATAATAGAATACTGAAAAATGTAAAGATCTCATGAATTTGGAGAGTTAACTATGTAGTTTGCAAAACAACTACTCTGCCCTCGTTATATATAAATGAGCATCACGTAAGGTGTAGAAAAAGTGCATGCAGATATCCATTTTCCTTTTGTACACTTGTCTTTTTCTTTTTGTTATTTTCTAATTCTTACCTCTTACTTATTTTTTTGTTGCTTTATCACTTCATGGTATATCTTTTCCTTTCACTAGTTTCTTGCTTAGAAATGAGCTTGGTCATTTGGTAGTTGGTTTGGAGCTATCACCAACTTGATCAAATTTGTTGAAATTATATTATGTGTAATGTTCTATCTATAGTTAGTAGGTTGGCTAAAGATGATAATATAAAACTGAAAAAATGCAAAGATCTCATGAATTTAGAGAGTTAACTATGTAGTTTGCAAAACAACTACTCTGCCCTCGTTAAATATAAATGAGCATCACGTAAGGTGTAGAAAAAGTGCATGCCGATATCCATTTACCTTTTGTACACTTGTCTTTTTCTTTTTGTTATTTCCTATTTCTTACCTCATACTTGTTTTTTCTGTTCCTTTATCAGTTCATGCTATATCTTTTCCTTTCATTTTCTTTCACTGGTTTCTTGCTTAGAAATGAGTTTGGTCATTTGAGAGTTGGTTTGGAGCTATCACCAACTTGATCAAATTTGTTGAAATTATATTATGTGTAATGTTCTATCTATAGTTAGTAGGTTGGCTAAAGATCATAATATAAAACTGAAAAATGTGAAGATCTCATGAATTTAGAGAGTTAACTATGTAGTTTGGAAAACAATTACTCTGCCCTTGTTAAATACAATTCAGACAATTAATTTTTGTTTTTTGAAATTAGTGCAATTCATACTCTTAAGTATGCAATCCATATTCTAAGTGTTTGCTATAATACAGTACTTAACCAAATGGATATCGATCGTGAATGGATGAACCACCATTTGGAACCCAACATGCAGCTTAGTAATACGTTCATGAAAGGTGTACGTGAATTTGTTGCATTTGCAAGTAGTCTGCAACATTACATAGATGGTGATAAGATAAGATGTCCATGTGCAAAATGCAAAAATTGCAAGTTCTTGGTTTCTGATGATGTAAAGGTCCATATTTATCAACAGTGTTTCATGTCGTATTATTATGAATGGACTTCACATGGGGAACAAATTCATAATTATGGTAATACATCTTAGGATAACTTTACTCATAATTATAATTACCCTGGGTTTGATGAAAGAAATACCTATAGGACAATGGTATTTGATGTTGCTCATCCAGAGTTCGTTATGGATCACGATCAACCACGTGAACCACCTAACACATAAGCATCACAATTTTTTAATCTCTTGAAGGCTGCTAATGAACCATTATGGGATGATTGTGAGACTCTAACTCATTTATCTGTTGTGTCTCGTTTCATGAATTTCAAGTGTGAAGAAAATATGAGTGAATAATGCTTCAATAGAGTAATTGAGACAATGAGGGAAGCGTTGCCAAAAACTCATAATTTAGCTGAAAAATTTTACAACTTCAAAAGGGAAATGAGGCCTTTAGGATTGGGATATGAAAAGATAGACGTCTGTAGAAATGGATGTACATTGTTTTACAAGGATATAAATGACATGGACTCTTGTCCTCGTTGGTATGAGCCACGTTACAAGACTTCAAGATGGGGTAAGCTCATAGCTCAGAAGAAGTTGTGATATTTTCTGCTAACTTCAAGGTTGCAAAGACTATACATGTCAAAGGTTACAGCTGAACATATGCAATGGCATAAGAAGCACCAAGTTGAAGATGGGAAGATATGTCACCTGTCTGATGCGGAGGCATGGAAACACTTTGATAGAGTATATCTTAGTTTTGCTGCCGAGTGACACCATACAATTTTCCACCATGGATGTGTATGAAGAACCTTGTCCTATTCTTAACTGTTCTTATTCCAGGCTCAAAAAATTCCGGTAAGAACATTTATATATACTTAGAGCCCCTAATCAAATAATTGAAAGATTTATGGGAAGTAGGGGCACGTTGTTATGATGTGTCAACAGAAACAAAGTTTCAATTGTGGGCAGCTCTATTGTGGACAATAAATGATTTTCCGGCATATGGTATGTTATCTGGTTGGAGTACACATGAGAAGTTATCGTGTCCATATTGTATGGAACATTCAAAGGCTTTTGAACTGACCGCTGGTAGAAAAAATTGCTTCTTTGATTGTCATCGTCAGTTTTTACGACCAAGTAGTTCGTTACGGCGAGACAAGAAGAATTTTGTTAAGGGTAGAGCTAAAAGATCTAATCATCCTGCCATATTAGATGGTGAACAAATTTGGGAACGTGTAAAAGACTTCCTTACAGCAAATGAATTGTCAACAAGCAAGATACTTGGCTTTGGGGATGAGCATAATTGGACGAAAAGAAGTATTTTTTTTGGATTTGCTCTATTGGCGTTCACATATTGTGTGCCATAATTTAGATGTCATGCATATTGAGAAAAATGTATTTGATAATATTTTCAACACTGTGATGAATGTCAAGAGTACGACAAAAGATAATTTGAAAGCGAGAATGGATGATTCTAACTTTTGTGACCGTCTTGAATTATGTGTTCAGAGTAAAGCGGGTGGTGGTTATAAATTGAATATGGGTCTGTACACATTGCTTGTGGCCGAGAGAAAAGTAATTCTAGATTGGGTTAAGGACTTACGACTCCCTGATAGATATGTATCCAATTTAGCAAGATATGTTGACATGAAGATCTGAAATTGTCGCATATGAAGAGTCATGATTGTCATGTCTTTATGGAAAGATTGTTCCCTATAGCTTTACGTGAGGTATTTCTTAAAAATGTTTGGGAAGCTTTTATGGAATTAAGTTTGTTCTTCAAAGATATATGTTGTACATCTCTTCATAGAGAAGATCTAGCAAGGATGCAAGAAAATATTGTCGTGACTCTTTGCAACTTCCAAAAGATCTTACCCCCTGCCATTTTCGATTCGATGGAGCATTTGCCAGTGCACTTGGTGTATGAAGCAATATGTGGTGGTCCTATACAATATTGGTGGATTTATCCTTTTGAAAGGTAATTCTATATTTTTCCCAAATTTATATGCAAACACTTGCATTAAACAATACTTAAATGTATATACCAATACTCATGCAGGTTCTTATATCGCTTGAAGAGGAATGTAAAAAATAAAGCTAGGGTTGAGGGCTCTATATGTGAAGTCTATCTTTCCTTGGAAACATCAACCTCTTGTTCATATTACTTCAAAACTCATGTGAGAACTAAAACAAGAAATATTGGTTGAAATGACAAATATTGGACTACCCTGATGGATGCTTAGTTTTATTTACTTACCCGGGTTGTCCAATGGGGAAAGTAAAGTACCGAATGCTGGATGATCAAGAGTTATATGCTGCACACCTATATGTACTAATGAATTGCCAAGAGGTTCACCCTTATATCCGGTAAGGTGATGACATTTTGAACACTTTTTGTACACCAATACATCTCTAATATGAACCCTACATATTACTCACAAGATGTTTGAGAAAAAAACTTTCCTAAAATTATCCACCATTAACGGGGACACAACCTCAGAATAAGATTGACAATCTTTTCCCAAAATGGTTATACGCACGGGAAAGGAAAGAGGCCGAGTTTCTGTCTCTAGTTCAGGGAGATTCTTCAGTGGCTCAATATGAGGCCACTTTTACTAGGTTGTCCCAGTATGCACTAGAGTTTGTGGCTGACGAGAAGCGTAAGACTCGTAGATTCATGTTGGGGTTGAGGCCCGAGATTCAGGATGCGATGGCTGTGAATCGGTATGATATATTTATTGAGGCCTTTGATACAGCTTATGGACTAGAGAAGAGAAATGGGGAACAGATTATGTCTAGTCAGCCTAACAAGAGGCCATATCAGCCGTAGGGCCAGTAGGGTATGTATAGGCCTTCTGTACAACAGGTAGTGTATAGGCCGCTAGCTCAGCAGGGTTCTTTCAGGCCGCAAGGTCAGCAGAGTTATTACCAGCCTCAGTTTCAGTAGGGGTCCTATCAGGTTCAGTCCCAGTATAGGCCAGCCCAATCTTAGGGTCAGTATAGGCCTAGTGTGGTAAGACCTCAGCAGCAGGCTGATACAGTTGCTTCTTCAGCTTCTGGTTCTTCTAGGGGCAGTGTCAATACATCATCACCGCAGTGTACTTACTGCAAGCGCCAGGGCCATGTGGAGGCCAACTGCAGGGTAAAGGCAGGGACGTGTTTGGGTTGCGGCAGCAATCAACACAAGGTGAAGGATTGCCCTAGATATTTGAGGACTGAGGGTCAGGCAGCGACTCAAAGTTATCAGGGTAGACATGTGGGCAGTACACCTCAGCAGCAGCGGGTCCAGGATTAGGCCTACCCAATTGATATGGAGGAGTTACCTAAGGATACTGCAGTTGTGGAAGGTAACTTCCTTATACTTGATCAACTTGTTAAAGTGCTGATTGATTCTGGTGCTATGCATTATTTCATTACTCCTGCTTGTGTGCAACGTGTTAATATGCAACCTGAAAGATTGCCTTATGTGGTTGAGATTAGTACCTCTTTGACTGATAAGTATGTTACTGGCTTAGTATGTAAAGATTGTAAAATACATGTTAAGGGGCATAATTTTCCTTCGGACCTTATCTTATTTCCTATAAGGGGGTATGATGTTATCTTAGGTATGGATTGGCTTTCTAATTATGATGCCCAGTTAAATTGTAGAATGAAGGTAGTACGGTTTCGGTTGCCAGATCAGCCAGTAGTAGAGGTAGCGGGAAATCGGGGTGCTAAGACGAGTTTTGTTATCTCAGCAACTAAAGTTTTTAAGTTGGTGAGTAAGGGGTGTTCAGGTTATCTAGCTTATTTGATCAACAAGCCATCTGATAAGTTACAACTGGAGGAAGTCCATGTTATTCGGGAATATCCCAATATATTTCCTGAGGAGTTGCCAGGGTTACCGCCAGAGAGAGACGTGGAGTTTGTGATCAACCTTATTCCCGGTACTCAACCTATTTCTAAATCAGCGTACCGAATGACACCAGCTGAGTTAAAGGAGTTGAAAACTCAGTTGCATGAGTTATTAGAGAAGGGGTTCATTCAACAGAGTTCTTCACCTTGGGGAGCTCCTGTAAGGATGGTACCTTGAGATTGTGTATTGATTATCGTGGTTTGAGTCAAGTGACCATCAAGAATAAATATCCTTTGCCACTGATTGACGAGTTGTTTGATCAACTTCAGGGAGCAAAAGTCTATTCTAAATTTGACTTGAGACAGGGGTATTATCAGCTTCAGATTCGTATGGAGGATGTTTTGAAGTCTGTCTTCAAGACTCGGTACAAGCATTATGAATTTGTTGTTATGCCCTTTGGATTAACTAATGTACCAGCAGCATTCATGGATCTTATGCATCAGGTCTTTCAGCTGTACTTGGACCAGTTCGTGGTAATCTTTATCGATGATATCTTGGTCTATTCTAAATCTGAATCGGAGCACGAGTAACATCTACAGCTTGTCTTACAAAAGTTACAGGAGCATCGGTTGTTTGCCAAGTTCAGCAAATGTGAATTTTGGCTGCAACACATATCTTTTCTTGGCCATGTGATTACACAGAGCGGTATATCTGTAGATCCCACTAAAATTGAAGTGGTGATGTCTTGGAAACGGCCGGAGAATGTTTCTAAGGTTCGTAGCTTCCTTGGCTTGGCGGGTTATTACCGTAGGTTTGTAAAGGACTTTTCAAAGATTGCCAGGCCACTTTTTAAGTTAACTCAAAAAAAGACTAGCTTTACTTGGGATGAGAAGTGTGAGAATGGGTTTCAGGAGTTGAAAAAGAGGTTGACTAATGCTCTAGTACTTGCTCTATCAGAGGGGACTGATAATATGGTTATTTACAGCGATGCATCCAAGGAGGGCTTGGGATGTGTACTTATGCAGAATGGCCAAGTTGTTGCCTATGCTTCTAGAAAGTTGAAGCCTTATGAGATGAACTATCTGACTCATGATCTTGAGTTGGCAGTAGTTGTCTTCGCACTGAAAAAGTGGCGACATTATTTGTGGGGCAGTAAGTTCGAGATTTTCACTGATCATAAGAGTTTGAAGTACTTGTTCTCATAGAAGGAGTTGAATATGCGCCAGCGGAGGTAGATAGAGCTTCTTGGAGATTATAATTGTCCTATCAATTATATGCCTGGGAAGGCAAATGTTGTAGCAGATGCTCTTAGCCGGAAGGTGAGTGTTGCGTGTTGCGTGTTTGGCTGTAGAGAAATGGGAGGTTCTTGAGGAGTTCACTTATTAGAGACCGGAGTTGACTAAGGTTAGGGTGATGTGTTCACATCTTCGTATTCAACCTTTATTGCTGTCTCAGATCAGAGAAGCTTAACAACTTGATGTTAAACTTCAGAAGATCAAGGATCAGATCACGGATGATCAGTTTGACTTTAAACTACATAAGGACGGCATTCTTTGGTTTTGGAACAGGGTATGTGCTCCTGATGAACCGGGTTTGAGGCGAGGTATTCTAGAGGAGGCTCATAATTCTAAATACACAATTCATCCTGGTGGAACCAAGATGTATCAGGACTTGAAACAACATTATTGGTGGAATAACATGAAGATGGAGGTTGCTCAGTTTGTATCTAGATGTTTGACTTGTTAGCGAGTAAAAGTCAAGCATCAACGACCTGCATGTTTGCTTCAGCCGTTGGAAATACCAAAGTGGAAATGGGAGCATATTACGATGGACTTCGTCACTAGTTTGCCTAGAACACCGAGGGGTAACGATTCAATTGGGTTGTCGTGGATCGTTTGATGAAGACAACTCATTTTATTTCGATGAGGATGGGAGATGAAGTTACAAAGTTGATGGGTCTTTATTTGGATCATATTGTTAGACTTCACGGGATTTCATCTAGTATTGTCTCAGATCGAGATCCTCGATTTACTTCTCGTTTGTGGGAGAAACTTCAAGAGACTTTGGGTACTCAGCTGAATTTCAGTACCGCGTATCATCCACAAACCGACGGTCAATCTAAGAGGACTATTTAAATTCTGGAGGATATGCTCAAGGCTTGTGTTCTGGACTTCGAGAAGAACTGGGAGATTCATCTACCACTTGCTGAGTTTGCCTATAACAATAGTTATCAAGCTACTATTGGGATGACACCTTTTGTAGCTCTTTATGGTTGTAAGTGTCTTCACCTTTGTATTGGGACGAGGTAGGGGAGATGAAGACTATTGATCCGACTATCATGCCAGAGCTTCTAGAGAAGATTGAGAATGTTCAGTTGATCAGGCAGAGAATGCTTACAGTACATAGTAGATTCTAGAGTTATGCTAATAAGCGTCGTCGAGACTTACAGTTTGCAGTCGGAGATCGGGTTTTCTTGAGATTGTCTCCTCGAAAGGGGTTTGCTCATTATGGTAAATGTGGTAAGCTGAGTCCGAGATATGTTGGGCCGTTTGAGATTACTGGCAGGGTTGGCAAGTTGGCCTATCAGTTGGCTTTACCGGATAACTTCTTTAATGTCCACGATGTATTTCACGTGTCTAATTTACGAAAATATAATTCGGATCCTTCTCATATTTTGAAGCCAGAACTGTTACAGCTTCGTGAGAATCTGACTTATGACGAGCGACCAATTCATATTCTTGATCAGATGGAGCGAGAGTTGAGGTCGAAGAAGATTCCAATGGTTAAGGTGTTGTGGAAGCATCACGGTATCGAGGAAGCTACTTGGGAAAGACGAGATCAGATACAACAGCAATACCCAGATCTATTCCGTGCATCAAGTAAGAATTTTGAGGATGAAATTTCTTTAAGGGGGAGGGAGGGAGGGGGGGGGGGGGGGAATGTAAAACCCCATTTTTATATCTTATCTCGATTTGCGTACTTTACCTCATTTTGTGTGAAATGACATGTTTATGTGCTATATGACTTAGAATGTGATAATTTTGTGATTAATACTCCTAATACATGCTAAATGTGTATTCATGAAATTTTCATCAAAAACAGAATCAGAAATTTTATTGTCGACTTTTAATGAATAGTAATTTTGAAACACGTCCGCTATAATTTTGAAACTGGTCTTTTTAACCCTTCTAGACTTAGTCTTCGGACTTTAATAGACCTGTGTTTGATGAAAACGGATTTCAAATCGGCTTAGGAATTTATTAGGGTTTTTATCACCTTTTGCGAAAATCGAGTTTTAAGCTGACTCGGGTAAATTGTTTGAATGTAAAACTTCTTGTCACCTAAAAATAAACTACTTGAGATAACTTAGGAGTTGCATAATTGTTTTGAGCAAAGAAATAGCTAAAATATAATTTAAAGACAAGAAAACACAAAAATACTAAGTTTGCTCAACTTTGACTTTTATTAATTTGTTGACCTTTAGTATATTAAGTAGTTATACACAATAGCAAGCTCACAAAACACACTCACTCACACACACAAGGCCGAGACATCCATAGGAGAAAAGCCAAGGTTTTCTTCAAGTTTTTCAAGCAAATTTTTCATTATAAGTTGCAATTAAAGGCCAAATTTCATCAACCAAAGCTTGATTCCTCTTGTTGGGCATCCTTTGTGCATCATTCTAGCTTCATAACACATCAAAGGTGAGAGAAAAATTCTAGATCTCAAAATGTCATTTTTATGTTTTTGCGTATAATTGATTATTGAACCTTTAGAATGTTAATTTGAAGTTATATTATTGCTCAGTGCATGCTAAGGATCGTTTATATGTATTCTTATGAGATTTGAACCGTTGTAGCATAATTATTTAATTTTGGATATTAAAAGTTGATTATTTAGCTATCTGTTGATTATCTTGAGTTGTAATGGTTGGAATCGATTCACGTCAATTTCTAAAAGTTTTTTAAATACGTGGTAGTAATGTTGTAATGCCGAAATTTCAATTGCGATGTCCATGTGAAAGTCCGGAAATTTCAGCCATGACGCATTAGGGTTTTAGGGTTGTTGGACATGATCTGGATGTGTTGTGGTTGGTTTCCGAGGGGGCTAATGTAGTTGATTGAGTGGGTGAGTGATAGAAACTGGTTCGGAGGTATTTGGATTAGTAGAATGTAAGTTATGATTATTTGAAGTTTAGGTTGTCTTTCTTTAAAATGTTGAACTATGCCTTTAGATGATTGGGTGGTGTTTGAGTGATTGAATTGTGAGTTGTTAATGGTTATACTAGGGTTTGATTGTGTGTCTAATACATGTTAAGTTGGATGGCCTACTTTGTCATCTAACTTAGTTGTTGTTGTTTAATTGATTATTTGATGTTATATTGATGAAATGATGATTGTTGATTGATTATTGATGAACCGGGAGCTCCTCCTATGATGTGATGTTTACTATTATTGCTGAGTCGTGGTATGTGTGTGCCACCTCTTGGGCAGCATCGGGCTGTCAGGTTGATAACGGCATGACTACCAGAGGGTACCCCCAGCTCGAATGACAAAGGTGTCATGGAGGGAGGGGCTAGTGAGGTACCTCGGGTGCATGAGTAATGGGGAGTTACAAGAAGAACGGTTGAGTTCGTGATGACGTTTGGAGCTACACCAACTAGTGTATCCTTTATTGATTGGTCATTATAGTTTATATGATTATATTGTATTGATGTTTATTATGTGTTTGCTGCTCATATGATTATTTCCTAGGAGTTAGTGAATAATGTTAAAGATCTATCAAATCATCACTGGGTTTATTTTATATAAGCTCACTCTCTATTATTGCATGCTTACAAGTGTATTTGAGCAAGACTACAGGTACGTGCCTCCTGAAGAGGATAATGTGTCATATGTGGACGAGTCCTATGTGCCGGAGTCTTGTCCTTGATGTTTGAGTTGTTGTACACCTTATAGTCTTGTATATTAAGCTAGTTGTCTTTTGTTTACTTTATAGTTTATGATGTATAAGTTGTATTAAAGATAATGAACTAGTTGTTGCGAACTTAGTAGTCTTTCTTTTGACTATGATTAGGTTGCTAAGTTAGTTTATAATATATTTTGAAATGTATGTATAACTTATGTATTACATTGGAACGGAGGCGTATAACTATGAATGGGTTGTTGAAGAATGACTATTGTATAATATGGTTATGTTGTATGTTGTTATCTTAATTGAGGAGTTGAATGTTGAATGGTTTGTGGAGTTTGGTTGCATGATGTTCTGAAGAGGTTGGTTTAGAGCCTCGGTGTCCTAATTACTGTCGTTATACTGCCGAAATTCAGTTGCGTCCTAACTAATTGTAGGAGGGGTCGAGTTGGGGCGTGACAATACTACCCGATGATGGAGAGTTGCCTCAATGTGTTCATGAATCAGTTGAATATATTGAGGTATTACAAGAGGAATTGAATGAGTTACAATATCAACAACAACAAGTTGATGGTGAACATGAAGACGAAGACGAAGGCGAAGACGAAAATGAAGATGAAGATGAAAATGAAAATAGAGATGATGATGACGATCATGATAATGATTAATGCTAATTACATTTAATGGATTATTTCAATGCAATTATACTACTTATAAACATTAATATGATTGTAATGTATTAAAATTGCATGTGTAGATCTACATTCTTTAACGATAGTTGGATTTTGTCCAAAACAGACATGTCTTCAAATAGAAATAAAGGTAAAGGTACAGCTAGAATATATATGCCTCCTGGGATATTGCAGCCCTCTATTGCACGTTTAGGTTGTGCACAACCATCCCACTCATCCTATGATGCTGGGCGAACATCTATTTCATCCACTTCAATACCACTGAATACTCAAGGGTTAAGCTTATAGATTGGCAGACCCATAAATGATCAATCTCCGGCAACTACTTCATCCACTTTACCCACGAATAATCAATCTCCGACAACTACTTCATCCACGGGCTTACCACAACACTTAGATGGTTTGTACATCGACTCTGATGACTCGCCTATGACCCGGTCTACACCATCTGCTAACCAGCCAGAGTCTTTAGGTGCTACCCAACGACGGGCTACAGGAGTACATTTAGAGGTTTGGCAAGAATATGGATTCCCATCTTTGGAGGCGTACACTGTATGGAAAATTGATAGGCATACACACGTGATGATATATTCAGGCGGGTATGAGAACATTAACTAAAATTTTATATAATATGTACATTATTTTGTTTATTTTTTTGTTACAATTGTTAGTATAATTTGTATCTTTTACTAAATGCAGATGGATACCAGTTGGGGCGGCGCGAGAGGTCACAAATACATTAAATGTCGGGTTCAAAGAGCCTTGGATGAAATGGGGTACGATTCCAGTTGATGTTAAAGAGAGATGGTTCATCCCTTTTCAGGTACTACTTAAGTATATGAAATTAATTATATATATATATATTTCAGTTACATATATCATGTCAATATATAAGTTGTATTACGAATACTTAATATATGACTGTAGAGATTGTACAAGTGGTACCCCTATGATGAACTAGTCATCCGCCGGTTACTTTTTAAAAACATTAATAATCGGATACGAAGCCTCTTCTATAGGGGTCGTGAAACGAAAAAAAAAAAAGATTAAGCCTAGTAGGTTAAGTGACAGCGTATGGGAAGGACTATGTCAACATTGGAACACAGATGCATGGAGGAAGAGGTTAGAGACAAACAAAAAGAATAGATTGAGTAAGCCGTCTCCACATTATGCTAGTTGTATCACATTTCACGAGGTCAAGAGAAGATTGATAAGCGTTAAACTAATTATTTAAATTGTATTTCTATATGATAATTAAATATTTAACTTAGGAATTGTTATTTGATGAATGCTTCTATAGGAATCAAAATTAGAGGGCCAGTGACGAGGGCATATGTGTTTGAGAAAGTTCATAGGAAAGGCACCGATGGTCCATACTATCACGCCAAGGTTGAAGAAACCATGGTATCTCATATATTTATTTGAACTTATTCCATGATTAATAATTAACATTATAGTAAAATTACATTAATTATGTATTAATTGCATGCCAAGTACCAAGAATTGGTCGAGCAGGCCATAGTGTCATCGCAAGGAGATTCGACTGTACTGCCTATTGACCATGATGCATTGTTTTACCAGGAAGCAAGTGGATCAGCTAGAGGAGAATGATTGTATGGTTTAGGATCACGGGCCATAAGAGGGTCCGCGCACGACGTCCTGTCTATTGCTCATCGAATCATAGAACAAGTATTGCAGGAAGCCGTCAATAGGGCAACATCAAATTTAAGGGTTGAACTGATTGAACAACAAAACTAGCAACTTAGAAAGTTTCAGGAACAAATTGCTTAGTTGACCCAATTTATGCCCTATCCACGCCAACCGCTTCCAAATCAATCTTAATCTCCCTCAACAGCAAGACGGTGATGCCCAATAGGATCACCTGTGTGATATTGGTTGACATTCTTGTATTGACATGGCACCTTAACAAGTAAGTGGGTTCAAGTATATTAGGAGAGTTACTTGTTATCATATATTTTTATATAACTCTTGCTTGGGCTCTTTGTCCTAGGAGACTTACTTGTGTGATATTGGTTGACTTCCTTTTATTGACGTGGCACCTTGTGACTGTCTTGTTTGCCTTTATTGGTTATATGTTGCTTATTACCTAAGAATAGCTTCCTAAATGTGTTACATGTCTTTAATAATTGGGTGACTAATTTGTTTTATGAATTGATTCGATGATTTTTATGCATTGTATGAAAACCTTTTTGAAAACTCCCCAGTTAACTGTTCTCCTCCCTCAAAGAGCAATGTTTGCTCACTCCCATGTTTCTAACATTTTATAGGCTTGAAGTTGATAGCCTCGCGAGGTAGAAGTGGAAGGTCAAGTGATTATTGGTTTCCTGTAGCTTTGGTTGGAAGATTTATGTGAGCTTATATGAAGTGAATTGGATGATCTGACTTGTATTTTATTTGTTGATTTTGACTGTAATTGTTATGTACATAAATGTAATTAAAGTTTAATTTAAAGTATTAGAGTCATATGATAAACTATTATTTGAAGTAGAATAGTATTGTTCAACTCTAGAAGCATGTATGTACTCGTCTAAGGAAATAAAGCTAGACTAGACTAAAGAAATAGAGACAGAACCTTTTATATATGTTTTGGGTTGTTGTTTGTGTGGATTTTTCTACTTGCAGGTTTGTGAATAGTAATACAATCAGGGGAAACTCTTTATGTTTCCCTCATTAGTTTTTATGACCTATGGATTTGGATCGGGAACCTCATTCCGTGAGGGGTCGGGTCATTTCATATTATGTAATTCTTATATTTCAAACATATAAATTGATCATTTTTACTTTTTTTGTGCTTGTTTATACTTTGGATTATGTTATAATCTTTCCCTCATTTTGAAAATTGAGGGCAATCTGGTGCACTTTTGGCTTATTATCATCACAAGTGAAAATTATAATTTATTTTTGCTTTCATTCTCATTTTTTAACTGAAGAGTTATTTTGGTAGAGTATTAGGCTTTAAGGTTTGGTTATTTTCTTATTTCCAGATAGAAGACATGGATTGTTTGAAGATGGTAAGAATAGTAAGCTTTGGATTCTCTTCCATCCAACGATGACGTGCCACAATGGAGAATGGTGAAAACTTTTTTGCATACAAATTCTCTTTTGGAGCTTATGATAGCAGGACAAACAAGTTAAATGATGTTATGATAGATGTACATTTGGTATTTCTTTTAGAATGTATGTTTGAAGAAGGTAACTTTATTGAATAGTTGCTATTACGTATACTTAACAACTTTGGTGTGGAATTGTGTTCATTGGAATGGATGTGTAGGTTGTGTAATTATTTGAGATTTAATTATGGGTTTGCCTCATAAATTGCTTGAGATTCAATTATGAATGTTATTTTGTAAATTAGCAGGACAAAGAAGATGATATTACAAGCAATATTAGAATACAGATTTGAAAATTACCACGAATTTGTGACAAAAGGAATGAAATGTAGCCACGATTTTGTGACAAAAACGATTTGAAAATTGCCACGAATTTGTGACAAAAGGAATGAAATATAGCCACAATTTTGTGATGAAAACGATTTGAAAACTGCCACAAATTTGTGACAAAATGAATGAAATATAGCCACGATTTTGTGACGAAAATAATTTCACAATAGCCACAATTTTGCGACATCATTCAACCATGAAATGTCAACGAAAACTTTGCCACCAGTCTACCACGAATTATTTGTCACAAATTTGCGTCAATCACATTTCGTAGCAAATTAGTCACATTGAGACGAATTTGCCACGAAAAGTTTCAACTTTATAGATCGTCGCAAATTTGTCACATTGCGACAAAAATGTGACGAAAAATGATTTTGCCACTCCATGTTTCACGACAACTTAAATTTCATCATCATTTCGTCACAAATGCTTGTTTATGACGAAAATGTGACGTTTATTGGCCGTCACAAAACAGCTTATTTTTTGTAGTGTTTATTGCTAACTCAGATTAGAAAAGCTCAACAACTTGATGCGAAACTTCAGAAAATCAAGGATCAGATTACAGATGATCATTCTGATTTCAAATTACATGAGGATGGTATTCTTCGGTTTCGGAGCAGAGTGTGTGTTCCCAATGAACTGGGTTTGAGGAGGGGCATTCTAGAGGAAGCTCACAATTTAAAGTATACCACTCATCTCGGTGGAAACAAGATATACCAGGACTTGAAACAATATTATTGGTAGAACAGCGTAAAAAGGGAGGTTGCCAAGTTTGTATCTAGATGTTTGACTTGTCAGCGCGTGAAAGCAGAGCATTAATGACCCGTAGGGTTACTTCAGCCGTTGGCAATACCAGAGTATAAATGGGAACATGTTACGATGGACTTTGTCACTGATTTGCCTAGGTCACCGAGAGGTTGTGATACAGTTTGGGTTATCATAGACTGTTTGACCAAGGCATCTCATTTTATTCCGATAAGGAAGGGATATAAACTTGTAAAGTTGGCAGATCTTTATTTGGACTAGATTGTTAAACTTCACGGATTCTAGCAAGTATTGTATCTGATCGGGATCCTCAGTTTACTTCTCAATTTTGGGAGCGTCTTCAGGAAACTTTGGGTACAAAGTAGAACTTAAGCACAGCGTATCATCCTAAGACCAACGGTCAGTCGAAGAAAACTATTCAGATTCTGGAAGATATGCTCAGGGCTTGTGTTTTAGACTTCGGGAAGAACTAGGTGAAACATTTACCACTTGCCGAGTTTGCCTATAACAATAGTTATCAAGCGACTATTGGGATGACACCTTATGCAACTCTTTACGGGCACAAATGTCGATCACATTTGTATTGGGATGAAATAAGGGAGATGAAGGTTATTGATTCAACTATGATACCAGAACTTTTAGAGAAGATTGAGAATGTCCAGTCAATCAGGTAGAGAATGCTGACAGCGCAGAACAGATACAAAGTTATGCTGATAAATGCCGTCGAGATTTGGAGTTTACAGTCGGGGATCGAGGCTTCTTGAAATTGTCTCATCGTAAGGGTTTTACTCGTCAAGGTAAAAGTGGTAAGCTGAGTCCGAGGTTTGCAGGGTCGTTTGAGATTACGGGCAGAGTGGGCAAGTTGGCGTATCGGTTAGCTTTACCAGAGAATTTCTCTAATGTTCATGATGTCTTCCACATGTCTACCTTGATGAAGTATTATCCAGATCCTTCTCATATTCTACAACCAGAACTGTTACAGCTTCTTGAGAATCTGACTTATGATGAACGACCGATTTGTATTCTAGATTAGATAGATAGGGAGTTGAGATCGAAGAAGATTCCGATAGTTAAAGTGTTGGGAAAACATCACGGGATTGAGGAAACTACTTAGGAGAGAAAAGATAAAATTCAGAACCAGTACCCAGATTTGTTCTGAGCAGTAAGTAAGAATTTCGAGGGCGAAATTTCTTTAAAGGGGGAGAATGTGAAACCCCAAATTTTGTTCTATTTGCTATTACAGGTTTTATCTATTTAAAAGCTATTATAATTTATATATATGATTTTGTATGTGATATTAAGTGATTATATATTGAATTTGTATTTTAAAACACATTTGCGAAACAAATACTGTGACTTTTCAACTTCTGTTGCAAAATTGAGTTTTATACCTAAGTTGTATGTATATGTATGCTTATAATAAAATGTTGTCAACTATTTTTACTCAACTAAATATAGTATAGGTGTTAGATTTTATATATATATATGCAATATAGACTAAAAACTAACAATAACTCAAACGTTGTCAACTTTGACTTTTGCAAAATGTTGACTATGTTAGAGATATGCCCTAATGCTACATATTTGGATGACATATATTGGGGCATTTTGACATTAACTTGTACATTATGGCATCTATGTCTATATATGTGTGTTTTCAAATTGACATAATTAGCACATTCATATTCTCATTCTTTTATGTGTATGAATGAGTCCCTAGTATTTTCATTAAACGAATGGATTCTAAATGCATTTAGAATATGTTGGCGTATTTCCTTAATATGATAAATACTTAAAATATCCATAATCCTTAGATTATTTGATCGGGAGTTCTATAATCTATTACGAAATATCACATGTGACGCCCGAGACTTAGTCGTACATTTGATTACTATTGCATCCACTATTTACGCATTTTTACTATACTTTACTTGTTTCTTTACGTGACTACTATTCATCACATTTTTTCACTGTTTATTTTCTTTGAATTAGCATTTTTCTTAAATCAAAATAATTATTTTATGAATGAGAAAAATATGCATTTGAACTAAGTGTGTTAGGAGAACCCATTTAGGAAATGCTTTACCAATCTAATGAATAGTGTTACGTAACTTAACTAAGTGTTTTAATTAGCTAGCACTTATTTGTACCCTTAGGCTTGTGTTTAGCTTGTTAATCGCATTCTAGAAGACCATTTAAGCACCCAACTTGACCCCACCCTTAGCCTACTCAACATATTACAACAACTAAGCTCATAAGATAGCAAAACAAAAAAAAATTGTGCTGAAATTCCTGTAGCAAACCCAACAGCTCCTTGCAGCGAAAGAGAGAAATTTTTCTTCATCAATTCACCATTCCAAGCTAATCCAAGCTAGGATCAAGTGTTTTAGGTTGTCTACAAGCCTCCTACGAGTTCCTACGTGCTTTGGTGAGGGTTTTGCATGCTTGTTTTGCATTTAAAAAATGTGACAACTTTCTTGAATTCTTAGATTTGCTATCATATGCTTATGTAGGTTGTATATAAGTAGTAGAGACCTTATTTATGCTATTGTTTCGTAGTTTAAACGATTGAAATTGCTTGTTGATCGTATGGCATGAATAGTGACGGGAATGTTAGGGTTTTGTGAAATCAAACTTTATAGCTTGAGTCAAAGGTTCTAATAGACACTTTAGGTGTTAATGAAAGTAGTGTAAAGGCCCCATAGGATTTAATTGCTCATAACCCATTAAAAGTATGAAATAGCCGACTTTTAGAAAAGGGTTTCGGGGTTATCGCAAATCCGGGTAAAATTGGCCTTCACTTTTGGTATTCCTAGGTTAAATAGGCTCTAATTATGCTTTGCTAGCTTCCATTTGAGTCCCAGTTGAGGTATGTGTAGTACAAAGTCACAAGGGGAAAATTGGGGCTTTCAGGCTAAATACGGGTAATTGCGTGACTTCGAAGGTCCTAAGGGTGCCTAAGGGGTTAACTAGAAGCGTGGCATATGCCGCGTACTAATCTAGAACAATAGCTTGGGTTTATAAGGAAAACGGGTTGAGTTATAAAGGGGTATAAGTGCAAATTCGATTGTCTCACGTTTCTAAGGCCTTGTCATGACTCCTTAAGGGTTTAAATGTGTTTTCAAGATGTTTTGGAGCTTTTGATATAGTTACATGTGAATGTTGTAAATGCCCCTTTGAAAATTGCTTAATTGCTTATATGAAAATGCTTCTTTTCTAACTGTTTTGAGGATAATCTACTTTGTTGTTCCTCCCATGTGTTATTGCTTCTATTATTGATATTATATTGCCATTGTTGAGTGCATTGCATAGTGGTTGTGCAACCATAGTGTCAGGGACGGTTGTATTGAATATCGGTTGGGCGACGGTGAGCTTGCCAGTGGATATTCGATCTTCGTGCCTTATTCTCTCACTAGCTTGGTCGGGAGATTTCCAGGGGGTGTTGGGTTATAGAATTATTGGGGTACATCCGGAGTATACCCACTGGAGTGATTGGGGTTATGCCGGCTCATCGATCGTGGCTCGTGGTTCGTGATCAAAGATAAGAGAATTTTGAAGTGTTGGGGTTAAGTGTATCGTATTCTTTGATACATGTGGTTATTGCCATTACTATTGCTTTTAAACTGCTTTCATTGTTTAAACGCTTTATCTGTTGCATTGCACATCCCGGTTGGCCTTTATCCCTTATTGGGCAATAGTGGTTGCTCATACCTCACTAACATGTTTCAGGAGACGCTGTGGTTGATTCCTAGCTAAGTTTGGTTGAGGGAGAAGAACTGGAGGTTTAGATTGATCCATTGCCTTAGTTGCTGAGTCTAGTTGCTTGAGGTGGATTATGTTCTTGCTGATATGTGAAGAACTTGCTTGTTCTACCTTATGTTCTATTTTATAGCCTAAGTGCTATGTATATGTTTATGTATTATGCAAGTTGAAAGATAGATGATCGTAATAGAAGTTGTGAAACTTTGGCATGTAATAACTTAAGTTTTTTTACTTCTAGTTACTTTGCATGCTTGGGTGTGAATGTTCGGTTGCATGGTTGATTTCAATCTGCAAGGATGTTTCAATGCTATCATGGAGTGGCATGATAAGAAGTTTTGTAAAGAAGTTAAGTTATGAATGTATGCTTGTATGAATCTAGACTGTTGTATGTTCTAAGGCTCAGATGGCCTTAAAGCTAAGATCTTTAGTTATAAATGGTTGTCTTGTTATGTGGTGGCTTTATTGATTGTTTGCAAGTTTTCAGAATGTCCACGGTATAGAGGAGACTCTGTCCATTTGTCGGGTCCGGACTTATCCTTTTACGTGAGGTTGAGTCAGGGCGTGACATTTAGGTAGTATCAGAGCTTATAGTATGCATGAGTCGGGATAGATTCATCGGTCTGTGGGTAGAGGTCTATTATGCGATTGCGTGGTTGCATGAATTAATGACCTTCTGATTGACTAAGTGGAAATTGAATTAGTAATGAACATGCTAGCATGGAAATGGAATATGAAAGGTCATTTAAGAGGTAATGTTCAATAGTGAAAAGTCTATAATGTGAAGTATGAATAAATGACTTATATGTATATCTTGTATATGAATATTCATATTATCTTACTTATGTGACATTATGTGGATTCATTTGAACTTCTTTTTATGTATTTTACTTGCAAACTACATATATACCTGTCAAAATACTTTGCATTCTAGCTGCTTGAGATGGGGCCTCGTCGACAAAATAGAAATCAGAATGCAGAGGAAGATGAAGTTGACCAGCCGACAATTAATGCACATCTAACAACTGTTATAGGCCAGATTGTAGAGGTATTACGGAGGCAGGGAGATGATGCACCTGCGGGTAATCTTGGTCAGGGCCAAGTTGGAGTAGTGGGTGGTGGTAGCAACTATCTTGAGAAATTTCTGAATCGTGGACCATCTAGTTTCTTTGAGGAGCCAAATGATATGACGCCTAAATAGTGGTTGAACAAGGTAGAAAAGATTCTGACTGGCCTCAAGTATACTGATGCGAGGAGAGTTGCATGTGCTGAATTTTTGCTCGAGGGAGATGCCAAGCAGTGGTGGTACACCGTGAAATCTAGATGGGCGGCAGAGGCAATACCACGAACTTGGGATGAGTTTGTTAGAGAATTCCGTGAGAAGTACATTACTGAAACAGCTATCGACAGGCAAGTGCAAGAGTTCATTAATCTGAAACAGGGCAACATGACTGTTGACCAGTATGATGCTGCTTTCACCCATCTGTCCCGTTATGTGTCGGCACTAGTTCAGCCAGAGAGCAAGAGAATTCAGAAGTTTGTTATAGGGCTGAGACCTGATATCTCTTTGAATTTGTCCACTCAAGACTATTCTTCCTATGCAGCAGCTATCAGAATAGCAGCCAGATATGAGAAACGTAAGGCAAACCTGTTCAGAGAACCGAGCCAGCCAAGTAAACAGCCATACCAAACTCAGAGTCAGGGATTTCGGAGGCAGACTGTTTCAGTTGGTCAGAGTCAGCAGCCGAGGTAGACTTAGAGTAATACAAGACCTACATAGACTTAGGCACGACCAGTTCAAAGTCAGAGTCAAGGGCAGCCTCGTCCGGTTGCAGCTCGATCTCAACAAGGTAGTTCAACTACTTCTTCTTACAGAGCTCATTCGGGAAGCACTGTTGCAAGACGTCACCAGCAATGTAGCTTCTATCAACGTCAGGGCCACACTAAGGAGGTTTGCTGGAGGAAACTGAACTGGTGTACGAGATGTGGGAGTGACCAGCACAGGGTTAAAGATTGCTTGAAATTCAAGAACACCAGAGGTCAAACATCAACTCAGAATTCTCAGGCCAGGGCACTAGCTACAGCACCAGCACCGCAGGGGCAAGCCTGGGTATTTGCTTTAGATGCGGAGGAACTTCTTGATACGACAGCAGTTGTTGAAAGTACTTTTCTTCTCAATAATAAATCAGTTACAGTTTTAATTGATACTGGGGCTACACACTCATTTATCACACTTATGTGCGCTCAATCTTCTGCATTGAAAATTGAAAAGTTAACTTATAAGATTGAGGTAGGTTTACTTGTGGACATTAAAATTTCCACTAAATCTGTGTGTAAAGCTTGTGAATTATGCATTGGGGGTCGAGTATTTCCTGTTGATTTGATTATCTTACCTTTTAAGGACTTGGAAATAATTATGGGTATGGACTAGTTGAGTAAATATTATGCTTACCTAGATTGTAGAAGAAAAATTGTGAAGCTAGAAATGCCTAATCAACTCGTAATTGAGATTGTCGGTAGTCGTAAATCTACGGGTACTCGTATAATTTCTTCTCTTAAGGCAACCAAAATGCTGAGTAAAGGTTGTGATGCTTATTTGGCCTATATGATTAATCAACCTACAGATAAGCTAAAATTGAATGATGTGCCTATTGTGAGGGAGTTTTCGGGGATTTTTCCTGAGGAATTGCCTGGTTTACCACCTGATAAAGAGATAGAGTTCATGATTGACTTGTTACCGGGGACAACACCTATCTCTAGAACTCCGTATAGAATGGCTCTACCCGAATTGCAAGAATTGAAAGCTCAGTTGCAAGGTTTACTTGAGAAAGGATTCATTCAGCCGAACTCTTCACCTTGGGGTGCACCGGTCCTATTTGTTAAGAAGAAAGACGGATCTCTTTGCTTATGCATCAATTATCGGGGCCTCAATCAGGTGACCATTAAGAACAAATATCATTTGCCTTTAATTGAAGAGTTATTCGATCAATTGCAAGGCGCTAGGGTATTTTCTAAATTCGATCTAAGGCAGGGTTATTATCAGTTGAGGATTAAGAAGGATGATGTACTTAAAACCACTTTCAGAACTCGTTATGGTCATTATGAGTTTGTTGTTCTACCATTTGGTTTGACTAATGTTCCCGCCGCATTCATGGATTTAATGTAGAGGGTATTCCTTCCTTATCTGGACAAATTTGTGGTTATCTTTATTGATGATATTCTTGTTTATTCTTAATTTGAGGCGGAGCATGAACAACATCTCAGGATTGTATTGTAGTCACTTCAAGAGCATCAATTATTTGTAAAGTTCAGCAAATGTGAATTCTGGCTAAAGCAAGTTGCTTTTCTTAGACATATTATCTCGCAGGATAGTATTTCTGTTGATCCAGCGAAGATTGAAGTTGTATTAGCTTGTAAATGGCCTGAAACTGTTACTGAGATCTGTAGTTTTCTTGGCTTGGCTGGATATTATCAGAGATTTGTCAAATATTTCTCTAAAATTGCAGGGCCTTTGACTCAGCTCACTCAGAAGAAGTTAGTGTTTGACTGGAATGATAAGTGCGAGGCTAGCTTCCACAACTCCTATTCTTGCTTTGCCTGAGGATTATGATAATCTGGTAATCTATAGTGATGCTTCTAAGGAAGGTCTTGGATGTGTTTTGATGCAGAATGGGAATGTTATTGCTTATGCTTCCAGGAAACTAAAACCTTATGAACTCAACTATCCGACGCACTATCTTGAGCTCGCTGCTATTATTCTTGCGTTAAAGAAATGGTGTCATTATCTCTGGGGCAACAAGTTTGAATTCTTTACAGATCATAAGAGTTTGAAATATCTGTTTTCACAGAAAAAGCTGAACATGAGGCAGAGGCGTTGGTTGGAATTACTTGAGGACTACAACTGTACTATTAATTATCTTCTAGGCAAGGCCAACATTGTTGCTGATGCTTTGAGCCGGAAGGCTACTGTGGCTAGCTTGATCATCAAGAATTGAGAATTCATGGAAGAGCTATGCTTATGGAAGCCTAAAACTACAGATTGTGGTATTCAATTCGCAAGTTTGCAGATTCAATCCTTATTATTATCTAGGATTCGAGAAGCTCAACAGACTGATCCTCATTTGTTGAAAATCTTAGAGAAGTCTAAAGGGGAAGAGTTAGATTTCAAGCTGCATGATGATGGCATTCTTAAGTTTAAAGGTAGAATCTGTATTCCGAGTGAGCCTACTCTAAAGAAATATATTATTACTGAGGCACACAGCTCTAAATATACTATCCATCCTGGTAGTACATAGATGTACAAGGATCTGAAACATAACTTTTGGTGGAACAACATGAAGAGAGAGATTGCCGACTATGTTACTAGATGTCTTACATGTCAGAAAGTCAAAGCAGAGCATCAGAGACCTACATGGTTATTACAGCCTTTGGTTATACCTGAATGGAAGTGGGATCATATTACTATGGATTTCGTCTCAGATTTGCCGAGGTCTTTGAAGTATAATGACATTGTTTGGGTTGTTGTTGATAGATTGACGAAGACTTCTCACTTTATTGCTAAAAAGAAGACTGATTCTCTTGATAAGTTAGTAGAGTTATATATTGAGAATATTGTCAGACTTCATGGGATTCCAAAGGGTATTGTCTCAGATAGAGATCCTATATTTATATCTCAGTTATGGTAAAAGATTCAGAAAGCTTTGGGCACGACCTTGAGCTTCAGTACTGCTTATCACCCTCAAACGGATGGTCAATCTGAGAGAACTATCTTAATCCTCGAGGATATGTTGCGGGCTTGTATTCTGGACTTTGGTAAGAGTTGGGATAAATATTTTTCACTCGCAGAGTTCGCCTATAACAATAGTTACCAAGCTACTATTGGGATGGCACCATATGAGGCACTTTATGGGCGCAAATGCAAATCCCCTCTCTATTGGGATGACATTGGTGAGATGAGGACTATCGACCCTATGCTTTTGCCTGAGATGAACAGAATGATTGATCATGTGCAGCTCATCAAAACGAGGATGCTTACAACTCAAAGTTAGCAGAAGAGTTATGCAGATAGGCGTTGCCGAGATCTGGAGTTTGCCGTGGGTGATCGGGTATTTCTAAAAATCTCTCCTTGGAAAGGTTTGATTCGGCATGGTAAATGAGGCAAACTCAGTCTGAGGTATGTTGGACCATTTGAAATCACTGAGAGAGTTGGTGCATTAGCATACAGACTAGCTTTACCTCCTAGTTTGGACAGAATTCATAATGTCTTCCATGTATCTATGCTTCGGAAGTATCAGTCAGATCCTTCTCATATTCTTGAGCTAAACCCGTTAAAGATCAGTGAGACCTTGACTTATACAGAGAAACCTCTTCGAATTGTAGATCAGAAAGTTCAAGAGTTGAGAACTAAAAGTATTCCGATGGTTAAGGTTCTATGGGATCATCACGGGTTAGAGAATGCTACATAGGAGAGAGAGGAGGAGATACGAGAGAGATATCCAGAGTTATTCGCTGAATCATGTAAGAATTGCGTGGACACAATTAGTTTAAGGGGGAGATGATGTGACGCCCGAGACTTAGTCGTACATTTGATTACTGTTGCATCTATTATTTGCGCATTTTTACTGTGCTTTACTTGTTTCTTTACGTGACTACTATTCATCACTTTTTTTTTAACTGTTTATTTTCTTTGAATTAACATTTTTCTTAAATCATAATAATTGTTTTATGAATGAGAAAAATATGCATTTGAGCTAAGTGTGTTAGGAAAGCCTATTTAGAAAATGCTTTACCAATCTAATGAATAGTGTTACGTAACTTAACTAAGTGTTGGAATTAGCTAGCACCCTTAGACTCATGTTTAGCTTGCTAATCACATTTTAGAAGACCATATAAGCACCCAACTTGACCCCACCCTTAGCCTACTCAGCATATAACAACAACTAAGCCTATAAGATAGCAAAACAAAAAAAAATGTGCTGAAATTCCTGTAGCAAACCCGACAGCTCATTCAGCCAAGGAGAGAAATTTTGCTTCATCAATTCACAATTCCAAGCTAATCCAAGCTAGGATCAAGTTCTTTAGGTTGTCTACAAGCCTCCTACGAGTTCCCACATGCTTTGGTGAGGGTTTTGCATGCTTGTTTTGCATTTAAAAAATATGACAACTTTCTTGAATTCTTAGATTTGTTATCAAATGCTTATGCAATGCTTAAATATGCTTATGTAGGTTGTATATAAGTAGTAGAGACCTTATTTATGCTATTGTTTCGTAGTTTAGACGGTTGAAATTGTTTGTTGATCGTATGACATGAATATTGATGGAAATGTTACGGTTTTGTGAAATCGGACTTTATAGCTTGAATCAAAGGTTCTAATAGACGATTTAGGTGCTAATGAAAGTCGTGTAAAGGCCCCGTAGGATTTAATTGCTCATAACCCATTAAAAGTATGAAATACCCAAATTTTAGAAAGGGATTTCGGGGTTATCGCAAATCCAAGAAAAAATGGCCTTCACTTTTGGTATTCCTAGGCTAAGTAGACTCTAATTATACTTTTCTAGCTTCCATTTGAGTCCCGGTTGAGGTACGTGTATTACAAAGTCATAAGGGGAAAATTTGGGCTTTCAGGCTAAATGCAGGTAACTGCGTGACTTCGAAGGTCCTAAGGGTGCCTAAGGGGTTAACTAGAAGCATGGTATAGGCCGCTTACTCATCTAGAACAATAGCTTGGATTTGGAAGGAAAACGGGTTGAGTTACAAAGGGGTTTAAGGGAAAATTCAATTGTCTCACGTTTCTAAGGCCTTGTCACGACTCCTTAAGGGTTTAAATGTGTTTTCAAGATGTTTTGGAGCTTTTGATATAGTTTCATGTGAATGTTATAAATGTCCCTTTGTAAATTGCTTAATTGCTTATATGAAAATACTTCTTTTCTAACTGTTTTGAGGACAACCTACTTTGTTGTTCTTCCCATGTGTTATTGCCTCTATTATTGATATTCTATTTCCATTGTTGAGTGCATTGCATAGTGGTTGCACAACTATAGTATCAGGGGCGGTTGTATTGAATATCGGCTGGGCGGTGGCGGGCTTGCCAGTGGATATTCGATCTCCGTGCCCTATTCCCTCACTCTCCTGATCCGGAGATTGCCAGGGGTGTTAGGTCGTAGGATTATTGGGGTACATCCAGAGTACACCCACTAGAGTGATTGGGGTTATGCAGACTCATCGATCGTGGTTCGTGGTTCGTTATCAAAGATAAGAGAATTTTGGAGTGTTGGGGTTAAGTGTATCGTATCCTTTGATACATGTGGTTATTGCCATTACTATTGCTTTTAAACTGTTTTCATTGCTTAAATGCTTTATTTGTTGCATTGCACGTCCTGGTCGGCCTTTATCCCTCACTGGGCAATAGTGGTTGCTCATATCTCGCTAACATGTTTCAGGAGACGCTATGGTTGATCCCCAGCTAGATTTGGTTGAGGGAGAAGAACTGGAGGTTCAGACTGATCCGTTGCCTTAGTTGCTGAGTCTAGTTGCTTGAGGTAGATTATGTTCTTGCTGATATGTAAAGAACTTGCTTGTTCTACCTTATGTTCTATTTTGTAGCCTAAGTGCTATGTACATGTTTATGTATTATGCAAGTTGAAAGATAGATGATCGTAGTAGAAGTTGTGAAACTTTGGCATGTAATAACTTATGTTTTTGACTTCTAGTTACTTTGCATGCTTGGGTGTGAATGTTCAGTTGCATGGTTGATTTCAATCTCCAAGGATGTTTCAATGCTATCATAGAGTGACATGATAAACAGTTTTGTAAAAAAGTTAAGTTATGAATGCATGCTTGTATGAATCTAGACTGTTGTATGTTCTAAGGCTCAGATGGCCTTAAAGCTAAGATCTTTAGTTATAAATGATTGTCTTGTTATGTGGTGGCTTTATTGATTGTTTACAGGTTTTCAGAATGTCCACGGTACAGAGGAGACTCTATCCGTTTGTCGGGTCTGGACTTAACCTTTTACGTGGGGTTAGGTCGGGGCGTGACATCACATGTGTTGTTACCTTTGATTAATATATGGATATTAATGATAAAGGATGGTGAGACACGTGCCATAACAACATAGGGATGTGACTAATAAACATGTGAGTGACTATCAGTTGAATAGATCACTGAATGTGACGTGAATAACAAATTACATGACTTCAGATTAATAATTTGTTATTCGTTATGATTGTGCATGTAATCCTTGGACTTAAGACATTACGGCTATTATTTATATTGGGGTTTGATTATAGCATTTGGATTATGATTGTTTCGACAAATGAGATGAGATGCGTCCTCTCGCAGTTTCATTCATTCGGTATAGTGATTGATAGGTAGTGGTCAAGATATGATCCATTAATCTCCGGCTTGAGGTGATGTCCTATGCGATCTAAGCTTGGTTGTTTAATGAGGAAATCCTTGGCCGAGGTATGAATGATGGAGAAAAAGTTTTCCATGTGTCATCTCTCATTACACTAATTAGATCTATACATGGTATCGAGTTTATGAACTTAATCGAATCATGGTTCTTGCTCGACGAGACAATTAATGGAAGGATTTGATTGCGCGATAATCAACGACTATAAATAGATTCACTTGAATAAGATTTCATTGCTTTATAAACTGTCTTGATACGTTAATAGCTAGAATGTCACTCAAGAACTCTAAAGGTGTTTTGAGAATAACGGGAGATATTCTTTAAACAAATCAAATAGTTTGATTAACATTGAAGTTGTTCAACGTTTCTTTAGTGCTATATAGCTGTGAATCTAGAAAGTCACACACAATAGAGCATAGTGAATGGTTTTTCTATTGAGCTTGATTTAGTTTTTCTTGAATTGTTAAAGTGTTAACAATTGCATTTAGTTTTCTCTTGAATTGTTAAAGTGTTAACAATAGTATAATGTTTCTCTTGAATTGTTAAGGAGTTAACAATGGTGTGATTGACCTTTAAAAGTTATTGTCGTCAATATGCAATTATTATTAAGTGTTGGGACTAATGTAGAAATATGAAAAGGTTGTTTTCATAATTTCAACTAATGGTAATTAGGTTGAATATTTAAATGTCTTAGTGGAAGAATACTACACAATATACATATGATGTATATATATGTATATTATTACATTAGTGGAAAAATACTACACAATAAATAAATATATATATGATATATATATATATATATATATATGTGTGTGTGTGTGTGTGTGTGTGTGTGTGTGTGTGTATGTTTTATCTTTCAACAAAAGCTAGACAACACAACCAAGATTTAAGAAATGTTGTCTTCTCTTTTGTTTAAAAGAGGGAACAACAATGAGGAAAGTAGAAAAAAAAAAAGATGACAAGGCTTGTCTTTTGTTTCATGTGAAAAAGGTTGTCAACCTTCTCTCTCTCCAAGCTCTTACACGACTAAAAAAAAAAAAGAAGAGAGAGATGAAGAAGTCTTCTTTTTCAACTCTTCAAAGAGAAAAACACCATGGCTGAAAAATGAAGGTGAACTAGATGAACTTGTCTTCTCTTCTTCTTCATGAAAACGTAGCCAAGAACAAGGAAGAAGAAAGAAATGGTTTTGCTCTCTTCTTCACAAACAAGCTCATAAATCTTCCATGGTAGATCTAGCACAAAAATAACCATGAAGATGGAGAAGCCATTCTTTGCTCGTGTGGACCGACTAGAGCTCTTGTGGTTTCAAGAGGAAGTATCTTCTATTAAGTGTGCGAAAATTCAGATCTATGTCTTCCGTGAGTTGTCTACAAGAGGTATTGTGGCGCCCGAGCTTTTTGCTATACATTCATTTACTGTTGCATCCATTATTTGCGCATTTGATACTGTGCTTTACTTATTGATTTATCTAGTTACTATTCCTTCCATTTTTCAACCGCATAATATTAATGAATTAGCATTTTTATTAAATCATATTAATTATAGTAGGAATGGAAAAAATGTGCAATGGAGTTAGAAGCTATAGGAGCACTCGTTTGGGAAATGTTTTTAGCAAATTAGGAATAGTGTTACGTAACTAACTTAGAGTTTTAATTAACTATCATACATTTCTCACTTTAGACTCGTTTAAAACTATCTACGCGCATTTTAGAGGATCACCTAAGCACCCACTTGACCCCACCTTTTATAAAACTCACACAACACACCACTTAGTCTCATAACTAGCAAAGAAAAAAAAATAAAAGCTGAAATTGCACTGTAGCTGGCCGAGACCTTCAAGCAGCCATAGGAGGAAATTTTGATCTTCAACTCTTCAATCCAAGCCTTCCCAAGCCTAGAGCAAGTCGATTAGGGTGTGTGCAAGAGTTCTAGGTGTTCCTACGCGTATTGGTGAGGGATTTCATGGCTCTTTTTGCATTTTAAAAAATGTTACATATTTATTGATTTGTTAGAAATGCTATCAAATGTTAATGCAAAGCTTATCTATGCGATTATACATTGTATATAGGTGCTAGAGAACACATTTAAGCCTTTAGATCGTATTTTAAACGGTGGAATTGTTATTTTGAAATTGTGAGGTAAATAGTGATGAATTTCTAGGGTTTTGAGTAATTGTGCATATTAGCTTGATTCAATGCTTCTAATAGATGCCTTAGGTACTAATGAAGGTAGTCTAATAGCCCCGTGCACTCAAATTGCTCTAAACTCACTTAGAACGTGAATTAGTCGACTTTAACAAAGGGGTTTCTGGGTTAATGCTAATCCGGGTGGATTTGGGCTTCACTTTTAGTATTCATAGGCTACCTAGGCGCTATAGAAGCTTTGCTAACCCTTGATTGAAGCCCGGTTGAGGTATGTGTAGTACAACGCTATAAGAGGAAAATTGGGCCTTTCGGGCTAATTGCAGGTAATTGCACGTGTTTAAGGGTTGTAAGGGTACCTTAGGAGTTAATTAGAAGATTGGTATGACTTCCACTTCAATTTGAAACATTAACTTTGATTTGGAAGGAAAATAGCTTGAATAACAAAGGGGTTTAAGTGCAAATTCAGTTGTTTCTCGCTTCTAAGACCATGGCATGACTCCTTGTGTGTTTAAATGTGATTTCAAGGTGTTTTGTAACTTTTGGTATAATTCTAAATGTATCTTGTATATGCCGTTTGTAAAACTGCTTAATTGGTTGTATAAATTGCTTCTATTTTAGCTGCTTCGAGGTCAACCTACTTTGTTGATCCTCCTATGTGTTATTGCTCATATTGTTGATATTGTCTTGCCATTGTTAAGTGTATTGCTCAGTGGTTGCGCAACCATAGTGTCAGGGGCGGATGTGTTGAATATCGGCCGGGCGGTAGAGGGCTTGCCGGTGGATATTCAATCTCCGTGCCCTAGTCCCTCATTCGCCTAGTCCAAAGATTGCCAGGGAATGTTGGGTCGTAGGATTATCGGGGTACATCCAGAGTACACCCACTAGAGTGTTTGGGGTTATGCCGACTTATCGTGATCGAGATCATAGTCTGTGGATCTTGAATGAAGACCAAGTGAAGATTGGAGTACTGGGGTTATGAGAATGTATCCTTTTTAATGTGTGGTATTCAATCTTTTGTTCTTCTTAAATGGTTTTCAGTGCTATTAATGCTTAATTGTATTATTTGTTGCATTGCACGCCCCGAGAGACCTTATCCCTCACTAGGCAACAGTGTTGCTCATACCTCGATATCATGTTTCAGGAAGTGCTGAGGGTGATCCCCAGCTAGTTGAGGTGGTAGTAGAAGAGGAAGAAGTGCAGGCTGAGCCTTTGCCTTAGTAGCTATGTGTTTGTTGTCTGAGTTAGATGTGCTTTCTTGTTGCTTTATGGCGTACTTGTATTATTATACTATGATCTATTTTGTGGCCTTAGGGCTATGTATATGCTTTGTAGTTGTAAGTTAAAGATAGTAAGTTGTAGTAAGTGTAGTAATTCTATGGCTTGTAATAACTTTTAATTTCTTCTTTTAGTTCTTGCATACTTGGGGTGTATGTTTAGAGGTATGTTTGATTTCAACTTCTAAGATTGCTCTAATGTTATCATAGAATGGCATGTTAAAAAGGTTTAATGAAAAGTTAAGTTGGGTGCATGCTTGTGTGGTTCGGAGCTGTTGTATGTTTCATGGCTCGGATGGCCTTGAACCTTTGAACTTTAATTATAAAAGCTTGTTTGGTATATTGTAACTATTTTGAGTATTTACAGGTTTCCAAAATATTCGCGGTACAGAGGAGACTCCATCCGTTTACCGGGTCCATACTTAACCTTTAGCGTAGGGTTGGGTCGGGGCGTTACATTTTAGGTGGTATCAGAGCTTATAGAATGCATATAGCCGGGTTAATTTTCTCGGTCTGTGGGTAGGAGTCTATTATGTTAAAGAGTGATTGCATGAATAACTGTTTCTTGATTTGTTAAGGAAATGATTGGTTGGTTAAGCACATGGTAGCATGAAAGCGATAATATGAAAGGTCTTATTTGAGTTATTGTGCAAAAGTGAAAAGTTAAGAAACGAAAGTATGAATGAATTGTGTTACATGTGTCTTTAGTTTGCAAAGTGGTTGTATGACCCTATATGTGATCTTATGTTAACTTATCTGAACTTATTCTTTTGTATGATTTAATTGTGAATTATACATATGCTTGTCATAATACTTTGCATTCTAGCTGTTTGAGATGATGAGAAGGGGCAGACTGGGGAGAGAACCGGAAGGAGCTCCTAGGCAGGATGTGTGAAACCCCACTTTCCTGCTTATCTTGTTTTACGTGCTTTACCTCGTTTTGCGTGCATATGATCTGTTTATGTGCTACAGGACCTAGAAAGTTATAATTTTGATTTCAATACTCCTAATACGTGCTAAATGTGCATTCATGAAATTTTCATCAAAAACGGAGTCAGAAATTTTATCGTCGATTTTCAGTGAATAGTGTTTTCGAAACACGTCCGCTATAATTTTGAAACTGGTCTTTTTAACCCTTCTAGACCTAGTCCACGGACTATAATAGACCTGTGTTTGATGAAAACGATTTTAAAATCGGCTTAAGAATTTATTAGGGTTTTTACACCGACTTTTGCGAAAATCGAGTTTTAAGCCGACTCGGGTGAAATTGTTGGATTGTAAAACTTCTTGTCACCTAAAAATAATCCACTTGAGATATCTTGGGGGGTTGCATAATTATTTTTAACTTGGTGAGCAATAAAATGCAATTAAATTCATTAAAAACACAAAAATACCTATTAAAATTAACTTTGACTTTACTTAATTATTTGACCTTATAAGCTAATGTCCTCAACACACACTCACACAACACAAAAACACCATCACACACACACACATTGCCGAGAGAAAAGAGGGAGAAAAGAGAAGAGAAAAACTCAAGCTTTCAATCCAATTTTTCAAAGAAAAACCTAGTTTTTGTCCGTGAAACTTCGCACCGACTTGGATTCTGCTTGTTGGGCACGCATAGCACGCATTCCTAGGCTTATATCGCATCTAAGGTGAGAGAAAAATTCTAGATCTCAAAATGTCATTTTTGTGTTTTTGCGTATAAATGAAGATTGAACCGTTAGAATTGAAATCTGATGATAGATTATTGCTCCTTGCATGCTAGGGATCATTATATACTAATACTACGAATTTCTGTCGGATGTAGCATAATTTTTATTTTCCGGGTATTTAATTTTGAATAAAATGTTCAAAGTTGATTTAATTGAGTTGTGTTGATCGAAATCGATTGCCGTCGATTTCTAAATACTTGATAATTACGTGTTAGCGCTGTTGTAATGCCGAATTTTCGATTACATTGTTCGTGTGAAAATTCGGAAAATCCAGCCATGACATCTTAGGGTTTTAGGGTTATCGGGCATGATTTGGAGGTGTTATGGTGGATTTTCGAGAGGGCTAATGTAGTAGGTTGAATGGGTGAGTGATAGGAACTGATTTGGCAATGTTTGGATTAGTAGATTGTAAGTTATGAATTTTAGAAGTTTAGGTTGTCATTCTTTAATTTCTTGAACGATGCCTTAGATGGTTGGGTAGTGTTCGAGTGATGAATGGTGAGTTGTTGATGAGTAATTTAGAATTTAATTTTGTATATTATGCATGTCCGGTTAGATGGCCTACTTTGTCATCTAACTACGTTGTTTGTTGTTTAATTTAATATTGATGTTATATTGATGTTATTGATTAATTATTATTGAATGCGGGAATCGGGCACTCTTGTTGCTGATCTCCCAATTGATTGATTGTTTGATTGATTGATGATTATGGAGTCTTGGTATGTGTGTGCCACCTCTCGGGCAGCATCGGGCTGTCGGGTTGATAACGGCATGACTGCCATAGGCTACCCCCAGCTCGCATGATGGAGGTGTCATGGAGGGAGGGGCTAGTGAGGTACCTCGGGTGCGTGAGTAATGGGGAGTTATAAGAAGAACGGTTGAGATCGTGATGGCGTTTGGAGCTACACCAAATAGAGTATCCTTATTGATTGGTTATATAGTTATGTGATGATAGCTTTATTTATGTTGTTGTGTGTTTACTTGCTCAAAGGACTAAATCCAAGGAGCGTAGTGAATACTGTCGAGATCTATCGGATCCTCACTGGGCTTATGTATATAAGCTCACTCTCTATTATTGCATGTTTTCAGGTGTACTTTCACAAGATTACGGGTACGTGCCTCCTGAAGAGGAGAATGTGGAAAACGTGCCTTTCGTGGATGAGTCATATGTCCCTGAGTCTTATCCATGATTCTATGTTATTAAACGTCATGTATATTAGCTTAATAGACTTTTATATGCTTTACGGTTAAGTTGTAGTTGTGTCTCAACTTACTTTTGAAATGTATGATAAAGTTGAGGTATTGTATGTCATGTTGGAACGGAGGCGTATAACGAGGATGTTTTATTGTATAATATGGTTGTGTTGTATGTTGTTGTTGTATTGAGGAATTACTGGATGTATGATGTTTTATGAGGTTGGTTTAGAACCTCGAAAATCTGTTTACTGTCGTTATGCCGCCGAAATTCCGTTGCGTCCTGACTGATCGTAGGTGGGGTCGAGTTGGGGCGTGACAGGATGTACCGGGAGAAGGTGAAGGTATAGCAGAGAATGCACCACCACAGGGACCAGAACCCAGCACTGCACAGATTCTGGCTACTATGGCTATTGCTATGAATACCATTGCCCAGTTTGTAACCCAACAAAGTCAGACAGGGGCTGCTAGAGGTAATCAAGCTGCCAGAGCCAAGGGTAGTGGTACTATTGGAGTTAATTTGTATGACAGATTTTTACATCACGGGGCCTACAGCTTCTTTGGAGAACCTGATGATATGAAGGCTGAATTGTGGTTGAGGAAGTTTGCAAGGGTGGCTGTAATTCTCGAGTGCAGTGATGAGATGAAAATTACCTATGCCATATTTCTTTTGGAGGGTGATGCCGATGAGTGGTGGTGTACTATTAGTGAGAAATGGGAAGTTGAGACGGTTCAATATTCGTGGGCTGACTTTGTTCGTGAATTCCGAGTTAAGTATATATCAGTGGTTGCCCGCGAGAGATGTCAAGCAGAGTTCATAGTTTTGAAGCAGGGGAATATGACAGTAGATCAGTATGAGGCTGCTTTTACTAGGCTTTCCCGTTATGTGCTGGCTTTGGTACAACCAGAGGACATGAAAATGCAGAGATTCATTATGGGATTGAGAAATGATATTATGCTAGATCTATCTGTGAATGATTACCCTAACTATGCTGCAGTGGTCAGAGCCGCCTCGAGGTATGAAAAACGCAAGGCAGACATGTTGGCAGAGAGTAGTCAATCGAGTAAGCGTCAGTTCCAGTCTCGGAGTCAGGGGTACCAAAGGCAGACGATTCCAGTGGGGCAAAGTCCACAGCTGAGGCAGACATAGAGTTATACAGGGCCTGTTCAGACTCAGTCGCGACCAGCTCAGAGTTAGAGTCAGGGGTAGACCCGACCAGCAGTGGTTCGTTCTCACCAGGGTAGTTCAGCTACCTCTACTTACAGAGCTCCTTCGGGAGGCACTGTTGCAAGACGTCACTAGTAATGCAGCTTCTGTCAACACCAGGGTCATATAGAGGAAAATTGTTGGAAGAGATTGGGCCGTTATACTGGATGTGGCAGTGATCAACACAGGGTTAGAGACTGCCAGAAATTCAAGAATACCAGGGGCAGACATCTGGTCAAGGCAATCAGACCAGAGGTTCAGTTGCAGCACCAGTACCACAGGGTCAGGCCCGAGTATTTGCCTTAGATGTAGAGGAGCTTTCAGATACGACCGCTATAGTAGAAGGTACTTTTCTTCTTAATGATCAATCAATTAAAGTTTTAATTGATTTCGGGGCTTCGCATTCATTTATTACACCTATATGTGCACAAAATGCTAAGTTGAAACATGATAAACTATTGCATGATATTGTGGTTTATACTCCTATGGGGCCGAAGTTTATCACCAAATCTATTTGCAAGGCATGTAATATTTGTATTCAAGGTCGTGTTTTCCCTGCCGATTTAATCATTCTACCTTTCCGCAACTTTGAAATTATATTGGGGATAGACTGGTTAGGAATATATTATGATCAACTTGATTGTAGAAAGAAGATTGTGAAACTAGAAATGCCCGACCAGCCCGTACTTGAAACAGTTGGTAATAGAAAATCTACGGGAACTTCTATCATATCTTTTATTAAAGCATCAAAAATGTTAGGTAAGGGTTGTGAGGCTTACTTTGCTTATTTGATTAATCAACCTAGTGATCAATTGAAACTGAATGATGTGCCTATTGTGAGAGAGTTTCCGGGGGTGTTTCCTAAGGAATTACCTGGTTTACCACCTGATAGAGAGATAGAGTTTGTGATCGACTTATTACCAGGGGCTATACCTATCTCTAGGACTCCGTACAGAATGGCTCCACCTGAGTTGCAAGAATTGAAAATTCAGTTGCAGGGTTTACTTGAGAAGGGATTCATTCAGCGGAGTTCTTCACCTTGGGGTGCACCGGTTTTATTTGTTAAAAAGAAAGACGGATCTCTTCGGCTATGCATTGATTATCGGGGTCTTAATCAGATAACTATCAAAAACAAATATCCATTTCCTTTGATTGAGGAATTATTTGATCAGCTGTAAGGTATCAGGGTATTTTCTAAATTCGATCTAAGGCAGGGCTATTATCAGTTAAGGATTAAGTCTGATGATGTTCCCAAAACTGCTTTCAGAACTCGGTATGGTCATTATGAGTTTGTTGTTCTGTCGTTTGGGTAAACTAACGCTCCTGCCGCATTTATGGATTTGATGCAGAGAGTATTCTGCCCATATCTGGATCAGTTTGTGGTTATTTTCATTGATGATATTCTTGTCTATTCTAAATCCGAGGTGAAACATGAACGTCATCTCAGAATTGTGTTGCAGACTCTTCAGGAGCATCGATTATTTGTAAAGTTTAGCAAATGTGACTTCTGGTTAAGGCAAGTCACTTTTCTGGGCCACATTATTTCTCAGGATGGAATTTCTGTTGATCCAGCAAAGATTGAGGTTGTCTTGGCATGGAAACGGCCGGAGACTATTACAGAAATTCACAGTTTTCTGGGTTTAGCGGGTTATTATAGAAGGTTTGTCAAGGATTTCTCTAAAATTGCTGGACCTTTGACTCAACTCACTCAGAAGAAGACTGTATTTGACTGGAATGAGAAGTGTGAGGCTAGCTTCCAGGAATTAAAGAAGAGATTAACCGCAGCTCCTATTCTCGCTCTACCTGAGGGTACCGATAATCTGGTAATCTATAGTGATGCTTCTAAGGAAGGTTTGGGTTGTGTATTGATGCAGAATGGAAATGTTATTGCCTATGCTTCCAGAAAATTGAAACCTTATGAGCTTAATTACCCGACGCATGATCTTGAGCTTGCAGCTATCATCTTTGCATTAAAGAAATGGCGTCACTATCTTTGGGCTAATAAATTTGAAATCTTTACTGATCACAAGAGTCTGAAATATCTATCTTCTCAGAAAGAGTTGAATATGAGGCAGAGGCGTTGGTTGGAGTTACTTGAGGATTATAATTTTACTATCAATTATCTGTCAGGTAAGGCGAATATTGTTGCCGATACTTTAAGCCGAAAGGCTACAGTTGCTAGTCTAATCATCAAAAATTGGGAGTTCATGGAGGAATTATGTTTATGGAGGCCCAACACTTCAGATTCTGGTATTCAATTTGCAAGTTTGCATATTCAGTCTCTTTTTTTATCCATGATTAGAGAGGCTCATCAAGTTGACCTACAATTGATGGGAATCCTAGAAAAGTCGAAAGGGGGAGAGTCGGATTCCAAACTACATGATGATGGTCTTCTTAAATTCAAAGGTAGAATTTGTATTCCTTTTGAGCCAGCTTTAAAGAAAGAAATTCTTGCAGAGGCTCATAATTCTAAGTATACTATCCATCTAGGCAGTACTAAAATATACAGTGATCTGAAACAGAACTACTGGTGGAACAACATGAAGAGAGAGATTGCTGACTATGTTGCTAAATGTCTTACATGTCAGAAAGTTAAAGCTGAGCATCAGAGACCAGTAGGGTTGTTGCAGCCGTTGGCTATTCCTGTTTAGAAATGGGACCACATTACCATCGATTTCGTGTCAGATTTACCGCGGTCTTCGAGAGGTCATGATTCAGTCTGGGTTGTTATGGATAGATTGACTAAAATCTCTCATTTTATTGCTACAAAGAAAACTGAATCTCTTGATAGGTTGGCTGAAATTTATGTTGAGAATATTGTTAAACTTCATGGGATTCCCAAGAGTATTGTATCAGATAGAGATCCTAGATTCACATCTCAGTTCTGGCAGAAGATTTAGAAAGCTTTAGGCACGACATTGACTTTCAGTACTTCTTATCATCCTCAAACTGATGGGCTATCTGAAAGAACTATCTTAATACTAGAGGATATGCTTCGAGCATGCATTCTGGACTTCGGTAAGAGTTGGGAGAAATACTTACCTCTCGCAGAATTTGCTTATAACAACATTTATCAAGCTACTATCGGTATGGCACCGTATGAAGCTTTGTATGGGCGGAAATGTAGATCTCCTTTATATTGGGATGAGGTTGGCGAGTTGAAATCTATTGATCCTACTCTATTGCCATAAATGAATAGAATGATTGATAATGTTCAGCTTATCAGAAAGAGAATGCTTACAGCACAGAGTCGCCAAAAGAGTTACGTAGATAGACGCTGTTGTGATTTGAAATTTGCCATAGGGGATCGAGTATTTCTAAAAATTTCTCCTCACAAGGGTTTGATTCGGCATGGTAAATGAGGTAAACTCAGCCCCCATTATGTGGGACCGTTTGAGATAATTGAAACTGTTGGTGAATTGGCTTATCAACTAGCTTTGCCTCCTAGCTTGGGCAGAATTCATGATGTCTTCCATGTTTCTATGCTTCAGAAGTATCAGCCAGATCCTTCTCATGTTCTTGAGCCCGAGCCACTAGAGATCAGTGAAACTTTAACCTACATGGAGAAACCTCTTCGGATTGTGGATCAGAAAGTTCAGGAGCTGAGGACTAAAAGCATTCTGATGGTTAAAGTTCTGTGGGATCATCATGGGTTGGAGGATGCTACCTGGGAAAGAGAGGATCAGATGTGAGATCAATATCCAGAGTTATTCGCCGAATCATGTAAGAATTACGTGGACGCAATTAGTTTAAGGGGGCGAGGATGTGGCGCCCGAGCTTTTTGCTACACATTCATTTACTGTTGCATCCATTATTTGCGCATTTGATTCTGTGCTTTACTTGTTGATTTACCTATTTACTATTCTTTCCGTTTTTCAACTGCATAATATTAATGAATTAGCATTTTTATTAAATCATATTAATTATAGTAGGAATGGGAAAAATGTGCAATGGAGCTAGAAGCGATAGGAGCACTCGTTTGGGAAATGTTTTTAGCAAACTAAGAATAGTGTTACGTAACTAACTTAGAGTTTTAATTAATTAGCATACATTTCTCACTTTAGACTCGTTTAAAACTATCTACGTGCATTTTAGAGGAACATCTAAGCACCCACTTGACCCCACCTTTTATAAAACTCACACAACATACCACTTAGTCTCACAACTAGCAAAGAAAAAAAAAAAGCTGAAACTGCACTTTAGCTGGCCGAGAGCTTCAAGCAGCCATAGGAGGAAAATTTGATCTTCAACTCTTCAATCCAAGCCTTCCCAAGCCTAGAGCAAGTGGATTAGGATGTGTGCAAGCCTTCTAGGTTCCTACGCGCATTGGTGAGGGATTTCATGGCTCTTTTTGCATTTTAAAAAATGTTACACATTTATTGATTTGTTAGAAATGCTATCAAATGTTAATGCAAAGCTTATCTATGCGATTATACATTGTATATAGGTGCTAGAGAACACATTTAAGCCTTTAGATCGTATTTTAAACGGTGGGAATCATTATTTTGAAATTATGAGGTGAATAGTGATGAATTTCTAGGGTTTTGAGTAATTGCGCGTATTAAGTTAATTCAATGCTTCTAATAGATGCCTTAGGTGCTAATGAAGGTAGTTTAATAGCCCCATGCACTCAAATTGCTCTAAACTTGCTTAGAACGTGAATTAGCCGACTTTAACAAAGGGATTTCGGGGTTAATGCTAATCCGGGTGGATTTAGGCTTCACTTTTAGTATTCATAGGCTACCTAGGTGCTATAGAAACTTTGCTAACCCTTGATTGAAGCCTGGTTGAGGTATGTGTAGTACAACGCTATAAGAGAAAAATTGGGGCTTTCGGGGTAATTGTAGGTAATTGCATATGTTTAAGGGTTGTAAGAGTACCTTAGGAGTTAATTAGAAGATTGGTATAACTTTCCCTTGAATTTGAAATATTAACTTTGATTTGGAAGGAAAATAGCTTGAATAACAAAGGGGTTTAAGTGCAAATTCAATTGTTTCTCGGTTCTAAGACCATGGCATGACTCCTTGTGTGTTTAAATGTGATTTCAAGTTGTTTTGGAAATTTTGGTATAATTCTAAATGTATCTTGTATATGCCCTTTGTAAAACTGCTTAATTACTTGTATAAATTGCTTCTATTCTAGCTGCTTCGAGGTCAACCTACTTTGTTGATCCTCCTATGTGTTATTGCTCATGTTGTTGATATTGTCTTGCCATTGTTAAGTGTATTGCTTAGTGGTTGCGCAACCATAGTGTTAGGGGCGGATGTGTTGAATATCGGCTGGGCGGCAGAGAGCTTACCGGTGGATATTCAATCTCCGTGCCCTAGTCCCTCATTCGCCTGGTCCGGAGATTGACAGGGAATGTTGGGTCATAGGATTATTGGGGTATATCTGGAGTACACCCACTGGAGTGTTTGGGGTTATGCCTGCTTATCATGATCGAGATCGTGGTTCGTGGATCGTGAATGAAGACCAAGTGAAGATTGGAGTACAGGGGTTATGAGAATGTATCCTTTTTAATGTGTGGTATTCAATCTTTTGTCCTTCTTAAATGGTTTTCAGTGCTATTAATGCTTAATTGTATTATTTGTTGCATTGCACCCCCCAGGAGACCTTATCCCTCACTGGGCAATAGTGTTGCTCATACCTCGATATCATGTTTCAGGAAGTGCTGAGGGTGATCCCAGCTAGTTGAGGTGGTAGTAGAAAAGGAAGAAGTGCAGGCGGAGCCTTTGCCCTAGTAGCTGTGTGTTTGTTGTATGAGGTGGATATGCTTTCTTGTTGCTTTATGGCGTACTTGTATTATTATACTATGATCTATTTTGTTGCCTTAGGGCTATGTATATGCTTTGTAGTTGCAAGTTAAAGATAGTTGGTTGTAGTAAGTGTAGTAATTCTATGGCTTGTAACAACTTTTAATTTCTTCTTTTAGTTCTTGCATGCTTAGGGTGTATGTTTAGAGGTATGTTTGATTTCAACTTCTAAGATTGCTCTAACGTTATCATAGAATGGCATGTTAAAAAGGTTTAATGAAAAGTTAAGTTGGGTGCATGCTTGTGTGGTTCGGAGTTGTTGTATGTTTCATGGCTCGGATGGCCTTGAACCTTTGAACTTTAATTATAAAAGCTTGTTTGGCATATTGTAACTATTTTGAGTATTTACAGGTTTTCAAAATATCCACGGTACAGAGGAGACTCTGTCCGTTTACCGGGTCCAGACTTAACCTTTAGCGTGGGGTTGGGTCGGGGCGTTACAGGTATACTCTTCTACTATCTCTTGTCAATATATATACTTGCTATATATATGTTTTGCATATGTTAATCACATGATATCAAGATTAGAGTTTCATATGAACATCATGCTTTGAATTCCAAAATTTTTTTAACGTCATGTTTCGCTTCCGCTCGATTCTTACCTTGACGATGTTCATAGCTCTATCTCTAAGAGATCCTCCAAGTGGTATCAGAGCAAGGCTTGATGAGTCATGTGATTACATATGTGTATTGTAATGACCCTAACCCAACCCTTCTCAAGATTAGGTCAAAGTCTGCGTTTACTGTCATTGCGAGTTCATAACTTTCTATTAAAGGGAACAATAAATAAAGAATTACTTAATAACAAGCCTTTATATAATAATTTAAGTACAAAAGGGTGTTACAACATCTGAGATCTGATAACTACCCGACTACTAAACAATTAGGGTTTCAGCATAGCTACCCTTTTACCCAAAATTAATACAACAAACTCTAGCTTTTACAACTTGGATCCAACTTTGACAGCAAGAGGCTTCGAGCATGTAAACATTCAAAGTCAATTTCCATTTCAAGCTAAGCTGCACCTGTACTGGGGGGAGAAAAGAATGTGAGCTCTGGGGAAGCTTAGTGAGGATGAAATAGAAAAGTTTTGAAAACATTTCTGGTCGGTCTCTTTTTCAAATCATGATGTAATTCACGTATAACACAGTATCCATGTGAGATATATACAAGTAGAAATTTCTATCCCGTTCGAGTCCCGTATCAAATAGCAATAATAGTAATATCTAGATAGATAACCTATTTATATTGCAATAATAATTACATTTAGTGGCATATACCCACAACATATATCAGCCTACTCTCCGAGGGTAGAATGCCAAGCGAGAGTAGGACACTACTTTCCGAGGGTGGTACCAAGCGAGAGTAAGAACAAGTCAATCATTTTATGAGGTGGCCAGCCTTGATCACAATTCCAACTTCTTATCTCTCCCAAGAGGATATTCTAGATCGTATCCAAAATCTACGACCCAACTCTCCGAAGGTAGGAGGCCAACCGAGAGAGGGATTAGGACCACGATAGTCACGGGATATGAAACCCCACTTTTCATCTTAACCTCGATTTGCGTGTCTTTGCCTCGATTTGCATGAATTGACCTGTTTATGTGCTATATGACCTAGAATGTGCCAATTATGTGATTTATATTCCTAATACATGCTAAATGAGCATTCATGAAATTTTCATAAAAAACGAAATCAGAAATTTTATCGTCGACTTTTAGTGAATAGTATTTTTGAAACACGTCCGCTATAATTTTGAAACTGGTCTTTTTAACCCTTCAAAACTTAGTCCTCGAACATTAATAGACCTGTGTTTGATTAAAACAGATTTCAAATCGGTTTTGGAATTTTAAAGGTTTTTACACTTTCTTTTGCAAAAATCGCATTTTTAGCCGAGTCGGGTGAAAGTCTTTACATGAGAAAATTCTTGTCATCTAAAAATAAACTACTTAAAATAGTCTAAGTGTCAATTTAATGTTTTGAACAAGAAATAGTCAAAAATAGAATTAAAAGACTAAAAATACAAAAAAAAAAAACTAACTTGTTCAACTTTGACTTTTTCCATTTTGTTGACTTTTGTAAATAAATCTCTACACACACTAAAAACAAAGCAAACACCACAAACACACACACACATTGCCGTGAGTTTCTTTGGCCATTTTGAGGAGTTTTTCATTTTATTTTTCAAAGCAATTTTGCCATAGAAAACTCATTTAAAGTCAGAAACTTTTCAAACCGAGCTAGATTCCACTTGTTGGGAACTTATTGCACGCATTCCTAGCTTTACTTCGGATCAAAGGTGAGGAAAAAATTCTAGATCTCAAATGTCATCTTTTATGTTTTTGCTTATAATTGCATTTTGAACTGTTAGAATGTTAATTTGATGTTATATTATTGTTCAGTGCATGCTAAGGATCATTTATATGTATTCCTATAAGATTTGAACCGTTGTAGTATGCATTTTTATTTTTGGGTATTAAAAATTGAGTTATTGGCTATTTGTTGATTATTTGGAGTTGTTGAGGTTGGAATCGATTGCCGTCGATTTGTAAAAGTTTGTTAAATACGGAGTAGTAATGTTGTAATGCCCCTTATACAACGGAACACCCATGTACCTAGTTGGCAGACTCTGCCTAGTAAATCCTGTAGTCCTTTCCACAATCCTCACCCTGGCCCGCGGTGAGGATTCTGGAAGGATGAAACCACTCTTTGCCTTATTCACATTCTGCCCTGAAAGAGACTCATACTCTGCCAAAAAACCTATAATCCTGTTCAAAGAAGATTTACAACCATTTACAAAAATAACAATATCATCTGCAAAGGCGAGGTGGGACACCAAAAAAGAACTCCTAGCAAAATAGTGCATGGAAGGAAACTGCACAAACATTCTATTCAGACCTCTAGACAAATACTCAGTAGCCAGAATAAAGAGCAGAGGCGAAATGGGATCCCCCTGCCGGAGACCCCTTTTCGACTGGAAATAACCTGTGGAACAACCATTAATTGAAACAGAAAACCAGCAATTGGAGACACATTTTCGAATAATAGATACCCAACGATCACTAAACTCAAAACATTCCAATACTTTGCAAATAAAACCCTAATCCATCCTGTCATACGCTTTCATCATATCTAGTTTAAGCAGAATATTTGACCCACGAATAGCAGAATTCAAAGAATGTACTAATTCCTCAGCCAAATGAATATTATCCCCAATCAATCTGCCCCCAATAAATCCACTCTAATTCTCAGAAATAAGCTTAGGCAACAAGACACACAACCTCATAGCCAACATCTTTGTAATAATCTTATTAAAAGTAGTGCAAAGACTAATTGGCCTGAAATCGTTCTACATACTTGGATTATCTTTCTTCGGAATCCAAACCAAAGTCGTAGAGGTGGCTCCCCTAGGGAGCTCTGGTCTCTCCAAAAAGGCACTTACAGCTCCCTTGAGATCCTTCTTAATAACATCCTAACACACCTGAAAAAACTTCAACGAGAATCCATCTGGTCCCGCCACAGAATATGGGTCAATACTGAACACAATATCCCGCAACTCCTCCAAAGTCGGCACTGCAATCAAAACATCGTTCTCTGCACCCGAAAGGATAGAGGGGATCAAAGTCCAATCACCTCCCTCCACCTCACACTGTTCACCTTGGAGAAGCTCTGCAAAGTACTCAACTGCCAAGTTCTGTATCTCCATTTGATCCTGAAGGGTAACAACTTCCTGGTCCCTTGACACCTTTATCTCCTAAACTGTGCTTCTCATGTGCTTCGTCTTCAACAAAAGCTTAAAGAATCGAGTATTCCTTTCACCTTCCACCAACCACCTGCAACTCGCTTTCTGTTGCCAGAACTGCTCCTCAATAGCTAATAATCTGACCAACTTCGCTCGAGCTTCATTCAAGGCCATTCTATGCCCAGACACAAATGATGTCTGACACTGAACCTCAAGTTGTTCGACTCTCTTCTATGCCTCTCTGACATTCTGAAACACATCTCCAAAAATGTTTCAGTTCTACCACTTGAGAGCACTCTTTAGACGTTGTTGCTTAAACCAAAACCTATCAATTCCTTAAGCCTGCAATGGAGAATTGCTGCTAGCCTGCACAAAATCAAGAAAACTATGATGATTAGTCCAAACATTTAAAAAACAAAACGTGGAAGGCCCTCTATCAACTGAAAGAGAAAGAGACATAACAAGATGATAGTGGTCAGATCCTTCTCTAGCCATGTGCTTAATTCTGGTGACAGCAAATGTATCTGGCCAACCATGATTGATGCAAACACGATCCATCCGCTGAAACAAATTTCCATTAGTCCAAGTGAACTCATTGCCTTCATATCCTACATCAATTAAACCACAATCCAGCAAACAATTGCCGAATTCCTCCATCGAAAGAGCATTTGGCGTCGCACTATTCCACCTTTCAGAAGCTGCCAAGATGTCGTTAAAGTCACCACCAACCATCCACGGACCCTCAACAACCCTAGATATCAAAGCCATTTCCTCCCAAAGTGCCCTCCTCTCAGTCAACAAGTTTTTAGCATAAACAAAAGTAACAAACATGGGCTCTCTGAGCTAGTGAATAGTAATGCACACCGTAAGAGCCTGAGCATGGTCCCTCAGAATGTCAACTTGTATGTCTTCATCCCAAAAAAACCACACTTTATTTGAACAATTTTGAGCAAACCTAGAATCAAAACCCAAAGTTCGCGAATAAAAAGAAATCTGATCTGCAGAGACCATAGGTTCTGAGATCGCAACAAACTTTAACCTGTGCATTTTAATCAACTTCTTCAACCTACGCAAACCCACATTTCACGCCACTCCCCTAATATTCCTTACAAGTCCACTAATCATCAGAAAAATGGGAAGAATCACCCGTGTTACCTTTTTCCACAATGGACTTACTTCGCGTGATATGCGGAGAACCCAACTGCTGCTTTTTCTTTTTTGATGACCTCTTGCTCTGCCCAACGCCCTGCAACTTGACTGATGAGTTACTTCTGGAAAGCTCCTTTGGATGCACCTCTAAAGTATCCCTTAAACCTGAGATATGCCCTTGAGTATGCACGAACCTGGAATCCGAATTAGAGCTTAACAAAGATGGATCCGTGTTAATGATGCATAAAGGAAGTTCACCAATCCCCACTGACACCACCTTTTCGCCTCCACGTATCTCCCTCTCTAAACTAGCTCCAGTACCATCACCCAACCCATCAGCTCCAAACGTACCCATCTCAATACTGTCTTCCTCATTCCCCTCACTCTCTGTTTCCTCCTCTCCATCTCCTACTGTCTCCTCTTCCCTAATGACAAGCTCGCAGCCCCCCACCTCATGACCGACCCCTTCCTCATCCTCTTCCTCACTCTCCTGATCACCCTTAATAATATCCTCACTCCCACTCCCATTAACAACCTTCTCCCTCCCATAACTACTACCAGCACTATTACTCAGCCTTTTGCCCAGGCCACTAGAGCCCCCTTCTAAACTACCCCCCACCCCGTGGGACTGTTGGGGAGACTCCTCAACAGAGTACACATGCGAAGGATCCTCACTAGAAGAAATCCTAGTGGATTCTGAGCTCAAATCAACAAGATCGTCATTACTCATAATCTCACCAAAAGTAACCTTATTTACCTCTCTTTTTTCTCTATCTGCTCATTTTTCCTCTCCTCAATATTTTTCTTTTCTTCTCGAGGCTCACGCATTATCTCTCTCACTCTATGTTGAACCACACACACTGTCTCTCTATCTCCCTCTTTTTGCCTCTTTTCATCTTTTTCTAAATCCGCTCTTTCTTTTTCTCGCTCCTCTCTCAATCTCTTTTTTTCTCTCTCAAGATTTTTTACAAACTCTTCTCTAGCTCTTTCTCGAACGCCTCTAATTTTCTCTCACTATTTTCTCATCTTCACTTACTGAGCTCTCTCCTTTCTCAAAATTCAATTTATCAAAAGAATTCTTAACTGGGACTGTGGTACCTATATCATTTTGTGAAACCTTAGTTGCATATTGCTTTTCGCCCATTTTATTTTTCCTGCCACGAACAGAAGTGAACCCATCCTTATCAGCAGTCTTACCGTTATTCTGACCCGATGAAGAAGGGGGTAGTAGTGGTTTAGGTTCATTTTCCCCCAACCCCGATCCCCCACTAGGCGGTTTCCTATGAAACATTTCCCTTCTTCTTTTCTCCATAGCCATTCTACGCTCTTTTTCTGAAGTGATAACCAAACAAAATTCCTCCTTATGCCCCAAATGCTTACACCGAGTACAGTAAGGAGGCATCTCCTCAAACATAACCTCCTGCCAATACCCCCCAATACTCATACCATTCTCATTTTCATAACTAACAAAGATCTCAGACGGAGGGGTTTTCAAACAGTCAAATTCAATTTGTATCCTAGCTTGAGACGGACGTGTACCCCTAGAAGTCGACTCATCCATTTGAATTGGAGTTCCAAGAGTTCTAGCAAGCCCCATTAGTACAGATTTTTCAAACAAGTGAGCACGTAAATTTAGAAATGAAACCCAAACAGGAAAAATAGAAGACTCTTTTTCAAGAGAAAAATCCAAACTCCATTTAAAAGGACGCATTTTCCGACCATCAAAAAACCATTCAGTCTTATTCCAAGTCCTTTTAAAATCATCCTCATTCGTTAACTTAATCAAAATATGTTTGTAATCTAACCACAACACTTGATAATCACCAACAAGACCAAGCCTTGAAAAATGGAAGCGAATTCTAGCAATTAAAGGCATACTATTGAATTTCCAACAAAGGCATATTTAAACGGCTCAAGCAAAACATCCAATTCCGACAAACAAATACCAAAAGCAGGCTTATTCACGAACATTTTAGGACCACGCGAGACAGGAATTAATGGAGGTTTTATGAATTATTGACTGAGGAAAAGCTCTTACCCCAAGCACGTGGAGATGAAGGCTAGATGACTTGAGGCAGATCTGAAAGTTGCAGTGGTGGCACAGGGGCTGGTATGACCAGTTTTGACGGCGACGAGGGCTGGAAACCAAAAGGCGCAGCTGGGGCTGACTGCTGCGCTTGGAAGGGCACAGTAGCAAGCCCCTACCGCACCTGAAGAGGCGTTGTAGAGCCTTGTCAAGCCTCGCATGGCGCTACAGCAGGGCCCTGCAGTACCTTGCATGGCGCAGCAGTCAGCCGCGTGGTCTTTGGGTGCAGTAGCGAGAGACTGTTCCACCCTATCAACTTGCGTATCAGCGTGAGACTGATGCGCAGGTGGCGCAACACCACTTGGGCGCTGTGCCGAGGCTTGAAGCAACGCAGTAGCGTGAGGCTGCTGCGTTGAAGTGAACGACGACGCAGCAGCAGGGAGCTACTGCGTTGTGGAAGAAGGCTGGCCTTCCAAGCCAGCCACCAGCAACGTACAGTCACCGGACGGTAGGCCTAGCGCCGGCAGCGCCGCTATGCGTGAAGAAGAAGGGTTTTGGATGAGTGAGGGCGCCACCAGAAAGAGAAAGCTGGGAGGGTTTGGTTTAGTTTTTTATTTTATGGTTTTTTATTTATTTATTTTTTAGGTTTATGTTTTAGGTTTATTTAGGTTTTTATTTAGGTTTATTTTTTATTTTTATTTATTTTATTTATTTATTTATTTTATTTATTTATGGTTTTTTATTTTATTTTATTTATTTATTTAGTTTTGTTTTGTTTTTTTAGTTTTTTTAGGTTTTTATTTTATTTTTATTTTTTATTTTATTTTTTTTAATTTTAATTTTAATTTTATTATTTATTTATTTATTTATTTTTTAGGTTTATTTTATGGCTTTTATTTATTTTATTTATTTATTTATTTTATTTAGTTTTTTTTAGGTTTTTATTTTATTATTATTTTTAGTTTATTTTTTATGGTTTTTAGTTTTTATTTTTTTTTATGGTTATTAGTTTCTTTATTTAGTTTTATTTATTTTTTATTTATTTATTTTATTTTATTTAGTTTTTATTTTATTTAGGTTTATTTTTTATTTAGTTATTTTATTTTATTTTTATTTTAGGTTTTTATTATTTATGTTTATTTATTTACTTTAGTTTTTTTTAGTTTATTTATTTTATTTATTTATTTTTAGGTTTTTATTTATTTATTTTATTTTATTTATTTAGGTTTTTTATTTAGTTTATTTTTGGGTTTTATTGTTTAGTTTATGTTTATTTATTTTAGGTTCATTTTTAGGTTTATTTAGTTTAGGTTTATTTATTTTATTTATTATTTATTTTTATTTTTTATTTAGTTTTATTTATTTATTTTATTTTATTTTAGTTTATTATTTATTTAGGTTTTATTTTAGGTTTATTTTTATTGGTTTATTTAGGTTTATTTAGGTTTTATTTATTTAGGTTTATTTATTTTTATTTATTTTAGTTTTATGGTTTAGTTTATTTATTTATTTTATTTTAGGTTTATTTATTTATTTATTTATTTAGGTTTATTTAGATTTATTTATTTATTTATTTATTTTAGGTTTAGGTTTATTTTTATTTATTTATTTATTTTTATTTAGTTTATTTATTTAGGTTTTATTTTATTTTAGTTTTCAAGTTTTTATTTATTTATTTAGTTTATTATTTTAGTTTTTTTATTTATTTTGTTTAGTTTTATTTATTTTAGTTTATTTTATGTTTTATTTTTTATTATTTTATTTATTTAGGTTTTTTATTAGTTTTATTTATTTTTTAGTTTTTTTATTTATTTTAGTTTATTTTATTTTATTTATTTATTTATTTTTGTTTTTTAGTTTATTTTATTTAGGTTTATTTATTTTAGTTTATTTATTTATTTTATTTTAGGTTGATTTATTTATTTTAGGTTTTTATTTTAGTTTTTAGTTTTTAGTTTATTTTATTTTTATTTTTAGGTTTTATTTTATTTTAGGTTTATATTTATTTTTTTAGGTTTTTTAGTTTTTAGATTTTTTATTTATTTTATTTATTTAGTTTATTTAGTTTATTTTATGTTTATTTATTTATTTATTTATTTTATTGCTTAGTTTATTTATTTTAGTTTTATTTAGTTTAGTTTTGAAGTTTATTTAGTTTATTTAGTTTATTTTATTTAGGTTTATTTTAGTCTATTTTTTTAGGTTTATTTATTTATTTAGTTTAGTTTATTTATTTAGTTTATTATTTTTAGTTTATTTTATTATTTAGGTTTTATGTTTATTTTATTTTAGTTTTTATTTATTTATTTATTTAGTTTATTATTTTTATTTATTTATTTAGTTTATTTAGTTTATTTTTATTTATTTTATTGATTCAGGTTTATTTATTTATGGTTTATTTAGGTTTTTTAGCTTATTTATTTACGTTTATTTAGTTTTTGGTTTATTTATTTATTTATTTATTTATGTTTTACGTTTATTTATTTTTTTTTTTTGTTTAGGTTTATTTAGGTTTTTATTTAGGTTTTTTAGTTTTATTTATTTATTTTATTTAGGTTTATTTTTATTTATTTTATTTATTTATTTATTTTAGGGTTTAGGGTTTAGGGTTTAGGCGTTTAGGGTTTAGGGTTTTTTTTTATTTTAAAAAAGGGGGTGACCCTCAAAAATTTATTAAACTTGAAAACAATGTACAAGAACTGGAGGGGGACCTGAACCTGGCCTCCAGAAGAGGATGAGGGACAAAGACCAAAACCATCCCCTTAATGAAACTAAGAGAAGGGACAAACCCCCTTCTCATAACAAAACACCTAACAACAGGAAAAAACAAGAAAACCAAAAAAAACAAGGCCCACACCAAGCCCAAAGCTCAAACAACTCAGAAGGCTGCAACTTCATCTCTTACAAACCAAAAAATGACACCAAAGCCATCTCCATTCCATTGAACCAAACGAAGCAACAAGAGAAACAAGAATTTCCAAAAAAGCACAAAGAAAAAGAAATGAAAGAGCCACTAACCTGCTTAGACGAAAACCACCACTCTTTTCCACTCCGTACAAGCTAGCAATCCTTCTCTTTGCAAGATCAACACACATACATGAAACAGTTTCAGCAACAACATGAAAAGAGGCTCAGCACCCCCGAAAACTCGGCAGGCCCAGCCTATCAACACGAACAATCCCTTGAAGTAAACTGTGCTGCAGAAAATCATTAACATAGTACAATCCGTCTGACCTCAAACCTTGCCCTGCCAGATAATCTGCTGCTGGTTCCCTTCCCTGAAAATATGACTTAACATTGCATGAAGTGTACCAAGCAAAACACGAGCCCTCTCAAGATCATATGCCAAAACCCAGGAACCACTCCCCTGCCCTTTAATCAAATTCAAACCACTTGAGCATCCATCTCAACCCAAACATCCTCCAAACCGTAATGCAAACAGATAGAAAGACAACGAAGGAGTGTAAGCAACTTAGCTTGAATCGCGGGAATATCCCCATACCCTTCGAAGAAAGCCATAAGTATATTACCATGAGAGTCCCGAATAATCCCTCCTCTACCTGCCCGATTCCTTTCACTACTACCATCCACATTCAGCTTAAACTTACCCTCATGGGGTCTTAGCCCGACCACCATCCTAGGTAAGGGACTCTGCCTCCTCTAAACCTGACATTGAAATAGATGAGCCAAGACAGAATGCCACTTCCAGTGCCATGACTTAATCAAACCTGCAAGAGAAAGTTGCCACAACAAATTCCTAATACGCCAGATAATCCTATTAGAGAAAAAAACCCATATTCCTATGCTTTGAATCATTTCTCTCAATCCAAGCAAACCACAGGATAAAAATAGGGATCAAAATACGCACATGCCTTCTGCACACATAATCACCAGAGTAGAACCAGGCACTCAACCACACAAACACATTATCTAAATCAAGTAAACGAACCCCAAAAATCTATGCAAAGTGTAACCAGACAACTGAAATCTTTCTCCCATTCATGAAGACATGAGGCAGAGACTCTACCTGACTACAACATTGACACCTAGAAGCAAAAAATAACCCCTTATGCTGCAAACGCTCATCCACAGGCAACCAATCATGCAACAACCTCATCATGAAAAAAGAAATTTTAAGAGGAATAGAAGAATACCAGATTTCACGAAACGATCGCCGACTCTGAGCCTTCTTTCTCACAAGATTCCAAGCACTATACATTGTGAAACCTTCATGCGACGTCAGGTCCTAATATGGTTCATCCTGGGCATACAACCTCAAAGGAACTTTAACTAACTCCGTCACCACAAAAGAGGGAAGAACCACCTCTAACTTCACCAAGTCCCACTCACCATTGATCATAAAATCTTTCACTTTTGCAGAAGAAAGAAAACCATCGGACTTGAACGAAGCCAAAGGGCGGTATTCCCACCACGCATCATGCCAAAAGAACACTTTTCGAGACCCAATCTTCCAACGCAAAAGCTTTTCTTCCCAATCCCCCGCCTCCTTGATCCTTCTCCAAATACTGGAATCATGCGGACGAACACTAACAGAGAAAGGGTACCTTCCCTTACAATACTTCGCCCTCATAAACTGCGCCCACAAACTGTCAGAGGTCCTAAATCTCCACCACAACTTAATCTCCTGAACATCCCCAAGATCATGTAAATCTCGAAACCCAAGTCCTCCTTCACTCTCGGGGAAACAAAGAGACCCCTACGGAGCCCAATGAATCCTCCTTTGATCCTCAATATCTCCTCAGATGAACCTGTTAAAAAGTCTCTCAATACGCTCAATGACTCCTACCGGAGCCCGTTGCACCTGCATGAGATAGAGAGGCATAGAAGTAAGCACACTCCGAAGCAACACAATTCTCGCACCTGGCGAGAGGACTCTTGACTGCCAACCTGTAATTCTAGATGAAATTTCCGAATCAAATCATCAAACAAGATCACCTTCTTCAGCCCCTTATATAACGAAACACCCAGGTACCTAGTCGGCAGACTCTGCCTAATAAATCCTGCAGTCCTTTCCACAATCCTTACCCTGGCCCGCGGTGAGGATTCTGGAAGGATGAAACCACTCTTTGCCTTATTCACCTTCTGACCTGAAAAAAACTCATACTCTGCCAGAAAACCCATAATCCTGTTCAAAGAAGATTTACAACCATTTGCAAAAATAACAATATCATCTGCAAAGGCGAGGTGGGATACCAAAAAAGAACTCTTAGCAAAATATTGCATGGAAGGAAACTGTACAAACATTTTATTTATACCTTTAGACAAATACTCAGCATCCAGAATAAATAGCAGAGGCGAAATGGGATCTCCCTGCTGGAGACCCCTTTTCGACTGGAAATAACCTGTGGAACAACCATTAAGTAAAACAGAAAACCAGCAATTGGAGACACATTTTCGAATAATAAAAACCCAACGGTCACTAAATCCAAAGCATTCCAATACTTTGCAAATAAAACCCCAATCCATCATGTCATACACTTTCATCATATCTAGTTTAAGCAGAATATTTGACCCATGAATAGCAGAATTCAAAGAATGTACTAATTCCTGAGCCAAAAGAATATTATCCCCAATCAATCTGCCCCTAATCAATCCAATCTGATTCTCAGAAATAAGCTTAGGCAACAAAACACACAACCTCGTAGCCAACATCTTTGTAATAATCTTATTAAAAGTATTACAAAGACTAATTGGCCTAAAATCATTCCACATACCTGGACTATCTTTCTTCAGAATCAAAACCAAAGTCGTAGAGATGACTCCCCTAGGGAGCTCTGCTCCTTCCAAAAAGGCGCTCACAGCTCCCCTGAGATCCTCCTTAATAACATCCCAACACACCTGAAAAAACTTCGACGAGAATCCATCCGGCCCCGCCACAAAATATGGGTCAATACTGAACACTATATCCCGCAACTCCTCCAAAGTCGGCACTGCAAGCAAAGCATCGTTCTTTGCACCTGAAAGGATAGAGGGGATCAAAGTCCAATCATCTCCCTTCACCTCACACTGCTCACCCTGGAGAAGCTCTACAAAGTACTCAACTGCTGAGTTCTTTATCTCCGTCTGATCCTGAAGGGTAACAAACTCCTGGTCCCTCGACACCTTTATTTCCCAAACTGTGCTTCTCATGTGCTTCGTCTTCAACAAAACCTGAAAGAATCAAGCATTCCTCTCACCTTCCACCAACCACCTGCAACCCGCTTTCTGTTGCCAAAACTGCTCCTCAATAGCTAATAATCTGACCAACTTGGCTCGGGCTTCATTCAAGGCCATCCGATCCCCAGGCATAGATGATGTCTGACACTGAACCTCAAGTTGCTCCACTCTCTGCTCTGTCTCTCTGACATTCTGAAACACATCTTCAAAAATGTTTCGATTCACCACTTGAGAGCACTCTTTAGACGCTGTTGTTTAAACCAAAACCTGTCAATACCTTGAGCATGCAATGGAGAATTCCAGCTAGCCTGCACAAAATCAAGAAAATTATGATGATTAGTCCAAGCATTTAAAAAATGAAACGAGGAAGGCCCTCTATCAACTGAAAAAGAAAGAGACATGAAAAGAAGACAGTTATCAGATCATTCTCTAGCCAAGTGCTTAATTCTAGTAATAGTGAAAGTATCCGGCCACAAATGGTTGATACAAACACGATCCAGCCGCTGAAACAAAGTTCCATTAGTCCAAGTGAACTCATTGCCTTCATAACCTGCATCAATTAAACCATAATCCAACAAACAATTGCCGAATTCCTCCATCGAAAGCGCATTTGGCGTCGCACCATTCCACTTTTCAGACATTGCCAGGATGGCGTTAAAGTCACCACCAACCATCCACGGACCCTCAACTACCCTGGAAATCAAAGCCATCTCCTCCCAAAGTTCACTTCTCTCAGTTAACAAGTTTTTAGCATAAACAAAAGTAGCAAACATGGGCTCCCTGTGTAACGCCCCGATCCCTCACGAGACCGGAGGCTCTAGTAACCAAGCTATTCTCAACCCAATCGCAACCCGGTCTCAAAATTTTAGGGAAAAATGGACAGAGTCTCCCCTGTACCGTGGACATTCTGAAAACTTGTAAACACTCAAGAAAGTCACAACACAATAAGGCAAGCTTTTATAACTAAAGTTCAAAGGTTTATGGCCATCCGAGCCTTGAGGCATACAATAGTTTAGATTCACACAAGCATGCAACCAACTTGAATTCTTCATAAAACCGCTTATCATTCCATTCTATGATAACTTTGAAACATACATAGAAGTTCAACCAACATGTATCAAAACAATCACACCCAAGCATGCAAAGCAACTAGAAATAGAAATATAAGTTATTACAAGCCATAGAATTACTACTGCTACTATAGTCATCTGGCTTCCAACTTACATATTACACAAATACATATATGAGCCTTAAGGCCCCAAAATAGATTATAACATAGAACAACAAATTCTTCACATAGAAACTAGAAAGCACATCCACCTCAGACAACAATCACACAGCAACTAAGGCAACTCCTTCAACTGCGCTACCTGAAACATGTTGGTGAGGTATGAGCAACCACTGTTGCCCAATGAGGGATAAAGTCTCCCGGGGCGTGCAATGCAACAAGTAATATAGTTAAACAATAATAGCAATTAAACCATTCAAGAATGACAAAAGCTTAAGTAACCACACATTAAAAAGGATACATTCACTTAACCCCAGTACTCCAATCTTCACTTGGTCTTCATTCACGATCCACGAACCACGATCACGATCACGATAAGCCGGCATCCCAAACACCAAAGGGTACTCCGGATGTACCCAATCCTACGACCCAACACCCCCTGGCAATCTCCGGACCAGGCGAGTGAGGGAATAGGGTACGGAGCTAGAGCAACCAACCCTGGCAAGCCCGCTGCCGCCCAGAGAGGCCCATTGCATCCGCCCCGACGATAAGGTTGCGCAACCCTTGACTCGATAGCACAGGAAGCAATAATAATAACAATATAACAAAATAAGCCGATATGCAAACAAGGAGGACAACAAAAGAGGTTGTCCTCGAGCACACACATCAATCACGCCATACGATGAAATATGATACATTCATTAGTCTATAATTGTTAAACTAATCCAACTGAAACACTTAAATCACTTAGTATCGAATATTTAGCATATAACAAGATGAGACACATAGAATGTACATAGAAATGATCCCTCACCTTTTAGGAAGCCAAACCTGCGCGAATTAAGCCAAGATTCCCTCAATATTCTCCGAAAGCATCAATTCCCTTCAATTATCACTACCTAATACAATCAACTATATGCATAAGAAGTGATTTCTTATTCTCAACTAAAGCTAGTTCATAAAGCCATTAATTTATCCAACTCTATTTGATTCCCTTTAATTCACATAACTAACAATATATTTCATGGTTTAACAATCATTCTAATCAATATTTGAACAATACATAAACTCAAGTGATCACATATGCAACATTCTTTAATTTTCAAGTATTAGACAAAGACAATAACATAATAAATAACATATACATAGCCATTCATATAAGTAGAAACACTATATAACATCTAACCAATAAGTTATATAAGCGTATCTTTACACATATAATGCAATTAATAAGCAATATAAACATGTTTACTCAATCTTTAACTAGTATCGATATAACTTAACTCACAACTTCTCCGAATAGATGAACTTGTTACATAAGTACATTTAAACATTTATCCAATCAATCAAGAATCAACTAACAACAATTATTACCATGGTTCATTACTAGTTCCTTTAGTCCATTCTAAATTCATACTCAACCAAATCCATGTAAACCAAGCAACTTAATTCACGAGACTTCACTACTATAATACGTACACTACACAAATGCATATAAACATTTAATTACTCAATTATAAATCAATTATCATGAGATTAACTATGCGAACACAAATGGGTCAATATTATACTTTTCACAAAACTTAACCGAAAGCTCATACATACCTTAGAATAACATTTAGACTCGCTAGGAGCAACTACAAAGCAATACAAGTACTAAAGCAATTAATTCATTCATTTCTCCTTTGTTCAACTAGGCTATTTAGCTTCCTATCGGAATTCAATGATCAAGTTAAGCTAGCTAACCATCCTACCAATCTAAGGATACCTAAATACCTCATTTAAAACCTCCAAATCATAACTAGAGCACAAGTACACGAAAATACCAAAAATGCCTCTTTTTTGGGTTTACACTACAAGTACAAATTTCGGAATCCAAACAAGCGAAACGAAAGCACTTCTAAGGTTTCAATACTTAATAAAGACTAGCCATAACCTCGAAACGTGCCCGGATTCAAGATAAACCTGAAACCCCTTATTAAAGTAGCCTATTTTGATCAAATTTCTCAAATTTTGAACATAGCAAGTGCAATTAACATTTTTCCCACGCTTATGGACCTAATTAGCAACTACTAGAAGCCTCGAATCGAATTAAATTGTAACTTTTTTTGGAAACCCTAGTTTAGCACTATTCATCATCTTCCCCAAGTGTCATTTTCATTTTCAAGCATTCAACAAGCATTTTAAACCATCAAACATATTATATGAAGTCATTAGAGCATATAAGAATCAACGGAACAAGAATTAAACCACTACAATATTAGATCATAAAAATAATAATACAAACTTTAATTGAATTTAATACAAAAATAGAATGCACCCTCACCTCTTTTGAAGATCAAAGAATGGTCTTAAGGTCCTAAGGATGAAGCACAACCAATTTGGGAAGCAATGGAAGCAAGAATGAAGCAAAGAGTATTTTTTTTTTGAGAAGTTACTATTCCCGTAACTCTTTTTTGGCCATTTTTTTGACCCTTTTTTTTTTGTTTCTTGGCTTTTAATATTCTCATAAGATGGTCAAAGGGTAGGTCAAACAAATAGGGTATTTTAGTAAGGTTAAATGGGTCATTTGGGTGATTAAATTTCAGCAAAATAAAATGCCAAAAATCTGAAAAATCTGAAAAAATCTCGCTGGTACTATTCATCAGACATTTCGCGAATTTTTTTCCATTGATCCTGATATGCAATGCACGCACAGTCAGGGGCTATAGTCCCCTAAAAATATGTAGTATTTTATAAAAATATAAAATGCATGAAAAGAAATATTTGAGTTTATGAAAATATAAAAAAAATAAAGTAATTAGCTAAATTACATCTAAGTTAACAATTTAATGAATGCAATTAGTGAAGTGCTGGTTTCGGGGTGTCACATCCTCCCCTCCTTACAAAAATTGCGTCCTCGCAATTTCTTGAGCTGAAATGACTTCCAAGAACTACAACAGTTTTCGTCAGACTTGAAGTCAAGAAGTGTAATGCCGAATGAAACTAAGAAGAGCGAACGTCACTGAAGGAAACCCGAGTGGGGTAGCTAAATAAAGGCTCCTATAAAAATACCCAATAGGAGTCCGGTAAGAATGTCACACGAGGAGGCCATTCACTAATGCTGAGAGAGCACCAAAAGAAATCCCATTAAGAAGAGTATGCTGCTAATATCCAAAATGCCCGGATAATATCAAGAAATTCCCAAGAAGGAAGTCCGGTGAATCCCAACTCTAACTGTCAAATAAAGGCTCAAGATTGCCAAATAAAGGCCTAATTAGATGTTCAGCTTGGGACTCCGAGAAAATACCACCAATAAAACTGATTAAGGATGCCAAATAAAGGCTCCGAATAAGTATACGAATCCAGAAGTTGGAATAAGAATCTCTCTAATTATGAATTACCATATAAGAATCCCCAATATGCTCGTTATACCAGTAGTCCAGAGGAAACACCAAATAATCTCTAGGCAAGAATACCAGACGAAAATACTGAAGAAAATACCCAATAAGAATATCAAGGTGATACCATAGGTAAAACCCGAACAAGAAATCCAAGTGGGAGTGTGCGCAAAGAATACTGACCAATACTCATAAACATGAATTCTTTTGAATAAGAGTATCAAATAAGACCTCCATATATGACGCCAACTACAAGATCTATTCGAGATTCCCAAATCGAAGTTCCAGCCAAGAAGTACCATTTAAGAAGTGCCAAGAGAGTCCAAATTTAACCTCGGGGCATCAAATCCCTTCACTGATCCCAATAGCCGGTTGAACCATTATTCTCTCACCAGTCAGCATCAATGGCCATCTCTTTCAAGGGAGAATGCTTACTTACCGATTTAAGGGGACAATGCATGAATGGCAAGATATCACATAATGTAATTGATGTAATGTTCATATATCAGGAGATTATGACATATATCACACAAGCTATTATATAACCATAAGTTTTATAACACAAAGTTAATCAACAAGATAGTTCAAATATGAGTCACATGCAATGAATACAATTCACAACACAACTATGCCGAGACACTCAAGTATACACGTTACAATCAATATTTCGAACAAGTAGTGATTCATAAGATCAATTCGATTCATGATTAGCTATATCACTACACTTGACAAGTATTTAACACACAGTACACATCACTATCACATAGATCACATATTAAGTTCAGGATACAAGATTGCACAAAAGACACTCACATTCTCAAAGTACACTACAGTCCGAGGACCTTATCCCGGCTGAGAGCATCTAAGCTCTGAAACCACCTGTAACGCCCCGATCCCTCACGGGACAGGAGGCTCTAATAACCATGCTATTCTCAACCCAATCGCAACCCGGTCTCAAAATTTTAGGAAAAAACGGACAGAGTCTCCCCTGTACCGTGGACATTCTGAAAACTTGTAAATACTCAAGAAAGTCACAACACAATAAGGCAAGCTTTTATAACTAAAGTTCAAAGGTTCATGGCCATCCGAGCCTTGAGGCATACAATAGTTTAGATTCACACAAGCATGCAACCAACTTGAATTCTTCATAAAACCGCTTATCATGCCATTCTATGATAACTTTGAAACATACTTAGAAGTTGAACCAACATGTATCAAAACAATCACACCCAAGCATGCAAAGCAACTAGAAGTAGAAATATAAGTTATTACAAGCCATAGAATTACCACTGCTACTATAGTCATCTGGCTTCCAACTTACATATTACACAAATACATATATGAGCCTTAAGGCCCCAAAATAGATTATAACATAGAACAACAAATTCTTCACATAGCAACTAGAAAGCACATCCACCTCAGACAACAATCACACAGCAACTAAAGCAACTCCTTCAACTGCGCCACCTGAAACATGTTGGCGAGGTATGAGCAACCACTGTTGCCCAATGAGGGATAAAGACGCCCGGGGCGTGCAATGCAACAAGTAATATAGTTAAACAATAATAGCAATTAAACCATTCAAGAATGACAAAAGCTTAAGTAACCACACATTAAAAAGGATACATTCACTTAACCCCAGTACTCCAATCTTCACTTGGTCTTCATTCACGATCCACGAACCACGATCACGATCACGATAAGCCGGCATCCCAAACACCAAAGGGTACTCCGGATGTACCCAATCCTACGACCCAACACCCCCTGGCAATCTCCGGACCAGGCGAGTGAGGGAATAGGGTACGGCGCTAGAGCAACCAACCTTGGCAAGCCCGCTGCCGCCCAGAGAGGCCCATTGCATCCGCCCCGACGATAAGGTTGCGCAACCCTTGACTCGATAGCACAGGAAGCAATAATAATAACAATATAACAAAATAAGCCGATATGCAAACAAGGAGGACAACAAAAGAGGTTGTCCTTGAGCACACACATCAATCACGCCATACGATGAAATATGATACATTCATTAGTCTATAATTGTTAAACTATTCCAACTGAAACACTTATATCACTTAGTATCGAATATTTAGCATATAACAAGATGAGACACATAGAATGCACATAGAAATGATCCTTCACCTTTTAGGAAGCCAAACCTGCGCGAATTAAGCCAAGATTCCCTCAATATTCTCCGAAAGCATCAATTCCCTTCAATTATCACTACCTAATACAATCAACTATATGCATAAGAAGTGATTTCTTATTCTCAACTAAAGCTAGTTCATAAAGCCATTAATTTATCCAACTCTATTTGATTCCCTTTAATTCACATAACTAACAATATATTTCATGGTTTAACAATCATTCTAATCAATATTTGAACAATACATAAACTCAAGTGATCACATATGCAACATTCTTTAATTTTCAAGTATTAGACAAAGACAATAGCATAATAAATAACATATACATAGCCATTCATATAAGTAGAAACACTATATAACATCTAACCAATAAGTTATATAAGCGTATCTTTACACATATAATGCAATTAATAAGCAATATAAACATGTTTACTCAATCTTTAACTAGTATCGATATAACTTAACTCACAACTTCTCCGAATAGATAAACTTGTTACATAAGTACATTTAAACATTTATCCAATCAATCAAGAATCAACTAACAACAATTATTACCATGGTTCATTACTAGTTCCTTTAGTCCATTCTAAATTCATACTCAACCAAATCCATGTAAACCAAGCAACTTAATTCACGAGACTTCACTACTATAATACGTACACTACACAAATGCATATAAACATTTAATTACTCAATTATAAATCAATTATCATGAGATTAACTATGCAAACACAAATGGGTCAATATTATACTTTTCACAAAACTTAACCGAAAGCTCACACATACCTTAGAATAACATTTAGACTCGCTAGGAGCAACTACAAAGCAATACAAGTACTAAAGCAATTAATTCATTCATTTCCCCTTTGTTCAACTAGGCTATTTAGCTTCCTATCGGAATTCAATGATCAAGTTAAGCTAGCTAACCATCCTACCAATCTAAGGATACCTCAATACCTCATTTAAAACCTCCAAATTATAACTAGAGCACAAGTACACGAAAATACCAAAAATGCCTCTTTTTTGGGTTTACACTACAAGTACCAATTTCGGAATCCAAACAAGCGAAATGAAAGCACTTCTAAGGTTTCAATACTTAATAAAGACTAGCCATAACCTCGAAACGTGCCCGGATTGAAGATAAACCCGAAACCCCTTATTAAAGTAGCCTATTTTGATCAAATTTCTCAAATTTTGAACATAGCAAGTGCAATTAACATTTTTTCCACGCTTATGGACCTAATTAGCAACTACTAGAAGCCTCGAATCGAATTAAATTGTAACTTTTTTTGGAAACCCTAGTTTAGCACTATTCATCATCTTCCCCAAGTGCCATTTTCATTTTCAAGCATTCAACAAGCATTTTAAACCATCAAACATATTATATGAAGTCATTAGAGCATAAAAGAATCAATGGAACAAGAATTAAACCACTACAATATTAGATCACAAAAATAATAATACAAACTTTAATTGAATTTAATACAAAAATAGAATGCACCCTCACCTCTTTTGAAGATCAAAGAATGGTCTTAAGGTCCTAAGGATGAAGCACAACCAATTTGGGAAGCAATGGAAGCAAGAATGAAGCAAAGAGTATTTTTTTTTTTGAGAAGTTACTATTCCCGTAACTCTTTTTTGGCCATTTTTTTGACCCCTTTTGTTTTGTTTCTTGGCTTTTAATATTCTCATAAGATGGTCAAAGGGTAGGTCAAGCAAATAGGGTATTTTAGTAAGGGTAAATGGGTCATTTGGGTGATTAAATTTCAGCAAAATAAAATGCCAAAAATCTGAAAAATCTGAAAAAATCTCGCTTGTACTATTCATCAGACATTTCGCGAATTTTTTCCCGTTGATCCCGATATGCAATGCACGCACAGTCAGGGGCTATAGTCCCCTAAAAATATGTAGTATTTTATAAAAAGATAAAATGCATGAAAAGAAATATTTGAATTTATGAAAATATAAAAAAAATAAAGTAATTAGCTAAATTACATTTAAGTTAACAATTTAATGAATGCAATTAGTGAAGTGCTGGGTTCGGGGTGTCACATCCTCCCCTCCTTACAAAAATTGCGTCCTCGCAATTTCTTGAGCTGAAATGACTTCCAAGAACTACAACAGTTTTCGTCAGACTTGAAGTCAAGAAGTGTAATGCCGAATGAAACTAAGAAGAGCGAACGTCACTGAAGGAAACCCGAGTGGGGTAGCTAAATAAAGGCTCCTATGAAAATACGCAATAGGAGTCCGGTAAGAATGTCACACGAGGAGGCCATTCACTAATGCTGAGAGAGCACCAAAAGAAATCCCATTAAGAAGAGTATGCAGCTAATATCCAAAATGCCCGGATAATATCAAGAAATTCCCAAGAAGGAAGTCCGGTGAATCCCAACTCTAACTGTCAAATAAAGGCTCAAGATTGCCAAATAAAGGCCTAATTAGATGTTCAGCTTGGGACTCCGAGAAAATACCACCAATAAAACTGATTAAGGATGCCAAATAAAGGCTCCGAATAAGTATACGAATCCAGAAGTTGGAATAAGAATCTCTCTAATTATGAATTACCATATAAGAATCCCCAATATGCTCGTTATACCAGTAGTCCAGAGGAAATACCAAATAATCTCTAGGCAAGAATACCAGACGAAAATACTGAAGAAAATACCCAATAAGAATATCAAGGTGATACCATAGGTAAAACCCGAACAAGAAATCCAAGTGGGAGTGTGCGCAAAGAATACTGACCAATACTCATAAACATGAATTCTTTTGAATAAGAGTATCAAATAAGACCTCCATATATGACGCCAACTACAAGATCTATTCGAGATTCCCAAATCGAAGTTCCAGCCAAGAAGTACCGTTTAAGAAGTGCCAAGAGAGTCCAAATTTAACCTCGGGGCATCAAATCCCTTCACTGATCCCAATAGCCGGTTGAACCATTATTCTCTCACCAGTCAGCATCAATGGCCATCTCTTTCAAGGGAGAATGCTTACTTACCGATTTAAGGGGACAATGCATGAATGCCAAGATATCACCTAATGTAATTGATGTAATGTTCATATATCAGGAGATTATGACATATATCACACAAGCTATTATATAACCATAAGTTTTATAACACAAAGTTAATCAACAAGATAGTTCAAATATGAGTCACATGCAATGAATACATTTCACAACACAACTATGCCGAGACACTCAAGTATACACGTTACAATCAATATTTCGAACAAGTAGTGATTCATAAGATCAATTCGATTCATGATTAGCTATATCACTACACTTGACAAGTATTTAACACACAGTACACATCACTATCACATAGATCACATATTAAGTTCAGGATACAAGATTGCACAAAAGACACTCACATTCTCAAAGTACACTACAGTCCTAGGACCTTATCCCGGCTGAGAGCATCTAAGCTCTGATAACACCAGTAACGCCCCGATCCCTCACGGGACCGAAGGCTCTAATAACCATGCTATTCTCAACCTAATCGCAACCCGGTCTCAAAATTTTAGGGAAAAACGGACAGAGTCTCCCCTGTACCGTGGACATTCTGAAAACTTGTAAATACTCAAGAAAGTCACAACACAATAAGGCAAGCTTTTATAACTAAAGTTCAAAGGTTCATGGCCATCCGAGCCTTGAGGCATACAATAGTTTAGATTCACACAAGCATGCAACCAACTTGAATTCTTCATAAAACCGCTTATCATGCCATTCTATGATAACTTTGAAACATACTTAGAAGTTGAACCAACATGTATCAAAACAATCACACCCAAGCATGCAAAGCAACTAGAAATAGAAATATAAGTTATTACAAGCCATAGAATTACCACTGCTACTACAGTCATCTGGCTTCCAACTTACATATTACACAAATACATATATGAGCCTTAAGGCCCCAAAATAGATTATAACATAGAACAACAAATTCTTCACATAACAACTAGAAAGCACATCCACCTCAGACAACAATCACACAGCAACTAAGGCAACTCCTTCAACTGCGCCACCTGAAACATGTTGGCGAGGTATGAGCAACCACTGTTGCCCAATGAGGGATAAAGTCTCCCGGGGCGTGCAATGCAACAAGTAATATAGTTAAACAATAATAGCAATTAAACCATTCAAGAATGACAAAAGCTTAAGTAACCACACATTAAAAAGGATACATTCACTTAACCCCATTACTCTAATCTTCACTTGGTCTTCATTCACGATCCACGAACCACGATCTCGATCACGATAAGCCGGCATCCCAAACACCAAAGGGTACTCCGGATGTACCCAATCCTACGACCCAACACCCCCTGGCAATCTCCGGACCAGGCGAGTGATGGAATAGGGTACGGAGCTAGAGCAACCAACCCTGGCAAGCCCGCTGCCGCCCAGAAAGGCCCATTGCATCCGCCCCGACGATAAGGTTGCGCAACCCTTGACTCGATAGCACAGGAAGCAATAATAATAACAATATAACAAAATAAGCCGATATGCAAACAAGGAGGACAACAAAAGAGGTTGTCCTCGAGCACACGCATCAATCACGCCATACGATGAAATATGATACATTCATTAGTCTATAATTGTTAAACTAATCCAACTGAAACACTTAAATCACTTAGTATCGAATATTTAGCATATAACAAGATGAGACACATAGAATGCACATAGAAATGATCCCTCACCTTTTAGGAAGCCAAACCTGCGCGAATTAAGCCAAGATTCCCTCAATATTCTCCGAAAGCATCAATTCCCTTCAATTATCACTACCTAATACAATCAACTATATGCATAAGAAGTGATTTCTTATTCTCAACTAAAGCTAGTTCATAAAGCCATTAATTTATCCAACTCTATTTGATTCCCTTTAATTCACATAACTAACAATATATTTCATGGTTTAACAATCATTCTAATCAATATTTGAACAATACATAAACTCAAGTGATCACATATGCAACATTCTTTAATTTTCAAGTATTAGACAAAGACAATAACATAATAAATAACATACACATAGCCATTCATATAAGTAGAAACACTATATAACATCGAACCAATAAGTTATATAAGCGTATCTTTACACATATAATGCAATTAATAAGCAATATAAACATGTTTACTCAATCTTTAACTAGTATCGATATAACTTAACTCACAACTTCTCCGAATAGATGAACTTGTTACATAAGTACATTTAAACATTTATCCAATCAATCAAGAATCAACTAACAACAATTATTACCATGGTTCATTACTAGTTCCTTTAGTCCATTCTAAATTCATACTCAACCAAATCAATGTAAACCAAGCAACTTAATTCACGAGACTTCACTACTATAATACGTACACTACACAAATGCATATAAACATTTAATTACTCAATTATAAATCAATTATCATGAGATTAACTATGCGAACACAAATGGGTCAATATTATACTTTTCACAAAACTTAACCGAAAGCTCACACATACCTTAGAATAACATTTAGACTCGCTAGGAGCAACTACAAAGCAATACAAGTACTAAAGCAATTAATTCATTCATTTCCCCTTTGTTCAACTAGGCTATTTAGCTTCCTATCGGAATTCAATGATCAAGTTAAGCTAGCTAACCATCCTACCAATCTAAGGATACCTAAATACCTCATTTAAAACCTCCAAATCATAACCTAGAGCACAAGTAAACGAAAATACCAAAAATGCCTCTTTTTTGGGTTTACACTACAAGTACCAATTTCGGAATCCAAACAAGCGAAACGAAAGCACTTCTAAGGTTTCAATACTTAATAAAGACTAGTCATAACTTCGAAACGTGCCCGGATTGAAGATAAACCCGAAACCCCTTATTAAAGTAGCCTATTTTGATCAAATTTCTCAAATTTTGAACATAGCAAGTGCAATTAACATTTTTCCCACGCTTATGGACCTAATTAGCAACTACTAGAAGCCTCGAATCGAATTAAATTGTAACTTTTTTTGGAAACCCTAGTTTAGCACTATTCATCATCTTCCCCAAGTGCCATTTTCATTTTCAAGCATTCAACAAGCATTTTAAACCATCAAACATATTATATGAAGTCATTAGAGCATATAAGAATCAACGGAACAAGAATTAAACCACTACAATATTAGATCACAAAAATAATAATACAAACTTTAATTGAATTTAATACAAAAATAGAATGCACCCTCACCTCTTTTGAAGATCAAAGAATGGTCTTAAGGTCCTAAGGATGAAGCACAACCAATTTGGGAAGCAATGGAAGCAAGAATGAAGCAAAGAGTTTTTTTTTTTTTGAGAAGTTACTATTCCCGTAACTCTTTTTTGGCCATTTTTTTGACCCCTTTTTTTTGTTTCTTGGCTTTTAATATTCTCATAAGATGGTCAAATGGTAGGTCAAGCAAATAGGGTATTTTAGTAAGGGTAAATGGGTCATTTGGGTGATTAAATTTCAGCAAAATAAAATGCCAAAAATCTGAAAAATCTGAAAAAATCTCGCTAGTACTATTCATCAGACATTTCGCGAATTTTTTCCCGTTGATCCCGATATGCAATGCACGCACAGTCAGGGGCTATAGTCCCCTAAAAATATGTAGTATTTTATAAAAATATAAAATGCATGAACAGAAATATTTGAATTTATGAAAATATAAAAAAAATAAAGTAATTAGCTAAATTACATCTAAGTTAACAATTTAATGAATGCAATTAGTGAAGTGCTGGGTTCGGGGTGTCACACCCTGAGCCAGTGAACAATAATGTACACCGTAAGAGCCTGAGCATAGTCCCTCAGAATGTCAACCTGTAAGTCTTCATCCCAAAAAAACCACACTTTATTTGAACTATTTTGAGCAAACCTGGAAGCAAACCCCAAAGTCCGCAAATAAAAAGAAATTTGATCCGCAGAAACCATAGGTTCTGAGATCGCAACAAACTTTAACCTGTGCATTTTAATCAACTTCTTCAACCTACGCAAACCCACAGAATGCGCCACTCCCCTAATATTCCATATAAGTCCACTAATCATCAGAAAAATGTGAGGAGTTGCCTGTGTTACCTTTTTCCACATTGGACTTACTTCGCGTGATGCATAGAGAAACCAACTGATGCTGCCTTTTTTTTGTTGTCTTCTTGCTCTTCTCAGCAACCTGCAACTTATCCGTCGAACAGCTCCTGGAAATTACCCGAGGGTGCACCTCCTTTGTGTCCCCCAACCCTGTAGTTTGCCCTTGCAAAGGGAAGCAACTGGCACCGGAATTAGAGCTCGACAATATTGGATCCATGTTGGTAACACATAAAGCGAGCTCGCCAACCCCAACTGGCAAAACTTCGTCTCCCCCATGTAGCTCCCTCTTTATCCTAGCTCCAGTACTATCTTCTAGCCCAACTACTCCAACCATCGTGCCCTTAACTGCATCATCTCCCTCATACCCTTGACGCACCGATTTTTTACCCTCACCACCATGAACCTCTTCCTCAATCCGAATGACAAGCTTACGACCCTTAACCTCACAACCCTCCCCTTCCTCTTCCTCACCCTCACTAGCATCCTCACTGACACCACCCTTCTCGCTACTACTCTCATCACCATCCTACCCTCTCACCTCACAACTAACACTATCATTCTGCCCTTCAGAAACCCCATCTAAACTACCCCTAGCCCATGGGACTATTGAGAAGAATCACCAACAGAGTACACATGCGAAGGATTCTCACTAGAGACACTCTTGGTAGAACTTGAGCTCAAATCGAGACAATCATCATTACTCAGTTTCTCACCAAAAGTAACTCTCCTCACCTCTCCATTTTTCTCTCCTTTCTCATTTTTTCCCTCATCATTTGTTTTTTTCTTTCCCTCTCGAGATTCACGCAATATCTCACCTACTCGATTTTGAACTTTACACACTGTCTCTCTATCTTTCTCTTTTTGATGCTCTTATTCTTTTTTAAACTCATCTCCTTCTTTTTCTCGCTCCTCTCTCAATCTCTCTTTTTCTCTCTCAAGATTTTTTACAAACTCTTCTCTCACTTTTTCTTGCTCTCTCTCAAACTCTTCTAATTTCCTCTCATGATTTTTATCAATCTCACTCAGTGAGCTCTCTCTGTTCTCAAAGTTCAATCTATCAATAGAGTTTTTAATTGGAACTGTGTTACTTGTATCATTTTGAGGAGTCTTAGCTGCAAACTGCTGGTTGTCCATTTTAATTTTCCTGCCGCGAACATCAGTGAACCCATCCCTGTCAACTGCCTTACCCTTGCTCTGGCCTGATGGAGGAGGGGGTGGAGGTGGCTTAGGATCATTACCCCCAGACCTCAGTCCCCCATTAGGTGGTTTTCGATGAAACATTTCCCTTTGCCTTTTCTCCATAGCCGCTCTACGCACTTTTTCTGAAGTGGTAACCAAGCAAAACTCCTTCTCATGCCTCAAGTGTTTACACCGCGTTCAATAAGAAGGCATTTCCTCAAACATAACCTCTTGCCAGTAACCACCAACACTGACACCATCCTCATTCTCATAACTAATATAAATCTCAGATGGAGGAGTTTTCAAACAGTCAAATTCAATTTGTATCCTAGCCTGGGATGGTTGTGTCCCCCTAGAAGTTGACTCATCCATTTGAATAGGAGTTCCAAGAGTTCTAGCAAGCCCCATTAACACAAATTTCTCAAATAGATGAGCACGTAAATTCGGAAAGAAAACCCAAACAGGAACAACAGATGACTCCTTCTCAGGTGAAAAATCCAATCTCCATTTAAAAGTCCGCATTTTTTCTACCATAAAAAAACCACTCATTCTTGTTCCACAACCACTTAAAATCCTCTTCATTAGTTAACTTTATCAAAATATGTTTATAATCCGACCACAAGACTTGATATTCACCACCCAATTTAAGTTTAGAAAAATGATATCGTATCCTTGCAATTAATGGCATGCTGTTAAACTTCCCAACAATAGCAAACTTAAATGGCTCAAGCAAAGCATCAAGTTCAGTCAAACGAATACCAAAAGATAGTTTATTCATGAACGTCTTAGGCTCACATGAAATAGGAATCAATGGGGGCTTTTCAGAATTTAAAACAGCAGCAAAACTCTTACCCCACGCTCTCGGAGAAGAATGCTTGATAACTGGTGGCAGGTCCGAAGCAGGCAGAGGCGGGATCGGAGCTGTAACTGTGACGACTGAGAACCACTTCATATTCATTTTAAATTGTTGAATGTCTTATTTGAGCATTAAATATGCATTTATTCAATTTTTAGCATAAGGCACTATTCATAAGAAAAATTTACTGTTTAATTTTTTTAAAACTGTATTTTTCTCCTGTCACATATCATGTAGGAGGAATGTAAAAAATATTATTTTGTGTATTTAATGTTGGGAATGTGCATTTAGAAAATAGTTTTCGTCTTGAATGAATAGTATTATGAAAGAATAGTAATTTTTGTAGAGATTTCTTTTGAGGCTTTAGAGTTTTATGTAACTTTGGATATTTGTCTACCACCTAAAGTAAACTAAATGAAGCCCAACCCAAGCCTACAACTAAATCCAAGCCCATAAGCCCATGTATGCATATATATTTTTGTGTAATAATTAAAATGAACAAAAGATTAAAAAAATAGAAGAAGGAAGAAACGTCCAGAAGCAAGAGAGGAAAAACATGAGGAAAGAAAGAGAGGAAAGAAAGGGAAAGGAAGAGGAAACAAGGAAAAAGAATAAGTTTTGGCTCAATCTTTGCATCTTTAAGCTATCAAGGTGAGGATTTCATCTTTGTTGGCATTTATATTGCTTTACCTTGTTGTTTTAATGCTAGACATGATGTGGTTTGATGATCAATTGGGTTGTTTTGTATGATTGGTTAATGTTTAGCTTGTTAAGTGGAGTAAAAACTTTCAAGTGTCTATAAAATGAACTATTGCATGCCAAATGTAGTTATAGTGTTTGTTTGTGATCTTGGAACTTATGTGTAGTTTAAGTGTTTGTTGAAAGTCTCCACTGAAGAACAAATGTGTTAACATTGAATACGTGTCATAACTAAGCTCTAAACTAGCTAAGATGCAAGAAATGTGCATGTGTGTGTGGATACCCTGTCTGGATAGTTCACTGTCGCCGTCTTCTAGAACAGTTTTGACATAGTAAATGAGCTTAGAATTGAACAAAATTTTTACAACAGCTAGATTAGACAGTTTAGAACAAATGTGGATTTCTAGAACTAAGGAAAATTCTAACGTTTTGACCCCACGATTTAGCTATTTCCAAAATGTGTCTAGATTCTCGCGCTGGTGCAGGGCAGATTGCGCGATAATTTTGTAGAGGTCATATCTCATTGAATATAACTCCGAATTGAGATCCGTTTGAGGCTAAACCCATCTAAATTCGATGAACTATATTTATGTGGAGTTTCAAAATTTTTTCAGAACAATTATGCTGGTAACCGAAGCAGAAAATTCAAGGAAATGTAGACTAGAATTTTAACTTATCTTGCTACAGGTTTAAGATGCCTTGATGGTTGGTTCTAGTGAATAAAGAACAATTTTAGGTAGTAGGAAGCTTAATGGTGGTTATGTGTGAATGCTCAATTGAATTGGAGATAGTTACTTGTCATCTAGTGAATCAAGAGAAAGAGTAGTTCCATGAATGCTAGTATTAGCTATTAAAGAGAGTTATTGCAAGTTAGGAAACTCAAGAATATGGTCAAGTCTTATAAACTAAGTTAAGTGATTTTAGTGCTTTGGATGGTTTAGCTTGGTAATCTTAGTTTAATGAATGTAAATAATGCTTCTAGCGAAGTTAAATGCGTTAGAACCCCATATGTGCTTAATGAGAAGTTTGAGAACGCATACAAGATTAATGAATTAAGGAGTGTCATAATAGTTATTTATGTAGTTTAAATTAGTTAGTCTTTTAATTAGAATTTTGACTTATATTTGACTACATTTTTGCAAGAATTTGACCCCAACTTAAACCATATACATAATACATCACATATACATGCAATAGAGCTCAAAAACAATTGAATTATTTCTCCTTTTGTTCCCCTCCCCAAACCCGGCGGCCATAGGAGAAGGAAATGAGAGATTTTGCTCTTCAATCCTTTCATCACAAGCTTGTCCAAGCTAATTGAGGGTAGTTTCAAGGTTCCTAGGTCTTCTACAAGCTTCTACATACCTCGGTGAAGGAGTTTTTGCATGTTTTTGTTATTACAAGCTTGTGATCATATTATCACAATTCTTGATTTGTTAATTTAGGCTTATGTTTTGCTTTAATCTTGAATTTTACACCTTCTTCGTGATATTTAAATCTTGTTTGAGTGGTTTATTAGCATGTTCCATGGCTAAAAGCTTGAGATCATAAAGGAGATGATGAATAGTACTTGAACTTAGGATTTTGCTTTAACTTTTATTTAGAGTGAATTGATGCTTCTTTTAGGTACCCTAGACATTATTGAATCTAGTTAGAAGCTCACATGTAGATAAGTTGCCTAAAATTGAGTTAAAATGCAAATAAACTAACTTTTTAGAAGGGTTTTTTTCATGAAACATAATCCGGGCATGTTTGGGCTTTAGATTAGGTATCCTTTGGGCATGGAAGCTCTTTTGGCGCTTTCGTTGCGTTAAATTGGGGTTTGGATATGGTAGTTATAGTTAAAACCCGCTTGGGGCCTTCCCGAGCTTTTGTCTCCAAAATGGGTTTTCAAGACTTTGATAGATGTCTTTTGGCCTTCCTAGGGATGTAGATTGATTAGATTGTGGTTTTGGGATCTTGAACTTTGTGTGGGAGAAGAATTGGCTAGTTGACAAAGGGAAAAATGTGATTTTTGGTTGTTATAGTGCTAGTTTAAGCTTGTGGTTGCTTGTTATGTGTCTTTATGCATGTCTAATGTAGATCCAAGCTATTTGTAGAGTTTCGTGAAGAAAATGTGTTGATGACCCCTTTGTGCACATATATAGTTACTCTCTTGTTTAATGCTTATATCTTGTTATGAAGTTCATGTTGTTTGTATTTAGTGTTGCATGAATGAAGCTATGTTTAAGACTTATACATTAAACTACTAAAATGGTTACTTGGAACATATGTTAAGTTAAAGCATATAAGGTGGCATCTTGTTAAAGATAGAATTTTAATAGGAATTGCATGCTAAATGAGTGAGACTATAAGTTAGATAATATGGAGGAATAATTAATGAATGTTGTAGTTAAAGAGTAATTGAAGTAATGTTTGACTTTATGTTCAAGGTGATTGAGAGTGATGTGAAGCCAATCCTGCATTTTGGAGCTTGGTAGAGGTGATGGAGTCTTTTAACCCTTTTGTGCATCTTAGTTTATTTCATTGTTTCTAGATTATATGATTTAGCTAATTGATAAAGTTTTCATGTACCATTTATTTGTTATCTCGTGGTTACTCGTATTTGTTTGATATTATCTTGATTCTTGTGGACTTGTCTCGGGGTTACGCAACCTTTTCGAACATGGTAGCATCGAGAAACATGGGCAGCGGCGTGCTTGTCGTGCTCCCTCGACTACCATGGTGCCTATTCCCTTCTCGCTGAGGTATACTCCACTACCCGAGAGGCGTGGTTCACCTGCTAGGCATGGACCTACCTCAAGAGAAAGGGTCGTAAGATCGGGATACATCCGGAGTATCCCAACTTGTTGGAGTAAGGGTTTGTCGGTACTTGCGTGAAGTTCGTGGCTCGTGGTTCGAGTTTGAAGACTTGAAGTAGAACCGTATCCTTTTTAATGTGGTTAACTACTTGCTATTTAATCTTGTTGTTTATGTTATATATATGATTTCTTGTATCTGCATATCATAATGCATGCCCAGTATGTTGCATCACCTCCCTCACTGAGTAACTTGGTTACTCATTCCTCTTTTCAACATATTTCAGGAAAATTTGAAGATTGGATTGCCTCCTGTGTGACCTGCTTGCTCTATCAGTGTGTAAAACATGGAAGAATGTGATCATGATATGTTTGTATTGTATTTGAGACTTTGTGCCATGTATGTATTTATGTTATATCAAGGAATGTAATATTAAAGTTTTAGTTTTGTTTGATGATTAGGTACTAGTGGGCTTGTAATATCTTCTATTTGCTTAACTTTATTACTTAGTAGTGCATGCTTGTGTGGACGATGAAAACTATTAGTTGGTTGGACACAAATTATAAGAAAGCTCGATTGATAATATAGAGTGGTATGATAAGTGGATTAAAAAGATAGAACTTCAATGGATTTAATTTTGCATGCTTGTGTGATATGTTGTTGGGTTCCAAGGCTCGGATGGCCTTGAGGAGCTGGTTGGCTTTATGAATCTTGAAAGCTAGATTGTATGAATGGTTGATTGTGATTCAGGACTTGGATGTAACTGTTAGCAGGTTTCTAGATAGACCTATATATAGGGAAAACTTCGTCCGTTTTTTCCTAAATTTCGTGCCCAGGGTTTGGAATTGGGTTAAGAATAATATGATAAATAGGAAATTGGTCTCGTGAGGGATCAGGGCGTTACAATAACAGCCAGTTTTGGCGTCGACGGCGGCAAAAACAGAGACAGCACAACAGGGGCAGACTGCCGCACCAGGAAGGGCGCAGCAGATAGCCCCTGCACGCACCGCGTGGCGTTGCAAGGCCCTGCAGTGCCTCGCGAGGTGCAACAGCAAAGCCCTGCAGTGCCTCGCATGGAGCAGCAGTCACTGACTGCTGCGACGCAAGGTTTTTAGGTGTAGCAGCGTGAGGCTGCTGCACCTTATTATCCTATGCACCAGCGTGGGGCTGGTGCGCAGGTGGCGCAGCACCACGTGGGTGCTGCGCCGAGGCAAGATGAGGCGCTCCAGTGAGAGACTACAACGCCTATGTGTGCAACGGCACAGCACCAGTATGGTGTTGTGCCGTTAGCTAGCTTCCCTGGCCGGCGCCTGACGACAAGGACTCGTCAGGCAGCTGGCCAGGCGCCGGCGGCGCCACCGTGAAGCGTCTAGGGTTTGTGTTTGGATGTTAGGGAGGTGGCAGCGAGAGAGAGAAGTTGAGAGCTTTTTGGTTTTTAGGTTTGGTTTAGGTTTTTATTTTCAGTTTATTTATTTTTTATTTATTTTTATTTTATTTATTTTATTTTATTTATTTTATTTTATTTTTTAGGTTTATTATTATTTTTTAGGTTTTTTTTTATTTTAGGTTTATTTTATTTTTATTTTATTTATTTATTTTTATTTTTATTTTTTGGTTTTTTTATTTTAGTTTTTTATTTGTTTTATTTTTATTATTTATCATTTATTATTTATTTTTTTAGTTTATTTATTATTTTATTTTAGTTTTCTAGGTTCATTTTTTTATTTTTTATTTTTTTTAGGTTTTTTATTTTATTTATTATTTTATTTTATTTATTTTATTCTTTGGTTTTAGTTTTTTAGGTTTATTTTTAATTTTTTTATTTTTTATTTTAGTCTAGTTTATTTATTTAGTTTTATTTTATGTTTTTTTATTTGTTTATTTTTTTATTTAGTTTTATTTATTTTTTAGGTTTAGCTTAGTTTTTATTTATTTTATGTTTTTGTTTTTATTTTATTTTAGGTTATTTATTTATTTATTTTATTTTATTTTATTTTTTTAGGTTTATTTTAGTTTTTTAATTTTTTTTAATTTTTAGGTTTTTGTTTAGTTTATTTATTTTATTTTATTTTTATTTTTGGTTTAAGGTTTATTTTGTTTTTAGGTTTATTTATTTTTTTAGGTTTATGGTTTAGTTTTTTGGTTTATTTTTTTTTAAAGTTTTTTTAGTTTTTATTTTGTTTTATTTTTTTATATTTGTTTATTTTTTTATGTTTTTTATTTTTATTTTATTTTATTTATTTAATTTATTTATTTATATATTTATTATACTAATTTTATGTTTTTTAATTTTTTGTTTATTATTTTTTTAGGTCTAGTTAATTATTTTTTATTTTTTTAAGTTTTTGTTTATCTATTTTTTAGGTTTTTATTTTGTTTTAGGTTTTTTATTTGGTTTATTTTTATTTATTTATTTATTTATTAGTTTTTATTTAGTTTAGTTTTTGTTTTTTGTTTTTTTTGTTTTTTTATTTTTTTATTTTTTTATTTTTTTAATGTTTTTTTGTAGTTTATTTTTTATTTTTAGGTTTTTATTTTTTATTTATTTAGTTATTTATTTTTTTTTTATTTTAGGTTTATTTTATTTTTATTTTATTTATTTATTTATTTTTATTTTTTGGTTTTTTTATTTTAGTTTATTTATTTGTTTTATGTTTATTTTTTTATTTATTATTTATTTATTTTAGTTTATTTATTATTTTATTTTAATTTTTTTAGTTTTATTTTTATTTTATTTTTATTTTATTTTTTTAGGTTTTTTAGGTTTTTTATTTTATTTATTTTTATTTATTTTTTTGTTTTATTTTTTATTTTAGTTTAGTTTATTTATTTAGTTTTATTTTATGTTTTTTTATTTGTTTATTTTTTATTTAGTTTTATTGATTTTTTTAGGTTTAGTTTTTTAGGTTTGTTTTAGTTTTTATTTATTTTATGTTTTAGTTTTTTATTTTATTTTAGGTTTATTTATTTATTTATTTTATTTTATTTTTTAAAGTTTATTTTAGTTTTTTTTTATTTTTTATTTTTAGGTTTTTGTTTAGTTTATTTATTTATTTAATTTTTATTTTTGGTTTAGGTTTATTTTGTTTTAGATTTTTTATTTGTTTTATTTGTTTTATAGTTTATTTTTTATTTTTAGGTTTTTATTATTTATTTAGTTATTTATTTATTTATTTTTTGTTTATTTTTTTATTTAGTTTATTTAGGTTTAGTTTTATTTTAATTTTTTTAGGTTTTTTATTTTTAGGTTTATTTATTTTTATTTTTTTAGGTTTTTTTATTTTATTTATTTTATTTATTTATTTTTATTTAGGTTTTTTATTTTTTATTTTAGGTTTAATTAGGTTTTTAGGTTTATTTTTTTTATGGTTTAGGGTTCAGAGTTTAGGGTTCAGGGTTTAGGGTTTAGGGTAGAGGTGGTATTTGGTCGGGCCGACACAGGCCCAATTCAACTCAGCACACGAAAATTCGGGCCCAGCCCAACTCGAATGAAAGTGGGTTCGAATCGGCTCATCCCATCACATATAGGTGGGTCGAGCTGGGTCATATATTTTTGGACCCAGCCTATTTGTGCCCAAACCCACTTGTGCCCAAGCCTAGCCCAGCTCAGCTCATAAGCTTAGCCCAACCCAGCTTGAACCCAGCACAGGCCCCGTTCAGGCCCAATTCGAACCCAAATAAAGCCTATTTTGAGATTATAATTTGTACATGTAAGTTTTCTTATAAATAGTTAGTGTATTCAACTTCATTTTACTACAAAACCATATATTTATTTTACTACCTATTGTCTTTTTATTTTACTACAAGAGAATACACAATATCTATGGCTATGGAGGGAAGAAAATCTTTCACAACGATTACATTCAAATGTTTGGAATCATTTTGCTTACCTTGAAGAACATGAGTATGTAATTTATAACTATTGTGAACGTAAATATATATTTTGTTGTCAATTTGGAACTAGAACGCTTATAAGACATCTTGTATCTCAACACTCAAATGTTTCAAACTATTTTAATCCTCAACCACCGCCACCACCACCACCACCCACAGGCCCGGTACCCGCACAAGGAGCATAATAAAATGGAGAACTTCTCCACCAACTTTCTTCAAGCATTTATATAATGTTTTTTTTTTATATTTATTAGTAACGTATTCGTGTCTCATGAACTTGTGCTTTGTTAAGTAATGTTTTATCATTTAACTTAATATTATCAATCAATTTATGTCTTGTTAATTGTTAAATTAACTTTTTCGTAAAAAAGTTTAAGCTTAAGCTTAAGCTTTTTTCGTTATTAATCCAACTATCAAAATTCAGAACACACTAATAAAAAATAAAAACTAAAAAGATGGGCTGGCCGAGCCCAGCTCGTGACTCGTAGTAGTAGGCTCGTGGGCCGAGCTGGGTCCTATATTTCAAGAATTGAGCCTAGCCCAGCTCAGCCTACTAAAAAAATATGCCGAGCCGGGCTCATTTTTCTTAACCCACGATTTGGCCGGGCCGTGTTGGGCTGGCCCATTTGCCAGATCTAGTTTAGGGTTTAGGGTTTAGGGTTTTAGAGTTTAGAGTTTTTTTTTTGAAAGAGGGAGTGACCCTCATAAATTTACTAAACTTGAAAATAAGGTACAAGAACTGGAGGGGGACCTAACCTGACCTCCTGAAAGGGATGGGAGACAAAGACCAAAACCATCCCCTTAGTGAAACTAAAAGAAGGGACAAACCCTCTTCTTTTAACAAAACACCTAACAACTGGAAAAAACAAGAAAAACAACAAGACAAGGCCCACACCTGGCCCAAGGCTCAAACAACTCAGAAGGCTGCAGCTTCATCTCTTACGAACCAAAAGCCGATACCAAAGCCATCTCCATTCCAGCGAACCAAACAAAACAACTAGAAAAAACAAGAAATTCCAAAAAAGCACAAAGAAAAATAAAAGAAAGAGCCACTAACCTACTTGGATGAAAACCATCACACTTTTTTGCTCCGCACAAGCTAGCAATCATTCTCCAATGCAAGATCAACACGCAGACAGGAAACAGTTTAAGCAACAATCATGAAAAGAGGCTCAGCACCCCCGAAATCTCGGCAGACCCAGCCTATCAACAAGAACAATCCCTCGAAGTAAACTGTGCTGCTGAAAATCATTAACATAATGCAATCCATCCGTCCTCAAACCTTGCCCTGCCAGATAATCTGCTGCCTGGTTCCCTTCCCTGAAAATATGACTTAACGTAGCATGAAGTGCACCAAGCAAAAACCGAGCCCTCTCAAGATCATACGCCAAAACCCAGGAACCATGCCCCTGCCCTTTAATCAAATTCACAACCACTTGAGCATCGATCTCAACCCAAACATCCTCCAAACCGTACTGCATACAAATAGAAAGACCACGAAGCAGCACAAGCAACTCAGCCTAGATCACAGGAATATCCCCATACCCTTCGAAGAAGGCCACAAGCATATTACCATAAGAGTCCCGAATAATTCCTCATCCACCTGCCCGATTCCCTTCACTACTACCATCCACATTAAGCTTAAACTTACCCTCTTGGGGTCGTAGCCAGACTACCATCTTAGGTAAATGACTCTACCTCCTCTGAACCTGACACTGAAAGAGATGAGCCAAGACATAATCCCCCTTCTGATGCCATGACTTAATCAAACCTGCAAGAGAAAGTTGCCACAACAAATTCCTAACACTCCAGATAATCCTATCAGAGAAAAAACCCATATTCCTGTGCTTTGAATTATTTCTCTCAATCCAAGCAAACCACATGATAAAAATAGGGATCAAAATACGTACATGCCCTCTGCACACATAATCACCAGAGTAGAACCAGGCACTCAACCACACAAACACATTATCCGAATCAGGTAATCGAACCCCAAAAATCTGTGCAAAGTGTAGCCAAACAGCTAACATCTTTCTCCCATTCATGAAGACATGAGACAGAGACTCCACCTGACTACAACACTGACGCCTAGAAGCAAAAAATAACCCCTTACACTGCAAACGCTCATCCACAGGCAACCAATCGTGCAACAACCTCATCATGAAAAAAGACATTTTAAGAGGAATAGAAGAATACCAGATTTCACGAAACGATTGCCTACTCTGAGCCTTCTTCCTCACAATATTCCAAGCACTATACATCGTGAAACCTCTATGCGACGTCAGGTCCCAATATGGTTCATCCTGGGCATACAACCTCAAAGGAACTTTAACTAACTCCGTCACCACAAAAGAGGGAATAACTGCCTCTAACTTTACCAAGTCCCATTCCCCATTGATCATAAAATCTTCCATTTTCGTAGAAGAAAGAAAACTATCGGACTTGAAAGAAGCCAAAGGGTGGTCTCCCCACCACATATCATGCCAAAAGAACACTTTTCCAGACCCAATCTTCCAACGCAAAAACTTCTCTCCCCGATCCCCCGCCTCCTTGATCCTCCTCTAAATACTGGAATCATGTGGACGAACACTAACAGAGAAAGAATGCCTTCCCTGACAATACTTCACCCTTATAAACTGCGCCCACAAACTATCAAAGGTCCTAAATCTCTACCACAACTTAATCTCTTGAGCATCCCCAAGATCATGCAAATCTCAAACCCCAAGTCCTCCCTCACTCTCCGAGAAACAAAGAAACCCCCACTGAGCCCAATGAATCCTCCTGTGATCCCCAATATCTCCCCAGATGAACCTGTTAAACAGTCTCTCAATACGTTCAATGACCCCCACCGGAGCCCATTGCACCTGCATGAGATAGAGAGGCATAAAATTAAGCACACTACGAAGCAACACAATTCTCGCACCTGGCGAGAGGACTCTTGATTGCCAACCTGTAATTCTGGAGGAAATTTTTCGAATCAAATCATCAAACAAGATCACCTTCTTCGGCCCCTATACAACGAAACACCCAGGTACCTAGTCGGCAGACTCTGCCTAGTAAATCCTGTAGTCCTTTCCAAAATCCTCATCCTAGCCCGCGGTGCAGATTTTGGAAGGATGAAGCCACTGTTTGCCTTATTCACCTTCTGACCTGAAAGAGACTCATACTCTGCCAAAAAATCCATAATCCTGTTCAAAGAAGATTTACAACCATTTGCAAAAATAACAATATCATCTGCAAAGGCGAGGTGGGATACCAAAAAGGAACTCCTAGCAAAATATTGCATGGAAGGAAACTGCACAAACATTCTATTCAAACCTCTAGACAAATACTCAGTAGCCAGAATAAAGAGCAGATGCGAAATGGGATCCCCCTGCCGGAGACCCCTTTTCGACTGGAAATAACCTGTAGAGCAACCATTAAGTAAAACAGAAAACCAGCAATTGGAGACACATTTTGGAATAATAGAAACCCAACGGTCACTAAATCCAAAGCATTCTAACACTTTGCAAATAAAACCCCAATCCATCCTGTCATACGCTTTCATCATATCCAGTTTAAGCAGAATATTTGACCTACGAATAGCAGAATTCAAAGAATGTACTAATTCTTGAGCCAAAAGAATATTATCCCCAATCAATCTGCCCCCAATAAATCCACTCTGATTCTCAGAAATAAGCTTAGGCAACAAAACACACAACCTCGTAGCCAACATCTTTGTAATAATCTTATTAAAAGTAGTGCAAAGACTGATTGGCCTAAAATCGTTCCACATACTTGGACTATCTTTCTTCGGAATCAAATCCAAAGTCGTAAAGGTGACTCCCCTAGGGAGCTCTGCTCCCTCCAAAAAGGCGCTCATAGCTCCCCTGAGATCCTCCTTAATAACATCCCAACACACTTGAAAAAACTTCGACGAGAAACCATCCGGCCTCGCCATAGAATATGGGTCAATACTAAATACTATATCCCGTAACTCCTCCAAAGTCGGCACTGCAAGCAAAGCATCGTTCTCTGCACCCGAAAGGATAGAAGGGATCAAAGTCCAACCACCTCTTTCCATCTCACCTTGCTCACCCTGGAGAAGCTCTGCAAAGTACTCAACTACCGAGTTCTTTATCTCTGTTTGATCCTGAAGGGTAACAACTTCCTGGTCCCTCGACACCTTTATCTCCCAAACTGTGCTTCTTATGTGCTTCGTCTTCAACAAAAGCTGAAAGAATCGAGTATTCCTCTCACCTTCCACCAACCACCTACAACCCACTTTTTGTTGCCAGAACTGCTCCTCAATAGCTAATAATCTGACCAACTTGGCTCGAGCTTCATTCAATGCCATCCGATCCCCCGGCACAGATGATGTCTGACACTGAACCTCAAGTTGCTCCACTCTCTGCTCTGCCTCTCTGACATTCTGAAACACATCACCAAAAACGTTTCGATTCCACCACTTGAGAGCACTCTTTAAACGCTGTTGCTTAAACCAAAACCTGTCAATACCTTGAGCCTGCAATGGAGAATTCCAGCTAACTTGTACAAAATCAAGAAAATTATGATGATTCGTCCAAGCATTTAAAAAACAAAACGAGGAAGGCCCTCTATCAACTGAAAGAGAAAGAGACATAAAAAGAGGACAGTGATCGAATCCTTCTCTAGCCAGGTGTTTAATTCTGGTGACAGCAAATGTATCCGGCCAAACATGATTGATGCAAACACAATCCAACCACTGAAACAAAGTCCCATTTGTCCAAGTGAACTCATTGCCTTCATATCTTGCATCAATTAAACCACAATCCAGTAGACAATTTTCGAATTCTTCCATTGAAAGAGCATTCGGCGTTGCACCATTCCACCTTTCTGACGCTACCAAGATGGCATTAAAATCACCACCAACTATTCACGGACCCTCAACAACCCTAGATATCAAAGCCATTTTCTCCCAAAGCTCACTCCTCTCAGTCAACAAGTTTTTAGCATAAACAAAGGTAGCAAACATGGGCTCCTTGAGCCAGTGAACAGAAATACACATCGTAAGAGCTTGAGCATGGTCCCTCAGAATGCCAACCTGTAAGTCTTCATCCCAAAAAAACCACACTTTATTTGAACAATTTTGAGCAAACTTGGAAGCAAACCCCAAAGTCTGTTGTGATCTCAGAACCTATGTTTTAGGGTTTAGGGTTTAGGGTTCAGGGTTTCAGGGTTCAGGGTTTAGGGTTCAGGGTTTAGGGTTTAGGGTTTAGGGTTTAGGGTTTAGGGTTTAGGGTTTAGGTTTCAGGGTTCAGGGTTCAGGGTTTAGGGTTTAGGGTTTAGGGTTCAGGGTTTAGGGTTTAGGGTTTAGGGTTCAGGGTTTTTTTTTTAAAGAAGGGGTGACCCTCAGGAATTTATTAAACTTGAAAACGAAGTACAACGCCTGGTGGGGGACCTGAACCTAACCTCCAGAAGGGGATGGGGGACAAAGACCAAAACCATCCCCTTAATGAAACTAAGAGAAGGGACAAACCCCCTTCTCATAACAGAACACCTAACAACAGGAAAAAACAAGAAAAGCAACAAAATAAGGCCCACACGAAGCCCAAAGCTCAAAAAATTCAGAAGGCTGCAACTTCTTCTCTTATTGACCCAAAGCCGACACCAAAGCGATCTCCATTCCAACGAACCAAACAAAAAACAAGAAGAACAAGAATATAGAAAACATCACAATGAAAAAGAAAGGAAAGAGCCACTAACTTGCTTGGACGAAAAAACACCACTCTTTTCCGATACGCACAAGCTAGCAATCCTTCTCCTTTGCAAGATCAGAACACAGACAGGAAACAGTTTAAGCAACAACAAGAAAAGAGGCTCAACACCCCCGAAAACTCGGCAGACCCAGCCATCGACACGAACAATCCCACGAAGTAAACTGTGCCGCTGAAAATCATTAACGTAATGCAAGTCATCCGTCCTCAAACCTTGCCCTGCCAGATAATCTGCTGCCTGGTTCCCTTCCCTGAAAATATGACTCAACGTAGCATGAAATGCACCAAGCAAGAAATGAGCCCTCTCAAGATCATACACCAAAACCCAGGAACCACGCCCCTGCCCTTTAATCAAATTCACAACCACTTGGGCATCCATCTCAACCCAAACATCCTCCAAACCATACTGCATACAGATAGAAAGACCACGAAGGAGCGCAAATAACTCAGCCTGGATCATAGGAATATCCCCATACCTTTCAAAGAAGGCCACAAGCATATTACCATGAGAGTCCCGAATAATCCCTCCTCTACCTGCCCGATTTCCTTCACTACTACCATCCACATTAAGCTTAAACTTACCCTCCTGGGGTCGCCGCCAGACCACCATCCTAGGTAAAGGACTCTGCCTCCTTTGAACCTGACATTGAAAGAGAGGAGCCAAGACAGAATCCCCCTTCCAGTGCCATGACTTAATCAAATCTGCAAGAGAAAGTTGCCACAACAAATTCCTAACACGCCAGATAATCCTATCAGAGAAAAAACCCATATTCCTGTGCTTTGAATCATTTCTCTCAACCCAAGCAAACCACAGGATAAAAATAGGGATCAAAATACGCACATGCCCTCTGCAGACATAATCACCAGAATAGAACCAGGCACTCAGCCACACAAATACATTATCCGAATCAGGTAATCTAACCCAAAAAATCTGTGCAAAGTGTAGCCAGACAGCTGAAATCTTTCTCCCATTCATGAAGACATAAGACAAAGACTCTACCTGACAGCAACACTGACACCTAGAAGCAAAAAGTAACCCCTTACGCTGCAAACGCTCATCCACAAGCAACCAATCATGCAACAACCTCATCATGAAAAAAGACATTTTAAGAGGAATAGAAGAATACCAGATTTCACGGAACGATCGTCGACTTTGTGCCTTCTTCCTCACAAGATTCCAAGCACTATACATCGTGAAGTCTCCATGCGACGTCAGGTCCCAATACGGTTCATCTTGGGCATACAACCTCAAAGGAATTTTAATTAACTCTGTCACCACAAAGGAGGGGAGAAACGCCTCTAACTTCACCAAATCCCACTCGCCATTAATCACAAAGTCTTCCACTTTCGCAGAAGAAAGAAAACTATCGGACTTGAAGGAATCCAAAGGGCAGTCTCCCCACCACACATCATGCCAAAAGAACCCTTTACCCGACCCAATCATCCAACGCAAAAACTTCTCTCCCCGATCCCCTGCCTTCCTGATCCTCCTCCAAATATTGGAATCATGCGGACGAACACTAACAGAGAAATGGTGCCTTCCCTGACAATACTTCGCCCTCATAAATTGTGCCCACAAACTATCAGAGGTCCTAAATCTCCACCACAACTTAATCTCCTGAGCATCCCTAAGATCATGCAAATCTCGAACCCCAAGTCCTCCCTCACTCTCCGGGAAACAAAGAGACCCCCACAGAGCCCAATGAATCCTCTTGTGATCCCCAATATCTCCCCAGATGAACCTGTTAAACAATCTCTCAATACGCTCAATGACCCCCACCGGAGCCCGTTGCACCTGCATGAGATAAAGAGGCATAGAAGTAAGCACACTTCGAAGCAACACAATTCTCGCACCTGGCGAGAGGACTCCCGACTGCCAACTTGTAATTCTGGAAGAAATTTTCCGAATCAAATCATCAAACAAGACCACCTTCTTCGGCCCCTTATACAACGGAACACCCAAGTACCTAGTCGGCAGACTCTGCCTAGTAAAACCTGTAGTCCTTTCCACAATCCTCACCCTAGCCCGCGAAGAGGATTCTGGAAGGATGAAACCACTCTTTGCCTTATTCACCTTTTGACCATAAAGAGATTCATATTCTGCCAAAAAAGCCTATAATCCTGCTCAAAGAAGATTTACAACCATTCGCAAAAATAACAATATCATTTGCAAATGCGAGATGAGATACCAAAAAAGAACTCCTAGCAAAATATTGCATGGAAGGAAACTGCACAAACATTCTATTCAGACCCCTAGACAAATACTCTACAGCTAAAATAAAGAGGAGAGGCGAGATGGGGTCCCATTGCCGAAGACCTCTTTTCGACTGAAAATAACCTGTGGAGCTACCATTAAGCAAAACAGAAAACCAACAAATGGAAACACATTTCCGAATAATCGAGACCCAGCGGTCACAAAAACCAAAGCATTCCAAAACTTTGCAAAGAAAACCCCAATCCATCTTGTCATATGCTTTCATCATATCAAGTTTAAGCAGAATATTTGACCCACGAATAGCAGAATTCAATGAATGTACTAACTCCTGAGCCAAAAGAATATTATCCCCAATCAATCTACCCCCAATAAATCCACTCTGATTCTCAGAAATGAGCTTAGGCAACAAAACACACAACCTCGTGGCCAATATCTTTGTAATGATCTTATTAAAAGTAGTGCAAAGACTCATTGGCCTAAAATCGTCCCACATACCTGGATTATCTTTCTTCGGAATCAAAACCAAAGTCGTAGAGGTGACTCCCCTAGGGAGCTCTGCTCCCTCCAAAAAGGCGCTCACAACCCCCCTGAGATCCTCCTTAATAACATCCCAACTCACCTGATAAAACTTCGACGAGAAACCATCTGGCCCTGCCACGGAATATGGGTCAATACTGAACACAATATCCCGCAACTCCTCCAAAGTCGGCACTGCAAGCAAAGCATCGTTCTCTGCAACCGAAAGGATAGAGGGGATCAAAGTCCAATCGCCTCCCTCCACCTCACACTGCTCGCCCAGAAGTAACGCTGCAAAGTAGTCAACTGCCGAGTTCTTTATCTCCGTCTGATCCTGAAGGGTAACAACTTCCTGGTCCCTCGGCACCTTTATCTCCCAAACTGTGCTTGTCATGTGCTTCGTCTTCAACAAAAGCTGAAAGAATCGAGTATTCCTCTCACCTTCCACCAACCACCTGCAACCCATTTTCTGTTGCCAGAACTGCTCCTCAATAGCTAATAATCTGACCAACTTGGCTCGAGCTTCATTCAATGCCAACCGATCCCTCGGCACAAATGATGTCTGATACTAAATCTCAAGTTGCTCCACTCTCTGTTCAGCCTCTCTGATATTCTGAAACACATCTCCAAAAACGTTTCGATTCCACCACTTGAGAGCACTTTTTAAACGCTGTTGCTTAAACCAAAACCTGTCAATGCCTTGAGCCTGAAATGAAGAATTCCAGCTAGCCTGCACAAAATCAAGAAAGTTATGATGACCTTTCCAAGCATTTAAAAAACGAAACGAGGAAGGCCCTCTATCAACTGAAAGAGAAAGAGATATAAAAAGAGGACAGTGATCAGATCCTTCTCTAGCCAGGTGTTTAATTCTGGTGACAGCAAATGTATCCGGCCATACATGGTTGATGCAAACACGATCCAACCGCTGAAACAAAGTTCTATTAGTCCAAGTAAACTCATTTCCTTCATATCCTGCATCAATTAAACCACAATCTAACAGACAATTGCCGAAATCCTCCATCGAAAGAGCATTCGGCGTCGCACCATTCCACCTTTCAGACGCTGCCAAGATGGCGTTAAAATCACCACCAACCATCCACGGACCCTCAACAACCCTAGATATCAAAGCCATTTCCTCCCAAAGTTCTCTCCTCTCAGTCAACAAGTTTTTAGCATAAACAAAAGTAGCAAACATGGGCTCCTTGAGCCAGTGAACAGAAATACACACCGTAAGAGCCTGGGCATGGTCCCTCAGAATGTCAACCTGTAAGTCTTCATCCCAAAAAAACCACACTTTATTTGAACAATTTTGAGCAAACCTGGAAACAAACCCCAAAGTCCGCGAATAAAAAGAAATTTGATCCGCATAAACCATAGGTTCTGAGATTGCAACAAACTTTAACCTGTGCATTTTAATCAACTTCTTCAACCTATGCAAACCCACAGTACGGGCCACTCCCCTAACATTCCATATAAGTCCACTAATCATCATAAAAAAAGGGAGGAGTCGCATGTGTTACCTTTTTCCACAATGGACTTACTTCGCGTGATGCGCGGAGAACCCAACTGCTGCTGCCTAGTTTTTGTTGACTTTTTGCTCTTCTCAGCAACCTGCAACTTATCCGTCGAATTGCTCCTGGAAATCACCTGAGGGTGCACCTCCATTGTATCCTCCAACCCTGAAGTTTGTCCATGCAAAGGGAAGCACCTATCACCCGAATTAGAGCTTGACAATATCTAATCCATGTTGGTAACACACAAAGCTAGCTCACCTACCCCAACTGGCAAACCTTCGTCACCCCCATGTAGCTCCCCCTCTATCCTAGCTCCAGTACTATATTCTACCCCAATACCTCTAAACATCGTGTCCCTAACTATGACATCTCCCTCATTCTCCTCACTCACCAATTTTTCATCCTCAGCACCATGAACCTCCTCCTCTACCCGAATGACAAGCTCACGACCCTTAACCTCACTATCCTCCCTTTCCTCTTCTTCACCCTCACTAGCCTCCTTACTGACACCACCCTCCTCGCTATCACTCTTATCACCATCATTCCTCCTCACCTCACTACTAACACTATCACTCTTCCCTTTAGAAACCCCCTCTAAACTACCCCCGATCCCATGGGACTGTTGAGAAGAATCCTCAACAGAGAACACATGCGAAGGATCCTTACTAGAGGCACTTTTGGAAGAACCTGAGCTCAAATCGAGACAATCATCATTACTCAGTTTCTCACCAAAAGTAACTCTCCTCACCTTTCCATTTTGCTCTCCGTTCTCATTTTTTCCCTCATCATTTGTTTTTTTCTCTCCCTCTCGAGATTCATGTAATATCTCACCCACTCGATTTTGAACATTACGCACTATCTCTCTATCTTCCCCTTTTTGACGCTCTTCTTCTTTTTCAAACTCCTCTCTTTCTTTTTCTTGTTCCTCTCTCAATCTCACTCTTTCTTTTTCAATATTTTTCACGAATTCTTCTCTCATTTTTTCTTGCTCTCTCTCAAACTCTTCTATTTTTCTCTAGCTCACTCAAGGAACTCTCACCTTTCTCGAAGCTCAACCTGTCAAAAGAGTTTTTAACCGGAACTGTGTTACCTGTGTCATTTTGTGGAGATTTGGCTGCATACTGTTTGTTGCCCATTTTATTTTTTCTACCACGAACATCAATGAACCCCTCTTTATCCACTGCCTTACCCTTATTCTGTCTAGAAGGAGGTGGGGGTGGAGGTGGAGTTGGTTTAAGATTCCCCCCAGACCCTGAACCCCCAGTAGGTGGCTTTCTATGAAACATTTCCTTTCGCCTTTTCTCCATAGCCGCACGACGCTCCTTTTTTGAAGTGGTAACCAAACAAAACTCCTCCTCGTGCCCCAAATATTTACACCGAGTCCAATAAGGAGGCATCTCCTCAAACATAACCTCCTGCCAGTACCCACCCACACTCACACCCTCCTCATTCTCATAACTAACATAAATTTCAGATGGAGGGATTTTCAAACAATCAAACTCAATTTGTATTCTAGCTTGGGACGGACGTGTCCCCCTAGAAGTCGACTCATCCATTTGAATTGGAGTTCCAAGAGTTCTAGCAAGCCCCATAAGCACAGACTTTTCAAACAAATGAGCACTTAAATTCAGAAACGAGACCCAAACCGGAACAATAGAAGACTCTTTTTCAGGAGAAAAATCCAAACTCCATTTAAAAGGACGCATTTTCCGACCATCAAAAAACTACTCATTCTTATTCCAAATCCTTTTAAAATCAGCCTCATTAGTTAACTTAATCAAAATATGTTTATAGTCCAACCACAACACTTGATAATCACCAACAAGACCAAGCTTTGAAAAATGGAAACGAATTCTTGCAATTAACGGCATAGTATTGAATTTTCCAACAATGGCATATTTAAACGGCTCAAGCAAGACATCCAATTCAGCCAAACGAATACCAAAAGCAGGCTTAGTCATGAATGTTTTAGGGTTTAGGGTTTAGGGTTCAGGGTTTAGGGTTCAGGGTTCAGGGTTTAGGGTTCAGGGTTTAGGGTTTTTTTTTTGCGTTCGTAATTAGGGTTTAGGGTTTAGGGTTTAGGGTTTAGAGTTTTTTTTTTTTATTATGAGGGTGTGACCCTCAGGAATTTATTAAAAATGAAAATAAAGTACAACGCCTGGAGGGGGACCTGAACCTGACCTCCAGAAGGGGATGGGGGACAAAGACCAAAACCATCCCGTTAATGAAACTAGGAGAAGGGACAAACCCCCTTCTTATAACAGAACACCTAACAGCAGGAAAAAACAAGAAAAATAACAAAACATGGCCCACACCAAGCCAAAAGCTCAAAAAACTCAGAAGGTTGTAGCTTCTTCTCTTACTGACCCAAAGCCGACACCAAAGCCGACACCAAAGCCATCTCCATTCCAACGAACCAAAAGAAAAAACACGAAGAACAAGAAATTCGAAAAAAGCACAATGAAAAATAAAGGAAAGAGCCACTAACCTGCTTGGACGAAAAACACCACTCTTTTCCGATACGCACAAGCTAGCAATCCTTCTCCTTTGCAAGATCAGAGCACAGACAAGAAACAGTTTAAGCAACAACAAGAAAAGAGGCTCAGCACCCCCTAAAACTCGGCAGACCCAACCTATCGACGCAAACAATCCCACGAAGTAAACTGTGCCGCTGAAAGTCATTAACGTAATGCAAACCATCCGTCCTCAAACCTTGCCCTGCTAGATAATCTGCTGCCTGGTTCCCTTCCCTGAAAATATGACTCAACGTAGCATGAAGTGCACCAAGCAAGAAACGAGCCCTCTTAAGATCATACGCCAAAACCCAGGAACCACGTCCCTGCCCTTTAATCAAATTCACAACCACTTGGGCATCCATCTCCACCCAAACATCCTCCAAACCATACTGCATACAAATAGAAAGGCCACGAAGGAGCGCAAATAACTCAGCCTGGATCGCAGGAATATCCCCAAACCTTTCAAAGAATGCCACAAGCATATTACCACGAGAGTCCCGAATAATCCCTCCTCCACCTGCCCGATTACCTTCACTACTACCATCCACATTAAGCTTAAACTTACCTTCCTGCGGTCGCTGCCAGACCACCATCCTAGGTAAAGGACTCTGCCTTCTCTGAACCTGACATTGAAAAAGAGGAGCCAAAACAGAATCCCCCTTCCAGTGCCAAAACTTAATCAAACCTGCAAGAGAAAGTTGCCACAACAAATTCCTAACACGCCAGATAATCCTACCAGAGAAAAAACCCATATTCCTGTGTTTTGAATCATTTCTCTCAACCCAAGCAAACCACAGGATAAAAATAGGGATCAAAATACGCACATGCCCTCTGCAGACATAATCACCAGAATAGAACCAGGCACTCAACCACACAAACACATTATCCGAATCAGGTAATCTAACCCCAAAAATCTGTGCAAAGTGCAGCCAGATAGTTGAAATCTTTCTCCCATTCATGAAGACATGAGACAAAGACTCCACCTGACTGCAACACTGACACCTAGAAGCAAAAAGTAATCCCTTACGCTGCAAACGCTCATCCACAGGCAACCAATCGTGCAACAACCTCATCATTAAAAAAGACATTTTAAGAGGAATAGAAGAATACCAGATTTCACGGAACGATCGTCGACTCTGTGCCTTCTTCCTCACAAGATTCCAAGCACTATACATCGTGAAATCGCCATGCGACGTCAGGTCCCAATACGGTTCATCCTGGGCGTACAACCTCAAAGGAATTTTAATTAACTCTGTCACCACAAAGGAGGGGAGAACCGCCTCTAACTTCACCAAGTCCCACTCGCCATTGATCACAAAGTCTTCCACTTTCGCAGAAGACAGAAAACCATCGGACTTGAAGGAAGCCAAAGGGTGGTCTCCCCACCACACATCATGCCAAAAGAACACTTTACCCGACCCAATCTTCCAACGCAAAAACTTCTCTCCTCGATCCCCTACCTCCCTAATCCTCCTCCAAATACTGGAATCATGCGGACGAACACTAACAGAGAAAGGGTGCCTTCCCTGACAATACTTCGCCCTCATAAACTGCGCCCACAGACTATCAGAGGTCCTAAATCTCCACCACAACTTAATCTCCTGAGCATCCCCAAGATCATGCAAATCTCGAACCCCAAGTCCTCCCTCACTCTCCGGGAAACAAAGAGTCCCCCACGGAGCCCAATGAATCCTCCTCTGATCCCCAATATCTCCCCAGATGAACCTGTTAAACAGTCTCTCAATACGCTCAATGACCCCCAACGGAGCCCGTTGCACCTGCATGAGATAAAGGGGCATAGAAGTAAGCACACTCCGAAGCAACACAATTCTCGCACCTGGCGAGAGGACTCTAGACTGCCAACCTGTAATTCTGGAAGAAATTTTCCGAACCAAATCATCAAACAAAACCACCTTCTTTGGCCCCTTATATAACGGAACACTCAAGTACCTCGTCGGCAGACTCTGCCTAGTAAAACGTGTAGTCCTTTCCACAATCCTCACCCTAGCCCGCGGAGAAGATTCTGGAAGGATGAAACCACTCTTTGCCTTATTCACCTTTTGACCAGAAAGAGACTCATATTCTACCAAAAAACTCATAATCCTGCTCAAAGAAGATTTACAACCATTCGCAAAAATAACAATATCATCTGCAAAAGCGAGGTGGGATACCAAAAAGGAACTCCTAGCAAAATATTGCATGGAAGGAAACTGCACAAACATTCTATTCAGACCCCTAGACAAATATTCTGCAGCTAAAATAAAGAGAAGAGGAGAGATAGGGTCCCCTTGCCGAAGACCTCTTTTCGACTGAAAATAACCTGTGGAGCTACCATTAAGCAAAACAGAAAACCAACAATTGGAAACACATTTCCGAATAATCGAGACCCAACGGTCACAAAAACCAAAACATTCCAAAACTTTGCAAAGAAAACCCCAATCCATCCTGTCATATGCTTTCATCATATCAAGTTTAAGCAAAATATTTGACCCACGAATAGCAGAATTCAATGAATGTACTAACTCCTGAGCCAAAAGAATATTATCCCCAATCAATCTACCCCCAATAAATCCACTCTGATTCTCAGAAATGAGCTTAGGCAACAAAACACACAACCTCGTGGCCAACATCTTTGTAATGATCTTATTAAAAGTAGTGCAAAGACTGATTGGCCTAAAATCGTTCCACATACCTGGACTATCTTTCTTCGGAATCAAAACCAAAGTCGTAGAGGTGACTCCCTTAGGGAGCTCAGCTCCCTCCAAAAAGGCGCTCACAGCTCCCCTGAGATCCTTCTTAATGACATCCCAACACACCTGATAAAATTTCGACGAGAAACCATCCGGCCCCGCCACGGAATATGGGTCAATACTGAACACAATATCCCGCAACTCCTCCAAAGTCGGCACTGCAAGAAAAGCATCGTTCTCTGCAACCGAAAGGATAGAGGGGATCAAAGTCCAATCACCTCCCTCAACCTCACACTGCTCACCCTGAAGTAGCTCAGCAAAGTACTCAACTGCCGAGTTCTTTATCTCCGTCTGATCTTGAAGGGTAACAACTTCCTGGTCCCTCGACACCTTTATCTCCCAAACTGTGCTTCTTATGTGCTTTGTCTTCAACAAAAGCTGAAAAAAACGAGTATTCCTCTCACCTTCCACCAACCACCTGCAACCCGCTTTCTGTTGCCAAAACTGCTCCTCAATAGCTAATAATCTGACCAACTTGGCTCGAGCTTCATTCAATGCCAACCGATCCCCCGGTACAGATGATGTCTGACATTGAATCTCAAGTTGCTCCACTCTCTGCTCAGCCTCTCTGACATTCTGAAACACATCTCCAAAAACGTTTCGATTCCACCACTTGAGAGCACTCTTTAAACACTGTTGCTTAAACCAAAACCTGTCAATACCTTGAGCCTACAAAGGAGAATTCTAGCTAGCCTGAACAAAATCAAGAAAATTATGATGATTAGTCCAAGCAGTTAAAAAACGAAACGAGGAAGGCCCTCTATCAACTGAAAGAGAAAGAGACATAAAAAGAGGACAGTGATCAGATCCTTCTCTAGCCAGATGTTTAATTCTGGTGACAGCAAATGTATCCGGCCAAACATGGTTGATGCAAACACGATCCAACCGTTGAAACAAAGTTCCATTAGTCCAAGTGAACTCATTGCCTTCATATCCTGCATCAATTAAACCACAATCCAACAGACAATTGCCGAATTCCTCCATTGAAAGAGCATTCGGCGTCGCACCATTCCACCTTTCCGACGCAGCCAAGATGGCATTAAAATCACCACCAACCATCCACGGACCCTCAACAACCCTAGATATCAAATCCATTTCCTCCCAAAGATCTCTCATCTCTGTCAACAAGTTTTTAGCATAAACAATAGTGGCAAACATGGGCTCCTTGAGCCAGTGAACAGAAATACACACCGTAAGAGCCTGAGCATGGTCCCTCAGAATGTCAACCTGTAAGTCTTCATCCCAGAAAACCACACTTTATTTGAACAATTTTGAGCGAACCTGGAAGCAAACCCCAAAGTCTGCGAATAAAAAGAAATTTGATCCGCAGAAACCATAGGTTCTGAGATCGCAACAAACTTTAACCTGTGCATTTTAATCAACTTCTTCAACCTACGCAAAACCACAGTTCGCGCCACTCCCCTAATATTCCATATAAGTCCACTAATCATCAGAAAAAAGAGGAGAGTCGCCTGTGTTACCTTTTTCCACATAGGACTTACTTCGCGTGATGCGCGGAGAACCCAACTGCTGCTGCCTGTTTTTTGTTGACTTCTTGCTCTTCTCAGCAACCTGCAACTTATCCGTCGAACTGCTCCTAGAAATCACCCGAGGGTGCACCTCTATTGTATCCGCCAACCCTGTAGTTTGCCCAGGCAAAGGGAAACAACTAGCCCCCGAATTAGAGCTTGACAATATAGGATCCATGTTGATAGCACACAAAGTCAGCTCGCCAACCCCAACCGGAAAACCTTCGTCTCCCTCGTGTAGCTCTCTCTCTAACCTAACTCCAGTACTAACTTCCATCCCTATTACTCCAACCATCGTTTCCCTAGCCACTTCCTCATTCCCCTCACTCATTAATTTTTCACCCTTACCACCATGACCCTCCTCCTCATCTCGAATGATAAGCTCACGACCCTCAACCTCACAACCCTCCTCTTCATCCCCCTCACCCTCACTACCATCCTCACTGACAGCCCTCTCCTCACTACTATTCCTATCACCAACCTCCCCCCTCATCTCACTACTAACACTATCACTCAGCCCTTCAGAAACCCCCTCTAAACTACCCCCCAGCCCATGAGACCGCTGAGAAGAATCCCCAACAGAGTACACATGCGAAGGATCCTCACTAGGGGTACTCTTGGTATAATCTGAGCTCAAATCGAAACAATCTTCATTACTCAATTTCTCACCAAAAGTAACTCTCCTCACCTCTCCCTTTTTCTCTCCTCTTTCATTTTTTCCTTCAACACTCATTTTTTCCTCTCCCTCTCGAGATGCACGCAATATCTTACCCACTCTATTTTGCACCTTACACACTGTCTCTCTATCTTCCTTTTTTGACACTCTTCTTCTTTTTCAAACTCCTCTCTTTCTTTTCCTCGCTCCTCTCTCAATTTCTTTTTTTCACTCTCAATATTTTCCACAAACTCATCTCTCGCTTTTTCTTGCTTTCTCTCAAACTCTTCTATTTTTTTCTCATGATTTTTATCAACCTCACACAAAGAGCTCTCTCCGTTCTCAAAGTTCAATCTATGAAAAGAGTTTGTAATTGGAATTGTGTTACCTGTATCATTTTGAGGAGTCTTAACTGCATATTGCTTGTTGTCCATTTTATTTATCTTGCCATGAACATCAGTGAACCCATCCCTGTCAATTGCCTTACCTTTGCTCTGGCCCGATGGAGGAGGGGTGGAGGTGGCTTCGGATCATTACCCCCAGACCCTGGTCCCCCACTAGGTGGTCTTCTATTAAACATTTCCCTTCTCCTTTTCTCGAAAGTCGCTCTACGTTCTTTTTCCGACGTGGTAACCAAACAAAATTCCTCCTCATGCCCCAAATGCTTACACCGAGAGCAATAAGGAGGCATCGCCTCAAACATAACCTCCTGCCAATATCCCCCAACACTCACACCATCCTTATTCTCATAACTTACAAAAATCTCAGATGGAAGAGTTTTCAAACAATCAAACTCAATCTGTATCCTAGCTTGGGATGGACGTGTCCCCTTAGAAGTGGACTCATCCATTTGAATAGGAGTTCCAAGAGCTCTAGCAAGCCCCATTAGCACATATTTTTTAAACAAGTGAGCACGTAAATTCGGAAATAAAACCCAAACAGGAACAATAGATGACTCTTTTTCAGGAGAAAAGTCCAAACTCCACTTAAAAGGGCACATTTTTTGACCATCAAAAAACCATTCATTCTTATTCCAAATTCGTTTAAAATCATCCTCATTTGTTAACTTAATCAAAATGTGCTTATAATCCAACCATAAAATTTGATACTCACCAACCAATTTCAGCTTAGAAAAGTGAAAAAGAATCCTTGCAATTAACGGCATACTGGTAAACTTCCCAACAATGGCATACTTAAAAGGTTCAAATAAAACATTCAGTTCAGCCAATTTAATACCAAAAGACAGTTTATTCATATAAGTTTTTGGTCCCCGCGAAACAGGAATCAATGGAGGTGTAGCAGAATTTATAACAGCTGCGAAACTCTTACCCCACGCTCTTGGAGACGAAGGCTTGATAACTGGAGGCAAATGCGCAGTTGGCAGAGGAGGGACAGGCGCTGAAACAGCAAGGCTTGACGACGGAAGCGGCGGAAAGAATGGCTGCGCAACAGGGGCAGTCTGCCGCGCCGGAAAGGGCACAGCAGGAGGCCCCTGCCGCGCGCCGCGTGGCGCTGCAAGGCCCTGTTGCGCCTCGCGAGGTGCAGCAGCAGAGCCCTACAGCGCCTGGCATGGCGCAGCAGTCACTGATTGCTGCGCCACATGGTTCTTGGGTACAGCAGCGAGGGGCTGCTGCACCCTATCAGCCTACGCATCAGCGTGAGGCTGATGCGCAGGTGGTGCAGCACCACTTGGGTGCTGCGCCGGGGCTTGAAGCTGCGCAGCAGCGTGAGGCTGCTGCGCAGAAGCAAAAAATGATGCAGCAGCAGGGTGCTGCTGCGTCGAGGAAGAAGGCTGGCCTTCTAGGCCAGCCACCAGTGACGTGTAGTCACCAGACGGCAAGCCTGGCGCCGGCGGCGCCGCCATGCGTGAAGCTGCTTTGGATTCGAAGAGAGAGCCGCCAGAGAGAGAAAGCTAGGTTTGCAGCATTTTTGGTTGGTTTCGGTTCAGGTTCAGTTCATTCATTCAGGTTCAGTTCATCAGTTCAGGTTCATTCATTCATTCAGTTCATTCAGGTTCAGTTCAGTTTAGGTTCTTCATTCAGTTCATTCAGTTCATTCATTCAGGTTCAGGTTCATTCAGTTCAGTTCAGGTTCATTCAGTTCAGGTTCATTTCATTCAGGTTCAAGTTCAGGTTCATTCAGGTTCAGGTTCAGGTTCAGTTCAGTTCATTCAGTTCAGTTCATTCAGTTTAGGTTCATTCATTCAGGTTTATTCAGTTCATTCAGGTTCAGGTTCATTCAGTTCATTTCATTCAGTTCATTCAGTTCAGGTTCAGGTTCAGTTCATTCAGTTCAGGTTCAGTTCAGGTTCAGGTTCATTCAGTTCACAGTTCAGTTCATTCAGGTTCATTCATTCAGGTTCAGGTTCAGTTCAGTTCAGGTTCAGGTTCAGTTCATTCAGTTCATTCATTCAGGTTCAGGTTCATTCAGTTCAGTTCATGGTTCAGTTCAGTTCAGGTTCATTTCAGGTTCAGGTTCAGGTTAGTTCAGTTCATTCAGGTTCAGTTCATTCAGGTTCAGTTCAGTTCAGTTCAGGTTCAGGTTCAGGTTCATTCAGGTTTAGGTTCAGTTCATTCAGGTTCAGTTCAGGTTCAGTTCAGTTCAGTTTCATTCAGTTCAGTTCAGGTTCAGGTTCAGGTTCATTCAGGTTCAATTCATTCATGTTCAGGTTCAGGTTCATTTCATTCAGTTCAGTTCAGTTCATTTCATTTCATTCAGGTTCAGTTCAATTCAGTTTCAGGTTCAGGTTCATTCATTCAGGTTCAGGTTCAGTTCATTCAGGTTCAGGTTCAGGTTCATTCATTCAGTCCAGGTTCATTCATTCAGTTCAGGTTCAGTTCATTCAGTTCAGGTTCATTTCAGTTCATTCATTTCATTCAGTTCATTCAGTTTAGGTTCAGGTTCATTCAGGTTCAGTTCAGGTTCATTCAGATTTAGGGTTTAGGGTTTAGGGTTTAGGGTTTAGGGTTTAGGGTTTAGGGTTTAGGGTTTAGGGTTTAGGGTTTAGGGTTTAGGGTTCAGGGTTTAGGGTTTAGGGTTTAGGGTTTAGGGTTTAGGGTTTAGGGTTTAGGGTTTAGGGTTTAGGGTTTAGGGTTTAGGGTTTAGGGTTTGTTTTTTTTTTTTTGTTTTTTTTTTTGGTGAAAGAGGGGGTGACCCTCAAGAATTTATTAAAAATGGAAACAAAGTACAATGCCTGGAGGGGGACCTGAACCTGACCTCCAGAAGGGGATGGGGGACAAAGACCAAAACCATCCCCTTAATGAAACTAAGAGAAGGGACAAACCCCCTTCTCATAACAAAACACCTAACAGCAGGAAAAAACAAGAAAAACAACAAAACATGGCCCACACCAAGCCAAAAGCTCAAAAAACTCAGAAGGCTGTAGCTTCTTCTCTTACTGGCCCAAAGCCGACACCAAAGCCATCTCCATTCCAACGAACCAAAAGAAAAAACACAAAGAACAAGAAAATCGAAAAGAGCACAATGAAAAAGAAAGGAAAGAGCCACTAACCTGCTTGGACGAAAAACACCACTCTTTTCCGATACGCACAAGCTAGCAATCCTTCTCATTTGCAAGATCAGAGCACAGACAGGAAACAGTTTAAGCAACAACAAGAAAAGAGGCTCAGCACCCCCGAAAACTCGGCAGACCCAGCCTATCGACACGAACAATCCCACGAAGTAAACTGTGCTGCTGAAAATCATTAACGTAATGCAAGCCATCCGTCCTCAAACCTTGCCCTGCCAGGTAATCTGCTGCCTGGTTCCCTTCCCTGAAAATATGACTCAACGTAGCATGAAGTGCACCAAGCAAGAACCGAGCCCTCTCAATATCATACGCCAAAACCCAGGAACCACGTCCCTGCCCTTTAATCAAATTCACAACCACTTGGGCATCCATCTCCACCCAAACATCCTCCAAACCATACTGCATACAAATAGAAAGGCCACGAAGGAGCGCAAATAACTCAGCCTGGATCGCAGGAATATCCCTAAACCTTTCAAAGAAGGCCACAAGCATATTACCACGAGAGTCCCGAATAATCCCTCCTCCACCTGCCCGATTACCTTCACTACTACCATCCACATTAAGCTTAAACTTACCTTCCTGGGGCCGCCGCCAGACCACCATCCTAGGTAAAGGACTCTGCCTTCTCTGAACCTGACATTGAAAAAGAGGAGCCAAAACAGAATCCCCCTTCCAGTGCCAAAACTTAATCAAACCTGCAAGAGAAAGTTGCCACAACAAATTCCTAACACGCCAGATAATCCTATCAGAGAAAAAACCCATATTCCTGTGTTTTGAATCATTTCTCTCAACCCAAGCAAACCACAGGATAAAAATAGGGATCAAAATACGCACATGCCCTCTGCAGACATAATCACCAGAATAAAACCAGGCACTCAACCACATAAAAACATTATCCGAATCAGGTAATCTAACCCCAAAAATCTGTGCAAAGTGCAGCCAAACAGCTGAAATCTTTCTCCCATTCATGAAGACATGAGACAAAGACTCCACCTGACTGCAACACTGACACCTAGAAGCAAAAAGTAATCCCTTACGCTGCAAACGCTCATCCACAGGCAACCAATCGTGCAACAACCTCATCATGAAAAAAGACATTTTAAGAGGAATAGAAGAATACCAGATTTCACGGAACGATCGTCGACTCTGTGCCTTCTTCCTCACAAGATTCCAAGCACTATACATCGTGAAGTCTCCATGCGACGTCAGGTCCCAATACGGTTCATCCTGGGCATACAACCTCAAAGGAATTTTAATTAACTCTGTCACCACAAAGGAGGGGAGAACCGCCTCTAACTTCACCAAGTCCCACTCGCCATTGATCACAAAGTCTTCCACTTTCGCAGAAGACAGAAAACCATCGGACTTGAAGGAAGCCAAAGGGCGGTCTCCCCACCACACATCATGCCAAAAGAACACTTTGCCCGAGCCAATCTTCCAGCGCAAAAACTTCTCTCCCCGATCCCCTGCCTCCCTGATCCTCCTCCAAATACTGGAATCTTGCGGACGAACACTAACAGAGAAAGGGTGCCTTCCCTGACAATACTTCGCCCTCATAAACTGCGCCCACAGACTATCAGAGGTCCTAAATCTCCACCACAACTTAATCTCCTGAGCATCCCCAAGATCATGCAAATCTCGAACCCCAAGTCCTCCCTCACTCTCCGGGAAACAAAGAGTCCCCCACGGAGCCCAATGGATCCTCCTCTGATCCCCAATATCTCCCCAGATGAACCTGTTAAACAATCTCTCAATACGCTCAATGACCCCCAACGGAGCCCGTTGCACCTGCATGAGATAAAGAGGCATAGAAGTAAGCACACTCCGAAGCAACACAATTCTCGCACCTGGCGAGAGGACTCTCGACTGCCAACCTGTAATTCTGGAAGAAATTTTCCGAACCAAATCATCAAACAAAACCACCTTCTTCGGCCCCTTATATAACGGAACACCCAAGTACCTCGTCGGCAGACTCTGCCTAGTAAAACCTGTAGTCCTTTCCACAATCCTCACCCTAGCCCGCGGGGAGGATTCTGGAAGGATAAAACCACTCTTTGCCTTATTCACCTTTTGACCAGAAAGAGACTCATAATCTGCCAAAAAACTCATAATCCTGCTCAAAGAAGATTTACAACCATTCGCAAAAATAACAATATCATCTGCAAAAGCGAGGTGGGATACCAAAAAGGAACTCCTGGCAAAATATTGCATGGAAGGAAACTGTACAAACATTCTATTCAGACCCCTAGACAAATATTCTGCAGCTAAAATAAAGAGATGGGGAGAGATGGGGTCCCCTTGCCGAAGACCTCTTTTCGATTGAAAATAACCTGTGGAGCTACCATTAAGCAAAACAGAAAACCAACAATTGGAAACACATTTCCGAATAATCGAGACCCAACGGTCACAAAAACCAAAACATTCCAAAACTTTGCAAAGAAAACCCCAATCCATCCTGTCATATGCTTTCATCATATCAAGTTTAAGCAAAATATTTGACCCACGAATAGCAGAATTCAATGAATGTACTAACTCCTGAGCCAAAAGAATATTATCCCCAATCAATCTACCCCCAATAAATCCACTCTGATTCTCAGAAATGAGCTTAGGCAACAAAACACACAACCTCGTGGCCAACAGCTTTGTAATGATCTTATTAAAAGTAGTGCAAAGACTGATTGGCCTAAAATCGTTCCACATACCTGGGCTATCTTTCTTCGGAATCAAAACCAAAGTCGTAGAGGTGACTCCCTTAGGGAGCTCAACCCCCTCCAAAAAGGCGCTCACAGCTCCCCTGAGATCCTCCTTAATGACATCCCAACACACCTGATAAAATTTTGACGAGAAACCATCCGGCCCTGCCACGGAATATGGGTCAATACTAAACACAATATCCCGCAACTCCTCCAAAGTCGGCACAACAAGCAAAGCATCGTTCTCTGCAACCGAAAGGATAGAGGGGATCAAAGTCCAATCACCTCCCTCCACCTGACACTGCTCACCCTGAAGTAGCTCAGCAAAGTACTCAACTGCCGAGTTCTTTATCTCCGTCTGATCCTGAAGGGAAACAACTTCCTGGTCCCTCGACACCTTTATCTCCCAAACTGTGCTTCTCATGTGCTTCGTCTTCAACAAAAGCTAAAAGAAACGAGTATTCCTCTCACCTTCCACCAACCACCTGCAACCCGCTTTCTGTTGCCAAAACTGCTCCTCAATAGCTAACAATCTGACCAACTTGGCACGAGCTTCATTCAATGCCAACCGATCCCCCGGCACAGATGAAGTCTGACACTGAATCTCAAGTTGCTCCACTCTCTGCTCAGCCTCTCTGACATTCTGAAACACATCTCCAAAGACGTTTCGATTCCACCACTTAAGAGCACTCTTTAAACGCTGTTGCTTAAACCAAAACCTGTCAATACCTTGAGCCTGCAAAGGAGAATTCCAGCTAGCCTGCACAAAATCAAGAAAATTATGATGATTAGTCCAAGCATTTAAAAAACGAAACGAGGAAGGCCCTCTATCAACTGAAAGAGAAAGAGACATAAAAAGAGGACAGTGATCAGATCCTTCTCTAGCCAGATGTTTAATTCTGGTGACAGCAAATGTATCCGGCCAAACATGGTTGATGCAAACACGATCCAATCGTTGAAACAAAGTTCCATTAGTCCAAGTGAACTCATTGCCTTCATATCCTGCATCAATTAAACCACAATCCAACAGACAATTGCCGAATTCCTCCATCGAAAGAGCATTCGGCGTCGCACCATTCCACCTTTCAGACGCTGCCAAGATGGCATTAAAATCCCCACCAACCATCCACGGACCCTCAACAACCCTAGAAATCAAAGCCATTTCCTCCCAAAGTTCTCTCCTCTCAGTCAACAAATTTTTAGCATAAACAAAAGTAGCAAACATGGGCTCCTTGAGCCAGTGAACAGAAATACACACCGTAAGTGCCTGGGCATGGTCCCTCAGAATGTCAACCTGTAAATCTTCATCCCAAAAAAACCACACTTTATTTGAACAATTTTGAGCGAACCTAGAAGCAAACCCCAAAGTCCGCGAATAAAAAGAAATTTGATCCGCAGAAACCATAGGTTCTGAGATCGCAACAAACTTTAACCTGTGCATTTTAATCAACTTCTTCAACCTACGCAAACCCACAGTTCGCGCCACTCCCCTAATATTCCATATAAGTCCACTAATCATCAGAAAGAAGAGGAGAGTCGCCTGTGTTACCTTTTTCCACAATGGACTTACTTCGCGTGATGCGCGGAGAACCCAACTGCTGCTGCCTGTTTTTTGTTGACTTCTTGCTCTTCTCAGCAACCTGCAACTTATCCATCGAACTGCTCCTGGAAATCACCCGAGGGTGCACCTCCATTGTGTCACCCAATCCCGTAGCTGGTCCATGTACAGGGTAGCCCCTGTCACCCGAATTGGAACTAGACAATATTGGATCCATGTTGGTAACACACAAAGCTAGCTCACCAACCCCAACTGGCAAAACTTCGTCTCCCCCATGTAGCTCCCCCTCTATCCTAGCTCCAGTACTATCTTCCACCCCAACACCTCCAAACATCGTGTCTCTAACTATGACATCTCCCTCATTCCCCTCACTCACTAATTTTTCATCCTCAGCACCATGAACCTCCCTCTCTACCCGAATGACAAGCTCACGACCCTTAACCTCACTATCCGCCCCTTCCTCATCTTCACCCTCACTAGCATCCTTACTGACACTACCCTCCTCGCTACCACTCTTATCACCATCCTCCCTCCTCACCTCACTACTAACACCATCACTATTCCCTTCAGAAACCCCCTCTGAACTACCCCCCAGCCCATGGGACTGTTGAGAAGAATCCTCAACAGAGTACACATGCGAAGGATCCTCACTAGAGGCACTTTTGGAAGAACCTGAGCTCAAATCAAAACAATCATCATTACTCAGTTTCTCGCCAAAAGAGACTCTCCTCACCTCTCCCTTTTTCTCTCCTTTCTCATTTTTTCCCTCATCATTTGTTTTTTTCTCTCCCTCTCGAGATTCACGTAATATCTCACCTTCTCGATTTAGAACCTTACACATTGTCTCTCTATCATCCTTTTTCTGACACTCTTCTTCTTTTTCAAATTCTTCTCTTTCTTTTTCTCGCTCCTCTCTCAATCTCTTTTTTTCTTTTTCAAGATTTTTCGCAAACTCTTCTCTCATTTTTTCTTGCTCTCTCTCAAACTCTTCTATTTTTTTCTCATGATTTTTATCTAGCTCACTCAAGGAACTCTCACCTTTCTCGAAGCTCAACCTGTCAAAAGAATTTTTAACCGGAACTGTGTTACCTGTGTCATTTTGTGGAGCTTTGGCTGCAAACTGTTTGTTGCCCATTTTATTTTTTCTGCCACGAACATCCAGGAACCCCTCTCTATCCACTGCCATACCCTTATTCTGTCCAGATGGAGGTGGGGGTGGAGGTGGTTTAGGATTCCCCCCAGACCCCGAACCCCCAGTAGGTGGCTTTCTATGAAACATTTCCCTTCGCCTTTTCTCCATAGCCGCACGACGCTCCTTTTCTGAAGTGGTAACCAAGCAAAACTCCTCCTCATGCCCCAAATGTTTACACCGATTGCAATAAGGAGGCATCTCCTCAAACATAACCTCCTGCCAATACCCACCCACACTGACACCATCCTCATTCTCATAACTAACAAAAATTTCAGATGGAGGGGTTTTCAAACAATCAAACTCAATTTGTATTCTAGCTTGAGACGGACGTGTCCCCCTAGAAGTCGACTCATCCATTTGAATAGGAGTTCCAAGAGTTCTAGCAAGCCCCATAAGCACAGACTTTTCAAACAAATGAGCACGTAAATTCGGAAACGAGACCCAAACCGGAACAATAGAAGACTCTTTTTCAGGCAAAAAATCCAAACTCCATTTAAAAGGACGCATTTTTCGGCCATCAAAAAACCACTCATTCTTATTCCAAATTCTTTTAAAATCCGTCTCATTAGTTAACTTAATCAAAATATGTTTATAGTCCAACCACAACACTTGATAATCACCAACAAGACCAAGCTTTGAAAAATGGAAACGAATTCTTGCAATTAACGGCATAGTATTAAATTTTCCAACAATGGCATATTTAAACGGCTCAAGCAAGACATCCAATTCAGCCAAACGAATACCAAAAGCAGGCTTATTCATGAATGTTTTAGGACCACGCGAAACAGGAATTAAAGGAGGACGTTCTGAATTAATAACTGAAGCAAAACTCTTACCCCAAGCACGAGGAGAAGAAGGCTTGACAACTGGAGGCAGTTCAGAAGCTTGCAGCGGCGGCACAGGGGCTGCAAAATCCAAAGTCGACGACGACGGAGGCAAAAAACCCAAGGATGCAGCTGGGGCTGACTGTCGCACCAGATGAGGCACGACAGCAGGCCCCTGCCGCACCCCAGGAGGCGCTGCAAGGCCCTGTGGCACCTCACGAGGTGCAGCAACAGGGCCCTGCCGCACCCCAGAAGGCGCTGCAAGGCCCTGTGGCACCTCGCGTGGCGCTGCAGCAGGGCCCTGCAGTACCACGCAAGGCGCTGCAGCAGAGCCCTGCAGCGCCTCACGAGGCGCAGAAGTCACTGACTGCTGCGCCGCAGGCTGTATGGGTGCAGCAGCGAGAGGCTGCTGCACCCTATCACCCTGCGCATCAGCGTGAGGCTGATGCGCAGGCAGCGCAGCACCACCTGGGTGCTGCGCTGAAGCACTTTGAGGCGCTGCAGCGTGAGGCTGCAGCGCCGTGGGTTGCAACGGCACAGTACCAGAGAGGTACTGTGCCGTCGGCTGGCTTCCCTGGCCAGCGCCTGACGGCAAGGAGCCGTCAGGCAGCTGGCCAGGCGCCGGCGGCGCCACCATGCAGGGCTGTTTGGATCTGAGGGAGGCGGCGCGAAGAAGAGAGAAGTTTGAGAGCTTTTGCGTAGGTTTTTGGTTTATTTATTTTTGGTTTTTTATTTAGTTTTTAGTTTTTTTAGGTTTTAGTTTTATTTAGTTTTTTTTATTTTTTTATTTTTAGGTTTTTAGGTTTTTATTTATTTAGGTTTTTATTTTTTTTTTTAGGTTTAGTTTAGGTTTTATTTATTTTTTTATTTTTATTTTTTATTTATTTTTTTAGGTTTTTAGGTTTTTTATTTTATTTTTTTAGGTTTTTTTTATGGTTTTTTTTAGTTTTTTTTTTTTTTTTTTTTTAGTTTATTTATTTTTTTTTTTTTAGGTTTTTTTAGGTTTATTTATTTTTTAGGTTTATTTATTTTTTTATTTTAGTTTTTTTTTTTAGGTTTTAGGTTTTTTATTTATTTTTTATGTTTTTTTATTTTTTTAGGTTTTTAGGTTTATTTTTATTTTTTATTTTTATTTTAGGTTTTTTTTTATTTTATTTAGTTTTAGGTTTTTTTATTTTTTGGTTTATTTAGGTTTATTGGTTTTTTTAGTTTTTTTATTTTTTAGGTTTAGTTTTTTTAGGTTTTTTTATTTATTTATTTTATTTTTTTATTTTTTATTTTATTTTTAGTTTTTTTATTTAGGTTTTTTTTATTTTTTTTATGTTTTATTTGTTTTATTTATTTTTTTAGGTTTTTTTATTTTTTTAGGTTTTTTTTTAGGTTTTTTTTTTTATTTAGGTTTTTTTTATTTTTTTTTTATTTTTTATTTTTTTTAGGTTTTTTAGGTTTTTATTTATTTTTTATTTTTTAGTTTATTTATTTTTTTTAGGTTTTTTTTATTTATTTTGTTTATTTATTTATGTTTATTTATTTTTTTTTTTTAGTTTATTTAGGTTTTTTATTTTATTTAGGTTTTTTTTAGGTTTTTTTTTTATGGTTTAGGTTTTTTTATTTAGTTTTTTATTTTTTTATTTAGTTTTTATTTATATTTTATTTTAATTTTTTATTTAGTTTATTTATTTATTTATTTTTATTTATTTAGTTTTTAGTTTTTTAGTTTTTATTTTTTTAGGTTTATTTTTGGTTTATTTTTTTAGGTTTTTTTTTATTTTTTAGTTTATTTTTTAGTTTATTATTTTAGGTTTTTTTATTTTTTTTTTTAGGTTTTTTTTTATTTTTTTTATGTTTTTTTTTATTTAGGTTTTTTATGTTTATTTTTTATTTTTAGGTTTTTTAGGTTTTTTATTTATGTTTTTTTTTTAGGTTTTTTTTTTTTTGGTTTTTTTTTATGGTTTAGGTTTTTAGGTTTATTTTTTTTATTTATTTTTTTTAGGTTTTTTTTTTTATTTTAGTTTTTTATTTATTTTAGGTTTTTTATTTTTTTATTTTATTTTTTTAGGGTTTAGGGTTTAGGGTTTAGGGTTTAGGGTTTAGGGTTTAGGGTTTAGGGTTTAGGGTTTAGGGTTTAGGGTTTAGGGTTTAGGGTTTAGGGTTTAGGGTTTAGGGTTTAGGGTTTAGGGTTTAGGGTTTAGGGTTTAGGGTTTAGGGTTTAGGGTTTAGGGTTTAGGGTTTAGGGTTTAGGGTTTAGGGTTTAGGGTTTAGGGTTTAGGGTTTAGGGTTTAGGGTTTAGGGTTCAGGGTTTAGGGTTTAGGGTTTAGGGTTTAGGGTTCAGGGTTCAGGGTTTAGGGTTTAGGGTTTAGGGTTTAGGGTTTAGGGTTTAGGGTTTAGGGTTTAGGGTTTAGGGTTTAGGGTTTAGGGTTTAGGGTTTAGGGTTTAGGGTTCAGGGTTTAGGGTTTAGGGTTTAGGGTTTAGGGTTTAGGGTTTAGGGTTTAGGGTTTAGGGTTTAGGGTTTAGGGTTTAGGGTTTAGGGTTTAGGGTTTAGGGTTTAGGGTTTAGGGTTTAGGGTTTAGGGTTTAGGGTTTAGGGTTTAGGGTTTAGGGTTTAGGGTTTAGGGTTTAGGGTTTAGGGTTTAGGGTTTAGGGTTTAGGGTTCAGGGTTTAGGGTTTAGGGTTTAGGGTTTAGGGTTTAGGGTTTAGGGTTTAGGGTTTAGGGTTTAGGGTTTAGGGTTTAGGGTTTAGGGTTTAGGGTTTAGGGTTTAGGGTTTAGGGTTTAGGGTTCAGGGTTTAGGGTTTAGGGTTTAGGGTTTAGGGTTTAGGGTTTAGGGTTTAGGGTTTAGGGTTTAGGGTTTAGGGTTTAGGGTTTAGGGTTTAGGGTTCAGGGTTTAGGGTTTAGGGTTCAGGGTTTAGGGTTTAGGGTTTAGGGTTTAGGGTTCAGGGTTCAGGGTTCAGGGTTCAGGGTTCAGGGTTCAGGGTTTAGGGTTTAGGGTTTAGGGTTTAGGGTTTAGGGTTTAGGGTTTAGGGTTTAGGGTTTAGGGTTTAGGGTTTAGGGTTTAGGGTTTAGGGTTTAGGGTTTAGGGTTTAGGGTTTAGGGTTTAGGGTTTAGGGTTTAGGGTTTAGGGTTTAGGGTTTAGGGTTTAGGGTTTAGGGTTTAGGGTTTTTTTTTTTTTTTTTTTTTTTTTTAGAGAAAGAGGGGGACTTCCCTCCGAGATTTTATTACCAAAACAAAAACAAAATTACAAGGCTGGAGGGGGATATTAACCTTACCTCCAGTGGAGGATGGGGGACTTACCTGCCCCATCGTCCAAACTAACTAGAAGGAGGCACAAACGCCTCATTCAATACAAAGCGCTTAAACTAAACCAATCACCAACAAAAACAAAGTAAACTAAAGAAATGAGTTCGTGAACGGCCATGTCGAAAAACCTGTCCTTCACAAGCACAAAGAGGAAAAACGAAACAAACAAAAAAATTATGCATGATGAAAAATTGAGAATAATAGAAACACAAACCTGGCGTCCTCAGAATCTGAAGTTTGGCAGTTGCGCTTTGTCCATACGAAGGATGCCTCGCAGGAGCGTATGATCCTGCACGTTAGTAAAAACCTGCAAACTAGAAGCAACCACTCCTTTGTTAGCAAGATAATCAGCAGCCTGATTCCCTTCACGGTGGATATGTGAAATGAAAACATCAAGCTGGTGAATGAGTCTTTTGGCCTTCTCAATTGCATAGCACGTATCCCAAGACCCTGAGCCATCGTTCTTGAGAATCTGTACCGCAGACAAAGCATCCATCTCGATCCAAACTTTTCTATAACCCTTATCGATGCAGAGTTGAAGGCCCCGAATTAAAGCCATAAGTTCAGCCTTGATAGCAGTCTGACATCCAAACGGCTCAAGAAAAGCCAATATCAAAGTACCCTTACTATCTCTCAACAAACCACCGCCTCCTGCTTCCCCGCGCAACCCATGCACACTGCCATCAACATTGAGCTTGACCACACCATTTTTTGGCATAAACCACCGAACAACCAAAGGCAGTCTTGGGGTCATATTCTGAATT